>JAZFAV010000025.1:8106853-11023707 GCA_037954035.1 Rosalia funebris | reverse complement strand
TATCTTGTGCTACCCTATGCATTTCGCTAATTGTGCTACAACCTACATCCCTTACTATTTGCGAGCAGTAGTCTAATCTAGGCCTACCTCTGCCTTTCTTCACTCCTATTTCTGCCTCCAAAATATCGCGGACTATACCCCTATGTCTCAGCAAGTGGCCTACCATTCTATCTTTTCTGTAAGTAAGGATTAAATCCTTTCACCAATATTTCATTAGTATCATAAAGAAATTAACGTTGTGTATTAAAAATATAATAAAGTGTATTATAAAAGGTGGTCCAATCAAAACGCACGATGTTAATTGTAAATAAAGCAAAAATATTTCAGAGAATTATCTTAATATTTTTTTTTATGATAGAAGGATCAATGACAATTATGTATGAAACAAAATATCGGCCAAATGCTCGCCACGGCTTCGGTGGTATACCTCTATCCGATGGTCCATATTTTCAATGACTCTGAGACATAATTGAGGTTCAATGTCGTTAATGTGCCGAATTATCTCATCCTTTAGCTCTTGAATTGTTCTTGGCTTATTGACGTACACTTTTTCTTTTAAATATCCCCAAAGAAAGAAGTCCAACGGTGTCAAATCACATGATCGTGGCGGCCAATTAACATCGCCACGACGTGAGATAACACGGCCATTGAATTTCTCGCGCAAAAGTGCCATTGTCTCGTTGGCTGTGTGGCAAATGGCACCATCCTGTTTGAACCACATATCGTCCAGGTCCATATCCTCAATTTCTGGCCACAAGAAGTCCGTTATCATCTCGCGATAGCGAACACCATTCACGGTAACTGCTTGGCCGACCTCATTTTCGAAGAAGTATGGCCCGATGACGCCGCCAGCCCATAAACCGCACCAAACAGTCACTCTTTGTGGATGCATCGACTTTTCAACAATCACTCGTGGATTTTTATTTGCCCAAATGTGGCAATTCTGCTTGTTAACGAATCCACTGAGGTGAAAGTGTGCCTCGTCGCTGAAGATTATTTTCTTTGTAAAGTCACCATTCACTTCTGTCTGTTCAACCAACCATTCGGCGTATTGACGACGCTTGAAATGGTCAGTAGGCTTAAGTTTCTGAGTCAATTGAACCTTGTAAGCGTGTAAATTAAAATCTTTATTCAAAATTCGCATCAGTGATGTTCGTGAGATGTTCAATTGTTGGGCACGACGACGAGTCGAGGTTGACGGCTCTTCTGCTACACTATCGCAAACAACAGCAATGTTTTCCGCAGAACGAACTGGGCGAGCATGCACAGGTGTTTTCACATTTCCTACAGACCCGGTTTACTGAAATTTGCACACAATTCTCCCGATTGTGGACACATTTGGTCGATTATGCTGACCAAAAAAGTCACAAAGTGCACGAAATGCATTTTGATTTGAACGCCCATTTTCGTAAAAGGCTTCAACAATCTTAACGCGCTGCTTAATTGTGTACCTCTCCATAGTTGAATTTGTCAAACACTAAAACAAACAAATGTCATATTAAGTTGGGCAAAAAACTTGAAGTTAAGGTGTGACTCACAATTAACATCGTGCATTATGGTTGGACCACCCGTTATTTCAAAGGTGTTTTATGTTCCTTCATTGTAAAATATGAATAGTAAAAGGTGTAACATTATAATTTTACTAAAGCTTACACCAAAAGATGGTGAAGTTTACTCCTGACGTCGTGCAGATTTTACTCCATTACTGGTTTGAAAATTCACACCAGGGAATGATAAAATTTTACCACGGCCTTGCGGTATGCATTTCACACCATATTGGTGTGTCCCAATATATAATCCCGTTTAGTCTGAAATTGTTGACAATTTTTCCACTACTTTGCAGACAGTAGGGGAGAGGGGGAAGCTTTTCCACCAATTTGGGATCCAATATTTGATTCATAATCACATATATATGTAAAATATTTTTATCTAAAATAAAAAACATGACTTTCAGAAATATATGCAACTGGTCGTTATTCTATATGATGACAATCAATCGTTTCATCAATTTATTAGCTTTATTATGGTTTGCAACTTGCCTTGCTAAAATTACATAAAATATTTTGCCAATAACAAGAGATTCACTTGAACTTTATTGTTACCAGTTACGAACAGGTAGATAATCAATCTGCAATGTAATCAATAATATTGTAAGATCGTAACAAAATCTTTATCGTACAATTAGGTTGTATTAGGATTTAGAACCGTAGTCCATCTTGCAAGTCGATATCAATAACATTTTAAAACTAAACATTACTTCGGCAAATAGATTAAATATTTCATTATATATTTGCATGCGATTCTTTTCGATATCAAATTAGGCGTGAAATTTAATATCGTTTCAAAGAATTAAGGGTTCAATCAGGGGATAAATGATAGATTAGATGAATATTCCGACGGACAAGCACGTTTACTATGATCCAGTTAATTCAATGAACGGCGTGATGCGTAAAACAAACAGAAGGGCGTCGCTGCACGGACCACTGGCACGTGTCTTTTGTAATACACGTGTCCTCGGGCCCGCTCTACCTACTAAAGGAACAATCAAAAGTACATTTCCTTTTGTTGTTTTTGGTTCCGCAACACGTCTGGGCGTAAGCAATGCCATCGTCAATATTAGCTTTAAGCAATTTTAATGTAAATGGATTTGTTAACATGAATTTCAAAAATAACTTTAACTAGGACATATCGACGTTTTCTTAATTTAAATTCCGTCATCTCCAATGAAAACTCTTACATTTGGGAAAAAATGAGTTTATGCAAATATAAATATTATGAAAATAACTAATTTAGTCATTTACGTAATCTCTATATGAAATTCGAAATACGCCGTCATCATACGACACTCGAATAAGATAAAAATGTAATACCTATTACCGTTGATTAAAAGTAATTACACTCTCTGAAATCTGGGGTAAAAATTAACACCGATTTCACACCAAACGGGGTTCGTATAGAGGCACACTAGTTCGGTGTGAAATAACGAAACACCACAATGTCGTGGTATAATTTTACCATTCGCTAGTGTGAAATATTGTAAAATGAAGGAAAACTAACACTTCTGAAATATAACACACTTTATTATATTTTTATATTTAATATACGAAGGTAATGTATTTACTGCAATGATGAAAGATTAGTGTATATGTATGTGTTAGTGAAAATCTAGAAAATATTCTACATTTTCTTCATATTTCTAATGATATGATAGAAGTTATTTTATCACAATTAAAGGAGTACTTTGTATTACTAAACTTTCCATTCACATGCCTTTGGACCTTTGGATATTTACTAATAATTCTTGTAAGAGAGGTTTGAGCTTTTCTTAGTGGAAATGAAAATTATAATTTAAACAGTGTTAATGTAGTAGTAAAGGTGTACATACTCACATAAAGAATGTGAGTATTATTAAATTCATGGGCTTAGCGTACAGGGATGCGAGTGATGCATCGCATCCCTTAACAAATTGGCAAATTAGTGTTATTTAAATGTTCAATCGATTTATTCAATTATTACAATTTTTAGTTATTTTCAGCCGATCGCAAACATACACTATTTACATTAAACGCTACCATCAACATCTTTATTTCAAATCGGCCGTGAAGGCGTCCGAAATTATTGTACTCCCGCATTACTTGCTGCAGTGCTGAAATGCGATGGTCTACGTTACATCCAAACTACGCGTTAGATGGGCGAAAATGTCAGTGATCTTACGCAGTCAACAGTGGAACCTCGAGTGGGTGCTGTTATTTTCGGACTCAGTTATGCGATTATGTGAACGCATCTTGGCCACTGTCACCATAACATAAGGAAGATTTGGAAGCGCTGTTTTAGGTAATTGTAGAAAATGAAAATGAGGAATGGGATCGAGAAACCGTTATTTGTGTTAGAGGCATGTTAACGCGACTTTGATTTTAATTTTCTCTTAGCAGTGTGTTCTGCAATATTCCCAGATTGCGAGAGTCTGTTTAAAATTCTAGAGACAAAAATATCAGATATTAGTTACTGCAATAAAAAGATCGCCGATTTCAAATCACATATTCAAAAAATGAGAAACGAGTTTTGTGACATTTGGGACCGTATGGACAGATTTGTGTCAGAAAATCAACGACCAAGTAAAAGAATGCATTTGGATTTAATTCCTGAAAAAGATAAGAAAAGTACCTACGCATGATTGATTTATGAAATTTTAGACATTATTACTTTGAACGGTTAGTGAACGGTTTAGTGAAATTTCTAAACTGAAATTCTTAAACACAATTTACTTTATTCGTGAAACGTTTTCCTGACGAAATTTTTTCTTCTTTAGTAGATACATATGTAATAACTAATATTTAGTGATACATTCTTTGACGCAAGTCGTTTAAAAAGTAAATTCTCAGTGATTTATAGTGATCTCGATATGAAAAAGAGCACTGTGTTTGAGCTTCACTAATATACTATGTCCCTTCAATTAGGTATCTTCTGTTTTCCCGGAGTCATCAAAATTGTGTCGTTTAATTTCGGCTATTCCTGCCACAAGTAATTCTGCAGAAAGATCATTTTCATGTTTAAAGAGAATAAAGACTTATCTGCGAAATTCTCAAAATCAAGAAAGAGTGTCAGCTTTAGCATTAATAAATATTGAAAGTGTCTTGTTAGAAAATACGAGATCGTCTCCAACATTTGAAGAAACAGTGATAGACGTTTCCGCTGGACAAACAAAAACCGAAGAATAGATCTTCATTTTAAAAATTAGGATTAGGAAAAACCTCGGCATAATCATTTTAGGTTAGTGTCTTTTTTATTTTTACCATTTTCATATGGTCTACCATTCATCTGACTATACCTTTTCCCCTTATAAAATTTTTATCATATCCCTGATTCTTTTCTCACGCTACGCCCCTGATTAAATTCATTATTCGATAATAATAAGGCACATTCTTGATAAGAATAATGTCATTATTATTAAATGAACAATAAGAATATTAATGTATATTAGAAAAAGTACAGAGCCTAAACGGTCCCTCAGGGAATATAATATTCTATAGTTCTTGTCTAGCTTTAGTAATATCATCATTAATTTTTACATATTGATGTCGATAGTCTAAATAACTCTTGTATATATTAAATATTTTTCGTATTAGTATATAGCACTATAATTTATACAGAAGTTTCTCGTGGCACACTGTATCGAATGATTTTTCAAAGTTCTTGTTATTAAAGGGAATACAGTAGAATAAAAATGTAAAATATCACTTAACTACTTATCCAACGAAATCTTCCAGTAAATTTGTGAAAACTTAACATATTATTCAGACATCCCATATCTAACTATTAATTTTAATAAACTTGGCGATTAACTTTAATAAACTTGGCGAAATCAAACAGACTATGTCTGTTTGTAGAAAACAAACAGACTATGTCTGTTTGTTTTCTAAGTTAGATAAACAATTTGAGTTAATATTCATTAATAGGCACATTGCTAGAGGTTTTAACAATTCTTAATAATTCTTATTCGGATTTAGCTCTCGTTGAAAATAAAAATTTGATAATATTCCTGATCAAACTAATATATTGTTATTATTAAATAACGAGAAAAATATAAATCTTGAGACACATAATAGCGTTTTGGCATAAGCTAGTTAATTACGAAGAGCCATATTGCCTCACGTGTCAATAGTAGCTATTTAAAGACTAAATGGATTTACTCATCAATAATAGGAAAAAGTGTGAGATTTCTCTATGTACGCGTAGAAGAAAGAGTCAGGACAGTATTCGGTTGAGGGTATTATAACAATGGAAAATTTTGCTACAAGCCCATGTTGATTAGGAGATAAAACGGGTTACATATACCAAGACAAATGTAGGTATAATATACCTATATAATGACATTTCGAGTACGTTTACAAGATTTGACAGGACAGATCCTTACTTCTTTTGAAACCTCAGGAAACATATGGGTAAAGAGTGTCAGATTAAAAGGAAAGAAATCTCGGGATCTGATCATCTTAACCGGATCGTTATGTTTTCAAGTTTGATTGAGGAATGGTCGCTTTTTGTAAATTTTACTACATTGGTACAGGAGTAAACTTGTGTTGTAGCCTGCACATCGTCAGTGCATAGAGGTATAAGCAGACCTCTATAAGTTTATCTGTTATAAGATATAACAGATAAAATTTATTTTATAGTTACAATGCTCACACGGATTTATAAAAAAATTTCGGAGATCATTTTAATTATGGAAATATTACACATCTACATGAATCCATTTTAGTGATAACTACATACATATATCATAGATATTGCATTAATGTTGATTAGAACATACTGGTATTTATAACATACAACTGTCGTATCTTCATTTAAGTATAATTATGGAAACAACTATTGAAAGTCATGTCTAAATAATATTGTCATTAACGAAAATGAATATTTATAAAAATCACTCAATATTCGTAATAGACCTTTTACCGTATCTTGTACGAATGTCTCACCTACAACTGTTTATGGATGTTATATGGTTCAGATATTTTGGAAAATTAATAATGATGTAACATAATATTTGCATACAACCGTAATGAGAAATTATGTTGAGATAAGTGATAGGCGGTTCGTGGGAGGAGTTTGTCATCGAGTACTTTTTACTACCGCCCAAACTGCTTTTAAGGATTTATGATATCAAGTTGTAATAAATTATAATACTGTAGGGGAGATATGGGTATTGTCGCTCAGTTCGTCAATGTTGTATAGATTAATGGCCTTTTATTTCTCTGTAAAATGACAATTTAATGCTAAATTACCAAGAAGTAACAAGTTCTTGTAAATATAAATTTTATAAATATACATAGAAAAATATATACCCGTGTACCCGTGAAAATAATGTAAAAAAAACTCACCTGTGGTTATCCGATTTTTAATTGTTTTCAAGTAATAGCGTAATTAAAAATGTTTATCTAGTATAAGTATTACACAATGTTACACACGTATTCAAATTTACAATATGCAAATTTGGTGTTTATTTATGGTTTTTGTAATGAGAATGCTAGAGCTGCTGTTGAAATATATCGTCAACGGCTTCCACATCTTATACATCCTAATAAAAATGTATTTATCAGAGTTTTCAACAAACTCTGCGAGACCGGAAAGCTTCCCAGTGTTAATGTAACATCTGAACGAGATACTCAACAAGATTTAGAAGAGGTAGAAGATATTCTGGATGTACTCGTAGTAGCAGAAAATGCAATGACCAGCTCACGAAGAATTAGTATTCAATTGGGAATTCCACACAGAAGAGTAATAAACACACTCCACCAGCAAGGCTTACATCCATACCATGTACAGATAGTACAGCACCTACAAGCAACATGTACCCGTGACGGCATTAATAATATTCATAACTGTCATGTATGGTCATATGAAAATCCCCACGCAACAGTCGAAAGTAACTTTCAACATAAGTTTTCAGTAAACGTGTAGTGTGGTATGGTCGATGGTTATTTAATTGGCCCTTTTATTTTGGAGAATCGCCCCACATGAGACAACTACTTAATTTTTTTATAAAATGAATTTCACGGACTACTAGAGGATGTTCGTTTGAACATCAGAATGCAAATATACTACCAGCACGATGAAGCTCCTGCATATTTTGTTCGTCAGGTCAAGGAACATTTGAACGCAAAGTTTCCAGGGCGTTGGATTGGTCGCGGTGGTCCTATTTGTTGGCCTCCAAGATCTCCAGACCTCACAGCACTAGATTATTGTTTATGGTACTGGTTCAAATATTAAGTATATAAAATAAAAGTGGACACTTGGGATGCACTAATTCAACGTATTAGAAATGTTGAAGCTTATCTTAAACAAAGATATGACTCAATCAGTAGAGCTACAGGCTCTTCGTAGAAGAAGCTGTTTAGAGGCGAATGGCGGTATTATCGAACATTTATAACGCTGTGATTACCAAAACGTTAATGTATGAAACTTTGTTTATTTTTAATTACGCTATAACTTGAAAACAAATAAAAATAGAATAACAACATTTGAGGTTTTTTTATATTATTTTCACGCATACAATACACTCCTGGAGTTTGGTCCGTTACTCCCGACTCACCTTGTAGAAATATACTCGAATATAATTTATACATAAACGAAAACATCGTATGTCAGGTATTTATTGGAGGAGGCGAAGGAGCATTATGTCGACCTATTGAAACAATACGATTCCTCAACATAAATAATTTTAAATTCTTGATGTATAAAAGAACTCAGTTAAGTATGAAGTAAACTGTATTTCAGAATATTTTAATAGACAAGCAATAGTTTTAAAAGAATTGCGTCTAGTTTATCCATTTTCTTTTATCGATTTGCTATTAATTATCGTTTTAATTTAATTCGACTTACTTTCCAACATATTTATTCTTTGATGTGAGAAACTGAAAAGGTCTCTGTTACTTAAGATTATTTAAAAAAATACACCTATACAGGAGGAGGATATCTATTTCATAATATATGTTAATGTATTATTCAACAAACTAGTGAGTGCTACTACTCGTAGTGAACTCTAAATTATATAGAAACTTATGCTACTTCATTGATACTCATATTAACTGTAAACTGTATTAATACTGACATCGATTAATTAAAAATTATATTGGTGATAATAACAGCAGTGGTATTCAGGAATTATAGAAGGTTGTACGGGATGAATGATAGTTTTAACTCACTGTTACTCTGCTCGCCCCAGTTATACCTAGTAAGGTATACAGTTGAACAAACAAATATTTTTGGTAGATCTATTTCAGTTTATACAAGTTCACGTCATTCTTGTATATGAAAACGCAAATGATTCTACCTCTAATGCTTTGGGTTACGAAAGGAAGAATTACACTTAGACACGACGAAAAACACCCATGTTTTCTTAAACTTTCCACATTAGAACTCAAACTCAAGTATACTCTCTGTAAGGCTACAATTTTAGACGTAGTTCTTTAGCGCAGATCATATTACAAATGATATACAAGCTCTACAAGAATAGGAACAAGTCTCAAAACTGTACCGGACTGCCCACGAGGTACGCAGTAAATAGCCTGGATTTTGTTCAGTCCAATAGAGACCTTTGCAGAGTGAATATAGTTGAATATATATTGAAAGTGAATATACACAGAGTTCAATCTGGCCGCACGTAAAGTACATCCTTTTCCATCCGAATGCTGCCTCACTCTTTCTTCTACACATACCTAAAGAATCTCACACTTTTTTCCATTCGTGATGAGCAGTACTTTTGTAGGAAAAAATCTCTGGTACCTATTCATTTACTGGTCACAAGTATTTGATGCTTAGCTTTTTACCTTTGCACCGGCTTCTCAACTGAATATCTATCGTATTATTCCTAACGAGTGAAAATATTGTGTAAAGATGATTCGATACTCACTTATCTAGTAGTACTCAGTCTAGTAATACCTACTCACTCATTTAGTAGTAATATCCCCATACAAAGGAATATACATATTTTTAAATTTAAATGTTCAAGTAGGGAAAATACTATTCTGTAAAGTTGGACAAATTAAGTAGAAAGCAAAACTAAATCGTAGCCATACATTAAAATTGTATTCTATTGTCAAAATGCCACAAGTCTACAACTATTCTGCATCTATATATTTTGTGCATTTTTGTAGTTTCTTGAAAGACTTTATATATTTCTCTATCATCGTGTATTGTTGGGTATTTGCTTTTTAGGCCACATTATATATTGATCATTATAGAGGCATATTTTCATTGGGTTTAATTACACTTTACAACAGATTTTTATTTTATTCAAAACTTATTGATTTAAGATACATTTCAGAATTACGCTACCATAATTATAAAAAGCAGATATTTTTATAATTAATTTAAAGTTTTGCTTTCGTCATTTAAAGTTGTTGGCTATCAAGAATAAGACACTAAAATTATTAAATTGCTCATAAATATAAATTATTAAACAAGTATAAAGTATTTACCTTTAAACATCAAAATGACGTTTTGCAAGTATTGCTAGTGGCGCCATCGCGGCGACAAGAATAGGCAACTCTTAGTCTTTATGAAAAGTGAACAAACCTTATTAAAAAGTATGTTTTTTAACGTGGAAAAAGTTTTTCCCATAAAATATGGGAGGTATCCTTCAAATGAAATCTGAATTACTTAATTATGAATGCACTATTATGTCACCTTTTGCGTTTAACCCCCAGTTAACCCGACAGGAAGTATTAGAAGGATATCTAATCGCTTCTGTGAAACTACACATGAACGAGCAATTCCAAGAATCAAAATTTTAAAGATTTTAAAATACATACCCACAGAGTTATTACCTCATATTGACAAAATAATGCATGTCGCTTGTATTCTTGCTAACAATAAAGAACCTATAATATATATAAAAATACTGAAATAACTTTAAAGTACATGAATAAGTATGTGTCACTATCATATTTCATATTATATTTCAATAAATCAGGCTTTGGAGATGTTACTTTACTCATTACTTCATCCTTACTATTTGTATTTAATGTAACTTATTCAAATTTCAGACAATTATGGAGAAATATTTTTAACGAAATTTGAAGTATTTTTACTATATGCAGTAGTAAGATTTTTGCATTCCAATCGCATATTGGACGAATTGGAAAATACAAAATCAAAAGTGACGAGTGAAAATATTTATGCTACAGTTTATATTCGTTAATCAAAACTTTTTACTTTCCAATTTAACATACATATGATTAAAATGTACTAATAACACCTCTACATATAACAAAAAATAGTGCAGATACAGTTAACAAATGTTTCACTAGAATTATCAGTAATTTGAATTAGTTGTATTCAATACAAAAAGTAACGGTTGAGTAACGAGTAAAGTAACGTTTGCAAAGCCTGCAATAAATATTACGTTAATTCACATGTAAAATTGTATTGTGCAAAATTAAAAATGTAAAAAAAAGAATAAAATATTTTTATATAATTAAATTAAGGTGTCAATCTTTGAAACAAGTAATTTTTATAATCTAATATACGTAATGTTACCTAATTTACACAATCTTTAGGGAAAAGCTTTATGAAACACTCATTAGAAAATATTTCTATTTTTGGAATTGTCCAATGTATTGCTCAAATTCCTCATGTTTGACTAAAAATTTTGACATGAACCTGATTATTCGGAGAATAGACAAAATGACAACTATTACAATTTAAAATGTACATAAAGACTTACTATTATTATTATAACATTTTTATACTATACAATAAATTTCAGTGCATCCTGACTTACACGAATGTACGTATTCCAACGTTAAACATTTGATATGAAAGACTAGTAGTTATGAATCGCGCTCGCAAGGTGGCGATGTGCCGCTTTAAATAAATGGTTGTGAAGCGTATAGATTAGTGACGGCGAGGCGTTTTTTTTAATTCCTGTTTCGCATAATTTAGTGCGAAGGGGAAGTACGGTATTTCCTATTTATCTTCTTTTTTTCATATTAAACAGATTTATTAGATGTGGCAATAATTAAATTTAGCCATTGTGAAGTTTGACATAAATCACTAACACAAATAACAAAGTTTCTGATTTAAAGTGTGAATAACTCGATATACCTGTACCTTCTTTTATTAAATTGCAAAATTCTAAAACTGTTGCTTATATTATCTGAAATACTTCCAAATTACTGTGTAAATTTATAAAGACAATACATGATACTTCTAAGAATACAAAATAAGATTTGCCACTGCCAACAGCTCAAAACAAGCTCAAACATTCAACTTATTTGTGAAACTTATTTAGATATATGTAAAGCAGGACATCCTTTCTATCGAGTCAGTAGTAATTAAATAAAGAGTTAACCTATAAAACAAAAGGAAACTAATACAGTACAGAATATGAGAATGAACATGTACACAAAGTATATTGCTTGTACTCGCTAATTCATCAGTTTCGAATTCACTTTCTAGATTTATCATAATTAGAGGCTTCCGTTAAGTTTTGTTAATATAATCACTTCTACAAAATTCTCATTTTTAGCTTCTCTTAACATATTTTTGGATTTTATTAATGGTTATTATATATTTTGTACATTATTCAGTATTTACAACTATTTATAATACTTTATAATATCGAATGTTTTAATATAGGTACTTCAAGTGGTTTATTTTTAACAAAATTGATAAGTAATATTTAGTATGTATGTATTTGATCGATTTGTCTTTAACTGAAAATTTATTGGGCATACAATTGAGTCTATTAATAAGGATTTTTGTGCATAATTAAACTGTTTATAGCTGCAATTATAAGGTATAATTAATAATTTTCATTATTCATATGTGTCTGAAATAATACTAAATATTCTTAAATACAGAGAAAATAGTGAACAAAGAAAATAAAACAGTACAAAATTAAAACCTTTGCTGGTTAGATTTTCACTTTTTATTTGTTAAACATAACAATTGTTTCGCCAACACAGTAGCTTCTTCAGATGTTCTGAAGAAGATGTTCAGAACATCTGAAGAAACCACCGTGTTGGCGAAACAATTGTTATGTTTAACAAATAAAAAGTGAAAATCTAACCAGCAAAGGTTTTAATTTTGTATAAATATGGATTATCATCAAGTCACGGCCCAATCAATTCAGAAAATAAAACAGTGTTTTGCGCAACACAATATTTGTTACCGGATTGTTTTCATTTGAGATGGAATGACAATAATCATACAAGAACAATAAGAAAGAAGACTCTTATACGAAAGATGGTAGTAACTTTAGTATACTTTAAAAAGTTTTTAACAAAATCACCACAGTTCAATGTATTGTAATGAATATGAAATATGTATGTATGTTGGGTAAGTATGGGTCTGAAAAAATGTTAAAGCAAAATTCATTCATCTTCAAGGTTCTGTGAATGAGAAAAATAAAAACACTTTAGAAAACAGTATTAGAAAGTTAAATTCTTTATTGCATTATTGCATAATGAAAAATAAAATGCAACAGAAAAATAAAACCTCTTTAGAAAACAGTATTAGAAAGTGATGTTCTTTAATGCATTGCAGTGTATATTATCTTAGGATGGAAATAGGAACTTCATTGGTTTGTTTCATTAATTGCTTCATATTTAATTAGGATAAGTTACATATCGTCGAAAACTAACAGCAATATCTAAAATACCTACAAACCTAATTGACATGTAACTATAGAAAATGTGATGCAATCTGAGATTATGTTCGGCTTTACCTTTCAACTAGGGATCTGTAATTGATTAGCAATAAATCAATCAGTAAATTTATATTATGTGTGGTTGACAAATACAATATTTACACAAGCCGAAGACTGTTCGATATTTAGGTTTTAGTCAACCGCCTTGCTGTAGCCATTTTATCCAACAAGCCAGCATAAATTAGTTGTTATTAAACATTTTAATAGGCTGCCAGAGAAATATCACATATGACAGATGTGCAGATAAACACCTTCTGTGATTCTTGCGCTAATTTCGTTGGTAATTTATTGTCACCTGTATTATCAGCAATAAAAAATCGAAAACAATGCCGTTATCTAGTCACGTACCATTTTATCTTCTTTTGTTTCACTGATATTAATATACATAATTCGGATAAATTATTTCATTGTTTATTTATAAAACAAAAGTAAAATTACGAATAAATTTTGCAGAGTTATAGGTGCTACATGGAGGTACAGACGATTGTTGCCATTCCCGTTTCACTTAATTTTCACAAGAAAGAAATTTTTACTTGTTTAAAAAAGTATATTGTTTTAAAATACTGACAATATGAAATATAACTTAATTTTGGATTGTAGCAATTTGATAATAAACGTTATAAATTGAATATTTATGAAATAACTGAACCACACTACTTGTTTTATATGATATTTGAGATGCAATATTTAACACTACTAACGCTATTATATCTCCAAATTTGCATTTTCTATTTTTAAACGAAACACTGAAAAACTAAAAAGGCTTACCGTTTCACTTTATTTGGATTTAATTGCAATTGATTAATAATGGATTAGAAATATAAATGAATATATTTAATGGCATATGAAATAACCACTGTACTAGTAAAAAATACTATGAATTATATAACAAATAGTTTTATTAATATGAGAGAACAGCAGTGGGCGATGCTGCCTTTGTATTATAAGTCTAATCATAAACCCTATATATTTTTACATTTTTAAACAGACATTTTTCAACAATTGCAGTGATGTTGGATTTATTTAATATGCGACTTCCTAAACATTAAATAAAATAAGTAATAAAATAAAGAATATTATTGTTATAGAGTCGATTATTACGGTCATTAGGCCCATCTAATGTCATATATTATTTGTAATAGATGATAATAACTGACCGTCTTCGTAATCCATATTCGAGTCCATAATATTTTGCACACTAACCTTGTGTGGGCGCACACATTTTGTACACGAACCTTGGGAGAAGATAGGTCGTCAATATTTAACGACTGTCATCTACAAATCATACGACTTGAACGTGCCGCGATTAACAGTTCAACGACGAATAGTTTGTGTACAACTGTTTTGTGAAAGTGAGCGATCATTTACAGATGCATTAAGAAAAATGCGCACAAAATTAGGATAAACTGAACCTTCTACAGAGTTAAGAGTTCGTAACTTAATCAAAACATTCGAATAGGCGGGTTCTGTTATTGATATGGCAACACCAATACGCCCTTATCGCAGTCGGTCAGACTAAAATATTACTGCAGTGAAAGAAAGTGTACGGAAGTATCCAAACACATCAATTCGATGTTATGCACAATAATTGAATCCACAATACAGCCACCACGCATCGTATTTTAAAGAAAGATCTCTATCTGTTAGCATACAGCATTCAGTTGACACAACAATTATTAAAAGTTATTGACCATTTACAATGTCGTCTCTATTTACTAAACGGCTGTTTTCGTGTGTGTGTCACGAAATTTGTAGGTTGATGTACGAAATGCTTTTCGTTCAAATTTCAGCATTTTGACAAAACCAATATAGTAAATCGGCTCTTACAAACATCATCATCATCATATCGGTTTATAACGTCCTTCGCCGTCTTCTGATTCCTAATCTCCATTCCTCTCTATTTTTCCACATGTCCTCGTCCAGACCTCTCTCCCGAATTTCATTATCAATGCCCTCTCTCTAGCTTTTTCGTGGTCTTCGTCGCCTTCTTCTTCCTTGTGGTTTCCAGTTTAGAGTTTGTTTGGGTATTCTGTCATTTGGCATTCGCTGAACATGCCCGTACCATACGAGTTGTTTGGTTCTTATGTCATCTACAATGTCATGTGTTATTCCCATCATATTTCATATTCTCTCATTTGTTACCCTTTCTCTCTTTGATTTTCCAATTGACCTCCTCCAAAAGTCCATTTCTGTGGTTCTTATCGTTCTTTCTGTTCTTTCTTTTATTGGCCATACTTCACAACTATAGGTTACTATACTTTTAATTATTGAATTATATATTCTTCTTTTATTTTCTTTTATTTGTTATCCCATATAATGCTGTTCAACATTGTAATTTCGCTCTTTCCTTGAGTGTTTCTTTCCGAAATCGCTTCATAAAGTGTCCCGTCGTTTGATATTTTCATGCCTAGATACTTATATTCATTGCAGTGTTTGATGTTTTGCCCGGTTGACAGAAGTAGATCTTGTTGTTGTCCTCCAATACACATGTATTTCGTTTTCTTCACATTAACTTCTAAACCCCATTTCTCTTACTCCTCGATAAGTTTGCGTGTCATATATTCCATATCATCGATATCTTGCGCAATTACAACTTGGTCATCCGCAAAGGATAATGTGTATAGTGTTGATGTATCATCTATTGGTATGCCCATATTGTGACATTTTCTTTTCCAAGTCATCAATGCGCGTTCTAGATATATCTTAAATAGTGTAGGAGATAGGCAGCATCCTTGTTTAAGTCCCTTAGTTACTATAAATCCCGTTGTTATATTGTGTCCTATTTTTATTCTAGATTTGGTATTATCATACAGAGACTTTATAGCCTTTATTAATTCTACATTTATATTAGTGTTTTGTAAAGTTTCCCAGAGTTTTACCAGAGGAATGCTATCATATGCTTTTTTTTTAAATCCACATATAGTAGATGTACTTCTTGGTTAAATGCTATCTTCTTCTCCAAGATTTGTGTGACTGTATATAAGTGATCGATTGTGGATCTTCCTGCTCTGAAACCGGCCTGTTCTTCTGCCTCCATTTCACAGTATTCGTTCTTTATACGGTTTTTTAATATATTCCCATATATTCTGCTGATGGAATTTGTAACAGATATTCCTCGGTAATTGTCACACTCACTTTTATCCCCTTTCTTATGAATTGTGGATATATATGATACCTTCCACTCTTCTGGTACTTTCGTACATCTTTGGAAAAGATCTCTAAGTGAATGGTATAGTTTGTCTGTTCCATATTTTATAAGTTCTCCAGGAATATTTCCTGGTTCTGGGGCTCTGCCATTCTTTAGTGATACTTCCTTAACTTCTGATATACTTATTCTTATCGGAGATCCTTGAGTAACTATATTGGGATTAACGTTTTCTATGTTTTAAAATTTTTTTCTATCTTCTGATAACATTTTTTCAAAATATTGATTCCATGTTTGCTCTGGTATTGGTGAGATGATATCTTTCTTCCGCTCCTGTCTCATTTTCCTGAGTAATCTCCAGCTTTCCGTACTTTTCCTACCTCCTATATATGTGTTAAGTTCAGAACATGTCGCCTCCCATTTTTCATTTCTTTTTTGTACATATCATTATATGTCAGTTGCAAACAACGTGGTATATTTCTTGATCCAAAGAGTCTAGAGGCAGGCTCCGGAGGTGCCTTCGATATTAGCGAGGGGGCGGCGCCCGGAGCAATATTATTGCGATTTGCTGACTCGTACATTTATTAATTCGGTGTTAGAAAAGAAAGAAGATAATGCTGATTCTTTCAACAAAATTTTGTTCAGCGATGAAGTACATTTTCATCTTGACGAATACGTCAGCAAACAAAATTTTCAACTTTGCAGTGCTGAAAATCCCAAAATTTCTGTTCATGAAAAACAAATGCACCCACAAAGATGCACGGTTTGCTGCCCATTTTGGAGTGGTGGAGTAATTGGACTATACTTCTTAGAAAATGAAGCTGGTAATGCTATCACAGTAATTGAGCAGCGCAATTGTCTTGCAAGATCATGTAATTTAACACCGCTGGACATTTTCATTGGGATTATGTCAAGGGGAAGTGTACACCATCCAGCCAGCAACAGTCAATGACCTCAAAGCAAACATTCAACGTGTCATTCGGGAAATAGAGCCAGTTTTGTGCCCGTGTTGTGGACAATTTTGGTAAACGAATGACATCATGTTAGATGAGTCGAGGCGGCCATATGAATGATATTCTTTTCTATTTGTAGCCGTGTTGTCTCTATTTTATGTTGAAGAATAAAAAACCTCAGTTATAACCTCAAATATTACTAATTTTATTCACAAATCACATCCTATAGTTACAAATGAGGCACCCTTTCTAAATAGTTTCTTAGATATGCCATAGTACATACATACACCAATATTTCATTAGTAGAATAAATAAATTAGTGTGTATTAAGAATGATATTAAAGTGTATCATATTTCAAACGCGTTTTATTTTCCTTCATTGTATAATATGGATAGTAAAACGTGAAAAATTAAAATAAATTTTACACGTAAAGGTGAAGTTTACACCTTTGTTACAGACGTCATATTGATTTTACTCCATTATACGTCTACTACCGAATGGTGACATTTTACCACGGCCTTGCGATGTTTTTAGATCAAACTTGTGTGTCCCCGATTTAGTGTGATACTGGTTTAACTTTTTTACCACATTATAGACAGTTTATTATTGTATCTTATATGGATGTATATCCAACTTCTTTACAATATTTCGACGTAGTCTATAAGCAGGGGCGTAGCGTAGCGAGAAAATAATCTAGGGATGTGATAAAAATTTTATAAGGGGAAGAGGTATAGTCAGATGTATGGTAGGCTATCTGAAAATGGTAAAAATAAAAAAAGACAGTAACCTAAAATGATTATGCCGAGATATATATCCTAATTTTTAAAATGAAGATCAATTCTTTGGTTTTTGTTTGTCCAGGGAAAACGTCTATTTACTAATTTATAAACGTCTATTTAAACTAACATTTAAAGAAACACTGTTTCTTTAAATGTTGGAGACGATCTCATATCTTCTAGCTTCTTCAATATTTATTAATGTTAAAGCTGACAGTCTTTCTTGTTTTTGAGAATTTCGCAGATAAGTTTTTATTCTCTTTAAACATGAAAATGATATTTCCGCGAAACTGCTTGTGGCAGGAATAGTCAAAATTAAGCGACACAATTTTGATGACTCCAGGAAAATAGAAGATAATTGAAGGGACATAATATATTAGTGAAGCTCAAACACAGTGCTCTGTTTCGTATCGGGATCAGTCACTGAAAGTTCACTTTTTAAACGTCAAAGAAAAAACGATTTGCGTCAAAGAATTTTCCATATGTATCTACTAAAGAAAAAAGTTTCAGGGAAACGTTTCACGAATGAAGTAAATTGTGTGGAATCTAGATTTAAGAATTTCAGTTTAGAAATTTCACTAAATCGTTCACTAATGTTCAAAGTAATAACGTATAAAATTTCATAAAACAATCGTGCTTTTATAGGTGTTTTTCTTATCTTCTTCAGGAATTAAATTCAAACGCATTCTTTTACTTTGTGGTTGATTTTCTAACGCAAATCTGCCCATACGCTCTCAAATGTCACTAAACTCGTTTCTCATTTTTTGAATATGTGATTTGAAATCGGCGACTGTTTCTCGATTCCATTCCTCATTTTCATTTTCCACAATTACCTGAAACAGCTCTTCCAGATCTTCTTTATGTTATGGCGACAGTCGCCAAGATGCGTTCACATAATCGCATAACTGAGTCTGCAAATAACGACAATACCCACTTGAGGTTCCACTGTTGCCTGCGTAAGATCTCTGACCTTTTCACCCATCTAACGCGTAGCTTGAATGTGATGTGGACCATCGCCTTTCAGCACTACAGCAAGTAACACGGGAGTCCAATAATTTCGGGCGCCTTCACGGCCGATTTAAAATAAAAATGTTGATGGTAGCGTTTAAAGTAAATAATGTATGTTTACGGTCGATTTAAAATAATTAAGAAATTGTAATAATTGAATAAATCGATTGAACTTTTAAATAACACTAATTTGCCAATTGTTTAAGGGATGCGACGCATAGCTCGCATCCATGTACGCTACGGCCCTATTTTTTAGATGTCTCAAAACCAGTTTTGCGAAACACACCAACATAATGTTTAAAGCGCGTATAAAATTTCTTTCATGACGATGATGTTTACCTAAGTTAGATCCCTTCTTGATTCAATTGGCCCAATGTCAAAGATGTTGTATGTCTAGCGCATTTTTTATGTGTACTTTTCTTCTAGAGCAATTAAATTGATTATTAGGAATACTGTCTATTTTTACAATATGATATTTGTTTCAAAACTATGTTATTTAACACACTTCATTTTCAGCTATTCACAAGAAATATGTAAATAGGTTATATAAATAAATAGCAAACAGTTTAAATGTGGCGTTTCTCATTAACCGAATTAATAGTTTTAATAAAAATAGACCCAAACAGCAATCAAGAGTAAATGAACTTTCTGATAGTTTGGTAATCTCAAAATTAATAGATTAATTAATATTTTCCACCAACATGTTCAAAATTTAAATATATATGTAAGTCACGCATATACATGGGAATTAACTTGCGGCCACAAGGGTTGCCCTTTCAGGTAACTGCAGCGGAGCTCCTAAACAAATCCTGGTAATCCTGGCCGGCAATTTACTTCAGCCGAGGCTTTGTCCGGCAAGGCTTAAGCACTGAGTTTTATTATCTTAGTGGGCCGTGCGCTGGACGTTGCACAAACTTGCCATCGCCATCTACAACTACCTCTGCGGGCTACTAAAGCTGTCCACTAACTTTATTACGGAATTTACTCTTGGAAATATCCAGGGATCTCCCATGAAATTCACTCCCTCTGCCCTTATGAATTATGCTATAATATAAAAATTGTGGATAACACAGTATTTTATAATCCTCTGTAGAATTATATAATATTCAAGCTATGTACTCGAAAAAAATACTTAAATAAACCAATAGAATTACTCTGGTTAATATTGGAATTCTGAAACTTTGATTAGCTGTTAATGCATATATATATATATATATATATATATATATATATATATATATATACATATATATATATATACATATATATATATATATATACATATATATATATATATATACATATATATATATATATATATATATATATATATATATATATATATATATATATATATATATATATATATATATATATATATATATATATATATATATATATATATATATATATATATATATATATATATTTATACTTTATATGTACTTAGAGTTAACGTTTAGTAAATGCTTCTTCTTTCTACCTCTAATATGAACCAGTATAATAATTTCGATTTAGGACACTTTCGTTAATAAAACTTTAGCTTTTATGTCTGCATTTAGAAAAATTAAATTATAAAAATAAATACATTTTTTTATATTAACATCTAAACGAAATACAGAACTGGTAACACCTAAAATTAACAGTTAACAAAATCTGACTAGTAACAGGTGTTTTTTTTAGAGGTTTGTTTTTTGAATTAACAAACTTTTTTCCACTGATAGCCAATTTGACAGTTGACAGTAGATTTGTATTTAGTTTTATTTGTCATTTCACCATGAATAAGCTTACGCCACAACAACGCTTGCAAATTGTCCAAATTTACTTCGAAAATCGTGGTTCAGTTCGCGAAACTTACCGTGTACTGCGTTTGTTTTACGGTCGATATAATCTGCCATCCGAGCAAGTAATACTAAAAACTATGAATCGTTTTCATACCAAGCACACTAATTGATAATGTGTATCCTCAGAGATGTCATACAGTGTGCACTGAAGAAGTTGTTGGGCGTAGTATGAGTCGATTCGTCATCGTGCACAACAAATGGAGCTGTGTCCATCCACTTCATGGAAGACTTTGTTGAAAGATTTTGGTTTACGAGCTTACAAGATCCAGCTCGTGCAGGAATTGAAGCTGGCTGACCATCGTATGCGTCGTACGTTCACTGAATAGGCTGAAAACTAGATTGATCCTCATTTTCACCACAAACTTTTGTTGAGAGATGAGACTCATCTTTGGTTGAGTGGCTACGTTAATAAACCAAATTTCTGCATATGTAATACACAAAAAGTTACTGTTTGGTGTGCTTTATGGGTTGGTGGAATCATTAGTCCTGCAAAAATGATGCTGGCGAAAACGTTACAGCCAATTGAGAGCACTTCAAGTAAATGATTACTGACATTTTTGTTCCTCAATTGAATTGTATTAATGTGGAAGAATTTTGGTTTCAACAAGACGGCGCAACATGCCACACAGCGTACGCCATAACAAATCTATTGCAGAAAATATTCCACGAACGCATAATTTCGCATAGTGGCCCTGTGAATTGGCCTCTAAGATCTTGCAGTCTGATGCCGCTAGACTATTTTCTGTGGGGATACGTAAAGTCGCTTAGTCTACGCCAATAAATCACAGATTATGGACGATTTGAAAGCTAACATTCGCCGCGTTATTGCCGACATACGGTCCCAGATACTGGAAAAAGTGGTCGACCATTAGACTTCCAGATTGATCTATGCTTGAGCCAGCCGCGGTGCCCATATGCCCGAAATCATTTTCAAACGATAATGGCATAAAATTAGCTTTCTAATAAACCTAATACCATGGCCAATACCACTATTTCTATTATGTTTTTTTTTTCATTTTAAATATCTATACCTCTAAAAAAAACATCCGTTATATTGGAATTATTGTTTTATCTATACATTTTAACAGTTCGATCTTGTTAACCTCTGTCGTCTATGTTAGTAATAATAATAATATAATGAAAATTTTATTGCACAATAGGTACAATTTAAGGGGCAGGAAATAGACACAGACAATATTAGTAGTTATATTAGTAGTTCAACCCCTTATGAATAACAATATTTAAATAAATATTAGTTACTAACTAAACATTAATATAATAAATATGATATTTATATGATACATTTAACATTAATAAAACACATTATATATCAAGTGTGGTAAAAAGGTTTTAAGAGCACGCAAGTGACGTTTGAAAACCGAGCCGATACGTTAAAGTCTTTAACACAGGAGTTATTTATACAGGGTTAGTAATAAGTAGGGAGACGGTCACCTACCTCTAGAACTGCTGATCAGATTTTAATGAAATGTGGTGGTACAATTGTACAGGAGTAACAAGACAATGCGGGTTGAAGAATGATACAGGCAATGTTGTTACAGCTTAATTTTTTCAGATCTTATATCAAATTTATTATATTAAGTGAAACAGTTTTTCAGTTTTTGTTGAATTTACTTATTCTTTTGGTTCTTTTTATGTAATATTTTGGTAACAAATAATAAGTAGTTGTGTTAACTAACTTACTCATTTTATTATTATTATGTTATATGGGTTTGCGCCTCATCAGCCACTGATCGCATGAGTATACCCTTGGCGATCTCCTCTTATTCGGGTCATTATCCAAAAATGCTATCCCATAAAAGGAGCAATTTAGACACGTCCTCCACCTTAAGCCTCTCCTCCTCTAGGATAACAGGGTTCCCGAATATAAGGTACCTCTTCTCCTCTAGTGCGGGGTAGGTGTAAAAAAAGAAGATGAATCGAGGTTTCCTCGTCTTTTTTACAGTATCTGCAGGCCAGTCTGTCAGTCAGCCTCAGCTTGTGATTATATGCATTCAGCCTACTATGGTGGCCCGTTATGGTTCCCACCAGGGTTCTGACTTTGTGCCTGTTCAATTTAATGGATTCTTGTGTCTATTTCTCAATCTCTGAGTATTCGATGACGAGTTTGGTTATTCGACAACCCGTTACTCCTCTCCATCTTTTATTGTGCTGGTTTTTTGCCCAGTCATTAATGCGATCCTGATCAGATTTCGACTTATTCCCATTGCAGGTTCTGGTCCATAGAGGTTTTCCCTGATCCCTAGTCTGGCAAGGTCATCTGAAATTAGATTTTTCTTAATGCCATTATACCCAAGTATCCATTAGAGTTCCACCGGTCCTTTCCCTGCCAAGTGGTTCAAAGCTTCATAGCAATTATAGACCAACTTCGACTTTGTCGTTGCTGAATTCGGGACTGACAACGCCGCCCTGCTATCCGAGCATACCTTTTCCTGTTTCCGATTTTGGTCGGCCCCCAGAACACCGCATGTAATTGCAACTAGTTCGGCCTGGAGTGAGGTAGTGTATTTGCCCAGGGGGAAGGTTTTACCTACTCGTATCCCATCGCGTCGCCTATACACCCCCGCACCCGTTCTATTCCCACTCTTGGCTCCATCCGAGTACTAGATGTCTCCATTGAGCGTTAATTCAGCTCGACTCTCCATCCAGTCAGTTTTACTGGTGAGGGTGATCTTATATTTCTTGTCAAACAGGAAGTGGGCACCTATACTGTCAGAGGGCATCCATATGAGTCCCTCCTGAGCTAGATCTCTTGAGAGAGTCTATTCAGGTCCCTTACCTTCGCATTCATGTTTCCCACTCTGTGCATTACCTTTGCGGCTTCCGCTTTCAGGGTGACATCAGGAGGTGGTATTCCCGTCAGTATCCCCATCGCCTTGATCGGTGTCGATCTTGGGGCTCCGGTTATACTTCTTAGAATCAATCCTCTTAGCTTGTTCAGTCGGTTTTCTTCCGACTTTAAACAGGCTCTCTCCCACCAGGACAGTGCTGCATACGTCAGTCTGGGTTTGAGAATTGCCTCATACATCCATTTCATGATCTCCCGTTTCAAACCCCAGCTGCTATTACCAATGGCCCTTCTCAGTTCCCACAGTGTTGCTGTGATCTTGGAACATATTTGACTCATTTTGTACAAATGTTGAAGTCCGATTGACAATTGTAGTCTTAAAATAAAAAGTTTATTTAACAGCTTGGAAATCATGGTGAAATTAAGTGAGACTGAACGAAATTCTCTAATAATGGTTGGTTATGGAGATCTTACAATATTTTTATGGAAGCATTTCCGCTTATTTAATGCACGATGTACCTCATCCTAATAGAGATCCTATACTGAAGTCTTCTATGGCAGGTAGTTTCAAAATAAAGGAGACCAGGACACGTAATGTATATTAAAAAATCTGGTTGTACTGAGGCAACAACAAAAGGCAACAATTAATTAAGATAAGGCTTTAAATGGTTTACTTTCATTTCAAGAAAATACTCATACTTCGACAATTTAGGCTGTGATGAAATCCCGAGATTTTTGCTAAAAATATTGCATGAAAGTAACTACATACAATATAAAGTACATCTTGTGCAGAATAACTGTATTGTGAGGTAATCATGAAATAGGTAAACCAAATCTAATTTTTTGTAAGAATATTTTATTTTGCGACGTTCTGCCTAAATGGATATTTAGGCAAAAATAGGATATTAGGCATGTAAATAAGCACAACTGTAGATACTGATTTACTGAAAATATTCATTGAATATTGGAGCATCATTCTCAGCACCCAGGGAGAAGTAAACGTATGGTTGGTATTTGTTGGCCACAACATTATAGGCACGTTTTTCCTTATATAGACACTAAAGGGCGAGCGATATATTTATTTGCTTCAGTACCATGCCATTACGGCACTTAAAAAATTTGTTTCCCAGTCAACAACAATTTGATGAAATTCATTTTCAGCAAGATGGTGCGCACATCTACATTATTCTGTACCCGTTCGGAACTATTTGAATCAAGTATATCCGAGTCGTTGGATTGGAAGAAGGAGACCTTTGGAATGGCCGCCAGGATCACCGGATCTAAAATCGTTGAATTTTTTCCTTTGGGGACATTTTATAATGATAGTGTGTAAGGATAAATCAACGATAGAATGGCATACAAGTGGTATACAATTGATGGATTAGGACATTGTCAATCTGTGGCGAGATAATAGTTTGAACATTTACTTTAATAATAATCTGTTTACATTGTTTCATTTTGAGATAATTAAGTTGTAGCAATTATACCACCATAAAACCAAAAAAATAATTATTGCAACAAAAACTGATATTTTTAACCTGTCGTACGATTTTTTTTCTCTTTACCAATAAACTACAATATACAGGATATTTTATTTAAAGTAATAAATATGACATAATTTGTGAAAAAATGTGGTAATATTGCCTGTATCATTTTTGAGTCTGCAGTGATTTTTTACCCTTGTATACCAAATTTCATTAAAATCTATTCAGCAATTCCAGAGATATATGAGCGCTTACTCACTTATTACTAACTCCGTATATTATTTTATTTACAACCGTAGGATTTCTAAACTTTATTAAGAATTAGATTTCTTGTTCCATCCGTGTTAGTGACCTTTTCATTTGGCAACCAAATGCCAAATATCTACCAATCTATTAAAACTAAATAATTAAAACTATCTCTATGTCAACTTGTACTTTTGTTAAAATTGGGTAGACTTTGCAATGTGACAATGAAAAAAATTCACAATAATATGAAGTTTTGTTAGTTTCATCAAGAAAATGAAAACCAATATTTCCGAATTGGTTCAAAAACAATTTTCAAGTTCAAGTTTATTATTGGAAAAAATGCCATTAGAAAAAGGTTTTATGAAAAAGAGTATGAAGACAAAACTGTGTTTATTTACTGCGTTAGTAAATCAAGACGTGGTAATTGCATATTTTGAAGACAGATTTAAATAAAATAAATCTCTTTGATGCTACTATTACATGCTGAGTTAGAGCTTTTGATAAAAAGTAATATGATAATAAGTAATACGATAATCCATTAACCAGTTTTCTAGACTGACTGCATATTTGAAACGAAGAAGGGTTAGACAAAAACCCAAAAAATCCGATATTTTTACTGATGAACAGATTAAATCATTCCTAAGTGAAATCCTAAGTGACGATTTTTTGTTAATCTAAGCTAATCTAAGTTTTTTTTGTTTCAAGTTGTTTTTGGCATTGAAATGCAGACGCCTGTAGAAGACAAGTGTTGACTAAAATGGAATTTAAACACAGCAAAGAATCGATCGTAATTGTTATGAATTTTGATAGCAAAAATCGTTATATAAGAAAAATTTTCCCCTGCGAAATCGAACAACAACTCTACAAAAACTATGCCAACCTGTGACCCGGCAACATTTCACATGATTGACTCTTTATTTAACACTAGTCAGTTAGTAGACATTAGTATAATTGACAATATTCCTGGTAAAATTTCCGAATAGCATTGTTTCCACAGAACTTCAGACACATTTTAGCCGTTGCAAGAAGTAACATCCTGACCCTAAATTACCATGGAGCGGAGGGTGTAAATCCTCCACAGTGACATATACGAATATATACTGGATACGTCGAGAATTCAATATAAAATAAAATGGTTATTACTAGACAAATTAACACCAACAGCAATTTTTACAGTTAATTAAAAAGGTCATCATTTGACCCAAGGAAAATGCAATGAAATTAATGGTAATTAATATAGGAAATATGAGTATTTTTTTTGATTTTGACAAATTGTCAAATAAATATGTTGTTATGCATTTATGCCATGGATATATTAGCATAGCTTCATAATTGCTACAAACTTTATTAAAATTTTAGCGAATTTATGTCTTAATAACTTTTGAGTCTTTATGTAAGACAATATTTAGAGTTAAATAAAACATGCGGTACATACTAAATCGCGGAATGAGTGATAATTTATGAAGAGGAAGTTACTGATATTTGTATTAATGCTATTTATTGCAAAAAACAGTACAGAAATTTTATTTTATCTGTTCTGATAACTTTTTATTTTATGTACTTTTTCTATTCAATTATAATTAAAAACAATTTACCTCTACTAAGGGAATGCAGTATTCTTAAAATGAAACGTCACAATGTTTTTAAAAACATTTCAAATGACAAATTCTAAGCGGCTTAACCCGATACTGACAATCCATCTGACAAAACTGTGTATTATGGAATATCAACTAGGCACGTACCACGAGTGGAGTGAGTGGAGAGCGGAGTAATTAATTTATTGTTAACACATGTATTTTAACAACGGCATTCAGATCTGATTAACTAAATACGAACTAGATTAAAAAGCCACGGCTCGCAAAGCTCAGCTTTCGAATCCCATTACGTGCAATAATCCTCCCATTTAAAATCAATTTCAAACCAACTTCGCTGATTTTTAGAATCCACAAAAAATTAATGCAATACAGATTATTTTCAATTCATTGATTTTTAATGAATTTGTACATGAGTATTAGCTGAACTGGAACATTTGAATATTTCATATTCCGCATTCTCCATTTTACCCCGCAATTTTAATGCTACTGTCGTTAATGTTTATTCATTAATAGCTATCTGCAGATTGCCTATGTTCTTATATTATCGTTTCTCAATTTTATCATTATATGTATATATTATTGTATCCAAAACGTTATTCCATTCTGTGAATTTTATTTTTATAATTTAGTGCAAAAATACTGATCTGTACACGCACAGTTTAACTTCGTATACAGTTGTAATGTATAGAATTGATAAGTTGTAAGAGAAATAATATCATTAATACCATTTCTGTTACAACTATATCTATTCAGAACACATCAAGGATGTTAATTTTACAGGAACATGTTCATCAATGTTCATTAATTAATGTTAATTAACTATTAGTAAGTTTAAGTACCTATCTCAGTTTATGCCAAAATAGATACGTACCTACATATATCGGGTTGTCTAAAAAGTTCGTTCGGCTTTTTAATAAATATTTATTATTAACATTATAGTTATTACAAATTATTTTAATCAATAATGTACGTCCCTCCATGTTTAATAACTCTCTTCCATCTCCCAGTAAGTTTTATAATACATTTTCATAAAAACTTTGCAGTTTGCTCGCAAAAACGTTTTTAAATGATTTCTGACTTCCTCGTCATTGGCGAATGTTAAGTTTCGTAAGCTGTTATCCATGAAGCGAAATACCGGAAAATTCAAGGACGTGAGGTCTGGAGAATACGGTAGATGGGGTACAACATCCCACTCTAACTCCAACAATTTCCTCCAGGTCTGCAGAGGAGTATGGGCTCGAGCGTTATCGTGATGGAAGACGACCTTCTTACGAGTTACAAGTCCTGGACGCTTTTACTTGCATGACTTGGCTCAATTTTTGTAGTTGTTCGCAATAAATGTCCGAACTTATTGTTTCGTTCCTCAGGAGTAGCTCAAAATAAATGATTCCTTTAAAATCCCACCAGATGGACAACAAAACTTTCCTGGGGTGAAGCCTTGCCTTTGGTGTGGATTGAGAAGGTTCACCGGACTTTCCACACGATAATTTTCGATTGACGTTGTCGTAAATGATCCACTTTTCATCTCCAGTAGGTAACCATATTTCTCAAAAAAGAATCGATACGTTGACGAATCCTTAATATATCGAAAATGTTGATGCGATCCATTAAATTGGATTAGCCGAGTTCGTGAGGAACCCAAACGTCCAGTCTACTGGTAAACCCAAATAGTTTAAGGTGATTTTGTACACTAGATTTTGACGTCCCGATTTTTTCTGCAAGCTCACTTATGGTTTGGAGAGTATTTGCCTCAATTAAGGCTTGTAAATGCTCGAGCATGGCTTCTTTGGGTCGGCTTGACCTTGGTGCATTCGTGAGGGAACTATCGCCAGATCGAAATCTCTTGAACCATTTTTGACACGTTCGATCTTCAATAATATTTTTGATTTTTTGAACACAATTTGCGGCAAGTTTCAGCATCTATTTTGTAGGACAAAATGAGACGCCTACTGAGTTAACAGTTCGTAACTTAATCAAGAAATTTGAAGAGATGGGATTTGTTATTGATAAGCCAACACCGATAAGTCCTCCTCGTAGTCGGTCAGATGAAAATATAGTTGCAGTGAGAAAAAGTATACGGAAGTATCCAAACACAACAATTCGACGTTGTGCACGATAATTGAATCTGCCAAGAGCCACCACTGGACTTTGTTCTTTGCGGTTATAGATGCGGAAAAGTGAGATTATAGACTGGAGAAAAGTGAACCCCACCCAGCCAGAGACAATCAAAAACCTCAAAGTGTTTTATGGGCCAGTGTTATGGACAATTTTGCTAAACGAATGGCACCATGCCAGATGAGTCGAGTCGGCCATATGAACAATGTCCTTTTCCATTAGTAGCCGTATCATCTTCATTTAATGTTGAAAAATAAGAAACCTCAGTTTTTTAAATATTATTAGTTTACTCATAAATCACATCCTATAGTTTCAAATGAGACACCCATGCATGTTGATGTCGTATGGTTTGTAGATGACAGTCGTTAAATATCGACGCCCTATTTTTGACAGAATACAAATGGCGCGCAATTTAAATCTTATAGCTTCAACTGAGACGCCCCATATAAATCTTTTCCAAATTAATATTTATTCCTGTTTAAGAATTTTGAGAAAATAAAAAAAAACAAGAGAAAACATTAATTTTACCGCCCATCTTTGCAGAGTAAAATTATTAATTAATTAATTTTGCCTGATTAAGATTAATATTTTTATTTATTTGATGTAATAAATATAGATTTTAATTTTGTCATGTTATGTCTAACAATCTTTACGCTATATTATATTCACTAAGTTGTGCCAATTCCTTCATACTGTCAGCCGAATATGACGACGCTATTACGTAATAACCAATTAGTTTAGCCATAGATTCGATATCATGACGGACTTCACTAATTCACTAATTTAAAAATTGCTCTAAAATAACTTGTATCTGCAGTAAATTTTACAGATAGTTAGTTAGAGCGAGTAAGTAGACACTAATAATAAGAAAACATCTGTAGACAAGGGATATAAAAAGATCCACTAAACTGTAGCTTAATTAATTTTGTTTGGGCCCCAATTAAGTTTAAACCCGTAAAATACCTCAAACCCCCGACACGGATTTACTTCTTCAAACTCCTTAATAAAGTTAGAATTAAACGGCGGATTTGCACTATAAAAAGAAAGCTTTTAAATCTTTTTTAAAATCCGAGTAGGAAATACCTGGGCGTTAACCGATAAGCAGTGCATTCAATTAATTGCTTATCCTTTGAAAATTCAGCCACCCTTAAATGATCCTGGAAAATAGCTGGTAAAGTCTTAGGCACGATCGCTCTCTTTTTTTGCACATAAAACCGAATAATAGCAGGAACTACGACCATTTTATGCTTGCTTCCTGCATGCAGCAGGTAACTAAGCTTATGTTATAAGCCAGGCCAGGTGATGCAGCATAATGCAGCTGGTTTCCACTGCCTTGCGGGAGATTAACATTTTTCCCAGCGTGGAACACGAAATGGAATTTAGTGTCGGGTTCTATTTTCTTCGAGATATTTAGTAAGATCTTATACAGCGTGTCATTAAAATTCGTGGAGGAATTGTGTATTTAGCTTTTAAAAGTCCAAAACAAGAATGTTTTTAAGCATAAATTGTAAATTTATATAACCGAAAATATTTTAATAATAATCATTATAATAATAACTTTATTGCTCAGAATAAATTCTAATTTCAGGATAAATAAAAATGAGTAAAATACATTAGTGAATAAACATAAACGTGAATATCAAATTATTTTGAATTAAATTAAATATTTTTGATAGTAAAATAATAAAAAACACAGATCGCCTATTTGTTATAAATATATAAAAACATTACTTTAATTGTATTAAAAATATATAACAAAATAGTTACTTTCTCTACATGTAAAATCAGTATATGAAAGAAGAAACAAATTGAATACTTATTGTTCATTATTAAATATAGCTACAATCATTTCCATCATATTTAAAATAGTACAATAATTTATATCACATATGTACATTTGAAATCTTATTAAAATAATTGCACACATATGAGTATATAGTGGGGATTTTAGAATAATATTGGTCCTAGTGTATTCACAACAAAACGTTGTATTTTGATATAAGATTAATCCAGGTACGTAGACACAAATCAGTACTTAATCAGAAAGATATCAGTCTAAAGTATTGCGAAGTAAATCAAATAAAAGTTATAAATTTCTTATTATTCGCATTAATTTCAACGAATAAAAAAAAATCAAGTAACAGGTTGCTCGTATAACGTATTTCAGGAGAAAATCCGTTAGACTTAAGTGTTAAAACATTTGATAAATTTGCGTTACATATTTTCTATCTGTCTTCTATTGACACTATTTCCTTTAGACAATAATTGTTGTACGGAGACTATGTGAACAATATAAGCACATCAGAGTAATACAGTGTTGATAAACTTTCATTTACATTTTTACTTAAATAAATTAAATAAATGACCATACTTAAATCAACGAATTCAAAAAATTTAGAGTGCGTGTATGCGTTTAATATTTGAATTGCGGAAATTTGGATATATCTCAATCAAATTTTCTACTTTAAGTGGCTTAATATAAGACAAAGGAGAGATATGCACGTCTGTTGTTTTTTCATAAAACAATTCAGAAGAAACAACCACGATACCTATATAACAAAATTTTGTATAGGTACAATATCAGATATAAATGTTCTCTGACTATTCCTTTTCACAAGACGTCAGCATATCAGAGTTCATTATCATATATTGCTTCTTATTACTATAATAAAATCTCATCTAATGTTAAAACATTTCTCTTTCGAAATTTAAGAAAGAGTTATATAAAAAAATAAATATTAACATTTTAAGATATTCTAAAATTTTAATAATAATTTTTTTGTAAATATTTATTAATATAATTAAGAATATTTTCTATTTTTCTATTTTATTTTTCCCCTTTTCACGGCACCAAATTACTTAGAACTTTATTTTTATGTATTTTATACCTGATTAAATTTTTTACTTAAAATTAAATCTGTACATAATTTAACACTTAATTTTTTTCATTATAGTACAATTATTCTTTATTGTTGAATTTATTATTGTTTATTTATTATTTACATCCTGCTGTATACGTTAAAGCTTACTAATTCATTTATTTGATGGATTGTTAATTATATCATGTATAGAGTATATATATTAATTCTAGAATGTATATGATACCTATTAATTTGTCACCCCTATCAATTTGTTACCTATTAATACCTATTTATTTGTTGTTGTTATTGATTTGGTTGATTGGAAGAGTGGAATTAAATTTCGAAACTTTGCCTTTTAGCAAGATATTGTTTTCGAAATGTTATGTAACGCATATTTTATTTTTTCACTTTTCCGTTACTAGCGGTGTGTCGTTGTCGTTGTTGTCGTCGGCATTAATAAAATTTCTTGTTAGCACGATAACTCAACTAAATCGTGTCGGATCGATCGGGTTTTGACTGATTCTGATCGGGAACGTCTTCCAGACGACATCTATTGATTTTGAGGTGGATAGAATACACTCCACCATGTTCATGGGTCATGAGAAAGCACAATGGTGGACTATTTGAGAAATTTTTATTGTTAGCACGATCACTCAATTAAATCGTGTCGGATCGATCGGGTTTCGATTGATTCTGATTAGGGACGTCTACCAGACAATATTTATTGATTCTGAGGTGGATAGGACATACCCCACCCTGTCCATGGGTCATGAGAAAGCATGATGGTGGACTATTTGAAAAATGTAAAACTGTCGCATAAAACACATATTCTGCATTTACATTGTATGTGTTGGTTTAGTCTTTTTTAGCCATTCGAGATAGAGATCTTCTATGTGCGGAACAGTCCTAGTTAACAGAACGGAAGTCCATTTTAAGGTCTTAAAATTGTTTATTCTTCATATGTCGTTATCTTATTAATAAATGCTATATATTATTATTATTATATAAGATATGAAAAACGTAATTTGTGTAAAAAATCACTCTTACTTCTTCTGCGGAATTATCCTTCAGTGTCAGACAAATTAGAGTATAATTATACGCAGCAGGGTTAAACTTCCTGCTATAAAATATTACTTTATATTTTGATGCGTTCAGATGTTAACTGTACTCACATTTTACAAAATATATTTATATGTAAACGTATATTGACTTGTCAGCTATGTTATTGGTTTTAGTAAAGAATTCAAATCATCCACGAATAGTAGCTTTTCATAGTCCATTATAATAGCAAGGTCATCTATAAACAATAAAAAGTAATAGACCAAGGTTCGACCCTTTAGGTACTGCAAATGTTGCTAAAATATATCTAATTCATGACAATTGACTATCACATACTGTTTTCTAATATCTACATATGATTTAAGAAAGCCTAATGAGACTGTTCAAATGGATATAATGTATTCAAAATAAGTTTATGATCTCTTGAATCAAAAGGTTTCAAAAAATCGGTATACATTACATCAATCTGTTCTCGTACGAGTATATCTAAACTGTGAGCTACATATATATATATATATATATATATATATATATATATATATATATATATATATATATATATATATATATTGGGTAAATTCGCATACATTTCAGCAAGTTGTACAGTTTTTTATGAACTTATGATGATATAGAGACATGAAATAAATAGATGTGCACCTGAAATGCTTTTCGAAAACTTTTGCGAAATAGCAAAGAATGGAAATTGCTATATAAATATTGATTTTAGATAAATATTAATATAGAATCAGTCTTATATAATTTCTAGTGGTTTACAGAACAACAGAGTGGTTTACCTTGCACATATATACAATATTTAACTAGAAAAGGTGTAATTTTGTTACACCCTGATGTACATTTCTTTTATTTTGTAGTGGCTGTTATAATTTGTTCATTAAAATTATAGATATATAAGCGACCAGCATTATTGTGAAATATATCCGATTTTATTCATTGCCACCTTCTAAAAAAGGAGTTAAAGCCATTGACTGCGGAATTCGAACTGTTACCAATAGACATGAAATTTTCGTATTGTCCTTTTTATTTTGTGTATATTACCAAAAACAAAAAGATCAAATGTTACAGAATTTTGTACTTTAGTAAGACAAGTCCTCTATGTATGCTTTATTTGATTTTTTTTAATATATTTTGCATTCTTATGATACCCTTCTTTCAGTTTAACGTTCTTCTTAATTTCAATGGTGCATCATTTATTTCAAAAGTATATTCGCCTTACTAAAAAAAAAAGATAGGCTGACGAAAGATTAATCAATGAAGGAATAATTTCAAGCAACGGATATTTTGCAAATAGTTAGCCAAATTCTAAAGATATAGAGCGTAAACAGGATAATTGATTGATATACTCGCTCTTTCAACTGAAATAGTACTTTAATCCAAATTCATATATGATGTCGTGATGAAGGATAGACGGCAGTGCATCCAAAATACACACACTCTGAGTTACAGCCTCCATGTATTATTTGCTAAGCCTGTACGATACAAATGTGTCAATAAACAGTAAAGTGCACGCTGCAAACACCTCGCCCACTCTGCTAAGGCAGGGCTCGTGCTCTGCTCACTTAGATAAGGATTATGCGGAATCCGCTGAATCCCTGTATGCATCTCTGGATCAACCTGGTTCTTGATGCCGCCGGCGGTGTTCATTGATATTGATATATTGAGGTATCACATGTTCTCCTACAAGCACCGAGGTTGAAGTTTCTTTTTTTGGATACATGGGATAAACGTATTAAATAAAGGGAATTATTTTGAAAACATCAAAGAAACTAAAAATAGTATTGCGTTAATTTAGTTAAATTAACATCATGGGCTTATGATGGTATGAGATCCGACAAAAAATATAAACAATACATCAACGTTGTGTAAATGTATAGTGCTTTAAGTTTCCTTTTTTAGAATATTATTACAATCGATAGACTTCGCTTATTTAACATAAGGAATCGATTACAGAATTGAAATTCAAATAATTTCTCAGCTTTTAAATTTATAAATATTTTTGTAGGAAACTATATCACTATTATTTATGTATGCCTATATAAAAATAGACTATACAAGATGTGTAATTAAAGCTGTGAGAGCTGCATCAGTGGTGTTATATTCAGGTAACTTCACGGCAGTCGAAATAGGCTTGAGATATACGAATCGATGTAGGTACAATAAATTAATTTTAGCTTTACCGTTGTGCCTAATAAGAATTATTAATAATGGTTGAAACCTGACGCAATTCTACTTATAATTCTTGATAATCAACTTGCCCAAATACACACACCGTCAAAAATCTTGGACCCCCCGTATATTATAGATTTCGACTATATTTATTTTGTTTTCGTTGCTAGGCAAGAAAGGTAAGTTATTTAGCCGTCAAACAAGATAAATTAAATTGCTAGATAAAATATTGTTGATTAGTTATAATTTTTCTTTAAATATTCGTCAGATATTTAGCAAAGCGACTTTGATACTTTTCTTTCATTATAATGCCAGGATGTGAGGTTTCTACATTTAATAGTGCAAGAATTATTGCTCTGCATGATGCATGGACATTCCAATCATCAGATATCCGAGATGTTAGTCATTCCTAGATCTTCTGTTGTGCGAATAGTGTATAGGTATCAAGAATTAGAGACAGTGGAAAGAAGATCACGTAGTGGTCGGCCTCAAGTGTCAAATGAACAGCAGGATCGGTATTTGGTTCAATTTGCTCGTAGACACCGAAATGCTTCAGCTCCAGCCCTCAAAGCTCATTTTCAACATATGTTTCGCCTTGTTATATCGACCTCTACAGTTCGAAGAAGACTCCATCGTACAACTTTACGTGCAAGAAGACCTTTAAGGGTACCCACTCTACTTCCACGACATCGAGCTGCTCGATTTCAGTGGGTACGGGAACGTAGTGATTGGCTTTTGCAGCAGTGGCGATGGGTCTTATTCACAGATGAAATCAGAATTGGACTGGTGAGTGATGACAATAGGCAAAGGGTTTGGAGAGAGCCGGATCATCAAGAAAGACTAAATTCTCCCCGTGAGGTTGCTCCCTACAATAGTGGGACAGTAATATTTTGGGGAGGAATAATATTCAATCGCAGTACGCTATTAATTTCCATAAATAAGAATATGACTAGTCCCGTTTATATCAAAAGTGTTATCAGCCTCATTATTTATCTCCTACGCGACGAACTAGGTGACAATTTCATTTTCATAGACGTCAACACGAGGTCACATCGCGCAAGAACGGTTCAAGAGGTACTTGAACAGGGAGATATTACCCGATCAGATTAGTCAGCTAATTCGCCAGATATGAATCCCAATAAGAACATGTGGGATTTTGTTTCTAGAGCAATTTGCAAAATCACGAACCCACCCCAAAATGCCAAAGTGTTAGCTGCAGTAGCAATAGAGGAATGGAACAATATTCCTCAAGAAATTATCAACCGTTTGATTGTTTCAATACACAGGCATGTCAATATGATACTGAGAAGCAGAGGAGGCCATACTGACTATTAAGTTGTAGTTTACTTTGTTAAAAAATATGTTTTGTTAATTTTTGTCATAATAAATTTATTTTGCAAATTTTTTCTGTTTTTAATTGACTAAATTTAAAAAAAAAATCCTGTATCACAAGAAATATATTTATAAAAAACATATTTTGAAAAATAAATACAATACTTAAAAAAAAATTATTTACTAATACAAAACATCGGGGGTCCAAAACTTTTGACGGTATGTGCAGTTAGTCTGTCTTAAGAAGCAAGCATAGTTATTGTCATGGACAAGTTTATTAAAATTAGTAGTTATTAGATGTCTGAAAAATATGTCAAATTTTGACAAATTCTCTCGATGATTTTGTTGGGTGAGTAGTTAAATAATATTTCGTGTTTGCCACCCTTATTGTGCATTTATTAATAAAAATACATTAATATCAAGGATTTAGCTAATTAGTAAATAATTAATTTAATAATTGGTGCAGACATTGATATATAATGGAATGATTACATTCTTTATTGTGTTAATACTACATTAACACCGTTTAAACTATAATTTGAATTTTTAGTAATGATTAAAGACGACTTATTAATAAATATCTAAAGGAATCTGGATGTCAAAGAAGCATTTTTATTACTTATTAACCTGGAAGAAAATTCACATTAGAACAGGATCATTAATACAAGTACTGTTTCAAATATGATAAGAATTCAGTTGCACTGTTGATGAATATATAAATATTTTCTAGAGTTGCACTACCACATACATACATATACTTCAATGTTTCATTAGTGTAATAAAAATAAATTAACTTATTATTATGTGTATTATAAAATAAAAGAAAAATATAATCAAATAATATTTTAAACGCGTTTTATTTTTTTATTGACCATATGGACAGTAAAAGATGTGAAATTTAGTTAATGTTTCCATCAAAAAGTCATGAATTTTCCCGAGGTCGAGGAGGAGGTGGTAGAGGAAGATTTAAAGGGGGTAAAACGGTGCATTAGATACTCTTAACTTTGTGGCTGGCTCGGAAGTTTATGGAGAAAAGAGAATATCGGTGGAGGTGTGTAGTAGCCTTTTAATTAAACATAGAATTTTTATCACACGAATATTATTTTTCTTTTAGAATGATGGAAATAAAATAGAATACAGAGTATTGAATCCATTTAGAAGTAAATTGGCAGCAGCAATTTTAGGTGGTATAGATCAAATATATATGCCACCTGGCAGTAAAGTCCTATACCTTGGTGCTGCATCAGGTACTACAGTGTCCCACGTATCTGATATAGTTGGTGCGGAAGGCTTAGTGTATGCGTTAGAATTTTCACACAGATCGGAACGTGATTTATTAAATGTGGCAAAGAAACGTAGATACAAATATTGTACCTATTATAGAAGACGCCAGACACCCACATAAATATAGAATGTTAATTGGTATGGTTGATACAATATTTGCTGATGTAGCACAATCAGATCAAGGCGCAAGTTAAAGCGGTGTTGATATTATTCCATTACTAGCAAGAACGTTCACATCAGCGAATGGTAAAATTCTAACACAACCTTGCTGCGTTCATTTCACACTAAACTGGTGTGTTCCGTATGTGTGTGTGAAATTAGTGACAAATTTTGCACCATATTTCAGACACCGCAATCAGTCATCAAATTCAACAATCATTAACACTTCATTTCTCCCTTGTTCAGTTAAATTAGTAATATATATCACACTTTATTGTTTATTAAATAGAATATTCAAATACTCATTTGAAGATAAAGTAGCTAAAGCAAAGAAGCAGTCAACAATAATTTTAGTGATCTTAGATTTCTACAACAGTTTTGATTTAAATCTTTTATGTAACGGTATTTCACTATTTTAAGTTTAACACCCAATATCTGGTTCTCGTAAATAGGAGATCCCTAATATGAGGTACCCTTTTACTTGAAGAACTTTGAAAGGAATTCATTTTTGAAAAAAAATATAGGGGGCTTCAATTTAAAAAAATACTACATCGCAACTTCAAACGTAAAACCTGAACAAATGTTGAAATTTATACGCCAGTTCACGTCTTTAAAAAAATAAGGTTGAGATGTGTTCAAAAAGTTTTTCAAAAAATTACGGAATTCAATATTGTATAAAACTTTATTAGAATGATGTACATACACTACTGAAGCATGTAGTAGATATAGTAGCCTAGAGTAGTTCTATATATTGTGGAATGAGTATAATAGTGTACTCACACTAGTATACTCATATATTTCATTATCACAAGTTCTAACGTGTGAGTACTCACTTATTATCACCAGATCTCATGTTTGAGTAGATTTCATGGATGTACTAGCTTAGATGGTATTAGTTGGAAATAAAATTGTGCCAACATATAATCCAAAATGGAATCAAATCATAAATTAATAATACTGAAGATAATGAATATATTCTATTTTGTGTTCACCCAATATTGCTCCACGTAGTCGAAAATAGTAACAAGTAAAGGGTGAGAAGTAGAAGAAATACGGTATTTTTTCAAATGTCCATTCAGAGTTTAAGAATGATATGCTGTCAAAGTATTAGGTTCTCTTGCATAGCTGAGGTTTCAAATACACACACCGTCAAAAGTCTTGGACCCCCGATGTTTTGTTAGTAAATATATTTTTTTTAAATATTGTATTTGTTTTTCAAAGTATGTTGGTTTAAATGTATTTGTTGTAATACAGGAATATTTTTTAAAAATTCAGTCAATTAAAAAACAATGAGAAAAAATTTTTAATTTTTAAGTAAATTTATTATGTCAAAAATTAATAAAACATATTTTTTAACAAAGTAAACTACAACTTAATAGTCAGTATTGCCTCCTCTACTTCTCAGTAACATATTGACATACCTGTGCATTAAAACAATCAAACGGTTGATAATTTCTTGAGGAATACTCCATTCCTCTATTGCTGCTGCAGCTAATTATTCCGCATGTTGGGTGAGTTCATGCGTTTGTGAATTGCTCTAGAAACGAAATCCCACATGTTCTCAATGGGATTCATACGTGGGCAATTAGATGGTCAATCTAATTGGGTAATATCCCTCTGTTCAAGTACCTCTTAAACTGTTCTTGCGCGATGTGGCCTCGCATTGTCATCCATGAAGATGAAATTGTCACCTAATTCGTCGCATAGAGGATAAATAACACTTTCCTGATAACACTATCAATATAAACTTGACTAGGCATATTCTGATTCATGGGAGTTAACGGTGTACGGCGATTTAACATTATTCCTCCCCAAAACATTACTGTCTCACCATTATAGGAAGCAACCGCATGGAGAAAATTTTTCCGGAGTCTCTCTTGACAACCTGACTCTCTGCAGACGCTCTGCCTATTGTCATCACCCACCAGTCCAATTCTTGTTTCATCTCTGAATAAGACCCACTGCTGCAAAAGTCAATCTCTACGTTCTCGTGCTCACTGAAAGCGGCAGCTCGATGTCGTTAATCGAGTGGATACCCTTAAAGACCTTCTTGCACGTAAATTTGCATGATGGAGTCTTCTTCGAACTGTAGAGGTCGATATAACAAGGCGGATCGTACCATGAAAGTGAGCTCTGAGGGCTGGAGCGGAAGCATTTCGGTATATTGACGAGTATATTGAACCAAATATCCTGTCATTCATTTGACACTCGAGGCCAACCACTACGTGGTCTTATTTCCACTGTCTCTAATTTTTGATACCTATGCACTATTCGCACAACAGCAGATCTAGGAATGAATAAAACTGACAAATATTTAAAAAATATATATAACTAATCAACAATATTTTATCTAGCAATTTATTTGATATTATTTGACAGCTAAATAACTCAAGTTTGTTGACTAGCAACGAAAACAAAATAAACATAGTCTAAATATGTAATATGCGGGGGGGGGGGGGGGGGGTCCAAGACTTTTGATGGTGTGTGTATATTGTTTAGTATGCCTTGTGAAATTTAGGCAATGTGAATTTGTTAAATCAATAATATTTTCTATATTGACCAAGTATTAATAACACAAATATACAAATATCATCAAACTCAGTAATTGACGGTAACGTGAAAAATGATAAAAAAATCTAAAACCTTTCTTAGTCACCATTTACGGATAATGCTGTGTATCAGGCGTATAATATTACTATTAAAATTTTGACGAGTGTACACAACGATAATATTCTCTCCCCTACGGCGCGATCGGTATTCGGGGCGTACAGGGGTTGAGGTGTCCGTGTCATCCCTTTTCTGACAGCCCATTGTTGCGAGGTTAAGATAAATGATTGTAAAATAAAACATGTCTCCCCATCGACTCGATCCAAACACACTATTATTGCCATATAAGCGGATACCAATGGGGTGAATCTCAATGTGAAATGTAAATGTTGGCAAAAATGAATTGCGAACAGACAAAATAGACGAGGTGATATCAGCAGATAAAATTTCATATAATACTTTGGCATCCGAATCTTGAACTGAATCCAGAATAAAAAAATCGGATTGTCAATGAAAAAAGTAGATTGATAAGTGATAATTTCCTCATGTCTCAAGAATTTGTCAAACAAAGTAAAGGTAAAGTTAATTAAAGATGAATTATAACTGAATTAGTAAACAGTGTTATTAGTTAGTAGTTCTGTTTTCAGCAGGGGCGTAGCGTGAGAAAATAATCTAGGGTTGTGATAAACATTTTATAAGGGGAAGTGGTATAGTCGGATGTATGGTAGGCCATATAAAAATGGTAAAAATAAAAAAAGACACTAACCTAAAATGATTATGCCGAGGTATATATCCTAATGCTAAATGAAGATCAATTCTTCGGTTTTTGCTTGTCCAGCGAAAACGTCTATTACTGTTTCTTCAAATGTTGGAGACGATCTCATATCTTCTAACAAGGCACTTTCAATATTTATTAATGCTAAACCTGACAGTCTTTCTTGCTTTTGAGAATTTCACAGATAAGTCTCTATCTATTCTCTTTAAACATGAAAATGATCTTTCCGCGGAACTGTTTGTGACAGGAATAGTCAAAATTAAACGACATAATTTTGATGACTCCGGGAAAGCAGAAGATAATTGAAGGGATATAATATATTGGTGAAGCTCAAACACAGTGAGTGCTCTTTTTCATATCTAGAACACTATATATCACTGAAAGTTCACATTTTAAACGATTTGCATCAAAAAATGTTCCATACGTATCTACTAAAGAAAAGATAAGTTCGTCAGGAAAACGTTTCACGAATGAAGTAAATTGTGTGGAATCTAGATTTAAGAATTTCAGTTTAGAAATTTCACTAAACCGTTCACTAATGCTCAAAGTAATAACGTCCAAAATTTCATAAAACAATCGTGCGCAGGTGCTTTTCTGATCTTCTTCAGGAATTAAATCCAAACGCATTCTTTTACTTGGTGGTTCATTTTCTAACACAAATCTGTCCATACGGTCCCAAATGTCACTAAACTCGTTTCTCATTTTTTTAATATGTGACTTGAAATCGCATAACTGAGTCCGGAAATAACGACAACATCTATTCGAGGTTCCACTATTGACTGCATAAGGTCGCTGACCATTTCGCCCATCTAACGCGTAGCTTGGATGTAACGTGGACCATCGCATTTCAGTACTGCAGCAAGTAACGAGTCCAATACTTTGGGGCGCTTTCACGGCCGATTTGAAATAAAAAAGTTGATGGTAGCGTTCAAAGTAAATAATATATGTTTGCGGTTAGTTTAAAATAATAAAAAAATTGTAATAATTGAATAGATCGATTGAAACTTTAAATAACACTAATTTGCCAATTTTGTAAGGGATGCGACGCATCACTCGCCTCCGTGTACGCTACGCTCCTGGTTTTCACTCTTACTTCCTTTAGTTTACTGTTTTTCTCTTTTCTTTTGTGAAAATAGAGTAACGTATAACTTTCTAAGCAAATTTTTATAAAACATCTTTTGTATTGTTGTCCACCCTATACCAAGTTGAAGCAACTTGTGATACATTTTTGGAATCAGCTCAGCAATTGACATCGGGAAATTGGGAAAAAAATTTTGTTTATTTAGCTAATAATGAATTTATGTGTTACTTTATGAACGCACTGTATATATATATATATATATATATATATATATATATATATATATATATATATATATATATATACATAGAGAGAGAGAGAGAGAGATTTAGTTCCTATTGGAAAAAGAATATATGACAGTTTTTATGTAGTGATAGCAATGTACCTAATTAAATTAATTCAATATTTAATAATTGAATATCTTATTGACAACAGTATCACATTATTATTAATTAGTATTTAAATATAAGTATTGTAAATATTCTTTTATATTACTTTGTTTACTTTATTAACAGAAAACACAAGTGAATATATCTACAAATAACTAAAGCATCTTGTATATACTAGGTGCAAAACCATTTAATCTAAGAGTTTAACTATTTTAAGAACAATATAATTATTTATGAAAATCCATTTTTAGTAGATTTTATATATCTATGATAGGTATTCTATTTTTAATAATTCTCTTTCTGTTTATAATTTTGCATGTCTAATAATAAACATTTTTGTATTTCTGTAATAGTAATACATTAATTCACAATTGATATTTTGTCATACTTAACGCCTTCTTACTCTGGCAATAGTGATTTGTTTCTCTGATAAAAAATGAATACTTTTCTTTCACAAAAAAACCTTGGCTAGTGAGTGTCGCTAGAAGTCTGTTGAACACATTTAATATCCTTACGTTACTTACGTTAGTAGTTTGTGACAGTTATTCTTGTGTCAAAATATGCAAGAAGTCTTGGTCTCTTATGAAATACACTTACGAATATCACTCTATTACTATAAATGAAAGGTAAAAAAATCATCGTTCTTTATTTTGATTTGGCTATCAGTAAGTTTGGATGTATGTAATTTTAACTATATTTTTAGTAGTATGCAATTTTCTCAGTCGTTATGTATCTAGGCAAAATAGTTTTTTTTTTCGTGTTACCTAATATAATTCATATTTAAGATTAGTTTTTATTAGCTTGTTAACACATTATTTTCCTACACAGAATGTTATTATTCTGTATTCTTCTTATACATACTTCACTGTTCGATTACATTGACAATATTTTATACTAAATTTTAAAGCTTTTATGTACCACTGAGCTTGATACAAGGGATTGAAAAATTATTCAAAAAAAGTAATCACTCTTGTGTTGAAGTAAATTTAATATAAATTTAGTAATTTTATTAAATTATTAAACCTAATGTTCAATTTTTCGGTTACTATCACATTGATAAATAAATCTAAAGACTGAATAGTGGGATTGTTTTTTGGAAATTAATTCAAGTATTTTGCAAAGATATAGGACTAAGAGTACCTGAACAGAAGAAAATACTAAGACAAATTTAATTAATTTAATTACCGCTTTGATGTACCGTATGTAATATTTATATATTTATTTATATAAATATGTAGATAACGTAACCGCTTAGTTCAGAAATGACGTATTTATTGCAGAAAATAATATGCAATGTGATCCACTTTCTTATTAAAATTTCGATAATCTCTGAAGTTGGCTTAGTGTTAGTGAATTTGTTATCTTTGAAAGTGAAGACCTAAAGAAAGAAAAGTGACATATGTAGGTACATACATTAAAGTGTAAAAATAATGTTTTAGTTCATAAATAGTGAAATAATCATCAAAGATGGCGCTATGGTGCCATTTTAAAAATTGGTTTTAAATGGCAATAGTGTACGACATCTAATTGGAATCTGCTACAAATATATATTCAAACGTTGTTCTTGTGTTGATATTTGTATTTTTAATTTTGAAGAAATAGATTAAATTGTATATTAAATACCAAATACCATCAAACTTTTTAGGTAGTGCCTCTCTGTAAAATACTGTCTGGCCGGCTTTTTTTCTGAGAAAAATCACTGTAAACGTTACATTAGGGTTTTTACATAATCGAGTTTTGTTCTCTCTTTTTATTTAAAACTAGCTGTTTTCGGCTACGCGTTGCTGCGGCTCTTTACCTGTCACAGGTGTGACATCTATATAATAGTAGGTATATAAAACACGCGCGTATTCGAATGCAACGTTGTGTCAAAATTTCAAAGTAATCGGTGAAAAATTTTCGGAGATTTAAGATTTTGAACAGCCGAACGTTTACATTTTTATTTATATAGATAAATTCTAGGGTAATGGAAAACAATGAAATTATTTTACAAATAATCCAATAAATTATATCACAAATTGATAACAGTAAAAAGTAGTACCAGATATCTTTAAAGAATTTTAAAATAAATGCTTTAAATATACATCTCTCTCTCTTGATGACAGCATATTCTGTTTAACCTACATTATTCAGAAATGCTTTACTTTAAAATGTCGAAGTTAGTGAGTTCCATATTAGATGGATTTTAAGTAGCCCCATAAAAATAAATTTAAGGATGTTAGATCTGGAGACCGAGCAGGCCACTCTATTATACCGCAGCGTTTAGTCCACCTATCAACATTCTGTTTATTTACTTATAAACTATTACTGCACCATAATAGTGTTGTTATATCCAGATCTCGAAATTCTTCAGGATCTCCAAATTAGTAGCTCAGCAGCATTTTGTAACATGTTCAAATACACCTTTTTCGTTGAGTTTTGATTTAAAATACATAGGTCCAACTATGTGATTACTCAAGATTCCTGCTCAAATATTGTATTTTTCTAGAAACTGTGTATGGTTTTCATAAAATATACGAGAAATCATATCACTCCAGCACCTTGAATTCTGAGGATTCATATATATTTTATTTAGGAAAAACGTGGATTTATCGATATTATTAATTATTTAATTGAATATTCAGTTTCGCGGTGGGTATAATATGTAGGGGTGAAATTTTCATTTGTTGAAACGCACATTGTATAAGCTATTCATTATAAAGATCATTTACTATAAAGATACTTTTAATTACAATCTGAGTTATGATTTATAGTATTCAGAGCCATTTATATTAAAAATATGTAATTGAGGTATTGGTATAATTTTATTATACATTGGTAGTCATTGTCAGTCTTTTGTCCCGATGTTTCTTTCTTTTTCATTATTTATTCATAGAGATTGCTTATTTAGAAATGGCGAGTTACCATCACCTAGACACCCATGAAGGAGGAATGACCGATATTTTATGTGAAATTTGGTATTTGACATTGCCTTTATTTTTTTAAGTAAGAGGTTTTCATCTTTTCATCAATCATGACAATATGACCGAGTTTTGTTTAAATCTCTTAAGTTTCCTTTAGACACATATATTAAAAATAACTATCCCCTGTACGAAATTCTTTAAATTTAATTTTTATGGGAAAATAAAAATCTTTTAGTGATTACGTTATGTAAAAATCCTGTATACCATTTATTATCTTATTGAAAATATATCCACTTAAATATAACTATTAATAACACTGACTTAGTCTTCCACAAAACACCAAGACACTATATACTACACTGGACTCGCGTTTCGCCAACAAAGTTGGCATAATATGGAGATGATTAAATATGAACTGAATAGATGATTAAAACTATCATCTCCAGATGATGCCAACTGTGTTGGCGAAACGCTCGCCAAGTGTAGTGCATAGTATTTTGGTGTGTTGTAAAAAACTAAGTCAGTGTTATATTCACACCAAAAGTTCCGACCCCCTCCAGTAATAACTATTAATGTTTGTTATTACTTAACATTATAGCTTATAAAAACAGGGGATAAAATTTTAAACATTCTATTAAGCAATAAAGTAGTGTAATTTTAAATAATCTGGAGAAAATACGACTGTGTTTTAGCAAAGGAAGTCACAAATTAAAAATTACAAACGTAGAGGAGGTATTATATTATTTGCATTCTGGTTATGGTTCTTGTCGACATTCTAAATAAAAGAACTTGATTTTGCTACCGCAATAAATTATAAACACGATCTTAATACTCACTACAACTAAAAGGGGTACGAAATCCATCCCACATCAAACTCTAAACACATGTTATCGAAAATATCATCTTCTAAGAATAAATGTAGCGTGAAATATGAATGTGCCCCCAAATGATTTCTATCTTTTCATGTGTTGGTCACGAAAATAAATACGTATAAGTTTATTATAAGCAGGGTAGGGAAGTAAATCTGTTAGGGGTCGTTGCATAAAGATACAACATTGCCGTATTCATACAACCAGTCAATTGACTAATATCCATTTGTCTTTAGTAATTGCATATTTTCAATAAGATATTCACATAAAATTTATTGTATTTTGATTGAAAGTAATGATATTAAAGCCCTAATTAAGCGTGAGTATTTTTCTAAATTTTCCTTTCTATGAATAGTAGATTATGCTTATTTCGTTTATAGAACGGAGTTGTATTTGAAATATTAGACAAGTACTAAATTTGTTTTAAATGATGGCTGGATTTTTTGGACTGTTATTATTATGGAATTAACTGATAATTAAATAACAATCTTTGTGTCGATATTTAAATAGCAATCCCTTGTATATATATATATATATATATATATATATATATATATATATATATATATATATATATATATATATATATATATATATATATATATATATATACATTCTTCTCATAAAATACTTTTACAAACCTAATGTTCTATTGAAATCAAAAGCAAAAATATTTTGGGTGTACTCTTTTTTGACTGAGCATGATCATTGAACTTGACTTGACCTTTTACGCTAATATGTCCCTGATGATACATGATATAATATGATACAGTATGATTATATGCCTTAATTGTTTTTTAATCTTGCATTGTTTTGTGTCATTTAACTAATGTAACTCATCCTTCTATAAATGCTCTTGAATTGAAAGAAAATTTTCATTAATAGTTTAGGAACATTGTCATGTTACATAGAAGCATTTCCTCTAATGTATTAGCTATACCTATTTTATTCTCTGAATCATACATCTACTTTAAGAAATTAATCTTATGCCCCATCACATATTATGATACATTGTCAACAAGAATATCAAATATTCTCAAAAAATATAATATCAAAGTAGCATTGAATCCCCAACAAAGGTTATCAAACTTAGTTTATAACGCCAAAGATAAGACTAATAAATATGAAAAATCAGGAGTTTATAGGTTAAATTGCTCGGAGTGTAATAGCACATATATAGGACAAACGGGAAGTAAATTTAGAAATAGATACCTTGATCACAATAGATCCTTCAGGTTACAGAAAACAGATTCTACTTTTGCTAATCATATCTTGGAAAGTGGACATAATTTCCCAGATATTAATAATATGAAAATCCTACACTATGCTAGCAAAGATTTAAAACTTAATTGGTTAGAAGCAATATAAATCTATAAATGCAACCATAGTGATAATTTTAGCTTGTTAAATGATCAAGTAGATATATATATATATATATATATATATATATATATATATATATATATATATATATATATATATATATATATATATATATATATATATATATATATATATATATATATCTACTTGATGATATATTCTCCTCTTTTTACTGTTACCCAAATTAATTAACCCCCTGTATAATATTTTTTAATAATATTCATGGAAATTCCCACAATTTGATGGTCGGGATTCCACCATTTGTGAAACAATTTCTTATAAACCTTAACTACCTGTTTATTGTCATAACACTTAGTATCTGTATTTGGATATTATATATTATAGGAACAGAATTTTTGTATTTTATTCTTAGTCGAATCATCGTTTGAAAATGACATAATTGTCGAAACTGCAGTTACGTTTCTGTGAAAATATAGTGGTATAAAAACGTAGTAGTTGTTTTACTCATTTCCGTTGTGGACATCTACTTTATTCTCGAATAAGCTAACTTCTTAGCTAATTGTTTGACCTTATTAGCTTACTACCTTATTAGCACACTACCTTAAGCATAACTTATTGGTTATTTTTGTTCCTTCTTTTTAACTTTTGGTTATGTATTCATTTTTTTTTCTAGAAGTTTTGATAATATGGCGATAATTATGAGAAACTGTTGAAATATCTACCTGATCAACACAATCTGATTTTGGAAGGATCTGCTCAAATAGCCACCGAAAGTAGCTTTACGTAAAACTATTCAATTAGACGAAATGTATGCGATAATTTACTCAATGAACATTTTCTTACAATGCGACCGAAGCTTATTTAGATGTCCGTTAAAATGAAGTTAATTGTAACTACATGCTAATCAATGTTTTTCCATAAACCTTTCTCCGTACATATAAAGAATAGAGAATGAAACGACCAGACGAAGAACTTGATCTAAGAAAGAGTCATCGCATGATATACCAACGGTTCCAGAATATACAAAGAAACAGGAGCTGGAATTCATTTTAAATACATTTTAGTCACTATAGGTTTAGGCATGATATAGGTTTATTTACTCCCAATATCAGAGAAACTATTAGAAACAGATATGGAAATAAACATATATTTGCTGAAAATCAGGCAGCGCTTAGTCATTTTATTATCTAGTTCGCTGAATCTTGTCATAAGAATACTCACAAGATCTCTTGGAACTGTTAACACAAAAAAGCGAACTCAATGTGGATGTTCAAGTACAATATTATGGTGGGCAATGAAAGAGCTGCTACTTTGATTAGGAAAGGTTTAATACGAAATTTTGCGGGCCATAAGCCGGTCACTGAGGTTTAAATACGGGACGGGTTTGTTCAGAACATGCCTGAGTAAATTCATTTGTACATTGTGTAATGAAAAGGAAGAAACATAGATCTCCTCTTATATAATTTTTAAGGGGTAATACCACTGAATTAAAAAAAATCGTTTTCTTATAACCTTAAAAAATTCATTGAACATTGTAGAATACGGGCAGAAAATGTTTTTCTTACAAAAATGTTTCACCTTTGAAATTTCGCGCTCTTTCCTAAGTACGTCGGACTACTCCGAAACAACACCTGCGTCAAATAAATACCTGCTGGGAAGGTACAGTCTAGGTACGAAAATTTTAGAGTACAATAGAGAGAGTGTATTGATGATGTACAAAAGAGAGTGGGCTGTCGATTGAGAAGTCTAAAAAAATGTGCATGGCGTCGGAGGAAAAAGTAAATTAACTGCCAAATTAATTGATCAATTAATAATTTATTATGGCTTGGCAATGCATCGAGATCCGAACTCCTTGGAAAATGTGAAAAATGAAATCTGGACGACCGTATTTCATACGTTATCAACCGACAAAAATCCGCAGCACGAGAAGTGCTCAGAGTCTTGTTGTGACTGGAAGATGGCGCAAGCAGCGAATTCCTTGGACACCTTCCGTCATAAGCCGCTGCCTCTTAAGGAAATGTTTAAAGCCATAAAACCGATTTATGAGGACCTGAGCCGAGACTAATTGCTAAACCATTGTTTGGGGGACTAGACGTAAAATAGCAATGGAAGTTTCAACACTATTGTTTAGAAATTGGCTCCAAAATCTTTCAAAGTCTAGAAGTCGATGCTAAGGGATCAAGTACGCCGATATGTCTTTGACAGATGCAGAGTAAAGGCACACTTTAACATAAAATGTTCGAGGAAAGGGAACGAAGAAGAATATTTAAATATAGATGGGCAGCTTTATGGTCTTGGGATAGCAGATTAATGATAAACGTTTGTTAACAGTCGGATTTTTCACTTTTTCATGCCTATAACACATTTCAAAACTTTAAACGCGTTTTCCTCGAAACATGATTTTTCAAAAGGGCACACCGCATAACTTCAACAATTTTTATTCTCTTCATGCGAATTTTTAACAATAAGCTTATAATAACTTAGTATTAAATAATAAGTGAAATACTTACGGAATATTTGATTTTTTATTTAGATACTCACTAATCACATTGTCTAAAAATTGGATATTCGCTAATAAGTCAATATTCCCAAAATACCCTACGTATTTTATTAGCTGTAAACATGTAGATTAAGCAGATTCAAATTTGTACCAGTTATACTGCGTGCAACAGAGCACGTTGATGTATGACATGTCTCGCGAGAATGGTTCTAGTGTCGCCATTTTTCAATATTTGTTGATAATAATTTTTTGTGTCATACTTAAATATAAGCTTAATAACTTAAATATTATTACCATATTACATTTTCTTCTATCCAAAAAAAAAAAAGAAGTTGACAAAAACACCACTTCTTAGCTTATTACAGTAGTGTTACCCCTGAAATGTGAAGCTCTGTCGCTGACGATATAAGGAAATGAGAGGTCTTTCATTTACCAGGGAGCAGTAAACAAAAATCTTATCACGATGACTCTGGAGTTAACGCAGAAGATTAGTGCAGAGTTTTTCACACAAAATTAAGAAGTACGATGTACAGTAAGCCATGTATATAAGGGGTGGTAAGTAAGCATAGGTGGATGTGAAGTCCTACCTCCGTTAACCACTAGTAACTAGCTACTTCGTTTAGTATACCCAATACCCAATAAAGAAATAATTCAGTTAAGATTATTACTTGCGTGGTTTGGTAATTAAATACTTAAAAAGCTATGTGCCCTTCTGGCAACATAGGCATTTGTCTATGTATATGATCCTCAAAAATAATAGGAAAAGTGCAAGATTCTCTAGGTATGCGTAGAAGAGTGAGGTAGCATTCGGAGGAAAAAGGATGAACTTTACACTCGGCCAGATCGAACTCAGTGTACATCCACATTCAATATATATTCATCGATATTCACTTTGCAGGTCTCAATGCGATTGGAGTAAAGATCAGGCTATTTACTGCACACCTCGTGGGCGGTCCGATATCGCAGTTTTGAGACTTGTTCCTATTGTTGGTGAGCTATATATATTATTGCTACGTACAGTCAATTATTGATATATTGATTTGTTAAATTCACCTCTCTTTTGTCCATATTTTAGAAAAATCGCTTGCACCTAGGCATGCAATTATATAAAAGTATAATGCTACTTCACTTTTGGAATGATCACTGCTTACCAGCACTTTCATGCTTAAAAATTGATTAGTTAGTTATATTCTCCTTTTCTGCAGGAGAACTATATTTACCATAGGACAAAATATTAAATTTAAATTAGATTTCTAGTTTATCTACTGCTTAAACGAAACATTCAATGTATCGGTTCCATGGTGTAATGGTTAGCACTCTGGACTTTGAATCCAGCGATCCGAGTTCAAATCTCGGTGGAACCTATTTTTTTTATTTTACATTTAATAGATGAGTTCAATTTTGGGAAAACACTAAATATATTTAAATATCTGACAAATTTATTGTACTATTTCCTTGATATTTCCACCAAAACTTCTGCGTCACTGATGTTATTCAGCTTTGCATTGAACTTTACTAAAACGTTTTGTGGCTTTATCTTTCAAACCACTTATTGGGACTATTATCTCAGTATTGCAACCAACCCGTGTTCCACAATAAACATAGAATTTTGCTTTTAATATTGCCTATCGTGTATACACTACGGTTCATAAGTAACGGATGAATAAATTTTTTAGGTAATTTATTATTTTTAACTAATATTATGAGTCATACGAATTTTTAATTTTAGAATAACAATATTTAAGTAGGTTTTTCTAGACCCTTTTCAACTCTCCTAGAATGGTAGCCTGCTATTAAGTTGCCCCTTTAATATTTTTAAATGGAATGGGATACGTATAATGTCCCATTTGAAAGAGTTTTTAAATATCTATGAGGTAATATGCCTTTATTTAATTTGGTGTACTTTGTATAATTTTTTTAAAATATATATGTTCTTAACCTTGAAACCGATTATATGATAAATACATGACCATTCTATCTTATCTATTAAATTTTGTCATTAACATTAAGTATGTAAAAACTACACGATTTCTTGTGCTCAAAAACCTATGGTATATTGCATTAGTGTGAATTATGCATCAAACGAACATACTATAGTATACTATACTATAGTCAGTCTATAGTGTCGGTTTTATTGTAAAATTCATATACTTGATTATTATTTTAATGATGGATATCTCGGAGACTCAAAAAAAAAACATATTAATATTATTAGACTGTGGTGATAGATAAGACAAGGAATCTACAGTGAGTAGAAATTAAAAAAAATCATCACCATAGGAATGTGATAGGTCTTCCTAAATTTGGTAGGAAATCTATTTTAGACGATGAAAGTTAATTAAATATATCGATAGATATTGGAAATTATCCATATGAACTTACGAGACAAGTTGCTGCTAATATTAAAAATAATAATACATGGAAGCAGAAGCAAGAAGGGATCAATGAAGTCCAAACTACTTATTAGAACTGCGAGAATAAAAGAGACAGACTCAGATCTACATCAGAAATTAAATTTTCATAAAGATGAACTCAGGTAAAAGTTTAAAGTAAGGGAAGCTAGACTGAACAGGTATAACGAGATTACTGATAAATAGAGATGGAGGCTAAAATAAATGAAGAATCTGGGAATTAATCCATGGCAAAATTTGTCTGTTTGAAAATAATAGTTTTAAGCGAATATTTGATTTATGGATTAGTTATTTAATGTATCCATATCTGATCTTTTCATCTAACATAATAACAAAATTTTTATCTGACAAATTTCTTGTACTATTTTCTTAATACTTCCCCCAACACTTCTGAGTCAATGGTATTCAGCTTTACTTGTAGCTTTATCTTTCAATTCATTTATTAGGAGTATTATGTCAGTATTTCGAACAACCCATGTTCCACAATAAATATAGAATTATAATTCTAATATTACCTATCATTTATACAGTGCGGCTCATAACTAAGGAATGAATTAATTTTTTAGGTAACTGATTATTTTTAAGTAAAATCCCGAGTCAATCGAATTTAAAAATTATATTGTTATTATTATATTATTACAATTAAAATTATAATATTTAAGCAGGATTCCTTCTACCCTCTTTTATATTTTATATAACAATTGCATATAACAATTAAGTTGCCCCTTTAATATTTTTAAATGGAATGGGATACGTATGATGTTCCATTTGAAAGAGCTTTTAAATCTCTATGTGGTAATATGCTTTTACTTAATTTTGTGTAGTTGATATAATTTTTTTTATATGTCTGTTTTTAACGGCACAATTTTTCTGTTTGAATATACTAGTTTTAAGCAAATATAAGACTTCTGGATTAGTTTTTTAATGTGTGTTCATAAAATCTCATCTTTTCATCTAACATAACACCAAAATTTTTATCACAATTTTTAAAATTAATCCTTTCATCTTCGATCTATATATTTAATAATACTTTCAAAATGCCTTTCTATTTATTATAACAGAATAAGAGAGCGGTATATTTTAGAGGATTTAATTGCAAATTGTATTTTTTCAAAAATAATACAATACTCTCAAGATATTGACTACTTTTATTAGAAGCTTCAGCTACCTTAGAATATTCGACGTGGTACAATAGTTGAATGTCATCTGCATATGCCTGTCGCGTGGTGTATTTTGGGACATCAAATATATTCGCCATATAAACAATGAACAAAAGAGAGCCTGATATTGACCCTTGTGGAATTCCAGAAGAATGGATTTTCGATGAGATACATCACGATCTATTTTAACTTTTCGAAGCCGGCCTAATAAGTAGTTTTTGAAAAACAATGTTGAATTTGTATTAAATCCATAGTAAGTTAATTTTGCGCACATTCTTGATCGACAGTGTTAAATGCCTACGAGAGTTGTAAGGAAACTAAAACTGTAGCATGACTTTGATCACTAAATCTTATAATAATAATATAATATATCTAAATAGATATAAATGTGTGGTAGATAGATATTGATGTGATGTAAAAAAAATTCTAAATTTTTATGTGATTTTCAAGGGGCTGTAACATAGGGAAAAATAGTCGCAGAGCAACGTTAAAAAAGCAAATTGAAGCTCCAAGTTTTTAGTTTTCAGATATTGAGTTCAATAATTTTTTACCATCTGCAGCTTTTGAGTAATCATAAACAAACCATTGGAAAAAAATTTCCAAATTTTTGTTTGCTTTTAAAATGTTCACGAACTTCAATGCATTTTCTTCAGTGATTTTATTATAAAGCTTTTTTAGATAATCTTTCCCTCTTTAATTTGAGCGATCTAAAGGCCTTGCATGATTATTTTTTGTTGAGTTATCGCCATTTAAAAGTCAGGCAAAAAAGACAGTTTTGACTTTCTTTAAATTTTGTTTTCTCACAATAATTAACATTTTTTAATAAAAAAATATGAATTATAGTTAAACAAAATATTTCCGAGAAATTAATTGCCAAAGTCAAAACTGACTATTTTGCTTTGAACTGATAACTCAACGAATAATCATCGTACAAGCATTTCAGATCACTCAAATTAAATAGAATAAAATTACCTAAAAAATGTTTATGATGAATTCACTGAAGAAAATTTACCTTTTGAAAGGTAGGCAAAAATTAAAAAAAAATTGCGATGGTTTTCTTAGGATTATTCAAAAACAATTGATGGTAGTTCTAGAACTTTGAAGAACTGAAAACTAGAAACGTGTTTCAATTTATTTTTTGTAAAATTACTCTGTAGCTATTTTTCTCCAGGTTACAACCGTTTGAAAATTACCTAATAATTTAGAATTTTTTACGTCCCTTAATTTCTGTGTCTAGTGTAATATGTCAAAGAAAGAGGATACCTAAAGTTCTTACAATTATCAGGTAATTAAATCCTTTTGTGGCTTATCTTAAAATTATAATTAAGTTATAACCAAGTTTATAACGAGTTGCAAAACTATAAAACTTTCTAGCACAAGAAAAGCACTTCTTGGAATCTTTCTGCCACCTCAGAGATATCAAGGTTAATATACAAAGTCGTATAACAATAGTCAATAATTCAGCAATTATTCTCAATTCAACGCGGTTACTCATTTTTCGACATATAATACTCAAATTTGTAAAACTAAAATAAAATAATTTCTTAAAAAGTTAAATAATGAAATAGTGATATAAAACATATATGAATTATCTCGCCCGGAATTGAGTCAAATAAATCAGTTCTTGGCATTTTTTAGAGCATCATTTTACGTTTGTACAATCTGAAAACAATCCTCCTAATGTTTATATTTTGACTATACATATTTGTTAATATTCTCAACAATAGCCATTTGTATTAGTCATTAAATCAGAGATGTTTTACCCACAACAGGCCCTAGCTATTATAATAAACAATTCCTTATACCGATACGCGGATTCTGATGCGGAATTCTGATATAAGAATAGATATACAACAAAATTTATATTATTATTATTATCGGCATATTATATGTATGTATATACCCGTAATACTTATTCGATGCGTCCCAAAATGTAGACATTTCAACGTCGAACTTTAATACAATTGAGTAAGCCCTAGAAAAATGCCGTTATTTTAAAATGATTATTATTTCAATAATTTTGATGATATAACTCTGTGGTTCCACATTAGTGCAAAGTTTTTATTGTTAATTAAATATTTAATTTTAATTTAGGGCTATTGATGTCATATTACTGTATTTTGTAGGGGTAACCAATCGGTTCCATACCAAGATATTTTATATAGTACTTCATAGATTTGTCACTATTATAGTCTATTATATGTCACTATCATATTTACTAAATATTAAAAAAAATGTTACATTTAAAATAGGACATCATTACTACGACAACTATTGGTGTTGATAACGATTCAACATTATTCACTGTGCTACTATCCAGCCCGATACAACCCCGGGATTCTATTGTTATCATATTTGCTCTTATTACCTAATTTGGGCGTTCAACAATAAATAACTTCCTTAACTAAAATATTACGTTTGATCCTATTCTATATGTGCCTGTGGCTATGAAAGTTTATTATAATATTCGCTCATATATACGCCCTTTATGGCATTTAAGTGATTTGTAGATGGATTGGTCATATTAATAATTTACATAAGACATATTTTTCTTCTGTTGTTTATACTTATTCATATATTTTTAAACAGACTCATTACTGAGTCATTGAATGGCGTCTTAACGTAATATAGTACAGCATAGTTTCAACATAAACTGCGAAAATTATTCTTATATAAGTCACAACCTACATCTTACGTCAGTGGCCAGCAATATTTAAATATAACTGTACATTTCTCGTATTTAAACCCTGCAGGTACTAATTTAATTAAAAAGAGTATATCGAGTAATACAGCTGCAGTAGTTTTTCTATGTAGTTCTTTATTATTTATTTTGTTATTATAGGAGAAAATCTTACCTTGTATGAAAAACGGTGTCCAGCTCGTTCGGAACCTACCTGCAAAGAAACATATATATTTACTTAATTAATAATTTTACATCTGTATATAATTACTTCATAGATAATACAATACCACAATAATTCATTGTTTTGATTGTTGGCTTTTCATATTCATATCTATATTTACTAAACGGATGTTTTCGTGTGTGTGTTTTACAAATTTTTGAGGTCGATGTAACAAATGATTTTCGATCGAATTTCGGAATTTTGACAAAATCAATATAGTAAATCGACCTTTGCGAACAACGTGGTAACTTTTGTTCTTTGATCCGAAGCCTCTAGAGGCATTCTCTGGAGGTGCCTTCGATATGAGCGAGGAGTATGCGATTTGCTTACTCGTATTGATATTATGTCGAACGAAACCAAAGTACTTTTTTAACTTACAACAAAGTCATATTGTAAAAAGTTGTATTTATTCTCGATGAAATTTATAACTAATCCCGATTAATCCCGTTTGCCTGCTAATTGTTTCTTTGAAAATATTTTGTATTTTAATTAAAACTAAAGTACTTGAATATTTAACTTACCTATTTAACTCCTTCCCTAATTCCAGTCGTCTCGACCAGTTTCCATTACACACAAATCACAAAATATGTCCTGAAGTATGTTTGTGCACACCCACTATATATTTACACTACATACATTATCGATTTAATTAAAACAACTTCAGTCGAATTGAACAAAGAAAAATCACTACCGCACTGCACCTTCATCTTCAACGACTCACCTTTTAACGACTATTCAATAAAACGCTCGACAAATCTTAACGTTTAGGTTTTTTGCACATATAAAGTAACCTGAGGTGATAACTTTTTCATGCCTTATATGAAAAAGTGATGGACGGATATATTAATAAATCGCAAATCTGGGTGTGAATATACAGGGTGCCCCAGAATATGTGGGCAAACTCTCGGATTTATACAGGGGACGTTAAAGTAACATGGCAAGTTCCTATAAACATTTTCCCCACAGGGCCCCCCTACGGAGACAGGTATATGACGGAAAAAATGGGCAACAACTTATATATTAGCGAAGAAGGCAAGAATATAATCATCGTATTTTGTTGGCGTAACAAAACACTTTTAGAAAACGTTGGGTTTTGGGTTCGGGACATTTTTCGCAGTTTTCTGTATTACATAGTATACTTAAGTTAAAACGTTATTCAATGACTGTTTTAAAAAATATATGGATAAATATATATCTGATATATTGCAACCGAATTTGTTACTATGTCACTTAAATACTATAAAGCGTATTGTATATATTAGCCAAAATTATAATAAACTTTTATAACCTTTTAAAGTACTTATGTCTATTATAATAGAATAAAATTAAACGTAGTATTTTGGTTAGGGAAGTTATTTATTGTCGATTGCCAAGAATAGGAAATAAGTAATAAAATAGGTAATAAAGAATAGATTTTCTTTACAAGTGGTCCTGAGAATATCTTTAGTCTGCTATTTTGTAGAACAGGGCGAAGAGTGAATAGAAACTGAGGAACAAATGGAGGACCAGAATATTAAGATAAGGACTGAAAGCAAGATAATAGTGACAACACTGAAGCATCAGTAGAAATAAAGTATGCGAGAAAGTTAAAATAAACCTCAATAGACAAAATATGTTTGAAAAGTATAAACTTTTATCTTAAATACGATGCAATATTACTACGTTATGATGTGTCAATGACAAGTTTGTTAATAGAAAACATTAAGAATCGGGGTTCAGGATAATTCGGCCAGTTGCTGAAACACATATTATGCTAAACGTTTGTACTGTTTTAAAACAAAATAGAATCTCAATTACTGTGTGTGGCATTAAGTTACGATATGTGAAAATCAGTTGTTAATGCTCATAAACAGGGAATTTTGGCTCGGACAATATCTGCTACGTATTCGCTGCCTGAATCTACAATGCAAGGCATTATCAACTTGTATAAGAAAACTGGATGCACAGCTTAAAGGAAGAAAATTGGTCGGGCATTCCAAATTTCAAGTTTAACATGCTCTGAAGAGGATTATAACAACAAACCAACAATCCAGTGCAAAAGAAATTATGGTACTATGGAGGCAAGCCATTGGAAAAATATTTCTATATTTACAACTATATACGCTCAACAAACAAAAAAAAAAATAGAATATAAATTCTACAAGGTAATGTTTAATTCTTTACATTTTACTTTTGAACTTATCGCTTTATTCTGCGGGCAAAAGAAAAGCCGTTATTAACTAAACGACAAAAAATTAATCGGTTACGTTTAGTCAGAGAACATAGGCATTGGACTTTACAACAATCACACCAGATAATTTGGAGTGACGAATCCAAATTTGAAATCTGTTTGGGTAATACCAGAAAACGTGTACTAAGAACCCCATAGAAGAATTATTATCCTGACTGTTTGGTTAGGAAAGTGAAGTTTTCTAGGTCTCTTATGATCTAGGGGTGTATGAGTGGTATGGAAATAGAAAAATTGCATCTTGCAGATGGTACTGTGATAGCAGAAAAATATAAATAAATTTTGACAGACAGTTTGCCGTTAACACCAATATGTCAAGGCACTGACGCACAGTCAATGAACTGAAAACCAAACTGGAATGCTCTCGCTTATGCACGGTTACTGTTAAAAGTGATCCCAGCTGTTAGACAAAGCCCGTTGCTGAGAAGTGGTTGCCCGTCCTTGTCACTCTTATGGTGTTAAGTGAGCTTTTTGTTGGCGCGTGTAAATTTTCGTTATTTTTTCTAATTTGTGATTTAAAATGGTTAAATCGTGTTGTGCCTATGGTTGCACAAATGAATGGACTCCCAACAGAGAAATAAAATTTCACAAGTAAGTTTTATTTTTCGCCAAACGCATTAGAAAACTTGTAAAGATAAATATAACCTTAGAATACTTTTAGTAGGTACTTTTTGTAGAAGCAATTTATTGAACAATATACTAAATAATTCTAATTATTAACTCAGAAGTTTGCTAAATTGATATAAATATATTTATTTTAGATTTCCTATGAAAAATCCTGTAAGTTTACAACTATGGATAAAAGCTCTTCGGAGAAGAAACTGTAGCCCTAATTCTAGTAGTGTAATATGCAGTCAACATTTTAAAGAAGAGGATTATTTGGAATCATCTGCAAATAAAAATATTTTAAAACAAGATGCAGTGCCTTCACTTTTTAAATTTCCTCATTATATGTTAAAAGAAAGTCCTAAAAGATGAAAACTTTTTTTTTCATGAAGATGAGCCAGGTGCACAGAATCTACTTATTATCTTATTAATCATTGTCAGCAATAAATTGTATTTTAAGGAACTGCTTCTTTTAGATTTCTGTAGAAAATGAAGAAAAAATGGAGCTGTTAGTGCGTAATGTTGCCACTCAGACATCAGGTTTGAAGACTGAAGTAGAGCTGAAATTACGAAGATAACTAAAAAATGTTAAGTTGAAATTGAAGCGAAAGAATGAAACACTAAAGTCAATACAAGATTTGATTAAGCATCTTAGGGCAAATAAAAAATGCACAACATATCATGTTTAATTTATTTGTTAATGTTTGTTAATTTTATTATTTACTAACATATTATTTATTTATTCATTTTCTCATTTAAAGTGCACTTAAATGTTTACTAACGCATAACCATTGTTATATCAGTGTGTTAGAGAATCGAATTTTATATAATAAATTTGTAAACACTATGTTTAAAAAAATGTAAAAACAAATAAATTATAAAATTATAAAAAAATATAATAAATGTTTTACTTATAGGTAGTATATTTGTATTCGTAATATATATATATATATATATATATATATATATATATATATATATATATATATGTATTATATATAGTCAGCCAATAAATTTAAAATAAACTGTATATATAAAATATGTTGTGTTTTATTTACAAAAGAAACTCCTGTATTAGTTGAAAATAAAAATTTCGCATTTTCCTGATGTTTTAAACCAGTGAAAATATTCGTTTTCTGTCTATAAAAGAATATTGACATGACCAAAAAAATCATCAACAAGAGTTAAATGTACACAAATACCTAAGAATAATCCCGCGAGCGGCGGGAGCTTTACCTTTTCTACCTGTCTATTGTTTAAACCCATAAGCGCATATGGGTAAGAGTGAGAAAGCATACCACCCCAGAGCAACGGCTCTTTTCTAACAGCCAGGCTAACATTTTTAACACGACGCGCGCCTTCCAGTCTGGTTTAGAGTTCATTGCGCGCAGTACATTTTCAGCAGGATGCATGTCAGATAGCATAAACTGTCAAAGCTTGGTTTACAGGACATAATGTTTCTGTTATGGAATGACCCTTTAGAGAAAAAAGCAGTTGCGCAAGTATCCAGATACATCCGTGCAGTTAACGATCTACACGCCAAATTGCAAGAAATTTGGAACAGCAGACTTTGAATAGTGCGCTAAGTTGGTAGATGGTGCCTTTGTCATTGACATATCATAACGTAGTAATATTTCATCGTATTTAAGTTAAAAGTTTATACTTTGTTTCTGTTACCAATATTTTTATTTAATAAAATACTTTTGAGAGTGTTATTACTTTAACTTAAATATATTAGTTATAAAATTATGCCTGGTCGAACTATTATGAGCCTGACCTCGTATACATGAACCTCTAAGAAATAAGGGGTATCATTTTCTAGTTTTTTGATGGTGTCGAGGGGTAGAATTTAAATAATGAAGAATTATAAATTCAATTCAAATAAAAAAAAAAACTATAAAATTGATTTTCTGTGGTGAATTGCAGTGTAAAATGCGTCGTTTGATCCCTATTTGCTTCAACACTATATTAAGTATAATTATATTAATAAGTATTATACTTAATATAACACAATATTAAGTATAATACTTTTGAAAGTGTTATTACTTTTATGTAAATATATTAGTTGTAAAATTGTGCCTGGCCAAACTATTATAAGCCAGGGCTCGTATACTCGATACAAAAAACAGTAGGTTTATATTTTACATATAACACTAGCCAACAAACATATAGTATTTCTAATTTCATCTTTATAATCCCCTTTTAATTGCCGTATCAACAATCTATCATATTCGCTGACAACGCCTGAATGGGATTTTAAAGTCACAAAACATACAGGTCGCTTTAAATCGATGCATAAATTTAAATACGAGCACACAACGTGAGGGGATCTCACATGTGACAGATGTTTAAAAATATTGATAACTGAATCACTTCATTCAGCGGCAATTTAAAGCTGTTTATTTAATTTAATTATCGCTGTAAAAATATGAGGATACTAAATGTTAATGAATTAAATGTTTCCGGAATAAGATTATTCCGGAATTATTGAACGACCATTTTTATGTTCAGAAATATAACTATTTGAACTGAAATATGAGTCTTATATATGCGATTATTATAGTTTATTAATAGTACAGGGGTTGGTAAATATGGCGAAATAGGAAAAAATAGTAGTGTAAACATTTCAATAAAAGCGTAGTTTAAACTCACGATAATAGCTTAGTATTTTTGAGAATACTATACGAGTAGTAAATTCAATAAAATATTAAGAGTGATCCTAGAGGCTTTTGTTCATAGTAAAAAAAATTCGACGTGTATTCTATCAACAGTTGTCTTCGATAAGGAATTATTTGATGCTCCAAACAAAATTGTAAATAGATTTTTATCACAACATAAAACAAAAAACCTGTGGGGATGATCAGATTCCCAGTTTTCTTGTTAAAGACTGCTCAGGGGCTTTAACTCTGGAGTGGTCTGGTAGCGCTCACTACAAGTGAACTTAAAGTAGCGGCACGTAATTTTTACGTGCACCTTCAAAAACAAGTATAATTAGCAAGAGCAGAGTGAACGTAAAAAATTCAACTATTTTTATTAACAGGAAATCAATGTTAAATTTAATATCACAGTTTTTTCAAAAACTATTGTTACCACCTAGAATTATTTTATTGTAAATAATCGTTTATGCATATCTTATTTTGGTGTTCACCACATGTCGGTTTATTTCACTTCATGCAGTACGTCGTCGTCGTCCTTTCTTTTGATAAGGACATAAGTGCAATATTTCCTTGGTCAGTTTGATTTGCAGGTGTAGGAATTTTCGTGATTAGTCTTTCCCAACACAGGAGTGACTGTTATTTTTAATTATTTGTGGAAAGAAGGCTATACTCGTAATAGTCTTTTTTAGAGCTGGCCTTCACACAATTGGTTATTGAGCTTGAACATGAAGTCCAACCATTTCATTGGTTGTTGACCATCCTTGGAAAATTGTGAACATGAACAGCATAACTATTTATTGCAGCAATGTTCAACAAATTGTGAAAATAAGTTAATGGCCATCTTCTACATTTGCGTGACGTGTCCACGTTTCGGCACATCTGATCAAAGGTATCAACTCTAAACTGTGAATCATTATATGTCATTATGACTTTAGGTTTTTTCGTTGAAGGATTGATCGAATTATCATCATGTATTGATGAGAGCAATGTTTCAAGCTTGTTTTTTTTTTGTGGGCTAACTAAAAAAACTAACTTCGAGAAACGCGGATGAGGTTAAAGGCATATTCGTTCACACCAGGATATTGTGGGTTACTAATCAATGAACGAATAAATTAGGACTATGGTAACTTCCAGCTGATTGGGAAGGCGAGACGTGGCTAGAACTTGCACCAGTGCGTAAGGTTGACATGCGGTACTTGTCCAATGTTAATAAAGCTACTTCGCATTTTGTTTAATCTGATACTCTCTAGTCACACATTTTCTGACGTTTGGAAAGTAGCAAGGATCTACTTTATATTAAAAAGTTGTAATTAATTTGACAAAATATTATCGCCCATTCATTATTGTGTCAAATCTTGCAAATGTTTTCGAAATGTCATTATACACCCACATTTGTCTTGGTGTGTTACCCGTTTTATCTCTCAATCAACATCGGTTCGTAACAAAACATTCAATACTTACAAATTTAACAAAATGTAACCAGGTAATCGCAAATCACATAGATAATAAAGGTGAAGTAGATGTGGTGTATACTGATTTTTCGAAGGCCTTTGACAAGGTGAATCATAATGTATTAATTTCAAATTTAGAATGATATGGATTCATTAGTAATCTTCTTCATATAGTAAAATCGTATTTATCCAAACTTACATTATTTGTTTCATATGTTTAAATCCGAGACCTTCTTAGCTTCTTGTGGAATACCTCAATGTTCAAATTTGGGACCATTATTCTTTATATAATTTATTAATGATTTGTGTCTAATACTTATGTTGCATCTTTTTACCGATGACTTATTATTTTACGTCGTAATACCTACGTGGTATTATAATGAAATGAATTTAACTAATGTTTAATAAATCAAAATGATATTATTTGAAAAGAAACGTGAAGAAATAACAGAAATAACAATAATATCAAATGCAAGGAAAACGGTGTTAATAAAAATTGCAGGTGAAATTAAATAACAAGAATTTGAATTCAGTAGTGTGTAAATGTTCCTCTTCCTTAGTTCTTATCACTGTTTCCATTCATCTAGGCATTTTATTGGATCAAGTGGTAAATGGCTTCCTGAGAAATATTCTTCCATTCGACAAGAGTCTCTAAGAGCCATAGGGGCAGGTATGTGTGGCGTCTAACTGAAATGTTTTAGTGTATCCCATAAATATTCTATGAGGTTAATATATGAACTTCTTCTTCTTGATGGTCAGTCCATAGTTGAAATATTTAAAAATCGAAAGTAGTTCAATACCTCTCTAGCAACGTGGACTAAGCGTTACTCTGCATGAAAACTTAATTGACAAACGGAACAAATTGCATCACATATATACGATGTTTTCTACATTAGAAATGTGCATTCATGGATCTTCCCCGTATAGGAACCAAATCCATGCGACCATCCAATTCCTCCCCAGAACATTATTGTCCACTAAAAAATGGAATTCTCGGAGATACATTGCAGGCAGCAAACCTCTCTCCTGACTTCTACCAGACTTGTTGATGCCCACCTGGTGAATTAAGACTTACTCTTGTTTCGTCTGAAAACAGAACTCGCCTCCAGTCGTCAATGGTAATATTTATATGTTCTCTTCAAAACGCTTTCTAGTAACTCTATGTTCACCGGTGAGCAGTGGTACAAAAGCTGGTTTTCTCCTGTTCAATATTTTTTCATTAAGCCGTCTCCTGACCATTTGTCCAAAAATTGCTCCAAGTTAAGCTGCTGCTAAGGCTCTGCTTAGTTTAAAACTGGTGGAATACCTAGTTCTTAAGACGACTTGCATAAGATAGCGCTCATCTCTTGCATCCGTGGACTTCTTACGACCTTGTCCTGGGGTTCTACAGTAACATCTATGTTCATTGAAACGTTTAACTGTTCGACTAATTATTGATTGTCTACTAGCCACATATCGCTGGCTACATCCCTCGTTAACCAGAGATACCGCTTTTCCTGCTTAATTTTTCTATTCTAAGTGTACCGGTCAAAGTGTTTCACTCACTTGTTAATATTAAATTAAAAATAATCACTAACGTACCTAAATTTATTGCTTTTTAAAAATTGAAACAGTGTTAATTATATTATTAACAAACAATTACAAAATGTTACTTTAAATTTGTCAAACAATTACAATAAAATTGTTAAAGAGTAGTGGCAGATGATATCCTAGGCCACCTACATAACATGTTTAAGGATTTAAAACATTTAATAATTATAAGAAATAATGAAAAGTTTTCCTGAAGCGTTAATTTTGTCCAGGAGTGTATATCAAAAAGGATAAGTTTAGAAACACATTTGTAGGCCATTTCAAACTTGCCTAATGAAACTTTATGGCAGGAGTTTGTTACAATTCGTCACCAATCAACCGGTGTTTACGTGATACAAAATTTTAGAGAAATAGTTCGTTAGTTTAATTCTGTTGGGCCTAATATAATTTGTTAAATAGTGTTTAATAAATATTTTATTTTGAGAACTACTTTGAATTAAGAATATTTTATATCTATAAAAAAACAGTGGTGTTATATATTTTAAATCAAGAGAATATTTTTTTTATTTATAACGCCATTTGGTACCGGACTGATAATAACTGCATATTTTTCCGTTGAGAAATAATAGGATATCATCCTGTACACAGAATCAACTGACAGCATACAATTGCTTCTGTAAGTTATTCTGTATTAACTTCTGTTATTTATTAAAGTCCATATCAGTTTACATTTATCGGCAACCGATTCAAAAGAAAATAAAAGAAGGGTTGTCTGGAAATATCTATTAAAGCCGTTTGGCCGACACCGACACACACACTTTTCTTATCCAAATAGAAGCTAAAGTAGACTATCTAAATCCTTTTATAGTCATAAACTTCATATATAGTATTTATTTTTAGTAGACGCGTTATCGATAAAATGTGTTAACATGAATTCAAGAGGTGTGTGAACTATATTTTTATGGAGATAATATTTTGGTTTACACATTTCGGTAGAACGATAACCTTACAATTAGCCAATAAATCATTTGTCATAACAATATGAAATAAATGGTCAATAATTTATATATAACTTACTTTAAAGAAACTATAGTATCGATATATAAAAGATGCTTTATTTTCTATGCTAGATTATTCTGAGAATTATTAATTAATAGTGTTTTTAATTAATTCTTTAATTACTATTCTTCTATATTATTTTAATCATTTGTTAAAAAGTCATTTGAATTATTGCTATTATTTGTATGTCTTGAACTAAATGAGGCGCTTTATTGAAATTTTGTGAGTACAATAAGTACTATTGTATATTGCAAATAATACCACTAACATACACATAATAATCGATTAGGCCGAATCCAAATTATAAATATTTGGAAATAATTAAAATAGTAGACTATCATTTGTGTTAGCACCTACCAATAAACAATATTATTAAAAAACTAAGATCATTATAATACCTTTTTAATAACTTAAATAATATTTTAGTTTACCCAAATTGATTATATATTGTCTTACTCCTTAATCCAGTCATAGTTGTTTTATGGAATTATCTGTTGGGGAGCCAACTCTTTTATAGAATTACAGACCTACAGAATTACTCCTCAAAAAATTTCAAGTAGCAGGTTTTCCTAGTACATCACTGAAGCGATTTAAATCATATTTATTTAATAGGCAACAGTAGGTAAGTATATAGAATAATAGGGCGTCAAATCTGAATCAAACGAAACAGCATCTAGGGGGCTTCTAGGCTCGGACTTGGGTTCTTTACTATTTCTCAGTTTTGTAAATCATTTTAATTTTATTCAGAGCGACAATTTGATATTCACGGATAATTTTAAGATACTTAGTAGCGTTTCAACTACAGTAGATTGTCATATGCTTCAAGACGATATTATAATAGTAAAGGACTAGTGTTTTAGAAACCACTTATGCTTGGAATGCATTCACCTATATAATTATCATATACTTCATAGAGTTTCATAGAGAAAAATAGATTTTATAGAGTTTCCGCATCAAATATTAAAAGATAAGTGCGAGATAAGTGTGGTGAAAAGAATATTTCATGGTCACGAGTGTTTTATTGGTACAAAACATTCTTCGAAAGGCGAGAGAACATTGAGCATTGAGAGTATAAGTTGAACAATGAACACTTTGAACACCGACCCAGGAAGAGTTTAACCGAAAATATTCAAGCCGTTCGTGATCTTATTAAAAATTACCACCGCCTCACCTTCGCGTCGTTTAAAGTATTTTTTCATTTTCATTTTTGCCTAAAGTATTTTTCTATTTTATTTTTTGATTTTCACAAATATAAAAAAGTCCCCTTGTGTACATAAATTACACAGTAGGTTGCAAATATAATGGGCTATTTGTTACTTTATTTTTATGTTTGGTTGTTTCCTGTAAATGGGTTTTTGACTTGTTGAAAATAAATAAATAAATAACAATATCTTAAAATTCAATATGGTGCAGAAGTGTTTGTAAAAATGGAATGTGGAAAGGCTATTAGTTTCTTGTTACACAGTTCTTTGAAGAATCACATAAAATGGATATGACAAGGATAATTATATTGTTAAAAAGCGTTAAATTTAGTAAGTAAGCATAGCTAGTAAAAATGTGTAAGTAAGGGTGTTACTAGACTCGGACGAAAAATTTGATTTCAGAAAATTTAAAGTAAATACACATCTTATATCTACCATCACTATACGTATACAAGAAATATGTGCCATATTTTTTATAAATCTAAACTAATTCCTTTTTTCTAGAACAGTTGACGGTTCCCGTATACTTAAGTTTCTATTACAGTATCCCTTATATTTTTATATTGTAATTTTTAACCAGCGACTTTTTATACTTTGTAATTTTTAATGTGTATTTCTAATCTCATCATCATTAGGTCATCAGTCCTAAGACTGGTTGGACGCTAACCTCCAGCTTCTCCTATCTTGTGCTAACCTACGCATTTCGCTAATTGTGCTACAACCTACATCCCTTACTATTTGCGAGCAGTAGTCTAATCTAGGCCTACCTCTGCCTTTCTTCACTCCTATTTCTGCCTCCAAAATATCGCGGACTATTCCCCCATGTCTCAGCAAGTGGCCTACCATTCTATCTCTTCTCTTCTTTAAGTTTTTCCACATACTTCTTTTCTCGCCGACTTTCTCCAATACTTCTTCGTTTCTAACCCTATCAGTCCATGGTATTTTCATCATTCTTCGGTAACACCACATCTCGAAAGCTTCTAATTTCTTCCTACTTGCTTCCCCTACCGTCCAGGTTTCGCAGCCGTATAGTGCCGTGCTCTATACATATGTTTTCATAAATCTCTTCCTTGTTTCTAAGTTTATTACCCCCGAGCATAAAAGTGATTTCTTTTTGTTAAAAGCTACTCGACCCTGCGCTATTCTTTGTTTTATGTCTTTATCGCTTCTTCCATCCCAATTTATTTTACTTCCTAAATAAGTGAAGTCTTTAACTTCCTCCAAACTTTCATTATTAATTTGTACTTTCGTTTTTGCTCTGCTCTCGCGCCCTCTGCACACTAACACTTTAGTTCTGTTTTTATTCACCCTCATTCCGTATTCCTCTGTCAACACTGCCTCCATTTCGTTCAATGCTGATTCTAATTCCTCCTTACTAGATGCTAATACTGCTATATCATCCGCGAATCTCAGCATTTTTAGTTTCTGTCCCTGTACTTTAATCCCGAAATCCACTCTATCTTTTACCACATTAATCGCCTCTTCGATGTACAGATTAAAAATTAGTGGTGATGGCGTACATCCTTGTCTTACTCCTTTCCTAATACCTACTTCCCTTTTTTCCCCTTCTACTTCTATAACAGCAGTTTTCTCTTTGTATAGATTGTGTACTACTCTCCTACCTCTATACTTCATTCCCGCGCTCTTTAGTATCTCGAACATTTTTTCCCATCTTACGTTATCAAAACCTTTTTTTAAATCTACAAATCCTATATAAGCATTCTTTCCTTCTTCTATTATTTTCTCTAACATTACTCTTAGCGCCAGAATAGCTTCGCGAGTTCCCCTATTTCGCCTAAACCCGAATTGGTCTTCTCCTAGTATTTCCTCCGCTCTATTTTCCATCCTCTTCTGCACTATTCTAGTTAAGATTTTTGACGCATGGGAAGTTAGGCTAATCGTTCTAAAGTTCTCGCATTTGTCGGCTCCTCTCTTTTTCGGTATAGTAACGATAATGTTCCTCTTATAATCCTCCGGCATCTCGCCCGTTTCATATATGTATTTTACCAGTTCAAACATCCTATTTACTACTTTCTGTCCCGCACATTTCAAAATTTCCGCCTGTATTTTATCTACACCCGGCGCTCTATTATTCTTTAGTCCCCTTAGTGCTATTTCAAATTCCTCTCTCAATATAGGTTTTCCTACATCTTCCCTATCGATGCTAGATTCTTCCTCTAATATCTCTCCTAATTCCTGACCCTCGTATAAATTTCCTAAGTACTGATTCCATCTATCTGCTTTCTCCTCTCTTCCGATCAGTATGTCCCCCGATTGACTCCTAACGTTTCTACTTATTGTTCCTATATCCCTGAAGTTCCTCTTAATTATTTTGTACACCTCATCGGTCTTACCTACTTGCAACTTATCGCTTATTCTAATCTATGAATTTTAAAATGTAACTTAATTTGTAATTTTCAATTTGTAAATTATTATTAAGAAAAACCGTTTTATTAGAAATTTTAAGTATGTAATTTTAAGTAGGTAATTTATATTAATACATGTTCCAGGTTAATCATCAGCTTGCTCTCTATTATCGATTTTTCTATGGAGTGCTCTACCGACTCCAATTACACATTCATAGCGTCGATAAAAGTTGTATTGTAGTGTTCAATTAATCATTACTGTCGCATTTGTCACGTTCAAGTTAATCAGACTTTTCTAAAATCTTCGTTATTTATTCTTGGTTATGATACATTTATGTAACTGTACTCTCTCTTGGTGGTTACTCCCCTCTTCCTTTTGGCCATTAATACTGGTTCAGGAACAGCCATGTTATGTGATAAGTCTGCAATATGATGCTCTTCTGATGCATTTGTTTAAAGATGTAATTCGGAAGCCCTAGCTTTTCGATGTTAGTTCTCAGGTCCTCGGTTATTACACCTGCTGCTGAGAACTATTGAAGTAATTTCTATGTTGTCTCATCCCCAGATGTGCTTATTTTTAATGATGAGTTTTTCGTATTTTGTAATTTTTTCAACTTCCGTTCCATGATATTTTCGGTGAATCTATGTCTATAATGTGTTCCTTTTGCTGCCCGTTATCGATAGGGTATATTGTAATACACTGTTACATCAATGATTATTGGCCTACCCCAATATAACACGTCTTTGTCGTTCTCGAGAACTGGCTGCGGCCGATATTTATAATACGATGATGGGCTTGACAAAATGTTTTTGTGTCAACTTCGTGTATACTAGGTATTTTAGGTTTCTGGTTATGTCTTCTCAGATGTTCCGAGTTTGCCAGGTCTGGACAAACCCCAATGATATGGTTAATTGTTTCCCCTGGCCTGTTGCGATTACAGCATTTGTCTTCCACATCCTTTCGATATACACTTCTTTTAGTTTCGGGTAGATATCACGCTGTCGCGTCGTGTATTGATACCATGAAGTGTTCAGTTTTAGGGGACAAAATAAATATCCTGCCTTTAGCCAGTTCAGCAAATTCTGTTTTTCGATGCTCTCTCTGTCTAGTAGGGTGGGATATTTGCCGTGGATTACTTTTCGCGACGTGTCGTGTCTGGTCTGAATGGTGGTATGTGGACGTTTTCCTCACTGAGTTTCAGTGTATTCTCGGTCAACTTGCACGACATTTTGATGGAGTGCATTATCGGAGTCTTGGAAGTACTTCTTGATTATTGATTTTTCTCCTGACTTCTGCATCACTTTATGACATTAATTAGTTCTTGTCCTTCTTAATGTGTCTTCCTATATAGCCTCTAGATGGTTGATCGTGTATGGTGGGTCTTGAATTTAGTTAGAAGTGGGCGCGTTATTTTGCTGTCCAGGTCGCTAATTACTATATTTCAACATGCAGAATGAATACTGTCCCGGTTATCGCATAGATAACCGGGACAACTCAATTTTAAGGTAGTGCAATCGATAAAGTTGTTCTGCGTAATTTTCAGGTATTTGCAGGTCTTGTCTTATCCTAGGATAGCATAGTCTTTTGGTTCCACATCTCTTTGAATATTACGTTTTTGAATGTTTATTATTAAGTACATCTGAATGTCTTTGTAGTTGAAGACGGAAGGGTTTGCGGTTGAAGACAAAGAACAAATCGATTATATTCCTAGAGTAGAGTTCAGATATATGATACGGATGATATTTTGATGGTTTTCGACATTACGAAAACTGACAGTTCTGTTTTACAATTAAAGACTTATTACGAATTGATAAATTTTACATATAAAATTCAAAATAATAACAAATACCTTTTCTTGATATATTAATAATAGGGAAATAGATTAGAATTTGATATATACGAGAGTGTAGCATTCTTAGATGTATTCCTAATAGCTTCTATCTAAGTTTTCTGCTTAGTAATGAAAGGTTCGAAGAAAAAAGGAGATCATTAAGGATGTAGCTAGGCTTTAGATATAACCTTCTAGCCACTTCTAGCTAGGATATCCTTCTGACCTGGTCGATAAATTAATTAGAAAACATAGATTTAGGAAAACTCCACGACCTTTCAAAGAGATTAAACAAGCCAGTGAGTAAGAAAATCAGTAAAATTGTGTCAATTCCATATGAAACTCGTCATATCGAAAATCAGCCTTTATTTATTATAAACGCAATCCATTACCAACAAATGAATCATTCTCTCGGTGTAGAATAGATCAAATAAAGACATGTTTCTGAAATAAAAAGTTGTTTTATTTGTGCCACTTATTTTCATGTATGCGAAGCCTAAGAATTTGTGAGTATATGTATACCCATATTATACATATGTTTATTCATTTGTTTGTCGTTTTTCGTTACTTCTACAAATAAATTTGAATTGGTTAATATCGAATTATATTGTTTCAATGTTCACTTTCCAGTACTTACCTGTGATATTCTATATCGCAAATGTATTCAATATATAGTACTATGATATAGTTAGCTGGTTCATTGGACGAAAGTTCAAATTAACAATAAAAATAAATTACTTCTATACAAAGCAATAATTAGACCCATTTGTATATACAGAGTAGAACACTGGAGCTGAGACTTTTCCATCAGGCAAAGAGCTCAATCGAAGATTCTTCGTACCATAACAGACTCACCCTGGTATGTTTCAAACCACACTTCATACAGACTTGACTATCCCCTGCGTAAGTCATCATAGACAGAATCCGTAAGCCCCATCTAAAACTCGAAGCTTATCTCAATCCTCTCCTATAATCTCTATTACATCCAGCTGAGACTCAAAGACTGAAGAGATGTTGGCCAGAAGACGTAAATAGAAGTTGAGGTGACTTTATTATATTTTAACCTCTCCAAGTTATCAGTGGAAGCACCTACTCCTCATATAAGTTAACACATTAGCTTATTAGATTGTATCACATCCGATTGTTAATAAAGTACATACATAAAGAGAAACTTCAGGGTTAGTTTACTTGGACTCTAGATTCATTTTTAATTTGTTAATGATGGACTGTGAAAATATCACTCTTGTGGAGGAAAGACGATTTCTTTGGGACCAAAAAAGTAAGTAATACTACAAACGAGATAACATCAGCAAATTGTGAAAGGAATCTAAAAATAAATCAATCTCTGCTAATCTCACTCCATTTTTCGTTACGTCTAGTCCTCTAAAAACTAGAGTAAACACTCGTACGATTTCGTAAGAAGTGTAATCGTTTTTTCCGAATTCTTTCGTCCAAATTTTCTGAAAAATTCCGATGTAATGTAACCTCAGCCTAAAGTAACTCTAATAATTCTTGACATTTCAATGTTTTTGATGTTACCATTCATCCACATAACTTAAATCAGTGTTATATTTTAATAGACTTTCATATATAATACCTAACAACAGTTACCAAATTAAAGTGCAGATCCAAGTTTACATTGTGTTAACTAAAACTAGAATAATTATTTAAAACAGTCATTCAGTCAATAGATTGTGAACATATGGATGGTTTTATAACCCTCGTATAGAAAATCAGTACCCCGCCATTAAATTAAAAAACGCTAATAGTAGAGTATCATCAGGTGCATGAGCAGGACGTATTTAGACATCAGCAATTCATCTTTTGAACCGCGGGGAGTCCGTCAATAGCCCTAATTGATCGATTCAGAGTGCTGATGCACACGGTAGGGAGCACTAACTGAAAGGCTACCGATCGTTCGTGTAGTCGTTCTGTATCTTTTTAGTTTCACTTCTGCTGAGGATAGGATCATAATTAATGGCAATATAAGCGAATTATGTATATAATATGGTTGCAAAAATTTTACTGATGCATTGAAAATAATTATATACTAAATAATACAGTTCTTTAAACGAGTTTTATTAATATATATTAAAATAACAAATAAATGCCTCAGTAAATATTGATACATATTTTACATATAAGTTTTCATGGAATTAAAAATGGGCAATATGCACCCTTCACGTTTTTCATTTCTACTTTACGTTATCTACATTAGATTGATGGAAAAAATCTAAAGAAAACCAATATATGCAGAGGAAGATATAAATCATAGCTGGGAAAAAATTAGGGAAAACATAGAAGACGCTGCTAACGAGGCGTTAGGCTCACATACAGACACAGTTAACAACAAAAAACCTAATAGAACACCATGGTTCTGCCAAGAAGTTAAAGATAAGTGTAAGGAAAAAAGAAAAGCTTATTTATCATATAGAACGTTAAAAACGCCGAAAGCATATAACAGGTACAAACTATTTCGCAACGAAACTAATTTGCTAGTTATGCAGTAAAAAAATGAACATTGGGAGCAATTCTCTAGAAGATTGGAGGGAGACTTCTATATAGTGTACAAAAACAAACGTGGCGAGTGATAAGACAACAGCGCAAAGACATAACATAACTCTGCGACACAAAGAAAATATCAGAGGATAAATGGATAGATTACCTAACAGAATTATTTAAAGGAGACAGTAACACCAGGGAAAATAACAATCCACACATATGTGGAAGTCATCACTCAAGAAGTTGACGAAGCCCTAAAATCCTTAAAAAATAGAAAGTCTCCTGGACAAGATGGGCTCCATAATGAACTGTTAAAATTGGTGGCCAACGCTCAACACAAGAAGTTGAACACAAGCTTCATTCAAAAAATCCTGACACAATGTAAAGTACCGGACAGATGGAAAATCAGTACAATAATACTTATGTTTAAGAAAGGTGACAAGCAACAACCAACCAACTACAGGGGTATCAGTCTACTGGATACAACATTGAAACTTGTTACGAAAGTTATCACAAATAAAACTAATTCGATTACAACACTGGAAGACGAACAGCAAGGATTTACATCACGAAGGTCTTAGTATGTAGATGCAGTATTTATTTTACGACAGCTAGTTGAGAAATCTGTGGAATATGATAAAACACCGTTTTTATGCTTTATAGACATAAGAAAAGCATTTGACCGCATAAAGCTAGATGACGCAATTCACCTGTTGTACAGGGTGAGCGAAACTCGATGTCTCGTCTATATTATAAGAAATGGAAAAACGATAGAAAACATCTGAAAAGAGGTTCTTAAATGAGATTGAGCAAGGTCCATTTTAAGCCAAATCTTCATATTTTCCATATTTGGAAACTGAAGTAATGACGTCATAACATTTTTTTTCTCAGAAACATACCTATATTTTGGCATATTTAAAATGAGCTAATTTTTGTGAACAAATCTTGTAAAGAAATAAATTTGCTCTTTTACCGTTACATTATATATAATTTCCGTACAACTATAAGCAAATTTGTGAAAAAAAGTATTATTAAAAATTCGCGATCGTCACGATTTAAACAAGTAGCCTTTGAAAACAAATAGCAAAGTCGCATTTGTCAATAATTAATCTAGTGGTTAATACATATTGTTTTGTCGTCACTTGACTTTGAAAAATGTTCACGCACAATGAAAATATGTATGTTACTAAATGTTACTAATTGAAAATATGTATGTTACTAATTTACGGGGAATCTCAAAAGAACCCTAGAAGAGCAGTTCAGTTATACACCCAGAGATACCCCGAGTGTGTTATTCCAAACTTAAAAATATTTGCAAGATTGGAGTGCAATTTACGTGCAAATAATGAGGCATTTTTTTCTCGAAAGGGAAGAAAAATTGTTAAAATGGTCAATTCTGACAATATTATTGCCACTGTTTTGCAGTATTTTGAAGACCATCCAAGGAATTCGATTCGACAAGCCTGTCGTAGGTTGAATTTGAGTTGGCGGTTTCTTCAGCATGTGTTGCGGACACACGAAAACCGTTTTGTTAGTAACGGTAAACCCAATAAAAAAATGAACATTTTTGGGTTACTGAAATTCCACATTTTGTTAATCCGATTGAAAACCAAGGACACTTTGGAATTAACGTTTGGCATGGTATTATAAATGGGCATTTGATTGGTCTATAGTTTTACGAAGGAATTTTAAATGGTGAGCGATATTTGCAATTTTTTTAAGAACAAATTTCTGTGCTTCTCGAAAATATGTCATTACAGCTGCGAGCAAACATGTGTTTCCAGCATGACAGCATTATTGTCCAACAATATTTAAATGAAACTTACGGAGAAAATTAGATATGTATAAATGGACCGATATAGTGGGCGCCTAAATTACCGGACTTGATCCCACTAAACCTCTTATTGTGGGGAGATTTCTGTTAATCTGTTAACAACAACTTTGTTAGAACACCATCTGTTAACTTGGAATATTTAAAAGACAAAACCAGAAATGCCTGCGATGAACTATCTAGAGAATTGTTTCATAAGGCTTCAGTGAGAGAAGTAAGGCGGAGATTGGATAAGTGTTTAGAAGTAGAAGGTGGTCACACTGAAAATTTGTTGTAGTGATTGCCTACATGTTTTTTTTCTTTCTGTGGTACGTAATAGTTGTAACATGTTATGTGTCTTGTAATGTTAAATTAATACTCCCTAAATAATATTAATTAATAACGTTTAATTATTGACAGATGCGACTTTGCTATTTGTTTCTAAACGCTACTTGTTTAAATCATGACGAATGCGAATTTTTGAATACTTTTTTTTTTTTTACAAATCTGCTTATAATTCTTTAACGGAAAGATATAGCAAATTTCATTCTTTACAAAATTTGTTTATAAAAATTAGCTCTTTTCAAATGTGCCAAAACATGGGTATGTTTCTCGTAAAAAACAATTCGATGAGTCATTACTTCAGTTTCCAAATATGGAAAAATATGTAAATTTAGCTTAGAATGGCTCTTACTCAATCCCATTTAAGAATCTCTTTTTAGATTTCTTCTATCGTTTTTCCTTTTCTTATAATAAAGCTAAGATATCGAGTTTCGCTCACCCTGTACAATAGAAATATACTTATCAATATAATTCAGATCATCGAAAACATATACGCAAACAATAAAGTCCAGGCTCGCATTAACGGTAAATTAAAAAAACCCATACCAGTCAACAATGGTATTAGACAGGGAGACTCTCTTAGTCCCCCGATGTTTAACATAATAATGGATGAAATAATAAAAAAGGTACTACTTGGTAAAGAATATAAAATGGGTGATAGAGAAATAAAAATTCTTTGTTATACTGATTACGCCGTAATATGCGCCGAAAATGAAGACGACCTCCAAAGATTATTAAATACCTTCAGTCATACGAAAGAAGAGTATAATATGATTATCTCAGCTGAAAAAACTAAATGTAAAGAAGTTATCTATATTAGAAAAATCTAATTTTTTTATGTAATATTGGTTAATACCGTCCATATTTATAGCTTTCATAAAGTTAAATAGAAATATTGAGTATTTAATTTGAATAGAAATCTTACTAAATCATTTGACTGGAGAAATCAAAGCCTAAACTACGGTCTAAACTACGGCTCTAATCTGCTTTTATGTCCAAAATATATGAAACTGTATTAAATTCCTCTCTGGTAAATGATAGAAAACATAGCTCATTAAATAAGAGGAGCAAAATCCATATAGCTTGTCAAGAATAGGAGAAAGTGTGAGATGTCTACTTATGCGTAGAAGAAAATATGACGCAGTATTCACAGGAAAAAAAGACACAATACGCACGGTCACATCGAGCTCTGTGAACAGTCATACATTGCGACTGAGTAAAGACTAGTCTATTTACTGCCGATCCGATATTGCAGTTTTGAGACTTGTTCCTATTCTTGACAAGTTGTACACTTCCATACAGGACCGATTGTTTATTGAACATCCAGTTTTAGTCGTTTTCTTTATATTAAACATATTTGAATCAGTTATTGATGGACTATGTCCAACAGTATTCATGACACGTCAATACAAAAATATGATTATCTTTTGTATTTTTATCAAAAATTCGATTACCTCGAAAAGGTGATAACTTTATAATGATTATAACTATTAACGGATATCTATCTCAAAATTAGGTATGTATATTCATTGATTATTAATAATTGAATATTGAGTAGATATTCGTATATAGAATGCATTTGAATATAAAAAGTATACAGGGTTGTGTAAGCGCATGGAATGCTAGATTTCTGATTAAACTATATACGATTTGGTAAGTTATACTTACCAAAAGTGGTATGTACAAAATGGGTTAAAAATACACTTAACAAAAGTGTTTGTAGTTGTTCGTCAAATCAATGTACGTCACTGAACATATTAATTCAGTGACATACGTTGATTTCCAACAGCTACTCTGTCTTTAAGATATGAAGTCCTCGACAGTATTTGTTATGAAGTCCTCGACAATATTTGTTTAATGAATGACCCACTTAGCTTAGCCAAAAATTAAGTGCTCTAAAGCATTTGCCTTAGTATCACTGTATTTTACTCGTATAACCACTTTAAACGTCTTTAAAATGTTTAAAAACTTTTTGCAGATTATAATAGAATTTTTAATACTAAGTGTATTGTCACACAATTTTTGTTATATAATATTAACTGAAAAATGATTGATATGAGAAAAGAAAAGAAAGGTGAAAGAAATATCGTTACTATTCCTTTTTATTTCAAGTATCGTTGCTGAATCGGTAGAGCGATGACAGTCTGTCTTAAAGTATGTTACTAGCTATAGCATACCTGTGGCAGGCTTTAGTTTGGTTGTTTTACTTATACAGAATAAAACTACGTAAATCACATAAATATTATTTTCACCACAAAACTGTTTCAAATAAAATTCAACTTTTCTGAAGTCTTGCTGTTTTGCAAAACATTACAGAAGAGTGAGCCCTACACTATATTGTTTCGATCTTCTAACTATCTTTGCCAATAAAAGAGAAAGTTGCACTTAGATAATTATCACTAGAAGTAGGTATAAATGAAAACACAACAATGTGTTGTTACCAAGGAATTGTTCTAGGAGTCCAAATTTATTTAACATATTTTTAGTTTATTATTTTACAACATTACTGTACAAAGTAACTTACATAGATATAATGGTGATCGTAAACTTTAATACTTAAGGGAGTTGCCATTCTAATCAATATTTTCAAATTACATAGTTTTTTTTGTGTTCATTTCTTTATGAAGTTATGTTATTTATTCTTGTCAATTTTGTCAATAATTGAAATAGTTGGAAGACAATCATAGTAGCAATAATATTTCAGCATCAGATCCAGATACACCACTACGCTATTGATTAAAAATCTTTCATTTTGATAAAACAGTTAGATTGGTTATAATTAAAGCAATTATGGTTGCCACTCTCTACTACCTAAGTATATAACATGTCTGGTAATGAACATTTGGAACTATTTTCGTAATAAATTCTAATGGTTAGTGATAATGAAATATGCCACTACCAATTTTTGTGTCTTTTTCAAAGAAATAAATTAATTTTGTTCTATGCCTAGTTTTAGTTTGGTATTTGGACTTCTTAGCTATTTACACATAATTTAATGTATTTCATTGTAATCTTTTGTTATTAATTTCTTTATTTCGAGTAGAAGAATTTCTATGCGAATGAGGTTGGTATTCTCAGGGGATTGAATGTAATTTTTCAAATGAGAGAATGAACCTGATTAATTCGAAACACGCTGTTCGTCTCAATTATCTCCGAGATTTATCGTTTTTGAGCAATTTACGAGATATGGACTATTTTCAGTAATTTATTGGCCTATGGTAAACATCATCTATTTTTTTCTGTCGAACTTTATCAGCCAAACACAATATATTTTAATTATTTCCACTATCGGAATGGATTCCACTGAAGTTGATAAGTTCAAAACTGAAATCATATCAAAATCAAGGCAAAAAAACTATAACGTTTTTTTGTCTTTAAAGTCTAAGGTAAAAAGATTTTCTAAAGTCTAAGTTTTCAAATTGTTTTGGTAGAGCTATAATTTTTATTTGTATCTCGCTGAAAAAACTATAGGAAATAAATTACAACACAGTAGTGCCTATTGTCCAAATTGTCCATTTTATGTATCTAATATTATTCAAGCCGTTAGCTGGAATCTCAAGCTTTTAGGAATTTTCTATGTAATTCCCTGTACCATTTCATCTTTAACCAAGATACATGATACAATGTTAGGGGCATATTTATATCATTCCATTAAAACATTTTTTTACCTCTAATTCTTTACTTTTATGGTTATCTTTTATAATTTTTATAATGTCTAAATTATGATACATCAGACGAGGACCGATTCCGGCAATATCTGAGAAAGTGGGCGATGCCTGGTGGCTTAACTGATATAATTGTATACCGTATTGCAAGTAATTACTGACATAAACTGGCGATGGTTTTACTTACAATTTTTGACTGTATCGTTTACTTCATATTTTTATTATAAATTTTGGGAGTTTGTCGAAAAAAGTCGCTTTCAAAATATTTGTAAGTCATGGCCAGCTGTACATTATAAAAGTGCATTACTATCTTGATATAATCTGACCATAAATAAAAAGTCATTCAAAATGACGAGAACAATGACATGTAAATGTAAAATGTGATAATGAAGTGATAAATCATTAAAATGATTTATCACTGCATTATATATTTATGTTTATTTTCAAAAATATTTTTCGGTAATGTTATCTTTTAAATATATAGTCGAATTATACGAACTGGAGTTTCAAAAACATACAAAACTGTATGTCTGTGAAAATACGTAATTTTTGATAAATGAGCCTTTACGTGACACAATGAATCACGTATTATTAAACATTAATCGACTAGTTTGGGTAATGAGTAAAGGTGCCCATCGTGGGCGCTGCATCAGTGGCGTTACATTTGGGTAACTCCGAAGCAACTCATATGCCGTCGCGTAGACTTGAAATATTCGAATCAGTGTAGGTACAAGGAATTCAGTGTAATATAATTTAGTTTTGCTGTCGTGTGTTACCAGCTATATATTATATAAATGCAATAATACATATTAAATAAATTATTAAACTCATACGTATTCGCTTACAGATGATGCTGCCACTGATGAGATATCCAAGTAGATACTTCTAAACCATGCGGTCTAGTGGAATCTTAGTGATTAAATCCGTAAATTTTAATAATGTTATTAAGTTTTCTCCTGTTAGAATTCCATTGGGAAAGTCTGAAATAGTACTTTTGAACATAACTTATGCATGATATTAATTCTAGAGGATGGAAATCATCATCATCAAAACTTTGATTAATATATAATCCAGTACTTATACCATTTGATCAGAAATACTTATATATCTTTGGTATTAGTTCCTGGAATATGGGAGTGTATTCTTAAAATAACTTATATGTAACAACCATTCAATGTGAGATGATTTATAATGTAATGATAAAAATACTATTACTAAAATATATCTTAAAAATATTCTTTAGGTAGAATACGAGTATATCATGAGAAACTGAAAAAATTTTCTTCACGATATCAAATGATCTTTTATATCTTGAAAAAGCGTGAGAAATCATGACATGTATTTAAATGGCATAGATTTATACCTATTAACATTTATTTATTATTAACATGACTGACTTTTCTTTCTAAGATACACATTAATGATGGGTAAGTAATTATTTTAAAACTTATAATACAAATAAAAAATAATAATTCTGAGACTGGAAATAAAAAAACTAGTTATGACATACAAATTCTATTATTCAGAGGTAGAGAATAATTTTAATTTTTTCTCTAAGACCTGTTATATTTTTATAAGTGTTGATATAAATCTATATGTATTTAATAATGATAATTCTCAGTAATTAGTTGCTTAAAGAGATGCTTAAAAGAAGAGTTGGTTAATTTTTTTTAAAAACTGTTTATTTCTAGAGATTAATTCTCAATCTCTAATCAATTCAAGAGAAAATTAAGAAAAATTAAGTAAAATCAATTATTCCACTTCACTTTCTATTTTTGAATATGTTATGTTGCAAAAGAATATTAGCAAGAGACTAGTAATGTAAATGAATATTCATTTTAAATTCTCGAACCATTGAGGTATTTAAATTTTTATATTTTTATGCTTGGATGACTTTGTCATATTGTTTTTTGGTATTCTCTTTATATTGAGTGTTATATAACAACTGAACTATTTCTTATTCTGATCATTATTGACTATTATCCCACTCATAAAAAATTTAAAACATGGCGATTATATTTGTTTAAGTAGAAAGTTTTTTTGTACATAGTGAATGATTAATGGTAAAATTTTTTTCTTTTTTTTTAACTTCTTATTATATTTAGCTCTTTATTTATCGTAAACGCAGTAGCATTTGGATGGTCTCTTATTAGCAATATATCTAGGTATAATATTATCTATACATATATAACACTATAAATGTACATAACCTTTTCTAATTGTGTAAAAATATAATTTGTTCAGAACTGTATAAACACTTTATTTCTGAATCATTAGAAAATTTAGAGAATAATTAGGTATAAATGTTAGTACCTAATTGGAGATGTCGTTTTCATAACTTTATACTTACCTAGTCACACTTATCTCCTTTATCACTAATCGTGAGTTGGTGATATAATAAATGTACAGAATCATGTGAAGATTTTGAGCATGTTCTTTTATATTCCTAATTTGTTATATAAACTAATATGATGTAAGATTAGAAGATCGATTATTTAATAGGTCATATTTAAGAGTTTTATATTCCATTAAGGTATGAGAAATCAGGCTTTGGTGAGTTCCTAATTTTAAAATGAAAATGACCACAACAGACTTTTACCTTGAAAATCGTGCGTTGTGAATCAGAGGCAAGCATGTATGTATAGATACTTTCATTAATTGGGTGATGAATTAGTACACTACGTTTTTACCTTGAACTATATCTAGTAAAATACACCAATAGAATCAGATTTATATTCGTTTCATAGATATGCATATATATATTTTCGTTAAAAAACTACACATAAATAATCACAATAACACAAGCAAACGAATATTTCTGTCAAGACAATGCGACGGCTGACCGCTGGATGAATGTTGGCATCAGTGTGCGACGGAAAGCGTCGCGATGCGCCATATTGGACGGCGGCCCCTCCTATGTCTGCCTAGTGGCTGATACAGAGTTATCTGGGTAGGCGGGGCCAAAACACTCTTGTGTTCACTTTGATTGACAAGCTGGTTTGATAAGAGTGCACTTGTTCACTGTTTTATTTTGATAGTCTCCACTCTTGGCCCACGTATCCATCGGCTGACGGTCCATATGGAACTTACTTAATTGATAAATATTATATGGCCATGTGCACCGGACATTAATGAAGAAATACATCGTATCATAATATGTACGAGGTTTTATGTAGAATCATTATTACGTTTTGTCTACCACAAACTAGAGGGCGTATTTATGCATATTTAATTACAACCCACTGAATATACGAGGTAAGTTGTATGCGAATATACAGTGTGTTTTGAAAGATACAAGGTAATTATTTACTTTAGCGTAAAACATTAAATTTCTCACCAAAATTTGTTTACCCCCGTATTTTCGAGGGTGCTGAACAAGAATCTGATTCAGTTTTTGGCGGTCGGACACAGTTTTCGATAAACTGAATTCACAATTTTTCGCACGTGACATCATTATTCCTTATCAAATAAATTTTCCTTTACACTATATGGATAACTAATATTAATATAAGTATACTACACTTATATTAATTATTACACTTCCTTTATATATATCATACATTAAAACCATCATAAAGTTTATTATTCATTACGGTTTCCTTAATTAGTGGCGGCTGGTCAGGGGTGGCAGGGTCCAACTGTTTCCTAGAAGAAGAGGAAGACACAGTTCCGAAGTTCGTTATTTATTGTTTATATAAATTAGTGAAGATATAATTATGTAATATGTAATTAATTAAATACATTTTAAATTATATATTACATAACAACAATGATACAATGAAAAGTTCTGATTATACATACTAATCACTAATACTAACAGCGCAACCGTGGTGGAAAATTGCAGTGCAAGTAAGTGCAGCAATTCACTCTTCTAATCGTAGAACTACCTAATAGTTATCGTGGTTATGCCTAGCGTGGTGGGTGCCGGGCCGGGTGAGCAGCCACGCATTTTGCCTTTCTGACTTTGTACATACGAGACAGCGCAAGCGCCTCGCACGAATAAAAAATTATATTTATTGCTTTAATAAATAAATACAAGCAAATAAGTGTCTACCAAGATTAGTTTTAAAATTAATATCAATATTATTGACATAGGTATACTTTCAACATCCCTTCAAAGGTTTAAATTATTTCACAATAATATAGAAACATCGGAACCTGGAATATAAAATTAAATAAACAGTAAACACATCAATAGAATTAATTAATTAATAGAATTACGAATGATTTGAAGACATAAAAACAAAAGTATACACGTGTAAACTACATGAAACAATTTGAAATACGGGCACAGCTTACTCGAGTATCGAATAAACTGTGACACGGGTGGGCTAGACCACTCTGCTGAAGAAGCATCCGGCAAAGCGGGGAAGGAATGAAGAATCTCCGATCAGTCCGATCTCCGTATTTCCGAGTTCAGTTTTCAGAGACGTTGTAGAACTTTGTTTATCTCAGCGAGGTCTGTAAGAGTACAGACCTCGCCTAACAGTGCCTAAACAAATACAGTGCCTACAGAGATAGGCACTGTATTTGATATATTATTAAGTAAAATTATTTTGGTTATTAATGTATTAGAAAATGTGTAAATATAAAAATTGTGTAGCATTCATAAGAGTCTGTACTAGTTTTATCCAATTTTAGTGCTATGCATTTTCAACCTCAATGCTGAAATAATTTTACATCTTAACATATCTATACTTGTACAGTGACTAACATAGAGTGATGAGTCAAAGTTTTTTTTTATTATGTTTTACTTCATTATTTTGCACTATATAACCTACTAATAGTTAGTTGTTGCCCACCCATGACAAATCACCACGAGCCGCCACTGTCCTTAATTTACTTGCAATGTTTACAATTTTCATGCAGCCGTCAATTTGATCCAAGCACCCTCTGTAACCCGAAACGCTTGACTGCGTAATGAATAAAAAATTTTATGACGATTTTAATACATGATACGTATAAAGAAGATGTTGTGGTATCTACTTACATTAATATTAGGTAATGTAATGTAAAATAAAAGCTATTTAAAAAGAAAGCGGTGTCACGTGCGGAAAAGTTGAAAATTCATTTTGTCGAAAACTGTGTCCGACCGTCAAAAGATTCTTGTTCAGATTCTTGTTCAGCAAATATTTTAAATTTAGGTGACGGCAACTCGGCTGCCACCGAGTTATCCGGGTGTAACATCATTGACTCAATACTCACAGTGCTTTATCGCGCTCAGTGCTCACTCGATTAATCACCGTTTTGCTGTTAGTATAGTAATGTGGCTATAATGGAACCTTATTTATTTTTCTGACAATATGAAATAGCACTAAAATATGTATTATTTTAATGCAGGATTATGTTTGTTCCAGTAGGTAGGTGAAGTGTTATCATAGTAGGTCACTTAACTTTCATAATAAAATATTTTTTCCATACGGTTTTCAAATACTGAAACCTAAAAGGAGATTAATATTAAGGATACTAATGTCATTACTTTAAAGTATGATAGTCCTCACTAAAAGATGAGAGTTTAGTATTGATTAATGCTGATTATGTTTTGTATACTAATTTACATTTTTTCAAGTGTAGGTTGTGATGAGAAACTATAAAACCAACGATATTTTCTTTTAATGTTGCAACATGCACGTAATGTATAGAGAAATGGTCAAGAAAGTATGTGTTATGTAAAAAATCGTCATCAAATTATCTTAAACGGTATCTATATACAGATCATTCGTTTATGTTGAAAACTCCATGATATGCATAAGATATTATGGAAAAATATATAAATCGTCTCTTTGTGGAATATTTTGAAACACAAAATTCATCCTTATAAATTTTATCCAGAAAACATATAGCTAGATGTTAGATATTTACTCTAATAAATAAATATGAAATTTGCAAATCTTTAAATAAAGTCATATTTATTGCTAAGACCCAAAAATCTCGCATCTAAGTAGTCGCATTCAAGCTGATTATTTTTTTGATTTCACTTTGTATTATTTAATACAAAGAACTTCACATTTAACAGAAAGCTTCCATTTGAACTGGAATTATTAGGGATTACCATCATAGGACCTAATGGGGTGCCGGTGATATTAGCAGATGTGTGCTAGCAACAAAACAGTAGATATAAATAAATACAATTTTACATATCCCATAAATATGAGACACAATAACATATGTAGCTATATACGGTATATATGTTACATAATGTTATATCAATCACAAAAAATATATATAAGCATAATTGTAATACACCAGGTGAATTTTTAAAGAGAAACACATTATCGTATCTCCGTTACTAGTGGTTTACGATTATGCTCTTTAGAACATAATTTTATAATAACCTGATTTTAACATTTTTATATTTTATATTACAAGTACAAAATAAAATTTTTGTTTGCTATTGGGGGCAGTTGGATGTAAAAAATTAACACCTCAAGATCATGATAAACTTATTTCAAATGCTGGGGTGAATTTCTTCACCAATCACTAATAATGAGACAAGGAAAATGAAAATATAAAATCAATAAAATGTAGCTCAATCATATTAGTATTGAGTCATTCGTCTTATTGAGGTATATACAATATACAAAAGGTAAATGGGCTCTGCTAGATTTTATTAGCCTAAATTATGTTTTATAATAATGTAATACTGTAAAGTATGTTCCACTACATACTATGGAATTATATTCCGTTTCCAGTCAATTGTAAAATATTTTCTATACAAATCTGTATTTAATATACAGAAGTGTCGTATTATCTACACTATTTGTATCCTACAACAATCTTCAGTAATTTAGTATCATATTCGGCTAGTGTCCAAATATTGAGTTAAATATATTAGTAAGTAAAACACAGATCAGGTTGTCTGTGTCTACAATCTGCGGTGCTTATATTATTGAGTATACGAATTTATATATGTATGAGTGTATGTATTGAGTATATAGAATCATTTTCTATTTTCTATAGGATTGAGTATATTTTCTGCCTTAAAATGTCTGAAAAACAGCAATTATTTTATGATTCTTCTTTCATTATTTTAATTCAACAGAAATATAATGCGTAGTCGATCAACATCCAAAAAAATTAACAATAGGTATATTATTAGAAAGCAAGTGTTCTTACATTGAACAATATTCTGGCGATGTTCACAAATACAATATATTTATTAACCAAAGGCGATATTTTAACTCGAATCTTAAAGGTTAAACTTTTGACTCACAGAAATCGACCTCCTCCGTTTAAATGTTTAGGTTGCGAAGAGGAAGATTGTACATAGAGATGAAGAGACATATACATATATATATATATATATATATATATATATATATATATATATATATATACAGGGTGATTCAGCTAACACGTTCATTAAAAGTTTATGAACTTCCCATTGGAATTCATTTTTTAAAATTTGAAATCAGAGGTTAGCGAGGACGATCTATTCAACTAAAGTACTTTTGATTTTCTGACACTTCCGATTATACCGGAAGTAGCTATCAACTTCCTTATTTTAAATAGAACATCCAGTATATTATTACATTTTTGAATTACACTGCTGATTTTAAGTTAATTTTCTTAACAATTCCCTATACCTATCTTCAGCAGTTTTTGAGATATTTTAATTTTTTTGAAAAAATTAGGTTTTGTAGTATCCCATTGGAATGCTCGTCACTTAGTCAAAACAAAAGTTATAGTAGCAAATCTTGGGCTGTTATTAGGCGGACTATTAAGTTTTCATGTGATATGTAGTTTTATTTTCTATTATTTACAGGGTGTCCAAAAATCTAGTTCATTCTGACAAACTTCAACTGCTCAAAAGTCAATTTTCTTAAATGGAACACCCTGTATTTTATTGCTTTCTATGATGGAGAATTAAGTGATATTTCAATCTGTATTAGGATTCCCTATACCTATCTGCTACCGTTTTCTTGCTATCGAGGTATTTTTTATTCGATACCATAGTTTTCCATTTTATTAATTTACTTCTGACCAGCGGGACATGAAAATTAAAACAACGTAACATTTATATTAATTTTTTATCATAAACAATGGTGCAAAATTATTGAACAAAAAAAATCATCATGAATAAAAAGCATATTTTAAACGATTTAGAACTTACATTAGCTTAAACAATAAAACATAATAACAATAATAACTAAATGTTAACAATTGGGTCTTATTGGTGTAACAACTGTTCTATGTGCCGTCCGTTGTGTTCTAGCAAGCTCTCCACCAACGTGACGAGGTACGACGTGTGGCATTCTGGGAAAGCATTTTATTAAAAACGCAAGAAGACCCACATTTTCTGAACAAAATTATTTACACCGATGAGTCAAAATTTAACAAAGAAGGGATAATAAATAGGAGGAATTGGCATGTTTGGGTAGAACAAAATCTACGAATGGTGCGTGAAGGTAACTTTCAAAATACATTTAGTTTTAATGTTTTTTGTTTGATGATGGATAATCGCGTGTGTTTTGAAGTATATGATGAAAATTTAAATTCTCGGAAATACCTAGAAATTCTTAGAACGGTGGTTTCAAATTTTTTGGAAAATTTGACACTAAATATTGTATTGGTACCAAATGGATGGCGCTCCAGCCCACTCAACCCATGAAGTTTACCATGAGTTAACAAATATGTTTGAAGATCGCTGGTTTGGGCGTAATGGTCCGGCTCTATGGCCTCCCGGATCACCCGATCTAATACCCCTTGATTTTTTTATGGGGCCATATCAAGAGTAAAGTCTACTCAACGCCCGTCAATACCAGAGATGACTTATTACATCGAGTTAGAACTGCCTTCACCGAACTAGATGAAGGAATGGTATTGAAATCTACGACCGTTGAGATTAATAAACGAGTTTTATTGTGCTTAGAACACAACGGACGGCACATAGAACAGTTGTTACACCAATAAGACCCAATTGTTAACATTTAGTTATTATTGTAATTATGTTTTATTGTTTAGGCTAATGTAAGTTCCAAATTGTTTAAAATATGCTTTTTATTTATGATGATTTTTTTTTGTTCAATAATTTTGCACCATCGTTTATGATAAAAAATTAATATAAATGTTACGTTGTTTTAATTTTCATGGCCCGCTGGTCAGAAGTAAATTAATAAAATGGAAAACTATGGTATCGAATAAAAAATACCTCGATAGCAAAGAAAACGGTAGCAGATAGGTATAGGGAATCCTAATACAGATTGAAATATCACTTAATTCTCCATCACAGAAAGCAATAAAATACAGGGTGTTCCATTTAAGAAAATTGACTTTTGAGCAGTTGAAGTTTGTCAGAATGAAATAGATTTTTTGGACACCCTGTAAATAATAAAAAATCAAACTACATATCACCTGAAAGCTTAATAGTCCGCCTAATTACAGCCCAAAGTTTGCTACTATAACTTTTGTTTTGAATAAGTGACGAGCATTCAAATGGGATACTACAAAACTTAATTTTTTCAAAAAAATTAAAATATTTCAAAAACTGCTGAAGATAGGTATAGGGAATAGTTAAAAAAGTTCACTTAAAATCAGCAGGGTAATTGAAAAATGTAATAATATACTGGGTGCTTTATTTAAAATAAGGAAGTTGATAGCTACTTCCGGTATAATCGGAAGTGTCAGAAAAGCAAAAATACTTTAGTTGAATAGATCATCCTCACTAACCCCTAATTCCAAATGTTAAAAAATGAATTCTAATGGGAAGTTCATAAACTTTTAATGAACAGGTTAGCTGAATCACCCTGTATATGTATATATATATATATATATATATATATATATATATATATATATATATATATATATATATATATAGTGTTGGAACAGTAAGTTGGATCTATAAGATTAGAATTGCATTTGTATTCTGTCAAAGATAGTCAATATTTAATGACTGTCATCTACAAACCATATGACATCAAAGTAGCATGGTAATGCTACTATGATAGCATTTGCAACTTCGTCTTTAAAAAAGTATGGTCTAGTTCCTCCAGCATTCCACAATGCGTACCTACCAGACCGTGCATCTATGTGGATGTATTTCTTCTTTGTGAACAGCATGTGGATTTTCAGCACTCCAAATTCGACACTTATTTGCTGACGTATCCATCAAGATGAAAATATGCTTCATCCTGTAAAAAATTTTGTTGCAAAAATCAGTATCATTTTCTTTATTTTTTAACACCCAATTAACAAATGTACGACGTTATAAGTGATCTTTATCTTTAATTGTTGTGCAAACTGAATTTTGTATGCTGATAGGTGCAGATTTTTCTTTAAAATCCGATGCGTCATGGCTTTTGACAGATTCAATTGTGAACGATGTCAAATTGATGTGTTTGTGTTTGGATATTTTCATCTGACCGACAACGACGAGGACGTATTGGCGTTGCCTTACCGATAACAGAACCCGTCTCTTCAAATTTCTTGATTAAGTTACGAACTGTGGACTCTGTAGGTGCTTCATTTTGTTCCAATTCTTTCGGAATTTTTCTCAATGCAACTGTAAATGATAGCTTACTTTCATAAAACAGTTCTACATATTTAGCAACTATTCGTTGTTGAATTGTTAATTCGCATGTTGACGTCATATTGTTTGTTGAAGACAGTCGATAAATATTGATACCCTATCGTTGAAAGTGCCCCATGAGTGACACATGATGCGCAATTCAAATCCTATAGTTCCAATTGAAACACCCTATACATAGAATGAATACATAGGAATGTGTACATAAAGGCATAGAAATTTCTATTTTTAAAATATAATCTAAGGATAATCGTAACATAACTTATTAACTAGGTTAACTAGAATGTATATTAGTACTCTAACCCAACCATACAACCACTCTGAATACTGAGCCTAGTCTCACCTCAGACCCCACTATGAATACCGTTATGGGACGCATTTTTATAGAGGAGACCATATTTTTAGCAAAGAGCAAAGCGTGCAAATCACTATACTTTTGTTAGTTTCATGTCGGACTATTGACCTACATTTCGACTGGATTTAACTGGTGGCTTATTGTTAGTTGATAAACTATTAGTAGATATGTTCTATATTATATACTTAAATTTAAAAAATCTAATTCCACTACAATGTTGGCTGTTTCCTTTTCACATAAACTACGTGCTCATTATCGTTTACACGAAGCTTCTGATCGTTACCCTTACCCTTCTTCAGCATTTTACCCTTACCTTTTTCATCGCATCCCAGGCTTATTTTTAAATAGAGTTCATAAACTATATGGTCTCGTACATATCCTCGGTTATTTTTAATTTTTTAATTTTGTTTCTGCCTTTTTTTCCGGGGAACGAATTCATAAGTCCCCGGGAAAAAGTCGTTTGCTATGTCTAGAGGACGCGACGAAATATACAAGTCTTGACAACTGATATATCTACATATATTAATATTGATATATGACCTCAAAAGAAATTGAGTTTTTGTTTTGAACTTTCTTTACCATTTTTCACGCACAGTTTTTACAACAAATTAAAAAAAAGTGATGTTTTTAACAATATCTTTTGAGTATAAAAAATTAGAGGCGCTTACAGTTGACATTGATAATCTATTAGAGTTTCAGCATCCTACTGGGTCCTACAATCGCTAATGAGCCATATAATTTTAAGACATAGTGAACTTATTCCATATATATACATACACATACATACATACATATAGTTAGAAACGCATTCTTTGAATTTCACCTTCAAATAATAGTCTCCAAAGAAAGTAACTAATGGAAAAAATTTCACTAGCAAAACTTATATAGGTATACCACTACTGCAAATATCATCAAATTTTTATCAATCACCATTTAATAGAATGTCTAACTCTCTCACTGGTCATAACGTTTAGGAAACGGAAATTAATAATTTATATTATTTATTTCCTTTCCGTTTTATTATAATTTTTGTAAAATCATCTTAATTATTAAGACATATAATTACCTAATATACGAAAGGGTAGACTACAAGTAATCAGTACACAAGTTTAATCAAACCTAAATTGTATATATTCATAATACGTAAAGAAAAGTGTAACGAAATTATTGATTAATTAATATTATCAATTAATCATATTGACTGTAGAAAGACTTATCAACAACTGAAGACTGACGATCAACCGGCGCAAACGACCAGCGCGCTTAACTCGGTCGGCGCCACCGAGTCTGACCAAAATTGCCCGCTCTACATATGAAATAATTACAAAAAATATATACATTTTATATTTAGTATATATAATGTTTACTGTTATAGTTCATCAGAAAATTAGTATAGTGTTATTTTTATTTAAAAGTAAAAAAAGTAACTAAAAATTTTGTGTTGCTGTTTTCAATTGTTTGATTTATATAAATATAAAATTCTCAAATAGGTATTTTCAAAGTATATTTCAAGAGCATGTTTCAATAAAGAACATATATTTCATAGCCTAAAATGCCTTAGCATCAACATGTAAGTTTCCCATTAATTAATTTTTAAAAACTTGAATTAAAAACAATTTTATTTAGGCCACTGAGCTACACCATAAATTTAATGATACAAAGCCTGGGTTTCTGGACGAATAATTAACTGGACCCTTATTTTCAGTATATCTATTTGGAAATATAATACAATTCTGATAATTCGAATCAATTAAAATATAAACCGTCCGAATTGATGAAAATTTAGGATAATTGAAACCCCTTTAAAAATAGTGAACAATACGCTGATTGAGTTTTCCAGCACTTTGAAATACCCTTAAGTCAAACTAAAAATAATACACTTAACTCAAACTATATTAGGTAAATGGAACATTAAAATTTATATAAATTATTTTTAAAAAATCGGAAAACTTAAATCCTTTTATGTAATATTGCGTAAATTGCATTGTCAATATTTAGCCCACTGTATGCATGTATTGAGAGAACGAATTGCCTCATAAAACGTGTTTATTTTAGTTCAATTCTGATTACTTCTTCTCTCGAGGCTCCCTCATCACTATGTAACAGTAAATGGCTCTTTACAGAATATTTACAGATTAATGGATCAGTTAGCGATTTTCAGTATTAACATTCTACAACGTGATGCCTATTTCAGTAATTTTACTTCAATCACCACTAGAAGAATCAAGCCTTTCTTTAAGCAGATATATTAATATTAGATCGTCACCCTTAGATGATATTGTGGAATAATCGTCATCGTTGCTTGAATAGAAATTTATTTTCGCCAATATTTTTGAACTGAAAGCGATCTCTATTATTTTGTCCTAAGAGTTGGACAGCAGAAAAACAGTATTCTACAAAATTAGGCTTTTCAGATTATTAGAAATATTTGTTGAAAAAAAAACACGGATCTAGAGGCTATATTATAGTAATGAAGTTGAGTCAAACAGTTCGCATTGATCGAATTTCTCGCTGTAATTTAACTGATGGACCAGCCATCAGTTGGATTAAAGGGGTGTATTATTCGGTGAAAGGAACATGGTTATGATTTTGATGCAATTGCTGATCAATTGCATCTTTATTGTGTGATCAACGACATTGTCAATTAATAGAAGTGCGCTTTTATTAATTGAGATTACGGTTCATTTAAAATGTCCTCACTTATTTACAATTCAGGTGGAATCATCATTGTTATGGATTAAAGGATCCATATTCCTACAAAACTTATATTATTGTAAGTCTGGATAACCGGAGCTTTATTGTAAGTAATGCAGGTCACCAATAATTATGTGCATTATGAGAGGAGGCATCATCTTGTTACTAGACAATTGAATTCCTATCTGCCAGAAGAGTACCTTCCAAGATCTCCAAGTCAACATATTTGTAATTTTTAATATCCATACCTAATCAAAGTGCTTCATTAGACATGAAAAACTTATTTAATCTTTATTTATAAATGAAAAAAGAACACTGATTATTTGTCTAACTTATATAACATTAGTTTTAGTACATGTTCTATACCTAATACTTCTTTAATATTTGCTTTAGCCAATAACTGAAAATCCTAAGATTTTATAAATAAATAAAAAAACTTTCAAGGTTCAAGAAGGATAGAAAAATTACTTAATGTAGCTTAGTTAATATGTATAGCCTGTATCTAAACACCTTATGTAAAGCATACAACGTAGTATGGTGTTAATAAAGCTATGCTACGATTCCTTGAAATACGATATTTTTAATACAATACATATCTCTGTAGGGGGCGAAAGTACCTGTTCTTTAAATATTTTTCTATATTAGAAATATATTTTAATTATTATGAATCCCTATATTTATTATAAAAAAGAGACTTAAGTTTCGAAGAACAAATTGATGTAATTTGAAAAACAAAAGTTGGGGGATGGTTTATTAGGGGTTGTAATCACCAGTGAAGTTTAAAATATGTAGTTAGAATGAATTTTCCATGTCATCGAAATTTTTTATTTCACATTACTATATTTTCAAATAACAAATATATTGCCTGTAAAGAAAATTTTGGAACACGCTGTGTAGTAATTATTGTGTCGTAATAAACAACATATTTAATAAAGGCTATGCCAAATTTTATTATTCACATATCAGTCATTTTGTAACTGTTACATTTCGCTACTTTAATAGAAAATATGTGGGTATACTAGAAGTAATACAAGATAAATATATTTCCATGAAGCAACCTTTTTAAAGTTTTGAAAACGCTTCATTATTATTTAAAGACGTTCTAATTTATTTATTGCCTTGTTTAAATATTGATTAATTAGGTGCATATTTTCTAATAGATTATCACTGACCTAAATAATAAACATATCTAGTTCCTAAGCTGAACAAATAATTTTTAATTTAGTTTTCATTTTAAGGCGACTCTCCTCGTACGAATTTTGGTAAATTCATTTTACTTGAAACAAAAAAATTAAATATAATACTTTTCCTTGTAATCAGTATGTGATACACATAAGTATGTGTTCTAAAATGTTCGATACTACATAAGAACATGCTTGAAATAAAATTAAATATAAATGATATACCGAGGAAGAACTTGAGAAATACCTACACACGTATCTTTGATCTTACCTGTAAAGATAAACTGTTTACATAAATTTTATTATGTAGGAAAGATAAGTAGTTCCTCAACTTCTTTTCAGTTTATTCTCCACAAATATTAGTTTAAACGGAAACAGATAAATTTTACGACTGCCTATGACGATATATTGTACAATTTCAATGACTAACAAATTATATTTCTATTTATAAGGCTTGGTCTAAGGTTTATCAGTGACAAAGTGAATTATCTTGTTTTGTGCTCAATTGGACTCAATTAATTAAAAACGGAATTAAGACTGTCATATATTGGAACATATATGTGAAAGGTCCTTTCAAGATTACACAGGTATAGTATGATACAAAAATTCGTTATATATTATGTGTGATGAAATTTAAAACGAGATACATTAATAAGTTAAAAATTGGGAATATGCTTTTCCTCGTTGAATATGTTTATATTACTGACGTTACTCCAGCTAATAATGAGTAAACAATGTGTTACTATGTTTATTTATTTATTTGTTTTACATATGAGACATATAAATAAATATAAATTCAAAATAACACCTACTAATGTACTATTACAAAATTGGATAAAGGGAATAATCGGATAAGACAGGGGATAAAATAGAGATAAGTTTTCTAAACAAATTTTGTAAAGAAATAAATTTTCTATTTCTTTCCGTTAAAGAATTATAAGCAAATTTGTGAAAAAAAAGTATTATCAAAAATTTGCAATTGTCACGATTTAAACAAGTAGCCTTTGGAAACAAATAGCAAAGTCGCATCTGTCAATAATTCAACATTATTAATTAGTATTATTTAGGGGAGTATTAATTTAACATTACAAGACACATAATATGTTACAACTATTACATACCACAGAAAGAAACAAAATATGTAGGCAATCACTACAACAAATTTTCAATGTGACCACCTTCTACTTCTAAACACTTATCGAATCTCCGCCTTACTTCTCTCACTGAAGCCTTACGAAACATTTCTGTAGATAGTTCATCGCAAGCATTTCTGATTTTTTCTTTTAAATGTTCCAAGTTAGCAGATGGCGTTCTAACAAAGTTGTTGTTAACAGATTAACAGAAAGTTCCCCACAAGAAGAAGTCTAGTGGGGTCAAGTCCGGGTGATTTAGGCGCCCACTGTATTGGTCTATTTATACCTATCTAATTTTATCCGTAAGTTTAATTTAAATATTGTTGGACAACAATTCTTGCTTTATGTGGTGGAGCTCCGTCATGCTAGAAACACATGTTTGCTCGCAGCTGTAATGGCATATTTTCGAAAGCACAGAAATTTGTTCTTGAAGAAATTGCAAATATCGCTCACTATTTAAAATTCCTTCGTAAAAATATGGACCAATCAAATGTCCATTAATAATACCACGCTAAACGTTAATTCCGAACTGTCTTTGGTTTTCAGTCGGATTGACAAAATGTGGAATTTCACTAGTCCAAAAATGTTCATTTCTTTTATTGGGCTTACCGTTACTAACAAAATGGTTTCCATCTGTCCACAACACATGCTGAAAAAACCGCCAACTCAAATTCAACCTACGACAGGCTTGTCGAATCGAATTCCTTGGATGGTCTTCAAGATACTGCAAAACAGTGACAACAGTATTGTCAGAATTGATCATTTTAACAATTTTTCTTCCCTTTTGAGAAGAAAATGCCTCGTTATTTGCACATAAATTGCACTCCAATCTTGCAAATATTTTAAAGTTTGGAATAACACGCTCAGGGTATCTCTGGGCGTATAACTGCACTGCTCTTCTAGGGTTCTTTTGAGATTCCCCGTAAACTAATAACATATCTTTTCGTTGTGCGTGAACATTTTTTAAAGTCAAATGACAACAAAATAATATTTGTTAACCACTAGATTAATTATTGACAAATGCAACTTTGCTATTTGTTTCCAAAGGTTACTCGTGACGATTGCGAATTTTATTTTAACAAAAATATTTACAAAACTTATTTTTTACAAAATTTGTTTAGAAAAATTAGCTCTTTTTATCAAAATATAGGTATGTTTCTGGGAAAAATAATTCGATGACGTCATTACTTCAGCTTCCAAATATGTAAAATATGTAAATTCGGCTTAAAATGGACCTTACTCAATTCCATTTAATAACTTCTTTTCAGAAGTTTTCCCTTTCCTTATAATCGAGCCGAGACATCGAGTTTCGCTCACCCTGTACTGTAACAATCGTTCTTAACGGGCAGACGAATTAAATCAAAGTACTGCAAAAAAGGTGTTTTACTTGTTTGGATCTTTTGATATGTTTGAAAATTGTGCTCGCTAGTCCTGTTGATAATATTTATGTCACAAAGAAAATTCCCAGTGTTAGAGCTGAAAAACAATATGAACAAAAAGTAGATATTTCAGTTGCAAATTTTGAATATAAGTCTCCCCTTGACTTTATAAAACACTAATCCGACATTAGTCGAGCTTGATTCTTCAAATTAATCCGTCACTTAGACGTTAAGGGCTATTGCAAAACGAAACAATTAATTAATTCTTATTAGAAGACTATTTGCTTTATAAATGAATAAATGGATGTTGACTCTACGGTTATTAGCAACGGAAAGGAGGAAAAAAAGCGTTCAAATTGAAGATAAGAGGAGCCAAAGAAACTATCGCTCTGTGCACAAAATACAAGCGTATACAGGGTCACAAGAGCGGAGTGCCACTAATAAAATACGTCACAGAATATTAAATTTCAATACAGGTCCGTATTGAAAATAATAAGGGGGAAATAGAAAATTTTCCACTTATTTTTCTTCCCAAAACGTGTATACGTCAAGATTTAAAAAAATATATATTATTGACATTCTAGAGAGGATTCACTACAAGAATTGTAAAATATATCCATCAACTATAACAACAAGTCAAAGTATCTATCTGTATATATATATATATATATATATATATATATATATATATATATAGTAGCATATATCAGAATAGAATATATCAGCATGTAGAGGGTGAGGCTAGCACAGCTGTTTTGGCACTCTACAGCATATACTGACCCCTTTCGAACCAGTATAATCTTCTCTCGCTACTCGTCAGCATCAAAGTCTCAAATCTCGTCATCAATTAGCAAAAAACGTGGTAAGTGGAATGGCAATCGGATTTTACATCAAATAAAACAGCTGTAGAATATATTAGTAATGGCAATAAAATATTATTAATAAAAAGAAGTTCTATTAAAGTCGCTGAAAAATATCAAAATTTCATTCACTTATAAGTTATCTTGGCACCATTTTATAAACAAAGTCGAGTTTATATAGTGCACATTTTAGATTTGATGAACCGAGTTTAGCTTCTCTTCTACACTTCTATGTATTTCTGTTTTAATATACAATTAAGGTTCACAACGATTGGGAACAATTAAAGAGACTGGAGCAAGCGCAAATATAATTAAGAATGTATTGCGTATGTATTTAGAGATAATGAAGATGATGAGACGGTGGGAGATATAATGTCAGGATCTACATGAAGAGCTGAGACGTCTGGTATACCTCGTTAGATTGATTGTCTTCTAAGATATTTTCGATATACTTACGCTTGCGATATGGGTTGTAGTCTAAATTTTATATTACTTTTCCGCACTTAACTATACCAGAGCGGAAAAGTAATGTAATCGTGTAAAGAAAAATAAAAAAAAATATTCTAGTGTTTATTTTTCGTTTTTCGGTCTAAAAACGAAAAAAATTATTTTAAAAAAATTTTGTCCGTGTGTGTCGTCGACTTTAAAAATTTCTTGTTAGCACGATAACTCAACTAAATCGTGTCGAATCGATCGCGATTTGACTGATTCTGATCGGGGATGTCTCCCAGATGACACCTATTGATTTTGAGGTGGATAGAATACACTCTACCATGTTCATGAGTCATGAGAAAGTACAGTGGTGGACTACCTATTTGAGAAATTTTTGTTGTTAGCACGATCACTTAATTAAATCGAATCGATCGGATTCCGACTGCTTCTGATTAGGGACGTCTACTAGATGACATCTATTGATTTTGAGGTGGATAGGACACACCCCACCCATGGATAATAAGAAAGCACGATGGTGGAATATTTGAGAAAAATTTGCTGATTTTGCATTGAACGAAAAAAACATATATTCGGCCTGTATCATATACGAATGAATGAGAAAAAATAATTTCATTCGATCACAAACGTATTGATACGGCACTGAAGTAGTCGCTAATGAAAAAAGTAAAACTGTCTCATAAAACACATATTGTGCATTTATGTGTTGGTTTATTTTTTCTCGGTCACTCAATTTAGATATAGAGATGTTCTATGTGCGGAAAAGTTCGTTTTAAGATTTTAAAACTGTTTATTAAATTTTATGTTTTATATTATTTAAAAGTAGGGCAGTACCCCACTTAACAATCTTGTTATTTATTATATACATTTTTGATCGGATCGAGGATGATACATGAATTTTATGTGAACGTGTATTGTAATATGTGTCAACTTTATGATGTGGTATAATGTTGATAATTTTGTACCGATTAAAAACACTGTAGTAAACCATCCTACAAGATCTTTAAAAACATACTTTATTGTACGTTTCCATAGTATACCACACAACTATGACGACAATAGAAAAATGTAGCTATTATCTATATACATACAATTACTACGGCTCATCAAGAATAGGAACAAGTCTCAAAACTGCGACGCCTGACCGCCCATGAGATGGGCAGTAAATAGCCTGGTCTTTAAAGATCAGATTGAGACCTTTGTAGAGTGAATATTGATGAATATATATCGAAACAGAATTCGAACTGACCGCGGTGAAGTGCATCCCCACTGCCTCACTCTTTCTTCTACGCATACCTAGAAAATCTCACAGTTTTTCCTATTCTTGACGTGCATTACATATTATATATTTTGCCATGTAGTTATCGCAAATAACTCACAATTTCTACATAGAATCCTCTTTAGTATGTTAATAATATACAAGTCATGGAGTATGTTTTCATTTGGATGAAAAAAAAACCACGGGAAATTCGCATCGCTCTGTTTATTTTCGATATGGACCTGTATTAAAGGTTCATATTTGGCAGACATTTGTATCATCTTGGAACAACCTTCTGTTTGAAGATCGCGCCTATAACGGCATCATCACGGGGGCATCTTACCCCTTCCTTATCTGACTATACCCTTTCCCTTTATATTTAGTATTATCCTTAACGAACACCTATACACAATACATAAAAAAGTGATATAAGATAAAACATGGAGAGATAAGAAAACAGGAGAATATAAAAATACTCAATTTTGAGTAACATTATGGTTGATTAACATATCAAATGAACTTATAATTAATAGTTATTAATCATATAAGGAAATTAACAAGCTTTTAATCCACAAGAAAAAATGGGCACTCGAGGCGCAGCCGAGAGCACCCATTTTTTCGAGCGGATTAAAGGCTGTTAATTCCCGAATGTAATTCAACGTTTTATCCACGACCACGGGGAAAAAGCGGTCAATTAGAAGGTGAAAATTTCTGGTTTTGAAAAACGTCAGATTTGACAGATTTAGCAGATAATTTTAAATAAAATGCTATAAAGTCGAAGCGTGGTATTATAAATTTTAATCCATTAGTATATTAGAAAGCTTCTAATCCAGGGAAAACAGATGTATTAAACCTTCCTAATATAGTGGTCTTGGATAAAAATATTAATATTTTGACAGTGATTATTGAAGAATTTTGTTATTATCACACCTAGTTATATTGTAACTTTGTTTTATGAATGAATTACCAAATAAATCGTTATGTATCACACTGCGAGCGAAAATATTGACATTAATCAAATATTTCAACAATTTCAGTAAACGATTTACGTTTGATATTAAGTAATTTAAATAGATAATCAACCTGAACGACACCAAATGTTAAACTTTTGATTTGACTTCTTATTGTATTATTTCGTAAGTACGATAAATATTACAATTCAAAAAGTCATATAAACTTATTTTGTAATCTTAATCCTTAATTTATATATTTCGTAAAAAGGACGCCAAATAACAGATGCAAGGTTTAGTGTGCTATTGACTTAAGAAAAATAATCTACTTTATTAGATTTTTACAGAAGCCTATGCTATCGATCAATCGCTAAATCGGGTTGTAGAAGTATATGCACCACATAGAAGTCCAGGAAAGACTAATGGTAGTCTTTTAATCGATTCAAAATCAGTTCTTCTTTAACAAAAGCCCAAGCAACATTAGTCACAGAGAAATAATATATGTATGACATAAAGCAAAAATAACTGTTAATTCGCACAGAAGGGCTTTCAGTCACATAATTTTCTGTCGAAGGACACAATAAAATAGCTTGCAAATTGTATTATGGATCAACTTGGAAAATAGGTGGTACTGGGTATTGGCTTTACTAAACTATTCTTTTCTCTGCTCGATTTAATACATTTTTTAGCAAAAATTATCTAATAAATAGTAGAAAAGTTGGAAAAGATAAGTGTCAAATTCAGTTTTTCAGATGCAGTTAAATCATGGTTGTTTTCCAGAGCATCTAAATAATATCCTGAACGGTCCTAACTCTGCACTGACAGTGGCCCTGTGGGCGATCTTAATAATTTTTAATCAATAATGATGTTTCATTATGGACATCATACCCGAGCGAGCACAGACTTTATAAAACGAATAGCATTCCACACCCAACTATCCAGACAGTACTTTCATTAAATAATATAATGGTACATCGAACCTTAATTGTGTTTTTAAGGAATATAAAGTAAGAAACATAATAGTAATACTCATTTTAGGATGCCTTTTCCCATGTGACTTACCTGTTTGTATACCTATTCCAGTCAAACCGTGGTCTACCTATCTGTGTTTAATGTTCTGACTGACCCCTGGGCAAGAAGACTAAGAAGATTGTTATACCCTTATTACTTCCCTCAATAATCATGGTTAGGGTTAAGTTAATAATAATAAATATATAAAAAATAAAAGTATAACTACCCTAATAACTTAACAGTATTGTGTAAAATATAGTTAATACGTGTATTAACTATATTTTCTCTTTCAGGCATATCGGTTTACAAATTAACCCATTAATTTTTACTATTCGTGGCATACTGGGATACAATTTATATCGGCCATTTTTCAACGTACAGCCTTAAAGCATGTAGGTTCATAATTTGTCCCATAACACAATACGCTAATTTGACACTTAAAAGGAGTATTACTTAAACCGTAGCGCGCTTATAGCCCAGTAATATACATCATTATTCGTAAATTAATGCAGTGAGTTTTTAGAGGATATATTTTGGTGTATTTTCTATATATCAGTTTTTTTTGTGAATTTTTTGGATTTCTATTAAGACAGCTGTAAATATTGGTAAGTATGTTAGGTACATAACATATAAGCGAAGTTACATGGTGTTGATATTTGAAATAACTAAATTGGAGCCACCAGAATGTGCATGTGTAAAATTTAACCCGTTATGCTGTATGTGCATATTTCATTAGTATACCTTGTTTTATTCACAGAGCGATGAACGAAAACAAAAAGTTATCTTTGTGTTTAGAATACATGTGCCAGGACGATTTTATGAGTTAATAATATGTCAGATGAAGAAATTCTGGTTCCGCCTTCTGATCTGGAATCGAAATATAATGATGATGATGTGGGTTTTGATGTAAATGTACCAACCATCGATAGTGGGAATGGTATGATAATAGAAGGTACATTTGGCTTGATTGGGATTCTGATGATGCTGTTCTAGCAACCATTAGGACAAACATTATTCGTCAAAAAGAACATACATGGTCAGAAACCAACAAACCAGATCTACCTATTTTGTTTGATGAAACAAACTGTGGTATAACTGTGTAAAAAAAAATGAAAAATCCCTTGAATTTTTCCAGTTGTTTATATCCAATCAACTGTTAGATCATATAGTGTATCAAACCAATTTGTTCGCTGAACAAAAACATTTAACTGCCGGAAAAAAGTACAAAAAAACTGACTTTGATAAAACTATTTCTAGGGATTAATATTCATATGGGAATAAAACATCTGGCGAGTTATAGAGACTATTGGTCTTCAGAACCCGATCTACATGATTATTTTATTTCAAACTTAATGCCAGTAAATAGGTTTGGTTGGCTCCTTGGAAATTTACACTTGAATGACAATACATCCATGCCCAATAGGAGTAATCCAAGTTATGATAAACTCTATAAACTACGCCCTTTTATATCTTCTCTAGAATATTCGTTTCAGAGATGTTTCAATTTACACGAACATATAACTGTTGATGAGAGTATGATTAGATTCAAAGGGCGTGGTTCTCTCAAACAGTACATGCCAACAAAAATCTGTCAAGAGAGGCTTTAAGGTTTGAATCTTGGCTGATGAGACTGGATATGCTTTTGGAAGTTTGACTTCTATACCGGAAGATATCAAAAAGGAGTGCAGACGAATTTGGGCTCATCATTGGTAAAAAACTTATGTAAATATTTAGTAGGAAGATGTCACAAAATCTACTTTGACAATTATTTGAATGGTATAGAGTTACTTATTTGATTGAGAGATAAACTAAACGAACGTGAAACTATAAATTCGAATATGAAATATCTGCCCCATTTCAAACCTGACAAATATTTTTAAAACGGTGATATTGACTTTAATTGTAGTAACACTGGCTTAACTGCCTGAAAATGGAAAGACAACTGACGTATTTACCTTGCCTCCAATTTTCATTAGCCAAATGAAACAACACTCGTAAACAGAAAAGATAAAAATCTATTTCACAGGTGTCTTTCCCAGTCGTTCTCAAAAATTATAACACCTACATGAAAAGCGTTGATAAATTTGATCAGATTAGATCAGTTATGAAATTAATAGAAAAAGCAAAAAGTGGTAGCACCGTGTGTCCTTTTACTTCATCAACACATACGTTACTACTGCATTTATCATATATAAAATGTTAGAGAATACAGAAAAGACTAAACCAATGAAAGACTTTAGGCGACATATTATACGGGAACTTGTTTCAGCAAAAACAGTATTTCTAAAAAGAAAGCACGTACCTCATGAAGTAGCAGAAGGTATAAAATTAGGAAGGAAAAAACCTAGTACCTGCAAAGCTATAAGACACAGTTAGCGCACATCAAGCAGTCAGAGATACAAGGAGAAGATGTGTCAATTGTAGCATAATTGTAGCCAATTGTAGCAGATGTGCCTGAACATTGACTAAACACTAGATATTCACATTAAAGTGACGTAAAATAATTTTATATTCTTCAAATTCTGTTTCAGTTGGCTTGGATTTGAAACAGGAACAAAATAATCATTTCTGTCAAATCTACGAATTTTCAAAATCAATGAAACATCAGATTTTGGGAAACATTTTTTAAAATGAAAAATGTTTTATTAACACAATTAAATGTCAATATAGAGTAGAAATGCTTGATTCAATAAAGAATGTTATTAATAAATATTTTTTTTAAATTAGTTTATTGCCTTTTGCGGCATTTATGTGATCTTATTTCTGTAGTTCTGGATTTTATAATTGTCTTATAAGCAGTCACGATCAGAAATAGAGATTACGCAAATTCAATACACAGTCCATTTTTATTGCGCGAAATAAGGAATATTTTTAAGACACTTTGCCAATTATAATATATATTGGTCACCAACAATACTGAACAGAGAACATTAAGAATTGTCAAAAGTATCTCAAAGGACACATTTTGCAGATGAACTTCACCAACAGAATTACCTGTAATAAAACAACGATGCGTGCAGACAAAATCTGAACATAACTAACATCAATTATGCAATCTTAAATATATAGATCGTAATATGTTAGTTTTATAACAAAGTTAAGAAATATGTAAGCTCTCTTATTGGCACCATCATCTTCATTATGTCGATGATTATTATCTAATGAATCTCTCATAGAGAATATTTTTTTTAGAATGTTGAGGGGTTCGACTATATTGATTTTCGCATAACGAGTGTGGTGAACTCAAGTTTTCTTTGAGGCGAAAATTCCTCTATATATCTCTAAAATATAATGTTAACTGACATACGTTATTTGTTCTTGGAGTTAAAGGCCTGGGCACAGAGTACGAGCTGCTGACGTGATAGTAGTTATTGCCACTGTATACTCGCATGACAGTAGCTTGACTGGGCTCGACCGGCCATACGATGAGAGTAGCTGCTATGACACAGGTAAGCAGGTATTGCCCGAGAGACTGCAGTCAAGTGTGAATTTCGTTGTGCGCAAATACATCGAGCATACGAGCTACTGACATTTCGCAAAATCGTGCAAGTTGATGTCCGAGTCGCATGCGAGCTGCTGCCTTGTGGGTGGTAGGGGAAGGCGATGGGCGAATAAAAACAAAAAATGTTGAAGTAACTCGGATGCAAGTTACTGACCGACTCGCACATGACAGTAACTCGTATGAGGCGGTCACACGGGGCGAGTAGCTCTACTGCAGTAGCTGACTAGGCCAGCTCGCATGCTAGCTCGCACTGTGTAACCAGGCCTTTAGTGTGGAAGGCTTGGGTCGATTTTATGTTTATATTGATATCGAGACGAAGTAATGTATATACTTTATAGTTTTCTGTTATCTAGCCCATGTGATGCTGAGGAAGATCTAACCAATCAAACAATTAATCAGTGTAGATTTGATTTTATTTGCTCAGTTAATAACGTTTAAGAAAATTTTCTTAAATTGTGTAACGAAAAGTAACCAATAATACAATGTTCTTCATATGAAATTATTTTCAATCGTTTCTTTTAATATCTACCTGCATATTTTGTAGAATATTTAATTATCAATAAACTTTTCATTATGAATAGACCACTTTCATCACAAAGTTTAAGCATCTTTCTAAAATATATGCAATTGTGGATAATTAATTGATAGTAAAGAATTTTTAAGTACATCAATTTAATTTTGAAAAACCGAATGAATAACATTTATTATTGCATATAATTTATTATATTTAAAATATTTACATATTGTATAGTATATACTTTATATATTTAAGTATATAATATATACTTTATATATTGTATAATATATAATTTATATATTAGAAACTATTTAGATATAAACCTACCATCTTGTTACAACTGATTATTCATGCTTAACTAATTTTCACATTTTCTTTTTAAATATTATTCCCAAGTATTATTAGAAATTATTTGTTTTTCAACTATTACTAATTTACAATCTCTGAAGTATTTATTGTGTAAAATACATTTTAAGATTTTCTTTTAAATATTCTTCATACATTTTGAATGAATGAAAATACCAATAATTACACTGTGACTTATTTCAGTTACATGACTTTTTTAATTTTAAGTATGTAAAATGTAATAAAATAATTATACTATTTCCAAACTACAAGGATTCTCTATGTAAATCTATTTTTTTAATAAAGGACGTCGTTATCATAGGTGATTTACGAAGAAACTTAGACTACTATCGAACTTAATTTTGTATGTAGTACATCTAAATGCTATATCACAATACATTCACAGCAGTTGATTTAATGCTTAAATATCTGACATTTTAGAGACGTTTTCGTTCCAAGACTTACTAGAGAATTTTAAAACTTTTTGATTGAATTTTGATTTAGAATTGATCCAATAAACATAATTTGAAGATTTTAAGGTGTATAATGATATCATTTTATTATAAAGATTTGTTGTTGACCATTATTTTAAAGTTCATTAACAACAGAGTTTTAAGACTAATCTTTAGAGGATTAACAAGACTGGTTTCAATTCTTAAACAGTTAAGATATAACGGGTTTAATTTTAAACCCTAAACTAACATGTTCCTTTCAAGATTATAGTAGTGGTATTGAGTTGATTATTTGTAGCAAAATAATTTTAAACATTTTAAGGAAAAAAAATTACATTTGACAAACATAAATTTTTATAAAATACCAATTTATTGAAATAAAACATTTATTTTGTTGCAGAGAATTTATAATATTTTGATATTGACTTTATATAGTAATTATCGATTGTAACCATTTTAACTTGTATTGTAAGTTATTTACTTCTTCTGCTAGTTTACTCGCCAAAATTATGATAGCAGATAATTTCACCATCAATGATAATGTTACTGATCACAATTAAATGAAATATAGTCTATTTTTGCTATATATACCTACAGCGCTTTGATCTATCAATTTAGCATAAGCTCTTCTATACTAAAACAACTAGTGAATATTTTGAAGACTCTTCACTGACAAATCAAGCAACTTTTAATAGTAATAACTTTAAAACGGATTATGCGTTATTTACTTATAGGTTCATCTCCGATAATATATGTCTACTTTATACTCCTATACAGCAATGTCGGGTATGACAGGTAGTATGTGTATGTTATCGGAAGCATCTGAAATTAAACACTGAAGCACCGCATGCCAAGTGTTTATTCAGGTGGACTACAAAACTGCCGAAGTAGTACGTTTCAGTTCTTAATAAATCTATGTCAAATATATACTCGGATATTTTAATAATTTTGCGCTGGTTTTGTGTTCCTCAAATTCCCTTTTATTAACTATGATTGTTTACATCGATCCGAGGAATGAACATGTGCATAAATCATCAACATATTGTATTTGAATTGTCTTTATACATTTACAAAATAATTTTTATAATTTACATAGAAAATTATACATTTTTTATTATGTTATATGTATTATCCAATAGAACGCAATAATTATTTTGCATCCGTGTTATCCTAATACTCGTTCTTAAGGGGGATGAGATTGAGCTTAGAGCTACTCTTCCACCTAATCCCCGGCGAGTTACCCGGACACACCCAGCCGAGTATGCAGGAATCGAACCCACGCCTGATAACTTCGAACCGACTATTTAGATCAGCTCCGAATGATTAGCATCGTTACCCCGGATCAATCCAGGGAACTCCTACTCCAGTACCAGGGAACTTGAAGTCTCTCAAAGAGATAATTATAGGATAATTTACCCTCAGGAGATCTGGCTATACCTCTAACATCCACATTAATAGAAATTCGAATTGGAAGTCAAGTAGTCCTGTAAAAATAAGAATCTCGACCAATTCTTGGCCAGAGTGTAGTTCACTACACTACTGGACCTACTGATGTTAATATTTCTGTTATCTATACTAAGTAATAGAAATAATAATGCTAGATGTAAATAGAACTTGTTGATATTTATCGATGAAATTCCGATCACGTTGCCCCCCCCCCACCCCCCCCCCAAACACGAACGATCTAAACGAATGTTTATGAAAAGTTGCAATTACTCTGAACGTTTGCAAAGTAGTTCAATCACTCAACGAAATTGCAGATCTGAAATGATACCACGAAGATATCATGATAACAAGATAGGCCAGTATAAGTATGTTATATTTTAGCAATCTAATTAATTACATGTTCCAACAATAGTTTTCTAGTGTACATCCCACAGTTATAACCTCACTATTTTTTTTAACGTATTGCTGTTTACTTTTCTGTGATTATTATGATAATTGGTTATTTTCACAAGATTGCTAGTATCAAATTGTATAGTTCCTCAACAATACGAACAAGTCTTAAAACTGCGAAAATCGCATAGGTACATTGAAAATCTCACACTTTTCCTTATTCTTGATGAGCAGTAACTACAAGAATACAGTTATGTTATCAGTTCTGTTACATGCCACATCATCAGATTTGGAAGATCTGAATCTCTGTATGGCGTTTCAAACTAATCACTGTGAAAGTAAAGGTTATTCAGTACTCAGAATACAGTGCACAATACCACTGAACATTAGCGCAGTTATGTTATCAGTGCTGTTACATGTCATTATGAACTTTGGAAGAGATCTTTTCTAGGGGTTTCAAAACTAAACACTATAAAAGTAAAGGCAATTCGCTCTATACATCTTGGAGTGCTCTATGCTGAAGATATCTTTCAGATATCCCAATTATGCTCAATATTTTAACTGGCATGATGCAAGAATTATCATAATATAACGTACGGTATTCTCGATTTCATTTATGAAGTCATATTTCCGACTTGTCATTGTCAAAAGTACTGAGAATCATGCAGTTACCCGTGCCATGAGCATAGCGAAGTTGCCATTGGAAACGTTTTGGCATAAAACAATATTTCAAATGCAGTAGTCATTTTGAATCAACGTATTACTGTATGAAGATTGGACGAGGTGCCTCACTTTCCAACATAAATCAATCATGAGAAGATACATGGAAGAAGTATGATGAGTTAATGATACTTCTATGATACTTCTATGAGTATGATGAGATAATGAGCTTAGATACCTTTTATTCAGGCCAAAAACCTATAGCGCAACTGCCCATATATAAAAAATTTTACAGAAACTACACAGTCATATGGAGTTATGAAAGAGCATTTCTATAAAATAACATACAAATGTTATATTATTATTTTTTCAAGTTTTGTTCAGACGTAAAAATGTATTTCCAGTAACATTAGATATCATACCACATGTATCCTTCCTTTGTAGAGTTCCTTTTAATGATCCTCATTAAAGTTGTTCATAATAAACTATGTATATTATTTATTCTCATTCCACTTGAAATATTTTGAACTGATTATGAGTGAACGGAAAGGAAGAGGAAAGAAAAAAAATCATTAAGATATAGTAGCTTGAACTCTGAAGAATTCGGCAGACCTGCCTAAACAGTACACATCGTTGTTTTCACTAAAGAAGTGAATTATCCCGGTTCATGCCGTGGTCATCATCAAAAACATATTAACTTGTTTAATAGCGTCTTCAAATCTATTATAAATAGAAATCTTTCAGATTTCTTCTGAAGAACCTTACAAAAATACTTGAGAAATACAGGCGTTTTCGGCGACGACCACTCTATAAATGTTGTTCGTTTAGTTACGTAAACTCAAATTGAAGTTGTCTTCTCCTGAAGTCAATTTATATATTTATATTATTTATGTAGCTCTTCTTGCTTCCATTAAAAAGCGGTGTTGAAAAGTATTCCAAAGTATTATTATTTTACGCCAATGCAATCAATTTTACACCAAGGTAATAATTTAATATTATTCATCAACTTTCTTACAATAGAAATAAATATATCTATATAAAGAAAAATAGTTGATCTTTATGTAGCCTTATTATTAAAATATTAGTTATCGGATTAATTGTATAATTAAAGTTAAGGTTTAAATTTTTAAACTTAATTATCTGTTTTCTTTCAAACCAGTAAATATGAATTCAGTTTAAATCAATTTACTGTTATTTATCATATTAAATACATGCTTCTTCTTTCCGTTTTATTGAAAATCTGAATTAAAAGATATTAAATTTATCGCATTGATGGGAAATTTCATGTGCTGCTGAACATGACTTGCTTGCAACCCATAGACAAGGTCTTGCAAAGTCACCCATGAACATTTCTGTAGATATTGAGTTCACTGGTTTCACGTTTCAGTGTATCATGATTTGAAAATGAGTAAAATGTCAAATAACATTGAGAGTTTATAGATGTTCAGATGACTGAATAATTTATAATAAGCTTAAAATAGGCAAATAGTATTCTATCAAAGTAGGTACTCAAGAAAGTATTAGAAAATCGTGTAAAACTTAAATAAAGCGCATCATCAAAGATAATCCGATAAAGAAGTAAAATATTTGTTGTATTTTTGATATCGCAACAAATAATTAAACTTCTGTAATGATGTAATTCTATAACATTCTACTATGATCTGAGGATGCCTGGGTATACCTAGTATTTCCTTCTTAATGTTTCATAGGATGAAAGAAAATATCCAATTGTGTCTGTAGTGATCTTAATTCTATGAGAATATTGCTTTCATTTTTTACAGTACCTAATGCCTAAGTATGCATAGGGACTATCTGCTATGTTCTTCATTATGATTTTTGAATTTCTTGGAGTTAATGGATAATTAAGAGGGTAGGTACTCTTAAAAAACCATTAACAGAAATACTTAGGTACTCAAGTATTCTACATATTATGGCTTTATTATACAATTTTTTTAGGCAGATTGATTAAATCATATGCTTTAGCAATTGGATTATATAACGTGACATAAAGAAACCGTTATATTATACTACTAAATACAAGTCTCTTAATTATTACCAAATGCCGAGTAACAGTTAATATATTTTCCTTTTTATACAGCTTCCACAGTGCTCTCAAAGAGATATTTTGGGTCAGCCAAAATTCGTTCATTATTATGTTGTTTTTCTTTTGTGTTAAAATTACGCTCAAAATGCCCTGAAAGTAATTTTGACAGTCAGTCATCTATGTTAATTAACAACTTTGTATAATGCTTATGTAAGTATTTCTGTAATGAAGGACAAACAACTAGTAAACGATCGAGGTTATTCAATTTACATCTCTATATTTAATAGTTTTTGTGGAAGCAGAAGTTTTGATAATCAAAAATTTATTTTCATTAGTGAAGTACCTATGTAACGTTAAATATCTAGTATCGGTGTAAAATCATATATTAGCTGACATTATATCAACCCTAATTCAAATGAATTTAAATTATCCCCCGGTGAGGGTTGTGAAATATGCGTCAAATAACGTGTAATATTTCGATGTTTTCAAAAAATTAGTCGCCTGTTTTTTTTCAACTTAACGAGAATTCTTAGAAAGTGTGATAAAATACAGCACAGTATAAAAAGACTAAACGTAGAAGATTTTTTAACACATATAACACTATTTAACAATTTATTTCTGATGTTGTTATAAAATTGATATATTGACAAATAAATCAGAGTCGAAATATTAAAAAATACAAGTAAACCCATGTACATACTTGAGTTTCATTGCCAGGCCTGCGTTCTCTTGAGCCTTGTATTATACAAAAATGCCTTTAACTTGAATGAGAATGAGTGAAGATAATTAGAATATATGAAAACAGTTACGAAAAATAATAATAAATCAGTCCCGCTTCATATTTTGTAAGAATATTTAAACTTATGCAAAGCCAACCAATGTAAAGTTTAGAGTGTATCCGAATATAGGTAATGTTAAAGGAGTTTTTGAATTTAATGCCTATTTTTTACCTCTAATAATCTCCTGCTCCATATCCAAATATATACAAAAACACACAACCTTTTCGTAGAGTTTAGAACTTTATAATTCAGATTTATTTTTACATACATCTTGATGTATTTTGTAATCAATTCGAGCATAATGTTTTATTTATTTTGAAGTTGTCCTTTTGTAGTTTGGAATCTTCGTACCTTCCTGAATTTTCGGGATAATACACATACGTATAGTCTTGAACCAATTATTCTAAAAAATTAAAAACCTATATGTAGTAATCACTAGAAAATAAAAATTAGAAATCGAAATATTATTCGATAGTTTTGATGGTTAACACATCAATATTTGTCTGATTGTCTAATAACTGAGCCGACAGTAATTTTGCTTCTTAAATTAATAAAAATGCACTGAGAAAGTTAGGTTTATGCACATCTCGCTCAGTTTTTTCCAAAATTATTTTTGATAATAGTTTTATAGCTTTGAGATTACAGATTATAGCTTTGTAACTTCAATCTAGGTATTATTATCTAACATGGCTCAATTATATAAACCAAGAAATCAAATAAACGAATAAACGATAGGAGACAGGAAGAAACAACTTATTTGTTAATATATCTGACATATTTAGATGCTGTAGTTCGTCATTTTAAGAATATACAATATCAGTTATATTTTGAGAAGTATAATATACTAATGAGTTTTCCTGATATAACTCTTTGGATACGTCTAGTCATTATATATATATATGCATCTAATTTAAATAATTATAATTATTATTCTTCTTTAATAATGGATATGGAGAGTCATGTATGTCAGTTGTGTATCAACATTCTGCTCACAAAGAAGTAAGTGTATTTATAATTGTAAACTTAAATTTTAATTCAATATATCTCCATTTTACTCAAAACTAGGGTTCCTCTAATATATGTATAATAACTAATGTGTCAGAATTATGACAAACCAATAAAATAAATATACAGACGAAATAGGATAGGGAGTATGTAGTTGGAAGGATATAAGTTTTATAGAAACTTTATATTTTATAACTAAGTTTCTCTTTAATATAAAATAAATAGCATATTTGGACAGTTAAAATATTTTTAAAGGTACTCAGGAATATTTTTGTAATTAGACTAGACACAGCTAGTTAAAATCAAACCATGTATCTCGTATAAATCAGCTAGACATAAAGTAAATCATAGAAACGTGAAGTTTAAAATTAAGAAACCATATATTATGAATAAATAAAACTAATCCTGTATCAATATAAAACAGGCGAACTGTTCTGTTTTGTGATTCTCTTGACTTAGCGCCTTTTAGTCTCCGCCTCCCATCGATAAAGTTATAAGCGATGCAAAATAACCTGTCAAACGTATTAAACAGAGACAGATAGTCGGAAAACATGACATATGTACGCATGCTCTTTGAATTACATGCGGGGGCGTGACCGAGCTTCCAAACTTTCAGTTGTTTCAGATAAGAGTCAGACAAGGACGGAGGATAGTCCGCTGACTGACATCAAGGGAGACGGCACGCTGGGAGATGCCCGAATATTGCCGATCGGCAGACTCACTCGGCAAAGGTCCAACATAGCCCTATGATGATATATAGAGTAGTCGACTTATAGTTAAACCGCGCTGGGAAGTGGCCCAGATTACAGAGACTTTACAGCATCAAGTCCTAACCCGATATCTGTACGAACGCTAAGCGCTTAAGACTTTTTAATACTTTCATAGGATTTTGTGAAAACCGCTGCAGTTTGCGACTGGCAGTGATTTGTAAGATATTAACCGTGCCGCGGACAGACAGATTTTCATGACAAGGACTCGAACTGGATAAACGGGGATTTAATAGTTTTCTATTTCGGCGGCTTATGACCTTGTGAATCGGTTTCCTTTAGTGCAGAGACTGTGATAGACTTTGTGATTTAAAGTAGTATCTTCCCTAACTGCCCTTCCATTCAAATAGAAGCATTCAAACAGGTTTGTAATTGGATATATTTTTTCCTTATTTATAATATAATATTTGTATATGATGTTATCCATACGCACTGAAACGTGTCTAAGATTTATAAAAAAAAAATGTGTAGACATACAATCATTGAAGTCATTTTTATTATGCATAATAAACAGTTATTAAATATATGGCGGACTTATTAGTAAATCTTGTGTAATTATGTCAACTATCTCGTATAAATACTGTAAAAGAAATATGGATCCAGGCGCATTCGCCATATATTTAACATATTATCTAAAGGTTTTTGCCGTCGGATTCTCTGCGTTTTTGAATAACTACTGATCCATTGCTAATACTGTTATATATTGATTATCACTCATATCTTTAATGTGTAAACGGAAATTTCTAAGAACTGAAATTTCAGTAATTCGTTAATTCCTGAAATTCATTTTTAAATTGCTGAATTATTCTAGTTATTTTTAAATTCCTGACTTTTGAATTTTTTTGTTGTATTACTGTCAAATTACTGTTATAAAAATGTAACCATTATGGATAATGTTTCAGAAATATGCCATTTAATAAAATCTGAAATATCTTACTTGGACTCATTTTTATTACGTGGAGAAAATCTAAGGTTAAAAAGTGAAATGAATCCGATTGATTTCGATTTTAAAGCTGTCAATATATTATTTCTTACTAGATCGTTGTTGAATTATTTATAATACTTTCCATTTATACATACATATATACAGTTTTCTCTAAATAAATCTTCACTTAAATATAATTTAACGCATGATAATAAGAATAAATCTTGATGTTATTATTGAAATTATAATTTAATTTTGCCCACATTTCTCTATTTGTTCTTCTCAAAAAACGATATAATCATGGTTTCAAAGGAAAATAGGATATTGCGAAAATATGTAGTGAATGAACATGAATGAATGAATGTTCTATACACCCATTCATCGTTGATTGATTTTAAAATTTGTTATGAACAAAGTTATCTCTTAAAAGTAAAATTGTAATTTGTTTTGTATAAAGCCATAATGTGAATTGGCTCAAGTGGTAAATAAGTAAATATTCCCTTTAATTATTCTCCTCTAGGCAATTATACTTTTATGATAGGCCCATAATAAATATTTGTTTTCTTATTTAAACTAAAAGGAATATTCAGATCCTCTTGAAATTACATGCTACACGGAGAGCAAAAATTATATCAAAATAAGTAAATAATTTCTTTTTATGATTATGAAAACAATATAGTACCTAACTGTATATTTTATATTATAAACAATGTTAAAGTGTATTTTAAAACTAATTAATCAAAAAAATATTAATTATTAATGTAGTTATTTCATATGGAATTTTTAGCAAAATATTTACCAAAAAATTTACGAAATCCACGTTCCAAAAATTGTCTACTTCAGATGAGTTTTGTTTAGTTTAATATTACCTAACATTAACTTTTATAAATTTACTTAAATTATTAACTGCAATATATTCCATATACCGATATATTTCACGATATGGACAATGTCACTTACTTTGTTAAGATAATTTCTTTGGAATCATTATAATGAAATTATTATACAAAATAAATAATTCATATCGTTCGTTCTACTACATTATACAATTTATAATGTGTATAGAACGAACTATAATTAATGCTAAAAGAATAACTAAATAAATAGTTAAAATGTTAAAAGAGGTAAATGTAAAATATAACTTCACATATAAGAGTTTAAAAATATTTATATAATTTTGCTATGAAATTGATACTTTATCATTTTACTTATTTATAGTTCGGTTTATCCATTTGTCCTTTTCATTATTTAAGTTCAAAATTTACTTCTTCGTGTCCTGGTCATTCCTTAAACAAAACTCTTATCCTATAACATTTAAAGTACAGGTATTATAAAGAACGACAACAGAAGTACAACTTAGTGTTGCTCCAAAATTACCTCGTAGTAACTATGATGGTGTCAAACTAGGCTTTAGAAAGTAGTTAAAATATAAAATTTGTCATTAATTAGATAGAGTTTTGTCAAATAATAATTCAGCATTGACAGTTTTATAACTTTTATAGGGATGCATGCTTAGAGTATTATGGAGTCAATCAAATTGTTAAAATGAAGACATTATAAATTCATAATTAATATTAACATACCATGTACAATAATAAAAATTAGTTGGATATCAAGTTTTAAATTTATTTGAGTGAATTGCTGTCGAATGTATTGAGCATCAATTGAAATTGAAGCAAAGCATCCAATAGTAAGCAATAGGATCCCACTCAATAATAATAAAATAGCTATAGCATTAACTTTAATTCCCACCTACTTATTGCGGATCAAAAAGGGTGATCTAAAACTACCGATAAAAAACATTTATCACCCCTTCCAAAGCAGATAACCGAAAAACCTCTATCTTGTGATGTGGTAATTTAATAACAATTATGACAATATTTACCGAAAATTATCAGTCAGAGTATATCTAAATGCGACGCGTATGCACACTCAGAGGTAATATAAAAAAAGTATAACGAAAATTAGCATGCCGTAAATTATTTCTGCTGAAGAGTGAAAATAATTGTAAATCATTTGTTATCTAGGAGTCGTATGTATTATAAAATTTTGCCTGGAAGTACTTTGCACTGTTTATTGACAACTTATCTTGGCTAATAATATCTGTGTTGAACCATATTGGCATTTAAATGTACGCAATTGTCAATTAAAGCTTAAATCCAGGCTTATACTATACTTACGAATATGTACTCCCCTAACAGTAATTGATTTATTAAATTTATTTATGCAAAGGGCGATAACATAATTTGTTACTAAAAACTAGATATTAGTAGACTGGTTACCACAGGATGTATCCGGATATTGGTTTAGATTAGAGAGTTGTTTAGTTCATTAAAAGTGAGCTGCCTATAATAATCACTTCATATATAGTTAAGGAAATATATTATGATACAAAATGTGTCTTTTTTGTTAATTCAATTTATAAAAAGTTCAATGAATATACTAAATTTGTAATTTTTTTCCCAAACATCTTCTGCATGTCAATAGAGCTATTATTTATCTCTATTAATGTATGTTTATTGAAGATTTTCAGTTTTAATGCCACACCGTTATTAAATAAGACGGTTACGGTTACCTATATGATATTGTTATATTAAGAATTTTATGAGTAATTCGAATAATATGTAAATAAAAGTAACAGGAAGTTGTTCGACAATAAAAAGTTAATATCATCATCAATTTTTATTGCGACCCTGTATATTATTTTCTGGACTACCTTAAATATGATAAAATATATCATAAATAAAATAGATATTAAATCACTACAACAATTGTATAAAAGAAGATGTATTTGTCGGAAATAGAAGATAACAGCACTTAGAATTTCAAAGTAATGCACTAGAATGTAAATTAACGCTTTGCATTGTTTATTCAATTGTTTCTTTTTGAGATGATTTTAACAGAAATCGGAAATGTCGTGAATAGATGATCTCTTGACAAAAATCCAAAGTGGAATCTAGTGACAGGTAGGTTGTATGTAGTCTGTAGTTGTGATATATTAAAGTAAAAGAAATCGAGGGATACATATGGGACTAACTTACATGTTTATCTTCTACATGTATACCTTTGGATAAACTCATAATAACTAAGTGAATAACTGAATGTATACACCTTGTACACAGTGTCCCAAATATTTGGAGACATTTCTTTTCGGTTTAAAAACCATTCCTATAGTTACTTTAGGAATGTATTTTAGTCATATATTTGTGCAGTATTCTTATAGAGCGAGCTATTAATATCGGAACATATCAGTATTCATTTAGATACATCTATATTTTATGCCAGAGAGACGGGACATTGAATGGAATCTCTCCGGTTAATAGATTTATTTATTAACTTAATGGATCTATTTTATAACATGGGTACAAAGATCAAATATTTTTAGTTAAACCTGGCACCTTAGTGATATCTTATTTGCAATTATATTATCCTGATTCTGATGGGCAATGTTTGGGATCTTATTAATAGATCGAACTGAGATCAAAACATACATTTAGGATCAACAATGTTCTGTTCTACAAATAAATAAAAGGCACATACCTTTGGAGAAATTTTAAATATTTTTATAAAGCTCATATCTATGTTGTTTCAGATATCGAAATTAAAATTCTGGCATCCTATTAAGGTACATTATACTTTTCGATTTAGCAACTTAAATTAAATAAACAGTTTTAAAACCTTAAAACGGACTTTTCTGCACGTAGAACATCTCTGTCACGAAATTGAGTGGTCAAGAAAAAATAAACCAACACATAAATGCAGAATATGTGTTTTATGCGACAGTTTTACTTTTTTGAAATAGTCCACCATCGTGCTTTCTCATGACCCATGGACAGGGTGGGGCGTGTCCTATCCACCTCAAAATCAATAGATGTCGTCTGGTAGACCTTCCTAATCAGAGTTAGTCGAAACTCGATCGATCCGACGCGATTTAATTGAGTGATTGTGCTAAAAAAAAAAATTCTCAAATAGTCCAAAATTGTACTTTCTCATGACCCGTGTACTTGGTAGAGTGCATTCTATCCACCTCAAAATCAATAAGTGTCGTTTAGGAGACGTCCTCAATCAGAAACAGTCAAAACCCGATCGATCCGACATGATTTCGTTGAATTATCGCGCTAGCTAACAAGAACAAATTCTGACGACAATGACGATAACGACACACATACAGCAAAATTTTTAAAAAAACATTTTTTTTTGGTTTTTAGGTCGAAAAACGAAAAATAAACGCAAGCAAAATTTAGTTTTTTCAATTTTTCTTTACACGTTTACATTACTTTTCCGCGTATAGTGGAGTGCGGAAAAGTAAAACTCAAACAGAATCAATGAAAAACTTAATAATCTGAACAACGAATTTGTTAAAAATAAACAGTTTTAAAACCTTAAAACGAACGTTTCCGCACGTAGAACATCTCTATCTCGAAATTGAGTGGCCGAGAAAAAATGAACCAACGCAAATGCAGAATATGTGTTTTATGCGACAGTTTTACTTTTTTTAAATAGTCTATCATCGTGCTTTCTCATGACTCATGGACAAGGTGGGGTGTGTCCTATCCACCTCAAAATCAATAGACGTTGTCTGGTAGACGCCCCTAATCAGAATCAGTCGAAACCCGATCGATCCGACATGATTTAATTGAGTGATCGTGCTAACAAAACAAAATTTTCAGATAGTCCACCGTTGTGCTTTCTCATGATCCATGAACATGGTAAAGTGTGTTCTATCCACCTAAAAATCAATAGGTGTCGTCTGGGAGACCTCCCCGATCAGAATCAGTCAAAACCTGATCGATCCGACACGATTTAGTTGAGTTATCGCGCTAACAAGTTTTTAAATGCCGACGACAACGCAACACAGAATTTTTTTTTAAACCATTTGTTTTGGATTTTAGACCGAAAAACGAAAAATAAATTCAGACAAATTTTTTTCCATATTTATTTACACGATTACATTACTTTTCCGCTCTGGTATAGTTGAATGCGGAAAAGTAAAAAGAAATTTTGTTATGACATAATTTGATACAACTTTCACCTACAAATTATATACCTACTGAAAATATTCTAGACTTTAGTATATATGATTTCCGTTCCAGAATCAAAGAACTAATATTGAAAGACAAAAAAACTACTACTATTAACCTAGTAACGACATAATTTTTTTTAAAACGGGGTCATTAACTTTTTGTTTGAGTGCCAAAAGAGATTATAAATAAGCGATGTTTACTACGAGAACATGTTTTAAAGGACGATGTTTGCCATCACATGAAGGTAAAGCGACTTGTCTCAGAGTGACAGAAAGAGAAACAACAAACACAGATGAATTTCGTTCCATTTTTATATGCCAAGGCGTAATTGTTGCCCACAAAATGATAGTAACAGGTGATGTAGTGGCCGAAGCTATAACATGACATACAAATAAGACGCATCTTAGTCCCTCATTCTAAAGTTTTCACAGGAAGACACTTGATTCTTTATGTATTTGACCACAGATTTCTCGACCAATATTCAAACGTAGAAAACGAATGGATTTGAAAAGAATAACTGTCGTGTTATAAATTTTTAGTCTAATATTTAAATCTTATAATTCTGTGAATGATATGGAAAGCAAGACATCATTTAATAATTTATTTTAATTATTATACACGCGGTGTGATTTGTTATGTGATTTTTTGTCACTTCGCCACTGCTTTTTTTATCATTGATTTAGTTTATAAACCATATTATTGTAAGTAGATTACATACTTCTGACATCAAGGACCTAAGATCTTCAACCTAAATTCTTATAGAGGGAGCTAATATTATTACATTTCCAGAAGTATCATAGTACATACTTGTTAGAGACATCAGTTTTCTGCCATTGTTTGTCAGTAGAGACCATATTGTTTTATACTACTATATTTACACGTATCATTATTTACAGAAAAATTTTTGGGCTTATTTAGAGCATTTGCAATGTCTCCTAAGTGTGTGATGTTACATAAAATAATATTTATTAAAAAAAAAAAGTAATTTATACACCTAGAGAGAAAGTTATTTCTAATAAAACGTCCTCTATTATATGGAGGTCATTCTTTTTACTATAAGTGATACCACCCATTGCGCTGAGTATCTATCTATCAGAAAATTGAAATACATTATGGCAGGTGGCACATCGTTTTAATATTGCCCTGGCATAAGATACGGAGATATAAATATAGCCAACACACTGCGGATTCTATACAATTCAATTAAAATGAACATCTAAACATTGTATCTTATATATTAATTACCTGGTGCATATTTGGGGTTATGTTCGTTTGCGTGCTTTTGTAGTAGATAAAACTTACCTAGGTACATTTTATTATATTTTTAATATGAAATAATGCATTATGTACCATAGTAGCATATTAGAATATAATTTAGGAAAAGAAATGCAGTAAAAATATTTCACTCCAAGTTTTTATAATTTAATTTTGCGTCTTTCAACGAGTGGTATAATTGAGCAATAACAAAAGTTATTATTTATTTAAAAAACAGTTATGTGACCATATATAAGATCAGCATTTACCTATATGTTATCAACAAAATTCATTACCAATAAATAAATCGTTCTCTCAGTGTAGATAACTCAATGTAGATAACTTAACTCAAAATTTAGCACCATGTAATAAATAATGTATTTTCTGTAATCCAAGTAGACAGAAAAAATCCAAGAAAAATATTAGGTATATTTTGTATAAATATTATATAAATGAAGAGTTTTAATAAAGTTATTCCATCCAGTCTTTTTACAAATTAATTATTTGTCAAATAGTCGATCAATTATCAATTAAACAATTACAGGCGATATTAATTCATTAAAATAAATTTATGGCATTTTTTGGTGCATATGTTTTATGGAAACTATGGGAGATATCTTTAGTGAAGCCGAAACGTTTTGTTTTTAACACATATGCACCGTTATAAATTCTGAGATGATTTGTGGATGTTTCCATAACTAATTGTGGATATTGTATCCATAAATAAACTACCATATCCAAGCATATTGATCTCATTCATAACAATATATTTCACAATGATAAAACACTAACCTTAGCCAATTATAGGTTCTATATTTCTTACACTATTAATAACTATTGCTCTTGCTAAATTTAAAAAACTTTTTTAGTTACTGAAGTAGTTAGTTTGGTTACTGAAACATTATAAAATATTAGTTCTAATTTTGTGTGATTACAAAATATATTGTATGGCATGTAATATGAGTCGACACACAATACAATTTATAACAAAATATGACCTAATTTAACAATAAAATATAATTATTCACAACCCTTAATGAACCGATAACAATTTCCATTACTCCAAATGGTCATAACTTACGTGAATATATTAAAGCTAATGATCGCACTAGAAAAAAGAAACAGCACAATACGAATAAACGTTAAACTTTAGTGGAAAGTCAATTAAAGTAACGGCACGATAAAAACAGACGTTTAAAACAATGAAGCTCTAAACCAATGACCAAAGCTGTAAAATCTGCCGGGATATGTAGAAAAGCAAACGGTAAGTCGAGAAATCCGGGTCGATCTGTCGGCCTCATCGCAAAGCTGAAAGACTTAGCTTAAACACCCTGGGACTTAAGTTGGCCCTCTGCGGTTAATAATAATAATAAACTAATAAACTACTTCCGCCAGATATAAGGGAGCACAGTAATAATTAACCTAGAGGGATTGGGATTTTTGATAATGCCAATATTTACATTAAATTGTAAATTTAATTTAGCTAACTTATTTTGGACTACATCAATAGAACAACTACTGTTAATGAATTACGTCTATGATAAACAGGTGTTGATTTTAGATATTGCAATACAATGTACAATATAGAATTGGCATAAATAATAACTCTGACTACACCGAAGTATCGGGTTTGATCAATCCATGCATGCCAATATATTAGATCGGACACAACATTCTCTTATTCTCTAACAAACCCGTTTATAGTGTGAAATAAATGTAAATATGAATTCAAATAATATTGTTTAAAGTTAAAAAAAAACAGAAAGGTACATTCTTCATTAATTGGATATATTAATAATTTTTCTATTACGTTACATATTTGAATTAAAATTTATCAACCATATTTTAAATAAAATTTTAAATAATATTTTAAGGAACTAATATTATTTCTAGGAATCTGCCATGACTTTTTAACATGTAACATGAAAACTGCACATCATTTAAAACAAGTTACTCCTATTACTTTTCATTATTTACTTATTAACCAAACATCTAATAAATGATAATAATAGTAGCATCAATATTTCTGTACATTACTTGATACTTTGTGTCTTGCTTCGTATTTTTCTAAGTTATTGAAAACGCTATGTAATTCATTTTCTGTATATCTCTAATTCAGTTAGAAACTCTATTTTTACATGAATATAATTCTTTAATGGTCGAAATCAATAAAAATTTAGTTGTGACAAATCGGGTGATCGTGAATGCTATAGGCGACGGCTAGTTATTCCTTTATCATAAAATTATTGCAAACATTGTAAGGTTGCCGAATAGTATGAGGTGTTTCATCGTCATGTTGACAACTCTTTGATAACTCTTTTGCAGTTCATCATCATGCAGTTTTCTGTAAGAGGTCCTGGAATATTTACTCAATATCGTTCATCTTTTAGAATATCGCAAAAAAAAATGTGAAATTATTCTGTGGAAAGGTACGGTAGCCATTCACTTCAAGTTTAATAAGGTATATAGGTACTTGATTCCCTTAAAATGTGAAGTTTCTCTACCGATCTGTTACGACAGTTATCTGAATGTACATAACCACTAAATTGAAACTATGCATAGTCGGTAAAAATGTTTTGTCCAAAATGTTATGACTATTTAAATCAAGATATAACAGCGCTTTGGTTACACTGACTTTATATGAATGCATAGTGTAACTTTTGTATCGCTCGGTGTACACAACTATATGATATTTCTGAAAATATTGTTTCTTATTTAGTTTTAAGGATGCACTACGTAAGTTACTATTTCTTTGACTGGTCAGCAAACTGACTTAAAGGTTTAGTAGGAGCAGTAGTATTAAAACTTCTAAAGAACATATTCCAAAGTCTCTTTAAAATCGATAAAACCGTATTTTTCCCTGGTGACTTCCCCTGCAGACATTTCCAATATTGCTAAATCTTATCACCAAATGTCGTACAAAATGTGCAAAATTATCGTAGTCGAATTCTTTACAACTTGGAAACTCAAAATTGTAACAAGCATGAATAAATACTGTTTTCAACTATTCTCATTTGTTAACCACTTCGAATCCGAATGTAAACCTCGAGTATGAAAGTCTGGTGTTCAAAAGAGAAAACCATTTTCTGACTTATCATAGAATTGATAGCCAATTGATCATTAGTGTTGGAAAACGTAGGTTGATTTTTAAAAAAGAATTTAGTGAGAAATACAATAAAATGCAGAATATAAGCTAATGACATTTTCAATTGAAAAATGTTGAACTAACATTTGTGTTAGTGAACACTCTAGTGTTAGTGAACTAACACTAGAGTGTTAGTTCACTCTAACTAATGTGACAGGCAAAAACTATGAATCGATAAAACTTTGACTTCCAAATATATCCATGTAATATGCAGAATAACTTAATTTTTGGAAAGGGGGGTTTAATTTGTGAAAGGGGTGGATAAGGAATCGGTAAGATTCTCTCTCGACTATAAGCGCGACTTTGAGATAAAGAGTTGTATTTAATACGGGTCCATATCGAAAACAGTAGGGTGGTGCAAATTTTCGATTTAATTTCTTTTCTCAAAAAAATTTGAATTTTTCTTGAGATTACTGCAGTCACTTTCTTTAATTACCGTGTATCTTTGTGAACATTAATTGTGTATTAAAACCGAATTATGAGTAAATAGCTAACATCTTGTCTCGTTCCCTAAATCTAAAATGAGCAGTATGTAAATGCTTTATAAAATGCCAGGTGCCAGGATACAAGAGAACTATCTCTTCAGTGGACGAAGTTTTCATATTATCTATAACATAACTCATCTTTTTGTTAATAATATTTTACTAGCATTACTAATATGCATTTCTATCGGTATTTTACTTATTTAATGTAAAACCCGAATACCATTTCTCTTATAATTTTTTTAACTATGACTGTCATAGTCATAGTTAAAAATACTTTGGCTATAGCCTTCGCACAGAAAGACGCAACGCAAGTATATATTTCAATCATCACAAACTCTTAAGGCATCTGCTTTACGGCGTTTCTAAGGGATTTTTATAATCCCTAAAATCCAGTGGCAGCGACAGGGGTGGGCGAACGCCTAGGCAAAATCCTTTTTGCCCAACTAGTCGCCCAACTTCTTATAACACCACTATAATATATTCGCACATAAAATAATATATTTAACGCCCTCGCCCACCCTAGATATTTCCCGCCTATTTTCGCCCAACCGCAAAATAATGCTAGCGCCGCCATTGCTAAAATCTAAGATAAAGTCATCAAAATTGGTGAAACTGATGTAAAGCGCCACCTGTTACTATTCGAAAGTAGTTGTAATAAAATATAAATCAGTTTTCAAGACTTTAGTATATATGGTGTATTAATGTTACCTTTAACCAATCTCAGCTTTTCTATATACATATATAGCGTGTCAGTTGAAACTACAGGATTTGAATTGCGCGCCATCTCTGTTCTGTCAAAGATAGGGCGTCAATATTTAACGACTGTCATCTACAAACCATACGATGTCAACGTGCTGCGATTAATAGTTTAGCAACGAATGGCTTGTGTACAACTGTTTCTGAAATTAAGCGATTACCTACAGTTGCATTATAAAAAATTCACACAAAATTAGGACAAAGAGAAACGTCTACAGAGTTAATAGTCCATGACTTAATCAAGAAATTTGAAGAGACGCGTTCTGTTACTGATAACGCAACATCAATACGTCATCGTCATGGTTGGTCAGATGAAAATATTGATGCAGTCAGAGAAATTGTACGGGAGTATCCAAACATATCAATTCGACTGTCAAGAGCCACCATGCATCGGATTTTAAAGAAAGATTTGCATCTGTCAGCTCATAAAATTCAGTTGAAACAACAATTAAAAGCTATAGACCATTTACAATGTCATACATTTGTTGTCATACAGCGATGAAGCACATTTTCATCTTGAAAGATATATCAGTAAACAAAATATGTATTCGAATTTGTGGTGCTGGAAATCCACATGCTGTTCCACACACACAAAATAAATGCATCCAGAGAGATGCACGGTTTGGTGTGAATTATAGAATTATACTTCTTTAAAAATGAAGCTGGTAATGCTATCACAGTAAATGGGAAATGCTATCGTATGGTTTGTAGATGATAGTTAAATAAGTTAAATCTTCATCTTTGTTTGACAGAACACAAATGGTACGCAATTAAAATCCTATAGCTCCAACTGAGACACCCTATAAAACAGAAATATGAATGGAAAAAAATCAATCAAAGTCTGTAACTTATAAGTCGGAAATCGAGAAAGGAACCACCAAGCCGCCAAGCGGCTATCAAAGTAGTTCCCGAATAGCAAAGCTATTACATAATCGCTCTAGGAAACAACTACTCCTCGGGCTAAAGCCCCGGCAGGCATTGAATTATACCCAGAAGCGATCCTCGACCCCTTTCTCGTGTTTCTGCACGATCAGATAAGGTTTGAAAAAATAAAACCAGCCACAGGTAGGATTCGACATTTGTCCCGGATCGGAACCGAACGACATACAGCTGTTTCGAACTTGTTAGTTCTCATCAGTGCCGCATATGGTACGCCGATTCAGGACAAATGCCGAATGAACTTTATGGCCTATACATCTTTATCGATACGATCTCTGTCAGTAACTTATAAGTCGGAAATCGAGAAAGGAACCACCAATTTTTTTTTTGAAATCAAAGTCTGTTAAATGTATAAGTTATATCTTTTGCCCTTAAAGAAATATTTATTTACGAAGAAAACATTGTAAAACTACGCAAAAGAAATAATTTTCTAATAGATTATTAATGTATTACACACGTATAATATATTAATCATTTGGAGACCTACACAATTTTTCTTGTTGAAAATTTTGGCGGGCCATAATTCTATAATGAACAAATAAGAACATGTTGTTGATTAAGATGTCATTTTATGGTGAAATAAAACAAATTAAGGTCACATAAAGATACCTTTTTTATCAGGAAGAATCTGTTCTCTCAACGTATTAATTAAGCTTGATAACTAATTATAATTAAATGACCACTTATCGTCATTTCTTACAGAAGTTTATGCAATCTACGGAAATACGATTAAAACTAAGTCATCCTGTAGAATATTCCAAATCAATGTAGAAAAACATTTTATTACATATAGATAAAACAGAAGTTCAAAAAGATATGAACCATTGATATTATTTTTTTGAATGTATTTTTTACGGAACTGCTATTTTTAATTCACTGATCGAGGCTTTTTGAATAACTATATAGGCTACTGGGCGAAAACATTATGCTGTTTTAATTATGATTACTTTTCTAACATTAAATAATACCTTCGATAAACGATCTCTAATATATAAGCTATTCAAAATCAATCGGGGAAATCCATAATTAAATTTTTGCGTAACTTTCGGAGCTCGGTTTACTTCGATGGCAATGGAGGCTCTTCCACTTTCGGTGCAGGTCAATTACGGCCGCTAATGATAAAATAAATACTGTCAAGTGATTGGAGCTTGTTCTAGTATCAAATTAGTGGGGTGGTGGTGCAGGAGAGGGGATGAAAGCACGGGCTTAGTATTCGCAAAGCTTTCAGACCGACGCTGGCTCCGTCGCGACGTTCTCTTGATCCGGTCTAAACCTGGCCAAAGCTGTTTTTAAGCTCCGTACCTTTTTTCATGGACTTAACCGACTTTTGGTCTTTGTTCACGTCGCACCTGGATTTACTTACGACCTTTTAAGTGATCCCACCACTGAGTGATTTTGTAACTGATTTGTGCATCTTTATCCGGATTTCGGGAAATTAATTTGTGATTTTTTGTCAGTTCTGAGCGGACATTGATTTACCCTTATCTTGAGTTCGTTATAATTTTGGTAAGCGTCTATTTGATATTGCAGAGTTGATTACGGCGTCCTTAATTTTGCTAGATTTGTGTTTACAATGCATGCCCTCCCTTTCCTTCAGAAACCCTTCAACGGGGAAAAATACATTCTCCTGTATCTCAACTATCAGTCCAATCCAATGCATTTATTTCTAATTAGAATGTATAGAAATGTACTTTCTGAGGTGCTTTAAATTGAATAAGTTATTGGTTATAGCGTTACTGTTTTAGATGTTTGTATATTTTGATCATGTTAAGAGTCAAACTCTTATTGTTTCAAAACGCGCTGTAGCAAAGTTTCATAGAATTTTTCATTTCCTTTGTGTTAATCTATTTTCAGGATCTTAGTCATCCTGAAAAGGTTTTTATGTTTAAATGTCAATATGAAAAAAAAACCTATTAACGAAAACCATTTTAAAGCTGTACATTTTATAAAGTCTATTTTCGATTGTAAAAGCTAAATTTACCAAAAATTTTACAAACGCTCATAAATATGATGATATGAAACTGTGGATGCATAACTAAAATATATTTTATGTCCTACATCCGCAAATTTCTGTTTCCAGTTTAATTAATAGTATCTTTAAAAAATTTTATATGATATTTTTAAACTAGGAAATGCTGAAATACAAAATATTTTACTTCTTTAAAATATTGAATATTTGTTTCATTTCATCTTTTACCTACTAGTTAAAGATCAATTAAAAAAATAACTATATTTTTTTAATGTCAACCAACGTAATCTGAGTCATTTCCTTTTTATTTATTAGTTGCTGCAAATCTGATATTCTAAAAGCAGTTATTTAAAAGTAAGTTATAGTTGTGAGGATAATTTTATAAAATTCAAAAAACTAATTTTGACATATTGTCTTGAATGGTAAAATATTATATTTACTGGCACCACCCATCATATATCTACTTAAGTATAGTAACCTTATCTTCGAAGAAAATCGCATTATTTTTCCAGAAAATGAAATAGTTATAAAATAATAACTATCTTTTTAGACCTTCTTAGAGTGAATAGAAGTTTTGTGACGATTGTAAAGAAGTAACTGTAAAACGTAATTAAAAAATTCATCTACGAGAATTAATACACATAGTATAATAAATAATTCATCTTAAATTGCAGAATTGTTTGTTCCGTGTTCTAATATCAACAAGAATGTGTTTACAACCGTTTACTGTAACAAACTAATAATTACAAAATTATTACGTCTTTCGAACAAGATCGTTAGATTGGACTGCTAAAAGCAGAAACAAGACTGATTACATCTCCATGGTTATGCTTAAAACAATATTTATTTTCGAATTGATTTAATTTTGGAATTGATATAAGGCTTTTCTTTACATTTTTGTGTTTATGCCTTATATACCATTGAATGAAGTACATGTTGTCAAGTACATATTTCACATCGTTACGATAACTTATCAAGAAATGATAATTGAAATAAAAATACTACACTGATTATCGTTAATATTATATTAAATCTTAATAAAATCATGCATATTTATCTTAATATTATTTTTAACAGTAGATTTCGTGATAGAGTGTGACTATATACTCATTAAACAAAGTTCTTAGGAATACTATCATCTTTAACTGACCACGTGGAATTTAATAATATATTTATATTTAATTACATTATAATTAGTGTTAATTCAGCTTATAATAATAACAATTTTATTTTATTTACTTCCATAGTATTCACTATATAATTGTCTTTGTTAGAACTTATGAAGTCATAGACGAAATATGTATATTAGATATACGTATAGTGTAATTATAAATAGTTCATCTATTAATATGAATCCTAATACTGTTAATTGTTTAGATAATTGTTTTTCATCTAGCTAGCAGGGTTAAGATTAGCGAGTGCTGACTTTAAGAAACTTTTACATTAATAAACAAAAATACATTACTATTATCACACTAATATATAAATCATTTTATGTTTATTTAATATATATGCAATGCCACTCATAATTTGGTAGGGTGATTTTTATTTTGGGGATAAAGCAAGAAATATCAAAACTATTTATTCAAGAAAATTGAAATTATAAGCTTCATTCTAATGTAAGGGAAGAAATAATATTGCAATAAACAAAACTCTTTTTCAGTTTAACTAAATGGTCGTTTTGTTCTACGAAATTTACAAAGGCAGAACCAGGAATGTCCATCTTACTTTAATGTTCCATGTTTTTATTAGTCTTCTTCTTGACTTTCTGTGCGTGAGGTAGCCCCTCATAGAAAGTTCAAGCATCAGAATTTTGACAAAACGCCTTGAGCTGTATAAAATTAAGGTACTTATCTTCATTTATTTGAAATACATCTGGAAAATAATAAAGGACCTCTTACCTCTTACTAAAAGAATATGATAACCAAAATATTACCACGGGAACGTTCTGTCGGAAGTTCAAATTCATTGTCATTAAATGAAGGAAAACTCGTATTTTGAGTTTTCTTCATAATCTTTGTAATTGACCCCTGTAGCCAATGCTCGTTATATAAATTGGCCGATAACGAATAAGTCGCGGATGTTACTTAGAGCAATGAATTTCTCGAATACTCTGTACTGGAAAAGGGCATTTTGAAACAAATTTATCTTTGAAAAAGTCTGTTAATTTTTTAATCATACGTTGTTCAGCTTCTTTCACAAAGAATGGAAATGGTTTTTGTCGAGACTCCCGAAGTAGTTGATACCAGTCGTTTGGTAATTCCACCCGCGTCTTCAAGTTGATTAAGCCCATACTTCTCGCACTCTAAACAAGTGCCACCTTATTGGAAAAGTTATTTTTCCAGTCTTTATTCAGTCAAACCATTTTACAGTATGTACCATGAAATGTATAAACCTGAACATTGTATAGTCTTTGTTCTGTCCTCCAGCTGAATCACAAAATATATTTTTAACCAGTAGGTAAGTTCATTTTCGACTTCTAGCTTCCTAATTTCAGCTCCCGAGTTTCCTTCTTTTTTTAATCTATTTACTGCGGCTGTGAATGCATCGCATGCGCTACATGTATCGGTACGAGGATACCCGAAGCTTATATTAAACTTGGGTGTTAAATGTCAATCTGTAGGTATGCTTCATACGAAATTTTCATACAGGGATTTTCTTCTTTAAATATTAAAAACATTTTCTTTATATTCAACTCTTCCGGAAGATACAACTTTTTGGAGTCATGCAGACTAAAATGAAACAATCTGTCTTTAGAAGAGTTTATGCGGTCAAACATCTTCTTGTAAGTATCATCAGGCAACTTGTTTGTTTTAGAACTGTGCATTCCCCTTTTATCTTTGGGAGACTTCCCTATACTTTTTAAAGATTTTTGTAAATACTCGAGTTTGCCTTTAGTAATGCCATGGATGCTACAGAAAGCTTTAAAACAAACAGGTATTTCCACAATTATTGTATTATCACGTGTTATCCTAACTCTATACGAATAAGAACTGTCATGGTACAAAGCAACTTCTTCAGGTTTTCGACTACGGCGCCTCTGGACCGGTGCAACAGAAATTAATCCACAAAGGTAACTATTTGTTCATTATTACTTGTCTTACTATTAAAGTGATTAAGGATACTCTTGCGATTTATTTCATCTACATTTTCAAAACATTTTAAACGTTTGCAAAAGCACGGCTCACCTTGTTCATGAGTTGAACGCCGCGTTTCCTTCACAACATCGTGTATTATTCCTGTCTTTTATCTTTTCTTCGATGATTTGCAGTCCAATTCATTTACAGCATTCATTATCACAGCAATGCTATTACCTCGATCTATTCATACACACAAAGGCGGCAGTGCCTCTTTAAGTGAATATCAACAAGTCTCGAGTGAAGGAAACTGGACATTTCTAGTTTTATTCAGGTGACGCATGTACATTCCCAGTTTTAGCACTGTACGCAAAATTTTGTTATCAAATAGCGGCAGACAGTTCTTGTTTTATGTAAGATGGCACTAGTAATCTGCGATTTCATAAAAGTGGACAATTCTTGTTTTATTCCTGTACCCTTCAGTTGGTAATAATCGTTATTTAAAATTATTGTAAATAACCGTTTGTTATCTATGCAATATGCTATGATATTTGACGCCTCCTTCTACCCTGATATATTGTATTTTATCTTTAAATTATCCTATCATCTTGCAAGAACAGATACCTATTTAAATCTGAGTTTCAAGTCGAAAGATTAGATTAATTTCAATATTTTTATATCTCAATTAATATTTTTCGCCGTTCGTGACTGTAAAAGGAATTTACACATATGGGTACCTATTTGTGGCTACCCATTTTTGTTGCTACATTTGACTATAAAAATAAAATAATAAATATAATAATAAACTACTTTCACAGAATTATTGTTTACACTTTATGTATATTTGGTCATTGACGATGTCCTATCTAATCAGTACGTAATCGAGTCTTGATGATCTACACAAAAACATATTCAGAGAGATATATCGATAACAAATTAGAAAATGACTGCGTCATATCATCTTAAGTATATCAGTATAATATTTGACACAATTATGTGCTTGATGCTTTCCATGTTGTTCATAATATTTATCTTAAAGATCAAACAAAATTGTAACAAAACGTCGTATAATATCAATAAAGTTAAAGCATTGCGAACATCTGTCGTACACATTATTGACTTATTCAGCACGAGAATCATATATACTGGGGTTGTATATACCCTTAAAGGAAATGCGAACAAAGAAACAGTAAAGCATTTAGCGGTGGTTGTTTTCTAAAATTAACCATGACTTGCCCACTTCAGTATTTTCCACGTCTGCTTGGAGTATTTTATTAAATAATACAATGTAGGCGATTGATATCTCAAGATAAATAAATATTTATCTCGAACATCCAACGTAACCTAACTGATAACCTTTTGGTGGATATATTTATACTAATCTTTAATCCGCTTGCAGATTAACGAAAATCATGTATTATTATTTGCAGAAACAGGGGAAAAACGATGAGTGTGGAAAAACTCATTTAGAGCAAGAGAATAAAGTCGATATAGATAGAGGAATAGATTTCGTTGGGATCCTTGAGATAATTGCGGAAATGGAACGTTTAGAATCACTGTCGGACCCGGCACTATGTCTTCAAGATTTGGTGACAGGTGTAACGACATCCTCAGCAAACTCGGACATTCACGGGCACCATCATCTCCACGATACCGCGGTCTCCGTAAGTTCGGCTATTTCGGGTATAATGAGTGGAACCTCGTCGTCTGTGCTGGGCCATCACGTGACGTCGCACGAACCGCCTCACCACCATGGAGTCGTCCCTCACACGCCGTCTCTCCATCATGAACCACTGGAGAAATTGAAACGTGGTGAGTTCGTTTATTACTATTAGGTTTGGCTTTTGTGTAAAATATAGTTGCTAATCCGTTTAAAGTAAACAACGCTTATAGATAATGTTTAATCTTTGTTCGATATGATAACAACCGACGTAAAGGTGTTTATAAAAGGGCACGGTCACGGATTCGATAATACTCTGCCTTTATTTAGTCCATGTAAAATCAGTATATCGTCACTTTACAGACTGTCAACTAACTATTCAAATTACAAATTTTACTAAAAGTGTAACTATAATTTAATTATATTATGTATCATATGCTACCTAAAGGGGTTTTCAATAAGGACGCTCGATTTTTAAATGTAAATAAAACAAGTTGCATGTGAGACATCTACTCAATATATTTTTATTTGAAAGAATATTTTATGGTATTAAGTGTGGAATATAACGTCATTCAAATGTCCGCTGTGGCTTTGCTTGGTGGCAGGCATTCGAAAGGTCCAATTTTCGATGACTTTGTCGCATAAATCTGGATGGCTTTCGTTGTGTTGACTTTGAGGACACTGTTTGTGGTTTATTCGCATAGACCTGTGATTTGAGATAGAACTAAAGGAAGAAGTCTAAAGACGTTAATTCGATGGCTAGTTCACGTCGTCGCTGCGCCAGATAACTATGCCCTAAAATCGCTCGTGCAGAATGTCCATCGTGGCATGCGCTGTATGGGCGCGTGACGCCGTCCTTTTAGAACCGCATGTCGTCGGTATCCATATCATCCAGTTTAGTCCACAAGAAGGTGCTTATCATCTATCTGTAGCGCTTGCCATTGACGCTTATGGCAATGCCAGTTTCGTGTTGGAAAAAGTAAGGACCGATGACTCCGCTAGACCAAAATCCGCACCAAACTGTGACTTTCTGGGAATGTATTTGATGCTGGTGTTGTGGTGTATCTCGTGTGGATTGGTACCGTCCCAAAACCGACAATTTTGTTTGTTCACATATCCATTAATTAAAAAATGGGCCTCGTTACGCTAGATGATTTTTTGGCAAAATTTGGGTCAACTGCTCCAGAGCCCGATCAGCGAACACACGGCGTTGTCTGTGGTCGTTTACCTTAAGCTCCTGGGTTAGTTGGATTTTATACGGGTGCAAATATAAGTCCTGACGCAATATTCGCTATGTTGAAGCCGCAGAAGGGCCAAATTCTTGTGAACGATGAGAAATTGACTGCCTCGGATTTTCCCGTACACTCTCACGTACAGCAGCGATGTTTTCAACAGACCTTGCGTTTTGGTAACGTACGGATGATTATTTATCAAACCAGTTGACTCGACTTTGGGCACCAAATGACGATTAGTAATCTTAGTGGGACGGTTGTGGCAAGGATACAAATCACGTAATGGGCGGAACGTTTCTCGATTGGAGTACTGATTTTGAAAATAAAATTTGATGATTTGCACACGTTGTTGAACGCTATAACCTTGCATGGTGATTTGCCATACACTACTGAACAATTCACAATAAATTTAACAGATGTTGCTTTAACAACATGGCCGCTATAACCTAACCAATTTCTAGCGTCTCTATTAAAAGACCCTATATTTCAGAGAATATTATATAATATAACAATTTATATTTACTTCCACTCAATAAAGCAGACTTAATACAATGAAAATTAATCGTAATAATAAAACAGAATGCAAATTGGGGCTAAAATGTCCTGTTCCATTGACAATAAATATTAAAACTATTTTTATGTCCAATTTTAGTAATAGTTTTAAATCAAATATGATTTATTGTTAGGCTCTTAATCAGAGGTATCAGAAAATACTCATAAATTCAAAATAATAAAATAATAGACATTTGGAAGACTTTGTTTAAATTTCATTTTAAAAAAATGATGTTTTGGGAACTTTAAAGAGTCCAATTTTTCAGGGCATACACATATACAAAAAAGCTGTTTTGCATAATGATGTTCTATAAGGAGGTGAAATACGGCCTAAAATATTGTTAATGTGAACCTTCAATTTTCAATTTATGGTTCACATTAACAATATTTTATTTTACTGCACCAGTATTGAGAGTATTAATATAATAGCATTATGAAAAAGCACTAAGGAATGGCACTTTCGACTGTCCTACATACTTAGCCACTTACCTCCTCTTAACTTGCTTCTTTTACCGTTTGATAATGAGCAATAGGATAATATTTTCTGATACCATATATGATAAAATCCTTAAATATGATTTGCGAATTTCTTCTATTGTCTTTGAATCTGCCACACACAGTCACAATATATCACAATGAAGCGCAGTCACAGTAATTAAAGTGACTCAACACTAAAATCTATTAATTTTATTTTAAGCGACTGGGATAATAAATGTCTCTTAGCATATAACGCTTTGAAGCTTTTTGAGGACTTTAGCATGAATTATGAATCTTAAGTCACTACCAATATAAATACCCAAATTTCTAACCATTCTTTAATCTGTTTTTATCTCCTATTCGAAGTTTTTTAAAGTTGGCGAATACAGCTTTGCAAAAAAAAACATAATAGAAGACGTTGATGAATTAACTCAAAGACTGTGAAGCCGATAATATTCGAGTAGATTATTTAAATTATTACTCATACACAGAGGCCCTAGAGTGGACCCTTGTGTTCGCCATATCTAATATATACTTTTTGTGACTGGCCTATTGAAGATTACACAAAATAGAGTCCTTTATTTAAGTAGTTATTTATAAGGTTGATCGGCATCATTTCTAGAACAAGTAAAATGTAACATTGATGTCAAATGCATTTGAATAATCTAATAATTCATCACAAGCTTTAATAACAGTAACAAAACTGCTGTGCAGTTATACCCTGGTCGAAACCCAGATAGCGTTAATGTCAGAATAAATGTTATAATCATAATTTTTTAAAGTAATTTACATATCCTATAAGAATAGTAAGTCATATATTTTATAAGTCATAAAATATCTTACATTTTATTGGCAAACGAATTACACTAGAAATTATTATCTTAGAACTCAATTATTATAAAAAAATACAACAGAAATGGCAACATTTTAGGACAATAAAGTAGCACAATCTCTAAATTAATTACAAAATAACTCAAGATTGTATAGATTTAATATTTAAGAAATAGTTTTATACATGTTCAATAATTACTGTCGTGAAGTGACATAACTCAAAAAATTTTACAATTTTGATCAGAAAAGGTAAACTTTTATGACCAAATTAGCCCGTAGAATAATTATTTGATAAATTGGGGTAAACTAGAGGTTGCTCTATTACAAATTAACTGTGTCGTAACTTGAAAATATTTACATCATTCACACTTTAGAAAAATTATACTCCTTCTAATATTCGTTTGATGACTATTTTTTTAAAAACCTTGGATATGACAGGACGTAAACATCTATAAGAAGTAATTTAAACAGTGAGTGCCAGGTTTTACAATCACAATAATTTGGGCCATCTTCTATTCACCTGGAAAGTATCCAATCCCCATTGCGACATTGAAAATTTGGAAATTAGATAATTCCAGAAATTCTTTTTTACGATTCTGATCGTAAAGGTACAAACCAAAGAATTTTTTCAAGAGAGAGAGGATTGTAAAATAATAATCTGATAAATTTCGATATAAATTTGTTATATATGTTTAGTTGGCATAACCTTTTCTCTAGTTCCAAATACTAACTATTAATTGGACTTGTAAATTGACTGTGTCTTGATTTGAAAATATTTACATCTTTTATACTTTATTGTATATAGTTACAATTTAAAGAACTAAAAATATTCAGTGCCTCAATCTTATTTGTTAACATAACACTTGTTTCGTCAATAAATGCTTACTATTTTATTAGGTAATGGGAAAAATTTATATTTTTAGAGCTATTACAGTATATTAGCTTCTTATGTGGTTCTTTTCATATCATTAATAAGACATGCAAAAATAATTAAAAATAGTTCACGACAAAATAACATGAAAATGCTTGTATAATGATTTTTTGCGTGTGAGTCACAGGTAACAATCGTATGAATCAATCAACTGACATTTTTGAACAGTGTCGTGCCGAAAATACATTTTAGCATAACAGTTAGTACAATACAAATCCGTCAGTCAACCTATGATAGAGCAATCTATCTCTCCACAAAAACATTGAATGGAAGTGATATTTCCATAAAAATAAATGAAATAAATTCAACAGAGATTTAAATAAATGAAACAAAAATGAAATAAATTTTACAGAAATATTAAGACGCCAATGAATCTAATAAAGCTAAGACGACGATGCTGTACGTGTTGATTGAAACATATGTCTCTAGACATGCATGCTGGTAATTGTGACATATTAGTAACAATTGCGAGTGGTGTAGCATGTGATCCGTGCGTCGTTACTAAATTAATACACGCGCACAGATCCATTATACAAATTGTACTTATTATTTAATAAAGACTCCTAGTAAGTATCTATAATTAATAGTTGATCTAGTCAGATTATTAGTACATACAACACTTATTAAAAATCGAGATCTAAATTGACATACACTCAAGCTAATGATTTTGATATGGCATGTCTCATTTCTTCTGTAATGAAAAGGAGTTAATGTAATATGGTTAAATCTGATTAGAACTGGGCTTAAATTTGTTGTTAACCTAAGTTGTTATTTAAAATTCAGACCATCTTTTTACAAATCTCTGTAGAAAATAGTACCTTTCACGCGAATTAAAATAATAATTCTCTCAATATTTATCATTTTATATTAGCCAATTGGATCGCTCCTATCCGTAATCAATGAAAATGCAATAAATATATCACTTTAAAGAGGCTATAAATTTTATAATATTACCTTCAATTTTATACGTCTAACGAAATTTATGGATTCTAATTGCCGATAAAAAATTATCAATTATAGGATTATATTTTATCAGATGATAAATTTTATAGGAGACGGTAACGATGGATTTTTATTTTATGAGGCTAATAAGTTCCTGGGCGAATATTCTTAAAATTTATATAGAAATTAAATATAGATGGCGAACAACACGATGAACGTGCGAGCAATTAAGCTTTGTAATTTTATAGGTAGCCGTAAACGACGTAACACAAATGGAGAGCGTAAATTTAAAGCAATAAAAATAAAATAATAAGGCGATTTATAGCTAAAAGTTAATAAAACGCCACAAGTGTCTGTCAAGACAGCATCGTTTTCCTTCTAAATCCATTGGGAACAAATCTGCACAAATACATCCACAGTAGTTAGCTTATAGTATTAGTTAAGTAGATAATATCGAATTCAGACTTAGTTTAAATCGCTTTCGATAAAATACGGATTGAAAGTTGATAAAATAGAGATTAAAAGTGATCAGTCTACAGGGCAACGGAATCAGTGATTTCATGGTCATGTTAATCACTAAATAATATCCGAATAGTACATACCAATTCAACTGAACAATTTTAATTTTTATACCAACCACAATTATTTTTTATAAAAATAGATCAAAATATATTGAAATAATTACAAAACTCCTTTAGAAATACTAATAAGTTATGTTTAAAATCAAAGAAAAAATCACAATTTGATATTCTGTGATAAAATAGATACTGACAGATTAGTAGAAAATGAAGAGATATGTTTTATATTATCTTAACGGCTGCAAAAATTATTTTGTGTTCATAAGAGAATAATCTATGCATTACGAAGTAAGAAATTATATATTTTAGATAAGAAATAGCACAGAAATTATTCACTTTTAGAAATCAGTTTTTATTATCAATATGGAGTTTAACAATTATTTTGTGAATACCCTGAATTTATTATAAAAAGTCTAATAACTATAATAAAATCTAATAATAGTAGAAATAATTGTACAAATATAATAAACAATTCTAGTTATAAAAAGACCGTGCTATTTATATTATATTCATATAATCGATTATTAATACTCTCACTTGAAATAAAACTGTTTTATTAGAGTAATAAATTTTATTATACGATCTATATAATCATTTTTAGTTTTTATGATGGAAAACGTGGGTACGACACGTTTTTAGAAAATGCTCGTATTTTAAAGAATAAATTTTGCATTATTAATGAAGTTCTCGTGATGAACAATAATATTTAATATACAAGGCCTTACAAAAATGAAACATTGTGAAGTTACACTAATTAATAAAAAAAACATTTGGCGATTTTGTTTTCGAAAGAGATATTCTTTTTTTGAGTACATTAAATTTTCCATTTCGAGTGGTTGTCTATACTAATATGTAAGTATAGGTAACACTATAGGAATCCTATCCTTGATTATATGACCCATGGCATCAACCATAAGTTTTCCACAAATAAGAATCAAATCAGGGATTTTCTTCATATAATAATTCGTAAGAAGATAGTACTCTAATTATTATGAGTTCAATTCTAAAAATAAGGTATATTTTATAACATCTATTCCCCTGTGCTAATTAATAATATATATTGGTAGGTAACAGTTTTATGAACCGTAAAGTAATAATTATTAAAATTAAACTCATGTTATTAAAATTAAACTCATGCAACGGAATATTATTTTTTTATGAAACAGGCTCTCTATACTCTATGTTTCTGACATGAAAATATTTACATACGTATAGAGAAGTTCCCTTAAAATTTCAGTAGAAATTAAGTGTGTAATAAAAAAATATATAAGTGGCCTCAGTACACTACCTTATGGTACACCGGAAAACATAGGATAAATATTAATATATTCATTGTGATTTCAACCAAAGAGTGTCTATCTGTTAAATAGGATATTAGTAGTTCTATAGATAGATAGTCCTGTCATATCCCTAATTAGTAATTAGGGATATGACAGGACGTAAACAGATAAGTCTGTAAGAAGTAATTTCATAGTGTTCTGGGCTATCTTCCATTCACCTAGAAAATATCCAATTTTCATTGCAAAGATTTGTGGAATTACTTTAATTGCATGATTTGACAATTCCTGTAAATTATTCTTGTAATTTTTCCGAATTTTCCCTGTAATTAGGTCAAAACCTGGCGTTTCTTGGGGTTAATTTCCAGGGAAGTAGCGTGAGAAAAGGATCTAGGGATGTGATAAAAATTTTATGAAGGCAAGAGGTATAGTGGCATGTATGGTAGGTCATATGAAAATGGTAAAAATAAAAAAAAACCCTAACCTAAAATGATTATGCCGAGGTATATATGCCAATTATTAAAGTGAAGATCAATTCTTCGGTTTTTGTTTTGTCCAGCGAAAACGTCTATCACTGTTTCTTCAAATGTTGGAGACGATCCCATATCTTCTACCAAGGCACTTTCAATATTTGTTAATGCTAAAGTTGACAGTCCTTTTGGCTTTTGAGAATTTCGCAGATAAGTCTTTATTCTCTTTAAACATGAAAATGATCTTTCCGCGGAACTGCTTGTGACAGGAATAGTCAAAATTAAACGACACAATTTTGATGACTCCGAGTAAACAGAAGATAATTGAAGGGACATAATATATTGGTGAAGCTCAAACACAGTGCTCTTTTTCATATCGGGATAAATCACTGAAAGTTCACTTTTTAAATGATTTGCGTCAAAGAATGTTCCATTTCTATCTACTAAATAAGAAAAAAGTTTGTCAGAAAAACGTTTTACTAATGAGAATGAAGTAGACTGTGTGAAATCTAGAAGATTTAAGAATTTCAGTTTAGAAATTTCACTAAACCGTTGACTAATGTTCAAAGTAATAACGTTCATAAAACAATCGTGTGTAGGTGATTTTCTTATCTTCTTCAGGAATTGAATCCAAACGCATTTTTTTACTTGGTGGTTGATTTTCTAACAAAAATCTGTCCATACGGTCCCAAATGTCACTAAACTCATTTCTCATATTTTGAATATGTGATTTGAAATCGGCGATCTTTTATTGCAGTAACTAATATCTGATATTTTTGTCTATAGAATTTTAAACAAACTCTCGGAATGTGGGAATATTGCAGAAAACACTGCGATGAAAAAAATTAAAATCAAAGTCGCGCAATAATATTAAAAGGCCTCTATCACAAATAACGGTTTCTCGATCGCATTCCTCATTTTAATTTTCCACAATTACCTGAAACAGCGCTTCCAAATCTTCCTTATGTTATGGCGACGAAGTCGCCAAGATGCGTTCATATATTCGCATAACTGAGTCCGGAAATAACCACAACATCTACTCGAGGTTCTACTGTTGACTGCGTAAGATCACTGACCTTCTCGGTCGGCTAACGCGTAGCTTAGATGTAACGTGGACCATCGCATTTCAGCACTGCAGCAAGTAACGCGGGAGACCAATAATTTCGGGCGCCTTCACGGCTGATTTGAAGTAAAAAAAAATCATGGTAGCATTTAAAGTAAATAATGTATGTTTGCGGTCGGTTTAAAATAGATAATAAATAGTGATTGAATCGATTGAACTTTTAAATAACACTAATTTGCCAAACTTTAAGAGATGCGACGCATCAATCGCATTCATGTATGCTACGCCCCTGTTCATTTCATATTTGATAACATACCTAAGCTCGGAGTCTGAAACCGAATTTCTAAACTTTGACATATCTTCTTCTTTCTGTGATATCTTACTAGTAAAGGGTTGAAATACATTTACAAGATGATCTGCACATACAGCTGTTTCTTTAGTAATACTTACTTTAACTGTAAGATCGTATTAAAAAAAAAAACAAGATTTTCCAATGGCCACGTATTATGGTGTTAAGAGTTAAAGTAATTTATATTAGGTATATTAGATTGTATTTAATGCAGTAGAACATTCCCCAGCTACTTTATTTATTTTATATAAACATCGTGCTCGTCACAGTATTTATTTCATTCTATATAAATAGTTGTAGGTACTATTCATTTCATCGCTATTTGCCAAATAAAAGACTCACTTATCTTGCCGATAAATGGAAGAGTCTATCTGAGCCTAGCCATAAAAACAAGCCAAGGTAATGTTTTGAGATTTTTTATTTGGCATATAGCGATGAAATAAATTATACCTGGTTATGCAATCCGTGTCTCTAAATAAGAAACACTGCCAATACACCATTTCATTTAAAATATGGAAGTTCACAGCAACTTTCGGTGAACCGGAATTTTAAAAATACTTTCATTGAATAGATAACGAGCCAATACGTTCATTTTGAAATTTTCAATGAAAAATTAAAAAACAAAAATATCAACAGTTGTTTAATGAACGGTTTCGATTGCCCAGCCTGTATGTTTTATAACTTTTTATCTTTGATGTGACCTAAATAATAGTACTCATTGATACATACTCTTTATTTTTGTTTATGCTTTTGGAATTTAATGAATTAATTACGAAGTTAGAAGCATTTTATAATGCCCTTGGCGTCCTCCTCAGGTTAGTTTTAAAATGAGTAAAAGTTAAAGAATCATTAATATTAAAATATGCATACGTCACACACTAATGAAATAAAACGTTATATTTTTATATCACTTGTATTGTTTTACAGAAGCAGTAATGTTTCACAGAAAAAAGGTGACGCATTAATATCATAATCTCAGTAAAACTGGATGATTACTATATATTTATTTTATTTTACAAATTGTTGAAATAGTAGTTTTCTTTAAAAATACTTTTTATAACACTTAGATAAATGTGCATTAAATACTAGAACTGTGCTAAATTCGTCTTTTCTCTGGAGCCCTCCTTTTGAATAAATCCGTAAACATATAGTAAATGAGGAAACGAAGGTGTCTGATTCATTAACTGCAGGCTTACCGGTAATACCGGCTGATCCGGGTATTGAGGTAATGGCCACCTAATGCGAATTATAAAGGAGGCCGTCGCCAAACGGCGCGTATGCCGGTTTCTGTTTTTGAGGCGTCGCCGGCGTCGCCGTCTCGCGCGCTTGAGCTTCACGTCGCGCCTTCTCCTTTCCCGTGCACGGTGTTTCGTTCTGGTCGTTTTCCGACGGGAAACACCAAGATATTTTATAAGAGAATATCGGATTTTAAAATAATCAAACTTCTTTTATGGCCGCATTTTCAACAGGTAGCCGAGATAAATTTAAATCTGTTCATTCTTCACTGGTTTTTTTCCAAAATCGTTTACAGAGCTCACGTCTATATTGTTTGTCGTATATATGTTATGTTTGATATACTATACTGTTAATATAGTTTGACTTAATTATTTTCAAAGTATATATTATATAGTGCGGGTGTTAGAGGAATGTTGTGGATATCACTAATAAATAAACTATAACTTAATATTTTTTTATTTATATTTTCATATAAATTAAATAAGTTTACAGTGTGTTAGCAATGTAAGGAGCCCTGAACATATCTTCTTAATATTCATTTAGATTTTGTATACAATATTCACACCAATTGACTTCTTTAAGTGTTTTTTCACCAATAAGTGATCCTTGTAGATGTTATTTTTAATGCTCGTAAAATTTTTCTAGAATATATATTTGTTTTTTTTTTGGTTTAAAGTATATATAACAAAAAAAAAACAGTTATATAATAAATGTAGGTATGCAAAAAAATAACGGTTTGGACAATTGAAGCGTACCAGTTAAAAATTTAAGTCTAGTTTAATAGATTGTAGCTTGTAAAGAAGTTGACAGAGATCAGTCAACTCTTTCTTCTGGTGAAAAACTGACTGTTTAGACTATACAATGCTGTTTATTATTTCATTTTTAAAGTTTTTCTTTTATATAGAATATCAAAATTTGATATTGCAAAATTTAAGAAGCTTACTGAAGAATTGAGAAGTGGAGAATTTCTATTTCTGCAAAAAAAAAAAAGAAACTGATCTAACAATAAACCTTTTAGATAAACTGTTTTCCTTTGTATTTTTGTCTTTCAGCTATTATGTTTCAGCAGACTGTAATTAAAAAACATCTATTGTCTTGTATGACCTTTGCTATTACTTTTTTACCGTTGACCAAATTTTATCTTTTGGAGTTCATAGTAAATTTGAAATTTGGGAATTAAAGATAAGGAAACTGAAATTTTTTCCTGATTAAAATCGACGGTAAAGGGATTATTAAAAAATAAACGATATGTAAACCACTTTTGGACTATTGAATGAAAAAAGCTAGTGATGTATAGTTTACAGATTTAATGATAATGAACATTCAATAATCTTCTTGATTCAATAGGCCAATGATTTTTGGCTCTGGCATTAAAAACTTGATAGTTTTGGAAAAACAAAATAGAGTTCCTTCTCCTAAACCTTCAGATGGCGGAGGAGAAGGTTACACATGAAGTCAAGGACAAACAGACTTATGCTCAAGGAGAGGTGCCAAGTGCCTTCCGTTGGGATTTGAACCCAAGTATACCACGGAACTCCCTCTACCCCGGACTACTGTATGAATGACATTGTTGCAGCCATCTCTATAGGAGAATACGATTGGTCGACTATTTATGTACTATACACTTCATCGCTATAATCGCTTATTTGGCAAGCTTCATCGCTTGCCAAATAAGAAACTCTCTTATCTTGCCGATAAACGGAACAGTTTACCTGAGCTTAGCCATAAAAGCAAGCCACGGTATGTTTTGAGATTTTTTGTTTAGCAAATAGCGATGAAATAAAGCATAATGGCCGCGGAGCAGCGTGCTGCACTTTTATAGCTCTGCGTCGGACAACTGACCTAGCGCTCATCGTATTCTCTTATAGTATGTTTTGACATCAAAACGGAAAAGATTATGTAACTGCCGGCATATGAGTAAATTCAAATACAAAATCTATAGAACCAGAGCCACAATAATCGAAAAAATGAGCAAAACATATCTAAAAATATGTAAAATTATTTAAACAACAGTTTTCGTAATTTAGGTTACAAAAATGTATAGGTAGGTAAGAGAGCCGATTTTGGCCTCAAAACATACGGCCAAGATGCTAATTCTATAGTTAAATGTTATTTCAATGTTCAACTTAAATTTCAAAGTGCAAATTACAAGAATGTGTTAAATTATATGATTTTTTAAGTCATATAATGAAAATAAAGTTAAGAAAGAATATAATAACGTCATAATTACACAATTTTATTTGTATGAAGACATAGGACACATACCACAAAGTGAATCCTTATAAAATTAAGGTGATATAATTCAGTGGTTTTGCAAATAAAAAATCAAATAGACATTCTTATAATGCATAGGCGTTCAATTAAAATGGATTATTGACATGTTTCCATGACTTGAGATTGACACGGAAAACTATTATTTTTTTATCATTCGATACCATCATCACCCCTTGTATGAATAGCACCATAATTGAAGGTAAATAATTGAAATAAATAATCGCAATTTAGACACTGTAATGCCTGTATGACATAGTTAACTTCTTTATGTTTCATACTATATAACAAATATGACAAGCGATACTTTATCGATTCAGTTGGCACTACAATAAAATTGAGATAAGAATAACAACATGCGTTCTAGATATTAGAAGCTTTACCACTAAATATTTACATTTTCGGTGTATTTAAGCAAGAAGGCAGTATCAATATCTTTTAATATATTTCTCAGTTGGGTGTGACTTCTTATCAGTCTGCAATTTATCGTTCACTCTCAAACTTAATTGGTTCGATTTTCTGATTATTTTCCTAACAATCATTTACGGGCTATCTCCTTTTGTAGATAGTAAATAGAAACCATCAATTTGTTTACAACTGATGTCGCATGAAAAAAATTATTGCAATTTTGTATAATACCTACTTTTATATAATTCAAGAAGTGTATTTTGCCTTGCAGTAATAAATAATCAAATGGGACTCTTTCTTTAAAGTATATACAGGGCGCGTTTAAACATATCCGTGTTTCCAAGCATTTTTGTATATCCGAATTTTATTTTGTTTATATTAAAAATAAATTCTGGGTTAATGGAAAACAAAAAAATGTATTCATAAAAAATGACAAATGTAAAAAGTTGTACCAGATATCTTCTCTGACAGTACAACAACTTGTTATAAAACTCTTCACTTGTTCAAGTGTTTCTGCAGAAGTTAAGCCCCATTCTTTAATAATTCTCTGTTTGAAACCTTGATCCTTAATAGCTTTATAAAAAATATATCTAAGGGCGTTAAATCTAGAGACTGAGTAGGCCACTCTATTGTACTCCGGCGTCCAATTTACCTATTGGGTTATAGTTCATTAAGATAAACTCCTATTGCGCCATAATAGCTTAGAAGAACAGCATCTTGTTGAAAAGTTCTTTTCAGCCCTCGAAATTTATTAGGATTTTACTCTAGAATCTCCAAAATTAGCGGCTGAATAGCATTCGGCAACACGTCTAAATATACCTCTTCGGTTAATTTTAAAAATAAAGGTCCAACTATGCGATTGCCTATACACATCTATTGGTAGGTAATGTGTTAATGAGTAAACAACAGCCTTCAACAGTTCAATAGGATTAACATTGAAAGCCTTCAAATTTTTATTTGTTTTAAACCTTTTGCACAGTTTTGGTAGATACTCTACAAACAACTGTGGTTTAAGATGTAGACTGTGTGGGATCGACGATTATTTTAACGACAATATTTATCAATTGATTTCTGAAATGCCTGAGAGTCCAGTTTTCTTTTTCATTCTGGATACTATCTGTTCAACTTTTTCTTCTAAAGTACGTACCATGTTAATGGTAGGTTAAAACTTCTAAATGTAAACATAAAATAAAATTGACTTTTTACTTAATCTCTATCAGAAACAATCTGACACTTAAGGTGGCGATTCAAAAGAATGAATATTTTTTTGAATCCCTTTGAAAATGATACGCCAAAGTATCGAAACTATAGTAGTATTAAGTTACAATAAAATCTGTGATAATAACAAAGTTAAGTCTTTTACTGTATTATGATCAACTATCATAAAGTAATAGCTAACTCCATTCAGTTTTTTTATGAAATAACACTATTTTGGTTATTTTACCGAACTACGTTAAATTTATCGAACTCGAATTAATTTATTGATGCACTGTCTATTTTGTCACAAAACATACTTTTTAGTACAATAACTAGTCGACTTATTAAAACTACATTATCTTTTATTTATAATTAATCATATCATAATCATTAACAATTACATATGTGAAATCAAATATTGAAACGAACTTAATTTTGAAAAAATAAAACAGGACTATTGGTGAATTGCATCAACATGTGGGCTTCATTGTATTTTTTATAATAACATTATGTACGGCTTAAGGATTAATTCACTCAGATAAGGCTAATATGGATGATATTTTTGTTAATGGTAAACAAAACACAGTAAACAATAAAATTTAATGTCAATTAAATTTGTATTAAAATAACTAGTTTACTTATTAACCGCACTACCTTGCATTTATAATTAGTCATAAACATTAACAGTTATATAGAACCAAATATTTTCTGTAAATCCACAAATATTTATTCTCGGGTTTTATTTAAGGGATCACTGACTTTCTCCCCTCTATATCTCCGAGGTGTCAAATCTATTAAATCGTATTTACTCTGAACAAATTTTCGAAAGGGATTAGCCTAAACGTATATCGACAGATGTGACTTATTTTGAGGGAATACAATGCGTTGCTGTAAGGAAGGGGTTGACCACTATTAAACTGTTTGTGTATTGGAAGCAAAATTAATGATGTAGGCTGTTCGGGAGTCACTTTCTGTGTACACAAATATCTGCAGCCAAAATAACCATTAAAATTAGCCGACACTGGCATTAGAACGCCAAATAGTTTATAAACAAGGATTGCGTGGATCAGATTTTTGAAATACATTTTGGAAATTGTTTCATTGTGGAAGTTCGTGTGATGAGTGGCAATTTAATCCGTGAATAATTATAGCGGTGATTTATTTGCCGTGTAGCGTGTTATCCGTGTGGTATATTTGTAACTGGTGCGGCATAAAGTAACTAGACAATTATGCTGAAAATTATTTAAATGTTTATTTTACTGTGATTTATAATTTAACACCTGTATCATATCAGTATAACGAGGCACGCAACGAGATTTACGTCTCGATAATTTGGCTTGAAGTTGACTCGATCAGTGATTGCCAACACTTGAAATGCTTTGATACGTTGTCATTTAAATTAATTTTAGATTTAAACAATATACTCTTCACAACCATCTTTCATTTCAAATGTTTCACGTTGGAAGGCGTATATTCGTGTAAGTCAGAATGCACTAAAATTTATTTTATAGCATAATAACATGAGCATAATTATAAAAAACTTTCTTGGATTGGTAGATACTTCTGTTTTTCGGCGAAAAGGTATTTTAAAAGGCAAAAAGGCCTGTTGTAAGCTGTCATGTCAGTGAAGTATAAGAAGAAATAAGTAATAAGAGCATAATGTTGACAGGCTTAGTTTTAAGAGAAACTCCTGGTGCTCGTTGCACAAAAAAAGACATGAATATATATAAGCCTGTAGTACGGGTTTAATTAGCGATTTTTTTTTGACATGAACATTATTTTATCCATTGGCAAAATATTTCTAGCTAAACGCTGTTTGTACCGTTAACGATACATATTGTATGTGCAAAGCAGGTCTGGTCTTACGCAAACATGCAGCTGCAATTTGCATATTTGTCAATATGGAAAATGCATGCTCTAAAATCGACCAACCCATGCTTTGGAACAAGTCACCTCAATTTTAGCTTGACAAGTACCATGCTGTGCGATTGAAATTTTATTTCCTTCAGGAATTTCTGGTACAAGCCAACATTTTACTTTTAAAGATATTGAGAACGTGAGCGATGAACGTCTGAAAAATCACCTTTTGCTGAAATAGTTAATGCAGACATTAAATGTATTCATGAATTCGAACATTTAGAATCGAAGAAGCATGCATTTAAAGAAAAACTGTTCAAGTTTTAAAAGAACTGTTAATTAACAGATCAATAGTAAATACAAGATTTACTACAGTTATAGGTCGGAAATCGTATCAGATCTAAGTGCAAGACTGTCAAGATTAACAGCAATAAAGTTCACGCAATAAAAACGAGACAATACAATTTTGAATCTTTGGCGCATCAACTTATTAAAGAAAAATACAAGGGCACTTTGAATGATTCAATGCGATATGGGCTGCGTAAAGAATCAGAAGCAAGGCAAGTTTTTGAACAACAATTTGGCTTTACAGTACATCAAGTCGGCCAAGTTGTTTGTTTGAAGCAACCATTTCTGGCATGTAATTCAGAGGGTATTATTTTTAACGATGAAAAAGTTCAATTACTGGAGATTAAATGCACTCACACGTTCTTGATCGAGAGAGAAACATTTCCTTGGTTTTATATTTAAAATTCGATGAGCTAGACAACGTGCAGTTGATAAAATCTCACAAATATTATACTCAAGTGCAAGTCTCTATGTACGTTTTAAATTGTGATAGTTGTCATTTTTATGTCTATTCTTCGAATGATCAGGTTCATGTCGAAGTTTCTAGAAATGAGGAATTATTACAGTGGACAATTCCAAAATTGTGTGTAAATTAGGTAACATTACGTATAATGGATTATAAAAATTCTTTGTTTCAAAGATTGACAACTTAATCATATAAAAATTGTTTATTCTTCTTTTTTACATTTACAATTTTGCACAGTACCATTTTACAGGTGAATTAACATAATATTTATTGCAGGCTTTGGAAACGTTGCTTTACTTGTTACTCAATCGTTACTTTTTGTATTCAATACAATTAATTCAAATTACTGATAATTCTAGTGAAATATTTGTTAACTTAATTTGCACTATTTTTTACTATATGCATCGGTAGTATTTGTGCATTTTAATAATATGCATGTTGAATTGGAAAAATAAAATTTAGATTAATGAGTATCAACTGTAGCATAAATATCTTCACTCGTTACTTTTGATTTTGTATTTTCTAATTCGTCCCGTATGCGATTTGAATGCATAAATGTTACTCCTGCATATAGTAAAAATATGCTAAATTTCGTTAAAAATATATCTCCATAATTGCCTGCAATTTGAATAACTTACATTAAATACAAAAAGTAACGATGAATTAGCAAGTAAAGTAACGTTTCCAAAGCCTGATTTATTGAAATATTATATGAAATATAATAGTGAAATATAATATTCGGGAATATCCGATTCCATATGGTTTGTTTACTTTTCATAAAGACTAAGAGTTGAACATTCTTGTCACCGCGATGGCGCCACCAGAAATACTTGCGAAGCGCATTTTTGCTTCGATATCTCTATAACACTAGTTTGTCTTATTTCAAATCATCATTAATTTTCGAAATCCACTTAAAAAAGTAGTAAACAAATATGCAATTAGACACTGAAGTGCTATTTTTGGTCCATTTATTAATTAACGCAATCTGTTAACGTCAAACCCACTGACATCCTTAATAAATATATTTTTATCTTGTCACTCATTTTTATTTCAAAGTTATCTTATTTTCGTGTGCACTATACCTACCCGAATATGTAAAATAATCAATTCACAAACATATCATATAAAGTGAAAAAATAAGTTATAACATATGGAATATTTCTATTTGTTCTTATAGAAATTGTGGTAAGGGATCGCCAGAATTTGTTGAAATAATACAATATGTTTGATTTATTGAAAGGACGGAAGGCTTACAGGGTACATTCAAAATGATTCAAGTTGTACCCTCTAGCACTCATTCCTTATCTTCGTCTAGAGAGTAAAGTTATTTTAAAATTAGCTTTAAAATATGAAGAAAAATTTAATGTTTGTACGCAAACCTTTTATTCTTAATTATATTAATATCACCTATATGCACATCCTATTTTTATTAAAATCAGAAAGGAGTGTTAGTTAAAGCATAATGTGAACTTGAGTTGCATTTGACTGAACTTAAAAGAATAAACTGAATTTAATTTTGAGAAAATAAAAATAGATACCTCGAAGAATGCAACTAATATGTTAGCCTCATTTAAATGTGTTACAATGGGAGCGCAACATACGAATTTTAAATAAAACATGGTTTTCTGTAGCATAGTAGATATTGAAATATTTCTTTATTTATTATGTTATTTTTACTAGAAATTCTAATTTGCTGATGTCTACTTTAGCCAATTCGTAATTATACACAAATAATTTAAAAACAATGTGTTTTTATAGAGGTAACACTAGACTTAATAAAGATAATATATTTTTTCTAAATAATGCTGAGATGGGGATGGTTTGCAAGTACAAATATTATGGACTTAGAATTACGCCTTCCTCATTTCTTAAACAAATGCCATATGCCATATATAACCGTGGCCAAAATTGCAAAGCTATGGTAAAGAAATAAAGCGCGGGAATAGTATTATCAGTAATTGGTTGTTTATCAGTACTAGATTATTAAAATTTCTATTCATAAATAGTAATAGATATCCTAGACTATGATATAATAATCTAGAATATCAGGATGTCATCATCACTCAGTTATGTCAAGGATCAACGATGTTGATCCTTGACATAACTGAGTTGCTCTAATAGCGAGCTGAGTTGATATAACAGTTCGCTTTCTATTTGTATAGACTGTGAATATTCCGAACTATGGGAAAGTACCTCTCTGGAAAGTCTGAAGGCAAATAGGTGTCTTTTTAAAAGAAATTTAAAAGATTCTTGTTTAATTTGGACTCTGGATAATAAACTGATATAATTCTGGTATCCCGTACTATATAAGAACCTCTTCTATTCCCCCAACCTCCAACTAAATTTAAAATTTAATATCCACATTAATGTAACAAGAATTGTTTCTAAATTACCAGTCATAACCAGTATATACTATTTTAATATAACAATATACTATTTTAATATAACATTTAATGGATCGAGTTTCCATTTGTGAATCGCTGCTGGAACGAAACGATATCGAGCCATTTTTGAAACGAACGATTACGGGCTATGAAAAGTGGACCACGTACTACAATAATGTGTGAAAAAGGTCGTGGTCGAAGCCTTAAGAAGATTCACAAACGGTTGCAAAGCCCGTATTGATACCAAGGAAGGTGATGCTGAGCGTTTGGTGGGATTGGAAAGGAATTATTTATCATATGCTGCTCGAACCTGGCCAATCCATTAATTCGACTCTCTACTGTCAACAACTAATGGGATTGAAGCAAGCGATTAAAAGACGGGCAGAATTAATCAATAGGATAATAGCAATATGAAAGGCGTTGTCTTCCATCACGACAACCACACATATCCTTAGTGACTCGGCAAAAATTGAGAGACCTGGGCTGGGAAGTTTTGATGCATCCACCGTATAGCCCGGATCTTGCCCCGTCTGACTACCATTTGTTTCGGTCTCTACAGAACTCTCTGGTGTCAAGCTGGCTTCAAAAGAGGCTTATGAAAATCACTTGGTTCAGTTCTTCGCTCAGAAATCTCAGAAGTTCTACAGTGACGGAATTATGGTTTTACCAGAAAAGTGGCAAAAGGTCTTCGATCAAAACGGCACATACAACAGTGATTAGTGTGTGAAATGTATAAGAATAAATTCCCTTTGAAAAACATGAAAGACACCGAAATTACTTTTTCGCCAACCGATATATTTTTTAATCTATATACAAATTTCAATCTATTACTCAGGTAATGTAATCCCGTTTGTAGAGTTTTAAATTGAATAAACGATAATAATAATAATAATAAAACATAATAAGATTATTGCATTGGCAGCACTTAAATTATTTAAGTGTTGCCTATGAAATGAGACGTTTATATTTGGCGCAAACCTCTAATACAACTATATAATATCAACCGTAGAACAATTTAATTAGATCAATATTTGAATAAACTAAATAAATTATGTTTCTTTAATATTAACAGCGACCATAATATAGCAGCATTTTATTATAAAGTTTATTTGATCTTCCTGTATACATATTTATGATCTTATTTTGCGGATATCCTTTTGAATTAAGAACGTTTGGTTGCATTGTCTTCGTAACTAAAAATAAAAAATCGAGCAACGGTATTAAAAGTTTACGTGGCGCCTAAAGTTTATAATTAGTTTTATTAATATTACCCCTATAACTAATAAAATATCTATACCATATCCCCTACCTCATGAGAAAAGTAAACAGGCAATTTTACCGTGTACGTTTAGAGAAAGTTATTAAGCGACAATGTTTTGAAGGCATGACAAGAATTTTGCCAGACATTAATTCCTCTTAGATTGAGCTTACAAGTGTAATACTTCGGATTAAAGGGATCATTAAAATTATGCTTGGGAATTATAGTATAAAACTTGATAGCGCATCGAAGATTATCCAGGATCAGCATATTTTAAAGAAGTGCTCCTAATTTATTTTTATATCCTTTTGTTTGTATGCCGCTTCTTCTGCTGTTCCTGTAACTGACTATTATATTGGCGAATTTAATATTTATTACATGTATAAGAATGGTTTCAATTAATATAATTTAAACTTTTAACTTTTAATAATATATGCTTCTATATATTTTCTCCTTTATGATTTACATTATTTATGATCTAGATTTTAATAGGTAAACCTTTACGAGAGTGTAGAATTATAGTTTTGAGAATGTAAGTGATTTATGTATAGAATCTACAAATATAAATATATCTAAGCAAAGGGGCGGAACTATCAATGTCCGTTTTCCGCAATGTCCGCAAATAACAGTCAATTTCGAATGGATTCTGCCTTTTGAAAATATTTCACTTTCATACGAACTTTTCAATAATGAGTTGTTTGCTAAAATTTTATTCAGTCTTCTAACCCACTAACTACCCAAAATTTAAATAACTTAGAAATAATATTCAAAAGCTGTTACTGTGCGAACTTAGCGAAAAAATTAATGAACTTTACAATTTTCAAAGAAATTCTTGAAATATTGAACAAAATTACCTAAATGTTTTGTAAGTTTTGCGTCACCTTCTTTGTTATTGAAGATACAATTCTTTTGTAACTTATTTTGAAGAAAAAATATAACTTCCAAAAATGTTATATTTTTACAGATATTTACCAAAACCGAAGATCTTCCAAATTATCATTATTAATTCGTCCACAAATCACCCAAAACCAAAAGAAACATATTTTTCAAGTTTCAGACTTAACATGAGCAATTACAGTATCTACATGTGTTCTGACATAGTTTGTTACTCGGAATCGATATTTCGAACTGGCATAGTTACACGGAATCGATGATCACTGGAGAACATTCAATTTGTTGTCAGGAATTTAACCAGAGTTGATTTAGAGTACATTACTGCGTCTGATGCTGAAAATGGTATTACATTTTCTTGATTAGCTCTAGTTTCTGAAATAATCATACATGATAAAAATGAATGCAAAGAAAAACAAAATAAAACAATCAATTTCTCTTGTTTTTTTGAATTTTTTATATCCAGGCTGTCTCCTAAAAAACTCCGCAAGCCATAACTCCGTTATTTATAATCTAATTTTAAAAAACAAAAAATCAAATGAAATGGCTCTAAATACACTCTAGAGTGAGTATACTGCAGTGTTCTTAAATTTTTTTTTTTTTGAAAAGCGATAGTCAACTTTTTTTTTTTAAATGGCAATATAGTTTTTTGTATTCCACGGCACAGATGATTAGTCAAAATACGTTTGTCATCAATTAAGCGACCGGGCGCCTATTGCGATATCGGCGAATATTTTCACCATTTTTCTGTGACAAATGTTTCACAAAAGTCCATTTGTTATACATGGTTGGATTCAGAAAAGAAATCTGCACAATAGTAAATAAAAAAAAAATTATATTCCATTTAATCCATTTGAAAAAAAAGTTGACTATCGCTTTTCAAAAAAAAAAGTTTAAAAACACCGCGGTATGCTCACTCTAGAGTGTATTTAGAGCCATATCATTTGATTATTTGTTTTTTAAAATCAGATTATAAATAAGAGAGTTATGACTTGCGGTGTTTTTTAGGATGCACCCCGTATGTACAAGAAAATAAAGAATAATTGACGCAGAAAATAATAAAACTTACAAAAAAGTTTTTTGCACGATTTTCTGTATGAAGTCTCTCTGCAGACTCCAATAGTAATCCACAATCCTGCGACGATCCTTGATACCTTTCTTCCATTATTCGGATATCTGAATGGAACTGTACATCTTGCTCTCCACTATTATTTTCTAAGTTAGAAAGAAATTTGTCTATCTAAGATTTGTCTATCTATACAAAAAGTGTAAATATTTAATACTCATATTGGCTCCCAATTTTTCAAATCATTTGAGCATCTTATGTACTAGTTCTTGCTAGTTATTCGCCCTTCGACTGTCCAAAAAATTTTGAATTACAAATACATTCATAATATTCTACAACTGTAACATATCTGTTAAAATTTGGATCTTTTACCAGATTTTAAATCTGTCAAGAATCCCTCTTTTTAATTGTACTGGCCCACTGCTTTTACAAACTGTCTCATTAAACCCAGTTTGATGTGAAGAGGTGGCAGTGTAATTTTTTCTCCCTTTATTAATGGCATGTGAACAATGTTGGCTTTTCCAATTATTGTCATAGCGTTTCTCAAAGGCCAAACAGTTTGCTGCGAATGCCTTCCTTTAACACGATTATCCTATGAACATATGTCACAAAGATATTTAGTATATGCACTTTGCTATCCAATAAGTATGGGGACCATTTTTAAATCGACACAAACAAACCACTGACGCTGAAAATAAGCAATTTTTTTTAATACCAACTTAATATTTTTATATTATTCTGTAAATTGCACGCAAACTTATTTCCATTGTGCAGTAATACACATTTCAAGCTCTTTTTAGAACTATCCACGAAAATCCACCAATGATCTCGTAAATTTCAGGAATCTCCGTTAACTTAACATATGTCGTTAATTTAGCTAAAATGAAGATATAATATGAAATTAGGGTCCTCCACTATTCAGAAACCGATCTTAAATTTGTGATAACAAAGAAATTTTTACAACACAACATTTTATTACATAACAACATATTTTTTGTTCCCTAGTGTTATAAATAATTACCTACTATACATTTTTATTTTTTCTACATAAATAAAGTGTGTTTTTACATGAATTTAATTGCTGATTTACTTAAGCAATAAGTGTTACAAGTAGTCGAAATCAATGATATAATAAGCAGGATATACAGGACGTTCTACTGTCTCTTATACTTCTTGTACGTGAATCACCCTGTATATTTACAATTTAGTTTAGAAAACGTACCGTTTGTTTAGACGAAACATTCGTTTCATACATTTTTAAGCTAATGTCAAATATAATTTTATTTGATAAGCTGTTTCCGCACTATTAATACCAACGCCGTTAGTGATTTATGTAATTGACTTCAGAGGATATCATTAGTATCCTTCGTAATTCTCATTATTTTCTTGCAGAAATAACGTAACTAAGACTTATAAATCTTCAAATATATTGGAAACTACGAAACTAAAATAAGTTTTGTGAATCCTAGAATGATCCTAGAATTTTCCAGCGTTTCGTAAAACGAACTGAAAAGGTATTTTAGATATACAAACAGTACAACTATAAATCTTCATTAGCAATCGATCGATGATTAAAAGTTCATATTGTGGTCCCTATAAAAGACACAGCACAACCCTGCAGCTGAAATACTAAAGCCAATTCTATTAAAATCAAGTTATATGGAACTACAAAAGGTCCTCTCCAGGGATAAGGAAGTAAGGATTATCTTGGCTAACCAGGCCATATGCGAGTGAATTTCGAACGGCATTACCGACCGACGATAAAGCAAGGGTTGCAGCTCTCCCGAAATGAACAAGGCGAACACTAACTTTCTCTTTTCCACTTTTAAAATCGCCACAGGTGGAGAAGGACGGATGAACAGAGGGATTTTATGTAACCCACAGGGCCAACGAGGATGTAAACGGTGTCTTTATAATGTTATTTTATATGTATTCCCTCGAAGGTAATTACTAATTTAGCTCAGGGGACTAACAAAATAATATTATTGCCAAGGGTTAATGTTCTGGAATCTACCCTTTTGTTTCTTCGGTGGCGTACGTGGTTATACATAAAAATACAATTAAATCGTAAATATAACCGCTGTCATATCCAATGGCTAAGCCTAACATGCCCTACTATTAGACCAAAACGGGAAATTAAAATCGGTTATATTGATGTTAAATATAAGGAGAAATAATTCAGTGTATAATAAATATACACATATGTAAATGGTTTGGTCTAAATCTCAGGCATGAGTAACTTAAATATATAGAATGTTCTTGTTAAAACCACTTCATCATTTTATATTCGATAAATAATAGGATATTACCCCTATTAGCATACTATTTTATTTCAGTATTATATATTTTTAATAATTTCAATACCACCCAGGGGCGGCTGGTGTATAGGTGCTGCAGAGCTGCAGAATTGCCAAAAAAAAATAGATATTTGTATATTTTCGCGACATAATAATTACTAAAATTTATTAATAAAATAATTTGGTTAGTTGGTGCAGCTAACCAAATTATTGCGTTAAAGTCGCATTCTGCCCGCCGTCCTCTATCGAGTAGTAGACCAGATGAATTATCTGGGTCTCTACGCGAGCGCGACGCGATACATTGAACTGGGCCACACGAGGTACTTCTCAGCACGGCTCGGCACACCCGTCCTCCCCCTCAACTCCCGCGACAATCCACACTTGGCGCTCGTAAATGCGCGAGTTTACACAGTCAGTGAGCTGTATTTTTTTTAGCTAAGGCAACATCAGTGAATGTTTACTCCTTCCTACTTCTCGTACAGTTGGCGGGCGTAAATCGTACCTATTTCGTATTTCGTGTTAATTTGTGATTTTAAATACTGTTTTGTGAATTTGTGTAGTGATTTATTGTACTAATTATTAATATTTATATACAGTGATAGTGACAATGGATTTAGTTTATAATTTAGTTCATGTGAAGCGATTTTTTAAATACTCTTATGAAGAAAAATTGATTTAAAAAACAATGGTAGGCCATTGCCCGATATTGTTATTGAGACTGCAGGTGCTAGCCGCGGAAAAACATATAAACGTCAATTTAATAGAGACATTTATTCGAAGAACAATTAGATTTGTGGGTACAACAAAAAAAATGCGTTATTTTGTTTTCTTTGTTTACTTTTTGACGGTGATAAAGAATAGATGGAGGTAGGGGTGAGGAGGGAGAGAGAGTTGGATAAATGTGCAAAAGCATAATGATAATGTGACAAAAAAAGAGATAAGTTTTGTCAAAAATTATAAACTGCATAAAGTTTTGTGGGGCCTTTGAACTAGAGCTGCGAGGACATGACGAAGCTGAAACCTCTGAAAACCCGGGGATATTTCGTGGTTTGATAAATTTTTCTGCTGAGCTTGATATAACTTTAAGCGAGCATTTACAAAATGCTCAAAATTCAGTATTTAAAGGAACCTCTAAAGAAATACTAAATGATCTTTTAGACTGTATATTAAAAGTATGTCATGAAGAAATAATTAAAGAAATTAACAAACCTTCATTTTTGGCAGTTATGGCAGACGAAACAACTGATGTATCTGCGAAAACTCAGTTAGTGGTAGTTTTAAGATATATTCTCGATGGTGAACCGATTGAACGTTTTTGGACATACCTGAAACTTACAAAATGTGACGCTGAAACTCTTTCGGAAAATATTTTAAGTGTTATAGACTCTCTAGTAGAAAATTCACCTTACAAGCCTTTTCTCTTAACCAAAGAATATGACGGCAAACATGAATGTTCTTCAAAAAGGTATTAAACTCCAAAAATTTTTCTTGTGAAAATCTATATTTTTGTATAAACGGATTTTACATAAAAATTCTGAGGTATCAGGAAAACACGTGACTTTGAAAATTTTCAAAATTTTCGCCTGCGGCGCAATTTTTTTGCGGTCCCTACGGCGGCAGTAATTTGGATACGTTTGAAATTTGCACGCGAATGCCCAATACCCTAGGATCGGCCCTGTGCAGAACACCCATTTCATTTTATCACGAGCCGCCACTCATACCACCTCAGTATTGACAACAATTACAATACCTATTCCCTACTATTGATACTTTTTACTTAATTTATAGCTATTACTTAATCTCCCCATTCTTGCAATCGGCGAATGTAACATCTCTATTCTGTTTTAAAATATTAAAAAGAATTCTTCTACCAAAGCACAAAAATACGGTACTTTTTTTATTTCAAAGGAGCATTGAAATATGTGCTCTCGCGCAATAGGGCTCTGTTATCGACTTATCGTATAATTTTAGTAAAGTAACAACTAGTGAACGCATGTATGACTTTTCCAAAAATATAGAAAACAAGTTTCCAGGTATTCATTGCCTGAAAACTATGTGAATATTAATATATATGTTGTGAAAAGACAAAATTTAATTTTTTCCAAACATCGTATTTGAGTTGCGACGTCATCATAGTCTCTTTGCAAATTGAAGCCCCCTCTTTTTATAATACACCTAAATTCCTTAAAGTTTTTCAAGTACTATGGTACCCCATATTAGGGGTTTCCTATTTATCGTTTATAAGAGTCTGTTAAACTTAAAATTGTAAAATACGGTTATATTGAAAAATAAAAATGTATTGGCATTTTCCCTAAACATTAGTTTTGTATCGTACACCGATCATTCCACAATTAGGAAAATATTTAAAAAACAAGAATTTCATTATTATAAAGAATATTCATCTCATGAAAATGATAGAACATTATGTTACGTTGTGACGAAAATATCACTTTTTTTAAAGTTATTTTTAGGTAAAATTATTTGTAGTTAAAATTATCATTAGTTTAATGATTTTTCTAATAAATCGACTTTTTCCTTGAATTCAATCAAATACATTTGCATAACTGTAGATATTGGTTTCAAGAGAATCGTAATTTTAATCACGTAGCCAACATCGCGTCACGGCGAAGTAAATAAATGTATGGGCAGAAAACCGTCTTTTAGAGTTTTACTTCCTTAAAGAAAATTTGCTTTTAGATATTTTTAATTTCTGTGTTTGAACCTAGATCCAACTGTCGCAGCTCTTTGTACATGCAATGAAGGTGGTGATGTCCTCTTCCAAAGAAATTATATTTAGCAAGACTAATATTTCCACTTTGATTTCTTTTGTGGGGTGACTTAAAATCGAACCAAATAATTTAGAGTCTGTGAATTAACGAATTTGAAGCGAAATGCCTTCTATCAACAATGTTTGACTATTAATAGAGGGACATTTTGAACAATCTGTTATTTTAACTTATTACTGTTAAAACTAAAGTCACATTTACTTTACTTGTATTTTATTGAGCACTAGTTATCTTATAAACAATAAACTGGAAGCCTCTAATATCATTCATTCGGAGGTATCATTGTATTCGGAAAAAAAGATATATATGTGAATTACTTTTTTGAAAAATAATAACCCCTCTTATTTTAGAAAAAGAGGGGTTGTATTTAAAGAACAAATACTATTCATAACTCAAACGTAAAGTTTTAAAAAATAAAAGCTGTACGTTATTTAATGTGTCTTAAAAAATAAGGTTGACGTATTTCAAAATAAAAAAAATATGTATATATTTAATATGCATATTACTATTTTTAAGAGACTAAATGTAGTTCTAAAAAATAAGTAAGGATTTTATAAAACAAACGGAGACAAACAATTTGATTTTTAGTACTACAATAGGCTCCGTCAATATTAAAAATTTACTTCGTTTTTATGAACACAAATTCATGAGAGTCTATTATTTTAACGGAAAATGAAGTAGTGCAATTTTTTCTATCAACTTTATGGATGCAATGTATATGATAGATAGAGTATTTTCTCTTAAATGACAATTGTAGTGTTGAGTTAAATAAGTATTGAATAATTTAATTGAGTTTAATTGTAAACTATACACGTAATTGTTGGAAAAACATCATTCCATTTTACTCAATACTACAAGAGTGAAAACTATAAAAAATTATAAACTGTAGATTGCCATTATACATAAGATTATAAGGATATAAAAATATTTTTTTAAGCTAGTTATCTGACAAATATTTTAATCAATTTCTTAAACAATGACATTATGTTACAATCTTTTATATTATAAAGCAGGTTATGGTACGGTTTATTAAAAATTAAATACGGGTAATTAGAGTATATTGTTCTAATTAACTTATGACTAATATTTTCCAGGAACTTTCTTTTATATCCAGACCTATAACATTTAAAAAAATACATGTGTATAAAATGTTGTGATAATTACCTATGTAACTAAACGACAGGGAAATGTGACAATAAAATAGATCGCTTACCGCCCATTTACTGTTTTTGCAATTTGACAACATCTGAAACAAGATATTTTAAAATCCAGCGTCTTTGGGGTCACCGCAAACAACCGTACAGGGATTTATTAGTTGGGCTTTTAATTTATTGGGCTGATAGAGATCACACGGAAAATTTGTTAAAGTTCGCATATAACAAGTATTATATTTCCTAAATTTGACACCCGGAATTCATTCTGTTCCAGATGAATTGTGGTTTATTGTAAACATTTGTGACTTGTGACCCGAAATACATCCTGGTTTTGGCCATGACTTGTTCGATAATCTGTAGAAATGTAGCACGCAAGCAAGATATGAGATTGACTACTGTTTTTGCTTCCTCTTTGTAACATAATCTACGAGTATGTATATGTTAACATATCTTTACGTTAAGAAACATAATTTGTTTTATTTAAAATAAAAACCCATAAATGTAACTAGTTCTACTAGAAGATGGTAATAGAACTAGTTATCATGAATCCGACGGTATTTATACTTTTCTTATATATGCTAAATATGTACATATATATATATATATATATATATATATATATATATATATATATATATATATATATATATATATATATATATATATATATATATATATATATATATATATACTGATAATAATGGTGTGAGAATACTCTTTAAAGGAAACGTCTTCAGTAATTACAAAATTATGTAGAAGACAACTTTACAAGTAAAATCACATTTTACTTGTAAAGGTTGAAAACCTTATTTAAAACAATGGATACACTTGTAATATGATACCCATGCTTATACCATTCCTTTTACTTTCGATAACATATCTCTTGGCAATATTACGCTTAACGTAATATAATTATTTGAATCATTTATCTCAACAGAAGCTGACACAGCCCTTAGATAAGAAACTTTATAAATACTCATTTCTGTCCTTCATTACTAACAGTGAATCTTGTAAGTTTGAAATAAACGTTTTGTTGTGTCAACCCCGTGTCTCACTTGTATTACTGGCGCAGTCGGTAGTGGATAGTCGTTCAACGTTTCTGCTGTGTATCGAGCACTCTTCAATTTCCCGAAGAATCAGAAGTCGCTGATCGTCCGTCTCAACGGTTCAACTATCCAGAATCTTCAAAACGTAATCCCAGAGCACAACGACACCAAACGTAAGTAAACTTGCATTATTCCTGTTCACCCGTCCCTATTTTTTGCACTGACAATTTTCAAGCTACTTTTGGAAAGTGTGTAATTTTAGTGACAACCTCTTGGAGTCCCGCATCGTGCGATATTCTAAGGGAAGCTTTTTATTTTTGTATCGTACAAATTAAAAAGATTAGGTTAAGAATTCAAAAAACAAGAAATTAAATTTATTAAAACATTTTAATAATTTTAAAGATAACTTCAGTAGAGATTAAATAGTTACCGTTTATTTTACTGTTTAAAGAATTTTAATTTTTCCTTACTTTTACTTTATTTTTATTTACATTGCTAAGAAATTAACAATTGATTTTTTATTTTATTTTTATTTTTGCTAAGAAACTACCAGTTGAATTTTTATTTTTCTTTTTATTTTTATTTACATTGCTAATAAATTACCAGTTGAATTTTTATTTGTTATTCTATTTTTATTTACATTGCTAAGAAATCACCAGTTGAATTTTATGACAAGTTTATACTCTTCAGAAGACGAAGATTATTCTCACACTTTAAGTAAAGACGAGATTTCGGATATTTCTGATCTTTTGAATAACACTCTTTCATTTAACACGATGTCTGAATTAGATTTGCATAAACTTAAGAACATTTCTGAATTTGTTCCGATTTTTTCTGGCGAAGAAACGGAAATAAGTAATTTCTTTGATGCTGTTGAAAATCTAATGGAGGTGTGCAATTCAAATGTTCCCCTACATATTAGAATTGTAGTAAGCTGCATAAAAACTAAAATTAAGGGCAAAGCTCTTCAACTTTTGAACAGTAGACCTGATATTCAAACATGGCCTGAAATAAGAAATCTTTTCTCCACTAACTTTTCAGATCATAAAAGTTTAGAAACATTACAGCTAGAGTTACAAAATTGTAGATTAAAACCAAACGAACCTTTGATTAATTTTGGCAATCGTTTAATTGAACTTAAATCTAAAATAATTTCAAAAATTCAGTTATCAAACATACCAATAAATGAAAAGGCTGGGTCTATAGCGTTCTATAAGAACCAAGTTTTTAATATTTACAAAATGAATATGCCCCTTAATTATGAAAACATGCTTAGGTATAATACCGCCATTACTGAATTAGAACACGCCATTACTTTTATCGACGAGCAGGTTAAATACGATGAGTTCAAACGCTTTGCGTTCGGACGACAGAATACAACACCTCGATATCCCATGTTACCAATGCCTAAACCACGCCAACAAACGAATCAACCGGTGCGATTACCAATATTTCAATCTCAACCCAATAATTATGCAAACAATTTTAATAACCCTGGTAATTTTAAAAACCATAATATACAACAACAACGCCCCTTTGGCACCCAAATACAACAAAACCAAAATAATAGATCCAACGTAAATGTGTGGAGACCAAACCCGAACCAAAAATTCGCTAGACCTACCCCAATGTCTGGAATCAGTGGAACGAATGCAACTAGACAACAGCCTAGTACATCAAGAATTCAGAACGCCCCAAACCACAACTGGCAACCAAGATACAACCAGCCGAAGTACATGGTAGAAGAACTTTTTAATCAAGAAACGGATCCTACATCGCAGAATCCCTGCTGGATGGACAATACCCCACTGACACCTTACGACGAACCCTCAACAAGTCAAATGGACCTCCCAGAAGAAAATCCACAAGGAGAAGAATGGGTATACTTAAACGACGGAAATGGAAACGAAGAGAATATACCGAATGATTATGAAGAAAGTCAAGAACAAAATTTTCCTGTAGCCCCGAATATAAACAACCGGACATAGTAGAACTAAATTCTGCTAATACACCGTGTTCGCTTCCATATATTAATATTCGAGAACCCCCTTTAAAATTATTGATCGATACCGGATCATCAAAGACCATAATTCGTCCCGAAATAATTCAAAAATATTACCCCAACCATATTTTCTCTCATGAAACACTTATCAAAACTTCAACCGGCAAATTGACTTGTCAATTCCAAGCAAACATCCCTTTATTTAAAGAATTTAATATAGACTTCGATTTAAACGTACTTCTGTATGATTTCCATGATTTCTATGATGGCATTTTCGGTTTCGAAGACCTACAAACGTTAGGTATCCAAATAGATTTCCAAAATCATCTTATCTATAATGACTACTTCCAGATTCCAATTTCTATTCGACAACCCGAAGAAATTTCACGTACTTATTCTTTAAACCCCGTCGAATGTATTGTTCGAGAAATCCCTGTCTCTATTGACAACGGCGAAATTGTCATCCCATTTCAAAAAACCGACAATTATCTTATTCCTTCTGGTATAAGCAAAGCCAAGAATGGCCTAGCTCAAGTCGAAATATTTAACACCAACACTTACCCTATCACGGCTCAATTCGATACACCAATTGATGTCCAACTCTATTCCGAGTATACTGGTTTTGAACCCCAAATTTCAAAAAACGATAAGCCAACTCATAATTCTCTAAATTTCACCAATCAACACATACAAAATCTTCTACGCACTGACCATCTCAATGAAGAGGAACGTTTTAACCTTCTTGAACTCTGTAAAAATTACTCACACGTATTTCACTTCCCTAGTGACAAATTAACTTTCACAAACGAAGTCAAACACCAGATAAAAACTACCGATGACACCCCCGTTCACGCAAAATCATATAGGTATCCTTATGTCCACCAAAAAGAAGTACAATTGCAAATTGATAAAATGTTACAAGATGGAATCATTCGACCTAGCTCCAGCGCTTATAGCTCCCCCATTTGGATCGTGCCGAAAAAACTCGATGCGAGCGGCAAACAAAAATGGAGGCTTGTGGTCGACTACAGGAAGTTAAATGACAAAACCAAGACTGATAGATACCCGTTACCTAACATAGCGGATATACTGGACAAACTGGGCAGATGCCAATATTTCACGACTCTCGACCTCGCTTCAGGGTTCCACCAGATTGAGATGCACCCTGACAGCATAGAAAAAACTGCTTTCAACATAGAAAATGGCCACTTCGAATACGTACGGATGCCATTTGGCCTCAAGAATGCGCCTGCAACGTTCCAGAGGGTGATGGATAATATATTAAAAGATCTGCAGAATAAAATATGCTTCGTATACATGGACGACATCATAATTTTCAGCACGTCGTTACAAGAACACCTACAAAACCTGGAACTGGTATTTAAAACCCTCGAAAAAGCCAACCTGAAGATTCAATTGGACAAATCGGAATTCCTCTGTAAACACGTGGAATTTCTTGGCCACATTATAACCCAAGATGGTATCAAGCCAAACCCGAAGAAGATAAAAGCCATTAAAGAATTTCCAATCCCAAAAACGGCGAAGCAAATCAAGAGTTTCTTAGGATTGCTCGGATTTTACCGCAAATTTGTCCCCAACTTCGCTCGTGTAAGTAAACCCCTTACCAATTGCCTCAAAAAAGACCAAAAAATCGAGTTAACCCAAGACTACCGCAATTGCTTTGAAACTTGCAAGGATTTACTCTGCAATGAGCCTATCCTAGCTTACCCCGACTTTAATAAAACATTTACTCTCACTTGCGACGCATCCGCGTATGCAATAGGAAGCGTACTTTCACAAGATGGACACCCCATCAGTTATTATTCCAGGACATTGAACCCTGCTGAATGTAATTATAGCACAATTGAGAAGGAGTTACTAGCCATCGTAAATTCCGTTAAATACTTCCGACCTTACTTGTTTGGCGTTAAATTTATAATTGAAACCGACCATCAGCCTTTGCAGTGGCTGTTCAACCTAAAGGACCCTAACTCGCGACTAGTAAGATGGCGTCTAAAATTGGAAGAATACCAATACGAAATAAAGTACAAAAAAGGAAAAACAAACCAAGCTGACCCGCTCTCGCGTATCAAAATTGATGAACTTAACGCAATAGAAGAAGACAATATGTCAATGATAAATAACGCCCCCGATGTAAGTACTTTACTCGATAATCTACCAGAACCAGACCCAGAAAAGTTCCAAGAAGTTTTAGACGACTTAAATTCAATAGACGACCCGAATCGCGCACCGCCCTCAAAAACTAACCAGACTATTCACTCTAGTCACGAAAACCCCATTCTAGAAGTCAAATACTCCGAAACACCCTTAAATAGGTATAACAACCGATGGATCCTCCTGGAAAAGGATAGTAATAAAGTTAATTCGCATTATGCAATACAGCCTTTCCCCAAAGTTAAAGAACATCACTTCCACCTAAAATCACGCTCATCCGACGAAGAAATTTTTAAATTTTTATCTCCATTCGTTCAAAGTAACACCACCATACATGCTCTATACTTCGAACAACCAGAGTTAGAAAATAAGATCATCAGAATCCTTCAAAACCACTTAACTCATTGGCTCAAGTTTTTAATTTGCAAGAAGAAAGTAGAAGACGTAACATCAGAACAAGAACAACAACTGAAGATACGTTATAACCACGAAGGCAAAGTTACACACAAAGGAGTAACGGCTACCCACCAAGCTTTAATTAAGAAATATTTCTGGCCTAACATGTTTGATCACGTACGGGACTTTATCGCCAAATGCGAAACATGCAAAACGTGTAAAACTGACCGGCACCCGGTGAAACCAATCTTTCAATATACTGAAACGCCTACGAAACCCTTTGAAACCATAAACATTGATACTCTAGATATCCAAGGACAAAAATTTATAACGATCATTGACACCTTTTCGAAAATAGCTCAAGCCTACCCCGTCGAAACTAAGACAGGCATGTCAATACAACGTGCGCTACTGAAATTTATCGAACATCATGGACTACCCTATGGAATCCTGGTGGATACTGGCCTAGAGTTTAACAACGCGATAATGAAAGATTTCTGCAATCTGCACAAAATTAAACTAACCTTTACTTCAATACAAGGACATAGTAGCAACGGCAACATCGAACGATTCCACTCTACTTTATTAGACAGCGTCCGATGTCTTAAACATGAAAATCCAAATGCACCCTTAGACTATCTAGTACAAATCGCAGTTATAAGTTACAATCATACAATTCATTCGAGCACCAAAATGTGTCCTATCGATATAATTCGTGGAGACGAACGCCCTGACCCTTTCGATATTAATGAAGAACGGATACTCTCAGAGTACATTAACACCCATAAGAATGTTCTAAAAAACCTTTACAATCAAATAAAAACCAAGTTAGACAAATCTAAAATGCGAGTCATAGAAAAAGCCAATGAAACACGCGAACTACCGGAAACTTTTGAACCCAACGAAGACGTATATATTGCAAATCCAGCACGCGGGAAACTAAACGAAAAATTCATTCAAACTAAAGTAGTAGAAGACTTAGGTCCCACTCTAAAACTGTTTCAACGTAAGGCACATGCTGAAGGCAAATATCATAAAGCCTATATCAAACGAAAACCCAGGCTTAAGAAAAAGAAAAGCGAACAAAAGGTTAATACTGAACCTTCTTTACAGGAAAAACCCCCAGAGGAAATTCAACCTATTGAACTAAGCAGCGAGACAGATGAAGGTGTTGACTTTGAGGATAAAATCCCTCCAATTACAATTAAGTACCAACCTGGTCCTTCTCACTCTTATTCACTACGCCTCCGCGATCCGAATAGAGACTATACGAAACTCCATTCACATAAATCGCCTAACATGTGAAACTAAAATAATACAATCGCAACATGACTTTATTCACATTATCGATTCAAAGGACGTAACAAACAATTTATACAAATTAAAATCCGACTTAAGCTTTTTCCAAAATAAACATAAATATTCTAATAGTACTATTAATCAGCAGTTAAAATACCTCGTAAACTTGACCGAATATAAATTAAATAATTTTAGGAATCCTGAAGTCAGACTTAAACGTGGACTTATAAACGCTATAGGTTCCGTTCAAAAAATATTATTTGGTACTGCCGATGACAATGATGTGCAAGAACTCCATTCTAAAATGGATACATTAATGTCCAATCAGGAAACTCTAACGCACGAAATTAATTTAAGAACTTCTCTATTTAAAGCTCTTAGCGACAAAGTTAATCAAAGTCTAACCCAGATAAACGCGAATATAGAACTACTCTTCAAAACGTTCAAAGAAGTTCAACAAGACTGGTCATACTTTGAAACTGGTGTCACTATAAAAAACGAATTTAATATATTTTTAGAATTATTAGACACTTTAGAGAATGCAGTCGCCATGGCTCAGCATAATATCATTCACACCTATTTTTTGCCAGTCCCAAATATACAAATTATTTTAACTAAACTCTCGAGTCTATATAAACGAGATCAACTGATACATCTTAGTAATATGCATAGTTACCTTAATCTTTTTCATATCTCAGCAACGGTTAAAGATCTTAAAATCTACATAAAATTGTCAGTGCCAATAGCCACCCAAGCACCTTACTATACTTACCATTTGATTCCCACGCCTTACCAATCCAAAGTTCTTATACCAACCAAACCCTATCTCATTGCAAGTTTACGAACCAAACTCACCTTTTGGAAAGAGGACTCCTGTCCACGGCTAGAAAATGTATGCCTGTGTAGAAAGGATAGCCCATACAACCACGACGAGTGCTATCTTCCTATTCTACAAGGAGAAAATCCACAATGTAATCTAACCAGCGTACGACTCGGAGCTACCATAGTTGAACAAATTGCAGAGACACAACTCATAGTCGTCCCAATACAAAGGACCAGAATCGAAGAAAATTGTAACACCCCCATGGACCACTTTATCGAGCAGCCCTCAATTGTTACTTTAGAGAGCTGCCCCGTAATTATCAACGACGACATCTTCAACGCCAATCACGAGCTTCCCGACGAAACGTCCCTGGCGTTACCTACCTTCAAATTGAACTCAACCCCGACCGCGGAACTCCACCTTCATGACATCAAACTACAGGACCTAGCAGACCTTTCCACCCAACTTGGCAGCCTACACCCTGTGCGGATTAAAGACTTTGAAAAAAACAATTCTCAGAATACTATGTTTTATATTTTATTATCTATACTGTTCATGGGCTTGCTTATTTATATATACCTCAAATTTTGCCATCAAAAGGTAAAAATATTACTTCTTAAGAAGCCTACAGGTCCTTCAGAACCTGATAGCCTTCCACCTAGGGAAGGAGGTGTAATATGATACCCATGCTTATACCATTCCTTTTATTTTCGATAACATATCTCTTGGCAATATTACGCTTAACGTAATATAATTATTTGAATCATTTATCTCAACAGAAGCTGACACAGCCCTTAGATAAGAAACTTTATAAATACTCATTTCTGTCCTTCATTACTAACAGTGAATCTTGTAAGTTTGAAATAAACGTTTTGTTGTGTCAACCCCGTGTCTCACTTGTATTACTCACTAATTTATATTGAGAATGAAATATCTTATTATAAATACATATAAAAGTTTTAGAGACTGAACAGATATTAGTAGAAAAAATGGAAAGCGAGTTTATTTAACGGATTAACAAGTACTGCTCCATAAAAGAAGTTCGTTTAGAGAACAGAACTTGTTTTTATGAAGGATTTTATAATCACGTACTGTGTTGAAAACAATACAATTCCTTTGAAGTGCCTTTGAAACTACCATTCTAGAAAAAATAAATAAAATGTATATGTAGATGAAACTAGATTTGATAACATTGAATTTTTAGAATCAATAAATGTTGTTAACACCACTCCATGTTCTCTAAAATAGTCGCTCTATTCATCTGAAAACTTCACAACTTTCCGAGGTATTTGGAAAGTCATTATTTGTAATAATACTACCGTAATGCAATGGCAGTAATACCACTACAACAAAATACTGTAATAAAATATAGATATTGCATTATTTGGATATAGTACAATAGAATTGGGGTTTATATATGTATATTTAATGTTTTCATAGGAAAACATATTATTAAGAGTTTTCTAAAGCAGAACAATGTAGTGGTAGTTGAACCAACTATGACATGTATGATAAATAAAAATATAAACTCCATTATTTAATTTCATATGATGACCTATATAAAATAGGTATGATGGTTCTACTTAGCTATATGTCGTGACTGATACTTACACTTGATTGTAGTAAGGTGTAGTAGACATTGAATAAATAAAATATACTGAAACATCATGAATTCAAACCCTCCCAAGTACCGCCAAAGTATTCGACTTAAAGAAAATTCGAATTATAGATAGTGAGTGACAGAGTTTACGTATGGATAATGCCCAGAAATAAATTTATTATACATATAGGGTGTCTCAGTTGGAAGTATAGGAGTTCAATTGCGCCCCATTTGTGTTCTGCCAAAGACAGGATGTTAATATTTAACGACTGTCATCTACAAATCACACGACGTCAACATGCCGGGTTAAATATTTTGTATACAACTGTTTTATGAAAGTGAGCAATTATTTACAGTTTAATTAAGAATAATTCGCTCAAAATTAGGACAAAATGAAGTACCTATAGAATTAACAGTTCGTAATTACATCACAAAATTTAAAAAGACGGGTTGTGTTATTGATAAGGCAACACCGATACGTGCTCGTTGTAGTCGGTCAGATAAAAATGTTGCTGCAGTGAGAGAAAGTGTCGGAAGTGTCGAATTGATGTGTTGCCAAACACATCAATTCGACGTCGTACGCGTCGTGCGCAACAATTGAATCTATTAGGAGCCACCACGCATCAGATCTTAAAGAAAGATCTGCAACTGTCAGCATAAAAAATTCAGTTGATACAACAATTAAAGGTTACAGTCCATTTGTACATTTCTTAATTGGGTGATAGAAAAGATAGAAGGTGATACTGATTTTTGTAATAAAATTTAATTCAGCCATGAAACACATCCTCATCTTGACGGATATCTCAGCAAACAAAATTGTCAAATTTGGGCTGCTGAAAATCCACATGCTGTTCAGGAAAAAAGAAATGCACCTACAGAGATGCATGGTTTGGTGCGTATTTTGGAGTGGTGGAGTAACTGGACCATACTTTTTTGAAAATGAAGCTGGTAATGCTAGGACAATCAATGAGAACGCAATTCATTGTCACTTCTATTGGCGCCCTACCTTGGACAGAACACAAATTGCGTGCAAATCAAATCATATAGTTTCAACTGAGACACCCTATATCAATTTGAGTTAGAGACGTTGGAGTTAGATAATGGACGTTTCTGAATAGTGTGTTTATATAGTAGTATCAGTAATATATAACTTAATTATATAAATTTCTTTATTTAAATAACTATTTAGTGGATTTCATAATATAAGGGGATTTAGTAAAAATCGTCGGAGATACACATTACCAGAATAATAATCTGTTTAGTGATTGTTTTTTTATTCATTTGTGGTATCTTTATACAGGAGACACAAAACCATTTGCACATAGAAAATTCAGTCGTAGGTACAGTAAATAATTGTACATACCTTTCTGTAATTCAATGCCAAATCGAAACATAAAACCTTTTATTAAATGATCAATTAATATAGAATATATGCTAGAAAATGCTGTTTCTCTTTTAATTTACGAGTAATTTATTGACTTGTAATTGGTCAGTCAGGCAAATAAAATGCTATATCATTTTTATGAATTCATAACAGAATTGCCTCTTATATTATTTATATTTCTACTTTGTTAGCTATGTATCGATAATATTTTCTATAGTATTCTTCTCGAGAAATCGAAAATTACGGTTTAGAATGGATTATAATAAATATTAAATAGCATTTTTTCACGTATTCATTATAATACAATGCAAAATTCATACGCATCAGGGGCGTAGCATACATGGATGCGAGTGATGCATCGCACCCATTAAAAAATTGGCAAAATAGTGTTATTTAAAAGTTCAATCGATTTGTTCAATTATTACAATTTTTTAATTATTCTATCCGACCGCAAACATGCATTATTTTCTTTAAACGCTACCATCAACTTTTTTATTTCAAATCGGCCGTGAAGGTACCCGAAATTATTGCTGCAGTGCTGAATTGCGATGGTCCACGTTACATCCAAGCTACGCGTAGCCGGCCGAAAAGATCAGTGATCTTACGCAGTCAACAGTGGAACCTCGAGTAGATTGTCGTTACTTCCGGACTATGCGATTATGTGAACGCATCTTGACGACTGTTGCCATAACATAAGGAAGATTTGGAAGCGCTGTTTCAGGTAATTGTGGAAAATGAAGATGAGGAAAGGGATCGAGAAACCATTATGTATGCTAGAAGCCTTTTAACTTTATTGCGTGATTGATTTTAATTCCTTCTTAGCAGTGTTTTCTGCAATATTCCCACATTCCGAGAGTCTGTTTAAAATTCTACAGACAAATATATTAGATATTAGTTACTGTAATAAAAAAATCACCGATTACAAATTATATATTCAAAAAATTAGAAATGAGTTTAGTGAGATTTGGGACCATATGGACAGATTTATGTTAGAAAATCAACCACCAAGTAAAGGAATGCGTTTGGATTCAGTTTCCGAAGAAGGTAAGAAAAGCAACTACGCACGATTGTTTTGTGAAATTTTGGACGTTATTATTTTGAACATTAATTGAAAAAAGGTTTAGTGAAATTTCTAAACTGAAATTTTTAAATCTACATTCCACACAATTTACTTCATTCGTGAAACGTTTTCCTGACGAAATTTTTTCTTCTTTAGATACATATGGAACATTCTTTGACGCAAATCGTTTAAAAAGTGAACTTTCAGTGACTTATAGTGATCCCGATATGAAAAAGAGCACTGTGTTTGAGCTTCACCAATATATTATGTCCCTTTAATTATCTTCTATTTTCCCGGAGTCATCAAAATTCTGTCGTTTTTTTGCGTATTCCTGCCACAAGCACTTCCGCGGAAAGATTATTTTCATGTTTAAAGAGAATAAAGACTTATCTGCGAAATTCTCAAAAGCAAGAAAGACTGTCAGCTTTAGCATTAATAAATATTGAAAGTGCCTTGTTAGAAGATATGAGATCGTCTTTAACATTTGAAGAAACAGTGATAGACGTTCTCGCTGAACAAAGTAGAACCAAAGAATTGATCTTCAATTTAAAAATTAGGATATATACCTCGGCATAATCACTTTAGGTTAGTGTCTTTCTATTTATTCTGATACGCATTCACTATAATACAATAATTTAGCACGAAAGATAATTCACTAAAACACATAATGCAATTTAAACACTATCCTCTTGTAAATTTAATTTCCCTTATTTTCATAAAATTATTTTCAATTATTAAAAAAAAAAAGAAAAGTTCAGCTATTCTACTGCTGTTTTTTGTTGTAAAATGAATATGAAATTAATTGAAATTAATATGAATTAAATCATCCACTGATACCTATATGCGCCGCCCCATGTCAAATAATTGTTAATTATCACACAATAATACTTTATTACGGTGTTCATTTCTTCCCCTTCGCATGAATCTAAACAATACGTATTAATTTCTAATACCATATTGATGATATCCAAAGGCCCTTTTGGCAGCTAATTCATGCGTGTTACATACAAAACATTCAATACTCTGATGGCTCTTTTATACGTGCTGTCGATCAATCAAGTACTCAATGTGCCCGCAACGTAAAAAGTGATGACGAATGATGTGTATGCTTGTACTTTGGGGAAAAGCTTTTGTAATAGCTTCAGCGAGTCGGAATAATTCGCTAATCTACCACAGGGGCGCTGTCATAACTGAACGTGGGTTCAGGCAGATCGACACTTGCTTAAATTCTCATGCATTTTTTTACTCATTTGTTGCGATTTTCCGATAGATAAACTCCGGGGGTATTTGGCTGTTTCGTCGATTGTGAAATTCCGGAATTTTTGTATTATCACCGACGGTTGTTTTTGTCTCATAAGAACCTTTCTTTCTATTTAAAAAATACGCTAAACAATTTTAGGTGGTTGTTATGAAATAAATACATATAATTATACTAATTATCATCAAAGTAGTTATAAAAATGGGCATTAAGTGCAATTGATTTAAATTGATTGTGTATTTATTAGATGTTATGACCTATTGTATACCAAGAAAACAGTTTATTTCTGATAAGAACACGTTTATAAGACTTTTCAACATAAATATGCTAAATAGTAGCTAACATCATACATTTTACCTTTAAATATCGCAAGATAATGATAGTAATATACTTTTTATTTGGAAAAATATTCCTCATTAGAAATATACACTCCTGGACAAAATTAACCAATCAGCAAAACTTTTCATTATTTTTTATAATTCTTCGAAGTTTTGAATCCTTAAATATCTTATATTGGTGGCCTAGGATATCCTCTGTCACTACTGATAAACAATTTAAATTGTTTGACAGATTAAAGTAACATTTTATAATTATTTATTAATAATACATTTAACTCTGGTTAAAGTGATTTGAAAAAGACAATAAATTCAGTTATGTTAGTGATTTTTTTTTAACTTAATGCCATCAAGTGAATGAAACACTTTGTCCGGTACACTTAGGGTAGAAGAAATAAATTGTCTACGTAACTTAAGAGAAGAGGATGCAGTGAAAGCGGTACGAGGGATGTAGCCAGCGACAAGTGTCTAATTTGTTAGGAATTAGGCAATCAACAATTAGTCGAATAGTTAAACGTTTTAATGCACTTGGGAGTTACTCTAGAATCCCAGGACAAGGTCGTAAGGAGTCTACATATGCAAGAGATGAGCAATATCTTGTGCAAGTCGCCTTAAGAAACAAGCATTCTACCAGCTTAGAGCCAAGCAGAGCCCTAACATCAGCTCGAAATGTAGCAATTTCTGGAAGAACGGCCAGGAGAAGGTTAATGAAGGAGGATTGGACAGTAGAACCAGAAATACACCAGCTATTGCACCATTGCTCACCAGAGAATATGGAGTTACTAGACTGCGGTTCACAAGAGAACACGTAAATCGGATCATCGACGACTGAAAGCGAGTTTTGTTTGCAGACGAAACAAGAATGAATCTTAATTCACCAGATAGACGTCAATGAGTCTGCTGGAGGCCAGGAGAGAGGTTTGTTGCCTGTAATATCTCTCCGAGGATTCCATTTCTTGGTGGATCAGAAATAAATGTTTTTGGGAGGAATTTATATCGATAGTCGCGCGAATTTTGTTCACATACGGGGGGGATCCTTGCACATTTCTGCGTAGAATACACCGTAGAAAAACAGATGATACCATTTACCTCGTTTGTTGGGAGCAATTTTTATGAAGGATAGTGCTCGGCCAAAGGTTGGTAGAGAGGTACTCGACTACCTTCAATTTGTGAATATTCCAACTATGGATTGACCACCAAGAGCCCTAGATACGAACTCCATAAAGCATCTATGGTATGTACTAAAACGATCAGTTAAGTGCCACAATCCTGCCCCTATGACCCGTCGGGAACTTGAAAAAGTCGTTCCTTTCGAACGGAATAACATTCCTCAGGAAACCATTTACCACTTGATCAATAGCATGCATAGACGAATGAAAACAGTGATAATAGCTAGAGAAGGATCTACACGCTACTGAATTCAAATTATTACGATTTTATTTCACCTCCAATTTTTCTTTAAGTTTTTTATGAAGACCGCTTACATTGCATTTGATATTATTTGTTCCTTTCTGTTATTTATTCATATTTTCCCCAATAATTTCATTATAATTTGTTAAACATTAGGTGAAATCATTTAGTTATAATATAACGTAGGTACTATAATTTAAATCTTCGAAAAAATAAAAGTAATGTGAAGTTTTACTTGTTTAATGATAATTTTGCCCACAAGTTTATTTGTTCATTTTAAAATTATGGCTTATCATAATTAGAAAATTATTGTTGTTTATTTATAGGTCTACGTCTACCACTTATTCTTCTGAACAGATCTGTGTTCACAAAAATAAATAGTAGACCTTATTTGGAAGTTTGAAAGCACAAAATATAATTTTACATTTAACAAATTCTGGGGAGTACTAATTTTGTTTTTACTATCTATCTCCCTCTGCTATATATTAAAATAATCACAGGTTTAACTATGTAATAGGCACCTATACCTGAGTACTAATTGATCGGTCTCTTTATGGGTTACTATCAGGTATGACATGAGGCAATTGGATTTAGTATAGTTACGACAGTGCGGAAGTTATTAACTGTGTATTACCTAATTTAAAATGATACATTATGTTCATGCAATTAAATTAAGCGTATAAAATTGTATGTTAATTAATTTATTACAATAATGCATCACGTGCCAGTAGTGGAATATGGAATATATTTAGAAACAGAAAATATATTAAAATGTATTTTATTAAGTTTATTCTATTTATTTATTTATCTTCGTCTTTCTACGAGAATAGTTGAATTCACATAAAGGTATGGTACTGAAGTGGTACACGGTAATTGTTCATTTATTTAACATCAATTTAAATACTTTATTCTAAAAATAGCACTGGAGTAGGTCGAAAGTTTTATTGTGAAAATAACATTGACTTTTTACTGACTTTACCAAAACAATATACACTATACTCGACTCGCGTTTCGCCAACAAAGTTGGCATCATCTGGAGGTTATTAAAACATGAAGTTGAGTTTCAATTACCTCCAGATGATACCAACTTTCTAGGCGAAATTCGCGTCGAGTGTAGTGTATATACTACACTCAAAACACCAAACACTATAGTGCTCTGGTGTTTTGTGGAAAACTAAATCAGTGTTGTTTTTGCTAAAGATAGCATTAGTTTCACAAAAACATATTTATTTACGCACCACTACTTAGTATGTTAAACATCAATATCAAGTTTTATTTATTTCAAGATATGATTTATTTCACATTATTAATATGTTTCTTACCTAATAAATTATTAGGTATTAATATTAAGTCCGATATAATATATTTGCAGTGATCAAAAGTGGGGTTTACTAATATATTCGAAGTTATTATTCGTTTAAGAGAGAGTTATATCTATTTTAGTATTTATTCAGCATTTATTTTTCATAAACGCAATAAATGAATCGTTCTCTCAGTGTACAATATTATTATGACCTTTCATGTTTCAGATTTTCAGAATTCAGAATATCATGTAAGACATGGATTGTGAATGAACCATGTTCATGTGTAGTGAATCAGTCAAAGAATGTAATAGCAGAAGTATTATGTTTTTCAAAATTACTTCGAATTATAGAGTTTTAATTAACTTCTTTATTAAATGTTTTATTTGCTTTCATTGACAATTTAGAATGTTAAAACTACTAATTTAAAATGTTCAGTTCAGTATCCGTCGGACCGATATTTCGTCCTTCCATACTTTCAAAATGATAACGTGTTCATTAAACAGTTATAAAGGCAAGCACAACAACTGGATAGGATTGTGAGGAAATAAAATTTTTGTTTTATCCTTTTATATTAAATAATCTCACAGAAACATTCCATTCTCTCTAAAAATTGGCTGGAAACATTAATAAATATAAAACATTATAATAATGTAAAGTGAAAATAGAGCTTGTAAGTAATTTATTGCCTATAAGATATTATGTATACATAGTTTTTACTCCTGTTTTATCTTTCATTTTCTAATAACTCTATTAAAACTAATTTATTTATTTCTTTGGCGCCTATGATTTTTGTAACTTAAATTTTACAATATTTCAGTGTAGCCATTTTCAAGAAAATCATTCTTGCATTTCGAATTTATATTTCCATATTTCATATATCTACGGTACATGTAGCATGCAAATCGTAATGAAAATTATATTCTACAGTGCTATTCAAAAGTCCCCTCCCCCCCTCTTATCTTTGGAACGATTATACATAAACTAGTGAAATTTGGTAACTGAATATTAAGGGTTGTAAACTTCCCTACTAGTGATGATAGATGACGTATGCGTCAAAGATGACGTCACAAGGTCATTGTGACCAATAATTTTAAATGCAACCCTATGGCAAGCGACACCTCTTTTAAAAGGTATCGAAAAAACCTATTCAATGATACTAATATTGTGTCTGTTTACGGCAGTTTTGACAACTGGCTTTCAAAAACCGCAAAGCTGTGATAAATTAAATCAGTTAATAATAAAATTTAAAATTCAAGCTCCGCCACTGGATAGTTGGATAGTAAATAATCTGACGTTTTTGCAGGTCTCCTCAATTTGATGTTTTTTTAGCTGTCAAAGTTTTTATACATTTAATAATTTGTGTATTGTTGATCGAACGTTTAACTGTTTTAGTACCTTGTGGTAATTTTAAAATATCTGTACATTCAATAATTTGTTAAACTGTTGTGAGCTGAACGTTTAAGTAAGAAGAGAAATGGTACGTGTTTTAGGTGATAAAGTAGCAGCGATCCTAATACTTGGTGAAACTGGAGAAAATATTCATGCAGTAGAACGCATTTTTAATGAAAGGTTTCTAATGAATAGGATGTTTTACTGTCAGGAAGTAGATGGAGCTCACTTCGAACAATTACTATAAGTAGGTACTGATCCTTGAATCTGTAATTAAAATTATTATCCAAGTTTACTGATTACTGATTTAATCCATCAAAACTACCATAAATACAAACAATATTAGTATCATTGAATACGTTTCTTCGATACCTTTTAAAAGAGGTGTCGCTTGCCATAGGGTTCCATTTAAAATTATTGGTCACAATGACCTTGTGACGTCATCTTTGACGCATACGTCATCTATCATCACTAGTAGGGAAGTTTACAACCCTTAATATTCAGTTACCAAATTTCACTAGTTTATGTATAATCGTTAAAAAGATAAGAGGGGGGGGAGGGGACTTTTGAATAGCACTGTATATGCAAGTTTCTAAGCCAGCAATCGTAGAAGTTTTTGATCCACTAAATAATCAATATTGTTTTCAATCCAGTGCTAACTTTCGTTTTTCTATAAGGAAATTTTAGCCTTATTTCTTCATAGAAAGTGCTTGAAGTAATACTCTATGTGAACATAATCGTCAGATAAGAGATAATCTACATTTCTTCAGTAAAAGGTGCTCTATGAAAACGTGCTATAAGGTACTACGAAAGCTATATTTCTAGTGTAACTAGTTTTAAAATATCTTATTATATACGGAAGTATAAATCGCCAACATTCATACCATTTAAGATCGCCTAACGAGACAACTAAATCTTCCGCAGCGCTTACAGCATCGCACAATCTCGTCTATTTTGTTATAGTATTGTCACAAAGTAGATGGTAAACACTTCATAATCTTACCGTTAATCCCGAGATCCCGTTCTGTAGTGTTAGTTTATGGGCGTGCCACCTGGCGGTCTAATATGTGACTGATAAATGACTTCCTAAAATTCTAAAGGAAGGCCAGATTAAGGGCTTAGTGGACGTGTCGCGGGACTGACGGCGAGAATCATCCCCCAGCTACCGCCCCGGTTGACTGCAATCAACCCCAGCGTCGGGAATGGTGTCAGGTGCGCCGACATCGTCTCCGAAACGTGACGTTATTAGTGTTTTAAAGCCTCCGCATGTGAGTGTTTAACAATCCCTAAAAAATGAAAAGATACATCGTGGAAGTTTCGGGGAGCGTAATGGTTTATTTTTATTGCAACCAGGAGACGCTTGTTTCGAACTGTAGTACTGCAGTTATAGTGTAGACATAGACAATATTCTTCTTTCAGTTTGTTACCTGAGTTGTTGAAATATACAGAAAATATAAGGAAATTTCTCGTTTACTACCGTTTTTCTTTTGCACTGCGTTAGCTACTTTTGTGAGACATTTTTTAATATCTAATAGTACTTGATAAAATCCATTTTCAACATTTTTACAAATACTCTGATGAAATGATATATAAAAAACACTAAACTATTGTTAACATGTATAAATTTTGACACAGTCCCAAAACGATTATTTCTTTTAGCAAGGAAAGTGACCTCTGGACAAGAAACATGTAAATTTAGATATCAAAGGGGTTTCTCTCTTTTATCCCCACTAAAAAAATTGGCATCCTTTAGCTTGTGATATATCCTTTTAAAAGTCATACAGATTCTGATTCAACTTAGTTTAAAAAACTGAAATGGTTGATCCATTTACCAATTATCAATAAATTATAGGAATAAATTTGTGTGTGGATAATCTTATTTCTTGTAGAGATCCAGCGGAGTTATATCTATAGATTTCGCCGGCTATTCCAGAGCGCTTCTTTTGCCACTCTTTTGTCAAAAGGATTGTCCAACATATAATGGTTTTATATGTTTGACATATACCCAACAGTGGGTTTTTTCTTAATTTTCATTGTGGTGTTATGAGAGGATCGATTTAATTTTCCAATAAATTTTAATACAATTCACCAGTTAAATTTTCTTCGATGAAAACATGTTATATTTCCCGGAATTCTAGGGCATACGTCGATTTTTTGAGAAATATGAGCATAATCCTTTCAAAACATGTGGTTTTTCATTGTCTCAGTATCTACAGTTGTGTGTATTTACAAATCTGAAGAAAAAAGTTGCTTCATCACTGAAATAAATATTCGTTATGATATTCGGGTTACCTTGAATTCTCAGAGTCGCCGTTTTACAAAACTGAATTCTTTTGTCATGGTCATGAGAAATGTTATTTGTAAGGAAATAATTGTTTAGTCGTAAAGCTTTCTATATGTATGGAATCAGCTGAAATATTTGTTAACGCCTTTTGGAATTGAAGTGGTGGGATCAATGGCGAAATAGCGATTAAACGGTTATTCCAGATCTGTACAGCTACAGTGAGAATTCTCGCTTGCATATTTATTTTATTGCACACGGATTTAGCCCACAAAAACTTTGCTTCTTCCTTTCATTGAACTCATAACATGTATTGAACTACTCGGATTATTATATTAATTTATTTTGTTTTAAATTAATTATTTTATTTTTGCTTCTAATAAATTAACTGCTTTTAGTTTTCTAAACGAAGTTGAACCATAATTTTTAAAATCCTTTAAAGACTATATTACAAGATAGGGGAGGGGGTATAAGATTTAATTTTCTAAGTGGGAGCAGCTGAGGATATGGGGGATATGAGGTCCTTAACTGCGAAAAACACTGGTTTTAAACTTTGTGTTGGGTAGGTATCTAAATTTACGTGTTTCTTATCTAGAGGTATTTTTTTTTGCTAATAGAAATAATGGGAGTGACTAGTTTCGAAAAAAAAAACACTATACTATTTTAGGTTACTTTGTGGTAATTTTTTATACAGTATTGAATACTATATGTTTTGTTTTCATATGTTATATAATTGAAATAATATAACAGTTTGGATAAATACATAAAAACCTATTCCATATACAATGTTTCATATACAGTGAAACATAATAAATCACTCTTAAAAATAATCACAATATTTTTATAATCACTGATTTACAAAATAATCCTTTAAAGAATTTTAAATTAAGACTATTTGTCTAGTGATACATTATTTGGAAAGTTTTGTACGATACTTAAGATTAGTTATTCAGATTTAATTCAGAAATATTTAGATATTTGATAAATAAACATGGCGGTTTTTAATAACCTTTCATAAAGTCCTATTTTCGGTACCAAATAGGAGTCTTTAAAAATAAGAGAAACATTTAGACTTATTGACCTATACATTGATTTTCTAAGTACCTAATTCATTTCCTTATGCTGCTGTGCAATTTTTAATTCAGGATTTTTTTCAAGAACAGATCAGTATCTATTTACAATTTTTTTTTGTAATAAAAATGAGTGTTTATCAACCCACATAGCTCAATATTCTTAAAAGTAAATCTTTGTAATATTGTGTACAACCTAGGAACATCAACAATAATAACAACTATGGTAACTCTTATTTATGTAATAACGATCTACCAATACTGATAAAGTGAAAGTTTACCAAATTGTTAGAGAATATTTAATTCTAAATAATTTTTGTCTACCCTGATAGGTTATTAATTTATATTAGTTATTGCATACATAGCGCAAATCTATTTATTATTCTTAATATATACCTATATATATTACAGATTATATATTTTTTGTACTCACAGTTTATTTATAATAATCCGGATTATAACTTCTTTGGAAAAAGTCTAAAATATTGAGGGTATAAAAATATTTCTGTATTTGTAAACCCGTTTCTTATATTACATAGTTAACCTATCACATAATGCATAAGGGAAATCTTTGACATTATGGCATTTTATTCTATTAGTTTCATAAGATGTGAATATTGAATTATACAAAAATATAATTAGTCAATAACCTTTTTATTGTCTCCTTTTAATGAAGAACATTTAGGATTACTTTCCCATCAAATAAAATATGATACTCGTAATAAAATAACTTTGACATTTTTACGCATTTTTTCCACACGACAATGTGAGTGTTAGGATGTGACTTATTGTAGGTAATCCTAAAGTAAATCCCTGACGTAAGTAGAAAGATTTTATTAAAAGTTATAGTTGCCTGTCATTCTGCAAAAGAGTTGATGTAAATAAACAACAATAAAACATTATGTAAACCATAATTACATATTTAAACATAGAAACAAATATATCACGATAATAATTATTTATTCAAATGTTCATAATGTTAACAATGTGTACATTGCAGGCACGAGGACGTATTGTTGCTAGATATTTGCTTCACTAAAAGGATCTAAATAAATATGAATTTGGAGAAATAACGTTTTCCTCAAATACTCCTTATTTGTTCTTTTTAATAAACATTGTAAAAGAATATTGTCTACATACCCAAATATTGTTATATAAATAACGACTTTATAGCCCCCGCTATAAAATTGAGATTTTATTTACATAACCAATAACACTTTTATTTCCCCAATTGTTCTAAGATAAAATTACATGTTTAATTTTTGTGCAACATCATTCCATGCACTAGTTTCATGTTATCCCAGAGTTAATGATCTAGGTTATATTAAAGAACAAACAGTATTTCTCTTATTATACAATGAATCAAAATAACGTTATCTTACTTTCTTTTAGGTCCCCACATATTTGGATAAAATCTAGTGCAATTTCTTCAAAAGCTAAAGTTTATCTTGTTATTCAGCTTACTTTCAGAGTATAAACTCTAATTTTAGAGTAAACATCTGCCTACTATAGTATTTTTTGTTAAATCATATATTCTACGGTATTGTAGTAACAGATTAACTAGCATTATTTTTAATAGAGATTAAGCTAATGGTAAATAAAGTATTTATTTTATTTGCTGTTTATCTTCTACCAAACTTCTGTTGACATCTGAATTTCAAATTAATAAAATAAAAAAAATACGCAAAATTGCCACTCATATTTTGTGATTTAGAAATGTGAGCAGTATTGAATTTTAAACAGTTTTATTTTGTGTACAAACACACGTGATTGTAAAGGGAATAACGAATGAAATAATAATAGGGAGATATGTTATAAGAAATAGGTTATGAAAGGAATATCTATATACAAAATATAGAGAATGTAATTCTAATTACATTTTAGTTATAGCTAAATAAAAATAGCTAAATTTAGAATAACTTCGTAAGTAGTTTATTGAACCGTTCATATTTTGTGGTACTCGTTAATAATTACATTACAAAGTCACTTTATTGCCTTCCGACCACTGTTGTTTATATTATCACAACTTATGCCATTTATGCATACTACATAAGGTATACAACTTATCGCTTACAATTTCGTTACTTTAAAAAGTATGCTAGTAAAATACTTTAAATATTATTCGCAATTATATGAAGAATCACAGAACAATATATTTTCTAATCTACAATTAAAATAAAATAAATTTTATGTATGTTGGAAACCAACATATGTACTATTTGTATAATGGATCTTTGCGCGTGTATCAATTTAGTGACGATGCACGGATCCCATGCTACACCACTCGCAATTGTTACTAATATGCCACAATTACCAGCACGTATGTCTGGCGAAATATGTTTCAATCAAGTACGTACGGCATAGACAGTTTTATGGCATAGATTTCATTTTGGTTTCATTTATTTTGATGGAAATATCACTTCCATTGAATATTTTTGTGAAGAACCTTTTCATTACTCTGTCATAGGTTGACGGAGTTGTATTGTACTAACTATTAACCTAAAATGTGTTTTCGGCACGACACTGTTAAAAAATGTCAGTTGATTGATTCATACGATTGTTACCTGTGACGCACACGCAAAGAATAATTATATAAACCATAACGACATATTATAATTTTGAATTATCTATACCATCATAAATTACGTACAATGTTAACACCATTAACACCATAATTAGCATACAATAAATAACTTATTAAAAGATTATAAAGGATTTTAAATTACATTTATTAGTCAATATGGATCTGACAATTAAATAGTCTGTTATATAGAAATAATCAGTTATGTTGTACAACCATTTCTAATGTATTCAAATCTTAATGTTATTTTCTGTAAAATTTATTGAATCATTGAGTGAAAGAGTAATACACGTGCAATACGTTCATTTTTGGGAAATTAAGGAAAACTGTTTCATTAAAATTATTATTATTAGTTATTGAATATTTTGATGTGGGTATTGTAAAGTTGTAGCATTTAAATTAATCGTTAAGATTCCTAAAGAAAATTTACAAAAATGTATTTTAAAGATAAAAATATTTACAAAAAAATATTTTGTGCTTATGCTGTTATTCATTCAACTAAAAGAATTTCACTGTAAACGATTTTTTTAGAGTTTTACTGAGAACTATTTGAGATATATTTGTGTATATTTTTGATAAGATATATATGAGATATATTTTTATTGAGATATATTTGTAACGTACTATTATTTTTATTCAGTATTATCATTAGTTACATCCCATCAAATAATAGGTTAATAAAATTCTAAGGTCTCATTTCAGACGCTCATTTAAGAGTTTTCTTAAGGTCTGCGACGTCTTTCTCGCTGCTAGGAACAGTTCCTGCATGTTTTCTTCACTCCTAGTGCAATAAAAAAGCTTCACTGATATAGGTACGTTAATTATCTGTAGTGGGAAACACTGAAATTACATTTTGGTAGATGCGCTGATTCTTTTATAAAGTTTCTGCCATCAGCTTCTAAAATCAATAATATTCCTGTGGCTAATAGTTGTTGTAGTTAAATAATGAGTTTTTTGGTACGTCGCAAATTTGTCGGCGTTGTAGCTTTCCATACAATACTTTTTATTTTTTACCTCGATGACGAGTATACTTTCAAAACCAATGGAATTCTTTTCATTTCAAGGGTGGCTTCCGTCTTTTTGTAGACATTTCATAGAACTGTCACCGCTGCTACTGGTATAAAAAATACCCCTGAGTTATCAACACTCGACCACCACATGAATCTTGTGTTATCAATGTATTTATGTGCGTTTACGTATACTTCGCCATACTTACATCGTCTTCCCACTCAACCATGAATTACACACCCCCATTATAAAAGCAGACGGCTGGCTTATGTACTGTTGTGTTCACTGGTGCGTATTTCAAACACTGACTATCTCTACTAAAAAAACACTATTTTTGGTGCTTGTATTGTTCTTTCACTCATCAATTCGATTTATTTTTGGATATATATTGCAGGCGTTATTTTTGCCTAATATGACATTTTAGTCAATAATTAGGCATTTACGTAACGCAAGAGGACGTAGATGACAGTTTATTTATTGGGTGGTTTAATGAATAATGAATATTTTCCAGTACATTTTTTTATGCATGTTAAGTAGCTAAATTTATAATGATATAATTGAAATTGTTTTGCATCAGAAGTTTAAAGAAAAACGACGTAAAAAAAAGTAACTTAACTAATAAGCAAGGTAAATGTTTTCTACAACAATTTAACACTTATTTGTTGTTCCGTTTAACGTAATTAAGAAATTGTTGTTTATTATGTGATTATTATTTAATTGTTTTATATAATTTTGAAGTCGGTGTCAAGTAAAACATAAAGAAATATATACCTTGCTACTATAATATTGTATGGCACCGACTTCAATATAAAACAATTAATAATAATTACATAAAAAACAATAATTTCTTAATTACATTAAACGGAACAACAAATAAGTATTAAATTATTAACACTAACTGAGTTTTCCAATAAACACCAAAATACTATACACTACACTCGACACGCGTTTCGCCAACGAAGTTGGCATCATCTGGATATGATTAAAGCTGTTTTATCATCCAAGGGAATTTGGGAGTTATGGAAGTTTTAATCATCTCCAGATGATGCCAAGTTTGTTGGCGAAACGCATGTCGAGTGTAGTGTATAGTGTTTTGGTGTTTTGTGGAAAACTCAGTTAGTTTTATCTTCACACCAAAGGTTCCAGTATATTGAAGTGTTGTAGAAAACATTTATATCTTGCATTTTAGTTAAGTTACTTTTTTAAGTTGGTTTTCTTAAACTTATCTTACAATTTTAAGTGATGGGTAGACCTACTAAGGATACTTTGCAAATGAGAAAATGACGACTACTTGAATAAGGAGTTCCGTTATGTATCTTCGAAATTCAAGGTCCAGAAATGCCAATGAAGTTAAGATGCGACCACCTTGGAGCTATACTGAACCCAACGCAAAAAGAATAATTAAAATCGGTTCATAAACATAAAAGTTATACCCAAACATACATAAAAAATATATTTAGAGACGAATTGGTGACCTCCTCCTTTTTTTGAAGTGGGTAGAAAATGAAAAAGGCAATATGAAAAATGCACATACGTTAGTTTACCTATTAAAATAAATTTAAGAGTAATATTAGAGTAATCTTAGTACCGCTTATGCAATTTTAAAAACAGTTAGTTCCTTAGTTAAAATTTTAGTTAAAGCTCGTATACTATAAAAAACATTGGAAAGCGATATTGGTAGATAATATATTTCTAACATATACTTGTACATAGAGAAAATTGGTAACCTTTTAAGAAAATACTATCAGAACATGAAAACAACTATATATAATAAAAACAAATGTAATGCGACACTTTCAATACGTTCTCCTGATATATAGACGATAATGAATTAATTTAAGAACTATATACTTAATTCATAATCACCTGTATTTTAGAGAGATGTGTGGAAATGTTTCATTTAATTATTTTCTAATGGATAAACAATTGAAGCGCATTGTATTTTAGAACCTATTTTAGTTCTAATATAATTTAATATATTTTGACTGAAACCTACTCATGCATAAAGTTTAAAATTTAACAAAATAAAATTATGTTTTTGTGATGTTTTTGAATGTGATAACTAGAATTAATGTTGACTTACTATATCTTAGGAAGGTTTTAAAGAATTCTCATAAATAATTCCTTCCCCAATGGCTTTGAATATATAAAACAACATAATTTGAAATGTTTATTTAAGTGTTTTAAAAAGAAGTAAATTTCTTCACAATAAAATTAATATAGGCTTCAATTTTGGCTATGTCAGTTATTATAAAAGATATAATAATTGTTTTGTAAAACATAAGACAGTAATAGGAAGAACAATTGTCACAATGTGGCGATCTTGTACAATTTACAACAAGCGAGCAGTTTTTTTGGGGATGTTCTCAATTTTGCTTCAAGTCCTTTTAAGTAATATTCATTTAGTCGCTATTTGCCAAATAAAAAACTCTCTTATCTTGCCGATAAATGGAACAGTATACCTGAGTCTAGCCATAAAAACAAGCCATGGTATGTTTTGACATTTTTTATTTGGCAAATAGCGATGAAATACACTATAGTGCGTAACATATTTGCTTACACCTAATTCACCTAACCTAATAAAAGCGATTGCAAAATCATGTAAACATACGTCTCATAGTAATGAAGTTTTAGCAAACGAAACAAAAACAAATATTGTATAGCTGTATAGCTGTGTCGCCAAGAAACATTTGTTTCTTGGCGACACAGCTATACACAATTTACTCTACAATTTAGTATCCACGTTACTTGTGACAGTTAGTTGTGGTATTTACAACTGTGGAGATAAAATATGTTATTATACACGTAAAATATCTTCTGCTAAAACATTAAATTCAATTGATATTTCTGTAATCGTTTTATTTGTCCATAATTTATCCTAATAAATCTGAAAGGTTTATTTTGTCCCTTGGAAAGGAAACAGAATAAGTTTGTCAATGAGAAATTCATTTCGTAAAAATTAATGCATAATGGCTACTATACACTGTCTGAAGTGTGGTCTAAAGTTGACACTAATTTCACACTAAACCGAATATATAGTGAGACGTAGAAGTCGAAGAAGTTTGTGTAGGTGTGAAATGAACTGCAAGTATTTCTAGAATATTACCAGTCGGTAGCGTTAATTTTTATACCAGCGATGGCGTAAAATCAAGATGATTTCGCGTAAACTTTACCACCTTTTGGTGTAAGCCTTATTTAAATTATGTAAATTTAACTGTCCATATTGTATAAGTAAAATAAACGCCTTTGAAATAGAATACACTATTATTTTTTTCTTTTTAATACACAAAGTTAATTTCTTTATTACAATAATGAAATATTGGTGTATATTATATGTGTACGCTAATGCACGTCTACAAAATATTTATATAATTTTGCGGTGTATGTGAAACACTTGCCTCTTGTTGCTTGCTGTTGTATTGAAGCGTCCATCCTCGCTTCTGGGATTAAATAATTTTGGTTACAAATGGATCATTTTGATTCTCTAAATTGTCTACGTATACGACTTCAGTTAGATCATCTTACATAAATAATAATTTTAAAATATGGTGTCTTAAAATATGATCTCAAAAAGAGTTTCTATAGAATTTGTACAATATATATGAATCCATTGCTCGATATTGGTTCTTCAAAAATCTTCAGTTTACTTCCACGTTATAGACATGTAAACGACACCTATCATTTTCCACCATTTATTTTATAAATTGGTCTAAATAAAATTGTGATAATTATAATAATTTAATAGCTAATTTTTCTTAGCCAAGTTCTAACGTTTTACACAACAGTTTGTTTCTCAAAATATTGTCTAACATGGCGCAATACACCTATTGGAGTACATCATTATTACAATTTTATTATTAGAAACATACCTAGGCCCCATAAGTTTTCTCAATAAATCTAGTGTATTAATATACTACAGTGTATTACATTAAATATAATCTAATTAACAGAGTCGTTATTTTAATAACAAACTGAAGTAGTTTCAATTCTATCTGCAACAATATTCATGATTCCAGTAAAATATTAATCTTTTTAAGGAGGACTAACTAAAAATATCTTTCAAAAATAGATCATCATTAGGTCATCAGTCCTAAGACTGGTTGGACGCTAACCTCCAGCTTCTCCTATCTTGTGCTAACCTACGCATTTCGCTAATTGTGTTACAACCTACATCTCTTACTATTTGCGAGCAGTAGTCTAATCTAGGCCTACCTCTGCCTTTCTTCACTCCTATTTCTGCCTCCAAAATATCGCGGACTATTCCCCCATGTCTCAGCAAGTGGCCTACCATTCTATCTCTTCTCTTCTTTAAGTTTTTCCACATACTTCTTTTTTCGCCGACTTTCTCCAATACTTCTTCGTTTCTAACCCTATCAGTCCATGGTATTTTCATCATTCTTCGGTAACACCACATCTCAAAAGCTTCTAATTTCTTCCTACTTGCTTCCCCTACCGTCCAGGTTTCGCAGCCGTATAGTGCCGTGCTCCATACATATGTTTTCAAAAATTCCTTCTTCCTTGTTTCTAAATTTATTACCCCCGAGCATAAAAGTGCTTTCTTTTTGTGAAAAGCTACTCGACCCTGCGCTATTCTTTGTTTTATGTCTTTATCGCTTCTTCCATCCCAATTTATTTTACTTCCTAAATAAGTGACGTCTTTAACTTCCTCCAATCTTTCATTATTAATTTGTACTTTCGTTTTTGCTCTGCTCTCGCGCCCTCTGCACACTAACACTTTAGTTTTGTTTTTATTCACCCTCATTCCGTATTCCTCTGTCAACACTGCCTCCATATCGTTCAATGCTGATTCCAGTTCCTCCTTACTAGATGCTAATACTGCTATATCATCCGCGAATCTCAGAATTTTTAGTTTCTGTCCCTGTACTTTAATCCCGAAATCCACTCTATCTTTTACCACATTAATCGCCTCTTCGATGTACAGATTAAAAATTAGTGGTGATAGCGTACATCCTTGTCTTACTCCTTTCCTAATACCTACTTCCCTTTTTTCCCCTTCTACTTCTATAACAGCAGTTTGCTCTATGTATAGATTGTGTACTACTCTCCTATCTCTATACTTCATTCCCGCGCTCTTTAGTATCTCGAACATTTTTTCCCATCTTACGTTATCAAAAGCTTTTTCTAAATCCACAAATCCTATATAAGCGTTCTTTCCTTTTTCTATTGTTTTCTCTAACATTACTCTTAGCGCCAGAATAGCTTCGCGAGTTCCCCTATTTCGCCTAAACCCGAATTGGTCTTCTCCTAGTATTTCCTCCGCTCTATTTCCCATCCTCTTCTGCACTATTCTAGTTAAGATTTTTGACGCATGGGAAGTTAGGCTAATCGTTCTAAAGTTCTCGCATTTGTCGGCTCCTCTCTTTTTCGGTATAGTAACGATAATGTTCCTCTTATAATCCTCCGGCATCTCGCCCGTTTCGTATATGTATTTTACCAGTTCAAACATCCTATTTACTACTTTCTGTCCCGCACATTTCAAAATTTCCGCCTGTATTTTATCTACACCCGGCGCTCTATTATTCTTTAGCCCCCTTAGTGCTATTTCAAATTCCTCTCTCAATATAGGTTTTCCTACATCTTCCCTATCGATGCTAGATTCTTCCTCTAATATCTCTCCTAATTCCTGACCCTCGTATAAATTTCCTAAGTACTGTTTCCATCTATCCGCTTTCTCCTCTCTTCCTATCAGTATGTCCCCCGATTGACTCCTAACGTTTCTACTTATTGTTCCTATATCCCTGAAGTTCCTCTTAATTATTTTGTAAGCCTCATCGGTCTTACCTACTTGCAACTTATCTTCTACTTCTTTGCATTTATCCTCTATCCATTGTTCTTTCGCTTTTCTACATTTTCTAATGATTTCCCACTTTATTGACTTATACGTTTTCAGTCCTTCTTCGTCTCGTCTGTTTTTGTAGCCTCGTCTCTTTTGCATTAAGTTTAAGATTTCGTCCGTTATCCAGGGCTTCCTAGCTTCCCTTTTATGTCCTAAAACGTCCGTAGCCGCGGAAGCTAGACTATTCTTGATACCCTCCCACTCAGTTTCTGCGTTCTTGATTTCGTCCTTACTCGTTTTATTTATTAATTGATCTGTTTTCTCCTGGAACTTATCTTTCATATTCTGATCCCTCAATGTCTACATTTATACGTTTCTTATCCTTCCGGGTTTTCAGATTTTTTAACTTTAATCTAGCTTTCATGATTACCAAGTTGTGATCGCTGTCTACATCTGCTCCTGGATAACTCTTACAGTCTTTTACTTGATTTCTAAATCTCTTCCTAACCAGAATGTAGTCTATCTGATACCTGTCTATCCCTCCTGGCGTTTTCCATGTGTACCGCCTCCTAACGTGATTCTTGAACAATGTGTTCGCGACTACCATCTTGTGCTTCTCATAGAATTCTATCAGTCTGCTACCTCTCTCGTTTCTGTTTCCTAATCCATAAGGACCTACAAATTCTCCTTCTTTCCCCTCACCTGCGACCGCGTTAAAATCTCCTACTATTATTAAATTTTCATGACCCTTCACAAATCCTATTACCTGCTCTATGTCCGAATAAACGGCTTCTAACTCTTCCTCACTGTGGTTAGAAGTAGGCATGTATACTTGCACTATTACTGTTTCCACTGGCTTCGAATCTAACCTAACCATCATTACTCTCTCGCTGTATTGTAGGTAGCTATTTACACACTGTCCTGCGTTCTTCCGCATAACGATCCCTACTCCCGCGTTTCCATTTACCGATCCTGTGTGTATTACCCTATACTCATCGCTCCAAAAATCTCCTACTTCCGGCCAGCGCATCTCACTTATACCTACTATATCTAATCCTAACCTATCTATTTCTATCTTCAGATTTTCTAGCTTTCCTGTCTGTCTCATGCTTCTGACATTCCACGCTCCGATTCGTGAAATGCTACACTTCTTATTATTATTGCACTCGATCACGTCTCCCGGAACAGTCCTCACCCGGAGATCCGAACGGAGGACTATTTTACCTCCGGAGTTTTTTGCCCCAGGAGACGCCATCATTAATTTAATTTAGATATATTATTTACAAAAAAAAAAATATATATATATATATATATATATATATATATATATATATATATATATATATATATATATATATATATATTATTTATAATATACATACAAAGTATATGAGATATAGTAACACTAACCGTTAATGTAATACAAATTTATTATTACGTTATTTTATTCTCCCGTGTTCAATCTCAAAATTTTAATATTTCAAAATTTAATATTTAGAATAAATAAAAATGGTGTAAAAAGCTTTAAATGGTGCTTACCTTATAGATTTATTTTAGCTTTCACGTTGACACGTGAGGATATATGGCATAAGTTCTGATTAATTAACTTATGCCCAAATGCTGTTATATATAAAAAAAAAACTAAAATTAATTATTTTGGCCAGGTCGCTGGTGAGTCACTGGATTCAAACTACCTCTAGTCTCTATTTATACCTAACGTTTATTCAGATTCAGTAAACTGCTACAATTAATGGTTCCGATCTCATATATCGTTTACTAATGGTCACATTTCGTATAAATATATATTTTTCCTCATGGTTAATATGTACAAGTGTACAGTGCAGTGAACAGAACAGTGAAGCAATGATATGTTCCAATTTGTAATACTTTATATCTTGTAATTCTTTTCTTGCATGGTTAGTAAATAGTAACAATGTAAATCTTCTGTGCTGATCCAATAATGTTTTCATTCACTGTATCAACCAAAAGAACGGACTGTTGGGTATAGGGTCTTTCTCTTCTTTACGCTTGGCTGCCTCAATGCTTTTAAAGGCATCCAATGGTATATTATTATTGATTATACTTTTAACTAACTTTGAATTAGTGGAATCTATTCTATTGTCGCTTTCGAAAGAGTGTTGCTTAATAGAATATTGTTCTAATCTTCCATACATTAAACGAGTCATATGGTTCTTGAACCCAGTTACAATTGCTTTTTTGGCCTGTCGACTATCATTTTGGATAGAATTTTGACAACGATGAAAACAAGAAAATTGCTTCAACAAGATGAAACGATTCCTTATAGTTATTATAACTTATTTCATATGAATCCTTCCTAACCTAACATACTTCTGTTAATTTGTTAGGAAGATTAATGACAAACAATTATATGAGTGGATTCAGGATGACTATAAAAAAAAAAGATTGTACTGTTCTACGGTTCTACTGTAATGTACTAAAAAGAATGAAACTGCCGTGATATTTATTTCTAGTTACTACGAAATAAATATCACAGCACAGTAACTTTATCTACTTAATAAGTTACTAATAAGTCATTAGTCACTTCTCTAAAATCTCTATTCAGATAAATGCTCTATTCAGATGTTTTATATATGTTTTATATTGGTTTTACCGGAAATAATAATAATAAAAATGACTTTGTAAATTTAATAGTAAAGTTTTCATTTTAAGGGGTTCGTCAAAAGTAGGTAACCCATTTTAATTGTTTCTACTTTTTTCTTATTCTTTAATTGTTTCCATTTTGTTTATGAATTGTAAAGAGAGCATAGGAAATTCATATGCCCCATTATGAATTTCCCAAGATTTCTTTACAATTTTGAAATGAGATGGAAACAATTAAAAAATAAGCCTTTGTACAATAATCATAGATTTTTTATGAAATGATATTTTAAAAAAATCGAAACACGTCAATGTTATATTTTAAAAAGATGTACAAATAAAAATGTGCAAAAATTTTCCAGGTTTTACGTTTGAGTTGCGACGCCATCCTAGTATTTATAAAATCTTATTCACTTCGTTTTCTAAGAAAAATGTACTCCTTAAAATTAGTAGAAACGCTATATTAGGAGTTTCCTATTTATACGAGGAGTTTCCTATTTATACCGTTTATACGAGGGTATAAATTTAAAATTACAAAATATGGTTATATTAAAAAAAATGTTTTACAACTAAACACGGACCAGTCGACCACCTGCAAGATGAACAGTAAATAGAATAATCCAAAAATGTTGGTAGGGTAAAATATTTAGCTCGACAAGGTAGAGCTCCAATCAGTGAAAACAAATCAGCGAAAACAAATAGTAATGAACATTTTTTTAAATTTTAATGTATTTTTTGACAATTTCTCACTTTACTCAAGAATCAGAAAGCCAGCATCAAGACAAAGTGAATCTATAAACTGAAATGAAAATAAATTATCATTTAAAGTTTTACTTAAAAAAAATTGACTGCCGTCAGATATTTAGAATGACTACGTTTACAGCTTTAACATCTATCTGTCTAGTTTCCTTTCCAAACTGACGATGATGATGTTCCCCATCAAAAAGTTTGGTTAAAGAAAGATGGAGCTCGTTCATTTGATTTGACCCCCTTGGATTATTTTTCTGTTCTGGGGTTTAAATAATGGATCTATTTTAATAAATCCATGTCCAAGTCCTTTATAGGATCAAATTCGACGAATAAGCAATTTGAGAATTAAAGCGACGAATTGGAATCAAAATGGAAAATATAAGCCTGAAAATTATTCAACGTTTAATACCAAGTGTTTACATGTATGCCAGCCACTGCCTAATTGTTAAGAAAGGACATTTTAAATTGCGAAAAACAAAGTTTAGACCTAACATGTCGTGCCTTTGATAAACTTTTAAACTATTCCAGTGTTGTAAAAGTTATATGAAAATGACTATGAACAATTTGTTTATTACAGTCTCTTACTTGATCCATGTACTATCGCGAGCTTTTTAATAATCAATGAAAAAAATCTGAATAAAATATCCACCCAAAAAAAAAACGATAGCTGCAACAGTCTGCAATCATTAACTTCAATATTTTAAAAAAATAGTCACAGAGACAAGATAGACGACAACTGTACTAACTGTTGTATATTGTGTAAACTGACGGCGCAAGTAGTTTACTGTCTCGTATTTGATATGAAGAACTTCTTAACCCTATAAAATTTGTTGTATTTCACGCTAAACTGTTATATTTGAAACCTAGAATTTTGTTAAACCAATACAAAGGTGGAGACTTGCTTCTCGTTAGAATCTGGAAACGCTCATTCTTTATCGTTTAGGTTACTTGAAAAACTCGAGTGCTATATAAATTTAAAACAAGGCGATATTTAATTGCATATTACTGTTTCTTTGACCGTTCTCTTCATACTAGATTTTGTAGTATGCTTGGTCTGTTAGTAATGTTTATAATACTAACAGGGTCTCGCACAAGAACGCTCGATGTTTAAACGTGAATAAAACAAGTTGTATGTGAGATATCCATTTGTTTTTTTATTTTAAAGAATATTTTATGGCATTAACTATCGAATATAACGTTGAAATGTCCGCCATGGCTTTGCTTGGTGGTACGTATTCAGGAGGTCCAATTTTCGACGATTTTGTCGCATAAATCTGGCTGAATTTGCTGGATAGCGTTCGTCATGTTGACTTTGAGGGCGTCAATTGTTTGCGGTTTATTTGCATAGACCTGGGATTTAAGATCGCCCCAAAGGAAGAAGTTTAAAGGCATTAAATTGTTTGATCTCGGTGGCTAGTTCATGTCGCCGCTGCGCAAGATAACCATGGCCTTAAATAAATCGTGCCGAATGTCCATCGTGGCATGCGCAGTGTGGCATGTAGCATCCTGTTGGAACCACATTTCATCGGTATCCATATCATACTGTTCAGGCCATAATAAATTATCATCGATCTTTAGCGCCCGCCGTTAACGGTTATGGCAGTGCCAGTTTCGATTTGGAAGAAGTGCAGACTGATGATTCCGCCAGATCAAAATCCGTACCAAACAGTGTCTTTCTCGGGATGCATTTGATGCTGGTGTACATATCTCGTGTGGGTTGGTATGGTCCTAAATTCGACAACTTCCAAAAATGGGCCTCGTCGCTAAAGATAATTTTTTGGCGAAATCTGGGTCAACTTCCAACTGCTCTAGAGCCTAATCAGCGAACTCACGGCGTTGTCCATGTTCGTTTACCTTAAGTCAGTTGAATTTTCTACAGGTGCAGACCCAAGTTCCGACGCAAAATTCACTAAGTTGAAGTTGGAGAAAGGCCAAACTCTTGTGAACGATGAGAAAGTTTTCCCGTACACTCTCACATACAGCATCGATGTTTTCAGCAGACCTTCTGTTTCGGTGACGCACGGGTTATTGGCTGATTATTTATCAAACCGGTTAACTCAAATTTGGCCACCAAGCGTCAAATAGTCGACTCGGTGGGACAATTGTGGCGAGGATGAAAACCACGAAATACCCGGAACGTTTCTCGAACGGAGCACCAATTTTTAAAATAAAATTTGATGATTTGTACACGTTGTTAAACGTTATAACCTTTTACGGTGATTTGCCATACACTACTGAAGAATTAACAATAAACTTGACAGATGCTTTAACAACATGGCCGCTATAGCCTAACATATTTCAAGCATCTCTATTGAAAGACTCAATATGTTACAATTAATGTAGATGATTATAATATTATAATAATTAATAGCAACAAGTAGGACAGTCCGTTACTTTTTTGCCTTAGTATACTTAAAGGAGTTATTTAAATATTTGTCTAAATAAGGAAGCCCCTGTTATTATTCAAATCATATAATCTTTGCTTTTTCAAAAAGTATTTGCCTATGTGTTTTCCTCATATATTAGTTTTTCACCATTATACATAAAATACTCTGTGATAAATGATTGGATCAATCTCACAGGAATGATATCTTTCTTTTTTCAGTATCGTTTACATTTTTTTTCGTGTTATCTGGTAAAGCTAACTTTTGCGATTACTTCTTTTTTGGACCACCTTTTATATCTACTTGATCTCAAGACGTCAATATTGTGCATTGACGTCATTACTTGTTTCTATACATTGACATATAATTGCAGTTGTAATAAACATATTTTTCTATAGTGAAAACAAAATTACTGCAATAAATACAATTATAAATAATTGAGTGACGTTTTTTGTTAAATTGTTACGTTTAGTATGATTAGTACATATGGTTAGTACATTGCTACAGCAGTTAACAGCCGACTATTAGTAAAATACTAAAAATATACAAGTATACATTCAAAATGAATTTATTAATTTCTTTTATTTATAACCTAAAATTAAATATTTTTATATAATAGGTGTCTATACAATATTCTAATATGTAGTAATAATAATGTAATAGGTATATTCGATACATCTACAATCAAATAAAATTACAATCCATTCCTATCTGATATCGTGCCGTAATTTAAAGTAATTTATATACATATTAAATTACTGAAAGCACCAACACCGAGGGAGATCTAAAAATCGTGCCAATTCTGCTATCCCACTATGATAAATTATGTATAAAGTAGCGTTAGTGTTAAGCCAAAACAATCACGATTTAATCGTTTATTAATCCTTACGTATAGCAATGATTCTATAAGTAAATAAATAATAATCTATGGCGTTCATACGTTCAATAGTACAAATTAGAGTTTCGGTAGTGGGTTATTGATTTCATAACAGTGTAACGAATGTACATTTAAATATCAAAATAAATATTCGAAAGGTGTTTATATAAATGATAAAATAGTACAAAATATTTCCTGGCAGTCCACTTGAGATATGTATCTCTGAAAATATATTCAATCTTAAATAACACTTATTGATCAAATAGGCAAAACACAATAAGTGTTTAGTACTAATGAAAATATTTTTACTTTTCATATATACATATGTATATATTCATATGTAGTAAGTGGATATCTTCCGGACCTTATATGCACAAAGTATTGTGAAAAAAAATACTGCAGAATATGTACGATATCTAAATGAAAAATGCAATGCAATTTTTTGCATTTTTACACTTTATTTGCCTATTAAAACGATTATTATAATAAAACAATGTAAATATGTTACTAAAATTAATGTACATTAATGTACAAATATGAGGAGCTGGCGAACAAAACGGTATAGTTAAGCTTCTGGTGAAAATAATTTTTTTAATCCGGACGTTTTTGGCCCACTGATTACAAATCTGAACTCATTTCCAAGCAAAGCTACCTAAAACTGTGCTAAAATTGAGTCCAGTATTTGTGATTTTGATCAAAACGGTACAATTACAATAAAGTTTCGACAGTTTTGAAAAAGCGAGCACGTTTTCGTTCAAAATAGAATAATTTTCATAAAAATTTGTAAGATGTAAAACGAAATAAGTGACTTCCATCTTTTTTGCACTGAGGTTACACTAGCTTTTGTTTTTATTAGTAGAAAATAAGATAAAGTCTGTGGTCAAAGAGTGTAATCTGTGGTAATCAGCTGTTTGAGTTCTTGGTTGTCGATTGTTCACTCAAAGTTATTGAGTTATTTTGGGAACAACTGGGAACAGTATCAAGAGTTAAGTTGGTATAAATAAATTTTAGGGACTTCACAGGAATGCAACAAGGACGAGAGGGAAGATAGTAGGATATCAGGAAAGTGGACACGACGAAGGTTGCGATTCTGAGGAAATATATATTTAGCTCAGTATATAATGAAAGCACTGGTGATTTTTTATTTTGAGAGAGAAGTGACTCATTGTTTCTTTCAGAAGGTACTGTTTTCATGTTCTATGATCAATAAGTTTAGAATTATTAAACAGTAATAAATAAACGTTTTTAAACTACTTGTATCTTAATTGACGTAACCTAACTCACAAAAACTTATGTTTGCAGTCAAAATGGCTTCATTGCATCCTGGCAATGAAAACGTAATAATTACACCGGTCTCAAACAAAGCGACATAAGTGTATTTTTCAAATTTAAGTATCTTTCGTTTTATTAGAGATAGGAATCTGGATTTAACATATATCAAATAAAGTCACAAACTCCATATGGGTAAATAAAAAACCACGCCAAAATCACACTGTAAGTATGTCATTCAGTCTGTTTTAATTTCGTGTAATTATACCGTTTCGTTTGCCAGCTCCTCATATAATGGCTTCAGGTAGTTCAGATGATGGTTTACTAAACGAAAACGTAATAATAATCAAAATGTAGTTCTTATTTTTACTGAAATTGTAAAATATAATAACGTATTAAAATCCAACTATTGAAAACAGAAGAGTAAATTGTGAAAATTTGTAAAATATACCTTTTGCTTTCCTCATATGTCATACATTATAAAAGATTCAATTCAGATGAATCCATGCATGTATTTTTTACGATCTAAATAACGGGAATGTTTATTTAAGAGCCGTAGTTATCGGTGGCAATAATTCTTTGTCAGCTCCTCCCACATTAATTGGTCCTAACTATCCTGTCACCAGACAAGAGTTTTCTTAAACGTTCTAAACTTAACACATGCTAGAAGATACATCGACTACCTTCTGTTTGCTGACGGTTTTACGAGCATGATTTATGACGAACACACAAATAGCTGGCTGATAACCGCAGTTTTCGACATATTTTTCTTTTAATTTCTGTGGCGAACCAATTTAGAGGATCAGTCGCTTGTATTAATCGATCTGTTGATCAAATAATTCATAAGAACTACATAACTTTTGTTTTTACTACCGTTTACTTCCAACGCAAATATAGAATACATTAATCAGCATTAATCGAAAATGAGACACGGGAGACATTTATAACGGATTCTTTTGAGAATTAGATTTACAACGATTCTTTACTTGTTTTCTTCAGTGAGGGTCTACGGAAAATAGAATTTCTCTTTGTAAATAAGAGAGAACTACAAAGAAAGTAATACATTATTTATAATTAGGTAATATATTGCATTTAAATGAGTCTATATCTAAATACTTTTAAAACTACATATAAATGAAAAATGTACTGCCTTCCTTATTAAAACTATTTTCATATTTTTAGGCATATAGTTTTTACGTAAAGGTATAAACCCAAGATATAAATCAACTGTATTTCGTTACTTTTATGGATTATGGATTTGCACTGCTAGCCACATCAGCGTCGATAGTAAATTGATGCATATTTGGCGATAGCAAGGATAAAGAGTGCATTGCCTTGACCGGGAATCGAACCCGGCTCTCCCAATTGCCGGTTGGTTGCTCTGACCGCTGAGCTATCGAGGCACACTCATTATCCCTGCTAATGCGTCAGTTTAACGCGTCGCTACAGTACTCCCCCCTAGAGACATGGTTTGTCCAGATACAATTAACGGAATGTGGCCGCGTTCGCCATTCTTACGAACCGTTGTTCGGTAACCCACGGACTATAGGGCGATGGATAGGATGGGAATCGAATCCGCGAATTTGAGGTGTAAGGGATGTTGGATGTACTGGAGCGAATCACATCATGTCGGGGTCACCACTTTGGCGATATCAAGGATAAAGAGTACTTATGCCTCGACCGGGAATCGAACCCGGCTCTTCCAATTTCCGGTTAGTTGCTCTGACCGCTGAGCTACCGAGGCACACTCATTATCCTTGCTAATGCGCCAGTTTAATGCGTCACTACATATATTTAGAAGGCAGGTCATATTTATACATGTCTGTGTTTGAATGATATGGTCTATTACATTATTCTCTCTAGTAAGTAAGTGTTGTTTTAGATTATTGAAATAAAGGTCAATTATTGGTATGATCAAAAAATATTCATATTGAAATAAAAATGATTTTTCATCGTCTGTGATTAAACTAAACCATTACATTATTCATTAAGGTCAATATTTTGAAAGTATTTTGAAAATAATAGCTCACTAAAACAGTTATTTAAAAACTATTAGTACACTATTGGTTTTACACTTAGTAAAATACAGATAAAAATTTAATCAAAAAGTGATCAAGTAGTCTAATGAAAAATAACTTGAACAAGAACCAACATAAACATTACTGATAAGTAGTAAACTAAACACATAACTACAAAAAAGCTCTTGACAAAAAGTTCCATGAAAACAATTGATAGGCATTATAACAAAAAGCATTAAAAGCTTTCTTATATATTAGGATTAAAATAAATTTAACAGGGATAAGTTTAAAGATGTACATGGAACCCTTTTTAAATGTAATACAAAATCGACTTCTTATGTTCAAAGCAGCAGGTTCTGAAGGAGGAAGTCACGCTTACAATGAAACTCGAAAATAAAAAATAAGGGATTGATGAAGAAAAATAAATAATATACGTATATAATATTTTTTCCATCACTGTGTTTTTAAGGGTTAGATATTTTTTATTTTTTTACGCTAATGATAATACCCTTCTAAATGACCTTATATGGTAAGAATTGAGGGTGACTACCTCGTGAAATACATTTCTCGATCGATTTTACCTTTATCAGCTAGTACCATTTATCACTATGACTATAACTCTTGTTAAAACATTCTTCTAAAGTCTGTATTATTATCAAAAGATAGCTTAAAATAAAAAACAGTAAGAGAATGCAAAAATACATTCCAGCCTTAAAAACTCTTTGATGGTACATATTATATATTTATGGATTTACACATCGAAATATTCCTCAACAAACATTACTCTTTTGTGATTATTAGGGTTTACACACTTATTTTGTTAGAAGTTAATATTAAACTCACACAGGCTCAGGTAGAAGTGCCAAATTCTCCTCGTTGGGAGATGAAGATAAGCAGGCACCTCCCTATAGTTCGCCACCCCGGATCACAGTACAGTTATTGTGATCCATTCAGGGCTCCCATCCATTTTTCAGACGTAGCAATAACGGTAACAAGTGCTAGAATATTATTAGCTCTATGCCGGATTCTGAACTGTGTGCCCACCGTATTATCAACTGGCTTGGGATGTGGAAAATAATTTATTTATTGAAACTGAAACCGATGGTGAATGACGAGTTTCTTGATCCCTGAATTAAAATAAAGTATTTTAATTATTAGCAGTATTTATTTTAAACTAATGTTACTGTGGTTTCCATAAATTCCATCCATGTACCATATTTAAGACAATGGAGACTAATGAATGAAAAAAGGATAACGCTAGAATATTTTCAATACTTGAATTTCCTTGAAGTTGATATGTACTATAGTTGCCTTAATTTGCAATAAGAAATACTTGCGAACTCTGAATAATTTAAAAATTTTTAGCATATAGTTGTGGAAATTTAATTTTGGAATATAATTGCAAATTTAACTCTACTAGCTTTAGGACTTTTATATACAAATGTATATGTAATTGTGTTCAAGGTATTACACGTTGCACAAATTTCTGTTGAAAGGTATGTTTCAACACAACATATAATGTGGGTAACTTTTTAACTAGGTAACGTAATTTTTTAATGCTGCAACAATCAACTCAAACAATAATTATTAATAGCAAATAGGAAAGGTAACACTGCTTCATAAATTACAGCGAATATAATGTTATTTTTTACGCATGTACTTCGTCATTAACGTATTTATTCCGACATTGGTGTACAGCCTAAATAGAACATGATTTAATATTTATTTTGTGAGTAAAAATTATTCACTATCAATATAAAAGCAGCATAAAACATATCTTTCGAAGATTACGGTTTTATTGCTATTCTGATTATGTTATCTCAAAGTAATAAATATAATATTTCACAGTTTCAAGCTAATTTTTATATCTACTTGCATAAATATCATGACAAATGTCACTGATCGTTCGTAAAAAAATACACATCGAAATTCATAAGAATAACTATTTCTACTAAATATTATACAGTGCGTTTATAAACTATTTACATGTACAGTTATTTTTATTCGGTAAACTGTACACGGTCGTTTTCAGTTATTTGAAAGAAAAGTTGTATGGTGCACTATTCTTGTGATAATGTATAGTTGGATTATTGTACACATATGTATTATACTCAGTACTCCAATAATTGCCCCCAATCCATCCGATAAAAGAACCAAAACACTGCGCCACACCTATGACAGTCCCTCGTTCCCTTCAGTTTAGAATCTGATAGAGCTCGAAAAATATTGGATATGTTTAGCTTGAAATGGTATTACATACGAGTGATTTTAATACAGACTGTTAGACTATTCCAGTAGAGACTGGCTCCACTCTCAAATGTTACCATTCCTTTCCTCCAAAGCCCAACCGTTTTGTTTTAACATCTGATAGAGCTCTGATAAAATCTGATATCAATTCTAATTGTTCAGTTTTGTAACTACAAACTAAGAGGACAGTAATACTAGTATTTTATCAAGATATTACGAATAAATTGTAGCTTGTTAAAATTGTTCAATAGACAGTACTCTGTTCACTTTTCAACAGAATCATGTTGATCATCATAGCATTGATGTCAGAGTACTTAAAAGTTATAGTAAAGGTGTTATAACTATTATATATATGAAAATACCATATTTAATATTCTCATAATTCCTGTCTTCTTTCATTTATTTGGTTTTCTTCTTTTTCTTTTATGTACAGTTTACTTAGCATATTTACTACTACATTACTACATAATATACTATATATTGTTACAGTTGATTCATTATTCCATTGTATACTGATATCTTTTATAGTTAAATCATTTATTTCAGTTTTGGAAAAGAAACATGCCATGTCAACAAAAAACATACAATTTTTATTTAATTTTGCAACTGATAGATGTCGACTGATAGAAGCATGATACTTTTTTCAAGACACTGTGTTACTTTAATTTCTTAAGGCTACACCAAAATAACAAGGTGTCATCTATCATACGTATTTTTAATATTTTTCCAAGAATTAAAAAATCATTCTATTGAACCAACGCGGAAAGTTAAGATACTTAAATTTAATACTCTGAACTGTTTATGTTATTATAGGTGAATCAATTTGTGTCGATAAAGATAAGTTTGTTGATAAAAATAGCATTAGAAATTGTATTTATAATACAATTTCTAATATTTCATTCAGTTTTTGTTGCCAACGGTTTGTTGTTCATTACAGATGACTTACTCAGGGCCGTTTTATGTCTCAATAAAACAACTGGTGTGACCACTGTTGGTTAAAAAAAAATTCATAAAGTTTCTCTAATGAAGTCACCATTGTAAATGACAGAACGTTGGCAGCAAGCTCCAGTTTGACACGATATCTTCGGAAAATAAGAAGTAATTGGATAAGTCAGAAACTTTCAGTTTAATATCTAATACATATTTTCAGTTTTGCCACTAATTTCGCCTCTCTTTTGAAAACCAATTTATGAACTATCTTCTTAAAATACTGATTTGTCGTTACTGATATAATTTTTTACTTCTTCAAAGTATGTTAGAGATCACTGGTAAAACTATATATTTTCAAACTAAGATTGAAAAGGAGTTCTTTAAGAAACTTATTCGATTCGTGTTGGCATTGCATTTAATCGTCTCATATTTAATCCGGAAAAAAATGTCAACCCCTTAATCATTTAATTTACTTTCTACATAATTCGAATGAACATATACAGAGAAATAAGAAGATTGACGTTTTTTTCTGTAGTTCTAATGTGGCATGGGAAGGTTCTGTATTTATTTTTCTTTGATATGGTTGTGTAAGTTAGATGAATGTTAAGATAAGTTTGTGAAAACCGTCGAGCAACTTAGCATTGTATTGCAGTTTGGGCAGAGACCGGTGATTTCCGGGATGCCCACTCCGGGATGTCGGGCTCCACTACAATGGACCACCCCCAGCTGCCTTTCCCTGCTGCTGTTAGAAGTCGAACGCGAGATCGAAAAGGTAAATCTATAGTTACACTTTTTTGTAGTAAAACTCTTAGATTGGGTCTCAACGAGTTGGACGAATTAAATAATTATTGCTGTTAATACGTGTCAGTTAAAAAAAATATTCGAGTCGCGAAAATACCTTTCATGTAGGCTACATAAAGTATAATAACATTATAATAAGGAGATTTTCTATAGCCTTTATTAATTTATACCGGGGTTGAAATGTATATATGGATAATAAACTGTAGCATTGAAAATAAGTACCTCAAGGACATTTTTCATATAAATATTGTCATATTCTAAGTAGAAATTTGAAAAAAATGTGACTTAGTGGCAGTGAAGAACTAAATCTCTTCACTGCCACTAATTGCAGTTTCTGCAAGTCGCATTTTCAAGTTGCATTTTCATGCATCTCTGCAAGTCGCACACTGAAATATTGAAACGAAATGTCGTGATATAATATCTCATGAACAAAGCGATAATAAAAGTAAAATCAGTATTCTATAATATCAGCAGCAGTTTATGATGATTTACTGTAAATAACTGGAAATTGTCTTGTGTAAGAAATAATACAGCGTTGTGAAAAATTGTATCTTGTTTTAGTACTCTACATTAAAATTTAGTTTTAAAACTCGATTTTTTTATATAGTATATGGTTTTAGTGGAAATAAATATACTGAATCTAGAAAATATCATCAGAAAAATATCTACTTAGTATTCTACCTAGAATTTTTGTTTAAAGAAGATATACGTATTTTAATTTTGTTAATTACATTTTATAAAATGCGGTATAAAATTCCACATTAAATTCATATCATACGGGCTTTATACAGGGGGCATTAAATCAGGAGATCAGAACGGCCTACGCGACGAGCGATAGTTTCTCATATCTGTTATCTAACATATGGTAGAGTTCATTGATTGATATGTTACTATTGTATACAGGTGCACCATCTTATTGGTATTACAGATTGTGTAACTCAGTTAATGATACATCATCTAAATAGCCTAAAACGGCTATTTTAAATATATAGGCATCACTGGGTGTTCAAATTTTAATTACAAAAATTTAGCCCTATTACTTTGCCAACCTCTATAATACACAAAACATTAAAACTAAAATTAGTCTGAAATCCACTGCTTCCGATTACATGTTGATTCTCATCTGAACAGTAGTGGTAATTGTGATGGCTGTATAGTTTATTTCATCGCTATTTTCCAAATAAAAAATCCCAAAACAAAACCTTAGCTTGGTATTATGGCTAGGCTCAGGTAGACTCTTCCGTTTATCGACAAGATAAGAGAGTTTTTTATTTGGCAAAAAGCGATGAAATGAATAGTAAATGCTTTTATGGCAATTTTCTTTGTTAAATTATCATACTAAATTATTCAGGAAATTATCGTACCAAAAATTAATCATCTTTTATACGCACTAACGTATTTTTGGCAAAACTCACGTGATTTCATAAACATAGCTGTAACTTTTGTATGCGTTAATATAACTAGGCATGATATTTCACGTTTTTTTTTTTTTATTATTTTTATTAAACTCAGTATAAGAAAGCTGTAACTCTTTTCCGGCAGCTGTAGTGTAAGAATTTGGATAGGCATTGATGTGAAAGGTCCTCGTTAGTGTAATTCAGTCTAGTCATTATTAATATTATATTCTCACAGCACTGACTATAACTCAACTATATTCACATCCAAGATAATACTACATGTAAACAAAGATCAGCACATAATCATTATATGGTTTTTTAATAGTTCTGCAATAATTTAACATGTGGTGATAGCTTAATTTTGTTCAGCAGTTTTAATACATGAGTTAAGCTCACTACTGAGAATCCATCTGCTGTTTCTTGTTATTATTAAAAATAGACCATCCTGAGATACAACCAGTAGGCTTAGAGAAATGCAACTATATAATGTTACAGAATTCAAGAATTCAAAAATTCGATTAGTGACCAACAACCTGATTAATGATAAATATGATGGCATAAACGAATGTCAATCAAAATTATTTCATTAGAGTTATCAATGAGTTACTACCTTGTATTATAGTAAAAATAAATTTAAAGAAGGTAAGTACATAGTATGCTTATTCATATGAATATACCCGTCGACGAACTACAGTCACATGATTATCAACAAAAACTTGAGTTTTATGACACCTCGTTAGAATATATAGAATAAGATGCATTTTTAAATGATGTTAATTTGACAAATAATGATGTGAGATCTTAACAGTACTATATCGTAGTACTCGTACGTGATAGTACCGTCTAGTAATACCATGATGTACGGGGTATTCTATTTAAAAATCTTGCAATGATGTCATTTTCTATGCGGGAAAACGAGAAGTTGCATGAACCAACAGATATCACTCTCAGAAATAATATCGTGGAATAGGTACCTTGCCACCCAATGTTTAGAAATATGGTTTAAAACATGGCGACGATATTGCCACTTCAATATTATCGTGGTTCAGCCTGTGGGTGTGCAGACAAATTTTACGTAAAATACACACCCCAGGTAATATAAAATTTTATCACATGTTCCTGTAATTTTTATGTGTTAAAGGACCCACCCTTTATTACATATTTTGTATAGGACCGGCCTAACTGCAATACACAAGCATAATTTTGGTTTTGAGTAGCTCATTAGCAATGTTTATGTTTTGTTAACGCTTAGAATTATTTATAAAAGGCAAATGAGAAGTATATAAATTAAAGATTGACTCATGACATTAGAATATTAGATTATTTATTTTTAAATAGTCCACATAACGGTACATAAATACAAATTCTGCAACTATCAGAAACAATCAAGAGACTTAAAATGAAAAAATATATATATTTTTAAATACACAATATATTTAAATATAAATGTCATCGACATTTTTTGCCACATTATACCGTTGCACCCACTTTTGTATGAATAATTTTGACTTTTTCATGTATTTAACAATCGCTAATTGCGACATTTTCAAACCTTTCGGGTGGGTGCACAGGAATATAGCGTAGTAGCACGACGTGTTAAACACTCATAGGGCCTAACGTGTTTCTCTTACAAAAGGTTAACCACAACTGAATCTTTTCTGACAGTGCATCAAGGATAAAAGTTCCCTCTATCAACTCATGAAGAATATAGAGCGATACCTTTTACCGATTGTAAGTAAAGTCTACCACGCTTCTACTTGACCGACTGATGTGTAGAAAATCATAATATTATTGCATGAAAAATTGTCAACTCAATGCATGTTATTTTTTATTCCATTAGAATTATAACTTTGAACGGAAAAATTCATAGTTCACTACTCTACAAAGGGCGATAGTTTATTAAAATAACGTAGTTATTTACTTCAAGTGGGGAGGATTATTCTTATCACCATACCTGTAGTATTAGCATAGTAAGGGTGTTTTCATAACAGTATGGCCTATACAAAGGCTTAATGCAATTTGTAACTCAAATCTGAGCCTGATGGACTCATCAATTTCCAATGAACTGTGCCTAAAGATAATTTTAATATATCCAAACAAATATCTCTTTTATATATAGAATCAGCACCACTAACATTAATTATGTGTAAATAATTTACGTGGTAGCGTCACGGAACGAAATTTATATGACCACAATGCTACCTTATAAACATAAGATAAACAAAGATTATTTTTGATTCCGAAAGCTTTAAGATAATTTATAGGGCGAACATATGCTCCTAAAATAAATTTAACGTAAAATGGACTCGGTATTTGTAAATATAACATACCAGTGCATACAAAGTGCAGTATACTCTACCGAAACATACATAGGTATCCAAAATACTTGATTTTTGTTTAATTGTCGTGTAGATATACTGCCCAATCAGTTTTATAGTGTATATCAGAAGTTATAATCCAATAATGGATGTTATGTTATTGATCTCTATAAAATCTAACATTTATTCCGAATATGTCATGAAAACTGACATTAAATCATTTATTAAACTGCATTGTAGTTGGATAAATATGATGAGTACAACTCGTTAATATGGTACCTAGATCATTGTAGGTATACATAGAGTCCGAAAAATTTTCAGTAGGTAAAAATGTTTGAGGAGATAGATATATATATAGGTGCATAACGAAATAGCGGTACATGTAAAGTTTGATAATGTACGGATTAGATGACTTTGAGTCGAAACCATCACTTAGGCTTAACTCAGACGTACCACTTTTCAACGACAAAATGGTCGTTGGGCTGTTGCACCTATCGACCACATTACCACAGCCACCACCACACAGCCCTTTTTTTCGATAGGAAACGTGCAATCGACGCGCAATGCAATAATGGAATTAATGAACAACTACCACAATGATCGGCAGTCTTTGGTTCTTTTCGTCTGTGGTTGGTTTGTGGCCGGTAGGTCGCAAGTGTGAGTTGGGTTCAGTTATTACCTGCGACAATTTTGTGGGTGATATCAACCACGCATTGAGATTGTCGTCGAAGTCGACTACACAGTGTCGGTCGTGTGAGTGCTAACCTACGTTTCCGTATTAATTTGCTACTCTCCACTAGCGACGACTTTTCTGTGGTTCCAATGTCATTGTAAAGTGGTACGTATGAGTTAAGCCTTAGAGTCGAGGGACGATTCTACTCTAAGTGAAGGCTTCAACAACTCATTGGAAAATTCACTGAATGTATATGTAGGGATTGCCAGAGGAAAATCTTAGGTGCAAATACTTTACTTAATAACATTTTACTAATACAATATTTAGGTGTAATAGAAATTAAATACAGTTCTCAGTGCGATGTTAGAAAAAATATTTACGTAGTATAGGGCATCTCAGTTGAAACTATAGGATTTGTGTTGCGCGCTATTTGTGTTCTGTCAATGTTATGGCATCAGTATTTAGCGACTGTTATCTACAAACCATACGATGTCAACAGACCGCGATTTACAGTTCGACAACGAATAGTTTGTGTACAACTGTTTTATGAAAGTCAGCGATCATTTACAGTTGCACTAAGAAAAATTGGCCATTAAAATAATAAATATAATAAGTTTAGGAGACGTTAAACCTAGAGCGGTTACGTTAACTAACGACTCATTTCTTTGAAAAGTTTATCATTAAAAGTTAGTTATAAGAGTTTTTATTATTTGTATTTATTTCCACTGAAATGGAAGAAAATTTTATGGAACAGTTAGAACATTAAGATCTAATTTAAGCAGATTGTTCTTTATTGTTTACAAATTCATTATTGCTTTACATTATAAATTAGAATTATCAAAAAAGGGTAAAGTAGTGCAATCGTGTACAAAAATGAAGATAAATAGCAGGGTCATTTTAAGAAATATTTTTATAGTAAGTAAAAGTTTTTATAAAATAAAAATTTAGTCACATATTGAACAATCTCAACATACATTTTATTCATATATAGTTTACATAATTAACATAATGCTAATTAAAGAAACATAAATTTAATAACTCAACTAATGTTTAGTATAAACATAAAATAAACAAAACGAAAAAAACAGGAGATCAAATTTTACCGAAAAATTACATGTTACTCAGTGTTTCGGTGTCTAAGCTAGCATCATCTTCAGATGATTAAAACTTTAAATCTACTTAATAGAACTTGACAAAATATTAAACTACCCATATTCATTAGTTATTAAGCTACTCTTTATCTATACCTTAGTTTTGTTCAGGTTTAATAAACTATTGTCAATATTTTTCTAGTTTCATGCACCGTTCATATAATTCACTCGTTGCTACTATTTTTCTTTTTTTTTGGTTAGTGAAGAGTGAAAAAATATCACTGGTTAATGTCCATTCTATTAATATCGTGCTTCACCAAAACAATCTAACAATTGGTTGTTAAGGATAACATTCGTGTCTTTGTTCGTACTTTGAGTTTCCAATAGTAGTCAAAGGTATATTGGGCAGATGAAAAGAGCAATTGTAAATAGATGCAAGAACCACATGGTCCATTTAAAGTATGGAATATTGGCAAAATCTTCTGTTGTCCAACATGTTTTCGAAAATAATCATAGAACAGAGTGGAGTAACTTGATTAGTTATGGGTATAATTAAACAGATTGTTGAATACATTTGAAAGCATGAAGATAGCTGTGAGTAAATGCCTAACCACATTAGTTTTGGGTGATATGGTGAAGACATTAGTCGATAAGTGAACTCGTTGCTGTTTACCAACCATAAATGGAAATAGCTATATGTGGTTAGGGTATTAGAAATAGTGGTGTAGTTAAACCGGAATCTATTATTCCCTCACTGTTTACTAACATGAAAATAAATGTCACAAAGTGTGAATTTGTTAGTGAACAGTGTATGAAATGAGAACAAAAAATTGTGTCGGTTTACATAACCTCAAACTTATAAATAAATACTAGAAGTAACTTAAAATTAGTTTTAATCATCTCTTGATTTCAATAAAATGGGCGTCGAGTAATGTGTAATCTTTAGGTGTTGGACAACTGGTCTATTGTTTCACAAACATTTGAAGAATTATATAAATTATATACTTGCGTGTTGTTTTAAAAATGAATTGTAATGTGAAAAGTAGAAGTACAAAAAGTAAGTAAAAGTCTAGAAAACATGCCTATAATATGTCTAAAATAAGAAATAGTGATAATCCATTAGTTGCAAGTAAAATGCTTTAAAACACATAATACTAAGAAGTAGCTCGCCGTTAAAAAATATTAAGAGTATTTTATGCATACGGCAATTAATATTTATTCTCCCAACAAAAGTAATTAAATTTTTAGATGCAGATTTATAATTCATAAAATAGAACATAATCCATCCGTACTTAAATAAACCTAAAAATTGAAGAGCTGAGCTTTAAAAATAAAGGGAGAAAATATCAACGACATTATATACAGCGATCTAAAGCGGTTCGTGTTTGAGAAACTGATTAAAAATTCAGCCGCTAAGCCTCGGAAAGTGCCAGGAAACCTGATCGGAAGATTTTGCAATTATTTTTCCTTCTTTTCATTCAACATGTAGACTCAGTGCAGATGTAAAACTACACACGTATCCCATAGATTTACCTCTTTTTTTGTCAAGCGCTGCCTCTGAATTCTCCACAGTAAATGACTATATTGGTTTTGTTGAAATAAGATATCTGAAGAATAGCAAACAATGTTCATTTGTTGTCATTTCGATACGGTTATTTATAGTTAACAGTATAATTGTTAATATATTAACATTTTTGCAATGAATATGGATGTAGATTAAATTTATATAGGTACATTCAATTTTGTCAAACTACCTCGGCGCTGTAATTGGCGGAGATAATCTAAAGAAACATGGTAAGTGGGACAATAGATGCAACAAAGAAGACTTGTCTTGTCTTGAGAATTGTTTTTATATACATATATTCGTATATGTATTTATTAACTAAATTGTATATTTAATTACATATGGTCTATGACAATAATGCAACCTCAAGGTATTGTCTGACCAGCATTTTTTTATGTACAACATAATTATTTTAAAAATATAAGAAAAATTATGATACTGTAATTATTTTTTGTGGATTTACGAAATATAAAATTGCTAACCAATTTTCTATGGAAGAATGGGAAACCAATTAAATACGTGTTACCTACCTTAAAATCTAATGAAATTAGTTACCTGGTATTTAGTTAATATTTAAGTAGATTTAGAGGATTTAAAATTGGATTTTATCATTTTAGACATTTATCATCATGAAAGTCACATACGTTTTAAATTCTATGAAAATCCAACGGCATGTTATTTCTTTTAAATACCTCATTGCCTCTATGAAATTGATCTTCTCCTCGACTCAGTTTGAGTTTAGTTTGGAGACACAGAAAGTAGACTTCCTTCTCCAGAAAGCCTACAGGCAGGCTTGAGTAGTGGAAGGTTACACATATAGACGCGGACAAACACCCAGCCATGAGGGAAGTGCCAAGTTCCCTCTGGTGAGAATCGAACTCACGCAGACAATGTGCCCAATATTTGGCCCAGTTGCCACCCTGTTACCAAATACCAAGCCAGCACCACCGCGTCATGAGAATGAGACAATGTGTCACCCATCCAAGTCGCACCTAGCATTTCGTTGCTTGACTTTGAATAGCGCAGATCTAACAATGAACGGAGTACGCTGCTTCATTCTCTCAAAGGCTACTTGAGAGGATGAGGCAGCGTACTTTGCCAACTTGCCTCAAGTTGGCAAAGAGCAGTAGTCCTGCTCGGCCTACAAACCCCCATTCCAAGGCCACTACGTCTGTCAGAATATTAACGTGACGTACCTCAGTCGTCTTTAGATTATAAGAAATGCCAGTTGTATACGATAACATAAGCAGATGATAATTGCGTACAATAAATGTACGCAATTGTATTTTTCCTATATATGTGGGAATAGTATTTTGGATGTTTTCATTAAAATATCTCCATTAAATATTTCCTTACAATGGTTTGTTATGTAGCATCATATAATACGTGTAACGTACAAGATTTATACGATTGTCAATAATACATAATACAAAAAAATTATATACATAATTTTTTGAACTTAGGTAAAAACGATGGTGTCATAAATATTTGTGTGAATATAAACTAGTGATATGCTTGAGATTTCTAGACGGCTCTAAATAAAACTAAATAAATAATAGAAATATTATAGGAGACGAGTATTTTAAACAAACGATAAGAAATATACAGTCGATATGTAAAACTAAAATATGTTATATATAATTATAGAAACAGTATTATGTGTTTAATATAAAATTGTAAATAAAAAAAGTATCAGATATTATTTCTTACTTGAAAAGTACAAAACGTCTATTCCCATTCAAATGCAGTACATTTTATTTTGAAGCAGACTTTAAATGAAGTTTTGTCAATCACTTTAATCTTCATAGGCTCAAAAATGCTTGTGGTAAACTTAATATAATATTTAACGACAATCAGATTTTTTGTTGGTAAATGTATAAAAAATTACTTTCTTCATTTCAACTTCAATAACTTATATGTTGGAAATTAAGTCATTTTCTTTTATAATAATAATAATATATCTTCGTATTGTATCCTCTATAATCCCTTAGATTTTTGGCATATAAAAACTGGAACACTCAGTATATGTATTTGGAAATGTAATAATTTTGGCCTACACGTTTTTGGTATATTACAGTTCTTGCAATACTTATGGGATTCTTCTAAAATTGATACTCTAAAAATTCGTAACTATTTCACACGGTCATAAGAAATATGTTACGAAACTTCTCAACTTTTTTCTCAAAAAATTAGCTACTAAAAACATTATTGAAATGCGTAATATGAAAGAGTATGAATGTTCATTCATACTCTTGGAATGGAGTGGACTCATATTTCTTTGTAAGCAGTTGTTTTCTTAATTATCTACATTTATAATAATACATATTTTGTCTTGGTTGTTGCATTTGCATTTATTTTGACTCTCGACGCTTTAAATTATTATTTTGGTTCACCCTGTATACATAAGTTTTGGCGTTTTAAATCCTTATCCCTGTCTTCCTAAATTGTTTATTATTCTACAAAAAACAAGAAACTTAAAAGGGCTAAGAACACAACACTGTTCAATTGAAAAGAATGTCAATTGATGATCAACTAAGTTCGACAACAAGTACAATTCACATAATTATCAAAATAGTTTTTTAGTTGTTAATTGCTGCACCATAAGATTGAAGTACAAAGTTGCGCATTGTATTTAACACCTTGGCAAGGACAAAACTTATATTCACCATTGTAAATTTCATGTCTCTTTTCAGTTATTTTCGTTGTTCACAGTTGTGTTTCGACAGTTTTCGGGATATAGAGCATGTACCTAAGCGTCACCACAGCACAAGAACTCGTATTGAATGTTTATATTACGAAACAATATTATTTACTGTTTTATCATCTATCTATTTCACCACCACCAATCATAGTATACTGTAAAGTTTGAAAACTACACTTAACAATTTTCTTATTCTACATTATTATAAGAAAATAATTATTATAGACCGACAACTTACGCAATTATTTGAGATTGTAGCTTAAATTATGTTAGCTAAATACTTATGACTAAGTAATTTAATTAGGCTCTAACGTATTAAAAATATAACACTTTCCTTATCTGAGCGGCAACAATTGTCAGTAATCAAACAAAATATTATCAGTTATCGAATGACTATATTAACTTAATTTAAAAACGTCTGAATATCTATCCAGATAAATTCGATTCGATGGCGATAGAAAGTAAAGGTACAAAAATATAATGGACCACTTTATAATATTTGACAGGTGAAGATGTCGGCGAAACGCCAATAGCGTCGCTGTCACGGAATAGATGATTGATGGCGGCGGTACGTTCTCAAAGAAAATTTATCACAGTCGCGTTTTTACCTTATCTTTAATGGTTGCTTACTAATCAAACAATTTTAGTATAGCCCATTCCGCGACCGTTCTGGAATCCATAATCGTTGTTTACTCCGTGGTCTCGTGACGATTCGCCGTTGTAACCAATCAGTCGTCCCTTTGTTTGGCGAATTTCGTTTCCACATTATTCGTTGATATGAATCTAAATGGATCAGAGAAGCGGTTATTTATCATTAACATATTGCTTATTCAAAATATTTTTAATATGAAAAGTCCTTGAGAGCCTAAATATAACATACACAAGAAGTAGAATGTGATACCTTGATATATGTAGATGTATTTAAAACTAGATAAATATTCAGGACCTGAAACTATGTATATGAGTTTTGGTAGTTGATATCTACTTAGTTGCTTAGAATACGTAAAAGCATATAATACGCTGCACTATATTGCAATATAATACACTGTATAATATAACCTATTTCATAAAAAAGTCTTCGACTACCTCATCATTTATTATTAAGTCTACAATTTACATTTAATATCTAAAACATACTTTTCGACTCGGCATAGCTTCATTTACCGCGGCGGTCGATTCCAAGAAAACAACACACATGCTCACCTAGTCGACACATCAGTGCGTGTTTTTAATGTGATAATTCAGACGTAAGGAATAATCAGTCGTCAAGCTATCTCGACCGTTCACGCTACAAGAACCGCTGCGTTTCTTTGGGCGTTTGTATAATATACAGTCTATATACACAACACTACAATATTCTGCCTCACAGTTTTCATAAACAGCGAAAATATCCCCCATGCCAAGTTCCATAGAAAATGTTTTCTATGGACTTGGCATGGGGGATATGTGGATAGTCCTTAAATGTTTCGACGTTATTTTCCCTGTTTCATTATAGCAAACAACTTTGATATTTATATTTATATAGACAAGCAACTTTGATATTTAGGATCGTTGTATCCATTCCTAGTTTCTTTCATCAATCCGTTCACCTATAGACTCCCTCTGGTAAATTCTCGCTATTTTTTAGGCAATAGAAATTTCAGAAAACATCGCGAAAGACCAGAGATATTCGTTTTCTATGTGATAAAACCTGAAAGTTTCGATTGTTTATAGGTCATGGAAACATAATTTTCACTCCAAACCACTACTACATAGTCGAAAACTTTAAAATATCATGTAAAGTCCCTACGACGTAACTACCACTATACTATTTCGACATTCTAAAAACTATGTGACAAATAGGTAATACCATTATTGGTACTACACTATACTACTTCATTGGTATAATAAGTTTATAGTAATTTGACTTGGTAACGATATACCATTCAATATAATTAAAAAATTACTTGGAAGGACGAGGGGCATTCAAATATAAACGAGCCCTTTACTTCTGAGGACATAGACAGCATGTCGGGGGTAAGTGGAGCTTCGGAAAGGATAGGGGGCATCCCCTCTAGATGACTTAAGGCCAATCCGAATGCCCGATCGGTTTGTTTAGTTGTCCTCACCATGATCGAAAGGGAGGTTATCATTAGGTTGCGCAACGCATCATAATAAAGTTTTTAACGAACGAAGGCATTAAAATAGCCAAAATTCGGGACCGAGTGTAATAAATCAGTAAGGAAACGGAAATCAGTGTTGGAAGTGTACACACCATCATCCGAGACCACCTCGAATTCCTAAAAATCTCGGCGAGGTGGGTTCCTTCCACCTCTGCTTACCCATGAAAACAGAAATGCAAAAGTTGAAGTTTGTCAGACGTTGTTTTGAAGGCCAAGCTTTTTTGCAACATATTGTAACGTGAGATGAAACTTTGGGTTCACCACTACACTCCCGAGTCGAAAAGGGCCAGTATGGAGAGGAGAAAAAAGTGGAAGTCGGGACCATCAAAAGCCAAAACTCGCTTGTCAGCCGGGAAGGTGATGTCAACGGTTTTTTGGAACTTTTAAGGAGTTTTACTCGTTGATTTCCTTCCGAATGTCGCACAGTAAACGCTGCCTACTACTGTGACCTTCTTGACCAGGTTCGAGCTGCATATCGGTCAAAAAGGCGCCTTCAATCCATCCGAGACGTCCTGCTCCTGCATGACAATGCAATACCCCACACTGTAGCCCTAATAACCCAAAAATTGGCTGAAATACATTGGATTACACTTGACCGCCCTCCCTACAGCCCTGACTTTTCACCATGTGATTTCCATATGTTTGGGCATCTTAATGAAGCACTTGGAGGAGAGCATTTTGCGAACGATCAACAGGTTGAATAGTTTGTGCGCAGCTGGTAATAAAACCGGCATGAAAAAACTACCTATTCGATGGGAAGAATACATTAATAAAGAGGGGAGCTATGTAGAAAAAATAACTATAAAGTGTTTTTTCTTCTTAAAATGTAAAATAATTTTTCTTTTTTTGCAAAAGGCTCGTTTATATTTGAATGACCCTCGTAATAAGACAATCGTTCTGGTAGGAAGAGGAAGGAACTGTGTTATGCCTACAATGTTATGGTTTAACGTGATTTTACTGTCATGTGGTACGTTTAGTAAAATTACGTAATAATTATCCACTGGTAGTTCTGATCTTAATTGGAACAGCCTTGATTCTGCTGAGTATATGTTCTGTATTGATGTTTTGGAGATAATTGAAAACCGACGATATTGCGCTATTGAATAGAAGTCCCAAACTTTTGCATATATTTCAGTTTATACACAATCAGGATATTTTATAAGTCGAATGTTAATAGTTTCTTCGATTACTTTCGATACGACTAATAACAAGGTAATAAGGACCTAATTATTTTTTTCTTTAACGACTGTGTAGTGGGCCTCTATATCCTTAGAAATGTTCAGCTATATAACAAGAATGTTGAGTCAAGACAGGTTAATTTCGATATTCATTATTTCTAAATAAAAACGATGAATGTTTATTATTTGATATCTGAGTAGATGGGTATTGAAACATATTTAAATAAAAAGGATAAGTATTTTTCTCTTGTATTTCATACAAAAAAAAAACAGAAATAAGAAATTAAAATTAATAATAAAAATTAACATTAATAAAAATGTCACAGGTACCTTCACATTAATTATAACCTATTAAATAATTTAGTAAAATTATAAAAATGGTTTATAGCAATCAATACCTATAGTAAATACCTTCAATATTACTCATTTTGCAATTTGGTTCCTTTATCAGCAAAGGATTAAAATGATATTTAGTGGTGCAATACCTGGTAAATACATTGATTTTTCAGCCACAAATAGCGGCTTTATGAGATAAAGAGCTTTGTTTAAATAAATATAACGAGACAATTTTCTCTCATAATTTATGTATATTATTGACATGACGTCAATATTTTGTTAAATTACTACCTGTATATTGAGTTGTAAAAATACCTGGAATACTTTTGCATCAGTTTAAGTGGATGTATCTATGCAAATAACGTACATTTATTTCACTTGTATATGCCATAGTTTTATTTGTGAAGAACATGAAACGTAAAACTAACACCGAAAAAGTTACAGATGCTATTAAGTTAATCCTGTCCTTTCATACTAGAGGAGGAGTGCTATTTCGGTGCCAGCTTTAAATAATTGAGCTGACATGTGAGGATTAGTATAAATTTCGTTAAACTAAAATTAATTGGGAACTAAAATTGTAGTAGTATTCGCCTTTCAAGCGTTTGAAGTCATATTTCTGAAAAATTGGTGTGACAAAACAATCAGGGGTTATTATTAATGGAAGTTTAGTATGTAAAGTTGTTTCTGAAGTATTTCTCAAAACGTTAACATCCGCTACAAGAGTATGCTCTGCTAGATTATAATTTATAATCTCGAAAATCTAATAATATTTAATATATCTTATTTTGTTAATGAGTAAACATAAAATTATTAAGTACCAATCTACAACTCATATTCATTTAAAGGAAAATTGGAAAAGCCCTTAAATATGAATTGGGATTTTTTTGCCTAATATAAATTATAATTAACAAATGATTTGGATGTAGATACTTCAACACAAGATGTTATAATCTGCCTAAACAAATACCACACATAGATCGGTAAATAGATAGATATTTATTCATCCAAGCGATCACATACAGTTAAATAGCATAAGTTAATAATACAAGTATAAGATAAAAATTAAATAAAATAATTACATATGTATTAATTATTACAAATAATGCAGAAGAAGAAACACAACATGTTAATTAAAACCCGGATATTCATCTACTGAATAGAAACCAGGGGCAAATAATAACTTCTTTACTACTGTAGAAAATAGATGAATATTTGTAATATTTTTTATATTCATATCAAGTTCATTGCAACTCTCTGTGCCCATGTAATAACAATTCAACTTATATCATCCTAACCTATAAACTAGGTGCTGTAGGTACATTGGTTTCATGACGTCTAGAAATTTCAGTGTAATAATTTTGAAACATCAATTTAGACAAATTTCCTGTTACAAATATCAAACTTAGAAAAACATATAAACGTAATGTTAAAATTTTCTTATTTATAAATATCGACCTACAGGATTTTATGTATTTTAATCTAAATGTGAAACGGATGGCTCTTTTTTTTGAAAAATAAAAATACCACTTCTAAGACGGATGAAAGCATTTTATAATAGATAATAAATTAGAGCTTAAGTTACTTATTGAAATATTCGAAATATTTTCAAGTGATACCATTGTAATATCATCAGAAAAACTGCAATGTATATATATACAGAACTGTATCTAGGTATTGCTTTTTTATATAAAGAAGAGAACCTAATTTCTTTAACAGTAATTCTTGATTTACGCAATCAAGAGCTTTAGACAGATCTATCAATAATGAAATAACGTTATTTTTATTATCTAGTTTCTTATAGATCAACCAAAGAACTTACTAATGCAGGAATTGTGAAATGATTTTTTCTAAAGCCATGTTGATGAAGCGAGAACAATTTATTACTTTCTAAAAGTTATACTATCCTATGGAGTATGTTTCCAATAATTTTAGAAAATACGAGTAATATGGAAATAGGTCTGGAAAAATATCATCTTTAAAACAGATATTAATAATATCTCATAAGAGTTCAGCAATAAATAGGCCCAACCTTTTACTAGTTTTGCTCTGTCAAATTCGAGTTTTTCAGATTCGTTATACTATTTAGTGGTATATTAAAACTTCTTGTTATATTATCTTTATATGATGCAATTATCATTTTTGGCAAATTGATAAAAAATGAATTAAAGTTATATCAGATTTATCAGTGACTATGTTACTATTAATTAAAATGTTGTTTTTATTAATTTATTTTTATTTGTTAAATTATTATTTATTATTTTTCGTACCGTCTCAGATTTATTTTCAGGGTTCGAAATCGTTTTGTGGAAATGGAGACTTCTGGCTTTTCTGATAAGTTAACGATAATTTTTTTATATTTTCATAATATAGTATTCCTTGGAAATTAAATCATCTTGTTGCATATGAAATAAGTCTTTAAGATTTTTGTGCGGACGCCTTTAAGCCTTCTGTTTAGCGTTTCTAAATAATTTGAAAAAAGCCTCAAAAAGCCTCTGTCTACAGTTTAATATAAATTGATTGCCAGTTCTGAGCTTCTAATACTTCTTTGGACTTTTCTGGTGTTCCTTGTAGAAAAAATCTAAATTTAATTGATTCATATCTTACTCAAATTGGAATGTCAAATATAATTTCTTGGGCTGAATGATCTGCTAATATTTGGAACTGACGTGGCATGATCTGTGACGAGATGGCCTAATCTCAAGCAGTTTCAGTAATAACTCATTGCTGTTTACTTTGTTACATATGGATCGAGTCCCTTTTTCGAGTCAAATTTTTTAACAAGGTCAAGCACATGTCAGTGCCCCATATTTTTGTCAAAATGCCCTTCATTAAAACCTCGAGCTGTCGCACGAACACACCTATTTTCAACACCATCAATAAAAATAGTTTTAGTTTCTGCTTGTGAAGTATATACATGATGAATCGTATCAATGTTGCTGCAACTGACACTACTTGACACATGGTTTAATGTCACTCATATTTCAAATATATATTTTCACAACTTTATTCCAGCTGTAATCAGGAAGAAGTTATGCACTGTAACACAAGTGAGCTGATGTGTTTAAAAAATAAAAGAAATATAAAACTTATCGGTGTTGAGTCTGCGGCAGCAAGTCTACAAAATAGTGCCTCCTACTTCCATCGATCGTATAAAACAGTTCTTAAAATATTCTATTAACCTATTTGGTGTAGTATTCGTGAAAAATATAACACGAGAACGATTTGATTGAACAACTGATTTTAAATCAAAATGTTTAAGATCTTTAAGAGCTGTAGTGCAACATAAGGGGTGCCATTAAATTTCTGAATAAATTAAATATCTAAATGTATTGTTTTGTTTTGTGTAGAGGTAATTTTCCATGCTAATAAAATAATGAGAGTGGGTAGCTTTGAAACGAGAGCATTGTATATTTAAGGAATTAACATGTCAAGGAGAATTTGTTAATATAAAAATATACGGGGTGTCATTAAAATACGTCTCTGTTATACTACGTATTCATATTTCGCCTTGTATATTTTAATTTAAAAGATATACGTACGCATCTTTTAGAATAAAACTTATTAGAAATTAGAGTTTTTCATGATTCTCTAAAATAAAACCTGAGATAATTTCATTCTATAAGTGGTTTTCTTCCTTCATAAACTAATGATTGTGAATGTTAGATTAGAATAATACATATAATTGTTAGAATTTAACACATTTTATTCTTCTTTTTTCCTGTAAACGCAAAATGCAATTACCGATTGAAGAAATATCATTGGACCTCTGAAATAAATTTTTAAAGAAATTATTGGTGGTGGTCAGCTAACGGAAATATGTACAACCTGTATATAAATACTCGTGGAACCACCTAGTAATTTATAATATTGCGGAGGTTTTTATTTTATTATTAAACGTATGTTTGCTTTCAGCGGGCCGATCACTCTCAGATCCGATAAAAACTGAGGCCGGCGTAGGAGTAGAATCATCAGAAGGCGATGACGGCAAGAATGACAAAAAGAACAAAAGACAACGGCGGCAACGTACTCATTTTACTAGTCAACAGTTACAAGAACTTGAAGCCACCTTCGCTAGAAACCGATATCCCGATATGAGCACGAGGGAAGAGATTGCCATGTGGACCAATTTAACTGAAGCGAGAGTTAGGGTATGTATTAATTTTTATTTAATTCGTCAATATGTAATGCCATCTATAAGAAGTCATATCTTTATAATACTCATTAAGAATTATTAGAAGTCATTTTCAGAGAGAGGGAAACCATTTTCAATAAAGAAATCCTTATAACTTTGTTATTCGTTATTACTCTGTCAATTTTACCATGAAGTAGTTTCATGACAACGGAATATTCATCACAATTTGTTTTAAGCGCTCGATTATCTAGTGTTATTCGATTACAAAGGTAGGACGAATAATATCCTTTAGTGCCAGAAATAGGTCACTTTTATAACTGCTAATGTATTATACGAAATAATCAGGCTCATGCGCCATACATTTATCCTACTTCTTGAACGATTAAAAAAGATAAATTAAATAAATAAATTTCAGGTAAGCATAGGATTTAAACAAGTTTTTTGTCGCTTAACGCAACAAGTATGCAATTTACAGTATCTTACAGTTTCATATGTTTGGGAAAGAAAAATTACCCTACAACATGAGTTAATATGTTGTAAACTATATATTCGACTGTAGATTTATTCGCAATAACGCAACGTTATTGATACTATAGTCTAGGGTGGCGAAAGTGATCAGGATGGAGATTTGCTTGGATTCGAATCTGAACGAGGGAGTTTGAAATGTCTCCCTGAACGTGGAGGTATTTGTACTCATCTCTGTTTGTAATCTTCCCCTCCACAGTGTAAGTCTTTAAGGAAGGTCGATTTTTTTGTGTCCAATACTTAAGAAGAATATTGTGAAACTATTCCTCTAGTTAGTTGACGATGTTGCAGCTTAATCTTGGCTACTAAGTTTAGTTTTAGGTTTAGTTTTCTGGGCAGGGCTTTGCAAGACTCAGGCTATCTTCTACTGCATTTCCTCATAAAACAGTCAGCGCTGGACGGATCCGGCCTTCTTACAAAACCTCAATATCTCCTCCACAACAATCTTTCGCAGCTCGTTTGGGTCCAAGAAAAAGAGACCAAAAGCGAAGTGCCTATGCCAATTCAGAACCGGACATTGATGTAGCAAATGTTCAGAAGTCTCCACCTCTCCTCCGCACCATCTAGATTCCTTGCTGGCACTCAAGTCAATCTTGCTAAAAATGGTAGTTAAGATGACAATGTCCAGTTAACAACCCCGTGCGTTCCCGGATATTCTCTCTATTACCCTAATCCTGACCGTTGGTTCAGGTCCTGTTAAGCCACTCTCGGTTCCTTCCCTGGTAAACCTTCCTTCTCGTTGCCCCCGATACCCTTACCACCGGGCACCCAGATCAACTTCAGCGTGTTACTTCTGGCTGGTGTTTCTATTGGCTACTAACAAAATCTTGTCTATTAACAAAATATAAAAATATTTTCATCAACTTAAAATATTTGCTGCTTGTATTTACGGTATATGACACGAACAAATTAAGAAGCTAACAGAACTCTAAAAATCATTAGAAGAGTCGAGTTTTTTATATGAAGCAAAAAATCAAAAAATTCTTGAAATTCTCTTGTTCATGAACAAAAATTAAGTAGTGAGCACTGTCGTATACCCTTACTGACGATAATATTAGTAGATCAAGAAGTTTATACTACCCACCATTCGTTGAAATTGTAGTTTGCTACAAAGTGGTGATTCATTTCTAAACAATTCTTGTGCCTCACTCCTACTTCTTTGTCATAATCGAACATGCATAATGATTATAAATAAGATTTATTTACTATTTATTAACGAAAACTAGACGATGTTTTAATATCTGATACAAATATTCTATTCTACAGTACAAATTAATGCAGTTATCATTTTAATTCTAATCAGCGCAATTACACAAGCAAAACATTAATTAGCTGTCACTCAAGCGTGATTAAATAATGCAACACTGCAACGCCTGTATTAATTAAAGCCACATATTGTTTTATCCGAATATCATCCTGAAACATAAATCAAGAGGGCGTGTAATGAGTACGTGGCGTAAATGCATTTCGTCGAGCTACTGATATGCATATAGTGGGCTGTTTCGGCCGAGGCAGAGGCGATAGTTCATAGCAAGTACACATGGCAGTCCGCGATGGCGATTGCGTTAATCCGCGGTAGATTTATGGTGTTAATCATGCAGGGATTACCGTCACGCTCAGCCTCTGTGTACCTGGCTAGTTGGCCCTACTAAATTATGGTCACTATATCATATGCTTCCCAAATGCATATCTCATTAATATGCTATGATATACTGACGTGCCTCTGCTTGTATCGTCCCTAAATGAGTTATTACAAAATCTAAGCCTTGTCACTCAGTGGAAAACTGCATTATGTGTGTGCGTGCAAATGGAGGTAGGAAATAAAAAAAATATTATAATACAATACAGAAGACGCAATAGGTATCACGCTGGATTTTGGAAATTTATCTTTACATCTGAATAAAAATTGCAACTTATATAGTTGCAATTTAAATTAAACCTATGTAGTTTAAAACACAAGATTCTTTAAAAACAGGAAACCAGTTTTCTACGGACACCAAAATATTAAACGTTTCTTGACGCGCGTTTCATTGCATCATTGGGCAATAAGTAAAACATTCATTTAATCATCTATCGATGATGGCAACATAGTTGGTGAAGTGCGTGCCAAGAAACGTGTAATCTGGAAAATTCATGGAAACTCGGTACTCATAGAAAACATGTCTCCTGTTTTTGTTACTGCACCTAAGGTTCCAACACTTTCCAAGGAACAAGATTCTTTGTGGTTTTAAAAATGCTTCAAATATTTTAGAACCATTATTCTTTATTGGGCACGGCTTTCATTATCAAATTTAAAAATTCTGGCGTTCCTTTGTCAAAATTTGTTATATGGTACAATGTGGTGATGAAGTTCTGTTCTTCATTTCATATTCATTTCGCTTTAGATATTCATAATTTTATTAAATGATTTTTTTAAATACATTTTTCGTATTTTCTAAAATGGCATTGCTGTCGTCAAAATTTAATATTTTCGGGTTTTGTTTCAGCTACAACGAAATACATATTACAAATAAAATAAATATTACTTTTATTTTGATAGACATTTTAAAGTTTTTCATAATAGCCTCCATTAACAATATGATATTGTTCGGCATGCGTCTAAACACATTTAGTAATATGATTGGACTAATATTTTCCATTCTCATTCCATTCCATTTCCAAAATGATGAGCCACCAACCTCCAAAAGATTCCATTTTGTGGAGCCACATTCTTTGGTGAAGTGGGGAGAATCGGCATATTTGTGGTTCGAATAAATAACTCTTAAAGCTGGTACTAATTTGATATGTAGAAATTATAGATATCAAACAGCAATAAAATTTACTTCCAAGAAATCAGGCTTTAAAAGATCTCCCATCATTCCTATACCCGCGTTTGCGTTATTTTGACGCTGTCATAACGCTTGTGCGTGATTCTTGAATCTAATGAGGACTTTTTTAAGACCAATATCTGTAGTTATGACGGTGCCCTATTCAAGGAAAAAGTTATTTCGTCGGAAAGGAACAATACATTTTAAAAGTCATAATTTCTGTCACAATGTAATGGTGCAACTGAATGGTTACTAAACCACTTCTTTTCCTTATTCATATTTTTTTTATAAGTGTGGTTAGAATACATCCGATTGTTTCCCCCATTTTTTTGAACGCATCATTTGGGAATGTTTACAATGGTATCCATGTAAGTAAGGTTCGATAGATCTACCATGAACCGTTTAACACATTAAAAAATAACATATACTCGTAATTGTTAAAAATATAAAGTAATGAACAGCTCCTTTCCCCAATTGTCGATATTTTTTTCTTTAAAAAAACTTATAGATAAAATCCGAAACCGATTATCGCTTCGGTCGGTTCGTCCTCGAACCCATCAAATTATAATAATAAATAATTATGATAATATAAATTAAATAATAATAATTATAGCAAAAATTGTATTTTATGTGTAAGTCATAGTTAGCTGTAGCTTAGCTATGCAGCAGAAAATATTCTCTTTACATATGTTACTATCTACATTATATATAAATTATATATTGAGAAATAATGTACTCGTAATTAACAGAAAATATCAACAGCATAATTCAATAAGCTAAGATAGAAGAAATTAATTATAGCGAAGAAAGAGAAGTCAGGCCAACTTGGTGGCCATTTTATGGCCTGTTGGTTCTTATTTAGTTACCTTCAAAGTCAGTGTCACTAATGTAGAATCGAATCTGGAATTATGAGGCTATACTCTAAGACTGTGTCTTGCTAGAAAAATTTATTTCGTTTCTCAGTTATTAAAAAGTGGTCTATAAATTTGTCAGTTACGTATTGTATTAAAATTTCGTAAATGGGACAATTTAATTAAAATTTCGTAGCCAAATTCGATTTGTATTTGACTATGGTGGAATTTAACATCGTCAGGGTTTATCAAACATATTCAAAACAGGGTTAAACATATTCAAGAACATTCCGGTAAAGTAATATGTTCTTCTTCTTCTCCCTTCTTATAAATAAGCAATTTGTTTGGTTTTCTTCGTCTCTTTGCCTAGAGACAAAGTTCCAGTTCTATGAGCAGTGTGCTTTTTTACCCTAGGTAGGGTGCTGGCCTCACCTAGGAACCCTCCTCCTTTATCCGGGCTTGGGATCGGCAGTGGCAGTTACTAGGCTACTCAATCCACCCGGTAACCAACCCCAGGCGGAGTTGGTAAAGTAATGTAAAGGTATCGATAACAAAAGGCTAGGTGTCGCTGAGAATCGTTCACTAGTCTCCTTATTTGTTAAGTTCCTCTCTTCTTCTTCAAAATTGATAAAATTATGTCATAGTACACCAAATATACTTATTAGTACATTTGAGATGGTTGATTTAAAACTTTGTTAGCATGTTCATTGTACTAATTCTGCATTATGATGGGTTTATGTGAGTATTGATATTGGTACGTTTTCATACCTTAAGTTGGTGTGTTTTCATACTTTAAGTTGTATTACACAAGCATTACTCTAGAGCATATATAGGATACGCGGCAATATCTGATGATAAAGAAGTAAAGGATGAAATATATTTTAACAATGATTTTCATAAAATTTTTATTTAAAATAGTTTTCTATATAACCAGATAACCAAAAATCTATGCATGTACAAACTAACGAGGCAAACTAGTTTAAAATGTTATCATAGTGCCTATGTGATTTTATAATTAAATGATTTCAACTAATGTTTAACAAATTATAGAATAGTATTATCGGGGAAAATCATAAATAAATAACAGAAAGAAATAATGTTAAATGCAAAGAAAACGGTGTTAATGAAAAAACATTGGAGGTGAAATTATATTGTAAGAATGTAAACTCAGTAACGTGTAGATCATCTTCTACCTCTTATCACTGCTTTCATTCGTCTGGGCATGCCGTTAGTCAAGTCGTGAATGGTGTCTTGAAGAATTTTCTTCCATTCAACAAGAACGATTTGTTCGAGTTCCCTAAAAGTCATAGGGGCAGGTATGTGACGCCTAACTGATCCCTTTAGTACATCCCAAAGCTCTATGAGGTTTATTTTTGCTAGTTAGTCCATAGTTGGAATATTCACAAATCGAAGGTAGTCTCTCTCTTCCTCTCGAGCATCGTCTTCCATTGAGCATATCGAAATAGATAGTACCTCTCGAGCAACGTAGGATCGAGCGTTATTCTGCATAAAAATAAAATTATCCGCAACAAATGGGGAAAATGGCATATGTTCTTCCGCGATATTTTCTACGTAGAATTGTACATTCATGGATCTCACCTGTATAGGAACCAAATCCGTGCGAACATCGAAACAAGTTCCTCCTCAGAACATTACTGATCTACCAAAAATGGGATCCTCAAAAATAGAATGCAAGGAGTAAGCCTCTCTGCTGGTCTCCGCTAGGTTCGTAAACGCCCATCTGGTGGATCAAGACTTAGTCTTATTTTGTCTGAAGACGAAACTCTCTTCCAGTCATTAATGATCGAATTTATGTGTTCTCTTGCAAAACGCAATATAGTAACTCTATATGTTCTGGTATGGAGGCAGTGGTGTAATAGCTGATCTTCTACTGTCAAATCCTCCTTAATTATGCCCTTTCTGACCGTTTTTCTAGAAACTGCTACATTTCGAGCTGCTGCTAGGGCTCTGCTTAGCTCTAAATTGGTAAAATGCCTGTTTCTTTAGGCGACTTGCATAAGATATGACTCATCTCTAGCATCTGTATATTTTCTATGATAATGTCCTGGAGTTCTACAGCAACTTTCAAGTTCATTGAAACATTTAACTGTCCAACTAATTGTTGATTGTCTAACTACTAACAAATTAGCCACATATCGCTGACTATTTCCCTCATTAACAGAGTTCTCGCTTTCTTTGCTTTTTCTTCTCTTAAGTTACGTAGACGATTAATTTTTTCCATTTAACATAACTGAATTAATTGCCTTTTACAAATCATTTTAGCCAACATTAAATGTATTATTAACAAAAATTGCACAATATTACTTTACATCTGTCAAACAATTGCAATTGTTTATCACTAGTAACAGTAATGTTCATCTCTATTTGCTAAATAAAAAATCCCAAACGGCTCTTATCTCATACCGTGGCTTGCTTTTATGGCTAGGCTCAGGTAGACTGTTCCGTTTATCGGCAAGATAAGAGAGTGTTTTACTGATGCGTTAATGTTGTCAAGGAGTATAGAACAAACAGGATACAACGATAGCACCCAAGAATAAAAGTAAGTTTTGAAGGAAAAAAAAACAGCTAAAATACAATGGTATTTTTTCATTATACTAAAATGCAAGTCGATGATGATTGATAAATTGCTAGGGAAACAATTTCAATGACGATAGTATACACATGTAGGTTTTCGATGATTCTTTGGCGATTAAAATCTTTATGAGCGCTCGTTAACTATAGCGCTGAAAATTACTTTCTTATAAATATACTACCCTACGTTTGTAAAATTAATTATGAATGTGATTAAGTTCAACAAGTACATTTAAAATATTAAAAAATAGAGTATTGTGTTGCATTACATATGTTTTTATGACAATCATAATAATTTAAAGTTAGACATCTGCGCGATAATAGAAGAATAGTTTTAAAGAATATAGGAATAGCTAAATGAGAATGAAAAGTGAAGCAGTAGTAAGATTACATACAAAAACTTACAAATTCTTCAGTTAAAACTACAGAAATAAGGAGATTACACTCCAACCCATCTGCAAATGCCTTATATAATAAGGACTAAACAAATTAGGTGAAAACAGCTATTCTTCTGGCTTTATACCAAACACCCTCTGCGGAGTAAAACTTTGCATTATTACTGATGATCTCAAGTTTTTACTACGATTTAGATTGTTCTCGAAAGTACCAAGAGATGGCGTTTGGTACGTTCTGCTGCGGTGGAACGTAGCAACGTCTACTAGATGTGAACTTTATCGGTCGAAAGTATACTTGTTTGCACTGCACTGAGGAGACCAAAGAGATAAGGTCGAAACTGGTCTGCAGTTAACGATATCCTGAGATAGGTGAGGTGACACTTTACATCTTCCTTGTGGCTTTGAAACAATCTGAATCACTGTATTTTAGTGCTGACTCTGTTCAAACAAAATACGACAAATTTTTGTCATGTAATTCAGCGCTCGGCGTTTGGCATATAGCCAGGAGAATAGATGTTTTGACCTCATCTGTTTAGTCCTTATTATACAAGGCATTTGCTGATGGGTTGGAGTGTCTCCTTATTTCTGTAGTTTGAATATTACCCTCTGCGGAGTAAAACTGTGCATTATTAATTCTTCGGTTGTTTTATCAGTCCTCTATTATACAGCACAATGGATTAATGTATGGATCTGAGGTAAAATAAATTATTATTCTTTATATTTAATAAAATACATGCTGTGGTATATTATTGTGATGTATTCCTTCATATTTTATCGACAAACGAGAATTTTATAGACATAACCCATTTAACCACATGTACAAAGTTTGTTGTGCGTCGTTTACTCTCATCCATTATATCACTTATCAAAACGAAAAACATAATTCCAACAATCATCTGTGAATGGCCTGTATAGTGGTTATAGCTGTGTACTATTTGTAGGACCGTGTTTGTTCAGGTACTCAAGTCAAGATGCGGCTTATATGAAAGAAAAGAACACAGATGAACATATGTAAACATGTGTTAACTAGATAACTAGTGGTTGTTCACCCTCGTGTTGGTTTTCTTGTCAGAAGATAAGGAAACACGGACTCACATTATGCCCCGACAAAAAATGCATATTATGTTTGTAATTGAAAGTTTATTGATGATCGCCGCATCATTCCTAGAACATATTCGAATCGAATAAGAGGATAATAAATAGTGATGTCTTGAATGAATTTAAAATATAAAGAATATGTTAATTATATCGAGGGTGCTCGATTTTAGAGACAAAATGTATACACAGAAAATAATTGAAATAAGGTTAATCGGGAAAAAATGGGTATGCCGAAATATTATAAACATTGTGTTTCTATTCACCTTATTGTAATCATTATAAAAATACTTAAAAATAAAAAAATATCAAAAAACAGACAACAGGGTTTTTAACATGATTCAATACCAGCCCCGGATCTACGATTTTTCCGAGTCGGGGCAAAAACTTGACTTGGCGTCCCTCTCCTCCAGCATTTGAGATTAATGATTTAAAAAAATTCACAATACAAATACACTGGGTGGGATTTTTTATGGCAGGTAGAATAAGAAACCTTAAATTAATTTGCAATCCTTATTACCGATTTGCTAATAACTTTTCCTTATCTGTGACATTAATATAGAATACATACAGTGTAGAAGACGTAGAATTAGTGTAAGCAACGTACAAGCCAGACTGTACGCACACCTTCAACCCTTAGGTCCCAGAAAATTTTACTATCTAATCTTGCTACAGCTTTATCGAGCTTTTCTTTTAAGAATCTATCAGCTCATCAAAGTTCGTCTCATAAGAAATTATATTTTCGATGGTTAGGATCGCGAGGTAAGATAGACGTTCCTGACTCATTGTTGAACGCAGGTAGGTTTTTAGTTTGCTGAAACTTCACTCACAACTTACAGATGTAAGTAATGTGCAGTATATCCTTAAAGCTATACTAATACTGGAAAAAGCTTTGCAAGTCATGTTTGCACATACTCGTATGTTGCAACAGGTCTAACTCAGGCACTTTTCTTTTCGTTGATTCTGATTACAAGTGGAGCTTGATTTTTAAATACCGGGAGTTCCTCGCAGAAATCAGCTGCGTTCAAGTCTCTGGAATATTTTCAAGCTAGATCGGTTCCATTTTTTTTTTCAGATCTTCAGTGAACATATTTATAAACGCATGGTCACTGAGGGAGGCGAATTTTTCCAGTCAGGTTCTTCCCGCTCTCTACCCTTTTCTCTATTTCTGTTAAAATTTTGTCAAATACTACTTTTATATCTTTAAAAAACAGCACCTTCTCTGCTCTGAAAACAGAGCTGGTCGCGCGTAAATTGCATTCTTTTTTCTCTGAATGCTGCATCACTCTTTCTTCGACGCATATATAAAGAAGTCTCACACTTTTTTCTATTTTTGATAAGCTGCAAATGCATTCGTCTAATATAAATATTATGTTTTACAATAACTGTTTTTTCACTACTAGAAATTTGAGAAGCATTTAATGGTTGATGGAAAAGTTTATTTTATTTTCATATTCGAACATATACATTATATTTCAATAATATGTATATTGAAATCATATACATAGACCCACCTAACACTTTCACCAATCTTTAGGGAATATCTGATGCATTTTAATAATTGAGTTGATTATTGCAACAAACAGAACTTTGCGATTCAGTTAGTGGCAGTCTTCTACAGCGATAGGCTCGCACCTTTCTGCCATTACCGTTAATCATAAATTAATGCATACTGAAAGGATAGATCACCTTTATACATGTCAATGCTTGCATGAGATCTATTATGTGGTGTAAAATAGAAGTACAACGTAACTTTATCTTGTTGATATTTCTGTACATTTGCCAAATACTTAATATAGTAAATGTGAATTAATATAAAGTAAAACACAAAATAATGTTTCAAAATTCATTAAATCAATTTATTTAAACTTCATAGTATCCGCCAGTACAAAATCTATATTGTTTTGTTTCTCAACGTTCGTAAATATTTCGAGAAATGAAGGAACTTGAAAAACGCCATAAATCTAGTGACCAGTGGATCTGGTTTAGCCTAGTATAGGAGATGATGGTCATTTCAGAGCTTTGCAAGCTCACATTTGAGCTCTGTGCAAAATCCGTGTTATCTTTTCATTGCAACTTCCAAGCGAATATATGATTTTATAACAGCCTGCATGCACTGGAAAATGTAAATAAAGAAATACCTTCTGGAAAATCAATGTAAACAGTTGCTTCTCGTTTTTGCTACATATTACTGTAAATGTTTCAAAGGTAAGTGTGGGAATCAATCTGATTAAAATAATCTTATTGTTTGTAACTTATAGTACATAGTTGAATGATTTTAATTAATGAAAGATCAAAATATAATTTAAAGTATATTGAATAACCAAACATGAATTACATATATTTTTATGACTAAATCAAGAAATGGCATTTCTATAGCTTTATATAGTACAGTCATAATTTTGTACAATTAATTTTTATAATAATTGGGAATAATGGAAGTTTGTTCTCAAATTAATCTAATACTGGTTATGTATGTAATTACCGACTCATTATTAATGGTACTCAAAATTGGTTAATAAATAAGCCGTTAGAAACTGATTAGTAATTTATTTAACTAGTTGAGCATACTTGTGATAGCATTACCGGCTTCATTTTCAAAGAAGTATGGTCCAATTACTCCACCACTCCAAAATGATCTGTGGGTGCATATCTTTTTCGTGAATAGCAAGTGGATCTTTAACACTCCAAATTCGAAAATTTCGTTTACTGACATGTTCATCAAGATGAAAATGTGCTTCATTGCTGAACAAAATTTTGTTACAAAATCAGCATCGCTTTTATTTTTTAACACCCAATTAACAAATGTAAAAAGTGTAAATGGTCTATAATTCTTAATTTTTGTGCCAACTGAATATTGTATGCTGACAAATGTAGATGTTTCTTTAAAATCCGATACGTGGTGGTTCTTGATGAATTCAATAGCTATGTATGACGTGGAATAAATATGTTTGGATACTATCGTATACTTTCTCTCACTGCAGCAGTATTTTCATCTGACTGACCACGACGAGGACGTATTAGTTAGTGTTACCTTTTCAATAATAGAACCCGTCTCTTCAAATTTGTTGATTAATTTGCGAACTGTTAACTCAGTTTTCAGGCGCTTCACTTTGTCCTAATTTTGTGCGAATTTTTCTTATCGCAACTGTAAATGATCATTTACTTTTATAAAACAGTGGGACACAACGATTCGAATAGTTTGTAGATAAAATTCGTTAAATATTGACGCTCTTTGATAGAAACATTGAATCTTTGACGGAATACAAATGGCGCGCAATTCAAATCCTATAGTTCCAACCGAGACACCCTATAGAACAACATTTTGCGTAATAAACCGATACATTAGGAAAAATCAAATAATTGTTTATCTGGTAACTGTAAATCGAAGAATATATTGGCCTGTTTAAACACAAGCTATCAGGAGAGATGACATAAAAAGTGATATTTTCATATTTTACCATAACCATAACAGTCAACAGTAGCAGACTATCAATAAGTATAAATTATGTTGTAGTGCATGATCTGTTTATTTAATGTACATTTATATAATGTACAATGTATTTAATGTACAATGTATTTAATATACATTACTACATCTATGTTCTCTAATTAATTAAAAATATACGTATTTTATATTAAGAATTGATTATTCAGAATTATAAAGAAGAATGAGAAATTACATTTTTGTGCGGGGCTGTATAATACATTTCTATTATCGAAAAGAAATAAATTGCTACAGAAACAATTATGCCCTGTTTACATCTTCATGGGAAAAGATCTTCTAGTATTAGGTACTATATAATGATCAATATTGAAGTAATAGTTAGAAAACAATTACAATATTTTATAACGCCTGTGAGCGTTATAAAATATTGATTTATTATTGCAGGGCTATAAGCGGCGACTAATAAAACATTTTAGATAAATCAGATGTTATTGATTTATTTAAACTAAAAATGTGTCAAGTATGAACTAACATATTATAAAGATAAACAATTTTATGATGAAATTACAATGACTATCGTGTTTATTTTAAAAAATTACCTGCGCGTTTCGTCAGTTCGTAAACACTAATTTTTGTCACCATAAATTCAGGTTAAACTTCATGTAACGGCATGTATGTACAACTTAGTTGACTATTTACTTGTTGAATAAAATATTAATTACAAACTACAGTTTTGAGAGTAACATTTACTAGTCATCCTATCGTTAACTACTCTTTTTTTTGGACGACCTCCGACAGTAGTTATTTTGTATCATCGTTTTCAATAATACTATTATTTGTTGTTTTCGTTCGTACAAAATTATTCCAATTAATATCACATCAAATTTCCAAGTTTTTATCATTGTATACCTGGCTTCTCAAAAGAATATAAAATAATGATAACATTTTCCTGTGAAGAAAATGAAAATGTATTTGTTTTATTGTCATGATCAGATGTAAAAGTTTGATCTACTCCTAACTATATAAATTATATGTGTGAGACGTGAGACCCCTGAGTGTGTACTACAAACACAAGAGCGCAGTTTTCCAGGACCAATACTATATAACATTGCAATACTACATATATGTTATTCGGCCTGCCTACTACATATATGTTTCATCAAACAAGTTGACACCAGTTGAGTATCAGAAGGTAATTAAAATTATTATTTTTTCTAATTTAACTATTTATAACATCTACGAGAGGTACCCTAAAAAACGAGAATTATTTTCTGTAGTCAAGTGGGTTGGAAGTGCTGCTTCGCTGGGTATACTATGGGTACTATATACTCCCCCGACTCAGTTCGCCAAGTATTGTTCATGAAACAATCACAGCGCACAGAGTTATTTTTTTCTCAAGCCCGTCCCAACGTTTTCAATGATTTCGCGATGGTAAACTTTAGGGAGTAACGCGCCAACCACAAATTCCGGGAAACTCATAGAAAACAAACTCTAAGTTAGGCAAGAATTTGTGAGCGGTTTGCCCGGTTTAAAAGTGTTCAAATGTTATTTGAATATGAACCCTTCTTAGGTCACCCCTCAACGTCCAGAATGGACAAAAATGTTTAGAATGGGCTCAATGCTATCATGTTTGATCATCGAAGAATAATCAACGAATTGAAGTTCATGATAGTTTGTCTTTTCGACATCAAAGGAGTCATTTACGTTCCTCATGACACCACAGGGAACCAAAGTTATCATCGGGAAGTGCTAAAGTGATTACATGAAGCAATCGACAATATAAAAACGACCTGAATTTTGGACATCAGGGGACTGGATTATTCATCACCACAACGTGCTTGCCCACACAAATCAACCGATCAGAGAAGATTAACCAATATTTAGCAAAAAATAGCATAACAACGGTTTCGCACCATCCTTACTTGCCCAACCTTTTCTTATTTTCGAGGAGGAAGAAAAACCTAAAGGGAAATAGTTCTTAGGATGTAATATCACTGGAGGCACTTAATAACATTAGTTCAGAAGAATATAAAAATGTTTCGAACAGCGGAAAAACCATTGGAATAAGTGCATATCATCTAATGAACAGTATTTCGAAGGAAATTCATGTGTTCTAGATGTTATATTAAATAAAAAAGTAAATAAACAAATAAATAACTCTCCTTTTTTCTGGGTACCCCCTCGTATTTATACCGAAATTTTGTTCCAGCTCAGGAAACCGTTAGGAATTTTTCCATATTTTTCGGTTTCATATACATTGTTCACTGAGACATTAATTTAATGTAGCTATTTTTATTGTTTCAGTATATTGCACCACATCCATTAATGGTTAGTAATGCGTAATAGGGTGAACTGTGTCAACCAAAACAACGAACTATTACGTTCGGTCTATAGGGTCTGGCTATAGGCTATATTACGGAACTATAGGGTCATGGCTTTGTTTAAGCTATTATAAGATTTAGGTACCTTATTACTTTCCACGGCATCTATAAGTCTGTTATTGATTATACTTTTAATTAACTTTGTTACTAGAGCTTTTTCTGCAAGTCTTGGGAACTGGTTTTATAAATTCTGGATTTTCCATATTTTGAATTTTATGTTTAGTATTTCCTATTGCTTGCTCTAGATCTTCTTATATTAGGCATTAGTCGGCCTATCGCAACGATTAGTCGGCATGGCAGCTACGTTTTCCTTTTTGGTAATAATTTTAAGATTTGTTGCAACTTGTGTACACAAGAGCGCACTAAAGTTACTCTTAACTTTCTGAAATTTCTTTTGAGTTCTTTGATAAATTGTAGTTCACACGGAGTCGACAGAATTTTATGATAATTGAAGTCGTCTCCAATGGTCATGGAACTAAGAAGAGTTGTCGCAAATATACGTTTTTTATTTAATTAATTTCCTATTGAGTAGAATATCCGTTATTTCTAGTTACCCTCCATAATGATATTTTCTTTATTGAGCCTATCCCAAAACGGAAAACTTACCAAATGATGGACTAGAGAATTTAAACATGTAATTTTATGTTGTTAGTGTTAGTTTTCTTTCTATATATATCAAACTCTAATATGTTTTCCGTGTCTCTAATTTTTAACACACCAAGAAATGGTAGTTGCTCATTATTTTTAATTTTATACTGAATTTCAACTGAGAACAATTCCGAAAATCATATTTCGGAACTGCGCCACTTTCTATCATAGCTGCGCCAATCTCCTCAAATGTGTAACATTTAATATTTATTTACTAGTTTATGGCATTGCACAACAAACCTACATTAGTTTATTGTGGTTATTATCACATACGCCGACTACTATCAGTAAAAATTGCTAATTTAATATTAACAAAAAATAATACTTTAAACAAAATACAAGTTATTAAATATGATCATTATAGATAAATCTAAAGTTTATGAAAATTCTTAAGATTATAAAATAAAATATTTTATAATCTTAATAATTATAATAAAAATTTAGAGCGCAATACATTGAATATAATGGTCAAATTAGATGTTTGGGACGTAAATTTTATAAATTATGAAAACGAGGTTCTACTTTTACATCTATGTAATAGATAGATAGCAATTCATTTTCAGACAATAATAAGATGGGTGTTTTATTTAGATAGCTTATATGATTTAATGTATTAGAAACTCTAGAAAGTTAGATTAGAAACCATAACGGAAATTAAACAAAATTATGTTAAACAATCAACTTTTAAAATATACTCATTCCCTTTTGGATTGCTAAACAGGATTAATATGCTGGTAAATACTAATTTAATAACCAGTCTAAATAATGCCAAGGAGTCAATCAATCACAATTAATTTTATAAACAAAATTAAAGAATCAATATGTCATGGACGCGATCAACAACAGTTTGTTTCATATTTTAAGATGTTGAAATCATAAATTTGTTCCATACTTTTGGTGTTAATTATATTTTATTAGCTTAATTGCGTTTCATTTAGTTTTTATCCCGTAACTTAGAACTGTGTTGTCTTTTAAAACAAAAACATTTCTAGATTAAATTCACAATATGTATCATTCAATACTGAATGATTGTATCTATTGTTAATCCTCATATCCCATTTATATGTTCTCTTGTTCAAACCGTTATTGCCAGTTATTATTCTTATACAATAGGATGTGTATAAAACATTCGAGTATCAGTTACCAGTTTTGTTCAAACTGTTGTCGCCAGTCATCATTCTTATACAATAAGATGTGCATACAACGTTAGAGTACCGTGGATATGTTATGAAAAACAAAGCATTTAAATCAGCATAAATTAGTTCATTAGATGTCCCTCATCTTCATCATCTCACAATCAGGATAAACTGTTAAAGTTTCAAGAACTCCTTATGAGAATTGATTATTAGAAAATGGATTGGTGATCTAGTTTACTTATAATATTAGTCCTAATTTTGTAATATTAGTAAAGGGTTGATTGAAAAAATATATTGAAGCAACTTCTAATAGTTATTAGTTTCTACAGAATTAATGAGTTTCATATTTAATTTTCTTTATTGAATGTGTTTGACAAGGACTCGATAGTTGAAGATATAATCACACTATATTCGTGCGCAATAAATAATATACGAGCCCAAGCTCATAATAGCTCGGCCAGACATAATTTTACAACTAATATATTTAAATAAAAGTAATAGCACTCTTAAAACGATTTTATTAAAGAAAATATTGGCAACAGAAACAAAGTATCAACTTTTAACTTAAATACAATCAAAAATTACTACGTTATGATGTGTCAATGATAAGTGTCTTGATAAAAAATATTAATATTCGCGGTTCATAATAGTTCGGCCAGTTGCTGAAATGCATAGTATGTTAAACATTTGTAGCGTTTTAAAACGAAAGATAATTTCAATTGTTGTCAAAGTGAAATGGATATTATGATGTGTTTTGGACGCGTCAGCTAAAATTTTCTAAAAAGAATGGCACATGGCGCGGCATTCTTATATATACGAAAATCAATTGTTAATGCTCATATATAAAAAACTTCGACTCAAAAAATGTCTGCTACGTATTCGCTGCCTAAATCTACAGTGCAAGGCATCATCAACTTGTAAAAAAAAAACTGGATGTACAACAGTGGCGGCTCGCGGGTTAGAAAATAGGTGAATAGTTAGGATGTGTAAACAATTAGAAAAAAGTAGATTAATTTATCTTAAGACTTACTTATAGCCAAGCTTATAGCTATCTAATTTTTATACACCAAGTCAATTCTTCGGTCTTTTAGTGATTCGCAGTTATCTATTATATCCTCATAAAATGGCTGATCCTTCTTTAGTTCTAGCAACAATTATTTCTCGATAGAAACAGTTACTAAAGATTTATTCTTGGGAAATGGTATTTCTTGAATGGTACGTCTTTATACGTTTAAGGCATAAAAAGCCTCTTTTCACTGACGCACTTGTTGATGGAATAGATAAAATTATACAAAACAGTTTGTAAACTTCTGTAAAAATATATTTGTATTCATTCCGTTTTTTGAGCAGTTCATGCAGCGGTATAGTTCTGTAACTTTCATCACTATATAACAGGCAAAGTTCGTTTTTTAAGTCGTTGATATTTGGTAAATATATTTCCATAAAATTCTTCCAAATTTTCAAAAGCATTAGAAGGAAAACACGAGCTACATTGTTCAAATTGTGCAGTATCAGCGAGACAAACAAATTTCAACTTTCCGCGGTCCTGAAACCTGACGCCTATTTCCATTAAAATATGGTCCAATATTTCATAAAAATGTGTTTTATATCTTGTACTAATGGCTTCGTTAGAGAGACCAGCGTATTGTCATTTTGTAATTTCTAATTCCATCATTCTACTTGCTTTATTAAAAATTGTCTTAAAAAAGTCGTCATTTCTCTTTTTGTTCAATATTTCACGTGTCTGTTTTATTTGATGCACGCAAATAGTAATATCTAATGATTCTTTTTGTAGGATATCATATAGAATATCTGGACAGAATCGGTATGTTTACACAATGCCCTCGTAATATTTAAAATATTTACAAATCCATTCCTGTTCCAAACCAATTATTCATTAGAAAATAGTCAGCAGGGCCAGCAATGTAGTTTTGTAACATTGGACTGCTACATAACCATTTATAATTTGTGAAACAAGTAGATTTGAAATTTACGTTATAAGATTTACCAGATTTTTTAATCCCTCTTTTGGCGAATATTGATAAAACAGTCGTAGGTCTCCCTTCCAGTAAAACATCTCTTTTATCTTCGTCTTTCCAGCGATAGAACGACGTTTCCAACAAATTACAAATAATATCATTAACTGGATTCACTATAAATAATGTAAATTATTGTTTGATTTAACACTGTCACTAATAAAGTTGAAAAATCACTAATTATACGATCACTCAGTTGGTCAATCAACACATTAAAATCAAAAAAGTAAGTCTAAAAATGATGAAAACACAATGCAAAATCAATAAATTGCTCAAATTTAAAAACAGATCGCACTTCAGTACATTAAATAGATGCAGTACATTATTCATTCAGTACATTAAAGTCCACTGTACAGATTCCCTAGAAAATCTTGGGAAATTCTTCACCTAGGTGCAGCGCTGGATTAACCAGTAGGCTAAGTAGGCTGCAGCCTACGGCGCCTCAGCAGAAGGGGGCGCCAGTCGAGACGAAACTAAAAATTCTGTTCCAGAAACATTATTCCCATCTATTTCTAGTATTTAAAAAAAACGGATGATTTTAAGAAAATGAAAAATATATACATTACGTATTGTGTTACCATTCTTTAAATTGTTTTATGTATTTGTCAATAATTTGACAGCTGCCAAAATCACCTAAATAAACTAATAAACAACGACTTAAATAAACAGGGAATAACGTTCAAAAACGCCTAAAATAAATTTATCATGCATATTTTTTCACTTTTGTCTACTTTTTAAAGAGATATTCTTCAATGAACCTTGCACATGCACCGATACCGGTAAAAGACAAAACAAGCCGCCCAAGCCGGCATATAGATCAAACAGTCGACAGTCTTTTGTCGCCGGCCGCCCGCAAAATCGGCAATTGACACTTATTCAGTATGATACTTTTCTCCAAAGTCATATTGAAAAAAAAGGTAATCCTGGGAGAGGTCAAGTTTCTTATATGTCATCTACCATTTGTGATGAATTTACAAGACTTATGACAAAGCAAGTTGAAAATTACATTTCACTACAAGCTCAATCTTCAAAATATTTTTCGATCAGTGTGGATTCAACTCCCGATATTACTCATTCCGATAAGTTGTCGTTTATGATTTGGTATGCTCTTAATGATGGATCTGTAGTGGAACGCTTTGTGAAATTCCTTACAAATGTGGAACACAAGGCCATTGATATGGAATCCGCCGTTCTTCAGATCCTACAAGATTTATCATTGGATGTGAAAAACTGTAGAGGTCAGTCGTATGACAATGCCAGTAACATGTCTGGCAGATACTCTGATATCTGCCAGACTCTGATACTCTACAAGCACGAATCCTTCAGCACAATAAATACGCCAAATTTGTTCCATGCTCTGCGCATTCGCTTAACCTGGTTGGAAATTCTGCGGCTGCGTCTTGTCCTATGGCTACAAAGTTTTTTATGTTTGTCGAGGAGTTGTATAACTTTTTCTCGGCGTCAACTCAAAGATGGGAAACCATGGAAAAAAACTTATTGAAGGAAGATGGTCTCAAGAATGTCGTTCCAAAAAGATTAAATGCAACAAGATGGTCTGCAAGAGCTGATGCTTGTAAAGCACTCAAAAAAGGATATAATTCGTTTAGATGTGCATTAAAAGAAATCGCTGAAGATCCCTTTCAAGCAATGACACCAAAAGTTGAAGCCACAGGATTGATAAAAAAACTCAACGAGTTGGAAATGGGAGTGATGGCTTCATTTTGGACTGACAGTCTTCACTACTTTGATAAAGTGAACAAATCATTACAAGAAAAAGACATGGACATGCTTATTGTTGTAAATCTTTATGACTCGCTTCTGGGATATATCTCTAGTCTACGGGATAAGGTTTCAACATCTGAAAATGATGGAGAAAAGCTATCGGGCTCGAGTGTCTATAAACATGACTTGAAAAGAACCAGGATGAGAAAACTACCACATGGAGAGACAAGGACCGATACACAGTTTGATGGAAGAAGTGACATTTTGATAAATACATACTATGTAATAATAGACTGGTTGACCAGTGAATTGAATAAACGCAGGGATGCATACCGAGAAATTGAAGAAAATTTTGGATTTCTTTTAAATTTGAAAAAAATGGATGATAAATATATTAGTTTAAAGGCTACATTGCTACGGAATAAATATGAGGAAGACTTAGATAATGAATTTCCAAATGAATGTGTGCAATTTAAATATCTGATTACTGCTTTGGAAAATGTAGAGAGTGTTCCGTCCATGCTGAAGACGATAAGAGGGAAAAATATTGTCGCCACTTTTCCTAATGTTGACGTGGCATTACGAGTATTTCTATGTATACCTGCTAGAAACTGTACTACAGAGAGGTCATTTTCAGCTATGAAGAGAGTTAAAAATTATCTAAGGAACAGTCTAGGAAACCAAAAAATCAGCGACTTAGCTTTGTTGTCCATTGAGAGCGAAATTTTGGATGTGATCGATTTCAGTGACCTAATTGAGAAATTTGCTTCCATGAAATCGCGAAAAAGGTTATAACATTCTAGTTACTAACTACCTAATTAGTATATACTGTATAACGATAAGAAATTAAATTTGTTTTGTTTGTATTAGGTTATTTGTCACAACTTGTGTTAAATTTGTTATTAATTTATCAGCCATCAATAAATTGTTTGTATCCTTATTTCTTCTGTATTATTTGATTGAAATTTGAAATTTTTATTCTATTTTATCGACGGCCCGAACGGTAATGAAAAGAAAACTGCATACTTAAAAAAAGGGTGCCAAAATAAATTAGCCTAGGGCGCCAATGTTCCCTAATCCGCCGCTGCCTAGGTGGAGGAAGAAGATGGACGAAACCGACGTAGGCTATTGCGTGACGTCACGTTACAATGGCAACCCGCTGGAACAGTACATATTTGAGGGCACTTGATTTTCATCTCTTCACCTGCGAGTTATTATATTATAGATAACGTGCGCATGGGCTATTGAAGATTTAAAGGACGTTCTGATGTAAACACAGTATTATTAGTAGCATAGCGGCATCTTATGCTTGATATAAAAATATAATAGGTTTTTCATAACAAAATTTATTTGAATGTATATATTAAGTACATTATTATACATCTCAAAAATATAAAAAGAGAAATCCCAGTCTCAATTTCTTTGGTGAAGAGGCACTTCACCTACTTCACCTGAATAGCCGCCACTTATGTACAGCTCAAAGGAAGAAAACTGGTCAACAATCCCAAATTAACGCTTAAATCAACATGCGATGAAGAGGATTGTAATAATAAACCGACAATTCAATACAAAATAAATTATGGTACTATGGAGGCAAGCCATTAGAAAAAATATTTCTGTATCCACAACTAAACGCTCAGTGAAGAAAATGGGATACAAATTCTACAAGGTAAAGTTTGATTCTTTATATATTTCTTTTGAACTTACATATTTCTCCTTCAGGCAAAATAAAAGCCGTTATTAACTAAACGACAGAAAATCAATCGGTTATGGTGGGTTAAAAAACATAAACACTGTATTTTACAACAATGGCACCGGGTGATTTGGAGTGACCAATATAAATTTGAAATCTGTTGTGCATGGCCAAGCACCTAATACCAGAAAACGTGTGCCAATAACCCCACAGGAAACCTAATCATCGTGACTGTTTGGTTAGGAAAGTGAAGTTCCCTGCGTCTCTCATGATGTGAAGGCGAATGAGGGGTATGCGAGTAGGAAAACTGCATTTCGTAGATGATACTATGACAGCAGAAAAATATAAACAAATTTTGACAGACAGTGATTTTGATTTGATAGACAGTCCATTTTCCAGCAGCATGGTGCTGCGTGTCACACAGCAAATACTGTCAAAGCTTGGTTTACAGAACATAATGTCCCTGTTATGGAATGGCCTTCTAGCAGTTCAGACTTCTCGCTAATAGAAATATTGTGGCATAAAATGAAAAGATAGTTGCGCAAACATCCAGCCCGTTCAGTTAACGATCTACGCACCAAATTGCAAGAATTTGGGACAGTTTCCTGAAGAGTGCGCTAAGCTGGTAGACACAACACCTGCCGGACTTAAAGCTATTATTGTTAATAAAAGTAATGTACCTAACACAGTTTTGATGAAGCGGTCGAGCTATTCTGAACCGCAAATCCTATTTTGTTTTGTATTAACTAACTTGTCACTGAAACGTCATAACGTAGTAATATTTCATTGTATTTAAGTTAAAAGTTTATATACACTTTGTTTCTGTTAATAATATTTTTCTTAAATAAAATAGTCTTGAGAGTGTTATCTATATATATTAGTTGTAAAATTATGCCAGGCCGAACTATTATGAGCCTGGATTCATATACATGAACGTCTAAGAAATAAGGGGAATCATTTTCTACTTTCTTGATGGTATCTAGGGGTAGCGTTTAAATAATGAAGAATTATAAACTCGATTGAAATTAAAAAACTATAAAATTGATGTTCTGCGATAAATTGCAGTGTAAAATACGTCGTTAGATCGCTGTTTGCTTCAACACTATATTAAGTGTAATTATGTACATTTATTAATTATTTATATTATTCTTTAAGACTCTTCAACAACTGTAGCATATTTTTCGCCATGTATATTTTTAAAAGCACTATTTTATGTATTATACATATATTTATTAACTCCATTATGTTTATTAACCCTATCATGTTTAAAGAGACAGTTAGCAAGAATATAATTGGTTAATTATACTCATCAAACACTCTAATTTCCACTATCGAAATATTAAGGATCATACAATGTCTATCCATAATCCTTCCTAATTTTCGTGGTGTACAAAATTGGTATCCGCAATGCACCTAATAATAATCTGATGATAAATTTATTGTTCATATCGTAAACCAATTGCAAATGGTAGTTAGAGGGATTCGATTTACTGTATTCGATGATATCCGAGGCATTATTCAAATATGTAATCTAGAATTAGAGGAACAATACCCGAGATTTAGTCCTACCACAGATCATAACAGATTCCGTTGTCATTGTATGATTTATTTAGCGATTTCGCAATTGTACCGTCATTTATTTAATGAGGTGAAATAAACGGGGCTCTAAATCCTTTTATTTCGTTTTATTGTTTGTTATTTTTTGTCATGCAATTGTACTTTCTTTATATTGTGTTAAAAGCACATAAATTCCTTGTTTTTCTTACGTAGTTAACGCTGTGATTACTTTAATGCCAGACTATTTCAAGAAATATGTACAGGAGGGATTTTCTTTAAGTTATTATACAAACCTTAAAAATTAAATATATGTGAACCATGTTAGAACTAATCTGAATACCGCTCATGAATAACATTCGTAAATTATGATGACTTATTCAAGAAAACCAACATATTACAAGTGAAATTTTGGTTTTAATGCCATAAGGATGTATATTAAACATGTTAAAATCTTTCACCTCAGTTTCTCCTGGTAGTCAAATGAATACTGCTACGACTAAAAAGCGGTGAGTTATATAAACGATTGAATTTTTCTATTAGTTTTTTAATAACAATAAATACCTCTATTAAACACAAAATAAACATTTCAATATAAGAGAAAAAAAATGGAAACGCACATATATAAATATGTGTATGTAATTAATTCAGTTGAACACACAATGATGCAGAAAAAGTCAGGTTAGTCAAATCTATAATACAGAACTTTCTTTCAGGTTCTAAAGTCTCAAAGTCACAGGTTACAGGGTTATGGAAAGATAAGTATATAAATTTGGAATGTATGAATTGAACTGAGTACAACACACATGAATTAAATACAGCACAAAATCATATCATCAAAATTATGACGAAATACAAAATTTATCTTTAGATATATTATATTATTTCATATATTATATTATTATTAAGGGATTGGTTTCAAATCAAAATACGGTTCCATAGAAGAAAACTGTAACACAATACTTGAAGTCTAGCATTATTATGAAGAAGGAAGTTTCTTATGTTCTTATATGTTCCGAAATCCCACACTACGTCAATGATAAATGAAAAGATGGTTCGCCTGCATTATATTTTGTCAATGAGGAATTTGTGGCGGTTACTCTTCGGTTGTTGTATATAATTACGTCTGGTCTCGCTCGGCAAAGTTGCGGTGTTCGGTAGGCTTGGGGTGTTCGGTTAAAATACAGTTTACGAGGCAACTACATTTCAGTGTTATGATGTAGAAATTAAATACAGTATACTATAAGGTGTCTCAATTGGACTATAAAATTTAAATTGCGCGCCATTTGTGTTCTGCCAAAAATAGGGCGACAGCATTTAACGATTGTTATATACAAAACATATGACGTTAACATAAGCCGCAATTAACAGTTCCACAACGAATAATTTGTGTACAACTAATTTGTGAAAGTGAGCGATCATTTACAGTTACATTAAGATACATTCGCACAAAATTAGGACAAAATGAAGCGCCTATAAAGTCAACAGTTTGTAACTTAATCACGAAAATAGAAGAGACAGGTTCTGTTGTTAATAAGGCAACACCAATACATCCTCGTCGTGGTCGGTCAGATGAAAATGTTGCTGCAGTGAAAGAAAGTGAAAGTGAAATTCACAGCAACTGAATCTGTTGAGAATCACCACGCATGCGATTTTAAAGAAAGATCTCTGTCTGAATTGGATTATACTTCTTTAACAATGAAGCTGGTAATACTATCATAGTAACTGGGGACCGCTATCGTGAGACTTTAAACAATTTATTTTTCATCACCATATCGATTTTTCATCCATATCACCATATAGACGTCGCGTAGTTAGTGTAGACGACAGTCTTTAAATATTGACGCCCTATCGTTTACAGAACACAAATGGCGCGCAATTCAAATCCTATACTTCCAACTGAGACATCCTATATAATGCGAAAGACTCATACTACTATTCACACCAGCGTCAATGATAAGTTGATGGGTATTGAGAAGGCAGATTACTTTATGCTTTATGCAAGTGCGTGTTTGAATAATCGATTAGTGTTTAAAGTAATCAAAGCATGTTTAAATTAAATTCTTCGTTAATATTGAACAACTTGGATTAAATATTGAAGTAGTAGAGTAGAGCTGTGCAAAAATAAGTTTAAAATAGGATCATCTAGTAGAAACAAAGTAATATTTTTTAATTAAAACCGTTTCTGAGGCTGGGTGCAAATGCACGTGCCCCACCGAAATTAAATCAGCCTAATAGTGTTTCCCTCTTGACAGCAGTGGTAAATCAGCATGCAAAGTGATTTACGAGGTAATGCTAAGCCCAATGACTGTATAAATGGCGTAATGCATGCGGCCAGGATTTCGTACCGTTCACGGCGGCGGCCGTCCAGTTATTGCACATCGCAGGGTGCCACAATATATGAGCAACCCCGGAGAGAGGGCCAGCACATATGACTTGTTAATCAGCCTAAATAACAATCTTTGTTGGTTTGGTGCAACCCCAAACATTCCTTCTGTATTTCCTACCTTATTAGTTTATACACGTAATACAATTTAAACCAAATTACGATGAACCTAGTAGAGATGAAGACGAATACGTTGTCTACGAATATCTACGATTAATATTACTTTAATAGTGTTTATTCTTAATTCAACAATGCTTTGTACTAACGGTTTATAAATACTTTTCAGCTAGTAAGTGTGCCAGGATTATTGACTAACAAGGAATATCCTTAAGGTCCTTATGAAATAAGGACAACAAATAAATATTTGTCCTTATTTGGCTTCGAAATAAACAGTAGATCATAGCATGATGCAACACTAGTGTATGCTATAAAAATAACATTTACATTTACTCTAAAACGAGGACATGTAAAATAAATATCTCTTACGAATGAACTTCTTTTCGGAAATATTAAACGAAAATATCTTAAAAGGCAGAATTAATTTATTGGTTAATAAACCATAAAGAGGTACACTTATTAATCCATTAATGTTCTCATTTACCAGATCGACAAAAAAAAACGTGTTTTGTCTCTTCCTATGCCTGTTATTTGTGTTTGTTCGTCCTATTACCACATTTAGCTATCTTGATGCCTTCAAAGGCATTCTACAGTTTGTTATTAGTTATACTTTTAACTAACTTTAAGTTACCCTTTAAATATAACCTATCCTATGATTACTTTGGAAAAAATGTTGGGTAACAGAAGTTACCTATCATATCTATCTTCTATATTTATTTTCCTTACTTTAAGTGAATTCTATATCATTGAATCTAATTACGATTCTAATCTAATGTTCCTATTGTCTGCCCAATATACTTTTCAATATTGAAAACTTATTCCATAAATCTAGAATGTTTAATATCATTCCGGAATATGTTAAAACTCTTGCTCAAAAAATATCCAATACATTAACAGTGTGACATTGGCTGGTATTCATGTACATATTTTGTGTATTAAACTTTCAATTATTTCCTGTCTGATATTTTCTATATCTGAATTCGTTGCTTCAGATCTTCACAGAGCTTACAATGTATATATATATATATATATATATATATATATATATATATATATATATATATATATATATATATATACATTGTAAGCTCTATTATATATTAATATATAATTAATTATAATATATTAATGTGTATAATTTCAGTGTGAATATTAGAAATAAAAAAAAATTTAATTTAAAATTTTGTTTGTCATAAAGTTTGTCAATACTAAAAGTATAATACTAATTTTCACTAAAATAATTAAAAAATAACAAAAATCATTCTATGTTCTTATTCCTTTTCAAAATTTAAAAAAGTTAATCATAATTTGACAGAGGGTGTTGAAGAAAGATTTGAGAGGAGTTGAGAATTGTCCACAATTAATGTAATTGTAGAGTAAAAAAATCGTAAATTACGCAATAATTTAATATGTCCATTACTTATGGACGACAATGTTAAACAAATATATGTTAAATAAATATACTGTCAGCACGCAAGGGTTGGAACAGATTCATTTAATTCTGAATTGATTGGGCCGTTACTTGATGAAAATCCATATTTATACAAAATTAAAACCTTTACTGGTTAGATTTTTACTTTTTATTTGCTAAACATTACAATTGTTTCGTCAACACAGTGAATTATTCAGATGTTGAGTACATAGACTTCTATGTACTATCTAGAAGAGAAAATCTAACCAGCAAAGGTTTTAATTTTGTATAAATTCATTAAAATTGGACAACTCGATTTTATTTTCTATATGCGCGTTTTTTGGCATACGTATATTTTTCATGTCATCACTGTTGACAACGTACAAGACGAAGCTGCAATGGTAGTTGTGAGGGAACTATGTGCTGTTCTAGCAACTGCAAATACTATTCAGAAGTCAATGCATCAGCAATAAATAATAGTCCTACAATTATTATACCATCAATTCCTGCCATGCGTTGACAATTGACATTCTCTAGAATCTGAATTTGCCCCTCTATAATTTAATGAGTGTTTTCTGGGGCCGAATACTTGCAATTCTGTTTATTCACTGAACCATTTAAACAACAAATGCCTCCCAGAAAAAACGACTTGGCTTGGGAATTGGGGATTGTTATTACATTCACACAACTCAGAAAATTATATTATGCCGTCTTCCCAACTGAATTCTTAATAAGAGAATGTCTCCCCGAAGTTTGTGAACCAAGTGCATTTTGAACAGCTGTCGCTTATTCCTCTTCGTGCAGTTCGAAATAGATGACTGACACATTGCAAGCTCTGATGCGATTTTGCGAATTACTTGTTGAAGATTTTCCTGCATAGAAGTAATGCTGTAAAAGGCACTTAATCTATAATTAATTAGTAGGACTAATTTTAGAGATACTTATCGTCTATATTGTAGGTCTAATGGAGTTCTAATAGTCAGTCTATTTAACTGCCGGGTATTGTCCAATAAGTTGATGGCCAATTCACTGAGGCGCTTTTCAATATGATAAATACAGTTTTTATTGTATGTACTTAACAATCACTTGTTTCACAGTAGGCATTGCAGTTCTTAGTAGATGTCTTTATTTGGAAAAAAACTACGGGCATCCGTGCAGCACCCTATAGATCGATTCCATAAGGCCATATGAGTAGAATAATTGTATTGTATGCCATAACTCTTTACGTAACGATAAGGTGGATTTACGATCAAGTAACTAATAGTGCTATTTGGATTTTACTCCAAATTTGTTTCCTTTCGATATAGATATGCGTTTTCCATGTTAATCTACATATTGTTCAGATGTAAACCCAAGTACTTTCCTGTATCTAGTATTAGGAATCTTTTCGTATATTTTTATTTTCAATCTGATCGTTTGATCATTTTGTTACTTTGTTTAGATTATCCTGTAGTATTCTTGTTTATCGAATTGGATCACTCTTTTTAACTAGGATAGCAGTATCGTTCGCAAAGTTAGAGATTCTTCATTAACTGAAAAGTCTGCAGTAAATAGAATATCCTTATCAGGATCCAAGATATTACTCTAAGGAACACCTTCTCCTCGTTTAGTTTTATTTTCAATCTGACCATTTGACCATTTTGTTACCTTTTTTAGATTATTCTGCAGTATTCTTGTTGCCTGAATTGGATCACTATTATTAACTAGGATAGCAGTATCGTTCGCAAAGTTAGAGATTCTTCATTAACTGAAAAGTTTGCAGTAAATAGAATGTATTTATCAGGATTCAAAATATTACCCTGAGAAACATCGGCATTTATTTTATGTATATCAGTTACACTTTATTCATGTTTCAAGTAAAAATAAGATTCTAGAATGGTATAAAGTGAATGAGATGTTTTTTTTAGTTTGAAAGTTAAACCTAGATGCTAACCCTGTCAGAAGTTTGGCTGACATCCAGGAAGACAACGTTGCAGAAACTTTGTTCTTGAAAAATTGAATGTATATCGTCTCAACCCTATGTATATACTCTATTGCTCCGTGTGTGCTCCTAAACTGAACTGGTAATTTGGCACTAGGGACTTTCATTTGCAATTTTGGACATAATAGGCAACAAACTGATTGCCCTATAGGATTTAATTTTGTGCACAAGTTTCCCATTTTTGGAATAAGTATAATTTCAGCAAGTTTACATTGTACAGGAAAATATTCTCTTCTCAGAACTGCGATGATAATCTGTGTTAGAAATAAGCTTTTCTAGGTAAATTATTTATAGTTTCTGTACTTTAAGATCATGTCCAGGCGATTTATTCTTCTTGAGGTATTTAATTATTAAGTGAATTATATTTGCTACTTTATAAGGAATTGCTTTTATAAGGAATTTAGCTTTCTATATTGATACAATGTTGTAGAGGTTCAAAATCATCTGCCAAGTACTTGGCAGATGCCTCAGCTTTCTCTTGGATAGATTTTTAGCAATTTTCTGTTTTCTGTTCTAATGGGCGATATCTGACATTCTCGTCGTTTTAGGTTCATCATGGCTTTTCATAGTAACGTTTGATTGGAGGCTAGCTTGTGTATAGATTAAGTGAAATATTTTCTAGATGATAATTAAATGAATCATTGTCCTGTTTCCTTATTAGCCCTTTAATTTCTCTGCATGTTCTGCTAAAGTTTGTCTTATTTTCTGAAAGCTAGATAAATAAAATAGTTGTACAGCCTAACAAGCGCAAATAACAAATAAAGTAAAGTAAAAACAATAAAAAAAATTAGAAAGAGTAGACAAATTTTTAAGAAGTCACGTGTCATATAAGAATATCAAAATTTAAAAACAGTAAAGCATTCTCAAGAAAGTAGCTACAGTCAATATCGCAAGGAAAAATAGGAGATACATGTTATTAAAACTACATGTAATTAAAACTAGAATTAATAAATATCTTGAATAGTACAATGTAAACTGTAATAGCTCTGGATAAGGTTGTGTCATCGATACGGTCACAACTGGACTCCGGAGGATACGTTGTCGGCATCTTCCTTGATATTGAAGGAGCCTTCAACTTTACATCCAGGGAGGTGATTAGCGGAGCACTAGGCAGATGCTACACCCCCAGAATAATCGCTGAATGGATGTTGGGAAACATCCATTCAACAAAAAAGACCATATGTTGGGAAACAGACAGCTTACTGCCAATAAAGGCAATCCTACCATCGAGGACTGGGTCGACTGGGGCTGTCCACAGGGAGGGGTATTGTCCCCCCTTCTGTTATGTCTGGTAGTGGATGAGCTGCTTCAAAGGTTAAAGGATTACCAAATAATTGGCTATGCCAACGACTTAGTAATAATAACGAAGGGCTCTTTCCTGGAGCCGATTCTCGATATAATACAGGGAGCATTAAACAAGGTTGGGAATTGGTGCAGGGATAGGGGACACTCGGTCAATCGCTCTAACACTGAGGTGATGGTGTTCACCAAGAAATATAAGTGGAACAGAACATGTCCGCTGAAACTTGGTGGCCAAGAAGCAAGCTATAATAGCGAAGTAAAATCCTTAGGAGAAATCCTGGACGGGAAACTGTCATGGGAAAAACATCTAAGTCACATATGTTCCAAGATCACAGCAACACTTTGGCAACTGAGAAGGGCCATTGGTAATAGCTGATGCTTGAAACTGGAGACCATGAAATGGATTTATGAGGCAATTCTCAAACCCAGACTGACTTACAGAGCACTGGTCTGGTGGGAGAGAGCCTGTTTAAAGTCGGAAGCCAATCGACTTAACAAGCTAAGAGGATTGATTCTAAGAAGTATAGCCGGAGCCCCAAGATCAACACCGATCGAGGCAATGGGGATATTGACGGGGATACCACCTCTTTATGTCACCCTGAAAGCGGAAGCCGTAAAGGCAATGCACAGGGTGGGAAACATGAATAAAAAGGTAAGGGACCTGAATAGACTCTCAAGAGAGCTAGCTGAGGAGGGACTCCTATGAATGCCCTCTGACAATACAGGTGTCTACTTCCTGTGTGACAAGAAATATAAGATCATCCTCACCAGTAAGACCGACTGGATGGAGGGTCGTTCTGGATTACCGCTCAATGGAGACATCTGCTACATGGATAGAGCCAAGAGTGGGAACAGAGCGGGTGCGGGGGTGTATAGGCGACGCGATAGGATAGGTAAAACCTTCCCCCTGAGCAAATAAACTATCGCACTCCACGCCGAGCTAGTTGCAATTACATACGGTGTTCTAGGGGTCTACCAAAATCGGACCCAGGAGAAGATATGTATCTGCTCGGATAGCAGGGCGGCGTTGGCAGCCGTGAATTCAGCAACGACAAAGTCGAAGCTGATCTATGATTGCTATGAAGTATTGAACCACTTGGCAGGGAAGGGATCGGTGGAACTCTTATGGATACCTGGACATAATGGCATTAAGGGAAATCTAATTGCAGATGACCTTACCAGATTAGGGACCAGGGAAGACCTCTATGGACCAGAACCTGCAGTGGGAATAAGTCGGAATCTGATCAGAACCCGCATCAATGGCTGGGCAAGAGATCAGCACAACAAAATATGGAGAGGAGTAACGGGTTGTCGAATAACCAAATTCTTCATCGAATACTCAGAGATTGAGAAATGGGCCCAAGAATTCATTAAATTGAACAGGCACAAAGCAAGAACCCTAGTGGGAATCATATGCGGCCACCATAGTAGTCTGAATGCATATAAGTACAGACTGAGGCTGACTGACACCCCGGCCTGCAAATACTGTAAAGAATACGAGGAAACCTCGATTCATCTTCTTTACACCTACCCCGCACTGGAGGAGAAGAGGTATCTTATATTAGGGACCCCTGTTATCCTAAAGGAGGTGAGGCTTAAGGCGGGGGACGTGCCTAAAGTGCTCCTTTTATGGGATAGCATTTTTGGATAATGACCCGGATAAGCGATAAGTGGCTGATGAGGCCCAAACCCATATAACATAATGTAATGTAATGTACAATGTAACCTACCACAAAATTTAAGGAATCGTACTTAAACATGTGTTTTTTTAAATGATGTCATAATATAAGGGTAGCTCCATTTAAAAAACTGTCAATGGCGTCATATCTTTAACATATGCCAAAATGTGAGACGTCAAAAAATAAACGTATACTAAAAAATGTACATGTACTACTTATCCGGTAACGGTTTTATTGAAGTTATTCCAACGTCTATATCTCCACAGTACATTCCATATACATACATATTATAATAATCAACAAGGAAGCATTTATTAAATCACTTATTAGAGAGTTCCTTAACATAAATCCCTGTAGGATAAAGTGTTTAATTTGTCTCCGTGCCTCAATCCAAACGATATAAATCTCTTAAATCGGTTAATACAGCCCGTCAGAAGTAGCATGCACTCGTAAACAATACATTGTACAAAATTGTATTCAAGCTGCACGGCCATTTATAAAGCATAAAACCACACTTAGAAACAATTCCGTGTTTGGCATAGTGTATGAAGTAACCGCACTTCATTAAAAATAAATTCCGGTGAAGAGCGAGGAGGCCGTTAACGGAGGCCTCGGATCTACTAGGATTTCCCGGATCTGCGAAGTAACGCTCGAACTCCTGGAGTATCGCTTTCGGCTCTAAGATGTGCTCCTCCTAATATGCTCAAACGGTCTTTGCTACAAATCAGCTGCACGTATCTACAGACTAAAATTTTATTTATTGCCGTCATAAATTATGGACAGTAAAAGTGTAAAAGTTATTTATTGCTCATACGTTGTTTTACTACGTACGTACATATCTTTGTCTGTACATGTTTGACGAAATAATATCAAATAATTAATGCTATTGTTGCTTTTATATTATTATGACACCCAATAAAAGTATTAAGCGAACAGTCAGGGTACGTTCGTTTTAATAATTTTTTTTGATTATTGCTATTTGTATTCTAATTTGTACATACAGATTATTCAGTGGCGTCATAAATTTATTATGAAAAACAAGTACAAACACTTTGCAAGGTTATTGTTAAGTATACTGAAACTGATAAACGATCATGTTTAATTGTTGGAAAGACTCTTTTTAATTCAAAATGCAATGCGAAATGTAATTAGCAGGCCCCGGATTTGACTGTCGACATGACGTAAATAACAGAGGCGGACTTACAATGAAGAGCAGATTACATATAAACATTATTCACATATTAGTTTACCTTTCACTGCGTGGTTATTTAGGAACAAATGAGGATTTGTAATTGTATTCCTAAAAATGCGTAATCACGTCCGGGAACAGGGCAAGTCATCACGTCTCCATATTGTCAAAACAATCTGGACAATACAGTAGTTCTTCAAGGTAACATCACCACACACCTAACACTATTTACGTGTATGATCACATAAGTATGTTATTAGTAGCTGATCTAAATGTTCAGCAGTCAACGAGCGACATTTGTCAGTAAATATCCATTTATAATGTAAAAATGAAAGTTCTACATCGACGGAAGTCAACGGAGCATACTGGAAATAGGAATACTCGTAATGTTGTAGAACCTTCATATTTATTTCTGGATCAGAGACATGAACTTCTTTCTGCTGTAAAATATCTATCATAACTGCTGTAATAGAAAATCTCGAGTTGATATCGAAAACTGCAGTTATTTTTTTCTTTATAGCCCTCGTAGTATCCTCCTCCATCTGAAAAATATACAGCCAAAGGTCCGAAATAACACTTATATAATTCACCATTGAAAATTCATCTGTCTGTGTTTTTTTCCAACTTTTCAATTGCTTTTGATATGCGCGAAAAATTTCCATGTATATACATTAAATCTTGTTGAATAGCTGAATCCGCTAAAGTTTTTTGCGCATTCGCAATAGCAATAGCATCATTTGGACCCAACTGTTGAAATACTCTGGTGATACTCTCAAAATCGCAGTAATAATATGAAGTTGTCTCGGTCCACGCTTCCCACCAAGTTATTACATGCACTGGAGGTAACTGTGTGCAGGGAAGCATTTCTGTGAATCCACTCTCTGCGGAGCTTTTAAAATAATTTTTTTATATTCACTATCAGGCGATCAACATTCGGATAACGGCCACGGATTGCTTCTGCTACGCGATGAAGTCCATGCGCTAGGCACGTTATATGTAACATAATCATAGTTATACGTTCCGTTCAACATTCGACAAGCCGCTTTCATATATGGCGCAGCTTCAATAAGAAAAAGTTGAGCCATGTTTTTGTTATCCCCATGTTTAGTGCCCCATACTTCTTTTAACATTTCATCAACTAATTTTACAACAATTTCAGCATTCGTATTTGTCAATATTTTTGATACTATCACATGTGGATTGCGTTGCAGATATATGGCTCACTTCCTCTATAACTATATTCGCCACTTGCAAGCCGCAGATATTTGTGGTTTCATCCACATAAACCTATAAATATTTATCCTCCACTTCTACATAAACAGTAGATTTGACAGTAAAAGCAGCTTACGGTAGATAATTTTTTCGAATCATCGGTTCTGTGGGCACGTTTACTGGCCAAATTCCCCATATTTAACACCAACCCGGAAAATTCTGTTATCTAACCCTGTATTGTGGCAAGGGATGGTTTCGGTCGAGACATTTTAAAATACTTATTATCAGATTGTCATGCACTGTAACTATTTGTATGTAATACTGTACGAAAATTAAAGTACTACGACAGTCCCGAGTTGTGTACAAACATACACCACTTTCAAATATCACAGTATCTGATCGGACGGTATCGCATCATCGGTCATCCCCGCAGATGTTTCTTTTGCCCCGCCCTCGCATGCCTTTACTATTAGTACATATCGCAATGCACCTCCGACAATACTTTCAATATATCAAGTGAAACAAATAGAGCAGCAAGTAGCAAGTGGTCAATGAATGAATTGTATTTACTACAAAATTGTGGGTTGATGTCCTACTAATTCATACAAGCACTTAATTTACATTACAAGAAAATGAGCCAGAGTATGGACAATATTTCATTGTATAATTTATTATAAGATTGTGATGTTTCTTTGCGGTGTTTGTACTTCTAATAGATATTTAAGAACACATATAAGTCCAAATTTGAAATGTCTGTAATCAAATCTGGTGTTTAGTAATTAGTAACTATTACTCACTCTGTACGTATTGATTCAAACTTAATCTCTTAAGGATATTTAAATATACGGATTAGTACAATCACAAGTATATTATAAATCGTTTGTATTGTTCCTATTTTAATACAATAGTAGAAAAGGAAGTTACGATCTGAGTGATTCACAATTATACGATAATCATTCGCCTGACTTAAGGATGTCAATTAATGTTAACGTAATTATCTTGGTTATTAATTACATCAAGATATATGAATTTGCCAGAATATGTTAAAATCTTTGTGACTATTTGTGAACTGACTTAATATTGTGTGTAGTCGTTAATTCAAATTCATTTTTATTGCAATAGTTTTTGTTAATATTACTAAATCCCCATATAAAAATGTAATTATAAAAGTAAGTTATACGAAAAAATACTTTAACATTGTTCATATGTATGTTTTACACATGGATAACAAGCACTAAAATGCATAGTATGCAAATAAATTTGATGAACAAGAAAAATTTCCCTAATATTTTACATGTTCGCTAAATTTCTATCATTTATTTTGTAGAGGTGTTTTGTGTAGGTGGCATATGTATTATACAAAGTAATTTAGGGCAAAATAGGCGGTCTGTTTTGCCCTAAATTACTTTGTATAATACATATGCTAATGAACAGTTCAAATTACTTTTCAATAAAAAATATTGAATTATTTTTTTCTATTAATTTTTCTGTTAAATCTTTGTTTTGAGGGAATAAAGGAGAAAAATTATTTGATTTATAATGTTAACATAATAATGACACAATCCATTACCGACATAAATCTGGTCTTTATTTCATTTCAACATATGGAATATGATACAAGAAGAAAAACATGTCATCATAACTGGTCGTATAATTAATACACTAGGCACAAAAATTATGGGTTGTTAAAAGAAAAACCGCCGTTCAAAGCAAAAATATCAGTTTTGACTTTAGTAATTAATTACTAGGGATGTTGTAGTTACTGGTTTTTGATAAAGAAGTCGATAACTATATAGACTAAGGACAGACATAGGATGTTGACAGTTTGTTTTCAACATCAAAGTATCCCAAAGAAACCCTAAAATTTTCATAGCGCTGCGATATTTTTTTATTGTGTTTGGAATGATTGAATTTATCATTTTTGCTAAAAATTAATTTAAGGACAAATTTTTCACATTTTATTCATACTTTGAGATTACAAATGCCTTTTTAGCGACAATCCATATTTTTTAACGTTAAATAACGAGGCTACGCATTAAAGAATTAAAGTCTTATTATTATTAACATCGAAATAAAGCAGCAAAATTTCTTCATTAATATATCTTACTTGGCTTTATTTCTTTCTATTTTGTATTTCTTGATGTTTTTTTATTTTTCGTAGGTTAAATAATCATTTGATATTGTTTTCTCCGTGTTGTGAAATAAAAAATATAAAATATTTTATATCCGATGAGATATAATGGTATGGTATGTTTCAGTTTATAAAACATTTACAAACTAAATGAAACATCGAAATAGCAAATACAAACCGTGTATTTGCATAAGTCCTCTTTCTTAATACAATTTTGCAAGATCTTGCTTCACTCGTTTCTAAACATACATAAGTAGTGATAATAAATGAACAAAAAATCTGTAGATAGAGATTGAAAATGTGTACATGTCTTTTTTGAATTGGTTTCTAAGTGATCCACAAACAAAACGTCTAAAAATTTAAGAATTATATTTAATTTGATATTGGAAATATTGATATTACAATTTTAATACATAACTTCGTCAATATTGACTCTTCATAAACTTCAACTAAATCGATCATTGCTAATCATAAATATAGAAGAAGTCAAAATCTGAAAAATACATACATTATATTACATTACATTATAACATATACTAATATATGTATAATTATAAATATTTTATGATCAGATATTATAATGATACAGTAAAACGTTACTATCACAGATTTTATTGCAACTTCACATTGCCTCTCCCAGAGAAAAATTTAGCGATATAAATCAATAAAGCAATAGCATTGAATAACCATTTTTGAAATAAGAACAATATACAATTTAACCAATAAAAACAGTATAAATTAGCATGTAACAGTATCTACCCCCATGTACCAAATCGCAACAAAAGACATGTATCTCTTACATACTACGGCAATATTTAAAAAAAAAATCACAACCATATTGTCACATCATAATATTATGATTAGTTTTAAACCAGCGACAAAATTGTGTAATTTATTATATAATGCAAAAGACAAAACAGATAAATTAAGGAACACAGGAGCTTATAAGTTGACATGTCCGGACTGTAATGTCTCCTATGTAGGTCAAATTGGTAGCTCTTTTTATTTAAGGTTCAATGAACACATTCGTTCATTTATACTTCAAATTCATTCATTCTTTTGAATCGCTTTGAAAATGATACGCTAAAGTATAGAAAGTGTAGTAGCATTAAGTTCCAATAAAATTTGTGATAGTAACAAAGTTAAGTGTATCATTATGATCAACTATCACAAAGTAACGGCTAACTCCATTCAGTATCAGATATTCTATTTATAGAGACAAAGTGTGTACGTGTCTTTTTCAATTGGATTCTAAATAAATCACAAAGTTTTGTCTTCCATCTGCGTAATCTAAATAATTGTGGTGTATTAATTAACCAGTGATTAGTACGAATGTATTAATTAGTTGTATCTAATTCATACATGCACATGTATGGATCAAAAGGCTTCTAACAACTTTTCCCGCGCCCCGTACATATTATCTATTTCCTTGAGTGAAATAAGCAGAGCAGGTCCCTCAACATTGTTCACCGGATCCGTTCCAACGCTTCCCCCATAACATAACTTCGCGCCGTCGTGGCCAATAGCGCGCCTCGTCGATCTTCATTCCGCCGCCGCAATTAGATGGGTCGTTGGCCACGGCAGGGGGCGAACTTACCCCGGGGAGCAACCCCACTGCAGATGGAAGACGAACGTAATAGAAGATGACGGCGAAAATGGTAGGTCTTTTTATAAGGGCCAATTTACTGGGCTGGATTCGTATATCTTCAAAACAAAGAACTGTTCAGGACTGTGTCATTTATATCGGCAGAGTGACGGTTGTTTTGCGAAGAATGAAAAATATTAGTAATATTCTATTAGCGGTAATCGAGGCGAGTTTTCTTCGTCAGACTTATTTTATTTAGCTCTCATTGAACAAATATATACAACGCTGGATGTAATCATGTTTCCAGGCGAACGGATCAGCGAAAAATTGCACCGTCCCGTGTTTACTCGTTTTCTTATCAAAAATATTTTTTTGTGTCTCTGATTACTGGTTTCGTAACAGTGTAATTAAGTTGAGATTCTAATGACACTGACATAAAATAAGATTACACCGAGAAACAGATTTGTTCAAATACAACCATGATTAATTAACATATGAAAGTACTTATTAAAACATTGAGATTGTATAATGATAATAAAAATATTAATAAACAATGGAATACTTTAGTAACGTATAACTAACAGAACAGTAAAAAGTTGTTGTTTCCCTAAGAGTAATTTATTATGACAACAATTTTTCAAATCCGAAGTGCTAAATATTACTTTAAATTTTAGTGACATTACAAACACTAGCGATTTTAATGGCACGTTACTTCTTACAGTCTAGTAATAAAACATAATTAATTCTCGAGATCCTAGCTTGGGTGTAAGTATACTACATGCTTAGTAATGTGGGCGCATCTATACTATATTGTGTCTCAGTTTGTACTATAGGATTTGAATTGCGCGCCATTTGTGTTCGGTCAAAAATAGTTCTTCAATACTTAGCGACTGTCATGTACAAACCATATGACGTCACCGTACTACTATTAGCAATTCAACAATGAATACTGTCACGAACACCTCGAGCGAGAAAATTAGTTTATAAAGTTAAAGTAGAAAGAAAGTTAGTTAGTTAGTTTGACTTGTGAATAGTTGAGTTGTAAATAAGTGTTCGAGAAATAAAGAACTTTCTAGTAAATTATTTACAATACTTTGTGTACAACTGTTTTATCAAAGAAAGCGATCTTTACAATTGCATTAAGAAAAATTCGCACAAAATTAGGACAAAATGAAGTGCCTACAGAGTTAACAGTTCGTAACTTAATCTTAAAAGACTTGCTCTTTCCACCAAATTGGTGATTTGGATTTGAACAACATGTGGTTTCAGTAAGACGGTGCAACGTGTTATATAGCACGTACGACCACAACTTATTTGCATACCAAATTTTCTGATCATGTTGTCTCGCGGAATGCTGACATCAATTCGCCTGCAAGACATGTGATTTAACACAATGGCACTTTTTTATTTGGGATTATGTCAAGGGAATAGTGTACGCCACCCAGCCAGCGACAATTAATGACCTCAAAGCAAGCATTCAACGTGTTATTGGGGAAATAGAGCCATTGTTATGTGCCATACTAACTAACGCGAAATATGTAAACTTTAAGGTAGCAGTACCATTAAATGATGTCGTGTTTTTTATCACAGAACCAAGTGCTTTGTGTGAATTAAGAGCCATGTGATTGATATGACAAGAGGACGATAGTTTATCATCAAACTACACACCAAGGTTCTTAATATTGTCACCAACACCTCGAGCGATCCCGAACGCCGAGAATATTCGAAACCATCAAGAGCGTGTGGAGTTGACTTCCAGTGCGTTTTATACTAGAAAGTTTGCCAAAGTTCTTTATCTAGAAACGCCTGCAGAGACGTCTTACTGCCTACATAAGAATTGCGTCGTCCAGCCAGGAGTTAGTTAAATCTGGACCGCGATAGTGAGCGATACAGTGCGAATAAAGTGACATTGTGTAATACAGTGCGAAAGTCAGTTTATAAAGTTAAAGTGGAAAGAAAGTTAGTTAGTTAGTTGGACTTGTAAATAGTTGATTTGTAAATAAGTGTTCGAAATAAAGAACTTTCTAGTAAATTCGTTACAATATTTTCACCTTAATGTATTTATACTATATACTTTATTTATAATATAAAATAGTTACATATTTTACAAAACTTAACAACAAAGCATTAAGCGATAAGTATGTCATTAAACAAATATTTAGAATATATGCATAATTTAATTTCTCAAAATGAAATTATATCAGGGCGATTCGTGGTCTAAACACTGGTGAAGCATATTAGTCCACAAAATATTTCGCTATGTAAAATCTTCGGAATAAGCTTGATTGTTGATTTTACAATTTCATTCACGAGTCTTACAACATGTTGTTTTATTAAAATATGTAAATTACAAGCTATATTGATTATGATATTTAGAATACTATAAAATTGTTAATAATAACTTGTTAACTATACCTTCATTACGACAAAATATATAGATTTAAAAACAGCAAACACTTTTAAATAAGTTATTTAGTTTTTGTTGCCATCCATATTAGCCGCCAACATTTCGTATACCATATATTATCGAACTGACATGACGGCGATGGCGAAAATTACATTGTTTCCAGAATTATTGATTATTGCAGATTGAATTATTTCAATGAGTGGACCACCCACACAATGTAGTATTATACGATTTAATATGATCAAATGAAAATTTTGTTAAACGGTATCACTACAGTTTCTTATTTAATTAACTTTTTATAGCGACTATAAGAAGCCAAATTGTATACAAAATCTCCACATACCAGAACGGTAGGATATAACAGACATGCAGTTTCTCATAGCCATTAACTTAATAATTTACACGAAATATGTGCCCTTCTGGACCACACAGCGAACTGTTGAATGCGTAAAATAACAACAACTATTTAAAACTTCGCACCTGATTGGTTTGGGGCAAATGTGAAGCTACCACAAGATGCAACAAATTGCGGTGCGCTTACCTAGGGAAATTATTTTAATTTAATCCTGCGATCTGTTAAGTCAATACACGTAGGCTCACTTCTCGTTCATCCTCGTCAGAATTCGCAAGCGCTCGTTTAATATTATTGACCCTAGGTGTACTGAAAAAGCACAATGGAAAAGATAGTGCGACATTTAAATAGATACTACTGAATCATTAACATTTTGATCAATCTCTCTCTACCAGATTAAATCAATTCGATTACTTGTTAATGAAATATTAAGATATTGACTAGTGGATCTCGTATCTAGTATCTAAACTAGTATTAAAAATAATAAACCAATCTATGTCTGTTACTTACAAGTCGGGATTCGAGAAAGGAACCACCAAACCGCAAAGCGGTTATCAAATGGTTCCCGAATATCAAGGCTATTACATAATCGCTGTAGGAAACAACTACTCCTCCAGCTGAAGTCCCGCCAGGCATTAAATTATACCTAACAGCGATCCTCGAACCCTTTCTCGTGTTTCTACACGACCAGAGCTTTTTTGAAAAGGGACCCCGCCTCGGGTATGATTCGACATTTGTCTCGGATGGAATCCGAGCGACAGATAGCTATTTGGAACTTATTAGTTCTCATCAGTGCCGTACACGGTACGCCGATCCAGGACAAATGCCGAAACAAATTACAAGTCGGGAACCGAGAAAGGAACCACCAAACCGCAAAGTGGTTATCAAGTGGTTCCCGAATAGCAAGGCTATTATTACATAATCGCTGTAGGAAACAACTACTCCTCGGGCTAAAGCCCTGTCAGACATTGAATTATACACGAGAACTAATAAGTTCGAAACAGCTGTCTGTCGTTTGGATTCCATCCGTGACCAATGTCCAATCCTACCCATGGCGGGGCCCCTTTTAAAAAAATAATAAACCAACTAAAAATTATTTTAATATGGTTTGTTTTTAGTTCTTGCGTACTATGGTAATATTATTTTTGTAACCCTGACGACCCGCCAATACCAACCTTGGTTATAAATAATTAAAAATCACCAGTCTGTCAAATTCTTTTATTGTCATCTTTCAATTGTTATTTGATGTTGTACAATCTAGTATACAAATTAATATGCATATAACGGATCGTTTTTTGGCTGTTAGATTGGATGGTTCCTCATCTTCCATCAATCTTATGCGAGCTGTTAGCCCGATATATTATAGGAATCGAAACTAGCATGACAAATGTCTTAATTTATATTCCGTTAAGTGCGGCTCATCGGTTAGCACGCTTGACCGTTCAATCACAGTGAACATGACCAAATGGCAAATAAACGACCCCCAGCATCCTTGATTGCTCTATTTCTCTTAGAATGATTACTTTTCGCATACCGTAGTTGAACGCATACGTTATACGCTGCGTCTCTGTCGTTGAGCGGCGTCAGGAATGAAATAAGTAATGGGATCGAAGAGGAACGTTGGCATAATGGTTGGTAGATGAGGCGTGAGAATGTGTGGCGTAGCTAATACGATTAACACGGTATGAGTTGTGAGGAGGGACGAGAACGCGTGTCGATGCGCGCATTAAACTGTAATTTGGCAAGTATGCCATTTATGTGTTTTTATACGCCGATTGAGTCGTCAGAGCCGGAAATTTAATTTTCCTCCCACTTGTTCCCATAACAAATACATTTGTCGACGGATTATTAAAACAACATTTATCGTTTATTCAAAGCGCGCATTATTGGCATGTAGAAATGTCATCCACAAAAACTATTAATAGATATAATAATTTTACATGAAAAATATATTTTTATGTTTTTATCCCAAAAAAATAGAAGAGATGTTACTACAATCATTACATCAAACCTTATTATAAATTAATTGGTATAAAACGTTTTCCTGATAAATGATAACAAGAATGCAATGGCAAAATATATAGGGTGTCTTAGTTGGAACTACAGGATTTGATATGTGCGCCATTTGTGTTCGGCCAGAGATAGAGCGTCAATATTTAACGACTGTTATCTACAAACGATACGACGTCAACACGTCTGGAATTTGGTGGAAAAATATTTTGTTTATCATGTAACCATGCAGCTTTATTTTCAAAGAAGTATGGCCAAATTACTCCATCACTCCATCACTTTGTAGACGCATTTCTTTTCCATGAACCGCATGTGGTTTTCATCACCCCAAATTCGACAATTGTGTTTGCTGGCAAAGGCAGATCTTTATTTAAAATCCGATGCATGGCAGCGTTGAATCTTGACAGATTCAATATTGTTGTGTACGACGTCAAATTGATGGGTCTGAATACTGCCATATACTTTCTCTCACTGCAACAATATTTTCAACTGACCGACCACGACGAGGATGTATTGGAGTTGCCTTATCGATAATAGAATCCGTCTCTTAAAATTTCTCCAGTAAGTTACGAACTGTTAACTCTGTAGGCACTTCTTCATTTTATCTTAATGTTGTGCGAATTATCCTTAATGCAACTGTAAATGATCGCTTACTTTCATTGGTCAACACCCTTTCAGGTGTTGGTCTGGAGAAAGGGGTCGAGGATCGCTGCTAGGTATAATTCAATGCCTGGCGGGGCTTTAGCCCGAGGAGTAGTTGTTTCCTACAGCGATTATGTAATAGCCTTGCTATTCGGGAACCATTTGATAACCGCTTTGCGATTTGGTGGTTCCTTTCTCGATTCTCGACTTATAAGTTACAGACCTGGAGACATAATGTTTTTTTTAATGATATTGCATACCTTTATAGACTGGGTTTTAATCTTATCGTAACAATGTAGGAAAAAAAAAATAAATTAGTTTGGATCGTTTTCTGACGATGTAAATTCAACTGAGTAAATGTCCAGAATATTATATATCAGTAATTTCTGGAAAACTAATTACCTGTTTTTTATTTCAAGAAATCTGTTCTCAGAAGAATAGAAGAATTCCAATTTGTATTTTAGGGTTATTAGAGAAGTATTTTCTCTCTCTTGCTTTAGTATATCGCTTACGTAAAATTCTATTAAATCTATACTGACAATATAGACGTACCATATCTATTCTATTTATAAGATAACCATAGATGCATAGACCTCAACCATCATCATATTTTAGGATTAGTGTAGGCATATAGTGGATTTTTTATCTAGTAATACTTACTAGAACGTCTAGTTACTAGTAGAATCTAGGATCTATAGTATTTATGTATGTAGTTATTAAATAAGTATTAGATTTCATAGATGCTTGGATTAATTCCGAATTATGTCATGAATGTCTATAATGAAAGAATTGACATAGAGATATAGTTGATGAATATAAGTTATCTTCCGGGTTTTAAAGCAGAAATTATGAAAATGACTTCTAATAAATGAAATTAGTATTTGGAGTATATTTTTTATTTTATTCCACTTTTCCTTTCTCAAAATTTGGTCTGATATAATTCTCTATTGTTCCAGGTCTGGTTTAAAAACAGAAGAGCGAAATGGAGGAAGAGAGAACGGAATGCAATGAACGCCATGAATGCTGCCGCCGAATTCAAAACCGGTTTTGGTACCCAATTTAACGGCCTGATGCCCACTATCAGCGATGATAGCTTCTATTCCTATTCCACTTACAATAATTGGGCTACAAAAGTCCCAAGTCCTTTAGGGACGAAGCCCTTCTGGCCCGTAGTACCCTCTAACCACCACCAAAGCCCCGTTAACTGCTTCAACGCAGCTACCTCGGTTGCTGGAGCTTCAATGACTGGTGCCGTTAGTTCTATGCTCCCGGGGGCCATGGGCACGGTGATGACTAGCACACCTGGAGCGGTATCGGCCCAACCTTGTCCCTATACCACTCCAGCTAACCCCTATTCCATGTATCATCATAGGGCGGCTACTGAACCCTGCACGGCAATGTCATCCAGTATAGCTTCCCTGAGGCTGAAGGCGAAACAACATACAGGATTCGTAGGTTACTCTAGCGTTAGTCCAGTTAGATCCAGTTCGGCGGGTCTATCGGCTTGCCAGTACGCAGGTAGCGGTATAGGTGTTGGTGAGAGGCCTGGCTGAGAACACGATGCGCCCCTAGGGGCCCAATTAAAACACGAAGACCAAGACGATTGATAAGATAAGAAAATTTCGCGAACGTAAATACCCACAATCTCCAATCAAATTATAGCGATAAGGTTATCAAAATGGCCGCGAAATTTCCACTGCTTTGATTGTAAAAACATGATCAACAAGTTTATCTCAAGATTTTTAAGTATTTTTAGTAACATGGAAGTTGGAGAGCAGATAACGTATAATAAAGCGTACACTCTTTAAGCAGATACTGTTTTATAGTGTTTAATGAAACCAAAGCTATAATATAAGGCTGCTGTGGTTAAATTATTATTTTTACAAATTTTATTGTAGTTTTAATTAATCTAAAATTCTTGTTAGCAATTTGTAATGCTTTTTTGCTGAAATGCTCTTTTCTCGAGAATTGCATTATGAAATCGGTATTACATAGTAGATGGATAGAAAATAAATATTAGGTACATTTAATAGACTGACTAAAGTATAACTTAATTAGTTAATATCTTGGTATATCAAAATATATTTCATTCCTAATATAGATCAATTTTGAAGAGAAGTAATCGGTATAACTAATATAAAAATGAGAAAATAAACAAAATTTGCGACATAAGTATGTACATGCACACGTACTACTATTATTGTTACTAATTTAAATCGTATCATTGACATTATTTTGTTTCAGTAATTGAAGGATGAAGTAAAAAAAATATCATGGTACTACATTGTAACATATTTGTGACACATTGGGAAAGAGACGTGTTATAGCAAATCACAAAATCAAACAATCACAATATATTTATTGTTTTATACTTTTCTTCTTTGTTTTTGAATTTGGATATTTTATGTATGTACTTAATATAAAATTTTAATTATATCTTCCGCAACTACAAATTCATGTTTCATCAAATAGTTGACTCACTAAATGATAATTATTAATTACCAAATACCAGAAACATAGTTAGTGTAAATAACTTGAAATATAAGAAAATAAATAAAATTTACTCCGAGGTACATTCACATGTACTACATATTATATAATAATCTACTTCTTCTGTATAATTACAAATACAGAACATCCGCTTACCTTAATTGACATATATTTTATATTCCAACGCAATTGAGTAAAACAACTACTAAGTTTTATACCACTATATTTACACAAAAATCGTGACTGCAATTTCAACACTTTATCATATCGTGATTTTAAAAACGATGATTCAAGTAAGAATCTTTTCAATCAATGGTTTGAAAATGACATAGAGTGTTGAAACTGCACTCACGCGTTTTGTGTAAATATAGTGGTATAAAACTTAGTGGTTGTTTTACTCAATTGCGTTGGAATTGTGAACTACCACAGAGTAACTAACGGCTTCCTCGATCAACATTTTATATTGCCACATTTAGAAAGCTTTAATTTAAAATTAGTTTTTACTGTAAACAAACACTAAAAATATGGCATACGTTGTATAAAATAAAAGTAAATACTAGAATTCATAAATAGTAGAAATGGAAAACCCGCAATTGTCAAACGTTTCTTGAAAGACTGCACTTAATGTGACTTGTTTGGTCTTAATTTTCCTTAGTATCAAAATCTTCAATATTATACTAGTTATTAATATAATATTATAAGTTATTTTTCTCAGATTATATTTCAATGACAATTAATTTTTGGACAATTAAATATATATTCTAAGCTAAATTAAGCATTTATCGTCTTAATCCTTCAAACTTCGTTATATTCTATCATTTGTATTCTAACTTTTGTTTGTAACAACATAAAATTGCCAGTTTGCGGTTATGAACAATTTGTGATAAATTGGTGAAAGAACTGGGGTTATAACAAAATGAAAAGCATCGCCATAAATTTATTATTTACTAATATATAGTTTTTGCGCCACACATATGCAGTTGTTGTTTCATATTGTATTTATTCGTGCAATAAAATATCTAAATTTGTCCAGAAACTATCTGTTTGTGCGTTGCCAAATAATTGATTTATAAATGAGAATTATTGACTGCATCTGATAAATTTCTTTTTAAAATTTGTGTTACATCAACAAAATTTACAAATATTATTCTTGGATAATTGACTTTCTCTCATTTTTTGGTTAAAATGATGGGTTTATGTCTGCTGTATAATCAGAATAGTGTTTACCTAGCCGTCCACATGGAGACAAGCTACACGAAGATATCAAAATCAGACCTCAAATAAGACTTTTGCAAAGTTTTTTCGGACTTTATTCATTTTTTAATAATGAATAGCCGGGAGTTGGTATCGAATTCCTCCTATAAAATAGTAGGTTCTTGCCTAAGAATATTTACTTCTGAATTGATTGGGTCGTTACTTGATAAAAATCCATATTTATACAAAATTAAAAGATTCTCTAGTTAGATTCTGGCTTTTTATTTTTATTTTTCGCTTGTTTCGACAACACAGTGGCTTGGTTAGATGTTGAGTACATAGTCCATATACTCAACATCTGACAGAGCCACTGTATTGACGAAACAATTGTTATGTTTAACAAACAAAAAGTGAAAATCTAACCAGCGAATGCTTTAATTTTGTATAAGAATATTGACTTAATAACGCCTGATGAATAATTGTCAGATAAATATTAAAAGTACATAGTATACTTTATTACGTGCAGTAATTTCGCAAAGGAACTTTGGACCCCACAGATAACAAACCGTATAAAATCATGGAATTATAATTAATTATAATTAATGAAATCAAATTAAAATGATTTATGTACATCGACCCTATGATACAAATATGATGATGCATATCATTTTAATTTTATTGGACTGAATTATCGATTGGATTATGAGTATAAATTAATTGGCTATTAAACAATAAATGTGGAGAAATTATGCAAACCTCTAAAAAAAGATATGTCAACTTTTACTCTACCTATGTCAGGGACATTTGTTTAAATTAATGTGGGTGTTTTTAAGTACATCCACGCTTTTTAATGGACTTTAGATATCACTTTAAATGCAAACTATAAGTTTATTAAAAACAATAATTTTGAGAATATTTTATTATATAAGCCTTTATTTTTAATTGTCAATTGTTAAATCTCCTAACATATTTTAGAACATGATTTATATTCACTTGATTTAAATACTTTAATATTGAACTGAAATCAAAATACGTTATAACCCTAGAAAAGGGCTGAACATTTAGATGTAATAACAAAAACTAAGACCAGTTTCTCACGGACACCAAAAAGATTGACTTCAGTTTTAATCATCTCATGATGACGCCATCTTGGGTGGAGAAACGTGCGTGGAATGATGTATAATCTTTTAATGATCGCGAAAAAATGATCTCCATATTAAATTAAAGTAACACTTTGTATTTTACATACCTGGGGAATATCATATCTGAAATTGTTTTAAAGATTTCAAATCAATTTGAAAAGCGTTAAAATGGTTCCAAAGTCATCGTCTTGCTTTATTTTCAGAAGAGTTTGTTCAGGAAATATTTGGCAATATCTTAGCTAAACAATCGCTTAGCTAAACAATCACTAAACAATCATTTTTACATTTCTAAGACATCTGTGTGTCGTTATTACAACATAATCTATTTTTTGTAATTGACACTAAGTTTACATGTATTTCTTGTAACAGAGTTTTTGTAATCGCTTTATATAAATTGCTATATCCATACAAAGCGATTGTCAGTAACAAGGGGTACCATCACGAAGAAAAGTAATGAGACAGTGTCGATACGTTCTCTTGAAATATAGGCAATAAAAAATTAATTTTTGAAGTGAATTATGCCCTTTATCTTAAAATATCCATGCTCTTCATTGACAAAAAACATAAATAACTTTAAACTTAATTTAAATTTGTCAATTTGTCAACAAAATGTATCTGAAATATAATGAAAGGGTCTCCCTGCATTATTTTTTGATGATACATTTAATATTACTTATAAAGGAATAGTGAAAAAGTGAAAGTTGGATTTTACTTCAAGAACAAGAACACAACTTAGTAGCCTTATTTTTATAATGTGTTCCTTCAAAATGGCGATACATTCATTGTTATATATTATCTATAAATATTATCTACATATATTGATAAAATGAGAGTGTTCATTCTAATTTTTCAACAATTGTAATCAAATATTTGTGAAACAAACCAGGGTCAATTTTATTTTATTCTCAACAAAATGTTGCATATATAGCGCATATATACGTCTAATTGCTATGTTAAAATATATCATAAATGTCTTAAAAATTTCTTATTTTGTAATATTTTTAAAAAAAATTTATAACCAATTTAGGTATATCTTTGAATATGAAACTGCATTAGTGGAATGATTACTATACGATAAAATATTCAATTTATTTCTACACGATGAAGTATTTTACAACCTTTGCAGAATTGAAAAAAGCAAAAATATTTACTCAATGTATAATATAGGTACATAACAAAATATTTCAAACAGTAAAAACGGATAGTCATGACATTAATCGACAGTCTATTCTCCATAAACGATACCTTTAAACCAAATGATACCTTTTCATCTTGTTGAGTAACACAAGGCAGATCTCTAAGTATACTTCGTCGTTATCTGAATGAAAACATATTACTGTTACAAGAATTACTATATAAATTTATAATTATTTATTTTATATGTATCTTATATCGAGAGGTTGATCATGTCTTTACTTCCAAGTACTTAATAGCAATATCCTGGTCTGACTGTGAATGTAAATGTATATTGTAACTGTATATAAATTGTAGTTTGATGTCGATTTGTAAAGTAGATGATGAATAATGTTACTTGGGGTGCAACTAAGCCATCATTAAAAACAATGTAGGTTCATTAATGAGAATTCAGTAACAGACCCCCTTATTATTATTTTTTCAATTATGGTGAATTATTACCCTGTATAAATAATGTTCCCGTTTCTAACGTGCCATAATTTTAGTTTTTATTAAATAAATTTTGTTTTATTACGTCCATTAGTTGCAATTTGCTCAACTTAGTTTTATAATTTAAGGTAATGCAAAAATTGTTGGTTCTAAAGTTGTTGGTTATATTAACTAACAAATGTTCTTGCACTACCTTGATCGAGTACAAATATGATGAAAATAACCATTGTTATTGTTCCAAATATTTTGATTTGTCCAAAGATTTTATTTTATACTTATACTTTTACAATCTTGTTTTCGATTTAGATGAAAATATATAAGTGCAGATTAAAAATGAGATTGTATAGGGCCATTTCTGTAGGCCACTAATACAAAGGCTGCAAAGTGCAATGTTTTATTATGTCGTGACGAGTCGAATGAGAGAAAATGTTAATTGATAATTTATAAGATATCTAAATAGAATGTATAGTGATACCTAAAAACTATTGTACCTATCTACTTCAATTATACTCTGCATATCGTTTGTAATTGTTCAAACATTTTCAGCCATCTAGTCACAATAAAAATATCCATATCAGTATTCACATTGTTTTATATATTCACCTCCTCCCCTAATAAACACACATAATATTGTAGCAAGACTTATATCATTTGTATACTCAAACGTATAGACAAATCATACGTAGGTATACGACGTTTATGTATGTCCAAGCTTTATGTATACGAGGGAATACATAAACTAAATCAAAACTATCGCATAATATTCTTTATGTTTATGAACTGATCGAGATGATAAGATGATAAAAAGTTAACTGGCAAACATAGTTTGTTTTATATTAAGAGCCAATACTTATTTATGAAAATTGGTGAATTTGTTGTCCTTGTAAAAGTCATTGCATTATATTTAAATATATTTAGAAGTTGCTTGTTATCTTGACATCATCTATTAAGGGCATTGGAGTAAGGATCTAGATAAATAAGATCAATAAATAAATAAGAAATAATAGATATTCGCGAATTGAACCTTGTAATACTCCCAGTGTTGCTAATATGTCAGCGGATGTAAAACCCCGATAGAATATTCTTAAAGTTTCTTTATAAGGTAAGATTTGAAATAGCTCATGATAGAGAATACTTTTTCACTCAAAATAAACGGAGCTTCATTAGTGGGGTGCTAGGTTTTAGTTTTTAAGTAGTAGTAATGTAGTTAATTCGTGATAAAACTTACAATTAACTATTTCATCTTCCTCCTTCTTGCTTTAAAAACACAACGTTTTTGACGTTATTAAGATTTTATTTAAATTACTTTTATAATTTGTATGAGCTCGTTTGTAGTACAGAGAAAGCTCTTTAGAAACTGCAGTTACTATTCAAGAAGGTACGATTTTGTAGAAACATTATATTTATATATAATTGTGAAAGATGCAGTTTTCTTGCAGAAATGGAAGAAGATGTTCATTCAGGTCATTTTGCAACCATTAGTTCTTAATTCTTAATAGATAGGATATTTATTTTTCTACTGATAACAAAAAAATGGCAATATTAATAAGGATTATTAGTTATTTAGTAACTCAGAACGTTCTGAAATAAATGGAGTATAATAAATTAAAATATGCTTTTGCTACTTTGTTTAGATTATTATATTTCAACAAGTATAGGTGCATGTACTTGCTACAAACTTAATTAAATCTTTATGACGTTTTGTTAAAACGCACCAATTTTTTTTAATAGATAATTTTTTTTAGTGAACCAGTTCATTACTCTTGACGTTTGTTTCTTATGAAAGGTAAACACCATTCGGGTATAATTGAATTAGTCAGAAATCAGTAACAGCTATCTTAATGTTAGTTCAGCTTTTATTAAATGAAATGTAAAGGCCACATACATACTGCAATGTAAAGGCCCTTCAAGAATAATAGTCATACTGGACGGACTATAACATTTTATATAATATTTTACCTCTGATGAGGTATTATGCGGTGTAAAGTGTATTATACATTAGTGCGTTATGTAATATATTAATATTATACTCAGAATATATTAAAGACTACAAATATATTAGGCTTTATGTCAGAAATATTAAAATGTTATACATTTCTCACACTATTAAAAAAGTATACTGTTATTCCGGAAGATTTTCAGTAGTGACTCGCACACGTGTTTCATCATAAATTAAGTGATGAATTTTGAAACTACATCCTCAACACATAACAAAACGAATGACATAAATATACAATACGTATATATTACCATGTAAGTAATAGCTGGGGAGACACAGAGATGGCCATGATCTTGAAAATACTGCCTGGAACACAATACATGTAAAATTTTAAGGGTTAGATTTTATGCCAATATACAATATTTAAATTGATACAGAAGATATTTCGAATAAAAATGGAAATAAAATTTTATTCCTGTAAAAATTAACAGGAATTAAAATTTCCTAAAATGAAAAAAACAGTTTGTGTATTGATTCATATACTAAGAAATTTTTTTTTCGTATATAACGAATTCGTAATCCCTTGGTAGGCAACCATTGCAACTTTTTTTACATGTAAGTTGTCCTTCCACTAATTTATTTTATTTGAACTTAATTTACTCCTACAATATGGTATGAATCACATATGGTATCAAGAAAGTACCACCTTAAATTTCACCAGATGCCGATATACTCTTTCTTCAAGAAATTATATTACACTTCGCAGAAATTGATATTACACAGGATGTAATACAAAATAGGCTACTACTTATGTAGCGTATTAAACCTATCAAAATAATGAACATATATACAAAAATGAATGGTTATGTAGCAATTAAGGCATTTTAGGATGCCTTAATCTGGATTTAATTATTTTAATAAAAAATTAAAAATATTTCTATCAAGCAACTCATTTATTCATCATTCCATAATAAAACACGAGTAAGCACATCGCAATAATATTGCGCCGCCCCTTTGCTCATATCGAAGGTACCTCCAGAGCATGCCTCTAGAGGCTCCGGATTAAAAAAAGTTACCACGTTGTTCGCAAGAGCCGATTTACTATATTGATTTTGTCAAAAGGCCGAAATTCGAACGAAAAGCATTTCGTACATCGACCTAAAAATTTCGTGACACACACACACGAAAACAGCCGTTTAGTAAATATAGATAACAAATTCAATCAACAAGTTTCGTCAAAACTATTCGATTGTCATGGTGCTGACGTTACCTATCATTATTCTGGCGTTCAGATTTAATTAATGTTAAAAATGGAATAGTATTTAAATTCAGAAATAGCAGACATGCATTTGACGTATAGTATTGCAAGTAATCAGGATAAAGCAAGGTGACTTTACAGAGAACGTTTTCCTAATCGACGGCTGCCTGGAGAAAGATTTTGAGCGATTACCGAAACAGGACTTTTTAAGAATGGGTAATGTTAGGCCATCCATAACTTAAACTTTTGCTTTGGAAAAATATGCCCTGAATAAAATAAATTTCGATGAAATTATGAGAAAACTTGTTTGATGGAAGGTTTGATTCATACGACTATTCGATGATTAAATTAATTTTTAGTTAAAATATTACCACTAATTACCAAATAGTACCACTTCCAACGTATTCAAGCACTTAATGTAGAAAATTTTGCACCATAATTGGTAGTACATCAAGTATTTTGGCTTCTTGGTAAATTGAGAAATAATTAATTTTTGCTCAATTTTCTTATTTACTGAGAAACAGGATTTTTACCAGAGACGGAGTGATTAATTTTCACAATATTCACCTTTACCGGAACGAAAATCCACATGTTAGGTTCCATTCCGTCTATGTATAAGCAGCAAATATCTCAAAATATTTTGGGTGGAATAATAAATTATTTTGTGATGGGTTAATTTTTGCTATGAGAATAGCAGGCGATGAAACTAGGAAACATTATGTTTGGAAAATAGTTTCCAGTTTAACACTCGAAGATTTATTTGAAGATTTTTGCTAAAAAATTGTGGTATTGTATCACAGTGGTGTACCGACCTATATTTTAATGGGGTAACCAGGGAAACTCTGAACAATTCTTCCCATAAACGTTGGATAAAGCATTGGGAACCTGTGCCATGGAAGCCAGCATCCCAACATATATATACATATAGGTTGTCAAGAATAGGAACAAGTCTCCAAATTACAATATCGGACCATCTACAAGGTGTCCATTAAATAACCTCTTTACTCAGTCGCATTGAGACCTTCGCAGAATGAATATCGAGTGTACAGTCAGTGAAACGAGTGGATTAAGTGTAGTGTTTCAGAATGAAATTTAAATCCAAACTAAAACAAGCATTCCTTTCTAAATAAATATAGAAACCACAATTTAATATTATGAAATAAATAATAAACAAAAGCATATTTTTCTTTTGTGTAAATTACAAAAGCATATGAAGCATTGATGCTCGATCGAGATAAAATAGTTTTGAATGTGAATGAATGTACACAGGGTTCGATCTGGCCGCGCGTAAAGTGCATCCTTTTCCCTCCGAATGCTGCCTTACTCTTTCTACTATAGAGAATATAACACTTTTTTCGATTCTTGACAACCTGTGTATATAAATCTACAAAAATATTTTATTATTATTTAGTTTACAACAAGGTATGTCAATCTGTCAATCAAACTTTTATGAATATTTATACGACGATTTTGCACACATGGTAAGGAATTATATCTAATATTGTACGATCTAGGTGTATAAAAATTAAGTACTTATATAAAAAATATGTTCGCACTTCATCATGATTTATTTTGAATAACAAGATAACAGATTACATATATCGTCTCTTAATTAGAGCAAACATATTAAAACATGCATAAAAATCTATTGCGATCTACCTCTAGGTGGGTAAGCAGTACCTCCAATGCAGTTAGTAGATTTAAAAAAGTGACGCCGTATCTTTAGTAACAAAATATGTATAAAGTATATACCGTTCCAAATAATATATGCGTTTGTTTTATAACGACTCGGGGTTTTTTTATAAGTATGAACTACCATTTTCTCAATATGACTTCTAAAAGTGAGTCTGGAGTCAAAAATGACACTTACATTTCTAATTACATTTGTGCGGCCTACAACAACATTGTCAAGAGTATAATTGTGTCTTAATTTGAAGTTTATTCCCCTATACGACATCAAGTTACATTTGCCTTCATTGCTAGGTAAATAATTGTCATGGCAACAATGGTTTAGAATGTCTAAGTTTTGCTGTAAGTTTACCTAATCAGTAGTATATTTAATTTCTCATAAAATGTTCAAATGATCCACATATAGCAAAAACTAAATAACAAGGCTACCACCAATCTCAATAGCCGCGTACAGACTAAGCGAGCAGCCTCGCGCGGCATGCTTCGCCCCGAGGCATGTCTTGCGAGGCTGCTCGCAGCTTTAAAAATTTACAGTGAGGCATCCTCGCGAAGCATGGTGAGCCATTACTTTTCCGAGGCATGTGATCAGTTTTGTACAAAATATCATTATGACTTCACGTTTTCGGGCTGCTGTAGCTGCCATAGTTTTCTTAATGTTACATCGTGTTAAGAAAAAGAAAAGTAAACGCCAAAAGCGATACTGGGTAAAGAAATTATACGAAAACCGTGATCAATATGGCAATAAGTTATTAAAAGAGTTGGCTTTTGATGAAACCCTGCAGAATTTTACACGCATGTCTTTTGATGAATTTAATAAACTATGCATATTTTATCTTCCAAAATACAAAAGAGTGACACTATACTAGTTTGCAATATTTGTTTCGGGTATCCAAACAGTCTATATCAAAAATTGTTCCTGAAGTGTGCGATTCAATTATTGAAGTGCTAAAGGAATATGTAAAGGTAAGTGAAACTAGATGTAAACGTTAAAATCTTCGCTGATTTATTGATTTTTTTATATGATTGTTTCACATACTATAAGATACCCTTCGCAATTAATTAAAAAAAAAATGATAATATAACTTTTTTATGTATTTTTAATTTTAATTATCACCTAATGATGTCTGCTCAATTGACAGAACACTCAACAGTATTCTATGCAGTATTTAGTAGTTTAGAGAGTCTCATAAAACGTTGCATCCTCTTCTTCAGGGCAATTTTTTTAAATAAAAAGTTTACTTAATATTTTTTTTTTCTTTATTGATTGTTTCTTTTTCTGAAAAACAATACAGTACAAAAATAAAAGAATATTGTAACGTAAATATAACTCATATTTTTAAATGGATGTATAAGATGTTGGGGACCCATATGTATACGGAGTAATCGAATCTGATTGTTCTACATCATCTTGATGTTGAAACATTCCATCGTTAGTTTCCTGAGTAGTACTAAGTGGCAACTGAGGAGAAGACATCGGGAGAACAGCCATTCCAGAAGGACTATGCATTGGTGTTGTAATAGCTGTTGGTAATCCCATTTCATGACTTATATTTTTCCATGCATCTTGCCTTACACCTTTATTTGCAAAATTTGCATCCTGTGAATCCCAAAGTTGTCTATAATTCTCATAAAGTTCTATTAATATTAAGCACTGATCTTTCTCCATTTTTAAACAAATATTAATGCTCGAGCACCGGCATAAACAAGTCACAACACGCGTCCAGAGTGACGATGACGAGTTGACTGAGATGCCTTTGAGCATGGACGAAAAACCGACAATGTTCGACTCGACCGCTGCATCGCGTGGGCTTGAGCAAGCGAGGCACGTCCACACAGCCAGAGTAATTGCCTCGGGAAGCATGCCTCGCGAGGCTACTCGCTCAGTCTGTACGCGGCTAATGATAATCACGGCGAACAAGAGCGACCCTAAAACTGATCCTTGAGGATATCCTGAAATCTGGACGTATCTGGTAAATTCGTGACCATTGCAGTATATAAACTGAGATCTGTCCTTTAAATACAATTATAATAACGTAACTAAACGATAATTAGTTGATCTTCTTTTAGCTCGCATAAAAGTAGGCCGTGATCCAGTGTATTAAATGCCCTAGAATTGTCAATATAGATAACATCTACTTGACTGTTTGGATCCTGAACATTCCTAATAAGTTATACCTTACATACTAAATTAGTTCTAGTAAAATTCTCTTCGGTAATGTTATTTTATTCTGGGGCAATAACATTTTTGATATGGTACATATCACTATGTATTAATATTTTAAATAATTTTAAAGGACGGGACGGAACAGAACATAATTTATAGAAAGTGGGTAGTTACACATAATATCACAATCTTTCGCCAAAAGGTTGGTATGCTGTCACGTACCATTGCCTACTTGTCTACGTAGTCCATTGTCCCTTTTTATTGTTTAATACGCTACTCATGACAAAATCGACAACATGCAAGACATTATCATTAGAGGACCTAAAAATAAAACCATTAACAGTATTGGACCCGATGAGCGCGCTTGAAAAATTATCATCAAAACTATTACCTATTAATCTATATGTTGTACATTATTGTAGATCATAGTTCAGAGTATAGAAGTGCTTTCTTTTTTTAGCATTAATCAAATATCAGACATTTTTGGGATATAAATTAATACCGTCTTTAGTACTAGAGATACCCTATAAGCTCTAGTTATTTTGTTAGTCTTCACACTATCGGTCTATTCTTTGAAGTAAGTCGACCGATATTCAAGTCGATATTAAAGGTTAGGAATATATAATTTGGATACAGGATCCAAATTATATCTTCTTAGTCCATTGAGAACATAATTGATTTCCGTGCGCGCATTGAAAAGGGTTTTGATGAAACTCTCACTACCTGGGCATACATACATGAAGAGGTAAGAAGATCATTACGGATATACGCATAGAATTATATTTTGGTTGGAGGACAATCTATTTGAATATATGCTAATATTAAATTAATTAATGAATTCTTGATTAAACAATATTTTATAATATAAAATATTTATTAATCAAGAATTGACTTAGTTGCCAATTTTTAACATCCTATATATTTTATATTTTTAATTTTCACAAATTCTAGCTGTAATTTTTTGTTTTTAAATTTTAATGATAAAATATTTTACAAATTCCGTTTTGTAACATATGCATACATTTTAACATAAGGCTATTTATTTCATTTTTCAAATATGGTATAGGTCTTTGGTTAATAATATTATTGAGCATTATAGACGGAATACGAGTTGTATCAGTTAATAAAATTAATTATCATTAACAGTTTCTACATTTAATGAATTAAGCTTAGTTTTAACATTACATTTCATCATTCATGCAAACCACTTTACCATTCATCCGATCATCAATCTAGGAGCAGACTAGTATCAATCCATCGGTTTATTTCATTGTTACGTATTCTACGACCGTCGTTGTGGATTAGTGCTTGATATAACATCCATTATTTTCTCCTTCTAACAATGACTAAATGAAATTGAAGTCAATTTCATCTAGAAGGCATTTATCAAATATAACTTGTCTGGTTAGATTATATGTCTAATTAATGTATAACTTAAATATCTTTTAAAGCATATAATTTTCCAGTACTGGGTAAACATACATTCAATAAGATAAAATCAGAAAAATTATACATTTATTTATATACAACAGTAATAGGTGGTTTTTACTATATGAACAATAGTTTGGACTAATTGTATGGGGAACTTCCCTTCGCATTTCCTCCAACAATTCAATTAACTTGAACAAGTATATCTACAAACCCAAAATGTCCTCAGAATAATGTTATTCCTGGATATTTCAATTATTACGCAAGATTTACTAATCGGATCATTCGGATGCCTGGATACTAGTGGATGGAGTTCCCCACATCGTGTCCTTTAGAAATACCCTATTAATTCACTCTTCCCACTGTTACGTAGTGGTAATGATAATTCTGACTGTGATTATAAAATTAATGTTTACTCATGACATTTTTACATTATATATATATATATATATATATATATATATATATATATATATATATATATATATATATATATATATATATATATATATATACATATATATATATATATATATATATATATATATATATATATATATATATATATATATATATTTATCTAGCAAAAGCACAAATATCGTATACAAATGTACATACAATATACGGGTTTCATGAGCATTGATAAACATTTTATCCAAATATTTTCTAAGAAATGACATACGTAACAGGTTGACTAGTATGTAAGATTTTTCACCTGTATGCAGTTTCTCTTCTTTCTTTTTTAATTCACATAACAGAGTTATCAGTTATTATATTTTAATCTATATTATTTATACAACGTGTATACCTAATGCACCGACCTTATACTGTACGATATTAGACTTAAATAAAGATTGTTCAACTTAGCTATAGGCACTGCTTTAGGAAATTTGTAGATTATTCGGCGGCATGTTTGATAATTGACTAATATCGCAAGTGTTCCATTTGAAATAAAGATTTTTACTTTTCCGCACTCTACTACACGTGGAAAAGTAATGTAATCGTGTGAAATTTTTTTTTCTCTAGCGTTTATTTTTCGTTTTTCGGCCTAAACACAAAAAAAATGAGTCTTAAACCATTTTGTGTATGTGTGTGTCATTGTCGTTGTCGTTGTCGTCGGCATTAATAAACTTTCTTGTTAGCACGATCACTCAATTAAATCGTGTCGGATCGATCGGGTTTCGATTAATTCTGATTGGGGACGTCTACCAGACGACATCTATTGATTTTGAGTTGGATAGGACACACCCCACCCTGTCCATGGGTCATGAGAAAGCACTATGGTGGACTATTTGAAAAAAGTAAAACTGTTGCATAAAACACATATTGTGCATTTACATATGTGTTGGTTTATTTTTTCTCGGCCACTAAATTTCGAGGTAGGACGTGGGAAAAAGTCCTTTTTAACGTTTTAAAACTGTTTATTCATATTTTATTCTCTAGTATTTGGTAAGTTAGTTTATCACAGACTAATTTCAAACATAGTGCTTAAAAAACTAATAATTATTCTTAAAAGCTTAAAAGATTAATCATTTGGCTAAACAATAATTTTACTGCAGCTTGGCATAGTCCAGGAATTTGAACTATCGTGAAAATCGAAATGAAAAACATATAAAACCAAATATCCCAAAAACCATGGATATTTTTATAAATATATGAGTATTTCATGTTAATATTAGAAGTATTAATGTAACATTCCCTTTATTCTTCACGTAGGTATCAAAAATATAATAAAAACTATAGGTTGTCATTTGAAGAAATAAAATTGGTATCCGCTATGGCGTACTTTATTAATAAATTAATTAATAACATAATACCGATTAAAATAATGAGCATTATTTTAATATTCTAGGACTTGAGAAATTATGTAATATCGTAAAAAAGGTAGATTGATCTCTTAATAGGTCTCTTAGTAGATATATCCGTATCTTATATTATGGGATAGGATTCATTATGTAGATACGCTGTATACACATATTAATAGGCATTTTAAGATGCATTAAATAAAGAAAGGATATATCACATTGTTCTGCGTGTATTTAGGATTTGAGAATATGCCTCAAATAAATGCACGAATAGAAATAAAATATAAAATAATGAATAAACCTATCTTAAAAGGTTTTAACCTTTTAGTGTACTTTCATAAAAATCATGGAATACTTCGTATACTGATTTCATTTATCTAAAACTTAAATATAAGTAAATTTCTTCAACCTCTCTAAGTATTTTCAAGTCAATGTTTAGTTCATACGAGTATATTTGATAGATTTAAATAAATCAAATGATAATTCACCTAATATTGTGTAGAGATATGTGTAGAGTGTAAGGCTTCAGTATTGACCTAAAGCATTAAATTCTTCCGAAATCATTCTAATGTCAAATCCTGAAGAGGAACGAACTGATGTAACCTCGTTGTAACGAACGTTGGTCTATAGACCAATAATTCTGTTGTATTTCATATCTAAATTACTTGAAAAGCTAATCGTGCAACGTATTAATCCTGTCTTAGATGTAATTCCAGAACACCAATTTGGTTTCCGCCAAAAGCATTCAACAAGTGTACAGGTCACCGCATAGTACATAGACACAATGAAGCGGTAGAGAAAACAAAGTTTTGCTCTGCTCTCTGTTAATCCTTTTAGACATCTTAGCATTTGATAAGGTTTGACATGATGGACTTTTACACAAAATTAAACACTCCTATACCATATTATCTACTAATTAAGTCACATACCTGTATAACAGATATATATTTTAGGACAAAAGTAAATGGCGAAACTCAATCTCAACTCATCAAAACCAGAATCCCACAGGGCAGCCAATTTTATAGTATTTAATTTACATTGCGAGAGTTCTGCAATATAAATTACACTGTACTGGTCCTGTACTGGTAAACGTCAGACTACACTGTAAGTGGTACATTTGCAGATGACACTGTCATTCTGGCGACCTATGAAGATCCAGTAATAGCATTCGCAAGTCTCCAAGATCACTTCTTCCACATAGAAACTGGAAAGACTCAACAGATAGAAAATCAAAATCAATGAAAGTAAATAGCGTCATATAAGTTTCACACTTAGACAATTCCAATGTCCAGTATTTATAAATGAGACAATTATACCTGAAATATCAATGGAAAAATATTTAGGTCTCCATCTTGATTCCAAACTCAATTGGAAAGAACATATTTAAAAAAAAGCGCAAATAGATAGGCGTGAAAATGAAGGAGCTAAACTGGCTACTTGGAAGAAAATTAATCAATTCGAGCAATGGTAGACACTTCGAGGTAAGTCACCAATCAGACCACCGAATCCCAAGAGTCCAAGAAATGATCAAAGAGAGAATCCAGAAACATCACCAATGATTGGCAATCCAGACACATAGCTGTTTAATACCACTTGTCCAATAAAATAATGACAGAAGATTTAAGAGGAAGTAGCCAATGGACCTTAAATAATATGTAGGAGGCTCTCTTTTAGGACGAAAATTTAAGGGTCACTGAAACTAGACAGCAAGTCAAACTGGGGTGGATGAAACTTCTAGTTATCGAAATATGAAATAGGAACTTGGTATATTATATAATACAAATATTTGAGCTTATTGTTGTTACTATTTGTATTTGTTTCAAGATTTCATAAAATTTTTGTAATGAGAATACTTTGGTAAACAGTTATAGATCAGAAACTATAAATTTTTGGCAACCTTAATTTCCAAACTTAAATTCACTGCTCTTGTTTTCCGAATATCTGGACCTGGAACGAAAATTTCTAGATATTGCGGATACGAAAAGAAGAGATTTTCGATGGACAATAAATTTGTATAATGCCAAGAGGTGAGAGATTTGTCGTTACTCTGAGTGGAACTGGAAAACTGCATGGTTTAGTTTTAAAATAAGTTGGTGAACATTTTCTGAGGAATCATAAGACTCAAAATTTGGAGGACTAGTAAATGACATTGTTAAACACTTTGATAATATGGGATGCCTGATAAACTTCAGGTTACATTTTTTGTATTATCTGAACTATTTCCTCAATCAGTTAGGAGACTAGTGAGAAACAAGGAGAACGATTTCACCAAGACCTTAAAGAAATAGAGCGTCGTTAAAGGAAGATGAGAAGATAATAATATATGATGGCTGACTTGTAGTGGATGCTGAAAAGGGGGATTGTACCAGGAGGAGTGAATTTGGAAAAAAAACCACTGCCCACATTATTTCGAAACAAAATAGTTCGCCACTATAAAAATAAGCATAAATAAATCTTGTATTTCATATATACTTATCAATATCAGGAAATGTGTTGTGATTCATTATCGGTGTCCTAAAGAACATCCAAATACTAAATTTTGTAGACATGTTTTGTAAAATATGTTTGCTATATTGGATTTGCTATTTTGAATTTTCGAAGTTGAACTTCAGATTCGTTTTCAATGACTTAAAGAACTCCCAAGTATAAAGTATTGTAAATATCCAAAGTTTTGTTAAAAATTCATGGTCCATATTGAATCCGCCATATCCAAGTTTGAATGTTTTACTCCTATTTTGCTATCTAAGACCTCGAAAATCCGATACAAAGTTCTCGGTAATTCCCAATAGATTTCGTTGATCTAGTATCACGTGTTTGATGAGCCATGTTTTTTGACTTTAGGAAAAAATTCTGACGTGATGAAGCTAATTTTCAGATTCGCGTTCAGCACACCAAATATATAGGGATAGAGTACTCTAGTCTGCCACACATGGTACTTTTCTTGTAGGATTGTGAAATGAAACAACACCTTACTTAAAATTGTAGAATATAGTTATATTAAAAAATGAAAAGTATCTAATATATACTTTAACTTTTTTAGTGTATTACACTATTTTTTTAGAATTGGGGTTACAAAAGGTAAATTAAAGGCTACTAAAGTATGTTTGTCTATAGATCAGATCACTAAATAAGAAAAAGAAAATTAAGATCTCAAGAAAATCCTCACTGGATTCAAGAATTGAATAGCCCAGCATCTAGGCAAAGTAAATACATGGGCTGCAATGACAGATAGACTTCTTGTAGGGCCTTACTTATTTAAAGGATATTTGACTGCTGCTAGCTATTTAGGATTTCTACGTTTCAATTTATTCCAGCTTTAACAGTTCCTTATTCAAACAATAAGGTTTCGGAGTTTCTTATGCCATCCAGTCAATGCCTTAAAAAAGTGAGTTCCAGAATTATTCAAAAAATAATTTAATAGTAAAATTATGAATATTCTTTGAAATTTAATAACTACGCTATGTAGTAACAATTGTAAATATCAGAACAGGATGTATATGTGTATTGAAACGGTATAAAAGAAAAAGGAAAAGCAATGCGTCCCAATTGTATTTCTTTACTAGATTATTAATTGTTGTTTTGACAGCCTCTCAATATTGGAACAGATCAAGTTAAGTATACCCAAAACCACATCGCGATTTCTAAATACATTTTATTTCCAAACACCATGCACAAATTTACTCCAATCGTCCCCAATCTATCAAATGTGTGCTAGCTACTCAGTGATATCAGATCTAATAGATATTTTTTTCTGTATCATTGCGAACATTAAAAATCATTTAGAAAATATATATACTGGCAACTTATTTGCAACGTAGTATGTTTTTGATTCTCTTATTCTACTATTCTAATAGTATTTTTTTAATTATTATTAACTATTATTAACTAATTATTATTAACTATTTATTAACTATTATATTAGGCATATAATTAGATTTAATATTAATTATTATAATTAATAGTAAATTAATTATAATCTATAATAGAATAGTAAATAATAGTATAAATAACTATAGCAGACCTTAAATTTATTATATGTGTAACATTTCTATTGTGTTCCTGCCCTGTAATTAGAAATGTCGAATTTCTGTTGGGTAGCTGTATTTTAAATAAATAAAGAAGTATTGTTATAATAAATATATAAAAAATCGAAAAATAAATCGAGAATTTATTATCAAGTTAACTGCCAACAATTGTTTTACTCATTTGCTTTTGAATTAAAATATGTAAAAGGTACGCGTAATTAAAAATATATATTATAATAATCATTTAATTACTGTAAAACATCTTGAAAACCATTTTTTTGGTTTTACATTAACAAAGAAAGACGTCTGTAATGGCATTTGTCATTTTATATTATTGCTACAATAAAACACGGCCGCTGAACGATTATTCATTTTGACTAGAACAAACAGCGGCGATTTAGGCTAGGATGCTCGCTGGATTCTAAATTCAGAAAGAAAACAGTCTGAATCTTTTAACGGATTGAGTACTTTTATATTACTTAACAAGATAAATCACAAATATTTGTTTAGGCTTTAAATTAACGCCGCTAAATTATACAGCACTTGCAATCAACTGACTCTTTAATCAAGAGAGAATGGAAGTTATGTATTCAAAGAGTATTGTGTAAGAATATAGCCAAGTCATTCTTTGTAGGTGTTAGAATATAGATGTGAATAAGAGAGATCTATAGTGACAAATATTAGGAAGATGTATCTTAAGTAAATTAAAAATTTAGTAAATAAACAAAATATGACGAATTACATAATATTTTGTTCATTATATAATAACATATATCGCTATTAAACAATAGACAATACTGGAAAGATAGTTTGTTTTAATTCTAGAACTTTAAGTTACTCATCTGTGTAGTTGAGACAGCCAACAAAGAAAATTAACAACTTCATGAATATATAAAATTATAGTTTAAGTTAATTGAAAGTTGTTTGACAGAAAAGAAAATGCTAGATATGGACCAACAAAATGAGGTATAATTTCATTTACACTATATAAATACCTGCAGTTGATGACATTAGTCTAATAATGAAGCAGGAGAAACTAAACTTTAGTTCCACAATGAAATTTAATTTCTTAATGTTCTCTCTGAATCGGAGTAATAGGAAAACACTTCTTGTGTTTTCTCATCATTTTTCAAATCTCATATATACTGTACTACAGTACTCTACCAGATAATGTATAGAGTATTAGTAGATAATATATACTTAATAGAGTAGTCTATAAGTTAGACAGATTTGCACATACATGACAATCCACAAAGAAATGTCAATAAAGAGTTGTGTAAAATTGTGCAAATGTACAGGAACACCTGATTTCTGATTACAACTATAAGTTGTATTAAAAAAAAACCTTAACTAAAGTTCTACACCCTAACCAAAGTTATACCCCTAACAAAAGGTTAGTTGCTAGGGGTATAACCCTTTGTCTTGAAGTTGTTTTAAACAATTGTTTAAAACAAGTGATTGTTGACAGCTGTACTGACGTACGTTGATTTCCAATTGCTACTTTATTTTTCGAAATATGTCATAAGTATATTTTTATGGATAGCTCTATATGTTTTAAAAAAATACAATAATATAGGGCTTTGCTGGTCTGCCACTTGTGATTTTCTGAATATTAAATACAATACTGGAGTAGGTTGGAACCATTGACGTGAAGATAATACTGACTTAATTTTCCAGAAAATACCAAAACACTATTCACTACACTTGACGCGCATTTTGCCAACAAAATTGGCATAATCTGGAGATGATTAAAACTGATGAGTTTTAATCATCCCCAGATGATGCCAACTTTGTTAGCGAAACTCGCGTCGAGTATAGTGTATAGTGTTTTGTGGAAAACTAAGTCAGTGTTATTAAGTAAAATAATAAAACAGAGAGGATATAATTATTTATTATGCAATAATCATAATAATTATAATTAACATTAAAACCATATGTATTAATAGAACATATTGTTCACTATAGTATTGAGGAAAACTGGAAATATTATAACAAATGGCCAATCTTACCGACCAAAATTTCGGCCGAATCAATCCAGCGAAGACTCGAGTTTTGCATAGCATGCTGGGATATTTCTTGAACAGTCATCATAGTTCGATATTATCGTAAATTCTTCTTATAAATCTGCTATATCTTACAATAAACTTTTATAACGACTGAAGTTTAGTCTTATAGACAACCGATTTTAAATTACCTCAAAAACAGTAGGTTAAAGGACTTACATCGGGCGTTCGCGGTGTCCTTCTAATATGTCCTCTTCGTCCTATCTAACTCTATGAAAATGTTAATTTAGATATTGTCTCCGAGGCGGAGCCCCACCTTTTTGATAGCATATTTTATCTGATAATCATTCAGGATTTGCCTGGTTTGGAAATAAACGATTTAATGTTGGAACGGTTGGAACTCACGCAAAAGTTGTAAATAACAATCCGAGTTTATATTTTGTTTAAGAAAGAGGAACGGCATGATTTTTAGTACTTCTGGTTTCGTGAAACTTTTATATACTTCCATTTACAAATATGGTTTATTTGGTATAACTGATTTGACGTCATGCACAACAATTGAATCTGTCATATCTGTAAGCATACAAAATTCAGTTAACACAGCAGTTAACAGTTACAGACCATTTACAACGTCGTATATTTTTTAATTGGGTGTTAGAAAAGAGAGAAGATGATGCTGATTTTTGCAACAACATTTTTGTTCAGCAATGAAGCACATTTTCATCTTGGCGGGAACGTCAACAAACAATATTGTCGAATTTGAGGTGCTGAAATAAATCCATATGCTGTTAATGAAAAAGAAATGCATCCACATAGATGCACGGTCTGATGCACATTTTGGAGTGGTGGAGTAGTTCGACCATACTTCTTTAAAAATGAAGCTAGTAATGCTGTCACAGTAAAAGGTGAACGGTATCGTGGCATGTTAAACAATTTCTTTTTCCACTAAATTGATGATTTGGATTTGAACATGTGGTTTCAGAAAGACGGCACAACGTATCATACAGCACATGCAACTATAATTCTGTTACTCATATTTAGTTTCTTATACGTATACTGATGGCGTCGCCACTGATATGGAATCCAAACGGACACCCCTAATGATAACACTGCCCTAGAAAAAATAAAAGTGCCATATCCGTCAGACCGGAGTACCCTATCCATGTGTACTTTGAAGAACTGAATCTGAATCTGAATCTTTTCCTAACCTCAAAAAGCATGGATGATCAAATACGTGACACGAAATGAACTAAATCTGTTGGAACTTGGTATTTATGGGTTTTTGAGGCCACAGATAATGAATTTGAAGTAAAACTTTAAAAATTATTAGATTTGAACAACATGTAGTTTCAGCAGACGGTACAACGTGCTATACAGCATATGCAAGCATAACTCTGTTGCATACTAAATTTCTTGATCATGTTCTCTAGCTGACATCAATTGACCGAAAAGTCATGCGATTTAGCCGTACTGAATTTTGTTTCTTTAGAACTATGTCAAGGAAAAGGTGTACGCCACCCAGCTAGCACCAATCAATGACCTCAAAGCAAAAATTCAACGTGTTATTCGGGAAATAGAGCCAGGTCTATGTACCAATGTTGTGTATAATTTTTCTAAATGAATGAAATCATACCAGATAAGTCGAGGCGGCCATATATGAATGATATTTTTTTCCATTTGTAGCCATATCGTTTCCATTTTATGAAGAATAGAAAACCTCAGTTTCTCAAATGTGATTAGTTTTATTCACAAATCACATCTTATAGTTCCAAAGAGACACCCTTTATAATTATTATAATACAGGGGCGTAGCATGAGAAAAGAATCCAGGGATGTGATACAAATTTTACAAGGGGAAAAGGTACAGTCAGATGTATGGCAGGCCATATGAAAATGGTAAAAATAAAAAAAGACACTAACCTAAAATGATTATGCCGAGGTACATATCCTAATTTTTAAAATTAAGATCAATTTTTCGATTTTTGTTTGTCCAGCGAAAACGTCTAACACTGTTTCTTCAAATGTTGGAGACGATCCCATATCTTCTAACAAGGCACTTTCAATATTCATTAATGCTAAAGCTGACAGTCTTTTTTGCTTTTGAGAATTTTGAAGATAAGTCTTTATTCTCTTTAAACATGAAAATGATCTTTCCATGGAACTGCTTGTGGCAGGAATAATCAAAATTATACGACACAATTTTGATGACTCCGGGAAAACAAAAGATAAACCTCAAAAGGTGAAGCTCAAACACCGTGCTCTTTTTGATATCGGGATCACTATAAATCACTGAAAGTTCACTTTTTAAACGATTTGCGTCAAAGAATGTTCCATATGTATCTACTAAAGAAGAAAAAAGTTCATCAGGAAAACGTTTTACGAATGAAGTAAATTGTGTGAAATCTAGATTTAAGAATTTCAGTTTAGATATTTCACTAAACCGTTCACTAATGTTCAAAGTAATAACGTCCAAAATTTCATAAAACAATCGTGCGTAGGTGCTTTTCTTATCTTCTTCAGGAATTAAATCCAAATGCATTCTTTTACTTGGTTGATTTTCTAACACAAATATATCCATACGGATCCAAATGTCATTAAACTCGTTTCTCATTTTTTGAATATGTGATTTGAAATCGGCGATCTTCTTTTGCAGTAACTAATATATGATATTATTGTCTGTAGAAATTTAAACAGACTCTCGAAATGTGGGAATATTGCAGAAAACATTGCTAAGAAAAAATTAAAATTAAAGTCGCGCAATAAAGTTAAAAGGCATCTAGCACAAATAACGGTTTCTCGATCCCATTCCTCATTTTCATTTTCCATAATTACCTAAAACAGCGCTTCCAAATATTTCTTATGTTATGGCGTCAGTCACCAAGATGCGTTCACATTATCGCATGACTGAGTCCGGAAATAACGATAACAATTACTCAAGGTTCCACTGTTGAAGGTTACTGACCTTTTCGCCCATCTAACGCTTAGCTTGGATATAACGTGGACCATTGTATTCCAGAACTGCAGCATGTAACGCGGTCCAATCCAATAATTTCGGGCGCCTTCACGGCCGATTTGAAATAAAAAAGTTGATGGTAGCCTTTAAAGTAAATATAGGATATTTTCAGTCGGTTTAATGTAATTAGAAAATTGTACTAATTGAATAAGTCGATTGAACTTTTAAGTAACACTAATTTGCTAATTTTTTAAGTGATGCGACGCATCACTTGCATCCATGTACGCTACGCCCCTGTATAATACTATTTTTTTAATCATATAAATATTTAACATGATATACAATATTCTCGTACTACCACGATATGTACTAATGTAATTCCACTGTACCGCATTTATTAGTATTTACAATTATAAAAAAGATTAATTTCCATGCTGCATCCCTATATTTTCCAATAATATTGCTGATTAATTTGTCTTTCGTGACTGCACGCGTATACGAATCTAATTCTGGGTAGCACTGATCTTTACTAATTGCACATTCCTGGCGCTTAAATGCTAGAATTCCTGGTCATGTGTAAATATCCTGGCTGGTATATTCAGTTCATTTTAGCTCACTCGTTTTCTTTTAAGTCATGTGTGCGTAATAAATCTTTCCCTGTCTCGATATCAGTATCGATTATTTGGTCCATTTGTTTCCGTCGATGCGGCAAAGAATAAATCTTCCGTTTCTATTGACTAACCAAGACAGTATTGGAGTATTGGAAAATCTAAAATGGAAACTAATGTTTATGTGATATGGACTTGGAGTGTTGAAGGAAATCGTTGTTGGTCACTCAGCCGTATTTATACTGTTTTCTATATAATAATAATATAAATAATGTGAAATAATTAATTACGTATGAATATGAATAATATAAAATCAATTGTATGTATATATTTTTTAAAATCTATAGCGAATAGATGCCAATGAATATATATGCAAATCACAGTTTACGTCAATGATTGGAGTTTGAATTAGTTTCAATGTGACATGTTCATGATAATTATTAATTATCATTAATTAAGCGATACTCTCAAATATAAAGACCACTAAAAAGTTTATACAGAAAACAAAACACTTTTTTAAATTTTTTGTAGTGACAATAATTTATGTGTTCGAAAGTAAGTACTATTAATTTCATCGCTATTTTCCAGATAAAAAACTCTCTTATCTTGCCGATAAACGGAACAGTCTACCTGTGACTAGCCATAAAAACAAGCCACGGTATGTTTTGAAGTTTTCTATTTGGCAAATAGCGTTGAAATAAACTATAAATATACAGTGAGCACATACAGACAGAAGCAAATTCGATAAAAGTTGTACAAGTAAGAAAAAAGTGCTGAAACAGATCTACTTTTTTATATGCACATATTTTGATATGTATTTTTGTGCCCGTCATCACTGTTCAGATTATGACGTCATTAACAGGTTTTATAAAATATCAAGACCCCTATTTAATAATGTCATTTAAGAGATCATTTTCTTTATACATGGTGCGTCAAATTTTGTGGTAGGTAACATAGCAACTATTTCGAGAAACGTATTAAATTAATTAGTATCTTCAACGACCTATTAAATGCTACATTGTAAGAATAATTGACGCAAAATTTTGGTACTGTTTGAGATAATTATACCAAAAGCGGTCCTGCCGTTCCAGAAGATACATAGTCGGATATAGTCGACACTTAACAATGACCATAACAGTTTTAATCATCTCCAGATGATGCCAACTTTGCTGGCGAAACGCGCGTCGAGTGTAGTATATAGTGTTTTGGTGTTTTGTGGAAGACTAAGTCAGGGTTACCTGCTATACTCATTTACTGACGCTATTTGGAAGGAATATATAATCTAATATATAACACGTGAAATAATGTCAACATTTCCAAAAGAATATAAGAAATTGACACACTGGGTACAAATATTTTCTTAAGGCAGCGTTTATTTTAGGAAATATTGAAAAAAAACTGAAATTCAAAATTCTATGCTTCCCTTTGTCTATATCTAAACCAACTTTTTTATTTATATATGACCAATTTGTGACAAAGTTTGTGTGATATAGATGCAGCGTAACTTTTATGTTACCAAAACTAAACACAGTTGTAGAAAATAATTGAAAAACAAATAATATTGCACAATTTACACTTTTTAAACGTAAACACCATAAAATATTGTATTTGCCTAATAAATGTATTCATCATCATGAGATCATCAGTTCTAAGACTGGTTGGACTCTAACCTCCAGCTTCTCCTATCTTGTGCTAACCTACGCATTTCGCTAATTGTGCTACAACCTACATCCCTTACTATTTGCGAGCAGTAGTCTAATCTAGGCCTATCTCTGCCTTTCTTCACTCCTATTTCTGCCTCCAAAATATCGCGGACTATTTCCCCATGTCCCAGCAAGTGGCCTACCATTCTATCTCTTCTCTTCTTTATGTTTTTCTACATACTTCTTTTCTCGTCGACTTTCTCTAATACTTCTTCGATTCTAACCCTATCAGTCCACGGTATTTTCATTATTCTTCGGTAACACCACATCTCAAAAGCTTCTAATTTCTTCCTACTTGCTTCCCCTACCGTCCAGGTTTCGCAACCGTATAGTGCCGTGCTCCATACATAGGTTTTCAAAAATCCCTTCCTTGTTTCTAAGTTTATTACCCCTGAGCATAAAACTGCTTTCTTTTTGTTAAAAGCTACTCGACCCTGCGCTATTCTTTGTTTTATATCTTTATCGCTTCTTCCATCCCAATTTATTTTACTTCCTAAATAAGTGAAGTCTTTAACTTCCTCCAATCTTTCATTATTAATTCGTACTTTCGTTTTTGCTCTGCTCTCGCGCCCTCTGCACACTAACACTTTAGTTTTGTTTTTATCCACCCTCATTCCATATTCCTCTGTCAACAATGCCCTCCATTTCGTTCAATGCTGATTCTAATTCCTCTTTAATAGATGCTAATACTGCTATATCATCCGCGAATCTCAGCATTTTTAGTTTCTGTCCCTGTACTTTAATTCCGAAATCCACTCTATCTTTTACCACATTAATCGCCTCTTCGATGTACAGATTAAAAATTAGTGGTGATAGCGTACATCCTTGTCTTACTCCTTTCCTAATACCTACTTCCCCTTTTTCCCCTTCTACTTCTATAACAGCAGTTTGCTCTTTGTATAGATTGTGTACTACTCTCCTATCTCTATACTTCATTCCCGCGCTCTTTAGTATCTCGAACATTTTTTCCCATCTTACATTATCATAAGCTTTTTCTAAATCTACAAATCCTATATAAGCGTTCCTTCCCTTTTCTATTGTTTTCTCTAAAACTACTCTTAGCGCCAGAATAACTTCGCGAGTTCCCCTATTTTGCCTAAACCCGAATTGGTCTTCTCCTAGTATTTCCTCCGCTCTATTTTTCATCCTCTTCTCCACTATTCTGGTTAAATTTTTTTACGCATGGAAAGTTAGGCTAATCGTTCTAAAGTTCTCGCATTTGTCGGCTCCTCTCTTTTTCGGTATATTAACGATAATGTTCCTCTTATAATCCTCCGGCATCTCGCCCGTTTCGTATTGTATTGTATTTTACTAGTTCAAACATCCTATTTACTACTTTCTGTCCCGCACATTGCACAATTTCCGCCTGTATTTTATCTACACCCGGCGCTTTATTGTTCTTTAGCCCCCTTAGTGCTATTTCAAATTCCTCTCTCAATATAGGATTTCCTACATCTTCCCTATCGATGCTAGATTCTTCCTCTAATATCTATCCTAATTCCTGACCCTCGTATAAATCTCCTAAATACTGCTTCCATCTATCCGCTTTCTCCTCTCTTCCGATCAGTATGTCCCCCGATTGACTCCTAACATTTCTACTTATTGGTCCTATATCCCTGAAGTTCCTCTTAATTATTTTGTAGGCCTCATCGGTCTTACCTACTTGGAGCTTATCTTCGACTTCTTTGCATTTATCCTCTATCCATTGTTCTTTCGCTTTTCTACACTTTCTAATGATTTCCCACTTTATTGACTTATAAGTTTTCAGTCCTTCCTCGTCTCGTCTGTTTTTGTAGCCTCATCTCTTTTGTATTAAGTTTAATATTTCGTCCGTTATCCAGGGCTTCCTGGCTTCCCGTTTCTCGTGTCCTAAAACGTACGTAGCCGCGGAAGCTAGACTATTCTTGATACCCTCCCACTCAGTTTCTGCGTTCTTGATTTCGTCATTACTCGCTTTATTTATCAATTGATCTGTTTTCTTCTGGAACTTATCTTTCATATTCTGATCCCTCAATATGTCTACATTTATACAATAAATGTATTGCCTTTGTAAATTTTCTCTATGTTGAATATATCCGAGAGGACGTAATGAAGCTCTCATTCCTAAACCTGAGTTTTGGATGTAAAATTTATTGTTGTATTGAAAGTAATTTTGGCTAAGGCACAAATCCCGGGCCTTTGCTAATTCATGTTTCATTAACACATTAACATTCTCCTTATCTAATAACTCTAGAAAGAGTGGCTTACTTACACAATATTTCGGTGGAATATTTGAGAACATATTTGATACATTAAAGGACAGTAAAAAGCAATTTTTTGGTGTTTCTTTTTTTGTGCAGTTGTATTTCTATGGAGTTTTTATAAAACAATTTAGTTTGAATTTTATTACTTCTTTGAAAGTTGAATTGCTTTTGGTACCTAATTGATGTATCGGGCTATTAATATATGAAACTATGGGGCGTATTTATTAAATTTTCATTGCGGTTTCTAATTAGGTCGTAAAGTTTTGGAGTGTAAGGATTCGTAGCCATTAAGATACGTTCTTGGAAACTATAAAGCAAAAAATCGGTTTCTATAATTTTTTAATTTTCCTCACTCAACTATACTAGCGGAAAATGTAATCGTGTAAAGAAAAATGTAAAAAAATTGTTTTTTTCATTAATTTTTGGTTTTCGGCATAGACATAAAAAAAATGGTTAATTTTTTAAAAATTTTGTCTGTGTGTGTGTCGTCGTCGTCGTTGTCGTTGTCGTCGACAATAAAATTTCTTGTTAGCACGATAACTTAACTAAATCGTGTTGGATCGATCGGGTTTTGACTGATTCTGATCGAGGATGTCTCCCAGATGACACCTATTGATTTTGAGGTGGATAGCATACACCACCCCCTCCCTTAGATCTATTTGAGAATTTTTTTTGTTGGCACGATAACTCAACTAATTCGTATCGGATCGATCGGGTTTTGACTAATTCTGATCGGGGACGTCTCCCGGGCGACACCTATTGATTTTGAGGTGGATAGGACACACCCCACCCTGTCCATAGGTCATAAGAAAGCGTGACGGTGGACTATTTGAGAATATTTTTTGTTAACACGATAACTTAACTAAATCTTATCGAATCGATCGGGTCTTGACTGATTCTAATCGGGAACGTCTCCCAGTTGACACCTGTTGACTTTGAGGTGAATAATACACTCTACCATGTTCATGGGTCATGAGAAAGCACAATGGTGGAGTATTTGAGAATTTTTTTGTTAGCACGATCACTCAATGAAATGGTGTCGGATTGATCGGGCTTCAACTTATTCTGATTAGAGACGTCTACCAGACGACATCTATTGATTTTGAGGTGGGTAGGACACACCCCACCCTGTTCATGGGTCATGAGAAAGCACGAGGGTGGACTATTTGAAAAAAAAGTAAAACCGTCGCATAAAACAGATATTCTGCATTTATGTGTTGGTTTATTTTTTCTCGGCCATTCAATTTCGAGATAGAGACGTCCTGCGCGCGGAAAAGTCCGTTTTGAAGTTTTAAAACTGTTAATTTTTTTTTATTTTTGATTGAAAATAGGTAGTGTGATCTCTCTCAATGTCTGTTAATTCTGACCGGATAAAACTTTGCATTTTGTTATCATAATCTATTTTTGGAATCACCACAGTTGCATTGGGTTTATCAGCTTTAGTGAGAACCAAGTTAGTCCCTTATATTTTATTTTTAATGGACTTTATAGTACGCGTATCTCGACTTGTTAGTTTTTTATGTTTCGTTAAAATATCTGAAATTTTTTATTTTGTTAATTGGGTATTTTCAATTCCTGTTAATTAATGTTTTTTCTGTTTCTAGTACAAGTGTTTCTGAAAATGGCAGACTACTTTTCTTACAATAAACAGTGGTAAGAAACAAATTAATTAATGTGTTTTACTATATCGTAATAAATGTAAACCTTATCGGTTGTAATGACCGATGTTTCGATCCGAAGGTTAGTTATATTTTAACAATGCGCAACTGAAAATAAGGTCCCAGACTTTTCTTCCAAAGTTGTTCCTTTAAGACTTTATTAATTACTTTATGAAAGCACTGTATAGAATTTAAAATATTCAAATATGATTTCTTGGACAGGTCTATCCCTTAACAAGTGAATGTATAAACAGAATTATGCTATGATGATCTGCTAAAGGTGCGTCTAAACATTCAACAACGAAGCGTATCGTAACGCTGGCTGCTCTGTGACAATTTAAAGAGCTCACAGTGTACCGTCGTCATCATCAGAGCGTTCCGTGGCTTGTCGGTTTCTCATAGTCATAGGCTTGTACTGAGGTGGCGTTACGCATACCCCTTACATGTCTGAATGGGACTACAGCGACTACGATGGATGGAACGGTGTGGTGTTGTGAACCGATGTTACGCGTTGATGTGTTGTTACGGATGAAAAGTCCTCTTGCGATATTGTGTCACGATAGTAAGTTACGCATCGGCGTTACGATATGCTTCGATGTTGCATGTTTGGACGCACCTTTATAAATCTTTATTATTGTTAAGTTCCGTATGTTAATATTCATATGTGAGTAATTTTCTCGTTGTGCAAAAATATATTCATGAATTTTGATAAGAACTAGAACATTTTTTGTAGTTTAAGTTGTGTAGACTTGTGTGTAGTTCTACGTTTGTGTAATTGTATTTGTATTTTTATCTACAGTTCATTTCTTTCGGTAAATGATAGAACACATTCCTAAAGGATAAAACGCCATTCTTTCAATTTCGTTCGAGATAATTCATAAATAATTACAATAAAACTCGAGGACCTCCCGCACCGCCGAGAAAGTGGCATGTCCAGAATCCGCAACGAGTTCGCAAAGGAAAATCCACGTTCACTTCATATTTCTTCATTTGAAATATAACGCGTATTTGATCGAGCCCAGCAAACGACCGTCTGAATCCAACTGCACATTATTCTCATAGTTGGCTTTGCAAGGCTTTCAGAGCTAGTCCCTGTTCTCAAGGTAAAATCCAGGCTACCGTAACTCTTCAATTCGCTCTTTAAATTCACTTCTGTATACTAGCATACGCGAAATGAATAACAGCAATTTTATATAAATTTTGTGGAATGTAATGGGAAGTGTAACCACAACAAAATTCAGTAAATTATTGTTCGACTAACACAAATAATCTTTTTGTTTTTTAGAAAAATTAAGATGATAAATTTCATACTATATAATTTAAACAAGTACAAAATGTTAAAAATACGATTAATTAAAATTGATTTGTAAAAACTGATTTTCGCTAGTTTGAGGATTCTCGGATTAAAAAATTAAGAAAGGATGAAAACATTTTATATTGTTTTATTTTCACTTATCTTTGCTGTACGTATGTGGTACATTTGAATGATAACTTTGAAAGAATGTTTCATAAAAAATCATTCGCTTTAGTTGAATTGCACAAAACTCCATAATAACAATAAATTACAATAAGAAGTGGTAAAAAATTAGAGTAAAAAGAATGCTACTTGCATAACATTGTTTTGGTGTTTATAAAATAAATATAGTTTTTAAAGAAATAATGACTACTAATAATAGTAATTGATAATTGTAGTGCCCCTAGGTGAATCCGATACCTTTATAATTATACAAGTTTGCAAATGTCGCCCTACTGGTGACGCAGATACAGATTGGATATCTACAATTGTTTCAAATAAAAATATCCAGCTTCATCCAAACAGAGCAATACTTTTTACCATAAAGAGAAATTAGACAAAGTATGGAGTATATTGATAAGTTTATGATGTATCTCTCAAAATAAGAAGAATTTTTATAGTCTCTAAAATTTGCTGATAATATAGAAAGTTTTTTCACTTTCGTGAGTATCAGAAATAAATGAAGGCAAGGTGATTTAAAAAGAAAATTTTTAAGCATGTGCAGTTTTCCTTAAGTATATCCCGTGCAATAGTTCTGGTGAATGTTTATTAAACTGTAATGAAAGAACATAAAATTTGGAAGGAACAGTACCTCATACCATTTGAATTGATAATTTCTCATTATTAACAGTGAGTGAAAAGGGAAACAGCTGGTGCTACAATAATCAGTCTACGATCAGTATTTTTCAAATCAAATATGTTGATTAGGAATAACACTGTATGAGTTACAATTAAAATTTGATAGCTTAATTTTTCATCTTTTTTCGTAAATAGTTCAGAATAAATTTCAACTGAGAATATTTAAAAGCATAGCAGTAAGTAAAAACTATAAAGCAGTAGTTTTCCTTAAAGGTCTATTATATTAGTTTATTATATCGCTATTTGCCAAATAAAACTTCTCAAAACATACCGTGGCTTATTTTTATGGCTAGGCTCAGGTATGCTATTCCGCTTATCGGCAAAATAAGAGAGTTTTTATTTGACAAATAGCGATGAAATGAATAGTACTTCTGTATTCATTTCAAGTGTCTCTGTATCCATATTTAGTTGTATCATTGGTGCCAAATTTCATAATGGTAAGAACCTATTCACATGTTACTTCTTGGTTATTCTTCTCAAAATAATATATATATATATATATATATATATATATATATATATATATATATATATATATATATATATATATATATATATATATATATATATATATATATATATATATATTCCTTATTTCTTTCTTTTAGGTTAATAGTACTTATCAACCCTATTATAATCCTACATTTTCTCAGCTATAATACCTTGTCGTAAGATGTATCATTTTTTTAATAACCTTTCTTTTATATATATTTTGTTTATTTTGGTTTCCTGATTTCTTCTATTATACTGTAGTAGATACTTCGTGAATTCAGATGAATAGTCTTTGATAAAAATACGAATTGCCTATTTTGGAAATTCATCTACAACCTTAACAACAATTTATTATCCATTAGTCAGCTATTATGATTATCCTCCTAGTTTAAATGATCTCTATCAGTTTCAAGTTTATTTTTGAGGGATAGAATCAACTTTAGGACCATGTCATTTAGGATGTCAAATATATCGGTAATTATTTTAACTAAAGAAAATACAGTGGGTATTGAGTTAAGTGGACGGTATAGAGATAATAGAAGTTAAGCTTACATTTCTTATTTGCAGATTATAGAGATTTCTGTAATAACGTAATATCTTCTGTATACCCGAGCGGGGATCTACCAAAGTATTAGGGGGTTGGGGGGTGTATCGGTGGGATTGTATGTTTGAGTTTGAATCATAAGGGGAAAATTTGGAATTTTTTCGTGAGCCTAAATAGGTTTTTGTCTCTATATGTAACCTTCGTTTCTGCAGTTTTAGATGAAGAATGTATAAAAAATTTATATATGTATAAACTATTTATTTAAACTATCATTCATTATTTTGTTATATTGTTGTTTAACACTGTATTAATTAAACTGCTACTGGGAAGTCATTCATATGATTTTCTCTATCTAATATTTTTCTTCCCAACAGTTCTTCCAGTAAGCAATATAATAATACATCTAGCTCTGGTCCATGTTGCTGCTTTATACGTAATAAAGGTTCTTTAAATGTTTCCATTGTATCAATGGTGGATATGAAACACGTTCTCCCGTTAATCAGTATTGTTGTCTACCAAATTACCATAACGATTCATGATTATGATGGATGGGTGATAAAACGTAATTCCTAAATATTTTTCTTGGCTACAAAATAATAGGTTGTCATTATTTTTCACCTCTTTGTCTTGTTGACAATCAGTTTATCACTAGACTAAAAGACTTTCATAGACAGTTTTTGGGGGAATTTCGAGACAAAGGCTCATGTCTTTCTTACAATATGTTTCCACATTTTCCTTAAGATTTACTTTAAATTTTCAAATTTCGGTCTGAATAAAATACACAATATGTTAATAACAGAACTCATACATACATTAGTTGTCATATTTATTCCATGAATATAATATTTTTGTATTAGTTGCTGATTACGATTGAAATAAGAAAAGATCACCCTTAAGATATAAGATTTCTTAATACTTTGAAGTTCCAAAAATTATTTTACATAGTACCTTTTTGCAAGCTGTCTAATAATATACCTTTTAATAATGTATCATGTAGGTACCTACGTCACGGAGTACAAGTTTTATACATTTTGTGATACATTAATAGCTATTGCTATGCCACATAGCAATTAATTTCTTATGGTAATGTATATTACCACTTAATGTATTACCACAAAACAATATTACATTCGTCTTTACTATACTTTATTACATTAGTACATTTCCTTTTTGCAATCCTGAAATAGCACCATTTTACCACTGAAATAGCACATGATGTGACCACTATTTAAAAATAAGTAAATCATCAATATCAATATTTATTAGTTTTAACAAAAATTGCAATTTTTCTGGTATTATAGAATATCTTTATAATAGACATTTATTAATATGTCACAGACATTAGTACTAGTAATCAATAAAAGGTACTCGCAATGAACAATGCTTTTTGTGATTTTCTCAAATATAATACAATTATTATATCCTCCTTTAAACAGAACCGATGTGTTAATGCACCTGTATACATATTTTGAAAGCAACGCTATCATCAGTAGAATGTGTTGTTTTTCATTTGAATCTAAGCTCAAAATTGACGAAGTCTTAAAATATTGGTTGTCGTTAAGAGTTCGTTTTCGTTTGTCATAAGTTCTCGGCAATCCCATTATTACTTTTACTATCAAAAATTATTTAACGTACATATCAAATACAAGAGTGAAACATTATTTCAGAAAAACGGATAATGAAACATTTTCTTAATGGCATTTTTGTATGAAAAATTTTCAGTAATGGAATTCTATGCAACACGCTCGCCGGCGCCGATATGAAAACATGATACTAAATTTTTGTTCAATCTTAGAGTAAATCTGAAACAAAACATATAGTTCTAAAATTCAATTTCAGAAAATAAATCTATAAAATGAAAACAAATAAGAAAGCACACTTTTACCTTACATACAAGAAAACATTACCCTTTCTTTTAATAATGACAAATAGTATTAGTCACTCAAGGGACTAAACCACTTTTAAAGTCTGAAGGCAAATAATAACCTATTATGCAATAAATATAAATATTGCTTGTTTAAATTTTACTATGTTACTTACTATTTTACTATAATTAACACACGCCTTGCATCCCATAACCTATAAAATACGTTTCTATACCGCTAATCCTCAACCCTACCTAAAATTTAATATGCATACCTACATAATAAAAACTACTTCTCAATTACGGGTAGCTTATAATAAGTATATACGATTTTCATATAATGGTATATTATACACTATAAATTTCAGTAAAGTATATACTGTGTACAAGATAAATATGCCTAAAACATTGCAATACATTTTTCTCCAGAATAATTGATATGTGGTTTTATTCTGCAGTTACTAAAACTTTTATATTAAATGAATAACAATTGGAATGTTTTTTTTTTAATTGTTTTCTTTTCTTGCACATACATATACTCAACATGTATTTTTCTTTATATGTATGTACAAATTTTGTTTTTACCTTTCCGCACTTCACTATACTAGCGGAAAGATAATGTAATCGTGTAAAGAGAAAGTGAAAAAACTAGATTTTTTTGGGCTTATTGTTCGTTTTTCGGCCTAAAAACAAAAAAAAAATGGTTTTTAAAAAATTTTTGCTGTGTGTGTGTCGCCGTTATCGTTGGCATTAAAATTTCTTGTTAGCACGATAACTCAACTAAATCGTGTCGGATCGATCGGGTTTTAACTGATCCTGATCGGGGACGTCTCCCAGATGACACCTATTGATTTTGAGGTGGATAGCATACACCAGCCCCGCCCTTGGGTCTATTTGAGAAATTTTTTTTGTTAGCACGATAACTCAACTAAATCGTGTCGGATCGATCGGGTTTTGACTAATTCTGATCGAGGACGTCTCCCAGATGACATCTATTGATTTTGAGGTGGATAGGATACACCTCACCCTGTCATTGAGTCATGAGAGCACGATGGTGGACTATTTGAGAAATTTGTTTTGTTAATACGATAACTCAACTAAATCGTGTCGGATCGATCCGGTTTTGACTGATTCTAATCGGGAATATCTCTCAGACCACACGTATTGACTTTGAGGTGGATAAGACACACCTGTCATTGAGTCATGAGAGCACGACGGTGGACTATTTGAGAATTTTATTCTGTTAACACGATAACTCAACTAAATAATGTCGGATCGATCGGGGACGTCTCCCAGATGACACCTATTGATTTTGAGGTGAACAGAACACACTCTACCATGTTCATGGGTCATGAGAAAGTACAATGGTGGACTATTTGAGATTTTTTTTGTTAGCACGATCACTCAATTAAATCGTGTCGGATCGGACTTCAACTGATTCTGATTATTGACGTCTACCAGACGACATCTATTGATTTTGAGGTGTATAGGATACACCCCACCCTGTTCAGTGGTCATGAGAAAGCACGAGCGTGGACTATTTGAAAAAAGTAAAACCGTCGCATAAAACAGATATTTTGCATTTACGTGTTGGTTTATTTTTTCTCGGACACTCAATTTCGAGATAGAGATGTTCTACGTGCAGAAAAGTTCGTTTTAAGGTTTTAAAACTGTTTGTTTTAACAATGTACTGGTAGTTTAAGAATATAATGTTATATATATATATATATATATATATATATATATATATATATATATATATATATATATATATATATATATGTTATATAGAATCCTCTCTTATATTAGGTTAAGACTTAGATTAATATTGTATTTTATAATATTGTAATATACATTGTAACAGGCCATTAGCATACAGGATGTTATGTCCAGAAAAGAGTATACCAAAGTCATTGCGGTTATCGCGTAACTAAAAACCTTTCGTGCTTATCATAAACCTACATTGTATTTTATCGCAATTATTGCAACTTGCTAAAAGCTTGAGAAAAACACTTCTTAGAACATTCCTCCAGCATCAGCATACAGAAATGTTTTAAATAGAGAAACAACCATTGGTAGCTTCAGTAATCGGCAAATATAGTAATCGCTCCACAAGTAATCTACATATTAAGTAATCGGAAGTAGTCCGTAACTTCACATATTAGTAATCTTCAATTAGTCGTCGAGTAAACGTCGAACAAGTCTAAATTAAATTATAAAAGTCGGTTACTCCTTTTTTGACATAGCTAAGTGTTCAAAATCGTAAATTAAAAATAAATTGTTTTTAAAAAGTTAATTAAATAAAAAGTGATATAAAAATTGGCGCAGCCGGTAGAATTTTCGCGCAACTTTAGAACACGGACATTGCCTAACTAGAGTTGTGGAATCCAATTCCTAAGCGAAAGAACCAATAGAAGAAAGAAACAGGAAGTTTCAAGAAATAAGAAGAAATAATTCAAGAAGAAATAATTAAAGAAGAATAAACAAGAAAGAAAAAGCAACCTAGTTTTAAGAAGAAAAGAAGAAGGACACCCAGATAGAACACGGACCTTGCCTCACTGTCTGCGGACCTCTTCTCCACGATATTCAACATCAGCCAGGACAACCCTATCCAGAACACGGATCTGCCTCACTGGAAGTGGACCCTAGCCGACGAATGAAGTCGACAATTTGGTAAGTCGCAAAGAATCATCTCGCTTACCCCATTATACAATTTTTGTGTGTATATTTTTATTTTACGTACAATACGTACGAATAACTGATATAAACCAGTGAATCGAAATATATTTGTCATAAGTCATATAATTTTTATATAATTGAAATCTTTTAATTTTAAAATTATTATTTTTTTATTTTATTTTTATAAAATACTTGATAATTTAATAACCAAAAAATGGCTGAAGAACATATTGAACCGTATAGGCTATCGGAAATTTTTTCCATAGTACCTGAATTTGATGGAAATCAAATTTTCCTTCAAACTTTTCTCAATGCAGTAAGATGTGCTTACGATATGGCCATCGATAACCAAACAATTTTACTAACATTGCACGTAAAAAATAAGCTCAGAGGCAAAGCCGCGGAGTTAATAAATTCCCGTAATCCATCCACTTGGGATGAGATTAAGTATTTACTAGAAACGCATTTTGGAGATTCTAGAGATCTCACAGCTTTAATTCAAGACCTACAAAGAATAAGTCAAAATTCTAACGAGTCTGCACTAAATTTCGTCTCTAGACTGCAGACTCACAACGCAAAAATGCATGCGGCAATACAAAAGCAACCGCTTACCGCAGAACAAAAAAGCGCAAAGTACCTTGATTGAAACAATGACTTTAAACACACTATTAACAGGTTTAGATCCCAAATTAGGCTCCATTATTAGAGCAAGTAATCCGAGTGATATGCTTCAAGCTGTCGCCCGAATAAAACGAGAGCTACAACTATCATATTTTGAGACACAAAAATTTAATAGAACTAACAGACCACCCACTAATATTCAAAATTTTCCAAATAAGAAAATTTGTAACAAGTGCAAAAGAATTGGCCATACTTCTAACGAATGGAGGAGTACCCAACAGAATTTCGGAACTTTTCAGACTAGACCAAATTACACGCCAAATTACACACCGAATTTTTCGCAAAATTCAAATAATTTTCAACCACGTCAACCATTTAATGCTAATAACGTCAGACCTCAAACAAATCAAAATTTCCAACAGTTTCAACAAAATAGACCCTCTGCTATAAGACCAAACCCTAACTATTCGCAACAACGACCATCTATTATTAGGCAAAACCCAAATTTTACCCAACAAAAAACTCACCATATGAATCAAAATTATTGTGAATATAACGAATATGACGATACGGCTCATCAGCAAGAAATAACCCCACAATATTATCCGGATGATACCGCTCATCCATATAACTTTCAAAACCAATACTGTGAAGAATATTCACCATATGAGAACTATAACAGATATGATGATACTGCTCATCAATTCCATGACCCTAACGATCCGACAGAACAAAATATGAATCAGGATTTTCACATCCTCGACCATCAAGACCACCCTCCAGATTCGGAGACAACCAAAATTCAAATTATAAAATGCAACAAAAACCGACAACCCAAAGACCAAAAATTCATGTAGATCAAAACCTCTTAACTGTAAATTCAAAAAATTTATATTATATTAAAGACATTAGCAAAACATTCAAAATTTTAATCGATACAGGCGCAGGACTTTAGATATTTAAACTTAGAACTTGTGAGAATTACACTAAAAGATTTTCGGAAAATGTTATTATACAGGGAATAACGGATGAACGAATTTTTATCAAAGAGTCAACACTTATACCATTTACAGATTCGGACCCTCATAAAGTATATATTCATGACATTGACATAGAATTTGACGGACTATTAGGTTCTGATTTTTTGGAACACTATAATTGCATAATCGACATTAAAAATAGACAACTTATAACCAATTTTAAAACTGTCCCACTATTTAAAGTTACTGACGATTACGAGCAACAAGAAAACACACCACCAAATTTAGAAACCAAAACTATTAAAAATAACATTTCGATCTCCCCTCGTACTGAGCAAATATTTAAAATTCAATGTAATCTCTTTAACACGGACGCTATCTTAAGCGGTCAAGAAAAAGACAAAGTACGAATTCCAAATGCTCTTGTAAAAATTAATGAAAAAGGAGAATTTTTAACATCAATAATTAACGCGAATGAAATTCCAAAAATTATACATTTCGATGATCTAAAATTAGAGCCCATTAAAAATTCAAGTTTATTAAATACAAACACAGTAAATAAAAATCAAAATTACACAGACCGAAATTTCGAAATTGAAAATCAATTGCGAATTGAACATTTGAACGAGGAAGAACAATTTTTAATTAAAGAATTATGTTTAGAATATTCAGATATATTTTACTTAGAAGGTGACAATTTGACATTTACAAACGAAATTAAACATACGATTGACACGATAGACACAAAACCTATTTTCACAAAATCATACCGCTACCCTCACATCCATAAAGAGGAAGTAAAAACACTAATTTCAAAAATGTTAGACCAAGGCATAATAAGACCATCTATTTCTCCATGGTCTTCACCAGTATGGGTCGTTCCGAAAAAATTGGACGCCTCCAGGAAACAAAAATGGCGCGTTGTCGTCGACTATCGGAAACTAAATGAAATATCCATAGGAGATAAATATCCTCTCCCTAATATATCCGATTTACTAGATCAACTAGGTAAATGTGAATATTTCACAACTTTAGATTTGGCTTCAGGTTTTCACCAAATCGAAATTGATTCAAAGGATATTGCAAAAACAGCTTTTTCGGTAGAGAACGGACATTATGAATTCACTCGTCTTCCCTTTGGTTTAAAAAATGCCCCCGCAACATTTCAGAGAGTTATGGATAACATACTCTTAGGTATCCAAAACGAACGTTGTCTGGTATACATGGATGACATCATAATTTATTCACCAACAATACACGAACATATTAGTAGATTAACTGAAGTTTTCAAACGATTAAGGAACGCGAATTTAAAAATACAACCCGACAAATGCGAATTTCTCCGCAAAGAAGTTGCTTATTTAGGTCACATAATTACACCCGACGGAGTAAAACCAAATCCAACAAAAATTAATTGTGTAGCTAATTTTCCTCAACCGACAAATCAAAAAGAAATTAAACAATTTTTAGGACTAGCAGGATATTACAGACGATTTATACCCAATTTTGCAAAAATCTCTAAGCCTTTGACGAAATTGTTACAAAAAGACATATTATTCCATTTTGATTACGAATGCCAGAAATCCTTTAAAGAATTAAAAGAATCGTTAACTTCAACCCCTATTTTGATATATCCAAATTTTAATGAACCCTTTATCTTAACGACAGATGCAAGCTCATATGCAATAGGAGCAGTTCTATCCCAAGGACAAATAGGAAAAGACTTACCTATAGCTTTTGCATCCAGGACCTTATGTCATGCCGAAACTAAATACTCCACAATTGAAAGAGAGCTTCTCGCTATTGTCTGGTCGGTCAAACACTTTAGACCTTACCTTTTTGGACGTAAATTTAAATTAATAACTGATCATAGACCTCTAACTTGGCTACTATCAATAAAAGATCCAGGAAGTCGCCTAGCGCGTTGGAGATTAAAGCTTGAGGAGTATGATTATGAAATACAATATAAACCAGGAAAAATCAATAAAAACGCTGACGCTTTATCTAGAATAAAGATCAATCATTTCCAAAAATGTTCAGAATTTCTTACAAAAATTTTAACTTCAAATTCAGACAATGAATCAATAAATTCGGAAATTACAGAAATATCCCCAGAAACATGTACACAGGAATTAGAGACATTTGTAAAACTTTATAAGACGCAATCTTTAATTGACTATAACAAAATTAAATTTACTAATAACCAACTATTAGACAAAAAACACAAGGACGTAATAGTATTCTTTAGGAAAGATAAACTAGAAGATCTTCATTATAAAATAATAGAAGACATTTTTGATGAGAACCCAAAATTTGATCACAATAAAATAAATGCCGTATCTAGCAAAACTATAAAACATCGCAAATATTATATAATCTTATTACCTTTTGATGCAGATGAAGTAATTGAAACAATGTTTGTTACCTTATACAAGGATAAAAATACTCTCGACCTTTCGAAAACATATTTTGTCGAAAATAATCCAGACCTTCCAATTTTAGAAATGCTATCATTCATCTTCACTGAATCAGATCTAAATTTAACAATTTGTCAAAATTTAACAAGAACACCGGACGAAGATCAATTTCCTATAATAATAGATCAATACCACAACGGTAAAGCAAATCTTCACCGTGGTATAAATGAAACTATCCGTAGAATACGCGAAAAATATAATTGGCCAGGATTAACAAAACACGTAGAGAAATACATTCAGAACTGCGAAATTTGTCAAAAAACAAAAACGTTACGTAAAAATTTAAGCAACCCTTTAGTTATCACGGAAACTCCAAAAACACCTTTTGAGCGAATCAACATAGATATTTTAGAAATTCCAACAAAAAATCACGTCCTGACAATTAGGGACGAATTAACAAAATTTACACAGGCATACCCTCTTCAAGACAAATCAGCTAAATCGACAGTCAACACCCTTCTTGTGTACTTCCAACATTATGGAACACCTCTCCGAATTCATTGTGATTACGGCAGAGAATTTGACAATACGTTACTAAAAGACTTATGTACTCTTTACGACATCAAACTGACTTTCTCTAGCGTCAATCATCCACAATCAAATGGATCCGTCGAACGATTCCATTCGACATTGTTAGAAATGATACGAGTCAATAAAGCAGAAAATCCAAATGAACATCCCTTAACGGTTATTCCATACGCAGTAATATGTTATAACAACTCTGTAAATAAGACCCATGGTTTCACACCATATGAGTTAGTCTTCGGACATACATCTGGTCGTCCTCCCGAAACACTATACAACCAAAAAGAACTGATTTCTAAATATGTTCGAGATCTAAATAATAGAATCTCATGGCACTACAAAATAGCACGGACAAAAACGAACCTCCAAAAGGAAAAAGCGAAAACGCGATTTGACAAACACATTTCGGAAAATATACCTAAATTTAATATCGGTGACAAAGTCTATGTGAAAGAATCACAAATAAAAAACAAACTTCACAATAAATTTAATGGCCCATTTAGAATAAAAGAAATATTTCAAAATTCAGCAATTTTACAAAATTTAGAAACGAATCAAACTACGAAAGTAAACTTTGATAGGATGAAACCTTATTCTGAAAATTAAAATTTAATTTCAGGTTTCTGCTTCTGATCGGAACAGTAGCCTCACAATACACCATATCTCCTATAAATAATACCATCGGAATATATTTCCATAAGGAAAGTGAAGTAGTGATTTCAAACAAACAATGGACCCTATTAGTTCACAAAAACATATCGTCATTGAAAAATGCTTTCAAACATAATGAAAACTTATTAGAAATTCTTTTACACGCAGTCAACCCTACTTTCGAAAATATGAACCTATTTCGAGGAGAAGTTAAAACCCATGTAAGCCTGCTTACGCAAATCTCTAAATCAATACAAGAGAAATTAAATGAAATTTATTTCGACACCAGACGCTACAAACGAGGACTTATTAACGGTATTGGCTCAATATTTAAAACCATCACAGGAAATTTAGACTCTGCAGATGGAGAATATTATTCAGATTGTATTAAGAAACTAGCAAAAGATGAATTCCAATTAGAAAGTTTATTAAAAAACCAAATTTCAGTAACAACCTCTGTTATCAAAAACTTTAATGCCACTATACAAAAATTACAAATTGACGAAGCCACTTTTAATAGGGACATAAAAATTATTTCAGACACGATTTACAAAACAGCTGACAAAATAAAAGTCATCGAAGCCAAATTGAGATTTCTAGAACAATGTGAATTTCTAATGGAGAGTTATTTGTATATCGAGGATCAATTAAACAATATCATAAATTCAGTCACTTTCGCGCGTTTAAAAATAATTCATACATCAATAATTAATCCTGAAAATCTGGTTACATCACTTCAGGAAATATCTCAAAATTTACATCAAAACAACCTGCCATTGGTTATCAAGTTATCTAATATTGCTAAATACTTAGACATAATGGAATTAGAAGCCTTTCAGACAGATTCAGATCTTATTTTTGTTTTGAAAATTCCATTAATTGATCAGCAAAGATACACACTTTTTAAATTATTTCCTATACCAATTCTAAATCACAGAACTGGATTATATCATGTACTGTCAACTTCACAAAGATATATTGCGCGTGATGATGATTCTTTGATGTACATACCCTTGTCAAATTTGAACGGATGCAAACAACTTTATACAGGAACAAAACTCTGTACAAATCTTTTCGCATATCCCATAGATGACAATGCCATGTGCGAGGCACGCATCTTGAAAAATCTAAAAACACTACCCGAAAATTGCGAAACGTCCTTAATATTCGCAAAAGGATATAACGTTCAAAAACTAACCAACTCATGGCTCATCGTAAACTCTGAACCACTTCAAGTCACTATAAATAAGCAGATAAATACCAAGACAGAAATTATTTTCAAAAACTCCATTCTGACATTACAACCAGAATGCAGTGCATTTGTAGGAGTTACTAAAATACAATCCAATTCGAAGGAAACCACCGTAAAGGAGCTCGATGCTCATCCTATTTTAATTCCATACAACTGTTGTCATGACATTCCCGACGATTTCGAAATTCCCAAATTACAACCATTAAAATTAAATAATCTTAATACCGAAGACCTCGAAATCGCAAAACATAAATTAGACGAATATTCAAAAACGTTGGATAATATGATTAATGAACCGTTCATCACCAAACATATTTCATGGTTCACGTACTTCACAATTGCTGCAATAATCGGCATTATCTTATTATACATCTGTTGTAAATGCCGAAAAAGAAATAGATTAGCCATTGCTATTACATCCAATTCACCACCACCTCCACATAGACCAAGGAAAACATTTAGAAGCTTCGCCAGCATCCTTCCTAGGAGAAGACCATCAATCAGACCAGAAGAACCATCCGAAGAAGATATTGAATTGAACTAATTTTCAGTACTACAGTGCTAGTGCAGTGCTAGATTCCGTTTCAAGTTTTAATTTTAACTTTTAATCAGTGTAACTCACTTTTATCCCAATGTTTTAATTTAATTATATTGCTATTTCTAATGTAATCCCATTGTCAATTTAAAGAAAAAGTTTATATGCAATTTCATGTTTTTACGTGCTTGCATGAACTTAACGCCATCGATTTTGTAATCGATTTTTACAAAAAAGTTGTTGTATGACACCAACTTTTATTATAAGGGGGGAGTTGTTATATATAATCCTCTCTTATATTAGGTTAAGACTTAGATTAATATTGTATTTTATAATATTGTAATATACATTGTAACAGGCCATTAGCATACAGGATGTTATGTCCAGAAAAGAGTATACCAAAGTCATTGCGGTTATCGCGTAACTAAAAACCTTTCGTGCTTATCATAAACCTACATTGTATTTTATCGCAATTATTGCAACTTGCTAAAAGCTTGAGAAAAACACTTCTTAGAACATTCCTGCAGCATCAGCATACAGAAATGTTTTAAATAGAGAAACAACCACTGGTAGCTTCAGTAATCGGCAAATATAGTAATCGGCAAATATAGTAATCGCTCCACAAGTAATCTACATATTAAGTAATCGGAAGTAGTCCGTAACTTCACATATTAGTAATCTTCAATTAGTCGTCGAGTAAACGTCGAACAAGTCTAAATTAAATTATAAAAGTCGGTTACTCCTTTTTTGACATAGCTAAGTGTTCAAAATCGTAAATTAAAAATAAATTGTTTTTAAAAAGTTAATTAAATAAAAAGTGATATAAAATATATATATATATATATATATATATATATATATATATATATATATATATATATATATATATATATATATATATATATATATATATGGAGCTAACGCCTCCATGTAAGCTTGTTTATGGACTTTTAAATTGAATAAACGATAAAAACACTTTTGAATGTCTCTCTAAGTGACTTCCTCTCCATGAAATCCTTTTTCTGTTTCAATAATATATTGTTTTCATAGATTCTCATTATCACTGCGATAATAATTACACAAATTCACCTGTTCAGTTTTTAACTTGCTTTAATAAATAATGTAACTAATATATTTATTAATGGTATAAATCATTATGATGTCCAAATACGATTTCTCAATACTTTAGTGGATTGATAAATACTACAAGCCCCATTTTAACATTTTGTGTTATAGCCATTTTGTGAATATGACGACTTACCCGATACTTTAAATGAAATAATGATTTATATTTTTTGTAATTTGACTATCACGAAAAAAAAATACTGGAAAGGCAAATTTCCGTATTTTAGTGTCTTTGTAACTTGAGGGGTGATTGACTATACTTATCAGGTTTTCTTGTTAAATAATTACAAGATCGCAAAAAAACAAGTCAAAAACACTAAAGTACATTCACCTTTTGACTTTCGAAAAATAAAATATATAGAGTTCAAAAGCTCAATTTAATTTTTAAACATCTTGCATTAAATTAGAATACATACTTTATTTTTAATATAAAATATATCATTGTAGAGCAAATTTGATTCAAACTCGAGTATAAAGCGTTTATTTTATATGTGAGAGTTTTACCTATTGTTAGGGGTTTCAATTAGTTACATACAATGCCGTGAAAAGGTATGGACTAAAGCATATATTTAATGGCGTTTATTATACCTCCTGCAAGAAAGATTCTTTAACATATATTATTTTATATAATGGAACAGATTCTTTAACATATACACAGTATCTAATGGAATAGATAAATAGCACTATTACTCTCGAACTATAACGTGCTTACAGGTTGCTACTACGCATTTAGCAAGAATTCCTGCCCCGTATGTGAATAAGTATAAAGTCAGTTTTATTTAAACTGCGAGCCAGAATGCTCAGAATGCACACCAAAACAAATTTTGAGCAACGATTTGAGGGAGTTATTTGCAAGTAACTTTTAAAGTATTACCGATTTGGACCGGTTGCTTTATTTATTTTTATTTATTATGCCATATGGTAATGAATTTAATGATTTAGAAAAACAGAGAATAATTGATTTATTGATTTGTAGAAATACACAGCGATAGATCGCCGCAATTACTAATTGTTCACAAAGTATTATAAAAAACTTGGAGTTGATAATTATTATGGTAAAAGAAGGCGGTTGGGGTAGCCGTTTAAATTATCACCGACGACAAATAATGCCCCTATTCTGAAGGAATTATCAACTACAAAAGCGTCATATTCTCAGGTTTTCCGTCGTTTTAATTTAGACTGTGATCCCAGTCTCATAAGAAAATGAGCTGCGAAGTTAGGATATTTTAAATACATGTTTACATACAAATTAAAAATGTTTAAAGAAACCTACACTTAAGCAGTATCACATAGAGGCCAGGTTATAATTGCGTAGAGGAGTATTTTCCAAACAAAAATTTTTGGGGTCATGTAAACTTCAGCGACGACAAATAATTCAATATGGATGGACCGGATGGGTTTAACTATTATTTACGAAAGAAGCGAAAAATGATGTGAAGAAGATCTCAAATAGTTGGTTCCGTTATGATATGGGCGACTTTCGAAAATGAAAACTAACGTCGGGAAAAGCTTTCGGGTATGAAAAGCCAACTGGCATTTGTAAATAGCAGAATGAATGCGACGGCTTATCAAAACCTGTTAGAAAATTACCTGTTACTATTACTATTACTACTTAATACTTACTGAAAATGATGCAAAATTTCAACAGGATAATACACCTAAATAACTTCTGATCTTAACCCGACATAATATCTTAGGGGAATTATGGCAAGAGTAGTATACAATCCAACAAAACCTTTAATTGAAAGTGTTGACGAACTGAAGCGTCAAATTGTAGCTAGCTGGGACGAAATTCCACACGCAACTTTAAACAATTTAATAAATAGTATGAACATTCGCTTATTAAATGTAATAAAAAATAAGGATATTAGTCCAAGTATTAGTCCAAATAACATATAAAACACCAGTCAGTTTATAATTTCTTATAAACTGCTGACCTGTTTTTTCATAAATCTCAGATATTCACCAATACATGAGATCCTAAAAGCTTGTAATATAAAACACCGATGTAGTCCAAATTAAGGGCAAGTATATTCTTTACAGAATTGTATTACTGAAGATTTTATTAATTAATTTAAAGGAAACTCTTAAATGTACTCGTAATTCATCTGGAATTTCTATTAATTATTTCGTACACTTTATTCAATATACTATTCAATTAAAAATATTCATTACTTTCTAACATCGTGCCTTTATTTTATAATAAATTTTATGCAAAGTTTTGTATTATACCATACATCATCTAACATAATACTGTCAGTATGTGAATGCACAGTAACTGTGAAAGATAAATTTATCTTTTGCCTCGCCGATCTTACAAATCGAGCCGCAGACAGTCTAATTTGGTTTTTATGAAAAATAGGCAATAAATCAATCAGCGGAGTAATCACATTAGAAAGAATTTTCGAAAAAGCCGCTATCACAATTACAATTTATCAGTAAGTAGAAGTAGACAAACAATTTTATCAATAGTTAAATTTAATAATCAAGAAGTAAGATGTTATTAACAACGATTAATCACCATAAATTACTTATGTCGGCGTTGACAACATAATTTGTTTATGTCTATAAAACAGCTACTAATTATTATTTAAATTTATTACGAGATGCAGGCGTTACTTGATAAGCTTGTATACAATATTGCGTTAAATTTATTCTCTTTCACTCAAATGGGGGTTTATTCGATTCACAGGTTGTCAAAAGGATGAATCAAATGAGAATTTACCTTTTGAAATGTTAGAGGAATGTGCTCATTACAATTATACATGTTTAATGACGATTTATTTCGTTTTAGGAAAGTTTGTAATATTAACCCTTATCTGACGCTTCCTATTACAGCTGATTAATTCGTACTTTTTATAGTACGAATTAATTAACAGTTAATTAACATTAACATTAACTTAAATCTATAATTTCTTCAAAACTGGAGGTGTTTCTAATTTTCATTGTAACCTTAACTTAAATAATAAACTTTATTATAACTTAATATAACTTTATTATTTAAGTATAACTTTGTGCTATGAATAACTCTTATTTCATTGTAGATACCTGAATTGGAATTTATTCAGCAATTATAATTAAATGTATATGATAAAGTTAGTAACTAATTACACTTATTTAAGAGAACATTACTTTACCCATATGGGAAATACCTTTAAGTTTAGGAACACATATTTAAACTTTTAAAAGCTACCACATTCTTACTTGATTAACCAGATTTAACAAGTGTAGTAATACTTATAAGTGTAGTAGTATAACTTTATAAGTGTAGTATGTAGTATTACTTTTACACTTATCACAAATGTAGTAATACGCTGAGGATGTGAAAAGTTTGTGTAGTTTTTTTAAAATTTGACTATTTTATTAAACTGCAAAATTAACACATAAAATTTCATCACTTTAAAATTTGTTTAAATTTTAATCAATATTTTTTAAATTCGGTTTTCTACACTGTTTAAGAACATGCCTTAAAATTGTCAGCTATTAAATTTAAGTAATTTAAAAAAGACTAAATAAATATAAGCTAATTCAATGTATTTTTTAAAGAATAACATCTATCCCCATGAAATATAGATTTTAGTTAGAGAGTGATACAGAAATGTTAATAAAACCGTAAATTACCGAGTGTCTATGATGAAGAATGTGAGGATGTGTTAAAGGAAACTAAAATAGTTTCTAACTCAATTGTGTAAAACAGCTACTAAGTTTTATACCACTATATTTACACAATAATCATGACTGCAGTTTCGATTTTCGTTTTGAAAATGACATAAAAGTGTCGAAACTGCAGTAACGATTTTTGTGTACATGTAGTGGTATGAAACTTAGTAGTTGTTTTACTCAATTTCGTTGGAATTATGAACTACCACAGAGTAACGGCTTCCTCGATCACTTTCTTAAAATAGATTCTCATAATTGGAAGATGAGATTGACATTTTTTACATAAGATTGACATGCGCTTGACATAAACATGCCAAGAAATAATGTAACAATCCAAAACATTTGCACAATAATTTTAATTCAGTTACCTCTAATTATTTTTAGCTCTATTAGTTTGATATATACAACTACTGTAGCTGTAAACTTCGGAGATCTAATATGAAGTTGAAAACAGTTAAATATGAATTTTGGTGCTTTTAAGGGGATACTGAACCATACTTTATCCATATGAAAAATATCTGAAAGTTTAGGAATACATAACTTTCAAAGGCTTTAAAATTTTTGCTTGAAATTTTAAATAGTTATTTAACACAAGTGTAATAATATCCTGCAATTTTTGTAATTTTCTTTTTAATTGGCCATTTTATTCAGCTGTAAAAACAACATACAAAAGGTCATCACTTTATTTTTAACTTTTAGTCAATATTTCTTAAATCTTCTTAGTCAGAGAACCTCTACACTATTTAAAAATAGGTCTAAAAATAGTCAGATGTTATTAATACAGCACTAAATTAGAAATTTCGTGTTTCTAAAGTGACAAAACCTAACTTCTCAGGAGAGAACAATCGGCGACACCCCGGGAAAGCCGTTTTGCCCGTCGATTCTGTTTCTTTAATAATCGAATTATTATTTTCGTTGGTAACACTGACTTTTTAAGCATTGGAATCTATCAAGATACAAGCCTTCGTATTTACGGCTGTTTTCAGTATTTTATGTGTTTCTATGAAAATATGAAATCATGCTTCGTCATTCGAAAAAGTATTCTCGAACATTTGTTCATACGAAAAACAAAAAAAAAATAAGAGTTCAACGCCTGAACATCCTGCAGATGTGCGACTTTGTGATATAGAGGAACGGGAAGAAATGCCTACACCATCGAGTTCCCGAAATTCTTCGAGGCGTTGCTCGTTATCCTCGTCCGGAGCTAAACTTGGTGCTTGATGAATACAATAATTTGATTTTATAAGACTATCTATTACCATAGAAGTTCTATGATTTACTAAATATGAATAATCTAGGTGACTTGTTGCGACTTTTACTACGATGTTGCAAATGTAACGGAGGTCTGAGGTTATTCACTGGAAGAAGATTTATTTTGGCAGTGAAAATCATAGTTTCTTGTATATTGCCAGTTCAAAAAAACTATTATGAATTCTCCTACGATTGAGAATGAGATTGAAGGGAAAACCAATAGAATTTATGAGTCCAATATAAGGCTTGCTTGTGCCAGTATATTGACTGGAAAGGTATGGAAGCAAAGCGCCCTTTTTTTCTGTAGCGAATTTGCCTCATCCACCTAGAAAAGTGGCTACACATTACAAACTCCTTATGCTTGAAATAGAGCAGAGGCTAGGGAACAATTATCAAAAAACTGAAGACCTTGATAACCCTTCTTATAGCTCAGCACAATATTAGATTGTAAAGCAATAAATAAAATTTAATTTTTTTTTTAATTTTCGACATCAGTGTCCTTTTATTGTATCGAGTAAGGTTTTATAAAATAATACGATAATTTCATTATATTTTCTACAAAGTGATTTGTCATACACACCAATACTATTTTCATCAGAAATATAGTTTTTATATAGATAAAGTACGGTATGCACCATTTTTATTCACAATAAATGCACAAAATGTCGAACTCCATTTAATAAATGGGTGTTTGTCCTTTTAAATTATAAAAAACATTAATAATACTGGTTGTTTATTTGTCACAACAAAGACACAAGTATAAAAAGATACACAGTAACATAAATACAATGAAGAGAATCAAACAATATTATAGAGAAAAGCGGAGGACAAAGTAGCTCTATTTGTAACGAAAAAGCGCATTTCTGTTATAACCTTATTCTGTTATATTATAACCTAAGCATAAGAAATTGTAACGCTAGTAACTGTAATATCAGTAAATGTAAATATAATGATAGGTAGGGGGAGGAAGGCATGTATTTTTACATATATGCATAACTTATATTATGTATACTTTATGTATGATAGAAGGAAAACAAGCAAATTAGATTTAGTAAACGAAAAAAATATTATTAACACATTCTTTGGTACAAACTACTGAAGTGGGGAGATATCTTCACACCATCTACAAATGCCTTATACAATAAGGACTAAACAAATTAGATCAAAGCAGCTATTCTCCTGGCTATATGCACACGACAAGCGCTGAATTATATGGCGAAATTTGCCGTATTTTGTCTAACAGAGTTAGCAATAAAATATAGTGATTTAGATTGCTCGAAAACCACAAGGAAGATGCAAAGCGTCCTTTGTCTCGAGATACCACTAACTGTATACGCTTTGCTTTGCATCGTGTGAATAGCTCAGTACTATACTGAAGAGGTGTAAGTATCAGGGTGGAGTGCTACTATAGACAAAAATGTTATTTCTCCTATTGAAAGTTGTAATAGTAAAAAACTGTGCTATAGTAGATTATAAATATTATCCTAAAAACGTTTTGTAAATAATTAATATCTTGTGCCATCTTCCACCCCTCCAGATTTTCCCTTTTCCACCCTATTATAAGATTCCTGCATTAGAACCAACCGCGTGTTAGCGCTAGAGAAGCCATACATGCTACAATTACAATACGTGGTACAATCATCATTAGTATAAACTGGTTCTTTATCTAATACGCCCCACCACAGATGTATTAGACCACAAGCTTGCCAGAACTTCCCAGTTATAGACTTTGAACTAATTGCATGCAGTTTACCTGATGTAGTTATTTCTGAATTAAGTATAGATCCAAAAATATCTCTACCAATCCGTTCTGGCAGTTTCCAGCGGCAACAGCGTCGTAGATGTATCTGAAATGGATCCTGGCAAACTTGTTCATTCTAGACGGTTAACTAAGGTGAATAAAATATTGTGACTATATATTAGTACAGAAAATCTCGTTAAAAGTTAAAAGTTCGTATATCAAAGATTTGACTCGATTTATTCAACCGGCTTAGCACCAATATAGTCTATTTACTATTATTTAACACGTCGTGAAAAAGGGGTGCTAAACATGTTTTTATTTTTCACGATGAAAATATAAGTTTAAGAAGGGATATAATAACATAAATAAAATAAAAAGAACAAAATAAGGCCGTAAAGTTGAGGATCAGATAGCTAGGTATACGTATCGAAAAAGAACAACCTCTGTTATGAACCTTAAGCTTAAGAAAAAGTTACTCTAGTTACTAACTATATTAATGAGTGTATATAAAATTTTATGTGGTGAGAGAAGGGGGGGGGGGGGGGCACATAAATATATATATTTACATACAATGCCATGAAAAAGTGTAGACTCAAGTGTATATATACTGGGATTTATTATACCTCATACAAGAAAAATTCTTTAACATATATTATCTAACAGAACAGGATACTAATAGAAAAATAGCGTTACTGCTCTCTAACTACAACGTGGTTATGGGTTACCACTACACATTTGACAAGAATTCTTCCCGTGTATGTGTGAATAAGTAGAAACTTAGTTTGGTTTAAACAGTGAGTGAAAATGTACACTAATGCAAATTTTGAGTAATGATGGGAGAGTTATTTACAAGAGATTTTTAAAGTATTAGCGACTTGAACCGATTGCTTTATTTGTTTTTTATTATGCCGCGTGGTAAAGAATTGAATGATTTAGAAATACAACGAATAACCGATTTATGGCAGATTAGCGGATTATTAATTATTCACAAAGTGTTGCTAAAACATTTCGTAAACTCGGCTCGGGGTCGAAAGTTATGGCAAAATACTCAGTCTCATAAGAAAATGGGCGGCACAGTCAGGGCATTTCAAATACTAAAAATGTTTAAAGAAGCATGCATTTAAGCAGCATCATATAGAGGCCAAATTAATATTTGGATAGGATAAAGGTATAAAGGAGTATGTTCTAAATAAAAATTTTTGGGACCATGTAATTTGTAGCCACCAAAAAAAATTCAATTTGGATGGATCGGATGAGTTTGGCTATTATTGGTATGATTTACGAAAGGAGCGAAAAGATACGCCAAGAAGACAATTGATTCTGTTATGATCTGGGCGGCTTTCAAAAAGGGTATGAAAAGTAAAATTTTATCAGGATAATGCACTTGTTCATTCTGCAAGGCGCACAAAAAGCTGGTTTCAACAATGCCATGAACTTAAGGATAAGGACTTAATGCCATTAACATTAAGTCAATATCTTAACCCAATAGGAAGTCTATGGGGGATTATGGCAAGAGCAGTAGTCAATCCAACAAAGCCTTCAATTGAATGCGTTGATGAACTGAATTGTCGAACTGTAGCTGCTACTGAGGCCAAAGTTCATTATTAAATGTATAAAATATAAGGGTAAATGGATCAAGTATTAGTTCAATTAAAATATAAAAACACCAGTGAGTTTATAATTTTTCACAAACTACATGAAATACTGATTTCAGGTAATATTCCGCTTCAATCTATTCATAAAATTGTTATCAGTTTGGAGTTTTACTAATGGTGTAGTCCAAATTAAGGGTGAATCTAAATTTTTCCACAGTAGTATATTTATCATATGTATATAAGTGATGTTTGATGGAAGGAAAATAACAAAATTAACACGCAAATTAGATTTAATTAAGAAAAAAAAATATTATTAAAACATACTTTAGACCTGAAATGTCTTATTCTTTAGACAACATTTAAACTGAGGAAGATTTCTTTCTTTAAAATTATCTGGGATGCTAGTGTAAATTTTGGTAATTTGGTACACCAATGATCGCTCAGAACTATACTGCGCAGCACAATTTTAGCCGAAAATTTTATTTTTGCCACTGAAGTCGTAAGAAAAATGCTATAGTAGATTATTGATATTTTACTAAAACCATTTTATAAATAACTAATATTTTTGCCCCCTACTACCCCTCCAAATTTCAATCCGGAGTATCTTTCAGAGTTCCTTCTGACAAAACAGTTTTTCTTCCAGGTGATTTTTTCCAATATCCCAAAAACAATGGCTCAATTTCGAAATATTACAATCAAAGGTAAATGTGTAAACATTTTGTAGGTGATTTTTTGCACCTGTGTTATTACGGGGGCGATGTTTAGCTCAGTGCTATTATTTTTCCGCGCTCAACTGTACCAGAACAGAAAAGTAATGTAATCGTGTAAAGAAAAATGGAAAACATTTTTCGTTTTTCGGCCTAAAAACAAAAAAAATGGTTTTTAAAAATCTTGTCTGTATATGTGTGTCGTTCTCGTTGTCGTCGGCATTTTAAAACTTATTAGCACGATAACTCAACAATAATAGAATTATTTTATGAAGATCAAGTGGGCAATAAATCATGCGACAAAGACAGATGCATGTCTGACTGAATAAGAGACATAGACCTACCTATAAATCATTTACGCGCGTAAAATTCTTTTACTGCATTGGTGGAAGAAGGTGAGCTATAGCAAGCTATACACAATGAACTATATCTTTAGATATAGTCCAATGGCTATACATTGCTCTTTGTCGCACGGTTTATTGCTGACTTGCTCTTTATAAAATAATTCTACTACAAATCGTGTCTGATCGATCGAGTTTTAACTGATTCTGATCGGAGACGTCTCCCAGATGACACTTATTGATTTTGAGGTGGACAGAATACAATCTTCATGGCTCATGAGAAAGCACAATGGTGGACTATTTGAGAATCTTTTTTTATTAACACGGTCACTTAATTAAATCCTGTCGGATCGATCGGGTTTCGACTGATTCTGATTAGGGACGTCTACCAGACGACATCTATTGATTTTGAGGTGGATAGGACACACCTCACCCTGTCCATATGTCATGAGAAAGCACGATGGTGGACTATTTGATAAGTAAAAGTAAAACTGTCGCATAAAACACGTATTTTGCATTTAAGTGTTAGTTTATTTTTTTTTTTTCGGCCACTCAATTTCGAGATAGAGATGTTCTACGTACGGAAAAGTCCGTTTTAAGGTTTTAAAACTGTTTATTCTTTCACATAACTGCCGACATTTGTACGAACATATATAAACACATCGAGGCGACTTATATGGGAATCGAATCTACACTCGAATTACACCGAGCCGACAATCTAAGTCAGCTTTAAGCGATTGGCATCATTACCAAATTAATCCAGGGGATATGGATACCTTCTGCGGGGTAATTTTTGCTCAGAAAATTAAGTGGTCATGTGAAAAAACCCTGACAATTGTTGTTCACACTCGAAGTTGAGCCCGAGATATTAGCGTCAAAGCCCGGAGCATTGCCCACTAGACTTCTTGACTGAAAACTGATTTCTAACCGTTAGTCCATCCTTTAGTATAAATTAAGATAGGAAGTATTCTTCCGAAAGTCTTCCGATGAGAAAACTAAGCTATACTATACATTTTTATTTACATAATACATATAAAATGTAAACTTTTTATTAATATACCAATTAATCGACAGTGAATTAATTGTTAGCATTGAAAATATGGATTTATTTTTGAACAAGGAATGATGGAATGAGGAATAGAAGAAAATGCAATACGAATGCGAATAAAATTCAAAGCCAATGATACTCGCAAGTGAAAGACATTCAATTGACAGAGTTAATGTGACCCACAAGGCATCAAATTGGTGATATTGATAAAGGTCAACTATTATACGAAAGTAACTTTAATAGAATAGAAATTTCAGAAGTTTTAACTGTCGTGTATTCTCTGTGTAATGTTACTTTCAATCAATTTGGATTTCTCTGTATTATGGAATAGTATAGAGTATAGATTAAGGACTAGACTGGTTGCTTTCAAGGCCAGTTACTTTCAATAAACATAAATAGCCCTATATTATGAAATAATCTAGTTTAAGGACACAACAAAAATTTTATTAATTATTATTAATATAGTCACTTTGTGCCTTTATCCATGACTAAGACATGGAAATAGTGGACGAAAAGGTATATGGGTATGTTCACAAAATTTGGAATGAAATGGACAACAGAAAAATGAGAAAATCATTTATTTCCTAAAAGCTTTAGCACACTTAGAATTTATCTAGTTTCTTCGTACATTTTAAAGTATAAGTGGTAAATTAGGGGTATGTGAAGATAACGGTAAAATAATTAATTGGTAGATTAAAAGAAAGCAAACGAAATTAAAATACAATGCAAAATTTGGATAGATATGTAATTTTAAGTCGAATCTATATATTTTTTACCTTTTCACTTCAGTTTAATTGTAGTTAACATAAATGTATAAAATATATTTAACACAATTATTGTTTATACTAGATTATAAAAATATTCTATACATTGCCACCCTTCTTACACAATATGTTTTTATCTAGTCGGGTATCAAACAAATTGAATTTTATTACCTTCACTCTAAACCAATCCCAAATATTTTTCTACTGGTTATGTAGATGTTATCAAATACCGTCTGCTACCTCGTTCAGATTGATCTATCTACATAGCACCTTTTTCTTTGAGTTTACAACAAACACCTTTATCGCGTTAAACTTTCAGAATACAAGACAGTTTTATGGCTTATATATTATTTAAGTATATTTAATCGTAAGCTTTTGGCCGATTAGGCGTTAACGTTTAAGATATTTCATCAACATTATGTTTAAAGGAAGAACTTCAGTTTATTTGAGCTTACGTTTATTTAGTATATTTCCGTTATATGAACACTGAGGTTGATGAACAAATATTAAGGTATATTAATACAAAGTTTGCTTTAACTAAGCAATACATGTTGCAATTTACAGTCGGTATTGTACTTATTTGTTTGTGAAGGTACAAAATATAACAACTTATAAAACAATGTATTCTCCCCTCGATTTCTGCTACATACCTGTGTCGTTACACCATCTTTCCATTTTTGCTTAGCAGTAGTAAAATTACAAGTAACTCTCTTTAGGGCGACAATTGCGAGAAAACAAATACAAGAGAAATTGTATTGGACAACAGTTTAAGTATAATTTTAGTATTTTGTGTAGAATATATAAGAAAATATAATTTGTACGTAAAAGATATACTGGAGTATGTTGGATAACACTGACTTAAAACTCTAATTTTTACTTTTAATCATCTCTAATTATCCAAGTTTTAATCATCTCCAGATGATGCCAACTTTGTTGGCGAAACAAAGACATGTTTTGGTGCCTTGTGGAAATCTAAGTCAGCGTTATCGTAAAATATATCTAAATAGAAATTTTATAATAGAAGTTTAGTCTATGGTAAAATATATAACAAAAATTATAGACCAATAAGAATAATTGAAAAATGTATCTATCTATATAATAAAGTACCCTAATAAATGTAATACATGTTTTAATTAATATTCTAATAAAGTACCCCACTAAATATTCTAATAAACATTATAATGAATTTTACAAATTGTATAAGTGTAGATACCCTAACAAATTTGATAAAAGTGACAATAACTACAAATACATATTTTTTTTGCTGCTCCTTTCAGTAAATGAAATTAAATAATTGAAATGCAAAGAAAAGCATGATCGCCCTTATCAGCTTTCGATCAGTTTCATTTGTCCCAATCATTATTTCTTTTCCTCTATAAGACACTGAATGATTTCAGTTAACAATATGTTTCATTCGAAGTGTATGGATCTTATGGACAAATTAATTGTTAAAAATATCTAGGAGCACAGGCTTATAACTCATAGTAGTTTGTTTGGCTAAGCATAATTTTACTACTAATATATTTAAATAAAAGTAATAACACTCTCAAAATTATTTTCTCAAAGAAAAATATTGGTAAGAGAAATATAGTATAAACTTTTAACATAAATACGATGAAATATTACTACGTTATGAATTATGATGTGTCAATGCCAAGTTTGTTAATAAAAAACATTAAGATTCCCAGTTCAAAATAGTTCGGCCAGTTGCTGAAATGCACAAAAAGCTAAACATTTGTAGCGTTTTAATACAAGGTAGAATCTCAATTGTTGTCAAAGTGAAACCGATATTATAATGTGTGTTTTGGAGTCGTCTGCTAACATTTTCTAAAGAAATGGTACATGGCGTGGCATTAACTGCTCATAAACAGGAAACTTTAGCTCGAAAAATGTATGCTACGTAATTGCTTGACAAAAGAAAACTGATCGACCATCTCCAATTTCACGCTTAAATCAACATTCTCTGAAGGGGATTGTAACAACAAACCAACGATCCAATACAAAACAAATTATGGTACTATTGGAAAATATATTTCTGTATCCACAACTAAACGGTTAATAAAGAAAATAGGAAACATATTCTACAAGGTAGTTTGATTCTTTATATTTTAATTTTTACGAACTTACCGGTTTCTCTTTCAGGCAAAAGAAAAGCCGTTATTAACTAAACGTCATAAAATTTATTGGTTACGGTAGGCTAGAGAATATAGACTTTACAACAACCAGGTAATTTTGAGTGACGAAACCAAGTTTTAAATCTATTTGGGTGATACCAGAAAACGTGTGCTAAGAACCCCACAAGAAACTTATTGTACTGACTGTTTGGTTAGGAAAATTATGTTCCCTGCGCCTTTTATGATCTGGGGGTGTATGAGTGTTATGGGCATAGGGAATTGCATTTCGTAGATGGTATTATGACAATAGAAAAATAGAAACAAATTTTAACACACAATTTATTGCCGTCAATACCAATGTGTCAAAACAGTGACGCACAGTACATTTTTCATCAGGATGGTGCTGCGTGTCACACAGTAAAAACTGCCAAAGCCTAGTATACAAAATATAATGTCCCTATTATGAAATGGCCCTCTAGCAGTCCAGACCTCTCGCTAATAGAAACATTGTGGCATAGAATAAAAAAACAGTTATGGAAACATCCAGCGCGTTCTGTTAACGATCTGCGCACCAAATTGCAAGAAATTTTAGATAGCACGCTTTCTGAAGAGTGTGCTAAGTTGGAAGGTAAAATGTCTGCCAAAATTAAAGCTGTTATTGTCATTGAAAGTCATATAACACAGTTTTGATGAAGCGGCTGAACTATTTTGAACCGCGATTCTTAATGTTTTTTTTTTTTTTAGCAAACTTATCAATGACACATCATAACGTGGTAATATTTCATCGCATGTAAGTTAAAAAAGTTTATACTTTGTTTCTGTTACCAACATTTTTCTTTAATAATATAGTTTTGAGAGTGTTATTACTTTTATTTAAATATATTAGTAGTAAAATTATGCCTAGCCGAACTATTATGAACTTGGACACGTAATAGCTTATTAAAAAGGATGAATTGAGTGAATTACTAACTTCCTTAATTAATCTACCTATTGAAATTGGTACGTTCCCTAGTGTAATGATTATTGATTCGAAGATGTTAAGAATTAAATTGGCAATCATTGCCAATTTATACGCTAGGCTTCAGTAACAACCTCTTATTGACGAAATTTGTTCAAAACAATTAGCTTATACGAACTCCATTTTATTTTTACATGTTTCACAATCTACTCTACTAGTACTATATTATGTTAAATTGGGGTAGAAGCGCTTATATTAACCGAGTCGTTATATTGCAGAAATATGCAATAAGAATAATTTTTGTCTCCTTCCAATCGGTTTCTTCAACAAGAAGTCAGTTTTGTAGGTATTTTTTTAGGTAATCTAAAATGATAATATTAGCTGGCACTTATATTATGAAGGTATATTTATATGTACGAGGGGGTACCCAAAATATAACTGAAACAGATTTTTACTTTAATTTACTTATTTAATTTTTACACAAAAAACATTCATTTCCAAAACATTCAATTTTTACACAAAAAAATCATTCAACTTGTCTAATATGTTATTCGATTGTTCAGAACATTATTGAAATTCGTCTCCTGTGGTGTCCGACAGCGCCTCTGTCGTTTGTTTTACCTCAGCAACATATTCAAAACGCTTTCCTTTCGTATCTCTTCATTCGGGGAAATAAAAAAGTCGCAAGAGGCAAGGTCAGGTCAATAGGAGGGATAGGGCAAAGAGGTTATGTCATTTTTGGTCACAAATTGGCACACAGACAGGGATGTATGAGCAGGGGCGTTATCGTGGTGAAAAACCAGTTTACAAACTCCAAGTTACTCCAAACAGCTCCACAACTTCGTCAATGGTCCGCCGTCAATCCTCCATGATGATTTCGTGAGTTTTTTCAACATTTTCATCGGATCGAGCCGTGGAAGGACGACCAGAGCAACGTTTGTCATAAATTGACATTTCACTCTTTTAAAACGGGAAAACTACTTAAACACTTGAATTTTTCCAATAGCATAATCCTTGTAGGCCTTTCTAAACATTTCAAGTGCTTCTGTGCCAGTTTTTCCGAGCAAAAATCAAAACATTACGGACGCGCGCCGTTCACGAGAATCAGCCATTATAAAAACGACGAGCACTCAAAACAACTCTCACTAAAAAATCATACAAGCCGAACGGAACCTTCTTTAGTGACGACGCTTGGTTTACCGACTTGAAAATGGTAGTTCTATACGCTCGTAGCGGCACAACGTGGAACTATAAAAACTCCGCCCATCACAACATCAATTCTGTTTCTTTTGGGTACCCCCTCGTATTAGCCCTATTAGCCAAATTAGCCCTTGCATGAATATCAGATGAGAATGAGAGATTTGTTGTTGCCTGAGACTCATAGAACAGCATTATGTCAAAAAAGTTTATCAATAGCTCATTAAGCAAGAGATTGAATAAAAGAAATAACAAGCTGAAATAGTTCCTATTAGATAAAAATTATTCCACATTACAGGATTTTTTCGTAGGTGAATTTTAATTCTAACGCTGATTTTCATTATTAATTTTATTTAATATTATATGTTGCTAAGCTTTTGTTTAAATTTTAATTATTATAACAGCATTTTATTTTATATGAACTTTTTCTTAATTATAGTATACATTTTGCTGTTTACAATTTATCTGAAGAAATATAAAAAAAATTATTTTTATTATAGATTAAGAAATGTTGAGGTAAGGATATTTTTAGTATTTTGCCAACATTTTAGTTTTCTGCAAGTATAAATAAAGATTTACTTATTTATGACGTCTTAAATAAATGTCAAAGAGAATTTTTAAAAGCAATGTTTTATACATATAGTCTTGATTTCAAGTAAGTAATTTTTTGGAAAGGAAAAAGTAGCAGGCAGATGCTACAACAATTTCCGTTAGCTTTTCTAACGCAGCCTAATTTGTAATGATATAAGACAAGCGAAAATAAAGACAGTTTTATGGTGGCATTTTTCCAATTTTTATATCTGTTTCATTTCAGTTTTATGTGTCTTATTTATCCACCCTTGCACACGTCACTTTCAGTATTTTACAATCTAATCATGGGGAACGCACTGAGGTAATCCTATGTTATTTCTCTTGGTGTGTTTTCAGCGGACCAAGCATTTCCTCCTGTTAAGAAAGGCGGAAAGAGTGTTATAAAATTTCCCGCCTGAGCTTGATCGACTGTGCCTTGGATGCCTCGCGAAGTTCCCTCCCGAACATTTGGATAGGAATATAAAATAAACTAACACGACCCCCTATACATATTTCGTTTTGTTTTCTAGAGGATCCAGTCTTTCCTCGGTGCTATTTCCGGATTGCTTCTTAGAATTTACAGAAATTTTATTTACAATTTCGCATTTGTCAATATGCAATAAAATACAAAGGCACTGAGTTTTTTTTCTTTTGTGACTGAATGGGCTGGTTTTCCGACTTCTACATTATTTATTTTATCTTGACGATCATCTGATTTGACAGCTTCCTTTGTATAACTATAGGTACATCATATATTTGGACTTTGTGTAAAGTATTTCAACAATATTTCTCACAAATAATTTCCTTATGATATGTTGCTCAATAAAAACTGTTTGATACTGATGAAAACTCATTCGTTACCTTGCATGGATCTTGTATAATACGCAGTAATTTTTAGTTAAATTAATCCTGAAATTATTTTTCTGTTATGCGTTAACAGTTATATAAGGCGAAAGTGTATAGCGCGCAACTTCCATGAGAAAATATTACTGTTCAGTCTTATCATGCATATTATATCATGTGATAATTATGTGAATAATCACTCACATAATTACTTACACACAGTGTTTTCTAGAATTTCCTTACCTAAAACATATACAACAGCAAAGTATAGTTAAACCGAACAGAATGTGATAAATTTTGTAACAGAGATTTATAAAAACGCGTTTTTGTTCAAATAGTCGCTGAGGAAGTTGAAGTAATTAATAGCTTTGTTCACAATTTAACACAAAGACTGGCAATAACTTGAGACTTGTTTATGTAAAATTGTTAATGACTGATCATGTGAAAATACACACAAAGATGGTGATCCTAATGTGTCCAAATAATCTCTTATAATAGATAAACGTACAAGCCTAGCACTGTATAGCTCGTAAATAGTGTTTGCTTTTGTTCAATTTTGTTGCTAGTTTCAGTTTTGATATAGCTCTAATAAAAAAGACCTGTGTTCAAAATTTAAATGACGTAGTCGTATGAATTGTAGCAGTCGTATGAAATATTTTAGAAATCAGTTCGTTCTGTTGATGAACTAAGAAGTCTATACTTAGCAACTCAGAGACGTCCGTTTGTGGCCCCGAATACATTCGGTTCAGCGACCCTGGCGGCATCTCTTTGGACCGACAACCCTCAAGGAATCATTCAAAAATCGAGAAATAGGAAGTCAAGAACGAAGGTTTTGCAAACATATCCCGTCACTAAATTTCCTCATACCTTGGGATATAAAACCTGATGTTATTTTAGATAATTTCAATCTAGAGTGGTAAGCATGTAACCAATAGATTATTGTAAGGTTTTTCACTTGTGAGAATAATTCACATATATCCTACAAGTAAACAAGACAGGATCCTCTCATTACTTACGCTACACGCTACCCTAAACCCTGTATAGAAGAGATTAGCCCCAGTAAGAATATATTTTTTTAAAAAACGGAGCCCTTGAGCAACATGAACTAAATAGTGATATTTGTAAACTGACTAGAATCTGAAATGATTGGGCCGTTACTTGATGAAAATCCATATCTATACAAAATTAAAACCTTTGCTGGTTAGATATTCACTTTTTATTTGTGAAACATAACAATTATTTCGCCAACACAGTGGCTTCATCAGATGTTAAGTACATAGACTAAATTTTACTATGTGGAACTGCATTTATATAACTACGGTAATTCTAGATTTATTACTATGGGATTTTCCACTATTAAACTATTAGAATTAAGTTATAAAATTTCAACGGATGTTATCTGTAAATTTGAAACACGATTTTTAAATAGCATGTAGAACTAAAATAAATTTAATAACGGAGACGAGTTTGTTCCTATTTGATCATTTAATATGATATCAGATTTCTTTGCTTTATTAATTTCTAAAGATTCTAATAAATTTAATTTTAAGCCTTTCTGTTTCAATTAGATGAGTTGAATATGTTGAAACTCTTTCATTATTATTAAAACTTCTTTTGTGTTCTGCTATTCGCGTGTTGAAGTTTCTTCCTCTTTGTCCTATATAATCCTCAGGGCAAGTACCGCAAGTCAGCTTATAGACTCCTGAATTATTTTTGGTATTGGTTTTATCTTTAGTATTCTTTATGCGTTTTCTAAGAGTATTATTAGTCTTGTATGCTATATTATTACTTGCTTTCTTTAAAAAGCGATGCAATTTTTCTTTGAGATAGTTTCCCTATGTGTGTTATAATTTTGAAATTATGCATATTTTCATCTATAATTTTAGGATATACTTGCTGTATAGCTTTATTGTACGCTTTTTTAGCTATGATATTGTTTATTATTTTTGGAGAGTAACCGTTATTTAACGCTATTTGTTTTATTAGATTTAATTCTTTATTATAATTTTCGTCAGACATTGGAATATTTAGGAGTCTATGTATCATGCTATTATATGCTGCTATTGTGAAAAACAGAAAAATCATGTATTGTTGTTGGATTTTTTAATGGTTATATCTAAAAAGTTAATAGAGTTGTCAGTTTCTGTTTCTAGAGTAAATTTAATTTTGGGGTGAAGTGAATTTATAAAGTTTAAAAAAATACTGTCGTATAGTGCTAGTTAAAAAATGCTAAAATGTCATCTACATATCTATACCAATACAGAAATTTTCCACTTTCTTTATGTGTATGTATCATGTTTTCTAAGTAATCTATAAATATTTCCGAAAGCCCTCATTACAAGTATAAATTTCATTATTAAACTGAAAGTAGTTTTGTTCTAGACAAGTGCTTAATAGGATTAGAATTTCATTTTTATAACTGTATTTGTGTGATTTTTATTTACAAGATTTTCTACTAATTTGATTGCATCGTTTGGGGGTATATTTGGAAATAAATTTTCAATCAAGTAACGGCCCAATCAGTTCAGAATTGATCTATTGTCTTAGACACTGCAAATAATATATCAGAATGGGAAATGTTATCAATTTATGTTATTAGCAATAATGTTATCAATTTTTAACTGAACTTGATATGAAACTATGAATACTTCATATAAGACGAGACAAATTATATTCTTAGAATTTTAATATTAATATGAACCTGCAAAAAAAACATCCTATTATATATTAGAAATACAAATGGATATAGTTAACACATTATTTGAAATTGATAGAAAGTTTTTATGTGAATCTAAAAAAACTTATTATTATTTAATTTTGTTAAGTTATAAATGTAACATTTCAAGAATCGATTATACAATGGTACCTTTACCACCAATGACGGTGAACGATACAAAGAAAACTCTAAGAAGTTATTCAGCAATAAATAAATTCTAAAAATTTGAATAAAAAATAATTATATCTTACTACTTACCTAATTACAATAGAATAACTATTATGACAACAATAAGTTATATGTTTTTCTACACCTACAACAAAAATTTGCTTCCTTCATTAATTTATTTGAAGCAATTATATGCGTACTATAGCATACACTTTATAAGCACTATAAGGAATATAAAAAAGAGAAATGTTTACTTAATTTTTTAAAGGCAGTTCGAGGCGAATGGAACACTAGGAGACGAATCCATAGGTAAAGTCTGCTGGTATTAATTGACCATTATTTATAATAGAAAACAATCTCAAACGGACAACATATAATCATATCATCGTAAACTATGATTATTACTGTTAGTAGTTTTTACATCTATAATAAAAAATCTTTGCAATATCGCAAACATCCTGTTTTAAGTTTAGGGTATAACGAGGCATCGATGAATCTGTAGTACATCGATATATTCATAAGGAAAATGGGATTAAGTTGCAATGAAAAATAATGAATTAATATGGAAATTAAAAGTTGGGTGTGGTATCTTAGGGGTTATAACTGTAAATCAAGGTCAAAACATGTAACCATAAAATTGGGTGCATATAATTATAAAAGTTTGTACTGCCTTGGAATGAAGTAATTCCTTTTATATATAAACAATTCTTACATCATTACTAATAGTATGAATTTCGGATTAGCTGTCAACAAATCTTAGGACTAAATTGGTTGTAAATATTATAGTGATTTATTGTTTGTACACATCAAAAATTTGAGATCGAAAACCTCCACTCATATTTCGTGACAATACATCACAATATAATTTAAAACGCTAAGCTTAAGTTTAAAATATGGCTTAATTATTTGCCTGTATATTTAAAACGTTCTGGCATAAATCCTTTAAGATTTCAAGCATTTATATTTATCAATTGTACAAAAGTGAAATAGTAAAATAAAAGTTACTGATGTAATTATCTCCGTAATTGAATCATCATACTATAATTATTTTACTTAACTAAAAACAACACATATTCATTAAAAAATGTAGTATATCCTATTGTCCTAGTATCCTTATTTTCATAAAAATATGAATGTAGAGGAGGAACAGAACAACAGCAGAACAACATAAACAACAGCGCAACGCAAACCTTTTACTATTTTTTACTGTGAATTTACAACTAGAGATTACTTGGATTCTGCTAAAAATAAATGAGGTTACCCAACTACTCGAACTAAATTAAATAATTACAAAGTTTTATCACAATAATATATTATTTCTACATTCTAAACTAATGTGTACGGTAAAGATAAAAGTTTTTTGTCTATAGCAATATAACCAATTCGCTAACATTAAATGGTAGTATAGGACAAAAATATTAATAGATGCTCTTTACCGACGGAAATAAAATATAGAACTGTTTTTATTTAACAAAATATTAGTTATAACATTGGCAAAAAACATATGGTAGGTATATGCAGTAGAAATAAAATATAACGAAATATATAAGTGAAGTAGATAAAATGTATTCTGATTGGATAAAGATTTTGACTGTTAATGGTAAAGAAATTTTTAAAGTGTATTAAAAACTATTAATACGTAAAATGTTTATTAATAAAATTTCACAGACACGTTTTAATAAAAATAATAATAATGATAATAATAAAATGCAAAAATAAATTGTATGATAATAAAAATAGATCTAAAAGTTTATATTGTATGAACATCCAGTCAGATTGGCATTCGTAGAAAAGAATTACTAGATCAAGTAGCTAAATATAGTTGTATATAGTCCAATACATATACCAGTCGGTACCGAAGATATAACAACGGACTTATGGTAAAGCAGGAACCCTATATATATATATATATATATATATATATATATATATATACAAATTCCATTTTTACAAAAATGGAAAACTGTAACGCTTTCTAGCAACAAAGTATAATATCAAAACTAAGAATTGGTCTTACACACCTAACCTAATTGAATTATTAAACAATAAGAAGAAAGCAACGAAGATGCAATCAATCCGATGTGATACTGATCATCAAACATGTCCTCTTAGGTGGCCCACTATTTAAACAGAAAAGAAGAACCTCTAAGTTACCCGATCAACTCCATTTATATTTGGGAGAGTCAGTAGAATATTTAAAAGCTACATTACTTAAAAGCTATTCACTATAATAAAATGTAGGAGGCCGGTAAATGTGGTTAATAATCATTGAACTGTTCCACAATAATATCAAAATAGCACAGATTGGATTGACTTTTGATATGACCTTATATAAAAAAGTCAAGTAGGGTCAGATCTGGTATAGGCCAGGCCATGGTCCGTTATGTCCCATCCAAGGATTTTCAAACATGCTCTTCTCTTTCCATCAATATCACGAGTAGAACGAACGGAAGCATCGTCCATCTGATACCTACGTATAAAGGATGTTTCATAAAAAAATTGTTGAGCTCAATTCTAATACTAAAGCTTCTTTCATATACTTGAATATATAGATGTTTTATGATAATATTTAATACGGTAATAATTATTTGCAAATATGATTAAGTCTGAAGTTTTAAGACCTCAGACTTAATCATATTTGCAAATCACATCACACTTTACATCAGACTAATACATTTTTATAAAATAGACCCTATATCCCATAGACCCCCATAGGTAATTCTAACAAACGCCTTTTATAAAAAATATGTATCAGAAAATGAAAAATAAATTAGGGTATTGTATTTAAGGAATTCCAGTTTTGGAGGTTCAATTCAATACTAGAATAAAATTATTTCTGCGTACCCTATAAGAATCAATGATACGTTTGAATTGTAGAAGAGTAGTCTTAAAGTAATTAATAGAAACCAAATGTGCAATAAAAAGTACATTATTCGATTTAAAATGGATTAGTTCATAACCACTTCCGGCATTACCGGAAGTGCAATTGTCTTAGAAAGTGAATAGAACTTAATCTAGTACCTTTATGCTGATATTTTCAGAGAATAATAATGATCAGAACTCACAATACTTTTAATGGATTATTTCGATTAATCATAAAATCGATCAATATTAAAATGATCATTTACGTAGCACTAATTACGTATCAGATAATTGGATTTTATATTGTGTTGATACATTTGGTATCAACATGGTTTGGTACTGTCGCATATACATGCGACAGTACCAAACTACCAAAGCCAATAATACAACTTAATTAAGCATCTGAAAAATTGTATATCATATGTGTTGCTATTATATTTATTAATATGCAAATTGGGACAATATGTACTTACATGTTTTTGTACTAGGTAACCTAAGTGAAGGGAATTTAGTAAAACATGTTCCACCAACATTTAATTCTTTGTATTTTGTGCATTTTACGAGAAGCATAGTTGAATCGAAATAGGGATATGGTACTTATTTTGGTATAAATTAGCTTTCTATTTGTTTAACATCGAATACTCAAGCATAACAATATTTGGTTTATTTAAACAAATGTATTTAGATATAACTATTTCATACATTAAGTTTTATTTAACAGTATAATTTCAAATGAAACATTTATTTCCCACACATAAATGTTTTTCATCTTTCATCTCTAATAGATGAGGATATTATGTATACTATCTAATATGTTTGTTTTGATTAACGTTTGGTAAATATATACAAAGTTATTATTTGTTTAAAAAAATTCATCAACTTGATTATATGTATATTCAAACAATGTACCTAATACTATTCGACAACAGCAAGGCATTCGATAATTACACTGGATAATGATGTATCATTCAACAAATTGTTTTATTATGGATTTAATATTTTGGCTGTGTCATCCATACATTGTCATTTATTTGACGGTACCCAACGATTTATTTTAGATTTCGCTATATCGAATGACTTAACTGTTATGCTTCGGGTACCTCAAGGGTTTATACTTGGCCCTTTACTATTTCTTAACTACATATCTGACCTCCATAGAACTCTTGTTGCCTGCAATTTTCACCATTATGCTGAAGGTTTGCATGTTCAGTACAAATTTCCTCAAAATTACTTAGTTAATTTAAATGCAAGTATTAATAAAATATGAATGCACTATCATATATCTGCTAAAAAATAGGAGATCAGTTCCACATGGACATTCAATGATTAAAACTGGTTTTAATTATCTCCCAATGAAGCGATTAGCGAATGCGCATCGAAAAACGTGTAATCTTTGGGTATTCGTGAAAAACTGGTCTCTCATTTTTGTTGCTGCATCAAATGTTCCAGTCCTTTCCCAGGATATATGTATATGTATATGTATATGTATATGTATATGTATATGTATATGTATATATATATATATATATATATATATATATATATATATATATATATATATATATATATGTTATATGCTAAAATATAATACAAGTTTAAGCCATCTAGACATATTAACGTCAAATATTGCGTAATATGAAACCTATTATCAAGCGATAACAGCTCCCTCAGTAACAAAAGCATTTCCCATGCGAAATGCAAACATAACACATTTTCCAATAAAGGTCCTTGAACGACAAAAATCGTTCTCATGTGAAACGCAAGCACAGCATATAACTCCTAGAATGCTTATGCTTGCGTTAACAAAGAAATGTTATAAAAATAAGTTACACCAAAAAATCACACACTTGTTACTTGTCTTAAATCATTAACTTATCGTTTCTATCAAATCAAGTCGTCTGTATTGTTAAATTTGTCATAGTAAAATAAAATATTTTTTAAAAAGTGAAATTTAATTTAAGTGATATAAAATTGGCGCAGTCGTGCGGATTTGAAGAACACCCTGTATAGGAGCCTAACTGTCGAAAACCACCTAAAGAACAAGGACAACACTCCAGAAGTGCCTAACTCCAGGAAACGGATCGCCAGAATAAGGAGAACTTCAGTACGGGTGGCGGATTCAATCCCTTACTCAAAGAAAGAACCAACTTCCACGCAGAACCAACAGATGAATAGCTTCGTGTAAGTACTTATTGAATCATCTCGTTTAAGTGTAAAAATATATATTTAGTAATTGTGTCTATTAATTGTTCGTGAAAGGTACAATTGTATTGTCTTTCCCCATTGCAATTTAAAATAAATAAATAAATAAACTTAAACATTTAAATTAGTTTATGCCAGTAATTACTAGAAATATGGCTCTACAACAGTAACAAAATCAGCCTCAGCAAGAAGTTGTTGAACCCTATAAATTAAATGAAATTTTCTCTATCGTACCTGAATATGACGGTAATCAAATTAATTTAAATACATTTATAAATTCTTGTAAAACCGCGTATGACATGTCAGTTGCTAACCAGAAGGTACTATTAACTGTTCATATAAAAAATAAATTGAAAGGTCGCGCATCTGAACTAGTCAACTCTAGAAACCCAGTTACATGGGATGAAATAAAAACTTTATTAGAAAATCATTTCGGTGACAGCCGAGATTTAACGTCTTTAATACAAGATTTGCAAAGGATGCGACAGCTTCCTGGTGAATCTCCGCTTACATTCATCGCACGTCTACAGACACATGAAGCAAAAATGCACGCTTCTGTGCATAAACAACGGTTAACACCAGCTCAAAAACAAGCCTAAATTCAGTTAACCGAAAGTATGGTTTTAAATACCCTACTCACAGGGTTAGAACCTAAAATTGCGCATGTTGTTAGGGCAAGCGATCCAGCGGATATGTTAACGGCAATTACGAGAGTTCGTAGAGAGCTCCAACTAAATTATTTTAAAAATCAGAAATTAAATCGTAATAATAATATACGCAATACAAATTTGTCTTTGCCTCCAAAGCAATGTTCATTCTGTAAGCGCACTGGATACATCGCCAGTGAGTGCCGTCAGAGACAGCAAAGTTCTCGACCCCCTAATTTCGGCATCCCTCAAAATTTTTCTAGACCTAATTATTACCCTCAAAACCCCGGAACTTCACAACATTTTCAACAAAGACCTAACTATTATAATCAAAATTCTGGAAATTCACAAAATTTCCAACAAAGACCACCTGTCATCACACCAAACCCGAACTTTAACAGTTCAAGACCTGCGATTTAACCGAATCCTAATTATTATAAGCCAAATTCCACCAGAAAGACGCTACATATTAACCAAAATAATGAAATAGAAAATACACAACCAAATCAAACTTTTTATGAAAATAATAACTCTGATTATTATACAGATAATAATCATTCCACAGATCCGAACTATTATACTAGTAATACTTCGGAACACGATAGTACCTATATAAACTATTATACTGATAACAGTTCCTCCGAAAATTATTTTAATGAACCCTCTTTTGATACGACGCCTACAAACAATCAGGATTTTCGAACAGGTCCACCTTCCCAGTCGGACCCACCTTATCAAAAATCGATAGATTCCAACATGACGGTATTACAAACCCAATTCGGCAACATGAACTTAGACAGTTTCAACCCGAATCTGAATTTCCCGGAACAACAGTTTCTATAAGTCCTTTATTATCTGTTAAATCAAAAAATTTATATTACATCTACGACGCTACCAATACACATAGACTACTGATCGACACAGGCGCAGGTCTATCTATATTTAAACCTAAAATTTGTCAAAATTATAATATGAGATGTCCTGAAAATGTAACGATCTAAGGTATAACCGATCAAAAAATAATTATTAATGAATCTGTTTATATTCCGTTTGATCTCAATAACCCATTTAAAATATTTGCAATCTTGACATAAAATTCGATGGTCTCCTTGGTTCTGACTTTTTGGAACAGTATAAGTGTATAGTTGACATAAAAAATAAAAAACTTATAACTAATTTTAAAACGATTTCGATGCATAAAGTCACAGACCAGTCTCTCTGTACAGACATACAAAATTCTGCAAACCCAAACGTTCTTAATAATACTCATAGCATTTCAAATATAATTTCAATAGAACCGCGTGCGGAACAAATTTTCAAACTTAAATGCCATTTGACTAATACTGAAGCTATACTGCTAGCTACAGAAATAGACAAAGTAAGACTCCCCAATGCTATAGTTCAAGTAAATGATAAAGGTGAATTTATTACATCTATAGTAAATTCAAATGCAATATCCAAAATCATCAACTTTTCGGACATAAAATTAGAACCTTTACAAAATTTCTCACTAAACAATATCAACGAAGGAAATTCTCAAACTTATATAGACAGACATCACGAAATAAAATCCCAACTCCGTCTAAATCATTTAAATGAAGAAGAAAGTGAACTAATCACTCAACTTTGTTTAGATTTTTCGGATATATTCTATCTTGAAGGTGACCAACTAACGTTTACCAATGAAATTAAGCATGCAATAGATACCAACGACGCGAAACCGATATTCACAAAATCGTATCGGTATCCCCAAATACACAATGAGGAAGTTAAAACACAGGTGTCCAAAATGTTAGATCAAAATATTATTCGTCATTCGAATTCCCCTTGGTCCTCCCCAGTATGGGTTGTTCCCAAGAAGCTCGATGCTTCCGGTAAGCAGAAATGGCGTGTGGTTGTAGACTACAGAAAACTTAATGAGTTAACTGTAGGAGACAAGTACCCCTTACCGAATATTTCAGATCTCCTAGATCAGCTAGGCAAGTGTCAATATTTTACGATATTGGACTTGGCATCTGGGTTACATCAGATCGAAATAGAGCCCAAAGATATATCGAAAACCGCTTTCAGTGGGGACAATGGACATTATGAATTCGTTCGTATGCCCTTTGGACTCAAGAATACTCCTTCCACCTTTCAAAGGGTGATGGACAATATCCTTTTAGGTATCCAGAATGAAAGATGTCTAGTATATATGGATGACATCATCATATACTCCCCAACCGTACACGAACACCTCTCTCGTCTAACAGAAGTATTCAAACGTCTTCGCGATGCAAATTTAAAGATCCAGCCAGATAAGTGCGAGTTCCTCCGTAAAGAAGTCGCGTATCTGGGCCACCTCATAACTAAAGAAGGAGTTAAACCGAACCCCGATAAATTCTCCCCATGCAAATATCATGCATTGAAAATTTTCCCCAGCCTACTAACCAAGAAGAGATCAAATCCTTTCTCGGTCTGGCAGGCTATTATCGAAGATTTATCAACAATTTCGCTAAGTTATCTAAGCCACTCACCAAATTGTTACAAAAGGATGTCCCTTTTGTTTTCGACTCCGAATGCAAGAAATCCTTTGATGAATTGAAACAATCTCTCATCTCTACCCCAGTTCTCATCTATCCGAATTTCGACGAAACCTTTCTACTTACCACTGATGCAAGTGCCTTTGCCATCGGAGCTGTGTTCTCACAAGGCCCCATTGGTAAATATTTACCAATTGCTTTCGCTTCAAGGACACTCTGTAAAGCCGAAACCAAATACTCGACCATAGAGCGTGAACTCCTCGCCATTGTTTGGGCCGTGAAACACTTCCGTCCTTACATATTTGGTCGAAAATTCAAGCTAATAACCGACCATAGACCCTTAACATGGCTCTTCTCCATAAAAGATCCCGGTAGCCACCTAGTACGCTGGCAACTAAAACTCGAAGAGTACGAGGACGAAATCGAGTATAAACCCGGTCGCATTTACAAAAATGCGGACGCTCTTTCTCGTATAAAAATACATCACCTTCAAGACTACTCTAACTTTCAAGCTAAATTTAAACTATCAGTGTACCCTATTCAAAGACCCTCGACTTCAAAAGAACCCGATTCTGATACCCATAGTGACACGACAGAAACAACCGAAAACGACGCCGTAAAAGAATTTGAAACCTTTATAAATTTGTACAAAACAAAATCACTCATCGACTATTCCAAAATCGAATTTTCAAACGGACAACTCCTAGACAAAAGCAACAAAAATATAGTTACGTTTTTCCAACAAAACAATCTCAAAGATTTTCATTATAAAATCCTTGAAGACTTGTTCGAAGAAAACGCAGACTTTCGGAGTTTAGAATTAAATAAATTATCCAGTAAGTCAGTGCGACATAGAAACTATTTTATCGTAGCTCTACCATATGATCCTGATATCGTTATTCAACACCTGTTTGGTACATTATACAATGGTCGTGAAACATTTAAGGACTCTGAAACATACTATATTGAAAATAACATTGACCTACCTATTCTAGAAATTTTGTCATTTTTGTTATCCGAAAAAGATGTAAAACTCAAAATTTGCCAAGATGTTACTAGGACGCCTAGTGACGATCAAATTCCAATAATTATCGACCAGTATCACACTGGTAAAGCTCATCTCCATCGAGGAATAAATGAGACTATACGACGCATTAGAGAAAAATATAATTGGAAAGGGTTGACAAAAGACGTGGACAATTACATAAAAAGTTGTGAAACCTGCCAAAAAACAAAAGCCTGTCGCAAAAATTTAGATACACCTTTAGTTATACACAGAAACCCCAAAGGTCCCTTTTGAACGTATAAATATTCACATTATCGAAATCCCCACAAAAAATTATGCACTTACAATACGTGGCGAACTGACAAAATTTAGTCAAGCATATCCTATTAGAGATAAATCGGCAAAATCAGTGGCAAACACCCTCCTAGTCTATTTCCAACATTTCGGAACACCACTTCGAATCCATTGCGACTATGGCCGAGAATTCGACAATGCCATCCTAAGAGATCTATGTTTTCTCTATGATATCAAATTAACATACTCTAGTGTAGGACATCCCCAATCTAATGGTTCCATAGAGAGGTTTCACTCCACTCTATTAGAAATGATCAGAATACATATGACAGAACATCCCGACGAACACCCCTTCAACATATTACCTTATGCTGTAATATGTTATAACAATTCCGCTAACAAAACTCATGGGTTTACACCCTACCAGGTGGTTTTCGGACATTCGTCCAGCAGACCACCCGAGGCATTATATAATCAAAAAGAATTAGTCACTAAATACGTTAGAGATCTGAATAATCGTCTCTCCTACTATTATAAAGTCGCGCGTGCAAGAACGGATGCACAGAAACAAAAATCAAAAGTTCGATTTGACGCTCATGTCTCAAGAGAACTTCCGGAATACAAAATTGGTCAAAAAGTTTACCTAAAGGAATCGCAAATCACCGATAAATTACGAAACAAATTTAACGGCCCATTTGAAATTTTGGAACTCCATAAAAATTCAGCTACTCTAATTAACCCAAAAACTAACCAAAAAACCAAAGTCAATTTTGATAGGTTAAAACCATATTTTGAAACATAATTACCTTGCAGGTTCACCTTGCTGATCGGAACAGTAATATGCCAGTATCAGATAACACCTATCAATAACACCGTCGGAGTCTATTACCATGACGAGACGAGGATAGTAATTTCCAACGACAGATGGACTCTTCTAGTTCACAAAAACTTATCAAGCCTCGAAGAAGCTTTGATCAACAACAACAAAATTTTAGAATCCATTGTTAGTATATTTGCAGTCGATACACGTGAAACAATAGAATTCCTGGTGAAAGTCAAAACGCACATAACACTTTTAAATCAAATATCAACTTCCCTTAAGGTAAAATTTGAAGAAATCCTTGTTAATACTAAACGCTTCAAACGTGGTATATTAAATGGTGTAGGTAGTATATTCAAAGCAATCACCGGCAACCTAGATGCCGAAGACGGTCAATTCTTTACAGATAGTATTAATAAATTAAATAATGACCAACATCAAATTGAAAATCTCATGAAAAATCAAATATCTGTTACTTCTACCGTTATAAAAACCTTTAACTAAACGGTTCAAAATTTACAAATTAACTTTGAAACCTTTAATGAAGACATGAAAAAGATTCAAATAGCATTGCACAAAGTAAATGATAAAGTTGCATTAGTTCAGGCTGAATTAAGATTTGTTGAAACATGCGAAAAATTAAGCGAAAGTTACTTGTACCTTCAGAGCAACCTCGATGACATTCTAAACTCAATCACTTTTGCCCGCTTAAAAATAATACATTCTTCGATCATTACACCTGAAAATTTGATTACTGCACTTCAGAAAATCTCTCAGAATTTAGTCAAAAATAATCTACCCCTTCCAGTAAAATATTCAAAAATTCCTCAATACCTGGAAATAATTGAATTAGAGGCTTTTCAGTCAAAATCTGATCTTATATTTGTTTTAAGAATACCATTAGTGGAATAACAACTTTATACTCTGTATCATCTATATCCTATCCCAATTCTAGACAATAGAACTGACCTACATCACGTTTTGTCATTTTCTCAAAAATTTATAGCGCGTAATGATGATTCATTAATGTACATCCCTGTCAAAGATTTGAGTACATGTAAACAATTAGCTGCTCGCAGAAAATTATGTTCTGACCTTTACGCCTACCCGATCGACGGCAGTGCAGCATGCGAAGCTCAACTACTGAAAAACTTCAGAAATATCCCGGAAAACTGTGAAAGTTCGCTAATTTATGGACAAGGCTACAACGTGCAGAACCTACAGGACAATGTGTGGTTAATAATTGTTTCTGAACCTATTCATATTACTGTAAATTGTGATTCAATGGACACTAAAATTACCAGTGTAAATAAAAACTCTATATTAAAACTACAACCGGACTGTTACGCATTTGTCGGCATAACAAAAGTTCAAGCAGAAGGCCGAAACACCCTTAATATTACAGACAATTCACACCCCGTGGTTATACCTTATGACTGTTGTAAGGATATCCCAGAAAAACTTCAATTGCCCAAATTGGAACCTCTCCAGTTCGACCACCTAAACGTAGAAAATCTAGATATAGCTAATCATAAATTAGAACAATATTCCCGCGACCTGGATAAGTTAATAAGCGAACCATTTTTAACGAAACATATTGCCTTAACCAGATATATAACCATTGGTGTCGTAGTTTGTCTCCTCATCATCTACGTCGTCTGGAAATGCAAGAAGCAGTGCTGTTGCTCTAGAAAGTCTAAAGAAGCAACCTCCAACCAGATGTTAAAAAGAATTAATACCCTCCTGCGTAGAAGACCCCATCTACACACCGAAGAAGAAATGCAAGATCTTCCCTAAAAGTCGGCTAATAACACCGACTTTTCAAAAAAAAGGGGAGTTGTTATATGCTAAAATATAATACAAGTTTAAGCCATCTAGACATATTAACGTCAAATATTACGTAATATGAAACCTATTATCAAGCGATAACAGCTCCCTCAGTAACAAGAGCATTTCCCATGCGAAATGCAAACATAACACATTTTCCAATAAAGGTCCTTGAACGACAAAAATCGTTCTCATGTGAAACGCAAGCACAGCATATAACTCCTAGAATGCTTATGCTTGCGTTAACAAAGAAATGTTATAAATATAAGTTACACCAAAAAATCACACACTTGTTACTTGTCTTTTTGTCTTAAATCATTAACTTATCGTTTCTATCAAATCAAGTCGTCTGTATTGTTAAATTTGTCATAGTAAAATAAAATATTTTTTAAAAAGTGAAATTTAATTTAAGTGATATAAAATACATATATATATATATATATATATATATATATATATATATATATATATATATATATATTACTAACAAAATAAAATTAAGTCCAAAGAAATCTTCTGTCATCATTTTTGGTCCCAAAAAGAAAAAAGGTAGCCAAGTTTCAAAGTAAAAACTGGTGATGAGAGTCTAATAATATAGATATTATTAAATATCTATATAAATTAAATTACTTATTGTATTCAACAGGGCACATACTGAAAACCAATATAAAACTTCGTACGTCAGCTTTTTGTATTGCCAGGATCACTTACTTTGTGTTATTTTTTATTAATTGTTTTTATAGTCTAAAGTCAGAACCAGAATACATATATTTTGGTTCTGAATATTGAGTATAATTATTTTTGTACAGTTTTAGCTTTAGGGCTAAGTTGAAAAGCAGTAACGACAGTGACACTTTGTCCTAGCTATAGGTTATATAATGTTGTCAATTGCGTATGAGAATAAAGATATGTTATTATTATTATATTTGTTTCGCCATATCCGAAATGTATTTGCAATAAACGTAATTCAAAAACAATAAGTAAATAGTTCTCTTAGTGTAGAAGTCAAATGATGTTCTTAGATGGTGCAGATGTGAAAATAGAAATTAGTATGCCTATCAATACATATTTCTTCAATTAACTATAGTTGTGTTCACGTAAATTCATACAATTGACTTGCATTCTCTTTTCTTTTATCCCACTCAACCAATATCGAAATATAAAAACCAACAAAGCGGCACCTAATTATAAAAAGCGACAACGAGCTACCTGTAGAATGCTGTATGCATTTTAGATATAGATATAATGTAATGTATCGAAAATCCATTAGGTTAAACACCGTGCTAATTTAAGAGTAAGCTTTAAAATCGTGCAAAATTGAAATAAAAAGCTTCCGGATTTAAAATACAAGCCGCGTAATGTGGCTTCAGATAATACTTTAAAGCTCGCTGGAAGAATTATTGTGATCGGCCCGTTCGTTCTGTGACATACTTTACATCGACATGTCATTAATCCGGCACTAATTTTGGTCTGTTCTTTTACATTTGCTCTAAATCAATTGGCGAAGACCAGATCTGCCAGCGACAGTAGATAAATCCGCAAGAATCAAGTCAGCTTAGGATGGCACCTGGCATCAGCTGCCATGCAATACGGGAATAGAAGCGAGACGAAAAATGCGATATGATTTGGGTGCGACAGAGTCGAGGGTAATGTGGAGGTAAGGCCCGACTAAGTCTGGAGCTTTACTTCCAAGTCATTTGATCCTCCAAGAAAATTTGCGCGTTGCACACTACTTTCTTTTTACATGTCTTTATATAGACAATATTGGAGTTACTCCATTTCATGTAGAATAATGATATTAATTATATATTGTGTATTATTAAGGTATGTGTCCTCGTTTGTACAAGAAATTATTGCTTTAAATTATTACCTTTCTTAATAAATGTTCCTATGTATTGTAATAATATCAAAATCAATTAAAATTAGTTAAATTATTATATATTAAAACTGTGAAAGTAAATTAAATTGAATTAAATTCTGATTTTTTACTTTATTAGTAAATATGTGATTTTAATTATGTTTATAATTTGTTATTAAATAATGCAATAGGTCTGTCTGTTTTTTGTTAGTTTTCAGAAAGGATAGCTTCTAGGTCATATATTTTTCATGGAAAGATATAAAAAAATGTGTTATATCTTATTAATTTAATGGGTAAATAAAATTCAATTACACCCATTTTGGCGAATGCGCCAGTGATAATATTCAATCATTTGAAAATTATAGCTTATGACTTGTTTTAATGTTAAATCATATCAATTATCGACCTATAAAATCCATAACGAAAATAATGTTAAGATTATGAAACTGGAAATTCAAAATTCAATAAATAAAATAATGAAATATTGAAATTTATTTCAATATTTCAAGTAAAATGCCACTGAAATTTTTAGTATCCTAAAGTAGTCTTACATTTATCTCAAGCAAGTTAGACGAGACTATATGTAATTTATGCTGTTACATTGAACTAAGTGTTAGTTAGTTACATGACCCCAAGAGGAAATGTGTCTCCCATCTCTGGTTTAGTATTTAATTATAAAATGTTTATTTATTATGTTACTTCTTAAATTATTAAGATAATGGCAGTGACACACGGGGTGTCTGTTATACCCTATAGTTGTGGTAAGTTGATATTCTATTCATATTCTGGCCAGTCTTATTAAAAAAGGCCAGTCTTATTAATAAATAGTTAATAAAATAAACGATAGTAATACCGCAGATTATTTAACAACATTTCCATTCATCTGTTGCATGATGATCAATTTTATATTAAAGACTCGAATATTCTGACGAATATATTTTACGATGACGAATATTCTGAATATTATTTTCTGACGAATATATTTTACCAAAAATGAAATAATATTCTAAAGGGCAAAATCATATTTCGATTACTCGCAAATTACATGTTTTAGGAACACAATATATTGCAAATCTTATAGATTGAAAACTAAACATCCACAATTAAATTTACACCCGGATAGTCTCGTCATTTTTTGAAATAAAGATTTGTGGTTTGGTACAATTGTAGTTCAATATAAGACGTACATTTCGGGGTAACCAACTTAAATTTGTAACAAACTGAGACAACGACAACTTCCGAAATGGGACACATGGAATGTTCTGCTTTGCGTTGAAGATATCGAAAAAAGTTATTAGAAAAAGTTGTTCAGAATCTATATTTGAGACACTAAATTTCATTACGGAATTCGCATTTTTAGCTTTTTCCTATATTTTTCCGTAATATAAGTACACACATGATTATAATTTTGGTTTTAAATTTAACAGAATGCCACGAAAACAAATCATGATTAAATTAAATATCAATCTGAAAACTTTCAGTTATATTGTGTGAAGTTCTAGTTTACAATCGTAAAATGCATCTGAATTTAAGGGAACAAATCGAGATAATGAAGCTATTTGGTGATCGGGCTCGTAGTAGCAGAGAAGTAGCTGCAACATTTAACCGAAGACATTCTTTACGAATCGCGATTAGTCATGGAGCTGCAGCCGCCATAAATGTTCTTTCCAATGAAACTGGCATTGTGATTAAAATATTTCAGAATGTTCAATCTCGTCGAATATATCCGCATCCTGAAGACAACAACATTTGTATATCGTTTAGGAACATTTATATATCGTTATATCGAAGGACCTTCATTGTATACATTTTTAGTGAAGTGAAAAATTAACTTAATCCATTTTTTTCTTTCGACGTGTTTCCTTTTACCACTATTTTCTAAGCTCTTTCCCTCGGATTTCCTGAAAACTGATTGTTTTTTGCAACAATGTGGATTTGACGAAAAGCTACGTTTCTTCCTTTTACTACTCGTCTTTTATGAGTCTGGTTGTTGTGGATCCCCCGAACCTACGCTACAAGTTGTAGGGGGTTGTAAGGGCACTAGTGGTAGTTTGAAGCAACTGATCTCTGAAACTGTGAATACTATTAAGGTGCGCAAAATCCTCCTTAGTAACCCATTGGAGAGGTAGGGAAAGCGTTTAGGTACTAGCGCTGAAGCCCTCCCAATTTAGTTCTACACCATAGAACGTATGGTGTAGAATTTTAGGAGATAGAATAATTGATCCGATTTTCTTTAATAACTCGTTAAATGATGAGACTTTAGTTAACTTTTTCGATACGGAATTATGAGATGCAATTGAGAATATTCACCTTAATGTGCGACAGGAAATGTTTTTTCGGCTACATGGTGCATCAATCCATAATTCCAGAATTGGTCGTTAGTGGTTGCACGAACATTTCCCAATGCACTGGATAGGAAAAATAGTTCTTTTAAACTCTGATCCCATGGGTCCACCAATATTAAACCATTAGATTTTTATTTCTGAGGAACAGTAAAGAATAAAATTTACAAAACAAGGAAATGAAGAACTTTGTGCCGATAAGACGAGCTTATCATGAAATCAGCATTTCAAAGCTGAGAAGAGTAGCCAGTCATAATCGGAAAATAATTGCGAAATGTATATAAATCGAAGGAAGACTAGCTGAGAGAGGCTACATTCGATAATAAATCTATTTATCCAATAATAAATAGTATTTATGTGTAATGAGTTAATATCTCAAAAACTAATTGTTACTTTATACTGTTGTTTTTTGATTATTTCAATTACCAAAAGTTAACTGTTGTTGTCTTTTCTCTTAAAACAATAGAAACATATTTAAAAAACGAATTACGAATTTCGAAATGAAATTTAGGGCTGTTTAGATTATGAACATCTTTTTCAAATAACTTTTTTCGATAACCTTCAGCATAAATCAAAATATGGGGAATGGGCTTCATTAGAGGGGCTGCCATTATCTCTATGTGTTATTTAAGTTGGTTGCCTCTAACTGTACGGCTTATATAGGACAACAATTGTGCCAATGCACAAATCTGGAGTTCAAAATATGACGAAAACATCCGGGTGTCCTCATTTTTAATGAGACACATGGTATAAATTTAAAAATATTTTAAAAATACGTTGTATTTGCTAATTTATCACTTATATTAATGTCGGGCAATATAATTTTGTTCCAAATCAATTTTTATTTTATATTACATTATAATTTTATATTATAATTTATATTACAATTTATATTACAATTTTTTTATAAAGACACTATTGTGTTACACAAAGTCACGATATGAAACACAAAAATCGTAAGATACGCATTTAGGTATTATCTAAATTATATTCATATTAGAATAATTTAACATAATTATAATTGTGGTTATGAAACATTATAAATTACATTTATTTTCATTCGATGTCACAAGATAATCTCACACTAAATATAGAAACTTGAACTTTGTACCAATGCAAATTGTACAACATCCTTCTTCTCCAAACTAACAACTCGTGAATCGCCTCATACATACTTATGATTGTGCGATATTACTAGAGATGTTCATAGCATATAAATGTAATACTTGTGTAATTTGAAGGCACAGAAACAGAAACAACAACCGAGCGGAGAGCATCAGAAGTTCCTTGCGGTTTCTCCCTTTGCTGTCAGAATAATCAGGGGCACAACACACGAACCCTCCGCCGCCAGCCTTGATTGGCTCGAGCTCTACTAATCCCACTTTAGCCCTGGCGGCCGCTCCAGGCCCTTTCTGCCTAGAATTTCGACCACCACCAGACTGCCTTATGCGAACTCAACCAGAATCCTAAATAATTTACTGCCAATTATTATCGGAATACGAAGTTTAAATCAATATTTAGCGAAAACGAGTTTAATACAATATACTGACGTTTCCGTTTATTTTTCGTTGTTGGGAACGGAGAGGCGCAGGTAGGAAGTTAAATCAATACTATCTCCAGCATACATCTAAAAATAATTTTATTTTTTCAAATTTACATTAAATAGTTAATATATAATGTAAATGTGTTTCAATTATACGCTGTGACTCATTGATAGTGGTATTATATTCTGATCTTGGTCATTATTATAGAGGCAATATTCATTTAATGCATCGAAAACACTATTTATTTCTGATAAGAAAATGCGAAAAATTAGAAATTTATTTATTCATTGTAAACACTTAACTATCTATAACTTATCTTATAACTTATCTTATACTAACATTAATTGGGCAAAACTTTAAAGAATAATCCGAGAGGTTTTTGGTCATATATTCATAGTCAAAAAAGTTCGTAGCAAAAGCTTTTTTTACCTAATGATTTTTTTAAATGAGGATTCGGTTCATACTCTAAATAAAATTGTAAATGGATTCACTAGATATTTTTTCAGTGTTTTCACCACTGACGATGTGAATATTTTAAACACAAGTTTTAGCAATTACTTAACTTTTGTCAGTGTAGTAAAATTTACAGAAAATGTAAAATTTATGTATATTCATATTTATGTTCGTTGAGACTTGTTTCATAAATAATCACACTCAGGATATCATTTTCCTATAATCATAAATTTACTGTTTAATATTATGGGCTTAATTCTAACTTATCACATACATTCTTTAATAGTTTTTATTTATTATGGGTATTTACGTACCACTTTCTAATATTTATTATTACTTTTGGCTGACGTAATATCTAATCACAGAAGAATAATCTGGGATTACTATAAAAGCGTGCTACTGTTTCATGGTCGTATTTATTGATTATCACTCAGCAAAATGAAAACGTGAAAAGAGAACGCAAATATATATTCTCCTAAAATAGAATAAATAATCTATATTTTGTCGGGAGATTCCTACAATGGAACACACACTTTACTAGTTGCCTTTAAGTACATGTAACAAACTTTAAATCAGCCTCACATAATTCAGTTCTATTATGAATAGAAGCCAAATCATAAATAGGGATAGGGATTCATTAAATTCGAATTAACGTAACTAGATGGAACATCTTATAACTTGTAAGAGTTTAACTCCTAATTATTTTATTCAATATTCATAACAGATTAACATTGTCTTTATCACATGAAAGAGCAATAGTCTAGCACGTTAAACGAATAGTAAAGAGCATATTATTTGACTAGGTATATTGACATTCACTAAGTATATTCAATCGTTAATCGATGTAATTATACCTGGCCCGAGGCTTGTTATATTTTTAAGTTTTTTCCATGTATACTCTCACTCTAGAGCAATAAAGGAATAATTAGAAGGAGGTTGACTATTTAGAAAATCCTCTCGAGAAAGCTTTTCTTTTCAAGTGCCATATAAAAAATACAATGGGAATAGAAAAAGTCATCCTTAAAAAATTCAACCTAGGTAATCTATTCTAGGCCGTTCATTTCCCATCAAAATTCGTATGGTGATAGATGAACTTGAAATACGAAATGAGTATGTCGGAAACTTCCTTTTAAAGCTATTTAAGAGGTAGAAGAGAATGTTGAAATTTACCCCTCAAATTATATTGATACTTTTTTCAAATGTAACTACAATATAAAATTAGCAAAAGAGATGAATATATTGAGAGGCCTAAAACTGTTCTAAGTTTTTGTAGTTTTGTTAGCATACGATAGAAAAAAGGCATAATGATAATGTGATAGATAATGTAATATTTAAATAGACGGTGATTACCTTTTTAGAATGAAAGTATAGATCTACTTACGAAAAAAATATACAGGGTGGACCAGGTTTTTCGTGACAAACTTTGACAGTCGATAGGAAACTTTTTTTTATGAAAAATATTCCATATAAACGAAGTTCCTAAATTACTTTGTTTTCGATGTACAAAGTGTTAAAGTTTAATTTTTTTTTCAGTTTCTAATTTTTTTTTTCTGTCTCTTTTCGAAATAATCAATATTTGCCACGCTTGGCTGGCGTTATCTTTCATGACAACATTTGACAACTTTAACATAAGACTTATCCAGTAGTGTCAAAATGCCGTTTAGATTTTCAAATCGAGAAATAGTGGAAATCCATTTTGTGTATGGATTTGCTAATGGAAACTCAAGGGCGGCCGCTAGAGGATACAGAAGGAGATATCCGCAGAGAACACATCCTAGTTGTAATATGTTCACAAGAGTTCACCAGAAATTAATAGAGAAAGGTTTATGAAATTTACACGGGGATCGAAATAATGCCAATCAAAACCAACAACAAAGAAGAATTTCTCGACGGATTTTAAATGAGTTTGACAGAGATCCAACAACGAGTTCCCGTATAGCTTCTCGTATTCTCCGCACCTCTAAATCCAATGTACTACTCTAAGACGAGATCACAGGCGTCCATTTCACCTAAAACCTGTTCAGGGTTTTTATCCAGGAGACGAAAAGAGAAGAATGACTTTGTCGCTGGGTCCTTCACTCAGTTCAAAAAAATAGGGATTTTTTTAACAACATACTGACGAGTCCTGCTTTACCCACCACGGTATACTCGTAGTTAATTCTGAAAATAAAGATAGGTAATACACTGTTTAAACAAAATTAAACTTTAACACCCTGTATATCGAAAACAAAGCAATTTACGAAATTTGTTTATATGGATCTTTTTCATAAAAAAACGTTTCCTATCGACTGACAAAGTTTGTAACGAAAAACCTGATCCCCTGTATAATAAAAATTATTGTTTCTTGTTAAATGTTATTGTTCCAATTTCTTAACAAAAATCTAACTACAAGGGACATGCACTTAAGGTCATTAAATATATAAAATTATTATTAGATTTTCACTGTTTTGACTATATTTTTAGATTTGATGAAGTGTTTCTATATATGGAGGGTATTATTACCTATATCTTTACCTATTTGATCTTGTTGATTAATAAAGATACGCGATCCTCACACTATTATATGATATTTTATTATCTATATTCCTATACCTATATATAGATAAGTTCTATATTCCTTGTATACTTATTTTTGCTATTTACAGTATGTTATTTACAAATGGAGAATTGTTGTAGTTTTTTTTATTACCTTGGGTAATTAAGAATTTTTATGTCAGCATATTGCTACTTCCAATTGCTTGTTAAAGGCCATAGGACGATAAGCATAGTGAATCGGCCCCAGAAGGATATCTGAACCATCTTTTAAGAGTATATTGGTACAAATAAGATACGTTGATCCTGCAAGTTTCAAACCTGTATCTATTTTGGTTTTTGAATAAATCGAAATATTGCATACCTACCTAGATCTGGCATACTGTGGTACGACACGGAGAATTGGGCCCAGTATTGGGTGGAGGTGTCACTGTATGCTTATGTTTGAGTCTAAAAAATGCTCAACACTCTTCTCTTTGAGCACGAATAGATTTATCCTCGTCCTATCTATAAATACAATTTGCACTTATAGCCACTAAAGCTTCTTCATGCGCCTAAACTTTTAAAATACAAACCAATCGGGAGAATGCGATAGACAATCAGATTAGTTATTCGACGTGGAGCTATAAGAGCTCAATGCTTTTATAGTTTTGGAAGCTTTGCTCCACGCTCACTACATACATGAATGAATGACATATCATATGCTCCTATAGTAGTGACTGCAATAATGCTGCAGTTGTCATCTGTATCGTGGAGTGGCGGATAAGGTCCAGTATTTGGAGTGGTCCAGTTGGACATGTACTCCTTGATCCTAGTTACTAATCCTGATTGCACATTTCATCTGCCCAATATACTTGTGACTACAATTTTGGAAGCTGATTCTGATACAAATCCTGGACCTTTTTCGTATTTATTTTGAAAACTTATAAGTTTTCTGGAAAAGTGTAGTTTGTCTGGAATTGACATACATTTTGGAGTCTTCTCTAAAGGTCATGTAGTTAAGAAGTTCCCTAAACCTAGATAGTTCTAGCCATATCCTTAATAATATTCTTTCTGTTTCCCATTTTATGTTGATAACAATGATGAGAGCCAATAAAAATGTGTCTAAGCGGTCTAATTTCACATAACGTAATCAAGACGAAAATCTTATGCTGGATGAAAATGAGTTATATCCTCAGCAAGATGGAGCCCCAGCTCATTACTCTCTGATTATTCAAAAATAGCTTAGTGAGGTATCATTCTTAGATTGGAAGGCGTGGAATAATAAAATGGCGCCGCTATTGCTTTCAATATCTTTTCCTCCAGAAGAAAAAAAATGTTTGCTCTGCTCAACAGATTTGCGTCACCTCAAATCTGTTGTCATCAAAATTAAACCAGGGAGTTTATTGGATTCTCATCATCAGACAATTGATAAATAGAGGCAGATTTATAGAGAAACATTTCAGGTCAATATGAATTTTGATATAGGCTGTGCTATGAAGAATATCGGTGGTCACTTGATGGAATATCGTGGTGATTTTTTAGGGTTCACTTTAATATATTACTGTTCACAGTTCTTGGATACGTTGCGAATTTCTTCTTCTTCGCCTTGTCAAGTTTTTATGGCAATTTTGGATTTCGTTTGGAAATGCTTTATATTTTTTTAACATTCCCATCGTTTTTTTTTATCATTTTACATTGCAACGCAATATGTCAGACTTCTTTTATTTCACGTAAAATCTTAAAATAGCCAAAAAGACACATTGTTGAATTACAACAACATAAGATCAGTTTCCCTTAAATATTGAAATATTATATGTTTTGGATAATTATATTGTCTCTTTATTTTTCGTAATATCGAGGCAGGATCCTCATTGAAAAATTTGACGACTCAACTTTAAATTGCTTATTTGTTTATTTCAAGATTAGTCATGTAAGACCCCAAATATTCGGTGAATTGACAAAAATATATATAATAATTTGTGGAAGGGTGGCTACCCTAACTAAGAAGGTGAAAACTGTGCATCTAAATGTGCCATAATTGTGTCCTTCCCGAAACTAAAATTGACCTATTACTTTTCAAGGAATTTGTCCTTAAAATAATGAAAACCCAGTTATTTAGGGTGGGTTATCCCATGTATACCCAATTGACATTTTTCTTGCTCTTTTCCAAAATGAAAGTATATAAAAGAATCTAACAAATTGCATCAGAAAATAAAAAAAGATTCCTCGTGCAATATTGTTTTAATTAACAGCCATTATGAAACCCGGCGGCAGAAAGATATCAACTTTGATTGTATAGGGGGATTTTATAAGTGAAAAAGGAAATAACTTCGGTTCTTATTTGGGATTCTTATGTTGATTGCTTAGACGTTGAGTACGGGACGAAATAACCGGAATCAGGGCAGAAACTCGTTAAGTTCGGATTAGGCACCCAATGTCTCGTACATTTACAATGGGACCACATTGCGCCCCGTTGCTCTCTTCCATCCAGTCACTCACAATACTCACACGGCACGATGCTTTTAACTAATTAAATAGTTTTATTATTCAACTAAGCGACAAAGAAAATGCATTAAATATAACGTACAACAGCTTAGAGACGTTTAGTTAGACTATCGTAAAAGTACGCCCCCATCATCTCAATAAAAAGGAATGCACAATTATTCACTCCAGTGTCATTAAAATGAGCCTGCTTTCAGTTGCAATTTTAGAAAATTAAAGAAGCATAATTTGAGGCTTTATTTGTCTAAGAGAAGACCTCATTTATATACATAAAGATAGGCAAAAATAAATTACTTAAATCTTAAATTACAAATCTTAGGTAAAATAGAAGCTAGAGACAGTTCAGTTAGTTGTAGTTATCTCTTAATGATGCTAACTTAGTTGGTAAAACGGACGTCAAGTAATATATATATATATATATATATATATATATATATATATATATATATATATATATATATATATATATATATATACCGTGCTTTCATTTTAAAACTGTGCATAGGTTCCACCGTTCGGTCCTTCTCGGAAAATTAGCCACCGCTCAGGTGGGGAGTCCGGCCGTACGCCGGCGCCGTGATGATCGACGACTTAGATTTCACATTTACCGTCGCATACGTGTTTGGCATTCAGATGAGTGAACTTCGTAGTAATACATGTAATTTCAAATATATTCTTTTAATTCAAAACTTAGTAATTATGACGTACTCACTTGAGGAAAAGATTGATTTGATATCATGGTCTCTTCAAGGACATTCATTACGTGCAATAAGGGACATTTTCTCAGTCAAATATGTAAATCGTCCGATCCCTGCCTTGAACACAATATCGACAGTAGTCGAAAAGTTTAAGTCAACGGGATGCATTTTAGGTTGTAAATGCTACAAGACACCTAGAATTAACGAGGATGCTGAAATGCAGGAATTGATGATGTGTGCAATGGTAGAAGAAGATGCAAATATTTCTATCCCAAAAATTTCCGAGGAGACTGGTTTTAGTGGGGGTAAAATTCACAAAACTTTAAAGAAAAACAAATATCATTCCTATAAATACAAAGCCCATCAAGAAATTTTCGATGAAGACCAGTACCGTAGAATGAAATTTTGTAACACGGTAATGGAACGTGCAAATGCGAATGACAATTTTATTTATAACATAGTGTTCACCGATAAATCCACGTTTCCGTTACATGGCAGGCACAATCCATCAATTCCACGGTATTGGGCTATTCGTTCAGAATTTTACGACAGGTTGGGTTATTGTTTGGCGCAAGACGGAGGCATCTTCGAAAATTTTCTTTAGTTTTTTTTCTTATTCAAGGGGATATTTTTTAAGTTTTAAGAGTTTGTATTTTATTTTTAATTATTTTAAGAGAATCTATTTATTTTTTTAACGTTTTATTAAAAGGCACTTTTTTTTAATGCAAAACCAATTATAAAAATAATGCAAAAAAGATCATAGTTTGCTGTTAAATATGGCCAAGATATTTTTTCTTTAAATACCTCGATCATCTTTTAACAGTAAACCCATCAACATCACTTCTTACGTAAAAGTTTTTCCCCGTTACAAATACGATGTACACTCCCCCACGAGTAAGAACGTAACTGTCGTAGCGCCGCTAACCGTCCGCGTCCCCTCCCTTCACATTATACGAAATCGACCGATTGACTTGCTGTCTAGTCTAAAAATGAAAGAACGGTATATATATATATATATATATATATATATATATATATATATATATATATATATATATATATATATATTTTTTTTTTTTTTTTTTCAATCTACTTATTTCAATACTCCATTAATAAAAGAAATAGCTCGCAAATGAACAAATTTTATTTATTTATTGATTTGGCAAATGAACAAAATAAATTTACCTTTATTACAAAAATATAAACAGTACCGAAATAAATTCAATAATGTAATCAAGAGGGCTTAATATTTATATTTTAAAAAATAAATTCAAATGAATAAAAATAATTATAAATAATTATGGAAGGAAGTGAAGTAGTGATTGTGGAAAAGTTATTAGAAAAGAAAATATATGAAGAATTAACACAAACGACAATATATTAATAAACGCAAATAATAGCAAATACGTTTGGAAAATTTTATACTGATGTAGGGAGGAAATCTAGACGAGAAAACAACAAGGGTTAGGTAGTCGAGAAAATAAAAAACCCAAAAGGTATAGACAAACAATGATAATAATGTCACATTCTTTATATTTAACTGAAATCAATGTCACATAAATAACAATGTATTATTTATAATGTAAAAGATCATAAAACTTTAATTATTGATAATATTGACAGCACAACCCTCAAAGTTATGTCAGTTTTATTATTAATTCTTTTCAGTTGAATGTTAGCACTTAGCATTAAAAATTGCAGCGATAAAATCTATATATAAAGCCGAACATAAACTGGACCATTGACTATGGACATTTGTTAGTTGCCTAGCTAAAATCTTGAAAACTGTAATAAAGAAACGATTATTATGAATTAGTTATCTGGCAAAAAATTTAATATACTATCAGAGAAGCAGTTTGAATTCAGATATTCCAGAACTACTCAAGATGCAATAAAGCTAACAGATAACATGTATAAATCATTAGATGCAAATGAACCATCAGTGTGCATCTTTTTGAATCTGGCTAAGCTTATGATACTGTTAATTTCATGCAACTACTCGAGATGTTAGAATTAAATAAAGATTAGGGGAATACCATTAGCGTTAATAACTAGATATTTAAACAGGCAAGAAAGAATGTATCCAGAGTAGTTATTCTCTTCCAGAGTGAATTTAAAGTGGTTGAATTTAGAGTCCCACAAGGAACCGTATTTGGTACTATGTGGTTTAATATTTATATGAGAAATTTATACGAGGCAAAGACCCAAGGACTTATTAGCTTCTAAGGTGACGATATAGCAATTTTGCACAACGACAACGTATGACACGATTTCAGTAAAGAAGTAAAAATTGATATTTAGTCATTAATTCATTAATGACAAAATTTTCTTCATACAATTGTGAAATGGCGCATTATGATTGGCGCAGTAAACCGTCATAAATTACTCTTTTACTATTTACTGGCCATGAATAAAAATAGACAAGTTGAGTGAGTTGATTAGTGAACAGTGCATGATGTCGGAAAATATTTGTACCGGTTTACTGAACCTCAACAAAATTTTGGTGTAAATTGAAATTAAAGTTTGTTGAAAAATAGCTGTCATCATCTCCTGAGGATGAAAACGTGGTTGGCAAAACGCGCGTCGAGAAACGTGTAATCCTGTGGTATTCTTGGAAAACTGGCCTGTTTTTTAATGCTAGAAGACTGATATTGGTCTTTCTACTTCATGCTTATTTGCACTGTGGAAAAGATGTATGGAACACCTGAAAAATCTCAGAAAATATTTTTTTCTTGCAAACTTCTCTTCTTCTAAATTATTTTAAAATCTTAGATTGTAGATAAATGTTTCATACAGAATGCAGTTATAATGTTTGTAGTTTGCAGTTTTATAATCGCTTTCATATTGAAAACGTTGGAACCTTCATACCGGAGTAGGTTGGAACCTCTGATATGAAGGTAACACTGACAAAACACTATCGAAACACCCGACGCGCGTTTCGCCCACAAAGTTGGCATCATCTGAAGTTGATTAAAACTATTGGGTTTTAATCATCTCCAGATGATGCCAACTTTATTGACGAAACGCGCGCCGAGTGTAGTGTATAGTGTTTTGTGGAAAACTAAGTCAGTGTTATTGGAACCTTCTTTCTATTTTGGATTAAACATGTCAACATGAGTTCAATTGTAAAAGAATATATCTGAGAAAATAAATGATTATTAGTAATCACAAAAAAGTATTTGATTTATTTAAATAATTAACTTTGAATATTTAATTTAATATTTTACTTAAATCGTATTAGAGCAGTAATAATTTTATTACTATCATAATATGAAGTTTTATTAATTCGTAATTGAAAATAAATAATCATGTATTATTATTTCATATCATATTCGATTGTATTGCTACTGCTATATATCAGATAAACTTAATTGTATATTACAATATTTTTTTTCTCTTTTATTATGTACTTTTATAGGCAGAAAGTACAGGAATAATAAAAAAATAGGTACAAAGTATTATATTACTACTATGTGAAGCTTTTTTATTGCCAATTAATTTAATGATAAATTATTTATTGTATTTAATCGATTATGTAATTCTGAATGGCCGTTACTTGATGAAAATCCATATTTATACAAAATTAAAACCTTTGCTGGTTAGATTTTTACTTTTTATTTACTAAACATTACAATTGTTTCGCCAACACAGTGGCTTCATCAGATGTTGAGTACATAGACTATGGACTCAGCAGTCTATGTACTCAACATCTTATGAAGCCACTGTGTTGGCAAAGAAATTGTAATGTTTAACAAATAAAAAGTGAAAATCTAGCCAGCAAAGGTTTTAATTTCGTACGATTAGGTAATATTTAAACAACAAGTTTTAATTGTAAAAATTAATGTATTTAATAGGCAATATATTAAATACATTAATTTTGAAAGGCGTTGAAACAAAAGCAAAACATCTTATTGTTAGTAACAATATCTCTTTCGGGAAAAAAATTGCATTGACATTCTTATGGTGTATGGTTATGGAAATGGGAGATCTACAATGAAAGTCGGCGCTCTCTTTAATGAGGCTCATCAAGATTGTCATCGAACATAACAGAATCTACTGTCAGTAAAAGTGTAGGTAAATATAGAGAAAATGGACATATGGGAGATTTACTCAGAGCTAGTCGCCAAGCACTCAATGAAGATACGCAACTTGATATTTTAGTAAAAGTTGAGGAAAATCTATATTCCAGTTCCCGTCAGGTTGACTTGGATATGAATTTGAATCATGCTATTGTACTTAATGTTTTGAATAAACATAAATTTCACCCTCATAAATTTACATCTACTCAAGAACTACCAGAAGATGGTTTTGATCATCGAGTGCAATTCTGCGAGGAAATCCAATTGCGTTATAATAATGGTAATATATTTGCGAAAATATTATTTTCTCGGATGAAGCCATATTTGTCCTTAATGGGAGTGTAAACAGAGCTGTAGGTATTGGCCTCACAAAATCCACGATGGATGAAAGAGTCACATACTCAATATCCAAGAAAAGTGAACGTCTGGGCAAGTGTAGTTTCGAAACAGAATTTTGGGCGATATTTTTTTATAACAACTTGAGTAACGCAAAGTCCATTGAGTTGACAACTTCATACCTGCAACACAGACAGTTTTATATTCAAATTCAAATGAACCAGATATACCAGATAACAGGCTTTGGTATCTACAGAATTGTGCACCTCCTTATTGCGTTCTTCCCTGTTCGCATTTATTTGGATTACTTGGACAACATCTTTCCACAACGATGGGTAGAGCAACATGGAGCTATAGAATGGCCTCCTCGTTTTGTAGATCTTACACCATTAGTTTTTGTTATGGGGTCATTTATAAGCCAAAGTCTATGTCAAGAAACCCGAAGAGATGGATGAATTAAAGAAAATAATTCAACAGGAAATACGAAATATAGGGCCCGAAATAATTGACAGAGTGCAAAATGAATTTATTTTGAGACTGGGATATTGACACATAGTTAATGGGTAACAGTTTGAACGCATTATTAATTAATGTCTTTATATTGTTTTGTTTATAAATACACCAATTTTCACAATTAAAACTTTATTTCAATTCTTATCGAAATTTAATTTATACAACTTATTAAAATTTTTATAACAATACTAAGAAAATGTGCTCTATAGGATGCCCAAGTTGTTGAAAATATATTTTGCGACATTTTTCAGATGTTGCGGACTTCTTTACCAGTGTATTTATATTTATACTTAATTATCACAATTGTTATTATGTAACTTATATACCTCGTCGCAGATTTTCGGTTTTTTAAAAAACTAAATTTTAACAATTCAATTTTCGTTTAATTAAAATGTTTATTGTAAGTATGTCTTTACAAATTGAATGTTAATTGGAGATAAGAACTGCTAGCGTAGCTGTAAGGTGGCTGACATAATTTGTATTATACTGTTACACTTTTGCATATCCACATTGTATATAAATTATTATTTGTTATAAACTGGTCACCTGCTTCTTCTTCTTATTATTAGTGTTGATTATCTTGTCAGTATTTTCTCTGAAAATGATGTCGAATACTTTTCTATTCGATTTTCAATATAATTACATTCCATATTTTAGTTTATCATTAGTTTTATTTTAGAAATCCATATAGATTTCTGAAGTAAAACTAATGGCAGTCATGTAACGGAGGATGATATATTTCAAATCGAATATTTCCATAAAGAAATTAATTTATTAAAGGTTCATTCCACCAGATAATCCCACCGTCACATTTTTTAGGACCCTACATCTTAAACACCCCAGAAAATCCCAGGGCGTCAGGTTCAACGCATTACAAAGGGCTCGCACCCATAATGTTTCATTAACTCCCTAACTTAAAATAATAGCCCAGATCATACTCACATATGTACTCATATATCTGTTTGAAAATCCAATAAAGATGAATATTAGCATAATGGTAATGGTGTAACATGACTGTGCACCCCCCGAGGGCGGGGCGGCGTGTCACCAGTTCGCGTAGCCGCGTAGTGCCGCAATAAATAACCTCGCCAGTCGGAGCATATTGAGGTTGCATTGATATGTATCAGTACCGGTTTTATTGCAAGTGTAATCCCGCTATCACAGCCCGATCAGCATAATAATAGTTTAAATGCCACCCCGAAACATCTGGGTATCCGAGTTACGTTACGAAACATAAGGTCGGTGGCTCGAGCCAAATCAAGACGATCAAGATATTTCCAGTTAAAGTCTCGGCAGTAATACTTGTATGGTAAACATTTTTCAGGCAAAATTTACGTTAATTTTTTTTGAAAATAGTTGTGCATCCTGTTTAGCCCACTCAAGAAGTCTCTACAAATTTGGTTATTTGCATTTTTTCGTATAATCAACTGTTTTGAAATGTAGCGTAAAGAGTGGCAAGCACGTATACGTTTACAGGATAACGTTATGTAAACTGTCGAGCCAAATGCATAATACACTTTACAGAATTAAGTATACAATAAAAATTTTATATCAAAACTACATTTTTTATTATTATAAACATTAAAATTTTAAAACACAACTAGATATATCAACATAATGTATATATATATATATATATATATATATATATATATATATATATATATATATATATATATATATATATATATATATATATATATATATATATATATATATATATATATATATATATATATATATATATTATATTAAATAAAAACAGCTAAAATTAGTTAATGTTTTTTATCTGATTTCTTTCTCTTCTTCTTCTTTTTCTTTGTCTGATTCTTTCAAGAATTCTAAAAGTACAAATATATGCGGTAAAAATAGTAGAACAAAGACATTAAACACCAGACCATACTGCAAATTGCTTCTGTAATTTTCCTTTAGATTTCATGTTAGTTACTAAATCACTGACTTGTCCGATAAGGCAACACACATGATCGTGCAAATGCCAGTTAGAGTTAAACGGGGATGGTGATTAATAGAGCTCATTCGACGTCGAAAATCACATGCGGTAAATGCATTTACATTACAATAACCCTTCTGTAATAAAAATAAATTAGTTAATTAACATACAAATCAAACAAAGCAATATTAAATGAACGGATTTCATTGCTTACTCGCTAATGAGTACAATTACAAAAAATACATATAGTTAGTTGCGTTGTTGCATGTTATCCAATAATTAATAATAGATTTATTATATGTATTATTAAAGAAAAAGAATAGGTAACAGAATTTACAATTTTTCTGTTTTTTTAATAGTAAGAATGCAGACCTTGAGGCTGGTGGAATATATTATAGAGGGGTTCACAAGTAACCCCTTCCGGTAACACAAAAACGTCATCGGAGCTATTTTCCTAGATGTTGCCAAGGCCTTTGACAGCATTTGCCACAATGGACTACTAGTCAAGATACTGGCCCAAGAACATCCAGTACCAATGATAAGGCTAATACAAATCTTTCTTCGTAGGAGACGAGCTAGAGTTAAGGTGAGGAACGCCCTCTCCAACTACAGGATCATAGAGGCAGGGATACCGCAAGAAGCAGTCCTATCTCCACATCTGTTCTCGATCTTCACCTTGGATTTATTTCCCTAGGACGAATCAGACCACCGTTGCCTTCTACATCGACGACACTGCGATCGTCGCAAAATCAAGGCAGATCCACATGGTGACGAGATATCTCCAGAGAGCCGCAGAGGAATTAGAGGAGTGGTGCGATAGATGGGAGATGGCTATCAACGCGGACAAGATCAAGGCCATTCTTTTCAAGAAGACCAGGGAAATACCAGCCAACGAAGTCACCATCATCGGAGAGGACATCCCATGGACCGACAACGTCAAGTACCTTGGCATGACGGTGGATGCATCCCTGACGTGGCAGGCCCACATTAGGACCGTACAGGGACAGCCAAGTATACTCTGGCAATAATAGGCCCAATGCTGGGATGCAACACGGATCTGAACCTAAGGGACGAACTGCTGCTCATTAAACAGGTAATACAGCCCCAATTAATATACGCTTCTACCGCATGGGGATACGCTGCCAAGATGCACATGAAGAAGATCCAAGCCGTAGAGAACATCGCGCTGAGACGTGCTCTGGACATCCCTTGTTCGTCAGAAATGACAACATCAGAAGAGATCTACAGTACAAGACCGTCATGGAGAAGATCCAAGACAGAGCGAAGAACCTTTACGATCGGACGATGGACCACGATAATTCCCTGATAAGAGCAGCTTCTTACTACGTCCCGGAAGGACCGCACTGACACAGGAGATCAAACCTCCAGGTTCTCCAGGTAAGAAAACAGGATACGCACCCCAACTTATTTATTTATTTATATCAGGCCATATACACCTGTCGCTCGATAACCATACCTTATCTTACAGGTGGACCAACATAGACATTTCCACACCTACCTACAGGAAGTGGGGCCTTATTACCACACTTCCTCCCTCCCGACCCTGGGAGGTTGAACTGGGGGTTTCCGTAAACCTCCAGACAACCCTCCGTCCTGAGTTAAAAGACTCACCCTAACGTACTCCCATCCGAGCCCTGTGCTCCGCACGGAACTCACGACATATTACGCCCCCGGGAGCAGACAGCCTGTGAAGAAAGAAAATAAGAAGACAAGGAGAGCGCCAGAAGAGGCCCCAGCCGGCGAGGTTAAACAAATTAGGACAAAGGGAAATCTGTTCGGACCCACCGCCGTCAGGCACCTCGCTCCTGTTTACGAGTAGCGCTTCTTGCGCTGATCGTGCTGGGAGTGGGTGAGGCGGGGGGAAAATCAGACTCACTCTTCACGAGGCTGTCCGGGCCTACAGCGATGAGTAGATATAGGGCAGTAATTCTGCTCGTACCGCAATAAACCTCTCACCTAGGTATCACCGTACCGCCAAATGGATATTGGCATAGGCTCATTATTTTATAAAATATACATAAATGATCTGTTTAAATTAAACACAGTAGGAGATATGGCGAGCTTTGCTGATGATACTGGTGTAGTTTATGCCTTTTTTATCGCTTTATATATTTATCATAAATTAAGTTCAAGATTCTTTACTACTCTCTGGTTCAAAGTTATCTTAGTTATGGAATTTGCGCATGAAGTGCTACTGCTAAAATATCTACAGGGTTTCAAAATAGTTCCTGGCATAACTTTATATACACATACCTCAAATACTGAGCAATTTAAGTAAGTAAGTACTAAGTGATACTAAAGCTACTAAACTTAAAGAAAGGCTAGATGTTTCCATTGACAGATAATATTAGTTCCTATAAATACCGCTCTGTTGAGACTTTTCGTCAATTATGAGGCAACTTCTTCACGATATATTTCTGAATAATTACTTGTTGGATATCAAGTAAATGAAGACAACACATTTCAGTGTAATTAGGAATCAATTTTGAAACTAAGAAAAAAAATAAATTAAAACCGGAAAGGTGGTAGTTATTCAAAAACATAATTCACGTGGCCCTTATATAAATTGAAAACTTAAAGTTTATCGCTAGCAAGTTTTTACTTCCGCCATTGTTTTCTTACTAGTAAGGTCTCGTATTGATAATTTATTATTTTCTATTCTGCATTTTCCATAATATATGAAACCTTGTACCTATGTTTCAAATTTTGTAAATAAGTTAGAAAACATGATAGTGTATGTATTTTAACGTGCGTGAAGAGAAAATATTGTAGTGAACCCAAGAACATACATTAAGCTGTTATAAGTTGCCATAATTGTAAATTGCCAAGTAAGATGTTGAGTAAAAATAGTATCTGATTTAGTATTCGAAACCTAATATATTTTTACTGCTTTAAAATAAGTTTTACACATTTTAGTACAGTGGTTTTGTGGTTTCAAGTTTAGAAGCATGATCGTTACAGTATTATATAATAATGATTATGTAAAATTAATATTAAAATATTAATTTTAATTTATATTGCTTATAATGCGCCTTTATCTTTACAGAGACTAGATTTAGCTTAGTACTGTTCTTCCATCTAAGCCCTAAATATTCACATGGATCCACACACGCAGCTTACTTGATGCCGGGGTTACTCCAAGCCGTCAAACTAACCAGCTCTAAGTGAATGGTATCATTACTCTGGATCCGTCCCGGTAACTTGGAAGCATCATGCGGGGCAATTATAAATAATTTTCCCTCAGAAGATCTGGTTATACCTATAAACATTCATGTCAATTGACATCCGAACACATGAATAGTCATGAGAAGAGAATTCAACGAATTTTTGCCAAAGAATGTCTTTTAAGTCTACGGCAGTTTACTATTAATGCTGACGTGGGTAGTAGTGTGAATCGTCGCAAATATAGTACAATGTATATTATTTCGGCATCGTGAAAATGATCTAATAGGAATTGCAAAATTTTATTAATAACAATGATTAATACGATTATGTTAAATACAGTGTCAGATAGGGTGTAAACACTCCATTAGGGTAGGAGAGCACTAAAGAGGATCGACGTGGTTAATACACTATAGCGGCGGAATATAACGAACATAGGACTGCAGTAAAGGCTCGTCTATAGCAGGAAGAGCCTGGACTATCGTAAAAATGTTCTTTCAATTCAAAAAATAATCCATAAAATTTATTGTCAATACTGACAGTGTCAAACGCTTCACTCTTGGATAGAAATAGGAGATCAACCGCTACAAATCCCTCAACAAAATATCTTCAGTGTCTGAAGTGATGTAGGACTTCAGAACATATAACATCATAGATATACTTCTTGGCCATAAAAAATCATGCCCTATAAAGTTATTGTCAAAGTTTTTGGTGCAACATATTTTGATTTAGAGTCAATCGTTTTATTTTCTATATATTAATCCTCTGGACTATAACTGTGTCTATGCATTAAACCATTCATTACATAACAATCAATTCTCGAACTGGATATGTTTCTGCGCCATATTAGAAGGTTAATTTCAAGATTAAAATAAGCAAGTATTGTTTTAAGAAGTGAAGACTCACATCATGGATCTGGCAGTAATGGAAAAGGTAACCGAATGAGGTAAGGTTTAAGAATATACTCCTGAATTAAATAGTATTTAATAACTTGTTCATATATTATGTTAATATATTTTCGAAAAATCTCCAAAGATTTGCCGATATTTCTTGAATGTGTAACAAAATATTTTAGAAAATAGAAAACACCCCGCATGTTATTATAATCTATTGGCATCATAATCTATTGACTGAAGGCGGTCCAACAACAAGTACAGCGGTGCGAGCTTTGGCTAAAATAAATAAATAAATATGAAATTCAGATGAAAAACGAATTCATGTGGAATATAAATAATTAAAACACATGGTCCACAACATATAAAATTATATTGGTAGGCATATGAACAAATTCTGATAAACGACAGTAATTTATACATTTGCTAATACAACTTCGCATATGTTAAGGGGAAAAGTGGAAAAAGGTAGAAAAAATAAGTGTATATCAAACACATGCGGAGGCGAACCGAAATTATTACATATGTCGATGTGTCAATCGGCACAAATAACGCATTTAATTAAATCATATTCATCTGATTGTCATAATTTAATTTTGTCATTTAATATAATCTCTCCCTCTTCAAAGTGGAAGCGCAACAGTAATTTGTAAATGCCCGACATATGTTTATTAAACGTTAACAGGAACACTATTGATAAAAAGTAATCAATACAAGATTTGAATTAGCTGCGTCATTTTAACAAAATTGACTTAATTGTTAATATTTGGCTTGGATTCTAATTAATTAGAAGTATAGTGCCTACCAACAGTTATTTATTAACAAAATACTCTCTTCTAAAAATAATGTTGCTGTAAATCAAAATGCATTATTACTTTTTCGCACTCCACTATACGCGGAAAAGTAATGTAATTGTGTAAAATAAAATTTCTTGCGCTTATTTTTCGTTTTTCGGCCTAAAAACAAAAAAAAAATGGTTTGTGTGCGTGTGTGTCGTTGTCGTCGGCATTAATAAAATTTCTTGTTAGCATGATAACTCAACTAAATCGTATCGCATCGATCAGGTTTTGACTGATTCTGATCGGGGACGTCTCCCAGACGGCACCTATTGATTTTGAGGTGGATAGAACACACTCTACCATGTTCATGGGTCATGATAAAGCACAATGGTGAGCTATTTGAGAAATTTTTGTTAGCACCATCACTTAATTAAATCGTGTTGGTTAGATCGGGTTTCAACTGATTCTTATTAGGGACGTCTACCAGACGACATCTATTGATTTTGAGGCAAATAGGACACACCCCACTGTCCATGGGTCATGAGAAAGCACGATGGTGGACTATTTGAAAAAAGTAAAACTGTCGCATGAAACACGTATTCTGCATTTATGTGTTGGTTTATTTTTTCTCGGCCACTCAATTACGAGATAGAGATGTTCTACGTGGGGAAAAGTCCGTTTTAAGGTTTTAAAACTGTTCATTTTATTTTAATAAACAATTAGGAAATACACCTACATATTATAACATCAAAGTATACCTATATGTATATATGTAGGTACTAAAATGTGTTTACTACCTATGCGTAAACACATTTCGGATATAATTATAAGTACATCTACACATAATTTTGGATGTAAAAATGTTTGTTATGAGATCCCTACTACTTGGTTTTAGGCTAAGTTTAGGCTAATTGGGGTTTAAATGGTGGAATAGCTTATACATAGCTAAACTTCGCCTTTGAACCTTCTGACAGGCGCATAAAATGGGCCAGTGTCAGTAGGTGCATGACGGCATTTACACCGCCCTTGTTTTTTCCACATTTCAAACATATAAATGTACGTTAAAATTGGAATTTTCTCATTAGGTAGTATCAATGCAATATCCATTTACAGGAAAAAAATATTGAACACATTTTGAAGCTTCAATAATTATATATAGACAGATACCTTGAAAGTCGGTCTGCTATTTTGTATTTAATGTTTTTCAAGAAAAATGAAGCGTATAAAAATTTTTTTCTTTCATTTTCATGAAATAATCAATAACTTTAAAGATAAGAGATTTTAAAAAACATTTTACAAGAATAAATTTAGTTTTATATCAGTTTCTCCCGATCCTGATAGCCAATGCGGCCAATACTTTTTATTTTGGGCTATACAGACTGCACCATCTTACGTCTATAATAGTAGTTTGAGAATTCTGAAGGGTGCCGATAGACCCCGATAATGAATAACGTTTGAATTAAAATTTTTCTGAAATGGCGGTGTAAATGCCATCCAAGCGCCCCCAGAAAGGTATGTAAGAAAATAATATATTTTAAAACTTTAAGTTTTTTCTTTGCTCTAATTGCAAAACATAAATTTCCTAATTTCCTAAAGACCTATCATTATTACTATTAATTAAAATAAAATCTGAATATTATTAAATGTTTTGTTTATTATTCATACATATACAGTACGCGTCATGTCCTCCCCCCCCCCACCCTTAACTTTTGATAAACTTATTTGTGGGAAATCAAACTTAGGTGGTTTATTTGAGGGTAGATGATGCATTTTCAATAATGCCTTATACCTCTATAATTGGATATGTATCTTAAGTTATTTTTTGAAAGCGCATTTAGCTGTATAACCAAAAAAAATATAAGATAAAAATGACATTATAAATAGAACTTGGGGCTGTCAATTTAATTTTATATTTTCAATGGTGGGTCATGAAATAAGTATGTTAGGAAAAATAATATTTAATATATTAACAGGTATGCGTCAAAAGGTAACATATTTTCGGGAATTTTAAAAGAATACCTACGGAATTTTTGCTTATCCCCATAAATGAAAGTCCAAAAGCTTTTCTCACTAGCCATAAAACATTTCCACTATTTGTAAAAACCCTTCATAAAAAAATACCCTGTAAATACTCAGTTACAAACAATCAGCTTGACAACCGTTATCTTAAAACAATTTTCTTGGCCCCCGATAGCTTCTCTGATAACAAGTATTTTCTCAAGTAAAGAAGCAGTCTTTATTTAAGACTGTTGTCTTCAATAATATTTAAGTTCAATTACTTTATAATGCAAAAAAATAAGTTAAGTTTACCTATAATAACACACCAGACATTAAAGCTCAATCGGCTTTGAAATCTTCTTTGGCTAGTTATCTGAGGAGTTATCAATAGCCCAATAATGCGTATTACGTCTGATATAAATCTCGCAATATATGAATCCGGTCTCTTTAGTTCATAATATTTTTGACGAATAATTCAGGTCTTTACAATATTTTTTCGAATACCACTCACAACATATAACTCGCCTTTCAAAATTATTTTCATTCAATCTATGAATAATGACCAGATTGTATGGATGAAATTTATTCCTACATACAGTTATTATGTTTACAGTTGTTTGCAGTATACCCAGCAAATTTTATATTTATTTTGTAGAGAATATAAGATTTTTAGTTACGTACGTTATATTATTATCTCGCTGTTCGTTGTTAATATTATAATTTTCAATTTTAATATTCTCCTTTTTCAGTCTACCGACTGTGGAATATTTATACAGAACAAGATTTATTATCAGGTATCTAAAATACCCGATATTAGGTTAGTTGCTATAAGGGAAACGTTCTTCATACCTCCTTCGACTTCTCGTCGCATTCCTATTTGATTTGACGTAAAGCTCTAACGTATCTACCTTCCCTTTGCTTGTAAATCTCCTTTGCATTATTATGATGAAAGCTAAAAACAAAATTCGATTGTCTTTTTGCATTTTTCTTATTTTTCCTTATTATTTCGTGTTTTTTATTTCTCTTACCTGAGTGCCATAGCCAACATAGAAAAAATTAACTTAAATTTAAATTATATGATATATAAAAATTATATGATCATGTAATACATTATTGAAAAGAAATTGAATCGTAGAAAAATGTAATATTCCGTGTCTTTCATATGGCATCCATCATCATCATTAGGTCAACAGTCCTAAGACTGGTTGGACGCTAACCTCCAGCTTCTCCTATCTTGTGCTAACCTACGCATTTCGCTAATTGTGCTACAACCTACATCCCTTACTATTTGTGAGCAGTAGTCTAATCTAGGCCTACCTCTGCCTTTCTTCGCTCCTATTTCTGCCTCCAAAATATCGCGGACTATTCCCCCATGTCTCAGCAAGTGGCCTACCATTCTATCTCTTCTCATCCTTATGTCTTTCCACATACTTCTTTTCTCGCCGACTTTCTCCAATACTTCTTCGTTTCTAACCCTATCAGTCCATGGTATTTTCATCATTCTTCGATAACACCACATCTCAAAAGCTTCTAATTTCTTCCTACTTGCTTCCCCTACCGTCCAGGTTTCGCAACCGTATAGTGCCGTGCTCCATACATATGTTTTCAAAAATCTCTTTCTTGTTTCTAAGTTTATTACCCCCGAGCATAAAAGTGCTTTCTTTTTGTTAAAAGCTACTCGACCCTGCGCTATTCTTTGTTTTATGTCTTTATCGCTTCTTCCATCCCAATTTATTTTACTTCCTAAATAAGTGAAGTCTTTAACTTCCTCCAATCTTTCATTATTAATTTGTACTTTTGTTTTTGCTCTGCTCTCGCGCCCTCTGCACACTAACACTTTAGTTTTGTTTTTATTCACCCTCATTCCGTATTCCTCTGTCAACACTGCCTCCATTTCGTTCAATGCTGATTCTAATTCCTCCTTAGTAGATGCTAATACTGCTATATCATCCGCGAATCTCAGCATTTTTAGTTTCTGTCCCTGTACTTTAATCCCGAAATCCACTCTATCTTTTACCACATTAATCGCCTCTTCGATGTACAGATTAAAAATTAGTGGTGATAGCGTACATCCTTGTCTTACTTTCCTAATACCTACTTCCCTTTTTTCCCCTTCTACTTCTATAACAGCAGTTTGCTCTTTGTATAGATTGTGTACTACTCTCCTATCTCTATACTTCATTCCCGCGCTCTTTAGTATCTCGAACATTTTTTCCCATCTTACGTTATCAAAAGCTTTTTCTAAATCTACAAATCCTATATAAGCGTTCTTTCCTTTTTCTATCGTTTTCTCCAACATTACTCTTAGCGCCAGAATAGCTTCGCGATTTCCCCTATTTCGCCTAAACCCGAATTGGTCTTCTCCTAGTATTTCCTCCGCTCTATTTTCCATTCTCTTCTGCACTATTCTAGTTAAGATTTTTGACGCGTGGGAAGTTAGGAAGTTTCGGTATAGTAACGATAATGTTCCTCTTATAATCCTCCGGCATCTCGCCCGTTTCGTATATGTATTTTACCAGTTCAAACATCCTATTTACTACTTTCTGTCTCGCACATTTCAAAATTTCCGCCTGTATTTTATCTATACCCGGCGCTCTATTATTCTTTAGCCCCCTTAGTGCTATTTCAAATTCCTCTCTCAATATAGGTTTTCCTACATCTTCTCTATCGATGCTAGATTCTTCCTCTAATATCTCTCCTAATTCCTGACCCTCGTATAAATTTCCTTAAGTACTGCTTCCATCTATCCGCTTTCTCCTCTCTTCCGATCAGTATGTCCCCCGATTGACTCCTAACGTTTCTACTTATTGTTCCTATATCCCTAAAGTTCCTCTTAATTATTTTGTAAGCCTCATCGGTCTTACCTACTTGCAACTTATCTTCTACTTCTTTGCATTTATCCTCTATCTATTGTTCTTTCGCTTTTCTACATTTTCTAATGATTTCCCACTTTATCGACTTGTAAGTTTTCAGTCCTTCTTCGTCTCGTCTGTTTTTGTAGCCTCATCTCTTTTGCATTAAGTTTAAGATTTCGTCCGTTATCCAGGGCTTCCTAGCTTCCCTTTTATCGTGTCCTAAAACGTCCGTAGCCGCGGAAGCTAAACTATTCTTGATACCCTCCCACTCAGTTTCTGCGTTCTTGATTTCGTCCTTACTCGTTTTATTTATTAATTGATCTGTTTTCTCCTGGAACTTATCTTTCATATTGTGATCCCTCAATATGTCGACATTTATACGTTTCTTATCCTTCCGGGTTTTCAGATTTTTGAACTTTAATCTAGCTTTCATGACTACCAGGTTGTGGTCGCTGTCTACATCTGCTCCTGGATAACTCTTACAGTCTTTCACTTGATTTCTAAATCTCTTCCTAACCAGAATGTAGTCTATCTGATACCTGTTTATCCCTCCTGGCATTTTCCATGTGTACCGCCTCCTAACGTGATTCTTGAACATCCATATGAATGTATGGCATCCATATGAAACTTAAAAGTTAATGCTATTTTGTCAGAAACAAAGGACTGTAGACTTTGTTGTTAATACAGTTAAAAATGCCTTTAAGGAGTACTTTCTAAAATGCTGTCACATCTCCAATTACAGAGATGTGAGGTATGATCGGTCAGACGACGAGGGGGGACTACAGGTACAGCTATACCGGGTCTTGGACGATAGGGGGCCCCATGTAATATGTTACATAAAAATAAGGAAAATGGATTGAGTTCGAGATATGTTTACAAAGAGGAAAAAAACAAACAGGGGGTCATAAAAGAAAGGTTTATAGAGTTTGTCGACTTTTGCCAGAAAACTGGATTGGAAATAGTTGATGAAGTGTTATGCCGACTTCAATATCATGGCATTAATATTGCTGATTGCATGAGTCAGTCCTACGACAATGACAGCAACACGTCGGGAAAATATAAAGGTGTACAAACACGAATTCAAGAAAAGTATCCTACAGCAATGTATTCACCAATGCAGCAAGAGTGTTACACACTCTTTAAATCTTGTTGGTGTTCATGCTGCATCGTGCTGTCCTGATGCCATAACATTCTTTGGATCTGTTAATTGCCTGTACATTCTTTTTAGTGACGTAGTTTAGATGAAGTGTATTAACAAAGAAAACGGGTTGTTCCCTTTCCAGGTTAAGCGATACTTCAAAAAGTGGAGTGCCAAAAAATAAGCAGTAAGACCTATTGGTAGGCATATTTGCAATGTTACTGAGGCTTTAGAGGAATTGATTGACACCAGTCATCAAAAGTCCACCGCTGAGGCCTACTCAGAAGCAGTCAGTTTACGAAAATATGTTTAATCTTTTAAAGCTGTATTAATGGCAGTATTGTGGGTGAAAGTTTTGGAAAGCTTTGATAAAGGAAATGTAATCTTGTCGTCAAAAGCTATTACAATGGAAATTGCTACAGTAAATATCAAAAACCTGACAGACGAAATGCAATCACTGAAGGAAGAATGACCAACTCTACTTTCGGAAGCCAATCTCGTTGCACACAATGTAGGTGTTGCGAAACACTTTCCATTCGAACGTCGACGAGAGCACCAGATTTAATATTCCGAAAATATGGACCCGGAAACTAAATTTAATAGAAATGTTTTCCTGGTAACCGTGGACTTTCTGATAACAGAACTCAAGTATCCATTTGAGCACTTAAGTCATATCTGCTCTGTGTTTTCACCGATTCATGAAGTTTTTCACAATATACAGTACTGTGAAAAAGTCTTTGGACACTTTGAAAATTTAATATAAATAAAAGTTAAATAATATCTTCAGGCAGCAAAACCATGGAAGGTGTACAAAAACGTTTATTCGAGTAAAATCAATAAGTATTTATTTTAGAACTGACCAAAAAATTAGTATTTTGTAGTCCACCTTTATTATATAGAGCGGAGTCGATACGTCTTGGAGCACTAGCTATTTGTTTCTATATTGTATCTTCTGGTATCTGTCTCCATTCTTCTTGAAGGACTTTCCATAGCTCATCAATAGATATTGGAGCATTTTAGTCTTCCTTCGGTCCAGATAATCCCACAAATATTCAATCAAATTGAGGTAGGGACTTTGCGGGGGCAATTGCATTAATTGTATATTTTTCTGTGCAATCTGTTCCTGCAAATATTTTTGTACCAGCTTAGATGAATGTTTGGGGGTCATTATCTTGTTGTAGAAAAAAATTGTTGCCAATTAAATGAATACCAGAAGGAACTTCGTGCTGTTGGAGAATATCCCTATATCGCTCTTTGTTTAATATTCCATCAATGTTTACCAAGTCTCCAACTCCTGCAGCAGAAAAACAGCCCCACACCATCGAGGATCCTCCACTGTGTTTTATAGTGGGTTGTAAACAGTATTGCTGGTAAGCCTCTTGTACTCATATGCGGACATATTGTCGCCTTGCACTACCAAATAATTGAAATTTGGATTCGTCAGTCCATAAGACACGACTCCAGTCCTTGACTTTCCAATTTTTGTGTTCTCTGGCATAAATTAAGCGTTTTTGTTTATTATTGCGACGTAGAAGTGGTTTTTCCCTGGCTACGCACCCGCGAAGGCCTGACTTTAGTGATGCCTTACGGACAGTAGAAGAATCGACACTAACCCCTTGCACATTTCTTAAACTTTCTGTCAGTTCTTAAAGTTAATTTTAAATATTGCACTACACTTTGTGTTAATTTTTTAGGGTTTCCATCTCTTTGTTGATCTTCAATTACCCTAGCTTTTTTATATTTTGTTACAATGTATCCTACAGTAGACCTAGCAATGTTTAATTTTTGGGAAATCATACGCACACTCTGGCCTTCTTTGTACAATGTAATTACGATACTGCGATCTACTAGTCTTATTTTAGCCATTTTTTCATACAAAATTGTTCCTCGCGATGTTTAATACACTTTTACTTTTTTTTAATATCGGCAAGTTTTAACGCCTTACTGCGTAAATCAAGCTTGTTTTCTAAAAACAACAGTGGTATTTGCAGCGGTCTATCATACACTGAATGCTGATATTGGAACTGATTTTATCCCTAAACGAGAATATGCAGGTATCGACAAGTCAGTCATCTGCATACGACTATTTATCAATATTGGCGATTTAACTGAAATTTGGCCAAAGATGTCACAGCAGCGTAATTTTCTATACCTATTGTACTAGTATGAAAAACTTATATACTTAGTTTCTACTGAAGCTGAATTTAAATATAATAGTTTTGCAGACCTTTATACACAAAATTGTTAACAGTCTACATGTGTCCAAAAATTTTTTCACAGTACTTACTGTAGATGATATAAAAGACAAATGTAAAATATTGATTCAAATGTACTCGGAGGACCTGTCACCGGAGAGTGAAATTATTCACCTGAAAATATATTTACCATTCGACATTTAAAGAAATTACAGGTCTTTTAGTATTATTGAATGCAATTTACAAGTTGCAGTTAGAAAACAGTTTTCGAGAAGTAAGCATTGCACTACGCGTTTTCTGCAGTCAGTCAATCATAGTTGTAGAAGGTGAACGATCATTTAGTAATTAATAAAAGGCTACATGAGCGGATCAATGCTTCAAGAACTATTGAATAGTTTGGTGTTATTATACAGGGTGTTTTCTAAGTACGGTCCGTAACTTCAGGGTCTAATTCCTTGCGATATTTTAATAAAAAAATTATGTAAACATGTGTCCGGAGATGCTTATATTCCTAGATTTAGGTTGATGATGTCAAAAAATCAATATTTTTGCAAATAAATCTTGAATGGTCAGTGTTACGAAGATTTTTCAGTTAATTAATTCGTTAGTAAAGAGCTACGTTTCTAGTGTAAAGTCAATTTTTATTCGAAGCCAGTGGCGTACTTAGGCGTGAGTCACCCGACGTTTTCTTCGTAAAAGGTAAAACTTCAAAAGATTTTTAATTTTCTTTATTATTTTCGAACGCTCCTAACAATGAACAACAAAAATATCTCTTATATTTTTTACTTAATACTAACCGATTCTTAAAAAAACGGTCGGGTATTACAAACAACAATCATAAAATTACTGTTTGTATTACAAATTCCTACACTAATCAGAGCAAATGTTGAAAACGACCACCTGATAAAATGCACGATTCGGATCGTCTCATCATTGATTGCCTTATACGTCTAAAGATTCCCGGAGTATTTCCTATGATATTGCAATCTTGAATTATCCGATTGATTAAGTTGTTTTCGTCTAATACAGGTGTTTTATACACAAAAGACTTTAGGTGGCCCTATAAATAAAAATCTAAAGGGTTAAAATCGGTACTGCAAGCTGACCAAACTTGGGGACCTACACGTCCAATCCACCAATTAGATTAGGTGTTGTCGAGGTACTGACGCTCAACAAGACTAAAATGATCTGGGGCACCGTCGTGCATGAACCACATATTACCTCTCACTTGAAGAGGCACATCTTTTAACACAGTGTTTAACAGTTTTCAGCTAGAAACTGCCTGTATGAGTCACCATTTAATCGAGCTGGTAAAAAATATGGACTAATAAGATAGTAACAAATAATTGATTTTTTGACATCTTCAACACCCTATATCTCGGATATAAGCGTCTCCGGGCACATGTTTATAAATTTTTTTTATTAAAATATCACAAAGAATTACACTCCGAAGTTACGGACCATACTTAATAAACACTCTGTATATTAAGTATGAAATAGCACGAGAAATAGATTTCAGTGACGTTATAAAGCACTTTGCGCTTTAAAAGTAAGAAGGCTTATTTAAAGTTAAAGTTAAAGTATATTTTGTTTCCAGTAATAAATAATTTAAAAAATGTTTCATTATATTATTAAGTACATACCCATATACATATAAGGGTAATCTATAGCATACTATTACTTGCTACTACAATATACCAACTACCAGACGCAAAACTATGGACCAGGTGGGCCCACATGGGAATAATGGGCCTCAACATTTCTGGCACTGGGCTTGGGGTTGCCGAAAATGCATGATCCTGTTTGTTTAAAGTTATTTTAAAAACGAAAATAGTTAGGCAAAGTTGGATAATGCAGTGAAAAGTCAAATAAAGTTCATAAAAAATATCCCCATTAAATGTCTTTCCATCTCTAATAATGTCCGAGATAGTCAACGCATTCAACAACAAAGTGGGCCACACTGTATAATTATTTTTATTAATAAGACCACGTAACAGAAATAAAACATTGTATAATATGACACTTGTGTGTATTTTCATATTTTTGTAAATAAAGCAACGTTAGTTTTTTTTTGTATAAAAGGTGCGTATATGATTCGAAAATGCTTCTCTACCGCCGCTTATAGTCTGGATAATTTATCAAAATGACTTGTGCGTCTTTTACGTCAAATGCGAAATTTCATAAATCAGCCCTGTGACATCATCCGAGGGCAACAACAAGACTCACGCCTAGCGGTGTGCGGGGAAAACATTCTAAGCCCGACACGACTCGTTGCTCCTAATTATGCACGCAAAAGATTTTTCGCTTAATTTAGTCCTACCGGTTCCAGAGTTCGCGTTTCCCCATTCACCCACCCCACTTACCAATTTCCTCAGGAGACGCTTTGTGGACTGTTCTGTTTCCCCTAGACTTTCCCGACGTTACGTCACAGTCTCAGCGCCAAGGAAGATGTCTCCATGGAAACGCGCTCGAGTAGGGGAGCGCCATTTTGTCCCCGACTCCGGAGTTAGCGAAAGCGCCACAAATTTATATCTGCCTCATCCAGGGCTCAGAAGAGATCATTACCAAAGCTTTCTACTCAATTGCGGATCGGCCGGAGTTTGATCTATTTGTCGACGCTCTTTACCTGACTGCTTCTCCCTACTTATTATTTTATATCATTCCTTTTAGTATTCCTTCCGAATCGGAATTAATTAGAAGGAAAATTACTTATAAATTAATCGCGTATTAAACGAAACGTTTATCGTCTCTATCGGCGTGTGTGAATTATCAATTAACATGACGTCCAAAAGTCAACTAGCAAAGTTTTCAATATTTTAGCCAAGACATATGTATGTCCATAGATATTATTTCGCAATTATACTTTTGTAATTGTCTTGGGAGTTAAAAGAATCTTATATAAATTAACTACCAGAAACTATTATAAAATTAAGTAAGTTTAAAGTTAAAAAGAAGTACACTTACAATTTTTGAGAAGACATTTTTTTTATATACCGGGTGCGCCATTTAAGTTGGCATTGGCAAACGTGAATATCTTGAAAACTGAGCATTTGAGGGAAAAATGTTTCAGACAAATGTATCATTATTTTACAATCAGGATTTAATGGTTATACGTTTGGTTCGATTGGTTTAGAGTTTCAAGGTTATTTGAAGGGTAACTTTGATTTTTTAAATAGGAACCCCTAATTTTCTATAATGATTCGTATTTTTCGTATAAAACTTAACAGCATTTGTTCTATAACTTTTCGTGTTTGCCTTTAGCGTTTATTGAGTAATTATGCATTGAACGTAGAAGTAGCTTCTGACAAATACTTCACTTCAAAAGTGAAGTGTTAACGCCAGTACATTGGCCCGCTCAATCCCCTGATTTGACTTTCCTACATTTTTTGTGGGGACATCTTAGAGGAAAAGTTTACGAAAAGGTATAAACCGCACCAGAAATATGAAAGAGGGCATTGGAAATGCTTGCCCGCGAAATTGACAGAGATTTGTTAGTTCAGACGGTGGACAAATTTGCAGTACGCATTGAACAATGTATTGCAGTCGAAGGCCATCAATTTGAGCATCTGTTCAAATAATTAACTTTTAATTTCCGGATGCAATAACTGGCAAATATTATGTTACTTCCTTTGTACAATAACTTAGTACATATTAAAATTCTGTTACTCATAAATAACATTAGTTTGCCATGGGGTTTTCGGGGGGGTGGGGGGGTCCATTTACCTTATTAGTATCCAATCAATGTTTGTTCACTTTTTAGGAGTGCTCTGTACTTCTACATTCAATGCGTAATTACTCGTAAACGCTGAAAGTAAACACGAAAGGTCATAGAACAAAAGTTGTTAAGTTTTATACGAAGAATACGAATTATTATAAAACAAATAGGGATTCCTATTTAAGAAATTAAAGTTACCCTTCAAATAACCTTGAAATTCTAAACCGAACTAACCAAACGTATAATAATTAAATCCCGCTCATAAAATGATAATACTTTTGTTTGAAACATTTTTCTCTCAAATGCTTAATTTTCAAGATATTCACGTTTGCCAACTTAAATGGCGCACCCGGTATATGACTGTGCTCTTGACTTTATTCATAATGTCATGATATTGCATACTCACATTAAAATTGATACAGGGAAATTGAAATATTACCATATAAATATTTAAAGACTATCAGACAAAATTAACAAAGACTGAGTTCGTAACTATTTAATTTGAGTTTAGTTAGTCAATATAAAAATTTATTGTTCTTAATACCAAATTATAATTAAAAATACTTTTTCTTGTCTTTATTTTTTATGATAGCGGCTCGTCTGCCTAGCCCCTGGACAGTTGCACGTTCACACATGAATACTTCCAGTCAACTGTTGTGAAAGACGTACCCATACACAGATTATTCTAAACCGGCAGTCTAGGCCAGCTCCGTGTGACTTTGAGACGTTCTACGAGGTAATTATAGGATAATTTACCTTCAGATAGTCTGCCCGCATTTCTGACATCTAAGTTAATCCAAATTCGAATCGGAAGGTAAGTACTTTTAGGAAGAAAAACAAACGACGAATTCTTGTCTTGTTGAATACTTAATATGCGAGGCCCTAGCGTAATACATTACACCACTGAACCGCCAATCTTATATCCCTTTATTTAAGGTTTTATTAAAAGCCTATATTGTAAGTGAGTCATGTGCTCCTTGAACCTAGTTACAATTGCTCTTTTAGTCTACCCTATACACTTTCGATTGCAATCTGGACTACTGATTTTATGAATTCTTGATATTTTGTAGTTTCCAATTTTACCTTTGGAATTCCTAAGTCACTACAATTTGTTACCAGATGATTGCCCTATCATAGTTCCTAAATCATTGTGTCATCTGATAAATTATAGTTTGTAGCGAATGAATACAAATTTAAAATTTTCAAAATCTTCTATAGACGTCGTAATTATGATTGGTTATGATTGGAGACTGGGTTTTTATTTACTATGTGAGCAGAATATCCATTAATTCTAGTTACATCTTCAATTATAATGACAATTCCTTTCTCTGTTCGAACTTGTCATTACTAAATGGAAATTTTGGCAACCGATAAACCAGAAAATTGAGTATTTTTATTTTATGTTGATAACAATGAGACGTTATACTTATTACTCATTAGGAATCTAACAAGAATTAAGAAGAAGCTTCTACCTTCGATTCACCTACAGAAACAGAAGACCATAAGATGTCTACCGACAGATTTCCATAAACACTCGACGCACATTGCGCTAACCAACTTGGCAACATTAAGAGAATATTAATAGTGATAACTTGATATGATATAATAAGCTTCAGTTGAACTAGTTATTATTAGTTTTAATCATCTCTTAATGATGTCAACTTTGCTGCCAAAACACACGTCAATTAAGGTGTAATCCTTCGGTGTGCCTGAAAATTTCCTTCATGAATAGGTTTGCAATGAAAGGCAATAAAGAGTTACTCATTGTGTGCAATACATAAACACTTAGATATTATGAAAATACATAGAAAATATTTTACTTTTTACTTTTCTGGCAACAATTACAATTTTCTGGCAATGCAGTACATTCATATAATGCCAGTGAACATCAATTAAAACAACTTGGCGTGAAAAGTATTAAGTGTCATTAAATAGCAAGTATTACACCGTCAATATGTTATTTTGATTTATGTTTTTATTTATGATGTACTTATGTACTTATTTATTATGTCTTACTTATGTACTTATTATTTATTTAATACATTCTTATATTGATGTATACAAGTGTAATGAAAATTCTATTTCTATTTTTTTTTGTTTTATTTGTGTGAGTACATTAGATTAGTATTGTATATTTAGAAAATGAAAATATTATTGTAGATTTGGGAAAATTCTAATAGATGAGGATGAAGTGGAAAACTGTAGCCTATGGTCTACAAACTTCGCCCTTATAAATTGTAAGATTTCATTAATAAAGACGTTTATTATTCCTATTATTAACAGTATATGGCGTATATTAGAAAAGCTATTATAATTCAATTTTATTGTTTGTAAAAAGATTATTGTTTCTATAAGTATGCAAAAAGAGTAAAATTTTCTGTTATTCAATAGGCTTTAGAAAACAATCATATCAATATACGAGTATAATACAAAATCAATAAGAAATTCTATATCAGAAGTAGTTGTGCGGTAAACCGGATTAGATTATTTCTACCCAGTTCATTGAAGAAATTCCATATCAGAAGTAGTTGTGTAATAAACCGGATTAGATTAAGTCTTCCCAGTTCATTGAAGAAACATCGTTTAAGGGATTTACGTTATTAATTAATAGTGCAGTAGAGTATAAAATTATTTGTAACCATTTATTAAACCTGAACAAACATTTGCTATAAATAGAGATTGGAAAATATTTACAAGTTAGTTCTAATAATCTACTGATGATGTGAACTTGGTTAGGAAAACGCATGTGGAATCTGAAAAACTAGTCTTATGATTTCTATTCCTTTTACTTTTCCGCACTCCACTATAAGCGGAAAATGTTATGTAAAGAAAATGTGAAAAAACAATTTTTTTTTGGTTTATTTTTCGTTTTTCAGCCTAAAAACAAAAAAAAATTGTTTTTAATTTTTTTTTGCGGTGTGTGTCGTCGTTATCGTCGTTGTCGTCGGCATTTATTCTTGTTAGCACGATAACTCAACTAAATCGTGTCGGATCGATCGAGTTTTGACGGATTCTGATCGGGGACGTCTCCTAGACGACACCTATTGATTTTGAGGTAGATAGTACACACCACCCCCTTCCTTGCGTCTATTTGAAAATTTTTCTTTGTTAGCACGATAGCTCAACTAAATCGTGTCGGATCGATCGGGTTTTGACTAATTCTGATCGGGGACGTTGATTTTGAGGTAGATAGCATACACCATCCACTCCCTTAGGTCTATTTGAGATTTTTTTTGTTAGCACGATAACTCAACTAAATCGTGTCGGATCGATAGGGTTTTGACTGATTCTTATCGGGAACGTCTCCCAGACGACACCTATTGATTTTCATGTGGATAGGACACACCCTACCCTGTCCATGGGTCATGAGAAAGCACGACGGTGGACTACATGAGAATTGTTAACACGATAACTCAACTAAGTCATGTTGGATCGATCGGGTTTTGACTGATTCGGATCGGGGACGTCTCCCAGATGACACCTATTAATTTTGAGGTGGATAGAACACACTTTACTATGTTCATGGGTCATGAGAAAGCACAATGGTAGACTATTTGAGAAATGTTTGTTAGCACGATCACTCAATTAAATCGTGTCGGATCGATCGGGTTTCGACTGATTCTGATTAGGGTTGTTTACCAGACGACATCTATTGATTTTAAAGTGGATAAGACACACCTCACCCTGTTAATGGATCATGAGAAAGCACGAGGGTGAACTATTGAACTATTTGAAAAAACTAAAACCGTCGCATAAAACACATATTCTGCATTTATGTGTTGGTTTATTTTTTCTCGGCCACTCAATTTCGAGATAGAGTTGTTCTACGCACGAAAAAGTCTGTTTTAAGGTTTTAAAACTGTTTATTTTTTAATAAATATTGTAATTATTTTTCTTCATCATCATTAGGTCATCAGTTCTAAGACTGGTTGGACGCTAACCTCTAGCTTCTCCTATCTTGTGCTAACCTAAGCATTTCGCTAATTGTGGTACAACCTACATCCCTTACTATTTGCGAGCAGTAGTCTAATCTAGGCCTACCTCTGCCTTTCTTCACTCCTATTTCTGCCTCCAAAATATCGCGGACTATTCCCCCATGTCTCAGCAAGTGGCTTACCATTCTATCTCTTCTCTTCTTTAAGTTTTTCCACATACTTCTTTTCTCGCCGACTTTCTCCAATACTTCTTCGTTTCTAACCCTATCAGGCCATGGTATTTTCATCATTCTTCGGTAACACCACATCTCGAAAGCTTCTAATTTCTTCCTACTTGCTTCCCCTACCGTCCAGATTTCGCAGCCGTATAGTGCCGTGCTCCATACATATGTTTTCAAAAATCCCTTCCTTGTTTCTAAGTTTATTACCCCCGAGCATAAAAGTGCTTTCTTTTTGTTAAAAGCTACTCGACCCTGCGCTATTCTTTGTTTTATGTCTTTATCGCTTCTTCCATCCCAATTTATTTTACTCCCTAAATAAGTGAAGTCTTTAACTTCCTCCAATATTTCATTATTAATTTGTACTTTCGTTTTTGCTCTGCTCTCGCGCCCTCTGCACACTAACACTTTAGTTTTGTTTTTATTCACCCTCATTCCGTATTCCTCTGTCAACACTGCCTCCATTTCGTTCAATGCTGATTCTAATTCCTCCTTACTAGATGCTAATACTGCTATATCATCCGCGAATCTCAGCATTTTTAGTTTCTGTCCCTGTACTTTAATCCCGAAATCCACTCTATCTTTTACCACATTAATCGCCTCTTCGATGTACAGATCAAAAAATTTGTGGTGATAGCGTACATCCTTGTCTTACTCCTTTCCTAATACCTACTTCCCTTTTTTCCCCTTCTACTTCTATAACAGCAGTTTGCTCTTTGTATAGATTGTGTACTACTCTCCTATCTCTATACTTCATTCCCGCGCTCTTTAGTATCTCGAACATTTTTTCCCATCTTACGTTATCAAAAGCTTTTTCTAAATCTACAAATCCTATATAAGCGTTCTTTCCTTTTTCTATTGTTTTCTCTAACATTACTCTTAGCGCCAGAGTAGCTTCGCGAGTTCCCCTATTTCGCCTAAACCCGAATTGGTCTTCTCCTAGTATTTCCTCCGCTCTATTTTCCATCCTCTTCTGCACTATTCTAGTTAAGATTTTTGACGCATGGGAAGTTAGGCTAATCGTTCTAAAGTTCTCGCATTTGTCGGCTCCTCTCTTTTTCGGTATAGTAACGATAATGTTCCTCTTATAATCCTCCGGCATCTCGCCCGTTTCATATATGTATTTTACCAGTTCAAACATCCTATTTACTACTTTCTGTCCCGCACATTTCAAAATTTCCGCCTGTATTTTATCTACACCCGGCGCTCTATTATTCTTTAACCCCCTTAGTGCTATTTCAAATTCCTCTCTCAATCCTACATCTTGCCTATCGATGCTAGATTCTTCCTCTAATATCTCTCCTAATTCCTGACCCTCGTATAAATTTCCTAAGTACTGCTTCCATCTATCCGCTTTCTCCTCTCTTCCGATCAGTATGTCCCCCGATTGACTCCTAACGTTTCTACTTATTGTTCCTATATCCCTGAAATTCCTCTTAATTATTTTGTAAGCCTCATCGGTCTTACCTACTTGCAACTTATCTTCTACTTCTTTGCATTTATCCTCTATCCATTATTCTTTCGCTTTTCTACATTTTCTAATAATTTCCCACTTTATTGACTTATAAGTTTTCAGTCCTTCTTCGTCTCGTCTGTTTTTGTAGCTTCGTCTCTTTTGCATTAAGTTTAAGATTTCGTCCGTTATCCAGGGCTTCCTAGCTTCCCTTTTATCGTGTCCTAAAACGTCCGTAGCCGCGGAAACTAGACTATTCTTGATACCCCCCCACTCAGTTTCTGCGTTCTTGATTTCGTCCTTACTCGTTTTATTTATTAATTGATCTGTTTTATCCTGGAACTTATCTTTCATATTCTAATCCCTCAATATGTCTACATTTATACGTTTCTTATCCTTCCGGGTTTTCAGATTTTTGAACTTTAATCTAGCTTTCATGACTACCAAGTTGTGGTCGCTGTCTACATCTGCTCCTGGATAACTCTTACAGTCTTTTACTTGATCCGTGTACCGCCTCCTAACGTGATTCTTGAACAATGTGTTCGCGACTACCATCTTGTGCTTCTCACAGAATTCTATCAGTCTGCTACCTCTCTCGTTTCTGTTTCCTAATCCATAAAGACCTACAAATTCTCCTTCTTTCCCCTCACCTACGACTGAGTTAAAATCTCCTACTATTATTAAATTTTCATGACCCTTCACAAATCCTATTACCTGCTCTATGTTCGAATAAACGGCTTCTAACTCTTCCTCACTATGGCTAGAAGTAGGCATGTATACTTGCACTATTACTGTTTCCACTGGCTTCGAATCTAACCTAACCATCATTACTCTCTCGCTGTATTGTAGGTAGCTATCTACACACTGTCCTGCGTTCTTCCGCATAACGATCCCTACTCCCGCGTTTCCATTTACCGATCCTGTGTGTATTACCCTATAGTCACCGCTCCAAAAATCTCCTACTTCCGGCCAGCGCATCTCACTTATACCTACTATATCTAATCCTAACCTATCCATTTCTATCTTCAGATTTTCTAGCTTCCCTGCCTGTCTCATGCTTCTGACATTCCACGCTCCGACTCGTGAAATTTTACACTTACTATTATTGCACTCGATCACGTCTCCCGGAACAGTCCTCACCCGGAGATCCGAACGGAGGACTATTTTACCTCCGGAGTTTTTTGCCCCAGGAGACGCCATCATTAATTTAGGATAAGCTTTCTGCTAGCTGTTCTGAGGATTATAATGTGGTGGTTTCCTCTTGCCTTCCACATCGCAGTCGTGTGTGTCATAGCACCATACCAACCCCCACGGATTCTGCCACTATGACTACTGAAAGAGCTGCTGCCCTCCTTCAGGGACTTGTCTTAGTCTGGTTTTTCAATAAGGACCCTCCCACTATGGTTAAACCTATGGTATGGCTCCTTAAATCATTAAAACGCGCAAGTCGACCCGCCCGCTCTAGTTTGCATTAGAACTTCGTCAAGGTGCAAGTCCTATCGGATCAGTCCTATCCTATTTTTCTTATAGAAGATTAATTAATAGTAAGTGTTAATTGATTTTCCCAATATATAATTGTGTCAAATTTCATTTGATAATTGATTTTATCAACCAACATAGAATGAACTTATAACTTACCTGAATAGACTCAAATATAAAAATATAAAGAAGTAGATATCTTCTGAATGCACATTATTTTGAACTAATATGGACACTGAAAACTTAGTGTTCAACCACAAAACAAAATTATTCGAAAGTTCATATCACTCTCACATCGATATAGATTTAAAACGTCACAGATCTTGTCCTGAAGAAAAACACAACAAAAAAATTATTACAAGAAACATCTTCATATTGGTTTCAGAATTTGAGACACCACGTACTTCAGACTGTGTTTGAAAAGTTCTAAAATTAATGAAATTCTTTCTATTGATAAACGACTAGATTTTTCTCTAACAATGAATTATACTAACTGTGACTATGTAGAAATGCCCAGGAGGCACCTCCGCTTTCTCGGCCCTTTACTAGCAAACTTCAATTGTAAGTTTTAGCAGGGCTTCATCATTATTTAGTTTTTATGGTTTTACCTTAAAACTTCGTGCACTAGATCGTATACTTGTCATAATTTATACCCTACCAGAGAACTTTTTAATTCTTCTAATATAGTGAGAAGAAAAATGTACGAATTTACTGCTTCACATATACATATGTATAATATACATATAATGTGAGGGTTAAACGAAAAGGTTTTAAATGTAAGATAAAAAACATTCTTCTCATTAACATGAGAAAACCATCTGTGAATTATAAAAAAATAAAAAAGGATAAAATATCATATATATATATATATATATATATATATATATATATATATATATATATATATATATATATATATACTAATACAATTTTCTATGTTTGTCAACGGAATTAGTTATAGTTGCAGGCACTTAAGGATGGTATTGTTGTTGAAATTAGTGATAATATTTCTTTTTGCTCATTCTGAAAAATATTATCTCACTCAGTCTATTGAAAAAGTGTGTAATTTAAATGATATTAGATTTCTATTGAAAATACTTACCCAATTCAAAGAAAACATCATTGACAATATCCCAAAATATTCCTCACTATCACAAAATATGGTGAGTCTGATTCTTGATGATAACAACAAGAATGGATTTTTTGAAAAAATATTTATGATAGAATTATTATCATCTTAAACCGTTTCCAAAAAATGTCATAGTTGAAAAAATAATTAAAAAATCAATATGAGTACTACTATAAGAAGATTTCCATGAGCACTCGATGCGCGTTTGGCCAACAACCAAGTTGGCATCATCAAAAGATGATTAACTAATATGTTGATATGATCATGATTTGAAATGGTGATAAATAGTTTTAATCAACTGATAATGTCAACGTGATTGGCGAAACGCACGTTGAGTAACGTGTAATATTCCTGTATGCGCAAAAATTCTAATTTATTGTCGTCATTTATAATGATAAGTATATCAAGAAATGGTAGTTGTTTCCTTAAAAAATGTTTCTGGGAGAAAAATAAATTGTCATCTGAAACTGTTTCCAAAAATTTGAAAATTTGTTGAAAAAATTATTCAAAAGTTATGTTGTGAATACTACTAACAGAATAGTAACATTCATATGTGTGGATCTAGATTATAATTTCAAAGAATATAGATAATATTTTCAAATGCTTGAAAATAGATTTTTAAACATATTAAGTACTGGAAAAAAAAAATGAAAGTTTTATCAAACAGATTCAGTTTCGTCAAATGTAGGTTTTCAACAGACTAAAAATTTGAACAATAAAGAGCAGAATAATACACATAGTGATGAGTGCTACTTGCATTCCACAAGGTGGTGTACTCCAATTGGTGAAAATTAATGATTTATTACTTCAAATTATTGAAATGGCAAAATAAGTTTTGGGAAAATGTGTCTAACAAAAGAGCGTTATCCCATCATCCAAAATCGAGTGGAGTATTGAATACTTTTTCGTTACTTAGGTACTGTTCACAGGAAAAACACTGAATTCAAATGTACCTGTGTTTTCGATTTGACTGGTTTACAAGAAGCTACACATCAACTACGGAGTACAAATTTTCATACCTTTTACTTCCTAGACTTCTTTTTTTAAAATATTTTACTATTTTGTGGAATCCGATTTATTGAAATTATTATTATAGCTTTGTAATTATTTATGTGATGATTCAGAAGAAGAAAAAAGTTTTCTTCATTTATGTACCCTTTACTGAGTACCCATCTAAAATTGAGAATCAGAGCGTTATTTATTGCATAATAATTGTAATCCATACCAACATTTTATATGGAGTCTTTAACCTTCTTTTAAATATTTCTTATTCCTTTAATTATATTGACATGTTAAACGCTTAACTACATAACGGTTAACATTACCTCGATAGGATTATAGACTCATAAAAAAATTGCACACACAAAAATCAACTTCCTTCCCACAATGTATGCGGCTGCGGAGGGAAAGGCTACGAATAAGGACGAGGACAAACAAGCCCTTGCTTCAAATAAGCCGATGGAAGGCGAACCCAAGCATACAATGGTATACCTAATACTGGGTCTAATCCGCCATTTGGGATCATAGTGTGAATGGTATTGTTATAGCCACCACTGTAGCAAAATGCAATAGGTCATATGTTCACGTAGTAGGCGCAGAGCTAAGTTTTGTGTTATTTTTGTTAATATTGGGTAAATTAACAAATATTCTGTACACCTATAACTGAAAAATAAAATTGAATGATGCGATGGAAAAGAGTTTTGAAGAAACAAAACGGTGAAACTAGAAAAATGGAGTTAACAGGGAATGTTCATTAATTATTGTATAGTTTATTTTATCGCTATTTGCCAAATACAAAATCTCAAAACATACCGTGGCTTGCTTTTATAGCTAGGCTCAGGTAGACTCTTCAGTTTATCGGCAAGATAAGAGAGTTTTCTATTTAGCAAATAGTGATGAAATGAATATACATACATTACATAAAGAACTGGTTGTACTGGCAAATAAAAAAAATAAATTTCTTTGGGTGAGACAGATATATAAATTGAATTCAACAATGTATATTATTTTTACCGATAACATGTTTTAATGATGAAATAACCATTTCACAATTTTTAAGTAAAATAAACATTTTCTTGGTTTTATTTTATTATTATTATATATAAATCGACGAAGAATGTCTAAAAAATAATTTCAGAATAAAGTTATTTCTAAAGTACTGTGTATTGTCAAGAAAGGTACATGAATGAGACAAAATACAACGGAAGTATTTGTTAGTTATTTTAAAAACTATAAAAAAATTATCACTAATAAATATCATATTTTATTCTAGTTCTATATATGCATATATAAAAATATCTATATTCACAGAACTTGAATAACAAATAATAATAAAAGGGGACAATATATCAATGATCTTCTATATGTTTAACTTACATATTCTAAAGTGTAGTGAAATCGTGTATCAATAAATAACAAGGGCGTAGCGTACATGGATGCGAGTGATGGGTCGCATCCCTTAAACAATTGGTAAATTAATGTTATTTAAAAGTTCAGTCGATTTATTTAATTATTCTAAACTGATCGCAAACATACATTATTTACTTTAAACAATACTATGAACTTTTTTATTTCAAATCGGCCGTGAAGGCGCCCGAAATTATTGGACTTTCGCGTTACTTGCTGCAGTGCTAAAATGCGAAGGTCCGCGTTACATCCAAGCTACGTCAGCCGGCTGAGAAGGTGACTTCTCAAGAAGGATTTTATGTAGTCAACAGTGGATCCTCCAGTGGGTGTTGTTGTTATTGCCGGACTCAGTTATGCGATTATGTGAACGCATCTTGGCGACTGTCGCTATAACATAAGGATTTCGAAGCGCTGTTTCAAGTAATTGTGGAAAATGAAAATGAGGAATGGGATCGACAAACCGTTATCTGTACTGGAGGCCTTATAACTTTATTGCGTGACTTTGATTTTAATTTTTTCTGAGCAGTGTTTTCTGCAATGTTCCCACATTCCGAGAATCTGTTTAAAATTCTACAGACAAAAATATCAGATATTAGTTACTGCAATAAAAAGATCGCCGATTTCAAATCACATATTCAAAAAATGAGAAACGGGTTTAATGACATTTGGGACTCTACGGACAGATTTGTGTTAGAAAATCAGCCACCAAGTAAAAGAATGCGTTTGGATTCAATTCCTGAAGAAGATAAGAAAATCACCTACGCACGATTGTTTTATGAAATTTTGGACGTTATTACTTTGAACATCAGTGAACGGTTTAGTGAAATTTCTAAACTAAAATTCTTAAATATTCTAGATTCCACATAATTTACTTCATTCGTAAAACGTTTTCCTGACGAACTTTTTTTTTCTTTTGTAGATACATATGGAACATTCTTTGACGCAAACCGTTTAAAAAATGAACTTTCAGTGATTTATAGTGATCCCGATATGAAAAAGAGCACTGCGTTTGAGCTTCACCAATATATTATGTCCCTTCAATTATCTTCTGTTTTCCCGGATCAAGATTGTGTCGTTTAATTTTGACTATTCCTGCCACAAGCAGTTCCGCGGAAAGATCATTTTCATGTTTAAAGAGAATAAAGACGTATTTGAGAAATTCTCAAAAACAAGAAAGACTGTCAGCTTTAGCATTAATAAATTTTGGAAGTGCCTTGTTAGAAGATATGAGATCGTCTCCAACATTTGAAGAAACAGTGATAGATGTTTTCGCTGGACAAAACAAAAACCGAAGAATTGATCTTCATTTTCAAAATTAGGATATATACCTCGGCATAATCATTTTAGATTAGTGTTCTTTTTATTTTTACCATTTTCACATGGCCTACCATACATACGATTATACCTCTTCCCCTTATAAAATTTTTATCACATTCCTAGATTTTTTTTCTCACGCTACGCCGCTGATAAATAAATACAAATAAATGAGACGAATGATATGAGTGTAACAAATGGAAGGCAAAATTGGTATTGATTTATATTTATTAAAGCAAATTAAGGAAAATATTATTAAGAGCATATTAGGAGTACCTAGAAATAACTGTTTATATCGTAGTTTCTTTCGTCTCTATGAGTGCGTTACAACAGAAACGATGAGAATATGTTCGTGATATTTATTAAAACAAAAATATGAAAAAGTATACCCATTCTATATAAATTATATCATGTTTGTTGAAAAAGTTCACAAATTGACTATATCTCTGAACTATGTCTATACTTGTACACTGACTTTTTGAATTATTTAATAAAGGGTGGGTCAGTATTTCGAATTTATGCTAATATTACTCCTCTTTTATTAGGAAGAGTTTCTCATCTCATATGTCTTATTAATAACACTTTCATGAACTCATGTGCCATCAGGAGAGAAATTCATTAGATATTTTTCATACGTTCTCCTGGAAGATAGACTGAATACTGAATTATACTCATTTTTGGTCATGCTTTTGGTCTCTAAATGGTTCTGCTCTCAATTGCCTAGAAACATAATTCACTTAAAATTCATTCAATATTGCTTATATTTCAGGAAAATGTACATAAAACGGAATGATAATTCTATTAACGAAATACTTTACGAAATATTTAACAGATGATATAGCATATATATTAATGCGAATACTATGGCCTAGATATAATATGTGTACTGTTCACAGGAAGATATCAAATTCAAATGTATGTCTGTTTCATTTGACTAGTTTACAAAAAGCTTCATGCAACTCCGGAATATCAATATTCCACATCTTTTTCTTTGTAACTTTTTGTTTGAACATATTTAACTACTTTGTGATATCACATTTATTGAAATTATGATTATTGCTTTATCATTATTTCTTTCATTATGGGAACTTCTCTTAATTCTACAACCTTTTGGGGAGATTTAAAAAATCGTAAAATTGTGTTAATTCCATTTGAACCATTTATTTATGTACGAGTATATTATCCACATGAAATAATTTTTAATTTACACTCAAAAGGGTTTTTTAAAGATTTGGAAATCACTTTATGTACTCTTCTGGAAACAAAATTGCAACAGCTTTTAGGAAATCCCAAAGATAAAATAATGAAAGGTTCCGGATTTATGAAATAAGTTGCCAAAATCGTAGTCAAAAGTATATTGGTAAGATGAAAAGAACAATCATAAATAGGAGGAGGCGACCTATTTAATGTATTGAAGATTAGATAAATATTTTTTTGTCTAACATACCTTCGAAAACAATTATAAAATAGATTCTAGCAACTTGAAGTTAGTAGAAAGTATAACCAACAACGGACTATTATACGCCATGAACAATATTAACATAACTAAATGTGGTGATAGCATAAACAATGACAAAGGTCCCCTATATAGCAGTCCCTTCTTTTAATAGCAGTAGTCCAAGTAGCAGTCCAAGGGTTGATATAGTGAATGACGACATTAATGAATCAATGAATAAAATGTTTACCTCATTATGGTTTATTAACTATATAATTAAAGTGGAAATAATTAAAACATATTAGGTATTAGAGGAAGTTGCGCAGTAAATCGAAACAAAGCATTCCTTCAATGTTCATTGACCACGAAGAAAAGTAGTCCAGTGAGTTTATTAGTGAAGAATACGAAGAGTATGAAGCCGGAAAATATTTATGACGGTTTACTGAGCCTGAACAAAGTTTAGGTATAAATAGAAATTAGAGGTGGTTTAATATTAACTTTAATCATCTCCCGAAGATGCCAAATTGGTTGCTAAAACGTACATCGAGAAACGTGTAATCTTTCGGTACTCATGGAAAATTGGTTTTCATTTTTTGTAGTATACGGATCTTAATCCAGAATATCACATATTTTAAAATTATATAACTCTCTATAGCCTTCTGGGCGCCTCTAATTTTCCAAATATAATCTAAATATTATCCGTTACATTCTAGTAAACTTCATTAGGAAATTTATATCTAAGGAAATCTATTTTATCTTATCTAGGAAACTTCTACAGGTATATCTTATGTTATCTAGGAAACTTCTATATATATATATATATATATATATATATATATATATATATATATATATATATATATATATATATATATATATATATATATATATCTTCTCTTGAAAAAAAAAATTAAATTTTTACCTAATTGGTGCGCGAAACGGTATTTTAAAGTATTTAAATATGTAGTTGAGCATTGAGCATATTATGGTATCAATATGAAATCTAATCAATATGAAATACTAATAATACTGCGTGCTGTAACGAAACTACCGTCATTTAGTAATAGTTTTTGGTGTTTTAAAATAAGACTGTAGTGACGCATTAAACTGGCGCATTAGCAAGAATAATGAGTGTGTCTCGATAGGTCAGCAGTCAGAGCAACCAACCGGAAATTGGGAGAGCCGGGTTCGATTCCCGGTCAAGGCGCAAGCACTCTTTATCCTTGCTATCGCCAAAGTGGTGACCCCGACGTGATGTGATCCGTTCCAGTACATCCAACCTCCCTTACATCTCAAATTCGCGGATTCGATTCCCGTCCTATCCATCGCCCTACAGTCCGGGGGTACCGAACAACGGTTCGTAAGAATGGCGAACGCGGTCACATTCCATTAAATTGTATCGAGACAAACCATGTCTCTAGGGAGGGAGTACTGTAGTGACGCATTAAACTGGCGCATTAGCAAGGATAATGAGTGTGCCTCGATAGCTCAGCGGTCAGAGCAACCAACCGGAAATTGGGAGAGCCGGGTTGGATTCCCGGTCAAAGCATAATCACTCTTTATCCTTGCTATCGCCAAAAGACAATCAATGAAACCAGTAATAATTTAGGTAAAACTACATTTACTTGTATTTTGTGGATATAAGTTTTATTATATATTTTATACAAGTAATTTTTCAGTAGTAACCTACTAACTATAAATATCAGACTTTCCATTCCTTCGGCTGTTATCCAATGTTCTTCCACGTAAGAAAAGCAAATAGAGTTTTAAACATTAAAATATCAATAGCATTATTCCAAAAGAATGGAACCTTCAGCATGGAATACTTACCTGGATATTTAAAATTTTTGTCTATTCGAACAAAATATGTTAAAATTATGTGTTCCATGACGTTTTCATATCTTTTGCCTGTGCACCAAGCATTGAAGTGTTCCTGAAGGTATTTCCATCCCTTTCTTTCGACTTTTTTGATGTAAGGGACGATTTTGTACGTTACGCTTTCTAAAGATCAGATTCGCGATTTTCTCTCATCACATCACAAAAAATTTTAATTATATAGAAAAATTAAAAATTTTCTTTACCTCGCAGCTTTACTTAGCTGAGCTTCCAAACTTTGTCCAGACCAATGAAAGTCCCTTATCATTCTTAATACCTAATATACTTTTATATTTCTTCGAAGTGTTTTGATGTCATCACAATCACAATTTTTCATGATTATTTCCATTAAAATTGATAAACTGACAAAAAAAATCAACAAATCAATAGATTTAGGAATGATGTAATCTATGCAAAAACATAAACGTTTTGTAGACTTATCACAATATTATAAATCCTAAACCGAGTGTATCTTTTTTCTTGAAAGAGTGTATTTTTTGTTTGCTTCTTATAACTGTCCTCTAAGTCTTGTTATTGCTGCTCTATCAATCGGTCTTAAATTGTTTTTCCGAGTATGGTGTAAATCTGAGGTTCTTTCTCCTCTTCTGCGTCGTCCTCGAATTGTTGGCTAATTGTTTTCAGAAACATTGTATGTGAATTGTCTACCCGAACACGAATCATTCTGTAATCGATCTCAAATGTTTTTTCTGAGTATGGTGTACTTCTGTGGTTCTTTTTCCTATTCTATGTAGTCTTCAAACTGTTGGTTAATTGTTTTCGGAGACATAGTATATGAATTGTCTATCTAAACAAGAATAGTTCAAAACGAATATAACAATAATTCAAATTGTAATTAGATTTATGTATACTTATGGAGAAACTTGATGAACTTGTTCCTTAATTACATTTTTTAAAATTAATTTTACTTTCTCGCATTTCATTTTAAAATTAAATCTATTCCTGCAGTTACGCTGCAGGCCATTATAAGGAGGTGAACAGGTGATGGTAAGAAACGAACAGCGGGTGAGACAATAAAGAAGAATTATTAAGGAAACCCATGAGCCAACAAATCCAGTCAGAGTTGGCGGCACAAGTTGGGGATCAATGGCTCAGGAGGCCGCGTTTCAAGATGGACTGCCATCTACCCAATTCCTGGCAATTTCAGACGTGTTTCAGCACACACTAAATGTACGAGATTTACTGTTATATATTACGGGAGGCAAGCAATTACAAATCAAGAGTAAAACCATTTTCACCGAAAGTACGAAGTTATATAAAGGAACGATATTTAAGGCAAATAATTAGAAATCAAATCTTATTTTTTCGTATTTTATTGTACTTGAGAATTTTGACTAGAGTACTGAACAAAATTTACGTTATCTTTAAAAAATATTGTATATACCATTAGAAATATTTTTAAATGTTTGTCTTCTAACTTGAAATTCTTTTGAAGTTTTTTCGTAGATTAATCGAGTGTAAACGAATTTGATATGTCCATAATGCAAGCTTGAAATTCTATATACAACTGATCTCCTGTTTTTATCATTGTATCGAAGTTTCCAAACTGTTCCTAGTATATAGGCTTGACTCAAAGTCATGAAAGGATCTATTATCGTTATAGTACTCAATAATAGTTAAATAATTGTATTCTGTTCATATATGATATAAACTCTCTTTTTGTATTCTGATGCATAGTTAAAGAACTTTTTCATGCTGATTTAATTGTCTGCAATTATAATTTAACTTAAATAATAAAAAAGTTTAAATATACAGATATCGTATTCGTTCCCCTAAAGCTTTAGGTTAAAAAGGGGAAAGTTACATTCAGGGATGAGGAGAACGAACATACCCGTGCTTAGTGAGATATGCCAAGCATACTAAGCATACAATATAAATGAGATTGTAGCAGACACCTCTATCAGAGAATACACTTCTTATTTCCTTTTGTAAGCTGTGTTCCCGACATTGTTCGTTGTATTGTCTAAAAACCTATATTATATTTTGTTGGGTTTGCTTTTGAAATGTTGTCGATATTATCTACCAAGGGCCATGCGAAATAAAAAAATACACGTTTTTTTCTTTCAAAACTAAAACATATTTGTCATATTTTACTTGAAAACGTCATTAAATATTGATTACCGCTAGCTAAAATGCTTTTAAAATTTCAGGAGATAAATGCACTGTAGCTAATTGAATATGCATTTCCTAGAATTAGTTACAAATGATTTATTGCAAGACATTTTAGTTTTTGTATTTCAAAAGAGACCTAATTACAAGACGAATTATTAATTTAAGATAAATGTGTTTTAACATCATTACAAACGTATTGTTTAGAGCTTTATTTTTTCCATAAGTGGGTTACTTTCCTGTTGCTCTATTATCAAACATATATATCTTCCAGCACTTAAAGTAAACAATCTTCTCGGAACAAAAATGGTAGCATTAACAATAAACGAGTAAATGGAATTTTTAATAACAATTAAAGAGGTTTTACAATTTATTTTGTATTACCATTTCTTATTAATTCACTGCATATACAGAGCATGTCACACATCACTATAAAATTATTATATCATAAAAATGTATAAAATATATATTATTATCCTATATGTATCGCGTTATTCTTAACAACGATCTATGGATATTTCGTTAAAATAAAATATGTGAAACTGTTCATTGTAATTCGAAGTCGAATGGAGGACTTTTTTTTTCAAATTAGTAGAGATTTTTCTTATTTTTGTAATAATATTGCCAGAATCTTCAAATGCATCTAATGTCATTGGCCCAAAACAATGTATAGTGTTAGAAATGGGCTACTGTGTATCCCCTGGATACAAAACGATAGAAGTAGTTTGTAAATATTTCTCGAAACTGAAATTTATGCCTTTTTATATGACCTCTAATGTTTTTTATAAAAAACCGATAAAAATACTTTTCGAAAATGTTCACTCACTACCTGATATCAATGGTACTAAATCTTATAAACATTATTACAAAATTGGCGAGAAAATATTAAATATTTTAAGGTGTCGGTTTTCTACCATGTGTCTCATTTAAATTGAATAATCCCGGATATTTTCGTCATTTTTCGAAATCGATAACTGACTTTTGGCACGATTGTAGTCCTGTATAAGACATACACTTCGAGGCTACTAACTTAAATTTAAGTCACAAACTGATATAATGGCAGCCCCCCAAATGGGACCCGTTCCCGATATTTTGTTCGAACATCTGAAAATAGTCCAGGAAATGAAATTGAAATTATAATTCCCTTAATTAGGTAATAACATTATTTTCCAGAAATTACAGGTTAACAATTCTTTAATTGTAGAGGATGTATAGATATTAATAGAAACATTCCCCTATTGCATTTTGTTGGAAAAACTTTCAACATTATTGAAGTAAGAATAAGAAGTTCAAAGATGAAACGAGGTATTGTCTCACCTTTTATATTAATACGTTCTTTTTTTGAAGTTTGTGGATTGATTATAGGGACTGATTTTTATATATTTTTATTAAGTTGTATAGAGAACATCAGGCTGTTAAAAAAGCAAAATTTGGCTAAACCGTATACATTTCATAATCATATCCCATTTTGATCTCTCATGTGACTATAGTAAAACGTATTGACGTTAGATAGATAGGTAGGCTATACTCTTAATTGAAACTTGTATAAAATTGTATTGTATAAAAAGTCAATCGGTAATTTAATACTGTATAAATTTCTAATATTAAGTCAATTCAACTTTTAAATTATGTTTCCTTTACTATGTATGTATAATTTATGTATGTATATACCTTGTAATATTAAATGTGTTTTACAGGTAAATAAATTCTACTAAAATTGTAATAAACTCTAAGTGCTTTAACACCTTTATTACTTTTTCAATGTTAAGGTTTCCTTCTAATAATAATAATATCATATATCTTACGTAACTTTAAGTTTAGCAAACTATAGAATATAATAGTGTTTGTCTTAAGGGTGGAAGAGCAGTTAGACTAATTGTAAGAGTGTATTTGAAATTCACCCTTTAGAGACACCTTATTATACCAAAATAAATTTAGAATATAAGAAAATCGTATAAGTTTTATCGAAAAAATCTACTTGCATATCTTTTATCGAAAAGTTGTATTAAAATATATCGTCCTCAATTTATTCAAAATCTTGTATGTATCCAAAGTTTGATTCAAACTTGGTCACATTGTGTAGATCTCCTTTGAAATGAAAACAACAAAATATTTGCTATAAAATCTATTTAAATACTTTTGGTGTTAAATTCAGATTGTTTAATTCATATATTGAAAACATTTAATAACATTTAAAAATATCGAAAATAGAAACATATTCATTATTTATTAATTTAAACATATTTTATATACAACTGTATAGAGTTCATGTACTCATATTTGAATACTACTACCGCCATCTAACGACCATAGGTAGAAATATACTATACTAAAAGAAGATATTTTGTTGCATCCTCCCCTTAACTACAGTTGATAAAACAAGATGGTGAATTTTGGATTATTTAAGGCACTTTATTGACCTATTCGAAGGTCTGATTTTCAATAGTAGTAGCAATTGTTGCTAGTAATCAGTTAATTAAATTTATAGTAGTAATTAAAATAATTAGTATCTCTGCGTCATTAATAATTATTTCATACTGATCGGAAATTATGGAAATAATAGATAGTATCTCCAAGAAAGCCTATACCATATGACAATATTATTTAAATACTCGTATGATGTACCAAGTTCACATAGCATAGAAAAACACGCATCCACTGAAAGCTGCGGTTTATACGTTGGATGGTAAATATCCTTACAGGGAATTTCCCCATGACGAGGCCCTTCTGCGAGAAAAGTAACAATAATTAATATTTTTTGCATTCTTAGTACAGATCATCTACATAAAATAGCGTTATTATATCACTTTTACTATCAACGTTAACTTTTATTGCTCATATATTAAGGACTCATAAATTCAATACTTTAATAACTTCCAATTTTTCTGAGAATCGTTTGGACCCTTCGGAATTTTTTTCTGGATGTTACATACAATTAGAAAGTTTTAATTATTGTACAGGGTCTCTATGTCCTATAAAATTTACACCTTTCTATATTGACAGATTGTAGTTCTTCACCATCAATCAAGTCCATTCTAAATTTTTACTATTTTTAAATTATTGCTGAAAATCACAATGATGAACCGCTTTACAATATCAAAACAGTTCGAGGTAAGAATGTATTCCCACGGTCTTGTTTAAAAAGTATTTTTTACCTACTTCGAATTGCGATTTCCCAATTGCACTACTTCCTGTTTGATTAGAAACCGGTATGTTCATGTTCCTAATAATACCACTATTTCAACAACTATTTTTGATATAAGTTGCTTTAAATTATGTTAAAATAGTTAAATAAGTATTAGTATAAAAATATAAGTGCACGTTCGTGACTGAATGGCTACTCCGTTAGTTTCTTTTGTAAGGTATCTCACAATCAGTTGGAACTATATCGTTTGAATTGCATGCTATTTGTATTCTGTCAAAGATGCGGCGTCAGTATTTAATGACTCTCATCTACAAACCATACGACTTCATTACGCCTTGCCATGAAACAACACGACATTCCAACAATTACTCCACCACTCAAAAATGCACACTAAACCGTGCATTCATGTGTACGCATTTCTTTTTCGTGAACAGCATGTGAATTTGCAACACCCCAAACTCGACAACTTTGTTTGCTGACGTATCCGTCAAGATGAAAATGTGCTTCATAGCTGAACAAAATTTTGTCGAAAAAATCACCATCACCTTCTTTCTTTTCTAACACCCCATTAACAAATGTATAACGTTGTAAATGGGCTGTAACTTTTAATTGTTGTGACAAGTGAATTTTGTGCGGTGGCAGATGTAGATTTTTCTTTAAAACCCGATGCGTTGTAGCTCTCGACAGATTCAATTGTTGTGCACGACGTCGAATTAATGTGTTTGAATACTCCCGTACACTTTATCTCACTGCAGCAATATTTTCATCTAACCGACCACGAAGAAGACGTATTGGTATTGTCTTATTAATAACAGAACCCGACTTCAAATTTATTGATTAACTTACAAACTGTTAACTCCCTAGGCGCTTCATTTTGTCTTAATTTCTTGCGAATTATTCTTAATGCAACTACAAATGATCTCTCACCTTAATAAAACAGATGTATACAAACTATTCTTCGTTCAACTGTTAATCGCGGCATGTTGACGTCGTATAGTTTAACACTAACTGAGTTTTCCACAAAACACCAAAACACTATACACTACACTCGACGCGCGTTTCGCGAACAAAGTTGGCATCATCTGAAGATGATTAAAACTTTAAGTTTTAATCACTAACTTGAGTTTTTTATGGAAAACTCAGTTAGTGTTATCTTCACCCAAAGGTTTCAACATACTCCAGGGTCGTTTAGTTTATAGATTGCAGTCGATAAATATTGACGGCCTATCTCTGACAGAACACAAATGGCGCGGAATTCAAATACTATAGTTACAACTGAGACACCCTATATATTCTAGCTAAATTAATTTTAGGTGAATGTTAAATATTTTTGTCGAACATTAAAGGAAACTGATACTGATTTTTTACAGCATACACAACTGCACAAAGAATGATGAGTTGCATCATCCTTATATAGGGTGATCCACGTCCCGTCTCCATTTTATTTCACCATTCTTTATATGCATATTGGATATTAAAGTGGTAACGTTATGTGAATCACCCTATATAAAGACGGCGAAAATGGAGACGATGAAATTTTGTTGAAAAATATATACAACAGTAAGTATTAATAGAAAACAATGATTAACAAAAATAATATCACCTTTATTTGTTCATATACATATAATACATATGTGCCTACATATGTATATAATATAAATTTTAATTCATAAGTACATAAAACCCTGTATCACAGTTATTCGCAATTATGTATATTTTTATATATATATATTATTACTAAACCAAGAATTTTACACAGCTATAACCAACCATATAGAAGTAAATAAAATCAGTTTTCTTCTTAGATACAATACAACACAGTATTTTACAGTAAAATTAAATGAAATCCTATATGTACTTAAACATGAAAAGTAAAACAGTAGTAGCTCATAGTTCATTTGCTCAAAATACTTAGTATACTGATCCTTTAGCAAGTACGATTTGAAGTGCTTGTAAAAATTACTCTGTACACTTATTTTTATCGAAATAATCACATTTAATTTTTTTCTATTATGAGATCCGAGACACATTATTCCACATCATGACTTACTAATTTAATTCGAAAGTGAGGTTGATAAGTATATATTATTTAGAATATTTTAAAAAGAGTACTTTCAGATGAGACTAAATGTTATTATTTAAATAGTAATTAAACATTTAGTTACGAGGTTACATAATTAACCTTTAAAATCCATTCCTTTACCGATATGCACTTAACATACATACATTAGAAATGGCATGAGCTATGCTATAATGTTACGTTTTCCTTTTTACAACACTTTTTACACGTATCCATAATTTACATTCTGTTTACATAAAGTATTAAGATAATTACAAAAGTAAAGAAGTATGAGCCCAATAATAAAGGAAATATATCGCAATAATTTCAACATATTTTCAAATAGTTTCCCTTATTTTATAGTCAAAGATAAATTACGTTGTTTTTAGATAAATGGTTATCTAAAAGTGTAGTGTAGAAAAATTACAGACTATATATTAATAATAATTAGGAACTGCACTTTCTTTCACTTAATTAAAATGTATATCAGAATGTGTTTTTATGAATTTCGATATAGCTGATTAATTATTTTCCTGACTATTATAAAATTTGTATTCGAGAATATCTAAAACAGAAAACGAAATAATACAGAAGTAATAGTTTTTTGTTACTAATTTTATTATGTACTTTTAGAAATTAATTTTTATAGTTTAATCTTCAACAGGAATACCACTTTTAGACCCTAAATATATATATATATATATATATATATATATATATATATATATATATATATATATATATATATATATATATATATATATATAAAGTTTTTAGATAGTTAAGGGTATAAAGTTTTATAATGCATTGTGTGTATCTATGAAACCAGAGGATATTGTGGTAAGCTAATATTTACAAAATTGATATACAGTGGTAGTCAAAGATATAGGTCACTCAATAAAAGATTTTAAAATCCGTATATAATAACGTACCAGATTTGCTGTTTCTAGATCTATCGAAGCCTGTTTCTAGATCTATCGAAGCCGTGCGCATAAAGACCTGCCTGGTCATATCTGATATTATTTGTCATTTTACATGTATGCCACGTTATAGGAATTGATACAATATACACTATGAAAAGGAATTTTTCGCCACAAAGAAAAAGAAAATGACGAAATAGAACAATATGAATAAGTAGAGTGACTCTTTTGGCATTTTTAAGCAAGCTAAACTGCAAATAAATGTTAAATGTGATCACCTATAGTTCAGAGATATACTTACATCGACATTTAAATAAATATTCTTTATGTGATGTGTCCCCGTAATAAAACATTCGTAGTTTTAAAAAATAGAAAAATACGATGATGTTTGAAAAATTTTCTAAAATTGCAGTGTCCATTAGTGAAAAATTAAATAAAAACCTGATGCACAGGAACATTTTAACCTATAGAGATACATAAGAAATAAAAGCAGTTTGAAATATAAGGGAAAAAATAAACATAAGAAACAAGATTATTATGTATGAATTTACAAAATTATTTGCTTAAACTACTATGGTGGCGTAAGGTGTATTCTTAAAATATTCAACTCTCTTATAGACTTTAGTGAATTTTTTTTTTTTTGATAATAAAATAAGAAGTATATTATTGAGTCAGTAAACCTGATTTTCCATTTAGAGTGTATTTAACCAAATGACTGTATATGTTTCTATTCAACAAAGCATTTCGCCCACTATGTCGAATTTCATTTCACATTGCTAAATGATTGTATTTTGTAAAAGTTTCTAAAATTACAGTATTTGTCAAAAACAAAATAAAAACGAGATCCACAGACACGTGTTGATCCATTCAGTGACATAAGAAATAGAAAGGCTTTGAAATATAAGAGAGAGAAAAAAACATGAAACATAACAAGATTATTATATACAAATAACAGAATTTGCTTGGCCACCACTGTAGAAGCGTAAGGTGTATTCTTGAAATATTCAACTCCCTTCTGAATTTAATGCAACTTTTGGGGAATAAATATGGATATAATAAGAATTATATTGAGTTAGTGAACTTGCTTTTCTTCTAGTGATATTTAAGAATATATTTAATCAAACGATTTAATGTTTCCATGAATCAAAGCATTCCACTCACTATATTAAATGCCACTAAACATTGTAAAAGTATTATATTTTGTAAAGGTTTCTAAAATTACAGTATTAGTGGAAAACAAAATAAAAATGATATTTACAGACACATCTTGGCCCGTTTTGTGACATAAGAAATAGAAGGGCTTTAAAATATAAGAGACAGAAATAAACATAAGAAACAAGACACAAGATTATTATGCAGGAATTTACAGGATTCCCTTGGCCACCACTCTAGAGGCGTAAGGCGTATTCTTGAAATATTCAACTCCTTTGCAGAATTTAGTGAAATTTTTGGGGAGAATAAATATGAATAAAATGAGAAATATATTATTATTGACTCAGTAAACCTGCTTTTCCTTTTAGAATTTAATTAACCAAACGACTGTATATGTTTACATTAATCAAAGGATTTCATCGACTATATCGAATTTCATTACACATTGTAAAATGACTATTTTGTAAAAGTTTCTAAAATTGCAGTGTTAATGAAACACAAAACAAAAACGACATTCATAGACATATCTTAACCCATTCAGTGACGTAAGAAATAGGAGGTCTTTGAAACATAAGAGAAAGAAAGAAACATGGAACATAAGAAACAGGATTATTATGTACGAATTTGCAGAATTTACTTTACTTACTGCAGAACACAACTGTAGGAGAGTAAGATGTATTCTTCTAACTCCCTTGCAGGATTTAATGATTTTTTTGGCGAATAAATATGAATACAATAAAAAGTATATAGTGAGTCAGTGAACCCGATTTTCTTTTGAGAATGTATTTAACCAAACGACTGTATATATTTCCATTAATCAAAGTATTCCCACTACACTGAATTTCATTACACATTGTAAAATTTATTTACATATTGTAAATTCTTCCTGCCACTCTGCATACTTAAACATTATTTCGAACACGGATATTACCGGCAGGTATGTCTATTACTTTTAATATATGACAAATATACATAAGTAAATCAGCTACACAAATTTCATGATATTTGCACAGCCGTGATTCAGTCGGTAATCGACGTACATCATGCCCGTGTTGTGCCAGTAATACAGTGCGACAACAACAAAGAAATGCCACCACTGATGAGAGTGGCCTATGTAGTCAAATTTTCCAGACAGGAATCGTTCCGGTACTTTGGTGATGTATATTAAGAACGCCGTTCCGCTGATCGCGTACATTCCCAGCACCCTCGGAAGCAGCAGCTACAACAAAAAATAAAATATCAATTTTGGAAAATGAAAAGGGTCCGAAGGCAACAATCAGTTAGTTAGAATAATAAATTCTATGAAATTTTATGCGCAGATTTCTTGTTCATTTGTGGTATATGTTGCGACTTTTGTGCTAATTCTTATATCAAATGAAACCAGGTACTATTAATTTAATCGCTATTTGCCAAATAAAAAACTCTCTTATCTTGCTGATTAACGGAACAGTCACTTGAGCCTAGCCATAACAACAAGCCACGGTATGTTTTGAGATTTTCTATTTGGCAAATAGCGATGAAATAAACTATACTAAGTTAGCTCTTTTAATGCTAAGTTATGCTATATGTTAACGATAATAATTGCTCCGTTTTCGCAACAATGAAGTAAACAAAGTAACACACAAACACCTATTTTATATGTTCTACTTCTCATTTATTCAATAACATAATAATGTTATCACAAACTTAGCTATTTTTTAGGACATCATTAGCCCTGTTTAAGTATATATTATGATATAAATAATCATTACGTTAAATAATGTAATATTTTATATGTCATTCTTATTACATACTAATTTCAAAATTAGGATTATCGATTTAGGAGTAATCTTCTTCACTCCATTAAATTTATATAGACGTACATTATTTGTTTCATATAATGGTTTTAAATTCAATTTTCTTAGAGTCCTCTGAAGTACCTTAAGGCTCAAATTTGGGACCATTATTATATATTGTATTTATCAATGATTTGTCTGTAATGCTTAGATCGCATCATCTTCTTTTTTCCAATGACTTAAAACTATTTTTAAATATAACCTGCTTAGGTGATCCCTTGAAGTTTCAGAAATTCATCGACCTTGGGTTGCAGTGTTCGAAGAATACACCAAAATCAAGATCAATAAACATAGATAAATTTAGAGTTTACTCATATACATTAAAGAACTAACCACTAATATACGAGTATAGGTATTCTCTTAGTGGTACAGTTTTAAAAAAGTATTAAGCTTCTTGGTGTGCACTTTGATGATTAAACTACCGTTCTCTGGGCATATCAAACATGTGGCTCTTAATGCATATAAAATCCTTAAAATGTTTATATGCTGGTTAGTTCGTTCGAAATTCGAATATTGTATCCTTATTTGGTATTCCCCGGTACACTTTGTAAGTTATATGAATAAACTCGAAATATTCAACGGTATTTCTTAAAGTATTTGTCATTGTCGCACAGACTCTGCTTCTACTAAGATTTGACAGTCACTCTTTGAGCTCTGGAAGGGTGCTTATTACACTCTCATTTTTATGTAGATTTTACTTTAAAATTGGTATGGAAATACACTACACAACAACGGGTAGTAATATTCTACCTCGGCCTGACTATTTATTTCATAATTTAACCAAAATTATGTGTTTCTATATACGCCGCGCCATCGATCCATCCATCATCATGAGGTCATCAGTCCTAAGTCTGGTTGGACGCTAACCTCCAGCTTCTCCTATCTTGTGCTAACCTACGCATTTCGCTAATTGTGCTACAACCTACATCCCTTACTATTTGCGAGCAGTAGTCTAATCTAGGCCTACCTTTACCTCTCTTCACTCCTATTTCTGCCTCCAAAATATCGCGGACTATTCCCCCATGTCTCAGAAAGTGGCCTACCATTCTATCTCTTCTCTTCTTTATGTTTTTCCATATACTTCTTTTCTCGCCGACTTTCTCCAATACATCTTCGTTTCTAACCCTATCAGTCCACGGTATTTTCATCATTCTTCGATAACACCACATCTCAAAAGCTTCTAATTTCTTCCTACATGCTTCCCCTACCGTCCAGGCTTCGCAACCGTATAGTGCCGTGATCTATACATATATTTTCAAAAATCTCTTCCCTGTTTCTAAGTTTATTACCCCCGAGCATAAAAGTGCTTTCTTTTTGTTAAAAGCTCCTCGACCCTGCGCTATTCTTTGTTTTATATCTTTATCGCTTCTTCCATCCCAATTTATTTTACTTCCTAAATAAGTGAAATATTTAACATCCTCCAATCTTTCATTATTAATTTGTACTTTCGTTTTTGCTCTGCTCTCGCGCCCTATGCACACTAACACTTTAGTTTTGTTTTTATTCACTCTCATTCCGTATTCCTCTGTCAACACTGCCTCCATTTCGTTCAACGCTGATTCTAATTCCTCCTTACTAGATGCTAATACTGCTATATCATCCGCGAATCTCAGCATTTTTAGTTTCTGTCCCTGTACTTTAATCCCGAAATCCACTCTATCTTTTACCACATTAATCGCCTCTTCGATGTACAGATTAAAAATTAGTAGTGATAGCGTACATCTTTGTCTTACTCCTTTCCTAATACCAACTTCCCTTTTTTTCCCCTTCTACTTCTATAACAGCAGTTTGCTCTTTATATAGATTGTGTACTACTCTCCTATCTCTATACTTCATTCCCACGCTCTTTAGTATCTCGAACATTTTTTCCCATCTTACGTTATCAAAAGCTTTTTCTAAATCTACAAATCCTATATAAGCGTTCTTTCCTTTTTCTATTGTTTTCTCTAACATTACTCTTAGCGCTAGAATAGTTTCGCGAGTTCCCTTATTTCGCCTAAACCCGAATTGGTCTTCTTCTAGTATTTCCTCCGCTCTATTTTCCATCCTCTTCTGCACTATTCTGGTTAAAATTTTTGACGCATGGGAGATTAGGCTAATCGTTCTAAAGTTCTCGCATTTGTCGGCTCCTCTCTTTTTCGGTATAGTAACGATAATGTTCCTCTTATAATCCTCCGGCATCTCGCCCGTTTCGTATATGTATTTTACCAGTTTAAACATCCTATTTGCTACTTTCTGTCCCGCACATTTCAAAATTTCCGCCTGTATTTTATCTACACCCGGCGTTCTACTGTTCTTTAGCCCCCTTAGTGCTATTTCAAATTCCTCTAGCATCGATAGGGAAGATGTAGGACATCTTCCCTATCGATGCTAGATTCTTCCTCTAATGTCTCTCCTAATTCCTGACCCTCGTATAAATTTCCTAAGTACTGCTTCCATCTATCCGCTTTCTCCTCTCTTCCGATCAGTATATCCCCCGATTGACTCCTAACGTTTCTACTTATTGTTCCTATATCCCTGAAGTTCTTCTTAATTATTTTGTAAGCCTCATCGGTCTTACCTACTTGCAGCTTATCTTCTACTTCTTTGCATTTATCCTCTATCCATCGTTCTTTTGCTTTTCCACATTTTCTAATGATTTCCCACTTTATTGCCATATAAGCTTTCAGTCCTTCCTCGTCTCATCTGTTTTTGTAGCCTCGTCTCTTTTGCATTAAGTTTAAGGTTTCGTCCGTTATCCAGGGCTTCCTAGCTTCCCTATTCTTGTGTCCTAAAACGTCCGTAGCCGCGGAATCTAGACTATTATTGATACCCTCCCACTCAGTTTCTGCGTTCTTGATTTCGTCATTACTCGCTTTATTTATTAGTTGATCTGTTTTCTCCTGGAACTTATCTTTCATATTCTGATTCCTCAATATGTCTACATTTATACGTTTCTTATCCTTCCGAGTTTTCAGATTTTTGAACTTTAATCTATCTTTCATGACTACCAAGTTGTGGTCGCTGTCTACATCTGCTCCTGGATAACTCTTACAGTCTTTTACTTGATTTCTAAATATCTTCCTAACCAGAATGTAGTCTATCTGATACCTGTCTATCCCTCCTGGCACTTTCCAGGTGTACCGCCTCCTAACGTGATTCTTGAACAATGTGTTCGCGACTACCATCTTGTGCTTTTCACAGAATTCTATCAGTCTACTACCTCTCTCGCTTCTGTTTCCTAATCCATAAGAACCTACAAATTCTCCTTCTTTCCCCTCACCTACGACTGCGTTAAAATCTCCCACTATTATTAAATTTTCATGACCCCTCACAAACCCTATTACCTGCTCTATGTCCGAATAAACGGCTTCTAACTCTTCCTTACTGTGGCTAGAAGTAGGCATGTATACTTGCACTATTACTGTTTTCACTGGTTTCGAATCTAACATGACCATCATTACTCTCTCGCTGTATTGTAGGTAGCTATCTACACACTATCCTGCGTTCTTCCTCATAACGATTCCTACTCCCGCGTTTCCATTTACCGATCCTGTGTGTATTACCCTATAGTCACCGCTCCAAAAACCTCCTACTTCCGACCAGCGCATCTCACTTATACCTACTATATCTAATCCTAACCTATCCATTTATATCTTCAGATTCTCTGGTTTCCCTGCCTGTCTCATGTTTCTGACATTCCACGCTCCGACTCGTGAAATGCTGCACCTCTTACTATCCCTACTATTGCCCTACTCGATCATATGTCTCGGAACAGTCCTCACCCGGAGATCCGAACGGAGGACTATTTTACCTCCGGTGTTTTTTCCCCAGGAGACGCCATCATTATTTGGGATAAGCTTTCTGTTAGCTGTTCTGAGGATTATAATGTGGTGGTTTCCTCTTGCCTTCCACATCGCAGTCGTGTGTGTCATAGCACCATACCAACCCCCACGGTATCTGCCACTATGACTACTGAAAGAGCTGCTGCCCTCCTTCAGGGACTTGTCTTAGTCCGGTTTTTCAATAAGGACCTCCCCACTATGGTTAAACCTATGGTACGGCTCCTTAAATCATCAAAACGCGCAAGCCGATCCACCCGTTCTAGTTTGCACTAGAACTTCGTCAAGGTGCAAGTCCTATCGGATCGGATCGGCAAGTCCTATCGGAGTGAATTTTCGATACGTTTTCCTGAAATATAGCCATTTAATGAATTAATTTTAGGGTTCTATTAACCAAGAGGATAACTCCTGATCGATAGAAGGAGCGATCATTTTGGAATCAAAAGCATAATTAATTCATCATTACATTAATTCTTTATTGCTTAGAATTAGTTAGAACTAGTTATTAAAAGTGGCTCATTACATTCTTTCTCGGTGCTACACCGCTGTGTGAATTTGACGTTTATGTGGCAAAGTTTTACATCACATTTTAGACAATATACGAGTCATATACAGCTTTTTGTGTTAATCTTTGTCGAATATGAATATAATAAATATGGTAGATGAATGATGATGGTATATGGTCGAATCTATGGTTATATTATAGGGTTAAACGACCATTGAAATTTCCAAGTTAAATCCGGTTTTTAACAAAAATGTTCTTACTTATTTCGTTTAAAACTATTCATATAAAATTTATATGAATAATTATAAATAAAAGTAAATAAAATTAAAGTTAAAAAATTGGTAACAATGGTAACTGCCAATAACTTATGGGTTATTTTTATTAGATTTCGATAGAATTTATGTATAAGTATATGGTATAAGTATAGAATTTATTTACGTATATGGTCATGACATAAAAAAATTAAGCCACAAAGTTTTTGTTAATATACTTATTTTGGTGATTTGAAGTCACGAATCTGCAAAGTCACGAACAAAGTCATCCAACTATCAATGCAGTTACGTTAGTGACTTTTTAATCAAGATCTACCAAATTGATTGCGAAATGTTTGTGCTGTCACTGTTACCAGTTTCAGCTGTCAAAAATCACACAAGTGATACCTAAAAATTTCAAGTAAATCCCTGCGTGATTCCAAAAATTATAAGATAAATGCCACGTTCATGTTTGTTAATTTTAGAACCTTACGAGTTTTAGAACGTATCTTGTACATCATGAATAGCACAGTGTCTCGATTAAATATGTATGTTATATGTCTTCCCATCAAGAAGAATCTTGGTGTGTGTTTTCGCCATAACTTTCCGCATAATATGAGCCCTTCCCAATATACTATATATTGGGTCAAAACAAAATATTTGCATATTTCAGATATTTGACAGTTTATTTTTTTCTATTTATTTTTTTTTATTTAATACTGTCTAATTAGTAAATTAACAATAAATTAAGTCAATCAGCAACACAAAAAACAAAATAGTTATTTATAACAAACCTTATAACATATCAGAGTGATCAAAATGTGTGAAAACTAGTGACAACTAAATATTGGGACACAGTAAGAATTCTTACTTCTAATATGGAGTAACGCCTTCCTTAGATTTTATTACCGCTCGAATTCGGTTGGGCATTGAGTCGACCAAGAATCTGCATAGTTCAGGGGTAAATCCATTCCAAAAATATTCTATTTTCGGTTTAAGTTCTGGTAATGTCCGTTGTTGATTACTCCTTAATGTATGTTTCATTATATGCCATAGTGTTTCAATGACATTAAGATCAGAACTGTTGGAAGGCCAAGAAAGAACATTTAGGTTGTGGTCTTCAAACCACATTCTTGAGGTTTTGTCTGTGTGACAGGCCGCCCCATCCTGCTAAAAAATGTAATTTTCTCCAATATTTAACTTCACAATACTTGGTAGTAGACTGTTTTGAAGTATTTATTGATATCTCGCAGTATTCACGGTACAATCAATAAATTAAAAACATCCTAATCTTAAAGCGGCCATACAAACCCAAATCATTACACCCTTAGGAAATTTTACCGTGCATTTTAAGCAATCTTGGTGGAAAGCTTCATGTTTAGTGCGAATTACGCGTTTGTGGTTATCACCAACACAAATATCGAACTTCGATTAGTTGCTAAAAATTACTCTAGGCTAATCTTCTACCGACCAAGACAGTTTTGATTTTGCCCATGTGAGCCTGGCTTGCTTTTGTTTAGCCGTTAACAGTGGCTTTGTCTTTGCCTATAAAAAATGAAAAATTTTTAAAACACACTTTTAATTGTTACCTGTAATTCAACCATATAAAACTTTAGTCCACATTAATGTATCCACTTGCGACAATATTCCCTTGACTTGTCCAGTTTCATGATTCCATTCAGCCCTAACTTTCCTTGCTGTATTTCTTCGGCCTTTTTTGCACATTTTTACTAATATTCTCTTATTCCTATCAGAAACTATTATTGAATGACCCGGACTATTACCTTTTTTATCTAGAATACTTCCGGCTTCCTAGTAATGCTTAATTATATTTCACACTGTAGTTTTAGGAATATTAAGTTCATCCGCCGCTTCATGTATAGTTTTATTGCGGCAATAAATTTAAGCACCAACTAACGAATTTTGGAACTTGTAGAGATACCACGTACCATTTTGTTTGATAAATGCAGTGATTCACTCAATACGATAAGAAATTAACTGCAGAATAAACTGACATCTCTTGTAATCCCCGCAGCATTTTTGCAGCTTATTTGCCTTATCTTGTTTCATTTTTAGGAGTTCCCTTACGTTGTTCCAATATTTAGTTGTCACTAGTTTTCACACATCTTGATCAGTCTTGCATGTTATACGGGTTTTGTACGTTAGTATTTTGATTTTGACGTGTTGCTGATTGAGATCATTTATTGTTAATCCACTAATTAAACAGTATTAAATAAAACAAAAATAAGTAGAAAAAGTTTATTGTCAAATATCTGAAATAAGCGCGTATTTTGTTTTGTCCCAATATATAGTTGTTATTGCATATTTTTATAGTGAGCCAAGACACGATATTGTTTTGAAATATGTAACACCATCTAATAAGATACTACATTGAGAGGTCTGGAAGTAGTTATTTAAAATAAATTATATTTAGACTATGATTGTAGTTTCATTTTTATAACTTTATAATAACTTTTATCATACTGTCATTTCAAGGTAAAACATAAATCGGAGAAAGAATACAGTTCACACACTTTTATTAGTACTAGCAAGAGATGAGATAAATAAAGTAAATCGACTGTAGCTAAACTAACCACAATCTGACTGATTATTATCTGTCTGTTATTATTACTGATTAATGAACTTAATTAACTAAGCAACATAACTATTGATTATGTTGGAAATCTATTAATGAATACGTTATATACTTCATGTCTTATTGTATAATATTTATAGGTAAATATACTTAAAATATGTGTCATATATTACACATAGATGAAAATTCTTATTTATAGTAACCAAAACGCAATTATGGAGCAGTGATTCTTTTTGTAAAAATTACTTTAAAATTCTATGGTCATCGATATCTCTTCACATTCTAGTGCTAATGTCATTATGTTATTAATATATTACAAAGAATTTCTCTAGAAGAAGAAGTAAAACTCTTATAAAGCAGCTGAATTCTCCTTGTGAAGAAGAAAGGTTCTGAAAACTGCCTTCAGAACTAATATCATTATTATACTTTTATTATTTCCTGCAATATATTTGTACTTACACTAACAACTGGATTATCAAAGCCTCCCATATTATATGTCCAGTGTATAGTGGGAATCACACCATAGCAAGCCCAAGCTACAAAAACAATCATCTTCACGTTGGAGTTAACATTGAATCTGGGAATTTGCAGAATCATTGCCAGAATGAAAATGAGAGTTACGGTTGAGAGATAAAAGTTTTGAAGTTCCTAAAACAGAAGGCAATATTACAATCAAAAACTAGTTCACATAGGTGTGGAATAGCGAGGTCCTCACTGCCTTATATCATAAAGGTAATGAAATAAGTTTATTAAATGTTTTTTTTGTCAATATACATGATGCTTATCTATCTATGAAATGCTAATGCTAGAAATCGACAAAATATCCAAATAAGATGTTAACAGTATTGCTTTTTTGCTATTATTTTGAACTCTATTATTATAGACCTACGATTTATTATAAACTACTGCATTAACTATCAAGATATCAAAATTTATATTGGTTACAGGTGGTCGTGGATTGATTTTGATTTTATTGTAATCTTAAACAGTTTTAAATTATGATTTCACCACAGAACACAAAATCCACATGACTGAATCCTCGATTTTCGATCTACTAGGTAATGGGATTTGAGAATATACCAGCGCTTTGAACAATATATGTACTTAAAAGCATATCCTGAACTTGCAGTATTACTAATGAATTTTTAACCATGTCTCATCAATATTGTTCTTCGTGAGACTGGCTCTGTAGCTCAAAAAGGTGCTGGTAGACTTAATAGTTCGTACAGAAGTTATTGATAGTATAGCACTGATAGTCCTTATTTCTTAACTCGATTACATTACAAAATTATGTAAAATTATATATATCGCAAGAGTATAATTCGGCCTGCTCTTTTCAATTTCACCATGAAAACAGAATGGTATAGAAACAAAATTTGTGACTGAATATTTGTCAACATCTAGATGATGAAGAACTTTATGATCACTTTCAGCAAGATTTTACAACAACACATTATACACGAAACAGTGTAGTTTTCTTGCGCCAATCTTCCACCATCAAACAAAAATATCAACAAGTGTCCCTGTTTAACTATAATAGACTATTTTCTGTTCCCTTATTTAAAAAATTGGATATTCAGAACTATAATGTGCAAAAATTAAAACAAAGCATTGTTGAGGAACATGAAATCATAATGCTAGAAATGCTAAAAAAGGCCCTTGATAGCATAAGAAGATGAGTAAATGTATACCTTGAACAAGGCTTCATAATGAAGCATTTGAAGAATCATTTGTTAATAATAATGTTATTAGTCTCTTATTTTAATTTTCAAACTTGCATTTTATTATTATTTTATCTCCAATTAATAATATGTTTGCATGTTATCAATGAATGATCATGTTATTCATGACATGTGACTTTCATAGGATGATTTCAAAGGGATGATATAAAAGTTAACATGGATGTTTTCCATTTCATGACCACCTTGACATAAAAATGATTTTATCATTTTTATATCGGTACTACATTACATATATTTAGATGTTATTTATTTCTATTTGTTTTCATTTGATTTCACATTATGGTACGAACTTTATGGTGGAACTAGCAGATACTGCTATTATGGTGATATGTAGCAATACTATGTAATTTTAAGTCCGAACTGTGTCATCGTAGAATTGCTCCCAGTACTATATGGTTGCAGCAAAACGATGTGGTAGCGCATACAAGCAGAACAAGAATGGATAAAAGGAATGTTTGCTAGGTGTATTGTTTCGCAACATGGCAATTTACGTATGTAAATCTTATGTAAACTTAATTTACGTATTTATATGGTATCTTGAATTTTCTCTGAATTTAAACTTTTGTAATTATTGGTTAAAGGGTTACCTTAGAAGTAAAGCGAATTCGTATCGATCAGGTAACCTTGTTTAAATGAAAATAGAAAACGACAACATTTCTGTAATTCCTGGAGAAATTATCACAAGAGTAATCAAGCGCGCGTAGAACAATACGTACGCAATGGTGGTGCTCAAAATAAGTCGTCATCCTTTCGAAAAACAATGGACGCAATTGTACTTGTAGCACGTGATAGAAGTTTACGCGACATTGCTAAGTCTCATGATATTAGTTAAATTTAAAATAAAACATACCTCAGCGAGCACTTGTTACATCTCAGTGAACGTGTGCAACTACTAATATAAAGCCCATTCTCTTCCTAGCGACTACCTCTAACTGTAGGTAGTCTTTGCTAGGTTACTGATCCTCTCCGATAGTGTGTGGAAAATAGTTTTGATTATTATCGATACAAACATGTTTTTATTTATACCATGAAATTTCATAATTTAATTTCAGATTTACGTTTATACACATATATACACGTAGGTGAATGTATGGTTACTCACGGTAAATTATTAATAACGGTCATCGCCGTATGAAATAAGAGCCTATAAGACCCCTAAAATATCTGCCTCAAGAAATTTGACTTGTGGAACATGCCGAACGATTGTAAATAAGAACTTAGATATGCATCCATATAAGACGCAATCATATGATTGAGTGTTATATGGATCCCATTAACCGATAAACCAGTCTAAACATTTTGCGTACGATCAATGGTTTGTTAATAATATAAAATGACGATTTTCCAAAGCTTCTTTTCTTGCCTACTCGTGGTTTCATCTTGCAGGGTACGGTAATTCCCAGAATTAGCACAATAGTGCATTTGTCATGATCCTTACATACATATACATTCTTAAATAAAACCTTATATTCTTCAGACGTTAATTCACTTGAGAAACCATCAGGTTATTACGCCCCACCCTGTATAGTGATTATATTAGACCTTATACCTACCTCATCACACCAAAAAGCGTAATATATTCCTGATGTGTAGATGGCTAAAAGGGATAACGCTATACCAAATAAATCATAGGACAAAAATAGATGGCAATCCGTTTCAGATCTACATGAAAATATATGGTATAAAGCTGAGAGCGCCATACATGCCTAAAATAAGAAAGACATAATGACATCACTGTCGGAATGGTAGCAACTAGTGTGGTAATAAAAGGAATTGTAAAAAGAAACATTTCGTATTTCCACATATAAATTTAACATGATTTATTTTATCTCTTACCTGAAAGCATACTAAAACAAATCCTACAATTACTTTATCACCAAACGGGGCTTGTACTTTTATTATTACCAGGTCGTATATCGTGAGAGCTACAAAGAGGACCAATCCGAATATATGCGACCATATATTGACTGTCTCATTTGTCCACCAAAATATACTGAAATAGAAAAAAAAAATTAATTAACAAAAATGAACAAATTAGAGTAAAGGGTATGTTATATTTAAATGTAATATTTTTGCTTGAGTACAAATTCACAAAATTGGATGGCACACATGGATAGAAAACCTATACATCAAGTTATGTTACCATCATCGAGTTATCATCAACCATTTTATATAATTATTTTAATAAATTCCGCGTCTGTAATTTCCAAGAAAGTCAATGGTTTCTAACTAATACTGCTAACTAAATGCTGTATTTTGTTCAGACATTGTTATACTTATTTTGTGAAATAAAGAACACAGTAATTCGTCTCACAGTAGGGTACAATGGTGTATATATCGATAAAATAGTCTCTTGCTGTCATTGAAGCAAATAACATGGCTGCGATAGGTAGTGCAAGTTTCGAATTCTTTATATTGTCACAATGGCACCCAAACGTAAATGACTACGGGGCCAGATTGACAGTTGAACTTGACTTGAATAGTGATGTACTTGTCCTCGACTTTATGTGTAACCCTTCCCTCCACAAGCTAACGCTTTAGAGGAGAGAAGTCTACTTTTGTGTGTCCAAACATAGCATAAGTCAGGCAGTGTACAGCTATGAAACACGTTGCTTTAAATTTTCAAATATTTACTTTATAACACTATTTTTTTTACTAATATACTTAACTTCGAGAGATCTAAATGGTTACATTTCTAAAATGAATCCATTAAATGAGAAAACAAACCAACGATACTATGTGATTGCTATGTGAGTACCATTGGTGGGTTCGTTTCTCAAGATACACGTTTTAGTTTTATACGTTTTATTTCATAAGCCCCTACTATGATGAGTGTTCAGTTTTGTTAAAAATAGAGGAAACTCTGATTATGTGTTAAAAACATACCTTTCTAGACACAAATCAGTATTCAAAATTCCTCTATAGCCAGACAAAATGTAAGAGTTGTGCTTCATATATTCAGGTGCATGCTCAAACAATAACAGTTGTCTAGATTTTTCATAATAAATTTCCTCATATAAAATTTCCTTTGAAACTTTCTCATCTTTGCAAAGATCGGGAGCCAGATCTTCTAATAGCGATTGCGTGTGATCGTGAAGTCCATATACCTGAAAAAGTGATCAATTAAAATAACTATTTACAACTAACTGTGTAAACAACTACACAATACATTGTGTAGCTACAATGTATTATATAAATAAATATGTTGAGATTATATAAATAAATATGTTAAGTACTATAACTCCTGGTATAAAGAAATATGAAAAATAATTATGCATCACTTGTTATTGCATATCATTAGTTCTACATACAGCTATATATTTTTTAAATATGAAATGTAGAAAAATGCATAAAGTAATAGTTAATTGTGTAAGATAATTTTATTAACAATTGTTTCACATATCGTCCGTTAATAAAATTTAATTATGTAAGATGATTGAAATAAAATAAGTTTATTGTTCTTTATTTGTATTACAGCCCATTGTCCTTTTTTTTCTAAGAACTACCTATCTGATATCTTGAAAATTATGGATTCCACTCATAGACTATACTCGTATTTCTTCCAAACGATAAATTTACGTATACCTACGACATGACAACTTATGATTTCCTATTATTTAATTTAATTTACTACATAGTTCAGATGATTGGCAACCAACACATCTCTATGTAGATCTGTTTATCAAGAATGTACGGTATGATACAATTGTTTTGTTAACTTCGCAAATGATTTGTTTCAGAAAAGCATGGAAAATTATATTACGCTTTAGTTGGATTTAGAATTAGTTTGCTAGGAAAGAAATCTTCTACTACACTATCACACAGTCTCCAATAATGCTTTAATTATAATCTGCTGTCTAATTAATATATTACTTAATATATTATTAATTATATTATAATTAATATAATATAATTAATTATATTAATTATAATATAATTAATAATATTAATTAATTATTATAAAAAATAGTGTGTCTCGCCTTTCTAAATACACAATTGAAGTGCAACTTATGAAGGAGATGTTAGGAATTGAGTTTCAAAGTAATTATTAGAGTTGTGTTTTATAATATGATATTATTGGTTTATTGGATAATTTTCTTTTACAAATGTCACACGTGGCTTATGATAACTAAAATGCGATACAAATATTTGCGTTTCTACTGTGTATAAATATTTACTAAAAATAGCGTCTATTGTTGTTCCATGTTTCATCGTTGATGTCGCAGGATCACTCGACATTATCAGATCAAAATCTTCTCTCAAAAAAGTTATAAAAGATGCTGATGATTCTGCGGCAAAATTTATACTGAAATTTCCCTCAAGAATCATAGGAATTTTTTCAAAACCCAAATTAAGTATTGTAGCTACTTCTGATGAATATGTAAGTAGATTTGGGTGGAGAAACGAAATTATTTTTTTAATAGATTGGTTTGGAGAAACATACATAATGCACAGCCACTCATTCCTTACACCACGAACGCACAAGCCTATGCATATCCTATCTACGCTACTCTCGTTCATTCGTATGCACTGCTTGTATCCCCTACATCAAAGTGTTTCACTTTGAATTCCGTTTCAGTTATTTGGACTCACTACCTCGCTATAGAAGTTTCACTTCAAAAACGATTTCCAAATTAATATGTCGTTTCTTAGTGGTGCAAGACGCCTCAACTCAAAGAAAGTAAAAATGACTGAGAACAAGGATACATGTAAAAACTAGTCGATACTTTATCTACCAAGTCGTACTGTTTTGCTATTTACATATTTATAATATCTTGTTCCTTGTTCCTTCCATGAATGAAATTGAATCGGGATGATGGTAAACTCTGGTAAGCAAACGAGCATATGGATTAACTTATAATGAGGCAAGTATCACCGGATTACAACATCAGAAATTACGATATTCTGTAAAGCATATGCGATTATTTACATCTACGTCATTCTTAATTGTTATAAAATGGTCGTTCCCTATATATAGTTAAATTTATGAATCTAAATGATACTACATATCGTTCGGCTGCAGAAAATTGTTTGGTTCAATTAAAAATAATCAGTTCTATAAAATTGATTCAGATATTTTACTTATTTTCCTGGAAAACAAACATAAAAATATAAAAACAATCAAAACCAAATTAATTGTTGAAATCTTAAGTAAAACATAATTGAAAAACACCTGATTACTAGGTACACATTTTTGCAAAGACTATGAGTATCATGTAACAGTATTCATACATAGGATTATGTATTATTATTCATACATTAGATTATAATTGTAGCAGGAGTTTAGAACTTAATTTTAGTTTTAGAACATTTCTTGATAATTATGTGTTGGTCGGCAACTGCTTATTTCCTTTTATATCGACGGTTTCCACCTACAACCAGGACTTTTACAATACAACAGGACGGTTTTCATTGTCAATCATTGTTCATTATCTCAGAAGTCTCAGAAGAGATTCGTGGTGGATTTAATCTCCTCATATTCAATAGAATGGTACTGTATGTGTGCATATGTGGAAACTTTCCTTTACACATACTTTTTAGTTATATTCTGAACTTGTTTCCATTTACAGCATTTATCTCAATAATTTCTAATGTCTATATATTAGTATCATATCACCTCAATGAAAGACACATTTTTAAAAACAATGATAGGCCACAATCGGCTTATTATTCATAATGTTCATCTTTTCTGATATAAGTAATGCACTGTTTACAACTGATAGTAACAAAATGAAATCGTAAACATTTTTCCAGGCATAGTATAGCATGGAGTATATAGCTTATTGACTCATGTGGATATGGGTATTTGCAAATCGATATTTTGGCTTAATTCCTGTTCTTTTTTGGAATTTATTGCATATAAGTTGACGTCTTCCTCTCCATTTGGAATTTACCTACTCAGAGTAAGAAATAAGCAGTGAGAAATCTGTCGGTTTTGGATTTAATAACATTTACTGTCTAGTAGATTGATTTGGTCAAATTCATTAATTAACTACTCTACCACTTGGTAGACTACTACTACTACTAGTGGATATGGAACTACCGTACGTTTCATCCTTGACTCCAAGAAAGCTCTGTTAAATATGCATCTGCTAAATACTCATATCATCTGATGAATATCTTGTGGTAATATATTGAAAACATAGCTTGTAAAATAATAACGAAATTTGAATCATTCATTATAGAAGGCTTTCTATAATTTTTTATAATTAAATTTTCTCTTTCGACTTTATTATAGGACATATTTTTCCATTCTTTTGTAGTTTACTCGTATTTTTAGACGAATTTAATCATACCATATCCATTAAGGCGTTCCTGTAAAATAAAATTTTTTTATTTTACAGGAACTTTTTTTTTATAAATACTTTTAGGTATTTTTTTAAATAGAAAATTTATATAGCCTGATAGTTTGAAAATACTTTAATAACAAACTTAATAAACAAAAATTTTGTGATAGATAATGAAAATTAGCAGGTTGATGTAGAATAAATAGTATATTTAAAAGCTTGTACATTAAAAAATACAAAATAGTTTTTTTTAATTCATAATTGCATGAATATTCATAAATATTCTGATGAAATCCGTAGTGCAAAATAATAAAATGGTGACCTAATAACTTAAAAATTAGTAGACGTGTTTAAAATTTATATAAATATCAATGCTCCTACCATAAACTCTACCAATGAGAGTTTCATTTTAAATGAAAAAATTATCTATGTTTAGCATTAATAAGATAATCCAAAAAAGGTTTAGAACATCGATATAGCTTGTAGTATATAAGTAACTTTATTACTAATAGTAATACATTAATCAATAATGATATATGCATACAGGATTTTAACATTTTGGAATTGATGATGATGGAGTTGATGGTTAAAATTCAGAAAGTAAATATATTATTGAAAAAAACCATCCCTCTTTAGTTATACAACTTTACTGTCTTTACAAGATACCATCTTTAGTTATACAAATCCATCCAAATCCAAAACTAAATGTTTATTTTATAACCCTTCTTCAAGAGAATATCCATCTGAATGTGTCATGGGTACAATCTCGATATCTTTTATCCCGCGATCCAAAGAGAAAGATCGATAGATCGATCGGTGTTATAGGTCAAGTGGTGTAGTAGATAACTCTCTTGAGTTTCCGGTTAAATTCCAAGAGGCGATAAGAATTAGGTGTCTTCTTTTCACATGACTACTTGACTTTCGATTCGAATCCGAATTCACATGAATGTTTGTAGCATTATGTATGGCCGAATTTTCTGAGAATAAATTATCCCACAATTACCTCACAAATAATCTCCAAGCTCCCTGGAGTAATTTGGAGTAATGATAGATTAATCTGGCAAAATTACAATCGCTTCGGATTGGCCTAGATTGCCGGCTCGGAGTAATCTGGGCGTGGTAGGTTCAATTCCCACATCAGTCAGTTGGGCGGGTCGGTATGTGTCCATGTGAATGTCGGCATAAAAACAAAGCCGCAGAAAGAACGGAAAAATAATGTATAGAAATAAATGTATTGTCTTTTTTTATCTTTAATAATATGAATATTATTCAATAAAAATCCGCTACTGCTTATTTAACATTCAGTTTAACAAAGCCTTCTGCTGTCCTAATATTCCTAATATTTAAAAATTATAATATTTAATATATAATAATAAACATAATTTAAAATTACAATAGTTTAAAAGTACATTTGTTAGCGAAATATATGTTTTAACGCTCATTCAAATTGGAAAGTGTTCAATGAATTTAACGTAAATGTTTTATGTTAAATGAAGTATACGTAATCACGAATACCATGCCCTTTTATAATATCGTAAATACTGAAAATAATAATCTTATGTAAGGTACATATGTATATGTTTTTATTAATCTCCTGGACGGATTTCTGAGACGAAAATTGGTATGGATCCCAAGATCACCAGGTTCGGAATCCCTGAACAATATTCCCTAGCTATTGCACGAGTCATCACGTACATATATTAATTATTATTTTTTTACATTAGTATCTGTAAGCTATAAGTTCTTATAAAAACATTACTTACATATTAACTAAATCACTGACTTACAGCAATCTGAATACTGACAAAGAAAATATTCAATATTTTCATGGGCTCTTCCGAAATTTTAAACTCAAAAAATAACTTAATGCTACAATTAAGTCTGGCAACTGAATTGATGACGACATATATGTTGTTATTAAAACTTTAATAAGTCAGCTATTAAAAGTTCAATATTACGTACTATCTATAATTATGATTGTTGTTAAATAATACATAATTTCTTGCAAAATACCGTATTTGGAATTGGCGTTCCAATTTATATTTATTCAAGTAGAGCGTATATTCCAAACTTTAAACTTAAATAAACCAGTTTCTATTATGAAACAGAAATAAATCTAAACTAGTTTCTATTATTTTTCTGTGAATTTAACACGTTGGCTAAATACTAACATATCTGCGAGGCGAATATGCCTTCAAAAGGAAACGCAAACTCCGCCGCCTTTAGCTTTGTTTAGTTCAGTGGTCTGTAGTAGGTGGCAGGAAGTGAGATCAGAAGCTGTCACCTGCAGAAGCAGCTGTCAGTCTTGTGGCGTCAGCGTCGCTTAGCGTGCTCGAGTAGTAGGAAGATAGAAACATCAGGAGGTAATTCAGCAGGCAGCAGGAAATGTATAACCGTATTTATTATTAGTCGACTTGAATGTGTTTTTTAGTTTAGACATAATTATTTATATAAATATATTATGTACATGTCTTTTTCAAATTCACTGTTAATTTATTTATGAACATAAAGGTGTGAACATTCGCATATTCTTTATATTTACATAGTATCAATTTTTGTTTTATGCCTCCTTAACGATAAATTATAAGAATATTAACGGAACTTGAGCTATGGCACACCAATGTAAAATGGGAACAAATATAATGTACACCAGATTAAACCATGCATCCCTAGCCCTGTCCACCAAAAAAATTATTGAACAATAAAAAATCTTAATGGAACCCAAATTATTATACTTCGGAAAACGAGAACAGCACTACTAAAATTGCAATGTTGCGTATTATTTTACCATTGCTTACATTTTACTTTCTATATGTCTATCGATTTTACTAAATGTTCACCAAATTCAAAACGCTCAAATTCCGCATCCGTGCTGTATATAATAAATATTCGTGCTATCCATTTATATTTATTCTTTCTCGAAAAAACTACTTGTGCGTCAAATAATTATTATGTTACTCCAAAAATTAAATATGCTCGCGCATCTCTGCCTGTTGGTTCCAGACAAGTTTTTGCAGGCTTTAGCTTGCAGTCGCACACTATGCTTGGTAGCTTTTACAGTGTGTGTAACCAGTGTATTGCCATATGATAAACTAAAATTTCCGATGAAAGTTTACCAGGGCCGAGTAGTGTTCCAGACGAAGTTCCGCTGTTTCGTTCTTTTTCGGAGTCAGATGGAGAAGCTCATACGGTACAGCCTAAAAGACGGCGCAAGCAAGGTAGAATTTGGTGTCTTGAAAGAAAATTTTCGAACATTAAAAGTGCCGAAGAATTTATTAGAAATGAAAAACTGTGGTCCTTTCAGAAATGCCACTCTACGGTAGAAGGCGTAAAGCGATATTAAGCCAAAAGTCGGGCAATCCAATGTTCAACTGCACTCTATTTATTGCTTGATGCATCCAGTGACGAGATAATATTATTTCGAACTGAAAAAGCTCATGATCATCAAAATTTGAAGTCCCAATCGAAATGTGGGTTGAGTAATGAGACGAAAAAAGAAATAGACAAATTGTACGAATTACGTTTGAAGCCCAAGTCTATTATGAGCAATTTGAGCAAAATACAAGGGTTGACTTTACCGCCTATGAAACAATTGAACAATTATCTTACAATTTTACGTAAAAAGAAGTATGGATCTGCAGTAATCAGCTTAGGAGAACTAGAATCCTGGTTAGTGACCATCTCAGAAATACCTTCCGATGATCATCAAGTTATTGTTGCTGCATATGAAGTTTCTAAAGACGATTCAAATTCAAGCTTCAAATTTTTGTTATCGACCAAATATTTAATTGGTCTATCGCGGCAATGCAAAGTTATTCATGCTGATGCGACCTATAAACTTATTTGGCAGGGGTTTCCAATACTCATAGTTGGAACCACGGATAGAGACAAACATTTTCACTCCTTTGGTCTTGTTACAACCACAGAACAAACAAATGATTTTGTGTTTTTATTTCAAACGTTAAAGAATACAGTTCTCTCACTGTTTTCCTACGATTTAACTTGTAAGGTTTTGGTATGTGATGCAGCCAAAAGTATCCAAAATGCGTTTGTGCAAGTATTCGGTCAGGATACAATTATACGAATGTGCTGGGCGCATGCAAAAAAGAAGATGCAAGTACGAGTTGAGCAATCTGTGCAAAAGAAGTGCCAGAGGGACATACTAAAGGATATTTATTTTTTGCAATGTGCTTCAACAACAAAGGTTTTTGACAGGGTCCGTGAAAAATTTCTAGATAAATGGAAAGGCGAAAAAAATTTTGTACTTTATTTCAAAGACGAATGGCTTACTAAAAATCGTTGTTGGTATTTGGGTGCCGCACCGAGGACACCTGCCACAAACAATGCATTGGAGTCTTTTAACAGAATAATAAAGAAGACAAAGGTACACTTTCAATGAATGGCGTAATTTGGTATCGTTAACTTTGTTATTATTTTTAGGTACACTTCATGAACGCCATCCGCTGGCTCGATTCTTAATAATTGCTTCAGAAATGGTGAGGGATTGGTCTAATGAGTACACTATAAACAACGAGCGAGAGTTTAGCCACTTGCCAACGATGGCTTTGAAAATGTGGACAAAAGCTTATCAGTGGGCCAAACTGCCTAAAAAAATATCGTTAAAACATGCTAGTGAAATGAAACGGTGTTACCGAATTCCAGGTGGAGATGCAATGGAATGTGAAACTTTTGAAGATATGTGGGAGGCGTTTGACGACTACAAAAAACAACATTTCAGTAGGTGGGAAGTACAGTTACCACAGGACGACTCTGACTGGTTAAATGGCACATGCAATTGTCCAGATTACCTTAGAAATTACATTTGCAAACATTTAGCGGGGTTAGCAATTCGTCTGAAACTTGTTGAACCACCTACTGAAGCAAGGAATGTACCAATAGGAGAAAAACGAAGAAGAGGACGGCCAACTAAAGCTAAGAAAGCCTTAATAGTGCAATAAAAGTGCTTGTTTAATTTTCATTTTTGTTTCGTGAATGTTGTGTTTCATTTTATGTTAAAAAATTATATTGTTTTATTTCTAAGAATTCGTAACACTAAGTTTCGTTTTTGTTTCGTGAATTTTATGTTGCATTTTTAATATATTGATTTATTTTCATGAATTCTTTACTTATTTCTTTTCCCCCATTTATTAACGAGACCTAATAAAATACGATAGTTTTTACTTATAAGTGAAATTTAGGGTAACAAGAATAAAAAATCTGGGTATACTTTTCAAATTGAATGTGGTATAAAATATAGTAAACATTGTGTATTTTTGCTCAACAAAGAGTGTTTTTAACTGATCATCATCATTAGGTCATCAGTCCTAAGACTGGTTGGACGCTAACCTCCAGCTTCTCCTATCTTGTGTTAACCTACGCATTTCGCTAATTGTGCTACAACCTACATCCCTTACTATTTGCGAGCAGTAGTCTAATCTAGGCCTACCTCTGCCTTTCTTCACTCCTATTTCTGCCTCCAAAATATCGCGGACTATTCCCCCATGTCTCAGCAAGTGGCCTACCATTCTATCTCTTCTCTTCTTTAAGTTTTTCCACATACTCCTTTTCTCGCCGACTTTCTTCAATACTTCTTCGTTTCTAACCCTATCAGTCCATGGTATTTTCATCATTCTTCGGTAACACCACATCTCAAAAGCTTCTAATTTCTTCCTACTTGCTTCCCCTACCGTCCAGGTTTCGCAGCCGTAAAGTGCCGTGCTCCATACATATGTTTTCAAAAATCTCTTCCTTGTTTCTAAGTTTATTACCCCCGAGCATAAAAGTGCTTTCTTTTTGTTAAAAGCTACTCGACCCTGCGCTATTCTTTGTTTTATGTCTTTATCGCTTCTTCCATCCCAATTTATTTTACTTCCTAAATAAGTGAAGTCTTTAACTTCCTCCAATCTTTCATTATTAATTTGTACTATCGTTTTTGCTCTGCTCTCGCGCCCTCTGCACACTAACACTTTAGTTTTGCTTTTATTCACCCTCATTCCGCATTCCTCTGTCAACACTGCCTCCATTTCGTTCAATGCTGATTCTAGTTCCTCCTTACTAGATGCTAATACTGCTATATCATCCGCGAATCTCAGCAATTTTAGTTTCTGTCCCTGTACTTTAATCCCGAAATCCACTCTATCTTTTACCACATTAATCGCCTCTTCGATGTACAGATTAAAAATTAGTGGTGATAGCGTACATCCTTGTCTTACTCCTTTCCTAATACCTACTTCCCTTTCTTCCCCTTCTACTTCTATAACAGCAGTTTGCTCTATGTATAGATTGTGTACTACTCTCCTATCTCTATACTTCATTCCCGCGCTCTTTAGTATCTCGAACATTTTTTCCCATCTTACGTTATCAAAAGCTTTTTCTAAATCTACAAATCCTATATAAGCGTTCTTTCCTTTTTCTATTGTTTTCTCTAACATTACTCTTAGCGCCAGAATAGCTTCGCGAGTTCCCCTATTTCGCCTAAACCCGAATTGGTCTTCTCCTAGTATTTCCTCCGCTCTATTTTCCATCCTCTTCTGCACTATTCTAGTTAAGATTTTTGACGCATGGGAAGTTAGGCTAATCGTTCTAAAGTTCTCGCATTTGTCGGCTCCTCTCTTTTTCGGTATAGTAACGATAATGTTCCTCTTATAATCTTCCGGCATCTCGCCCGTTTCGTATATATATTTTACCAGTTCAAACATCCTATTTACTACTTTCTGTCCCGCACATTTCAAAATTTCCGCCTGTATTTTATCTACACCCGGCGCTCTATTATTCTTTAGCCCCCTTAGTGCTATTTCAAATTCCTCTCTCAATATAGGTTTTCCTACATCTTCCCTATCGATGCTAGATTCTTCCTCTAATATCTCTCCTAATTCCTGACCCTCGTATAAATTTCCTAAGTACTGCTTCCATCTATCCGCTTTCTCCTCTCTTCCGATCAGTATGTCCCCCGATTGACTCCTAACATTTCTACTTATTGTTCCTACATCCCTGAAGTTCCTCTTAATTATTTTGTAAGCCTCATCGGTCTTACCTACTTGCAACTTATCTTCTACTTCTTTGCATTTCTCCTCTATCCATTGTTCTTTCGCTTTTCTACATTTTCTAATAATTTCCCACTTTATTGCCTTATACGTTTTCAGTCCTTCTTCGTCTCGTCTGTTTTTGTAGCCTCGTCTCTTTTGCATTAAGTTTAAGATTTCGTCCGTTATCCAGGGCTTCATAGCTTCCCTTTTATCGTGTCCTAAAACGTCCGTAGCCGCGGAAGCTAGACTATTCTTGATACCCTCCCACTCAGTTTCTGCGTTCTTGATTTCGTCCTTACTCGTTTTATTTATTAATTGATCTGTTTTCTCCTGGAACTTATCTTTCATATTCTGATCCCTCAATATGTCTACATTTATACGTTTCTTATCCTTCCGGGTTTTCAGATTTTTGAACTTTAATCTAGCTTTCATGACTACCAAGTTGTGATCGCTGTCTACATCTGCTCCTGGATAACTCTTACAGTCTTTTACTTGATTTATAAATCTCTTCCTAACCAGAATGTAGTCTATCTGATACCTGTCTATCCCTCCTGGCATTTTCCATGTGTACCGCCTCCTAACGTGATTCTTGAACAATGTGTTCGCGACTACCATCTTGTGCTTCTCACAGAATTCTATCAGTCTGCTACCTCTCTCGTTTCTGTTTCCTAATCCATAAGGCCCTACAAATTCTCCTTCTTTCCCCTCACCTACGACTGCGTTAAAATCTCCTACTATTATTAAATTTTCATGACCCTTCACAAATCCTATTACCTGCTCTATGTCCGAATAAACGGCTTCTAACTCTTCCTCGCTGTGGTTAGAAGTAGGCATGTATACTTGTTTTAACTGATAAATAATATAAATCACCGACGAAAATGAAATATCTGGGTATCATGTTAGAATTAAATGCAGAATAAAATTTGGTGAACATTTAGCATTTATAACCAACAACAGTTATTTTTAGGAATAAATAATATGAAAGACTAGCATTATGTCAATATTTGGTTGTCGTTTTAAGATTATGCATTTTCTTAATTTTGGTGAGCATTTAGTATTTTTTGGAAATGAAAGTATTTTTTTGTATGAAAATATTGGGTAAAGTTGGTAGACTGTTAAATACCACCCATATAAAATATATAGCCCCGCTTCTATTTTCCTATCAATTTGAAATTTTCTGATGTATTCTAGATATGGAAAAAAACAGGAAAAAATTTTGACTTTGACAAAAGTTTCAAATTTACCCCATAGAAATATTTACATGTTCACCCTAAAAGTTAGATAACACGTTTCATTAAGTATAAAAGCAAATGAAGTTTGAAATTGAAGTTTCAAGAGCTCAGAAAACAGTATCTCAGGGTTTATTTGACGGGTTTTCCTTATTCTCAGAAGAGATTACGAAAAATATCACATTATCCTTATTTATTATGAATTTCCTTTGAATACATTTCCGAGTAGTACTGTACCTTTGATTACAATCTTGACAGCTGATTTTATAAATTCCCAACCTATCATTGTTTTCAATTTTATATTTGAAATTTCCGAAAAGTTGTTGCAATTTGTTATCCCAGGAGTTCACTAATTTTATTCAGAAATCTTTGAAGCTTCTTCGTCGTCTGATGAATTATAGGTCATAAGAGAATGTATATAAATTTGTAATTTTAGTGCGTTCACGAAATATTATGGAGCTTCGAAGAATTGTCTTAAATATACGTTTTCTAATTATTTTACCTACTATATGAGTAGAATATCCGTTACAAATAGATCAAAGAATTAGGAAGTATAGATTTAAAATGAGTTCTATTCAAAACTCTACAACTCTTCGAGAATATTCTAGATATTGAAAATATATATTCATTCCATAAGAGCAACAATTTTTCGGAGGAATTTTCAAGATTTAGGGATGATATTAATATACTGTAAGAAGAAAATAAGGGCTAGGGTATTTATAAAATCTGTTGTATTTAAACTATTTAAAAAGATTATTGTATTTAATAATATTGTATTTAAAAGTAAATATTCTAAGTATGCAGCCAAAATGAGCAATTGTTCAAGTTCAACGCATAGTTCACTTAAAATATGGGAGACTAGAAAAATCATTTATTGAACAATACGCTCTCGAAAACAATCATAGAACAGATCGTAGTAAGTAAAGTTAACAGGGGCGTAGCGTACATGGATGCGAGTGATGCGTCGCATCCCTTAAAAATTGGCAAATTAGTGTTATTTAAAAGTTCAATCGATTTATTCAATTATTACAATTTTTCAATTATTTTAAACCGACCGCAAACATACATTATTTACTTTAAACGCTACCATCAACTTTTTTATTTCAAATCGGCCGTAAAGGCGCCCGAAATTATTGGACTCCCGCGTTACTTGATGTAGTGCTGAAATGCGATGGACCACGTTACATCCAAGCTCCGCGTTAAATGGGCGAAAAGGTCAGTGATCTTAGACAGTCAGCAGTGGAACCTCGAGTGGATGTTGTCATTATTTCCGGACTCAGTTATGCGATTATGTGAACGCATCTTGGCGACTGTCGCCATAACATAAGGATGATTTGGAAGCGATGTTTCAAGTAATTGTGGAAAATGAAAATGAGGAATGGGATCGAGAAACCGTTGTGAAAGGATTTGTGCTAGAGGCCTTTTAACTTTATTGCGCGACTTTGATTTTAATTTTTTCTTAGCAGTGTTTTCTGCAATATTCCCACATTCCGAGAGTCTGTTTAAAATTCTACAGACAAAAATATCATCTATTAGTTACTGCAATAAAGAGATCGCCGATTTCAAATAATATATTCAAAAATTGAGAAACGAGTTTAGTGACATTTGGGACCGTATGGACAGATTTGTCTTAGAAAATCAACCACCAAGTAAAAGAATGCGTTTGGATTTAATTCCTGAAGAAAATAAGAAAAGCACCTACGCACGATTGTTTTATGAAATTTTGGACGTTATTATTTTGAACATTAGTGAACGGTTTAGTGAAATTTCTAAACTGAAATTCTTAAATCTAGATTCCACAAAATTTACTTCATTCATGAAACGTTTTCCTGACGAACTTTTTTTTTCTTTAGTAGATACATATGGAACATTCTTTGACGCAAATCATTTAAAAAATGAACTTGCAGTGATTTATAATGATCCCTATGTGAAAAAGAGCACTGTGTTTGAGCTTCACCAATATATTATGTCCCTTCAATTATCTTCTGTTTTCCCGGAGCCATCAAAATTGTGTCGTTTAATTTTAACTATTCCTGTCACAAACAGTTCCGCGGAAAGATCATTTTCATGTTTAAAGAGAATAAAGACTTGTCTGCGGAATTCTCAAAAGCAAGAAAGACTGTCAGCTTTAGCATTAATAAATATTGAAAGTACCTTGTTAGAAGATATGAGATCGTACCAACATTTGAAGAAACAGTGATAGACGTTTTCGCTGGACAAACAAAAACCGAAGAATTGATCTTCATTTAAAAATTAGGATATATACCCCGGCATAATCATTTTAGGTTAGTGTCTTTTTTTATTTTTACCATTTTCATATGGCCTACCATACATCTGACTATACCTCTTCCCCTTATAAAATTTTTATCACATCCCTAGATTCTTTTGTCACGCTACGCCCCTGAAAGTTAATTAAAAGTATAATCAACAAGATGTATATCATTTAGATAACAATTAATATAACATAGATAAAAATTACAATAGCATGAACAAAGGTATAAAGGTTCTAACAGTTCGTTTTTTGTTTTGGTTGAGACAGTGAATGACGATATTAATGTTTCGGTAAATTGAAAGGTTACTTCCATATAATGGAACATATGAAATTAAAGAACGTAATCATGAAAGAAAACTAGCTATAAGATGTTAGGTATTAGGAGCAGTGACGCCCGTAAACTTCAACATATTAATTCCCTTTTAGTTCATTAACCATGAACAAAAATATTTACAGGGCTGTTAATGAGCAGTGCATAAAACTTGGACATTTCTAGTTTCTACTAGAAACTTGTAACAATTTACTGAACAAAAGGAACTTAAGTATAGGTAAACATTAGAGGACAGTTTAGAAGTTAGTTTAATCATCTCCTGATTATATCATCTCCTGATTAGGATAAGTGTCTGCAGGACACTGATTTGGCTTTTGCTTGGATGAAACTACCAGGAAAATATACGATTTTGAAAACAATTACGGTCATTTCCTAATTTAATTCAGTAATTCAGTTAATTTTGAATACACGGTATATCTTTATACACCGTAAATATTTACCTTACATACTTGTAACGATTTAGAGACATTTAAGCATTTTAACCATATTTTTAAGTTCAAATCTTTGCTCAAAGTCATTGTTCGAAAAAAGTATACACATGACAAAATTCGTCATAATATAAATGTTTTTATTAATTTTGTGGAATAAGAGTACTTGTAAAGGTATATGTTTTCACCAGGCGTAAATAAAATATAAACTATATTTCTTTCTCTTTTAAAACCTTTTAGTAGTTCTATTTTTCTATATGGAGAATTACTATTTCTGCATTTACATCAACAATTCATTAATAAAATGACTTTATTGCAAGATAAACTCCAAGCAACTTCTAAAACACTAAATTAACATAATATATTCTAAATTACTTTAATACTAATAATAATTTATTTAAAAAAAACCGTATGAACTTGTTTATTAAATAACAGAACTGTAGACTTAATCTTATGATGAAAACATTTTATTCTATTCGCGTAGACTTGATGACCACATTTTTAAGATTAATAATAATAATGATGTATGATATATATGGTAGTTTTGTGATATATCTATATAAGACAGAAAATTTCTGGAATTTTAATTAAGTTAATGGGAATTCTCAGTACAAAAAACGCAATAAAACACATTTCTTAATAGTCAGTATGTGGCACAATAACTGTTAAACTAAATTAATAATAATAGGACCTCGATTATTTGTTCGACTTATGTCCCACTTTACACTTATGCAGTCCCCATACTAAAATCTTTGAAGTCGCAAAGTCTGCATTGCAGGAATGCTTCGACTCGCGTTGGCAGGAAAATACTGAATTGTTTTGATTACCTACTCATCTTTATGGGCTTCTGCTACAAGCTAGTGGCGTTGCAACGTGGAATTATCTAATGTAAACAACTCTCAACCAATCGAAACGTAACCACGGGTACGCAACGATATACTGGGCAGATAGAATGCGAATTTATTCAACAATTCCTGTAAACAAACTAAGAAAACAATAAAATCGTCGCATTATCGAACTATTGTAGTAATTGTTTGGTATTTTGATAATTAACGCAAACTGAATATGATGATTAATATAAATCTAGTAATTAATTTACAATACAATATTTATTTAAACAAATCCATTTATATGTACTAAAATTTATCGGATAAATCCATTTATACATATGTGGCTAAATCTGATTGAGCAGGTCACTTTATCTCAAATGATAATATAAATTATGTATGAGAAATTGCCATATTAGATATTAAATTTGACTATGGAAAATTGCGATACCAATTAAGTTCATTGACATAAACATAAAGCAAGACAATATTCCAGTTAAAATAAATTGGTATACTGCCTGTTGATATGGTTATGGTTGCTTCTTTGGGTTTAATAATTTAAAATTCTACATTATACTTCTCCGAAAAAAAAAACAGACTTCGATAATCGATCGAAATAAAAGTCGATTTGAAATCAGTCTATAACTATTCCAAAAAAAAATGTCAGTTATGTTTATAATTCGCACAATATTGGTTTTAATTATAAATTTATTATATAAATTCTAATTCATATTAATATACCTGCAGTATTGAAATTTATTTACGTTACTTTATGCTTATTTTATTATACAGCGCGATGATAAATATTTCCCCATTAATAATATTGCAATGAAACGTTTTTTAATGTTTAACGCATTGACGTCACTTGGTCATGTCAATACGTCAATCACGACATTGCCTGACGTAGGAATTTTTTGTTTCAGGTATGGCATCATGATATATTTTTAAATTGAAATCCCTTATTTTTCCAAACGTAAATATAATCAGTTTGTGACTGAAATAAGTAAATTATTGTTTACTAAAACATTTTTGCTCATACAAAAAGTAACAAAAACTATTGTAAATCAAAGCTGTTGAAGAAACATCGGATCACGAAACTGATTAATATTATGTTACTTTTACTATCACGTCAACAATTGTATTTTATAAACAGTAGTGTAAGTAGAACTGGCTTGTGTAACTAAATAGGTTGGGTAACTGGAACTTGGTTGGATAGGATGTTAGATTCAGGTCTCACGAGGGGGCTAGTTAGTTTGAACACACAAAAATCGACTTTGTTCCCCTAAAACTTCAAATTGCGGAGTGAAAAGTTACACATTGGGATGAGGACAAGAGAGGTGTAAAATTTTCCCTGTTGAAGTCCAAACCCAAACGTACAATGACATCGCTAATACTGAAGTGACTTAGTGTGCGGCTCAGGATCACAGTACGAATTACATTCTCTATAGGAAAATAAAATAAGTCACCCATTCACATTATAGACGAGAAGCAAGGTGATGTATTGTTATTAGCGCTGTGAAGGGGACTAAATGATCTGAATGACCATCGTATTCATATCGGAATTTATAATACCCTCTTGATAAATCGACTATTTCAAGATAAACAGTATTATTTAAAACTCGTAGTGTAAAATATTTACTTCAATAAGATATACCATAAGTCAGCAAAAACACTAAAGTAAATGTATTGCTTGAAGCTTAAGAATATTCTCATCCTTGTACTAGGAAACAGGGTTTAAATAATACTGACGACCATTGTACAGTTAAAAAAAGAAAACTTTATTATTCTTAAGTACATTTACTGCTAAAGTTAAATGAGGATGATCCAGATCATTGCATAGAATTTTCTAAAATGAAACGAAACTCCCAATGTGACAAAAATCACGAAAACTTTTTAAAGTGTGTCGTTCTTTCTGACGAAACGACTCTTTTTCTTCAATAAAACAGTACATTGTCATAACTGCATCATTATTGGTTTTGGTCTCAATAGAATCCTCATCGAATTCAAGAATCGCATAGCTAACGTCAGCATATACCTAGTTATGTATGGTCTGAAATAATTGGTTGTCTTTTAGAGCCTTACTCTTTTGAAATTTGATCGCCATCTATCTCTATCAGTTATTTATCAAACTGTAGATACCCGTATATTAAACGTTCAATACATAGTGTTTACACCAGTGCTAACCAGTGTAAAGATTGTTAACTGTCAAATAGTAAATTCATATTTACTTTATTTGTATTTTTCTCAATAGAATATGAGAGTAGAATGGAATATGACATATGAATGCTTACTTTTAACTTCTTTATATTTCAGTCTCTTCTAACCTAACTTTAATCGACTGTATGATTATTATGTATTTCGGAGAATTACAGACTCCTAAATAATTTAAAACAATATAGTTAACGAGAATAGAATAATTATATAACGATACGATAATTGAAGTAATAAACCTCATTTCGATAACATGGAGATGAATCTTGTTAGCAAACCTATTGATATAAAACTATATTTTATATTGAATACTAAGATAAGGTTAAGGTTATGTTATTTAATGTTAAACTTCTCCCGCTACTGAGGACTATCACCGATGTCAGGTGATAAAAATAGCCAAGTGAATTAAACTGTTGCTATAATTTCTTTTCAACTGAAAGTACTACTAATGTGACGGAAAAACGTACCTAAAGGTTGAAACACACTGCTGTCACGTCATGTAAACTCAGATGCTGTCATGTGCTGTCTCACGTCACGTGATATGATGCTTAGGTGCACACTGGTATGCCAAAAAGGCTTATCATCTATGTAGATAGGTACTGAAACCAGGTTTTTATTGAGGCCTCTTCAAGTAGTGATTCGGAATAGGAAGAGGAAATAGTGGCTAGTTTCCTAGTAATTGAAGGGGAGAGTTTGAAATGGGTATGGGTACATGATATAAATAAGCAGAGGGAGCAATTAGGGGAATTTCATACATTGTACCCTCAGCTATTAGAAGACCCGAAGATGTTTAATGTTGTATAAACATTAAAGAGTTCCTCAACCATTTTTTAGACGACTTCGACTTGTTGATGTATTGAAACGTGAAACGGGAACTCACGTCGCGAATGTGTTCGTCCAGACTTCTGTTTACGTGATATCACGTGTGCTGCCCATGGCGTCAAGTTGAGAGCGTGAGATGATGGCAGTGTAACTCTGGTGAACTAAAATACATGGAAAAATTTGGACCACACTTTTGTGACGTGACGTGACATTCCATGATATCACGTGAGTTCACGTGACATGATAGTAGTGTGTTTCTACCTTAACTCACACTTTTCTGTGGTAAAATATCTTCTAGAACAATGAAGAGACTGGACTGCCCATTTCCATTGGGAGAAAAATTTTAGCAACTTCTTACCTAGAAATTCATACTGCAACCATATTTCATATTAATGAAACATCTCTATACAGAATTTGTTGGATTGGTGAGTACTTTGCTTTGTTACTAATCGAGCGGATATGCGAGGCGGCTTACCATTGTGTCTTATGTTCATTAAAACAAGTATTTACGATATTAGTGACAAGCATCAACATTGTATGAAATATGTATCTCTATGCTGACTTCTCAAATAAGATCAGGCCCGATTTTGGCTAGCAAACGACTGGCAACTTCCACGAATTTCTTATAGACAAATATTTGAATATAAGGGTATGTTATCTCTTAGTTTATGTTGCATAAGGAGAAAGTATTGCAACAATGTAATATCTACAGTTTTAAATGATGTAATATAGAATTTCAGATCAGTGATATACTTATTTTCCTTGACATTGTAAATATCAATGTCCTAAATAAAATTTCTGCCGTAAATCTGTATCTTGACTTGCAACGAATATCGTTGTTCTACAAACTATTCATCCTTTTATGTTTCCATGATTTAAGATGTTCATGAAGTGACAATTTATTCTCGGACTGAATACATTTTTGCGTCATATTAAAAGTTCAAATTAAAGATAAAAATAGCCAAGCAATCGGTAGCAAGAGCGATACTTGTAGGCAGGAGAAAGTTTCACCTCTGTTACACATGCATTTTTGCCTGATATGTTTTATTATTTTCTAACATTCGTATATATTTTTCAACGTTAGTGATAGTTCAAGCAATTATTTTTTATTAACACTATAAATAGTAATTATTCCTATATATTAATGATTTATTGAGTAAAGTTATCTACGGAAATCTTAGTGATTGGTAATTAATTATAGTTATAGGTAAGTTGAGATACCACTCTTCTCAGTAAATTAAATAAATATAGGTAGAAATAATATTATAAATGAGAATAATTTAATTCTATAAACAGATTTACGTTCTATAATTGATAGGGTAACGTTTGATGCTATAATACAGAGTGATGTAATTATGCTATACAAAGTAATGATATAATACAGAGTCTATTACATTGTGTTGTATCATTAGAATGTAATGATATAATACAGTGATGCTATAATAATATAATAAATACTTGACACACTCGTTTACACATTTCAGACATCTGATTAAAACAGTTCATGGAAATCTTTGAAATTGTGTTAATTAGGGTATAGTAAAAAATATGGAGTTATTATTTATTTATTTTCTGATAAGGTATCTCAACAAAATTTCAATAACAGGGTTTGTACTAATAACACATAATTATAATAATAATACTAGCTTAAACATTGTAATGTATAGAAAAAAATAACACTAAAAAGCCATACATTAACTTATGTAAATTAAGATATATATGAATTAACATTATTAACAACATAAGAACAACATTAACAATTCTTAACATTGTAAACATTAACAATATACAAAAATTAAATTGATTTAAAATAACTATAATAAATCCTAAATAATATATAAATGAAGCTTTGTATATCTATATTAAAAACTAAATTTATGGAAATACAAGATTAAAAAAATAAGAAAGAAAGAGAAAAATTAAAAAAAAACCGTAATTGGACGTTAGTTAGTAACAAACATTGAAACAGTTTGACGTTTTACCTGGTTAAAGATATAATTTAATTGTATTAAAGTAGTCATTATATTTTTTGTATTAAATAAATGGGAGAGTTCCTAGCACAATTTGTTACATATTCCTAAGTAATACAAATTACAACTACGGGTAACATACTACTTTACATTAAGAGCAAGATGTTCAGTGGGTAAGATCGAATTAATTTTATTATTAAATATTTTTTGCAGAAGCAGGATATACGCTATAGTTCTACGACAAGATAACATCAAAATTCTATAATGTGTTATGGTATCTTCGTAATAAACATAATGGAGATTTCTATTAAATTTATAATTAAGAAAGTGAATAAGGTTCATTTCATTTTTTCTAATATTATAGTATATTTAATATAAAAAGGATTCCAAATTACTGAAGCACATCAAAGATGACTCCGAACTAAGGAATCATATGATATTATTATTGATTTAGGATTAGTAAAAGACAGTTAGCCTCAATATGAAGCTTAAATTTTAATTTAAGTTCTAATATATGTAATATCTAGATCCCTGATTGAGTCTACATTTTTAAGTTGTCGATTTGTCTTGAAAACGTTATTGAATGGAATTTATCAATGCCTAAAAAAGTTTATTTATTTCACAGTAATTGTAAAAGCTCATTACATCTTTTTGATTATATTAGAATTTCGGATATTCAGATAGGACGAATTATATCTTCTATAATACAAAGTTAAAAGGATTAATTAAATCATTTAAAATTTGTATATAATTGATTTAAAAAGTGAGTGTCCTCCTTTCTGAGTTTATTCTTCCAAAGAGATTAGTTGAAAGAACAAATACATCGTGTTGATACAGTGAATGTTTTGTACAATATTTATAATTTTGTGATTAAATGAAAAACACATCAAAATTATTTTTAAAAGAACGTTGACTAACGTGAGAATGTGTTTTTTCCATATTTTGTGTTTGTGGTCATTTGCCTTTTTATCGTGAAATGTTTTTAAATCATTAAATAATAACCTTTTTCTTTAATAAAAACAAATTCCTTATAGTTTTCCGAGTGCAGTGGTATGATATATTAGGGGATTCCTATTTACCGTTTATAAATTAGGTGTTTTATTGAGAAATATACAAAATATACCACATACGAATTTACTACTTCTGACAGAAATTTCAGAAAATTGTTCAGTGTGTCCTATCTAGATATCTTCAGTTTTTCTTATAATAAATGTATTAATATTTTTAATATAAATTATTATTTTTGAAGTAACTCTACTGTACTTTCAGCAGAAATAATGTTCTGTTTTGATGAAGAGGTAATGAATAGCTTTTTGTTTTGATTACCATCAAAGTAGAATAACTAGCGTTACTGGTTAAATGTTAATCCATATGGAATGGAACCAAATTCATTATTAGTACCTTAGAAATGAGCATCCGTGGATCAACATTATTTTTAATCAATTAATGATTATTCGAATAGAAAATCTATTTATAACTATACTACCTCAATGTCGTGAAACGTTACTCTTTCAATTATAGAACGCAGTTCTGTCTATAGAATAAAATGCTTCTGATTTATAATTCTATAGATAGATTCTAATTCATTATTATACTTGCTGGCAAGAATGGTACTAAACTTACTTATAATTAATTACGAATCGCTAACATTTCCTCTTCAATTTTTGTAACTAACCTTGCTGAAGAAATAATAATTATTATGTGTTAATAATTACTGTTATTAGTGTTAATGCAGCATGATGGATTGAACTATCACCAACAATAAAATATAGAAATACGGGAGTTGGGAAATAATAAAACATCAGGCAAAAATGCATGTATAACAGTGGTGAAGATTTCACCTAACTACAAGTATTGCGCTTGCTATCAATTCCTTGGTCAATTCCATCTTGAATTTAAACTTTTAATGTGGCCCAAAAATGTAGTCACTCTGAGAACAAATCGCCGCTTAATAAACGTTTTAAAGTACGGAAATATCCCCGGGGACCGATAGTCTGGAGGATAGTGTCGGAAGAATAAGGAAATTAGCTGCAAGTTAAAATACAGTTTTGTATTTTAACTTTCAACTAATCAGCAGAAACTGTAAAAATGTGAGGTTTAGGTGTGTGACATTATCAGGGAGAATAAGAATGTGACTGATGTTAAGTTCTTTTTTTAACTTCTGAAATCCTGCATTACGTCAGTCAAAAACTGAAGATAGCCCTTCGCTGTAATACTTCCCCTCTCCCCATCATGCAGATGTCTGTATGCAATTCCATTGGAACACGTGGCAAGGATTAATATGTTCCATTCTTTCTCGATAAGGGGTTTGTGGAGGTTACTTGTTGATTGCTAACCAAAATCCAACCTTATCTCAATGAGGAAGGTGGTAGAGAAATACAATGTTCATTAAAGACAACAAATATCTCCAAATTGGATGTTTTTTAATGAATACGGTGGTAAATATAGACAGTGACAAGCACATCGCATTTTTTCTCGATTATGTCTTCTGTGACAAAGCTGGATACCTATTTACCCAATAATATATGCATCAAGGCATTTTATTAAAATGGAATATGATTACAAAAACTATTTCTAAGGAAGACGTTGTTAAAATTTGCATTTGCAGATAAACTTTAGCGATAGCTCAGTCTCTTTAGTATCCTTTTATCGCAGGAAAGGGTTAGTTCGGTACGTTTTGAAGTCACATTGCTTGCATTAGAAACTTATAGTCGAAGGAAACTTTCAGCGATAATTCAGTTTACTTTTCAGCTGACTTCGGTAAAGAGTAGACAGAAACGGGCCAATGTTAAATAATGACTTAAAAAACATAATAGAGTACAGTTTAATTAAAAGCAGCGTCAAAAAGTAAGTCTCTAAAAGAACAGTTTAAATGTTTTAGATTTAATATTTGATTCGATTGATATTCGATAATAGTAAACAATATTTTTAATAGAAGTAGGTATATTTCAAATTTATAACAATTATTGAATTAAATTTAGATGAATTATATTGATCGCGCAAATTTGCAGTTTTCTAAATGGGAATGATGCGTAACCACGCCATCGTAGAACGTTAATGGCTTTTAAAAGCAATAATTACAAAACAAACAGTTGTATACAAATGATGCATCACTGTAATTTCAAAGCCATTGTTTGATAACAATGAAAACTCCACAACAAAAGATTCCATTACCAGGCTTACAGAAGTTAGAGGAACCTTTAAAAATTGTATAACAATAAAATACCAACCAACCTGCAATGTTGCATTCTGCGAGCTATGCAGGCATTCGTCGAGGAATTTGCCTCGCACTGTTGAGATTTTCGTTTATCAGGATGGCATAAATTCACGGATTATCAAACGAATTCCTTTGATGGTCTTGAGGAGGAATTACAGTAAAATTATTTACATATGTAACGGTAATCGAGTACTGGTAAATTTATCTGGGAAATGTAATCATATTTCCCAGATAAATTTGATGCAGCACCAAAATTATAAGGTGGATTAAAATAATGTTAATAAAAATATAGGTTCTTTAATTTTCATATATTAACTACTGACACTTATTTTCAAAAGTCACAATATCTTTTCTGGTTCGACATAATCACCATATTGCTATTAAGTAAATGAATGACTATATAATACAGTAAGCATATTTTTTATAGTTTAGAATAAAATTTATTTAGTTCTTGGACACGTTAATTTTATTTACAAAATAGCTCCCTAGGGCCTAATAACCCTAATTTTACAATTTCAAATATAATGATTTCTTATCTAATACATCGGCTTAAAGTATTACTTGAATCGAAATCAATAAAACAAAATCTGCTTAATAAATAATGGAAATATTCAATATAAATATTTTTAAATGGGTATCTATAGGGTGTCTCAGTTGGATCTAAAGTATTTAAATTGCGCATCATTTGTGTGTTTTGTCAAAGATAGAACGTCAATATTTAACGACTGTCATCCGCAAACTATATTAACGCGCCGCGATTAACAGTTCAACAACGACTGTGTGTGTGTACAACTATTTTATGAAAGTGAGCGATCATTTACAGTTACATTAAGAAAAATTCACACAAAATTACGACAAAATGAAGTGCATACGGGAGCTAACAGATCGTAACGTAATCAGGAAGTTTGAAGATACAGGTTTTGTTATTGATAAGGCAACACCAATACGTCCTCGTCGTGGTCTGTCGGATGAAAATATTGCTGCAGTGAGAGAAAGTGTACGAGAGTATCCAAACCCATCAATTCGACTTCGTGCACAACAATTGAATCTGTCAAGAGCCACCCACGATGCATCGAGTTTTAAAGAAAGATCTGCATCTGTCGCAAGATGACGCTGATTTTACGCAATAAAATTCTGTTCACCGATGAAACACATTTTCACAATTATCGAATCAAAATTATCGAATTTGGGGTGTTGAAAATCTTCATGCTGTTCACGAAAAAGAAATACATCCACAGAGATGCACGATTTGGTGCGCATTTTGGAGTGGTAGAGTAATTGGACCATGCTTCTTTCAAAATTAAAAAAAAATGAAGCTAGCAATACTATCACAGGCATGTTGACGTCTTACGGTTTGTAGATGACAGTCGTTAAATATTGACGCCCTACCTTGACAGAACACAAATGGCGCATAATTCAAATCCTACAGTTCCAACTGAAACACACTATATTTAAAAAGATTTGTGTTGAATATTCGATATCAGATCTAATATCTAACACCTACTAGCCGTTTGTGTTCGATGAGTACATTGAAAGTATCATTTTTCCCATTCATGCTCATTATTGTACTTGTATATAAGATAATTTGTCAAACTGTAGCTTTTCTTCAATATGCTGAATCATTACCGAAGCAACAAATTAAAATTGACAAGCGGCGAATTGAAATCCTGGTATATTACTGGATGTGGAGATAAAACTCTTATTTATTTATTTATTTTGATCAACAAGCTACACTCATCAACCCATCCCTTCAACCGCTTGTAAAATTTACCACAAATTTGGTACACAGGGCCTATAATAGATGTGCAAAGAAGCCCAAACACTGGATCGACCCAAATAATTAGATGATAATTATTGAAAATTAAGTTATTAAGAGTTAAGTGCTCAATTTAATGGAAAACCTATAATTTGATAGGAAGATTACCTCAGAAACAAGATGTTTCGAAATCAACAATTCATCGCTATAAGAACAAGCAAAAATACATGCAGTTAATAAGCTCTTGCCTGAAAGATGTTGATAGGAGATTGCAACTTGCGGAGAATTATCAAACATATTAACTAATAACAAAAACTTCATACGAAATGCACTTTTCTCAGATTTTTTGCAAACTTTATTAGCAATCAGATACGGTACAATCTTTAGGCTAATGTGTTGACTTGTACAAAGAGTAGTTGCTTACACTGATGACTTGGAGAGGTGAAAATCCAACGAAGTCTCGTCAGTTTCTAGTCTGCTGGCCAACATCCCTTCAGTCTTCGGTTTTCAACTGGAGGTAATAAATAGTGTTTCTAGGAGGAGGTTGGTTTTAGATGATGAATCGGTTTTTGATGACTTCGCTTACACTGAGCATATTCGAGTCTGTATGTCTATATGTATGGTTAGAAATAGACGCTCTGGGACCAGAGCGCGAATCCAAAAATGTGTGACTTAGCTACATAGTCCCAGAGTTATACTCCATAAGTCCAAATGGGTCTAATTTTCCTAATTCAGATTCTAATTTTCTCTATAATTTACCTTAATGATGAAGCTATATTTTACCTTAATTGCGGCATAAACACACAAATGGCAAGATACAGCAATGACATAAATTGTCCTTGGATACACGAAACATGTTCTACAAAAATTACTATTTGAGTGAGAATAATTGGCGATACAATATTGTGATCACAGTTCTTCGAGGTAAATAATTATAAGCGGAGATGTGTACTTGATATTTTTTTCTCAATTCGAATTATTGCCAGCTTTAATCGTTTTATTCTATTATGATGAACTCGATTTGATGTATAAATGTCTTTGGTTCCAACAATATGATGCTCTTGCACATTATGCTGAAAATATTTTTAAACGACAAGGAGTAGGAGAATGGTCCAGAAGATCTCTTGACATGATCCCTTTAGAGTTTTACTTATGGGGTTACCTGAAAAGTAGGATGAATCGATCAGAGAGTATTGAAGGACTGAAGATTAGAGTAAGGGACTTTAGTTCAGTTTAGTTGTTTGTAATAGTGAAATTAAAGATATGTATCTATATTGCTCAATATTCTTGTTATTTATTAACTTAATTTCGAATTATTATTGGTCATTTTTGTACAAGAAATTCTTTAATACAAGATATTACAGGGGGGTATCTATTTGGAATTTGAGTTGGAGATGTAATGAGTAATTAACATTTCCATTCTTCAATAAAAAATAAATGCTTAAACATTTTATTTTTTTATTTAGTTTTCCAACTAATATTAACTTCTGTTTCCCGTTAAGTAAAACAGCGGCAAATACAATTTAAATGCTTCGGGTATATTTCCGAGTAGTTTTCTCCGTTTAGAAGTGGTCAAATGTCACTTGAAGATGAACCCCGTTCGGGTTGTGCCTCAACATCTAGAACAGATGAAAATGTTCAAAATGTGGCCGATGCCATCATTTTTTATCGTATCAGAATAATGACGATTTGGAAGAAATTTTCTGGAGTTCATGCCAAACATCCTAATTGAAGATTTGAACATGAGACGCGTCGAGGTAAAGTTTGTTCGACGACTGCTTTCTGATGACCAAAGAGAGAAACGTCTGACACTGTGACAGGAATTAAAAGGACAGGCATAGACTGGCCCTAATTTTTTGTCAAAAGTTATCACAGGAGATGACCGTTGTGTCACGACTATCACCCAAAACAAAACATCAGTTCAACCAGTGGAAGACACCTTCATCGCCCAAACCAAACCAAAATTAATATCTGGAAGTCTTAAAATGATTGCGCGAGGGAGTAAGAAAAAAACGACCTGATTTATAAAGATTGGGAGATTGGTTTGTTCAATTTGACAACGCACCTGCTTACGCAGCGTTGAATATCAACCATTTTTTGACGAATAACGGCGATTACAAAGATTTTGCACCCCCATACTCGCCCGACCTAGCCCCTTCAACTTTTTTATTTCCAAGAATGAAGAAAATCCTAAAAGAAAATCATTTTCAGGACGTATATAGAAGAGGTTAAGAAAAAATCGCTGGTGGTACTTCATAGCATTAGTGCAGAAGAATAAAAAAATGTTTCGAATAATAAAATCGTTGAAATAAGTGCATATCAGGCGTTGCAAGTTGTTTCAGGGACAGGGCAAGGAGGCTGATGTTGTGAAGATGTTATCTTCAGTTAAAAAAAAAATTATATATTTGTTTTACCCCCTCTTAATGGCAAGTCTTACAATAGAGATATTCCAAAAATATTTTAGAATACATAGCAAGGGGCTTTAATAATGAAAAAATTTAAATTCTACCATGGACCTTTTAAAGTAACGCCTATGGTAATGGTATGTACATAAAAGAGATACAACCTTAAAGTGCAGAACAATAATTTTGTGTATATGATTATCACTTGAAATATACAGTAATAAAAAGGGAAATAATATTCTCTGTAAACGTAGGATTATCCATGTTTCATACTATTTAAATTAAGACAAAAATTATATTATTTAATTGTTAGTAAGAAAATCGAAATCAATTTATTGATCATAATTAAATATTTCAGTTAAAATAAGTAGAAATGAAAGTAAATAGTTACGTATAAGACCGGCCGCTGACTACAGACTTTTTATCGGCCAACAGTGTAGTTGGTTGCTTGTTGTTGAACATCAGGGGATCTTCCTAAAATTATTTACTCTGTAAAATAAAATTTTGTTTACTTTGGGATGGTCCTTGAAATCTGAGATACTCTACCATTAACATACTCTACCATCATACAAACAAGCAACCAACTAAATGTCGGCCGATAAAAAGTCTGTAGTCTGCGGCCGGTCTAATAGTCAAGTTAAAAATAAAACAACAAATAAATTAAAAATTCGATATGTTACTGAAAATAATAGGATTGTAGGTTAATTGTTAATAGTCTAATTAAATATATTATATCATTGTTAAATTGAACTTAAAAATATATGAATTTGAAAATAATTGGGGTAGATGTGTAAAGAAATACACATATTTATATACAAATATTTATCACTAGATACAAACAACAATCCTATCCATACATAATCTTATCTCACAACCGACACAACCGTAAGATGAGTAGTAACCTTGAACCTTACAAACGTAAGTAATGTATGTAACACAGTGACCTGCATTTGTATATAAAGTTTTACGTAATACACAACGCGCAATAATTTCTTTGGATACGCTTTTTGCTTAATCAATCCGAACAGATATATATATATATATATATATATATATATATATATATATATATATATATATATATATATATATATATATATATATATATATATATTATATCTGTTCGGAATACTTAAACAGGAAAGCGTGAAAACAAATATGGAAAATCTGGTTGCAGCTCATTCATTAGAATTACGCTTAAGTATTACGTTATGCAAGTTAATATGTACATATATTTTAGCATATAACCTTGTGATGAACTGGCAGCATTAGCCTAAAAATACAAGGATTTATTTCCAAAGCGTTAATGTTGGAATTGACAAATATTTTCATTATTTCAAAACAGAACCCACAGAAGATATCGGTTGTTATTTTAGTTTAAGTTGCTTTGAAAAAAATATACAGCGGGATGATGTTTCGCACAATATTCATAATTTTATAATCAAATGATTCTTTCAAAAACACTGATACATATCAGCCTTATTTTTTAAAAAGTCATTGACTGGCGCAGAAATCTATTTTTTTTTTTTTCAGATTTTGTGTCTGAGCTGTGATGTAGTCTTTTTTTTAACTGAACTGAAACGTTATTCTGTTTGACAAAAATGAATTTCTTAAAGTTTTACGAATACAATTCGTAGGGAATTACATATTAGAGGTTTCTTACTTACAGTTTATAAGGTAGCGGGTAGTTGTTTATAAAAATACAAATTATCAAATACTATTTTATTTTAAACAGAAATTTTAAAGTTGTTAGAATTCTCCTTCACTGACAATTTGACATTGACTGGCACATGTATAAACATTTGGCATTGAACATCAATAATTACAAGGGTGATTTTTTCATGTCGATTTGAATTCTTTGTTTTAATTTTTGGCATGCTCAAATAGGCAGATTTAAGTTTAACACCCTCTACAATAATATAATAATAATACATTTATTGAAAAAAAAAGTGCAAGTACAGATTTATTCCCAAAAGAAAGTGTATTAATGAAGTCGATTTGAACTTCCTAAGCATAAATTAATATATTTAATTGATTATAAACATATAAATGCACATGACAATCTAAAATAAGCAAACTGAAAAATAAGAATAGAACTTAAAATATGCGTAGGTATACTAAAATATTGCAAATTTAATGAAAGAATATCCCTTTTTAAATTACTTCTGACTATTGCCACCGATATATTGTGATATTAAGTAAGTACGTTATTGACGATATGAGAAAACTAGGAGACCGTGGATAAATAGAAGTCTTGATTCACTGCTTATTACTTTCCTTTTTATTATATTTAATATACTATTCCAAGTGGTTCTATCTATTCAGTTTAAAAATGTCTACTACTCTATATTAATCTTTGTGTGTATGTATATATAAGCATTGGAACAAAGAAACTTAATATGTCATTTTAGGACGTTTAAAGTTCGGGTGCATAGATATAAATTACAAATCTTACTTAATTCTATAACTAACAAAACAGAGTATTTCATTTTCTAAATTCACTTATTTTTGTAACGTCAATATACAGGTTACTCAACAAACAGTATATGCTGTTGTAAATGGAAAGGAAGATTTAAACATTTCACTTGTATAAGGTGGTATGGAAACTATATTTTTATTGGTCTTAAATATCTACTGTGTCAGTTCGGACTTGTTCGCCATATTAAAATTTATTATATAAGTGGTCAGGTGTATTGGTCTTTGTAGTATTTAAGACAAATATGACATGTATCAATCTCCTCTCAGATATTTTTATTTATTTATTTATTTACCAGTAAAAATTTACATATAGTTATATAACATAACAGTAAATTATCGCAGAGATAAACACAGTTATCTGTTCGCGACACCAGTTTGCTTAAAACTAATAAAAATAATAATAATCTAAACTAAAACTATGACCCTTATGGTCGCAACATAGACTAAAAATTTTTATTTTTATTTTCCATACAAATTACAATAAACAATTGAAAGATTGAATAAATACTTTTATGTATTACTTTTGATCCATCTTTTCAAAATTGATTTATAATTCGTAGTATTGATAACCTTTAATTCATTTGGAAGATCATTATATACCTTAACTGCTTTAATATAACTATTTTTATTACTTATAGCTGTGTGACTAATCGGTAACTGTATACATTTGTTTCTAGTTTTACTACTTGAGTTAATATATTTATTCTTCAGTAGCTCGTAGTGATAGACAAGGGATTCATATTCAAATAATTGCCTTATATTCATTGGGTTATCATCAGTTATAAATTGATTCTTATTTATAATTTTTAAAATTCTATTTTGTAACGATTGTAGTAAATTCAAAGTATTCGAATATGCACCTCCCCAGGCAGTAATGCCATAACTTATAATACTATGAAAGAGTGTATAATACAACATTCTCAATGTTTTAGTATCCATGTAACTTTTCAATTTTCTTAAAATAAAAATTAAATATTTTGTCTTATTAAATATATATTGTATATGTTGTAACCATGTCATATTATAATCGAAGATTATACCTAAATATTTTGAGTTTTGAACTCTATTTAAATTGTTTCCATTAATACTTATATTTATTTCTTTTGGAACACTGTTACAGTAATTTCCAAAAGTCATGAATACTGTTTTATTAACATTTAAAGATAGTTTATTTAGTGTTAGCCATATATATTTTGTGCAGGTATTGATTCATTTTTGTTTCCACCCCAGACCATGTATTCTCAGTAGATATTATCGCTGTATCATCTGCATATGAGACTATTGAATTATCTGGCATTTCCGTTAAGAGATCATTAACATATACAATAAATAGTAACGGACCTAAAACTGTACCTTGAGGTACTCCTGTTGTTAATATTATACTTTCGCTTTTACAATTATTAATCTTTACACTTTGGTGTCTATTTTCTAGGTAACTAGTGATCAGTTTGTTTGCTGTTCCTCTAATTCCATAGTTATATAATTTATCTAATAATAATATCTAATAATATGTTTAGTAAATTAAATGCACGCACGTACATATAGAGATACATGATCAAATGGTGGTGCGGTTGAAATATATCTCACACAGGCATCTTTTGTAAATTATTTTTGCCCTCCTATGTCCAGGCAAGGTCCGAACACAATACCCGTATAATACGATACGAGTAAGCAAATCGCCGCCCCCTCGCTCTAGAGGTTTCGTATCAAAAAACAAAAGTTACCACGTTGTTCGCAAGGGTCGATTTATTATATTGAATTTGTCAAAATGCCAAAATTCGAACGAATAGCATTTCGTACATCGACCTAAAAATTTCGTGACACACACGAAAACAGCCTTTTAGTAAATAGAAATTTTGACTTTTATTAGCATTTATAATCAATGTATTTTTAATGTTCAATCAAAAATAGTTTTTAAATCGTTATTTATAATATGACAAGTCGCCAATGAATTAGAAGGTTCTTAGGAAGACTGTCGAATTATATCTCTTATGGCGCCCCATTGCTCTAACTTAGGCCACAATAACTTAAAACTATTTCTATGAATACTTGAGTTATATGAATAGAAATCGATACGCTCTTGTTTTAAAGCTATTAGGTATAATAATTATAATAATATATCAGTAAAATATAATCATGGAATATAAGTTATTAATAACGTTTGTACATGGAAAATTATTTTTGAAAGTTATTAACTTTCAAGAATAATTTTTAATTATGGTATTTATAATACCGTATTTAGATTTTATTTTTATAATTTTACCATTTTTACAGCTTTATTTCGTATTTAATACACCAAAATGTATAATTTTATAAAATGCAAATGTAAATGTAAATAAGATATTAGATTTATACAAAAGCACTTATAAGAAAAACTACTCAACTTAGCTATAGGATTAAAATTTTTCACTTTGTATTTTATAATGTTTGGTAAGGCGGTTTTCACGCTCTGTATATCATAGGTGAATTTCTGACATATCGCTTAAAAGAGTCATCATTGTTGAACATTTGGAAAAAATGTAGTTTTATTGGGGATTGGAATAACCTAGGAATTTGAACAAATATGAGTGACGAACATCTTTATTTTTCGTGTAAAAATCGAGAAAATAAAAAATATAGGTTGCCACTTGAAAAAAAACTAAATTAGTACACGTCCAGAAAAAATAAGACCCTTATATAAAAAGCATTATTTTTATATTGTAGTCTTAAAAAATTATACATTATCGTAAAAAATTATACATTTGAATTTTTTAACGGATATATTAGCTTCTTCACATTAAGTGAATACGTTTTACATATTTGTGTTAAAAATATGTGTTGAGTATCTTAATGCGTTGAGTGTGATACTTATATTTTATTAAAATCAATTCCGTGTCAATAAATTCAAAGCAACATGCTTCACAACTTTCATTCTGATAATGACCGCTATTGAATTAATTAATACATTAATTAACATTCTTATATTTTTCTAATTTTATTAAACATGAAGAATCTCTCTGAGGATTAACAATAAATTGTTTATTTAAGTTATATTTTGTATAACCCAAATTCACATGTTTCAATGGAACATGCCTTACAACTTTCTTCTTCCGAAATTTCAATGTGCGCCTGACACACTATTTCAAGTCGAAAGTAATTGGTAGAGTCAAGTATTTGCCATCGATGTATAAAACCAATTAATATTAGAAACTATGTTAGAATATAATCATTTATATCCTAAAATCTCATTTACAATACAATGCGTGGGTCTTTCAGTGATTGGTGAAACATCTTTTCCAAGTTTGTTAATTGAAGAGTTTTTTTGATACACTAAAATTTTCTCGAAAAATGTAGAACAATTAAAAATTAGCATTACACATTTTTATTTGTTCAGGAAAATTACCATTGCGCCTCATACATCGATGTTTGAATAAATGAGGAAAACAATAGGTACTATATCATAAAATACAATTAATGTGTTTCAATCAATACAGTTTGTTCTTGACATGAAAACATAATGTTTTATGATAATAAGAAACAAATAGAGTATTTTCATACATATAATTATGTTAACATAAATTATTTGGTTAATTTTACAATGAGTAATATATACGGGGTGGTCATATTTAACTCTCCCAGTATGGAAATCGCGTTCAACTTGGATTTTGTATATACAGGTTGTTTCAATAGACACTCTCGATATTTGTTAGGTTATAGCGGCAATATTGTTAAAGCAACATCTGTCAGATTTGTTGTGAATTGTTCAGTAATGTATGGAAAATCACCAGGAACGGCTATATCGTTCAACAACGTATGAAAATCATTAAATATTATTTTCAAAGTTAGTGCTCCGGTCAAGAACCGTTCCGCGCATTACGTGATTTTTATCTTCGCCACAACTGTCTCGCCGAGTCGACTATTCAACGTTTGGTGGCCAAATTCGAATCAACTGATTTGATAAATAATCAGCCAACACCCGAAACGCAAGGTCTACTGAAAACATCGCTGCTGTGCGTGAGAGTGTACGGTAAGACCCGAGACAGTCAATTTCTCGTCGTTCGCAAGAATGTGGCCTTTCTGCGACTTCAACTTGACGAATTCTGCGTCGGGATTTGGGTCTGCACCCGTATAAAATCCAACTGACCGAGGAACTTAAGGTAAACGACCATAGACAGCGCCGTGTGCTCTCTGATTGGGCTCTGGAGCAGTTGGAAGTTGACCCAAATTTCGCCAAGAAAATCATCTTTAGCGATGAGGCCCATTTTTGGAAGAATGAATATGTGAACAAGCAAAGTTGTCAGATTTGGGACGATACCAATCCACATGAAGTACACCAGCATAAAATGCATCCCGAGAATGTCACTGTTTCGTGCGGATTTTGGCTGAATCATCGGTCCGTATTTCTTTCAAAACGAAACTGGCATTTACAGATCGATGATAAGCAACTTATTATGGCCTAAACTAGATGACATGGAAAAACGGAAATGAAAAAACAATTACAAGGTATCTAAATTCATCATTTAAAAAATGATTTACCTTCTTTTGGGTTCATACTTTTGGATAGAATCAAGCAAAAAAAAATTTCAAAAGATCACATAGTAACCTTCACCAAGTTCCAAGAAAAGTGCCTGCGTATAATAAGTTTATTCCATTATTCGGCTTTTAATAGAATTTAAGGGTCATTATGGTTAACAAAACTGTTAAATCTTTTAAATTAATGTATAAATTTGAAGGCAAAAACATGTGTGGTCATGCTTTGGATATAACCAAGAATAAAAGAGAAATTCCTTAAATGTAAAATATTTTACGCAGTATTGTTCTTATTTTCACTCAAAATATGTTGCGTATAGAATATTTCGCATTATTTCACATACTAAGTGTATATGAAATAATGCGATTTAAATTTAATTTATTATAACAAATATTTACACTGATGAGAAAGTGAATAAATTCATGATGAAGATATCATACGCTGATATGAATTCATAATAATTTAAGCTTAAGTTTCTTTAATTTGATGTATGTTAAAATTAGACGAAAAATATTCGACTCTCACAATATATTTAAATCCAACACTATTGTATTTATTTAATTAAATTGATTTTATAGTTTTGAATTGAATATTCAAGACTTGCATATTGTTTACTCGTGGATCAATTTCAAACTTAACGTATACTTCTGTTATGGTAAATTCCGTTTTTCATTGTTTAAATATAAATTAGAAACTATAACTTATATATACAATCCAACGCTCAAAACGTGAAAGGAGCATTACATTCGTGTTACAAAATGTTAGCTTTCTTCTCTTAATGTCTTATAATAATCGTAGAAGAAAGCTGTTTGGAATAGTAAAGTTCATTCCACTCACCTTGGATGTACAGCAGGTTTCGTTGTCATTATCGTCTGTGGCTAATATTTCATGTTTGGTCGTGATTGTCACAGTCATACTATCTGCAATTAAATAAAAGTAAGTAAATACACGATTACACCAACAACAAAAAAATAATAAGTGTCTATTATACATAATTTGGTGAGCCATATAAAATTAATACCAGTGATTGCTGCTTATTGATTTTAAGTATGACAATTTGACAATTTAGAGAGGGTCGAGTGATATAAAAAATATTCTGGCTACACATACGAACCATCGGACCATAATAATAAAATGATTTAATAGAAATTAAGGTTTTAGTTATGAGTTACAAATTTATGTAATATTTGTAAGCTTGTCTTAAATAAATGAAATCAAAGTTATTTTTGTGACAATAATATTTATTATAATACTTGGAATTTTCTGGTAAAAAAACAAAAGAACTCTGATGCCTTTATGAAACGTGAAACTCTTGTTTTGCCTAGTAATAACTTTGCAATACGTTATTTATCAAATGAAGCGCAATTCAGTCCTACAAGGAACACTCTGTGTTGTCTCCTGGTAAATAATACATATGTTTTTTTGGACTGAGGATAATCCAATTTTACTTTTTTATTTTATTGTATTGTATGTATCAATGTAAATATGCTCATATTTTGTTAATGGTCAGTTTTGATACAGTACGAGGGACGTTCAAATATAGACAAGAATTTCAGGTGTGCGATCATGGAAGAAGTAAGGTTAGGTTGGGTACTGATGGGAATTGTAGGAGACGGTATTGGGAGGCGAGATTTGTCACCGACGCAGCCCTGAGAATAATAGTGCAACAGTAGCACTAGCAATGATGAGCGAGAACAATGTATACTCGTCTGTTGTGCAACGCATCATCATTAAGTTTTTGACGTGGAAGGACCCCCTTCCCCCCAACAGATATTTTGCAAAGATTGCGAGAATAGTTCGATGAAAACACTATTTCACAGCCACGAGTCTATTATCGATACAAAATATCCTCTGAAGGGCGAGAAAGAGTTGAAAATGAACCCCACGACCGTAGGGATACGAGTTTAACCGAATAACACAGCGGTTTGTGTTCTTACTGAAAATGACCGCCACCTTACCATCGTTGAAATTATTTCAGTGGTAAACATCAGCATAGACATCTATTGGATCATCCATTATGAGCTCGATTCCAGTAAGATTTCGACTTATTGGGTGTCACCCTTTCTTTCAGAGGAATAAAAAACTGTTCCGTTTTGACATCTGTCAACGGTTTCTGGCTCGTTATCGAACTGAGGGAGACCCTTCATTTTATCGCATTGTGATCTGTAACGAGAGTTAAGTTCATTATAACACTCCCGAAAGCAAGCAGATGAGTAAAAAGTTGTGAAAACAAGAAGAGTCCTCCCAGGCGAAGGACAAAATGAGTTTGTCCGCGAAAAAAGTTCTCGCGAAGGCTTGGGATTCAAAAGGAACTGGAGGTGTTCATGCACAATTGGCTCCAGATCTTCCTTCTCTCCTTTTACAGTGTTGCCATTAAAAAAAAAATCACAATTTAATGGGGAAAATGTGTAAACAAAGGGGAAGACTATGTGTAAAACAAAAGTATATTTGGTAATTTTAAATAGTGAGCAAGCCAGTCCCGAAAGAGGAAAATGTTTCAGGGCGAGATTCGGGAATTTACTGATTTAAAAACTTATACTTAACTATTGACCTAACCTACAAGGGTTCTAACAAGTGTGTGGCTATAGCAACAAAAATAGGAATTTATTGCCTGAGATAATCGCATTTTTACCTCTAAGAAATAGATGTGCCCTGATTCCAAGTAACCTAGCTAAACAAGGGTTTCTACTTTCTAATATTTACACAACTTAAAACTAATATATTCAATAACCATCACGGCTGTCAAAAGGCGAATGTGGAGCTACTATTCAATTCATCGCTATTTGCCAAATAAAAAACTGTCTTATCTTGCCGATAAACGGAACAGTCTACCTAAGCCTAGCCATAAAAACAAACCACGGTATGAGATAAGAGCCGTTTGGGATTTTTTATTTGGCAAATAGAGATTAAATAAACTATACGCGTGCCCACAATTTTTATACTCAAGACCTCAGTTCTATAATAGGTCTATAGGATTATTAGAATTTATAATACAAAATTTGATGAAAACTATAAGGTTATCAACTATTATCAACATATCAACGACTATTATCAACAATCTGGAAAAAACTTTATCTAGTATATCTTTAATATTAATTTATTTCTTTTGGTGTCATCAACAATTGAATCAACGACTGATTGACGAACTAATATGGATTTTCAGGCACCGAAAATCAATGGTGAAGCCCTCTACATCTTCAAATCATTCTATGGAATGAGCTAGGCCAATATGCAATCAACTGTACCTGCGTATATTAAATTTATCATAAGAAAAATTTTTGATTTTTACCCTTACCCTTAACATATCCTTGTTCGAAGTGCTACAAGTGCACAAAGAACAACGCTAAGGTTCCTTAAGGGTCCCTATCATTATATCATTAAATCATCAATGTTGTTTTATTATATATTAATTGCTTTTTGCAACTAACAATGAAATGCTAATTTTTCCTGATTATACTCTTGTGGTCACTTCTATAAATTTTTGATTATGAATGAGTATTATTTAAAAAAATCAAACACATTAATATTCGAAACGAAGATTATCAATGATTTAACGGTATCTACCTAAATTACTTGAATTTTTGGAAAATAGAATAGTTCTGATCAATTAGTTCGACATGTTTCCAAAATTGCAATTCTCCTCTTCTCCTCTAGTGCGGGGCAGACATAAAGAAGATGAATCGAGGTTTCCTCGTCTTCTTTACAGTATCTGCAGGTCAGGCTATCAGTCAGCCTCAGCTTGTGCTTATATGCATTCAGACTACTATGGTGGCCTGTAACGATTCCCACTAGAATTCTGGCTTTGTGCTTGTTCGATTTAATAAATTCTTGGGCCCATTTCTCAATCTCTGAGTATTCGTTGAAGAGTTTGGTTATTCGACAACCCGTTATTCCTCTCCATCTTTTATTGTGCTGGTCTCTTGCCCAGCCATTTATGTGGTATCCGATCAGATTCCGACTTATTCCGACTGCAGGTTCTGGTCCATAGAGGATTTCCCTGGTCCCTAGTCTGGCAATGTCATTTGCAATTAGATTTTCCTTAATGCCATTATGCCCAGGTATCCATACAAGTTCCACCGGTCCCTTCCGTGTCAAGTAGTTCAATGCTTCATAGAAATTATAGACCAGCTTCGACTTTGTCGTTGCTGAATTTAGGGCTATCAATGCCGCCCTGTTATCCGAGCAGATACATACCTTCTCCTGGGTCCGATTTTGGTCAGCCCCCAGGAGACCGCATATAATTGCAACTAGCTCGGCCTGGAGTACGGTAGTGTATATACAAATATACGTAACTGTGGGCCATTAATTAAGAACATCAACAGGTGTTATTTGTTATTTAATTTTTCGAAATATTTGTTTAAATTCTATACAAGATGCATTATTAGATGAAAACGGTTAGATGCGACGCAACTCTCTCCTGATGCAACTTCTACATGAAAATATATACGCTTAGATAAAGAATGTTAAATATTGTTACAGTTTTTCGAAATTTGGAAATCAGAGCAGAATGAAATGTTTCAGGAGAGCATCAATAGGTGCGATATGCTGTTTACTTTTCCGAAGCAACTAGTCCGTAACTAGTTTAGATCTCTATCAAGGATGTATTATTAAATGAAAATTGTTAGATACCACGCTTCTAACTCTTCACTAATGCAACTCTCCACGACACTGTATGGTGTCGCAGATGCATTTATACGTAAGGAAATAATGATTATTTTCTTTACATTCTCAAAGAATTAATTATGAGAAAGATAATTTACTGAAACTATATACTTTTGTGTAAGTCGTTTTTAATTCATTGTGTTAGATATATATTGTAATGTCTGGTAAATCCTGCCAATGGTAACTATGTGTTTAATCTTGCAAAGAAACTTGAACCTACGATATAGCAACAAAAATAGAAGACCGGTTTTCCATGAACACCGAAATATTACACGTTTCTTGATGTGCGTGTTTCCAACCAAGTTGGGATCATTTGTAATTATTGGGAGATGATTACGAATTATTAAAAAGTGTTAATGATTGCCCGATTATGTCAATTTAGTTGGCAAAGTGCGTATCGAGAAACGTAAGGACTTTAGGACTTTTAAACGCAAATAAAACAAGTTCTGTGAGATATCTACTCAATTTTTTGTCTTATTTGAAAGAATATTTTATGGCATTAATGATGGAATATAACATCGTTGTAATGTCCGTTGCGGCTTTGCTTGTTGGCACGTATTCGGGAGGTCTAATTTTCGATGACTTTGTCGCATAAATCTGACTGAATTTGCTGGATGGAGTTCGTTATGTTAACTTTGAGGGCATCAAACTGTTTGCGGTTTATTCGCATAGACCTGCGATTTAAGATAGCCCCAAGGAAAGAAGTGTAAAAGCGTTAAATCGCACTATCTCAGTGGCCAGTTCACATCTTCGCTGCGGGAGATAACCATGCCTCCCAATCGCTCGTACAGAATGTCAATCGTTGCGTGCGCTATGTGGCACGTATCGTCGTTCTGTTGGAAACACATGTCGTCGGTATCCATATCATTCAGTTTAGGCCACAATAAGTTGCTTATCATCGATCTATACCGCTCGCCGTTGCCGGTTATGGCAATGCCAGTTTCGTTTTGGAAGTACGGACCGATGATTCCACCAGACCAAAATCCCCAACAAACAGTGACTTTCTCGGGATACATTTGGTGCTGGTGTATCTAGTGTGGATTGGTTTTCCTTGTTCACATTTACATATATGGCAACGGCCATGCCATGTTCGTCCTCGAACATCGATCCTCGTCCGATCATCGAAGTCAAGCAACGTCGGGTGCAGTTAGCACTTGGATGGGTTACCGCTTGAAAACACCGCGTGCCGTTGCCGTTTTTCGGCCTGCAGTGCTGCTGGGTGGATTGAGTAGCCCAGTAGGACTGTTGCCGGTCCCAAGCCCGGAAGAAAGAGGAGGGTTAGAGGGATAGGTTAGCTGCTTAAAGAGGTCATAGTACCAATGATATTCATCGAAGAGGAACAGGTCAAAAACTTACGTTAGAAGAAGGAAGAAGAAGAAAAAGAAGACATACATTCATTCAAAAATGGGCCTCGTCGCTAAAGATGATTTGCTTGGCGAAATTTGAGTCAACTTCCAACTGCTTCAGAGCTCAATTAGTGAATATACGGCGTTGTCCATGGTCGTTTACCTTAAGTTCCTGGGTCAGTTGGATTTTATACGGATGCAGATCCAAATCCCAATGCAAAATTCGCCAAGTTGAAGTAGCAGAAAAGCTAAGTTCTTGTGAACGACGAGAATTGACTACCTCGGGTTTTCTTGTACACTCTCACACACAGCAGCGATGTTTTCAGCAGACCTTGCGTTTCGGTGACGTACGAGAATAAACATTACGTAACGGGCGGAACCTTTCTCGAACGGAATACTGATTTTGAAAATAAAATTTGATGATTTGCACACGTTGTTGAACACTATAGTCTTCCGTGGAGATTTGCCATACACTACTCAACAATTCACAATGAATTTGACAGATGTTGTTGTGACAACGTGATCACTATAGCCTAATAAATTTCGAGCGTCCCTATTGGAAAATCCTATACACAAAAACATGTATACATATAAGTTATACGTATAACTTGTCTCCTGTTTTTTTTTTTTCATTATTTAATAACTAAAAGCTGCTGAACAGTGTTAAAATTCATACCCATTTATTATTTAGGATAAAGCGTGAATAAAATATGTGCATTTCTCACAACACTGTTTTGTAATAGAATTTCTATTGAACTACTGTTCTGAGTAAAATGATTAGGATGGTATAAAACCTTTGTTATATGCTGAATCGTTTTGTTACTAATTATTAAATTATATTGAATTTTTTCCAAGTCATTTATTAGATTTTCTCGGTTAGTCACATATCGAATTGATTGATATTTACTTATCTTAAACAAAATATTACGGATATAAAATAATTAATTAATAAGACATAGGATCATGTAGTTAGTTACTTATTGTGTTTAACTAATGGGTATAAGTTAAACATTTATAATTCTGGTTCACATTCGTAGGATACATTAATATAATTAACAAAACAACTGTCGTAGCTTTGCCATCATAAATATGTAGTATTATAAAAATTCTACTGTTTATTTTCTATTCGACGTAATGTAACCATACTTTATGCCATTTTAATATTAGGTTATTGTTCTATATTACGATTTTCTTCCTCGTTTGTGACAACTCAATTACAATAATACCGTGTCAGTTGAAAAAAGAAAGTACACATAAATTGGATTATTTCTTAATGTCTATAATATTACGAAAATGTACATAACAGCACACTATAATGGCGTTGGCGCAAAAGTAGGTTACATCACAGTTATCAGTCATCATCATTTTGGTAAGTATACTAATAATAACTGCTATACTAATAATAACTGCTAATAAGTATACTAATAACTGCACTGTTGTTTAATACATATTAAAGTTTATATCTAAGTATAAACCTCAATGCCTACCCTAATAATAATTAAAATCGTAAAATTTTAATCCAATTAATAGGGAATTTATAAAATTATTAAATTAGATAGGTGTTAATATATAAAACTCTAATAGATAAGGCCTACGTCTTGTCGGTTATGATTGGGGTGCGTTTTTTGGCGCGCATTCGTCATTCATTTATTATAAATTTGGTAATTGATGGTTCACGTGAGATTCATAATTCCCTATCCTTGGTCGGTCTAAAAACTGTTCGCAGAATTTTTATTTCAAACCATTTAACAGCTTTGCATTTTTGACGATTTTTCTTCGTTTCAAAGAGCGCACCATTCACCTCCATGCGCTAACAGTACGAATAATCGCTTTATGTACCCTAATAGTGGTTATCCTGTGGAGGCCTCTTGTTTTCAAAACCGGCAAAGGTGAATAATTTATATTATTTGCTATTAGCTCTTTTGCTTTCTGTTTTAAAGCATCAATTTCGTTTCTTGTTCGTTAATTTTGAGAACTACTTCCAGGGTTGCATTATCCAAGCCATTGAATGATTATTTGATGAATGGCATCGTTTTTACAATTATGTTTAAATCATTTACGTAGTATATTAGTCGATTTGAACTATTTAGACTACTATAGTTTGCATTTCCTGATTACGTATTCCAAAGTTAGACTGATCTACCTCTTTGAGCCCTGATGTACCTTCAAAGGTTTGACTTAGTTACCCATTTTCTTCAATCATTTTTTCAACTATACCAACAGAATATCCATTACTCTCAGCTATATCCTTGATTAGAACTTTTTCTTTTTCAAACCTATCGTTATTGAGACGAAAGCTTAGTAGGCGATGGACTAGAGTGGGAATTATTACTGATATATCTGAGAGTACTGGTGTATTTTCTGTATATATCAAATTCTGTATATATCAATCTTTTCAAAGTTAGAATTTGGTATATACAGAAAAAACACCAGTACTCTCAGATACATCCCTAATGCTTCCCACCATTGTGTTCAACACAAAATGGCAAGCCTCAATGTTCTAGTCCATCGCCTACTAAGCTTCCCTCTCAATAAAGATAGACTTGAAAAAGAAAAAGCGCTAATCAAGGATATAACTGAGTGTAATGAATATTCTGTTGGTATAGTTGAAAAAATGATTAGGAAACGTAAATTTAAAGAAACACTTCGAAATTCCTCGACCTTTCAAACTGAAAGGGAATATCCAGAAAAATATGTATATATTCCCTACGATCCTCTATTTACCCGTGGTATTACATAGTAGGATTTTTAAAGATATAGGGATGACGGTAGTTCATTCATCAAGAAATAAATTAAAGTAACTTTTAGGCAATCCAAAAGACAAAATTAACACTAATGAGAGGTCGGGGATTTACGAAATCAGCTGTAACGACTGTAATCAAAGGTATGTTGGACAGACTAGACGATCTATTCAAACCAGGTTTAAAGAGCACACGGCGCATCTCAAATATGCCAACATGCCTTCGATAACAACCATAAGATAGATATTAGCAACTTAACTGACTATTAGGGCTCATTGAGCCGCAACAATAATTTAGGTATAAATAGGATACATTGGTAGCATAAGATTAGTTTTAATCATCTCCATATGATGCCAACTTTGTTGACGAAACGCGCGTCGAGTATAGTGTATAGTGTTTTGTGGAAAACTAAGTCAGGGTCATAGAAAAAGACATATTGGACAGATGGAAGCAGATTTCAAACAGCTTTAATGTTAATCGAACAAATTTAAACCAAAAACATGAAGAATTAACATACAAAGAAGAGAACCATTATGGAAACGATCTAGTCCCAATAAGAATAGGAGAAATTACACAGGCTATAAATAAATTAAAACTGAGTATGTTCTATAGACAAGATGAAATTACATCAGAAATGATAAAATACATTGGAGAAATGGCGAAAATGAAACTGTGCGAATTATTAGTCGGCATATTAAAAAGGAGATCAATACCCAAAGACTGGAACACAGATATAATTATGCCAATGTTTAAAAAAGGGACACAAAAACTTTTATGATTATGAGACAAACAGTAGAAAAGCTACTAACGAAAGGAAAATAAATTTTAAGTTTTATTTAGCTTTATTTAGGCTTAATAAGAAGCCTTTGACAGAATAAGAAGAAATTATATCAGAAAGTGTATGAGACAAAGAGGAGTTGATAGATATATGATAGCAATCATCCGGACACTATATTATTATAAGAACAACAGAAACAAAATAAGAATGGACAACCAAGAATCCTCAGAATTCGTGATAAGAGTGGAATGGAATAGGCAAATGGAATAATGTGATACTAACTAACTGCAAGACAACCTAAAAATATACCTAGAAGGGTAAAATAAACATGGAAATAAACATAAAAAAAACCCGAAACCGTGATATTTTTCAAGAAAGTAAACTTAGAATTATCGTACAAGGACAAATACTGGAACAGCTTCCGAATTACAATTATGTAGGCATAAATAGAAAAAAATGGGGGAAAATAGACAAGAATATACACCAAAACTTTGGAAAATCTGGAAGGCTGTACCAATTGTAGCTACGAGTACCTAAATGATATTTCTAAGAAGGATAAAAGGGGTTACAGGGACACAGAATAAAAAGCGAAACAGTAATAGTAGAATTAAATATAAAATCGATGAATCAGTTATTGGAGAGACAATTGAGTTGGATAGACCACATATATTAGACGAAGGAAGAGAGACTAGCAAGAAAAATCTACGAATGCGAAGTCCAGGAAAAGAATAAAAAAGGGCGCCCCCAACTGAGATGGGATGACTAAGTGAGATAAGAAGCGGAAAAGCGGGGAATTCAGTGAAGTGAGATGAAACTAAACAATTGGCACAGGCTAGAAATTTTTGGAAAAGGAAGGTACGAGGAATGCCATATGAAAATATATTATTGTACTGTATATTCGTATTGATTAAATATATAAAATAAAGACAAATTAGTTATTATCGGTCAGTTTTCCATAATGTCGTATCGATCGGGAGGTAACGAAATTTTAGCAGTTATACCCAAAGATCTCGAAAAACCTTTACAAAATTGGACACAATCGTTATACGGCTATGATTTGTTATAGAAGGTGATTTTTTAAGCATGATAGAACTTCAGATAGCGATGGCTATGCAATCAGCTATCAGTTTGCGTCCAATTAGTGACATTTGTATTAAGTATAATGTGGCAAATCATCATAAACAGACTCACGCTTGAACAACGCTATCAAATTCTTCAAATTTACTTTGAAAGTCAGTCGTCGATTCGGGAAACGTATAGACGACTTCGTGAATTTTACGGCGCACATAATCGTCCATCTGAGCAAGCCATCCGTCGCACTGTGAATAGATTTCGTCCCATATACTCTCTAAAGGATACAAGCATATCAACATGTCGAAGGAATGTGCGTACTGAAGAAAATATTGCCGCTGTAAATGAAAGTGTGCAAACAAATCCAAATTATCGATTCGTCGTCGGTCGCAGCAATTGGTGCTTTGTTCGCCCACTACGTGGAAAATATTGCACAAAGATCTTGGCCTATACCCATCTAAGATCCAGCTGGTGCAGGAATTAAAGCCACAAGACCATTGCTTGCGTCGTTCTTTCACTAATTGGGCTTTAGGGCAGATGCAAGTCGACCCATTGTTCTATCGCAAAGTTGTGATCAGCGATGAGGCTCGTCCTTGGCTTAACGGGTTTGTCAATAACCAGAATTGCCGGATATGGAGTAATACGAGAAGAGATCCTACAGACCCCATTACATTCAGGAAAATGCACAGTTTGGTACCGTTATACGCTGGTGGCATCATTGGACCTTATGTATTTAAAAATGCGGCTGGAGCTAACGTTACGGTCAATGGGGAACGTTACCGGACCATGATCAATGAAAATCTTTTTCAAAATATGGATAACATTGATCTGCATGAGATGTGTATACAACAAAATGGGGCTACGTGCCATACGGCGAACGAAACTATCGACTTATTGCAAAAAAGATTTGGTGATAAGTTGATTTCAAGAAATGAACCTGTCAACTGATCACCTAGGTCCTGCGATTTGACGCCTCTTGACTATTTCCTATGGGGCTACGTGAAGTAATTAGTTTATGCTAATAAACCAGCAACACTGGACGCCTTGGAAGTCAACATTCTACATGTGATTCATGACACATGGCCACCACTGCTGGAAGAAGTGACCCAAAATTGGACTGGCAGAATGCACTTCATCAGGAACAGCCACGGTGGTCATATGCCTCAAATCATTTTTAAATATTAACTCCATGTATTGATCTTCCAAATAAAAACAGGTTGTTTATCAAAAGTTAATTTTTGTGGTAATTATTTAAGTTTAAAGTTCTATCAGGCTTAAAAAACCACCCATAATTAGTATCATTATTATAGGACATTATCTGAATAATTTTCAGATTTATTGACGGGTTTATTTTTATTCAAGTTTGCATAGATCTGTTGAACTTTCTACGAGGTGTCCCTATTTTACCACTATGAACTATTCTGTGTTTTCTTACTTAAAAAAAAAGGATTTTCAGAACTCCTGTAGCTAATTTGCATTTGCAAGAACTTAAACAAAAAAATGTTGAGGAATAGCAACTATAACTCTAAAAATATTTTAATAGCAAGAGGAGGTACGTAAATTTGCGAACAAAGGGGGAATATTCTCAAGATATTTTAATTTATTTTTTTTTTCTTTTAATAATGTTATTAGTCTTTCATTTTAATTTTAGTTGTAGTTCATTACTTTATATCTAGAACAAACAACACATTTGAATGTTACTGATGACATATAAACTGATGTATATAATGATCAATTATATAGCATGTAACTTAGATAGGATTATTTCAAAAGAGTGATATACGAGGTGCACCATTTATATTTTGAGCCTAATAATAAAAAAACATTAATTTGTCATAGAAAATTACTTTATTGTTTTTTAAAATATTTTCCTTCATAATCTATACATTTTTGCATACGTTCGAATTATTTGTCAAAGCATTTTTTCCATTTCGCTTGAGATATTTCCAAAACATGGTTTTTGAACGCATCAACGGCTTCTTCTGCCGACGAAAACCGTTGTCCGCGCAATGTATTTTTGACGTTCGGGAACAAAAAGAAGTCATTGGGTGCCAAATCAGGGATGTACGGCGGATGACCCACTAATTCGATTTTTTCAGTTTTCAAACATTCGGCTGTTAGACGAGATCTGTGATAGCTCGCATTGTCATGGTGAAGAATGATCCGACGGCGCTCATTTGTTTTCCTTATTTCACCGAAGACTTCCGGCAAACAAATGGTTGTGTACCATTCAGAATTGATCGTTTTACGTTCCTCTAAAGGTACTGTTGCCACACGATCAGCTTTACCGAAAAAGCAAGCGAACATTTGTTTCGAAGTGCCTCGAGCGCGAACAACTTTTTGTTGGATTTAGTTCATCTTGAAATACCCATACAGTCCATTGCTGCTTACTTTACAGCTTATACGCATAGATCCATGATTCGTCACCTATTACAATATTATATACGTCTTTTGAAGCACCGCCATTGCATTTCTTGAGAATTTGTTTGCACCAACAACACGAGCATGTTTTTGAGATTTTTTCAAATTATGTGGGATCCAACGAGAATAAATCATCTTTACAATTAAATGATCAAATATTTTATATATACTGGTCCAAATAATGCCTAAAGCAGGGGCGGCTGGTGTATAGGTGCTGCAGAGCTGCAGAACTGTCAAAAAAATTAGATATTTGTATATTTTCGCGACATAATAATTACTAAAATTTATTAATAAAATAATTTGGTTAGTTGGTGCAGCTAACCAAATTATTGCGTTAAAGTCGCATTCTTCTCGCCGTCCTCTATTGAGTAGTAGACCAGATGAATTATCTGGGTCTTTACGCGAGTGCATCGCAGTACATTGAACTGGGCTACACGAAGTAGTTCTCAGCAGGGCTCGGCACACCCGTCCTCCCCCTCAACTCCCGCTATAATCCACACTTGGCGCTCGTAAATGCGCGAATTTACACGGTCAGTGAGCTGTATCTTTTCCAGCTAAGGCAACATCAGTGGATGTTTACTCCTTCCTACTCGGGCGGGCGTAAATCGTACCTATTTCGTATTTCGTGTTAATTTGAGATTTTAAATACTGTTTTGTGAATTTGTGTAGTGATTTATTGTACTAATTATTAATATTTATATACTGTGATAGTGACAATGGATTTAGTTTATAATTTAGTTCATGTGAAGCGATTTTTTAAATAGTCTTATGAAGAAAAAATTGATTTAAAAAACAATGGTAGGCCATTGCCCGATATTGTTATTGAGACTGCAGGTGTTAGTCGCGGAAAAGCATATAAACGTCAATTTAATAGAGACATTTATTCGAAGAACAATTGGATTTGTGGATGCAACAAAAAAATGCATTATTTTGTTTTCCTTGTTTACTTTTTGGCGGTGATAAAGCATGGACGGAGGTAGGGGTGACAGATTTGGTGCACTTAACTGAAAAAATAAAAAAGCACGACAACTCCTAAAGCCATCTACATAATACAATGGAACTAGCTTTATTAGGAACAACTAATATTATAGCGCAGCTAGATTCAGCTTATTGGATAAATGTGCAAAAGCATAATGATAATGTGACAAAAAAGAGATACGTTTTGTCAAAAATTATAAACTGCATAAAGTTTTGTGGGGCCTTTGAACTGGCTCTGGGAGGACATGACGAAGCTGACACCTCTCAAAACCCGGGGATATTTCGTGGTTTGATAAATTTTTCTGCTGATCTTGATGTAACTTTAAGCGAGCATCTACAAAATGCTTCAGTATTTAAAGGAACCTCTAAAGAAATTCAAAATGATCTTTTAGACTGTATATTAAAAGTATGTCATGAAGAAATAATTAAAGAAATTAACAAACCTTCATTTTTGGCAGTTATGGCAGACGAAACAACTGATGTATCTGCAAAAACTCAGTTAGTGGTAGTTTTAAGATATATTCGCGATGGTGAACCGATTGAACGTTTTTGGATATACCTGAAACCTACAAAATGTGACGCTGAAACTCTTTCGGAAAATATTTTAAGTGTTATAGACCCTCTAGTAGGAAATTCACCTTACAAGCCTTTTCTCTTAACCAAAGAATATTTTCTTGTGAAAGTCTATATTTTTGTATAAACGGATTTTACATAAAAATTCTGAAGTATCAGGAAAACGCGTGACCTTGAAAATTTTCAAAATTTTCGCCTGTGGCGGAATTTTTTTGCTGCCCCGACGGCGCCAGTAGTATACGTTTGAAATTTGCACGCGGGCGGCCAATACCTTAGGATCGGCCCTGTGCAGAACACCCGTTCCATTTCATCACGAGCCGCCACTGGCCTAAAGGTGCTTCAATCTCACAGTATGTTACATAACGATTTTGCATTATCAGTTTTTGCACAGCATCAATGTCTTCTGGCATAACAACTGATTTTGGACGACCTTCACGACCTTTGTTGGTGAGCGAATAGTGACCACGATTAAATTCATTATACCAGCGTTTCACAGTGGCAAAGGATAGGGTTTTATCATTAAAAGTGGAAGAAAGTTGATCGATGCACTCTTGTCTTCAAGATGAGTGTCAGATCACTGTAAACAACACAAATCGCGCTTAAATGATAAAGTGTTCTGAAGAAGGTTATGGTAAAAAATGTCAAACTTTCCATTGGAAACGTCAGATGGTGTTTAGTGTTACCAAATATCAAAATATAAATAGTACCCCTCGTAAACTAACACGGACATTTTATATTTAATGGTCACCCTTGACCAATAATTAAATAATCTATAATTAAGTAGTTTATATTCGATAAAGTCGAAAAGTATGAATACTTATTTTTGTAACTAAATCTTTACAAAAAAAATTATATTTTTAGTTATACCTTTAGTTTTACCTTTTATTTTCCTTTATTTACATTACACAGAAATGTGAGAGCGTCTTAATTTCATAAAAACCTAAAGTATAAATAGTAAAATAAGTTATATCTACTACTACCAATTACGTAGGTATTTTTTTATTACAGTAAACCACTATAAATATATCAATGTTACGTAATTCATAAAGATATTTCGATTGTCGATGTAAATTTATCGTGTTCCAATTCTAGTAACCATTACCTATTATAATTCTGCATACGAAACTATTTAAATTTCTTGTTATCAATATTCAACAATATAAACAATAAACTATAAACTGCTAAAACAAAGCAAAAAGTCTGGATGTACTAACAATTATACTGTTACGTTAACCTTTGAAATGTTCTTTAATATTCCATTCTAAATAGTAGTAAACGTATGTATGAAAATGAGTTTAAAGAAAGATATACCTACTCCAGAGTTTGGATTATTTAGTCATAAAATGTTCTCTATATCAATGCAAAATTGAGACATGAGGATAATGATGTTGAATTACGAGAAGTTCAATGTAATTGAGTTCCCTCTGCATTAATTGACTAAATTAATCTTAGCAGTCTTCCAATGAGTGTTTAGATATAATAGTATAAGGTGTTACTGGTGTGCGTTGAAACCTTTGGTGTGAATATAACATTGACGTAGTTTGGCACAAAACACCAAAATATTCTACACTACACTCGACGCGCGTTTTATGGGAAACTATGTCAGTGTGATATAAGGTGTTCTTAAGTTTCTATAGTCAAAATAAAAAAATATATTCTTGTATTCAATATGTTCTAATTTAATGTTGTACACCATCTATTATAAAGAGAAGAATATCTTCATATTTAGGTTAACTAAGACATGATATCTAATACAAACGGTGGAAATTTAATTGAAATAAATCCCTGTAACTCTAATAGAATGGATTTCAATAAAAATTCCTGAAACAGGTCGACTCTTGATTTTGGTTGCTATACTTGAGGGATGATGGATTGCCTAGTTATCTTCACCATAGGGAATGTCACTGCTCTCAACTTTTTTTTTATCAAATGTAACGGTATGTTGAGAGACATCACTTAAATGATCGCATCGAGAAGAATATAACACGTTTTCTAAATGTTTCAAATTATTACCTTGTTATATTAATATCTATGTTGTTATCTTACTATCAAAATTAGTTAGTTCAATAATGTCAATAAAGATAAATTTCAAAATTTAATTTGAAGTTAAGAATATAACTATATATATATATATATATATATATATATATATATATATATATATATATATATATATATATATATATATATATATATATTTGTAAATATAAGATTAGTATAAGAATTAGTTATACATAAAATAACTTAAGTTTACGAATTAAAATTGAAAATGGGGCAAGTTTAAAACTAAAAAATATAATAGTCAGTTGATATTAAGTTTCTCGTATTAGAAGATGACTACTGTAAAATATTTGTAGATTTATTTTTAGCCAAGATTTGCAATTAGAGTTAATTCGAAAAAAAATAGTTTCATTTTTAGATTTTCTATTTTTTTATGCCAAATTATATTTTTCTGACGCCAGCCGAAAATTTATTAAATCTGGTACCAAAAATGACTATATGGGCTTGCAAAAAGAACAAAATTGAATACTTTGAATACGATAATGAATCATTTTTAAAATTGAACGCTTATTGCAGTAATATCTTTTTCCAAAATGCACGTCCAATATTGAAGTTTCTTCTACATTTTGTGATATAATCTCTTTAAGTACTTATAATATTTACGTGCATAAAAATTTTACCGCAAAATTTTACAGGCACTTAAAATATGCACGTAAACTGTCATCAACTGACATTTTCATATAATTATTGACAGGCTTACTTACGATTTAAAAATAATAGGTATTCCAAACGTATAAACAAAAGCACGGACGATTAACGGCTGGACTGAATCAAACGCTAAATGGTAAATGATGGTCTGTTTTCTTTCGCCGTTAGCGCACTACTGATTGCCGGTAAATTGTGGCGAAGCTCGTTTCATCATTACGACACAGCAAAATTCTCTTACGACCTCGATAATTCAGACATTTTCTTCTCGTCACAGTAAGTAAAAAGGAAAAGTCATGTGCCATTCAACATTTTTTGAGCCATCTTCAATACCTACTATGTTTACTGTAATTTATAATAAAACTATAAGTAATTTATTTTCTTCGTAATAATTCAAATAAAATAGAAAAAGTAATGAAACATAAAAAAAAATTATGATAATCACATAGTTATACGTTATAATTTATAAAACATGCAAAATACTGACCCCCCTAAACAGTGTTATTAGCTGGATTAGCTCAGTTACTATTCTCGATTTCTACAGTTGTTCCAGAGGGCTATATAATGGATCGGTAGATGCAGAAACATGTGTTTTAATCTGGCAAAATCGGAATTTTTTTTTAACAGTATCAAACGTTGCTTTAACAATATTATTTTTTGTGTTCCTTAAACCATGTATTTGCAGTGATCCCACAAACGATAAGGAAGGATTCTGTAATTTTTCTGTTGCTTCCAGGAGTACATTGTAATTTTCTGATTACAATGTAGTTTGCATATTTGCTTTAACTTGATGAATTTGCAATACCGTCTGACTTTCCTCAATAGCAGATGTCTCTTTAGGATGAAATTGTAAAACTACAGATTGTATTTTGTGGAAATTCATTTTTTTGTGGAACTGTTTCCCAACGAATAAGAATCTGTTGTAGTAATTTAAGGATGTCGGGACACTGTCTGTGAAATTCTCGAGTATGTTAAGGATATTTGAAAATACCGTCTTTGTAGATTCGAATTTCTTCAGCCACAAGATGTAACGCATGAAGTTTACACGTAATACAAATATAAGAAGTTTCTACACACTTAATTAAGACACACACAGCCTACAGAACGTATAATCTCTGTACCGTCAGTCATAAACATGAATACTTGATTTCTTGAAAGTTGGCATTTTCCTAATGAATTTAGGTCTACCTTCGTAATGGCTTCGCCAACACATTTTTGTAACCGTTCACGAACTCATGAGAATGAATGTGATGGTCTACGAGGTATGTAAAATAACGGATTTTTTACAGTCCGCCGTTTCGTGTACACATAATCATAATTTTTTGGAAACTCAGATTTCGTATAGTTTTTGATTCGTGCCCACACAGATGGTGCATATATCTGCAATGTTTTCAGACCTGGCAACTTCATGCTGGAATTATATGTATCTATCTCAGAAATGCCAAAATACTTGTTGATTAAGTGAAGTAAATAGTAAATTACGTATCAACATAAAAGTCAACACATATCAACATACCGTACATTTTTACCCGGAACAACAAAATTTTAATGCAAACTACACTTATTATTTCTGCACCGTCGTATTTGTTTTTAAGTTTGTAGATTCCCATCTAAATTTATTTAATTGATCAATATGTAATCGTTTTTTAGTGCTACGTACATTCGACATACTAAATTGGCACTTTGCAATGGGAAATGAATTTTTGTATCAAAATGGAGAGTACGCCACAAAACAGATTGAGCGAAGACGCTGATTCACCGACTCTGATTCTTTTTCTACATACAGAGTGTATATACACAAAAAAAAGATATAACTAACATTACCGTTTGGAGATTGTGATACAGATATATAATTCTGATTGTCACTAGATAACAAAGTTATTGTTGTCTAAAAATATAATAAATTCATACATTAGTTAAATTTCTACACATTTTTTATGTATTACTTTATTTAAAATTGGTTGTGATACCGATAAGGAATTATTTATAGGCATTAAATGTATTTTCATTTATTCTGCCACGGAAGATTTTTTTGATGGATATAATATACTTATACTGTTTTATAATTGGCTGTGCTATCCTAAGCGCAAAAGAGGTTAATGTTACGTAGAGTACTGTAGCATCATCTGCCTTCATAACAAGATTAACTTCTTCATTAGGTACCGACCCACCTTCTGTAAGTAGACGCTTATATTTTATTTCAGAGACCGCTTTACGCTTTCTCTTATTGTTTAAAAACGTATGAGTTGGTTGATACAGTATACTTACTTTTGCTTTAAATTGTTGTTGTAGTTTCAATTATTTTCAAAGGTTCAATTATGTGTTACATACATATGTATATGAATTTTATCATTAATTTATCCCTCTCCCCTTCTATGTTTTCTTATTTCCCAAAATTTTATGTTGCTCAAGTAATGACGCCAATAACTTTTCTTTTGTTGTGTAATGAACTATTTTATTTTCATTATTCACCATTGTTGGTTTAACAATAATAATAATAATAATAATGTTATTTAAAAAGAAGGAATATCAATTATGCACTTTTTGCATCTAATATACAGCTACTCATTGTATTCTTATCCATGATAGTAGAAGAAAAACATTTTCTTAAAATTCGCTTTTCGAAGGTATCAATATAGTATTTTTGGAAAATTAAAATTTGTATTTTACTATGTCTCTCCGCCTAATAAATTTTATTCAAAATTCGTAAAACTAGTATTTTTATAACTGCATAAAAGCGAATTGGACTGATTGTCAACGGAAATAGAACTATGATATAATTACGAGTACCTTCTGAAAACGATTATGATTATGATCCTCATAGTATCCTTCGTGTTTACTTTCTTGTGACACCTCGTTCTCTATATTTCACTATCCAAACATAGCGATTTTTATTAATATTGTTGGTTATTTTTACCTTTAGAGGTTTTTAATGTAATACATTGTTACGTTTCACAGTTTTTTGTATTTTAGGAGTGTTTCGCTTTCCTGGTCCGACTGCTATGATAAATCGTCTTTCTTCGTTCTAAGCGCTTTTTTCAACGGCTTTTGAAAAAACTTATATTCATTTAAGTGTTCTGTAATTTCAACCTTTTCTCGGAGGTGTGGTCAATATTTGCAATTCGATACTGGCTTCTGAGAATCTGTTACAGAACTATTCAAGAACTCAGCGGTAATAGACAATTGTCGTATTTGTAGAAAACATTTCTATAAATCCAAAAATTATTCTGAAACAATTAGTCTGAAAAATTTTCTTTCGAAATGTTCTAGAATAACTATTGAGCTAAATATTTACAACAGACTTTGAGCAACCCAACGATCTTAATGGTTGTAGCTACAATTATATATCATCAGGTCACAGGATAGCCAAGATATAGGTATACATTCTATTATAGACAGTAAATAGAGGACTCCTTATATAGATAGTGGTGGCTCGTGATGAAATGAAACGGGTGTTCTGCACAGGGCTGATCCTAGGGTATTGGCCGTCCGCGTGCAAATTTTAAACGTAGCCAAACTACTGGCGCTGTAGGGGCCGTAAAAAAATTGCGCCGCAGGCGGAAATTTTGAACATTTTCAAGGTCACGCGTTTTCCTGATACTTCAGAATTTTTATGTAAAATCCGTTTATACAAAAATATAGACTTTCACAAGAAAAATTTTTGGAATTTAATACCTTTTTGAAGAACATTCATGTTTACCGTCATATTTTTTGGTTAAGAGAAAAGGCTTGTAAGGTGAATTTTCTACTAGATAACACTTAAAATAGTTTCCGAAAGAGTTTCAGCGTCACATTTTGTAGATTTCAGGTATGTCCAAAAATGTTCAATTGGTTCACCATCGAGAATATATCTTAAAACTACCATTAATTGAGTTTTTGCAGATAAATCAGTTGTCTCGTCTGCCATAACTGCCAAAAATGAAGGTTTGTTAATTTCTTTAATTATTTCTTCATGACATACTTTTAATATACAGTCTAAAAGATCAGTTTGTATTTCTTTAGAGGTTCCTTTAGATACTGAAGCATTTTGTAGATGCTCGCTTAAAGTTACATCAAGCTCAGCAGAAAAATTTATCAAACCACGAAATATCCCCGGGTTTTGAGAGGTTTCAGCTTCGTCATGTCCTCGCAGCGCCAGTTCAAAGGCCCCACAAAACTTTATGCAGTTTATAATTTTTGACAAAACGTATCTCTTTTTTGTCACATTATCATTATGCTTTTGCGCATTTATCCAATAAGCTGAATCTAGCTGCGTTTTAATATTAGTTGTTCCTAATAAAGCTAATTCCATTGTATTATGTAGATGGCTTTTGGAGTTGTCGTGTATTTTTAGTTTTTCAGTTAAGTGCACCAAATCTGTCACCCCTATCCCCGTCCATGCTTTATCACCGCCAAAAAGTAAACAAGGAAAACAAAATAACGCATTTTTTTTGTTGCACCCACAAATCCAATTGTTCTTCGAATAAATGTCTCTATTAAATTGACGTTTATATGCTTTTCCGCGGCTAACACCTGCAGTCTCAATAACAATATCGGGCAATGGCCTATCGTTGTTTTTTAAATCAATTTTTTCTTCATAAGAGTATTTAAAAAATCGCTTCACATGAACTAAATTATAAACCAAATCCATTGTCACTATCACAGTATATAAATATTAATAATTAGTACAATAAATCACTACACAAATTCACAAAACAGTATTTAAAATCTCAAATTAACACGAAATACGAGATAGGTACGATTTACGCCCGCCAACTGTACAAGAAGTAGGAAGGAGTAAACATTCACTAATGTTGCCTTAGCTGAAAAAATACAGCTCAGCTGACCGTGTAAATTCGCGCATTTACGAGCGCCAAGTGTGGATTGTCGCGGGAGTTGAGGGGGAGGACGGATGTGCCGAGCCATGTTGAGAACTACCTCGTGTGGCCCAGTTCAATGTATCACGACGCGCTCGCGTAGAGACCCAGATAATTAATCTGGTCTACTACTCAATAGAGGACGGCGGGCAGAATGCGACTTTAACGCAATAATTTGGTTAGCTGCACCAACTAACCAAATTATTTTATTAATAAATTTTAGTAATTATTATGTTGCGAAAATATACAAATATTTAATTTTTTTGGCAGTTCTACAGCTCTGCAGCACCTATACACCAGCCGCCCCTGAATATAGAGTACTGTTGTACTGGGAAAGCTAAGGGATTTATTTGTACTAGTTTTAATCATCTCTCGATTATGTCAATTTTGTTGTCGCAGAAACGTGTAATATTTCGGTGTTTGTGGAAGACTGGTCTCCTGTTTCTGTTGCTGTATCGAAGCGTACAACCTCCTCATCACAGTACTTATTAAAGAAAAAAAAAGGGGGGGGGGTTACAATTTAATTCTAAATCTGAAAAAAAACAAAATAACTTTGATAATGTTTTAAAAAATAATGTTCCAAGATTTTTAAGCATTATGTAATAAAATTTACGAAATTTAATCGCCACGCTATATATATATTTACCTGATATGATTTTGACTACCATTATTCCCATTTATCAATTGAAGAATCCACGGGAAAAACGATCAATGTCACAAAACGTAAATTTCGTGGTATTCAAAAAAGAAGTTTCCCAACTCCTCCCACAATTCACTACCTACTCACAAATAACCATTTCGTTATTTTATTATGATTGCTTAGACCTTCACAAATCATTTTACAGGGGCATTCCTTTATTTGAAAAGAATCATGATAAAATTAAATTTTTTTAAGAGAAAAATATATGGACCTTCTTGCCTGGTAAGTCGTATTAATTTCAACTTTGCTACAATCTTTTTAGTTTGTTTTTATTCACTATCATCTTTCTTTTACTTTTCCGCACTCAACTATACCAGAGCGGAAAAGTAATCGTGTAAAGAAAAATGAAAAAATAATTTTTTTTCTAGCGCTTATTTTTCATTTTTCAGCCTAAAAACCAATAAAAGTGATTTTTACAAAATTTGTGTCTGTGTGTGTGTGTCATTGTTAAATTTTCGGCATTAATATTTGTTGGTAGCACGATAACTCAACTAAATTGTGTCGGATCGATCGGGTTTTGACCGATTTTGATCGGGGATGTTTGTCTCCCAGACAACACCTATTGATTTTAAGGTGGATAGAACACACTCTACCATGTTCATGGGTCATAGAAAGCACAATGGTGGACTATTTAAGATTTTTTTTTGTTAGCACGATCACTCAACTAAATTGCGTTGCTGATTTTGCATTGAACGAAAGAAAAAACAGATATTCGGCCTGTATCATATACGAATGAATGATAAAAAATAATTTCGTTCGATCACAAACGTATTGATACGGCACCGAAGCAGTCGCCAATGAAAACAGTAAAACTGTCACATAAAACACATATTCTGCATTTACATGTGTTTCATTTATTTCTTCTCGGCCACTCAAGTTCGAGATAGAGATGTTCTACGTGCGGAGAAATCCGTTTTAAAGTTTTAAAACTGTTTATTTTAATTAGGTATTCTTTGTAAAAACTGCATAAGGGTAAATCATTTTATATACATTGAAAACAAAATCTATATTAAATACTTTTAATTCATATTTTAAAATAGAAAAATCACTCAAAAAAACTGAAAGACAATAATGTAAAATGAACAATAAAATCAACCATTAAAAAATGTATTGAATTCTGAAGAAAAATACTTTAGTCCAATACGTTTTTTTTTTTTTTTTAGAGAAGGCCTTTCCATATTGCTATTGTTCTTCCTCTGAGGATTCTACAGCTGTGGATATCAAATTAGCGTAGTACCATATATCGTGGCAGTGGAATTCTCCCAGAAGTTTGCCAAGTATTGGGGATCACGAACTTTCGCAGCTTTGACAGGAATCCTTCCATTATAACAATTTTCATGATTGCAGATCTTGAATCTTCTTCGTTTGCTCGGAATTTCGTCTTACTTTTTATAATAGATGAAATATATGCACCAAAAAATGGTATTTTATGTTGCAATAATCTTGATTTATCCGACATTATTTTCAACTCTTATTGATAGGGGCGGCTGGTGTATAGGTGCTGCAGAGCTGCAGAACTGTCAAAAAAATTAGATATTTGTATATTTTCGCGACATAATAATTACTAAAATTTATTAAAATAATTTGGTTAGTTGGTGCAGCTAACCAAATTATTGCGTTAAAGTCGCATTCTCCCGCCGTGCTCTATTGAGTAATAGACCAGATGAATTATCTGGGTCTCTACGCGAGCGCGTCGCGGTACATTGAACTGGGCCACACGAGGTAGTTCTCAGCACGACTCGGCACACCCGTCCTCCCCCTCAACTCCCGCGACAATCTTGTATGTTTTCTGTATTTTTTCCAGCTAAGGCAACATCAGTGAATGTTTACTCCTTCCTACTTCTCGTACAGTTGGCGGGCGTAAATCGTACCTATTTCGTATTTCGTGTTAATTTGAGATTTTAAATACTGTTTTGTGAATTTGTGTAGTGATTTATTGTATTAATTATTAATATTTATATACTGTGATAGTGACAATGGATTTAGTTTATAATTTAGTTCATGTGAAGCGATTTTTTAAATACTCTTATGAAGAAAAAATTGATTTAAAAAACAATTGGATTTGTGGGTGCAACAAAAAAAAAATGCGTAATTTGTTTTCCTTGTTTACTTTTTGGCGGTGATAAAGCATGGACAGAGGTAGGGGTGACAGACTTGGTGCACTTAACTGAAAAAATAAAAAAGCACGACAACTCCAAAAGCCATCTACATAATACAATGGAATTAGCTTTATTAAGAACAACTAATATTAAAGCGCAGCCAGATTCAGCTTATTGGATAAATGTGCAAAAGCATAATGATAATGTGACAAAAAAGAGATACGTTTTGTCAAAAATTATAAACTGCATAAAGTTTTGTGGGGCCTTTGAACTGGCGCTGCGAGGACATGACGAAGCTGAAACCTCTCAAAACCCGGGGATATTTCGTGGTTTGATATTTTTTTCTGCTGAGCTTGATGTAACTTTAAGCGAGCATCTACAAAATGCTTCAGTATTTAAGGTAACCTCTAAAGAAATACAAAATGATCTTTTAGACTGTATATTAAAAGTATGTCATGAAGAAATAATTAATGAAATTAACAAACCTTCATTTTTGGCAGTTATGGCAGACGAAACAACTGATGTATCTGCACAAACTCTGTTAGTGGTAGTTTTAAGATATATTCTCGATGGTGAACCGATTGAACGTTTTTGGACATACCTGAAACCTACAAAATGTGACGCTGAAACTCTTTTGGAAAATATATTAAGTGTTATAGACCCTCTAGTAGAAAATTCACCTTACAAGCCTTTTCTCTTAACCAAAGAATATGACGGCAAACATGAATGTTCTTCAAAAAGGTATTAAATTCCAAAATTTTTTCTTGCGAAAGTCTATATTTTTATATAAACGGATTTTACATAAAAATTCTATCTAAAAAGTAGCAGGAACCTTGAAAATTTTCAAATTTTCGCCTGCGGTGCAATTTTTTTGCGGCCACTACGGCGCCAGTAGTTTGGATATGTTTGAAATTTGCACGCGGGCGGCCAATACCCTAGAATCGGCCCTATGCAGAACACCCGTTTCATTTCATCACGAGCCGCCACTGCTTATTGATCTTTAAAGCGCAGGCAATTTTTTCACATACATGAGGTTTAAAAATTAAGTCCATTTTTTTAAACATCTCAGTGTGGCACGTTACAACATCGAATGGTGTAGGCTTTGTTCTGCTGGTTGTAATAACATCAACGCAATCTTGCAGTAACTCGGTGTGCTATTTTTGATTAATCCACGACATGTCTCTATGACTTTCCATATAAAACCGCCTTCTTATTGTAAATATCATTTTGACAGAGTCAAATCTTTTTTTAAAAGTGACAAGCTACCGAAAGTAACTCATTACGGTGTAATTTCTATTTTGGCCCGAGCATGAGTCGCAAAATAGTACCAAGTCCTGTACAAGAGGGTCAATCTTTTCACGGACAAAACTTTCCACTAAGGAACATACGTCGTTTGCACCTTTCCTTGCTATAGTTTCATCATATGTATACCACACTGACCTCGAATCAGAGAGTGCATGAATAGTGAAGTGAAACTGATAAAGCTCAGTTGTATCTTATAATATACATCAGTGTAGGCGGTTTTTTTTTAAGTCCATTGTAATGACTTCCAGCGAAAGATTTTTCTGAGCATGCTTACGATATATCCGCTTCAGTGGTTTTACTCAAGTATAAGTCATGGTTTTTATCAAGCTCTTCTCGTTCTTTCAGTAGGGTGGTATTCTCGATTTCATTCGAAGCTTTTTCCAATAGTTTGGCATGATAAGCGCTTCGTTGAACTTTATACAGATCGCAGGTACTGCGTATGTCCTTACGTGGATAACCGAATGCAATGTTACATTTACTACTGAAAATGTTGCGGAATGCTTCATAGGAAATTCAAAAATGTGGGTTTTTTAAAGTGCTTCTTATGTAGTTTATTAATATACAATTTGATAATTTTTGGTATATAGCAACTAGTGAGGAGACGCAGGACTATAACCGTTTTTCCATTGGGACAATGTGACTTAGATCGTTTTTTCCATAGCCTTGAATCTTTTGTCGCTAATATTTCGGGACTCTAGTCGTTTTTATTCTTGACGATGTCATACAGATTGTAGCTTTCAGAAGGGTTTAACATATAGCGTCGTTATCTCAATTTTCACTGAAAGTGAACTTTGATAGTTTTCACTCTTCAATTAAATTTCTTCAAGACATTGAGTGGATCTCTGTCATAGAGAAGTTTATTAGATTATTTTGGAGGTAAGTGTTTTTGTGGTTTATAATAGTATATTTATGTAAATTATAATATAAATAATTATAATGTAGAATCGATATTTATATAACTAAAACTTGTTATGGAAGTATATTTGCATTATTGGTTTAAAAAATAAACACACAGTACAACATAGAATATACAGAATCGGTGAAATTAATTTTAAAATAGGTATGAAACAGTTTTTATATTTTTTATCTTACATAAAGAGAAAGAAAACAATAATTTTCATCGGTAGGTACATTATATTAAATATTAATACAATAATGTACTGGTTATTTCTCCGCAACACAGATCAGTCTTTCATAAACACCAAAAAATTATACATAATTTGACGCGCGTTTTTCGACGATCAACTATGCATCATCGGGGAATGATTAAAACTGATTATATAATGTACCGATGTAATTATTTCATATTTATGACGTGAGAGGCATAGAAACACGTTTTATACATAAAATTAAATAGCTGAACTTAAATATTAACCTATATTATGGAGAATTTTCTTTTTAAAATTATTTATTTAACATCCGAGATAAAAATTCAGTATTCCTTCACGAAACGAGCCAGTGTATAATGTTGTGGAACATGTTTAGGGTTATGTAGAGGATTAAGTTTAGCAATAACAGAAGCTAAATTAACTTTTTGAGAGGCGATGAACATGTAGTAATTCTCGACGAAAATCGTTGGGTCGATCAAAGCATAGTCCCTAGATGCTAACAAAAGTTTTATACGGTGCGCGTCTAGAGTCCATTTTTCCAACTTTAACTGTTAAATAATATTTTAGTTAATAAGTACTGATATAAACATATGCGTTATTTTGAATATTATATGGTCTTTTCATTTTTGAAAAAAAAAATCGACCAAATTTAATATTGGCATATCAGAAACTTATTCGGCAGTGCCTCCCTGTAAAAGTTATGTCACGTTTTTTCTGGCATAAATTACGTAAAGAAGCACTTTGTTTATAGTATTTACATTACAAATACGTTATAGATTAATAGAAAACAATATATTTAACTAAAAAATAACAAAACGATAAAAGTAAAAAGTAGTACCAGATATCTTTATATCATTTTAAATATGCACCTCCCTCTTCCTGGCAGTACAACACCCTGTTATAAAGCTCTTCTCTTACCCGTTCAAGTGTTTCTGCTGAAGTTAACTTATATTCTTCAGTAATTATCTGTACCAAAACCTCAATATTAGCGGATTGCGTAGCGTATAGCATAGCTTAGATTTTAAGTAGCCCCATAAAAATAAATCTGGAGATCGAGCCGGACACTCTGTTGTACTCCAGCGACCAATCTACCTATTTGGATACTGTTCATTGAGATAAACTTTTACTATGGCATAATATTGTCGGGAGACCATCCTGTTGAAAAGTATATTTCCAGATATCGAAGTTCGTCATGATTTTGCTCATCACTTTTTTTTTTTCATCCTGAATACTACCTATTCTCTGAAACTTATACAGTATTTGTTGTAAGTATGTTCTAGACAGGCGATCGGGTTAACCGTTACTAAAAATTCTTTCAGCTTCACACAGATTTCTTCCAATGTCGCCTAAAATACGAACAGCATTAACTTTTTCTTCTAAAGTACGTGTCGTATTATTAGAATTAATTTAAAACACGCAAAAGCAAATTTCGAAATGTAAACACAAAATGAATTCGGATATAAAAACTACATTTTGTAGTGATTTGCGCGATTTTTGTCAGAAAAAAAAACCTAACACTTACTTTTATAGGGAGGCACTACTTAAAAAGTTTGTTGGTATGCCAATATTACGTTTAATTGATTTTTCAAAAATCGAAAGACGTCAAGATAAAAATGTTTGAATCAATATTTGAAGCAGCTTCCAAATGAGGTTGATTGCCATTTAAAAATAATTTTCAACATGGCTCACTATCACTGTTTATTAACTAAAACGATATTTTTACACCTTAATGTATGTTTGCCAATTTTCGTTCTTTTAGGTCTGTTCCAAAATTCATCATCATTAGGTCATCAGTCCTAAGACTGGTTGGACGCTAACCTCCAGCTTCTCCTATCTTGTGCTAACCTACGCATTTCGCTAATTGTGCTACAACCTACATCCCTTACTATTTGCGAGCAGTAGTCTAATCTAGGCCTACCTCTGCCTTTCTTCACTCCTATTTCTGCCTCCAAAATATCGCGGACTATTCCCCCATGTCTCAGCAAGTGGCCTACCATTCTATCTCTTCTCTTCTTTAAGTTTTTCCACATACTCCTTTTCTCGCCGACTTTCTCCAATACTTCTTCGTTTCTAACCCTATCAGTCCATGGTATTTTCATCATTCTTCGGTAACACCACATCTCGAAAGCTTCTAATTTCTTCCTACTTGCTTCCCGTACCGTCCAGGTTTCGCAGCCGTAAAGTGCCGTGCTCCATACATGTTTTCAAAAATCTCTTCCTTGTTTTTAAGTTTATTACCCCCGAGCATAAAAGTGCTTTCTTTTTGTTAAAAGCTACTCGACCCTGCGCTATTCTTTGTTTTATGTCTTTATCGCTTAATTAAAGGAATAATAATGTATTTGAATTTGTAGGGCACGTGCATATGATTCTAGTAAAAATTAAGAGTAATTGTTGTGTTATATATCTATTATTACTATTTATTATTTTACTCGAAGTGTTTATGTATTTTGTACAGAATTTCCATTGTTTTCAGTGATATGAGATCTACAGTCTAAGTTCTTACGAATTCAACTAAATTGTTTCAACTAGAGACAAATCAAGATAGTGCGTCAACAAATCTCGAAAGTATAATACTGCAAATACTTAATGGAAAATTAGTTTTAACTATTACGCACAGAAATCACTTGCGTACAAATAGAAACTGTTGAGTTCTTTCTATACATCAGGAAGGTGTAAAAATTTTAACAAACTATAAAAAATAAAAAAATAACTTAAATTTAAATAGTGGTGATGAATTGAAATATTCAATGTAGTAAATAAAACCTGGATGAATAAGTAAATTACAATGGAGTAATTTTCATATGAATTTAAATGTTAACTATTTTACAAACATGGATAGTGGATTTTTTTAATAATCATATATTGCATTAAGCAATATTACCTTATGATTATTATCTATAGTCTACAATGTAATATAAAATTAACTTAAGAAATATTATTTGTTAGAAAATAAATCACAAGAATAGTCTCTACTTTTGAAAACCGAATATATTTTTCTGTAATAATTCATGTAATATTAATTGTTCAACAGAACATTTTCATTTGTTAATATTACATTCATTAAATTCAGTCAATAAAGTTAAAGTGTAAAAGTGTGTGTAATCTATAGATTTCAAGGTAGGCATGAATATTCAAGGAAATAATATTCTACAGTTTATTTTCACACTGTTTGTTAGTTTTGTAATAAAAATATAGATATATATTAAATGGAAAAAATATTAAGAGAAATGAAAATACGTAATTGTGAATAACTGTGATAATTTATACCAAGAGTTCAGATTAATTTTGCCTTAAACAATGTCAATATAATGAATCACTAATAGTTTACTACTACTGTTATTAATAAAAACTAATGAACAAGAAAATATTAGATTTGTAACATATAACGGATATTATAAACGAATACTGTAAATCAATGTTGTAAACAGGTAATCATGAATCTTCCGAATTTCTTATTTTCACTTCCCTTCAGCCAATTCCATATTACCAATATTTACAAAATTCGAATTACAGATTAATAAATATATTAATTTACAGGTTAATTTATATATATATTCATTTACGGATTAATCAATTTATTCATAGTGTTATATAAAGAAAAAATATATTTATTTGCAATACCGAAACATAAAACTGGTAACATCCAATATTTTATTGTCTATTTCTGGTGTTTTTGACAATGATTATTCATTCATTTCAAATCGTATACTATTGCCACTAACTATTTAAATAACTATCCATTCATATCATAAAAATACAAGCGAATAACGCGATTGTTTATTAAATTAAATCATACATTGAAGTTTCTCATGTCCAATTCAAAATATGAGAATTCTCAAAATTTATTTCCTTATATTGATACTGATTTTCAGTAGCTCAGTAGTGATGATTGACAATTACTTTTTCATAAAATTTTGGGTACCTATATTAGAATGGAGAAGCTGGAGGTTAGCGTCCAACCAGTCTTAGGACTGATGACCTAATGATGATATTAGAATACAAAAACTTGCGGAATGTGGAGTGGTTGGATACTACTAGTCAGGTTCTTCCTTTAAATGCAAGGTTTTCTGTCACTACGGTAATTGATTTCCTTTTCGATACTTTAAATGTTCCAAAAAAAGAGACCAGTTTTCCACAAACACCGAAAGATTACACGTTTCTCGGCGCGCGTTTCGACAACAAAGTTGGCATCATCGACACATAATTACACCTAGTTTGAAACTACCTCTAATTTTTATTTATACCAAAATATTCTGATTCAGTAAACCATTACGTATATTCCTGATGCATGTACTGTCCACTAATAAATGCACTCACTTTTTTCAGGGTCAGTGAAGGAATAATTTATTATGGTTTACGCCATTCTTTGTAATACCTAATATTTTTCCATTCCTGATTAGTGAACCGTAATGATGTAAATATTTGGTTCACTGATCTATTAGTTTGTATTACCGTTACATTTAGCTATATTAATGCTTTCCATGGAAACAAATAGTCTGTTGTTAGTGATACTCTTTACTAACTTAGAATTACTAGCCTATTCCATGATTGTTTTCGAAAGCATCTTGGGCATTGGAAGATTCTCCATATTTAAAATAGGCCATGTGTTCCTTAAACCTAGTTACAATTGCTCCTTTTGTCTGCCCAATACACTTTTGATTACAATCTTAACAACTTATTTCATAAATCCGGGACCTTTCATTATTTTTAATTTTATCTTTGGGATTTCCCAAAAATTGTGGCAATTTGTTTCCAGAAGAGTGCACTAATTTAATTACCAAATATTTTTTAGTTGAAAACTCTTTTTCATGCCTCTAGTGAATTGTAGTTCATATAGAATTGACACAATTTTACGATTTTTTGAATCGTCCCGAAAGGTCATGGAGTTAAGAATAATTGTCTTAAATCTACATTTTCTAAGATGTTTTATGTTTACATAAATCTACGTTTTCTAAGAAAATGTAGATTTAGGGCAACTCTAACTCTACTTCCATAGGTTTTGAATTATTTTCCTTATTTGCTCCTCAGGCTCTTTCCTTTGTATGTGTCTGAACTAACTCCATATATTTCACAATACCTTCTTCATCCATTGAATTCCTAATTTCACAATTCATAAAAGCCCCGAATTCGCCTCGTTATCTCTCTTGGAGCTATAATTCGTCTTAAAATCGATCTTACTAATACTCTCAATCTCAACATCGTTCATACATTACTTCTGCTGCATATGTTATTACTGGCCTGATCCCTCCTTTATTTTAGCTGAAGTTTCTGTCTTTTAACAGCCTTTAATATTTCCAAAATACCCTATGTCCTGCTCTTTTTCTTAATCATTTCTGCACTGCTATAATTTTTTGCACTTATCATTCATTACTTCAAGGTATTTAAAGTATTTCACTTTTTGGAAATTATACTCTCTTATCTTCAATCTATCCTAACGCCTGTTTTCCTCGAGATATTTTGTTTTGTCTTAGTTAATTCTTAAACCTCTAATTTCACTTATCTCTTACTATCGACACCAAACCATTTGCATCATGTCTTGAGTAAACGTTCTTTCAAGTTTTTAATCACACCATCAAAGGCTATTTTAAAAAATGTTGATCGACTGTCCCGTTCTCTTATACCTACTTCGACATTAATATTTTGCCTGTTCTTTTGTTTTAATTTTTGCTTTTGAGTTTTTCTGTTACCCTGGCCAATCTGATTAATTTCACTGGTATATCCGTTTCTTTATGTGTTATCCTTATGTGCTATAGGTGTTTATTTATGCTATCAAGTTTGTTGTAGTGTTGTCTGGTGTAATTTTGATTCCACTCACCATATAAAACTGTCATTTCAAATATCTTCATTGCTATAATTTTTCTGAATTATTTCCATTTCTAACCAATGTTCTACTAAATAGGTAGGTATTTATTGCACCCCGATTCACTTTGTCAAAATTATTAGTCAACAGCAGGAACCAAAATATTTTAAAGGCATCTGTTTTGTTAAATTATAAGATTGACGAAGTATGTTTTTTATTCATAGCAGAGTTGTTTTCGATTTTAGAAAAATGGTTCTATTTGAAAAAGAGTTCACAATTGATCGTTTCATAAAACCACCAAAAAATTTATAATTCCAAAATTAATGCCACTTCATAAAACTGGAAAATATTTCATGTCTTACAGTAGTTTATATACCAATGTAAAACAAGTTCTAAAGAACCCATATTGTAAACCCACTATTAACAGAGATGCATAGATGTTTCCCTGTTTTTTGGCCAGCATATTACATACGGGACGGTGGGAATTGGTTCTCAGTATAAAATGCACAAAATAAACTTATCACATAGAATTACCACCTCCAGTCATTCTTATATATTATATCTCTCTCTAGTAGTATTCCTTCATGATACATGTTATATTAGTTGAGTGAATTGTCAAATACCTGAAACGACCAGATAAAAAAAAATGTTAAGACCATTGTCAAGAACATGCGAAACATATCACACATTTTGTTTATACAACGAATACTAAAACTACCTGATTTTTAGAACTTTATTGACTTAGTTACTGCTTAGGAAACAAAGTATTATACAAAATTAACAATATTAAATATGTTTTTATAATTAATTTTCTTGATCAGCATTAAGTCACTCTCTGCTATTCCTTGACAATATTTTAAAATTTTAGTAAAATATGTCGACGTTAAAACACATATTTAAAACACAAAATTCATCGTTCATTATAAAACAAAAATAAAAATTGGAACAAAGTTCTTCTCACTATAAACCTCCAGTCTCGATCACTATCACAAAACACTAATAAAGAAAAAACACTTTAAATGTATTTTATTATTTAATGTCCTGTTTAATGACGAGAAAATATATATATATAACAAATATCCTAAGTTTCCTTATCAGTAATAATAGATTTGATATTTTACACTGAATAATTTAAATTAAAGAGAAAAATGTGTACGGTACGTTAAAAAAAATATATATAAGGAGGAGACAGACAATCCTGCTTTTGGGGGTCCCGGAAATCAGATAGAGAAAAGGGAAGGAAGCAATGTCTTATTTACTACATTGGATACTTTTACACATTATATTTATGTATAAAAAGTTTTACAATAGTACAGTCATGTCTGCAAAATGAAAATAGTGTTCACAATTATGTAAAATAAATTAACATTCTAAATATTAAAATTTTACACTATAAGCGAATTGTTCAAACAAATAATCAACAAATTATTTTGACAATCGGTGGCAAGTGTGGCCAATCGGAAACCTTCACAAGCCCAAATTAGAAAAAAGTGTGATAGTTTCGCTTGCTTGTTGTCAATAAGTGCAAGAATAAAATTTCAATTAACTTGACTGCTTTACGTAGGATATTAAAAACCTTTCGGGTTACGCTACGTAATTCCCTTAAATTGAGGTCTAAAATTTATGCATTTGCTTGAGAGAGAGAGAGAAGTGGTAAACACCTTAATTTGAAAAAAATTATTTATTATAGTACACCTAGTTGAACCACAAGACCTACATATTAATTTATCTAACAATAATTATATTAGCATGAGTGTGACAGCCACACGATGGGCTGAAGATCCGGGACCCGACATTGGACGGAGTAAAGAGAAAGTGCTCGTAGAAATTTTACTTTGAGTAAAAAAGCGACTAACACCTTCTCCACTCCAGAGCAAGGAAGTCGGGCGCAATTGGGAAAAAAACGCAACCCAACACTACCCTTACAACCACAATATATTAAAATATAATTGAAAATTCAGAGCTACTAAAATACAGTTATACAAATTGTTTGAAACGTTTATAAAACCACCTAGCAATATTGTGGTAGAAGGTGAGGAGGGAACAAAGTCCGAAGCAATGTACAGTTGATCAAAGAAATATAGGCTGGCTAATCCCCTCCATGTGTTGAATTAAATAAGTTGTTTTTCATCTAATATGTGAAGTGTGGGTTTTGGGGGCCGGGCCATCACATAGCATACTTGCGAGTCCACTCGCGCGCTAACTCGTTGTACTTTTCCCGGTCAGTTTTATATATCCTAGCAATTTCTGGAACTAATGGATCATCTGGATTTGGATCACACAGAAGTGAGCAGATTGATAACAGTACTGAAACAAAAACAGAAAAATCAACAATATGATTGTTTTATACTTCACTCAAAAATCTGTCAAGAGTACAAGGTGATCCGACACACGCCTTCTTATATCCATCAAATTGTAGTTCCAGTCAAAACTTTAAAAACTGACCAGTTATAATATTAAGAAATACAATTATATAGATTATTCTAAACATATTTTTCTTGTATTATCGGTGATTTATATTATCAATTATCATTAAAATTGTGTTTTTCATCGTTATCTCTTTTACATTGTGTGTGATTTATGACCTCTAAACTTTGATAAAACACCATATACGAAATCTACTTAGACATCACAATATATGAAATGTACCTAAAAATTTTGAAAATAAAAATGAAATATAAACTTGAACTCTAAAATTTCAATTCAAAATAAGTAAACATTTCATATACACAATGATTATAAAATAAATCATCTCAATATGGCTAATTATAATGTATTGCATGTTAAATCTAATGATTTAATTGACAAAAGCACTATACATTTAGAATATAAATATCCTTGGTATTCAAAAGTATTTTTTAATACATATTACTGAACTATGAATGTTGATTCAATATAAAAATGTTTAAAATAATAGAAAAAATATACAAAAATGTCAAAATTGTTATGAAATCTGAAAATTATTTTTATTTCCTTTTGCTGTAGAATTTGCTTGCTATCCAAATAAAATTAATAATCCTAAGTCAATTCTAGTATGTTTATATTAGTAGTTTGAATTATGTATACCCATAGAGCTATGAAAAAATATGGACTAAATATTTCTCTTGCAACATGAGTATTATAAACAAAATTAGTACAATTTAAATCATACAACATACTACAGCCGTGTTGTACTATACAACACACGGCTATCTACATCTGACAATAAACCTGGGATTAACTAGCATTATTTGTTACGTCAGCAATGATTAGACTATATTCCAGAAATTGCTATTTAAAATATATTTTTCTTGAAAGTAACACTGCAAAAGTTATAAAGGGTGGTCCAACCATAATGCACGATGTTAATTGTGAGTCACACCTTAACGTCAAGTTTTTTGCCCAACTTAATTTGACATTTCTTTGTTTCAGTGTTTGACAAATTCAACCATGGAGAGGTACACAAGCAGTTGAGCAGCGCGTTAAGATTGTTGAAGCCTTTTACGAAAATGGGCGTTCAAATGAAAATGCATTTCGTGCACTTCGTGACTTTTTTGGTCAGCATAATCGACCAAATGTGTCCACAATCAGGAGAATTGTGCGCAAATTTCAGCAAACCGGGTCTGTAGGAAATGTGAAAACACCTGTGCATGCTCGCCCAGTTTGTTCTGCGGAAAACATTGCTGTTGTTCGCGATAGTGTAGCAGAAGAGCCGGCAACCTCGACTCGTCGTCGTGCCCAACAATTGAACATCTCACGAACATCACTGATGCGAATTTTGAATAAAGATTTGAATTTACACGCTTACAAGGTTCAAGAGCTGAAGCCTACTGACCATTTCAAGCGTCGTCAATACGTCGAATGGTTGGTTGAACAGACAGAAGTGAATGGTGACTTTACAAAGAAAATCATCTTCAGCGACGAGGCACACTTTCACCTCAGTGGATTCGTTAACAAGCAGAATTGCCGCATTTGGGCAAATGAGAATCCACGAGTGATTGTTGAAAAGCCGATGCATCCACAAAGAGTGACTGTTTGGTGCGATTTATGGGCTGGCGGCGTCATCGGGCCGTACTTCTTCGAAAATGAGGTCGGCCAAGCAGTTACCGTGAATGGTGTTCGCTATCGCGAGATGATAACGGACTTCTTGTGGCCAGAAATTGAGGATATGGACCTGGACGATATATGGTTCCAACAGGATGGTGCCACTTGCCACACAGCCAACGAAACAATGGCACTTTTGCGCGAGAAATTCAATGGCCGTGTTATCGTCGTGGCGATGTTAATTGGCCGCCATGATCATGTGATTTGACATCCTTGGACTTCTTTCTTTGGGGATATTTAAAAGAAAAGGTGTACGTCAATAAGCCAAGAACAATTCAAGAGCTAAAGGATGAGATAATTCGGCACATTAACGACATTGAACCTCAATTATGTCTCAGTCATTGAAAATATGGACCATCGGATAGAGGTATGCCACCGAAGCCGTGGCGAGCATTTGGCCGATATTTTGTTTCGCACATAATTGTCATAGATCCTTCTATCATAATAAAAAATATTAAGATAATTCTCTGAAAACTTCTTGTTTTATTTACAATTAACATCATGCGTTATGGTTGGACCACCCTTTATTTGGAATACATGATCAATGAGGCGTATTGCAAATTTACTATAGTTCTAACTAGCATAACTTTATAGCTTTAAATGTTTATATTTTTTTCTGGTAGTTAGTCAGTTTTGTTGGCCCATTTAGCACATTAGGTGCTAGATGTAGAACATCTAGCATTAGGTGTTTCTATTACTGAAATGTCAATTAAAACAAGCACAACTATTGTATCAGTATGACAAAAACACATCCACTCTCTACTGAGAACTAACGTACAATTAAGTATTAGTTGTCTTTGTCCGCTGGAAAATTTAAAACAGTTTGATACTAGACATAAAATAAATGTGAAAATTTTTATCAATATACATAAATTTTACAATAAGCAATATTTAAAGAGCAATAAAATATTTCCTGATGAAACAAACATGGATTATAAACACATGATCTCAAGCTATTAAAGTTCTATGACAGGAGGCTGTTCCTGGAGATATAAACACTCTATTCGTACCTCTCTGTAGCTTTTTCCATGTCATCTTTTTGAGTTCTACTGTTTTAATGCAAAATTTCAAACATATGAACACTATGAATGCGGACAGGCTTATATAAGATGCTTAATTAAACGAGGCTTCTGCTGTTTTTTGAAATGTACTAATAGAATACACATTGTTGAAACTAACCCATCGTCGAAGTACCCTAGAGAAGCCGATATACTACTCGTGTGTATATCAGAAGTATCATCACAGTTTTAGTTTAGAGAAATTTAGTTTATCATGGTGGTTCCTAAATATTTCAGTAATAAATTTTATCTATGCCATTGCAGTGAACAGCAATAAATAACTTCAGCCTGATGATCAGCCTCGTAAGGTCTACAAGATTTATCGCAATGTACCAATAATTAACTGTTTAGGTTATTTAACCTAGGCATTAATAGACCCTATTCTAAATCTGTATATTTGTTCAAGTAAATGATATGTTTAATTGACTTGTTGAACCAAAGACATATTAATTATCGATACATCATGCACTAAACACAGAAATGTTGGTTTCTTATAAACATAGGCAACTACTAACATCGAAGTAGATGGTCTGCAAAAGCGTTAGCAATATAGTAATCATGTTGGCTTGTAATAACTAAATTTTATATCAAAAATTAACGAAAGTAAAATTTACGAAGTCAATCAAAAAACATTGGCATTACATTGCAACAATTGAATTTAAGCAATAAATAATTTCAAAGTGAAAAATACCATATAATATAAAGTTTTTTGAGAATTCTGCTTCTTTATTTAAATTTTTTATTATTTTTAATTATCCAGTAAAAAAACAAATTGCAGTTTAAACAAAAAATGTAACTACACGCTTAAATGTCATGCCTCTATCTCAGTTGTGGTTAGATAATGAATATTTATAACTGTGCTCGCTATTATGGGGCTAATATATAAAACCAAGTAAATAAGAGATAACTGGTTGAAAACTCTTGGGCTGTATAGGCCCTTAAAATAAAAATATTTTTATATTCTGTCTTTAAGTGGCGTTTAAACCAACTTTACACAAACTTTCAGTAAAATTATAATAGCAATACTTTAACTCTCAGTATGTAAAATATGAACACATGGTAGATATATCTGCCCTATTATCCAATAAAATTTTCCTTTAAAAATCAAATGGTTAAGTTTATTATCCCACAAAACAATGAAATATTAAAAATGTATAAATCGCATGACCTCAAATTTCATGTCTAACATAATACTAATACAAAAAATATATATATATATATATATATGTTTTTTAGATTATATCGACAAAAAACTGAAAACGATGTTAAAAATTTTGAAATATTTATTAATAGTTGTTAAATGTAATAAAAACAAATCTAAAACATCAACATGTTTGACAAATAAGATTAAGAAAAAAAATAGGTAAAAGAAATTATTTAGCAAAAATTCTATATAAAATATGAAGAGAAATTCAATTCAAATAATATCACCCACATTTTCCTTAATTCCAGATAGCCTTAAAATCCCATCAATTCCCTTAATTTCCTTGACTATTATACAGTAGTCAAGGAAATGCACTTATATAATAATTGTGATTCAAATCGTTCACATTTATATACATGTAACTGCTTTAAATGTTCAACCTTTAATTGTATAGTACCGAAAGTATTTGAAATTTAACAGAAAACTCAAAATGGGCCATGTGAATAGAAATACTTAGTTTAAATTACAGAAATAGCATTAAGCTACCCAATGTTTGAAAAAAAAATTTAATTTAATTAAAAATAATTAAGACAAAACGCAGGTAATTAACTACATTGACTTTTTTTCAGGCAAGGCGAAAAATGACCTTTTTCATCTTGCCTAGAAAACTGTATATTGCCATCTCATATATACTTTTCCCACAGAATAACTGTTCGGAAAAAATTTAAAAACGAAATTTGCGAATTTAATTTTGCAACCGTCACCTTATTTTTGGATTTATTTCGATCCTCAATAAAAACCTTGTTAAGTATAAAATTTGTACCTCTATAAAGTGCCATTTCATATTCCAAAGGAATACTTTGGAAGAAGTCATTTAATAACCTATCCTATACATTTAGCTAAAATTAGTTTCCCTGTAATGAGTTTTTTTGTTATTCAAGAGTTGATCTAAGAAGGGCAGGTAATTATTTTTATACTATTCAAGATGACAAAACATAAATATATTTGTAAAATTTGAAAGGGGTGACAATTTTAATAATATAATCTAAAAAATGTCAAGAAATATTTAAATTGATCTCCAATTTGTCATCAGATTCTAAATCTACAGCCTGTAATTTTACAGAAAATCATTTAAAATCTTAGTTTTTCAGCATATCCAAAAATATGGTTGACAATAGATGTGCACAATTTTATATAAGCACTAAGGATACATATCTCTATATTTCTTCAAAACAGTAGCCACTTATCACAGTACTGGAAGCTTATACTGTCCATAAATGAATATATGCAGTAACACTAATATAAGTGCCTTATAGTACACAATTTAAGTGCTCTGTCTATTACTAGTCAATAATTGAATTTCCTCGTAAGTCCTTCTAGGTTCCTTTAAATTCTTTAAAATTCCTTCAAATTCCCATTCGATTCTTCCAATTCTTAAATTCCACTCGACCATAACTTGCGGCAATCCATGTCAACAGTTTAACACTTAGAATAAGCTTGTTACATATGTAAAGAATAAATACTAAACTTATTATTAGACCAAATAAAACAAACAACTGAAATATTATAATGTGGTATTTTACACCATTATATTTACCTTTTGAAATTGTAAGAGCTGGCGACCATTGCGAACGTAATATATCAAGACAAATGCTACCATTACTATTTATGTTTGGATGATAGATTCTTGTCGTAAATGCCACTTTGGGAGGTTTGAACGGATAGTCTGTTGGGAAGTGAATTGTTAAGAAAAATACTCCACCCTGGTATGGACTGTCAGGCTGCAAAAATATAATTCATAAGATTTCTTATAGTTATAAAATATTTATATTTATACTTATAAAATAGTTTTTGGGTGTACTGTAAACATATTTTGCATAATACCAGCTGATTTCTATAATACCATGATGATGCATAAATATTATCATGATTTATCCCATATTTAAAATGTAAAAATAAATGAGAATATGGTTAGCAAAGAAATTATGTGAAGAGTCTTATCTTATCTATTTCTTTATGGGTTTATACATCAAGACAATATATCAACTAAATAAAAAGTATTTATTTTATTGATTCATGGTGTAATAAATACTCCCACAGTAATGTGCTATACAGGTTATACAGTTCATTCAACCTCTAAATTAATGTTTACATTAAATTATGGAAAACATTTCTTACAGGCCATATTTAAAGTTACGTTTATATCATAAGTTTTATAAAGTTTGATAAAACGTTTTTTGACAATTTTATCATATAGGGCAAAATATTTACAAATCCTACCAGCAATTTCACCTACCAAATAATATTTACATGTCTAATATTATTGGACATAAAAATATGCCATTATAGTAGTGTAAATATGAATGATCTCAGAATAATGTGTTTTAAAACTAAATCAATTATCATGCTATGCTAGTATTTAAACTGACTCATGGAATTTACTAGTTACTTTTGATTAAGTTTATCATCAGTTCAGCACAGTATATAAGTATTGTATTTATCCATTTAGTTTTAATTAAATACAGTCATAATTAACACAGAATATTGTAGCAAACTAATTTTAAGGAAGCTGTAGGACTGCTTATTTTATTCGTTTTTTTTTAAATGTTCCTTTTCAATTGTCTATATTACAAGTTTAATACCCAACTCCTACTAAATACTTCAGATTATTGAAACTAATTAAGCATTATTAAAATATACATTTATCTGTAAGTCTTCATCTTGGTAGAATTCGTAGTATATAGCCTTCATAATTCTTCATAGTGGCCGCTAGGAAGAACTGGACGAATGCCAGTTCTTCCACAACTGGTCATTACATGGCTACAGAATAGAGTTTTAAGGAATGACTTGGAAATTTAAATTTTCCAATTCTAACAAGTTACATCAAGAACAAAAATATTTCTAAATATTTATATTTAATACAGGTTTACTGAATTTCAAACGAGTATACAGTACTATAGACAATGGTTCCTAAATATATAACAATAAATATTGTAATAAATAGTTAATTATATAGTTCACTAACATTTAAAACAGAAACATGTACTTTTTTAAGTCTAAAAAAAAGTTATGTTTTATTGTTTAACAATTAAGACACCATGCAACATCTTTGTATCTGCATGACCTGTATCAAGGTCAACGCACTATTTTCGGATAGTTATTAAAGTGTTTAAGTAAAACTACTTCTTTTGGTACGAACACTTTTTAAAATATGCCTTCTTTTATGTATACTATAGAATTATGCACTTTTCATATAGTACAATGGTATGACATAATTTTCTTACGTTTACACTCCGTACAATCTTATCCAGAACTAAGTATTAGTTGAAAAATTAAATTAAAAATCTACCTCTTCTAGATCGATGTATTTAGTTAACATAATACATATATACTCGTTTTATAGATTGACATGTTAAAAAATAGGTTTTACAAAAACTGTATGAATAAATTTTTCTTTTTTTATAACCATGACTAAGCTGGAAGAAAGATATTTCAAATTTGATATATGATTTGATATACGATGATCTATTTGTTCCAGCTGAATTATTTATTACTATGTGTTATAGCTGAATTATTTATTTGCTTCGCTTTCATTCTTTTCTCCATTTCGAGGAAGAATAAAAAAAACATTTGTTTGGATGTCTTTTATCTAATTTCAAATTTTTTTTTGTTTGAACTGAAAATAATCTATAATCATTCAGTAAATACTTAAGTGGCAAACGTAAGGATTACAAGGTGCTAGGTAATGCTACCGTGGTTGATTCCGTTCAATCATCTTCTCAATCAATTCATTCAGTTCAATCCTACAGTTGAGTGAATGAAAAATTACAATATCCTGTATTAGAACCAGAATCATTATTGAGTAGTATTGGTAAATGGTAATTATAGAAGCAAATATCTATGAGTAAAATACAGATAGCTTTAGCTAGCCAATATAGAAAGTATGGAATCCCCTAACTGCCAATGGATTAATCACAGAATTAGTATTATTAGTATTTTGTGTCATAGTATTTTCGATCAATGACAACCAAAATGCGAAAATCTTAAAATGAAATAAGGCAATGAAGTATACAAAAGTGTACTATGATTTTTCATGATACATCGCACAAATAAAATAAATTTCTAAACCAAGCTAGTTTCTATAGCATTGAGAATATATTATTAATTTATATAACATTTTATATAATTTTTAATATAAATAGTAAAATGTCAGCATTACACGTGGGGTAAGATATGAACTAAAATATCTAGTTACAAAATAACTTCTTGATTCTGCAATGTTGTTTATATGAATATTCATATTACCTGTGCGTACATAGAATATAAACATTATTTAAATGAACAAGAAATATTTCATTAACCATTTGCTTCAAATTCAATGAAGCAATTAAAGTCAATGTGCTGCATCAGATATATTTTTATTATTTAAATATTGGACAAATAAAAATGGTAGTAAAGAACAAGTGCCGATATCAAATATTTCGAGTTTGAGGAGAAACTCGATTCAATTTTCTAATTATTCTGACAGTGTTCCTAACAGAATGTAGACATTCTTTGCTATTTACTCATCTCTGATTCTCAGTTAAGATGTGTTATACCTTTTCAATAAATGGTAAATGTACAAATTTTCATATATGCACTTTTTTAAATATTTATAAAAATACATACTCGTCAATATTTACAGTTACATACTATTTGTTTCTCGTTCATGTATTTTCAATATTTTATATTCTCTATTCAAAGATAATAAATTAATTTCACTGTTTCAAAAACACTCTACACTCTATTGTTGCTATTACAACTGATGTTATATAGTTTTACATTTACATATACAATTATAACATACATATTTAGAACAAAATATTATAACCTCAAATATTGATACTGTAAACAGAAACAATCTATAGTTTTCCTCAATATAGTATGTGTATGTAATACAAAAATGATATACCTATTAGAAATATGAATACACATTTCATTTACAGTAAATGAAGTACTGGAATCATATTTAGGTATATAATAAATACTCGCTCTTAAACTAACCTGGTTATATAGTAATAACAAGTAATCAATAGCAAAGGAACGTTTTGTTTGTATTTGAATTTGACTATATATTTATTACTACTACCTTCTAAGTGATATAGATGATTTGCAATGTATGAGATAAAAAAAATAACTTACTGGTCCCATAATTGTGGCTTGCCAATGAAATACTGCAAGAAACAAAATACATGCTTTAGATATGTATGAGGAAAAACTTTCTTTTAAAAACTTACAGTCATCTCCAACAGGACCTGCTGAACATTGTGCCGGAGGATCTCTGCCGAGGTCTTGTAGTTCCTAAAAGTAAAAAAAAAATTAAAATACCTCTGAATACCTATTGAGTTAATTATAGACACCTGAAAGTCAGGGGCCTAATATGGAGAGGTTAGATACATGAAACTTCAAGCCAAGGTCTTAAAATTAGCCACAGAAGTAGCTATTAACATTTTGGCAATAAAACATATTAAAAAATTATGACTAATATACACCTTAACCGGATCTGCCCTACGTTACGTTGTATCCGGCATTTTTTAATCTACTTCTGCCTTTGATGAAATGTGAAAATGTTGTAAACTGTCAAATATGACATTAATACTCTATTAATAGCTAAATTATAGCGTCACACGTATATTTTGCAAATTTAACACAGAAAAATTCAGTGCTGTATACGATAAATGGTGTTCTAAAACTATTCACATTGCTGCATCACAAAATCGTTAAGGGCGTTTAACTGCCACAAAAACAATTTTAACGTCACAAAAATTATTTAATAACAACACCACTGTCACTGGAAACTTTAACATACCTTATTAATTCTTTTTAAAGCCATTTGACGGAGTGTGTGTGTAATAAATACTGGCTTTTCACCAGACAATGAAACCGCGAGCCAAGGACCTCTGATAGAGATTGCAAAGATGGCCTCCTTCAAAACTCACAGACACGACGTAAATCAAATAAATATTATTCAATATTTCTGGACCACGAAACTTCTTGGATGCCACACAGACCGCTAAAACTAAATACAAGAAAAACTAAAATACCCAGGAAAACCCCGCCTTTACTCAATTATGCACTTTAAAACTGTAATGTTCCAGAAAAGATGACTGATCACTTCCGTGGCGATTTTTACTCTTACCGGTATAGAAGAGTTCCATATTTTACCATATAGGCCTCTGTTGATCTAACGGTGCATTAAAAACACAATTGACTTGTCTACGTACATACAGATGGTGCTGTGGAAAAATGTAATTCTAAAAGTCTACCGAACGTACTCTATTCGTCACTGTTCCTAATTGTAAAAATGGTTGGGGAAAACAAGAATTTTCTTATTTACTTACAGGCAAATTATTAACAAATCATGGTTGCTATATTGAAAATTCCATTGATACTCAAACCAAGTGGTTAGGTTAGGTTATAGCTCTATTAGTAGCAGTGCCGCATATAAGCAGCTAATGCAGCTATACTCCGGTTTCAAAATAGTGGGCAGAAGATCTAAAACAGTATTTTTATGAACTGGTAATACGATTCAACAATTCTCGTGCCTATTTTACTTGTAAATTGTAAATACCGCTCCCTGCACTGTGATATCTGCTATCTTTAGTCGCACGCAGACAGTTGGCATGCGCCTTGTATCTCTTGTTTGCCTATTATAGCAGACAAAGAGCGTATTACTTACTGCCTACAATTTTGAAACCAGAGTACCTATACCTACGTATGTTATAACAATTGATAGCTATATGTAATACTTACCCAGTTACTGCAGTTAGCATTACAAATCCGGATTGTGTGGGAGTCAATATCTGTAGTATTGCACATATCTTTAAAGTCGTTTCTGTGCGCAATGACTGGTGCGGTGAAAATATTGTTTTTTAAATAAAGAAAACGAACGTTAAATATCCAACTATACCTTTACACAGTTAGACTTGCCTTAAAACTATAATGACAATTTTAAGTAACTAAATAATATTTATTTTTAAATGAGAGACGTTTGAAAGACGCTTAAAGCTGCGGCCAAACATGCAACAAACGCCCCGTGACAATTTAAAAGGTTCACAACGTGACATCGTAACGTCCTCGTGCAACATCAGAGCGGTCCGTGGTTTATCGGTTTTTTAGCGTCACATCAAAGGCTTGTACCGGGGTGGCGTTACACATCGTCATTCCTTATCTGGACGGAACCACAACAATTACGATGGATGGAATGGCGTGGTGTTGCGAACCGCTGTTACGCGTCGATATCCTGTTGCGGCTGAAAAGTACACCTAACCTAACCTGATCGTCTACTTATTATAGTTAGGTTAGGTTAGGTTAGTATCCTTCAAAATAACAGCGTATGTAGTTGTTAATATTCAAAGTTAGCTTTTGGAGCCTCTCTGTATGTATGTAGTTTCATCGAACGACACGGAGGGCGTACGATTGCAATGGACGACGCCAACTGCAAGTCATTGTATACATTTGAAGTAACTAAACATCGAAAGTTTCTAATAGGTTTTATGACGGTTTATCCATATATGATATGTGTAAAGCAAGTGTTGTAGCATCTATTGGTATTAATATTAGCTATCTACGTAGTGTGAAGTGAAAGTTATTTGATAGAAAAAATGGCCTCATACGGAAAAGTGGAAAATTCATTTTCTCGAAAACCGTGTCCGAGCGGATGAAACTGAAGCCAGATTCGTCTCCAGCGCCCTCGAAAATAGGGGGGAAAGAAAAATTTCGTAAGCATTTGCCCAGGAACACTTCTTGTATACAATTACCCATGTTTGGATGTATCTTAATAGTCTGTTCAAAATCTATTGTTTTTACTTAGGCAATAAATAAAGAATATAATTACAGTAAAACACTTTGTTACTACACAGATTTTATTGAAACTTAACGCTACTATAGTTTCGATACTTTAGCGTATAATTTTCAAGCGATTCAAAAGCATGAATGAACAAAGGGGTGTTTAATCTATATGATCAACTATTACAAAATCATGGCTAACTAATTTAGTTTTTGAAAAGAATATAATTACAGATAGGTATTGTGTGTTTATGACAATAAAATTAGAATTTTCGTTAATAATTATATAAATTAAGTAACATCAATACCACCTCAAATAACAAGTGATAGATAGATCCGTTTTTTAAATATATATATGGGTAATTTGCCTCTTTTTGAAACATTTATCAAATGATGGTTATATTTTATATTACATATGTCTTTAGGTTTATTTAACTAGTACATAATGCGCAATAATATCAATCTTTTTTTACCAATCCATAAGCGGGAGACTGAAAATCTACGATGACCTTCCCTGATGCAAATTATCTGTCTCAACTTCGCCTGCGTTTCTATCCATTTATTCCATACGAGCGACTAACTTCTCCTATTCTGGATGAATTACAGTACCAGATTTATTCCATGTTTATATAATCTAAAACAGTAATGTGGAACGTAGTGTTATATCATGTTTCATATTAATATGTGCATCACATTATCGTCGTTTAACATTTTGTCACATTTTTTTATTTTTGTGTGTTATTGCCCTTAAATACATTTTCGTTAAATAAGATTATATTTATTTATTACTGTGTATTTAATTTAACTTGCACATGAAGGGCGAGTCATTATTCTCTGTATAACTAGATGGATATTTACCTGATTTCACTTGAACATGATAGCTCAGTGGCGGATCTACGGGAGGGGGGGGGGTTTGGGTTCAAACCCCCCCCCCCCCCGTGAGGATCGTGGTACTGTTCTTACTTATTCTTGGAAAAGGCACAAGGTAATAGTAACAATTTGTATAATTGTTACCAAAATAATTATTAGAGCATTAAAATATGTGCATATTCTTGTATATTTTGAGAAAACTATATAACAAAATAGATTTTAACATTGCACATGTAATAAAAAATAATTTTCAACAATATTTTATTATTTTTGACACAATAAAATGATAATCGCGATATTCTAAAAAAAAGTAACCGAATTTCAAAATCCCAAACCCCCCCCCCCATGGTAAAATTCTAGATCCGCCACTGTGATAGCTCATATACCATGTACCACCGAGAAAGAATGTAATTATTGAGACATATTATATACGTCTCGTATAATAAATGTAGGCACGAATCACGAATTAATTGTTGTGATAATAATACGTTTGGTCAATAAACCAAGTTTGGAGTAACCATTTTGAGACAGGGGAGTAATTAATTTCAAAAATAAATTGATTATTGCTTATATTAGGGTATTTCAATAGGGACGTTCGAAATTTGTTAGGTTATAGCGGCCATATTGTAAAAGCAACATGTGCCAATTTTGTTGTAAACTGTTCGGTAGTGTATATCAAATCACCATGGAAGGTTGTAGCCAAAACGTGTGCAAATCATGAAATTTTATTTTCAAAATCAGTACTCCATTCGAAAAACGTTCCGCGCATGATGTGATTTTTATCCTCGCCACAACGGTCCCGTGGAGTCGACTATTCGACGTTTGGTGGCCAAATTCGAATCAACCGGTTTGAAAAATAATCAGCCAACACCCGTACGTCACCGAAACGCAAGGTTTCCTGAAAACATCACTGATGTGCGTGAGAGTCTACGGGAAAATTCGAGGCAGTCAATTTCTCGTCGTTCACAAGAACTTGGCCTTTCTACGACTTCAACTTGGCGAATTTTGCGTTGAGCCTTGGGTCTGCATGCACCCGAATAAAATTCGACTGACCCAGGAACTTCTACGAAACGACCATAGACAACGTCATGAGATGGTTGATTGGGCTCTGGAGCAGTTGGAAGTTAACCTAAGTTTCGCCAAGAAAATCATCTTTAGCGACGAGGCCCATTTTTGGATGAATGAATATGTAAATTAGCAAAATTGTCGGATTTGGGACGATACCAATCCACACGAAATACAGCAGCACCAAATGCATCATGAGATAGTCACTGTTTGGTGCGGGTTTTGGTCTGGCGGAATCATCGGTCCGTGTTTCTTCCAAAACGAAATTGGCATTGCTATAATCGTCAATGGTGAGGGCTACAGATCAATGATAAGCAACTTCTTGTGGCCTAAACTGAATGATATAAATGGTGGTTCCAACAGGACGGCGCTACGTGCAACACAGGGCATGCCATGATTGACACTCTGCACGAGCGTTTGAAGGCATGATTATCTCGCGCAGTGGCGACGTGAACTAGCCACGGAGATCGTGCGATTTAACGTCTTTAGACTTCTTCCTTTGGGGATACCTTAAATCGCAGGTCTATGCTAATAAACTACAAAGAATTGATGCTCTCAAAGTCAACATAACGAACGCCATCCAGCAAATTCAGCTAAATTTATGCGACAAAGCCATCGAAAATTGGACTTGGATAGATATTCCATACTTAATGCCATCAAATATTCTTTCAAATAAAAAAAACTGAGTAGCTATTTCATACATAACTTGTTTTATTTTTGCGTTTAAAAAACGAGCGTCCTTATTGAAATACCTTTTATTTCAGTGGAATATATCGAAAGTGTCTCATTACATTTTTTCTTGATGGAACATCAATCGAATATCCAACTAAATTCTTTAATAAAATTTAAACATCATATTTGTTTTGAATAAAGAACTAAAATACCATTCAAGAGATAATGTTCAAAAATATCATGGAGAATATAACAATTTACTATTCATTTCATCGCTATTTGCCAAATAAAAAGCTCTCTTATCTTTCCGATAACGGAACAGTCTACCTAAGCCTAACCATAAAAACAAGCCACAGTATGAAATAAGAGCCGTTTGGGATTTTTTATTTGGCAAATAGCGATGAACTAAACTTTAATCTTCTCATAGATTAAGAGGAATTCGTTCATCATATTCTGTCTATAGTATATTCTTATATCGTTTTGAAGTAATGACATTCCAACATAAGTATATATCTATTTAAAACGTTGACGTATAAAAGTCACGATTATGAGGCAACATGAATTATTATTTTTTCTGCAAATCACTAATCGAATTACATAATTTATACCATGATAATATACACTTAAGTTATGTTTAAAATAAATGCAAGTATTTATTATTGTAACTGATTAAAGTATTGATTAGACATTTATTATCTATTTAAATGTGTTCGCTGTTGTAAAAATTATTTGTCTGTCATGTAAATATAAATTTATTTATGAATACTTATTTTTTAATATACATATTGTTCCAGAATATTCTGTACCGTCAATATATTGTTTTATATATATATATATATATATATATATATATATATATATATATATATATATATATATATATATATATATTTATTTGAAAATATGTACCAAAAACTATTTTAAATTGTATCAAAGACCCTTATTGACTACAAACTTAAAACCTTATTGCTTCTTCAATCCGTAATTCTACGTATTTCTGTTATACTTCCATGTTCATTCTGAAGTAAAACCCAGGCTGTTTACTGCGCACCTCGTGAGTGGTCCGGACTTGTTCCTATTCTTGACAACCTGTACTTTGAATCTTTTTTTAAGAAAGTAATGGTAATAGTAACGACTGGTTCAAATTGCCTCCTGCATAGTTCGCATAAGCTTGAGAACGTGGTAATTTGTAAATGCAGCTTGAACTATATCTAATACGATAGGTACATCAACAAACTTCATGAAGTCTGTTCTTCAGGTGGTTCAAATTCAAGGGTATAGTTGGATACACGAGATTTTGTAGATAATTCCACAAAATGATGTAAATATAATGATGTAGGGTCTGGGAATCTTGGAAAAAAAGTTCATCGGACCCCTATTACCAATCCATATTTTTCTAAATACGTTATTTAAATGCCCAGAGACGATTTAGACATTTTTGGGGAGGAATACCATCTTGTTGCCAGATCATTAAATTCGGCCTCTCCAAAGAAATATCTTTCAGAAGTTTTGGGAACGTATTTAAAAAACAAATAAGTTATATTTGTCGTGTTAAAATACATCCATAAAAGTGTGGCGCAATTTAATGACTATTAAATAATACGCAGCAAATATTAGAATCCTCTTGCATTATAACTTGAATTAGACCGATAAACTGTAGGCGGAGATTCAACACAGTGGGTAGTAATCCATGCACTAAATATAGTTTATAATTAAGGGGATGTTACTTATGTTATTTTAATATCATATATATACTTGTAGTGCTTTCACTCGCTACAATTTCTTCAGCTGTATTTCATATAGAAATCTGTGGATGTACGTCAACGTATTTTATTGTATCAATCATGTTTATATGAATCATGTTTGTATAACAATTAAGTCACAACTATGAGATAAAAATTAACCAGTTGGATGATGCTCACCAGAATTCACAAACTAAATAATTTTACATTTATATCATATATTATTGCTATGCAAAGAAAAAGACATGATATATGATGTTATCCTATTATTCTGGTACTTACACATCAGAAATGGTCCCTGATTATTGAAAATTTAACTATTTAATTTACACAATTTTAAGTACATATCTACTTACTTACTTTTTTTATTAATCAACTATATAGTATTGTAGAGAAAACTAATTTAAAAATGATGTTTTTTATTCTGTAGAAATTGTACTTAAAATGTTAAATATTTTATACTTCTATACTTATTTAGATTGAAATGGGAATTCATTTTTAGTACAAAAATAAGATGAATGCAATTTGAGAAGAAATCTAGGGGATTACCTAGGGGATTGTTAAGGGTTAAAAAGCAAGGAGGTTTTAATTTCGCAAAGTTTAAAAAGCAGTAAGGTTTTTTATACAATTTAAAACAGTTTTGGTTTCATCTTTTATCGAATCAAATGAGACGAAGATAATGATTGTAAAAACATTCTGAGACATCCTGTATAAGGTTTTTCATTATGATTATTACAAATGTAGATATAAATTATCATTGACTCATAATAAAATATCGTATAATAGTTCAGGCAACGAAGACCAAAAAAGACCAAATAGCGGCAATAATACATGTAGAAGCCAGTTTTGGCACAGTTGTAGGAAAAGGTGTCCTTAATAACATATTAAAAGTACTGATGGATGGGAGTGTAAGGGGATCTAAGGGGATGGGGGGCTGTAAAGATCCTTTGTTTTAAGTTTTTTGTTAATAACTCGAAAACTACTACCTCTAGCGAAAACATGCTTATATACTAAATTTATTTAGGTTAAACTATCTATAAGAAATATTCTATACACTTTTTCGCTAGGATCAATAATTCAGGAGATATGGAGGGGGGGAAATGGCAGTTTTTAAAAAATCGGATTTTATTATTAAAAATCAAATTTTAATGATAAAGGAACTAATCTCATACTGCGTGTTAATGACTTTACTGATATACTGTCTTTTGTGTTCGTTCTGGGGGCTAGGGGATAATTACCCTCATTACCCCCCGTAGGACAACGCTTGTCTTGTAATATATAACGGAAGAATTGTGTCATTGGAGGAGTTCGCTGGAGTGGTTATTGCAAGTGGAAAGCAGCACGTTGATTTACGTGTATCGCGGCAAAAGAGAGATACACGAGATAGAGCTAAGATTCAGGAATGGTTCAATGACCATCCCCCTTTTCCAAAGTTGAATTACCTCATGTCGCTGTCAATGGGTATTCTGGGAAACTCCAAAGTAAGCTGCCACCAAGCCCTGGATATTGGAACCAAAACCATGCAGTTTCATTGGCAGCAAATATGGTGACATGAAGCAGTATAAGAAGAATGTGATTTTATCACTAGCCAGTATGAGCAGTACCATTAAAGTCAATGGTGAGACAGTTACTGTTAATCCTCTGACAATTTTTCAAAGAACTCTCGTAGCAAAAAAGAGCGACGAAGATGTAGCAAAGCTTTTGACATATGAATTAACTCCATTCCCCCATGGCTCTGTTCAACGAGGGCGGAATGCGAAAAGGAAAGAAGTCTTCTTTCTATGATGTTTTGCCTCTAGAGGACAGCGTAACTCTCGATCTCACCCAAAGCACCAATGTGGTAGACGGTGGTTTCCTTCTCCATCGCATAAAGTGGAAGAGTTCTCCTGCATTTCTTCAATTTGCCATCAGTACATTGCCTATGTACAGAAACATTTAGGTGAAAATTGTACGGTGGTTTTTGATTGTTACAGTGATGTCAACAGCACAAAACCAGCAGAGCAGAGGCGAAGAGGGCTCACAAAAACTTCGATTGACATAAACTTTAATGAAAGCACGACCATCACAGTTCAACAGGAGCATTTTCTTGCTAATAAAAGGAACAAAACAAGACTGATCCACTTGCTCACCGAGAAAATGACAGCAGCAGGTATTGAAACAACTGTTGCTACAGGGGATGATGATGGCACTATTGTATGGTGAGGGTTGGATAAAGCTGCTGTACATCCAACCGTAGCAATAGTCGGGGAGGATGTGGACTTTACAGTTCTTCTCATTTAATTGGCACCACCATCTATCAACATGTACTTCATGAAGCCAGGCCGTGGGAAGGTGGAGACAAAATTGTTTTCGATGCGACAACTTCAAGGGCTCATGTACGAACGGAGCCCCCATCGAAGACAGAATTTATTATTATTATTGTTATTATTTATTATTAGTGAATTATTTCAGTTTTAACAATAAACATTTCATTTTTAACAATAAAAACAATTTTTTAAAAAGTTTTCAATGTTTCCCCCTCCATATCTCCTTAATTATTGATCCTAGCGAAAAAGTGTATAGAACCTATTTTGTAGAGAATTTGATCTTTTATAGATTAATTTTGTATATAAGTCTATTTTCGCTAGAGGCAGTAGTTTCCGAGTTATTAAAAAAAACTGAAAAAAGGGACCTTTACAGCCCCCCCATCCCCTTAGCTTCCCTCCCATCCATCAGTACTTTTAGTATGTCGTTAAGAACACCCTCCCCTATATCTGTGCAGAAATTGGCTTCTACATGAATTATTGCCGCTATTTTTCCTTCGTTACCTGGACTATAAAGCAAATTCGGATATTCAACTTTTCTGTTCGTAGCACCTACACTGCCCATCGACTTATATAGATAGTATAATTAATTATTTCATAAGCAAATAAAGCTAGGCCATAAAAAATAAAATGATGTGTAATTACACAAGTTGGTTTTGGTAAATATGGAAATATTTCAATGGTTGAAGAAGAGTGAAGTAAGTAACTTTCTAATAATACATGTTTCTATAAATTAATTAAAACGTAACAGACGTAATAAATTTGGAACACACCGAATACAAGAATGTATACGGAATTAATTAGTAATGCAACAAGGAAAGGACTGCATTCTATTGACCAATTAATTTGCATTGAACTTGAAGCTTAGGTGAAACGGATAATAAGTAGGGGTATCACAACAGGGGTGTACCAAGTCGTCAAATTTGTTTTGGATCATTTAGTAGTTGATATCTGAAGAAAACTAGGATAGTGTTTAAATAGGAAGTGACAATATGATTTAGGAGTTAGATATTATTAGCTGTACAATTCCTTACATAGAATAAAAGGTAAGATAAATACAATATGTTTTATTTATAATAGTGTATTATTATGGGTCCCTATTTCAAGAGTATATAGACTATTGTGAAAAATTATGAAATCATCTTGTGGTAGTCTGTTATGATTAATGTAGAAAAATATCCTGAAATTGTTCGATTTTTATTTTCATATTAAAGCTACTGTAACTTTTTCATATTATTGTTATTAAAATAAATGAAAATATAAGCTTTTAGTATAAATATTCAGCTTTTTCCAATCGGTTTCATTGTTTATGATATATATATATATATATATATATATATATATATATATATATATATATATATATATATATATATATATATATATACAAGTGTGTATTGTTTAGTAAATACCAGCATATTATTAGCTTATTATTAAATTATTCATTTATTAATTTAAATTTTTAAATCCCAAACGAGGCTTATAGAAATGGAAAATTGACATTTATGTTATGATGGCTTGAAAATAAAACAAAAAGGCAAAATAAACAAATATATCACTAGTGAACAATTTTTCGATACAACGTTAACAAGAAATGGAAATGGTTCACATAATGATATCAAGCTGGGGTCCTTTCTAAGATGGACATAAAAGTTTTTGAAAACAAAAAAAACTGGATATTTTACTTACTGCATTTTTGGATAAATATCATACTGTATGTAGTTCAAGACAGGGAGGTTTAGATGATAATATGCACCACAGAATAGTTTTTCGAGTATTATTCTAAATATTTCTAGATCTAGAGCAACAGTTTTCATAGGAGAATTAAATTTCCCTCACATTTGTTAAAATCTGAATAAATATGTAAAGATGGTATGTATTAATAGCATATGTAAATCCGTTTTACTTTATTTCAGATTATGTATAGCCCCTGCTATCAAAACACATTGTATATGCTATAATACATGTGGGTGCTGATTGTCAAAAATTTTCAGTGTATGTTGGTTACTGAATTTATATAGATAGAATACCGTATCTAATAATACAATAGTACCTATTAATTTTTTCTTCTTCTCATACATAATCATAACACAATTTTTGTTTCTACATAAATATAACACAGGACTGACATAGACGTGTATTATAAAACCGATTACAAAATATAATATATAATATAAAATCTTGTGTGTGATCTGGTAGTACCCGTGTGCTAATGAGTAACTATGAGTAAATGTTTACCTAAATCATGGATGTAAACAATGTTTAAGATATGACAAAATTTGAATCAATTTTATGGCAATTATGGCGCATCTTATACTACAGCACTAAACTATTAAGTTAAGGTTAAATCGATATCAGTGTGTTATTTACAATTTCTTGTGAATTTCTTAAGAAAATCAAAATGAGGTAGGCATTAAATGATATTTTATTTTAAAGACGAATGTGCGCGCGAGTTTTCCCTTTTTTATCAGAAAAACACTGGCAAGATTGAGTTTTAATAAAGACACGTTTATTTTCCTTTAGGTATATATTAAAGTAAAAAGATGACAAGTGAAACCGTATAATACATGTGAGAAACTGACTAAAACTATTATCTACTCTGGGCTTAAGTATAAATCTTATCTAAACGACGAGGGTTGTTTATGCATTCCGATGTAAGGGCGACATGAGTGTTCCCATATCGATGTGAAACGTCCTGAGTTGATGCTGATATAATTATATATACACTATAACCTACCACAATAAGTTCGTTAGTACTAAAAATGGACCGTTGCGGCTGAAGTTGATGACTAGGCTTTGTTTTGAATTTAACAATTTATTGATCTAACGGCTGCTCTAAATCCAACGGTCAATGATATTAGGTGACATTAATAAGCAATAGCATAAAAAATACGTTGCCGGATTAATAGAAAGTCTATCGAAAATTTCGAAAATCGAATCGTGTAAACTTAGTGCATCGCCGCGCAAACGTAAAAGCGGACACTAAGTGGAGTGAAACCAAAACAAAACAAAAAACTTAGTGAATCGTCGCGCAAACGAAAGCGGACACTAAGTAATGTCAAGTGAAACAAAACTATAATAACGTCTTGACCGCTAAAGAAAAATTTAGTGCATCGCCGCGTAAACGTAAAAGCGGATACTAAATGAAGCAAAATTAAGCCGTAACAAAGCCAACGTTAACGAAAATCTCAGGGGCTACATCACAACGAATACTGGAAGCCATTACCACCAACGAAAGGTAAGTGGGCATCCTACTCTCACCAGTCCTTTACTATAAATTTACTATAAAGAACCTTCGCTTCTTAAAAGTTTGTTTAGCGTTCCCATTTATCGAATCTTTTATTGTTTTATTTTTTTACAAACAAATATGTCATCACTAGCAGACTTAAAACGTTTGTTAATAAAGAAAAACCAAATAAAATCGAAACTAATAGATATTGAGTCATTATCAAGGCATTTCGTGGCGGGAAATGATCTCAACGAAATTAAAAATCGTATTAACGAAATGCATAAAATTCGCGAAGAATTTGAAAACATTAACATCGACATAATGTGTTGTCAGGACACTTCGGAAGGAGATGCATCGGTTAGCAATGCATCCGACGTATCTGAAACCGATCTTTCTGAAGTAAGTATTTTCGGAAAATCATGGTTTAGTACTCTTAGTCAACTTCAAACTCTACTTGAAGCAAATTCTCCCATCCTGTCTAACAGCCGGGTGAATAATATTCCAAATAATAATGCTTCTACAACTATTCCTCAATTTAACGTTAAGCTACCGGTAATAAATTTACCAACCTTTTCGGGCAAACATACAGAATGGTTGCCGTTCTACGATGCATTCCAAAGTTTAATTCACCAAAACAACTCACTAGACGATTGTCAAAAATTTCATTACCTAAAATCATGTTTAAAAGGCGAAGCAGCACGCGCCGTTGAGTCGTTATCAGTATCAAGTGAGAATTATCAATCAGCTTGGTCAATAAGGTTTTAGGTATCCCGGTAAACAGTTGGGATGCTATCCTAACTACGGTAATTATGGGTAAACTAGATTACCATACAAGACGCGAACTTGAAAACATATTGGATTCGGAGCCGGTCCAACTAACAAAAGTAATGGATTTTTTGGAAAAGAAGCGAGTAGTTCTTGAATCTCTAAATCAGAATGTAAAACAAAGGTCATTCGATAAATCGCCCTTTAACCAAACAAATGCTAATACAAGAAAACCTCTAGTTAACCGTATGTCTAATGCAGCTGCTGTGAGGGTTCCTTGCTATTTTTGTAAAGGACCTCATTATATTAGTCAGTGTGAAAACTTTCTACGATTGAACGTAAGCGAACGAAAAAACGAAATAAATAAACGCAATCTCTGTTTAAATTGCTTTAGATCAAATCATCAGCTTTCAGAATGTAGAGCTTCGGGCTGCCAAACGTGTCAGTCTCGCCAACATCATACGTTAATTCACGAATCTAAACCTGTCCGACAACAGCAGCAATCTTCTAGCGCCAACTGCTGTTCATCGTTGTCAAAAACGCAAGTTGTCTTATCAACTGCAATCGTATTAGCTATAGATTCCACGGGTCGAACAAGAAAATGCCGCGTCTTATTAGATATGGGATCACAAGTTAATATATTGTCGAAATCAATGTGCACATTATTAAATTTAAGGACGAAAAGGCAAGATGTATCTATATCGGGTGTAAACGAAACCTGTAACAATACTGTACAAACAGCGAAAGTCGTCTTTCGGTCGTTGTATCAAAATTATGAAACTTCCGTTGACTGCTGCATATTAGAAAGTGTAACAGCGAATCTTCCAACAGAGTCCTTTGATAAAAGTAGTTTAAATATTCCGGAAAATACACAGCTGGCTGACCCAAATTTTAATGAAAATGGTCCTATTGATCTATTGCTGGGGGCCGAGAGCTTTTGGTCTCTCTTATGTATCGATAGAATAAAGTTATCGGAACCACATTTATATTTATCAAAAACTTTATTAGGATGGATTGTAGGCGGTGCATTTAACGATAATCGTACACCTATTGCATCGTGTAACGTAATCATAAAACAAAACCACACGAACAACTTAAATGAATTATTAGAACGCTTTTGGGTTCAGGAAAACATAGCACCTGTCCATTGTAATATGACTAGTGAAGAAATCGAATGCGAAGAGCACTTTTTAGATACTTATCGCCGTGATCCTTACGACGGAAGATTTATCGTTAAACTACCATTTAAAGGTAACAAAATTAATCTCGGAAACTCGTCTCAAAATGCAATGAAACGATTCACCTTTTTAGAAAGAAAATTTAGGAGAGACGACACTTATAAACAATTGTATTCCAAAGCAATAAACGACTTACTTGAAAAAGGGTATTTAGAAGAGGTAATACCTGACAAAACCGAAAACGAAAATCATTTCTATTTGCCACACAATGGGGTATTTAAACGCGACCCCAACAATTCTAAGATTAGAATAGTATACGACGGTTCAGCTAAATCAAGTAACGGTTTGAGTCTCAATGATAATCTAATGACAGGCCCAAACATACAAAACGATTCTTTTGGGATATTAATCAGATTTCGTACTTATCAGGTAGTCATATCATGTGACATGGAAAGCATGTTTTTACAAATAAAAATTGATCGGGAAGACACAAATTTTCAACAATTATTTTGGCGGTTTAGCGAGAACGAACCAATAAAGAAATACGGCTTACTAGACTTGTTTTCGGACTTACTAACTCTCCGTACACGGCTATGCGTTGCGTAGAACAATTAGCATCCGAAGTAGAAAATTAATTTCCGAAGGCTACCCGAGCCATAAAAAACGATAGATTTATGGACGATATTTTAACAGGGTCAAACAACGCCCGAGACGGGATCGAATTACGCGATCAGCTGGTAGATGTCCTAGGTCGCGGAGGATTTAAATTATCAAAGTGGAAAAGCAATTCGCAGCAAATTGTGCCACATTCATCGATATACGATCGGGATGAGATGATCGATCTCAATAAAACAAAAGAGGCTAAGATACTCGGTTTATGATGGGATCCGTCTAGCGACATTCTTAACTATCGCACTGAAGCAAATATATCTACTGAAAATTTAAGTAAAAGATCAATTCTTAGTTCTATCGCAAAAATTTACGACCCTCTGGGTATTATATCGCCTATCGTTATAAAAGCTAAAATCTTAATGCAAGAACTATGGGCATTAAAATTAGACTGGGATGAACCAGTCCCACAAAATATTGAAAATGAATGGATTAAATACGTTAGAGAACTCGAATTTTTAACGGAAATAAAGATCCCGCGACTAATAACTCCAAGGGCAAATGCAGAAACGGATCTTGTAATGTTTTGTGATGCTTCTTTACGGGCGTACGGCGCCGTAATATACGCTAGAACCAAGATTGGAAACGGCGTATTTACAATTAACTTAATTTGTAGTAAATCGCGAGTTAGCCCGCTCAAAGTACTTTCTCTACCACGTCTAGAATTGTGTGCGGCATTGCTAGGAACCGAACTAATGGATAATGTATGCAGGGAAATAAATATAAGCATCAAGAATAAATACTATTTCACAGATTCCATGATCGTCCTACATTATTTGAATAGTAATGCAAATGCCTGGCAAGTTTTCGTGGCTGACAGGGTGTCAAAAATTCAAAATCTTAGTAATATCAAAAATTGGTATCATGTAGAAGGCAAAATGAATCCCGCAGACCTAATCTCTCGGGTGGCTAATCCACGGCAAATGAACAACAAGTTATATTGGAAAAGCCCTAGTTTTCTATTACAAGACATATCTGATTGGCCTGAAAATCGTTTTAGGCCATCAATAGAGACAAATTCTCTACCAGAAAAGCGGAAACATACACTAGTAGCATCTATCGTCACTCCCTTTTCATTACTCACAAAATATTCATCTTTTACCAAGCTACAGCGCGTCCTAGCGTATTGTCTCAGATTCGTAAATAATATTCGAGAAAGAAATACTAAACGTAGTGGATATTTGTCCAATCAAGAGCTAATCGAGTCTCATAATGCCATTATTCGAATCGTACAAAAGTCTGATTTCTCGGAGGAATATTTATTACTTCAAAAATGCCAGCCGGTTCCAAAAACTAGTAAACTATATTCGCTCGACCCCTTTATCGACAACGAGGGGCTAATTAGACTCGGCGGCAGATTACGTAATTCACCTTTAAAATTCGATGTAAAATTTCCCCTCCTACTACCCAGTAAACATCACATAATTAAACTTCTTATAAAAAAGGAGCATATCTCCTTACTTCACGCTGGAGCCTCACAAACTCTAGCTTCCTTAAGAACTAAATACTGGCCTCTTAGGGCCCGCGACGAATTAAGAAAAATAATACATTCATGTATTACATGTTTTCGTGTGTCTCCACGATTATTAGAACAAAAGATGGGAGATTTGCCAAAAGATAGGTTAATACCTTGTAGACCCTTCACAAAGGTCGGTTTGGATTACTTCGGTCCAATATATTTAAAACAAGGAAGCAAGCGCAGTCCAAAAATTGTCAAAGCTTGGGTCGCTTTGTTTGTCTGTTTAGTAACAAGAGCGGTACACTTAGAGGTAGTCAGTGACCTGGCCACGGAATGTTTTTTAAATGCACTAAATCGATTTTGTGCCAGACGAGGCAAGGTTTCGCACATCTATTGTGATAACTCAACGACTTTTGTGGGAGCTAAACATAAAATTAACGAAATTTCTAAATTTTTGCTTAATAAAGATTTACAGAAGGAAGTACAGTCTCATTTATTACGGGAAAACATAATCTGGAAATTTATTCCACCCAGATCACCTAATTTTGGAGGTCTATGGGAAAGACTGGTAAAATCAGCTAAGTACCATTTAAATAGAATCACCATGAACGCTAACCTTACTTTTGAAGAGGCGGTAACCCTTATGACCCAAATTGAAGCAGTCATGAACTCCCGTCCTCTCACCCCCCTATCCAATGACCCTTCAGACCTTCAACCATTAACCCCAGCCCACTTTCTTATTGGAGAAAGTCTAACAGCTCTTCCAGAATGCAACGTAAGTGATATCCCGGAGTCACGACTGAGCCGCTGGGAGAGAATTAAAAAATTAAAGCAACACTTTTGGAAACGTTGGAGCCTGGAAGTTACATCTCAACTCCAATCAAAGCGAAAATGGTGCCAACCTGTCTGTAACGTAAAGGTCGGATCTCTCGTACTCATGGCGGATGACAACGCACCACCCATGGTTTGGAAGCTGGGACGTATTGAGGAGATTTTTCCAGGACCTGACGGACTTGTCCGTGTGGCAAATGTTCGTACTACCCAAGGAACCTATAGACGTTCAATTCGTAAGTTAACGGTTTTGCCAGGAGTCATCGACGAGACGCAGCACCAGTGTCTGTGAGTAAAAAAAAAAAAAGTCAATTCCGTGTAGGTGCGCGTCTGTGAATGGCTAAAGTTGAAAACATTTATAATTACAAAGACACTAGTATTTAGATTCGTTATATACTTGTATTTTTATGTTTAATGCTAACCAGTCTTATTCAAGTTTATTTTCATGTTATTTAAATCTTGACATTACAATATGTCAAAGGCGGGGAGGAAATGTGCAATCCTCAACGTATTTTTTATGCTATTGCTTATTAATGTCACCTAATATCATTGACCGTTGGATTTAGAGCAGCCGTTAGATCAATAAATTGTTAAATTCAAAACAAAGCCTAGTCATCAACTTCAGCCGCAACGGTCCATTTTTAGTACTAACGAACTTATTGTGGTAGGTTATAGTGTATATATAATTATATCAGCATCAACTCAGGACGTTTCACATCGATATGGGAACACTCATGTCGCCCTTACATCGGAATGCATAAACAACCCTCGTCGTTTAGATAAGATTTATACTTAAGCCCAGAGTAGATAATAGTTTTAGTCAGTTTCTCACATGTATTATACGGTTTCACTTGTCATCTTTTTACTTTAATATATACCTAAAGAAAAATAAACGTTTCTTTATTAAAACTCAATCTTGCCAGTGTTTTTCTGATAAAAAAAGGGAAAACTCGCGCGCACAACGAATAAATTCTTTTTATAATTCTGTGTACTAGCTTTGAAACTTAAATTTATATTTTAATCATTTGGGAGACTATGTATATATTGTCATAGTCCTTGGATGTAATATGACACAATAATTTAAGAATATTATTATTATTATTATTATTATATTATATAGGTTTGGGCCTCATCAGACACTGATCGCATGGGTAGTCCCTTGGCGATCCCCTCTTATCCGGGTAATTATCCAAAAATGCTATCCCATAAAAGGATCAATTTAGGCACGTCCCCCGCCTTAAGCCTCGTCTCCTCTAGGATAACAAGGGTCCCTAATATAAGATACCTCTTCTCCTCCAGTGCGGGGCAGGTGTAAAGAAGATGAATCGAGGTTTCCTCGTCTTCTTTACAGTATCTGCAGGCCGGGCTATCAGTCAGCCTCAGCTTGTGCTTATATGCATTCAGACTACTATGGTGGCCCGTTATGATTTCCACCAGGGTTATGGCTTTGTGCCTGTTCAATTTAATGAATTCTTGGGCCCATTTCTCAATCTCTGAGTATTCGATGAAGAGTTTGGTTATTCGACAACCCGTTACTCCTCTCCATCTTCTATTGTGCTGGTCTCTTGCCCAGCCATTGATGCGGTCTCTGATCAGATTCCGACTTATTCCCACTGTAGATTCTGGTCCATAGAGGTTTTCCCTGGTCCCTAGTCTGGCAAGGTCATCTGAAATTAGATTTCCCTTAATGCCATTATGCCCAGGTATCCATAAAAGTTCCACCGGTCCCTTCCCTGCCAAGTGGTTCATTGCTTCATAGCAATTATAGACCAGCTTCGATTTTGTCGTTGCTGAATTCAGGGCTGCCAACACCGCCCTGCTATCCGAGCAGATACATACCTTCTCCTGGATCCGATTTTGGTCGGCCCCCAGAACACCGTATGTAATTCCAACTAGCTCGGCCTGGAGTGCGGTTTTAAGAATAAGTAATATAAAAATAATTAATTTGATTAAATATTTGAAATGATCATTACCAAACTCTATACAATAATATAATCTTAAAGTGTATTGAAAGTTTTTCGCTCTTCTGTTTTGTTTTTTGATAATTTCTTTACTTTTTCAAAATTTTTGAAGAGAAAAGTATGACGTAATCTCATTAATGACTATTGAGTGCACCTCATCAGATAAATTAAGGACAGGCCAAAATGTAAAGAAGCTGTACTTTTGTTGAAGGAATAGGTTTTTTTAGATAGGCATCCTGAATGGTTTCTACTCTAATGAGGATCCTATATTACGATTTCCTAAAATAATAGGCCAAATATAAATTCGATATGTACAGTGAGCATGTAAAGTTCGTATGTAAAATTCGTATAAAATTCAGGTATATTTTTCATAGAAAGGCACTCAGGTTCGTTAAATTTCACAATCAAAATAAAAGATTGATAAAAGAAAAAATACCTAAATTTCACGTACATAGGGTAACGTAAACAGAAAATATCGAGTCACACCTATTTTTTTCTTAAATAGTTACCCCTAGTTTCATATTTCATTTTTGAAATTTACGTAAAAATATGATTATGCTTCATCCATCATACTCTAAATCTAAATTGAAGTGTTTTCGAAGAAATCGCATTTTAACTGTGAAATTATTAAAAATTATTTAACTTTAGAATTACTAATAAATGGTGGGTGAAAATACTATATTAAAAAATGTTTTAAGTGAGCTCCACGTCACATCATGAACTACTATTCATTTCATCGCTATTTGCCAAATAAAAAACTCGATTACTAGCCATGAAAACAACCCACGATATGTTTTGAGATTTTTTATTTGGCAAATAGCGATGAAATAAACTATACTTGAGGTTCTATTATCTAATTTCTTATGTTATTCATGTCTTCAGGTCTTCAATATGATTTGGTTTATTGGCACACGCTTTACATTTGCGGTTGTTTTACAGGAAATAATTTAACAGGGTCAAATCAGGGGATCCGGTCGACCATTCTATTATACTCCGTCTTCAAATCAATGTTCCATCACGAGATATCTATAATTGGCTAGTATCCCATTATAGTCGCCGCACTGATTTGTCGATAGCAGAAATTATCATTGGATATATACGTATGCTCGAAATTTTAATACAGTACAATATAGTACTAGCACCGGTATTAACTTGTTTGTTAAAAATTCCAAACATTTTTCCCCCGAAAGGAAAATTAATTCAAACTTTGCCTTAACCCGAACTGTTGCCAGTAATCTCGGCCTAAACAATTACATGTTGAAGATATTACACTTAACTCTTCGTTACCTAATACAGATTTTCCATAACCCAAAATCGACAACTTTGCCGATCCACATTCATTTATATTAAACGCGGCCTCACTTGAACAAAATTGGTATTAAAAGCTGAAACTCATTCTTATATCTATTTAATACTCCTACTATTTTATAAAATTCTGTTTGTCTGGGTTATCCTCACTGAGTTTGTGAACTAATTGCACAAGGTTTGCACAACTTGAATGTTTACAGCAATACCACACAGTTATGTGCACTTCTTCTAAGACCATAGATCGATTTTTGTATAATTGTCGTATGGCATAAATGCCTATATTTCTTTGTGGGTATTTTTTATTAAACAGCGCTCTATTGAGGAATTTATTATTAAACAGATTATCTATATCAATGTGAACCCTAATGTACGGGTATGTAATTGTTAATGTCAAACACTGTAAACTAAATATAATAGTTTACTATTCATAATATTGATGTTTCTTCGATCATATCACTCCCAAATGCAATATTTGAAAAAATTCTCAAATCACACAGTTGCACATAAAATCGATATGGAATCAAAGTGAATTATAACCAAAATTCCTATTGAGAAATTGAGTATGAGTTGCTTTCCAAAGAAAACATAGGTTGCTAAAAAAGGGTTCAATATTACCATAACAAAAATATATTTAATACTTACTTCAAGTTTTCATCTCATCTATAGGTTCTTGAATTAATAGTCAATCACAGGAACCCTGTATATTAATACTAAGATATCACTACTAATTGTGTAAAAATAGGCAAATAGCAGTTGTATACAATGTATCTGTAAACTAGTTTATAAAATGAAATGTATATACATGTGTAATTTATATGTGAGCTTAACTTTTGTATGAATTTAGTATAAAAATTCAAAAACGTAGCATATGTATGTACATGGTGTTTGTATTAGAATAGAGTTGCCACCCGTGCTTTATAATAAAGTATTGTACGTTATCTCGGGTAATTATACTTTATACTTTATGAGAACAATAAAGTACGCGAAAATAGTTCATTTCACGTAGTTTGATTTTTGCTAGGATTAATTTTATACACATCATTAAAGGACCAAAAAAGTTGATCGTAATTTTGCGTATTGGGTATCTTGGTGGAGGCGTGGATTATTTCTTGGCCAAAAAGAATGTATTACCGATTGTAGGATAGTTTGAATTACCTAAATTAGTTATATAAGTTATTTAATAATTTCTCATTGACAAATCGACAAACCGATAAAAAAGTTACATCGGTTCAGGAAGTCTTATCGTTATTAGTTTTTAAAACTGTATTTCTATTGATACATACTGTTTTATTTGAAGTAATTTATTATAAAAAATAAGGAACAATTATTTGTTCTGTAGAAGATATTGCTCAAAAAATATATTTTTAAACAAAATAATATAGTATGATAAATAATATTTTAATTTGATACAGTATACATTTTTTCCCTATCTTTAACAACCAATATACTATATTTGCTCAAGTAAAAGGTGGCAACCCTATCTGAAAATGACGTTCAACCCTGTATTATTATTTCGAGGATATAAAAATGTTCATCATCATCATGAGGTCATTAGTCCTAAGACTGGTTGGACGCTAACCTCCAGCTTCTCCTATCTTGTGCTAACCTACGCATTTCGCTAATTGTACTACAACCTACATCCCTTACTATTTTCGAGCAGTAGTAATCTAGGCCTACCTCTGCCTTTCTTCACTCCTATTTCTGCCTCCAAAATATCGCGGACTATTCCCCCATGTCTCAGCCAGTGGCCTACCATTCTATCTCTTCTCTTCTTTATGTTTTTCCACATACTTCTTTTCTCGCCGACTTTCTCTAATACTTCTTCGTTTCTAACCCTATCAGTCCACGGTATTTTTATCATTCTTCGGTAACCCCACATCTCAAAAGCTTCTAATTTCTTACTACTTGCTTCCCCTACCGTCCAGGTTTCGCAACCGTATAATGCCGTGCTCCATACATACGTTTTCAAAAATCTCTTCCTTGTTTCTAAGTTTATTACCCCCGAGCATAAAAGTGCTTTCTTTTTGTTAAAAGCTACTCGACCCTGCGCTATTCTTTGTTTTATACCTTTATCGCTTCTTCCATCCCAATTTATTTTACTTCCTAAATAAGTGAAGTCTTTAACTTCCTACAATCTTTCATTATTAATTTGTACTTTCGTTTTCACTCTGCTCTCGCGCCCTCTGCAGACTAACACTTTAGTTTTGTTTTTATTCACCCTCATTCCGTATTCCTCTGTCAACACTGCCTCCATTTCGTTCAACGCTGATTCCAATTCCTCTTTACTAGATGCTAATACTGCTATATCATCCGCGAATCTCAGCATTTTTAGTTTCTGTCCCTGTACTTTAATCCCGAAATCCACTCTATCTTTTACGACATTAATCGCCTCTTCGATGTACAGATTAAAAATTAGTGGTGATAGCGTACATCCTTGTCTTACTCCTTTCCTAATACCTACTTCCCTTCTTTTCCTTTCTACTTCGATAACAGCAGTTTGCTCTTTGTATAGATTGTGTACTACTCTCCTATCTCTATACTTCATTCCCGCGCTCTTTAGGGTCTCGAACATTTTTTCCCATCTTACATTATCAAAAGCTTTTACTCAATCTACAAATCCTATATAAGCGTTCTTTCCTTTTTCTATTGTTTTCTCTAACATTACTCTTAGCGCCAGAATAGCTTCGCAAGTTCCCCTATTTCGCCTAAACCCGAATTGGTCTTCTCCTAGTATTTCCTCCGCTCTATTTTCCATCCTCTTCTGCACTATTCTGGTTAAGATTTTTGACGCGTGGAAAGTTAGGCTAATCGTTCTAAAGTTCTCGCATTTGTCGGCTCCTCTCTTTTTCGGTATAGTAACGATAATGTTCCTCTTAAAATCATCCGGCATCTCGCCCGTGTCATATATGTATTTTACCAGTCCAAACATCCTATGTTATATTTATTAGTTATATTTATTATTTATTTATATTATAAAAATGTTATATTTATTCAAATATGGGAGACTTTTAATCAATTGAGACCTCGAACATTATTTTACTCGATTATATTTTTCAATAGCCGTATATGTTTCGAAGAGTACGTAATAGTATTATAATATAAAAAATGATTGTACTTGGAACGTAATTAAGTTTACGTTAAGATTAGAGAGACTTTTATTTATATTCTAAAAACGACTAGATTGTTATAGAATATTTTAATAAAAAAGTGATAAAGTTTGGTACAATATTCATAATTATTGTTTTTTTCAAAAACTGTGAATTAAGTCCTATTAAGGGGGAGGTTCTCATCAAGCGACCCAAAAATTACATGATTTTCTTAATTTTTTTTTTCATACAAGGAAGGAAATAAATTATTCAAAATTTTTTATAAATATTTATCAAGTATTCAGGTATACAAAAAAAATTTTTTTATTAAAAAAAATTACACGGTAATTAGTTATATGCTCGGTAATATGATCGTCCCAAAGAAGGCATCCAATCGGTGGGAACTCTAGCACTTGTAAAAATCATCTGAAATCAATATTTCAAAAAAAAAATATAAAATATATATTTGTTGGAGCTTATACCAATAAAGAAAATCGATAATTAACAAAATGGCGGACCTGCGAATTTTCGGTACCGATTTCCCACTTATTTTTCGCTCTTTAAACTGTTATAATAATAACAGCGATGTTGTGTTGTCAATCAATGTTGTGTTGTCTGTACAAGCTCCGATAAATTTAATTTACTTTAAAATAAAAAGAATCAAGACAATCTGTCAATTAATTTTTGAGTTACAGTTTCCACCAGTTTAAAAAACATGGTATCGAAAAAAACGCGTTTAAAGATTTGGTTAACAATTTTTGGTATGTAAAAATTAATTAATATACCTTGCGACTAATCAGCAATTCCAGGACCATATATTTTTTATAAAAATATTTTCGGCCAAATCGTTTTAGGGACATTTCTACATATAATAAGGTATCAAAAAAGGAAAAATCGATATTTAGGTTGAGTTTTATGAGAACCTCCCCTTAACTTTACTGTTTAAAAAGATGTTGACTGACGTAGAAATATCATTTTTCTTAGAAACTTTGTGTTTGAGATGTGACGTCGGACTGTCTTTTTCTCTTCTCTGTCTTAAAACTTCCTCTTTTTGTAAGAAAGATAAATTCAAATATTTCGAGTACAGCAGCATACCATATTAAAGGTTTTCTATTTATCGTTTCTAAAATGGAGAATTTTTTAAATGAAAATACATATTAAACTAATAACTTTATATTTGACAGAAATTTAAATTTATTATTGACAATTTTAAACTTAACACCCTCAATTTAATAGACAATAAATACGAACCCTAAGTATATGATACTGTTGTAGTAAAGGATTGAAATACAATGACGATACAGTTCTAACATAAAATCTGAAAAAAGTTAATTTGTTGAAATTTTTCTCAATCATTTAATAATAATGTTACAAATATTGTGTAAAAGTTTACTCCCACGTTGTATATTGTTCCGTGTAAGCATCAATTGTAGTACATAGTTTTTAAAGAAATATTACCTGGTATATTAATATAACAAAGTTCTGTATGAGATTATAAAATAGATTACTCTGTTTTATTCTGCTAGTAAACGGTTCCATTCTATTTCCATAATAAAAATTATTGCAACTATTACACAAGAAGGGTATTTTACTTTCACTAAAACCAACGCACGTGTCCAGGCACAGCATACTACCTATAGTCATTAAAAAATGCCTTATCAAGATTTGCCCGTAAGATTGTGAATATAAAAAGTTATAAACTTGTCTTATAAATTTGGCAAATCATTCACTAAGGATATGTTTTAGAATAGTAACTGTAACATTACTAACCATATATACCACATATGTCATGTATATCGACTCACCATGAGATAAAATAATTTTGGAATAAAACGAATTATTCAAGTGTTATCGATCAGTACTTGGGACTAGCTTTTACTCGTTTACGTTAAAGTAAACCGAAATGTAATCTTTATAATCTTTGATATCGCCATGCCATTACATAGTTTTCTTTAAGTTAAACCCAAAAAATAGAAAAAAAAAGAGACATACACTGCAAAATTTCTCACAAAAACGTCTAATGCTGTTTAAAATTGATTACAAACTAATTATAAGCTGTTATTTAATTGTATCTTTATATCAATACTGCATATACAGTGAACATGTAAAAGTTGGAGTAAATTCAATAAAATCCTTACCGGGCAAGTGGGAAAAAAATGCATGTATAGGTTGAGCATTTTCATAGGTTTAAGGTGATGGTAAATCATTGTGTGAGTTATGATGTCACTGATATTTTTTATATAATATAAAGGCGACGCTCTTATTTGATAATGTCATTTAATAGAATATTTCTTTGCGTATGGTGCGTCACAACTGGCACTGCGCAACAACGCCTACAAGCCGTTCCTTGCATGAACACTATTTGTCACTAAATCCAACTTTTGAGGAAACTAAGAAAATTTATTTATTTGTTAACAGTTGACTTATGAATATTAGTGTTTTTGTAATTGTCACTTTGATAATAGACATATTTTGCAATATTGTAGATGATATTATTTTCACTTTTGCTCTTTTTGTACGGGCCATTTTTTATTCGACATATGGGGTTTTTGCAGAAGTTTGTAAATAATTCTATAGGAAAAATAGATATTTTCTTATTTTGGATTGAAACTATTATTGGGAATATTATTATTATTATTATTCTTATAGTATATAGGTTTGGGCCTCATCAGCCACTGATCACATGGGTAGTCTCTTGGCGATCCCCTCTTATCCGGGTCATTATCCAAAAATGCTATCCCATAAAAGGAGCAATTTAGTCACGTCCCTCGCCTTAAGCCTCGCCTCCTCTAGGATAACAGGGGCCCTAATATAAGATACCTCTTTTCCTCCAGTGCGGAGCAGGTGTAAAGAAGATGAATCGAGGTTTCCTCGTCTTCTTTATAGTGTCTACAGGCCGGGTTATCAATCAGCCTCAGCTTGTGCTTATATGCATTCAGGCTACTATGGTGGCCCGTTATGATTCCCACCAGGGCTCTGGCTTTGTACCTGTTCAATTTAATAAATTCTTGGGCCCATTTTTCAATCTCTGAGTATTCGATGAAGAGTTTGGTTATTCGACAACCCGTTACTCCTCTCCATCTTTTATTGTGCTGGTCTCTTGCCCAGCCATTGATGCGGTCTCTGATTAGATTCCGACTTATTCCCACTGCAGGTTCTGGTCCATAGAGGTTTTCCTTGGTCCCTAGTCTGGCAAGGTCATCTGCAATTAGATTTCCCTTAATGCCATTATGCCCAGGTATCCATAAGAGTTCCACCGGTCCCTTCCCTGCCAAGTGGTTCAATGCTTCATAGCAACTATAGACCAGCTTCGACTTTGTCGTTGCTGAATTCAGGGCTACCAACGCCGCCCTGCTATCCGAGCAGATACATACCTTCTTCTGGGTCCGATTTTGGTCGGCCCCCAGAACACCGTATGTAATTCCAACTAGCTCGGCCTATTGGGAATAACTTGAAAACATTTTATTTATAAACTGTAACAAATATTTAAAGACTCTAGTCTTCATCACTCATACCATCACTGTTATTATCTTCATATACATCGCTAATCTGCGAAGATTGACCAGATACTGAAAATATATTTTATATAATTATAATATAATATTTTATATAAAGGATTAAATTGAAATCATTTGGGTATATCACGCTTATTTCTTATAACTGATTTTCTCCAGCTCCCTATATACATAAGTGTACCTCACCAAAACAACCCCATGTTCATTAAGTTATTATCTCACTCGCTGTTTTGATATTTATTGCAGGGCGAGCTGATTTAAGGAAAAATAGGGTAATTGCTTCTGCAATGTTAAATATCATAGATTGATCAACATCAGTTATAGTAAATGGCGATGGTTTATTCCTAATAATTTCCATGACGTTGTTTCATTCTTTAGGTATTTCTACAGTTACAGGTTTTTATGCTTTTCAATTAACGACAAATATTGGTCACGGCTCAGAAAAGAACGATCACGTATAGGAAATACATGTGTAATATTTTCAAACATTTGTAAGCCGTGGACAAGCAGGTACAAAAATTTCATAAGAACATAGATCTTATTCTGCCCAGTATATCCGTTGCTTATTAAAATAATTTATTTGTTATTACATCATTGGAACGTGAATATTGAAACAATAATGAGCTCTTTACTTAATTTTGTTCTTTCCTTCCAACAGACTCGTCGCAAGAGAACGCAGTTGCAGTATTTTTACATCATTGTACACGCCAAAAACAATATATTCATAACTGTCTGGCAAAAAAACTGCATTAGCATGTATTCTCGTATATGGCACCGGCAGATTTTGCATATAGTCAAGTGACAAGTAGGTAGGTATACTTTCCTCCACCAGCGCGTGCTCTTAGTTTATATTTTCTTCTCAATTCATAAAATTTTTTAGCTTTTCTTAAGTGAAGTTCCTTTTCAATATTGATTTTTCGCACTTGCGGACTGTCACAATTTACTAATTTACTTTAATATCGGTCGCAAGTACTACAGGTGTCACGTCTGGGTAAACTAAATTTAAGATTTAAATCAGTATGGAATATTTTCCAATACACTTTATAGGAAGATTTAATATCGGGATGTTCTTCTATGAATCTCTTGAACATTTTCTTCACAGAAAGCATCTCAGGAGGATAATAGATTTTCGGGTTCTTTCTCCTTGAATAATGGGACTGTCGGTTTTTAAGTAACTTTATATGGTTCTTAATTAAAGTTTGTATACTTTTTGCTGTTTTATTTATTTCGTTTTAGTACTGCTGTATTAAAAACATGTTTTTGTGTCTTTCGAATCCGTTCATAGGTAATTCCATGAAAATCACAAGAAGCCTTCACAAAGATTGGCTCTTCCCTTTTTCCCCACCCTTATTTTATAACGGTTGTAGTAGAATATTGCTGTTTGAGTATTTGTGGCATATCTTCTTGATTTAATCCTTCATCTTCTGATTTCGTCAGTAATACATTTCTTTACTCAATGTTGTTTCAGCTTCTTTGTTTTGGAATGTGATATGAAATAAGCCCTAAAATGAAATCGATCTATTATTAATATTTTAATCGCTTCTCCAAATAATCAATTTTACCTGGCAAATAACTATCTTCTTCATTTTTACATTCAAAAGTATAGAAGTGGTATAAAAATCCAGATTTCTATTCGCCAGAAATTTTGAAATAGCACTAGAACCGAAAACAAATAAAAAGTACAAACTTGAACTTCAAAAACCTTTTTTTTTTTCTCGAGGAGAAAATCTTCAAAAGACACCTGGCCTCTGGTGTTCTGTTATTGTTGGACCAGGTAGTGTCGGACTCGTATACGCCTACCGACTAAAAACCTCCCGCTATCCTATCAGTGTGATGCCGCGAGGAAGAGGAACCGCTCTCGCTTTACTTCTGTTCGGCATATTAATCAGGATACTTACCCATTCCCCACTTCCTTTTCCTCCTTCTCTTTCTCCTACATGATGGACGTTATCATCTGCTCCACCACTGTCCATCTTTCTCTACTCTCGAACATGATTGGGATCATGTTGTCCGCAATGATAGCATGTCCTATCTTTTGCTCTGCAGCTTTCCTTTCCCCTGTCCACCTTTTGCAGCTGAACACTGTGTGGCCGGCATCATCGACCTCTCCACAGGACCAGCACTCTCTATTCTCGAGTTTGCCTATATCCAATAGGTAGTCCGCGAAACAGCCGTGCCAAGTAAGGACCTGGGTAAGTAATACCCGACATCGCCATGTGCCTTTTCGCACCATGGCCTTATGTCCGGGATTAGCACCCTCGTCCATCTCCCTCGGGGCTCCGCCTCCTATCTCTCCTGCCTGTGTTCCCACAGGCTCTCCCTTGCTGCACCTCTGTCAGCGCTTTCGTACACCTCCCATCTCTCCCTTGCCAGAAGATCCATGGGTGGTATACAGGCTATCACCAGCGTTGCCGTTGCCGATACGGTTCTGTATGTACTACAAACTCTTAGCGCCGCTCTTCTTTGGACATTGGTGAGCTCCTTCCTCCACTTGTCTCTTTTCAATATATCCACCCACATCGGGGCAGCATACAGCAAAATCGACTCCACCACCCCACTGAGGACTCTCCTCTTTGACACCCTGGGGCCCTTGATGTTTGGCATCAAACGACCAAGGGCCGAAACAGTTTTACCCGCCTTTTCCAAAGTCTGTTTGATATGTTCCCTAAACGACAGAGAACTATCAATTCAGACTCCCAGGTACTTAATACTCTGCTTCGGCACGATTTCGGTATTCCCTACTCGAAACGTGATGCACGGAAGCTTTCTCCTCCTTGTCAAGAGGATTGCCTCCGTTGCTTCCAACGCCAAAGTCAGTTCCCTCTCTTCAACCCATCCTTTGATCCTCTAGATAGTGAGGTTGGTGTTTTCCCTCACGTCGATGTCACTTCTTCCATTAACGACCACCGCGACATCATCAGCGTAGCCCAAGACCCTCACTCCTTCGGGCACTCTGAGTCTAAATACCCCATCGAACATAATGTTCCATAGGATAGGACCCATAACCGACCCCTGTGGCACTCCACACGAGATTCTCCTCCTCCTGCTACCGTCCCCGACTATCAATATCAGGCCTCTGCAGGACAGGTAGCTGGCGATCATGTTTACAAAATACGGTGCTATTTCTAGCTCCCGCAGCCTCCCCATGATCTTTCCCCATGAGGACGAATTGAACGCGTTTTTCACGTCCAAAGTGATCAACGCGCATAAATTCTTGGACTCCCACGCCTCATGTGCAATGGTTTTTATGACCATGGACTTCAAAAACCTACTTGTAATTTGAACCTAGTCGTGCGTCTAGCTTTTCTATGCCTTTGTAGTTAACATATTTCTGTCCCTTTACTCTTGACGCTGTTTTACCTCAATACGCTTCAGCACCTTCCTTTTCTTTTTTAATGGTACATTTTCACTTGAATCTTGTCATTCGAATTCACTATTGTTTGTGGTATTTGTATTATTATTCATTTGAACTAGTTCACAGTGTTTACTGTTATAGCACTATCACACAATTAACTGAACTTTTACATACACAATTAACTTTAACCTATGTAATTACAGACAGCTAATCAATAAAATTTGCTTTAAAAACACAATTAGTTTCTGACTTTTTGCTGAAAATTGCTCATGACATTTGGGGTTTATGCAGAATCTCCGATATTTTAATCGCCTTTAGACGGCTGTGGGCTTTACGAAATTTTCTCATGTAAGGAACATAGATAATTAATCCGTAAACCCATAGGTAGTGTACGTCCAATACCGTAATAAACTGATATATGGTGTTTTTTTTTTGCAAAAAACGCAATTATTGTTATGCATATACCATTTATAATAGGTTACACAATTGTTTTGTGAAACAAAAAATATTTTAGCAAATTATTCAGAATAATGTTACGAAAAATAATAAAATAATAAGTAATACACACAAAAATCATTGAACTAGGTAAATAAAAACCCTCATCATCATGAGGTCATCAGTCCTAAGACTGGTTGGACGCTAACCTCCAGCTTCTCCTATCTTGTGCTAACCTACGCATTTCGCCAATTGTGCTACAACCTACATTCCTTACTATTTGTGAGCAGTAGTCTAATCCAGGCCTACCTCTGCCTTTCTTCACTCCTATTTCTGCCTCCAAAATATCGCGGACTATTCCCCCATGCCTCAGCAAGTGGCCTATCATTCTATCTCTTCTCTTCTTTATGTTTTTCCACATACTTCTTTTCTCGCCGACTTTCTCTAATACTTCTTCGTTTCTAACCCTATCAGTCCACGGTATTTTCATCATTCTTCGGTAACACCACATCTCAAAAGCTTCTAATTTCTTCCTACTTGCTTCTCCTACCGTCCAGGTTTCGCAACCGTATAGTGCCGTGCTCCATACATACGTTTTCAAAAATCTCTTCCTTGTTTCTAAGTTTATTACCCCCGAGCATAAAAGTGCTTTCTATTTGTTAAAAGCTACTCGACCCTGCGCTATTATTTGTTTTATATCTTTATCGTTTCTTCCATCCCAATTTATTTTACTTCCTAAATAAGTGAAGTCTTTAACTTCCTCCAATCTTTCATTATTAATTTGTACATTTGTTTTTACTCTGCTCTCGCGCCCTCTGCACATTAACACTTTAGTTTTGTTTTTATTCGCCCTCATTCCGTATTCCTCTGTCAACACTGCCTCCATTTCGTACAATGCTGAATTCAATTCCTCTTTATTAGATGCTAATACTGCTATATCATCCGCGAATCTCAGAATTTTTAATTTCTGTTCCTGTACTTTAATCCCGAAGTCCACTCTATCTTTTACGACATTAATCGCCTATTAATCGCCTCTTCGATGTACAGATTAAAAATTAGTGGTGATAGCGTACATCCTTGTATTACTCCTTTCCTAATACCTACTTCCCTTCTTTTCCCTTCTACTTCTATAACAGCAGTTTGCTCTTTGTATAGATTGTGTACTACCCTCCTATCTCTATACTTCATTCCCGCGCTCTTTAGTATCTCGAACATTTTTTCCCATCTTATATTATCAAAAGCTTTTTCTAAATCTACAAATCCTATTTAAGCGTTCTTTCCTTGTTCTATTGTTTTATCTAACATTACTCTTAGCACTAGAACAGCTTTGTGAGTTCCCCTATTTCGCCTAAACCCGAATTGGTCTTCTCCTAGTATTTCCTCCGCTCTATTTTCCATCCTCGTCTGCACTATTCTGGTCAAGATTTTTGACGCGTGGGAAGTTAGGCTAATCGTTCTAAAGTTCTCGCATTTGTCGGCTCCTCTCTTTTTCGATATAGTAACGATAATGTTCCTCTTATAATCCTCCGGCATCTCGCCTATTTCATATATGTATTTTACCAGTACAAACATCCTATTTACTACTTTCTGTCCCGCACATTTAACAGTTTCCGCCTGTATTTTATCTACACCCGGCGCTTTATTGTTCTTTAGCCCCCTTAGTGCTATTTCAAATTCCTCTCTCAATATAGGTTTTCCTACATCTTCCCTATCGATGCTAGATTCTTCCTCCAATATCTCTCCTAATTCCTGACCCTCGTATAAATTTCCTAAGTACTGCTTACATCTATCCACTTTCTCCTCTCTTCCGATCAGTATGTCCCCCGATTGACTCCTAACGTTTCTACTTATTGGTCCTATATCCCTGAAGTTCCTCTTAATTATTTTGTAAGCCTCATCGGTCTTATCTACTTGGAGCTTATCTTCTACTTCTTTGCATTTATCCTCTATCCATTGTTCTTTCGATTTTCTACACTTTCTAATGATTTCCCACTTTATTGGTTTATAAGTTTTCAGTTCTTCCTCGTCTCGTCTGTTTTTGTAGCCTCGTCTCTTTTGAATTAAGTTTAAGATTTCGTCCGTTATCCAGGGCTTCCTAGATTCCCTTCTCTCGTGTCCTAAAACGTCCGTAGCCGCGGAATCTAAACTATTCTTGATAATCTCCCACTCAGTTTCTGCGTTCTTGATTTCGTCATTACTCGCTTTATTTATTAATTGATCTGTTTTCTCCTGGAACTTATCTTTCATATTCTGATCCCTCAATATCTCTACATTTATACGTTTCTTATCCTTCCGGGTTTTCAGATTTTTGAACTTTAATCTAGCTTTCATGACTACCAAGTTGTGGTCGCTGTTTACATCTGCTCCTGGATAACTCTTACAGTCTTTTACTTGATTTCTAAATCTCTTCCTAACCAGAATGTAGTCTATCTGATACCTGTCTATCCCTCCTGGTATTTTCCAGGTGTACCGCCTCCTAATGTGATTCTTGAACAATGTATTCGCGACTACCATCTTGTGCTTCTCACAGAATTCTATCAGTCTCCTACCTCTCTCGTTTCTGTTTCCTAATCCATAAGGACCTACAAATTCTCCTTCTTTCCCCTCCCCTATGACTGCGTTAAAATCTCCCACTAGTATTAAATTTTCATGACCCTTCACAAATCCTATTACCTGCTATATGTCCGAATAAACGGCTTCTAACTCTTCCTCACTATGGCTAGAAGTAGGCATGTATACTTGCACTATTACTGTTTTCACTGGCTTCGAATCTAACCTGACCATCATTACTCTCTCGCTGTATTGTAGGTAGCTATCTACACACTGTCCTGCGTTCTTCCGCATAACGATTCCTACTCCCGCATTTCCATTTACCGATCCTGTGTGTATTACCCTGTAGTCACCGCTTCAAAAATCTCCTACTTCCGGCCAACGCATCTCACTTATACCTACTATATCTAATCCTAACCTATCCATTTCTATCTTCAGATTCTCTAGCTTCCCTGCCTGTTGCATGCTTCTGACATTCCACGCTCCAACTCGTGAAATGCTACACTTCTTACTAACCCTACTATTACACTCGATCACGTCTCCTGGAACAGGCCTCACCCGGAGATCCGAACGGAGAACTATTTTACCTCCGGTGTTTTTTGCCCCAGGAGACGCCATCATTATTTGGGATAAGCCTTTCGTTAGCTGTTCTGAGGATTATAATGTGGTCGTTTCCTCTTGCCTTCCACATCGGCAGTCATGTGTATCATAGCACCATACCAACCCCCATGGCTACTGCCACTATGACTACTGAAAGAGCTACTGCCCTCCTTCAGGGATTTGTCTTAGTCTAGTTTTTCAATAAGGACCCTCCCACTATGGTTAAACCTATGGTAGGGCTCCTTAAATCATTAAAACACGCAAGCCGACCCACCCGTTCTAGTTTGCACTAGAACTTCGTCAAGGTGCAAGTCCTATCGGATCGGATAAAAACCCTTGGGAATATTAAATTAAGTATTCAAATTGTTTGTTATTCACCTCTTGACAATATGCAAGTCTAAGGCAAAATGTTTGTAAACCGTTATTTAGCGTTTCGGTGTTAATTAGTCTTAATTAACACTGAATCTCATTAATGAATCTCTAATTGAGGCATTAATCTCTTAATGCCTCAGTAACTTATAAGTCGGAAATCGAGAAAGGAACCACCAAGCCGCCAAGCGGCTATCAAAGTAGTTCCCGAATAGCAAAGCTATTACATAATCGCTCTAGGAAACAACTACTCCTCGGGCTAAAGCCCCGGCAGGCATTGAATTATACCCAGAAGCGCTCCTCGACTCCTTTCTCGTGTTTCTGCACGATCAGATAAGGTTTCAAAAAATAAAACCAGCCACAGGTAGGATTCGACATTTGTCCCGGATCGGAACCGAACGACATACAGCTGTTTCGAACTTGTTAGTTCTCATCAGTGCCGCATACCGTACGCCGATTCAGGACAAATGCCTAATGAACTTTATGGCCTATACATCTTTATCGATACGATCTCTGTCAGTAACTTATAAGTCGGAAATCGAGAAAGGAACCACCAAGCCGCCAAGCGGCTATCAAAGTAGTTAACGAATAGCAAAGATATTACATAATCGCTCTAGGAAACAACTACTCCGATCGGAACCGAACGACATACAGCTGTTTCGAACTTGTTAGTTCTCATCATTTGGTGGTTCCTTTCTCGATTTCCGACTTATAAGTTACTGACAGAGATCGTATCGATAAAGATGTATAGGCCATGAAGTTCATTCGGCATTTGTCCTGAATCGGCGTACCGTATGCGGCACTGATGAGAATTAACAAGTTCGAAACAGCTGTATGTCGTTCGGTTCCGATCCGGGACAAATGTCGAATCCTACCTGTGGCTGGTTTTATTTTTTGAAATTTTTTATTTATAATTGATGATTATTTGTTCTAGTAAATGACAAATTATAAGAAAATCATTAAATAATTTGTATATTATGTTGGTACCAAAAATATCAGAATTAATTTACTTTTTCTTTGTTGAAAGATATTGTGAAACTATACCAATACCTGCATAAAAAATATAATAACAAATCTCAGTGTAAAAACTATGTGAAAATATCCCGGCGCTAAATATAGGTGCATGCAAAAATATTCGTAAATAAATAGTTTCAATAGGATACTCGTACATTAATATGCCTCTCATTTACCATACCTATATATGTACATGTTCTAAATGGACTACTTGTTGATTGATTTCAAATCAAGGATAAATTACACTATTAACAAATATCTTCCATCATTATATAATTTGGTACTTAATTATACTTGTATCTGTATTTTTAGATGAATATCTCATGGTCAATACTATTATTAAGTCTGGTAGCTTTCGCAGAATCCAACCAACGTGAATACAAATTTGGGTCTACTGATGTACATCATTCGCCGTATACAAGAGGAAGGACTTTATTTGCAAGACGGAATGCTTACCGAGGCGAACCTCTTTCATCGAATGTGTACATTTCAACAGAAAAGATTAATGCCGCGTTTCGTCTACCTGATTACTTGAAGAAACCCTTTGAAAAACAACTTCCATTTGCTGGTAATTTGTTTACGCCTAGTAAAATAAAACGACCGGCTCCATCGAAGGGGCAAGTGGAGAGTTACATAAGTGATTTACAGGAGCTGGCTCAGGAGAAGGAATTAGAAAAACAAAATGACTTAAATTATAGAGAACAAGCAATTCAGGAAACTCAACCCAAGTTATTTGTTAATGTGACAAGCAATTTGTATAACTATAATTATGATATTTAATATTAATATAATTTGAAAACGTAGTGTATGATATTGATTGTTTTATATAGATATGCCTTGGATTCAAAGTTAGGTGAAGGAGACAATAGAAAAGATAACATCACTACTTATGTTCACACTAATGTATGAACAATTTTCAAAATAGTAGCAGCTTAGTTTTGTTAAAACTAAAGAATTCGGTAATACTTGTTCCGTAAAATTGTTTAAATTAAAGGATTTTAAAAATTATTTCAATAAACAGTGTGGCTACAATTTCGTCGACACAAGCTTGTAACTGAAAAAATATTTTGCCAATAATTTTCAAATTTGATTGAATTTGATGACAGATTTTATAGATTATTCGAGTGTATATTGAATTGTTACTATTTTTTTTATTAGCGAATCGCATATAGAAAATCATTTTGATCATTCTTATATTCCTAAAATAAATTTCATCCAGATGTTATACAGGATTAGTCAAAAAATACGCAATGTAGTTTGTGCCTCATTTAATTTTTGTCATACACCCTAGGTAAATAATTAGAACATTGCAAACTCACAAAAATGTGTTAATAGAAAAATAACTAATTATTTAAACTAATGAGTTCTTGTTAATTAAATTAATGATTTTTTTTTTTTTTTAGTTTTAGTCTCATAACATTTCAAAAGGGCTTCGTAATTCGTTGGAGCAATTCTGCGACGATATGGTGCCGACTATCGTATACCTTATTTTTTATGTTACATCAAAAATAAAAATCCATTGGAATGAGATTCGGGGATCACGAAGGATATTCTTGTAATGGACTATGAGGATCAGTAGCTAGTTGATTTACTTGTTGAACAGCACCCCAAACATTCATTTTGTATAGGCCCGTTGTCCCATTTCTTGAGTGAATATTACGCCGTTTGAAAGTAAAAGAAGTTTCGTAAAAAAAATTATGTGTTTCAACAAGTCTTTGTTATCTAAATACTCACCCTGCATCCAGGGCGCATAGTCAAATCTTCTTTCGACGACCTTTTCTAAAAGTGTGTGTAATAATTTACGTTTAAATTATCTATTTTAAGTTATTTTTAACGTCTACATATCTACTTATTATTTCTTTATTTAGACTTAAATCCAAAGAAGATTATGTAATACTTACTTAACTTTGGATTATTATGGAGTGTTTGAAAATTCTATTTTCATATAAAGTAAATGAAAATAGAATTTTCAAACATTTCGTAATAACTCAATTCAGTTTTATTATAATTTTTTAGTTTCAATATTGGTATGGTTCCAGTCTGATTTTACTAAAATGTACCGCAAACCGATTAGGATGTCGATTATTAAACATTCGTGCTACTTTTCGAGCTGTCACATCATTTTCTCCTACAATTTTAATAAAACTTCTAGTAACTAATAAACTATTCTCTGAATTAGTAGAAACCATAATTTAAGCCTAAATTCTATACTAAACTATAAACTACTTAGCTTATATTAAAAAAGTAAAATTATTTTTATTTTAACTTACTTTAAAAAGTAAGTTAAAAAGTGAAGATATTCCAAGATACAATTGAATTTTGCATGATATATCATTGTTTTGTTATTTTCAAAATTCCCTTTTAATTAGCTCGCATATTATATGATTATTGAAAGAATTATTGGTAATTGTATACAAGAAGTGTTCCTGAGCAAATGCTTATGAAACTTTTCCTACCCCCCTATTTCCGAGGGTGCTGAAGACGAATCTGGCTTCAGTTTTATCCGCTCGGACACGGTTTTCGAGAAAATGAATTTTCCACTTTTCCGCATGAGGCCATTTTTTCTATCAAATAACTTTCAGTTCACACTACATAGATAGCTAATATTAATACCAATAGATGCTATAACACTTCCTTTACACATATCATATATTAAACCGTCATAAAACCTATTAGAAACTTTCGATGTTTAGTTACTTCAAATGTATACAATGACTTGCAGTTGGCGTCGTCCATTATAATCGTACGCCCTCCGTGTCGTTCGATGAAACTACATATATACAGAGAGGCTCCAAAAGCTAACTTTGAATATTAACAAATAAATACGCTGTTATTTTGAAGGATACTAACCTAACCTAACCTAACCTAACCATAATAAGTAGATAGTCAGGTTAGATTAGGTTAGGTTAGTATCCTTCAAATTAACAGCGTATTTAGTTGTTAATATTCAAAGATAGCTTTTGGAGCCTCTCTGTATATATGTAGTTTCATCGAACGACACGGAGGGCGTACGATTATAATTGACGACGCTAACTGCAAGTCATTGTATACGTTTGAAGTAACTAAACATCGAAAGTTTCTAATAGGTTTTATGACGGTTTAATATATGATATGTGTAAAGGAAGTGTTGTAGCATCTATTGGTATTAATATTAGCTATCTATGTAGTGTGAAGTGAAAGTTATTTGATAGAAAAAATGGCCTCATGCGGAAAAGTGGAAAATTCATTTTCTCGAAAACCGTGTCCGAGCGGATAAAACTGAAGCCAGATTCGTCTCCAGCACCCTCAAAAATAGGGGGGTAGGAAAAGTTTCGTAAGCATTTGCCCAGGAACACTTCTTGTAGACAATTACCGAATTATTATTATTAAAATTGCTACAGAAAAGTTGTGGCCTAACACCGAAAATTTTTTATCGTGCGATATCCTACTTAATATTATCAGGTAAAAAGGGGAAACCAGGAAATTACTAAAAGAGGCACGGCAATGTATTAGCTAAAGGGAAAGTAATTAAAGAAAATTGAAATATGTACTACAATATAGTTGGACTGATTGATGAATTTTTGAATAACAGAAATATTTTAAATCACCTTACATCAAACAGCGCGGCTGTCACTCAAGAAATAATCCACTGGGTGTTATAGAAACCAGTATGTCCTTGTGAAAGCTAAATATCATGTTTATGTATCAGTCTTATATATTCCAATTTTGCTTTATGTTTAAGTGTAGAAATTTGCTTTAGCGTACTTTTGATATATTCCAATAATATGGTATGTACTTCAGAGAAAACAATTAATGCGATTTTAATTATTGACGAGACTCGAAGAAATCTAAATGCAGTCGTAAACGGAGAAAAGTTACTATTTAGGATGAAAAAAGAATTGGATGAACAAGAATTGCAGAAAATCAACAAATAATGATTTTCACTGAAATAATCGTGAATGCCACACAATCTACAACTCAAACTGCAGTTGTTTGTGGAGTATATGTAACTCTTTTTACAAAAACTGTGCTAAAAGAGTTTTAAGCAAAAAAGAAAATTTTACCCCTATAAATTACTTGATTAATGGTTAAATTGATGGTATGTCAATGTGCAATTTTAACGATTTTTTCAAAAATCAAAATATAGTTGCTAAAATAAAAATTATGTTTGATGAAATATTGAAATGAAGATTATTCGCACATTGTTGGTATTTAAAAATAATTTTTAAAATGGCACCGAAACGCCATCTTTAATGATTATCTTCATTAATTAAAATATTATTTTTACACATAATTGTATATACGTCATTTTTCGTTTTTTCGTGTAGTTCAGTTCTAAAATTAAAGAAGCAGGAAGGGACTCTAGATACGCATTGGGTATATTATGTATTAAAATTAATTATCATTTTAATATATGAAAGAGGGACACAGATGAATCATAAACACCAAATTAGATCCAGATTGATTGATTAATTGCAAAATTATATAGTATTCTTTCAAACAAAGATCGGTTGGGAACTTAAAGATTTGAATAGGAATAAATGTCGAATTCTATATAAATAGTAATAATTTTCTAATTACAGTATTTAATAATTTACAATGAAAAAACATATTTATTATAAAAACAGCTTAAATAAAGAATATATTACAGAAGTTAAGTTATCAGTTTAACAGTAATAATTTCCGAATTAATTTTAAGCATATGCTATTTTATACGAAGTTAAATTTGATTAATTTGATTATATATAAACACGAATTCATACGCTTTCAATATTAAATATTCTAGAACGTCCTTTATAAAAAGATTCCCGTCTGATCTAGTGTTAAAATTCTTATAGTAGTAAACATTGTACATGAGAATTGTGAAGGAATCTGTTTTAAAAGATGAACATATTGTTAGATTTATTGTTTCACTCTCATTTGGTTTATATATATTTGGCAGTATGTTAGTCCTTTCGCCAATATATAAAAACATTTTAAAAATATAATAGTTATTCGTATACAATGTATATTTTAAAATAAAAGTGAATAATAGTTTGTTTTGTTTGAAAATGAGACAATACCACCAGGTATCATTTATCACTACCAGAAAAATTTATTATTTTCTCAATGTTATATCGGAAAACTAAACTTTACGGTCGTTCTTTTGTCTATTGAAACTGCTATGCCTGGCTTCTTATATATCTTAAACCTATATATCTTTAAAATACCCTGCACATATTTTTATATATTTGGATTTGATGAGTCATTCTACGTGAAATAGTCTCAATTTGGAGAATATTTTCATTACAAAAATTATTTTTAGTGAAATTTACGTCTGCATAGAACTGCTGAAAATCCTTTTCCTGTCACCAAGTAGGGGCAAAATAAAATCATGATATTAAGGCGAGCGACTATCATTTATAATTATTTAATCATCTTGAAAATGGTCTTTCCAATGCAACTTGTTTTTAATGGAACTGCTTTGGATCATTATGCTAGTTCAGTAGAGATTTTCCTTTTATACATATCAATACCAAACACTTTACCATTGGTTCATACATAATTTACAAGGAAAATTATTTATCGATTTTATATATGTTTATGGTTTAGCTACAGTTGACGAAAGATACCACTTTGTTTGCAAAATTCTATCATTAGTCCCTTCAAATTAGGAAAATTGAGGGAAATTTTTCCTACAGCTAAGCGACCTATACAGAAAGTTGTGTTGGGGTTGTGTCAACATATTTTTCACCTAGCGCATGATAAAAAAAGGGTTGTTTTTTAGATATAGACATATATATATATATATATATATATATATATATATATATATATATATATATATATATATATATATATATATATATATATATATATATATAGGTACGCATTTTTGGCCGTTTTTTCGGGTTTTTGCGTTTTTCTAAAAAACTATGCATTTTTGTGAAAACTTGATCTGATCTGATAATGTAAATTTTGCGATTATTCACAATTTTTGTTCTTTTCATTTTTTCCAAATTCTGCTTAGTTGCGCCGCTAGATCGCGCTGAATTATTTTTGAGCTGTTTTTCGATTTTAAGGTAAAACTTTTGTAGGGAAACATATCAAGAGGTCAAAGTTGTAGATATAAAAATTTACGACACATTTTATTCTTTTGTTTCTTAAGTTGCACGGTTTTGCCACAAGAGGGCTAAAACCATTTTATTTTTTTTGTAATACTCTTGTGCGAATGAAAAAAACACTCTAGCGCATTATTTTTTATTTATAGGCAAAACTATGCATTTTTTGTAAAAAAAACGTGTAAGACAATTTGTAGGAACTTTTTTGCTCTCCAACTTTTTATGTGATTGAAATTTTCTATTGAAATGCATAGTTTTGCCTATAAATCAACAATAATGCTCTAGAGTGTTTTTTTCATTTGCACAAGAGTATTACAAAAAAAAAAGAAAACGGTTCTCGCCCTCTAGTGGCAAAACCGTGCGACATTAAAAAAAAAAATAACAAAATGTATCGTAAATTTTTATATCTACAATTTTGATCTCTTGATTTTTTTCTCTATAATGTATAGTTTTGGCTTAAAATCGAAAAATAGCTCAAAGATAATTCAGCACGCTCTAGTGGCGCAACTAAGCAGAATTTCGAAAAAATGAAAACAACAATTGTGGAGAATCGTAAAATCTACGACACCAAATCAGGTCATGTTTTACCAAAAATGCATAGTTTTTCAGAAAATCGCAAAAAACCGAAAAAACCGTCAAAATGCGCATATAAAGGGTGGTCCAACCAAAACGCACGATGTTAATTGTAAATAAAACAAAAAGTTTTCAGAGAATTATCTTAATATTTCTTATTATGATAAAAGGATCTATGACAATTATGTGTGAAACAAAATATCGGCCAAATGCTCGCCACGGCTTCGGTGGCATACCTCTATCCGATGGTACATATTTTCAATGACTCTGAGACATAATTGAGGTTCAATGTCGTTAATGTGCCGAATTATCTCATCCTTTAGCTCTTGAATTGTTCTTGGCTTATTGACGTACACTTTTTCTTTTAAATATCCCCAAAGAAAGAAGTCCAACGGTGTCAAATTACATGATCGTGGCGGCCAATTAACATCGCCACGACGTGAGATAACACGGCCATTGAATTTCTCGCGCAAAAGTGACATTGTTTCGTTGGCTGTGTGGCAAGTGGCACCATTCTGTTGGAACCACATATCGTCCAGGTCCATATCCTCAATTTTCTGGCCACAATTATTGGGCACGACGACGAGTCGAGGTTGACGGTTGTTCTGCTACACTATCGCGAACAACAGCAATGTTTTCCGCAAAACGAACTGGGCGAGCATACACAGGTGTTTTCACATTTCCTACAGACCTGGTTTGCTGAAATTTGCGCACAATGCTCCCGATTGTGGACACATTTGGTCGATTATGCTGACCAAAAAAGTCACGAAGTGCACGAAATGCATTTTGATTTGAACGCCCATGTTCGTAAAAGGCTTCAACAATCTTAACGCGCTGCTCAATTATGTACCTCTCCATGGTTGAATTTGTCAAACACTGAAACAAAGAAATGTCAAATTAAGTTGGGCAAAAAAATTGACGTTAAGGTGTGACTCAGAATTAACATCGTGCATTATGGTTGGACCACCCTTTATATATCTATATCTAAAAGACAACCCTTTTTTTATCATGCGCTAGGTGAAAAATATGTTGACACAATCCTAACACCACTTTCTATATAGGTCGCGTAGCTGTAGGAAAATTTCCCAAAATCAGTAATTTTTTGTCTAATTCGAAAGGACATTATTGCAATGAATTGGTTAGACAGCACTGCTTGTATTGTTGGGTACGTTGATTATCTGGCGAAAATTTCTCTTCATTTCTCTATTAGTGCTTTATCGACAAATGCGTATTATAAATGTTGCACATAGGTGGGTTTTCGTTGACAAGAAGTTAGAAGATATAGTTTGTATAAGCGTTTTTTGCGTGTGCGTCACAGGTAACAATCATATGAATCAATCAATTGACATTTTTGAACAGTCTCCTGCTGAATTCACATTTTAGGATAAAAGTTAGTACAATACATATCAGTCAACCTATGACAGAGTAATGAAAAGGTTCTCCATAAAAATATTAAATGGAAGTGATATTTCCATCACTTTAATGCTTTACTTAAATAAAAATGCTTTATATAAAACCAAAATAATATAAATTTTACAGAAATATTGAGACGCCAATGAATCAAATTGTACAATAAAGCTAAGACGTGACTTCATAATTGCATTATTGCATTCGGCAAATTATTAACTATCTATGCCGTACGTAGTTGATTGAAACATTTGTCGCTAGACATACGTGCTGATAACTGTGGTATATTAGTAACAATTGCGAGTGGTGTAGCATGTGATCCGTGCGTCGCCATCGTCACTAAATTGATACACGCACAAAGATCCATTATACAAACTTTACGTCAATTTTGTATGTCCAATCGTTCAGTAATCGTTTTATAACGAATTAAAATTGTAGACAGTTTCCATTTTTCTATATTTGTTTTAACAGTTTTTAGTTTGTTGGCTGTTGTATTCTGCTGATTCTTCCATATTTCATTGCAACCTTGTTTCACAAAATTTATAATGTCCTGTGGACGAATCGGTAGATCATCGCAATTATTACTACGAGTTGCGATCTGAGTAGCTTTATCAGCTTCTTCATTGACCATTATACCTACATAACTGGGGCACTACAAGAAGGTAACCTCTTTATGAAGAACATGAATATGGTGTATCGATGCAATTATTCTCATTACTGATGGGTCTTAGGAACTTGTCATCTATGGCCGCAATGAAGCTAAGAGAGTTTGAACATATTAGAACCTTACGATATATTAATGTAGCACAGAGAATGAGAGCTTACCAGATCACATACAATTCTGCTGTGAAGATCCCAGCACATGTTAAGTGGAAGAGTCCATGAAGTGAGTGCCTTGAAAATATAGTGCATACCCAGTGCCTGTGCGAGTTTCTAATCCGCTTATATATATATATATATATATATATATATATATATATATATATATATATATATATATATATATATATATATATATATATATATATATATATTTTTTTTTTTTGCATCGTTTTATTTATCTCACAGAATCTCAAAGAAGTGTGTTTTTATTAATTGTGTGTTTGTTTCGTTCTTATGGAATATTGACTAAGATTAGTATTAAATGATAAGATTGTCCATAGATGTATATATCACAAGCACTTTTTGACCATATTTTAGGGATGCATGATAATTTAATAAATAAAACAAATATTTCCTGTAAATGTTTAATGAATATTTTAAAATATGACGAAAAATTAATTGGCTAACACACCAAAAAGTTTTTCACATCACCCTATAAAAATAAGTCCAAAGGGGTCACACGCACAAAAAGGAAAGTGATAGAATAATCTCTTTAATGTGCATTGATTGATATTTACTTGTTATTGCAATTTCCAAAACTTGAAAATGATATCTTAAAAAACAACAAATTTATGGAGGTGATCTTAATATAATTTACATAGATCCTGTACTACCGTACATTTTTACAACTGATGTACGTAAAAGACCTTAATAATAATTATATACCTACCGTGTTAAAGCAATAATAATACAAATACCGTACTTTCATAAATAATTACTCTATCTGTGAGCCAATAAGAGTTTAACAATATAAGAACATACATGGTGTCAGGGGAGTATCAGAGTCAACATGATCGTAACTAAGATATACATTATTGATGAATTCCAGCTAACTAATCGTATGAAAATTTAATAGTTAGGCCATCTGTTAGTAAGCTATAGTAATTTAAATATAATTTTCATTTGCAGCATATGCCATTCCTTAAGAAGTTTACTATAGCGTGCATATTGAAATATTATCTGGTATTGACTTTATTTAAAAGATGGCAAAGCAGTAATCGGTTTTATATTGGTGAAGGTAAACTGCCACTTATTTTGTCAATGCAAACTAGTATCGTTAAAGTTCTTGCCTATATTTCAGTTATGGTTTATTATTTAATATTAATGTACGTTTAATGCTATCAAACAGAATCGTTCAATCAAACATGTTCATGGAATGATGATATAGTATCACATTATTTAAAAATTGTGTAAATTGATTATACTACTTTGGATATTATCTCTATATTCTGTACACTTTGAGTATAGAGCATAACGAAATTTTTGACACTTTTTTTGTGAGAGACAAAATCAATGTATTTTATAGAACTATGCTTAAATGTATGCATGTATCAGTTTCGTTTTGATACCTCAGAATGCTGAGCTCTTAGGTTGAAACATACAGTGCGCATCTAAAGTTCCTTCCCCTTCCATTAACTTTGAAAACGGGAAACTGAAAACAACGAAAATTGGCATACATGCCAAAGCAGGCACGTCAAACACGCAGCCCACCAATACATAATTGAGGCCTGTCGAGACTTTTTAAAAATTTTTGACATTGATCTTGACATTGAGTTTAATAAATACATAACATAATCATTCTAAAAATCGCATTGTATTAAGTTTTTGAACATTGAAGACATGCGGCCCCCAACTTAATACAAAATAGATCATGTGGCCCGTAATGTCATATGAGTTTGACATGCCTGTGCTAAAGTGTAAAGTAAACATAATCTTTTTAGTTAATAAATAGTGATCATCAAAGACGGTGTTGTGGCACCACTTTGAAAATTATTTTTAAATGGTGCAACATTTAAACACCTCATTTGGAAGCTGCTTTAAGTATCTATCCAAACGTTGTTTCCATTTTGACAACTATCTGTTTGATTTTTGAAAAAGCGATTAAATTTAATATTGGCATGCCAACAAACTTTTTAGGCTGTGCCTGCCGGTCAAAGCTATATATCAACAGACAGACAGAAAACACTCAATGCCATTTAGATGCGTTTAGATATCCCAATTTTATTTAGTGTTTACATTTACAAATTTGTACTAGTATTGTTTTGATTAATTCCAATAATATAGCATATTAGAAGAAAAAGAAAACCTTAGAAGAAAAAACTTATATTCGTATACGTACCGGATTGTCAAGGATTCAGCAATAATTTTCAATATAATTATGGTAAAATACCACTGATGTAATTTTCCATGATACATCAAAATACTATACACTACATTTAAGGTGCATTTCGCCAAAAAAGTTGGCATCATCTGGAGATGATTAAAACTAATCTTATGCTAACAATGTATCCTATTTGTACCTAAATAATTATTTCAATTTCTAAACTTTCAAATGCATCTATCTGTCTTTGTTACATTCTTAAATCTTAAGTTGCTAATAATATCTATCTTATGGTTGTTCTCGAAGGAATATTGGGCAACACTGGACTTATCTGTTCTACCTTGTTTGAGATGTGCCATATGCTCTGTGAACCTGGTTTGAATATATCGTCCCGCTGTTACAGATCCCGTTCGGCCGTTACAGCTGATTTCGTAAATCCCCGACATATTGTTTATGTTAATGTTGTCTTTTGGATTGCTTAAAAGTTGTTTTAATTTATTTCTTGAAATTACCGTCATCCCTATATCTTTAAAAATCTTACTAATACTTTAAAGATATCTTTAACACAAAAAACTTTTGCCCTGAAGTATAAACACTATAGGCAACTACAAGTAATAAATGAAATAAAGCAAATACATGCCTACAGAGTGATATTTTAATAAATTGTTGTTTGAAAGATCATTTCCTTTTTAATAAATACTGAGATATTTAAGAGAATAGAAATTTTGTTAATAATATATTACTGTGATCCATTGTGTGCAGAAAATAAGTGAAAGTTTCTAATGTTTTTAACCAAAAGCATCTATTTATTCAATATCTCACACAAAGAATTGTGCCTAAAATTCACAAACTTGGACACCTTAGCCGTTAAAAAACTTATATTATATTATGTTTTAATTAGATGTTCAAGATAATACAGCAATAACTTTATGCTAAATTCGTCCAGAAAATAACGTCAGCCATACGACTATTTTGGGTAGATATGAAAAACAGTTTCTGCGTAGAAACAATGAACAGCGATGGGGTAGCTCTTGGTTCCATTCGAATCGAATACCCTTTCATGTTAAACAGGTAGGTAAACAGGAAGAACTATAGGTATATCAGTGAATAATTCTCATTGGATATGCTAAACACATACGCAATATCTTGAAAAGGGTAACGTACCATCAGCAACCACATTATTTGCTCAATTTTTATTGAAGAGAACAGGACAGCAAGAAAAATTGACAAAAGGTCAAAAGAATGAATAAAGTCTTTACATCTCAACAATCTATGCCTGCAATTATGCCAATGCCTACCTATAATGCCTGTAATTAATTAATAGACCAGTTAGACATCAGTTAGTCAAAAATACTCTAAAATCTAAAAATAATCTCTAACATCATCATTAGGTCATCAGTCCTAAGATTGGTTGGACGCTAACCTCCAGCTTCTCCTATCTTGTGCTAACCTATGCATTTCGCTAATTGTGCTACAACCTACATCCCTTACTATTTGCGAGCAGTAGTCTAATCTAGGCCTACCTCTGCCTTTCTTCACTCCTATTTCTGCCTCCAAAATATCGCAGACTATTCCCCCATATTTCAGCAAGTGGCCTACCATTCTATCTCTTCTCTTCTTTATGTTTTTCCACATACTTCTATTCTAGCCGACTTTCTCTAATACTTCTTCGTTTCTAACCCTATCAGTCCACGGTATTTTCATCATTCTTCGGTAATATCACGTCTCAAAAGCTTCTGATTTCTTCCTACTTGCTTCCCCTACCGTCCAGGTTTCGCAACCGTATAGTGCCGTGCTCCATACATACGTTTTCAAAAATCTCTTCCTTGTATCTAAGATTATTACCCCCGAGCATAAAAGTGTTTTCATTTTGTTAAAAGCTACTCGACCCTGCGCTATTCTTTGTTTTATATCTTTATCGCTTCCTCCATCCCAATTTATTTTACTTCCTAAATAAGTGAAGTCTTTAACTTCCTCCAATCTTTCATTATTAATTTGTATTTTCGTTTTTGCTCTGCTCTCGCGCCCTCTTCACACTAACACTTTACTTTTGTTTTTATTCACCCTCATTCCGTATTCCTCTGTCAACACTGCCTCCATTTCGTTCAATGCTGATTCTAATTCCTCCTTACTAGCTGCTAATACTGCTATATCATCCGCGAATCTCAGCATTTTTAGTTTATGTCCCTGTACTTTAATCCCGAAATCCACTCTATCTTTTACCACATTAATTGTCTCTTCGATGTACAGATTAAAAATTAGTGGTGATAGCGTACATCCTTGTCTTAGTCCTTCCCTAATACCTAATTCCCTTCTTTCCCCTTCTACTTCTATAACAGCAGTTTGCTGTTTGTATAGATTATGTACTACTCTCCTATCTCTGTACTTCATTCCCGCGCTCTTTAGTATCTCGAACAATTTTTCCCATCTTACACTCTCAATAGCTTTTTCTAAATCTACAAATCCTATATAAGCGTTCTTTCCTTTTTCTACTGTTTTCTCTAACATTACTCTTAGCGCCAGAATAGCTTCGCGAGTTCCTCTATTTCGCCAAAACCCGAATTGGTCTTCTTCTAGTATTTCCTCCGCTCTATTTTCCATCCTCTTCTGCACTATTCTGGTTAAGATTTTTGACGCGTGAGAAGTTAGGCTAATCGTTCTAAAGTTCTCGCATTTGTCGAATCCTCTCTTTTTCGGTATAGTAACGATAATGTTCCTCTTATAATCCTCCGGCATCTCGCCCGTTTCGTATATGTATTTTACCAGTTCGAACATCCTATTTACTACTTTCTGTCCCGCACATTTCAAAATTTTCGCCTGTATTTTATCTACACCCGGCGCTTTATTGTTCTTTAGCCCCCTTACTGCTATTTCAAATTCCTCTCTTAATATAGGTTTTCCTACATCTTCCCTATCGATGCTAGATTCTTCTTCTAAGATTTCTCCTAATTCCTGACCCTCGTATAAATTTCCTAAGTACTGCTTCCATCTATCCGCTTTCTCTTCTCTTCCGATAAGTATGTCCCCCGATTGACTCCTAACTTTCTACTTATTGATCCTATATCCCGGAAGTTCCTTTTAATTATTTTGTAAGCCGCATCGGTCTTACCTACTTGGAGCTTATCTTCTACTTCTTTGCATTTATCTTCTATCCATTGTTCTTTCACTTTTCTACACTGTCTAAATGATTTTCCAATTTATTAACTTATAAGTTTTCAGTCCTTCCTCGTCTCGTCTGTTTTTGTAGCCTCGTCTCTTTTGTATTAAGTTTAAAATTTCATCCGTTATACAGGGCTTCCTAGCTTCCCTTCTCTCGTGTCCTAAAACGTCCGTAGCCGCGGAATCTAGACTATTCTTGATACCCTCCCACTCAGTTTCTGCGTTCTTGATTTCGTCATTACTTGCTTTATTTATTAAATGATCTGTTTTCTCCTGGAACTTATCTTTCATATTCTGATCCTTCAATATGTCTACATTTATACATTTCTTATCCTTCCGGGTTTCAGATTTTTGAACTTTAATCTAGCTTTCATGACTACCAAGTGGTGGTCGCTGTCTACATCTGCTCCTGGATAACTCTTACAGTCTTTTACTTGATTTCTAAATCGGTTCCTAACCAGAATGTAGTCTATCTGATACCTGTGTATCCCTCCTGGCATTTTCCAGGTGTACCGCCTCCTAATCTGATTCTTGAACAATGTGCTCGCGACTACCATCTTGTGCTTCTCACAGAATTCTATCAGTCTGCTACCTCTCTCGTTTCTGTTTCCTAATCCATAAGGACCTACAAATTCTCCTTCTTTCCCCTCACCTACGACGCGTTAGTCTCCCACTATTATTAAATTTTCATGACCCTTCACAAATCCTATTACCCGCCGAAGTCCGAATAAACGGCTTCTAACTCTTCCTCACTATGGCTAGAAGTAGGCATGTATACTTTTATGCACTATTATGAATAGGCATGTATGCACTATTACTGTTTTCACTGGCTTCGAATCTAACCTGATCATCATTACTCTCTCACTGTATTGTAGATCTAATCTCTAACATAATGCCAAATATAATTTTATTCCATAAGTGGTTTCTATCTATCCTATGTACACATTTTTAATTTTCAACTCACGACGGTGGTATTCTATGTTCAATATAATTTAAATTTCAATTTAACGTCCTCTTTAACTGATATGAAAGTCTTGTCAGAAAGAGTTGTAAATGAAATATCTAGCTGCGATTAAATGTGACTAATACAGTGCTGTGAAAAAAATTAGACACCCTTAATTTGGACAACATCATGAGTAAAACTCAAAACTGAAAATAATTTTATGGATACATTGGAGCAGTATATTATGTGAAATCAGTGTTTTATACTACGAGTTTTTAGGATTTCATATATTGGTTAATAGCCCACATTTATTAAAAAAATGGGTCTGTAGTTCGTCAAAAATTATAATCTCGCTGGTGCTTTTATATTTCACTTGGACCAATACTTAGTCTATTTGTACATATCGTTGAAACCAGTTTTTTATGGACTTTCCAGAATGAATAGGCATTATCGTGTTGAAATGTTGCACCATCATCTTCAGTAAGTAACTTGATTACTGACTGAAAGGCAAGGTTCAAAAATGGTAACAGGTTCTTCTAATACGTTTTGATAAGCAGTCGCATTCACTCTGCTACTCACAAATGCTAGTTGGATTTTCAAACCATTTTTGAATGCCGCCTATATCATAACAGAACCAACTGTTTGAGGTCTTCTTGACACAATTTTTCACTCCTTTCATAAATCATGCCAATAATAGCTAAACCCATCCGGTCCATCCAAATTAAATTTTCTTTTCGTCGCTAAAAATTACTCTCAAAAATTTTTGTTTTGAATATACTCTGCAAATTTTAATCTGGCTTCTATGTGATTCTGCTTAAGTGCAGGTTTCTTTAAACATTTTTCGTATTTAAAATGTCCTGACTTCGCCGCCCATTTTCTTAGGAGACTGGGATGACAGTCTAAATTAAAACGACGGATAAACTGAGAAGATTAGGCTCCTGTAGTTGATAATTCTCTCAGAATAGCATGTTTGGCCGTCGCGCGTCGGTGCAATTTAGACGGCCGCCACGAGAGTTTTCTTCTATCATAATTTTGGACGGCAAGTTTAAGAAACTTTTTAACATATTTTAAGAACGATTAATAACTGCGGAGATATGTCGCTGTGTTTTTCCACAACTCCGTAAATAGATTATTCGTTGTTTTTCTAAATCATTCATTTTACAAGGCGGCATAAAAGGAATAAAGTCGCTAACTAACACTTTAAAAATCACTTGCAAACTTTCTTTGCTGCACTACACTTTAACTCTCAGCTTCCGAACAAATTGTTACTAAAATTTGCATTGGTGTACATTCTCGCTCACTGCTTAAATCAAACTGAGTTTATACTTATTCACACGTTTTACAATAAACAAATACATTTATGATAAAGAAAATTTGCTACAATACATTGCATGACTTCTTGCCAAATGCTCAGTAGCAACCCATAAGCACGTTATAGTTTGAAAGCAATAGTGCTATCTATATTTACTAAATGGCTATTTTCGTGTGTGTGTGTCACGAAATTTTTAGGTCGATGTACAAAATGCTTTTCGTTCGAATTTCGGCATTTTGACCAAATCAATACAATAGATCGACCCTTGCGAACAACGTGGTAACTTTTGTTTTTTGATCCGAAGCCTGTAGAGGCATGCTCATGAGGTGCCTTCGATATGAGCGAGGAAGCGGCGCAATATTGTTGCGATTTGCTTACTCGTCTATATTTACTAAACGGCTGTTTTCGTGTGTTTCAACGAAATTTTTATGTCGACGTACAAAATGCTTTCCGGTCGAGTTTCGGCATTTTGACCAAATCAATACAATAGATCGACCCTTGCGAACAACGTGGTAACTTTTGTTTTTTGATCCGAAGCCTGTAGAGGCATGCTCATGAGGTGCCTTCGATATGAGCGAGGAAGCGGCGCAATATTATTGCGATTTGCTTACTCGTCTATATTTACTAAACGGCTGTTTTCGTGTGTGTGTCACGAAATTTTTAGGTCGATGTACAAAATGCTTCTCGTTCGAATTTCGGCATTTTGACCAAATCAATACAATAGATCGACCCTTGCGAACAACGTGGTAACTTTTGTTTTTTGATCCGAAGCCTGTAGAGGCATGCTCATGAGGTGCCTTCGATATGAGCGAGGAAGCGGCGCAATATTGTTGCGATTTGCTTACTCGTCTATATTTACTAAACGGCTGTTTTCGTGTGTTTCAACGAAATTTTTATGTCGACGTACAAAATGCTTTCCGGTCGAGTTTCGGCATTTTGATAAAATCAATACAGTAAATCGACCATTGCGAATTACGTGATAACTTTTGTTTTTCGATCCGAAGCCTCTAGACTCTCTAGAGTCATGCGGCGCAATATTATTGCGATTTTCTTACTTGTTTATATATTAGTAGTCTATTCTATTGGATAATATATGTTAAGGAATCTTTCTTGCAGGAGGTATAATAAATGCAATTAAATATAAGCTTGAGTCTACTTTTTCACGCCACTGTACTTATGAAAATGTCATAAAGAAAACATTTAATTAGATGGAAAATATAACATGTTATAACATCTGAGATGTCAAATATAATACTTATTTTACTAAATACTTAATAAGTCATATTTAATTTGCTTAATTATCATTATGGAATTGAACTTTTCTTAATAAATACATGTATAATTAATACAACAAATTAAATACACAGCTCAATTACCAATAATATATCTGTTCCTGAAACTTTTCAAGTAGAATCCGGCACTATTAGTATTTAACCTTTCGTGTAAAGAAACGAACTTGATCTTGACTAAATTTAGACTGGGTGTGGTTTAAAAATAATGATTCTGAAAATACTATTCAATGTCGTTCAATGTGTTCGCATTTTCATGTTAATACAATGTAGGTATACTTCATAATAAAAAAGTTATTGGATGTTCGTCTAGCTAAAAACTGTTGTTTCACTGTTATTGATAGGTATTCAAGTGTTAATTTTAAAAATATACACCACTGTCACAAAAATGTACACTATATACACTGTCATTGTTCAATACATTAAAATAAATCCAATTAAGATTATATTAATGCAATTAGTGAAATATTATTTATATATTGGTTGCAACCCATAATTTAATTAATACATTTTCAGATAGTGTAAAGCATTGGAAAAGTTTGTCAATAATTTTTAAGTATATTGTCGTAATTGTATGGATAGGTAAATAATATTTTAATTGAAGGTGCTACAGATCCCTATTAACGAAATAAATACCAGAAGCTCGTTTTTTATCAATAAAGTATTAGATAAAGTTCTTATTAATATACTCGAATATCTCTGGCTTCTAGCAACGCTTTTACATGGTAGATTAGTTTCCACTGTTTGATTTAGCATAAATTTAATACAAACAATTTTATGCATTAATCATTTTAAGTGTTTCAAACAATGTTTTATACGTTATGAAATCGCCAACATGTGTTAAAGAAAACATTAATCCCCAAAACAGAAACTTGAGATACACCATAGCACTACTGGCACTCGCTATTTTCGACTTTAACGGTTTTCCACGAAGTTATTTATTAAAATCTGTTAGAACTAAACTGAAACTAATTTAAACCACTTAAGGATTTACCAATCAATTTATTTAAACATAATTATATCACAATATGTTGCATTCTAATTGAGTGTGGGAAACTATAATGCATTTAGTCTTCAAATTTAAATCGGCCTTAAGAATAGCACCCAAAATATTGAGAACAGCATGTCCATAATAGAAGAAAGTTTTTGATATCAGATTAAATTGTATGACAAATAAAAATCATTATCAATCTACGACATTCCTGTATGTATAAACTATATCCCAAGAAACATATTTCCCATTTATTACTTTTCCGCATTCCACTATACGCGGAAAAGTAATGTAATCGTGTAAAAACATTTTTTCTATTGTTTATTCTTCATTTTTCGGTCTAAAAACCAAAAAATAGTGACATGCCAAAGAAAAATAAACAGTTTTAAAATCTTAAAACGGACTTTTCCGCATGTGGAACATCTCTATCTCGAAATTGAGTGGCCGAGAAAAAACAATCCAACACAGAAATGTAGAATATGTGTTTTATGACAGTTTTACTTTTTTCATTTGTGATTGCTTCAGTGCCGTATCAATACATTTGTGATCGAACTAATTTTTTTTCCTCGTTCATTCGTATATGATACAGGCCGAATATATGTTTTTTTCGTTCATTGCAAAATCGGCAAATTTTTCTCAAATAGTCCACCATCGTACTTTCTCATGACCCATGGACAGGGCGGGGTGTGCCCTATCCACCTCGAAATCAATAGATGTCATCTGGTAAGACGTTCCCGATCAGAATCAGTCAAAACCCGATCGATCCGACACGATTTCGTTAAGTTATCGTGCTAACAAAAACAAATTTAAATAATCCACCATCGTGCTTTCTTATGACCCATGAACAGGGTGGGGTGTATCCTATCCACCTCAAATCAGTTGGTGTCATCTGGAAGACGTTCCCGATCAGAATGAGTCAAAACCCGATCGATCCGACACGATTTAGTGGAATTATCGTTCTAACAAAGAAAAATTTAAATAATCCACCATCGTGCTTTCTTATAACCCATGAACAGGGTGGGGTGTGTCCTATCCACCTCAAAATCAGTAGGTGTCATCTGGAAGAACATACCCCACGTATGTTCCATCCACCTCAAAATTAATAGATGTCATCTGGGAGACGTCTCCAATTAGTCAGTCAAAATCCGATCGATCCGACATGATTTAGTTGAGTTATTGTGCTAACAAGAATAAATGCCGATGACAACGACGATAACGACAACAACGACGACAACGACGACAACGATGACAACGACAACGACACATAAAGACAACATTTTTTAAAATCCTTTTTTTGGCTTTTTGGCCCAAAAACGAAAAATAAACGAAAACTATTTTTTTTCCATTTTTCTTTACACGATTAAATTACCTTTCCGCTAGTATAGTTGAGTAAAAAGTAAAAATGGTTTTTAAACAATTTTCCGTGTATGTGTCGTTGTCGTCTGCATTAATAACATTTCTTGTTAGCACGACAACTCAACTAAATAGTGTTGAATCGATCGGATTTTGACTGATTCTGATCGGGGACGTCTCCCAGACGACACCTACTGATTTTAAAGTGGATAGAACACACTTCATCCTGTCCATAGCCCATGAGAAAGTACGATGGTGGACTACTTGAAAAAAGTAAAACTGTCGCATAAAACAAATATTCTGCATTTACATATGTGTTGGTGTATTTTTTCTCGGCCACTCAATTTCGATATAGAGATTTTCTACGTGCATAAAAGTCCGTTTTAAATTTTTAAAGCTGTTTATTGTAACTTATTTTTACACTTACAAATATGAGAGATAAGGATGTACACAAGTTGGTTAAATATGTTAAATATGTTTAACTGTTAAATATCAACAGCTTCGTTTAATATTTAACATTAATTTCCACAACTACGTCATTATCAGTTTCGGAATAAATAAGTTCAATGTAACGCAACGGTTTCAAAGTATGTTCATCCAGCATATAAAAAATTATTTTGTATACATATATGAATTTACAGGCAAACAAAGATAAATTATTATTATTATTTATTTGATGTTTTATTGCTCGATAATTAGGTCTATTCACCAATGGAACTATACAAAAAACAACATTGTAAAGACACTGTTTCATAAAATATATAACAATAAAATATCAAAAATAATTCTTGGAAATCAGGTTTTGGGATATCGTTAGCTGTCAAGTACTTTGAATCTTACACTTGTCAGCCTTATCATACAAGGAAGACTCATGCATCTTGTTTCAACAAAATCTGAGGAAGAACAACAAAAATACTATCTATTTTAATGAATCTAAGAAAGTGCCCTTGGCTCGGCTTTATATTAAGCTCGGCTAAATAATTTAGAGTTGCAACTCATTGAAAAACATTGTCTGAGTTGTGATTTGATTGCGATTTTCAGAATTTTTCATGACGCATTCTACTGCAGAGGATACTGTAGTAGAGACTCTTGATTTCGCGATTGTAGCTATACTCGTAAACTAACGGAATTTCATACAGCTTTAGGGTAACCTTTATTCTTAAATCTTGTGTGTAATTAATGGAATTCTGCCCCTCAGAGCTTAGTTTATTCACCATCATTGGACTCGTTTAAGGAACGTTTGGATTGCCATTTTTCTAATCGTAATTTCGGTTTACTATTTTAATTTCTAACAATAATTTCTGTTACCAATTCTATTTCAGTTGTTAATTAGATTAAATTGTATTTAAGTACACTGGACTTATTAATAATAACTTATTTACTTATTAATAATAGTGTCTATTCATTAATACTAACTACTGAACCCACTTTTCTATTTTTGAGCATAATAACACATTGACTTCTACTCAATGCTTGCTTTTATTTTCTAATAATAATTTAAATCATCAGTGCTCAGTGACATCCTGTATATCGTAATTGTTTACGGATCTACAATGCTCACAAACAATATTACATTATGTTTACAATTTGCTGTCATGCTCTCTCAGTGGATAAGTCAACAGCAGACTTTATGCTTCGTATACTAAGTGGAACATATTGCTAGTTAATTTCGTGATCTATGGACAGTGGTCAACATTTTTTTCATTTTATATTTACTCTAGAGGTAATGGAGCAGATAAATGAAAGTGCATTGTAACGCGTGGCCTTGTAGTTGCTCTTGTCGGACTGGTGTTTGCATCATAATGTAGCCGTTTGTCAGATATCCATGCAAAATGGACTTGTTCCGGATTTTAATATGTTTCTTACTGGTGGGTGGGGCTCCGTACGAGGAAGTCAAGGTTCTGTATCGAGAGTTGTAAAGGTAAACTTGTAATGCTTTAACGATCTATTGAATGTTGGTGATATTGTCCGAAAATTTCTCACATTGACATATGGGCACAATCTTCAATGTATAAGGTTTGCTTTTAATAAAATACCTATTTTGAAAACTATCGCATTTTGTAAAAAAATCCAAAAACTATTTGATTTGGTTTCATTTCTTCGTTTATCAGTTATTTTAATTATTTTTATTTGTTTTGTTATTTATTTATTACAATTCCTGTTCAACATATTATATTCAATGACAGAATATTGTAATACACAAGAAATATGTTCCTAGTGGGAAAAGTAATAGGAAATCAATCAACGACAGTAAATTATGACTAATGTTGGTTCACACCATTAGTAGATAAAATATTATTTCTTATCTAGAAGCTGGTCTAGGAACATGAAAATTTATTTCTCTTGACAGTCCAGTTTATTATGAATAATGTTGTATAAAAAAAACTGAGAAAAATATTGTTGTCTATCCTCAAGGCTAAATATACTAGTCATTCAGTAAGTATTACTGAGGATACCCAATAGCAGGATATATTCCACGTGATTTAAGATATAACATAAGATTTTACAACTATTATCCTTTAAGATTTGTAAAATATTTACATATGTATATTTCGCAATTAGGACATAAAATTAGGGACACATATTCTAACTTAGATCTTATAAGACAATATAAGGTTTGTAGTATGTAGGAAGTCACAAAATCCTGGTCATAATGGACTATTAACCTAACCTTTTTTAACGGTTTTACGAACAATGTTTTTAATGTAAGCATTAAGTGTTAGTTTATGATCAAATAAGACACCTAGTTCCCAAATAGTATCAAGCCTATTTGAAGCATTGTATTCAATACGTATAATATTACGTTTATAACATTTACGTTTATTTAATAGCTTGTTTTTCACCAACGTCATAGTTTGGTCAAGTTACATTTTAGTTGATAATCCTCTATGTATTTTATATTCGTCAAAGCTTCTTAGGTCATCTGCGTATAACAAATACTCCTAACATATATCTAAGGTATCTATTATCTTCTTCTTCTTTCTTCTTCTAAAGTAGATCTATGACCTGTTCCTCTTTTGATGAATATCATCGGTACTACGAGCTGGATCTGTTTTTACAGAGGGTAGGCAGCTAAACCTGGCCCTCTAACCCTCCTCTTTCTTTCGGGCTTGGGACTGGCAACAGTACTACTAGGCTAACTCAATCCACCCAGCAGCACTGCAGGCTGAAACGGCAGCGGTACGCGGTGTTTTCAAGCGGTAACCCATCCAAGTGCTAACTGCGGCCGAGGTTGCTTGATATCGGTGATCGCACGAGGATCGATGTTCAACATGGGATGGCCGTTGCTGACTATTAAATAGATGTATCTATTATGTGATTAGGAAATATATTAAATTAGAAACCCTAAGACAGAACTTTGAGGCACTCCAGAGTAAGCACGAAAAACTTATGAACATTGTTATATACAGTATACAGTAATCGATATAATAACTGGATGTTGAATACATTTTGAAATACATATGAAAATCCAGTCACATTTTATTTTCGAAAAAGTATATTATGGTTAGGACTATCGAGTATTTTTGAGAAATCTGTGTATATCATAGCAGTTTAGGACTGTATATCTAAATATTTTGCAATGTATGGAGATATGTAAACTAAATTGGTAGTTGTTGAACACCTGATACGTCCATGCTGATAGAACGTGATTTGCCCACTGACGTCTGGATAAACTACGTTATGTAATAAAATCTGTAATATTAAAAAAAATGATTTGTTGAAAATAGGATATTTAGATATATCGCCCATTAATCTCCCATTTTGTAAATCAGCGGTAGACTATATCGCTTCCATTAATCTGTAAAAATACAGGTACTAATGAATAAGTTATATAAAATAATTAATGGAAAACATAATATATTCATAATGGATAACATTATCATTAACATTATCATTAACATTATCATTAACATTATCATTAACATTATCATTAACATTAACATTAACATTATCATTAACATATTATTGAGTATAATCCCTAACAAGAATGATGCAATAAAAAATATGGCCAAAGGCCTTATACTGAATTTATCTTTGATTTAATTGTCATTCTACACATAAATCACAAATATATCACAAAACACTCGATTTGTGCTAGGTATCCAGTTACTGATTACATTGAGACCGTGTGCGTGTGCTTCGCGAAAGATCTAAATCACTTTGCCATCGTAATTACATACATAATTTATACAGCGTGCGCGCGTTACACAAAAACGTCCACAGTGCCAAAGGCGAAAAAACGGCCGCCGCTTGCCGACAGTGTAAATAAGTTTATGCGGGACTTTCTAGATTTAATGTATGATGGGCCGAAAATAGTGTGTAAAGTTTGTGAAAAAGATTCATTGTGTTGGGACAAGAGAGACTGCAAATGACATATAAATAGTACGGAACATATTAATATAAAAAAAGGCCTGTCACGGAAAACGGAGTTCATTTTTGATCTACTTCTCATGTTAACTGCCTGTCACTTACCACTTACATTACTTGACACACCAGGATTTAATGACTTTTGGGTCACAGTACGCAGATATGTATCATCTGCACGCGAAAAAGTGGAAAGTCAGATTAAATCAGCGTGAATTGAACTCCGCGTCACGTGCTCTAGGCCCCCGCTACATCTTCCCATACGCAATCCACATGTACGCGGCACGGATTATACAGCTCCAGTAATGTGTATTGAATAAAGAAATAGTTCGTCAATTTTAGAAGAAATCCTACATGGAAATTACTCAGTTAAAGTACATCATAAATTTTATTATTTGTGCGCCAGAGATTCAAATATAATATTAAATTCTAAATACATAAAAAAAGCTATGGTTAGCCGTAGATGAGATAATTGATTAAATAAGTTTTATATTTACCCTTCATCGTAAATATCCTAGTATATAATCATCAAAATCCATAGTGGTAATATTAATGTGCATTTCAATTATTAGTCGGGGAATTCGTAGCAGTGGCTCTATGACCGTTAGCCAAAATTTCCTGGTCTCATTCGGGTATCGGTACAAAAATTCTTAACATTTCTTGCTGTACTCGTGTATATTATAGGTTACTTTCGAACACCGACTCTAGGAAACAGCATCAGTATATTTTTGCTCGATTGGAAAAGCAGGGTGTTAAAAAAATGAGTTAACGGAATATTACCGAGTTCCGTCAAAGTGCGATATACAGTTCTAGTAGAAATTTCCAGTTCGGGGGAGATGCCAGCGGTAGTTCAGACTATTTTCATTGTTCTACAAAATATTTTACTCCAGCAATACATTCGTTATATTTCAATTTGTGTGAATCACTTTGACATTCATTAACGTCTGTTCTTTCGTTACGAAACATTTTCACTTATTTCGGAACTGTTTTTAATAAATACGTCAATCTATCCATCTATATCTCTATCACTTTCCCTTTGCTATCTCTTTGTTGATTATCAAATCTTGTCTTATTGAATAGCACACCATTTTATATAAATGGGTTGATCATTATCATTATTATAATCTAAATTTCGAAGTTCTTGTCGGTTCATATTTAGTAATAATTTTGTAAAAATAGTATGTAGTCTGCTATAAGGCCTACCTTACACGGTCAATATTATTGCGTCAATATCGATATTGATCAATATATTGATCGCCTGAATAGAATATTGAAACAATAATATTTATGGAAAAAATATTGAATAAAATTAAAACGTTTTTAAAACATTATTGAGTTGTGTAGGGGTATCCGATTTTCATCATATATTGCGTCAATAATATTGCTTCAATAATATTGACCGTGTAAGGTAGGCTTAATGTAGAATAATAACATTAGGCCTACATTACACGGTCAATATTATTGCGTCAATATCTATATTGATCAATATATTGATCGTCTGAATAGAATATTGAGACAACAGTATTGATGGAAAAATATTGAATAAAATTAAAACGTTTTAATTTTTCTTTGCTCAAAGCACGATTGTACTTGACACTGTTCATCAATATTATCGAGTCGTGTAGCGGTACCCGACTTAAGCCTACCTTACACGGTCAATATCGATATTGATAAATATATTGAATGTGTAAGGAGTATATTGAAACAATAATATTGATGGAAATAATATTGAAAAAAATAAAATCAGTACGATTTTTATTGAAGGCCCGTTAATGTATTGAGACGGCGTCAATATTATTGACACGCATGAGGAGTACATTGCCATATTGTGCAATAAAACGTCAGTCATTCTAGAGACGCAGTAGAAAGTGTTTGTTTGAGTTATTTGTTTTTCCCCTCTTTCGAGATGGAAACTGATAAAAGTGCATGTGGTGAAAAGAGTAAGCGAAAAAAGTCGCAAGACAAAGAAGAAGAGAGGAAATTCATTTTAAGATGCATAGAGGTAGATGCTGCATTTACATTGAATTTGAATATAATATAATAAAATAAAAATAAAAGTGGTTATTTTGTCATTTCAAAAGGCGTAATAATTTTTATTGATATTTGTTTTAGTTATATCAGTCCATGCCGGTTTTATGGAAAATTAAATCACAGGTCTCTTCAACTATTTCACTTATGGTTGTTGCAGCCATGTAAGTCGAAAATTTCAAATCTTCAAAGCTCTTGCCTGTTGCTAGAAATCTTAACGTGACTGCAAGTCGATCCGCCGGTGAAATGACCTTCCTCGTAATCGTATCCTGATTTATTATAATTGGTGAAACTAATGCAACTAGGTGTTGAAACAGTTGTTCATCCATTCTTAAAAAATGTTTGTAATCATCTGGCTCACTGTTGAGTCCTCGAAGCAATTCCCCATATCCATGACTCGTACGTCTATTTACCAGCTTTATGTCCACACTGTTCTTTGCCTTCTTCTTTTCCTCTTTTGATTTGCTTCTGCATCTGATTTGGTGAGCAGATACGATTAGAACTGGTAATCCATTCTCCTTGACTGCATAATTGAAACTGACACTTTATTGATCAATATTATTGAGTAGTGTGAAGGCTACCGTTTTTTTACCATATATTATATCAATAATATTGCTTGAATAATATTGACCGTGTAAAGTAGGCTTTATACCATATATTGCGTCAATAATATTGATTTAATAATATTGATCGTATAAGGTAGGCTTTGCAGTCCACACCAATGTAAATTATAAACAGGGATATACCTAAAGGAGAGGCTACTTTTATACATTACATATTTGAGTGAAATCAACCAAATTAATGTTAATAAACTATATTTAGTACATAGATTAACAGCAATGAGATACTTAAATCATATAAACGTTATGATGAGTTATGGAGATATGATGAACAAATTGTACGTTTTTAGGGATGCATGTTCCAAAAATAATGAGTCAGTTTTTTTGATTCTTCAGTAATCCCCAGGGTCAACTAAGGAGGGTGACTCTTCACCACCTGAATTCCAATCGGTGAATGCAGAAGGTGGTTGAGGACATTCCATTCGAGTACAATTCTACTATATAGCAAAAAAATCTGAATGACATACTTCCATTTGACCCAAATCAAATAAAACACGGTTGAGATAATTTTTAACCAAATCAATAATGATTATTATCTATCTATCTATTATTATTATCTATTAACTATCGATGTTAATAATTCATATAGTTCATATAGTAAAATGAAAACCCATTGTCAATTGTTATTTTCAAATATAGAAAAGGTTATTTTCAAATATAGAAAACTCACATTGCCCGAAGGACAATATTGTATTAAAAACATGGGAATCATTTTGTCATCTCGTTGAAGTATTGAGAACTCATACAGTATTTGAGAATACTACAAATATTGACCTGGTTTATTTGCATTGTATTGTATATTCATATGAGGAACATGGAATATTCTTAGAGAGAACATAACCTTAACTCATTTGATCAGTGTTTGATTTTCAATTTTTGGGTTTATAAAAGAAATTTTAAAAGTGTATAGAGAAAAATCGGCTTCCATCATCTAGTGCTATAGGCTGTGGAGTGAAACGTTACACATAGATATGAGGACAAAACGAGTTTGGCCCATATTCCTGAGCGTGAATGTAGCTCAGAGACAGTTGCAAATCTATATTTTGGAAGTAGAAGGTAAGCATCCAATGACACACATAGATTACCTACCTATGTTGTAGATGCTAAAGTTGTTGTTTGGTTGTTTATTAGCATTATTGCTTCAGAAACTGAACTAAATGCTTATAGTATTCTTAAATTTATTAGTATTATAAAATTCAGCAATTATTACTATAATTCAGTAATATATTTTCTAGTAATTGATCATTAAGAAACATTTTTATTCTTCTGTAATTATTAATAAAAGTGAAAGAATTTATAGCACAAGATAGGAGAAGCTGGAGGTTAGCGTCCAACCAGTCTTAGGACTGATGACCTAATGATGATGTGAAAGAATTTAATATATTCCTGAAAGTTCACACGAATTTTGCTAATGAATAAATTAGTGATTACATAATAATATAGCGTTAAAAAAATTCGATGCTGAAAGATTAATTTCAAATTAAAGATACGAAGAGATTCAGGAAGACTTTTTTTTATAAATACTACCAATTAGTAATTAAACATTACAATTTTTTATATATACAAGGCCAGTCAACAAGATTGCAAATATAGTGAATCATAGTTTAAGAAGCAAAGATAATCGTGAGTCTCGATAATACCAATGGCGTTTCTTATTATTTAAATAAATTACATCACGATCGAAGTAACATTTACGAAAAGGTTCAATCTTGCAAAACCAATGAAATACAGGTATTATTATTAAAAGGGCTATTATGTTCAGAAATAATGTGAGAATGCTGACTTTTCTTATAACTAGGTACAGCAGAAATTTATTTACTTCATATCGCTAAGGATAAAAAATATATAGTTCTTTTTTTATATGCATGATATAAAATTTATATTGCAATAATTGAACATGTTCGTTAAAAAATCTATGACAAAGAGTTATAGTGATAATGCGATTAAAATAAATTCCTTGATTATTGTCTAATATATTTATTATTCATTTCATCGCTATTTGCCAAATAAAAAACTCTCTTATCTTGCCGATAAACGGAACAGTCTACCTGAGCCTAGCCATAAAGACAAGCCACGGTATGAGATAAGAGCCGTTTGGGATTTTTTATTTCGCAAATAGCGATGAAATAAACTATAAGTATGGTTTTAGACTGCTTAATAGGATTTTTTAGTAGACCAATAAAGGTATGTATGTTCATTATTCCTTTTAAGCAAAATATGGCTTTATTAACAAATATAGAGCTATTAACGTTTATAGAAAAAGCATTCTATTAGGATTATTATTGATCTGTTTTATTGCAAATTGAAAAAACTGTACGTAATTGCTAATTATTTTTGGGGGAGTTCCATTTCTCGCCGATTATGGGATATCCTCGTCACTATATGTAATATTTTCCTCCTCAGATTAGAAGAAGTCTTTAGGAGAAGCAAGTCGATTTTGGTATGTATAAACTTTACAAAAACATACCTTTCATAAAAAATAACATACATCAAGCTTGTGTACAATTCTGTAAAACAAATTTTACGTGAATTATCTATTTTTAAAGAATATCTAGTGGGGATAAATATATTTTCATTGTTATTACTATCTGCAATATTTTTCATTTACTACAATCTTTTTTCATTATCGCCATAAAATATTTTTGTATGTATCTGAATGAACCTCCTTCTTAATAAGATTTGGTATCTTATCAAGAAGATTATTTTGATAACTTAGAGTTCTAATATACGATCTTCTCTCTCAGGTCTTATAAATGATGAAATTATTGGAATGTTTCGATTTCATTGATTAGGAATAATAATGTGATGACATTTTATTGCAAAAATTTAAAATTTCTGTATTTTAAAATAAGTAATATAATATTTAATAAAGCCAATGACAGAAAATATATAAGAAAAAATATTCAGCAAACTTGAGATCATCTAGCCATTGTATTAATTATACAGTGGGACTCAAGTGTGTTAAGTCAATTTGGTCATCATTTCTTTACTTCTTAAAGGATCAAGATAAAATTTAATAGGCTTCACAGTAGTTTTACATCTCCTTATCACGTTTCTCTAACTTTTAATTGGAAGTGGCCCGCAGATTACTTATGCATATTTGCATTTCAGAGCCCTGAAATAATTATACATGATATATCTAATGATACATCACATTATAGAATTTATCTACGTTCTTATTTGTATGATAATTATTTGATTATTGAAAAAATCAAAATTTTATGTTCTACTTATGTTTTGTCTACCTATATTCCATTTGGAATATAAATTAACAGATAAATTTAGTACAATTAGTACAATTTCCTCATTATGATACTCGTATATCGTAAAAATAAAAGAAATATGAGACAATTTGAAGTAGGGTGTGGCATATCAGATTAATATTTAATATACTCTGCAAAAATTGCTAATGATGTAAACAATCATGAAAATAATGATTACATGCAGAATGGGTTCGGTGGAAAACTGATGTGAAAATATTAAATTTAAAACAGCGGAAGTTATTATTTAAATTAAATGAAAACATTCTTTTTATGTATGATTTCCTTCCTTTTATCTACTATTTTTCTATGTGCAGATTGTTTATGAATGTTCTTCCAGTAATACCTACGTATATGAAGCCTGTCCAAACTCTGTGTTGCTTCTGCAGTGTTCCCTATTTTTTGTACTTAGCTTCTATTATCTATACAATCCTTGAATATATTTTTTTACTAAACTTTCACAATTGTTTTTGACGTCACATGAAGAAATCATATAAATTAACTTGTCTATTAAATTAACTTGTCTATCTTGAAAATTGAACAATGTCTATGAAAAGGGAAGAAATTCAAACATTTTATCGTCACAAAATGTTGTAATAAACATAACCACTCTTTGTCGATGTATTACAATATAATATTGTTAAATGTCATCATGATATTAATTGCAAGCAAGTGCAATAATAATCGTAGTAATTATATAATAAAATAGACGCAGAAAGAAACTGTTATACAGGAATAACTGCCTTTCTGAAATATTTATTAAAAATTGAAAATAAATATGCATGATATAAAATATTATGAAGAAAAGAAATGCTATACAAACTTTCATAGACTTCGGAAGAGCTCTAGATGTGAATTACGAAGTTCACTAACTTGATCTAACAGAAAGGGTTAGTTCCATTTTAAAGTAAATATCCTATATTTGGAAGAGCGGCATGCCCCATAAATATGTAAAAGTTAATTTTAAAACGTATAAAATATGATTTAAAATCACACTAACAGTGAATGGTTTGTGATCATGCAATTTAACAATCACCAATTATGTGACTATCACCAAATGTGATACTTAACATATAAATGAAGACATAAATTGTGTTATAATGACTAGAATTTAAAATATGATACGAACTTGACGATAGTTTGATATTTTCAACAAGGTTTGGTTTTGTCGAAGGTATTTTTTAAAGTAGTAATTTTTTTATAGCAAAAATAATACCTACATATGGTAGTAGAAAGAAATACATATATTACTTACCAATATACAAAAATAAAACGAAAGCTCTAGGACACTTTTAAGATTTCACAGGTAGGTGAAGAAATAATATACTTAAAATTTTACTATTTTTATTAAGTACTTGTCAGTCTACGATCACTTTTCAGTACTTGCCCCTTTTTATTTCTATATTTTTCACATATAATAAAATAAATATAGCTGAATTAATATTAAACAAACGGCAACAGACCCCAGATATTTGTATTGAGAGAATTAAAAGAAAAACAACGGGAAAGCATTTGCATAGTAAAAAGTTTACCAGAACGATATAAAAAATCAAATACTAATTTTATAAATAACAAATATTATAGGCACTAGAGATCTTAAATTAAAATTTGTTCTATATACATTATAAAATTTAATTCATTTCTAAAATAACCTATGACTGTTTGAAGCTATAACTGAAGCCATCTGGAGACCTGTTCAGGGATAGTTTTCCAGGTGGATAAAACCTGTGCGGTGCTGGGGTGGTCGAGTGATATTGTTGGGGAGGTTGATACTGATTCTGAGGTTGGTACTGAGGTTGAGGTTGATGTTGTGGTTGGGGCTGGTATTGAGGTTGAGGGGGAGGTTGGTACTGGGGTTGCCTATACTGAGGTCTATAGTCATTTTGTGGGGGTGGGTTATACTGCGGCTGAGGTGTATAATTCGGCGTGGGGGCGACAGGCAAAACAGTTGGTAGAGGTTGTGGAATACCATCTCCCACAGCCATGAATCCATGTTTACCAGCAGTGAAGCTGACGGTGTGCCTCTGGCCGTTCGGGTCAACATAAGAATATGTACCACGACGAGTACCGTCCGGGGAACTTTCTTCTTTGTAGTTCACACCATCTTCTTGTTGATATTGTGCGCCGAATCTACCATCACCGCCGAGATATCTGTCTTCAGCTAAAATTGCAGCAGTTCTTGGGTCTCCGTGATAGCCTTGACCGAAGGCAACTGCTATTATAGCGGACAGTACTACCTGAAAAGAAGTAAACATTTACATTAATAAAATTCATATATATCAAGAAAAATAAAATTTAAGGTATCAATTGCAAGTGAATGGAATTGAATAAATTATTTGAAATTTCTGTTTTACTACAAAAATGTTTCACTATAAAACTAATTTAATTATCCTTATCACTACTTGATGATGTAATCTTGTAAGAAGCTATTAAATTTTATTAAAAGTCATGGTTACATGATATGGGAAATATTTGACGGCATATGGAAACACGTCTCTCAGTGTAGTTCAGTATAATTTTATATCGGTGGTAATATTCTAAATGTTATATGCTCTAAATTATTAAATATTAATAGAATTTATTAATTTAATATCATTACAATTATTAGCATAATAATAGGTAGAAATTAAATGTAAATATTTAAAGAAGAGATACGCTATTCTGTAGGTAGTTAAACAGTATATCTTAAAGTAATATGCAATAATTTTGCTTTGTTTTGTAGCACAAGTAGAATGAATGTATCAATAAAAATTATAGTATATTCTGAATCACTTTTGATATTAAACACAATTATTTAGAAAGTAAAAGGGCGCGCTCGAACAAAGAAATAACACTGTGTAAGGTGAACTAGAACCGCTGAAACCGAATCCTTTCTCTTTCAGTTAGTCCACGTGAGGATCACTGTATGTTATTATGATCATGATGAACGAAATGCTTCCCTAAATTCACTATTTTCACTTTTTGATGGTATTATTTAACATTTTTTTGTTTTCTTTTCTTTTTTTTAAATACTCACTAATCTCAACATGATGTACAGCGGTGAAGTCTACCAAGGAGGCAAACTATAACTACTGCCCCCCTAAGCTCTCAGTTTAGTTTTATACCTCGCGCCAACCTTGGTTGGTACGACCCTGGAACACTCCCTGAAGAATCTGGTATATGTTGTGAGGGCTTTGTCGCACAGACGAGATGCGGCGAAAATCGAGCTGAACGTAGTTTACCATATTTTTGGCAAAGATTTGCGAGAATAGATTTGTAAGGATTTATTTAGGAAAGTGGAAATATGTAGAAAAGTACACGAAAATGTTTTTACGAGTAGTCTAGAAATATGTTAAATACCTCTTATTTTAGAAGGTGAAACATTAACTACTAAGAAAAAACTATAAAAAACTTGTGTACTTTCGTTTCAGACATATAATGTGGCGTGAAAAATTTTTTTTGTGTCTTGATTAGGTTTATTTTTAAATCATTCTTTATTAATCTTAGTAAAATTAAAATATTAGATAATTAAGTAATGTTTTCATAACATAAAAGTCTTGATGTAATAAAAAGGACAACTGATGCAACCAATATGTCATTTTGGCTAAAACACGAATGACAATGTTAATTTACTTCATTGTACATATTTCTCGTCTTAAACAGACTTAAATATATGTTAAATATAGTATACAGTATGATCAAAAAGTAATGAATGTCTTTGATATGTAAAAAAAATGTAGAGACTATTCTCAAAGGTGGTACACATTACATCCTTCTCATGTTATTTTAATTGTTCTGATTCACCATTTTTAAATAGTAACGAGTACTCTTCTTTAATGTAAATGAAATATTTATTTTTTTCGAATTCTTTTTAATAACTTCGTTTCTATTACTGCCCGGAAGGGCACATGATTGAAGTGAATTACTCATGTTCCTGGAATTACGTAAACTAAAAGGATATGTAATGTTTTTCAGCAGGGAGAACTGTACAAATCTGACTGGTTTTTTCCTTGAAAAACATAGCACACTTACATATTAAATAAATGAAATGTTTATTATATTTAAAATCTTTTTTTAATAACTTGGTGTCTATTGATGCCTGAAAAGACAAATGATTGAAGTGAATTATATTCCTCGAATTATATAAATTAAGAAAATATATACTGTTTTGCAGCAGGGAGAATTGTACAAATCCCACTGGTTTTTTCCTGGCAAAATATAGCACATGAATATATTTTGTTTGTACATTATATTGAAGGTATATATACATGAAACTAAAATGCAAAGCTTGCCGCTTAGGCCCTAATTATAACAAAATATTGTAGCCTAATCCTCCAAATCCTTGCAATATTTAAGGGAAAGGATGGATTATCATTCATCTAACTTTTCTGCGCTTGACAACAATACTGACATATATTTAAGACTTCTCAGCTATTTATGTCAGAGCTATAATCAAAATGTAAACGGAATTTTGTCTCAAATTTATAATTTTCAAAATTCAAAGACATATCTAATACCGAATAATAATACCAGTTATATGCATCTCATTTTGATGCTAACAATTTTATTAACACAACTTCATTATTTAATTTTTTTATATATTCTTTTATAAAACATATCCGTTTTCGCCGGCGACACACCTTTATCCTTAACTTTTAATACTGCAATTTTTCACGCTGCAATATTGATATGCGATTATTATTTTAATTAATTATAGAGTTTCTTAGCAAAAATATATGAGAATTAATAGTTGATCCTAAAAATGTCTCTTGGTTTGTTTTATAAATTATATAGTTTATTTATTATATAAAGATATGGTTTGTTTGTTTAGAAAATAAATTTGTGGATTACTAAAAATTACCAAAAAAAATTGTGCAATTAATTATTATTCTAAAGATAATAGACTTTTGTACCGAATATTTTATTCACATTTGTAGTAGGACACCCTATTAAGTTTTAGAAAACTGAAAGTAGTTAGGAGAGTAGAAAGTAAATGTTTTATTTTTGACTTTTCTCCCTTATGCAAATAAAATAAATGTCAACGTCATGCATATTTAAAAAAATATATATAATTCTTTTAATATTTCTCATTTATGTACTTTAGAGGATAAAATTAAATTTATACTATAATTTCATTTTATTTTGATACTTCATGCAATCTAATATTTACACATATACAATGAGTAAGCAAAGATGTGTCCCGTCAATTGTGTATTTTAGTTTCACATTCCTTAAACTAAATTTCATGTATACAAGGTAATATAAACTGAAGATAATTAAATTTCATGTTTAAGTATTCGTATTCAACATATTACATCTTACTCGTATATCTTGCGATGAAGTAAAGTAGGTATATATTGATTATCTTAAGTAAAACAACAATCAAAACAAATCGAATAGAATAAAAAAGTTCACACCTACCTAGCATGTTGTAGTTTAATAAGCACAATATAAAGCATTTGATTCAAGAAATTCATACTTATATTCATTAATTTTCATGAAATATATTGTTATGAAGATAATTTCAACAAAATACATTGGGTCAGGGATTACAAATGATGGAATTGTGATAAGACGAATCTTTAATGGAGCATCGATGGGACATAGGTGTTTTAAACACATCCGAGATGGGTTAATACCAGTATTTAGTTCAAGGGAACTATGCTCCCTCTAGGTAATAATAAGTCTTACCTTATCTACAAGATTATTAGTATAATTAAAAATTCATTAATAGTCCATGGCTTGTAATCCCTTATATACATGAAATGATTGGATAGATGTTATGTAACAGAATATGTAGAAAGATATATGGCAATATCTCTTATCTAACAATTTTAGCAAAATCATTATCCAAAATAATGTTGTAAGTATAAAAAATAGTAGAGAAATGATAAGTATTTATTCATATATAAATAAATATAAATAAATAAAAGTTCATTTAAATATAAATAAATACTTCATTTATTAAAAAAATGTCCATTATTTTACCGAAGATTTTGAAGTATTTTATGAGATAATGCATACTAAAATATTATCGATATTTCAAAGAGTCATAATATATGTTACTTTAATAGTAAAATTAAATCGTGATTTTGTCTATACCATTTGGTTTGAAATATTATCTGGTTTCCACTTTAATATTAATATACAGCGTGTAGCTGTGCAACAGCAGTATTCATAATTTTATTATTAGGGGTTTCTTATTTACCATATTAGAGAGAGAGAGGGTGTTTTTTTTTTAGAGAAATACGAATAAGGATGACTTTATTTTTGACATAAATTTTAAAATTGTTTCAGAGGTCCTCCAGTAACCACCTGATATTAACCGGCGTCCATATAAACACTTTGTATGTATTTAAATGTTCAATAATTTTTAGGGGACTCATATTTTCTACTTGGATTCGAGCTCGTTGCCTCAGATCCTACTACTGCATATGTAAGGAAAAAGTCGTTTCATTAAAAAATGATAAACTTTAGATACACAGTTTTAAAACCTTAAAATAGACTTTTCCATATGTAGAACATCTCTATCTCCAAATTGAATGGCCGAGAAATAATAAACCAACACATAAAATGCAGAATATGTGTTTTATGCGTCAGTTTTACTTTTTTCATTGGCGATTGGTTCAGTGCCGTATCAATACGTTTGTGATAGAATGAAATTATTTTCTTTTCTCATTCATTCGTATACGATACAGGCCGAATATATGTTTCTTCGTTTAATGCAAAATCGACAATTTTTTCTCAAATAGTCCACTATCGTACTTTTTAATGACCCATGGACAGGATGGGGTGTGTTCTATCCCCTCAAAATCAATTGGTGTCATCTGAGAGACATCTCCGATCAGAATCAGTCAAAACGCGATCGATCCGACACGATTTAGTTGGGTTATCGTACTAAGAAGTTTAAAATTCCGACGACAACGATAAATACAAACACACAGACAACATTTTTAAAAACCAATTTTTGGTTTATAGGCCGAAAAACGAAAAATAAACGCTAGAAAATTTTTTTTTCCATTTTTCTTTACACGATTACATTACTTTTCCACTCTGGTATAGTTGACTGCGGAAAAGTCAAAGGAGCCTCTAATAGGAGTTATCTCAATAGTTACAATACATTTTTATTTGTCAATGTAACAGTACGAGTATATAACTCGTATATTATAATTTTAAGTTTATTACAGTCTATCTCATTAACGGTAAATAGCAACCCCTAGTATGATGTGACATTCTTGATACCGTCGGTGTCGGACTCTAAGAAATTAACTAACTTTAGGAAATTATTTTTTATAAAAAGTTAATGTGACAAGACGAATGATGACGTCACACCTGAAATACAAAATAATTTAAAAAAATAAATTTTTCTCAGTCAATGTTGTTTTAAAAAATAATGTTTTCGTTATTAAATGAATTTTTGGAAAACTCTGAAACACGCCATTGTGAATACTGTACGAAAATCATAACGCTGTATATTACTGCTGGCATTGATATTATGCGGAAACAGTGATTGTAAATAATTAATTACCCTTGTTGGGGTTCGGGTCAAACTTTTCAGATATTTCATTACTTTCTTACTCTCCAGTTTACTGAAGCCAAATTTTACAAAAACATACTTTTTGTCCTTTTCGTGGTACATACTTTGGTCAGGAAATTAATGTAATCAAAGAATATTATTACCATATTTACGACATCATTATTTTCGAATTACAACAGAAAATATAATATAACGTTCGAATATTCCTTAACCAGATTCAAATAATAATAATGGTCTTATATTACTCGTACATATATTACAATAAAATTTGAAGTATTTAATGAAGAAATAATACATGCTAAAATATTATCGATATTACCGATGTGTCTGCAGTATATTTAAGTCTAAATTAATTTTTAAATTAAATAATAAATCGTTTCACTATATTTCAGTTTGCTAAAATTTTAATAGATAAATTAAAACGTGGTTTTGACTCTAACATTTGGTCTGTTATGGTTTGTAGTACTCATTTTGATGTTAATACATTGCGTGATGATGAAGTTTTGCAAAATGCTCATAATTCTGTTAAACAATTTTTTTTAAGCATGCCACCTTCTCTATTTACTAAGCGGCTGTCTTCGTGTGTGTGTCACGAAGTTTTTAGATCGATGTACGAAATGCTTTTCGTTCGAATTTCGGCATTTTGACAAAATCAATATGGTAAATCGACCCTTGCGAACACCGTGGTAACTGATCCGAGGCCTCCAGAGGCATGCTCCGGAGGTGCCTTCGATATGAGCGAGGAGGCGGCGCAATATTATTGCGATTTGCTTACTCGTCATTTATTAAAAGGCCATTGACTGACGTACAAATTTTATTTTCTGTGTGTTTGAGTTTGATTATCTTTCTTAAATTGCAATCCCCTCATTTTACCTCGTAACGGTACTCCATAGCAGGGGTTTGTTACTTACCGTTTTATAGAAATATAGGGTATTTTTTTAGACAAATACAAATAAGGGTGACTTTATTGTTGACAGAAATTTTAGTTTTTCAAGAGGCTCTCGACTAACAATCTTATATTAACCGACATCTATGTAAACATTGAACATTCAATTATTTCTGGGTGACTGATATTTTCTATTTCGATTCAAACTTGTTGCCTCATATCCTACTAATATACGTCTAAGGGAAAAAATCGCTTCTTTAAAAAAATACAGCATACTTTAAAAATGTTCCTGATAGGAGCTATCTCTATAATTTACACAGTTAATACATTTTTATTTTTCAATTTAACGGCATTCTATAATTTTAAGTTTAACACACTCGTATTTTATCAATAGTAAATAGGAACCCCTAATATAATGATACTCCTGATACGGTCGTACTCATAAATCCTTGATTTTTATTAAAATACATTAACGTTAAATTAATATGGGTGATGACGTCACAACACAACTCAAATAGAAAATCTTTAAAAACATAAAATTTTCTCAGATAATGTCTTTTTAAAAAATAATCTTGGCGTGTTTCACAGTTTTCCAAAATTCATTTAATAACAGTATTATAAATATTGTATGAAAATCATCATGCTGTGATATTACACTTAGTATTGATATTATACTGAAACAGTGATTGTAAATAATTACTTATCCTTATTAGAATTTGAGTTAAGATTTTCAGGTATTTCATTACTTTCTTACTCCCCAGTTTAGTGACACCAAATTTTACAGTAACATATAATGTACTTTTCGTCCGTTTTATCGTACATACATACATTTTAATGAAATTCATGTAAAGACAAATTATTATTACCTTAATTAAGACAGAATTATTTTCGTATTACAAGAGAAAAATATAATGTAACGTTTGAATATTCTTTAACTAGATTAAAGTAATAATAATTGTGAGATTATTCACGTATATGTATATTACAATTATTACAAAGGGAATTTTAACTAAGGCCTTCTCCTCAGCATATAATCCATTAATATGGAGGTGAACTAGTGACATAAACTACACACCTGCACATCATAATTTTTTATAAATGTACTGAATGCTGTACCATCAGTTCGCGTATTTAATGTGACAGCATCTCCATAAAAGGAGATATGTATCTTTCTCCTATAAAATAAAAATAGTGCCCATCATACAAGATGTTTAATTTGTTCTGGGTGAGTACCAACTTTGTTATTTCAAATGACAACATATTCTTATCATTTTTGTGTTTTCTCGATGAAAAATAAAGGGTATATTGTGTTGATACTCCTATGAACATATCAATGGTTCTCGAAATATTTGGTTTTATAGATTTCTTTTCTGGATGTTCTCATCACCTATGACTATAATAGTTAAAATTTACAAGTTGTGCCAAGCTCCGGTAATATGTTATTTGGTTAAAGAGCATCGGATTTGGTCATCAACAGTGATAACGCATTGAAGTGTATATCCTGTGATATAGAGGATGCGAAAACGGTCTTACCTAATATTATAAAATACAATGTGGGAAGTGTTCCTTATTTTAAGTGGAAAACCCTGCATATTAGTATATAGTCAGGTGTGCAACTGAAGGACTTACACATTTTCGCCTAGCATTCCCCATAACTAAAATATATCTATTATTTTTAACGTAGAAACTGATAAAAAAAGGAATCCTCTCAAGAAATAATTGAACTTTTTTTTTTTTGGTCAGATCTATATAATGGATATTTGGACATCTTTATACTGTAGAACTTAAAAAATTATATTGTATCGTAAAAAAGAGAAATATACACTTTCTTTTTAATTTATGTATACTTCTTAGGACATTACAATCTGATCATGAAAGTCAGGTGGGGTCAATTTGATCTAACTTATAGTACTACTTAGAAAACTTAGAACTAATGTCGTACTCAACAGTATTCTTAGATTTCTAATAAACTAGGTACACTAAAAAACTAACGTATACACTAAGGCGAAGAATGCTCTTCTCTGTCACATCACTCAACTAACTTGAAGAGCTTGATTCTCTTGAGTCTCTTCTTGTCAACCCTGCGTTGTCAAAGAGCTGGATCACCTCGACATTAGCATGTTGGAGGAGTCATTGTTTATGACTCCTGGCAATTTTGGATCTGGCTTGTTCAACAGTATCTATACCCGAGTCCTCATAGGACGGATGTATGTACCCGGTACATCTACAATGTTCCTTAGCACATTATTCTGAAATCTTTGAATAATTTGTACATTGATCTGACTGGTACAACACCACAGCTTAATTCTATAGGTCCATATTAGTTTAAGTATCTGCTTATATAACATAAGCATATTATAAATAGTTAGAATGGACTTTCTTTCAATCAACCAGTACATTTTTCTATATTTAATAATAATTTTTTGTTTATTTTTGATATGGATTTTCCAGCGTAGCCTAAATCCACTTTCTTGTTCAATTGCAAATTTTGTTGACTGATATCTGCAATTTTTCTGCTGCTTCTTCGTAGTCATTACCTACTGCTAATATAACAGTATCATCTGCAAACGTTGCTATGGTGTCACTTCTGGTCTAGGAATATCACTTGTATAGAAAAGACATAGAATAGGTTCCAGAAGACACCCTTGCGATACTTCTGCATTAATTGTCTTAAGCTCAGAATAGGCTCCTTCTTGCTTAATTATGAAATGTATTTTTAAGATGTAGGATTTCAGAATACCAGAAAACTGTTTAGGTAGATACATCTTCATTTTATATTTTAGACCTTTATGCCAAGTTTTATCAAAAGCCTGTGCCACATCAAGGAAGACTGTAGAGCAGATTTTCTTTCTTTCTAGTGATTTTTCTATTATATTTGTAATTCTGTGAATCTGATCAATTGTGAAATGTCTTTCTCTGAACCCAAATTGATATAAGGCTATCAGAGTAAGTTTCTCTAAAGCTGCAGTTACAATATGTATCAGTTTAACAATTGCTTTTGTGGGGAGATGTTTTAGAATTTCTGCAGTAAATTTATGTTTTGGAGGGTTATATAGGGCTGTGACTATCATCTCTTGATTTGTGGTTACAATAGTCCCTGCAGTAGCCTGGATTACCTCAGTTTGGTATTTTGTATCTGCAAAATGCATAAAATTTTCCTTAATTATTATAGCACTACTTCTTTTGGCGACACTTTCGGGATGGTTAATAAAATATATATTTTTTATCTCTAAATTTTATAAACAATCGTATAGTAAAATGTGTCTCTGCAACGAGACATATCTATTTTTTCTAAATCTAGGACTGTTTGCAACCCTTGCTGAAGCTGCAATTATTATTCCATTAGCATTCCATTAAATTGTTCTAAGTTCTTTAGTCATTTATTCGCTTTGGAATCGGTCACTTGGCACGATATTCCAAGTCTACTGTACACTTGTCCATAACATTTACCTTATTTAATATATATTATTTATCCAGTACTTTCTCAATACTAGGTTTTGATTGCTGTTCTGCTTGTTGATTGTTAGTAGTTCCAGAGGTTTTTCTCAGTATTTGGCTATTATAAGATCAGCTGTTGGTATCTATTTTATACTCTGGTTCTTTCCTATTATCTAATTTTTGCTGCCTATTTCTTTATGGTTGGCTAGGTAAATTTGGGTTTTTCATCCGCCTATAATTAATTTTTTGCATTTCGTTGTCTATAATTTATCCTCTATAGTTGGCAGGATACTTATTTTCACAATAAACGCATTTTGGTGAGGCATCTTTGGGTATCTCTTTTTTATGGACATATTGGACTTCCCTATACCAGGTGGACATGTTGTATCTGAGTATATGAATGTTCATTTACAGATGTACATGCACCGACTTTTATAATTAAATTATGTATACCGGTAATAAAATTAATGGCATTTATATTTAAATATTATCTGTATTGCTCAATGTATCTTGTACTTGTTTTATGGTGGGGAATATATTGTATAGTAGAGGAACTAATTAACACACATAATTATTGTATCTCTTAATTCATATTTTAGTAAAATCAGATATATCCAGTCTCTATGGTATATAACATGAAATCCATTATCCACTGTAATGGATATGTTCACATAATGGTATTCAATGGTTGCACGAGTATGATACCCAGTAGGTGTCCATTTCACGGAATCGATTGGATGTCTCAGATTGAGATCTAAGTTTATTGGACGTTAAGCTTATGTCCACATAAGCTATTGGCGTTCCTACCTTTATAACTATTACACAATGAATAAATGGAATTATATATTAACTAAGAGTTATAATCAAAACTTATACCCAGATATAGCATGTTCATATTGATTAACTTTAAGTCATTATATCAGTGGATATGTGGTAGATACGTATTAAAAAGAGTTTTAAATTCAACATTGCATATTTATAAAGTCTTATAATAATATCAGAAATACTATCTTTTGTGGTACGGTTATTTTTTTACATATGAGTTAACAAAAGTTTTGGAGTAATATGGTATGTATATATTTATTTAAAACATATTTCAAATAACGTCAACGTAAAAGAGTCTGTCGATAAATAAAACCTTATAGACAGGCTTTTAGGATAATATCTAGCATAACTTTAGCTGGGTAGTGACTCTCCTACTAGATACTTAAAACTTAAATTGTAACGCAATTCAATAAAAAGTAAAAAACCTCATGTCTCTTGTGATAGAACGCTACTGGCTGAGGTTAATAAATTGTTAGGTTCGGCAAATACAACTAGTGCAGTTGACGTTAATATTCCCTGTCCTGTCGACTATTGTTTTATATTAATGTCTCTTTCATTAATCGGGACGACTTTGTGTTGGCATATGGAAAGTGGAATTTTAAGTTATTGAAAGTTTAAGAATAAGAAATTTACACCCTCATATTTTAAAATATATGTTTGAGACTATCAGCTACAAATTGGTGGTGTGTTCAAATTTGATTAAGTTTGTATTTTTGACTCGCTGAAATGTTTTAAATCTGAGATTTAAACGATGTTTATTTACGACTTAAATGACTCTGTTACTATTCTGACGAGATAAGCGAATAGCATAATCCAAACACTAATTAAATCAACCTAACATCAAAACTTGTTTTCGAACTCTTCTGCATATTTCCATAGTGTATGCTATGCGTATTTTTATTATACATATACCGTAACCTAATACGATATATGTTCATTCCTGGTGAGTAAAATCAGTAATTTTTAAAATTGCTAAGTTTGAGTTATCGGGAAAGTGGTTTCGATGAGCGATGTATGGGCTATTATTGCATTTACATGCAGATACACTTTTCAATCGTTTTTGTTGAAAGATGTATATGCAAGAAGTATACATGTAATATGTAAATTAGGACACGCATTTTTAGGAGCACGGTCCATAGGAAGTTTAACGGCGGCTTCATCACTAGGAAATATTAACACTTGATGTGTACTAGTAATATTTTACTAACTGGTAAATACGCAGATGGTCCCAATATCCATTTGGCGGCACGGTGGCCTAGATGAGGAGTTTATTGCGGGACGTGCAGGATTGCCCTTACCCTCTCATCACTGTAGACTCGGACAGCCTCTGAAGGGAGAGTCTGCCTTTCTCCCACCTCATCCACTCCCAGTACGAGTAGCGTAAGAAGCGCTACTTGTAAACACCAGCGATGTGCCTGGCGGCGGCCGTGGGTCCGAACAAACTTCCCTTTGTCATAGCTCGTTTAATCCCGCCGCGCCGGCCGGCTGGGGCATCTTCTTGTCTTCTCATTTTCTTTCTTCATTGGCTGTCTGCCCCCGGGGGCATAATCTGACGTGTGAGTCCCGCGCGCAGCGCAGGACTCGGATGGATGTACGTTAGGATGAGTCTTGTAACTCAGGACGGAGGGTTGTCTCGGGGTTTACGGAATCCCTCACCTCAACCTTCCAGGGTCGGTAGGCAGGAAGTGTGACAATAAGGGCCCACTTCCTGTAGGTAGGTGTGGAAATGTCTCTTGTGGCGGTGCGATCCTCCCGGGTCGTAGTCAAAGGCTGCTCTTATCAGGGGATCATCGTGGTCCAACGTCCTATTGTAGAGCTTCTTCGCCTGCCTTGAATTTTCTCCATGACGGTCTTGTACTCTAGACCTCTTCTGATGTCGTCATTTATGATGAACCAGGGAACTTCCACGCCTCAGCAGCACGATGTTCCCTATGGCTTGGATTTTCTTCATGTCCGTTTTGGCAGCATACCCCCATGTCGTAAAAGCGTACACTAATTGGGGCTGTATTACTTGTTTCATGAGCAGCTTACCTAATGTCGTTTAACCAGTTGACCTAGAGCTGTAGACGGGGTAATATTGTGTGTTTGTGATAGAATAGTTTTCTTAATGGTGAATCAGTTATCGAAACTAAGGGTAAATTTCGTATACATTTAGAATTCAATGTGATTTCTAGCCGTAACATCATAAAATTATAGGTTCATAGTAAATGACAGAGTGGTTCGGCTTTAATGAAAAAGCCACCAGATACTATTTGTACAGTATGAACTTCAGACACAATCGAAAACCATGTTGTTCGGCCAGGAGACAACGCAGTGCCTTTCTATTTTTAAGTCGAAATCTCGACTCGAGGTTGAATTTCAAGTCGAATTTTGCACGAGGCTATTCACTTTCATGCCTATAAAATAGTGGTCTTCCAGAAGCTAAGGAATGTGGACCTGGGAGTAATCGCGTGAATTTTGCAGAACAATCTCTTGTAATTCTATCAGGAGAAGATGTGGAGAATCTTCCGTTTATGTCAGACGTGGCTTGTTTTTCCCGATTTGATGTTTTGTAATTACTGGATATGGGGTTACCCAAACAGACAGGTGTATTCTCCTCGACTCTCCAATATTCTTACATCAACCAATTACAAATAAGGCTGCACCGATTCATCACTCAAGAATACAGAGACTAATAGAAAATATTCGAGGTTGATTAGAATAATGTGTATAACGAATAATTAGAATAACGTAGCTCATCGTATACGTTCCATTCAAAAAATAAAACGTCATGGAATTGTTTTTGCCGTGATAGGAAACGCAAATAAAAACTTTTATATTTTTAACGTTATTTCATATCAAAAATCATCAGGTTCCTATGCCCCTCCCTATACATACTGATTTCTTAAAGGCCAACAGGTTTCTACTACACATTACTGATATTTGATATTCATTGAGTATTAATTCAGAAAATTCCTACATAATCTTGCTAATACTATTCGCAGGCAGTCGTAAATATACTGAAAGTCACTCCAGACTTTCAGTATATTTACGCAATATGAAAGTCACGGAGACGAGATAAAAATACATATTTATACTGCCACAATCAACAAAACAACAGATGATCAAATAAACTAAACAAATTACTTGTACCTATATTGATTCAAATATCTCACGTCAATGTGACAGAATTTAAGCTGCCGTGGAATTCCACAAGTGTAACACCAATGATGCATCGACACCAGTAAGCAGTTTTATTCACGTTTATGGACATAGTATTTCTCCTTTCGTTAATGTTGAATTAATTAAATTATTACTATACTTGTTTGTTTCTTTTAACGTAAACTTAGGTATCCAGAAATAGAAATACATTTAAGATAAGCAAAATTCGAATATATCAATAAATTATAATCTATAATATAATTGAAATAGACAATTGCATTATAGATATGTTATAATAGATATTGGGAGATGCGGAGAAAATGAGATATGATCTTTGAAACGGGTGTACTTTATTTATTGATCGATGTTTATGGGTATGATATGGATGTATACTAGATATACATCTTGCTGATGTCTGAATGTTCATTATATATATATATATATATATATATATATATATATATATATATATATATATATATATATATATATATATATATATATATATTTATGCTATCTGGGAACAGTTATTCAGAAGATGTCACTTTGAATTATTAGTATACGAGTATTATGTATTATGTACTACCAAGAAAGAATGTATTGAGGCATATCAATATATTTTCCTCTAATATAAGCCAAACTAATTTCCATATTTATTTCATTTTTGAATTATTTATGCTTTTAGTTGATGGAGGATTTAATCATTTTGAATCTAATTAAAGATGACCTTGCCAGATTAGGGACCAGGGAAAACCTCTATGGACCAGAACCTGCAGTGTGCCGAGCCGTCCTGAGAACTATCTCGTGTGGCCCAGTTCAATTTACCGCGACGCGCTCGCGTAGAGACCCAGATAATTCATCTGGTCTTCATACTACTCAATAGAGGACGGCGGGCAGAATGCGACTTTAACGCAATAATTTGGTTAGCTGCACCAACTAACCAAATTATTTTATTAATAAGTTTTAGTAATTATTATGTCGCGAAAATATACAAATATCTAACTTTTTTGGCAGTTCTGCAGCTCTGCAGCACCTATACACCAGCCGCCCCTGTCTCAGCTTGTGCTTATATGCATCCAGGCTACTATGGTGGTCCGTTATGATTCCCATCAGGGTTCTGACTTTATGCCTGTTCAATTTAATGAATTCTTGGTTCCATTTCTCAATCTCTGAGTATTCGATGAAGAGTTTGGTTATTCGACAACCCGTTACTCCTCTCTATCTTTTATTGTGCTGGTCTCTTGCCCAGCCATTGATGCGGTCTCTGATCAGATTCCGACTTATTCCCACTGCAGGTTCTGGTCCATAGAGGTTTTCCCTGGTCCCTAATCTGGCAAGGTCATCTGCAATTAGATTCAAAATGATTAAATCCACCAACCCCTTCAAGAAAGCTGCTTGGAATCCTTCACCGAGAAGCCCCAATCAGCACGACTCCATCTTCGAGTGCGAAAAGAGAAAGTCACGGACAGAAGATTCCTGAGACCAGAGACAATGTTCATCGGTCTGATCTTCCTGTAAGTACCTTTCCAATTTCATAGTTATAAGTCCCGTCTTTCCCTAACAACGTATTCTCAAATAAAATAGGTATAAAAAAAAATAATTTTTTACATAGGTATTTAATTGTGAAATTATTTCAAATTAATTGCACCTATAAACGTTTATTTTATTAGTGAGAGTACGGTTAAAACCCGACTCCACGATATAATTTAAAATATTTCATGTCAAAAGACCTCGTAAATATTGAAATAATTCCAAGTTCTGCAAAAAGCAAAACAAAAAGTTTAAGAAAAAAACCTCTCGTCTCTCAAGACATACCTGTCGAGCTTATCACAACCTCGACTTCGCAAATAAATTTACCTGAATCGGCTATCGAAACAATTCGCTTAGAATTAGGTGAAATAAGTTTAAATTTAAATACCAATAACACATTAAAAATGGCTCTTTCGATCCAGGAGGTCTCTGAAATGTTGAAAACTCTTCCTACTTTTGGCCCTCACGACAATTTATCGCATTTTATCCAAAATATAGATAATGTGCTCGAAATATTTTCAAAGTTTCAACTGTCAGAATTTCAACATTCCTTTATTAAGTTAGGCATTTTAAATAAATTGCGCGGACAAGTTGTTGATGACGTATCGCAAGAACCTACCAATGATTGGCCTCAAATTAAAGCTGCTCTATTAAAATACTACGGTAATCACCAAAACGAGAACTTGTTATACGCCCAATTAAAAGGTTGTAGACAACACCTTAACGAAGATATCACGCAATTTTATCATAGAGTTGTTAAATGTAGGAACGCCTTAAATAATCACGCACAGCTATATTCCTCAAATATAACAGAAATTGAATGGAAAAGGTCACATATTGCTAAAATAACCTTAGAACAATTCACATTAGGTGTTAGAGACCCGTATTTCACCCTATTTACTTATATACCACCTGGTACTATCGAGACAGCCCTCACTCGCTGCCACGAACACGACAACAGACAACATGCTCACAAGCAAATATTCGCGTACCAAAATTCAAGTTCCTTCTCGCAAAAAGTTCAACCAAAACCAGTACCAAAACAAAGCCTACCTCAACAAAACCCTCGACCTAACGTACAAAGCCCAAATACGAACCAAAATTCAAATCAAAGAACTTTCGGAGATATTAATAAACCATTACCACATAGACCTATGCAAAATAATTTTCAAAATTCAAACAATAATTTTGGAAGATCACAATTTTCTAATTACCAACAAAAAACCCCTCAAAATTACAAGCCAACGCCTATATCTGTCTCAACTATAGCGTCAAAACCAAAAATCTATAACATAGAAAGTAACACATCTTTAGAAAACGAAACATCACAATCGCAAACAAATAATTATGAATATGAATATTACGACTCTGACCAACACGAACCATATATAGACGTTTGTGACGGACAATTACAAGACACAGAAGATCAAGAAAATTTTATAATAGATGCCTCGAATCAACGAAACACCACATAATAAATATAGATTTAAATAATATTAACTCAAAACCTAAACTGCCATTTTTCTTTTTACCTGACATTAATTTAAAAATTTTAATAGACACCGGAGCTACAGATTCCGTTATTAACCCGAATCTTTTGCACCGTTTTAAAAAACATATATTTCTCGAACCTTTCGAATTAACAGGCTTACATCGCATAGTAAGATCCGACAAAAATCTTAAACTCAGTCTGTTTGAAGAATTAGGTGTCAAAAATGAAATAAAAATTAGAGTAATTCCCTGGCACAAAAATTTTGATTTGCTAATTGGATCGCACGATCTTAAAAGATTAAAAGCTAATATAGACTATGAAAATCAAATTTTAACTCTAAATAAAACTACAAGTATACCATTTTATTTTGAATTTAAATTAGACGAACAAATAAACTTTTTGTCTACCGAAAGAGACAAAATATTAATACCTACATCAATTGAAAATGGCCCTGTCTATATTCCAAGTATCAAAATTGACGAAAATCACACTATACCTGACTGTCTGACTATTACAAAAAATGGCATCTCCGAAATCCCATTTGAAAAATCACTTGACTCCCAAATTATATTTCCAAATCGCATACAGGTTATCCCTTGCGAATATTTTAATATCGAATCTAAAATTACGCAAGATAATAAAAAACTCGAATTTGCTAAATTAATACGCACTGACCATCTCAATCGTGAAGAAAGAGAAAAAGTAATCGACCTATGTCACAAATTTAAAAATGTTTTTTATCATGAAGACTGCGATCTGTCTTTCACATCGCACGTCAAACATAATATTAGAACTGTTGATAACCATCCCATACACACTAAATCCTTTAGACACCCTCAATCAATGCAAGAGGAAATCCAACGCCAAATTTCAAAATTGCTTAGAGATAAAATCATCAGACCCAGTATATTCCCTTACGGCTCACCTGTTTGGATTGTTCCAAAAAAGGTTGACGCATCTGGAAAAAAAAAGTATAGAATGGTAATTGATTACAGGAAACTTAACGAGGTAACTATCGAGGATAAATATCCCCTACCACAAATAGAGGAAATCCTTGATAATTTAGGTAAATGCACCTATTTTTCGACCCTTGACCTTGCCCAAGGTTTTCATCAAATTGAAATGGATCCTGAGTCCATTGAAAAAATTGCATTTAGCGTAAATAATGGCCATTACGAATATTTACGTATGCCGTTCGGCCTGAAAAACGCACCTGCAACTTTTCAACGTATGATGGACCAAGTTCTAAAAGAATTTCAGTACAAAATATGTTTCGTGTACATGGACGACATCGTTATCTTTTCAAAATCACTTCAAGAACATTTCATTCATTTAAAACAGATTTTTCAAAAATTGCAAAGTGTAAATCTAAAAATTCAATTAGATAAAAGCGAATTTCTTCGTAAAGAAGTCGCGTTTCTTGGACATGTAATTACACCTGAAGGTATTATCCCAAATCCAATTAAAATTGATTCAATCACGAAATTCCCCATCCCGAAAACAACAAAGGAAATAAAGTCATTCCTAGGCCTAGTAGGATATTATCGAAAATTTATACCAGGCTTTGCGAAATTAGTCCAACCTCTTACTAAATGTCTACGGAAAAATGAAAAAATCAATATATCTGATCATGACTATAAGCAAGCATTTGAAAATGCAAAAACATCTATAACAAACGCCCTCGTACTAATTTACCCAGACTTCGAAAAGGAATTCACGCTGACGACCGACGCAAGCAACGTCGCTATCGGTTCGGTACTTAGTCAGAACAACAGACCCGTTGCATACTATTCGCGCACATTAAATTCTGCGGAACGTAACTATAGCACTATCGAAAAAGAGTTATTGTCAATTGTCGATTCTGCAAAACATTTTAGGCCGTATTTATTTGGACGAAAATTTACGATAGAAACCGATCACAACCCTCTCCTATGGCTTTCGAAATTAAAAGAACCAAACTCGCGTCTTGTTCGCTGGAAAATCAAACTGGAAGAATTCGATTTCGACATAAAATATCGTAAAGGTAAAGAAAATCACGTCGCCGATGCTCTCTCTAGAATAGAAATTAATGTAAACGAAACCGAATCTTTGATAGCCAATATTTCTGAAAATCCTCCCGTACTCGCCGATGACGAGATAGAACAACTGCTTTTGTCACCTAATAATTTACCGGAGTTTGAACCTGACGAACTCGGAGATCTACTTGGGCAGAATCAGATTGAGGATAATGGCTTACCTATGGAAATTAGTTCGGTACATAACGATGATACCGGGCTTGTTATTCCAATAACTGAAAAATCGGTAAATACCTTTAAAAACCAATTAGTCATTCAAAAACGCGAAGGCCATGTCGAAAAACGAGTAATCACAATTTTTGAAAATAAGAAACGAATAACAATCTCCACCCCTAATACTAACGAATTATTTATGGATATGCTAATCCAGTCAATCTCACCAAACGATATAACATGTTTGCACATTCCGGACCCAGATTTTAGACAACAAGTACTTAGGTTACTGAAAAATAAATTCAATAAAAGAACAAAAATTGTAATTTCGTCCATTCTATTAACTGACATACTTGAAGCTGAAAAACAGGAACAGTATATTCATAACTACCATAACCAAACTCACAATGGTATTAACGAAACATACTTACACCTTTCAAAAAATGTTTATTTTCCTAAAATAAAAGACAAAATTACCACCATTATTAATCACTGTAATGTATGTCAGATGTCGAAATACGAACGTCAACCACTAAACCCACCTTTACAAGGCCCAATGATCTACAACAAACCCTTTGAAAACATTCATCTGGACATATTTCAGTATTTGAACATGAAGTTTTTAACAATTATAGACTCATTTTCAAAATACGCCCAGGCATACGCTCTAAAATCCGCAAATACTTTATGCACACTCCTAAAATTACGACATTTCTTCAGCCACCATCACATACCGAAAAGAATTGTATGCGACGGAGGCACAAATTTTAATAATACTCAGTTTAAAGAATTTTGCCAACTCTTTAACATAGAATTGCATTTTACCACCCCTCACAACCCGAACTCAAACTCACATATCGAACGATTCCACTCGACAATAATCGAGAATCTTAGAATAATTAACCTTAAGAACCCTAAAGAGACCCCAGATAGCCAGATGATTACAGCTACCTGGATATACAATCAGTCAATCCACTCCAGCACTGGCCACTCACCTTTTTCAGTTTTATATGGTCCCTATATGCAGGAAGTTGACTTTAGCTTAACCCCACAAAATTATCAAAATTATATAGAACAAAGAAGGCGAGAACTTTTACCGTTTTTAGAGCAGATAAAAACAAAAAATCAAGAAAAGGCACAAAGTGCACTTACGATGAGAAATCGCAATAGTCAAAATATTCCACCTCTACAATCAGGTCAAACTGTTTACCATAAATCAGCAGAAAAAACTAGGCTCCCAAAAAATGCACCTATTTACCAACGAGGTACTGTAATATCACAAAAAGACAAACAAGTTCAAATCGAAACCCTTAAATGAACAATTACTACCCAACCATTAAAAAAATTAAAACCTATTAGAAAAACTGTTTCTTTGCAGGAACATCCTGACATGTCAAGCAATGATAAAAACTCCTTTCAAGACCCAAGGTTACTACCAGGAACCTCTAGGGACAGCGAAGACACTCAATTACTTCCATAAACTCTATTTTTCATACGACCTCATTCAATTGCGCGCAAATTTCGAAAACCTATCAAACGGTACATTAACTCTAATTCACAAAACCAAACAACTGGAAATAATCCCAGTAATACAAAATAAACAATCACTACTAAACATCTTAACAAGAACAAAAAATTCGCTAAATAAAATTATACATTGTAGAAATAAAAGAGGCCTAATCAATGGCTTTGGATCCGTCGTCAAATTTATATCGGGAAATTTAGATCAAGAAGATCTTGAAAACATAAACCAAAATCTGGAAAAGCTTTCAAAGAATCAACAAAAGATAAATCAGAGGCTAACTCAAACTGCTACAATTCTCTCAAAATTGACAACCTCAATATGTATAGAATTTGACAACTTATATTCAAATCAAAAACAACTAGAAAAATCAATTAAAAATTATACGTACTACCTGGACTCAATGCTAATCATAAATTCGCAAAAAGAATTGCTACTTGAATTCGAAAACCGATTAAATTTACTGATTAGAACGATCACACTAACAAATCGAGAAATACCAAATTTAGAAATAATTGACCACAACGAACTTGAAATGATAGAGGACGAATTATTAAAACATTACTCAAGGTCAATGTTGCTCTCGTACGATGAAAATCACCCTTTTGAAATCCTAGGAAATTCAAAACTTGGAATTATCTCGGTAAACGACATTCTTTTAATGGTACTGAAAATACCTATTTTAAATCCAACTACTTATAATATTTCTAAAATCTACCCTATACCGAGTCCGACAAAAACCGTTTTAATCCCCCCTGCTACCTTTTACATACAATCCCCATTCGAAGACCGATGGACTGACACCTGTCGAAGAGCTAATAACATGTTTGTTTGCGAAAAACTATTAGCCACCCAGTGCAGTTTAAAAAACACTCTTCAGTGCACTACCGCGAAAACTAGTGACTTTGAAATATATAAAGAACTTTCCAACGGACTCTTAACCAGTGTTAAAGACCGTAAAGAAATAATAGAAAAGTGTCAAAACATTATTTCAAGACATTTTATCCTAGGAAATAATGTAATAAATTCGCCATGTTCGATTATTATAGACAACACGGAATATAATTTTAATAAAAAATCGAGTTTTACAGTTCCAAAGAGTTCCACACTCAAAGGTCTACCTCAATATCGCATCAACTTGGAGTCTTCACACATTGACCAGCTGAGGAATCTCAAGGCCGATCTCCAACCCTTAACGCAAGAGACTGACCTACAAGGAATTGACTTGCATACTGGACACCTGTCCATAACCATTGTAATTATTATTATTCTCATAATCACGTCGATATTTCTCTGTTTGTACAGAAAAAGGATAAAAACCCTATTTTGTATGCCAAAAACCATAATCCAAGTTCCTGCCCAGAACTTCAAGGATCTTCAAGCCACCCTTGACGAGGACGCCAAGATCTAAGGATGGAGGAGTTATGGACCACACACTACCCTTTATCAAGGCAGTCGTTATAAGGTCAAAGCAGCATCCGCAATTAAGGAAGGCATTACAAGTCCCGCGGCGTTTAACCAAAAGCCGATTTGATATAAATTCTCATTTTTTGTAAAGGAAATTTAGAATATTGTTGTTAGCCGGAGGCTCTGCTCCATTTCAATTGTAAATAAATAGTTTTTAAAAACTTGTGTTAGTGTTAAATAAACTTAACTCAGCGTGAATTGAACTCAGCGTCACGTACTTGAGACCCCCGTTACTCCTTCCCATACGCAAATTAGTTACGAATCACAATTGATAACATAAACAACGGGTTTTTCTTTGTGGAAGTCTATAGAGTGAGGATTTAATGGTGGCTTGTTTGTCAACAGCTCAACCAACGCCCTGATCAAGTTACATGAGAGAATATAGTATCTACATAAAATTTAAATAAACTACTTAAACAATTAGTGTTGATTTTTTAAGCATTGTTAATTATCACTGATAATTAACAATGCTTAAAAAATGCTTAAAATATAAATCTGTTTATATTTGATTAATTATAATTCTTACGCCTCTTCCTTATGATAGCTTTAATGTCATTAAACTGTGTATGTAGCTTTATCCCACTCACCATATCTTTTTCCATATAGAGTTTTTCAGATTTTCCCACAAACGGAAAATCATAGATAAGATTTTGAATAACCATTTTCCATAAACAAGTAGTGTGTATAGATGTGGGATTGAGTTTCTTATTAACGCAATTTTAGTGCAACTACCGTGTAAATTCAATTGATATTATTGCTATTATGCTGGTAACTGTAACATCATGATTTCCATTATTTCAATTCATTTTTCTAAATTAAAGTTTAAATTTTAAAGTTGTACATACAGAAATCAACTTCTTTCCCTTCAAGCCTCCACTCATGCCCAGGGGAGGTGTTCCACACTCCCGTACACTTCGACTGGAGAATATGAGAAAGTGCAGCATTTTTATTAGTACGTGGGGCAATTGACCTGAATGCCCATCGTATTCTCTAACAATTTCTAATTGTTCGTTTTTCAATACATAACCCTGCAACGAAAACCTTTTACTTTACAATTGATATCTTGAGGAAAATCATTTGTGTTAAGAATATTCCATGATTATTTATTTACATTTTGACTATGGTTACTGTATAGTTTCTCTAATTAATAATTTTAACTCTATGCTTACAGTTAAAGAGTAAATACATTATTAAAAGCTCAGATAGTTAATTTACAGTTAATTAATGTAATAATGGTAAATTCTGATGTCTACATTGAATCCAAACCACAGTACATATGTATTCTTACAAATAATTGTAAGTTGGCTGTAGGAATAAAACATGTTGATGGTAATAACTAAAGTAATACATTATTGGACGACAACATAAAATTTTCAATAATCATTGAAGTTGGGAAATGTAAAGTTTACCAAAAGGTACATATACAATTTTTTTTGAAATCTCAATCAACATTATAAATTGAGGAATGTATTAATGCTTAAATTTGTTTCATCACACTCAAATTGTTTATGAAACAGTTTCTTTAACAATCACTATTCGTTTAATGTTGTGATAAAAGTCAAATTAGTGTTTATTTAGCTTTAATACATATACGAGTAAGCAAATCACAATAATATTGCGCCGTCCCCTCGCTCATATCGAAGGCACCTCCGGAGCATGCCTCTAGAGGCTTCGGATAAAAAAAGTTACCACGTTGTTTACAAGGGTCGATTTACTATATTGATTTTGTGAAAATGCCGAAATTCGAACAAAATCGAGTTCCACCGGTCCCTTCCCTGCCAAGTGGTTCAATGTTTCATAGCAATTATAGACCACTTTCCTGAGCAGATACATACCTTCTCCTGGGTCCGATTTTGGTCGGCCCCCAGAACACCGTATGTAATTGTAACTAGCTTGGCCTGGAGTGCAGTAGTGTATTTTCCGAGGGAGAAGGTTTTACCTATCACATCACGTCGCCTATACCCCCGCACCCGTTTTCTTCCCACTCTTGGCTCCATCCGTGTACCTATCTCCATTGAGCGGTAATGCAGCTCAACCCTCCATCCAGTCGGTCTTACTGCTGAGGGTGATCTTATATTTCTTGTCAAACAGGAAGTGGACACCCGTACTGTCAGAGGGCATCCATAGGACTCCCTCCTCAGTACCGTGATAAACTGTATGAATTGAATTTGAATGATATAGAAGACTTGTGCTGTAAACTTTGATTAAAATACCGGATAATAAAACGAAAAATATGTTACCTGTAGCAAATTTTTTAAAGTTGCTGCTTTCTGCTGCTTCTTTAAATATTCAAATGGGCCAGATTGAAGGCAAGTAGTAAAAGTACACCAGTTTGGTAAAATGCATCAAATTACCACAGAATATTTAAATTTGCATCATGCAGATGAATACATAGGATATTTGCCGTTGCAAAACAAAATGCTATACTAAATATCAAAATTTTTTGCGTTTGGCCGGTTAATTTAAAAGTTAAATAGCCTATAATCGACTATTTTTGCGGCTAGGTTATCTGTAAACAATGAAGAGTAACATAAATGCGTGTTTATATAAGTGGTATTATTTTCTTGCATATCACCCACTATACAGCTAAAAAAAATCAATCTCTTGTGTGAACGAGTTAAAAAAAAGAACATATAAAGAGAATGCCATAATTGCAGATAGATTTGCAATAAAAATTAAACAAAATTATCAAGCCCCAAAAAGTTAAAATGATTTTTGTTGCATTGTGTTAGGAAAACTACCTACCTACTTTAAGAATATAATTCACTTTTCCTGTATTTTTTTGCGTTTTGAGCTTTTTGTCTCTTTCAGAATTTGTCCGTAAAATCTCGAGAAGGCAATTTTTTGAAGGATGGCCGAAATATAAAAGAAAATGTCACAATGAAGAGCTTTTAAACTTTGTTATTCAATAATTTCCACCGAATGCTATAGAAAAAGCAGGTTTAAACACATTAACAGTTAAGATTAAAAATATTTAATTTAGAATTAATTAATGTTGGGAACGATGCTATATAGAAAATAAACCTTAAAACGAACTTTTCCGCACGTAGAACATGTCTATCTCACCATTGAGTGGCCGAGAAAAAATAAACCAACACATAAATGCAGAATATGTGTTTTATGCGACAGTTTTACTTTTCAAATAGTCCACCATCGTGCTTTCTCGTGATCCATGGGCAGGGTGGGGTGTATTCTATCCACCTCAAAATCAATAGATATCGTATAGTAGAATCAGAATAAGTCAAAACCCGATCGATCCGACACGATTTAATTGAGTGATCGTGCTAACAAAAAAAAATTCTCAAATAGTCCACCATTGTACTTTCTTATGATTCAAGTGTATTCTATCCACCTCAAAATCAATAGGTGTCGTCTGGGAGACGTACCCAATCAGAATCAGTCAAAACTCTATCGATCCGACAAGATTTAGTTGAGTTATCGTGCTAACAAGGATAAATTCCAACGACAACGACAATGACACACACTCGGCAAAAATTGTTTAAAAACCTTTTTTTTTGGTTTTTAGACCGAAAAACGAAAAATAAACCCAAAAATAATTTTGTTTTTTCACTTTTTCTTTACAGGATTACATTACTTTTCCACATATAGTGGAGTGCGGAAAAGTAAAAAGATGTTTTCATGAAAATGTTTTCTTCTTGGCGCGATTTGGACGATTTTGTATTTACTGTATTTTGCGAGAAAGAAACTGCCACACTGGGATATCCCGGGCGTTGTAAAAAAATTTCAAAAATTGTTCATATAGAATAAAAAGACAGGGGGGCAGCACTTGCTGGAAAGTGACAACCAGCATTTAACATGTGCTTCTCATTTATTTTTATATTTTGAAACCAACTATACTGCATCAAAAATAGTTAAAGCTGTTGTGACAAGTAACGTGGTCCAAAAATGTTCAATTATTTCTGACGCAAGGTTTTTTACTCCAGATGATGCTCAGGCTCTGTTCATAGATTGTAAGCTGTCAAAAGATGACGATATTAACTCTTCAAACTATTATTACTTTACTGAATCAACCATTGTAATTTTTATTTCATTTCAATTAAAAAAGTTAATTTTTTTTTGTAATTGTTTAGTCTAAATGTATATAATGTTCATATTATTTTTGTTATTTCAAATATATTCCTTGATAATTTATAGTTTTCGCACAATTTCCTTGTTTTATATATTGTTTTAGTTCTTGCTGTGTAATTTTGGTGGCAGGTGTAACTTTGTAGAATAAGAACATTAATGTTAAGCTTTCCTTAAACATTATTTAAAAAGTAATGTTTCCCGTTTTTTTTGTTCACATTTGAAATCACTGCAAAATTTTCAATAAGATAGGATCATAAAATAATGTTGTCAACCTAAATCGACGATTATGCCCACTGTGCGTCGGCCCTCCTAGGCCGGGAGATATAATGGATAGAAATCCTCAAACGTTGTCGTATATTACCTATGTGTAACACATTCTATTTAATAAAACATGCATTTTTAATGTGAGTTGATTTGTCTGCATGTATTTATGTACCTACTTCCTAAAATGTAAGTAAATTGGTACGGATTTTTCCGGTTTAGCTCAGAAAAACAATTTTCTCGTACTGTTATCTGATAGTTATTTAGCAACGGACTAAAATACTCGAAAAGGGTATTTTGGGATCTGAAATTGTGCCGAGAAACTAGACGTTCTTGATCGATATCAGAAAAACACATTTTGTCGATGCAGTCCCTCTACTCAATTTAGTTTTCTTTGTGAGTAACTTATTCATAAATGCTTATTAATTTCATGAAATATATTATCATTGATACTTCAAAATGAGGTACTGAGGAAATAATAAATAAAATAATATTTAATGATTGGAACCTCAAAATAAGAAACAGAGAAAATATTTTTTTGAGATGGAAAGAATGAGAAATTTATACTATATAAATTTGAAACGTATTTTAAAACAAATATGAAATCATAAAATAATGATTAAAATATCATATTTAATGTATCATGTTTCTGTGTTTACAAAAACACAATTTTTGTATATATCAGAAATATTGTAATAATTAGAAATACTATCACTTTTAAAAATAGTCGAATTGCATTTTCATCGTATAGTTACATTAAATAATTTAACACCTTAGCGTTTAACATACACGTTATTTCAAGCATAATGTTTTTAATTCTCCTTAGAAGTCGCCGTAAATGTCACTATAGGAATTGCAAATAATATTATTAAGCACACCTACATTCTTATTTATTAAAGTATTAAAATTAATATTGCAGCAACATATTTCAGTATTTAAAAATAAATAAATGAATATACGAATACGGATGCAACAAATATATAAACATTAATAAGTATGATATCTAAACATTAATAAGTATGATTAGATGTTAATAATCTAGTGACTATTTTAGTTCAAATATAATAGTTTTAGTTTGTCCAATATCATAATTTTATAAATTTCTTATCGAAATCTTAATTTGTAATATTTTTTAATGATTATTCGTTGCTAGTTTAAGTTCATTTGATAATTTTATTGTTTGCTTAAACAATAGTTCACATTTTCACTATCGATTAAAATTTATTATCTAATTGTATTAAAATGCACACATTAACGAGATTAAGGTATCGTAATTACTAGGTTTAACATAATAGCGTAGCAAATATCATATATTTCTTATAAATATGAAGGATTATATAAAAGTATATATGTTTTTATACTATTATTTAACGTCGCATCAAGTTATTTGCGTTATTGAAGTCTATCACCTAATATAGTGTAAGAACTACAGTTTTACATCTTATCCGAGGGATGATAGGTGTTCTACGAAAATCTCGCCTGTCTTTGTATAGTTTTCAAAAGGTTACTAATATGCTCGTACAAGTATAAGCGGTTAGAAAATATAGGCAAGCCGGTTGGTCACCGATCTAAGTGACACCACAGCAGTCGTTGTTTGATATTTAATACCGATTATATTATTTATGAGTTAAGTCAACTTAGGCAACCGTCTGTGCGAGTTAGTTCTTAAATAAGGCGTTGTTGCTAACTACACTATCTAGTCTGTAAGTTTAATTTTGATATTGCATAATAATAATTGAAGTAGCTATACTCTACAGTGTATTATAACCATATAAAATATCTATGTAAGAAAATATATATTTACGTTTCATTTGAAAGACTAGAAAAATGAATTAAGGAATAAGGAGGTAGAGACTCCAAAACATTCGATTGCACAAAAACATTTCTGAAATTTTCAAATACGTTTATGATACTTTCGTTGATTTCTGTTTTTATAACTTTATACATTTATTTATGTAATAAGACTAATGGAGCAAGCAGTGTTTAATTTTCCATACAGAAATTAATTAATTAATTAACCATTAAAAGAGTTGTGATGTATATAAGGTACCTAGACCAAATAAGGCCATTGCTCCCAGTAACGCCAAGTGCCTTTATTTGAGAAACGGTGAAAGTCTCAGATTGCAGCTTCCCGCTGTTCAACACGTTGTTGACGTGGAGTCTGTTGGTATAAACACGGCTTAATTGAAATACATACAGATGGCGTAGTAGACACATTCTCATCAGAGCAGTGCTGTTTTTTCTTTTACTCGTTATAAAACGTTTTCATCCAGCAATTTTTTTATCTGTATATAATCAGATAAGTATATACAGACTACTGCTGTATTTATTTACTGTTATCCAGTCATAAAAACATCTAAACCGACTCGTGACTTTTTGAGGTTAGATGTGCGTGATAAAGCCAGGGCAACTTGTTCCCAATAAAGCCAGTTACCCTTATTAGGAACGTTGGCCTTAATAGGAACACCTATTGTGCAGGATTTCTAATTAAAATTTGAACATAATTTTTTTTTTATTTCAAGGCACAAACCTACCAAGATGTGGCCTAGAAAAAGGGCATTATGGTATTGTGGCCAACTACAACAGGCTATGGATAGCGTTAAAACTGGAATGTCCATGAAAAGAACATCTAAAGAATACAACATTCCACGACGAACTCTCCGTAACCATATCAAGACAGGCAAAAGAGAGCTTGAAGCTTGGAGCGGCCTACCACTTTGACTAATTTAGAAGAAAATGAGCTTTGCTCTAGGATATTCAGATTATCAGAAGTAGGTATGCCTATTACTGCGAAGATTTTGTGTAGATCTGTTTTTTCTTACGCGGAGGAAAGAAAAACTAAAACAATTTTAATCGAAAATCTCAGCTAGCAAGTAGGAAATGGCTGAAGCTATTTCTAAACAGGCATGAGGATATCAGTAATAGGAAGGCACAAATCCTGCAAGGTCTCAAAAAGTTAATAAGTACATAGTTGACGATTACATTAAAATACTCGAATCTGTACTAGTAAAACTTAATCTAATGAATCAGCCCCATTGTATCTTTAATATGGATGAGAAAGGGATGCAGATTGACCCTCCACCACCAGCCAAATGCTTTGACTAGGAAAGGCGTTAAGAAGGTGCATTATATAGCTTCTGAACATGCAGAAAGTGCAACCATAGTTGCTTGTGGAAATGCGATAGGTCAGGCACTATCACTCATGGTACTTTTTAAAGGAAAACGCAGAAAGGATGAATGGAAAGATAACATGCCAGCAGGTACCGAAATAGAAATGACTGCCAAGGGAAGTATGACGTCAGAAATTTTTGAGAAATGGGTAGATCACTTTGCCATATACAAACCGCCTGGGGACATTCTCCTTATTTTTGATGGAGCTGTTTCACACCTAGATGCCAATATTGTCACTGCAGCTGATAAGCATAATATAACATTACTGTGATTAACCAGTAATACTACTCATGAGTTACAGCCACTTGATAAAAGTGTGTTTAGAAGTTTTGAATACCATTGGGATAATGAAGTCATGAGTTATTACACTCGGTATCCAGACAGAAAAGTATAACACGTACTAGATCTGGCGAAATTTTAAGTAAGATATATCCCAAAGCAATATCAGCAGACAATATACAAGCACGTTTTCGTGCCACAGGAATTTATCCCTTCAACCGTGATATTATTCCTGAAAGCACTTTTGCACCTAGTACATCTGAAAGGCCAGATCAAAATTTGGGAAAAGAAAGACCTTCCACAAGTGGAGTTCGTCAATCTCTGAAGAAAACCTCAAATGATGTTCCATTCGATGAAAGTGATGAGCAAGAAACGTCTGACGAAGATAATTTTTCAGAGTCTGACGATATCCCACTGTCACGATACGTAAATCAGTCATATTTACACAATAAAGAAAAGGAAAAGCACCTATTATAAAGCCAGTGGCCTATCGAGAAGAACAAGAGGCTCTGGCTGCATCTGAGCGAATTATTCTGCAGAATTCTGGGCTATCTACATCAGAAGCTAGTGGAGCGTCTAAATTAAGTTTCATGAAAATACTTTCCACACCTGACACTAAAATTGCCGCCACTGCTCAAAAAAGGCGAAAGGCGTTAAATTCTACAGCGCAAATTGTCATGAGGGACTTATTTAATGAACGCCCCGCAAAACAATAAAAAACTGCTAGCAATAAAATATTAAAGAAAACTGAGGAAAGCTGGTACTGCTTTATATGTGAAAAAGATGTAATGCGCGATATGCGATTGTGCGTAATGTGTTCACGATATGTTCATGAGGAATGCGCAGGGTTGTGTAAAGGCGATAAGGTAATTTTTGTTCGTCATGAATGTCAGATTTAGGAATATTCAATGTCTTATTTTTTTACGAATATTAAAATTATAAATATAAGTACAAATCATATTCCCTAGCTATAAGTATATGTATTTGTAATAAAATAATGTATTTAAGCACCTTTATTCTCATTTCATGATTTTTATCCAACTTTTAGCCTATGACCTTATTAGGACATAGGGGTTTCTAATAAAGCCAATAGCACTGTTTTCTAAAAAATAAATTTTAAAATATAAAGATTTACCATATGAATCACTTCAAGTGCAGGATGAAAGTAAACAAGTTCAACATATTATTAATGAAATTTAGTGAAACTTTGATGAACTATACTTAAGTTATAGCCTGTTAAACCTTAGCGTGGCCTTATTTAGTGCAGGTACCTTACCATATACTCATGGCTCTATTAAATATGATTCAAATATATTTTATGTCTAAGGATAGCAGTAGGAAAACATAACATATAGGCTATATGTATGGATGATTATTTTTAAATAACAGAAAAGATTATTATATAGAAAATATTTACAGTTATAAAAGTTTAGTTTACAGTAGATGAAGATGAATGAAGGAGTACATTACTCCCAAGAATAAAACAAAATTCTATATATCTAAATCTACCCATCTACCCACCGTGAGTACAGCACCAGTGGTATTACACTCGGGCAACTCTGCGGCAGCCCAGATGACATCACATATACAGAATGTTTGAATTAATGTAGCTACAAGTAATTGATTGCAATTTACTTTAACTTTGCTATTGTGTGTGACTACCTACATACTATTCATTTCATTCAGTATTCAAGTAGGCGGCTCTATTTATATCTACTACGAATTATTAAAAAAAGCTCACCTCAAAATTAGAGACCGTGTTTATGTACATTATATAATCGTATTTTTGCTGAAGCAACAGTATCAGAAAGCTAGTGAGTATAATATTAATTGTTACATAAAAATGTCCATTCGATGGTCCCTCAAATTACCGTGGTATTGCGTTGGTAAACTATCTTACAAAATTCTTCACTAACATGTTACCATCAAGATTGAAATTGGAGATTGAAATATATAACATTTCTGAGTGTCGAAGAGTGATCGAAGAGGTTTTACAAGGCGAAAAATGTTTCAGGTCTAATAGTGTTCCTGATCTTACTATTAGTAATATTTATTTTAATGTTATTATATGCTGATGACTTGGTTATTATAGTTGAATCTGAAATAAATTTATGTAGAAATATCAATTTACTACAAACGTATACTTTTAACAAAATAATTATAAGCACGGATTAAATAAAACACTGAACTTTGTTATCATCACATATTTTATTGTAATCTAACGCTGCTATAGTTTCCATACTTTAGCGTATCATTAAAGTCAAGGTATAATTAATTCAAAGCGATCGCTTTGAAAATGATACGCTAAAGTATCTAAACTATAGTAGCGTTAAGTTACAATAAAATCTGTGATAAAAACAAAGTGAAGTGTTTTATTGTATCATTATGATCAACTATCACAAGGTAACGGCTAACTCCATTCAGTTTTTGTAAACACTGAGAATTTTTTTTGCTGCTCTCGTGGAGTGTATACCCCCAATTTGGTTTCGTTTAGAATAAGCGGAATAAACAATATAAAACTAGAGATTATAAACCGATATACTTACCAAGAATTATATTTGTGTCGTCTTCCTTATTTAGACAAGCTGCTGAGTTGCGATGGCTAACTGTACACGAACCTTTGGTTCTGTTTCTTATGTTATGTCCAGGACCAAAATTAATTCATGACAATTACGAATTGCGCTATATAGTGCTTAGCTATCTTAACACTAGCACACTATTTACCAGTAGTACCGTGGGGATGTGTTATGTAGAGATACTTCAAAGAATTGAATTTGGATTTTTTTAAAGATTTCTACTTCTCTCCAAAAATACTCCAGATTATAGTTAGATTTGAAGCATGAATTTTAACTTTTATCTAAATCATTTTTAATCTGAATTTCTAGAGTTTTGGACTGGATTATTATGGAGAAAAATTTACATCCATATAAGTGTTTGAAACAACAAATACATTAATTAAATATTGATAATAGATACAACTGGTTGCAATTTGTCTTTTTGATGGGGTATAAGGTGTAATAACTTAATATTAGGTAATACTCGAGAATAGTTACTTTCACCTTAACTCAAAATTGAAGTTTTATTAAACAGATAGAGACTTTCAAAAACCCTATTTCATCTACTCTATATAAGTGTTTTATTATTCTTGACCAAAAATAGGTTACCTAAATTGTAGACTACGTATTCATGTCACAAGGACTATAGCTCAATTCCGACTTTGTAATAAATTTTATATTTTGTATTTATATTAAACTTTGATGTACAATTGTGTGTCTGACGTATTTCACTATGCTTCTATAACTAACTTATCACTTATCACTTATATTGGTTTATATATAAGTACCTATTTTACTTAATATATATATACTCGTATTTGCAGCTCACTGATTATGTACTAATATTTTTTGTTTTAGAATTAGAATATAATTAGAATATAACTTTTTCTTAATTTTAGATTTACGTTTATTATTATCTGCTTAATAGTATAATGAATTATTAATATTTATCACAGATCCCATCCTACAAAGAAATATAATGTTCTTTTATGGGGAATAACCTATTTATTTTATTTATGTATTTATATACCTATATAGTACAAAAGTAATGAAAATTGATATTGAATTAGATATCTAAAAGTCAGAGGGTGTAAGCATGGAATGAATTGATTGTCAAATCATTAATATGTCTTAATTTTCTCCCAACACAGGAGGACATAAGAAGAGAAGGATAAGTAAGAAGAGGAATAAATATCTGAAGCCATTGTGGCACACTAATCACTTTCTGTTGACCAGATATGACCATTATTGATAATAACCGATATATTGATAATATAGTCTCAATAACCTTAATTTTAGTTTTGTTAATAAAATTTACAAGAAAATGAATCCTCTAGATCAGATGGTCTTAATAAATGTGAATAATTAGTTTTCTAATAGATGGCAATATATTCATATCAAACGACTCATATATTAATTCAATCTTCTAAATAGGCTTGCAGGCTAACTGGTTTTTTCCATTGTTACTTAATATATAAATACATTGACAACGTAATTAAAAGATATACGATGATAGGGTTAGGTTTTGATGATTTTCACAACACAATAAAATTTTTCGAGCGTCGAGCAAGTGTCATTTGAATTATTCTTTAATACAAATGCAAGGCATCTCGTACATCATTATTCACGTCATTTAATTGGAACATGTGATAAACCAATGTATATAAATTACAAATTCTATATCCGTACCACTGCCTATACTGCCGTAAGATGTCGAGCAGTGTTTACACTTTCTCGTATTATGTACCAATCGTATATCGTACTGTGTACTACGTTAATCTGACGGCGCGCGGCGCCGGCGAGGTGAAAATAATTGATATATTCTTATTTTAAAGGAAGTAAAATCTTGGTTAATTAGGATTGGTAATATGTAAACCACTTTGCGTGCAGTAGTTTCAACTATTCAAACGTCCTTTACATTTTGTTCGTTTTATAATTTCTTATCGTGCTACCATAATTGATGACACTTATACTTCAAATTAATATACACATGATAAAGTTTGCATGTTTTAATAAACATAACTTGCTAAACTTAAAAACATGCAAATTCAGGATGACTATACTTCATAAATAAAATTACATTTTAAAGTATTGTCCAGGTCTATGCTAAACATCTCCAAAAGCATTGCATATTTTAATAGTTATCAATATATTTTATTGTAAATGAATTGTACCATTTGCAACTTACTGATATTGTTCTTGGTTTGAAGATTTCTATTAGCCATATTAAACTATATATTATAGTGAGTAAGTAGAAGTAACGATAGTCACTTCTGTTAAATATAACTATTTTTATTGAACAAAAATTCTGAGTACTGATAAATATTTATAAAATGTGAATATATCCTCCCAACATTAATATTTATGTCCCAAGATAAGATAAATTATTCTTGAGGGCAAAAGGAATCGAGTTGGATTTTTAACTTCTGGGGTTCATCATAGCTTGGTGATAAATTGATAATTGTACCTTAATTAACAATTATACTTTTAGTTTCGAATAATTCAGTATGCCTAGGTAATTTGGTCTAGAAATCTTACTCACTATACTGTTGAAAATTACTGTTTACTCACTACACTTCTGAAAATCTACCGTGGTGGAAATTCTCCACCTTTAATTATATGAAAATGATGTAAAATTTACCTATTTCTGGTATAAACTCAACACCAGTACAATTGATAAAATTTTACACTTGTAAACCGTAAAAATTGTAAATTTGTATATATTTTGTGCATAAAAGTGTAAATATCATCATAATCATCATTTGTGCTACAGCCCTGCAAGGGCCTCGACCTTCTCAAGAGTCCTCCGCCACTCCTGACGATTTTGTGCTCCTGCTCTCCAGTTGGAGCACCGATAGTTCTGGCATCCTGTGTTACACCATCGGCCCATCTAAGCTTTGGCCTATCTCCCTTCCTGCTTCCTACAGGTTCTATGCTAAGCATTTTTTTAATGGGATTCGCTTCACTGGCTCGGGCCACATGTCCTGCCCAGCGCAGTCTGTTTAGTTTGGCCGCTGTGACAATATCTCTTCCCTTCGCTTTTTTTCTATACAGGTTATATAGCTCGAAATTATACCTGCGCCTCCATGACCCATTTTCGCATATAGCCCCGAAAACTTTTCGCAGTATTTTCCGCTCGAAATAAAGTAGGGAGGTCTCGTCGGCCTTTGTGATGGTCCACGCTTCTGATCCATATAGCAGTACAGGGATTACTAGGATCTTGTATATGCTCAGCTTTGTTGTTTGTGACAATCGCTTATTGGATAAATGCCTGGAAAGGCCATAGTAACATCTATTTGTCGTTACTATGCGCCCATTTAATTTCTCCCGAGATATTATTGTTTGGATCGACTTGAGTACCTAGATAGGTGAATTTCCTGACTGTTTCAAAGTTGTGATTACCAGTTACTAAGTGTTGTCCTGCGTTACCAGCTCTTGTCTGCAAAGTTGTTGACATGTATTTGAAAAGTGTAAATATATATGCATGTAATATACACTCTTATTCAGGGTGAGGTAGATTCTAATCCTTGCGTGGTAACTGTTCTAGAGTACGCATCCATGTAGTCTTGACAATGTGAGGCAATATGGCTGTTCGTGATTTCTAATTAAACAAATTATGTCCAAATGCTGTGATATATCTTAAGAAGTAAATATTATAAAAAAAATTATTAAATTGAAAGTGTTCACTAAGGTTATAAGTTTTAATTCTCCCAAAATAACTGAATACTTTATTGAATTTCATGAGTCGCTGGATGATTTCACCGAAGAGATATTATGTATATGTACCCTAACTTATTTACATTTCATGACGATGAAGTAAACAAGGTAAAGTAAATGCATATTTTTTGTCTATCATTTTTAATTTATTAATATTACCAAATTTCTATACTCAGCGAGAACTAAATCCCCATAAGATAATTAACAATTGTTGAAACCTGAAGTCATGTGATTGTTTGTGCTTATTTATGAATAATCAACTTATTTATGAATAATGAGCTGATAGCCAAATGATTCGTCTATCCTAAAAAGCAGACATAGTCATTATCATAGCCCAGTTAATAGATATGTCTGAAAAATTTGTTAAATTTTAACAATTTCTCTGGAAGATTTCGTTGGTTAGGTATTTAAATGATATTTTATATTTGGAATTCTTATTTTCCACTTCCTAATAATAACGAAGAGGAAGAACATTCACGTTATGATGGGATCATAATATTTAATTGGAAAGCTTGATAATATAAATTTTGACTAAATCTTGATGCAATGCTAAATTTAAATGCAAGTCAAGTAATGCTAAATTTAAAATTTAGCATTACTTGACTTGCGATTTAATTAATATTGCAGATGAAAATATTATGTAATGCTGTTTTAATTAATATGAACACATAAATTGAATGGAATTACTTTTTGTTTTTTAATACAAGCAAAATTTAGTCAGTGCTGCATCACGGCATCTGTTATATACCAGCCGCCACTGCACATACACCAATATTTAATTAGTGGAATAAAGAAATTAATTATGTATATTAAAAAAATATAATAAAGTGTATTATGATTCAAAGGCGTTTTGTTTTCCTTCAATGTACAAAAAATAAAACCGGCCACAGGTAGGATTCGACATTTGTCCCGGATCGGAACCGAACGACATACAGCTGTTTTGAACTTGTTAGTTCTCATCAGTGCCGCATACGGTACGCCGATTCAGGACAAATGCCGAATGAACTTTATGGCCTATACATCTTTATCGATACGATCTCTGTCAGTAACTTATAAGTCGGAAATCGAGAAAGGAACCACCAAGACGCCAAGCGGCTATCAAAGTAGTTCCCGAATAGCAAAGCTATTACATAATCGCTCTAGGAAACAACTACTCCTCGGGCTAAAGCCCCGGCAGGCGTTGAATTATACCCAGAAGCGATCCTCGACCCGTTTCTCGTGTTTCTGCACGATCAGATAAGGTTTTATTTTTTGAAACTTTATCTGATAGCTTTGCTATTCGGGAACTACTTTGAAGCCGCTTGGCGGCTTGGTGGTTCCTTCCTCGATTTCCGACTTATAAGTTACTGACAGAGATCGTATCGATAAAGATGTATAGGCCATAAAGTTCATTCGGCATTTGTCCTGAATCGGCGTACCGTATGCGGCACTGATGAGAACTAACAAGTTCGAAACAGCTGTATGTCGTTCGGTTCCGATCCGGGAGACAAATGTCGAATCCTACCTGTGGCCGGTTTTATTTTTTGAAACCTTATCTGATCGTACAGAAACACGAGAAAGGGGTCGAGGATCGCTTCTGGGTATAATTCCAACGCCTGCCGGGGCTTTAGCCCGAGGAGTAGTTGTTTCCTAGAGCGATTATGTAATAGCTTTGCTATTCGGGAACTACTTTGATAGCCGCTTGGCGGCTTGGTGGTTCCTTTCTCGATTTCCGACTTATAAGTTACTTCAATGTACAAGATGGGTAGTAAAAATTCCTGTACTATGGAATTCCTGTACTATAGATACCAATTACTATATGTACATATTGTACATTGAAATAAAGTTTACACTTAATTTGGTGAAGTTTACATCAAGTGTAAACAACTACACAGTTAACAAAAGAAGGCGATATATTGAAACAGTTTAATGTATAGTGTGCCATATCACACACTTAAGGCTCATTTGGTCTATTTAATTGAAGGAAGATTATACCAATATACCTACTTTTGAGCAATTTATGAACAAAATTCCTATATACCGAGGTATTACAAAAGTAAATAATTCACGCAATAAGAGCAATTTCTATAGCCAAAGTAAATACTGCTTTTTATGTATTTCGAAAGTGTATTGAAGAATGGCATGAAATAAGGAGTAGCTTGAAGGAAGCTACTAAGAAAATGCTAATCAATAATTAGAGCTGCCACTCTCAATCGTTTGTTCGGATACAGTTTGTGGGTATATTGTTACTTAAGATTACAATTATGAAGAACAGTGACCATTTGCCACTTTCTATTAATATGTGTATGTGCTCTTATTTTGAAAAAATAAGAGCATATACATGTCTTTCAAGAGATGTTTAATATATTTCCGTGTAGAACAAGCGCTCTAAATAAATAAAAATAAATCAAAATAGACGGCATGGAATTTTAAAATTTTACTTAGTTTTCTACTTTGAATAATATTTCTTAATAATAGTGTCATATAGTTTATGCAAACAGTATTTTACGGATCCCAAAAATTAGTTATATAAAATAGCGTGGACATACTGAATTTTTCGAAATTAAGATTTTGGCACATTAGTTTTTCACAACACAGAACCTAGAGGATACATTTTGTTGTTAGTGTGGCCTATTTTCAGACAACATTACAAAAGCAAAATATTACAAAGGCGAAACTGGACATAGTAATAAACTGGAGATATAGAAAATCATTTGTCATAATTGCGACCAATATTATCTAGGGCAGACAAGAACATCGCTAAACACTAGAATTAAGGAACATGTAGCAACAACTTTAAATATGGCAGAATTGAAAAATCAAAGGTAGCCTAACATAAGTACGAGATTGAACAGAAAATAATCAAAATATTTTAACGGTTTTTGAAAACTGTGAATGACAATAGGAAGGTTAGAAAGTCAACATACATATCAAGAACAAGAAAATACATTTAATTTGGATTTGAGTCCTATATCGTAATGGAATATTTTTTCATTAATTTAGCAGCACATATTTTTGGTTACTATAAAATGTTATTCAAAAAAGAAAATAGAGTATGCATAATAAATATACACATTTTTGTGTACATTGAGTTACAACAAATATATATGTTAATGAGGAGAGGAGTAAGAGGAAGATGAAAACGAAAATGGTAACATATGAGTAGGTGAAGGCATTGAAATGCAGGCTAATTGTAGTACAATTATTACTATCAGTCATTTAGATGTTACACCATTATTAATAATAACATTGATATATCGATAATACAGTCTCAATAACCTTAACTTTTAGTTTTGTTAATAAAATTCACAAGAATTGAGATGGTCATAATAAATGGGAAGAAATAGTTTTCTAGTAAATGAAAATATATTCATGGCAAACAACTAATATATTAACTCGATATTTTAAATAGTTTTGCTAAATGGGCTAAATTTTGTATTGTAACATACCTTTAAATACAAGTATATTGATAATGTATTTAAATGATATATGGTGATCGGTTTAGGGTTTTATGATATTTCAAATTTCAGAAAAGTAGTTTCAGAAGTTTTGATGGTACTCAGTACCTTTAACGAAAATTGTAAAGATAAAAAACAGTTTCAAACATCTATACATCAGAAATTTCGTTTAAGGGATATTTCTCCGCAAGCCATAACTCCGTTATTTATAATCTGATTTTAAAAAACAAAAAATCAAATGAAATGGCTCTAAATACACTCTAGAGTTTACCGCAGTGTTTATAAGCTATTTTCTTTTGAAAAGCGATAGTCAACTTTTTATTTTCAAATGACAATATAGTTTTTTTCTTATTTACTATTGTGCAGATTTCTTTTCTGAATCCAACGATGTATAACGAATGGACATTTGTGAAACATTTGTCACAGAGAAATGGTGAAAATATTCGCCGATACCGCAATAGGCGCCCGGTCGCTTAATTGATGACAAACGTATTTTGACTAATCTGTGCCGTGGAAAACAAAAAATAATACAACAAATCGAGTAAATATCATTTCAACTTCCGCATCCTAGTTTTTTACATTATTTTGCATTTGTGTGTCATAGTGTCATTACATTAAATTATTTTTTGCAGAATTAGTCAACAGTGCAGTATGGATAATAATCAAATATTGACGCATATGATTCAGGTATACTTTCAGTGTAATCAGAATCGTGATGCAGCAGTCCGCCTTTATAGAGAGCGGTTTCCTCATGGAGAAGTTTCAGAACCATCTAAGTTTGGAAGACTTGAAGAAAATTTAAGAAACTATGGGGCATTGAAGAAACCGAAACAACATTTAATGTTGAAGAAAACCCAAGAACCGCCATTCGGCAAATTTCAAATAATATTGGAGCTTCAAAACGAACTGTGAATTCAATATTGAAAAAGCACAAATTTGTAAGCCATACATACGTACCTCAAAAAGTACAGGCATTAGAGAAAAACGGTAGAGAACGAAGACAACAATTTTGCCATTTGTATTTAAATTCAGTGCGACGAGACCCACTTCTCCACACTAAGATTATTTGGTCAGATGTACATTTAATGTCAATGGTATTTTTAATAGAAATATCCACCGACATTGGAGCCAAAAAAACCCAAGGATTATCGTCGAAACTAATTTTCAGCGAAGGTTTAGTATTAATATGTGGTGTGGCATTTTGGGTAATAGATTGATTGGACTATTTTTCATAGACGGCATCCTAAATCAAGAAAAATATAACCAAATATTGACAGAACAACTTCAGAATTTTTTAGATGAACTACCTATTGTAGAACTCAATAGAATTTATTTCCAGCAAGATAACCATATCAAGACAGGCAAAAGAGAGCTTGAAGCTTGGAGCGGCCTACCACTTTGACTAATTTAGAAGAAAATGAGCTTTGCTCTAGGATATTCAGATTATCAGAAGTAGGTATGCCTATTACTGCGAAGATTTTGTGTAGATCTGTTTTTTCTTACGCGGAGGAAAGAAAAACTAAAACAATTTTAATCGAAAATCTCAGCTAGCAAGTAGGAAATGGCTGAAGCTATTTCTAAACAGGCATGAGGATATCAGTAATAGGAAGGCACAAATCCTGCAAGGTCTCAAAAAGTTAATAAGTACATAGTTGACGATTACATTAAAATACTCGAATCTGTACTAGTAAAACTTAATCTAATGAATCAGCCCCATTGTATCTTTAATATGGATGAGAAAGGGATGCAGATTGACCCTCCACCACCAGCCAAATGCTTTGACTAGGAAAGGCGTTAAGAAGGTGCATTATATAGCTTCTGAACATGCAGAAAGTGCAACCATAGTTGCTTGTGGAAATGCGATAGGTCAGGCACTATCACTCATGGTACTTTTTAAAGGAAAACGCAGAAAGGATGAATGGAAAGATAACATGCCAGCAGGTACTGAAATAGAAATGACTGCCAAGGGAAGTATGACGTCAGAAATTTTTGAGAAATGGGTAGATCACTTTGCCATATACAAACCGCCTGGGGACATTCTCCTTATTTTTGATGGAGCTGTTTCACACCTAGATGCCAATATTGTCACTGCAGCTGATAAGCATAATATAACATTACTGTGATTAACCAGTAATACTACTCATGAGTTACAGCCACTTGATAAAAGTGTGTTTAGAAGTTTTGAATACCATTGGGATAATGAAGTCATGAGTTATTACACTCGGTATCCAGACAGAAAAGTATAACACGTACTAGATCTGGCGAAATTTTAAGTAAGATATATCCCAAAGCAATATCAGCAGACAATATACAAGCACGTTTTCGTGCCACAGGAATTTATCCCTTCAACCGTGATATTATTCCTGAAAGCACTTTTGCACCTAGTACATCTGAAAGGCCAGATCAAAATTTGGGAAAAGAAAGACCTTCCACAAGTGGAGTTCGTCAATCTCTGAAGAAAACCTCAAATGATGTTCCATTCGATGAAAGTGATGAGCAAGAAACGTCTGACGAAGATAATTTTTCAGAGTCTGACGATATCCCACTGTCACGATACGTAAATCAGTCATATTTACACAATAAAGAAAAGGAAAAGCACCTATTATAAAGCCAGTGGCCTATCGAGAAGAACAAGAGGCTCTGGCTGCATCTGAGCGAATTATTCTGCAGAATTCTGGGCTATCTACATCAGAAGCTAGTGGAGCGTCTAAATTAAGTTTCATGAAAATACTTTCCACACCTGACACTAAAATTGCCGCCACTGCTCAAAAAAGGCGAAAGGCGTTAAATTCTACAGCGCAAATTGTCATGAGGGACTTATTTAATGAACGCCCCGCAAAACAATAAAAAACTGCTAGCAATAAAATATTAAAGAAAACTGAGGAAAGCTGGTACTGCTTTATATGTGAAAAAGATGTAATGCGCGATATGCGATTGTGCGTAATGTGTTCACGATATGTTCATGAGGAATGCGCAGGGTTGTGTAAAGGCGATAAGGTAATTTTTGTTCGTCATGAATGTCAGATTTAGGAATATTCAATGTCTTATTTTTTTACGAATATTAAAATTATAAATATAAGTACAAATCATATTCCCTAGCTATAAGTATATGTATTTGTAATAAAATAATGTATTTAAGCACCTTTATTCTCATTTCATGATTTTTATCCAACTTTTAGCCTATGACCTTATTAGGACATAGGGGTTTCTAATAAAGCCAATAGCACTGTTTTCTAAAAAATAAATTTTAAAATATAAAGATTTACCATATGAATCACTTCAAGTGCAGGATGAAAGTAAACAAGTTCAACATATTATTAATGAAATTTAGTGAAACTTTGATGAACTATACTTAAGTTATAGCCTGTTAAACCTTAGCGTGGCCTTATTTAGTGCAGGTACCTTACCATATACTCATGGCTCTATTAAATATGATTCAAATATATTTTATGTCTAAGGATAGCAGTAGGAAAACATAACATATAGGCTATATGTATGGATGATTATTTTTAAATAACAGAAAAGATTATTATATAGAAAATATTTACAGTTATAAAAGTTTAGTTTACAGTAGATGAAGATGAATGAAGGAGTACATTACTCCCAAGAATAAAACAAAATTCTATATATCTAAATCTACCCATCTACCCACCGTGAGTACAGCACCAGTGGTATTACACTCGGGCAACTCTGCGGCAGCCCAGATGACATCACATATACAGAATGTTTGAATTAATGTAGCTACAAGTAATTGATTGCAATTTACTTTAACTTTGCTATTGTGTGTGACTACCTACATACTATTCATTTCATTCAGTATTCAAGTAGGCGGCTCTATTTATATCTACTACGAATTATTAAAAAAAGCTCACCTCAAAATTAGAGACCGTGTTTATGTACATTATATAATCGTATTTTTGCTGAAGCAACAGTATCAGAAAGCTAGTGAGTATAATATTAATTGTTACATAAAAATGTCCATTCGATGGTCCCTCAAATTACCGTGGTATTGCGTTGGTAAACTATCTTACAAAATTCTTCACTAACATGTTACCATCAAGATTGAAATTGGAGATTGAAATATATAACATTTCTGAGTGTCGAAGAGTGATCGAAGAGGTTTTACAAGGCGAAAAATGTTTCAGGTCTAATAGTGTTCCTGATCTTACTATTAGTAATATTTATTTTAATGTTATTATATGCTGATGACTTGGTTATTATAGTTGAATCTGAAATAAATTTATGTAGAAATATCAATTTACTACAAACGTATACTTTTAACAAAATAATTATAAGCACGGATTAAATAAAACACTGAACTTTGTTATCATCACATATTTTATTGTAATCTAACGCTGCTATAGTTTCCATACTTTAGCGTATCATTAAAGTCAAGGTATAATTAATTCAAAGCGATCGCTTTGAAAATGATACGCTAAAGTATCTAAACTATAGTAGCGTTAAGTTACAATAAAATCTGTGATAAAAACAAAGTGAAGTGTTTTATTGTATCATTATGATCAACTATCACAAGGTAACGGCTAACTCCATTCAGTTTTTGTAAACACTGAGAATTTTTTTTGCTGCTCTCGTGGAGTGTATACCCCCAATTTGGTTTCGTTTAGAATAAGCGGAATAAACAATATAAAACTAGAGATTATAAACCGATATACTTACCAAGAATTATATTTGTGTCGTCTTCCTTATTTAGACAAGCTGCTGAGTTGCGATGGCTAACTGTACACGAACCTTTGGTTCTGTTTCTTATGTTATGTCCAGGACCAAAATTAATTCATGACAATTACGAATTGCGCTATATAGTGCTTAGCTATCTTAACACTAGCACACTATTTACCAGTAGTACCGTGGGGATGTGTTATGTAGAGATACTTCAAAGAATTGAATTTGGATTTTTTTAAAGATTTCTACTTCTCTCCAAAAATACTCCAGATTATAGTTAGATTTGAAGCATGAATTTTAACTTTTATCTAAATCATTTTTAATCTGAATTTCTAGAGTTTTGGACTGGATTATTATGGAGAAAAATTTACATCCATATAAGTGTTTGAAACAACAAATACATTAATTAAATATTGATAATAGATACAACTGGTTGCAATTTGTCTTTTTGATGGGGTATAAGGTGTAATAACTTAATATTAGGTAATACTCGAGAATAGTTACTTTCACCTTAACTCAAAATTGAAGTTTTATTAAACAGATAGAGACTTTCAAAAACCCTATTTCATCTACTCTATATAAGTGTTTTATTATTCTTGACCAAAAATAGGTTACCTAAATTGTAGACTACGTATTCATGTCACAAGGACTATAGCTCAATTCCGACTTTGTAATAAATTTTATATTTTGTATTTATATTAAACTTTGATGTACAATTGTGTGTCTGACGTATTTCACTATGCTTCTATAACTAACTTATCACTTATCACTTATATTGGTTTATATATAAGTACCTATTTTACTTAATATATATATACTCGTATTTGCAGCTCACTGATTATGTACTAATATTTTTTGTTTTAGAATTAGAATATAATTAGAATATAACTTTTTCTTAATTTTAGATTTACGTTTATTATTATCTGCTTAATAGTATAATGAATTATTAATATTTATCACAGATCCCATCCTACAAAGAAATATAATGTTCTTTTATGGGGAATAACCTATTTATTTTATTTATGTATTTATATACCTATATAGTACAAAAGTAATGAAAATTGATATTGAATTAGATATCTAAAAGTCAGAGGGTGTAAGCATGGAATGAATTGATTGTCAAATCATTAATATGTCTTAATTTTCTCCCAACACAGGAGGACATAAGAAGAGAAGGATAAGTAAGAAGAGGAATAAATATCTGAAGCCATTGTGGCACACTAATCACTTTCTGTTGACCAGATATGACCATTATTGATAATAACCGATATATTGATAATATAGTCTCAATAACCTTAATTTTAGTTTTGTTAATAAAATTTACAAGAAAATGAATCCTCTAGATCAGATGGTCTTAATAAATGTGAATAATTAGTTTTCTAATAGATGGCAATATATTCATATCAAACGACTCATATATTAATTCAATCTTCTAAATAGGCTTGCAGGCTAACTGGTTTTTTCCATTGTTACTTAATATATAAATACATTGACAACGTAATTAAAAGATATACGATGATAGGGTTAGGTTTTGATGATTTTCACAACACAATAAAATTTTTCGAGCGTCGAGCAAGTGTCATTTGAATTATTCTTTAATACAAATGCAAGGCATCTCGTACATCATTATTCACGTCATTTAATTGGAACATGTGATAAACCAATGTATATAAATTACAAATTCTATATCCGTACCACTGCCTATACTGCCGTAAGATGTCGAGCAGTGTTTACACTTTCTCGTATTATGTACCAATCGTATATCGTACTGTGTACTACGTTAATCTGACGGCGCGCGGCGCCGGCGAGGTGAAAATAATTGATATATTCTTATTTTAAAGGAAGTAAAATCTTGGTTAATTAGGATTGGTAATATGTAAACCACTTTGCGTGCAGTAGTTTCAACTATTCAAACGTCCTTTACATTTTGTTCGTTTTATAATTTCTTATCGTGCTACCATAATTGATGACACTTATACTTCAAATTAATATACACATGATAAAGTTTGCATGTTTTAATAAACATAACTTGCTAAACTTAAAAACATGCAAATTCAGGATGACTATACTTCATAAATAAAATTACATTTTAAAGTATTGTCCAGGTCTATGCTAAACATCTCCAAAAGCATTGCATATTTTAATAGTTATCAATATATTTTATTGTAAATGAATTGTACCATTTGCAACTTACTGATATTGTTCTTGGTTTGAAGATTTCTATTAGCCATATTAAACTATATATTATAGTGAGTAAGTAGAAGTAACGATAGTCACTTCTGTTAAATATAACTATTTTTATTGAACAAAAATTCTGAGTACTGATAAATATTTATAAAATGTGAATATATCCTCCCAACATTAATATTTATGTCCCAAGATAAGATAAATTATTCTTGAGGGCAAAAGGAATCGAGTTGGATTTTTAACTTCTGGGGTTCATCATAGCTTGGTGATAAATTGATAATTGTACCTTAATTAACAATTATACTTTTAGTTTCGAATAATTCAGTATGCCTAGGTAATTTGGTCTAGAAATCTTACTCACTATACTGTTGAAAATTACTGTTTACTCACTACACTTCTGAAAATCTACCGTGGTGGAAATTCTCCACCTTTAATTATATGAAAATGATGTAAAATTTACCTATTTCTGGTATAAACTCAACACCAGTACAATTGATAAAATTTTACACTTGTAAACCGTAAAAATTGTAAATTTGTATATATTTTGTGCATAAAAGTGTAAATATCATCATAATCATCATTTGTGCTACAGCCCTGCAAGGGCCTCGACCTTCTCAAGAGTCCTCCGCCACTCCTGACGATTTTGTGCTCCTGCTCTCCAGTTGGAGCACCGATAGTTCTGGCATCCTGTGTTACACCATCGGCCCATCTAAGCTTTGGCCTATCTCCCTTCCTGCTTCCTACAGGTTCTATGCTAAGCATTTTTTTAATGGGATTCGCTTCACTGGCTCGGGCCACATGTCCTGCCCAGCGCAGTCTGTTTAGTTTGGCCGCTGTGACAATATCTCTTCCCTTCGCTTTTTTTCTATACAGGTTATATAGCTCGAAATTATACCTGCGCCTCCATGACCCATTTTCGCATATAGCCCCGAAAACTTTTCGCAGTATTTTCCGCTCGAAATAAAGTAGGGAGGTCTCGTCGGCCTTTGTGATGGTCCACGCTTCTGATCCATATAGCAGTACAGGGATTACTAGGATCTTGTATATGCTCAGCTTTGTTGTTTGTGACAATCGCTTATTGGATAAATGCCTGGAAAGGCCATAGTAACATCTATTTGTCGTTACTATGCGCCCATTTAATTTCTCCCGAGATATTATTGTTTGGATCGACTTGAGTACCTAGATAGGTGAATTTCCTGACTGTTTCAAAGTTGTGATTACCAGTTACTAAGTGTTGTCCTGCGTTACCAGCTCTTGTCTGCAAAGTTGTTGACATGTATTTGAAAAGTGTAAATATATATGCATGTAATATACACTCTTATTCAGGGTGAGGTAGATTCTAATCCTTGCGTGGTAACTGTTCTAGAGTACGCATCCATGTAGTCTTGACAATGTGAGGCAATATGGCTGTTCGTGATTTCTAATTAAACAAATTATGTCCAAATGCTGTGATATATCTTAAGAAGTAAATATTATAAAAAAAATTATTAAATTGAAAGTGTTCACTAAGGTTATAAGTTTTAATTCTCCCAAAATAACTGAATACTTTATTGAATTTCATGAGTCGCTGGATGATTTCACCGAAGAGATATTATGTATATGTACCCTAACTTATTTACATTTCATGACGATGAAGTAAACAAGGTAAAGTAAATGCATATTTTTTGTCTATCATTTTTAATTTATTAATATTACCAAATTTCTATACTCAGCGAGAACTAAATCCCCATAAGATAATTAACAATTGTTGAAACCTGAAGTCATGTGATTGTTTGTGCTTATTTATGAATAATCAACTTATTTATGAATAATGAGCTGATAGCCAAATGATTCGTCTATCCTAAAAAGCAGACATAGTCATTATCATAGCCCAGTTAATAGATATGTCTGAAAAATTTGTTAAATTTTAACAATTTCTCTGGAAGATTTCGTTGGTTAGGTATTTAAATGATATTTTATATTTGGAATTCTTATTTTCCACTTCCTAATAATAACGAAGAGGAAGAACATTCACGTTATGATGGGATCATAATATTTAATTGGAAAGCTTGATAATATAAATTTTGACTAAATCTTGATGCAATGCTAAATTTAAATGCAAGTCAAGTAATGCTAAATTTAAAATTTAGCATTACTTGACTTGCGATTTAATTAATATTGCAGATGAAAATATTATGTAATGCTGTTTTAATTAATATGAACACATAAATTGAATGGAATTACTTTTTGTTTTTTAATACAAGCAAAATTTAGTCAGTGCTGCATCACGGCATCTGTTATATACCAGCCGCCACTGCACATACACCAATATTTAATTAGTGGAATAAAGAAATTAATTATGTATATTAAAAAAATATAATAAAGTGTATTATGATTCAAAGGCGTTTTGTTTTCCTTCAATGTACAAAAAATAAAACCGGCCACAGGTAGGATTCGACATTTGTCCCGGATCGGAACCGAACGACATACAGCTGTTTTGAACTTGTTAGTTCTCATCAGTGCCGCATACGGTACGCCGATTCAGGACAAATGCCGAATGAACTTTATGGCCTATACATCTTTATCGATACGATCTCTGTCAGTAACTTATAAGTCGGAAATCGAGAAAGGAACCACCAAGACGCCAAGCGGCTATCAAAGTAGTTCCCGAATAGCAAAGCTATTACATAATCGCTCTAGGAAACAACTACTCCTCGGGCTAAAGCCCCGGCAGGCGTTGAATTATACCCAGAAGCGATCCTCGACCCGTTTCTCGTGTTTCTGCACGATCAGATAAGGTTTTATTTTTTGAAACTTTATCTGATAGCTTTGCTATTCGGGAACTACTTTGAAGCCGCTTGGCGGCTTGGTGGTTCCTTCCTCGATTTCCGACTTATAAGTTACTGACAGAGATCGTATCGATAAAGATGTATAGGCCATAAAGTTCATTCGGCATTTGTCCTGAATCGGCGTACCGTATGCGGCACTGATGAGAACTAACAAGTTCGAAACAGCTGTATGTCGTTCGGTTCCGATCCGGGAGACAAATGTCGAATCCTACCTGTGGCCGGTTTTATTTTTTGAAACCTTATCTGATCGTACAGAAACACGAGAAAGGGGTCGAGGATCGCTTCTGGGTATAATTCCAACGCCTGCCGGGGCTTTAGCCCGAGGAGTAGTTGTTTCCTAGAGCGATTATGTAATAGCTTTGCTATTCGGGAACTACTTTGATAGCCGCTTGGCGGCTTGGTGGTTCCTTTCTCGATTTCCGACTTATAAGTTACTTCAATGTACAAGATGGGTAGTAAAAATTCCTGTACTATGGAATTCCTGTACTATAGATACCAATTACTATATGTACATATTGTACATTGAAATAAAGTTTACACTTAATTTGGTGAAGTTTACATCAAGTGTAAACAACTACACAGTTAACAAAAGAAGGCGATATATTGAAACAGTTTAATGTATAGTGTGCCATATCACACACTTAAGGCTCATTTGGTCTATTTAATTGAAGGAAGATTATACCAATATACCTACTTTTGAGCAATTTATGAACAAAATTCCTATATACCGAGGTATTACAAAAGTAAATAATTCACGCAATAAGAGCAATTTCTATAGCCAAAGTAAATACTGCTTTTTATGTATTTCGAAAGTGTATTGAAGAATGGCATGAAATAAGGAGTAGCTTGAAGGAAGCTACTAAGAAAATGCTAATCAATAATTAGAGCTGCCACTCTCAATCGTTTGTTCGGATACAGTTTGTGGGTATATTGTTACTTAAGATTACAATTATGAAGAACAGTGACCATTTGCCACTTTCTATTAATATGTGTATGTGCTCTTATTTTGAAAAAATAAGAGCATATACATGTCTTTCAAGAGATGTTTAATATATTTCCGTGTAGAACAAGCGCTCTAAATAAATAAAAATAAATCAAAATAGACGGCATGGAATTTTAAAATTTTACTTAGTTTTCTACTTTGAATAATATTTCTTAATAATAGTGTCATATAGTTTATGCAAACAGTATTTTACGGATCCCAAAAATTAGTTATATAAAATAGCGTGGACATACTGAATTTTTCGAAATTAAGATTTTGGCACATTAGTTTTTCACAACACAGAACCTAGAGGATACATTTTGTTGTTAGTGTGGCCTATTTTCAGACAACATTACAAAAGCAAAATATTACAAAGGCGAAACTGGACATAGTAATAAACTGGAGATATAGAAAATCATTTGTCATAATTGCGACCAATATTATCTAGGGCAGACAAGAATATCGCTAAACACTAGAATTAAGGAACATGTAGCAACAACTTTAAATATGGCAGAATTGAAAAATCAAAGGTAGCCTAACATAAGTACGAGATTGAACAGAAAATAATCAAAATATTTTAACGGTTTTTGAAAACTGTGAATGACAATAGGAAGGTTAGAAAGTCAACATACATATCAAGAACAAGAAAATACATTTAATTTGGATTTGAGTCCTATATCGTAATGGAATATTTTTTCATTAATTTAGCAGCACATATTTTTGGTTACTATAAAATGTTATTCAAAAAAGAAAATAGAGTATGCATAATAAATATACACATTTTTGTGTACATTGAGTTACAACAAATATATATGTTAATGAGGAGAGGAGTAAGAGGAAGATGAAAACGAAAATGGTAACATATGAGTAGGTGAAGGCATTGAAATGCAGGCTAATTGTAGTACAATTATTACTATCAGTCATTTAGATGTTACACCATTATTAATAATAACATTGATATATCGATAATACAGTCTCAATAACCTTAACTTTTAGTTTTGTTAATAAAATTCACAAGAATTGAGATGGTCATAATAAATGGGAAGAAATAGTTTTCTAGTAAATGAAAATATATTCATGGCAAACAACTAATATATTAACTCGATATTTTAAATAGTTTTGCTAAATGGGCTAAATTTTGTATTGTAACATACCTTTAAATACAAGTATATTGATAATGTATTTAAATGATATATGGTGATCGGTTTAGGGTTTTATGATATTTCAAATTTCAGAAAAGTAGTTTCAGAAGTTTTGATGGTACTCAGTACCTTTAACGAAAATTGTAAAGATAAAAAACAGTTTCAAACATCTATACATCAGAAATTTCGTTTAAGGGATATTTCTCCGCAAGCCATAACTCCGTTATTTATAATCTGATTTTAAAAAACAAAAAATCAAATGAAATGGCTCTAAATACACTCTAGAGTTTACCGCAGTGTTTATAAGCTATTTTCTTTTGAAAAGCGATAGTCAACTTTTTATTTTCAAATGACAATATAGTTTTTTTCTTATTTACTATTGTGCAGATTTCTTTTCTGAATCCAACGATGTATAACGAATGGACATTTGTGAAACATTTGTCACAGAGAAATGGTGAAAATATTCGCCGATACCGCAATAGGCGCCCGGTCGCTTAATTGATGACAAACGTATTTTGACTAATCTGTGCCGTGGAAAACAAAAAATAATACAACAAATCGAGTAAATATCATTTCAACTTCCGCATCCTAGTTTTTTACATTATTTTGCATTTGTGTGTCATAGTGTCATTACATTAAATTATTTTTTGCAGAATTAGTCAACAGTGCAGTATGGATAATAATCAAATATTGACGCATATGATTCAGGTATACTTTCAGTGTAATCAGAATCGTGATGCAGCAGTCCGCCTTTATAGAGAGCGGTTTCCTCATGGAGAAGTTTCAGAACCATCTAAGTTTGGAAGACTTGAAGAAAATTTAAGAAACTATGGGGCATTGAAGAAACCGAAACAACATTTAATGTTGAAGAAAACCCAAGAACCGCCATTCGGCAAATTTCAAATAATATTGGAGCTTCAAAACGAACTGTGAATTCAATATTGAAAAAGCACAAATTTGTAAGCCATACATACGTACCTCAAAAAGTACAGGCATTAGAGAAAAACGGTAGAGAACGAAGACAACAATTTTGCCATTTGTATTTAAATTCAGTGCGACGAGACCCACTTCTCCACACTAAGATTATTTGGTCAGATGTACATTTAATGTCAATGGTATTTTTAATAGAAATATCCACCGACATTGGAGCCAAAAAAACCCAAGGATTATCGTCGAAACTAATTTTCAGCGAAGGTTTAGTATTAATATGTGGTGTGGCATTTTGGGTAATAGATTGATTGGACTATTTTTCATAGACGGCATCCTAAATCAAGAAAAATATAACCAAATATTGACAGAACAACTTCAGAATTTTTTAGATGAACTACCTATTGTAGAACTCAATAGAATTTATTTCCAGCAAGATAACCATATCAAGACAGGCAAAAGAGAGCTTGAAGCTTGGAGCGGCCTACCACTTTGACTAATTTAGAAGAAAATGAGCTTTGCTCTAGGATATTCAGATTATCAGAAGTAGGTATGCCTATTACTGCGAAGATTTTGTGTAGATCTGTTTTTTCTTACGCGGAGGAAAGAAAAACTAAAACAATTTTAATCGAAAATCTCAGCTAGCAAGTAGGAAATGGCTGAAGCTATTTCTAAACAGGCATGAGGATATCAGTAATAGGAAGGCACAAATCCTGCAAGGTCTCAAAAAGTTAATAAGTACATAGTTGACGATTACATTAAAATACTCGAATCTGTACTAGTAAAACTTAATCTAATGAATCAGCCCCATTGTATCTTTAATATGGATGAGAAAGGGATGCAGATTGACCCTCCACCACCAGCCAAATGCTTTGACTAGGAAAGGCGTTAAGAAGGTGCATTATATAGCTTCTGAACATGCAGAAAGTGCAACCATAGTTGCTTGTGGAAATGCGATAGGTCAGGCACTATCACTCATGGTACTTTTTAAAGGAAAACGCAGAAAGGATGAATGGAAAGATAACATGCCAGCAGGTACCGAAATAGAAATGACTGCCAAGGGAAGTATGACGTCAGAAATTTTTGAGAAATGGGTAGATCACTTTGCCATATACAAACCGCCTGGGGACATTCTCCTTATTTTTGATGGAGCTGTTTCACACCTAGATGCCAATATTGTCACTGCAGCTGATAAGCATAATATAACATTACTGTGATTAACCAGTAATACTACTCATGAGTTACAGCCACTTGATAAAAGTGTGTTTAGAAGTTTTGAATACCATTGGGATAATGAAGTCATGAGTTATTACACTCGGTATCCAGACAGAAAAGTATAACACGTACTAGATCTGGCGAAATTTTAAGTAAGATATATCCCAAAGCAATATCAGCAGACAATATACAAGCACGTTTTCGTGCCACAGGAATTTATCCCTTCAACCGTGATATTATTCCTGAAAGCACTTTTGCACCTAGTACATCTGAAAGGCCAGATCAAAATTTGGGAAAAGAAAGACCTTCCACAAGTGGAGTTCGTCAATCTCTGAAGAAAACCTCAAATGATGTTCCATTCGATGAAAGTGATGAGCAAGAAACGTCTGACGAAGATAATTTTTCAGAGTCTGACGATATCCCACTGTCACGATACGTAAATCAGTCATATTTACACAATAAAGAAAAGGAAAAGCACCTATTATAAAGCCAGTGGCCTATCGAGAAGAACAAGAGGCTCTGGCTGCATCTGAGCGAATTATTCTGCAGAATTCTGGGCTATCTACATCAGAAGCTAGTGGAGCGTCTAAATTAAGTTTCATGAAAATACTTTCCACACCTGACACTAAAATTGCCGCCACTGCTCAAAAAAGGCGAAAGGCGTTAAATTCTACAGCGCAAATTGTCATGAGGGACTTATTTAATGAACGCCCCGCAAAACAATAAAAAACTGCTAGCAATAAAATATTAAAGAAAACTGAGGAAAGCTGGTACTGCTTTATATGTGAAAAAGATGTAATGCGCGATATGCGATTGTGCGTAATGTGTTCACGATATGTTCATGAGGAATGCGCAGGGTTGTGTAAAGGCGATAAGGTAATTTTTGTTCGTCATGAATGTCAGATTTAGGAATATTCAATGTCTTATTTTTTTACGAATATTAAAATTATAAATATAAGTACAAATCATATTCCCTAGCTATAAGTATATGTATTTGTAATAAAATAATGTATTTAAGCACCTTTATTCTCATTTCATGATTTTTATCCAACTTTTAGCCTATGACCTTATTAGGACATAGGGGTTTCTAATAAAGCCAATAGCACTGTTTTCTAAAAAATAAATTTTAAAATATAAAGATTTACCATATGAATCACTTCAAGTGCAGGATGAAAGTAAACAAGTTCAACATATTATTAATGAAATTTAGTGAAACTTTGATGAACTATACTTAAGTTATAGCCTGTTAAACCTTAGCGTGGCCTTATTTAGTGCAGGTACCTTACCATATACTCATGGCTCTATTAAATATGATTCAAATATATTTTATGTCTAAGGATAGCAGTAGGAAAACATAACATATAGGCTATATGTATGGATGATTATTTTTAAATAACAGAAAAGATTATTATATAGAAAATATTTACAGTTATAAAAGTTTAGTTTACAGTAGATGAAGATGAATGAAGGAGTACATTACTCCCAAGAATAAAACAAAATTCTATATATCTAAATCTACCCATCTACCCACCGTGAGTACAGCACCAGTGGTATTACACTCGGGCAACTCTGCGGCAGCCCAGATGACATCACATATACAGAATGTTTGAATTAATGTAGCTACAAGTAATTGATTGCAATTTACTTTAACTTTGCTATTGTGTGTGACTACCTACATACTATTCATTTCATTCAGTATTCAAGTAGGCGGCTCTATTTATATCTACTACGAATTATTAAAAAAAGCTCACCTCAAAATTAGAGACCGTGTTTATGTACATTATATAATCGTATTTTTGCTGAAGCAACAGTATCAGAAAGCTAGTGAGTATAATATTAATTGTTACATAAAAATGTCCATTCGATGGTCCCTCAAATTACCGTGGTATTGCGTTGGTAAACTATCTTACAAAATTCTTCACTAACATGTTACCATCAAGATTGAAATTGGAGATTGAAATATATAACATTTCTGAGTGTCGAAGAGTGATCGAAGAGGTTTTACAAGGCGAAAAATGTTTCAGGTCTAATAGTGTTCCTGATCTTACTATTAGTAATATTTATTTTAATGTTATTATATGCTGATGACTTGGTTATTATAGTTGAATCTGAAATAAATTTATGTAGAAATATCAATTTACTACAAACGTATACTTTTAACAAAATAATTATAAGCACGGATTAAATAAAACACTGAACTTTGTTATCATCACATATTTTATTGTAATCTAACGCTGCTATAGTTTCCATACTTTAGCGTATCATTAAAGTCAAGGTATAATTAATTCAAAGCGATCGCTTTGAAAATGATACGCTAAAGTATCTAAACTATAGTAGCGTTAAGTTACAATAAAATCTGTGATAAAAACAAAGTGAAGTGTTTTATTGTATCATTATGATCAACTATCACAAGGTAACGGCTAACTCCATTCAGTTTTTGTAAACACTGAGAATTTTTTTTGCTGCTCTCGTGGAGTGTATACCCCCAATTTGGTTTCGTTTAGAATAAGCGGAATAAACAATATAAAACTAGAGATTATAAACCGATATACTTACCAAGAATTATATTTGTGTCGTCTTCCTTATTTAGACAAGCTGCTGAGTTGCGATGGCTAACTGTACACGAACCTTTGGTTCTGTTTCTTATGTTATGTCCAGGACCAAAATTAATTCATGACAATTACGAATTGCGCTATATAGTGCTTAGCTATCTTAACACTAGCACACTATTTACCAGTAGTACCGTGGGGATGTGTTATGTAGAGATACTTCAAAGAATTGAATTTGGATTTTTTTAAAGATTTCTACTTCTCTCCAAAAATACTCCAGATTATAGTTAGATTTGAAGCATGAATTTTAACTTTTATCTAAATCATTTTTAATCTGAATTTCTAGAGTTTTGGACTGGATTATTATGGAGAAAAATTTACATCCATATAAGTGTTTGAAACAACAAATACATTAATTAAATATTGATAATAGATACAACTGGTTGCAATTTGTCTTTTTGATGGGGTATAAGGTGTAATAACTTAATATTAGGTAATACTCGAGAATAGTTACTTTCACCTTAACTCAAAATTGAAGTTTTATTAAACAGATAGAGACTTTCAAAAACCCTATTTCATCTACTCTATATAAGTGTTTTATTATTCTTGACCAAAAATAGGTTACCTAAATTGTAGACTACGTATTCATGTCACAAGGACTATAGCTCAATTCCGACTTTGTAATAAATTTTATATTTTGTATTTATATTAAACTTTGATGTACAATTGTGTGTCTGACGTATTTCACTATGCTTCTATAACTAACTTATCACTTATCACTTATATTGGTTTATATATAAGTACCTATTTTACTTAATATATATATACTCGTATTTGCAGCTCACTGATTATGTACTAATATTTTTTGTTTTAGAATTAGAATATAATTAGAATATAACTTTTTCTTAATTTTAGATTTACGTTTATTATTATCTGCTTAATAGTATAATGAATTATTAATATTTATCACAGATCCCATCCTACAAAGAAATATAATGTTCTTTTATGGGGAATAACCTATTTATTTTATTTATGTATTTATATACCTATATAGTACAAAAGTAATGAAAATTGATATTGAATTAGATATCTAAAAGTCAGAGGGTGTAAGCATGGAATGAATTGATTGTCAAATCATTAATATGTCTTAATTTTCTCCCAACACAGGAGGACATAAGAAGAGAAGGATAAGTAAGAAGAGGAATAAATATCTGAAGCCATTGTGGCACACTAATCACTTTCTGTTGACCAGATATGACCATTATTGATAATAACCGATATATTGATAATATAGTCTCAATAACCTTAATTTTAGTTTTGTTAATAAAATTTACAAGAAAATGAATCCTCTAGATCAGATGGTCTTAATAAATGTGAATAATTAGTTTTCTAATAGATGGCAATATATTCATATCAAACGACTCATATATTAATTCAATCTTCTAAATAGGCTTGCAGGCTAACTGGTTTTTTCCATTGTTACTTAATATATAAATACATTGACAACGTAATTAAAAGATATACGATGATAGGGTTAGGTTTTGATGATTTTCACAACACAATAAAATTTTTCGAGCGTCGAGCAAGTGTCATTTGAATTATTCTTTAATACAAATGCAAGGCATCTCGTACATCATTATTCACGTCATTTAATTGGAACATGTGATAAACCAATGTATATAAATTACAAATTCTATATCCGTACCACTGCCTATACTGCCGTAAGATGTCGAGCAGTGTTTACACTTTCTCGTATTATGTACCAATCGTATATCGTACTGTGTACTACGTTAATCTGACGGCGCGCGGCGCCGGCGAGGTGAAAATAATTGATATATTCTTATTTTAAAGGAAGTAAAATCTTGGTTAATTAGGATTGGTAATATGTAAACCACTTTGCGTGCAGTAGTTTCAACTATTCAAACGTCCTTTACATTTTGTTCGTTTTATAATTTCTTATCGTGCTACCATAATTGATGACACTTATACTTCAAATTAATATACACATGATAAAGTTTGCATGTTTTAATAAACATAACTTGCTAAACTTAAAAACATGCAAATTCAGGATGACTATACTTCATAAATAAAATTACATTTTAAAGTATTGTCCAGGTCTATGCTAAACATCTCCAAAAGCATTGCATATTTTAATAGTTATCAATATATTTTATTGTAAATGAATTGTACCATTTGCAACTTACTGATATTGTTCTTGGTTTGAAGATTTCTATTAGCCATATTAAACTATATATTATAGTGAGTAAGTAGAAGTAACGATAGTCACTTCTGTTAAATATAACTATTTTTATTGAACAAAAATTCTGAGTACTGATAAATATTTATAAAATGTGAATATATCCTCCCAACATTAATATTTATGTCCCAAGATAAGATAAATTATTCTTGAGGGCAAAAGGAATCGAGTTGGATTTTTAACTTCTGGGGTTCATCATAGCTTGGTGATAAATTGATAATTGTACCTTAATTAACAATTATACTTTTAGTTTCGAATAATTCAGTATGCCTAGGTAATTTGGTCTAGAAATCTTACTCACTATACTGTTGAAAATTACTGTTTACTCACTACACTTCTGAAAATCTACCGTGGTGGAAATTCTCCACCTTTAATTATATGAAAATGATGTAAAATTTACCTATTTCTGGTATAAACTCAACACCAGTACAATTGATAAAATTTTACACTTGTAAACCGTAAAAATTGTAAATTTGTATATATTTTGTGCATAAAAGTGTAAATATCATCATAATCATCATTTGTGCTACAGCCCTGCAAGGGCCTCGACCTTCTCAAGAGTCCTCCGCCACTCCTGACGATTTTGTGCTCCTGCTCTCCAGTTGGAGCACCGATAGTTCTGGCATCCTGTGTTACACCATCGGCCCATCTAAGCTTTGGCCTATCTCCCTTCCTGCTTCCTACAGGTTCTATGCTAAGCATTTTTTTAATGGGATTCGCTTCACTGGCTCGGGCCACATGTCCTGCCCAGCGCAGTCTGTTTAGTTTGGCCGCTGTGACAATATCTCTTCCCTTCGCTTTTTTTCTATACAGGTTATATAGCTCGAAATTATACCTGCGCCTCCATGACCCATTTTCGCATATAGCCCCGAAAACTTTTCGCAGTATTTTCCGCTCGAAATAAAGTAGGGAGGTCTCGTCGGCCTTTGTGATGGTCCACGCTTCTGATCCATATAGCAGTACAGGGATTACTAGGATCTTGTATATGCTCAGCTTTGTTGTTTGTGACAATCGCTTATTGGATAAATGCCTGGAAAGGCCATAGTAACATCTATTTGTCGTTACTATGCGCCCATTTAATTTCTCCCGAGATATTATTGTTTGGATCGACTTGAGTACCTAGATAGGTGAATTTCCTGACTGTTTCAAAGTTGTGATTACCAGTTACTAAGTGTTGTCCTGCGTTACCAGCTCTTGTCTGCAAAGTTGTTGACATGTATTTGAAAAGTGTAAATATATATGCATGTAATATACACTCTTATTCAGGGTGAGGTAGATTCTAATCCTTGCGTGGTAACTGTTCTAGAGTACGCATCCATGTAGTCTTGACAATGTGAGGCAATATGGCTGTTCGTGATTTCTAATTAAACAAATTATGTCCAAATGCTGTGATATATCTTAAGAAGTAAATATTATAAAAAAAATTATTAAATTGAAAGTGTTCACTAAGGTTATAAGTTTTAATTCTCCCAAAATAACTGAATACTTTATTGAATTTCATGAGTCGCTGGATGATTTCACCGAAGAGATATTATGTATATGTACCCTAACTTATTTACATTTCATGACGATGAAGTAAACAAGGTAAAGTAAATGCATATTTTTTGTCTATCATTTTTAATTTATTAATATTACCAAATTTCTATACTCAGCGAGAACTAAATCCCCATAAGATAATTAACAATTGTTGAAACCTGAAGTCATGTGATTGTTTGTGCTTATTTATGAATAATCAACTTATTTATGAATAATGAGCTGATAGCCAAATGATTCGTCTATCCTAAAAAGCAGACATAGTCATTATCATAGCCCAGTTAATAGATATGTCTGAAAAATTTGTTAAATTTTAACAATTTCTCTGGAAGATTTCGTTGGTTAGGTATTTAAATGATATTTTATATTTGGAATTCTTATTTTCCACTTCCTAATAATAACGAAGAGGAAGAACATTCACGTTATGATGGGATCATAATATTTAATTGGAAAGCTTGATAATATAAATTTTGACTAAATCTTGATGCAATGCTAAATTTAAATGCAAGTCAAGTAATGCTAAATTTAAAATTTAGCATTACTTGACTTGCGATTTAATTAATATTGCAGATGAAAATATTATGTAATGCTGTTTTAATTAATATGAACACATAAATTGAATGGAATTACTTTTTGTTTTTTAATACAAGCAAAATTTAGTCAGTGCTGCATCACGGCATCTGTTATATACCAGCCGCCACTGCACATACACCAATATTTAATTAGTGGAATAAAGAAATTAATTATGTATATTAAAAAAATATAATAAAGTGTATTATGATTCAAAGGCGTTTTGTTTTCCTTCAATGTACAAAAAATAAAACCGGCCACAGGTAGGATTCGACATTTGTCCCGGATCGGAACCGAACGACATACAGCTGTTTTGAACTTGTTAGTTCTCATCAGTGCCGCATACGGTACGCCGATTCAGGACAAATGCCGAATGAACTTTATGGCCTATACATCTTTATCGATACGATCTCTGTCAGTAACTTATAAGTCGGAAATCGAGAAAGGAACCACCAAGACGCCAAGCGGCTATCAAAGTAGTTCCCGAATAGCAAAGCTATTACATAATCGCTCTAGGAAACAACTACTCCTCGGGCTAAAGCCCCGGCAGGCGTTGAATTATACCCAGAAGCGATCCTCGACCCGTTTCTCGTGTTTCTGCACGATCAGATAAGGTTTTATTTTTTGAAACTTTATCTGATAGCTTTGCTATTCGGGAACTACTTTGAAGCCGCTTGGCGGCTTGGTGGTTCCTTCCTCGATTTCCGACTTATAAGTTACTGACAGAGATCGTATCGATAAAGATGTATAGGCCATAAAGTTCATTCGGCATTTGTCCTGAATCGGCGTACCGTATGCGGCACTGATGAGAACTAACAAGTTCGAAACAGCTGTATGTCGTTCGGTTCCGATCCGGGAGACAAATGTCGAATCCTACCTGTGGCCGGTTTTATTTTTTGAAACCTTATCTGATCGTACAGAAACACGAGAAAGGGGTCGAGGATCGCTTCTGGGTATAATTCCAACGCCTGCCGGGGCTTTAGCCCGAGGAGTAGTTGTTTCCTAGAGCGATTATGTAATAGCTTTGCTATTCGGGAACTACTTTGATAGCCGCTTGGCGGCTTGGTGGTTCCTTTCTCGATTTCCGACTTATAAGTTACTTCAATGTACAAGATGGGTAGTAAAAATTCCTGTACTATGGAATTCCTGTACTATAGATACCAATTACTATATGTACATATTGTACATTGAAATAAAGTTTACACTTAATTTGGTGAAGTTTACATCAAGTGTAAACAACTACACAGTTAACAAAAGAAGGCGATATATTGAAACAGTTTAATGTATAGTGTGCCATATCACACACTTAAGGCTCATTTGGTCTATTTAATTGAAGGAAGATTATACCAATATACCTACTTTTGAGCAATTTATGAACAAAATTCCTATATACCGAGGTATTACAAAAGTAAATAATTCACGCAATAAGAGCAATTTCTATAGCCAAAGTAAATACTGCTTTTTATGTATTTCGAAAGTGTATTGAAGAATGGCATGAAATAAGGAGTAGCTTGAAGGAAGCTACTAAGAAAATGCTAATCAATAATTAGAGCTGCCACTCTCAATCGTTTGTTCGGATACAGTTTGTGGGTATATTGTTACTTAAGATTACAATTATGAAGAACAGTGACCATTTGCCACTTTCTATTAATATGTGTATGTGCTCTTATTTTGAAAAAATAAGAGCATATACATGTCTTTCAAGAGATGTTTAATATATTTCCGTGTAGAACAAGCGCTCTAAATAAATAAAAATAAATCAAAATAGACGGCATGGAATTTTAAAATTTTACTTAGTTTTCTACTTTGAATAATATTTCTTAATAATAGTGTCATATAGTTTATGCAAACAGTATTTTACGGATCCCAAAAATTAGTTATATAAAATAGCGTGGACATACTGAATTTTTCGAAATTAAGATTTTGGCACATTAGTTTTTCACAACACAGAACCTAGAGGATACATTTTGTTGTTAGTGTGGCCTATTTTCAGACAACATTACAAAAGCAAAATATTACAAAGGCGAAACTGGACATAGTAATAAACTGGAGATATAGAAAATCATTTGTCATAATTGCGACCAATATTATCTAGGGCAGACAAGAATATCGCTAAACACTAGAATTAAGGAACATGTAGCAACAACTTTAAATATGGCAGAATTGAAAAATCAAAGGTAGCCTAACATAAGTACGAGATTGAACAGAAAATAATCAAAATATTTTAACGGTTTTTGAAAACTGTGAATGACAATAGGAAGGTTAGAAAGTCAACATACATATCAAGAACAAGAAAATACATTTAATTTGGATTTGAGTCCTATATCGTAATGGAATATTTTTTCATTAATTTAGCAGCACATATTTTTGGTTACTATAAAATGTTATTCAAAAAAGAAAATAGAGTATGCATAATAAATATACACATTTTTGTGTACATTGAGTTACAACAAATATATATGTTAATGAGGAGAGGAGTAAGAGGAAGATGAAAACGAAAATGGTAACATATGAGTAGGTGAAGGCATTGAAATGCAGGCTAATTGTAGTACAATTATTACTATCAGTCATTTAGATGTTACACCATTATTAATAATAACATTGATATATCGATAATACAGTCTCAATAACCTTAACTTTTAGTTTTGTTAATAAAATTCACAAGAATTGAGATGGTCATAATAAATGGGAAGAAATAGTTTTCTAGTAAATGAAAATATATTCATGGCAAACAACTAATATATTAACTCGATATTTTAAATAGTTTTGCTAAATGGGCTAAATTTTGTATTGTAACATACCTTTAAATACAAGTATATTGATAATGTATTTAAATGATATATGGTGATCGGTTTAGGGTTTTATGATATTTCAAATTTCAGAAAAGTAGTTTCAGAAGTTTTGATGGTACTCAGTACCTTTAACGAAAATTGTAAAGATAAAAAACAGTTTCAAACATCTATACATCAGAAATTTCGTTTAAGGGATATTTCTCCGCAAGCCATAACTCCGTTATTTATAATCTGATTTTAAAAAACAAAAAATCAAATGAAATGGCTCTAAATACACTCTAGAGTTTACCGCAGTGTTTATAAGCTATTTTCTTTTGAAAAGCGATAGTCAACTTTTTATTTTCAAATGACAATATAGTTTTTTTCTTATTTACTATTGTGCAGATTTCTTTTCTGAATCCAACGATGTATAACGAATGGACATTTGTGAAACATTTGTCACAGAGAAATGGTGAAAATATTCGCCGATACCGCAATAGGCGCCCGGTCGCTTAATTGATGACAAACGTATTTTGACTAATCTGTGCCGTGGAAAACAAAAAATAATACAACAAATCGAGTAAATATCATTTCAACTTCCGCATCCTAGTTTTTTACATTATTTTGCATTTGTGTGTCATAGTGTCATTACATTAAATTATTTTTTGCAGAATTAGTCAACAGTGCAGTATGGATAATAATCAAATATTGACGCATATGATTCAGGTATACTTTCAGTGTAATCAGAATCGTGATGCAGCAGTCCGCCTTTATAGAGAGCGGTTTCCTCATGGAGAAGTTTCAGAACCATCTAAGTTTGGAAGACTTGAAGAAAATTTAAGAAACTATGGGGCATTGAAGAAACCGAAACAACATTTAATGTTGAAGAAAACCCAAGAACCGCCATTCGGCAAATTTCAAATAATATTGGAGCTTCAAAACGAACTGTGAATTCAATATTGAAAAAGCACAAATTTGTAAGCCATACATACGTACCTCAAAAAGTACAGGCATTAGAGAAAAACGGTAGAGAACGAAGACAACAATTTTGCCATTTGTATTTAAATTCAGTGCGACGAGACCCACTTCTCCACACTAAGATTATTTGGTCAGATGTACATTTAATGTCAATGGTATTTTTAATAGAAATATCCACCGACATTGGAGCCAAAAAAACCCAAGGATTATCGTCGAAACTAATTTTCAGCGAAGGTTTAGTATTAATATGTGGTGTGGCATTTTGGGTAATAGATTGATTGGACTATTTTTCATAGACGGCATCCTAAATCAAGAAAAATATAACCAAATATTGACAGAACAACTTCAGAATTTTTTAGATGAACTACCTATTGTAGAACTCAATAGAATTTATTTCCAGCAAGATGGCGCTACCTCTCATAATGCCAGAATGAATACTAATTGGTTAAACACCATATTTAATGAAAGGTGGATAGGAATTTATGGACCGATTCGATGGCCTGCCCGTTCTCCAGATCTTACTCCACTTGATTTTTGGTTGTGGGCTTATCTTCAAGATCATGTCTATTTAACCCGACTAGAAAATAAAGAAATTCTGAGGCAAAGAATTATACGTGCGTGTCGCGAAATACTCCCCAATTTTATATTGAATGCGACCATTGCAGTATTCAGAAGATGCCAGGTATGTCTTGATTGTGCCGGTAACCAATTTGAATAGCACTTGTAGGTTTGTAACTGTATTTGATTTGTTAATTTGTTTCTTTAGTTGTTTCGAGTTAAACTTTGTTACACTTCGTTTAATGTATTTCGTCTTTAATGCTGTTTAACTTTGTTTAAATTAGTTTCGTGTTTATCTTTGCATGTATTTAATCAACTTGTTTTTAATTGATTTTCATGTAATGTTTCTTTTATAATAAAATTCTAATTCTGTTCTGGGTTTTATTCGCTTTGTTTGATTTTTTTTTCGTTTTCCGCGGCACAAACGATTAGTCAAAATACGTTTGTCATGAATTAATTATTATTAGTTGACTATTGCGGTATCGGCGACTATTTTTACCATTTCTCTGTGACAGATGTTTCACAAAATTTCATTTGTTATACATTGTTGAATTCAGAAAAGAAATCTGCACAATAGTAAATAAAAAAAAACTATATTACCATTTGAAAAAAAAAGTTGATTATCGCTTTTCAAAAAAAAAAAAAGTTAAAAAACACTACGGTATGCTCACTCTAGAGTGTATTTAGAGCCATTTCATTTGATTTTTTGGTTTTTTTAAATCAGATTATAAATAACGGAGTTATGGCTTGCGGTGTTTTTTAGGAGATAGCCTGTATATGCTGTATTTGTGGAAACCACAGAAGCGTTGTTTAGTGCCCATGCTTTTTACTATTCTCTAATAATGGTGTAGAAATATTAATAAAAAGTAATTTATTCCATGGTATTGTTTCATTTGTAATATTTATACCCTTAATACTAGCAGTTTTTTTAATTAGAAAAATAAATTTTTATTTACACAGACATTTTAGCTGATAACAATAATGAAACTTATTATGTCGTATCTGTACAAGTATCACTTAGTAATTAAAATAAATTCTCATTAGGTACTGCACGAAAATTCAATTTAAATTTTGATATACAGATAACCGTATTATTTGTTGCAATTGTACAGACTGAGCGAAACTCGATGACTCAGCTCTATTATAAGAAAATGAAAAGCGATAAGAGAAATCTGAAAAGAAGTTCTTAAATGGGATTGAGTAAGGTCCATTTTAATCCGAATTTACGTATTTTTACATGTTTGGAAACTGAAGTAATGACGTCATCAAGTTGTTTTTTCCCAAAAATATATCTATGTTCTGGCATATTTAAAAGAAGACAATTTTTCTGGACAAATTTTGTAAAGAAAAAAATTTGCTATCTCTGTCCGTTAAAAAATTATAAGCAAATTTGTAAAAAAAAGTATTTTCAAAAATTCGCAATCGTCATGATTTAAACAAGTACACAAATTTTTGGAAACAAATAGCAAAGTCGCATCTATCAATAATTAAACGTTATTAATTAGTGTTATTTATTAATTTAACATTACAAAAGACATAATATGTTACAAACTATTACTACAGAAAGAAACAAAGAATGTAGGCAATCACTACAACAAATTTTCAATGTGACCACCTCCTACTTCTAAACACTTATCCAGTCTCCGCCTTACTTCTCTCACTGAAGCCTTACGAAACATTTTTCTAGATAGTTCATAGCAAGCATCTCTGATTTTTTCTTTTAAATATTTCAAGTTAACACATGGTGCTCTGTAAACTTTATTTTTCAAAGTTCCCCACAAGAATATATATAGTGGGGTCAAGTCCGGTGATTTAGGCGCCCACTTTATCGGTCCATTTATCGCTATCCAGCTTTCTCTGTAAGTTTCATTTAAATATTGTTGGACAATTCTTGATTTATGCGGTGGAGCTCCATCATACTGGAAACACATATGTGCTCGTAGCTGTAATGGCACATTTTCGAGAACCACACGAAGCTGTTCTTGAAGGAATTACAAATATCCCTCACTATTTAAAATTCTTTCGTGAAAATATCGATCAATCAAATGTCCATTAATAATACCACACCAAACGTTAATTCTGAAGTGTACTTGGTTTTCAGTCGGATTGACAAAATGTGGATTTTCAGTAACCCAAAAATGTTCATTTTTTTTAATCGGTTTACCATTACTATTGACCGTAACAAAACGGCTTTCGTCCATCCACAAAACATGCTGAAAAAACTGATTGTCATTGATCTCCAAGTTTAAAAATTCTTCGTTGCTGATGTTGATCTGACAAGTGTTCTAAGTTATGAACTTCATAATCGTGATTACTACTATTTTCTTTCAAAAATTATTCGTACCGAAATATATTTTAAATTGAACTCACGATAGGCTTGCCGAATCGAGTTTCTTGGATGGTCTTCAAAATACTGCAAAACAGAGGCAACAGTATTGTCAGATAATAAATGTTTTTCTTTATAAAATTGGTTCACAAAAATTAGCTCTTTATAAATATGCCAAAATATAGGTATGTCTCTGGGAAAAAAAATTCGATGACGTCATTACTTCAGTTTCAAAATATGGAAACATATGCAAATTCAGCGTAAAATGGACCTTGCTCAATCCCATTTAGGAACCTCTTTTCAGATTTTTTCTATCGTTTTTCCTTTTCTTATAAGAGAGCTGAGAGATCGAGTTTCGCTCACCCTGTACAGACCATTAAAATAATTTACATAATTTTAACGATAATAAGTCCGCTAAGATGTCACAATAATAAATTATAATTTTTTGTTTGGTTACCATTTAATGAAATACCGATTCCCTAAGATAAAGCTATTTAAAATTCTCTATGAAAACGTTACGTTACACTCTGTCACGCTATGTGCGTTCTGAAAACGTGACTAGCTTTATGTAATGGAGTAACAGAAATAAAATACACATTTATATGATACCAATATATTGTAGGTTCTTTCAACAGTTGTTACATAGTTTACAGAAGATATACTGGGATATGATGAACGCATACAACAAACTAAAAAACAATTGAAAAGGTGGTCAACAGAGAAATAAATATATTTTCATTATTTAAAAACCTATAGCTTCGTTTTTGTCAGAATGAAAAGTGAAATAAAAATAAAAACTTGAGAAAATTTTTTGTTCACATTTTTATCATAAAATGTAGCATTAAGAAGCATCAGCAAAAGCAATAACAATAGCACAAATTAATTAATGTAAATATATCTGACAAATCGCAAAATGGCTACTACTTTTACTATTTTTATAAGGAGAGAAGGGTTATTGAATATCAGAAAACATTACATTATTATTTCACAAGTAGACAAAAAAAAAGAAAAAGTAAAACTCATTAAAACATAGTGAAATTTACTGTTTTGACAATAAGTACGTATATGATAAATTTCACAAAACATATTTAATAACTAAAACTCCAAACTTTTAGTTCTTTAGATCTTTGAGATCATTCCATCAGTCCACTATCCATCCAATTAAGAAAATATACATTTAAACGATGAATTATCGCAATGAGTTACACTGGTGAATACAAAAAATATGCTGCCACAAATTTTAGATCGTTTTCTGAGTACTTGAGGACCCTAATTTTACATTATATCTTCATTTTAGCTAAACTGACTATGTTTGTTAAAATAATGGAGCCTCCTGAAGAAAACAGACGTATTAAACCTTCCTAATATAGTGGTCGTAGATAAATATATTTTATCCACGACCACTATATTAGGAAGGTTTAATATACATCTGTTTTCCGTGGATTAGAGGCCTTCTAATATACTAGTGGATTAAGATTCATAATACCACGCTTCTTGACATTAATATAAAATATTCTTGATAAAAATAAATCTGTCAAATCTGACGTTTTTCAAAACCAGCATTTTTCACCTGCTAATTGACCGGTTTTGCCCGTGGTCGTGGATAAAACGTTGAATTACATTCGGGAATTAACAGCCTTTAATCCGCTCCAAAAATGGGCGCTTTCGGCTGCGCCTCGAGTGCTCATTTTTTCTCATTTATTAAAAGCTTGTTAATTCCCTTATATAATTAATAACTATAATAAATCGATAACGTATACCTTATAGATAATTACTTAATTATAAAATATCAGATGTATTCGAATGTATTAAACAATGAAAAATTGATACACAGTTATTTCCTATACATAATGAAATAGTATAGTACTGTGATTTATTACTGAATGTGGAAATATTAAAAACAAATACCATGCGTTTTTCTTAGTGACAAAAAAAAATTCTAATACTGTAGATTAGGACTTGCATGAGCCACTTACATTGCAAATAATAAATCACGTATCATAAATCACATGGAACAAACCTACAATGTATTTTGCATGGTTTTTTGACCTTTCTTAAATAATATTAAGTACTAATTTATTAAATCTAAATACCTTAATCCTTAATTTAAGCAGCAAACTTATATACTTTATATTTCATCTTAATAGTCCACTTTCAAGAATTTTTGTGAAAGAGACGAAGATATTGGTAATAAGATAGGTAATAATATTCTGGTGTTCTATCCTAATATATGTATTTTTCTGAATTAATATTTCATTCCGAATTTATAATTTCATCATAATTTTTTGACATATTTATAATAACTTCACATCTTTTTAAAAATAATTTATTTTATTTTTCAATACATGTGTACCACTTTTTCTCCTCGCTGTATAATCTAGATCTGGAGTCGTCTTAATGAGAATGCCTTTAAGAATATTTGTTTCTGTTTCCTTGATTTTATTTAAGTCTAAAATATCATACACTTAATATTGTAAAGTTATTAATATAATAATGCGAATAATCGATGCGAATGATTTGTTTATGATGTTTTGAAGGTGATTGAAGAAAAAAATATTCTTAGAACAGATCTATAGTTACAGGCAACCAGCACTACTCGTATATGTTAAAACTAATGCATATAACAAAATTTAATTAACATTAGATCTACGAGCAAAGATTATATATAAAATATATAAATGTATTTGTATTATTTTCTATTTTGTTATAACAATATTGATCTGAGCTTTAGAAAATCTAAAAATCCAAAATTTACATATGATGTAAAATAGACATAAAAAGTAACTTTTTCGCATTAATATAAAACTCTAAACTATTAAAATTAATAGTTAATCAATACCATCTCAAACTTATAATTATTATATGCAACAAGAAATTTCACCTTTGTACCTATGTATATATTTATATAGAGATCACACTTGTCATATATGCTAAAAACAGACACATTTAGCTAACACTTTTTTTTGGTACATATAATAGTTTGGCAATAGTAGCTGTACAATAATAATTAATATTCAATCTTTAGGAGAGTTAGTAGTCATATGAAAATATACCATTTTCATATCAACAAATAAAAAATATATGGTTTAAGCATTAGCAAAGTCATTAATGAATAATAAAAATAATAATTATTTTATATTAGACATAGAACAGACTGAAATACTGTTACCTCTTACAAAGATACGATGTGAATACTATAGAATAATGACTGTCCGTATGACAGTCGAAGTCATTGGCTATCTATGTATAGCGGACCTTACACGGTCAATAATACTGTCAGTATGCACAAATACTGACAGTATTATTGATCGTGTAAGGTTCAATAGTGACGGAATGATGAAAATACTGGCGAACATCTAAATATTTTGATATCGTCGCATGAGTATTAGCCACGCCCGATTACGCCCCTAAAATCGAGGGGATACTGACAGTATTATTGATCGTGTAAGGTTCAATAGTGACGGAATGATGAAAATACTGGCGAACATATAGATATTTTGATATCGTCGCATCAGTATTAGCCACGCCTGATTACGCCCCTAAAGTCGAGGGGATACTGACAGTATTATTGATCGTGTAAGGTTCAATAGTGATGGAATGATGAAAATACTGGGGAATATATAGATATTTTGATATCGTCGCATCAGTATTAGCCACGGCTGGTCAGGCCCCTAAATTCGAGGGGATACTGACTGTATTACTGATCATATAGGGTGTTGCTCGTCAGTACTTCAGTATTTTATGACTTGTTGTTGTGTGAACTTCATTTGCTGTGCCTTGCTTGTACTGTTTTTCTTATTTTTGTTATTTTATTTTTCAAAACATGGATAATGATTTATCACAGAGTGAAATAGTCGAATATGAGGAGGGCTTACCTCAAAAGGAATACATGGAAATGTTCATTACTGCTAGACTGCCTAGGACAATACAAAAGAAAATAGTGACGATTTGGAATGATCGTGTAGGGTCAAAAATACTGATGGAAATACTGACAGTATTATTGATCCTTAGGAATGACAGTATTACTGACCGTGTAGGGTTTGCTTATGAAAGAAAAAAAATTATTTAAAATGTAAATATTCCAAGAATATTCATGAATATTCAATAGAAACTGGCAACCAACATAGCATGTTCATGCTAAATCAAATGTATATACATATAATTGAATTAGGCACATTATAAGTTATAATAGATAACTTTACTATTTTTCATATAATTTTATAGTTATTAATTAATGGAGTATATAGAAGAAGGGAATACGTTATTTGACTATATTAGGTTACTGACAATATAAAGTTCAGTAGAAGACAATCTTAAGATTCTTAATACAACTGACAATACCGATTATAATGAACCAAATCTCTAAAAACAATCTGGAAAAACTGTTTTTTTTTTCAGAAATAGGACAAGAAAAAATACTTAAATCTAAATAGATTTTTCTAATTGGTTTTCTAGTTAATATAATATACAAAATGGGTTCAATTTACTTTCTTATATGGAGTACTTATTTGTATAAATACTCCATTTGTAGTTATAATTTGGAAATATGCTTACATATTTGTACTTTTAAATGCCTTTTTACCAATATTTCTTACCCTTTGTTTTACTAAAATGCAAAAATTTAACTATATGAAACATAAAAATAAAATTCATATTAAAGCAAATTAGCATACATAATTAAAAAATATACCTTATATATATGAATCATTAAAACATGTAATGGAAATTAAATACTTCTGATTAAATTTTCCAAAATAAATGTAGGCAATACTGAATTGTTGTCAATTAGTTATACTTTTATCAATAAAGGGAGTGACAGTTTTGAGGCAAAGACCATAGTTAACTCAAAAATTTATTCATTATTGTCTATTCTCCAGGAAAATATTTCAAAAGTGACATATTACAATATATCTTAATAGTGCACATATTTCTACTACTGGTATATTTCAATTGATATATAATATTGAGACATTTTTCAAAAAATAAATAAGTGTATTTTGCTACATTTTGCATTAAAACTGGTCTGTAGTATTTATTCAGTCGAATTGAGACCTTTACAGAGTGAATATCGATGAATATATATTGAATGTAAATGTACACAGAGTTCAATCTGGCCGCTCGTAAAAAGAATCCTTTTCTTTCTGAATGCTGCCTCGCTCTTTCTTCTACGTATACCTAGAGAATCTCACTTTTCCTATTCTTGATGAGCAGTACCTTCTCTTTCATTATGAATTTCATTGGCATGATTATGATAAAACTTAATACAGTAATGATTTGTAATAAATAAAACATTCACACACATATTTGTTTTTATTCATACAGATTAAAGTGCCTTTAAAAAGTACCTCATGAATGCACTTGATAAAATACCATCATGTCGGCAATTAAATGGATATAAGAGACTGTTGAAAATGTATAACTCTGTTTTTTTATGGCGAGTTTTTGCCAGCTTTAGTGTCACTTCTCGCATCCCAGATGCCATCGTCTCCTATCTTTCCAGTCTTTTTCGTGGAGTCTTCTACTTTCCATTGCGGTGCAGATGTTTGAAATACAGTTTTTCGTGGCCTTCCTCGTCTATTTCTTTGTACTGGTGTCCAGTTCTAAACCTTTAATGGTATACCTTTCTTCGTTCATTCGTTGCAGGTGTTCATATCATTTTAACTGCTTTTCAGATATATCGTCCATTATCGTATTTTTCACTTCTCATTTCTTACATGGTCAAGTAAAGTTAAACCGGAACATCTTCTCCAATACATCATTTCGGTTGAGAGAAGTTATTGTGACATATTTTTATCTATGACACACACTTCTGACCCATACGTCAGTGCTGGCTGAATCATAACCTGATATATACTTCTTTTTGTTTTTTTTTTTTTTTTGTTAGGTTCTTATACCACAGGATTGGGTGTAGTACTTTAATCATATTTTTTCCTTTTCTTATTTTCTTTAGTATATCTTTATTATCTCTTCCGTCTTCATCTATTGTAACTCCTAGGTATTCGTACTATCTAACGTTTTTTATTATTCCTATTTCTGCTAGAACGTTGTCCTGTGCCTCCTATAGTTATGTATTGTGTCTTTTGTAGGTTTATCTCTAAACCCCATTTTGTGAATTCTTCTATGAGTTTGTTTATCATGTAACTGTCTTTTTTTAATTATATAATAAACGAAAATAGTTCGACACAATTTTATAACGCAGTGAAAAGACAAATAAAATTATTTAATATTTTATATTCTCCATTAAGTCACCCCCTGTATTTCTGGTAATACCCAAAAGATAGCAATGCTTCTTCTTCTTCTTCATGTGCCATATCAGAGTTATCCGACGTTGGCGATCATCATAGCAAAGGCTTCTCGATCTTCTGCCATGTGGAAAAGTTGACCTGCATTTCGTATGTCTGTCCAGGCTTGGATGTTTCTCAACCAAGACATTTGTTTTCGGCCTACCCCCCGTCGACCTTCTATTTTTCCCTTGAGGATGAGTTGTAAAATACGATATCGATCACCTCTCAATATATGACCCAAATAAGTAATTTTTCTACGTTTGATAGTCCTGAATAGTTCCCTGTCTTTGTTGACTTTCCTCAGCACTTCCTCGTTTGTGATATGTGCTATCCACGGTATTTTTTACATTAGCCTATGTATCCACATTTCCAGCGCCTCTATGCGATTAGTTGTTGATATTTTAAGCGTCCACGCCTCCACTCCATACAACAGTACAGGCCAAACATAGCACTTGACCATCCTTTGTATAATTTCTAAATTTAGATGGTGGTTGCAAAGAAATGATTTCATCTTTAGAAAGGTTGTTTTGGCCATTGTAATTCTGCGTTTTATTTCTTTGTCTGGATCTAGTTGGTCTGTTGATAGCAATGCATGCAGCACTAAATTGGCCACAATGTATGTACCTTCAATAAAGCATATAATATGACACTTTTAATATGTTTTTATGAAATATAGACAGTAATGAATAAATTTGTTGTTTGTTATCGAGTTATCTTGTAAAATTTTATATTTATGGACCGATTTTAAGTGGAGTTTCTTTAATTGCAGAATATTATAAACGGTATCTTTGGAACAAAGAACACTACATTTCTACAAGGCTCTCTATGTCGCTTTTCAGGAGTAAAATTTTAAGAACATATATCAGAAATTTTTTAGAAAAATCAATGTACCATTGTAGTCGTTACTCCTTAAAGCGGGACAAAAAGTCTCTTCTAAGGGTCTGCTTTAAAAATATGCTTACAATTATGCATAAGGGACGTTGTGGAATTTTGAGAAATAATGACTAAATTTTAACAACAACCTCCGGGCTAATATTAGAACGGTTAGTTTAAACTTAATATCATCAGGGGAAGTATTAGAAGATACCTGAAAAAAAAAACAAAATAAAGGTGTTGAAGTTAAAAAAATGCATACATTGGAATTTGGAGATGAGGAAAATCGATTAGAGTTTTGCTATTTGCTACAGGAGAAATATCTAAGTAGTCTTAATCTATGTTTGGTGCAAAATACTAAATGACCGATGAAGAATATAATTAGTCCACTGTTCTTTGAGAAAAATGTGAATGTGAATGGATTTCTAAATTATCTTCGGAACCAGTTTTGGAAAGCATTAGATGATTTGTTTTTACGGAAAATCCTTAATATAAGATTAAGTTAGATGGTACTCCTATTCATAACGCAGTGTTGGTAAGATAATGGCTTAATTTTCGAACATTTGGAAGTCGTTGGATAGAGCCAAATAGTTCCTTGACTGAGTGGCCGCCGAGATCCTGCGACTTCACGCTACTCGATTTTCTATTTATCCTTTACTGAAACAAAAAATTTGCAAAACAAGGCCTCAAACTGTAAAGAAACTACGGGTTAGGATAATGCAAGCTTGCGTAGAAATTACTCGAGAAAAAATACGAAAGGTAACCATGAACGTCTGTAAAAGGATATACAATGATTAAAATATGTGATAGATTGGTAGAAGTGACGAGAATCTTTTTAGTTTCCATTCCAGTTTTGTTTTAAATTTCTATTTCTATTTGTGTCAAAACTAGGCATAATAATAATAAAAATAATACCATATTATTATATTTACCATATTATTCATTTTATTAATTATTTTCCATAAATTTTTCGACTTGACCACTTGACTTTTAGAATTAATTTATGAAATTGATAAGTACATTTTTAATTTGATTACAAAATTGGATTACTTCAGGCGTACTTTGAGGAGTGGTGAGTTTAATGGAGTCCACAGATTTTTTCTAAAAAATTGCATAAATAAATATTTAACATTTTTCTCCTAGAAACTAACGTAATAGGCTTTGAATTTTGTATTGGCACTTTTTGACAATAAACAATAATTTTACAGAGTGACTCGAAAACAAATAGGTCACACTGTATTGCTGTTAGATATTGTAAATCGAATATAATCAGAGGGGATCAATTATTATAATAAAAATGAAGGGAATTCATAAATAATTTACTACTAATTCTCAAGGTATAAATAATTAATGTATTTAAATATTTAGTAATTTAATGCGCATGTTGAACATTTTGTATACAGTATATACTACTCTGATCTCATTAAATTTCTATACTCAATAAGCTGATACTCTGTTTTTCTGTATTGAGAGTGTCAAGAATTAGATTAGATTAGTCTTGTGACAATTTAAACTTAAAGTTGGTTACTTAAAAAATTATATTACCAAAAAACAAGCTGGATGCATGTGTTGGAACTAATGTACTACACTCACTAATGTACCCTGCAGGTGGCTGTAATACTACAGTACACTGCAGGTGGTTGTACCTTCTGGCCACATATTTACCAACTATGTCATTGTCATTAAGAACCAGTGATGACTTTAACTTTTATGAATACCAATTTAAACTGCTTCATTAATTATAGAAAATTATCCTATACATATGATCTTTTTCTTATACTTCTCTTTTTCTTCTGTTGACACTTTTGTTTATACAGAACAAAATATTAAGGCTGCGATTCTTGAGTTTTATTATTCAGCATAATATTGCATGAAAAGAGGGAGAGAGAGAAATAGACTGAAATAATAAAAATTAAATAACAAAAAGTATTTATTTCGTAGATCAAATAGTTAAAATATCTCATCCCAGGACTTGATTCTCCTAACGTTCTGATTTATTAAAACATCGTCACAGAAATAATCATAATCTGAAATTAGTAACATGTATTTCTATTTATATAATAGTATAATAGTAACGATAATTCTTATTACGTTAAAATACGTTCAGCTTAGGATGTCCATAAAGTTAGCAACTTGCGCAAACCGAAAAGTTATTATAGGTACTGAAAATTTGCCGCTTATTAGTCGCTAATTAGTTGCGAGTCAACTGATTTTGTAGCTATTGTTGTTTATTTACACCGGGGTGTCCTGCTAAATTGATATAAAGTTAGCAGGGTAACTATAATAAAAAATTCTTTAATATTGATAAACCATCTAAAACCACTTATTATTTTAGTCGCTAATTAATTGTAATCGATACCATTATTTTTTATAAAGTAACAAGTTGCCTCGCTAAGTTCATATTAACTTAAAAAGGCAACAAGTAAATGAAATATCTTAAAACATGTAGTTATTTTACCGCTATTTATTTTCGATGAGACAAAGACCGAAGATATTATTTTGAAAAAATAATAAGCTTGAATAGGGTTTGAAAATATTAACTTGATAGTGCTGGGTAAATAAGCTGACAAACGATAGAAAGACACCTAGGACATCTGAGATTGCAGCAATTTACAACTTCTCCTGAAAATTATTTTAAGCGGACAGCGATATCGATGATGAGACGCGAAGAAACTTGATAAAGTTGATAACTGATTGATTGAGAGGGTACCTTGGTATCTTGCGCGGGTAAAAACGTTTGATACTCAAAATATCGAACGAATAAAAATAAAACAAAACATTTTCTGTCTTAATTGATCAAAATGGGCCAAGTTACAAAGACTGACACAATGGTAACATTGATAACTGAGCGTTTGAGTGGGTGCCTTGCTATATTTTTACAGGAAAATTATTTTGTTTATCTTATAACGGGAATGAATGTATTGACGTTATTCGATCGTAATAAATTAGAGACTAAATAAAGTTAGTGGTTTTAGACGGTTTATCAATGTTAAATAATTCTTTATTATAGTTGCCCTGCTAATTTTATATCAACTTAGTAGGGCACCCCGGTGTAAAAACCAGCAATAGTGACAAAATCAGTTGACTCGCAACTAATTAGCAACTAATAAGCGGCAAATTTTCGGCATAGTCACTTTTCTATTTGCGCAAGTTGCTCTGCTAACTTTATGAACATCAGCTTAGGGTTTTTTTTAGACCAAAATGATTAAGAAACAGACTTTTCAATTAAGCGATCACAAACTGAATAATATACTTTTCTCTTTTATTTTTTTTTAAACAACATCGTGTTCAATATTTACAAATGTCTCTAGATATTACAAGAATACTTGCAACCTATTTAATATTACTGCAAAAAGTAGTTTCCTCCATAATTAATGGTCAGATGATGTCATATTTAAATGGTCCCGTTATCATCAGTGTATAACAATAATTCTTATGCACTGATAATACTTAAATTATTTAGGTCTGTATTAAAACATAAGCAGCTTATGAAAATTACAGATGATTTAGTTCTTTGTTTTAATATGTAATTATAATTTCTATTTTAAATTACTCGTTCCAGGAAGAACCAACGTTTATCATAATTTCTTTATATCAATATCGTAAATATACATACCTACTTATGTCTCAAGATTGTGTAAACTGAGATTGTTAATGATGTGGGCAGGATAATCAAATGCAGATGAAGGAAATGTTAATAAGTGTTAATAGGATTTCTGTGTTGATGTAATGTACTTGTGACATTTTGCATTTTCTCTTAGTAATGTATTCCTTTTCAAAGAAGTTCAGTAGTTACTATCCTTTATGCAACACTATAATTCTACATGTAGAAGTATACTAAAGTAAAGTTAACTAGACTCTTGGCATACTCCATATGCGGTCATTTTAAGTTCAAGAGCATAATTGGCTTTAAAATTATTTATTTTCGTTTACTGATGGTACATTAAAAATATATTTGTTTTAGTATGTGCTAATAAAGTTACATTATATAAATTTAACACAGTTAATCACTTACAGTAGTGGACAAAGGTTAAGCAACCTAGTGAAAATAAATATATATTCTATAAACCATAAAAATAGAAAACATATTTTATTACTATTCTTGCAGATAAATAATCTTTACATTGTATGTAATCAACATATCAATTGTCAGTGTTATAGTAACGAAAAACAAATATATACTACATAAATTAATATTAAAATTAAACGCTTATTACGATAGTGACATAAGTTGAGCAACTTAAGAAATTTATTAAAAAATAATGTTACAACTGCGAATTAATATGGTGTAGTATGACCATTATTTTGTATTATAGCAGCACACCTGTGAGGTATATATGATATCAAATTGTCTATTATTTTGGGAGAGATCTGTTGCCATGCATTAGAAAGAGTTACTAAGAATTCTTGGCGATTTGAAAATACGTTGTTTTGCCGAAATTGTCTGTCTACAATAGCCCATAAATTTTTCACTGGATTTAAGGCCGGAGACTGAGCCGGCCATGGTAAAACTTGTACGTTATTGCCCCTAAACCAAGTTTTCATGAGTTTTGCTGTATGTTTTGGATCGTTGTCATGAAATATCCAAGATAATGGCATTTCCCATTCAGCATGAGGTAACATAACATTCTGCAATATATCTCTATACTTAAACCGATCCATTATACCCTCTATTTTAAATAATGGTCCTACCCTAAAGCAGTGGCGGCTCGTGATGAAATGAAACAGGAGTTCTGCATAGTGCCAAGGGTATTGGCCGCCCGCGTGCAAATTTCAAACGTATCCAAACTACTGGCGCCGTAGGGGCCGTAAAAAATTGCGCCGCAGGCGAAAATATTGAAAATTTTCAAGGTGACGCGATTTCCTGACACTTCAGAATTTTTATGTAAAATCCGTTTGTACAAAAATATAGACTTTCACAAGAAAAATTTTTGGAATTTAGTACCTTCTTGAAGAACATTCATGTTTGTCGTCATATTCTTTGGTTAAGAGAAAAGGCTTGTAAAGTGAATTTTCTACTAGAGGGTCTATAACACTTAAAATATTTTTTGAAAGAGTTTCAGCGTCACATTTTGTAGGTTTCAGGTATGTCCAAAAACATTCAATGGGTTCACCATCGAGGATATATCTTAAAACTACCACTAACTGAGTTTTTGCAGATACATCAGTTGTTTCGTCTGCCATAACTGCCAGAAATGAAGGTTTGTTTTTGATTGAAGATCATTTTTTATTTCTTTAGAGGTTCCTTTAAATACTGAAGCATTTTGTAGATCCTCGCTTAAAGTTACATCAAGCTCAGCAGAAAAATTTATCAAACCACGAAATATCCCCGGGTTTTGAGAGGTTTCAGCTTCGTCATGTCCTCGCAGCGCCAGTTCAAAGGTCCCACAAAACTTTATGCAGTTTATAATTTTTGACAAAACGTATCTCTTTTTTGTCACATTATCGTTATGCTTTTGCACATTTATCCAATAAGCTGAATCTAGCTGCGCTTTAATATTAGTTGTTACTAATAAAGCTAATTCCATTGTATTATGTAGATGGCTTTTGGAGTTGTCGTGCTTTTTTATTTTTTCAGTTAAGTGCACCAAATCTGTCACCCCTACCGCCGTCCACGCTTTATCACCGCCAAAAAGTAAACAAGGAAAACAAAATAACGCATTTTTTTTTGTTGCACCCACAAATCCAATTGTTCTTCGAATAAATGTCTCTATTAAATTGACGTTTATATGCTTTTCCGCGGCTAACACCTGCAGTCTCAATAACAATATCGGGCAATGGCCTACCATTGTTTTTTAAATCAATTTTTTCTTCATAAGAGTATTTAAAAAATCGCTTCACATGAACTAAATTATAAACTAAATCTATTGTCACTATCACAGTATATAAATATTAATAACTAGTACAATAAATCACTGCACAAATTCATAAAACAGTATTTAAAATCTTAAATTAACACGAAATACGAAATATGTACGATTTACGCCCGCCCGAGTAGGAAAGAGTAAACATTCACTGATGTTGCCTTAGCTGGAAAAATACAGCTCACTGACCGTGTAAATTCGCGCATTTACGAGCGCCAAGTGTAGATCGTCGCGGGAGTTGAGGGGGAGGACGGGTGTGCCGCGCCGTGCTGTGGAACTACCTCGTGTGGCCCAGTTCAATGTACCGCGACGCGCTCGCGTAGAGACCCAGATAATTCATTTGGTCTGCTACTCAATAGAGGACGGCGCGCGGCGGGCAGAATGCGACTTTAACGCAATAATTTGGTTAGCTGCACCAACTAACCAAATTATTTTATTAATAAATTTTAGTAATTATTATGTCGCGAAAATATACAAATATCTAATTTTTTTGGCAGTTATGCAGCTCTGCAACACCTATAAACCAGCCGCCCCTGGCCCAAAGCCTGAGAAATAACCCTGCACTAATATATGACATCCTCCATGTTTCACCGTTTTAATACAATATTGTAGATTATATCTCTGGCCAGGAAGACGTCGTACATAACACAGACCATCACTTTCTATGAGATTATACTTCGCCTCATCGCTGAACAAGACAGTTTTCCACTTTTCATCAGTCTAGTATAAGTGGTCACGTGCAAATTTACGTCGAGCCTTTACATATTACTCAATAACGACTTTTTGATAGGTCTTTGGGCATGCAAGCGTACTTGTACTAGGCGTCTGTTGACAGCTTGAACACATGTTGAGTCCCAAATCTGCCCTAATTTGAGCCGCAGTGGCAAATGGGTCCTGTTTACTTTTCCGACAAATTAATACATTTTCTTTTGTTGTCGTTTTCCGAGGCCGACCAGAACGCGGGGACGTTGCGACTGTTTGTCTATCCCGATAATGTTTCAATATACGGAATATTACTGATTTATTTATATTAAATTGTTTACTAATATTTGCTTGTGATGTACCCTGCTCATTCATTCTTACAATTGTTAATTTTACATCGTTAAAATACGTTTTCTGCGACATGGCTGTAGGATACTTGTTTTTTTATAGATCTAATACAATTCTGAAATGTCTTACTTGCTCGTTAATATACCTTACTTTCGGGGATTCCCCGATTAGATCATTATTGGTTGCCTAAGTTTTGTCACCTTGTTATTGGTTTTTAACCACTGCATTTAACTCTGCTTGTTAACGTTTTTCTTATATCAAGTTTTATTTATGTAAAGGTATGAACTGATGGTTATTAAATTAGAATAATTTCTGTCTGGATATTACGTCTCCTTAAAATATGAAATATAATGTAATAGTTGATTGACTTTTGTCCACCACTGTAAGTTTGTATAAGTTGTACTTATATTATGTGCTTCTATGATGTTTATTAAACTTGTGATATTAAATTCATTTAATTTTTTAACGTCATATAATTTTGTAACAAAGAATCATGAAATTTCAGGGCAAAGAAATATTCGAATATATCAAGGAATAATTAATAGTTAATCATAGGCAATAAACAAGAAGGAAACACGTTTTTAGCTGTTCCATATATCACAACATGATTGTTATCAACTATTATTGATAGTCTTACCTACATAATGTCTTGTAACTAGAGATTGTCTCATAAGCGGTAGTATTTTGTTTTACTGATTAGCCACTCTACGTTGATTTTAAAGGTTTACTAAAGGGAGTGATAGTGGGGCTACTTAAATATTTATCCGAGTCGATGTGTAGAATAATTTTCATTAATTATCAAGGAATTATAATTCTCATGTAATAACTCTTATTTTTGGATTTGATAACAAAATTCGTTCGCAGTAACTAAATGGAATATCAAATAATTCGAGCATAAAACCCTTATTTTCTTTATTATAATACATTGCTTTGAAACATCATCCAAAATCATCAGTTTGGATTTAGGAACAAACACGGCACCATTCACCAAGTCAACAGAGTTGTCAATGTAATCAACAATGACTTTGAAAAGAAAAGGTACTGTTTTGCTGTTTTCTTGGGTATAAACCAGACATTTAATAAAGCCTTGCATGAAGGACTATGCTATAATACAAAGAAACATTTCTCCTATCGACACTTTCTAATAAGATTTTATCTTAGCAATAGGCATTTTCTGCTGAAATAAGGCTGTCCATATCCTAGTTGATTCTAACTTATTCTATCTGGTATCCCCCAATGAAGTATGCTGAGACTAACACTCTAATCCTTATGGGTGATCTACCTACATCTAGATTAACAACAGTCGCTACATTTTCAGATAACACCGCCTCCTATACAAATCCCATTCAAGCGTCCAAGAACTATGAAATTAACTTGAAGAAAATCCAAGCACGGCTACGAATATGGCGAATTAATATTAACGAATACAAATCTGCACATATTACCTTCACTTTGAACAAATTAACTTGCCCACCTGTAGAGTTGAATGGACAACAACTTACTCAAACCAACAACGTCAAGTAGCTCGGTATTAATTTTAACAGGTTAATGTGGAATAAACACATAATGACTAAAAGAAGTCAACTTGGTCTTAACCTCACGCAAACATCTTGGCTTATCGGCAGGAAATCTCAACTTTTCTTGAAAACGAACCAACTACTATTATAAAAGGCTATACTCAAGCCAATTTAGACATACGGCATCCAACTCTGGGGTGTTCCAAACTTGGTAATAACACGTGAGCTGTGTGTTCTCGATTGAAGATGTTATTAAAACATACAGTGCGAAATATAGTGTCAGACTTGTGAATCATCCTAACATACTCGCCAACAAGCTTCTAGTCAATGCAAGTGAAGTACGAAGGCTAAATATATAGTCGTATATGAGTGGCTGTTTCTTTCAGATATACGAGCAAACTTTACATTTATCTATATTTATTAATAGGTAGTTTATTTTCCGAACACCAGGACACAACAAAGTCGATGAGTTTTTGCAACCTTAACTGGTCGTCTAAATAGGTTATATTTAAAACTAATTTTAAGTAATCGGCAAAATAAGATGGTGGGACATAATATGACGAGAGGAATAATTAATAAATAAGATAAAGAATAATGGTTTTAGTTTTGAGCCTTGAAGTACTCCAGAGGACTCTAAGAAGATCTTGGATTTAATGCCATTATATTAAACAAATAATGTCCGTCTAGATAAGTACGATTTGACTAAGGGAAGAACATTATTACTGAATCAATATAATTATAATTTTGAAATAAGTATATTATGGCTCACCTGGTTAAAGACCTTCGAAAAATTAGTATAGACCACATCTGCTTGACCTTTATTCTCTATGTGATTCACAATTATCTGGGTAAATTCTGATCTCTTTATCTCTTAATCATGTTGATTAAGAGATAAAGCGTGTTGCATACCAAGATAAATGTGGATGTATAATGGTATTTCAAAACATTTGCAAGATTTGACAGAATGATGATTGAGCCATAATTAGTTTTAATACAGGGTAGATCATTCCTACTATCGGAACTTCAAGAAATGTATGGGTATAGACTATCAGATTAAACAAAATAATGGCTCTATAATGGTTGAAAGTGGCTTTATTAAGGCCCTTAAGCAATCTATAACAAGAAAGTTCGAGATTTATAACAAATAAATTATTATTTTTTTCTAAAGCAATTTTTTAAGCACTACCAGACTTAATAATATCAAGAAAATAGGGATAAAAAGTAATAATAAAAAACAACACTCGGAAAGGAATGAGTGTCGGACATTAAAAAATCGAAAGGCAAATTGTGCACTGTTAAAATAAGTTATAACAATTTTAACAAATTTCTACCGTAATTTTGCTTACTCAGTGTATATTAATTATACTGCTGAATGCATAGTTATGTGAGAATACAAACAGTACTCTTATAAAGTGCTATATTTATGGTATTTATTCTAATGTTACTACCAATATTAATGAATGGGATAGGACTTTATAAGCAAAATATTTTATAATTCGATTATGCACGCTGTAACATATCGATATAATTTATGGAGAAATGTATCAAGGATGTCTTCTGAAGTACGAACACTACTGACAAATTAGTCTCTGTCTCATTTGTTGGGCAACCTGATTTGGATTGATATTTATTCATGGGCTGGTATTTTCAGTTTTTTCCTCATTCACATCATTAGTATTGCAAATGTTAATTCAACTTATCCTTTAATTTAGCGTTCCTTTCAAGGTTCTAATTATATATAAATAAATAAAATGTTGTTGGGTTATATTTAAAATGCGTTTACAACCGAAATGAAGCACAAGGTTATGGGACATGATCTCTTATAGATTATCTGGAACACGTTTTGTTCCTCCTTTATTTTGTCCAGTAAGTATCAGAAAATTGTATACGATTTATGTTTTACCAGTTCGTTGAGATAAGACGCCTACAGATAAATATTTTACAAGGATACCTGATCGAAGGTGAAATCATAGTTACATGTTGTCTGTAGTATACGCATTATTAATGAATTAAATTTCGTAAATGGTGAAAATTTGTACCGTTTTTAATGTTTTCCATGTTATTGTTTAAGCTATAGTGCACCTTGTTATAAAAGCAAGCAATAGGGAATCATATTAGTAATACTACTGGTATCATACTAATCATACTTCCTAAATAAAAGGACAATAGTTAAGAGGTAATACCACTGCAATAAGCTAAAAAAGGCCTTTTTCAACAATATTTTTTATATGAAAGAAAAGATAATAAGATAATAATATTTAAGAAAGTTATTAGGCTATATATTTAAGTACTGTGCAAAAAACTAACATCAAAAAATATTCAAAAATGGCGCCACTGGAGTCATTCTCGTGAGATATATCGAATTTAAGGCGCTCTGCTCCACGCAGTGTAACTGGTGCAAAGAATCTGAGAAAAAATTACTTAATTTACATATTTAGCTAGTGAAATACATATAGGATTTTGAAAATATTTATTTTTGTATAATTAGCGATTATACAAATAAAAAAAGCTAAATTTTCGAAAAGAAGGGCAATCATTTGTTAATAAATAATGTATAAATTAACTTATTGAAAATTCCGTACATAATTCACTTCAAAATGTTACTCTAAACATATTGTTTAAAATTCGCATGAAAAGAGTGTAAATTGTTGGACTTATGCTGCGTACCGTTTTTAAGCATAATGTTTCGAGTAAAAGCGCTTAAAATTTGAAATATGTTTTAGACAGGAAAAAACGAAAAATCCGACTGTTTAAAAAATGTTTACCATTGATCTGTTATCCCAGGACCATAAAGTTGTCCGTCTATATATATATATATATATATATATATATATATATATATATATATATATATATATATATATATATATATATATATGTATATATATATATATATATATATATATATATATATATATTTAAATATTCTTCCTCACTCTCTTTTCTCGAACATTTTATGTTAGAGCTTGCCTCTTTCGCTGCATCTGTCAAAGACATCTCGGCGTGCTTGGTCCGTTTAGTATTATGGCTTCTACACAACAACTGTATGATTGGGTGCCATATTCATATCCAAACCTTTCATAATTCGAAGAATATTAATCAGACCATCATAAAAAGTGCACATATCAATATCAATTGAAGACTATTTTTCCACTTTAATAAGATTTTGGAGCTAATTTCCAAACAGTAGCATTGAAACTTTCATTGCTATTTTGCATATAGCATCCTAAACAACGCTTTAGCAACTTGTCTCGGCTCAGGTCCTCAGATAAATCGGTTTGATGGCTTAAGAACTTCTTTAGGAAACACTGGCTTCCTAAGGTGTCCAAGGACTTTTGCGCTGCTTGCGCTTTCTTCCAATCACACCAAGATTCCGAGCACTTCTCGTGCTGCGGATGTTCGTCGGTTGATAACTTATGAAATAAGGTCAGCATTACAAACAAAAACCATGACCTCAAGCGAGAAAATTGTCTTTTTTGTATATGTACTGGCATTATACTAACGTACTTTTACTTGTAAATGCTTCTGAATAAACATCTTTTAACGAAATCTATTGTATATTTGGTAAGTTAGAAATCATAAGATAAAACGTTAGGCTGTACCTAGACTATGCCTTTCCAGCAGGTTTTTACTTGACGTTTTGGAGTCCGACGCGCTTAGGGAAGAGCGTGAAATAAAAAAAAAAATTTAGGAAAAGAATATCTCGCCCCATATTCTAAAACATTCAAGGACTATTTTATGCTAATAAAAAAATCGTTTTCTTTAAAAAAATACAGTTGTGTTACACCTTAAGGCGTTTAATGAAATTCACAATGTCAAAAGATCATCATTGCGATGATGCAATACCAACAAACAGTGCAAAATTAATGATCGAATAAACTAGGCATTTGTTTCCGACGATAATAATTTTATCTTTAGGATACATAACATCATTTAGTCATTTAATTATTCAGCTATTTGGTTATTAAACCAAGCTATTCCATTTATACAACCATCTTTCACTTGAACTTTATCGAACTTAGAACTATTTCACTCCACAAATGTAAATTTATTTTAGAGCAAACTGCTTTGCTAAAGTTTATACCACAAAACGAAATTTATAAACTGACACATCGGTTTGACATGAAATTAACACCGCAAGGTTGCGGTATAAGTTTACCATCCGTTAGTATGAATTTTCAAATCTCTAGAATAAAATCAACACAACCTCTGGTGTAACCTTTCTTGCTGAAAAAACATTTTTTTTAAAGCCAAAATAGTCAAACGATCTTGGTGATGACTTTCTTGAAATAAATGCTGATTGTCAATTACCCAATACCTTGTATTTTCCTAAATAACCCTAGATTAGTAAACCTTGATTCGTTCTAGTATAAAATTGTTTCCAAGGAAACATCGTTTTTTTTATTCATTTTCACTCTAGCTCAATATTAATTTCAAAGTCTTAAGTAATAATATTTTCTTGGCGATATTGAGAATACAATGAACATTAACTTGCCTGATCCGTAGTTATAAAAGTGCAGCACTTTTCTCCATGGCCCCTATATGAATGGATGACTTTTATATCTTGCCCATTCTTCTATAGTATTCCTTTATAGAAGTGGCTGCAACAATGTCATTTGTTCTTTGGTTTGAGGTGGTGGACTGGGCCCAGTATTGGGGGTTTTATTGTGTTCTAGAGCTGAGTCCCAATGGGGAGAGTGCAGAGCCTCTCCCTAAGCATGGGGGTGTTTGTCCTCGGCTTTGTGTAACCTTCCCCTCGGCAGTCTTTAGGGATAGAATTAGGCTCTCCTCTAAATAAATATTTTGAGTTGAGAATAATTAATCTTCAGCTGGGCGTCGTTGATCAGATTTCATTTGGCATATATTTTTTTTAGTAGCAACTGTATTTTTTTGGTATTTTACATAGATTAATATATAATTTTTGTTATTCATTATATACCTATGTAACATTTTGAAATGAATCGGGGAATTGAATTTAGAATCATAAAAACAATTAAAAAAACAGGCTAATTGGAGAAAGTAAAGAATACAGATTATTGAAATGTCAACTTTTTTATTCTTTATAGCCACTTTACTTATTGTTATTGACTAAGCATAAAAAGTAATTTTTAATTTTATCTTAACTATAGCTTTGATGGTCTCACAGATAAACTGGACACTTGGGTAAATTTCGTATTAATTGTTCTTTCAAATGGTACCGCAGTAGCATTACGCTACTGTTATACTACCATTAAAAAATGGTTTTTGAGGCAAAAACAATTTTCAAAAGCATTATGTGTTCATGGGTTGAGTATGTTAATTATTTTGAGGTGGCTTAAAATTTTTACCGCTAATAGGGTTGGTTAGAATTATTCCAGGAAGATTACAGCACTTTAGATTGTAAAATGAAAAAGATTCCAAACAACTTTTTAAGATAAAAATGTTACTTATCAATAGATTCAGAAAATGGTATATATTTCAAAAATATAACAATATATAGGGGATTTCACTTAAAAATCGGGAAAAAATTATATAACTTCTGGCGAATCTCGAAGAGGACAAAAACTCTTGTCTATAATATAATAAAAAGTAACATTTAATGTGTGTATTGAACATGACGATTTTATCTCAGAGAATAAAGATAAAAAGGAGGGTGTGCCATATATGGTATGTGCGTATTTTATATATACACTATATAAAATACGCGTTCATATAATTTTGCTTAATTCCACCAGTAACATTATAGAAACACATTATTCAGTTATCTATGTAATTATTTACTTTTGAATAACTTGGATATCAATTTTCAACGTTTACTATGTTACTACCGTAACTCTATTAATGGCTGATCACATTTTTTTGAAGAAGATTTTCGTTGGTCGTACACAATGGATTACTACTACTCTTATTATTTCTCTCGTTTGATTTTCACTCACTTTGAGTTTTCGAAAATTACCTATATTATCTGAAAATTAGAATGACTATTAAAATAGTAGAGGCAGAAGAATACTCACCGTGTCAATACAGTATCAGAAAATGTAGATATTCCGAAATCTGATAAAATCGTTCGTTCACTGTTGAACATCGCCCTTACTGGTGATCTTGAACATCTTCTACCAGTTTATCTGAAGCAGGTGAGTAAATACTTCTTTCAGAAAAGTACTAAATTGCATAAAACTTTTAACTTGGATATACAAATGTTGTATGTTTGCATTTTGTTCATTAGAAAAGGTATAGAGACCACCTACTTGTATTTACATGCGCGTTTCCTATTTATCTATTTACATTATTTTCATTAACATACAATGTACGCGTTTAGTTCCAATTTGCTTAAAGATATACTTAGTGTATCTAGTTATGATTGAACAATGGAAACATTACATTAGTTACATTCTTCGTAACTTAGTTCAGTTTAAATGATTGATAACCGGGTGTCCCTGATTGATTATTGTATGCGATATTTCCCTTATTTACGGGGATAAGATAAGGAGAGAGAATCGAGTATTTTCAAACATTGCAATAACGTATCAAGTAAACATTTCAAATTAAACCCATTAAAATCACTATTGAATCCCTTATTTGGGAAACCCCACAAGTTCTCATAGGGATCAAACAGAGATGAAGATATGTTTGTATTTGTATTTTACATAGCGCATCATTTAGTTTATGAATACGACATGTCCAGGCATTTTCTAATAAGATACATACAAACATGGGCGTAGCCAGGATTTTGAATAGGGGGGGGGGGCAGTGGCGGTTTTAGGATTTGCTCTTGGGAGGGGGCGCGGGCAAATCAAGGGCGCCGTCAGGCGCCAAGCTATAGCGCCGCAGACGAAAATATTTAAAATTTTCAAGGTCACGCATTTTCCTAACTTCAGAATTTCAATGATAAATTCACTTTTACAAAAATATTGACTTTCACAGTAATACTTTTTGAAATTTGTTACCTCTTTGAAATAATAATAATAATATTTAATTTTAATGATAATAAGAATTAGAAGCTCCTTAATTGAGGTAACCACTGACTGTAATAGTTAAGCTGACTTTACATTATCAGCAATAATGCAAATTGCAGTAGCAGGAAGAAGCAAATGCTTCTGTGCTTTTAGAAATAAATGACTGACAGTCAATAGCGTGCATTTGCTGCTGCTGCGGTTTGTATTATTGCTGCTCATGTAAAGTCAAAAGTCTGCGCCTTACATTTGCAACTGCTGCAAATGTACCAGACGCGCGCGAAATTCGAAGCGCGACGCGTGGCCAGGGAGGGGCACGTGCCCCCTCCTGCCCTCTCCTGGCTACGCTCTTGCATACAAAGTATTGGTCGTTTATTTGTGAAATTTCATGTAAGGACGTATTCACAAATACGCCCTTACTTAATATGTCTTTAAACACTTACAGTGTTTCCCTAGTAAATTAGGAAGTAGACTAAATAGCTATACTATCAATCATTCGCTTTTTTATTACGCAAAACATTATGTTTGTCCAAAAGTTGAATTTTCGCAGATTTGTGTGGTTGGATGTGCAGGATAAAATAAAAATCAGACTACAGTACGAATGTTTGCTGTTTTGATAGAAATGAGACGATTCGAAACTATTAGGTTCTATATTAGAATACGATATCATGATCAGTAGAACTTGCTTGTTCACTACCTGCTTATCCTCATAAGAAAATATCTACTAAAAATAAAAATATGCCTATTTTAGATGGAGAATTGGAAGCAAAATATATGTATTAGTATTGCTTTAATCAATTAGTAACGGTTTCCTCCCAGCACTGATCGCACAATATATTAAAATTAGAATAAAAACCCATATTCTATGCGGAAATTTATATTACATAGCTATACATAATTCATTCACATACACATTGCAAGTAAATTGTAAAGAATAATAAGTTTTATGACGGGTTTAATGCATGATATGTATAAAGGAAGTGTTGTAGCATCTATTTACATTAATATTAACAATAATATAAATCAACAATAAGGAAGTAGCCAAAATGTGGTGAGAATTTGGGAGTTTTAAATAATTACCCTTTCCCTAATGTAAAGTAAACCCTAAAGTAAATAGGTATCGATATCAATTACAGAACTTATCAATAACAGAACCCGACTCTTCAAATTTCAAAAAAGTTAGGAACTATTAACTCTGTAGGCGCTTCATTGTGTCCTCGTTTTGTACAAAGTTTTCTTAATGTAAGTTTTATAAAACAGTTATGTACAAACTATCCATTGTTGAACTGTTATTCGTGGCATGTTGACGTCGCATGGCTTGTAGGTGACTGTCGTTAAATATTGACGCCCTGTATTTTGACAGAACGCAAATGGTGCGCAATTCAAATACTATGGTTCCAACTCAGACAGCTTATATTAGTTATATACCAAAATTAATTAAGGTATACAATTATTATGGTAAACAATTTTACGAATTACACTGGTGGTGAGTATTACATGAGATATAGTGAAATTTTACACCATTAAAAGTGGTAAAGTTTTAGCCTAGTATATTTTCAAAAGTATTTAAAATTAAACTTGAAACACATTAGGGTTATTTTCATAAAATAAATATATACAAGTATTAATATAAAATAATGTATATTAACATACTGCTTACTCTAGTTTTCTTAGGCTTGTTTTCGAACCAATTTTTATTTTTCTACTACTTGCGTACAAACATTAACAGCATAAATAAATTGGATTTATTTAATATCTGCTAAGTACTTAAAATGAATTAACTGTCATTAATACAATCTACACATACTTGGTATATTTTAATTTAATTTTTATTTTATCATTTAGCAGCATGCTAGAATACACACACCTAACATATTTTTCTTTACGAGTAATAAACAAGGAAGAATTTTTATGTTCTAATCTTATGATTTATTATACGTATCAATATTGTGTATAAGGCTTGTGCAGAAAAAAATCTATATGCCATATACTATCTTAATAAATTTATATGTTTAAAAAATGCAAAGTGTAATTAACATTTAAGTCAAACATAACTTCATACACTCATTGCCTAAAAAAGGAGATGATAAATTATATATATATATATATATATATATATATATATATATATATATATATATATATATATATATATATATATATATATATATATATATATATATATATATATTATTTAATAAATATTAGCAATATTTATTACACATACTCACCTGATATATTGTATACCCGTGGTACATTATTTCAGATGTTATTTAAATAAATAATAATAAAAAATACATTTCTTTTCACTGCACCTATTGCATGTAATGCATTACTGGATATAGGTTGTCCAACGATCATCCTTTCACAAAGTTGCAAGACATAGGCTGTAAATATTTGGTGTTACTAAAAAGATGGATTTAAAAGTACATGTGACTCATTTTGTTAAATTAAAAGCATTTAACTATTAAGAAGTCAGTTAATTAAGGATAGGTTACCAGTAAATGGAACTTCTCCTCTTCGTCCAAATGACAACTTCGTGCCTCATTAGTGGCATTCTTATATTAGTGGCGCCACCACTAATGAGGCTAATAATATAAAAAAATATTTATAAATTTAAATTATTTATACAATATCGACTGCTGAGACCAATAGTGACCAAACTCCAAAAAAGCTGTTTTGAGATAACTGCATCTGAACTTTTGAAGAACATTTATTTCTGCATTGTGATTTTATGAACATTTTCTTTTCTATATTGTTGTTTCAACTTATTCTTTAAGATACAGTTCGATATACATTCGTAGATTACCATGTTTATTTTTTTGAGATATAAAATAAGATATTAGATATAAGTTATATATAACTTTTAAAACCATTCTTAACTTAATGGGTAAAAGATGAAACACCACCCTCAGCATTTGCTCTGTTTCTGTTCAATTTACAAACTGTTCAAAAAATCTGTTTCAATTTACAAACTACCCTCCTATTTAGGAGGGTAGTTTGTAAATTGAAACAGACTACCTAAAATAAGTCATTAAGTTTAGCCTTGTAATTTGTTTTCCAATTGGGTATTCCTTACTATGTAATACTCAGGCTTTAAAAATCTTCATCAGCTAAACACATGCAGCATTGGAGATATTTCTAAAGTCATCTTGGTGACCAGTGTCCAGCGCGATGAAATCCTATCTTATATATAGAAAACGCTCGTTCGATATCTAAAGATATATCATTTGCGTACTAGAAATATCAGTTACTTCGTGAACACATTCTCATACACGTTAAAGCAGCTTATAGTGACAAACTAGTAAGCTACCATAAGTTAAATTAAAAATATTGTTTGCCACCTTTTGAAAGGCCACAGAAAATATGAACCTTTAAATTAACGTAAATAAAACGAAAGCAGAGTACCATACAATAGATTCGAAAACATAGATCAAAGCTTTAGTGTTGGCAACTTTAACTTTACGGTAGTTACAAGGTTGTCAATAATAGGAAAAGTGTGATATTCTCTGTTATGCGTAGAAGAAAGAGTGAGGCAGTATTCGAAGTGAAGCAGGATGCACTTTACGCGCGACCAGATCGAACTCTGTGTACATTCACATTTAAAACTATTTCATCTCGACCGAGCAGCAATGCATCATATTCTCTTGCGCATTACACTTAATCCACCTCTTTCACTGACTGTACACTCAATTTTACTCTACAAGGACGTCAGTGCTACTGAGTAAAGGCCAGACTGTGCACCTTATGGGCGGTCCAATATCTCAGTTTTCAGACTTTTGTTTTATTCCTATTCCTGAAACCTGTACTATTCTTATTAGATATAAGATAAAAATTCATATATCGAATGCTTTTGATAAATGAGAACACTAACTTGGAAGGAATAAGGCAAAGTATAATGTTAGCAAGCAATTGCTATACTGATATGAGTAAATACTCAATAAAAATAAAGTCACAAAATAAAAATTACGATCTTTAAGATCATCATCTTACTGAAACGTATTGCCGAAACGTGGCCTATCTCTAAAACAGACGAAAACCTTCTAATAACCTTGGAACGCGAGATCGCAGCCCATCAAAGAGTTGGTGGAGGAGGTGCCAGTGTTAGGTTAAACCTAAAGTAGGACGAGAGTGTAGACGAGGATGCCAGATAAAATTGGTACTGCAAACTGACAACAGAGACAACTGGTGGAAAGATTGAGGAAGATCGGAGTTTAACTAGAGTTGCAGTACCAATGATGGTCATGGCAGTTCATTATCCTTAACTGAATTATTGCAAATAGTAAATGACGTAAAAAAGTATCAAATATTTTAAATGGTGGAAAAGGTAATAATGTTAGAGAAAAAATTAACAATATAATAAGGAAGATACTAGATTTCGTCAGATAAATGATATATTTATTTATAGTAACATGGAGCCATTAAATAACAGCACCGTGACACTTCACTGTTCACTGTTTCAGCGGTTTTCACTTTGTTCATCTTACCGCGAAGGAAATATTATATATATATATATGTATATATATATATATATATATATATATATATATATATATATATATATATATATATATATAATACAAAAATAGTACACTTTATTACACAAAAATGTTACGTAAGCAGCAGAGTTGATTAATACTGATTACCCATTTTTGTCCGGAGTCGGTCACCATCTCCGGTTTTACCGGAGCAATTCTTGTCATGATAGTGTTTATACAAAGCGATCTTATAATAACCTCTAAAAAAATCATGAAAATCTATGTAAATTAATAGAATTTTTATATTGTATATAGCATACATTAACAAGCTAACAAATATGACAGGTAAATTAATACCGGCCATGATATTACTTACGAAAGGAGTTTTATGATAACACTGACTATGTACATATGCAATAAAATATGCATATTTAGAGTAATGCTTATCTTTATTTGAAAAATATGTAAAACAATCCTTTTACATTTTTTTTTTAATTTCAATTATATATACGTAACAGGCTTTGAGATTATTTAATGAAACACAGTAAAGCCAATAATGCTCTTGCACGGTTAAAACACAAATATTTTGCTCTTATATAAGTTACCCGTCAACTTCTTTTAGACGTGTGGATTATGAGTATTTTACTGTTAAATTTAATGTATGCAGAGGTTTAGGTAACAAATGAAAAAAATATAAATTTATTGATTATATACTAAGTTGCAAGATAAGTTCCTACTTTATAAAGATTATGGAACTCGATCATGAACCCATAGCAATATTACTTCTCATGTAAAATTCAGGTTAGAGAAATGTATGTACATACTAGCTCATCAAGAATAGGAACAAGTCTTTATCGGAATGCCTATGAGGTGCGCAGTAAATAACTTGGTCTAATTATAAGTAAGTAGACGAATGCTGCCCTCACTCTTTCTTCTATGCATACATAGAGAAATCTCATAATTTTTCCTATTATTGATGAGCAGTGCATATATGACTATGCCACGACTGAGATCTATTTTAAAATATTATATTTAAAATGTTTAGAAATTTAAAAAAGTTTTCACACAGAGTTTATCTTCCTTCCCCAAACGCATCAGACTGCGTAGGGGAATGTTATACATATAGACGAGGACAGATACACCCATGCTTAAAGAGAAATAACAAACTCTCCGTTGGGATTATAATCCAACAGAGACAAATACTGTGTCACCTAATACTGGACCCAGATTGAGTCCCACTCCGGACCACACTCCGGGACAATGGGAACGCCAATCCGGAGCATAGTACGAATAATATTGCTACAGTCACTTCTATAAGGGAATATGATAGCTCACCCATTCATGTAGTGGCCGCGAAATAAGGTGCTACACTTTTACAACAGTAAAGTATATTTTGTTCCGATATCAATGATATTTGTTACCGTTACCATCAGTGGTGGTATGGCCCTAGTTGACCATTGACCATTTTTATTTTAGTACGAGTATTTTTCGTACAGTCGCCTTTGTTAATTTTGTTTAGCCGATTCTCGTCTATACCGTCCTTTTATCTTAGCTTTGGTTTGCCTCTGTTCTTATTTACGCCACTACTGTGACTCCGATTCATCTGGGAGAATTATTTTCACCTCCTCTTGTCAAATATCCTGCCCACATCAGCCCTTATATCTTTATAAGTAATACAACGTCCCTTCCTTTGGAAATTTATTTGTATTTATTTACATTCAACTTTCGTAAATTTCACTTAATATTAATCTTCAGATATTGCGTTCGAAGGTTAGTAGATGGTTTTAGCATGCATTAGAGATGTCCCGCATTTTAGATCCATATTTATATCGGTATAAGTTGGATGAGAGTCGTATAGATTATTATTTCTGTTTCGTCGCTTAGATTTTATATTATTAAGTATTTAATCAGACCAAAATATTATTTTTCGAACACTATCGTTCACTTTATCTTCATCTAGAGAAGAGTTCATTTATCATAAATGAATTCAAGTATATGAATACCTCATATCTGATAATAATATTAATCACCTCATAGTTGAAGTCGTCTGAATATTTTTGCTCTGTTGTTTGATATTGATGCCATTGCTTTCACTCTCCGTTAGGTTAATTTTAAGTTCCATGTGCTCTGCGGTCATTGAGAAGGTGGCGACTATATCTTTTAATTTGGGAACACTGCGAGTGAGAATGTCTAAATCATCTGCATAGGCCATGATGTATGAAGATTTATTCAGACCAATACACTACTTATCCGGTCTATTCTTCGTTAACTCTCGTTAATAGACTCCCCCTATAAACTTTTGTCTTTGATCTACAAGATTGTGATCTCCGTATTTAAGTAACTTCGCAGGGTTTAAGATTCTCTCTTGATGATTCCCTGGTACATCATTTCTTGCCATTTGAGATTATGTATTTTATTATCTTCCTCGGCGCACCGTATTTTTAAAGTATCCGAACTTCTCCTTCTTCGTGCTAATTATGTATTCATTTTTGCCATGAATGTTGTCTGAGTTTGAACTTTTGTCTTGTATAGAATTTTCTTAACTCATGCTGCCCCTTTTCACTCAAGTTTCTCCAAAATATGATTTTCCTGAGCTCGCGTGTTCTTCGTTGTCCATGCTCTTCTTCTCTTGTTAGACTCTTATATCTCTTATCTCTTTCTGCGATTCTTGTTTGTGACATAACCGTATATGCATCATTATTTATTCACGTGATCTCATACTCAACATCAATTATTACCATGGAAAGGTATTCCTAGTCTCACACCAGTATTCAATTATTAATGATTTTCATTCAATCGAAATTCTTAATGATTGTACCCAACCAATACTAATAAAGAAACTTAAGTACACGAAATCATTCGTATGCACATGCACCCAATTTATTTGACTGTAGTAGAAGCACAAAGATAGCCAGTCAATGAGTTTCTAATATACCTGGATACTCTAGAATGATGGTAAGCAGTTCTACGCCAGGTTTAGGTCTTGAATTTTGTAATAAGTATTTCTTATTCAGGCATGCGCTTTAATATTTTTATTACTAGTTAACCAAAATTAGCAGTTATCAAACATTCAAAAAATTTTGTAAATCCTAATTATTATCATTATTACATGACTACCTGCTACGCACATACGAGGACTGATCAAAAAACCGGTGAACGAATTTTTATAGTAGAATCTACTGACGCTACTCTGTGTGAAAAAATGCGTCCGACAGCTTGATACTTTGAGATAGCCCGTATCAAGTTTGAATAAGTTGTAACGTATCAATTGGCTTCCAGAGCTGGAAGAGTAAGACGTATTTACAGTGTCTGTAGCCTATCATGGATTTCGAACAACATATTAACATTAAGTTTTATATTATGTTGCAAAAATGTGCCAATAAATCTCATGAAATGTTAAAACCAGTACATGGTGATAATTAGTGACTTTGAAGAATGTTCACATGTGTCTGAGAGATTTGAAAGCGAAAATGAGTCGGGGGGACATCCTACGACCTCAAAATCAGACGAAAACATTGCAAAAGTGTAAATTCCGAATATAATAAGGGCGTACTGCAACATGTGCAAAATTATGTACGGAGAAAGAGACCAGAAAAGTGGGTCAATGGCTTCCTTCTTCATCATAACAATGGGGTGTGCCATACCTCGCTTCTAATCCGCGAGTTTTTGGCTAAATAGAGACTCCTGTCTGTCCACATCCATCTTACTGTCCGGATTTAGTACCATGCAACTTCCGGCTCTTTCAAAAACTTAAAGTCATGCTAAAAGGAGAACGTTTTGACACCATTCCCGACGTTGAGAGGGACACGATGGAGCAGAGCAGCTGCAGGCCCTTCCGAAAGAAGCCTTCCAGAAATGCTTCCAATCATGGAAACAACATTGGAATAATTGTATCGCTAGCCAAGGACAGTACTTTGAAGGAAATTAGTTCAAATTTGAAGTAAGCTTATTACTTTGTTCATAATAAAATTATTCACCGTATTTTTTGATCTGTCCTCATAGTCATATAAATAATTATAATAATCACGTAATCTTAATATTAATGGAATAGAAAATGATAAATGAAACGGCACCAGAGAAGGCCAATTTAAATTTTTCTTTCGTTTCCGAAGAATTGTTCACGTCCCACTTTTCATATACTTAAAATTAAAGATGAATTAAATACACATGGTTTTGAATTTATTGTAAGTATCTATTTAATATTACAGGGGAAATTTTTCATGGCTTTAAATTTAGAATTTATATGTAGATTTGTTTCAAGACAATAAAGGTATTCCGTAGGTATTTGACATTTTTGAAGACTTTTATATGGACTACGTTTAGTCCATATGCACTCTAGTTTAAAAATCGATTTCAATTATATATTATTACATTATCTGTATATTTTCTCATTTTCCATTTGAATTATTAATATCATATCACATAGTTGTTTTAGATGTCCATTGAATTTGGTTTCTTATTATTCTAAGAATGTCCGTAATAGCATCATAGTTAATAGTAAACGTAATACTTTTACCTCTAGATGTTTTAGGTGGAATTGAAGGTTCTGATGGCGATAGTTGAGCGATAATTTGAAATTGTTTTATGTCGGTAGTGACTGCTGGTGAAAATGGTGAGATAGTTATTCGCAAACAGATTTATTAAAGGTTATTTAAAATTTAAATAACGATTTATGCTTGTTTCATAATTATAATTATATAGTTATACCAAATATTAGTTTGTATCTTAGTTAGATTCGATTCACAGACGAATGGACACAAGACGTACGATGGATGTTGTGTGTTGTCTGGATGGTCCTTCATTCAACATTATTATTGCATTGTTATGCATGTCAAATAACATTTCATCAGGTATCACTTTATGGCTACATTTGACCATGTCCCCTTAAAAGTGTTTTACCCACTTTAAATTTTGGTTCACTAAATTCCTGATAATAGGATCTTACAACTTTTGATATGCATCACTGAAACCCGTCATTATAAATGAATACCTCCTCGTCAATCACTCAACTTCAAGTAAAAGTGCTTATTTATTGACACGATAATGATAATTTATGTAATTTAGTCCAGTTCAATCAATTGACGTTGTTTCACGCGTTCGTGTATAAGTAAAGGTAGGTCCATGAAAACATAATTCGGGTTTATTTCCATTGATTATGTTACCCTAGGTCATTTATTACAAAAAAGGAATCAGGAACTAGACAATGCATTCTGCTGTATTAAAAACAATAGTATTTGTTACATCGAAAATATGTTTGTTTAAATTAATATATTATTATATAGGAGGAATAAATTAATGCTGTAGGTAGTTCGACTATGATAACGAATAAGTACAGATGTTAAAAACTGAGTATCCTTTAATATATTTGAATGACCAAAAATAGAAGGTTGTTGAAAAAGGTTCCAGTAAAAGTGTTTGTTTTGTAGTTATCGAAAGTTGATATAATTGCTTATTGCGCTTATCTTAAGTATATTTGTTAAAATTTATATTTAGATTTCAATGTTTATTAAAAATTTGTCGAGTTTTAGTACAAATCATATTATTTTAATATGAAAAACTGTTCAGTAAAATGTCACATTCTTTATTTATTTATTTTATTTATTATATGATCTAGTTTCTAACAATGATATATTAGAAGCAAGTTTATAAAATCGAAGTTCAAAAATCATCACTTTATACTAAATTATTACATTTTTATGTCACAATACATATATATACACAATATACCATTCTGATGATTATTGTGTATTGTATAATAAATAATATATGACTCAGAATTTTCTAAAAAATCTTAATAAATATTCACGTATAATAGCCAACATTTTATTTTTTATAGGTAAATAAAATTAAAAAATTCTATTAACCCGATAAAGTTTTCTGGTGTTAATCAAATGGCTTATTTTATAGATTTTATTAAATATAATAACTGATGTTCGCGATTAAATCGTACATTCCATTTCGTACAACACATTTACATCGTATACTTTATTGTAATTTAATTAATATTATTATTAGACTTAAAAATGTTACATAAACTCACAGATAATGATCACAGTTAATTGCCCTAAAAGTGTTCAATGCGAAGTAACTAAATTTGTGGATAGTAGTAAGAAAAGACTTTTATCCAAAAGTCTGATATACACGGACCCTCCATGAAAACTAACTAACTTTTAAAATTAGAATCATGAAAAATAGTGGCGCAATGCAAGAAATCGATATTTGTCAAAAAGCATTCATTAGATTACATGGAGTTACAAACAGACGGATTATAACGTTAAAAAGTTATTGGAAGGAAATTTTTGTCATGACAAAAGGGGCACACATCAAAATCGACCCCATAAGATAAACGACGATACTTTAAGACAAATACATGAGCACATCAAAAGTTTCAAGAGTAGGATTTTTTACTACAGCCTGAAGAATACTTATACTTACGATATACTTAATAGACTATACTTACCAGAAATATTAAATGTAAAAAAAAATATGCATAAACTGTACCTTGAAAAAGATATCCCCCTGTGAGCTATGAAACTTATCGAAATGTTTTCCTTAAAGATTTCAACATTGGCTTCGGCTATCCCAAGTCTGACACCTGCAGTGCCTATGATGCAGCAAAAGGGAAAATTACTTCGGTAGAGTCTAAAATCAATCAACATATCTACCTTATAAAGATGTAGAAGTCGAATTGAAGAGAAAACTGCAATAATTTGGAATAGAAGACAAACTCCATAAGCTGAGGGCCCAAGCATTCCATAACAGAAAACGGCTGGAGAAGAACCGCGCTAGAAAATATACCAATTTGGAAGCTGTCACAATGGATCTTTCATAAAACTTGCCGACACCTAACATCACTACCAACGATGTTTATTATAAAAGGCAACTTACTTTCATTAGCTTTAATATCCATGTCTTATCTATAAACCAATCGGTGTTTTATACATATCCACAGACAGTAGCAAAGAAGGGAGCTGTTGAGGTCATGTCTCTCTTGTACCATTTTTGCTGCGAAATTCTGAATCCAGAAGTGAAACATCTACATATATTTTATGATTCCTGTGTGGGTCAAAATAAATATTGTACTCTTGTTGGATTTTTTCATTACATGGTCCATACCAAAAACATATTTGATTCAGTTCATGTGATATTCTCTATAAGAGGGCATTCATATCTTGAATGCGACAAAGATTAATCAACCAAAAATCTATAGCGGAAATTCCTGATCAGTGGGTCGAAGTATGTAAGGTCCAAACCTATGTCATTTGATGAATACGATTGTAAGCAGAACTTTTTTGTGCTTGAACAAATTTTCTACGGCTATACTATCGGAAAACTTGTCCATTTGCTACTAGACTAATTAGGGAAATGCAGTTTACTAAAGAAAATCCACATACTGTGGCAGTTAGAGAGACGGCGTATTACTTCTTTCGTCATCATAACTAAAAATATAACATGGAATCCGGACGTCTGCCCAGAACCACTTTACTCCAATTTGATACCTCTGCCGAGAAAAAAATACGACCAACTGCAAGACTTAAAACGATTCGTCTCAGAGGAATTCCAGCCCTTTTATTAAGAACTACTCTTTATCGATAGTAACCTAAGCGACGACGAAATCGACGTAAGTTGTTATTGTCTTTGATTTTTTCTACTAAAATAATACTAGTAGCGGTTTCTTTCTTGCAGGAGCTCTGAATAAATAAGGATTTAGTTCATTCTTCCATACATTTAGTTACATCAAATATTTTTTTATCAACACAAGGTGACAACTGGTTTATTCTTTATGTAATGTTGATGTCAAAATCGCAAATAAAAATGTGTGCTAAATTGTATTTTTTTATGTTTTCAAATTTACGACTTGTAACGTTTTAAACTTTCAACTTCGTCTATCTCCGTTTGTTCCAAATGTCACTTAGATCGTTTCCCCCTGTACTCTTCATATTCTGTACCTGACATTTATCACATACGATTTACTCGCAGCCATTAATAATAACAAAACGGCTGTACACAACTACAAACAGTTTTAAAAGTAATATTCTATTATCTTTAAAGATTGCCTATATATTAACCACATAAACAAACATTTAAGATTACTTACATTTTTTTCAATTTTGTTTTCATTGTATGAAGCAATACAGCGTGATGATAAAGTGTCGCACAGTATTCATAATGTGGTTTTTTACATAACTCCCATTAACTTTATTTAATTGTATTTTTTTAAAGACATACCACCCCATATTCAGGTATTCCTACTAACCACCTCAAATTGGATAGAATTTTCGACAGACACTTTAAAGTTGTTCAAGATGTCCGCCATTAAAAATCTTACATTAACAAGTTTACGTGTAAACTGTTTCTAACGTGAAGAAATTTCCTAATATTTTCCACATCGATTCGAATTCGATGTTTGAGATCCGCTAAATTATTTGGCCTATTAGTAGACACAAGCTATTAAGTGAGTAAGAAGTAATAAGGTGGATGTTTAATTGGCTTTTGTTGTATTTCTTACCCATCTTCCAGGGAACATATCATCAAGAAATTACAGGATATCAATACCAAAATCTGAAATACCGTCTTGTTGAAACAAATAGTTTGAAGAGAAATATTATTATCCTCATTGTTAGATGTCGATGTTGTACAGTTTGAAAATAACTGCTTCAAAAGATTCAAATATCTAGCAGCAGCACTTACAATTTTTTTTTAAAGAAGTAAGGTCCTTAAAGAATCTGGCTATGCGATCCTTGAGATCAAAGAGGACTTTCTTGAGACAAATATCTGGAGTTATGGCTAGTAAAAAACTTAAATTTTTCCAACTGTGACATTGTGGATATAATTAAACCTAATTGAGTTTGAAGCAATAAGTTAATTTAGTGTTTTTAATGACTAGACCTGCTTTATCGAGGTAAATCTTTTACACTGTCAGTTTCTGATTTTTTTTCGCTAATATACTTACTGAAATCTTCTTGAAATGAGCTTGAAATAAGTAGTCTTGTTCAGACAGTTCTTGATAGCCGTTCGAAAAACTTAAAGGAATTAATTTCTATTACAAAAAGAGGGGGTTGAAATTTAAAAAATAATATTTTTATGAACTCTTCAAAGCTTTATCAACTTTTTCGTTTTTTTATTAAACTATTTAATAATAAAAATATGCCATCTAAGACTACCCAACTACTAGCACGTCTCATATATTAAAAATACATATAGAATTATATCTTTGATTAATTTAATTCAGTCTTCTTACCTCTGTAAAAAGTCAGAAAAATCGTTTTTTATTTTAAGTGTCGTTTTATTTAATTTCTTGTCTATGGGAACATGCCATGGGTACATACAACAATTACATTTTAATACTTGTCATCAGAGTAACGTAATCACGTCAATTAATATCTAATATCCAGAATAAAATGAGATGAATTGGTTTTATCGCTTATAGGAATATACCTATTTGATGAAATTTGTCAAATATTTCGGCTGGGAAATATATTTTTATAAATAAAAAAGATACATTTTTTAACATAATGTTAGAAATACGTAAAAATATTTATAATATGAAATTCGAATTACGATAAAAGCCCTTTTCTGAAGAATTTACAAGAAGAAAAGAAAGTTAATAGAAATATTTACTTGTCATTTGCGTACCCAGTTAAACATGGCTAATCGTAAACACTTATAATCATTTATCTGATTGTAATGTTATGTATCCCTTTAATAAAGTTGTTTAATGATCTAAAAAAATATCTCTTTTCAGATCGACGTGATTTTTAGATTACTGTAAACATTATTTTTCAGATTCATGGTTGAGCTGTGACGTTGTCACAGTTTTCTTTTAATTGAAAACCTCAAATATATGACTTTATTCTTGACATAAATTTTAAAATAGGGAAATTTAATTTATTATTTAATTGTAAAATTAAAATTTAAGTTAATAATTAAAATATATCTACAATCTTAAGTAATCCCACAAATCTAAGTGTTTTAAGTATGGTGAACGTGGTGGCAATTCAGTTGATCTTTGTCGTCCTATCAAGCTATCAGGCAAACTATTGTCAATAAATCAGACATAAAAACTAAAATGAGGAGAAGCTTGTTGTTGAAACAGAAGTAATTAATAGAATACAATCTTATCATCTAGACAAGAGACTCATAAAACTAGAACTTGACGTCAAAACGTAAAAATTCTAAAATCTAGCAGTAATCTATTTTCTTCAAGGAAGTAATGCTCAAAGGGATGAAATGACAAAGATAAATTCATATTTGTTTTTCAATATAACCGTTTTTTCCAATTTTCAGTTTAACATTCTATATCTTACAAACGGTTACTATGAAACATTTAATATCATTGTATTTAGAGAATTTTAAGTAACTAATTTTTATTAAAAATTAAAAGTACTCTATTCAAGAGCAAAAGGTTTGCACAAAATTACTTACTAAAAATTCTGAATACTGTACGATACCAATGATACCATCACACTGTATATAGGTTGTAAAAAATATTGAAGAATACTGGACGTTTTAAAATAGATGCAACCAATATTTAAATCATTCAAAATGTATATACTGTATGTAGTTAGTAACCATTCTTGTATACTGTATGATGGATTATATTTAAAACCATTGCGTTCCATTGAATTGGATGAAAAACTTGAACCTGTATTATGTGAAGAACGCATTTACTGCTTATTTTACGCATTCAACGAAGGCTTCTGTCCTTTTAGACGATAAGAACTTATTAAGTAAGCAAATTATCTTAAAGAAAAACAGCAATTAGAATTTTATTAACACGTTTATTATCAAAGTGAGCCCATAAAATATGATACAAATGTTTTAATTATGAACATGGCGTGAATGTTAACGTTTTCTGGTACAGTATACATGAATGCAGGAATGTTTCTCTTATGAACTAGTCAGCATTGAGCAGGGCGCGCCGGTATATAAAGATTGAATAATAATACACGGGTATTATTTCAGCAGTTATCACCTAACACGTTGCAGTTGCTGAAAAGTGACTGAAAATAGTGAGAGTGGTTACGCATCAGCATGACGTCCACTGCACTTAAATTAGTAAGTTATACCCTTCTGTACTTATCCAGTTACGCGGTTGAAATTTCATAGTAATAATATATTCGATTTCTTTTATTTGTATATATACACGGGAATACATATTAATAATATTTTAAGCAACGCTATGTTTATACAAAGATGTCAATTTACTGTAGCTTACATTATGAATCTGTATAAGCTACTCATAAACATACATCTTTATAATTTAATTAACTTTACAATTTTTGTTTCCTCTGTAAAAATAATATATCTTAGTATACTTAGTGTAATAACCTAAATAAAAACTTGACTTAATGTATTAACTTTTATAAATATTTTTATGAAAAAATTATTAAAGGAAACGAAGAATATGTATATATATATATATATATATATATATATATATATATATATATATATATATATATATATATATATATATATATATATATATATATAGTTCAACAGTTTTTAAGTAATTATGTAATTACAAAATAGGTAAATGAAAATTAGTTGTATATTTGAAATAAACAACATTCTACATAAGCTATATAACAATTATAATTTTTATTCTAGTTTCACTTCTTCATTATTTCATATGACAATTTAATCTTAATAATAAACAAAATGATTCAAATTTAGATGAAATTTATCATGGTGTTGAATATGTATTACGTTTTATTAGCTCTTCTGCGGCTTTCGGTGTATTAGAATAGTCAACTGACATTCCACTGCTACCAGATTAATCAAGAATATCGTGACTATCTAAATTATTCATAAAAAGTTCATAATCCAATAAAAATCTACTTTCTGGTACTGTACAACCGTTTAATCATACCTAAAGTATGTGTTTGAACGTAAGAAATATGTCGCGGTAGTTTGCAAGTGTAATTTTTGATATTGTTTAAATAAAGTCTCATTTATATATTTATTTATCTCATTTGTTTGTTTGTAAATAGAATAATTAATTTTTGTAGTGTTACGTATTATAGCTATATCCAATTTTTGGATATATAGTATTGGATAATGCATTTGATATTTTATTATATTTATTCATATTGTATTTTTTGTTCTACACTAGCTAAATTCTCAATTATAATATATCAATCTTTATTTTTTATATTTTGTTCTGCGTACTGAATCTGAAAACATTATCAATTATACGTCTCTTTGGCGATAGCAAGGATAAAGAGTGTTTTTTTCTTGCCTCGACCGGGAATCGAACTCGGCTCTCCCAATTTCCGGTTAGTTGCTCTGACCGCTGAGCTATCGAAGCACACTCATTATCCCTGCTAATGCGCCAGTTTAATGCGTCACTACAGTACTCCCTCCCTAGAGACATGATTTGTCTCGATACAATTTAACGGAATGCGACCGCGTTCGCCATTCTTACGAACCGTTGTTCGGTTACCCCCGGGACTATAGGGCGATGGATAGGACGGGAATCGAATCCGCGAATTTGAGATGTAAGGGAGGTTGCATATACTGGAATGACGCACATCACGTCGGGGTCACCACTTTGGCGATAGCAAGGATAAGGAGTGCATTTTGCCTCGACCAGGAATCGAACCCGGCTCTCCCAATTTCCGGTTGGTTGCTCTGACCGCTGAGCTATCGAGGCACACTCATTATCCTTGCTAATGCGCCAATTTAATGCGTCACTACAGTCTCATAGAGACATTATTAAAATAGTGTGTCTTATTATTAATATTTTCTAGCGCCCTTTTATGAACACGGATAATATATTTACGACATTGCAACATTTCTAAACATTTACAAAATCTATATTCACTAAACGGCTGTTTTCGTTTGTGTCATGAAATTTTTAGGTCGATGTACGAAATGCTTTTCATTCGAATTTCGGAATTCTGACAAAATCAATATAGTAAATCGACTCTTGTGAACAACGTGGTAACTTTTGTTTTCTTATCCAAATCCTCTAGAGGCATGCTCCGGAGGAGATATGAGCGAAGGGGCGGTGCAATATTATTGCGATTTGCTTACTCGTCTATATTTATTAAACGGCTGTTTTCGTGTGTGTGTCACGAAATTTTTAGGTCGATGTACGAAATGCTTTTCGTTCGAATTTCGGAATTTTGACAAAATCAATATAGTAAATAGATCTTTGCGAGGGAGTGGTGCAATATTATTACGATTTGCTTACTCATTGTTATCTGTTAGTGTGCAAGAGGCTATATTCAGTATTATTATTTAAAATTTCAGAAAAATAAAATGAAACGTGTTTCAGCGCATGTTTTAAAAACATTTAAAATTACAAGAAACATCGGAAATATAAAATTCCAGCACCAACTTCTTTAATGTAAATATAATAGTTCATTTTCATTTCATACACAGATACATTTCTAAATTTTGAAGAAAATGGCTTCATCATCCCTATTGATATGCGTATTATATTACTTTGTACCTAGATATTGCGATATATTTAAATACTTTGTACACAATGACTTCGTATAAATTATAAAATAAAGAAAAACTTTTTGATTGTTAATTTATGATGAATAAATTTTATTAGTTGTTTCAATTACAGTGCATCTGAAGCAATTTAAACTGTAGAATATTTTATAATAACCATTCTCTTGTCTTCCATATCATCATAATTGTTTTTTAATTTAATACAAGAATTCATATACTCAAATTTAATAAATCAAAACACTCTTCTTTACTTCCTCATTTCTTGAGTTGTACTAAATAATTATATTTCGTGTGGAAGTATTGCAAGCTTTATTAGAAAATTTAAATTCTGGGAAGAGTAAAGGCAATTTAAATGAATAGTCAGCTATTTTGTTCAATATTCAAGTTTATGTTTAAAGATGAAATAAAAAAAATTGTGTATCTCTTTCTCTAAATTGCGGATTTTCAATTGGTATATTATTCTTTCTTCTCTGCATATAGTTTCAATGCATTTTTAACATATGAAAATATGAGCGCCTTGTGTTTACAAAATTATGGTGCCTTAGCCCTACCTAACCCTAGCCATACTAGAAGGCAATAAAGAAGGAATAAATCTCTTTGATTTACTTATTTTTGTAGTAGGCATGAGAAAGTCTAGTACAAAAATTAATATACACTAATTTCTGTATCGATAATGCTTTAAAAAGCAGCAAACAATAAAAAATTTTCAATAACAGTATTGGTATATAGATAGTATATATTACTATTAGTATGACAACAATAATGTATTAGTACTACTTAAACGTGAATCGGAATTAAAAGATAATAAAATAACGTAAAATTGATATCAATTCAGAATTAAAGAATTCGTGCACAATAATGGATATTAAATACCTCTTAATAATAATTATCAATAATGTAAAGTGTTAAAATAAGTATTATAACAATATAATTATCAAAATAAAAATATTTTTTGATAATTATATTGTTAAAATACTTATTAACTTGGTTGATTGATTTAATATTGACATCAAGGATGATGGATTAATGTTCATATAATAAACAACATATCTGGTTTTTTCTTTATTTACAGAACACGTTTTAAGAACATAGCGTCGGAAAAGGGGTATTAATAATATAGCACTGATGACACTTTAATAAAGCTTTAATAAAAACTTTAAGAAAAACGTCAAACCATGATTTCAAATTTATTTTCCACTAATAGTAAAAGCCAAAAATATCACATCCAAAGTTTTTTACTTCAATTTTATTTATTTTTGCAAGCATTTGATGCATTTCCTAGTTTATTTGAGTTAAATTGTCCCCTATATAGATATGGTTGAATGTAATTATAATTTTTAAGGACGAAAATTCTGCTGTTAAAGGAAAAATACTAAAAATATTGGTACATTAAGAATAATAATTAGAAGATTAGAAATATTATTCACAAATACATTAATGTAACTAAATATGCACAAAATAATTACAAAATAATTTAAATAAAAAATAATTATAAGAACATAGGTTGACACGCACAACAAACAAAACATTAATATGACAATAAATACGCTTTTGTCAAGTGCGTTGTCAATTATTCGAATAAGTAAATATTTTAACTGATACAAAAGCATAGAAATGTTAATTATGATAGGATACGATGATAAAACTCAATCTCACACCGAAGTTGATATATTTTTGTCCGGATATTTCATATTGAACATTTGCAATATATTCAGTATGAAATATTTGTGGTTAATCCATATGGGGTAAGATTATAAAGAAGTTTAGAGAGCATACGTAGTTCTATTAAACAACCTCCGTGAACTGAATATGCTTGACCTGCGAACTACTGAAGAGCAACAAATGGGGGAAAAGAGAGATTTAATTCTGTCAGGAAGCGGCTCTTACTGACATAAAATGGCATGAAAAATATTGTACTTTAAATATTTTATTTAAAACATAACATCTGCATTCGACGGCAGAGGAAGGTATGGACATTGTGGGCACTTTTAATCCAAATTGTATTCATATACTAGTATACCAATAAAAATTTTGAATAGTTTAAAATTATATAATTTAAACAGTGTTTAAGATAGTAACATATTGATTTATTGCATGAAAAAATATATATTAGAAAGAATACCACTAATATAATACCACTCTAAACTGCAGGCCGTCATAAGGGTACACCCCAAGCTACCTGAGGAAATGCGTAGGAAAAACTTGCAGGAAAATATTGTATAATATGTATTTCTTAATTTGTGACTTTAAATTTGTATATTTATTTGATCTAGTAGGTATTATATATACAAATATATAATACGATTCATACATTATACTTAAAGTACTTTTTTTCACGATCAGGTAATTTGATGTTACTGAATTGATGAATTGACCAATTGATCTTACTTATGGTACAGAATTAATTTAGATATCAAAAAGTTATGCTTACTTTATTACTAATGAGTAATTAATTTACCGTTTACATTTCAATTTTTTTTAATTTTTTTATGATATTAATTTATTTTTTATTAAATCTTTATTCTTTATTAAAACAATATTGAAATTAGGCAAATTTAAGTTTTTGTAAGATAATCTTGCAACACACATTTCAGAAACCCACAGAAACATCTTACTGTGTTCCTGCCCACTACTTCATTCGCGACTTTGATATTGCACATGGCTAAGAATAAGTGAGATAATTCTGAATGTTTTGATGATATTCTAAAATATTATCACTAAAACTCAAACCAGTTAATTTATATATTTTCTTCTTCACTAGTAATTCTTCAGTTGACGTCTAATGGCATTTCTCTTAAGAAAAGCAATTAGAGTTGCTTACATCGAAATATCGACAGCGTTTTTCAAAATGATTTTACTCTTCAGCATAGAAAACTTATCCTATAAATTCCGTGGAGATATAAGTTTTTTGCTTCTTCCGACAAAATGCTAACATTACCTTTTCTGTAATGTTTTCGTAATTTCTTTCCGTGTAACAAGCTTTAGAGGGTTTTTTCGTATTGCGTTTTATGGTATATTGTACTTCGTTAAGATCAAAGTAGTAATTTTTTTGCCTTAATTTTACAAAGAGTTCTAAATTAATTCCTAAAAGGAATTATTTTCTCAAACTTTGCGTACCTGCAATTTTCATAATTTATTATATAACGTAATATATCATACTAGCCTATAGAAACCATTTCATATATTGCTTGAACCATTAAAATATTTTAAAATGTTGTCATTCTTGAAACCTTTATGTTTTTTTTTTATTTTGTTTATTTTAAGCACAAAAACAAGATATTGATCGTACAATAAATACTACCCTAATTATCTCGAATGGTGAAGGTAAAAGCCCCTTACCATTCTCAATACTTGTTTAATACAATGTACTATATTATATTAAAGTATTCGTTACCATCTTGACAAAAATGTGAACTAGGTATACATAACTACCAATAAACTTTTTTTATCTTTCACATAACTCAGTTATATCCTTTATAATGACTAATGTTCTAGTATACCTTTATAAATTATATGTATACTCAATAAGGAAATCGTAGCTAATTATTATTCTAAATGCATACAGAACGATATTTCTCAATTTGTATATATATGTATATGTGTATATGGCTTGCATGCAGTGCAGTTTTAAGATAACGGTAACACATTTAAGTTCGCCAAACTTAAGTAACATTTATTTATTTATTTACGTTTGTATTATTTTTTCTGTGATTTATCCGCGAAATTCTTCTATTTGCAAAAATGAATATATAATTTCAGTTCCTATAAATATTCCTCACTTGTTGTAAGCGCTTATTTCATAATTCAAGATTCACCATTAAAGTTTTCTCGTGTAAGATTTCTTTTTCGACGATTTTATGTAGGATTCTATTGAAGTTGACCTGTAAGTTTTTTTATTGTTTCTGAAAATTATCATATAATATGTATATTTTTTATCATTAGAACACGCATCTCATTTCCCAGGTAGTTGAGATTCTGGGCTATTTATTATGTCCCCTCACATCTAGAGTAAGTAGATTAACTCTTGAAAAATGTCTTTTCTCATTTTAATGAAATTTTAAGGGCTTTAATTGTTTTCTCTTTCTCTTCTCTTCCTTCTGTTCTTCACGTCCGTTTTTTGATTTCCCGTTTCGTCATGCGAGTGTTGTCGATTGTTCCACCAGAGCTGGGAAAACGATTGGAGATGATTGCACCTTTCTTTTCGGAGACTTTATTTTGGGAAGAGCACATTCTGGGAGGCAGAAACGTTTTCACCCGCCAACATCTCCGGACAGAATTTATAAGTCGCTTTATGTCACCCTGTATCCTGTCCATGCCGCTCTAAACCTTCCAGCAGATAGCCTCTTTATTATTTTCCTTACTTTGTTAGTTACATTTAATTATTGCGATTTTTTTAAACAAACAAAATATTAGTACTTGTATTTTTATATTTCCGTATTGCTTTTATTTTTTTCTGTGTAAGCATACCTATGCATAAATATAATTTATTTCATCGCTTTTTGCCAAATAAAAAATCTCAAAAAATACCGTGGCTTGTTCTTATGGCTAGGCTCAGGTAGACTGTTCCATTTATCGGCAAGATAAGAGAGTAAGTAAGTATATATATATATATATATATATATATATATATTATACATTTCTTATCCATACAGATATATCTTACTCCTGTTTTGTTTATGAGAATAGAAGATATTATAATTTTCAATTACAATTTTTTGTGTGGCTTGTTTTTTTAATAAATTACTAGTAACCAGTTTTCCATTCACTCATATGAAAGCCAGTACTTATAATGAATTAATGGTTACTGGTACCCTTATTATTATATATGCGATTAATGATTACATATATCAATAAATAATCACTACAACAAAATAAAATAAACATCACAAATTAAAACCTGGTCCCCCCTGTCTACAACCTGCTGCTCTCACTTAGATGGTCCGGTTTTTATGCTATCATCAGACAATCGAGACCTCAAGTGATTTATATATAATATATAAAAAAAGAAGTAGCAATTCTTTATTGGAATTAAAATTGATTTTTTGCTTAAAAAGTAGTTTTTATTAAATCCTAAATTAAATGAAATACAAGTTAATAAAGAAATATATTAAATACAAGTTATATAACATTCCTGATAGTAGCATAAGAAGTAGAATCTGGCATTCCACTACTGCTTACTACACGAGAACGATTGACAGTAAGTTATGCTATACCTGTCAGAGCACAACCCACATATATAAATTATAAAATATTATTTTAAAATAAAATCATCGATTTATATGAAATAAGACCTCTACTTGACAAAGGTCATTGGCAATTTGAATGGAGCAGAATATTGTCTTCCCGGAAATTCACCCAAAGGCTTTATCTTCTTCTTAGGAAATTCTATCAATTAAATGCCATCTAAAATGTTCCTCACTCAAGCAATCAGATTCAAATCCATCCATACTAAAAATGTTTCCTATAATATATACCACCGACACTCACACGCAGGATCAATATTCACAAATGGCCCAAAACCAGATAACGTAGTGGGATTCGCTGCTGTAACAATAAATAATACACTGACATTAAGATTACCTCAAATACCAAGTATATTCTCCACAGAAATCTTTGCCAGTTACAAAATACTCCAATGTTGCGATACGACACCAACTAATAAGACAAAATTATTAATGTTTATTGAATCTGTTAGCACACTTCTATATATCTGAAATACGTTTATTCCTGATCAAGTAGTACAAAATATTATTTCCATATTACACTACTTGAACAATAAACATTTTTGTATTCTTCCCAAATCACATAGGAATATGTGGAAACGAAAAATCCAACACAGCAGCACAAGGAGTTTCTAATGACGAAAAATCTGCAATAATACTATTTATTATACGATACCAATACGCAATTATAGAAGTTAAACGTACTTTAAAATAAAAATGGCACAGTAAATGGGACTTCACCGATACTTTCTTTAAAAATATGTATACATACATAGGCAAATGGAAATATCCACTGCAGTCGAAAGAAGGAGAAAAGCAGTACAAACTAAAATAGGCGTAGTACAAATCCATGAAGGAAAAAGGGTTCCAAGATGCCCTGATTGTAGAAAACGAATAAAGGAATGAAACAACTTAATATGAATATCGGCCAATGACCACAGGAGTTGACGCTGTTAAAAAAAAAATACAAGTTAATTATATTTTACTGATGATAACAAATTTCATTCAATTAAATATTTCATTTGTACTACAAAGAACCCCCATTATTATTAATTTTAAGCAAACATTTTTTTTTTAATTGAATTTTTTTTTTCTATGAATATAGAATATCACAATAGATGTATTATTACCAAGTTCTTTAGTTAAGCAACACTTAGCTTTATATTTAACATAAAGAAGATTTTAACTACAAATTTTCGAACAAGAAACACATAATTATAAAAATAGTGACTGAGGGATAGTTCGTTGGTAACGGCTCAAAAACCGGCTCAAAACAACAACCGGCTCAAAAAAACATCACTTAATAATCATTATTGCTTTATATAGTGCATATCTACTTCTGTATTAAATTATCTCCATTTTTATAAAAATGGGTTTGTTCTATTGAACTCGTGCTGTTAGTCCCTATCAAGTCTAATGACTTGTGAAAGGTTGGTATTTCTTCCTCATCTTCTGGTGTCCATCTGAACATTATTTCGAACACTAATTAGATTGTTCGATGTAAAACATCTTTATCATTCTTGGATTCTCTACGCTGATAGATGGGATGAATAATGTTGATATGATTCTTGATGAACTATTATTGCTGAGGAAGTCATTAAGTGGCATTACTCATTCAGTTCATGTATTAGTGAAAAGTATTTCATTAATGAAAGAATTGAAAGATCCTGTAGAAGGGTTATCTTCTCTTTGTATTCAATATTGAGAAACAAAAACTTATTCCCCGTAAATGTAAGTTCAAAACATTTCTTCAGGTTACATAGGATATATGTATTCATATTAAAGATAAAAAGAAGATACCAGTTTCCCACGAACACAATTAATTGAGTTCATTAAAAACTTTAAGACTACAATTTATCGAAAATTATATTACATACGAGTATATTACAATAAATAAGCAATGCTGTAATATGTTCAGATGGCCTCTGTCTCCTTCCTATGTCATAAAAAGGGGGTAATGGTGTCTCCCGGTCGTTGTCATGACTTCCTTAGTTTTATCATTTACTTTGCTATGCTTTTATTATATCCTACTTACTCTCGCAGAAAGTTCAATTAATATTTAGACTAGTTAGTCTTTGCATGCACGAAAAAATTTAATTGTTCTATCAGTTTATTGTATTTTTGAATATAATTGGAATTTATTACCACATTGTACTGTTAGTTTTTCTTTTCTACATGGAAGGCTCTGGAGCGAGATGTTAAGCTCTAGTTCTCAATAACTATTATGTTACTACAGAAATAAGGAGTTTTTATACTGCAACCCATCTGCAAATGCCTTATAAAATATGGTCCAACCAAAACGCACGATGTTAATTGTAAATAAAACAAAAAGTTTTCAGAGAATTATCTTAATATTTTTCATTATGATAGAAGGATCTGTGACAATTATGACACCCCATTTCCTCAGTCCATATCCTCAATTTCTGGAGGTTGACGGCTCTTCTGCTACACTATCGCGAACAACAGCAATGTTTCCGCAGAAGGAACTAGGCGAGCACGCACAGGTGTGTTCACATTTCCTACAGACCCGGTTTGCTGAAATTTGCGCACAATTCTCCCGATTGTGAACACATTTGATCGATTATGCTGACCAAAAAAGTCACGAAGTGTACGAAATGCATCTTGATTTGAACGCTCATTTTCGTAAAAGGCTTCAACAATCTTAACGCGCTGCTCAATTGTGTACCTCTCCATGGTTGAATTTGTCAAACACTGAAACAAAGAAATGTCAAATTAAGTTGGGCAAAAAGCTTGACGTTAAGGTGTGACTCACAATTAACATCGTGTATTATGGTTGGACCACCCTTTATAATAAGGACTAAACAAATTAGGTCAAAACAGCTATTCTCATGGCTATATGCCAAACGTCGAGCGTTGAATTACATGACAAAATTTTCGTATTTTTGTCTAACAGAGTTAGCACTAAAAATACAGTGATTGTTCTAAAATTATTTTTTGTTTAGTTCTTATTATATAAGGCATTTGCAGATGGGTTGGAGTATAAAAACTCCTTATTTCTGTTTCATTCTGTTTGAATGTTACCCTCTGGTAGTAGAACTTTGCATTATATTGATATTATGTTACTTTTAATACTGTTTTATCTTAGTCCCAATTTTTGATATTAATATGCTGCAAACGGGTTCTGTTTCTTGTACTACAAGAAAAATAATATCTTAATCTTAATAATAATCTTATTAACAAATGACCTTGTTTCATTTTAAATCTTCACTAATAGGATTAAGTTAAATCTACTATATAAAAACTATTATTACCGTTGCAAGTAAACAAATGATTATATTTTATGGTTTATGACTGCAAATTATAAGCTCCCATACAGGCATATTACTTCACAAGAACAAGTTTTAATCGGAACTAATTATGTTGTAAGAATTCCACTTTGCGCCAGATACTATTTATTGTGTTTGATGTGGTATTCAAATCAGGTCTGTACAACGAAAACGACAATATAAAAATTTTCATGATATAAAATTGTAGGATATACAATACATACAATTCTATATATAATATACTCGAGAGTTTACTTCTAGGGCATTTATTTAATATGAAATAATTATTTTTATTGCTGTGATAAATTTTAAATGTATATTTTCTAAAAACAGCAGATTTTCTTAGTATCTAATCAACAAAACTTAAGAAAATGTTCAGACAAATATACCATTTTAAAAATCTTCCTAGAATTGGGAGACAAAATAAGAGGTAGAAAAACTAAATAGGAAGATTGGAATCATTTGAGGAATATTTGTTGTCAATTGTAATTTTTATTTAAAATCTCGGGAATTCAAATCATCCAAGTTATTGTAGATATAACTTATGGTAAAATAATTTCATGTAATCAGATGACGACTGAACTATGATTAAAACCTAAAAGATATTTATTTTAAATTAAGTGATGTAAGATCAACATAACAACTGCAAATACTGATTAGATAAATTTAAATAATAATTTAAGTATGATTAGTAAATAATAATTTAAAATTCCGTGGGGAGGCTTTCCTTTCGTTTATCTTCATTGAAATTCGATATCGCTCAAATTTTACCATTAGCACACAATATTCTAAAAAATAATCCATATATGAATTTAGAAAATAACGGATACCTAAATACATACTACTAAATCTTTTATGATTTTATTAATAATTTCTGCACAAAATTATGTCAATGTTGTATTTCATCAATAAAATATTACGATATTTAATACGGAAAAGCAATTAAGGACATCAAAGTGATTATAAGTAAACCTAGATATTTCAATAATATTACTTGGTTTGTTGTTCTTATATCTAGTTTTATTTACCTACAATCATATATATTTCTCTATTTAAATATTTTTTTTATTCCGTTTTCTGTATATTTTCTTACTGATGAGGCAATACCCTACCTCGCTGCTCTGGTGTGGGGTCACTGAAAGAATCTTATACAAATCTTGGGTGTTAACAATTAAGCCAGCACCTGTAAAATTATTTTTAGGTCATTGTCATGTGATTCCATGGAATCCACTATTTCACAAATTCAGAAGCCTCTCATTGTAATATTGAGGAATAATTAAATGACTACTTGGTTTACGTTAGTTTAAGTAATACTTGTATTAGCTCCATAGAGTATTCATTGGAAATATACCAGAAAATAAAAAGAAATATTAACAACTTATATAGAGTCCAAGAAAAAATTAACTAAAGCAGCATCATAAATAGTTCAGTATCAATATTTTGAAAACAATTTCATATGCGTTGAATTATTTATTCCTTGTTAACTTTTTAGTTACTTGAACATCAATAGCTATATCTGCGATCTTCAATAATTAATTGAATATCTGCATATTAGCCGACACTGTCATTTACCAAATACTTTATTATAATGTAATGTGTAAATGATTATAATGAAATGAGTAAACAACAGCCTTCAACAGTTCAATAGGGTTAACATTCAACATCGAATTATATTGCGCAAACAATTCAAATTGTATAAAGTTATTATAAATTGGTTGTAGTTTATGATTGTGAAACACGAACTATAACAGTTAAGATAAAAGGGTTATGAGAATCAGTAAGCAAGAGACTGAGAAATATATTGTGCGCGAAAATGGAATATGTAGATAGAATATGGAGAATATGAATGAAATCAGTTGTATTAATTCTATAGATAATGCCATCATAAAATTCTGTAAGCATGATTATATACAGCATGGATATTTAGAAGGGTGAATAACAACATAGAAGCAAATGTTATAAAATAATGAAACGTCTCAAGTTAAGTGAGCAAGAGGTAAAGCTGAAACAATGTGGATTTAAGGATTTTAGTGAAAACTAATAATTAGAGGCAAAAATGATTGAATTAAGGGTTAAAATTGAATATACTTTGGATTTAAGGTAATCTTAAATCAAAACCTCACAAAAAGTAGTCAAGCGGAGTTATATTTGAAGATCTAGCTGATCATTTAGTAGCTCACCTTCTATCAATCAATTTTCAGTGTCATTAAGCAAGGGAATGTGCTGTTGTAACAACTTAACATTCTTTTCAGCAGCTTATCCAACGTCAGTAAAAGATGGCGTGTACCTACCCATCATCCAATGATAGGTTTTTAGGGACCCAATACTGCAATTCTATCTATTCACTCAGTCAATTAAACAAAAAGTGGATTCCCTAAATCAACCTGGTTTACACCGCTCCATCATTATCTCACAGTATTCTTCCCGAATGTTATTGAAATCATTTACCTAAAGCTCATGATCTATTTGTACTTTGTCTGGATACCACTTATCTTTTCGGTCATTTATATGTTGCTATTAAATGAAATGCACCAAATAAAGATGTTGCTATTAAAGAAACTGTCAATAAAATCCCGACTATTTTCCTCCAACTTGGCTGGTAATGACTTTATTGAATTTATTCCAACTTTTGCATTCTCGCTGTATATTTTATATAGCTTATAATTTCATCTAGGATATTTATCTAAATAAGTCAATTGGACGTAATTTTAAATGAAGCTGAAAACCTTGGGTAAATTAGAAACTAGCAGATTGCCCGTTTATAGATCAATTTTTATAGCTTTTAATGTATATTATATACATATATATTATTAAATACGCATTCCATTTAACAGCAATGGATATTTATTTCGTCATTAATTAAAACGAACTCGTAAAACTTATTTATTATTTAGTTAGTACCATATTATATTACATTCATTGCATAATTAATTACGATCAGTAAGTAGTTCATTATGTTTAGAGTTCATTATAGTGTCGAGTGGGTAGTTCATTATATATTTTCCTTGTATTACTTTAATAAGAGCTGATATCGTTGACATATTTTATTTTTTCCACTCTATTATTATTGCGATTAACCAAAGTCGAAAATAAAATCAAACTCCATCTGTTAAGATTTCTATTAGTTTATGGCAGTGGATTTATTAGGGTCTCAGTAAATAGTTTCCTTCCCTTAAAAATGTACTTATTATGGGAACGGTCGGCTGTATTTATTTCGGAATCATATCTTGCTCTGCAAGAACTATGTTGAACTTTAACTTCCCTTAATTTTGTATTTTCTAATAATAGCTGTTCCAGCATATTCGATGATCAAATAGTTACACAAGAACCACCCCCATCGTGTCACAACTAGATGTTAGGGAGAGGCTATAAAACAGAAAACCGAAAGCCGACCGATATGCATTGCTACATCCACTGCCTTATACATAACTTAGGTATTAGTCAGTTTTTATCATTACACAGAACGTTTTCTTTAAAGTCTTCACCGTTGTTGCTTAATCTTAATGACTCTATGTATTGAAGTAAACACCAATGTTTATTTCACAACCCTTAAGGCAATAACGACATATGTGGTACAACGGCACGCCCTAGTGATACGAAACAAGATCACAATTAAAAACATTGTCTTCATGTTGTGAAGATCTTGCACAACATCTCATTCATGTTGTGCAAGAATAATTATTTTTTCTACAATTAATTGAAGAGTTGTAAGCTATTGAAACTAATTACGTACAAACTGTCATTGCTTCAGTTATGTTAATACAGCAATTACATGGATATTATTTCCATGTGTGAATGCAACTTAATTTTTTTATATATAATTCCTTACAGTTTAAACTTGAACTACATTTATCTGTAACTTTAATCCCTCATAACTGTGGGTCATTGATTACGGATACAACTCACACCTAGAATTTTCTACCAGCCTCTTTTTTCCTGTGTACATTTCCAATTAATTAGTTAAGATATTTCTTCAAATTGGATGATCAGGAAATTGCACTAACCATATTTTCAATCTCGAGAAACTTAAATAGTAATGGTTTATTTTCTCCTTCTAACAGTGGAGTGCGAATTATTTTCCACATAAATATTATTAAACAGACAGCAAGCAATAGAGAAAACTCAGTTTCTTTTAATTAACCATTGTCAAGTACGTAAACATTTTTTAATATAACTAAAATTTTCCGGATATTTTTATAGGTTCTATAAATTTTATTAAAAATATGAACAGATAGGCGAATTATCGAATAAGAACGTATTGTATTTTGTACAAATAATTTACGGAAAATTTAAAACTTTGTACCATTGCAATGCCGATTAAAGATACTTGGCTAAACAAATAACGAAGAAATAGGGTTAACGAAATATTTAAAATCAATTCATAAAAATAAGACAGTATTGCATACAAAATTAAAATGTATTTAAAATTGGAGTATATAGTATGCAGTTTCCTTTCCTATTTGATCCTTGTAAGCCTGGTTTATATCGTAAACAATGTTTCTGAACAATATTGAACATTGTTTCCTAACAGTTGTGAAACATTGTTTCAGAACAACCTGTGTACATTGTTCCGCGTCTAGACTTCAGTCAGTGTTTCACTGTTTCTATACTGATTATCATGTCTACTGAGGTTATTGCAGACATTTGTACTGCCAATTTATTTGCCTTATTTCCGAAATATGGAGGACAGAATTTGATGATTCTAATGATTTAATGTCTTTACAGAATATACCTAGGAATGCAGTAAGTAAAGAATAGAAAGTTGGTGACGAGTTTCGTAAATATTTTATGTCTGTTGAAGAATCAGTTTCATAGCAATATTCTTATACTCATATTCACAATATTTCCACAAGATATGGTATTTTAACTACAACAGACAAATTCATGATATTATTTTGAAATAATATCAAATAGTGTAATGGTTTTTTTTTCATTTATCTCATGTGTTTTATTGTCGTCATTACTTCGATTCCTTCTTGGTTCATTCCCTTTCAAAATAAATAAAAGGAACTCGTATACCAATTACACTTCCTCGGTGAGCTACCACGTTTTTTTGGTATTTTGAAATTTCGTATGTTCCCGACGAAAATGTGATTTTACCATGTGCACTTTCTTCTCAATCTTAGTAAGGTCACGCAAATGATTTTGTTAAATTTTTCGTTTTTTTGCTAAATTTGCCACCCTTCTCTTTATTTCTATTTTTATAATCTTCACTTTCAATACCCCAGAAACAAGTTGTATTATGGATATTTTCTATCAGTTTTAAAATTATTTCTTGATTCCACATCGTTGGTAATCACAACTCCTAGGATTCAGGCTGATCGAACTATATTTGAAACACGTCCAAACATGTTCAATGTTGCAAAATTTTCTATTTATTCCGAAACAAGCCAAAAGCAATGTTAAACTGTTGCGTAACGTTGGAAACATTGTTCAGAAATACTGTTTACAGTCTGTACTGGACATTAGTTAAAAATTCCCGAGAGCCATCTATAATATAATAAACTTTGGTTTTATGTTAAATACAAATATAAATAATGTTATTTAATCTGATCTTTAATCAGATGTCGATCTTTTGTCTAGTTTCAAAATAAATAAGAGACGGAAATAGAGAAGAGAGGAGAAGAGGAAACTATTACGTGCACTGTATATTCCAAAGTATTCAAAATTTCGATTATTTACTTCTTCTCTAAAGATATACTTATTTTAATCTGTTTCATTACAAAACAGTAAGAGATTATTGGTCATTTGTTAATATTCCATTTATCTTAAATTTAGTGTGTCGTCGTTTGTATTTTAATTAACCACTCAAGTTTATTTCGTACTTTGATACTACAAGTAGACTCAGCTGAAATGCAAATCATTATAGATCCATTTTCTTGGGACCTTAGGCATTTTGCTCTAGTCTTAAGTACCACTTCTACTACTGAATATTCATGGTACTATTTGAAGACCTTGCAGAGCTATAAAAGCTCTATAGATTCTAAAATATACCTTTCACGGATATCTTTACTATCCAGTTTAATATTAAAATAACTTTTATGGATTTGGTTGTTACAAATTCCATAATTATATAACTTGATATCTTTTAGGTTAAATTATATTAGTAATAATATTAAGAAAAGGAACAATATCTTTAAACTCCTAAGTTATATATCAATGCCCCTTCAATATTTTGATTGATATATATTTTCCTATATATCAATTTTACATTTCTGACTTCAAACATATATAATGTTATTTCCTTAAAAAGTTCATTTCAAATTAGATTTTTTTATTTAAGTAGAATAAATGTTGTATGTCCAATAGGACTAGGTACTAGAAATATATATACATTATGTACATACATATATACATTTCGAAGGAATACACATTATTCCCTTGATTTAAAACTAAGTCTATTAAAAAATATATGTATATAATTGGATTGGTTGGAATATCTGATAAACTATATATTTTCTAATGTCTCAACCCCCACTGAAATTAATATTTCAACAGTACATAATTCTTTGAATTGTGTACAGTTGAATTAATAATTTTGTGGTTATAACAATATTCGAGTAAACACGCTTTTTATGTTTATAATTCGCTAATAAAAACCAAATATAAATTTGTTTCCGCTTACTTTTTATTTGTTCAAATGATCAAATAAAAACTATGCGTAACTAAATTATAGGTTCGTTATTGCACAAGAACCTACTCTATAGTTGCGTATCTAATAATAAACATTTTTAGAAGACAATTCTCTTAAACTCGCGGTTTAAGCTTCTTGCATCATTTTTATAAACTTAATGTTAATATGATATTAGTTTTCTAAATTTGATTTTAATACCGTAATGTCAATTGAATATATGTAAATATTCTGTTGGTATCTATGATATATAATGTGATTTTAAAAAGTTTATGATATTTTTCAAATATAAAAAGGTATAATAATAAACATTCTAGATTTGCTGTTGCTATTTGAAAAATTGGAACTAATCTTCCAGGGTTTACAATATATTCTAATATGCAACATATTTTATAATCTAATTCTAGTCTATACTAAAATTTATTAAATAGATCCAGTCACTACAAAAGTCTAAAGTCTACAATGACAGTGACTAAAATTATAGGTGCTATTTTATAAAAACCATCTAGAGAACGTAATTGTGAGAATTCACTACAAAGTTGTTCGTAAAGTTTGAAATGATTTGGGTTAAGTTCGTATTCAACCATGAACAATCAGTAATCAATAAATGGCCACACCTTCCCGTATTGTTAATTTAATTACTGAGCAAGTATGAACACAGAAATCAACTTCCTTCCTCTAAAGCCTCAGGCTACAGAGAAGAAGGTTATACATAGAGAGAAAGACAAATATATCCATGTTTAGGGAGAGGTAACATCCAACTAATCTACCACCCTACACGACATTATGAATGACATTGCAGCCACTTCTGTAAGTGTTTCAGTTTTATTAACACAACGTTGGACAACTGACCTGAGTATGAAGTATTTATAAATTATTTCAGTTTATTACTGATTAAATGAAATTATTGGAATTTGATTTTCTCGTTAGGGTTAAATGATCAAATAGCAGTCTTCATTTCGTTGGCGTCCTGAGGATTAATCTACCCAATGGGGCTGAAGTAACAGGGTATGCGGATGACATCGGCCTTATAGTTAGAGCAGGCAGTATAGAAAAAATAAACAGTAAAGCCAACAAGGCATTACAGCAAATAGATGGCTGGATGACAGAAAATTACTTAGAGGTGGCGCCGGAAAAGACGGAGGCAGCGATTATAAGAGGTCCAAGAAAAAGAAGTTCCTTGAAGTTTATGCTGAAGGGGACCGAAATACAGATTGCAAAGGCGGTAAAGTACCTCGGCATATGGATAGATGACCGACGTACCTCTGGACATCATGTGAAGGCAATAATCGAAAAGTCAACTAATAGGGTGCAGGCGCTGGCGCGCATTATGCCAAATATAGAAGGCCCGTCATATGGCAAGAGGAAAATATTACTAGGTGTGTTTCTCTCCACAGTCCTCTACGGAGCATCAATCTGGGAAAAGGCTGTTTGGATCGAGAGATATAGAAAAATGTTAGAGTCCGGGCAGAGAAAGGCTCTCCTGAGGGTGGCCAGCGCATACCGCACGGTATCCGCAAGGGCACTTCAGGTGATAACAGCTGTTCCTCCGATCGAACTACTAGTAGAAGAGAGAAGCGAGATGGAGCAGATGACTCCGATAGAGATAAGTACGAGGACGAGAAGTACTATTCGAGACAGTACAATTGAACGGTGGCAAACAATGTGGGACGAGACCACCACGGTTACCCAATGGACGAAGATATTAATACCGGACATAGAACGATGGGTTAAATGCCAACATAAACAACTAGATTATTTCATGGTACAATTCTTAACTGGCCACGGATCGTTCAAGACATATACAAAAAGAATTGGCAAGTAGGAATCCGAATCCTGTTTGTATTGTGACGAAATAGATGATCCGGAACATACCGTTATGTACTGTTATAGGTGGGAAAGATACCGTCTCGAGGTAAGAACGCACCTAGGGGGGCAGATCGAGGCCTCTGAAATGGTAAATAGAATGATTGAAAATCGGACATGCTGGACAGTATGTAAAAAAATGATTAGAGAGATCATGACTAGGAAGGAAAAAGAAGAGAGAGATCAGCAGGAGGGAAACAGAAGGTAAGGTTGACCGGCACAGTGCCCGTGAAGAATGTCTACCCCAAGATGATACCAGGGTGCTGAGCCTCGGGAAAAGGAGGGGTTTTAGTCGGTAAGAGTTCGACACTACTAGGTACGATTGAACCAAATGTACCTAGTGTCCATGTAGGATTTCCCCTCTCACAAAAAAAAAGTCTTCATTTCGTGGTGAGATATATTGAATAGCAACAAATCTTAAATACAAGTCAGTATGTGGACTTGAAAGAATTCAAGGAAATACGTGCAAAATATTTTTGAATTTTGCTAATACCTTATCATTATTGCCCCAATAAACCAAATAATCTAGCAGACTTTGTATGCCAGAGTATTTAGTTTATTGTCTGCTGAATTATCTGGCTGGGTCTGTATAGAAACCTATTGTTAAAAATTGTATTTGTATCTTTATAGTTTTTACGTTTTTACCTATTTGCGACAATAATAAAATTTTTGTTTCTCCGTATCTTTATGAAATTTTGTTCATGACTTTTCAGATATACTAATATTAATTAAAAAATACAGAACTCTTCTTGCTTTAGCTTACACTTTTTTATGCTATTTTATTATAAAGGACGTACGAACACTTTTATCAATTATTTTATGTTTCTAGGTATTACAAAAAATTACATTTATAAATGTCCTTTTCATTCCAACTAAAACAAAGCGGCATGTATCCTAAACAGCTTTGATCCATTTAGTACGTTCAGAATTGGAATGTTCCGATGATACTGCTGATGTAAAAAGAGGAAACAACTGTTTATTTAGGTCAACTCAAAATTATACAATTGCAACTAAACGTGTAGTTAAAAATATGTCAATAAGAAGACATGTAGAGCAATAAATATATAAAGATATATTTATAAAAATATAAAGATTTTAACTTGAAAGCTTAAAAAGTTTGCAAATATTAAAAAAGTGCAAATATTAAAGCCTGAGATCATAGACAATACCATAGCTTTGATAATTGGGTTAGAGATTAAAAAAAAGCTCTACTATATTAAGAAAATCTTTATAGACAATGATGTATAGTTTTATCTGGCTACATAAATATTTTATTGTATTTAGAACTCTTAATATTCAAAAACAACTACTCAAGTACCTATCTACTTACAACGAGTGTCAGTTTGGTGTATTGTTTTTGGGTTGTAGCCATAAATAGTCCATTTTATTTTAAACTTAGACCTATGACTTCATAAGAGTGAATATACAAATATTTAAGGGAACACTTCTACCTACTATTGGGCCTTAATTATGCGAAATTATGATCGAAATAGTCAAAGTGGTTACTACTACAATTGTGATGGGACTATGTGTTAGATGTTGCCATTTAATATTTTAACTATCTGTATTTTAATTGAAGTCATTACATGGAATTGAAATAAAATGTCACAATATTTGTTCACATACCACATTCACTAAATAATAAATACTTAATTGCGTTATTATTATAGTTGAGAAAATATTAAGATGCACAAAATCTATTTTAAAATCAACATTTCAGTGATGCCAAATACATCTTTCCACTAATACTATTATAGTTATTAATTATATAAGCGAATTAACAAGCTTTTAATCCACGAGAAAAAATGGGCATTCGAAGCGCAGTGGAGAGCGTTCGCGCCGAGCCGAGTCCGTTTATTCGAGCGGATTAAAGGCTGTTAATTCCCGAATGTAATTCAACGTTTTATCCACGACCACGGGCAAGACCAGTCAATTAGGAGGTGAACAATTCTGGTTTGGAAATCGTCAGATTTGGCAGATAATTCTAAATAAAGTGCTATAAAATCCAAGCGTGGTATTTTGAATTTTAATCCACTAGTGTATTAAAAGGCCTCTAATTCACGGAAACAGACGTATTAAACCTTCCTAATATAGTGGTCGTGGATAAAAATATTTATTGATACTGTTATATATTGGTATGTATCTGTAATAGTACATTTCTATAAGAATATGCATCATTTTAATACTCCGTGACTTTCTCGCCAATTCTAACAAAAATATATACAGTTTTAGGAATGCCAATTTTCGTGTGAAGTATGATGCTTTATTACACAGTAATTGTGAACTCTTAAAAAATTATACTGATGGAAATTCTGCATGTGAAGCATTTTATACAAAAATTTATAGTTTGCTTGATCAGTTTGTTTCTGTACATAAAAAATGTAAGCCTAAATATTCAGCAAGGTACACTGCTAAAATAATTAATAAAATTAAGTTGAAAGCTTACCATTACAAAAAAATTAAGAAAAGGCATCAACTAGTTGATCTTATTGAATTCAAAAGATTACAGGACACTATTAAAACTAGCTTAATTGATGCTTATACTAACTATTTAACATAAATTCAGCAAATCTCTATGAGTGATCCTAGAGTTTTTTGAATGGGTATGGTTTGTTTAGTAGGTAACTGCTGTTAAATTAACATTGACGCCCTCTTTTTGACAGAACACAAATGGCGTGCAATTCAAATCCTATAGTTCCAACTGAGACATCCTATATATGACTATATTGTTAGTGGTACAGCTTTAACACGTTCTGAAAATATTATGGTGTGTACTTTAATGATAAACTATTTTTTCTGGGTATATGAATGAGGTGGCTCTTAATGCATACAAAGTACTGGAGCAGGTAGGAACCTTTGGTGTGAAGATAAAACTGACTTAGTTTTCCACAGAACGCCACATGGTGTTTTGTGGAAAACTGAGTCAGTGTTGCGTATAAAGTATTTGGTTTCGTGATAAGAAACATTTTTTTATATTTTGCGTAAGTTCGTTCGAAATTAGAAAGTTGTATCTTTATTTGGTAACCTCGGTATCTACATAAGTCACATCAATCAACTTGAGAATACCAAAGAGCATTTCTTTAAGTATTTGTTATCTCATATAGACAATTATTACCCAGTAAGGGGTAAGCTATGCTTCTATAAAGGTTAGCGAAATCTTCTATAAAGCGAGTACTATGCTTCTATATAGGAATACTATGCTTCTATAAAGATTTGACATCCAGTTATTGAACTCGAAAAGGATGCTTGCTACCCTTTTAGTTTTATTTAATTCGTTCCACGACAGTATAGATGCACCCGCATTACTAAGAATGTTTAGCATACGCCTAGGCTCTCGAGACGAAAATATGTTTTTTTTGCCAAACTGCAAGAACTAATGTACTGTTAAATTCGCCAGTTATAATGTCACAAAATTTATCTGTATTTCATATTTTTGTTCTATAAATCGGTAAAACAGTATTTTATAGTATACAGTCTATGAATTATTGTCGTAAATATTCAAGTCATAATATTTAATGTAATAACATAAGTGCTTTACATTATTACATTAATTCAAGCGAGTTAAATACCAAGAGTTGTTTACTGTCAGTAGTTCATCATTATCAAATAAAATCATTGCAATAAATATTTCTCGAATTCCCTATATAACGTAAACGGAGCCTTTACAAATTAAACAAGTCCATTTGAATTTATGATTACCGTCTATATTACAGCAATAAAAACTAACTGTATTATTATGATACGAATTATTTGCAGTAATTTGCAATTATAAACAATTCGATGTAGTTAATGTATTTTGCAACGAGACCTTGCAAACAGTTGTTTAAGTACGATTTTTATAACAACGTACTTGTGTGTTTTAGGCCTTCGTATGGACAGCCTTATCCATCCAACTGGTTTCTTCACAGTCCAGGCACAACCAGTACGCCTCAATATTGCAAGATACAAGAAATGAGCCCACACCTGATGGTAATGATGCTAATTATTGTCTTTTTGCATTGTTTATATTTTTTGTGACACAAAATGTTATTGAATAAGCACATATATAATGAACAAGGTTAAAGTGAACAAAGCCTAATCGAAATACAATATCTGATGGTCATGCGTCGTTCAAACATCAAAAGACAACATTACTTTTCAATGCATTTAAATAAAATATTCATTAGCAAAAATAATATGAATCAAGAAATATATTATTATAGTACACTACGTAAGTTGATGAACCAACATTCTGGTGTTTAGAATTATAATTGTGATATTATAAAAAATCTATTCAAAAGTATTAACTTTTTATTTTTTCAAAAGTACTACTTTTGAATATATTGTTTTTTAAATAGAGGTAAATTGGCAAAGTGTTTATTTTATTATAATATTTATGTAATAAGGTCACAGGTAAAGCGTCTATTCCGATGAGTCGCAACAGAGACGGAGTAAGAATGGATATGCTGCACGAGTAACGAAATTGCTACCGCATATTATACAGGGTTTGTTTTCATCTCATCGCTGTTTCAACAGTTTACGCGGCCTTATGAATTAGAGGAAATCTATTTTGTAAAGTATGTGAACGAATTATTAATTCGTCTAAAAAACAATGTAACAAATCATGTGATAAGTCATTCATCGTCTAACGGCCATGATAACGATGAACAATGTTTTTCTATGACCTCACAGTAGCCTTTTAAGCAAGTAATATACATAATATACAACTTTACATAAACTGAAAAGCAACACACTACGTCAGTTTCCAGAAAAATATATGGACCAAAAATTCCCTAATCTAACTACACTAATAAACAAACATGTAGACCAGATATACGAGGATGTGTTGCAAAACATTCGCAAAACCATGTTGGGGAAAATATTGTATACTTCATTATAGATGAAGCAACTGACACATGCGGACGATCAGTGTCAATTTTCTTAACTGGTGTGTTAAAACCTAACAGTGGCAGCCATTTAGTAGCTTCTAAGATATTAGACAAAACCAATCAAAAACAATTGTAAATTTTCTGACTAATTAATTTTACTGAAGATCTGCCAGACATACCTTTACTTCCTGAACCACTTGTTACAAGATGGGTATTTGAGTAGAAGCTGCAGCTTATTATGAGCATTTTGAGGAACTAAAACATGTTATCTTTAGGTTTGATTCCAATGAAATAAAGACCATTCACACAGTGTAGAACTCACTACAACAACTACAAATCATACTAGATAATGTCCGTTAAATCAATAGTACTTATTTCTCCATTTTAATTACTGCAATAAGGAAACTGAAAAATATTATTACAAGAACAGTTTATGGCATTGGACGCTGTTAAACAAAAAGTAAAAAACTGTCACACACGTGATGTCAGTAATGTCATTAAAAATCTATAAGAAGATCTATAATACGAAAAATACTGACTAAAATCCATTTGGAACACATGTGTTCATTTCTAAAGGGTATTCAAAAACAAGAGTTGTCTCCTTCTTTACTAGAATATAGTTCATATATATATATATATATATATATATATATATATATATATATATATATATATATATATATATATATATATATATAGTTAACTTCTCGTACCGTCCTTTGGTGATAGTAGACGTTGAAAGGACTATTTCATTGCGGAAATGGCTGTTAAGTGATAGGCCTCGAGTTTTTTAGCTACTTTTATAAGTTTGAACTATGTACACTTGTAAGATATAAAGCTTGGAAGACTTCAAAAATAGCATTTATATGACAACATATTTTTTTCCAATAACTATTATAACATTTAAAATATACGGCTTAAAAACTATAAATGGCTCACGGTTTGTTAATATGTTCCAAGTTTGTATTTGTTGAGGTCGAAGTTATAGGAGGAACTTATTATTATTTGACCACATCCAAAATCATCATCAAATCATTTACTTGTTATAAACATAAATAATAAATAAATAATCCTCTCAGTGTATGGGCGACATAGATGATGATCTAATTGATTCATTTAAAATCAGTCTACATATTATACGTTCAAGATGTTTTGCTTGAGATGTTAAATATATACTAATTCTTCTTCTTCTTCTTATAATGCATCTCCTATCAGAGGTCACTATCACCATAGCTATCTAGACTTTACTGATAGCACCTCGGAATACTTGACTGTTGTTCTAACCAAACGAGCCCCTTAGATTTGTTAGCAAGGATACATACATCAATATTCCTTTTTTCCCTAATCTTTCCTTGAATTACCAATTGGAGAAATGGCCACTGATTATGTGGCCCAAGTATTCAGGACTTCGGTATTAGTGATACTTATCTGTCAAGGGTATAGGGCACATTCTGCGGTAGTGCCACATTTCGAAGGCTTGAAATTTGTCTATATGATTATTTTTGAAAGTCCATGCCTTAACTTCATAGAGAAGCGTGGAAAATACGTAACAATACACAATTCTCATCCTAAGTCTAATATTTCGACTAGTGAAAAACTGTTAAGAAATTTTAATATGTACATATTGATTGATATATTTTGACTCCTTTGTTTGATCACCCGATCTTTCTATCCAGGTTCCTAGGTATTTATACATATGTCTGCAAATTTTCTTTGACGGTGTTCGCTGCTGTCAGGTATATCTGATTTTTACTCCATTCAGATTTTGACAACTAAGCTAATGGTGGTTCACCACGTGAATATAGTCTCTGGAGATATTGCTTTTTTCCATATAAGGCCATAACTTATTTAATGGCACGGTGTCGTATGCCTTTTGGAGATCTACAAACGCCATATGGACCGGTCTTCCCCTTTCTATTCTCTTATCTATAACATTTTTAATAGTGAATATGCCGTCTATACATGAGCGCCCTGTTCAAAATCCATTTTGTTCCACTCACTAAATTCGTCTTCGATTCTCTGCTTTAGCACGCGCCCATACAGTCTTTCCACTGTACTTATGACACTAATCCCTCGGTAATTCGCACACTTTTGTCTACTTCCCTTCTTATATATAGATGTAATTGTTTCTCTTTTCCATTCTCGAGGTGGTGCGTCTCCACTTAGGCACTACTTAAATATACAGGCCAGCAGCTCCATGAGTATATCCGGGGCGGCTTTGAGTAGTTCCGCACTTATGCTCCCCGGGCCAGGTGTTTTCCCATTTTTCATCTGTATCACGGCTTCTCTTACTTCATGTGATGTTATTTCCTGTACAGTGTGACTCTCGTTGGTTTCTTGTTGTTCCCTTTCCTGCGTTATGTATTCGGGTCTCTGTTCTGTCAGCAGATCTTTATAATATTCCTTCCACTCCTGAATTCCAATTGGGCTGATTCCTGCTGTGTCTTTATTCTGTTTTCTCAAACCATTGACTACTTTTCAAGCTTTGTTTGCTCTGGTGTTTCCTATGTTCGTATTTACTTGAGCACATATTTTCTCCCAGTACTCGTTTTGAGGTTTTCTAATTTCTCTATGGACTTCTTTTCTTTTTGCTTGGTAACTAGAGATGTCGTCGGGTGTTCTTGTTTCCAGCCTTTTCCTGTGGAGTGCCTTCTTTTCTTTTACAAGGGTCTCCAGATTGTATTTCCACCAGGGTACTTTGTTATTATTTTTGTTTTTGTGTATTTTTCCTAAAGCTTCTCCAGCTGCTTCATGTATGCATATCTTTATGTTTTCATACATATTGTGTGCAGTGTCATATTGTACAGTGCTTAATTTATTGGCGAGACGTATTTGATATAGGAAACTTTGTCGAGTCCTCTCGCAGACTTTCGAGATTGTATCGTATTGCCTCCGTCTTTCTTTCTTCGTTTGCGTCTCCTGCGTCTCCTGGTTCTCTTTGTTTCTATTGTCGGTATTTGACATCTACTTTTGCTAATAGCAGGTGATGATCTGAGCCACACTCTGGGCCGCGTTTAACTCTTACGTCCATCATTTTTAGTTTCGACTCTTGTTTGATTATTATATAATCAATAATGGATTTTAATTTTCTAGTGGGTTGTTCCCATGTATAACGATGTATCATTTTGTGCTGATAGAAACCATTTCTTACTTTTAGTTGGCAGTTTTGGCAGATTTCAATAATTCTCTCTCCATTTGAGTTAACGTCATCTTCTCCAAATTGCCCACTCACCGGGTCGTCCCTTTTTCTTCCACTCTACCATTCAGGTTTCCCATTAGAAGTACCTCCTTGCGGTTACTAATGTTGTTCAATAGCCTTGTCAGTTCATCATAAAATGAGTCTTTTTCCTCTACTCTTGCATCTTCTGTTGGTACATATGCGGCTATTACCACTAGCAGATAATTGTTAATTTTCACCTCCACTGCGAGAACTCTGTCATTTATCTGTTCCCACGACTTTATTTTTTTCTTAAGTTTCTTCTTTATTGCTATTGCTACGCCACTCTTCGCTCTTTCTTCTTTTGGGGCACCACTATATATGTACACATATTGTCCTTTCTCTTCTGTCCCTTTCCCTTTCCCTTTTGTTTCTGTCATTGTAACTATGTCCAGGTTGTATTTCTCGACTTCCTTCAAGAATTCATGGGCCTTTGTTCCTATTCCTTGTACATTCCAGGTACCAAAACGCATTATCCTTTCCATTGCCAGTTTTCGTCGTTTAGAGTATCCGTTCTTTTCGAGGCTTTGTTGAGATTTTTTGCATTAGTAGCTTTTTCACGGGCGATGAAGTGCAGGTCCATCGCCCCAACTCCCGACCTGGAGGACCGGGTGATTTGAAATCGAGGTGTTCTTCCTCTAAACTGGTTGTCTGACCGGACCGAGGAGGCCAGTTTCCCCCACTGGTTTGACGGTTCTTCTGCTCTCTCCGCTAAATAAGGTCAGCCTATGTAACCCTAGGTAGGAGCCCTTACAAGGTGCTATCATCCAGGCCAGATGAACCCTGGTTTTTTACGAGAATGTTACTCCTCCCCCTCCTTTCGCATGCTGGGTTGGGACAGGCAACGGCGAAGTTAGTATAGTTATAATTGTAGTTCTATTGTACGATGCTAATATTTCATTATTTTATATTTTTGAGTATGTATATTATATGTTTATGCTTTTTAACTACACTTAACTAACTATTTCTAACTATACAGTTGACATTTTAATAACTACAATTTTACTTCATCGCCATTTTTCATAATTTTCATCGTAATTGTTCGTAATATTCAATTTTATAATACAAGTTGCTATATTGTGTACGAAAAGAGTATATTTCAAACTGTCGTATTGAAGATTCATTTTTGAAGTGAAAACTTCTTTAGGCGCGCTTGGCAGTGGGCAGTGAATAAGACTGACCCGTCACGGCCTCGGCTGTAGCGCTCAATCGGATGAACTCGGCCAACGCTCGGGATGTAACGCTCCATCGAGTGAACTTTGAGTATGAGAAAACGCATACTCAGCAATTTGTATATGTCGCATTATCAAGAGTAACACGCATCGAAGGGCTGTATATTGTGACTGAATGAAACACGGCTACATTCTATCACGGCCGAAGAGAATCTACATGCCTCATTGATTTACAAAATGAATTCAAAAGGCTATCACTTAACAAGCTTCTAACAATCACTGATGTTTTAATAAACTTCATTTCCAATAGAAAGGGCATATCAATATATTCATTAAATTGTCAAAGTTTACGGGCACATGCTTTGGATCTCGATAATACTGTTACACAACGTTCGACTATACTGCTTTTATCTGAAACTTGGATGGACAATGAAGAAATCGTCGATGTCCCGAATTTTGATTGTGTTGTGAAATTCAAAAGACCTGATCGCCGATCTGCAGGTGTAGCTAGCTATACTCAAAAATAAGAGAGACACGTCGACTCTTGTTAGTTCGCTGATGTATGTCACACTTCAATATTCAGAAACATTTGGATTCAATATATCACCAATTGGCGAAATTTGTGTATCGAAATGTATAATAGAAAATAGACAAGAAATTGTAATAGTAGCTATTTATATTTCACCTAATCAAAGTGTAAAAGACATCATCAAATTCATCCACGGAAACTTAATTATCTACGCCAAAGATGGATCTGCTCTTCTCGAAGACCATTTTAATACATTACCAATGATCATGAGTGGAGATTTCAATGTTGACTTCTCTAAATATACATCAAAACCTCTAGTGGATTTTTTGAAAACAAAATTAGATCTTAATATGTCCAATGATCCAAATAAAAGTACAACGAAATATGGAACAACGATTGACGGAGTTTTTGTAAGATATTTAGGAAATTCATTTCAATCAAAAGTATTTGTCTCATATTTCAGTTACCATAAACCAATAGTTTCGTTTCTAGAGTCTGATACCAACGACAATCAGTCGGAGCACAATCAAATTCCTACACAGTCATAAATGTATACATTTTCAACGTAATTACATTGTGATTATACAAAATAAAGAACAAAATTGTATTTCGTATTGTTAATTTACCCTAATTTAAGTTTTCACTTCCACCGTGTGGCCTAGAGCACACACCTTTTTTTTTAAATAATACATCATAATTCATCCTATATGCAATTAAATTAGCGTTCAAAAAAGTTAAGAAATTTCAAGAAAGTTAAAATGAATGAAAACATATCAAAATCCATTACTGATTTATATGTTATGGATATACATATATGATAATATAAATATTATAAAGAGAAGAAGGTTATATTATAAATAAGAAACTCAGTTTGCCTTACTTAAATGTTATAAGATAATTACGAGTAGCATAATTAGATACATAAGTAATCGATACATATTTATGCTAATCGCAGTCAATAGTTGTAATAATGCGAGTACAATGAATTGTATTTTTTTCAGTCCTGAAAATAGAACAGTATCCGTATGTATGTACTATTCTTAAAGACCTGAGATATTTTTTTGAAATCACGTAGATTCATGGCCTATTTGGAAAGAAATTATGGTACGGTATGGTATGGAAAGAAGTACGAGTGGATCACGTTTGACCTTAGTTATGATAATTAGTATATCTTTCAAATACAAATACACGAAGCAACTTACGAAGGTTGTAATGCCTATGTATGTTGTAAATATTATATGTATTATGCATATAAAATTAAAAATATAATTAGCTAATTCAATTAATCTAAAAAGTATCTCAAGTATCTGATGCTGGTGGATATGGTTATTACGTTCTCTATTATTTATAGTTACGAGGGTAGTTCCAGAAGTACCCGACCTAACAAAGAAAACAAAATAAATTTTAGAAAAATTATCTTTATTTCTCTACATAGTCTCCTTTTAGTTCGATACATTTTCCCCAGCTGTGTTCAATAGGTTCGATAATCTGTATATACTGAGAATCGTCGAGCTCCTCAGAATAGCCATCAACCGCAAACTCCATTTTATTGTTCACAAATTTTTTACCATCGAGGGATTTTTTCAAGTTTGTAGTTTTTTTCAAGCGGGTTAAATCTGCCGAACAGGATGCGTAAGGAGACAACTCGAACTTTAACTCATTGACTTTGACCATCGTGATAACGGATGTGTGCATTATCTTGATGAGATAAAACTTTCTTTTTCGTCAGATGCAGCTGTTTTTTTTTATTTCATCACTCAAACGCTGCAATAAGTTCGCATAATACTCGCCGTTGATTGATTTTCCTTTCTAAAGATAATCGATGAAAACTATCTCTCGCGCATCCCAAAGAACCGATGTCATGACTTTGCCTGCAGATAAAACTATCTTCATCTTCTTGGAGCCGTTTCTCTCCTTTCAGTCCATTGTTTTCCTTCCTTTGTCTCGGGTGTGAAGTAATGGAGCTATGCTTCATCCATAAATATGGATTCATAGTCATCGATTTATAACCATGAATCGATGCAAAAACTCACCTGTATTCCTGTGAATCTTCGCCATAGACTCGACTGAATCGTCCTCACGACGATGTTTTTGTTCCATTGTGAATAATCTCTGGATCCATCTTGTGTACAGCTTTTTCATGTCCAAATTTCAGTCAATATGCGATATACAGCACTTTTTGAAATGCCTACCATATCTGCCAGCTCGTATATTTTCAGCCGACGGTTATCCAATAGCATATTCTTCATTTTATTCAATATTGCTGATGTGGTCACCTCATTGTCAACCACTGCGATGTTCGTCTTGTACGGCCTCGTTTAAACTCTGCCACCCAATAATTTACTATTGTAAACAAAGGAACTAAGGTCTTTCAAATGAAAGAATTCTATCACATAACGAACACCAATTTTTTCCATGTTTACAAATTCACTGAGAGCGTTCACTATTGATCAAACAAATACTAAATAATGTAGCGTTGTAAAACTTCAAACATGAGTTTTATAAAGTTGGTACTTTCTACCACAGTTATTATTTTCAAACAATTACATACATTACCAATTGTAATAGTTTTCTAGTGAATATTTTCGAAAGTCTATTAATAAGTTCTTAGCTCAGAAGATAATTAATGATTAAATAAAATACTTTTTAATCAATACAATCCCATTATTTTTGTAATACTATACTCATAAAGCTATTTATTCAAATTACTCCTCCATAACATGTATTAATCGTGCTTCCTTTAATGGAAATCTCTATTTCTTCAAATATATATTCTTTAGAAATGGCTGATAGTCTAACGGAGCCAAATCAGGTGAATAGGGGTAAGATAAATCAATTCAAATCCTTGTTCTTAGATTTTCTATAGTACAATCAAAGATAAACTTGTTACCTGATGCATTATGTTATAAAAAAGTATATCTTTGGAAATTATAGAAATGATAAATCTATATAAGAATAATGTTGTTGAGTAGACTACAAAAATTAAACAAAAACAGAGTATAATGTTTTTGTTTAATTTTTGTAGTCTACTCAACAACATTATTCTTATATAGATTTATCATTTCTTAAATAGTCTATGATGATTACTCCATATTCATCCCAAGAAATAAATGCAGTACCATTTCCCGTCGAGTTCTGCGCTCGAAGTTCCATTGGTCGATCAGAATCAGTGTGTTTCCATTAATTTGAACGTCCTTTTATTTTTGGGTCGTCAACGTGACTCGCTCATAGTTACTAAATGATCTAAAAAGTTGAAAGAATTATTTTTTAACGTGTAGCCAAATGGATCCTGCGTTGCCAATGTTGACAGTTTTCGGTGAGAATTTAGATTCATTTTAGAATCCAATAGAAATTTTCAATCCAATAAAAAATTTAGAAATATTTCTCTTTCATGTTTACAAAAGTTATTTTTAACATATTCTAGCTATTGTTATAGGTGTTTCCATAATGTTAAATATACGCAACGAATTGAATATCTAAGTACAAGAAAGACATGAAACTTGTTAGGAGCGAGTACACGATTGATAAGATTATGTGTTTATGAAACATTTAAATCGAACCATAATATACTGTTGTGACAAATTTATCTTTATTCCGAAATCTGCCTCTACATCAGTAATTATTCAAGACATCTCGATTAACTTGATAACAAAATTGCAGCAACATAACTGGAATTAGTAGTAATAAATTGATGAATTACTGATTGCTTTCTTATTGAAATGTCTTGTTGTTTCAAGGTGTATCAAATTAATATAAAATACGAATTTAGAATACAACATTAATGACATAACATGAGTTATATGCGATGATATTTTATTATTGGTTGAAATACCACACAAAATGTACTCACCCATATACATTATGTTAAACATGCTTTAGGTCACTTTGGATATTTATACAAAACTGAAGACGGCATAGTTAGTTCGGCGAGAGGAGATCCAAGTGGAGTTATTCATGGAACATTCTCTTACACTGATCCTACAGGACTTAAAGTAAATTATAATTATAATGCTGGATCAAGACATACACCTGGATTGGGTTTCCACAAGAGTCGTGATAGTGCTGCAGCTCCAGCGTCATCCTCTGCTGCTAGATATTATAATAATCCAAAGCCGGCATCCCCGAGGCACAGAAAACCAGAACCAGATTATGGAGATGAACCTCAGTATTACAGGTACTAATATCCAGTTATAACATAACTTGCTGAAATGAGATATTTCAGATATTAAATGTAATTGCCCATATGATGTGTCAGCAATATTGATGAATATTTTAATCGCTTTTATGGGTGCAGTGACGATCTGTAGAGATTACAGTATAATTGTAATTACCGTAATAATAATTGTAAAATAACAAATCTATTATATGTATTATAATCACTGAATAGTTATTAAAAATAAATAGTAGCAATTAATTTGTTGCACAATGACGAATATCGCAGATAGTGCTTTTAAATGCTATTTAGGACAAAGAAACTTAGATTAAATTAACATAGTGGTTTTAATTTATAATTTTGTATATAATATACACAACTATTTAGATGTAACATCTAAAATTGTGTAAATAAATAAAAATGACTTGTGTTCATCATGTGGTTAATATTAGTTAGTTAAATTACTATATCATACTGTATTTATTTGTAGATCTACTCTATAAATTGTCTTCTCCTACAAATTAAGCAACTTCATTTAAACATAATCGAAAATGATCTGTTTAGGTGTTAATTTTTTTTGTTTTGTTTAATAACACATTTCAAATCGTTAGAATTGGAATATATATTTTACAATATAAGCTTACATCAAGAATCTTAATAAATGATAATACATCTTTTGCTACTCCTTGGATCTAGAAAACATAACTTCTAAATTTACAAATTCGTTTTGTACATAAATCAAATGACACTCATTCAATACTGTGTCGTTCTAATTATTTACTTCTTAATTTGTTAGAGTTCAAAGGTATTTTTGACATATTTATATGAGACACAAATCGTTGAGCGTATTTTTAATAGTGAAACAGAAGACGTTAAATGAAGTGGTACTATGTCATTGCTGCTCAATTCATTAAGTAGCCTTTAAATTGTCTTCTGAAAATGTTTTATGTAGACTCTTGCAAAAGACTTATAGTCGATGGTCGTCAACGTCAACTATAGCCAGTATATTGGGCGTGTAGCCATTAGAGGATAATGGTTATAATATTAAATGCTAGTAAGACGTGAAAGACCACTTAGAGAGCCTTAATATAGTTAATCATTCATATTACCTTTCGTTCTGAAATATACAATAGGTACTATGAGATAATACCAAAAGAAAATGTTTAGATACCTTTACAGTTCTTTCACTAACTGATTCGCCTTTCAAAATTGAACTGACCACTACTATCCTGATGGTGAAAATAATGTTAAAATTTATTTACAGCGACGATCAAGATGACTATGCTGAACCAGCTCCTCGGTACAGATCTACGAGACCAGTTAGCAGAGATCCAATAGATGTATACCAGGAAAGGCGCAATAGGCAGTTACCAAGAGGAAATGCTCTTTATGATGACGCTAATTATAGAGGATAAGAAGATAAATTCTATTATATATACTGTGATATTGACTTATGTAACTTAGAAATTCCAAATTGTACTTTATAATCTGTGCTCCCTTAGATACAAAAGTCAGAAAAATAATTATTTGAATATACCTATATACAAGAATTGACATAAGTATTAATTTAAGTATTTATGACAAGCAAAGTTTCCTACTAAATTGATAATCTAGTTCCACCCAATATACGAACAAACTTGCCTCGTTATAATAGAATAAACCTTTGTCTTATATGGAGATAAATTCTTAAATTAATTGCTACTTTAAAATGGAAAATTGATTATTATTTTCTTACTATTTGAAATCAATTTATATGAATTTTTTCACAGAAGTCTTGTAGAATTATAGCAGATTATGTAATATGTACGAGTATATATGTTAAACATTAGAATCATCGAAGAATGCAGAAGTCTTTAATATTGATAAAGATTTTGTGTTCCTATAAATGCTTCGCATTTTTCTTTTCTACATCTTTCTACATTTCTACATTCTTTCTACATTTTTCATTTGTACATACTTAATACTGGAAGGATTAATTTAAGAAAATATTTCAGCTAAGTTTCTAAAAGAGGAATCTAATTAGCGGTAAAGTTTTTTTAATCGTATAGTCTTAAATGAGACAGTTTTCTATCGAATTTAAATACTTATTCTCAGAAAGTTAATTTAAAACTAGTTCCTATTATTAAAAATGAGTTCTTACATATAAGAGAAGTATTTATATGACACAATATTCAATATTGACAAAAACACAAACAATATCACAGTATGGTTTTTATATATGTTACCTATAAATGTATTATTTAACAAATTATATAATTTTAAGTAAATTGTGTGTTTCATTTTCTGTCCGTAAATGACAATATAGTGTTATTAGTAAGGTATTAGATAGAATCTAGAAAGAGTGCAATAGAGTAGATTTATGTATCCACAATATACATAGGCAATAAATAATCCATAATTCTATAATCTATTTTACCATCGACGTTTTAATAATAATTACTAATAATATACGACACTCAGAGAAAACATCTTTTGAGAACAGTTTAGTGATACTAAATTTTTACCTTTGAAGTCCGTTGGTACCTTATTAACATTTTTGCAGTATTCCCTAGGAAAAATTTAGGACATAAACAAAATGTAGTCAACTATCATTGAACTGCAACCAACTAGACACCTCATTAGACATTAGGATAAAACCAATTAAACCACCATCGAAAATGTGTATGATCAAAAGAGGAACATTTTCCCGATACATTATAAACAACTTTAAATAACTATTTAAACTTTATGTGGATTTGATGAAAATGAAATTTAATAAATATTTGGAATCCTAATAAAGGGCACCAGTAAATGCGTTTATTACCTAATTATTTTAAAGTTTTATGAACATACGTAATGTATGTGTTAAAATACTGTACTGAGTGTAGGCGTTAAAATTTATAATGGGGTTTAGTTTTTACTTCACTTTTACTGCGTGCTTTTTTAGAGTGTGCAGAAAGATATAATTTAAATTTATAATATTCTGTGAAATAAATTTTACTAATTTTGTGTTTTTTTGTAATACAAAAGTATGAGAGAAAAACCAATGTGTTTCTAAATATATTTCAATTAGAAAGTTGGTATATACGGTACAAGATTGTCGTTGGTATTAATTTCTTACTTTTAATTCATAGTAATTTAAAGTGATTAATATAAAAATTCTTTTGAGCTCAAATATAAAAAAAAAATAAAATTAATACTCAATTAATGACTTGATAAAATATACAAGTATCATCTGCAAAACTTGTTATTGTGCCTTATATTATCAGAGAGAAGAAATTATTTTAATATATAAAAGGGAATAGGACCTAAAGCAACCTCTTGTGACACACCATACTTAAATTCATTAGAGCAGTTTACTTTTTCGTTAATTTTTGTATGTGGGTTCACAAAATACCAGACTTTCCAAAATCTCTAATAACTGTTTATGAAGAACAGTGTCAAAGGTCTTTTTAAAGTTGAGAAGTATGCACGTGGAAGATTTTTCGCTATCTAGTGCTCCATAAATCTCGCTGTTAATAAACATAATATAACATTTTCGGTGGATCTGTCCATTTTGTAAAGGCGGCTGGTGTATAGGTGCTGCAGAGCTGCAGAACTGCCAAAAAAATTAGATATTTTTATATTTTCGCGACATAATAATTACTAAAATTTATTAATAAAATAATTTGGCTAGTTGGTGCAGCTAACCAAATTATTGCGTTAAAGTCGCATTCTGCCCGTTGTCCTCTATTGAGTAGTAGACCAGATGAATTATCTGGGCGCGTCGCGGTACATTGAACTGGGCCACACGAGGTAGCTCTCAGCACGGCTCGGCACACCCGTCCTCCCCCTCAACTCCCGCGACAATCCACACTTGGCGCTCGCAAATGCGCGAATTTACACGGTCAGTGGGCTGTATTTTTTTCCAACTAAAGCAACATCAGTGAATGTTTACTCCTTCCTACTTCTCGTACAGTTGGCGGGCGTAAATCGTACCTATTTCGTATTTCGTGTTAATTTGAGATTTTAAATACTGTTTTGTGAATTTGTGTAGTGATTTATTGTACTAATTATTAATATTTATATACTGTGATAGTGACAATGGATTTAGTTTATAATTTAGTTCATGTGAAGCGATTTTTTAAATACTCTTATGAAGAAAAAATTGATTTAAAAACCAATGGTAGGCCATTGCCCGATATTGTTATTGAGACTGCAGGTGTTAGCCGCGGAAAAGCATATAAACGTCAATTTAATAGAGACATTTATTCGAAGAACAATTGGATTTGTGGATGCAACAAGGAAAATGCGTTATTTTGTTTTCCTTGTTTACTTTTTGGCGGTGATAAAGCGTGGACGGAGGTAGAGGTGACAGATTTGGTGCACTTAACTGAAAAAATAAAAAAGCACAACTCCAAAAGCCATTTACATAATACAATGGAATTAGCTTTATTAGGAACAACTAATATTAAAGCGCAGCTAGATTCAGCTTATTGGATAAATGTGCAAAAGAATAATGATAATGTGACAAAAAAGAGATACGTTTTGTCAAAAATTATAAACTGCATAAAGTTTTGTGGGGCCTTTGAACTGGCGCTGCAAAGACATGACGAAGCTGAAACCTCTCAAAACCCGGGGATATTTCGTGGTTTGATAAATTTTTCTGCTGAGCTTGATGTAACTTTAAGAGAGCATCTACAAAATGCTTCAGTATTTAAAGGAACCTCTAAAGAAATACAAAATGATCGTTTAGACTGTATATTAAAAGTATGTCATGAAGAAATAATTAAAGAAATTAACAAATCTTCATTTTTGGCAGTTATGGCAGACGAAACAACTGATGTATCTGCAAAAACTCAATTTGTGGTAGTTTTAAGATATATTCTCGATGGTGAACCGATTGAACGTTTTTGGACATACCTGAAACCTACAAAATGGGACGCTGAAACTCTTTCGGAAAATATTTTAAGTGTTATAGACCCTCTAGTAGAAAATTCACCTTACAAGCCTTTTCTCTTAACCAAAGAATATGACGGCAAACATGTTCTTCAAAAAGGTATTAAATTCCAAAAATTTTTCTTGTGAAAGTCTATATTTTTGTATAAACGGATTTTACATAAAACTTCTGAAGTATCAGGAAAACGCGTGACCTTTCCTGTTGCGCAATTTTTTGTGACCCCTACGGCGTCAGTAGTTTGGATATGTTTGAAATTTGCACGCGGGCGGCCAATACCCTAGGATCGGCCCTGTGCAGGACACCCGTTTCATTTCATCACGAGCCGCCAGTGCAATACTAAATTAAAGTTTCGAAGATACATATTCGTGCTCTTAGTTTCAAAATAATCGCGCCCTCTCGTGACCGTATTCGGTCACTAGAGAGATTAACTCGATAATGAATTCAGTATTGCCTATATTTCAAGAAAATGATTCAAATGTATCTATACAGTGAGTTCAAAAAGTAATGTACTGTTTGATACTATTGGCACTAATGTTTTTTTAAGTTACTGGAATATGTCACAGATGTATTTGACATTGCACTTTGAAAGCTCCACAGTAAATTAAGGTATTAGTTACATAAGATTTGCTTTGAATAATAATTCAATAAAATAAATGAATTACAGAAATTTAAAACAAGATAATTAATTAATTATAATAATTCCTTCAGAAAATTAAAAGGTTAAAAGTAAGAAAATGCTAATAATGTCCAACGTTAAGTATGATCGTAATATATTATTATATTTCAATGATTTTATTATAATTTTTATTTCCTGATGATTTAAAAGAATTCTCTTGTTCATAAAAATTGTTATGCAACCAATCGTTTATTTTACTTTACTGTAGGTAAAAAAAGAATTTTTTCAAATAGTGCAATTAAAAACATTTAAAGGCAATTAAAAAAAATTTTAAAAATCATAACTTTTAAAAACAAATATCAAATATACCTTCTGATGTCTCAGTGATTTTCAAATCAAAACATTAGTACTAATTTTAGTGAATTTGTACATTACTTTCCGGATTCACTATATACTTTTTTCGTGATAATTTTTGCCGGAAATACATTTTTCACAAAATGGGTGCCAGTATGCAATGCCATTAAAATTCATCGCGACGTTTAACATGAGCTTATATTATGTTTTTTTTTCTACGAGGGCGAGGTTTAGCTTTTACTTAACTCCAGACATTCATACGGACACACATAATCAGCTGATATGTGAAAATGGAACCCACCCTAGGATTTTGCCGAGCCGGCAAATAAAGCTAGCTCCAAGAGTTTGGCATAATCTCCTAATTTTGAAATTAATATATTATGATTCACCTTGTCAAATGCGTTCGAGAAATCAGTATACACTACACCGACTTGATCTTTATTATCTATGTAATTTGCGATTATCTGGATAAATTCTGCTAAATTTGTAACTGTTGAGGGTTTTGCTACGAACCCATGTTGCTTAGGGGATAAAACAAGTCACACACCAAAATAAATGTGGGTGTTAACAGAATAGTAATTGAGTGATAATCTTTTATGTCAGATTGATTGTCACTTTTTAGTATAGAGCAGATCCTTGCTACTTCTCCAACCTCAGGAAAAGTGAATTAAACAATAACAGTATTGGATTAAACAATATAAGAGGTGGCTCTTGAGCAATATTTAACAAGAAAATTCGGGATGCGATCATCCCTATGGGCCATTTTGTTCTTAAGTTTAGATAAAAATTGACGAATATCCACTTCTCTAAATTGTATTATACTGATACAGATTGAGTGATTGCCAGTTCTAGTCAGCACATCATCAGTAGAAGAGATACTGGAAAAATATTTTGAGAATCCATAGACAACGTTGTTTGGAGCTTCAAATGGTTCCTCATCGAAGAAAACCGTTGATGGAATAAACATCGAACTTTTCTTACTATGAACATCAGGCCAAAAACTTTTAGAATTATTCTTAAAGTTCTGCTGAATGTATTTTAAATATATTAAATAGTTATTGTAAGAATCAACTAATTGTGCTTTAATGATGCCTCGTAATCTTTTGAATTCAATAAGATCAGTTACGTGATGACTTCTCTTAAATCTGCATGATGGTAAGCTTCCAGTTTAATGTTATTAATTATTTCAGCAGTATGCCACGTTGGCTTTTATGCTTAAAATTTGTATATACAGGAACAAGCTGCTCAAACAAACTATATATTTTTCAGTGAAATGCTTCACATGCAGAATTTATATTAGTATGGGTTTTTAAGAGCTCCCAATTACTAAATATGTATGGGGGGTCCAACCATAATGCACTATGTTAATTGTGAGTCACACCTTAACGTCAAGTTTTTTGCCCAACATAATTTGACATTTCTTTGTTTCAGTGTTTGACAAATTCAACCATGGAGAGGTACACAATTAAGCAGCGCGTTAAGATTGTTGAAGCCTTTTACGAAAATGGGCGTTCAAATCAAAATGCATTTCGTGCACTTCCTGACTTTTTTGGTCAGCATAATCGACCAAATGTGTCCACAATCGGGAGAATTGTGCGCAAATTTCAGCAAACCGGGTCTGTAGAAAATGTGAAAACACCTGTGCATGCTCGCCCAGTTCGTTCTGCGGAAAACATTACTGTTTTCCGTACTTCTTCGAAAATGAAGTCTACCAAGCAGTTACCATGAATGGTGTTCGCTATCGCGAGATGATAACGGACTTCTTGTGGCAAGAAATTGAGGATATGGACATGGACGATATGTGGCTCCAATAGGATGATGCCACTTGCCACACAGCCAACGAAACAATGGCACTTTTGCGCGAGAAATTTAATGGCCGTGTTATCTCACGCCGTGGCGATGTTAATTGGCCGCCACGATCATGTGATTTGACACCGTTGGACTTCTTTCTTTGGGGATATTTAAAAGAAAAAGTGTACGTCAATAAGCCAAGAACAATTCAAGAGCTAAAGGATGAGATAATTCGGCAAATTAACGACATTGAACCTCAATTATGTCTCAGAGTCATTGAAAATATGAACCATCGGATAGAGGTATGCCACCGAAGCCGTGGCGAGCATTTGGCCGATATTTTGTTTCACACATAATTGTCATAGATCCTTCTACAATAATAAAAAATATTAAGATAATTCTCTGAAAACTTTTTGTTTTATTTACAATTAACATCGTGCGCTTTGGTTGGATCACCTTTTAGAAAAGAATGATATAGCCCAGGAAAATTGGCTATCTTAAAATTGTAGGTTTTACTATTAGAAACAGGGGAAAAGTTACAGGGTTCAGATGTAATAACCTCAATAATTACTAATAGGGAGGGTGGTTGGAAATACATAGATCTAAGATGCTGTCATTCGAATTAAGAATACAGTTAAACAGTTGAATATTATTGAGCTGTAAAAGATTTAACATTGCTCTGATGAAGTCGCGTATATCCGATATGATAAAACGAGAAATATTGTATTATTAAAAAAAAAATGTAAATACTACTATGTAGTATTAAAAATTCTCCTAGATCTTTTAAAAGTATAATTTGGTCTAGGAGTCTAGGATATATTACCAAATATACCTAATTATTAAAACATCAGGTTATATTTAAGAGGTACGAGTACTTAGAAAAAACTTTGTTTCAGAAGTAAGTTTATAGCACGTTATATGTTACAAATTTCGAGTACTGGAATTACAAGAGATAGGTAGAAATAATTAGGCATCTATGAACGCAATAATTAATTAATTTTTGAGGATACTTCTGCTCTTGGTCTCACAGAATGGTGGCGCCCTCTAGTGACTGAAAGTACAACTAACTCAAGAATGATTTTAGTGTTGCCTATACTTCAGGAAAATGTTTCAGTTATTTTGATTATACAGGGAGAGCGAAAAGTAATGTATACATTCGTGAACATTGGTACTGTTTTTTTTGAGAACCACTCGGACATGTCAAAAGTTGAGCATAATTTTTCAATGTTTTCGAGCCGTATTTATAAAAGTTATGATATTATCGAAATTGTAAAGGATAACTTCACTTTAATTACGCCATTTCAAAGAATTTGTATTTGTTTATGTACAGTAAAATAAAATAACGGATTGGTTACATAAAAATTTTTGTAATAATTCGACGATGCAAGGAAAAATATAACGACTATTGATATTTAAAACAAGAAAATCGGTCAATTTCTTTAAAACGTTTCAAATATTAATACTTCCTATGTCAATATAGCCCAATACTGAATATGAGCGAAACATTTTGTTTAAAATCCTCCCACCGTCTCTGTCATAAGTGTAACGTAATTTTAAAGTAATTTTAATGCATAAAGAATAGTTTTCCTGATATAAATATAAAGCCGTTTTATAAAGTTTACACAGTTTGGGGTTAGAATTATAAACTGTTTCTGAAGACTAATTTTTCTCTGTTTTACTAATTTTGAACTTGTATTTGCGACAGTATCTAATTACTAAATTAATTAATAATCGACTGCCTCGGATCTCTTTTAGATCTCCCATTTGTTAATTTGCATCTGATACTAATTTAATTAAAACCCACTAGCAGATAAGTAGGATGAATATTAGTAAAGAGAATGTTTGTTATCGAGTACAAGCAATGCCAATTTTTTTTAGCAAAGGTTATTTGAAAGGTTATATGAAATTTAATAAACAATTTATGTCAATATCTTCTATCAGTTATTTAAAATATTAGTCATTTAAAATATTATAGCATAACATTTTAAGTAATAAAAAAAGGTATTGTAAAAGATATATTTTGAAAAAAATATAGAAAACTAGGTAATAATATCTTTTACCACCTAATAATAGGTATGGGGTTTCTGCTAATAAAACAGTAATGGCATAGCGATACTCGAAATAGGTACAACATGTACTTCAGTTAATTATGTTTGTATAGCATCCTTCTAATCCATAAGATATGTTAATGCCAAAGTCATTAAAATTATATAAACTACCTTATAGTCATTTGTAAAAGGATTATTTCTGGAATGAAAATTCTTTGAAATAGAAATATTATCAGGTACTTTTAAACTGGGAATAGTTCTTAACCCATAAAGGGCTAATTTATGGTGGGATTTGTCTTAACAGCTTTTGTGGACTATTGGGAAATAATAGACAAGAGTTGGTTTGTGTATTATGAACTGTAGTCCACAATCAATGAATACGTTTATTTGGGACGTAAGCTACGATAAATGAAAACCAGAATGAAGTCAATTCTTAGATTTTAAGTAATTCTCGATTTTTTTTCTGAAATGTATTATATTATCAATATTAATACTTCTTCATAGGGCGTTGTTCAAGACATTATAGACCATTTTGTATTTTATTTAATGCGAATTGATTAATTTCTTGCTTTATTCTGTTTTCAAATCACTTGTCATTTCATCTGTTATTAGATGATTTAAACACAGAAGTAGACCGATTTTAAATAACCTCATAAAAATTAATAAGGTCGAATGAAGTTAACCACCTAAATTCATATGGTTGGGTGGTTGGCTGGCAAGATGTTGGGTGATAATACCAAAGGATCATGTTTAATGATCCACACAATAGGGAAACAATTGAAATACTGTCTACTGCAAAATGTAGCTTCCCAAATTTTGCGGACACTAACACTGACATTGTTTCTATTAGTATCATTAGGGTTTCCAAATTCAACTAAGTCTTTTATTCTCCAACTAAGAATTTATGTAAGAAATTTAAATAACGTTAGTTATTCAAATAGCCTCATGGGTCAATGTTAATTTTATCCTCTCCTATTTTACCTTATCCTAATAGTACTAAGATTAAATCCATTTAAGTTTAGTGATAAGTAGCCAAAGGTAGTTTTCGTCAATGTATTCGTAATTATCAAAGTAAATTAACTTAACAATGACTTGATATACCATTCCATAGATATAACAAGCAAATAAATACTTCTAACTATCGTTAAATCAATGTCATCTTTTCATTAAATATTTAACGAAATATGTACTAAATTCAATAGGGTAGTAAGATTTGACAGATGGTGTGGTATATAGGAAATCCTATAGTGGTATATAGGAAAAATAGTACGGTTTTTTGGCTTTAAAGCTTGATTTAACACAAACCCATTTTAATATTTTGGTGATAAGAATTTTGATGGAAAAATTAAAAAATATATAGCGTTAAATATACAATTAAAACCCGTTTTATACGTTTTACACGCACCCTCATTCTATTTAAAAATGTTAAATAATTGGTTATTACTTTAAGATAATGAAAGGTGGAGATGTAAAATCCTACTTCAGTAATTTCACTTTAAAATTAAATGTGACGTATTTTATGAGATAGCAATGAAATAAACTATACTCACTAAGAGTTATAAAAAATGAATCGCATTGCATACACATATGTATATAGTTTAGTTCATCGCTATTTGCCAAATAAAAGATCCCAAAACATCCCGTGGCTTGCTTTTATAGGCTCAGGCTGGCTAGGCTCAGGTAGACTGTTCCGTTTATGGACAAGATGTGGCTTTCTTATACTCGTAATGCAGTTACTTCAATTAATAACTATAATAATAATAATAAATAGTTTTTATCAGCAAGACAACAGTACAAAAAACTGTACATATTATAATATCTCGAATATAATAACTTACTAGAAGGTAAAGTTTAGAAACTTAATTTCACTCTTCCAGTCAATCTGAGGTGAAAAATTTATATCACGTATAGCTTATTTCATCGCTATTTGCCAGATAAAATATCTCAAAAACTTCGGGTGCCTTGTTTTTATGGCTAGGCTCAGGTAGACTGTTCCGTTTATCGGCAATATAAGAGAGTGTTTTATTTGGCAAATAGCGATGAAATGAATAGTATATGCTATTATTAATACAGAGACACTTATGCTATGATATAATTACCAATCCATCAAATAATAAATCAAATAGTAAGCTTTAAAGTATGAAGTCGGATGTAAATAATAAAAAAGTAAATAATTTTTTCAATTATAATTTAAACAATAAATAATAATAGTAAGTGTAATATAATATAAAAAAACAGTAGTAAATTATAAATTATGGGCAGATTTAGTTTTTATAACAAAAATAAAATAAACTTGTAATAAGACACCATGAAAAGCAAATAGAAAGGAAAAGAAAATATAAAAATATGAAAAATTTTGAATTGCGTTGATATTTGCAAAAAAATATTTAAAATTTTAAAATATCTTGAAATATTTGTTCTTACACAGCAAAGGAAAGCTTTTAATATGAGATGAAATTTTATTGTAGTAATAAGAAGTAATGTTGTTTAATGTTCTGATAATTTATTATGAATGTCAGACTTATACGGAATTCTGTTAGATATATAAATATGTGCCGTTTTCTTCTGAATTATTTTATGCAAAAACGAGAGTATATGTCTCTTCCTCGTCTTACATTAAACCAATTCAGAGTTGAAAATTTAGCTGAGATACGTGAAAATTTCCACAGTTCAAATATTAAATGTATACCTACATGCATTCTGAACTTTTTGAATTCGCTTGAAATTTGATTTTCAAATTTACTTAAAAATACTCCATAAACGATACCCGCATAACTCAATAGCGACCGGACACAATATTCACACATCACACACATTCATTCACAATGCACATACATGCAGTATATCAATTTTATTATTTCGAAAGATCTTTTTATAATAAGACTGATATGTTTTGAAAAATTTAATAAGAATCCATGTATAAACCAATTTTTGTGTTTCTACCTCCGTTATCTACAGTAAGTTGCCATTTATATATATATATATATATATATATATATATATATATATATATATATATATATATATATATATATATATATACCAACTAGATATTTCACTTCCCTACAAGCTGTCTACCAAAAATACCCCTTTAAATCACTTAAGATTTTGAGGGATTAATTGCGAGTAGACACTTTTGTGACATTTTTACAAAAGATTTTAAATCGTCATTGACTTTCGCACAAGTGCAAGTGGTAACAATCTCATTTTGTTGGAAAGAATAGTATCATCAGCATTGTAATGTACAATGTACAATTTACATCACATTGTGTCAGTATTGTTATGATAATGAATCTCAAAACTAACTCTAAAGGTTCGCAAAGTGTATAAAGTAAATAATAATGGACGCAATATAAACCCCTTAGGCATTAACGGCCATAAACATAAATCCTAAAAGTATCAAGAAGTCCAAGGGCACTGAAAATATTATTCTTCTTAATTTACGAAATGTTGGTAAAGTTTGCAAAAGTCATAGAATCTGCATTATTACAAACTACTTATAAGGTTTACATATTAATATGATTATAACAAAAAAGGAAAAAAAAAAGAAAAAAAAAACGAAACAAACTTGGACAAAATTCAGTGAAACTCCACATTATTAGTTTAATTTTTTTTCGAAGGTTTTAATCATAGTATCTACGTTATGTTACATATAATTAAATGATTTCAACTAATATTTAACAAATTAGAATTGTATTGTCAGGAAAAGCATAAGAATAAATAAAAGACAGGAACAATGTCAAGTGCAATAAAAATGGTGGTAACGAGTAACGTTAGAAAATAGTCTATAATTGAGAATTTGAATACATATAGATCGTCCTCTGACTCTTATCACTGCTTCCATTCGTCTGGGCATGCTACTAATCAAGTGGTGAACGGTTTCGCAGGGAATATTCTCCCATTCGACGAGAACGAATTATTCGAGTTCCCTAAGAGTCATAGGGGCAGGTATGTGGCGCCTAATTGATCGTTTTAGTGCATCCTATAGATGCTCTATGCGATTAATATCTGGGCTTCTTGGTGGCCTGTTCATAGTTAGAATATTCACAAATCGTAGTACAGTAGTCCAGTGCCTCTCTAGCAACGTGAGGCCGAATAAAAATTAAATTGTATTACTTGAATTGTGTTCTATGATATTTCCTACGTAGAGATATGCATTCAGGAATCTCTACAATATAAGAATCAAATACATGTGACAATCTAAACAAATTCCTCCCCAGGGCATTATTGATCCACCAGGAATGAGATCCTGGGAGGGATATTGCAGGCAGACTCGTTGCCGTCCATTTGGTGAATTAAGGCTCACATTTGTTTCGCCTGAAAACAAAACTCGGTTTCAGTAGTCAATGATCCAATTTACGTATTCTCTTGTAACTCTAAGTTCTCTGGTGAGCAGTGGCGCAATAAAGCTTTCCTACTTTTCTCTTTTAAAAAGTATGGATGATAAATAGGCGTTTATACCTATAGGAGCAGAAATAGTATACACTATTATATAAATTGTGGATATTGTGTATAGTCGTGTTGATTTTACTTCGTTATTGATTTGAAAATTCTCACCACCGTCTGGTAAAATTCTACTACGACAGTGTTCATTCTATACCGCACTGGTATGGGCCTATATATATATATATATATATATATATATATATATATATATATATATATATATATATATATATATATATATATATATATATATATATATATGTGTTTGATATGAAATATTGTATATATTGTATATAGCAGAACAAGTGTACGATAGATCGCTAGCATATAGAGAACTTATACCTCTTTATAAGTTCTGTATGATACATAAAGAAAACAACAGTAGTAATTTTTCTGACACCTGATAAACACTGATTTAGAACATAAAACTAAACGTTAAGATTAAAATGCGTTTTATTAATTCCGTCTATGAGTACAATAGTTGTTTGTTGTTGTCATAGTTCTTTGTATTACACCATGTTATATTAAACTTAGTAATTATTATTTAACTTATTGTTGAAGTATATTTTTTCTCGTATATTCTCGTTATATAGGTTACATCTATTATAGATTTAATATAATAATTGAATAATTATACATTTCTCTAATGCAATTCTACAATTGCTTTGATAATCTGTCTGTTTTCTTCTGTTATACTTAAATTACATTTAATAACCATATATATTTTTAAAAGCAAAACAAATATTTCGACAATTTGAAACCTTAAATATCATTACAAAAATATATCAATTTAGTAAATATATCGGACATTACACTTGTGTATTTAATTATTTCAAATATTATGCTTCATTCATATACTTATTATTGCCACTCTAGTTTATCGACTGATTATGAGATATATCTTAAAAATTTTTAGCCACAGAATGAATCATTTTGATTATGTTATATGCCTAAAATTGATTATTGATGGCAAGATTGCTTTTAAAATTATTCTGGTCTTTTTAAACTATTTATTTTATATAGTCTATCTGCAATATTGTATTTTTCACAGCATAGTATGCTGGTGTTTAAATGTAATCCCAAAATGTATCTTGGTCATGCACCTTGACGAAGTTCTAGTGCAAACTAGAACGGGTGGGTCGGCTTGCGCGTTTTAATGATTAAGGAGCCATACCATAGGTTTAACCATAGTGGGGGGGGGGGTCCTTATTGAAAAACCAGACTAAGACAAGTCTCTGAAGGAGAGCAGCAGCCCTTTCCGTAGCAACCGTGGGGGTTGGTATGGTGCTATAACACACACGACTGCGATGTGGAAGGCAAGAGGAAACCACCACATCATAATCCTCAGAACAGCTAACGAAAGGCTTATCCCAAATAATGATGGCGTCTCCTGGGGCAAAAAACAGCGAAGGTAAAATAGTCCTCCGTCCTCCGGAGACGTGATCGAGTGCCATAGTAGGGTTAGTAAGAAGTGTAACTTTTCACGAGTCGGAGCGTGGAATGTCAGAAGCATGAGACAGGCAGGGAAGCTAGAGAATCTGAAGATAGAAATGGATAGGTTAGGATTAGATATAGTAGGTATAAGTGAGATGCGCTGGCCGGAAGTAGGAGATTCTTGGAGCGGTGACTATAGGATAATACACACAGGATCGGTAAATGGAAACGCGGGAGTAGGAATCGTTATGCGGAAGAACGCAGGACAGTGTGTAGATAGCTACCTACAATACAGCGAGAGAGTAATGATGGTCAGGTTAGATTCGAAGCCAGTGAAAACAGTAATAGTGCAAGTATACATGCCTACTTCTAGCCATAGTGAGGAAGAGTTTGAAGCCGTTTATTCGGACATAGAGCAGGTAATAGGATTTGTGAATGGTTATGAAAATTTAATAATAGTGCGAGATTTTAACGCAGTCGAAGGGGAGGGAAAGAAGGAGAATTTGTAGGTCCTTATGGATTAGGAAACAGAAACGAGAGAGGTAGGAGACTGATAGAATTCTGTGAGAAGCACAAGATGGTAGTCGCGAATACGGTGTTCAAGAATCACGTCAGGAGGCGGTACACCTGGAAAATGCCAGGAGGAATAGACAGGTATCAGATAGACTACATTCTGGTTAGGAAGAGATTTAGAAATCAAGTAAAAGACTGTAAGAGTTATCCAGGAGCAGATGTAAACAGCGACCATAACTTGGTAGTCATGAAAGCTAGATTAAAGTTCAAAAATCTGAAAACCCGGGAGGATAAGAAACGTATAAATGTAGACATATTGAGGAATTAGAATATGAAAGATAAGTTCCAGGAGAAAACAGATCAATTAATAAATAAAGCGACTAATGACGAAATCAAGAACGCAGGAACTAAGTGGGAGGGTATCAAGAATAGTCTAGATTCCGCGGTTACGGACGTTTTAGGACACGAGAGAAGGGAAGCTAGGAAGCCCTGGATAACGGACGAAATCTTAAACTTAATACAAAAGAGACGAGGCTACAAAAATAGACGAGACGAGGAAGGACTGAAAACTTATAAGTCAATAAAGTGGGAAATCTTTAGAAAGTGTAGAAAAGCGAAAGAACAATGGATAGAGGATAAGTGCAAAGAAGTAGAAGATAAGCTTCAAGTAGGTAAGATCGATGAGGCTTACAAAATAATTAAGAGGAACTTCAGGGATATAGGAACAATAAATAGAAACGTTAGGAGTCAATCGGGGACATACTAATTGGAAGAGAGGAGAAAGCAGATAGATGGAAACAGTACTTAGGAAATTTATACGAGGGTCAGGAATTAGGAGAGATCTTAGAGGAAGAATCCAGCATCGATAGGGAAGATGTAGGAAAACCTATATTGAGAGAGGAATTTGAAATAGCACTAAGGGGGCTAAAGAACAATAATGCGCCGGGTGTAGATAAAATACAGGCGGAAATTTTGAAATGTGCGGAACATAAAGTAGTAAAGAGGATGTTTGAACTGGTAAAATACATATACGAAACGGGCGAGATGCCGGAGGATTATAATAGGAACATTACCGTTACTATACCGAAAAAGAGAGGAGCCGAAAAATGCGAGAACTTTAGAACGATTAGCCTAACTTACCACGCGTCGAAAATATTAACCAGAATAGTGCAGAAGAGGATGGAAAATAGAGCGGAGGAAATACTAGGAGAAGACCAATTCGGGTTTAGGCGAAATAGGGGAACTCGCGAAGCTATTCGCGAAGAAAAAGAAAAGAACGCTTATATAGGATTTGTAGATTTAGAAAAAGCTTTTGATAATGTAAGATGGGAAAAAATGTTCGAGATACTAAAGAGCGCAGGAATGAAGTATAGAGATAGGAGAGTAGTACACAATCTATACAAAGAGCAAACTGCTGTTATAGAAGTAGAAGGGGAAAAAAGGGAAGTAGGTATTAGGAAAGGAGTAAGACAAGGATGTACGCTATCACCACTAAATTTTAATCTGTACATCGAAGAGGCGATTAATGTCGTAAAAGATATAGTGGATTTCGGGATTAAAGTACAGGGACAGAAACTAAAAATGCTGAGATTCGCGGATAATATAGCAGTATTAGCATCTAGTAAAGAGGAATTGGAATCAGCGTTGAACGAAATGGAGGCAGTGTTGACAGTGGAATACGGAATGAGGGTGAATAAAAACAAAACTAAAGTGTTAGTGTGCAGAGGGCGCGAGAGCAGAGCAAAAACGAAAGTATAAATTAATAATGAAAGATTGGAAGAAGTTAAAGACTTCACTTATTAGGAAGTAAAATAAATTGATATAGAAGAAGCGATAAAGATATAAAACAAAGAATAGCGCAGGGCCGAATAGCTTTTAACAAAAATAAAGCACTTTTATGCTCGGAGGTAATAAACTTAGAAAAGAGATTTTTGAAAACGTATGTATGGAGTACGGCACTATATGGTTGCGAAACCTGAACGGTAGGAAAAGCAAGTAGGAAGAAATTAGAAGCTTTTGAGATGTGGTGTTACCGAAGAATGATGAAAATACCGTGGACTGATAGGGTTAGAAACGAAGAAGTATTAGAGAAAGTCGGCGAGAAAAGAAGTATGTGGAAAAACATAAAGAAAAGAAGAGATAGAATGGTGGGCCACTTGCTGAAACATGGGGGAATAGTCTGCGATATTTTGGAGGCAGAAATAGGAGCGAAGAAAGGCAGAGGCAGGCCTAGATTAGACTACTGCTCGCAAATAGTAAGGGATGTACTTATAGCACAAGTAGCGAAATGCGTAAGTTAGCACAAGATAGAGTATCTTTTTGTGTAAAAGGTATGGCATTGCCAATTATAGTTGAAACCAATTAATTATGATTTGATAATAATATATTTCTTAGAAATCTGGAATTTCCAGTCATCTTTGAATTTATGCTCTCAGTCTGAATCTATGCTTAGGATCATCTAAAAAGCGTTTTGATATAAACGAGGATTTGACTAACTGTTAAATTAGTTAAGAATTAATGACTAAACTATTCAAATGTGTTGATCTTGGATACTTTTCAAGAAGATATTCATAGGAACAATATTACTGAATCCCTTGTAATTGAAGAGAACTCGCGAACTGTTTTGCGAAGAAGTATCTATCACAACGTATCAAACAAAATACAATAAAAACAAAAAGCAATCCTTAATCAGTAAATCTAATCAATTCTTATTCAATATATTATTTATTAATTAGCTACGAAAGCAAAGAAACTACATTTTTAATAAAAAATTAATTTTCTTAATATTTTCAATAGATAATTATAGGAAATGCGATTTAGGTATGTAATATAACTACGTTTATGAACATACGTTTATTTTGATTTATTGCCTGAGTCGATATTTTGAAGTGTTTTAAAGTATATAGCGAAATAACACTGGACAGTAATTATCATGCTTTAAAAAGATTTATGATCTTTATTTTTTTCGATTGTACTAATTTATACTATAAGATAATATATTCATCATACCTTGTTCAATTTAAAAATTTTATTTTCATTCAGTGTGAACATTACTTATAGTTAATATAAAAAAATTGCAGTTTGATATTTCTTTTTCTATAAAAGTACACTTAAGAAATAATATATTACGGTATATTGTAAATTAACAACGATGTTTTCGTAACACAGCTGTTACAGGCGAAAAAAATGTATATAGCCAAGCAATACACTACAGCAATGTTACTTATTCAACATGAGAGTACACCTTGCCACTTGAAAAATCAACAATATCTACAGGAAAGTTTGTTGTCGTTCGCAATTACCCACCTAATTGTAGAAAGATTCACTTTTGAGGCCTCATAGACTGATCGTAATTTTCAATTGCTCGGTCCCTTTGAACTGTATTAAGTTACACTTCGGAATTATTTAAGCGAATATTATATTATTTTCTATTTGCCGCAAAGGTAGGAGTCTGTATTTATTCGATGGATACACAAAGAGGTTCAACCATCCATACAAATTACACTTCCTTCTTACCGATAGGCATAGAATCAACTTTAGTCCATGTGCGGCTTTTTAATTTTGACATTGGGGTTTAGACTCAAGTAAAAATAAAATATATGAATAAGTAAAAATATTAATATGGTGTAATATATTCAACCCCTATAAGTTGTATTAAATACATTCTTATTTAGAATAAAAATTTAGTACATAACTTAGAAAAATAATTGTAATTTCCATTACAGGTGTCATCTTCAGGTGCGTAGAGGGAAAAATGTAGCTTTATATAATTGTACAGTTCATATTACAAAAATAATAAGTAGTAAGGCCAAAATATTATTAAAGTATTAAAATATTCACATGTATGATGTAGTGTAATTTTAACCTATTTCATTTACATGTATGTTATTATCTTTGTATATACCTGGAAATTAACACATAAAGAATTATTATAATAATAAATAATATGTAATTAATTATAATCAATTTGTTAATGTACGAGATTTGATAAAAAATACGGTGACAAATTTTATTATGAACAAAGTAATAAACTTACTTCAAATTCAAACTAATCTCCTTCAAAGCACTATCCTTGGCTAAAGATGCACTTATCCCAACGTTGCTTCCATGATTGGAGGCATTTCTGGAAGGCTTCTTCTGGAAAGGCCTGCAGCTGTTCCGTCGTGGCCCTCTCAATGTCGGGAACAGTGTCAAAGCGGTTTCCTTCTAGTACGTCTTTGATTTTTGGAAAGAGCCAAAAGTCGCATGGTGCTACATCCGGAGAGTAAGGTAGATGTGGACAGATAAGAATCCCCTTTTCTGTCAAATACTCACGGATCAGAAGCGAGGTGTAGCATGGCGCGTTGTCGTGATGAAGGAGGAAGCCAGTGGACCATTTCTCTGGTGCTTTTCCCTGCACATCGTTTCGCAAACTCTTCTGGTGTCTTTCGCCATACATCGTTTCGCAAACGTTGCAGTATGCCCTCGTAATATTCGCAGTTTACACTTTTGCAACGTTTTCATCTGTTTCTAAAGTCGAAGGACGTCGCGATCGTTGCTCGTTTTCAACCGAATCATTTCCGCTTTTACATCGCTTATACTACTTGTAAACAGTCTTCAGAGTCACCATATTATCACCATATACTGATTTTAAAATTCCATGAGATTCCTTAAGAATTTTTTGCAACATAAGACAAAACTTAATGTTAATGCGTTGTTCGAAATCCATGATGTGCGACAGTCACGGTAAAACCTCTTCCGGCTCTGGAAGCCAACTGACAAGTCACTTGTTCTAATTTCACACTGACTATCTTAAAGGGTCAGGCTATTAGGCGCGATATTTCACATAGATGTGAAATTCAGCAGTTCTGCAATTCAGCAACTCAGCAGTTTCTGCTACAAAAATTCGATCACCGTATTTCTTGGTCAGACCTCGTATAATTATAAATAATTGTAATTGCAGTTTAATATTGTCGCTCCTGTTATAAGTTGTAAATTATTAAGGGGTTTTTACAAGAAATAAATTAGATATAAAGGGTGTTTCATTTGGAACTATAGGATGTAATTTGGGAATAAAAGTAATAATATTGACAAACAGGATTTTTTATTCTTCAACATAAAATGAAGACGATACGGTTACAAATGGAAAAGAATATTCGTCATATGGCCGCCTCGACTAATCTGGCATGATGTCATGCGTTTAGCAAAATTTTCCATAACACGGCCACATAAAACTGTGCATTATTTCCCGAATAACACATTGAATGTTTGCTTTAAAGTCATTAAATTTGCTGGCTGGGTGGCGTACACTTTTTCCTTGACATAACTCCAAAGAAAAAAGTCCAGTGGTGTTTAATCATATAATCTTGCAGGCTAATTGATGCCCAATGAATCTTATATGCTTACCGATGCAGATATTTCTTTAAAATCCGATGCATCGTGGCTCTTGACAGAATCAATTGTTGTGTACGAAGTCGAATTGATGTATTATGATACTCCTGTACACCTTCTCTCACAGCAATACTTCATCTAACCGGCTACGACGTGAACGTATTGGTGTTGCCTTAACGATAACAAATCCCGTCTCTTCAAAATTTCTTAATTAAGTTACGAACTATTAACTCTGTAGGTGCTTCATTTTACCCTAATTTTGTGCGAATTTTTCTTAACGAAACTGTAAATGAGCGTTCACATTCAGAAAACAGTTGTACACAAACTATTCGTTGTTGAACTGTTAATCGCGGCATGATGACTTCGTATGGTTTGTAGGTGTGTAGACGATAGTTGTTAAATATTGACGCCCTATCTTTGATAGAGCACAAATGGCGCGCAATTAAAATCCTATAGATCCAACTGAGCCACTATGTATTTTTTTTTTGTAAATAAGCGTAAAGAACGGTTTTATATTTTGAAAGAAATATGTTTCTATTTCTGATGGTAAAACAAATACATATTTTTATTTGGCATATAGAATTTTTGTATAGCGTTATTATCAATGAAATATAATTTTAAAAATTGTATAATTTCTGAATATAAGTAATTATAATTATAACTTATTATCTCTATTTACTAAACTGCTGTTTTCGTGTGTGAGTCACCAAATTGTTAGGTCGATGTACGAAATGCTTTTCGTTCGAATTTGGGCATTATGGCAAAATCAAAATAGTAAATCGACCCTTGCGAACAACGCGGTAACTTTTGTTTTTTGATCCGAAGCCTCTAGAGGCATGCTCCGGAGGTGCCTTCGATATGAGCGAGGGGGCGGTGCAATATTATTGCAATTTGCTTACTCGTATTTTATTATTATCGTAAACTTCTTACGGTTCTGTTTCACACTGTCCTTTCTTAGCTTTTAGTCAACGCTTATGCAGTACACAATATAGTATTTCTGTGATTTTCGCAACTATAACACATTTACTTTATTCCACTTCCGGAAAAAAGCATTTTTATGGACCTGTTTATACATACACATTATAGCATTTGAAGGTAATATCAATAAGCGATAATTTGAAAATATTCTATTTGGTATAATGGGCAATATATCTCACCTCAATATGCCCTGCAATATCTATATTTAATATTTTCACAGATAAAAGGCAACTTGTAAAAATATTGTACAAGGTTTCTATATAAGTTGTGAATATTATTCACAACAGAACACGTTGCCACTTGTAAGATTACAAACTCGATTCTGATATTCTTATAACATATATCTTATAACAAAATCTATTCATCATGAGTATTATACCAGTGTGTCGCACTGGAGCACTCTGCGATGGTTGATATGTTACGTATACTCGAGATATTTGAATCGATATAGGTAAAAGCTATTCAGTGTAATTTATTTACATTTGCCGTCGTGTTTGAAATATTCGCTTTTTATATAAACATAATAATATTCTATAAATTAGTATGGCTTATACGTTCTTCATTATATACGGTGCTACCATTAATGAGGTCATCATATGGGCAACTCTATTTATAACATTAGTTTTTTGATAACGAAATTTTCATCTGTATTTAAAAACGAGAATTAATTGGTGAGTATTTATGGAAAGTAATTATTATCTGATAATAGCAAAAATGTGTTACTAATTGATATAGAATATCTTCAAGACTCGAATGAACAATTTCACAACGAGGGTTTTGGGTACATTTTAAACATTTATTTGGGTTAAAGTACATTTTAACAATAATTCCACTTATAAGTTTGCCTTTGAATAATTGTTTGGTAATTGTCGAATTTCACCCACTATAGGCCCTACAAATTAAGTTATTTATTGGCACAAAGATTAAAATAAAGGAAAGGTGATACGTACCTAGGCACGGTGACTTTTGGGAATCTTGGTGACACACTACCTGGGCCCTCATTGACCACGATCTGTCCCACACAATGTCCCACCATTTGGCAGAGCACCGTTTCTTTGAAATAATAATTTTATCGAAAATTTCCAAATGGACGGGTACTTAATATTAATGAAGATTACTTCAATTTCACTATTAATCATAGCATATTGGCTAAACTTGGTTTCACCTAAAACGAATAATTTGCAGTGGTTCCTGAAAGTCTAAATGAATATGGTGACCGTATCCACTCAAGGAGTACAACTGTACAGCACATAAATCCCTATGGGTTCTTTGGACATTCTCAATGACAAATTCTTTCATCTAGGTCATCAAATTAATTTTTGTAAAATAGCCTGTAATGTGATGTTGTCTAGGGGTAGTTCTTTTAGTTAGTTTGCCATGTTTGCCACATTTTCCAAAATAAGACTATTTCGTGACCAGACACAGTACGTACTGTAAAAGTTATCTTTCTATTGATATCCTCTACAGACAGGTATATAGTGCACTTCATATTATGCACGTCACCAGTATCCCTATTTTTTCTATATGATAGTGAACTGGCTGATAGGCCCTTCTATCATTCTATTCTTAGCGATAAATTATAACCAGTTCTTTTATAGTTCTTTTTGGTAATTGTGAGATATACCAAAATGGAGTTACTACTAAATATAATGATGATGATTGATGCTTCACATTTACAAATAAGTGACCTATTGACTGACTTTCTTTAACTAGATTCTTCAAATAACTTTTGCATAAAATTTGTGTAATATTTTTTATAATTCACTATGTATGAGCTATTAAAAAATAATGTTAACAGGAATGGTTCAGATCTATTTAAATACATCGATGGAATAATTGGATTAAGTTGATTTTAATTCTTATATTTTATGGTAATTATTATAATACCTAGTAATTATGACACAAATTCTTTATTCTACTATTAATAATAGTATCTACTATTAATAATTAATTATAGTATCTACTATTAATTCTACTATTAATAATTAATAATAGTATGAAATTAATTACTACATAATATGTATGATAGCATTTTATAACATTTTTGTTTGATTTTTGAATGCGAAGTATATAAATAAATTGTATGTGTATACTTACAAACATGCTTATCAAGATGGATGAATGAAGACTCAAATACTTATAAAAATCTTAGCTCTTCAATCGTAAAATATATTTGAGTAAAGTATACAGTGTGATGCAGAAACTCAGAGTCCGGTGGTGATGTATGGCATTTTTAAAATGAGTATAACAGTTCAGAGGTTTTAGTCGCCATTGAGCCGTGGACACTCGAGTATCATATTTTTAATTTTCCGCACTCCACTATAAGCGGAAAAGTAATGTAATCGTGTAAAGAAAAAGTGAAAAAACAACATTTTTTTTTGGGTTTACTTTTCGTTTTTCGGTATAAAAACAAAAAAAAAAATGGTTTTTAAAAATGTTTTGCTGTGTGTGTGTGTTGTCGTTGTCGTCAACATTTATTCTTGTTAGCACGATAACTCAACTAAATCGTGTCGGATCGATCGGGTTTTGACTGATTCTGATCGGGGACGTCTCCCAGATGACACCTATTGATTTTGAGGTGGATAGGACACACCCTACCCTGTCCATGGGTAATGAGAAAGCACGATGGTGGACTATTTGAGAAATTTGTTTTGTTAATACAATAACTCAACTAAATCGTGTCGGATCGATCAGGTTTTTACTGATTCTGATCGGGAACATCTCCCAGACGACACCTATTGACTTTGGGGCGTATAGCATACACCCCACCCTGTCCATGGGTAATGAGAATGCACGACGGTGGACTATTTGAGAATTTTTTTGTTAACACGATAACTCAACTAAGTCGTGTCAGATCGATCGGGTTTTGACTGATTCGGATCAGGAATGTCTCCCAGATGATACCTATTGATTTTGAGATGGATAGAAGATACTATACCATGCTCATGAGTCGGGAGAAAGTACAATGGTGGACTACTATTTGAGAAATTTGTTTGTTAGCACGATCACTCAATTAAATCGTGTCCACCAGATGACATCTATTGATTTTGAGGTGGATAGGACACATCCCATCCTGTTCATGTTCATGGGTCATGGGAAAGCACGAGGGTGAACTATTTGAAAAAAGTAAAACTGTCGCATAAAACACATACTCTGCATTTATGTGTTGGTTTATTTTTTCTCGGCCACTCAATTTCGAGATAGAGATGTGCTACGTGCGGAAAAGTCAGTTTTAAGGTTTTAAAACTGTTTATTTTCAGGCCATGTTCATAGAAATCAGTCATTCTACGCTACGCAACGCAGGTCCTGAAATAATTTTAATGTTGGAAGGAACGGTAGTGCTCGGAACAAGATTTTTAAGTGAGCGAATAACCTTCGTATTCCAATAACAAGGGAAATTGATGATATTACGTGGTACAGCGATGTATGGATAATTTTTCTACTCGTTTACAGGAGTGCATTCATAAAAATGGTCGCTCATAGATTTTTGCTCCACACAATTTTTGTTTTTTTTTTGTTTTTCATGTGATAACAAAATGGCATATTGTAATGAATATTCTGAGAAAATAAAAAGTTACTATCGTAGAGAAATAACAGAGTTATTGATTTTGGAAAATCGTCATACATCCCTGCGGACCCTGTATAATGAGAACCTCGGTTTGACCAGTCACAATTTAATGTTATTTTTCCCACCATTGTCTCTCTCATATCCAAATTATAATTCGCGTACTCATGTAACATCGATATTTTTGTAACCACTTTTTAAATCAGCTGTCCCCACGAGCTCACACATAAGTACCACTACATATTACTAACAATTGACTATAGAGACTTCGATAACTGGAACCCATACGGAATAAGTTTTATGCTTTGTTGCCTTCGAACAATCGAGAACTTTTAACACACCACAATTACCGTCAACCCCGTTCAAAATAATATACACCGAGGCTCTTAAAATGTTGCCAAGCTGAAGGGCACTCCTGTTTTTGTTTTAGTTTGTAGCTGATTTGTTTCTTTTGGAGTATTGTATGCGGTTTAAACGTTGGGGAGCGGAAACTTAATTGCAAATACTCTGTTAAACTGTATGTGTATTATAGGCAGATAAATGATCTAAGTATATGGGATAGATAACATACTTTAAAGCGACGAATTTCAGGCAGATGTCACATATTTTTAATTTTTATTTTTCCAAAAATGGTAATTGTCCAGCTGACGGGTGACTGACAAATGATGTCAGTTGTTTCAGTTAGTCAAACACGGATACTGAAAATAGTAATATAAATGTGTCTAACAACTAGATAAGAGATTCGTAAGATGCTTTTAACAGATTCGTTAAAAATTCAATAAATACCTTTTAGAAAAGTTTCAGAACCTTTAAATTTTATTTTCAAAAGGAACCTGATCTTCAAAACCGACTTTTTCTTTCAACAACTTGATGCACTTCCCCGTTATGTAACACCTTATTGTAAGGTGTTACATTTATTTAGATGAAATGAGACTGGGGCTGCTTGAGTAGCCAACCAGATTGCCAAATTTGACACCCCTAGATTACTTTTTGTTGGAGTATTAAGAGGAAAAGTATACGTTACTAGGCTGAAGAATTTAGAATATTTAAAAGCAATAATTCGACACGAAATACAACATATAAAGTTATATGAAGTTATAGTAGAGAGCTCGCTAGGCGTAATTATTCCTCTTAAAAATGAAATGTGTGGGGGTTTTGAAAGTAAAAGCTGCCACTGGTCTTATTTAATAGTTCATAATTTATTATCGGTCTGTGTGAAGTTGGTCAAAAATTGTCATGGGGAAAAAGGGCCTTATTCAAAATTTTCGAGTTATTGACACTACGTGATTGTCACAGTTGACATAAACATTGTAGTGCAAGAATAATCCCAAAGTCTGTAGCCGTTGCTTCAAAAAAATATTTAACAAACGAGAAAGCATTGACGCATATGGCGATTCAAAACTTTGACCGCCTATATCTCGGTTTGAGAACCTTTAAAAATTGTAATTTTTCGATGCATTTTGGTATTTATCAACCGATATTTTGAAAACGCGACCTAAAATCAAAAAACATTTCTCTTGCAATACTGTGAACTGAACTTTTGCTATTCCAACGGTATGTCCTTTAGAATTTTCTGACGTCGGATAGCTGAGAAATTTAATTAAATGTAAAGCAAATCGTAGATTTATTTTCGCACGGCAACCGGCCGTCGATCACCCGCCCGTACGTTGCGCGTCCCGCGCGCTGCAGTTGTCCACATTCTGGATAGTGTTTATTTACAAAATATGGCCATAGTATCTTTTATGAAAGGGCTGTTTTATCAGTTCCAAATAGGCTCTTCTATAGCAAAATGACTAAGATTTCGTGTCTGTGATTTGTTTTTAGTTTATAGTAAAGTACCTACATACATATTTCCAGTTAGTGCCCAGGTAAGTCCATTGTTGAAAACTTAAGAATGATATTAAAAACAACATAACAGACATCGTTTGAATACAGCCTGCCATAAAGAAAACTGAAAATGGATCAAAGTGGAAGTTCAACGCCTGAAAGTGAGATCGAGTCAACTTTCCACGTTTTACAAACAAAAAGTATTTAAAAATGTTTCATTTGTGGGAAGTCTTCCGGGAATTTTGCAAAGGGTTCTGATAAAACGTTAAGAACTATAAAACAAACGCTACAAATTAGAGACGATATTTGTAAATCTGCCAGCACCAAGTCGTTGCATCAAAATATTGCCAGCACTGAAAGTGGGGACAAGAAATTGTTAATTTGGCATAAGTCTTCTTGTTATTGCAGTTACATTAGCAAAAACAGTATTGAGCTTTTACGTCGCAAATCAGAAAATATGCATGCGGAAGAATCGAACATTTCTGAAATCGGACCTTCGGTAACACTACGAAATGAAAAATTTAGTATAAACAAATGCGTATTTTGTCAAAAAATGTGGTAACTACGAAATATTGAAATCAAGATAAAAATAATAGCCCAAAATGATAGCTCCATTATGAAACGTATCGGCGAAAATGATTTGATTGCCATGGAAGTAAAATATCATGCGATGTGTTTTGTAAAGTTTTGGACGGTATTAAAAAAAGTAGGGATCCCCAAGTACCTTCTAAAGTGGAAGGCGAATATGTAGATCCTGTAGAAGCATTGCTCTTATCAAGAATTAATTGCTGGATTTGAAAAAAGGAAAGAATTTTCTGTTTTGTCTATAGATGCTAGATATACAGATCTTGGAGGAATATTATCTAAAAGACAGTTAATCGAAAAAGTAAAGGTTCATTTAGGTGATGACATTCAGATCATCAAGTCTAAAAAGGCTAACAGATCAGACATTATTATGTCCTCGAAATTTTCATCAAAAGATGAAATTTTACATTCATTTATGGAAATTTCGAGGAAGATGCTAATCCACCACAAATATTTACGGGATCGTCGGAATATTCCGTTCTGTATAGTGTTATTAACAATATTAAGCTGGATATGGGCAAAATTCCCGATTTTGACAACTTAAAAAATTTGGACTTAAACGGCTATCGAAAATATATTCCTGAAGCTTTAGTGTGGCTTATCACTTTTATAATTTCTTCGGAAAATCAGCAAGTTACTGAAATACAGATTTTGTCTTTTTGCCAAGACATAATATTTGCATAAATCTACTAATGTTTCATGCTTTTACCGGATGCGATACAAGTAAATTTGCCGGCTTATGCAAAAAAACATTGTTGGAAAATCTATTTAAATTCTCACTACCTGCTACATGATTTGGGCGTAACATTTAATGACAAAACCTTTACAAATATTCACCGTTTTACTCTGCAACTCTATACGAATAACAAAGACATCGCTTCTATCGATTACCTTCGTGGCCTATTGGCTATTTCGAAAACAGTAGACAAATTACCGCCTTCAGAAGATAGTTTAGGACAACGTTGTTTACGAGCACACTATCAGACCCACATTTGGCTTAACACTTTAACAACGAAGCCAGTTTTTTGAACTACTGTGACTATGATTGGAAACTTGAAAATTCGAATATATTTCCTGTTTTACAAACTCTTCCGTCAATACCAACATATTTGACAATTTTGACATTTTGTGCATGTAAGAAAGGTACTCTCACTTAAATTTTATTTTAAGACCAAATTACACACACCTGGCGTCTTTTCAGATTGCCGAGCACAATGGTGTATTTGCAGAAAGAATGGTATTTCTTGCACAGGATCATGTACGTGTTTGGGACAAAAATCCTGCCACAATGTAAAAAAACCGGTAATGCCTTCTGTTTCCACAGGTCTTATATACCTACGATGATGGCGAACCCGAATCTGACGACGAGTAAATTTTGCCATTTAATTTATTAGGTATTGATTGAAATTCTTTCTTTTCCCTCATCCTCTTTGGTATTTATTATTTATATGTTTATTTAAGAATACGTCAATAAGGGATCATGAAATAGTTAAGAATTTTTTATAAAAATATTTATTCACGGTGTGAAATGGCTGCTATGTTCCGATATACATTTAACGTACGTACATAATTTAAGTTATTACTATTTGTCTGTACAATGAATACTATGCTAATGATTTTTATAATATTCATCATAATGTGACTTATATGGTTCTATAATTCATATAAAGTGATAGAGTTGAAGTGTCAGATAAGTCTTTATTCTTTTTAAACATGAAAACAGATCTTTCCGCGGAACTGCTCGTGGCAGGAATAGTCAAAATTAAACAACACAATTTTGATGACTCCGGGAAAGCAGAACATAATTGAAGTGACATAATATATTGGTGAAGCTCAAACACAGTGCTCTTCTTCATATCGGGATCACTATAATCACTGAAAGTTCACTTTTTAAACGATTTGCGTCAAATAATGTTCCATATGTATCTGCTGAAGAAGAAAAAAATTCGTCAGGAAAATGTTTCACGAATGAAGTAAATTGGAATCTACATTTAAGAATTTCAGTTTAGAAATTTCACTAAACCGTTCACTAATGGTCAAAGTAATAACGTCAAAAATTTCATAAAACAATCATGCGTAGGTACTTTTCTTATCTTCTTCAGGAATTAAATCCAAACGCATTCATTTACTTGGTAGTTGATTTTCTAACACAAATCTGTCCATACGGTCCTAGATGTCACTAAACTCTTTTCTAATTTTTTGAATATGTGGTTTGAAATCAGCGATCTTTTTATTGCAGTAACTAATATCTGATATTTTTGTCTGTAGAATTTTAAACAAACTCCCGGAGTGTGGGAATTTTGCAGAAAACACTGCAAAGAAAAAAATTTAATTAAAGTCGCGCAATAAAGTTAAAAGATAAGATCTAGCACAAATAACGGTTTCTCGATCCCATTCCTCATTTTCATTTTCCACAATTACCTGAAAAAGTGCTTCCAAATCTTCCTTATATTATGGCGACAGTCGCCAAGATACGTTCATACAATCGCGTAACTGAGTCCGCAAATAACGACAGCACTCCAAGTTCCACTGTTGACTGCGTAAGATCACAGATAAATAAAAAAATGTAATAACTGAATAAGTCGATTGAACTCTTAAATAACACTAATTTGCAATTTTTTAAGGGATGTGATGCATCACTCGCATCCATGTACGCCTACGCCCCTGGAAACCATGTACCGTAATTCTAATATTTACACGCCCTTAGTTTGTCTTCATTTCTCTTTATCTAACCTATACTAGCTAATGTAATTATTACCATAGCTATGTAAATATATGTGTTATTACATTTATAATAAACCTCTCACATTTCATAATAAAAAGAGGAGGTTGCGAATCACCTTGTAGATATTAATCTCACCAAAAACAGAAATGTGAAAAGGGGGCCAATTTCGGCTCGAACGACTTTCGGGGTTGTCGACTTCCCCGATTAAAGAGCTGAGATCTGAACGGATGCCAAGTCCCATAGGAACTTACAACAGGAACTAACAGTAGGAATAGGAATATGTCTTTTATGTAAACGGGAAAATTTTAAATGCAAGTTTAAAATTTAACTTTGCTAGTTGTTCTATTTTATACTACAAACAATTTAGTTGGATTTATGTAGATTTTTAATTTTGATTACTCATAGTGTTGACTTTCACTTATCCTTTACCACTCTTTACTGTACCACCTCCCAATTTTCCTTTTTGAAATATAAGTGAATGTCAACTGACACATTGTTTGAAAGATTGTGTCAACGTAAACACACATAAAACTCACATTTTGCTTTCTAAGTTTTCAAATTATTAAAATAAAAACAATAAAAAAACGTATTCTATAACAAATGTTTTTAAAATATAACACGATCCCAAAAAATAAACATGCGAAGTGGAGAAATAACTGACAGTGCTCTTGTACTGTCATTTTTAATAATAACCTCGATGGTCCAACATACAAATTTCTTTCAACATTTGGTTTGGCTTCCCAATGAATTAAACCCATGTCTACCTGATGTTATAATATGGTTTCAACAGCTCCACTCAACAGAGTTCAATCGAGTGGCCGCTAGGACCACCGGAGTTTAATTCAATTGATTCATTGTTGTACCGGTATTTGAAAAGCAAGGCTTTTTGAACAAAACGTAACAACATCGACGTTCTGCAGTAAAAAACAAGGCATAAAGTTGGACAGATCACTCTGAAGATGAAGTAGAATGTTCTTACTATTGCACTCTATTTACTTACTCTTGCATTAAATCTATTGCACTCTATTTACTTACTTTTATTCAATAATTGAATTGTAATTCACTCAATTACATTCTATTGATGGGTTTTATCATAGACTAGCTTTCTATCAAGAAGGAAACGGTACCCAATACGAAAATATTTTGTAATTAAATAATCATTGATATAATAAGTTTTTATTCCTTTTGCAGGTAATAATTTTACAGGTAAACTTATAGAGATATGCGTTACATTGCTCTCACTGCGCTCTTTCAAGCGATGTGTCATTCGACATACCTTTATATTTGAAAAACAAGTTGGGGTTGGTTATATGCCTCAATGTGAATATAAGTTAAGGTCATTACCCCCTAAGTGTATTCAACCAAAATTAAAAATCAACCTGTTTCAGAAATTTTCATTGAAATTCGCCATATCCGAATTACAAACCTTATTCTAGTTGCAGTTTCTGCCTTGTATTGTATAATAAAATCTATTGAGGAAAGTATATTTTTTTCTAAATTGTTGCTTATCACTGGAAGTATTGTTTAATGTTGCTATAAATGCTAACGTCTACCTTTTAGTTGTATGTATTACTAGAACTTAACTATGACTCAATACAGTGTATAAGTTCAGAAAGATATATGAATTAACTGAAATAATAAATGTAGAAGTAATAAATGTGAACAGTAGCAATATGTGAAATTAAAAAATCTAGTAATTATAACAGTTTTTCAGATATAAAGATCTACAATACTGTTTCTAGGATATAGGCTTATAAATTATATTTGTTCTATACACATTTAAATATTAATAAATGTGTATAGAACAAAATATTCTATTTATTATATAGAATATATAAAATATTCTATTTATGTGAGTATTTTAATATCCTTCACCATCTCTTCAGTATTACAAACAAAGTACTTACTCGGCAGGAATATCTTTATTCATGAGAAAACTTTACATTTTTACATTATTTAACTGATTTTAGCTATATTATTTAAAATCTTACCAGTACGTACTAGATAAGAACTAATAACTAATGAATAATATAGGATATTTTACATAAATATGGGGTTTTTTAAGAAAGATGCTTTGATTTGTTACAGAGTGTTCAAGATAATCTAACTATAGAGCGAAAATTGATTGAGTGTGGTCAAATTCGTTACCGCTGTCAAAAGTCCCGATATTCCTTCCACATTACTGACGTGAAATTAAATATGCTGAAATATTGTGTGACGTACATACATACGAATGATACACATGACACGTTCTAATAGAATATTAGTAACTAGTTGTTAATTATTGTCGTGAATTAATCGTTCTTTCAGGAATATGACTAAGGTTGACCCTAGAATCCATTACATATTTGTTTGATTTAATTATTTGTTTCATTTATATCATCTATTGATAATTATTACTATTAATACGTAGTGTTCTTACATATGTTTTATATCACTTTTTATTTATTAAACTTTTTAAAAATTATTTTATTTTCACTTTATAGTTTTGACTTTTATTTATGTCAATACCCATGACCCATGAAAAATGAGTAACCCATTACTGAGTAATGATTCGATGATTGCTTGAAGATATTTCGATGATTACTGGTGTTTCTTTTGTAGTTTTCTCTATTTAAAACCTTGCGATTGCTGAGGTGGCAGAAAGGTTCCAACAAATTCTCTCTGAAGTTTTGCAACTCGTAATGAACGTGATGAATGTTTAAGTATAATGTGTGGTAAGGCACGAAAAGATTTAATTACATGATAATCAATGACTTTAGGTATACTCTCTTTGAGAAAATATCCTACATGTGAATGACCTGAATTGAAACTTTATACCAAAAAGATAATAGGGTAGAATTTTATATAACATATATAATTTGTCATGCTGTTTCTCTGCATGTTGTTTTGATTTCCTCTTATAACTATGTTTCTGAAAAAAAAGTTATATGTTTCTTATGCAACATTGCAAAATAATTACTTTATATACATATATTTCATTGGTAAAATGGAGGCTTTCTTGGCCATTGTCCAATGAAGTAAATTCTTCCGGATTACGTCATGATCGTTGTCGAATTCATCTTTATGTTTCACAGACCATCTTACTAGCTTCCTCAAAATATATCCAAAGACAGCCTTTGACCAAAGACGAGATCATCGCTAAACTCAAACTAAATAGTATATGTAATAGTCTAATATACTATAAGATATTATAATAAGAAAGTAATATTATAATAAGAAAAAATGTTCTGTGTAAAAAAAAAAATATATTCGGAATATGCGAAAATGCAAGCTTGCAGAAATAATATTCATTGTTAAAATAATTTTTAAAAGAAGAAATTTATTTCTTCTGGATAGATAAAGGTTTGGATTGTGCAACGAAGAAGTTTTAGATCAGACGTTACATTTAGGTAATATTTATTAATTAATTCACACAGGTAATTAAATGTTCGGAATTCGATTAGTGACACAAAATTTGTACAAATTTACTTTTTTAAAGGTATATGAAATATACATTTATCTGTATTTTATTTCCAACCGTAATTTGTGGACTGTTTTTAGATTAGGTAGTAACCTTCTTTAATACCTAATGTAAATATATATCTAGTTAAGCGGATTAACACTGTACTTGACAAAATTATTTTAAAAATTAAAGCTATACCAAAAAGGCCAGGTATTCAAAACGTCCCTCTTCCATAAAAGTCAGAATACATTAAAGGGAATCGACTTTCTTAAAAGGTAATGCCAAAGTTAAATTTAAAATATGAGGTTTAGCATGCTAAACCCCATTTTCTAATTTTAAATGAAAATAGAAAATAGCTTACAAAATAGCAAAATACTAAATTAAATATACACAAAAAGAGAGAACTTAAAAAAACACAGTGAGCTACACAATGTACGAGTATAGTGATGGATCTTACGTCTTACAACTTAAATGTAATATACTCATAAGTCATAAGACATGGATATTTACAAAGTTTTCGATTACGTTAGATAAAGATAAGGTTAGATAAAGTTTTAGTGATAGATTAAATCACTCTTTAGTCTAAGAAGGGAGCCTATTTGAATATTTGTATATATGATTTTCTTGCCTTCTTCCGAATTCAATTTCTGTTATTTTTAATAACGAATTACGAATATTTTACAATAAAAATTCTTATGGCCAATTCATTCGGATAGTTTCATCTTATACAAGTAATCAATTAATTAATATTGTTAGTGCCATTAATTAAACAAATATGTTACACAGATTAAATATGTATAGCTCATCAAGAATAGGAGCGAGTCTTAGAACTGCGAGATCGGACCACCCACAAGATGCGCAGTAAATAGCCTGATATTTAGTCAGTCACATTGAGACCTTTGCAGAGTGAATATTGATGAATATACAAATATTGAATGTGAGCATACAACATAGTTCGATCTGACTGCGCTTAAAGTGCGTCTTTTTCCCTCAGAATTTCCCTCACTCATTCGTCTATGCATGCTTAGAGAATCTTACACCTTTTTCCTATTCTTTACGAACAGTACTTAATTAAGCATACAAATTGCCATATTAAGCAAAATACACGGGAATTTACGAAGAATTCCCGTATATTAGTTGGAGATGATCCAGACTTATTAGTTTTAATCCTTAAAAACTTTGATCGCTGTCGCTAAAGCAATATTTTACAAGTAACCGTCACAACTTTTTTTGCTATTAATTTCTAAAAGTCATTAATAAATATTAAGTATGTAACACATGGAAAAGTAAATAACGGTTTTCCAGTCAAAAATACAAAGAACAATAATATACTCTTTTTATTATTTTGTTTTAATTTTTCCCTTTGCACAATTATAACAAAAATGAATACTATGATAACGGCATCTATCTTATTTTTTAAATCCTTATTTATTACGCAGCTAACTTACGGGAATAATTTTTTATCTACTTAAATAAGTAACAATAGGTATCTAGTAGGATATTTAATGAACTACATAACATGTACATCACCTGCAGTAGCGCCGTTTTGGAACATTAGTTCGTAGTGTAGGTATATTTATTTATTTTATCTATTTATTTATTACAAGATTATAGTTAATATGGACACTAATTATATACCTAATACAACAGCTATTCAAAGGATAATAACTATAGAAATTATATATTCCTAAAAAAGAAATTAGACCATTATCATTACAAATGGGACCAGAATATTTATATAGAGAATATCTTCCACATCTCAGAAAAAGTTGCTGTTCTTAATGATAGACTGAAAACAATGTTTAAAGGAGAAAGTAAGATCTAAGCTTAGTCTCGTATTAATAATATTAGTAATAGATCTGCTTTCATAGTAATTTTTGGTCTTAACCGTTTACTTATCTGGGGTATCTCTATTTCGGAAATATCATTACCAACGGAAATATCATTATCTTTATATCAGTATGATCCATAATGCTTTCTATTGTTGGTATGGAATAAGAAACCGCAAAATGGTCGACAAAGGAATATGTAATGTCTTGGCCTGTATCTAAAACGTTGTCGTTGAAGGTCATTGTAGATGGCGCTGTATAAACTTTATTTTTATTTGCGATATAAGAGCAGAAATTGTTAGGTTTATTTTTTTATGTCAGCCTTCATTTTCCTTAGGTATTTTTTCTGAGAAACCGACACAACCGATTAAATTATTTATCTTAAATTCTCAAATTCTTTATAAATCTGGTTATATATGTTCGAAGAAGTTTCCGCGGTTGGAGAAGTGAACAGAAATGTCTATAGTCCGATTTAAACTGCGGCCGTAGTTATCAATTGGACGTTTCGACTTCCAATTTGGAGCCATTTTCAAGAATTAAGGACTGAAGGAATATTAGGTGCGGGGAGGAATATTGGTTAAGGATGAAAAGGATACCCTTCCTAATATTCCTTCATTCCTTAATTCTTGAAAATGGCTCCAAAATGGGTGTTTAATTAATGCACCCGACGTCGGCACAGCTACATTGGTCAAACCAATAGACGTATATCTAATAGAGTTTACGAACACAATCCTGTTGTTCACAAGGCTGAACCTAACTCGATATTATTTCCACACTACCAATAGCCAGGACACTTGCTTAACTTTCAAGAAGACAAAACAATCGTTACAATAAAAATATACCATAGTAGAGTAATCCGAGAAGTCATTGAGATTTAAAAACGACCAGACTGCTTAAACAAAAGTGATGACAACCAAATATTACCCAATATCTGGAAATCACTAATTACACGTACTTACCTTAGGACACCCCCCAAATGGGACCCATTCCCGATATTTTGCTTCGCATTGAAGATATCGAAAACAGTTATTAGAAAAAATTGTTCAGAATCTAATTTTAAGCCCCAACACTAATATCATTACGATATTCGCATTTTTAGTTTTTTCAATATTTTTCCACACACTCTTACAATTTTCAATTTAATAGGATGCCAAAGAAATGGGAAGAACAATTTGAACAGAAGCGTCGATTTGACAAAAATATAGTTTAAGATAAATCAAAACAAATAATTAACTTTTACTAATTGAACTAAGAGAAAAACAGTTTAAAGTAACAATCAGTTTTTGAGATAATTACTCATTACACTTAAATAAAAATTTAATTAGTTATCGGATGTAGCCTCTTTCAACTAATCCCCCTTCAATTTGAGTACATTTCCCAATTTTTTTACAATTATTATTGGCTACTCTTCTCAACTCTGAAATGCTGATTTCGCGACAGGCTTGTTTTATTTTAACACAAGTTCTTCTCGATTCCTGGGTCGTGTTTGTAAATTTTATTCTATAATGTTCCCCAGAAATAAAAATCTAATGGTGTAGTATCCGGGTACCAAGGAGGCCAGAATACAAAAGGACTATTTCTTCCTATCCAGCGCATTGGAAAATGTTCGTTCAACAACTGACACACAATTCTGAAATTATGAATTTTACGTACCATCTAGCTGGAAAAACAACTCCTGGCGCACATTAGAAGAAATACTTTTAAATACAGCCCATAGTTTCGTATCGAAAAACTAAACGCTAAGAATTTAACGAGTTTTTAAAGGGAGACGGACCAATTCTGTCTTCTAAAATTCCACACTATACGTTAATTTTGTCTGAATACTGGTCTTTACAATTAATAATCTAATCAGGATTTTATGTAGCCCAGTATCTATAGTTTTGAGAAGATGTCACTCCATTAGTGGTAAAAATAGCCTTATCAGTAGAGCTGTATAATCGGTGCCGCGTACATGTGGCGTGCGTATGGGAAGGTGTAGCGGTGCCTGGAGCACGTGGCGCGGGGTTCAATTCATGCTGATTTATTACTTTCCACATTTTCACGTGCAGATGGTACATAGTTGCGCACTGTGGCCCTAGTTGGTAATGGGCACTTAGGATTGTATTTCTTCCAAAAGTTCTAAACAGCATTCAAGATTCTTCTTAAATGCTGTTGTGTCAAGAAATGTAAGTGGTAAATGACTGGTAATTAACATGAGAAGTAGATCAAAAATGAACTCCATCTTCCATGGCTGGCCTTTTTTTATATTAATATGTTCAATATTTTTTACAAACTTTACACACTATTTTCACCCCATCATACATCAAATCTGGAAAGTCCCGAGTAAACTTATTCACATTGTCGGCAAGCGGCCGTCTTTTCGCCTTTGGCACTGTGGCCAGTTTTTGTTACGCACGCACGCTGTACAAATTATGTATATAATTACGATCGCAAACTGATTTAGTTCTTGTTAGTGTGTAATATTAAACAGTAACCCTAGCACAAATCGAATGTTTTGTGATACCTAGTTTATTTACAGCGTGAATTGAACTCCGCGTCACGTGCTTGAGGCCCCCGTTGCACCTTCCCATACGCAAACCACATGTTCGCGGCACCGATTATACAGCTCTACTTATTAGTAAACACAATTTGTTGTAGAAAATTCTGGTTGTTTAAAAAATTTCCCTGGGCTCAATAGCAATATCCTAATCTTTTATTTCATCACCTTGTTTCAAAGAATGTAAATATTTAGTTTATAGGATTTTATGACTACTGAAACATCTAATTTTATCATTGTCGATATTCAGGTGAGACATTAAATGTCGTAGACTCACTCTTGAGTTCGCTTGATTTGCTACTAAGATTACGTTATTTTCAGGATGCGAATTTATTCAACGAGGTGATTATTCTGAGATCTATTAATAACACTACCAGTTTCATTGAAAAGAGCATTTATGGTGGCTGCAGTTCCACGACCAATAGCGACTCGTAAAGGATGTCTTTAGTTAAATTCTGAGGCTACGTCTGTGCTATTACGAGCTCCATCACCAAATAACCTTCTCATTTAGATTTATTTCATTTAATGCAGATGTATTTTATGATTGCAAATTAGAAATTTACACAATGGGACTCAAAGTTTTGTCAGATTAACATGTAATTTAATTAATAATAGCTTTTGTTGTCACAGCATCCTATTGGAAATCAAAAGTGTAACCGTGTGTGGACTTCAAAATGCTAATTTCGGAATGAAATGTTGGAGGTCAAACTTAAATTTTGAACAACTTTTTCTAATAACTTTTTTCGACATCTTCGACACGAAGCAAAATTTAGAGAGCCTTACTGCCTTTGTCTCAGTATGAGCATATTACTGAAATTTAAGTTTCTTACATATAAATGTACTCCTTACGTATGACTACAATTGTACTAAAGCTCAAATCTGGATTTAAAAAAATAACGAAAATATGTGGGTGTTTTCATTCTAAATGAGACACACGGTATGTCACAAATATTCACAAAAATTTGTTTCAGAGATATTAGTGCAGTGTTTATCAACATTATATTTAAATCATCTCTAGGTTAGTAAATTCATTAAATAGTTAATGAAAATTCTCAGAGGGCTGCTATCTCACAGTGCGGCGGTTTGACATATCAAAAAGCAAACCACATCCAACTTGACTATCCGCAAAAAAAGTTGCACCGCCCGAGGCGTGAACTGTAAAGTTAGGGCAGTACAGCAAAGATGTCGGATAAATTCGGACGCTATTCACTAGTCACTCATTCAATAGATAATCCTAAACTAAACTCAGCACTTATATATGCCCCCTGCTTATTATAAGCCATACCCTAGGGTTCGGGGTTAAATTTGCAGCAGGGGCAGTTAGGCAGTTAGTAAATTATCATGTGGATAGAATTAAAAAAGTGCAGTGATTTTTGTGTCAATACCTAGAGGGGCTTTGATGCGGAATATTGAAATACGTATACTTGAGAACGACGTTCGATATTAAAAAAGTTATACGATTAAAAGGTAATACTTAACACACTTTTGTTGCTAACATTATTTATTTAGTATTCGATTAATAAAAATCGAAGATAAGGAGATAATTGATAAAATACGTACGTTTTTGTGTTACAGTTTATTCGCGGAAAAAATAAATACAGATCTATTTGCGTTACCTATTTAAAGGTTATTCTTATTCAGAACTTTTCAAAATCCTCTGATCATTTTCACACAGATTTATATTTAAGTATCAATAGATATGACTAGTAATAAAGGTATTTCGCGGTTTTTATACTGGGTTATAATGATGTGATGACGCCATTACATTATAATGAAGTGACGTTTTTCAAAACGCTATAATTAGAACATAAATTGCAGTATAACAATTATATTTTATTAATATAATTGTACACAGTAAACTATTTATTTGTGAAAAATTATTACAAAAATTATTTCAGCTTCGGAACATTTAGGTCTCGGACTACTAAGCATTTATTTAATCATCAATGAAAATTTAGCATACACCGCTGCATTATATCCATCGGAATGGTTATAATCTTTTCTCTAATTCGATATATTAATTCATGAAAATTTTGAATGTGAATCATTAACACTTTAATTTTGAGGTATTCTCATAAAAACAAGTCACAATTTGTCAGACTAGGTGATCGTGTTCGGCAAGGGGTATCACCATATCTGAAGACATTGACGATAGAAGAATTAGCATGGAAACGTCGTATCTGAATAATGACAAAGTTGTTTTTGTAACGAGTCGATGTTCAATATATCCTGGTAATGAGTTTACATGGGTTGATGTTACAGTGGCTGAGTCATCATATTCATCCTCAAAGAAATATGGATAGATGATTTCAGTACTAGTTATGACACATTCGTTACTTTGACTATATGCAGTGGTTCTTGTTGGAAGGAGATTACAAGATCAGTATATGAGTTTTGTTAATCGACAAATTTTGACAGATGAACAGATCATGCCAGTGAACTTTATATGATATGAATATATGAAGGGCTCGGGTGTAAACTGACATTTTTTAAATTTGGAGATAATTATACCTAAATGTTGAACTGAATTCAGATTTCTATTTATATCGATCTTTAATCTCTAAAGTTTACAGGAAGCTATGATGAAGTCTAGAATGAAATATAAGGCAAATATATGACGATTTACGATTTAGATATGACGAAGTATTTTGTTTTTACCTTTATATACATTTTTTTTATTCGAAAGTTACGTAGATACCATTGTTTACCTTTATGCTTTATGCTTTTTCAAGGGGAGATACCATGCAAATACCATCGTAATAAGTTGTAGTAAACTTCACATAATTAAATAAACTTTTATTAGCAAAAATTTTATATATAAGTACCTACTCATCTTTCAACTAAATTATTGTAGTATTGGTGATTTGCTTCTGGTATCCAAGACAGGCACGACTTTACTACATCCAGTTTACCAGTATTTCGCATGTAAATAATGGTATACACCAATATTCGCAAGTATAAAATGGTATGTGCTGCAGGTACCATTATTTGCATGCAGGTTGTTTTTAAAGGTTAGAATATCTTCCTTGTCGTATTTCCTAATAATGTCAGTCGTTGGGAAAGCGACTTCTTTTCTGGATATGAAGGATCAAACGTAGGGTCATTATCTTCATCATCTGGTTCAGTTTCCGATGATAAAACCGAAGAACTTTCAGGAATACTAAAGTCGTGTCTACGCCGTGCCGCCATGTTGACTGCATATACCATTATTTACTTGCTCACACTGACAGTTGCCATAATTTTCAATGAGTGCAACAGCGCCTCTATTAGCGTAAAATTAAATTAAGCATTATAAAAGAGCGCGGGAACGTACATACTATGGTTTACACCAAAAAACTCAAAATATTCAAAATTGTCAGTTACCATTGTTTACACTCGAACCCTTCATATTATCTAGGATGTTATTCAGAATAGTCATGCAGCAGTGCAATAAATTGAGTCCGCATCGTTTAATTTATACACCCCTCGGATTTTATTCTGGTGATAATGTAATCTTTGTATAAAATACGGAGTATGCTTATGTTTGAAATGTTCAAGATATTCGAGTAGCTAACAACAGAATGTTTAGAACTATAAAACGGAGTATGCTTATGTTTGAAATATTCAAGATATTCGAGTAGCTAACAACAGAATGTTTAGAACTATAAAACATATTTCTTATATAAATAAAATAAAAAATTCTCTTATTCTATGCACGTTTTTCAGAATGTGAACTATTACAGGTATTGGTGTTAGTTTTATAGCGATAAAACTAAATTCAGCTTCTCAAAAACGTAAAATCCACTTTTTTATTGAATTTCAACAAGGGCATCTTCATACCATCTTGACGCATTAGATAAAACGACGTGTAAATAAGCGCTGAACTGTGTTTATGAATTGGTTCTTCAAAAGTGTCTAAACGACAAAAGCGAGATATTCGTCAACTACTAATCATTTTTACTAAATGACAAATGACATGATATAAACTCAGAAACACATTGTAAATGACTAAAAACGTCAACAACTACTATGCTGTGAAAATTATGGTGAATTTAGTATGTAGGTAAATCTTACATAGGGTGTCCTTTTTTTCATTCTTCGCTGTATGTAGCTCATTTGTTCTATGAAATTGTAAATGCAAAATTCAATACAATTGAATGAATGTTGAATGTAATCAAAACTAGTATATTTCTGTTTTATTTTAATATATGATTGTATGTTTTCTAAACCTACATGTAAAATTAACAAAGCGAATAAAAAGTAAACTCAATAAGAAATATAGGTGTTGAAACTATTACTAACTCATCAAAATATAATTCATATTTTTTCAAGAGTAGTGATTGCCTTTTTTATATATATTTTTTCTTTTATCATTTACTTAAAATAATTTATTGGTAGCTGAACTGAAATTTTTATGTAAAAAAAGTGTAACCGACATATAAAACTTTTCAAATAACATAATCATTGTTATGGGTACCGTAAAATGAAAAAACTGAATATTGTCCGTACTTAAGTATTGTTTCATATATAACTTAATTCTCCATAGTTTTCTAATAACAATACAAAAATAAGAAATGAAATATTTTCATTAATAAATGATTAATGAAAACAAAAAAATAAGAAAGAAAAAGAACAGGAAATAGACACTACCTAGAGCAACGTAGGATGCCATTCTATGTAGTTAAGATACATTATATTATATATGTATTCAACAATTTTTTCACTCTCTCGCTCTTTCTAGACTTTTCTCGCTCTTTCCACTAATTCTCTTGTACTTCTATATACTATCAAAACGTCGCCGTTGGTCGTCTGCGTATACAAGACACTGATAGCTTCCTTGATGGCAAACAGACAGTTTGTTTCACTTCAACATCACTTGTAAAAGCCCTATGATCTTTTCTAATATTGTAAATAATCTGAGTGCTTCTACAATGTTTTTCAGTTGTTTTTCCTATCTATTGAAAAACAAGTCATATGCTGTTTTAAAGTCTATAGATGTGTCTCATAAATTCTTATGAGTATAAGATCTCATCCTCATAAGAACCTATTAGAATATGTAGCAGCATAAATATGTAGTCTAAAGTTGATCTATTCCTCAAATATCCAGTTTGATACTTAGGAAGTACCAAGTACCTCTTCAGTAAAAATTTATAGTCTGTTTTAATGAGAAAGAGTTACCAAGACTTTATATACCATACTCTCATTTCGGCAGCTCATTTTTCCTATATTTGCTGCACTTGTTTTTGTCTCCTTTCTTAAAAATTGGTACCAGCATTGTTTTGTGCTATTGATGAAGCGTTAATTCATAGCCACACATTTTCATTAAAAGCTTACAAACTTTATCTTCTACGACTTCTCCGCCATACCTATTTTAAGTTTTCAGTCACAACTTGGCTTAACTAGCTAGGTGTCCTCATTAAGCAGCTAATTATATCTTCTTGAAAATAAATTATGACGTTACTTCAAATAAGAAAGTTGCAACAAAAAATCAAGTACTTGAATTAAATAATAGATAGAATAGATTGAACTTTCAGAATTTCAATCAATAGATTCAGAAACAAACTTCAATGTTTTCACAGTTGAATTATATTTGATGCCATAAGAAGGATTTTGTACGTTTTTGATAGGATTGGAATGAACAGTTTCTGAACATCAAATGAAGATCTTCAACCTTTTGAATTATGCCATAATAAACCAAAGTAGAATGAAGAATTGGACGATATTTCTTTATCACTTAGCATGTAAAAAAGTAAATAAAAACACGTTCTAATATGTGTATATGAATAAGAATAATTTCAGTTATATCTCTTTAATAATACTCTCAATATTTTCCTGTAAAGTATAAATTTATAAGTAAAGTGTAAGATATAAATATTTGTATAGTGCTCCAGTCACGGTTCCACGTAGAGCTCCATGTATACAGTTGACCAATATAAGTACGGTGGTCATACACCTAGATTAAAAATAGACAGCTTAAGAAACGTTGCGAAATAGCTGACTACTTCCATAGTTTAAATATAATGTAGAAATATGGTATAACTTTTTGTAATATTTTTAGAGCACGCTGTAGTTTGATACCTTATGTTATATATTTATTTAAGTGTGTATGTATTAAGTGTTTATGTGATACTCAAACTATATATAACCATTGTTCATCATAACGTTGCACGCCCATAAATTGCATTAAACGGGATCTTGTTTTTCCATCCACTTAATTTGGACATTTTCTAACTGCGGTCATGAGCACTAAGATGGCGGCTTTACATTAATTGAATTGTCCTCCGTTAGAACGTTACTGTCAACCTTATATCATCTTCCCTAAGCGAACAGTCTAATGGTAGGTTTTAGTGACATAGGGGATAATGTATGGCTTAATAATACAGTGTTGAAAAGGCAGGTCACTTTGTACCAAACTTCATTATTTTATTTGATCCTGTCATTGCAATCTCTTCCACGCAGAATTTTCAGCAGAACGTATAAGGGAGGCTTGATGTTTCCCGTCAGCGATCCGCTGAGACTTCACGATGGTAAGAGGGTGATAAAGCACAGCTGTGAGCTTAAGCTTGCCATTGAGTCTATGTGTGCATATGTCAGCCCAGTTTGCGGATGGCGTATGCGATGGGTCCTTTTGTTAGGCGATTTGTTGCTATTTATTTTGTAAATAAATGAAAATGCATGGCATTTAGTTAAAACGTTGATGTCACGGTATTCACGTCTTATTCTTACGAAAAATCCCATTTACTATTTCTTTACTTTTTTCAGAAACGAAAACATGAATTCGCATTGTTTGGTGTTTGCGATGTGCGTAAAAAATGTGGTTCTTCTGTTGTGGGAGTTTTGCACAACGGCTTTATTAGAACTTCTCGAAGTCTTTGTTAGGATATAAATCATATTATTTGTTGAAAATCAATTGCCAGAATTGTGTATTTTACCTGTTGATATTCCCATGACGCAAATTTGTACACGCGGGGTAATATACATATATACACATACCACATTAAATATATATTACATATATCTTATTGAGCAAAGGTTTGATACGTAAAAGATCGACTTACATTTGAAATTAGTTTTAAGTCATTGGCAAAAGAGTGTGATGCGACATAAGCATTAGGGACTAATCGTTAATAAACAATATAAAGAACAATGGTCCCAAATTTGAGCCTTGAGGTATTCCAGAGGACACTAAGAAGATCTCATATTTAAAAATTATCAAATATTACTATTTACTATTATTACTAATATTACTAAATTATCAACTATTATCAAATAATGTACGTCTGGATAAATACGATTTTCCTAAGGGAAGGAGATTGCTACTGAATTCATACAATCCTAATTTTGAAATTACTATATTATGATTTACCTTGTCAAAGGCCTTTGAAAAATTAGTATACATCACATCTACTTAATATTTAACCGCCCTATCTTTATTACCAAAATTTTAAATGCAGAATATATTTTAGAAACCTATTCATACTAATTAATTCATACTGCGGGTGGTGCAAGAATAAAACATTTTTAATATAGTACAAAATATGTTTCAATAACTTGAGAATTTTGACTGGATCACAGTTTTGTTAACTTGAATAAACATGATTTGAAAAGTAATTTCTATGTAATAAGGTTGAGATATTATGTTATATGAGATCATGATGCACAAGTAGTAGAATAGATTTAACACTAATACATGAGAAAGACTTTATATAACTTATTAAAGTTATATAGTTGCATTAAATGTGCATATAACAGTTCAAAGTTTTAATATGCATGAAAGGTATTCGTATGAAAAATTGTATCAGAATTTATTGTCGAGAGTATTACTATATAACACTAAGTTATAACACTATTTTATCATTATTAGCAACAAAATTACAAATTTCAACATATGCGTTTTATATCGTGGTCGATAAAATTCAATTTTTAAAAACAATTTATTTTTGAAATACACAATTGAACGTTTTGTTATAAAGGATTTAAAATTACAGTAATATTAAGTGAGTACCGGAGGTTTGAAATGAGTTATGCTAGTTTGCCGGATACTATGCCGGTCTGCCGGATACTAACTTCTGGTCGTACGCTTTCGCCTATATAAACTGTCATTTGCTGACTCTGCATGGGAATGGCTTTAGCCATGAGTATTCTTAGAAGTTAGGCGTGAGTTGCTGACCATAAGCAAGTCTTTGTTTTTGAGAATAAGATAAGTCACGAATAGTATCAAGTAACTATGAGAAACAACTGATAAGGAAAAGCAAAGATTGTGTTACTTGAGATATGATACAATGTAAATGGTACCTAACTGAAATTATTCTAAGTATTCTAAGTCTAAAATGTATACAATTAAATATTTTATATAACAACTCCCCCCTTATAGAAAAGTTGGTGGTATGCAGCAACTTTTGGATAAGCAGAAAGTTCCAAAAATATGAAAGTTGCTATTAAGTGCAACATAAATGCAATAAGCAATATAATAATATAAGGTAAAATTGTCATAAAATCAAGTGAACAAAATAAAATAATAATAATCACATAAGTCCAGTTCACTTGAACACTAGTCACAAAATATAAAATGTTAAAGTTCCAAAATCACTATAAAGTCTCAATGTAGTTCAATATCTTCTGGGGAACTGTCTGTTGGTCTGATAGCGGGTCTTCTTCTTGAAATAAAGTTGGTGAGTCCTCCAACGGGTTTTGATTGTCCAGGAGGCGGTGGAGGTAAATTTGACGTTAGAGAAATAGCAAGTCTTCTTCTTCTTCTGCATTTGCATGTGAAGTATAGGATGACGAGAAGAATTATGGCAGTAATTGTGAAATAGGTAAACCAAGAAATGTGTTTCGTGACAAAAGGTTCGTTGATTAAATCATCAAGGGTTTTGGAATATTCATCTAATTTATGCTTTGCAACTTCAAGGTCTTCAACGTTGAGATTGTTTAGTTTAGAAGGCTTTAATTTTGGAATTTGCAGATCGTTAGGAATGTTGTCACAACAGTTGTAATGGATGAGAATAGGGTGAGAATCATCATGAGTTACAGTAGTGTCTCTAGAGTTTGCTTGGACTTTGGTAACACCAACAAAAGCACTACAATAAGGTTGTAACTTGAGAATAGAATTTTTGAAAATGACTTCAGTTTTGGAATTTCGGTTTTGACATGAGATGGTTATTTGAAGGGGTTCAGAATTGATTATAAGGCAAGTGTTGTCTTCTAGATTGTGAACTTTGTATCCTTCTGCAAATATTAAAGATGTCTGGCAATTTTCCGGAAGGGTCCTGGTGTTCTTCAGAATTTTGGCTTCGCAGATGGCGTTGTCATCAATGGGGTAGGCGAACAAATTTGAACACCAAATTTGTTCGCCTACAAACAGTTTTTGTCCAAAGACGAGTGGTTTGCATCCGTCGAGATTTGACATAGGAATGTACATTATAGAATCGTCGTCTCGCGCAACATATTTTTGATTGGTTGACAAAACATGATATAAACCAGTCCTATTATTGAGGATAGGCATTGGGAATAATTGGAATAAGGAAAATCTTTGTTGATCAATAAGAGGAATTTTTAGAACAAATATTAAATCTGAATCGATTTGAAATGCTGATAGTTCTATGATATCTAGATATCTACCAACATCAGATAATTTTATTGGAAGTGGTAAATTATTTTGATGCAAGTTTTGAGATATCTCCTGTAATGCGGATATCAGATCTCCAGGATTTATAATAGAAGTATGAATGATTTTTAGACGCGCGAATGTAATTGAATTTAATATGTCATTTAATTGATCCTCAATGTACAAGTAGCTTTCCATTAATATTTCGCATTTTTCTAGGAATCTTAATTTTACTTCGAAAATTTTGAGTTTCTCTTTAGTTCGGTAAATTGTGTCAGATATTAATTTAATGTCTCTGTTAAATGTTTCTTCGTCTAGTTGTAATTTTTGAATAGTTGTGTTGAAATTCTTTATTACCGATGTTGTTACGGATATTTGATTTTTTAATAAATTTTCAATTTGATGTTCGTCTGTAATGAATTTGTTAATACTGTTTGTGTAATATTCGCCATCTTCTGCGTCTAGATTGCCTGTGATTGCTTTAAATACAGAGCCAATAGCATTTAAAATACCGCGTTTATAGCGTTTTGTATCATAATTAATTTCATTTAATTTTTCTTTAATATTACCAGAAATTTGTGTTAATAAACTGATGTGGATCTTTACTTCGCCTCGAAATAAATTCATGTTTTCAAAAATAGGGCTGACGGCATGTATTAAATTTTCAAGAATATGTTCATTATGTTGATAAGCTAATCTTAGAGCTGAAATGTTCTTGTGAACAAGGAGGGTCCAGCTTGTTTGTCACATAAATATCGCTTTCATGGTGATAATAGACTCCGATTGTATTTTCTATGGGTGTTATTGAGTATTGCGATGCTGCTGTCCCTATCAGCGGGAGAAACCTGTATTTAAATTTAATTTTCAAAATAGGGTTTCATTCGGTCAAGATTTACTTTAGTTGTTTGATTCGCTTGAGAGTTTATTAGGATTGCAGAATTTTTAAGTATTTCTTGAATTTCGAAGGGACCGTTAAATTTATTGCTAAGTTTGTTTTTGATCTGTGACACTTTCACGTAGACCTTGTCTCTGACTTTAAATTCGTATTGATTTTCGGGGACATTTTTGTCAAACCTAGTTTTTGATTTCTGCTTAGACAGTATGGTTTTTTTCACGGGCAATTTTGTAGTAGTGAGAAATTCTGTTATTGAGGTCTCTGATATATTTTGAAATTAACTGGTTTTCATTATATAATTTTTCTGGAGGTCGGCTGGAAGTATGACCGAAAATTAATTCGTATGGGGAGAATCCATGGGTTTTCTTGACGGAATTGTTGTAGCATATTACAGCATATGGGAGTACTGTTAGAGGGTGTTCGTGAGGGTTTTCTGTTTTATTTATTCTAATCATCTCTAATAAGGTTGCGTGGAAACGTTCAACCGATCCGTTGGATTGCGGATGATTAACACTGGAATACGTCAGTTTAATGTCATAGAGGGTACAAAGATCTCTAAGCAGGGTGTTGTCGAATTCCTTTCCATAGTCGCAGTGAATGCGAAGGGGTGTGCCAAAGTGTTGGAAGTAAACAAGTAAAGTATTTACTGTCGATCGTGCGGTTTTGTCTTCAAGCGGGTATGCTTGAGTAAATTTAGTTAATTCGTCTCTGATGGCCAAAACATAGTTCCGAGTGTGGACTTCTAGAATGTCAATGTTAACTCGTTCAAACGGTGTTTTCGGGGTTTCCGTAATTACTAGAGGACTACTTAAATTTTTTCTCAAAATTTTTGTTCTTTGACATGTCTCGCAATTTTGAATGTATTTTTCGACACCTTTTAGTAAACCGGGCCAATTATATTTTTCTTTGATTCGTCTAATGGTTTCATTGATTCCTCGATGAAGGTTAGATTTTCCTGAATGATGTTGATCAATTATAATTGGTATTTGGTCGTCGTCAGGTCGTTTGACTAAATTTTGACAAATAGTAAGTTTTATGTCTTTACCAGAATAAATATAGGAAAACATTTTTAAAGTTGGTAGGTTTAAATTATTTTCAATATAATAATTTTTTGTTTCTTCAAAATTGTCTTGTACTCTGAATAATGTGATAAAAAGAGTTTCTATTATACCATCAGGTTCAAATGGTAAAAGAATTATATAGTATTTACGATTTTTAACGGATTTACTAGAGACTATGTTAATTTTGTTATTCATAAAATCGGGTTGCTCTTCGAGTATATCCTCGATAATTTTATAGTGTAAATCTGCTAATTTATCTTTTTGAAAGAATGTAACAATATCTTTATGTTTTTTTTCTAATAACTGATTATTATTAAATTGGATTTTGTTGTAATCTATTAGGGATTGAGTTTTATACAAGTTTACGAAATTTTGGAGTTCTTCTACAATTGTCTCAGGGGATTCGTCAGTACTGATAAATTCATTTTCGTCATTGTCAGAATTTGAATTTAAAACTTTTGTTTGTAATTTTGCACAATTTCTGAAATAATTAATTTTTATTCGCGATAGTGCGTCCGCGTTTTTATTTATCTTACCTGGTTTATACTCAATTTCGTAGGAGTATTCCTCTAATTTTAAACGCCAGCGCGCAAGGCCGCTGCCCGGATCTTTAATCGAAAAAAGCCATGTAAGAGGTCTATGGTCTGTGACGAGTTTAAATTTTCTGCCAAAGAGGTACGGTCTAAAGTGTTTTACACTCCAAACAATAGCTAATAATTCACGTTCAATGGTGCTGTATTTAGTTTCTGCTTGACATAATGTCCTGGAAGCATATGCAATGGGGAGGTCTTTACCGATAGGACCTTGAGATAAAACTGCGCCAATTGCGAATGCACTAGCATCCGTTGTCAGTACAAATGGCTCATCGAAATTTGGATAATTTAGTATAGGGGTAGTGGTTAAAGCTTCTTTCAATTTTTAGAATGCAGTAATACAGTCACTGTCAAAAAAGAATGGAACATCTTTTTGAAGTAATTTTGTCATTGGTTTGGATAATTTTGCAAAATTTGGAATAAATTGGCGGTAATAACCTGCGAGTCCGAAAAACGATTTAATATCTTTTTGATTTTTAGGTTGCGGAAAGTTTGCAACACAATTAATTTTGTCGGGGTTTGGTTTTACACCGTCAGGGGTTATTATGTGTCCAATATATGCGACTTCTTTCCGGAGAAATTCGCATTTGTCAGGTTGAATTTTGAGGTTCGCGTTCCGTAGTCTCTTAAATACGTCTGTAAGTCTTGACATGTGTTCCTGAATAGTGGGTGAATAAATGATAATGTCGTCCATATAGACGAGACATCGCTCATTTTGAATTCCTAATAATATATTGTCCATAACACGTTGAAATGTGCTAGGGGCGTTTCGCAATCCAAAGGGCATTCTAACAAATTCATAGTGACCATTATCGACAGAAAAAGCAGTTTTGGAAATATCTTCGGGATTAATTTCTATCTGGTGAAATCCAGAGGCGAGATCTAAAGTCGTAAAATATTCGCACTTACCGAGTTGATCTAATATATCCGAAATATTGGGCAAAGGGTATTTATCACCTACTGTGGCTTCATTTAATTTACGGTAGTCCACCACAACACGCCATTTTTGTATACCAGAGGTGTCCATTTTTTTTGGGACAACCCAAACAGGGGAGGACCATGGCGAAACTGATGGCCTAATTATACCTTGATTCAACATTTTAGATACTTGATTTTTCACTTCATCCTTGTGGATGTGCGGGTATCTATAAGATTTTGTGAAAATGGTTTTCGAATTTCCGGTATCAATTGAATGTTTAATCTCGTTAGTGAAAGTGAGGTTATCTCCTTCGAGATAAAATATGTCTGAAAAGTTGAGGCAGAGTTCCGTTAATAACTCTTTCTCTTCTTTATTTAGATGTTCAAGTCTTAACTGATTTCCTATTTCAAAATTTCTATCAATAAATTGACCTGAATTTTGAATTTGGTCATTTAAATTAAATGCTGAAAAATTTTGAATAGGTTCTATTTCAAATTTGGAGAAGTCTATAGTTTTTGCTATAGCGTTAGCATTGATAACTGTTGTTAAAAATTCACCTTGGTTATTAATTTTCACAAGGGCATTCGGTATACGAACTTTTTCTATTTCCTGATTACATATTATTGCGTCAGTATTAAAAAGATTACAAAATTCAAAAATTTAAATTTGAAAATTTGTTCAGTTCGAGGACCTATACAAATTTTATTTTGAATTTTGGAAGGTTTTTGGATTACTTTTGGAGATGTCTGATTATAATTTGGAAAACAAAAATTTTTGTTTTCAACTGTAGTCAGTTTTTGATCGAATTTAGAAATTTTTGGAAGAGGATGAGTCACTTCTTTAGTCTGATATGGAATGGAGGGCGGCAAATCAAAATCTTGAGAAGGGTCTTCGACCTTAAATAGAGGTACTGTTTTAAAGTTCGTTACGAGTTGTCTATTATTAAAATCAATTACACAATTATAATGCTCTAGGAAGTCAGAGCCTAGTAAACCATCGAAACTAATATCAAGATTGTAGATATATACTTTGTGTGGATCGTTGTCAGCAAATGGAATTAATGTTGATTCAGTAATTAGAAGTTTTTGATCGGTTATACCCTGTATAACAACGTTTTCAGGGGACCTTCTTTTATAATTTGGCTTAAAAATTGAAATACCTGCTCCTGTATCTCTTAATATTTTAAAAGTGTTAGTTATGTCCTTTATATAATATAGGTTGTGAGGATTTACGGTGAGTAAAGGCCTATTTACATGAATTTCTGTTCTTGGCTGTCTTGATTTTGATTTAAGTTCATCGTTTGAAATTGAGCTTGAATTTGTTCTAAAGGGGTTGATTGATTCGGCGGGTCTTCGTAAGACTGGGGGTCTAATTGAAAATTTTGGGTATTTGAATTTTCAGGATATTGAGTAGTATCGAAATTTTGAGTATTATCGTTAAAAGTAGCGTCGTATGAGTCTTGATTTTGAGCAGTATAATTATATTCGTAATTATCAATTTGATAATTGGGCTGAAAATATTGAGTTGAATTTGAATAATCAGGACTATTCGTCATTCCGTATTGTTCATTTTCGTACAAATGAGCAGTATCATTTGTGTAATATGTTTCATAGTACGGATGAGCAGTATCATCCACAGTTTCATTTAAATGATGCGTACGTTGTTGATTAAAATTTGGGTTTGATCTTATCACGGGGGGTCTCTGAAAATTTGGGTTTTGTCTAAAAATTGGCGGTCTATTTTGCATAAATTTGTTTTGTTGAAAATTATTATTTGGCTGATTTGTAGACATCGGCCTAGGTTGATTTTGGGTAAATGTAGGTCTTGGAAAAGTTTGTTGACCTGGTTGATGAAAATTTGGCCTAAAAGTGTTATTAGAAAAATTCGTAGGATTATTATTATTAAATTGGTGTGTAGCTTGTCTAGTGCGACATTCGTTTATAGTGTGTCCGTTTCGTTTGCAGTACGAGCAGACTTCTTGTACACTAATTTGAGGCTTCTTAATTTGAGATGTATTTACTGAACGAGAAAATTTTTGGTTTTCAAAATACGAAAGCTGTAGCTCTCTTCTAATTCTAGATATTGCTTCTAGCATATTACAAGGATTGCCAGCACGAATTATTGAGCCAAGTTTAGGATCTAGCCCTGTTAAAAGAGTATTTAATGTTATCGTCTCTATTAAAGTAGATTGTGCTAATTTTTGCTCTGGTGTCAATGGTTGCTTTTGAACACAAGCGTGCATTTTCGCATTATGTGACTGAAGTCTCGAAATAAAATTTAAAGCGGATTCGTTTTAATTTTGTGAAGTGCGTTGAAGGTCTTGAATGAGATATGTGAGATCCCTAGAATCTCCGAAATGAGTTTCCAATAAAATTTTTATTTCGTCCCATGTTGCAGGGTTGCGAGAATTAATTAATTCAGCAGCTTTACCTTTAAGTTTATTTTTGACATGGAGGGTCAATAATGTTTTTTGGTTGCCTACAGCCATTTGGAAGGCACAACGAACAGCGTTTAAAAATGTTTGTAAGAAGATCTGATTTCCATCATATTCGGGTACAATAGAAAATACTTCTGAAAGTTTATATGCTTCTACCTGTTCTTCGATTTGATTGTTTGCGTTGACAGTTGCCATTTTTAATAAATCGGTTAGAAAAATTTAAATAAAATAATAAAAAATAGGTTTATATATTTTTTCACGTTAAATGTAAAATTAGGGGGTAAAGTGAATATAGGAGCAATAGTGACTGGACTATACCACTTTATTTTTAGATGTAGATAAAATGTAAGTAATGCGATTAGCGGTATAATCGCGTAATTAAAATGTGACGATTAACAGTATAATCGTATAATGTAATATACACTTTGAGAAGTTTGAGATAAGGCGTGACAATTCTATATGAATGCACTTACCAAATCAAATTCATCCGGACGCTGGCCTGGATATCGCAGTTAATGAGGCAATTTCCGTGTTTTAACTGGGTCACCTGGGAACAGCTGATTTTTCCGGGCTTCAAGAGGTTCGGACCAGTTAGGCGATTCCGTGTTCTGGAGCGATTTTCTTCTTGGGGTTTTCTTGCGTTCTTCGTAAAAATTGTTTTCTTTCTTGAGGTTCTTTGTAGTCACTTGGGAATTGGAATTCCACGACGATAGTGAGGAAAGTCCGTGTTCTAACGACGTGTGAAAATCCGAACGACTGCGTCAGATTTCTATATCGTGGTCGATAAAAGTCAATTTTTAAAAACAATTTATTTTTGAAATACACAATTGAACGTTTTGTTATAAAGGATTTAAAATTACAATAATATTAAGTGAGTACCGGAGGTTTGAAATGAGTTATGCTAGTTTGCCGGATACTATGCCGGTCTGCCGGATACTAACTTCTGGTCGCACGCTTTCGCCTATATAAACTGTCATGTGCTGACTCTGCATGGGAATGGCTTTAGTCATGAGTATTCTTAGAAGTTAGGCGTGAGTTGCTGACCATAAGCAAGTCTTTGTTTTTGAGAATAAGATAAGTCACGAATAGTATCAAGTAACTATGAGAAACAACTGATAAGAAAAAGCAAAGATTGTATTACTTGAGATATGATACAATGTAAATGGTACCTAACTGAAATTATTCTAAGTATTCTAAGTCTAAAATGTATACAATTAAATATTTTATATAACATGCGGTATGTAATTAAGATATATGTTATATAGTTAATAATCATGGTACGTTCCACATCGTCCTGTATAGTAATTACACCAGAATTCCTATCCAACTATTATATTTAATTACAAGGTATTTCAGTTAAAACGTTTAATATTTTAACTGAATTTTCAGTTATCAGAAAATAGAAGATCGGAAATAACGCGGGTTGATTTATTCAAAAATATTTCCTTAATTAGCTCTGCTTATTTTACAATATAGGAACATCTTTGAAATAATAAATAATATTCAAATTTCGTCAGAATTAAAACTTCATAAAGGCAAGTAATTTCATTAAAGACAAATATAATTTTTTAACAATAAACGTAACATTATTGTTTGTAATAATGCCCGATAACGGTAATATAACCATTAAGTGTACCTTAATGTACAAAAAAGACTTTATATCATTTTATACGCCGTTATTTAGTGTGATTCGCGCTTTCACTTATTTGAATTTCTTTCAGTCCCAACTCTTTTCAATTCTGAATACGGTACTAAGAAAACATGGTAGCCAATTCTTTTATCGAAGTTAAATGATATATAACATATAACGTATAGTTTATACATTTTATCTGCATTTTTAGAATTCCATATATGCTATTTACATATGTCTTTAGCATATACGTACATATATTTAGATAGACATAAGTTTGAGATATATCTATATTTTTTATATAAAGTATAAAAGAGGTTTGTCTATTCGCTGTTCACAGTACTGGTATATTTAATAAAACAAATTTAACCAGGGGTTGTATAATATCATTGATTGAAACTACGTTTTCCTAAACACTAATCCCCTACTTCTCTTAACATTTTCCAGAATTAAGAAAGTACTTATCAGTATTAAGTATTTTACTGCCTGTTAAAAATTACTATATAAGTTAAAATGTGTAATATGTGTATGATAATTATTCTCTAAACTCTCTCGTGTTTCTTAAGCTTAACTCGTTGATTTATATTTAAATTGTTTAATATGTTTAAATTGTTGGCTGAGATAACAAATAATATACGTTATCACAGGTTATCGTTGTTATAAGAAGGTCGTAACTTAACCATAACACTTATGAACTATGACAGATTTGGACTTCTTATTATTATGAATAAGATTTTTACTTTCATTTTGTTTTTATATTATATCATATTAGACAACCTATAAATTTGTCTTCTTGGATTAGGTTAATTCGAAATATGGGCAACTGGCAACTTTTGAATTTTAGATGAAACCAGAATAAATGTTGAATTTTTATCGAATGCTGATTGTATCATATGCCTATTTTAAGTGTTTATATATACTTACACAGTTTCAGAATAGTTCCTGGCATAATGTTAGTATGACAATAACTAAACTATCACAGACTTAAAACTTCAATTATTGCAATTCAATAAGTAATAAAAAAACCTTATGTAGTCTATGACAGAACGCACTGTATAAGGTTAATAAATTATTAGATTCATGGCGGATATAGTTAGTGCAGTTGAAGTTGATATTCTGCATACTGTCGACTTTATACTAATATATGTCTTTCACTAATCGTGATCGTTCTTTTCTTGACATATGGGAGTGAAATCTTCAGCTAGCGTCTTATTTTTGTAAAATTTACCCAGCTAGAATACATATATACAAAGTACATACTTCAGTTATATTCGCAAAGTTATTTTTTTGAGGAGAGCAAAAACCACTCCTGTCACATTTTAAAATACAGACTGTCAGCTTCAAATCACTGGCATATTGGTTTGCATTTTTGGTCTCGGTGAACTGTTTTAATCAGAAATTAATTTAATCAACTATGTCACTATTCTAACGAGATAAACTAATAACATCATCGAAACACCAATTTAAATCAACTTTTATTCAACGAATATTAAGACTAACTCTGGAAATCGTATTGCATATCAGCATCATAGAGTTACACTGTTTTTATTACATACATCGTATATTAACAACATGTCTGCGTGTTCCTGGAGAGTAAAGTCATTTCTAATATTACTAACTTTGAGTCGTCATGATAACGCGTGCCATCCTACGTAGACGTAGAGCTAGTCAAGAATAGGAACAAGTCTCAAAACTGCGATATAACACCGCCAACGAGGTGCGCAGTAAATCGTCTGGTATTTACTCAGTCGCATTGAGACATTTGCAGAGTGAATATCGATGAATATATATTGAATGTGAATGTGCAATGAATTACCACATGCCCACGTATGTGATCTTGAGCGTATTATTTTAAATGTTCCATTAGCGTAGAAGAGAGTCAGAAGGATGTTAATTATAACTTTTTTATTTTGTGATATGCTTTAATTATTTTTTCTTGTATTGCTTGATATCTGAGATACCTTGTACCAAGGTAAAGGTATGCCAGAAACTATTGTAATACCATGAATAATGTAGTCTTCAATGTCATATATATATAACAATAATATACACAATTAGTAATAGTATTATGTAATGTAAAAATCCACAATAATAACAACTAAATTTGCTGTGAATCTGTCAAAATGAAATATTCGACTATTAAAGTAAGCTAAAGTGAATTTTTTTACTTAAAATAATGTATCGTATTTGGTGTAATTTTCACCAAAGTATGGCATTAGAAATACTCAAAGTTTCTTCTATATTCTCCTATTTTATATAAGTTTTATTAAGTCAAATATCCGACGGTCATTATTTTAAAAGCTTATCAGTTTGTCTATTGGTAGTTACTAAACGTGTATGTCTTGCGCACCAAGCGCAATATGTATGTGCACCAAATACCAAAGAATTTTTGTGCCCATCTCCAACAGAGGCGGCGACACGGGTGGGCGAGCGCCCATCCTTTTCGCCCGACCAGTCGCTCAACCTCTGATAACACCGCTATATCACATTCGCACATAAAACAATATATTTAACGCCCTCGCCCGCCCTAGATATTTCCTGTCCATTTTTGCCCAACAGCAAAATAATGCTAGCGCCGCTACTGATGTCCAAACGTGTTATTAATTAAGTTCATCAATATATGAAGCAAGAGTCGATAAAACTTTTAAAAAGACAGAGGAAATTGAAATGTTTCTTATTAAATATGTAAAATATGGTTTCTACTATGTAGTGCAAAACTCACATTATTCATGGCTATTTTTCAACTGATTAGTTAGTTAATGAATTTTGGGAATATATTGAGTCTATATTTGGACAGTTTTCGAGAGTACTTTCTAGATATAGCAGTGATTAAAAGTTTTTAAATATACCTCAAAAATTGTTAGTCTGTTTCGCGTACTCCTTACAAGTGCAGCATTAGGTGAAAATATTCCGTGAGGCCAGAACGGACACTTCATTGCAACGGTGAGAGGTAATGGAGCAATGATGTGGCGTAATGTTTGTATTTATTGGGAAAAGCGCATAGCTTGTGTTTATTAGGAAAACATTCACGATATTTTCGATTGGTGAAATAAGATTATTGGGAGATCCTAGGAACATTAGAGTTTCGAGAATAGATTAGATTTTGGATAGCGATCGGAACCGTTATACATTTCTAATTCACAAAAACTTAAGTTCAGGTTAATTCTCTAGATGATTTTTTTTAGTGAGGGAAGATATTATAGGGGAGGTATATCATCAGTTTATTGTATTGCTGTTGTAAAGTAGTACATGGTCTCAGAAACTTGGCCGAGGCCCCCCTAGGACCTGCGTTATATCAGATATTTTGCTACATAATAATATTTTACTATCGAAACTCTCCTTTTTCAACAATGTCAATATGTAAAAGTTTCATAACTCTTATATAAAAGTTTCATAACTATTATGTGGTTGCTTGTTTCAAAATATTTCTGTTTAAAATTTAAAAAATTCTTTTTTAAATACTTGTTTTTTAGATTTATGTATGACAAATTGCATTACTTAATCAACATAGATCCTATTTCTTTATGGTGAAATGTTTAGTACATTTTGAATACTGGTCTATAATGATATGTACTAATTAGAAACTAATGATGATATCATCAATAATTTTTGACATATTTGTGCCAGGTTTTCTCGATAGAAATGTTAATGTTTAACAGAAAACTGAAACTATTGAGAACTATTACTGAATCCGTCGAATAACCTGACTATATGCAACTGTATATTATTTTCAGATTACCAGAGTGACTTCAGAAAAATAGTTAAGTAATGAACTCATATATTCTACTTTATTGACCTCTCCAGCTGCCAAACCTATCTAATAGTCAGTCGAGACCTTGCTAATATTAGATATTTTCTCAATATCAGAGCGTTCTATAATATAGTCATTGATAAGATGTGATAGTAATTATTGACACTTCGTCTTTAGCAGCTAACACGATTTTTTCCTATACCTAAAATAAACATATTCATATATTTTTTGTTGCATTATATCTTATCAGTTATAAATTGATTACCTATCTACGTGCTTATAACCAGATTACTCCAAGTAGTGAACGTCACCAGTCTAAACCATCATCGACACGAACACAAAATGTGAAATATGTGGTATGGAAAATAAAATAAACAGAAATTCATTAAAAATGAGAGTGATTACATGTGCCTTCATCGCTGCACTATTCGTTTCATTTGTGTATAGTGTTGACGTTGGCGGTTTAATAACAGACAGTGTCGAATACATTAATCGTTTTAAAGATAAAGGCGATGTTGACGGTAAGTAATATATTGATTTACGATATACCATTATCATTCCTAGAAAGTATCGATAATATGTTGTTCCTCAGTTAGTTGATATCCACTTATTTTTCAAGTAATAATATAATAAAAAAACTAAATAGAAGTATATTCTTAATGGATAGTGTATTATAATTAAAGAATAGATGATACATAAATTATTATTTTTATAATAATAAATAATTACCTACGCCTACCGCCAAGTAACAATAAAATTTGTGTTACTAAATAATTTAGGAAAAATATCTACTTTTACTTTGTAATATTTTCATAATAAAATAATTAATATATTCACTCATATACCTTGATTATCTTTCTTTATGTTTCTATTTAATTAAGAACTCTAGTCTAATTACGACTAGATTATAGTCAAAATATACCCCATGAAGCTGGCGTAATATTAACATAACATCGGCTGTAACATCATTACTGTAATGAATTTTACACAATTTTTGGAAATTTGTGGACGGATTTCTACACTAAGACTTGATTTAGCACTTTATGTAAAAAGCGAATAGTGAAAGTTTCGAACAGGGAATAGATTTTCGTCATAAGGAAAACTTACATATTTATTTTGCAAAAACGTTACTAAAACATAATTTTTTAGGTGTTATTGTTTCATGTGCAATATTCATACCCTTGGCAGAATACTTGGTTTATTTTATCTAAACTTCTCCCTCTGTCCCAAATTAGTTGTCACATTTGATCATTTCTTTGCTGATTATTGCCAAATACAATTTAATCCAGATAATGCACCTACTAAAAAATTAAATACTCAAAAGAGAAGTTTAAAATCACATCATTCATAAAACTTGTTTGGAAGTTGTAATTACAAGTAGGTTGGTGACAGATTGACAAATCACAAAGTTTTAAAAGTGCACCCGCTGTTACTTTAATTCATTGTGAAAAGTGCCAAAAATGAGAGATTCATCAAGAAGATTTTAATTAAAAAAAGGGAAATGGACAACGTTACCCGAAATGCAGTTCTTAAGATTTTGCTGAAATGCTGTGAAAATGAAAAATTCAAACAAGGTGCTAAGGTTGCTGCTTCAGAGCAATTCATGCTCCATAGACGTATAATTTCTCGGCTATGGAAATACGCAAAAAACTCCAAACTTTCTGGAAGTATATACTATAACATCGATTCATTAAAACCAGGCAAATGTGGAAGAAAAAAGAAAAATTATTCAGAAAATTTAGCAAAACTGAGAAATGCTCCATTGCATAAAATGAGTACCCTGAGAAGTTTGTCATGCGCAATAGCCGTACCAAGAGCTTCGTTACATAGAATGTTAAAAGAAGGTTAAACATTTAAACGTGTTTCATCTGCTGTAAAACCTTTCTTTACTGCTGAAAATAATCTTGAAAGACTTCGCTTTTGTCTTCAGCATTTGGAACCAGACGGCATATTTTCCGATATGAAAGATCACGTTTATATTGACGAAAAATGGTTCTATATTACGAAAACATCGCGTTCTTATTATATTACCGTCGATGAAGAAGACCCTCATCGCGAGTGTAAAAGTAAACGATTCATTACAAAAGTAATGTTCATGGCTGCTGTTGCAAGACGCCGGTGGAATCCTCATGAGAAAAAGTATTTTGATAAAAAATTGGGTGTGTGGCCTTTTGTATATACAGAACCGGCCAAATTCAAAAAATCGACAAAAGGGCACCATTGTTACTAAAGTAGTAGAATATTTCAACAAGGGAGAAATAAAGAACAATGATTATTAAAAAAGTAATGCCTGCCATTCGTGCAAAGTATCCTCGGTCTGCAAATAATGGTCCGATCTATATCCAACAAGACAATGCGAAGCCTCACTTATCCGTTGAATATCCTGGTATGCAAGCAGAGGCAATTAAAGACGGGTGGTATCTAAAACTGAAATGTCAGCCTCCAAATAGTCCCTACCAGAATGTGCTTGATTTAGGATTTTTAACGCAATTCAGTCGTTACAAAATCAGATGGTGACCAAAGACATAGGTGAATTAATAGGTGATGTGGAAACTGCTTTCGATAAATTGGAAAGAGAGAAATTAGACAACATGTTTTTAACTTTGCAAACATGCATGGAAAATATAATGATGTGTTCTTCTAATATTACTTAGTTTGTAGCAGCTTAGAATTACCTTCATATGGTACAAGAATTATTATCCATAATAACGAGTATGAAATCAATATTTTTGTGAAATTAGTTAAAAAATAATAATTGCAGTTTCTATTTATCCGCTTTTGTGTTACTAATTTGTTTTATTTGTAGTTCTTTTCGAAATGTGACAAGTAATTTGGGACAAAATTTAGACACCAAATGTGACAACTAATTTGGGACAGACGGAGTATGAAATAACTATAAGAATAATAGTGCTACATCAAGGATCCGTCTATAATTTCTCCTTTATTTAATAATTGTCAATAATTAATTTTATAATTCCTATAAATAATAATAACAAATTAAAAAATAAAAATTATCAGCCGCAGATACCATCTGCGGCTTTAACTACCAGTTCAATGATTCGATGAATTTTTCATAAGAAACACTCTTCAGTTTATCATTTGAGGCGGGAATTTTCTCTAGTATTTTAAAAATAGACAATGTGCATGTTTTCAATAAGATATCCTAATTTATTGTGTCGTGTGGTTTTTCTAAAGTGTTTTAATATTTTTTTGGATCGTTTAATGCCATTTCTAGTAAGATACAATATATAAATACACAATCAATATGAGTTTCGTAATGGTATGATAATTGCCACAGTCACTCATTTCTTTTATGAAAATAATTTGTATTTTATGGAAATTGGCGAATAAGAAACTGGTAACGCAATGGTTGAAAGATTTTATGAACTCAGTGGATCTTTCAAGTATGTTAGTCATGATAGATTAATATCTTACTGATATAATATCAGCATTCAGGCCCCTTCTTGAAACAGGAAACAATTTGTAACTATCAGTAATAATAAATCTAATCATCTAGAAAGGTATTATTCTGAATGAGCATCCGTAACAATAGGAGTTTCACAAGGCTCAGTTTTAGGCCTTATGTGGTTTTTATTATAACGTTAATGATATTTAGAACCTTTCACCTAATTCTTACTTTACAATAACGTCCTTAATCATTTCACACAAATTGGACCAAACTTAGTATTTAATTGTGATATTTTATTTAAATAATTAAGCCTTAGTACTAGCCTTCTCATAATTATTTAGGCTTATATATTGATTAAATACAACCTTTAAGATTTCATACAACTTAAAAAGATTGTGAAACTGTAATAGTATGTATCAATAACTCTCCTGTATACTAAGTCCCCATAATGTAAAATTCCTTAGCTTAACTGTAGATCAGAATTTAAATGGAAAAGATCATTATAAAAGAAGCAGAATATATTACAAATTAATGCTGTGTTTAACAGGCTAAAAGAATATTTAATAAATAAATGCAGTAATTAATAAATAAATCCATTATCTGAATGTTGTTCTTCTATAGTTGGTAGTAAAGTTCTGTTCCATTCTTTGACTGTTCCTATGTATCCATAACTATAAAAGGAAAATAAATAATTATTATAAAGATATTCCTTTATTTGAAAATTTAAGTTAGAATATATTGATCTAAACATTTAAAATCCTAAGTACCCTAACACTATTTAATAATTCAGTAAAATTGAAAATAATTATGACAGAATGTAAATATATTTCTCAATTATTACTATTACATGAATGACAGAACAGAATGAACAGAATGATATGTATGAATCAGATAAAATTTATATCCAAAATTACTATCTTTTAAAGAGTGTCGTATGTATATTATTGTGTTGAAAAAAAATACGTATTCTAAGCTTTACTGGTTTTATAAATCATATAAATTATAAACTACTGATTGCCGTTTCGGAATAATCCGGGTTTAATTCCCACATCAGTCGTATGGCTGTATTCGTGTGACTGTCCGAATATTAGATGGAAGAGTAGATCTGATCTAAACTTCACCTCCATAAAAATAAGTTCAAGACGCAAAGATAATAACCTTATCATTCCTGCGGAACTTGATTCAATCTCCGAAGCATCGACTCACATAAATTTAGTATGTGAGTCACTGTTAACATTTTAAAATACTATGTTGAATTATGTCTTCCTAGGCGTAAGTACGTAATCCTATATTTCACCCATATTTTAAGGAGGGTACCGATATTACTGGACTCGTTGTTTAATTAGAATCCACACATTCTACATTGAAGATAAATCAAAGCCTGATAGGTTAGAGTAACAACTTTACATTACTTTCTTTTAAGTACTTTAGAGGAGTTTGAGCCATGTATGTAATGTAATTTGGCATTATCTTGTTTGAAGGTAGCTTCTAAAACTGTTGTAAATATTGGAGTAAAATTGGAATTAATAGATGGGATGATAAAGGTGGTGATAAATTGCTAATATTGCGAGGATTGTGCAAAGCAAGATTCTTAATACCATAACTAATATCATCATATATCATTATTCCAACGGTTGTTTGCAGTATGCTCGTTGGTAATCCATCAGTTTTGATTTATTTTATCACGTTTATATCTAACAGTAATTTATTTATCATTTTCACATCACTAACATCTAGAGCATCAGAAAATACTACTTCTTGCCATCCTACATTCTAACACTCTAATTCCTACTCCTACTACTACTCCTACTTTTTTGAAACCTTATCTGATCGTGCAGAAACACGAGAAAGGGGTCGAGGATCGCTTCAGGGTATAATTCAATGCCTGGCGGGGCTATAGCCCGAGGAGTAGTTGTTTCCTAGAGCGATTATGTAATAGCTTTGCTATTCGGGAACTACTTTGATAGCCGCTTGGCGGCTTGGTGGTTGCTTTCTCGATTTCCGACTTATATGTTACCGAATATAGATGAGATTATCAATATTGTATGAATGCGCAGTTGAAGACTTTATAATCTATTGCTATAAGTAATGGTATTATGTATCATCAATTCAGCTGTTGTTTATAATATGCTTGGAATCAATTCACCATTTTTGTTTCCTCTTCCAACGTTTATAATGGCAGTACCTGAATTTATTACAGGAAAGGTTACTTATCATATTTCACGTAATATATTAGTCCTATATTGTGGAATGTTTAGCCCGAATTATAGTAAATGTCTCGGAAGTGTTCCTTCTAATATTGGACTGCCTGTTATATTCATTCACTATTGCATTACATGCATAGAAATAAAAGTATGATCAACACGACATAATTTCTGAAAATGGCAATCCTCCATTTAATTTGCCTAGTAGAGTGCCTGCCTTTTTTGAAATACTTTATACAAATTATATGTATCTCGCGTCTATTGCTAATTCTTACATAATTTCTGCACCACTCTGATGTGACATTTTTCAAAACCTCAAACTCAACTGCATTGCGCTCGAAAGCGTTTAGCATATATGGAGATATTATGCTGAGCGGAAGAGCTCTTGAAGTACTAGTCAATCAGTATCGCAATTTGTTTAATACAGTATCAAAGAAATTACGATACTGATCATTGTTACTTACCGGAATATAAAATATATTTTAAAATTGAACTTATAATTCCAATTTTTTTCATACAGTTCTGATTTTAATGAACTAGTAGTGTGTATTACTACAAGGAATAGATTATGTGGAAATAGTCTGTTGGCTAAATGCATCCTTGCAATATAATATAGCCTAATATTAAAGAATTTCATGTACAATATATGATATAGTACACATATGTGTACATTTCACAGATTAATCTCTGTATTACTATTATTATTTTTTTATATTATTATCTACGTTATTGTTATCATGGTCTCGTTATCATCGTACATTAAAATATATTAGTTTTACAGATTCAGTATGGACTTATGCCTGCGACGAAGGATCGAAATGTGTAAAGACTCGGGCGGTTGAGGGCGAGAGGACAAATTCCTTAGAAACATGTAATATGATCTGCGCGGCATCAGCAATACAACTTTGGCCGAAACCTACGAAAGTGAAACTATCTCAAAGCAATTCCTCCACATTTAATAAAAATCAAGTAATAGTTCATCTAAATGCAACAGATGATGTAAAAGAAGATTTAAAGGTAGCAACAAACATATTTATGAATAACTTACCTAAAGTTGAAGAGTCGTGGTCTGATGATGCCGAAAGTGACAGATTTAATATTTACATAGAAGTTTTAGGAGTTGAAAGGAAAATCAAGATATCCACCAACGAAAATTATAATCTATTTGTGACAAAAAGCGAGAACAGCATTCTCGTCAATATATCATCACAAACTTATTTTGGAGCACGACACGCCTTGGAAACTTTAAGTCAATTAATATGGTTCGATTCAAGAGCGGGAAAGTTAAGAATCGTGCACAACGTTAACATCGAAGATACGCCCAAATTTCCTCACAGAGGTCTCATGGTTGATACAGCTAGGAATTACTTTCCCGTACAACAACTAAAAAAAGTTGTTGATGGAATGGCTGCTACAAAGTTAAATGTATTTCATTTGCATCTCACTGATTCTGTGAGTTTTCCTATAGTACTGCCGAATAATAGGATTTTTGCTAAATATGGATCTTATAGCCCAGAAATGATCTATACGCCGGATGCGATTAAAGGTTTGTATTTTATATTACAATCCATTCATTACAGTTAATTATATTTTTTAGTTCAGAAACTATTTTTTGTAATCTAAATGTCAATAACAGTTATATAAAACAATAATCTTATTTCTGAAAATTATTTACGTTACTATCGTTATATATAGACTGCCTCAGTTAGAACTATAGGATTAGAATTTTTGTTCAGTCAAAGGTATATGTCAAAGGTAAAGGTCAGTATTTAACGACTGCCATCTACAAACTATACGGCGTATGCTGCCGATTAACAATTCGGATTTTAAAAAAAGATCTACATCTGTCAGCATATAAATATTAGTTGACACAACAATTAAAAGTTACAGACAAAATTTACATCGTCGCACATTCGTTAACTGGGGGTTAGGAAAGAAAGACTGCGATGCTGGTTCTTGCAACAAAAGTTTGTTCAGCGATGAATCACATTTCCATTTTAACGAATAATAATAATTATTATTATATTATATAGGTTTGGGCCTCATTAGCCACTGATCGCATGGGTAGTCCCTTGGTGATCCCCTCTTATCCGGGCCATTATCCAAAAGTGCTATCCCATAAAAGGAGTAATTTAGCCACTCCCCAGCCTTAAGCAATGCGGGGCAGGTGTAAAGAAGATGAATCGAGGTTCCCTCGTCTTCTTTACAGTATCTGCAGGCCGGGCTGCCTCAGCTTGTGCTTATATGCATTCAAGCTACTATGGTGGCCCGTAATGATTCCCACCAGGGTTCTGGCTTTCTGCCTGTTCAATTTAATGCAATTTTGGGCCTACTTCTCAATCTCTGAGTATTGGATGAAGAGTTTTGTTATTCGACAACCCGTTACTCCTCTCCATCCTTTATTGTGCTAGTCTATTGCCCAGCCATTGATGCGGTCTCTGATCAGATTCCGACTTATTCATACTGCAGGTTCTGCTTCATAGAGGTTTTCGCTGGTCCCTAGTCTGGCAAGATTATCTGCAATTAGATTTCCCTTAATGCCATTATGCCCAGGTATCCATAAGAGTTCCACCGGTCCCTTTCCTACCATGTGGTTCAATGCTTCATAGCAATTATAGACCAGCTTCGACATTGTCGTTGCTGAATTCAGGGTTTCCAACGCCGCTCTGCTATCCGAGCAAATACATACCTTCTCCTGGGTCCGATTTTAGTCGGCCCCCAGAACACCGTATGCAATTCCAACTAGCTCGGCCTGGAGTGCGGTAGTGTATTTGCCCAAAGGGAAGGTTTTACCTATCCCGTTGCGTCGCCTATACACCCCCGCACCCGCTCTGTTCCCACTCTTGGCTCCATCCGTGTACCAGATGTCTCCATTGAGTGGAAATCCAGCTCGACCCTCCATCCAGTCGGTCTTACTGGTGAAGGTGATCTTATATTTCTTGTCAAACAGGAAGTGGACACCTGTACTGTCAGAGGGCATCCATAGGAGTCCCTCCTCAGCTTTAACGAATACGTCAGCAAACAAAATTGTCGAATTTGGGGTATTGAAAATGTACATGCTCTTCACCAAAAAGAAATGCATCCACAAATATGCACGGTCTGGTGCGAATTTTAGAGTGGTGGAGTAATTGGACCATACTTTTTTGAAAATCAGGCTGGCAATGGTATTACAATAAGTGGGCTTTCAGACCAAAGATGCATGCCACGTGCGACTTGCTACCTGGAAGCAGGAAGCATGCTCCTTGTTTTAAAACGTATTACTCGGTCAATTTAGCTCAAAAAATAGGGGTAAGTTTACAAAAATTCGCATAGAGCTGAAAATTGATACGAATGTTTGGAACACCATTATAAATGAAATATGAAAAGTCCCCATCGATCCCACATCTGGAAAAAAATTTATTCAAAGTCAAAGTTCACAAATATGGGTTTTTTGCATTTTTCAGCCAAACGGTAAGTTTAATCATAATCATAAAATACAAAAAGTGTAGATCATGCAATTATCTATAAATATTGTTCTTACACTTCTTTTCCTAAGAATCACCATTTCTGAGATATAGCGATTCAAATAGTTAAAAAGTTGTATTGTCCATAATGTGCACACGTTTTCACGCCACCTGTGAGGTAGTGTGCTTGGGGCGTTTTTTTAACGTGGTTTTCCCGGTAGGCCTATTCCACGATCTATTGTAGTCCTTTTTAATTAAATAATATTGTATTAAATAAAAAATGGTACTATTGGAAATTATGAACGCGGTGTGAATTATAAGTAATTGGGAAAAACTATTCGTCGGATTGATAATTATCTAATGCAACTTCAAGTGTAATGTCTTCTTCGTCTTTTTCTTCACCTCTTGCTTTTTCTTTTTATTCTTCTTTTTCCTCCTGTTGGATACAAGTAAATTGCTCTAACAGCTATGCATCAGATGTCTCCTCGCTGATATCGTAAGAATCCTCTTCTGATGGCGATTCAACATTAGAGCACGACTGGCCTTGAATACTCGTACATGCTAATGAACAAAACAATCCAACTTTTTTGCAGCCGCATTTAGCACTACATCCCTTTTAGCAATTACAAAAAATTGTATTGAGGAGTTTTTCCGGTGCAGGTGGGAGTAAAGTCTGGATTGGTTCCAATGTATTGTCAATTAACTTCCAACCCCAGACTTCTGGGTCCAGTTCATTACCAAGCCACACTTGAACTTGATAATATACCCAAAGTAGATATCGATGAGCAGACGAAGAGGTTGGGAAAGACAAACTAATTGCACTCGTTTATTGTTACGAGTATTTTTTACAAAAGATAAGTATCGAAACTTATCTAAGCAGGTCATTTTTTTTTTTTTTTTGGAGCTCCATATACAGAAAGAAGGAAGTGAATTCCGTTGGTGATTACAGCTTGTGGAGTAGAGTTACTGTCTTTAAAAACTTTAGCACAATTAACTAAATCTTTTTTTTTCACACAATTTATAAACTGTTGTTTTACCCCTCCTGAAAATTGCTAATGTCGTATCGCAACCAGTTATTGCGTGTAGAAATAGTATGTGATTTTGGCATTTTGAAAAAGCAGATAAACTTTTGGATGAATATATTTCCGATTGCCGTTGAGCCTTCGCAGGTTTTAAGATATAAATAATTTTCTCGGTTGGAGTTCGAGCAGTAAGTAATACCAATAAATCAACATCTTCACCAACAACAATAGATGTATTTGTTGTGTTGAATTGTTCTATTGCTGTTTCAATTATCAGGACATCAGCATCATTATCAGCTTGTTTGACAACAATATTTTCAGTGGTAAATTTTTCTTTCAACATTGAAATGAACCGAGACTTGTTGTGAGTATTAGTAAGAAATTTTTGTTGGCTTGTGATAACTGTCATAAATTGATCAAGAATTACATCAGAAGATGAAGATGTTATTGTAGTTCGACGACGTTGTTCTGCGGCTTTAATATTTTTCTTGCAATCTGTACAATTTGTACGTATAAGTTACACAGACTAATATTTTTACTTGTGTTACGGGCCCAGTGATGTATATAGGCGGCGTACTCGTACATATTATGGAGAACACGACTTTTTAACTTTTTGAACCGCTATATCTCAGAAATTGTGACTCTTAGAAAAAAAAGTGTAAGAACAATCTTTATAGATAATTGTATGATCTACAATTTTTGTTTCATCTATTTTTATGATAAAACTTACCGTTTGGCTAAAAAATGCAAAAAGCCCATATTTGCGAACTTCAATGGGGACTTTTCACATTTCAGTTATAATGGTGTTCCAAATATTCGTACCAATTTTCAGCTCTATGCGAATTTTTGTAACCTTAAATGTCTATTTTGACCGGGCTAGTGTAGTAACAAACGAATAGTTTCATACCAAAGTCGCGTGGCATGGATGCGACGTGGCATCGTGCGACTTGCTACTTGATTAATAGAGCATGTCGTATATTTTATTACTTTGCCACGCGTGTTGGTGCCGTGCACATTGTCGTGGAGCAGTTTAGTGTCACAATATCTACCAATAAGTGTCTACCGGATGATGAACAATTTAACATTTCGTTTGTGCAAGCTGTCGAAAAGTACCCGTGCCTTTATGACCACACCCTTAAGGCATACAGCTACAGAAGTAAGCATTTCCTGAACTCAGTCAGGAAATTTGCCTAGCACCGAAGATGAAATGGTTGAAAACGATTACTCCAGTGTGGAAGAGGAAGAAGAGGAGTCCAGGCCTGCTGATTCTGGGGGGCACACACCTGACCATTCACCTCAAACAGATCTAGATCATATTAAGTCTTCACGTACGTCATCTTTATCGAGTAGATCTTCAAAAAAAAAAAAGAAAAGCAAAACCTTCAGTCGATGAAATAGAGAGTGCTGTCGTTAGTTACCTTTCTCAACGAAATGCGCGAACAAAAGCGGCAATTTAAGATACTGGTACTACAGATGCTAGAAAGTAAAGGGTGGTCCAACTATAAGCACGATGTTAATTGTGAGTCACACCTTAACGTCAAGTTTTTGCCCAACTTAATTTGACATTTCTTTGTTTCAGTGTTTGACAAATTCAACCATGGAGAGGTACACAATTGAGCAGCGCGTTAAGATTGTTGAAGTCTTTTACGAAAATGGGCGTTCAAATCAAAATGCATTTCGTGCACTTCGTGACTTTTTTGGTCAGCATAATCGACCAAATGTGTCCACAATCGGGAGAATTGTGCGCAAATTTCAGCAAACCGGGTCTCTAGGAAATGTGAAAACACCTGTGCATGCTCGCCCAGTACGTTCTGCGGAAAACATTGCTGTTGTTCGCGATAGTGTAGCAGAAGAGCCATCAACCTCGACTCGTCGTCGTGCCCAACAATTCACTGATACGAATCTCAAACATCTCACGAACATCACTGATACGAATTTTGAATAAAGATTTGAATTTACACGCTTACAAGGTTCATTTGACTCAAGAGCTGAAGCTTACTGACCATTTCAAGCGTCGTCAATACGCCGAATGGTTGGTTGAACAGATAGAAGTGAATGGTGACTTTACAAAGAAAATCATCTTCAGCGACGAGGCACACTTTCACCTTAGTGGATTCGTTAACAAGCAGAATTGCCGCATTTGGGCAAATGAGAATCCACAAGTGATTGTTGAAAAGCCGATGCATTCACAAAGAGTGACTGTTTGATGCGGTTTATGAGCTGGCGGCGTCATCGGGCCGTACTTCTTCGAAAATGAGGTCGGGCAAGCAGTTACCGTGAATGGTGTTCGCTATCGCGAGATGATAACGGACTTCTTGTGGCCAGAAATTGAGGATATGGACCTGGACGATATGTGGTTCCAACAGGATGGTGCCATTTGCCACACAGCCAACGAAACAATGGCACTTTTGCGCGAGAAATTCAATGGCCGTGTTATCTCACGTCGTGGCGATGTTAATTGGCCGCCACGATCATGTGATTTGACACCGTTGGACTTCTTTCTTTGGGGATATTTAAAAGAAAAAATGTACGTCAATAAGCCAAGAACAATTCAAGAGCTAAGGGATGAGATAATTCGGCACATTAACGACATTGAACTTCAATTATGTCTCAGAGTCATTGAAAATATGGACCATCGGATAGAGGTATGCCATCGAAGCCGTGGCGAGAATTTTGCCGATATTTCGTTTCACACATAATTGTCATAGATCCTTCTATCATATTAAAAAATATTAAGATAGTTCTCTGAAAACTTTTTGTTTTATTTACAATTAACATTGTGCGTTTTGGTTGGAGCACCTTTTATAATGCAAGAAACCAATACATCAGCGGATTCTTCTTGTTTGTTCAATGACAGGCCAGCCAATAATTTTTCGACCCATTCTACTGACACTGCAGCAACAACCACAGAGCATGTATATAATATTCATACTGGCGGCTTCATGCTAGATCCTTCTAGAGGAGTGCTCACCAGCGACAGTACTTATAACTCATTATTAGCCTAATTATATGCCTATTTGCAAAAATTAAACGATTTCCTTTTTAAGCGCCTAAATAAACCAGTATTTGACCTCGATTTGACTACCTCTTTTTAATTTCTTTTTTATTCTTATGCATTTATTTACCGTAAAAATATTAGCAGCCTTTACTTCACAGTAACAGCTCTACGTTAATTTGAATCCTGTAACTGCATTGATGGTTTCATTAATTCAACAAGCTTGTTGAATGTTTCTCTTTCCATCCCATAGAAGTTGTGGAATTTCTGAGGATACATTTATAGCTGCCGGGAGACAACAAATGCACTGTGTGTATTAGCATTGTCTCGAAAGTGTGGACGAACATGGGTTCATTCATACTTTCCCTCCTAATAAACCTCCTTCTTATTTTTCTTTCTCCTCATTCCAATAGCCACAGCAATTAACACGATATCGTCTTCTTCCGACGATATTTTAAGAATACAACTTCAACTGAGCCCAAACGATTGCTAGGATTTTCAATGATTTAGATTTGAACATGTGGCTTCAGTAAGACGGTGCAACGTATTATACAGCACGTGCAACCATAATTCTGTTCCGTTTTATTTTTGCGTAGTTATTAGTTATTTTCGTTTTTGATTATGTTTACTTAATAATGTTTAATAATCTTGAATAGCATGATATGCTACTCATTTTTGGAGAGGCTAACAAGAATTCACAAGAATCACAATGTATAAAAGAACTGAATAGAAGAACTTTTGAAAACACAAATAATACCTCAACGGGTTATAATACCACAGTGTTCGACTTCATTTTACAATTCGAGATCCACAATGATAAATTCCGATGAATTTTGAAGAACAGGTCCTAAATATAATCCTCAAAAGATTTATTACCCTGTTTAAATATCTGTAGATAGTTCCGTACAGAATGCAATTAATCCACATTTTATTGCAAGTATTTTCCTGGAGTAGGTTTGAACCTTTGGTGTGAAGATAACACTAACTGAGTTTTCCACAAAACACCAAAATACTATACACTACACTCGACGCGCGTTTCGCCGACAAAGTTGGCATCTGGCTGGTGGCAAGATGATTAAAGCTAGTTTTAATAATTTCCAGATGATGCCAACTTTGTCGGCGAAACGCGCGTCGAGTGTAGTGTATAGTGTTTTGATGTTTTGTGGAAAACTCAGTTAGTGTTTGCAAGTATTTTGGCAACCAACGAAGAGATTTAACTTAGTTATACACATAACTGGGCATAATAAAATCCACATATAGTACACTAGAATCACTTTTGATATCACTTATTCAGGTTCGAACTAGGGTACTTGGTGACACCTGATATATTGCCAGAAAGATCGACGGAAGACGTTTACTTAAACCTGGAAAATACTAGGCCGGAATTATTTGAGAAAATCTCTTTACCCATACTGGATAATATATAGTTTTTACATGATGATCCTTTAGATCACGGGTGTAACTAGTTAAATAGCAAAGTCCACAACTAGTGGAATGGAATAAATCGGTTTCTTCCCCATATTTGGTCGGCACGGCCCTAAGATTTAGGTTAGGTTAGGTTAGGTTAGGTTAGGCTTAGTTTAGTGGAGAGGGCTACGAAGCCTTGCAATACTCAGACTACCACCTATTGTATCTCCCTATAAGGTAGCGCTGGAGATCGATATATCATGGATCTGTAGCACTCGCCATTGACGGTTATGGAAATGCCAGACTCGTTTTGGAAGAAGTACGGACCGATGGTTCCGCCAGACCAAAATCCACAACAAACAGTGAGTTTCTCAGGACGCATTTGGTGCTGGTGTATCTCATGTGGATTGGTATCGTCCTAAATCCGACAATTTTGCTTGTTCACATGTTGTTGATAATTTGGGACAACTTCCAACTGCTCCAGAGCCCAATCAGCGAACACACTGTATACGTTGTATATGGTCATTTACCTTAAGTTCCTTCGTAAGTTGGATTTTATATGGGTGCAGACGCAAGCTCAATCGCAATATTCAGAAGTTGCAGAAGTACCAAGTTTTTGTGAACGACGAGAAATTGACTGCCTCAGGCTTTCAAGTACATTCTCACGCACAGCAGCGACATTTTCAGCAGCGACATTGGGTTTTGATAACGTACGAGTATTGGCTAACTATTTATCAAACTGGTTAACTTAAATTTGGCCACCAAACGTCAAATAGTTGACTCTGTGAGACGATTGTGGCGAGGATACAAATCACGTAATGCGCGGAATAATTCTCGAACGGAGCACTAAATTTGAAAATAATATTTCATGATTTTCACACGTTATCGAACTCTATAATCTTCCATGGTGATTTGCCATATACTACTGAACAATCCAAAATAACTTTAACAGGTGCTGTTTTAGCAACATGGCCGCTATAACCTAACAAATTTCGAGTGTCGCTGTTAAAAGACCCTTTATATTGCTATTACCATATTGTACCATGGTATATATTATTCAAAATTTTGTATGAATAAAATTAACTGTGTTACTTAAGACTATAATTTACTTCTTTGAATTTTTAATATGTTCCACTTTTTATTGCAGATTTAATAGAATACTGCAGAATTAGAGGGATAAGAGTCATAATGGAAATCGATACACCAAGCCATGTAAACGAAGGTTGGACTCAAAGGGCGGAAAACTTGGTTGTTTGCGGGGAGGACGATGTTTTTAATGGCCATTTGAACCCGGAAAATAACGAAACGTTACAAGTGCTAGAAAGCGTGTACAGAGATTTGATAGAATTAGGCACAGACAGTGATACTTTCCACATTGGTGGCGATGAAGTGAACTTAACTTGTTGGGCAGACGTAATACCGAAGGCAAGAGTAGGCGATATGCATTTGTACTGGGCCAATTTTACCAACAAAATATTTGATACTGTTAAATCTGCTAATAACGATGTACTCCCTAAACATATTGTACTTTGGTCAAGTCCTTTAACCGATTCTTACATCGACAATTTGAAGTACAAAGATAACGTAGTCATACAATATTGGTACGGATCAGTTTACAACATGCTAAGAAGTGGCCACAAGGTAATATTTTCGACAGTAGGTCGCTGGTATTTAGACTGCGGGTTTGGATCCTGGAGGCCAAGTCAAACCAGCGGCGTCTGCGATCCATATACGCCTTGGCAAACATTCTATAAATACCGCCCATGGGAGGAAAATTTCTCCTTCGCTCAACAATTTTTGGGAGGCGAAGCATGTCTGTGGTCCGAGCAAGTCTCGGTTGATTCTTTGGAAACCAGAATATGGCCTAGAGCTGCAGCATTTGCTGAAAGACTGTGGAGTGATCCCGGAAATTTTGACAGTGACGATGTTTCTACAAGACTTGACGTTCATAACCAGAGACTGAGAAGAAGGGGTATAAAGACTGCAGCTATATGGCCAAGATGGTGTTCCCAGAATCCTGGAAAATGTTAATATTACTTTTTTTAATTGTTATTAGCCTAATTTATTTATATAATATTAAAATTATTGATTGAAGACTACACGATATACATATTTTGTTTGAAAAATTTGACGGGACTGTTGTCTGTGATCAACATGTGATACCATACTTTATATATATATATATATATATATATATATATATATATATATATATATATATATATATATATATATATATATATATATATATAACTCAAAGCAAATGAAATAAAGTGTGCTAGAATTAATTATGAAACCAATCATGGATTGTTGTCAGTAATAACACTAGTAAATTTAAGTTATGACTCAGAACATTGTGTTCTGAATTTTATGAGTATTTTCTTAGTAATTATACATTAAATAGCCTTTAAGTAATAACTTTATAAAACTTATGGTAGGGTGGACATGGAGAGTGTGGGGTGTGTCCTATCCACCTCAAAATCAATAGGTGTATTCTGGGAGACGTTCTTAATCAGAATCAGTCGAAATCCAATCGATCCGACACGATTTAACTGAGTGATCGTGCTAACAAAAACAAATTCTCAGTACACCATTTTACTTTCTCATGACCCATTTACATGATAGTGTGTTCTATCGACCTTAAAATCAATTGGTGTCGTCTGGGAGATGTTCCCAATCAGAATCAGTCAAAACCCGAACTAAAACTAAAAAAAAAGAAAATGTTTTTTAAAAAATTGTTGCTGTGTATCATCGTTGTCATCGGAATTTATTCTTGTTAGCACGATAACTCAACTAAATCGTGTCGGATCGATCGGATTTTGACTGATTCTCATTGGGGACGTCTCCCAGACGAAACCTATTGATTTTGAGGTGGATAGAACCAACAACACCTCTACATAAGGACAAAGCGCTCACAAAATTTTAGCTCGTGACGTCATGAATGTAGGCCTTTCCGATATGGAGCGAAGATGTAGGAAGCTAGCTTACGGATGGCATAAACACGATCGAGACATTAGTGACATCACAGATGTTTGCAACGTTGCCAGACTACTACGATACTAGCGAATATTAGGATTCCAGTATATAAAGGATGTATCTCTTTCTCTTAAATCACCATTTTCTTCTTCAATATCGTTAAACACATATTTCCATAAGATGTTCTTTCCTCTTTTTTTAATGTGGTATTTCGTAATGTATTTATTTAATTATCAAATACTACTACCTTGTTCGACTTCCCTAACAAAAATACTTTCCTTACGGAGCCGACAACAGCGCTCATCTGGTACGCTAATCTCTAACCATAAAAGTTGCTATAATTAGCTTTATTTCTTGTATTTTTCTGAAATCAGAACTATTTATGTGCTTTTAAGTGCGTGAAACTTGTACCTAATATTTCGTTGTATATTTAGGTATACAATTTATATTGTTAGGCGTATTTTTAAATACGTAAAACCATATATTTCGGACTTATAAGCTGTTGCTTTTTTGGCGGACCATCGGTTTGTTTACAGCACAGTTTATAAGTTTTTGTTCGTGTTTAATTGTATGTTTTTCTCTTGGTTTCGGCTAGTTTTGTGGTAACTGATACTTAGTGAAATTATGCCTCAAAAGTGTTGTGTTCCCCGCTGTAACGGAAACTATAAAAATGGGCCTAAAGTTCATGTTTTCGGTTTTTCAAAGGACGTAAGTTTACGACAAAAATGGCTAAAAGCGATACCTCGAGATAACTTTCAGCCCACAAACAACACGAGAGTATGTGAAGCTCATTTTCCTGAAGGTAGTATAACAAAAAGTACAACAGTTCAAGACTCAAAAACTGGTAAGATTTTTACAATAGATTTACTAAAACCACGGCTAAAAGAAGACTGTATACCATCTATTTTTTAAATTGCCCCATTTATTTATCAAAATATGTCAAAATACGGCCAAGTAAAGATGAAAAGCTCAAAAATATTGATGAGTTAAATTTGTCAAAAGCCCTTGAAATAAGCAAAATTGAGTTTGAGAAGCACGAAAAAAACATACATTTTGACAATTTTGATGAATTTATAGTAAAATTTTTTACATTTAAACTACCAAAAGACTGGTTTTCTGCCCAAAGTTTGTCTCAAGAAGGTGAGAGATTAACTATTTTTAAAATTGAATATACACCTGGCCCATGCATTAATTGGGCGATTGTTATTAATTATAACCTGAATATTGAAACTTTTTTGTATAGCGAGTCAGTTTGTATTTCAACATAAAAATTTAAAACGCCGTTATAGTTATATGGGACAGAGAAGAGACTTAGAATTCAATCTATATTAACACTTCAGTCTCGCAGTTTTGGCCCTATTAATGTTAATAAGTTCTATGAGCTACCTGATTATGACCCAGATGAAAATTGCTCTCAACAAGACTTTTCTCAAATTAAAACGTTATTGTCTCAAATTTTAATAAGTGATGATCACTTTCACGATATCAACGATGTATTGCCGTTAATTACATATTTAGGTGGTTATTGTTGCTATATTACGTTAAAAAAATTAAAATGTACCAGCTGTAAACAAAAATTAGTATATGACGAGCAATTTATTGTTGAGGACAATTTTGATCTCATTAATAAATTAAATCGTGGAGGACTTTTATATCCCCAAGGACAAGTTATAAATGTTGTATCTGTGACTTATATAATCTTCAATAAATTAATAAATGAATTTTAAGACACATTTCTAGAAATCTATAATAAAAGATCGTTCATGGTACATTTAATTTTGGAATATTGTATTGAACAGAAACATGTCTCACATTTCGATGGATGCGCTAATCATAATGGAAAAGACATTTTAAAAATTATTCTCAAAAGTATTTCCAATACCCTGTTAAAAAATTATTGCGCTAAAAATAGCGACCATTTAAAAAAAGGAAAAAAAAAAGAAAACTCGATACATTAACGAAGTAGGCCATATACCTACCTATACATGCATAAATATTTTTTATAACTAAACGTATATAATTTGGGACCTATTTCTTTAAAAGTTTAATTAATGTATTTTATGGCTTGTGTTCTATAATATATTCTTTATACCTAAACTCTCACCTCAACACTAAGTTATGCACGATGTTAGGTAGGTAAATGAAATTTGAAATTGCATAACATGAACATGCATACCTATATTATACCTACTAAGAAATAATAATTAAGAGAAGGTGTGGAATAGTTCAGTATATGTATTTATGTGTAATAACCTCTTTTCAGTAGTGTGAAAAATGTTTATTATACATAAATACATATCCTGAATTTTGGCGCAGGTGTAGGGGAGTTGGGAGCCTGCATTTAATACTACACCTAGTATTAAACCAAAACTCAAACATAATTTTTGGGATTTGTCAAGAAGCCTGTCATATAACTAGCGTTCTTTAAAATAAGTTAACTATTGATCGATTTTTAACTTATTCTGATTGGGGACGTCTCCCAGATGACACCTATTAATTTTGAGGTGGATAGAACACACTCTACCATTTACATGGGTCATGAGAAAGTACAACGGTGGACTATTTGAGAATTTTTTTCGTTACCACGATGACTCAACTAAATCGTGTCGGATCGATCGGGTTTTGACTGACTCTGATTGGGAACGTCTCTGAGACGACACCTATTGATTTTGAGGTGGATGGAATACACTCTACCATGTACATGGGTCATGAGAAAGTACAATGGTGGAGTATTCGAGAACTTTTTTTCGTTAGCACGATAATTCAACTAAATTGTGTCGGATCAATCGGGTTTTGACTGATTCTGATTGGGAACATCCCTGAGACGACACCTATTGATTTTAAGGTGGATCGAATACACTCTACCATGTACATGGGTCATGAGAAAGTACAATGGTGGAGTATTTGAGAACTTTTTTTCGTTAGCACGATAATTCAACTAAACTGTGTCGGATCAATCGGGTTTTGACTGATTCTGATTGGGAACGTCTCTGAGACGACACCCATTGATTTCGAGGTGGATAGGACAGACTCTACCATGTACATGGGGCATGAGAAGGTACAATGGTGGACTATTTGAGAAATTTTTTGTTAGCACGATAACTCAACTAAATCGTGTCGGAACGATCGGGTTTTGACTAATTCTGATTGGGGACATCTCCCAGATGACACCTATTGATTTTGAGGTGCATGGAACATACTCTACCATGTACATGGGTCATGAGAAAGTATAATGGTGGACTATTTGGTAATTTTCGACCGATCGGGTTTCGACTGATTCTGATCAAGACTCAAGATAAAATATTTACTTATTTTATATAGTGTAGCTCCCTAATTAATTTTCGTAAAGTACTATCATGTGAATTAACATTTTGTAATTATTTCATTATTTAATAAAATAGATATAAATTAAAAGTTGTTATCCCTTATAAAAAAAAATGGTTGACTAAGAATCAATTAACAGTTATATTCCCATATCTGAAAAGCAATTTTTGTGTATGATTTCTTTAATATAGGTACGTTGCCATTGTCCGTATCTACTTGTTCCCTTCGTTCGGTAATAATAGGTTCTCGTGTGATGTATCGAGAGCATTTATGATGTTTGGATATTCACCACACACGGAGATGAAGTGTTACTTTTGATGCTCTCGACAGATCGGCGCGTACTTGAGGTTTGCGGAAACGGGAAAGACCCGCATTGTGTATTTGAATAGTTGGGTATTCCCGTGAGACCTAAATTTTATCCTGTATAAAGATTGTAACAGGCAGTATTATCAAAATGTCCATGTGTAGAAACATTGTGCCCAAAATTGTATGTCAAATATTTTGTAATGTCGGTATTCTAGATAGTTATGGACAGTGTGGCGATAATATAAATATTTAGATATAAAATAAAAAAATTGAATTATTTAAATAAACGACTATGTGCATAATTTTGTTGTTAGATTTTTTGAAAAACTCAATCTTGAAAGATGTGGATGTATAGTTTATTTCATCGCTATTTGCCAAATAAAAAATCTCAAAACATACCGTGGATTATTCTTATGGCTAGGCTTAGGTAAACTGTTCCGTTTATCGGCAAGATAATTTGTCAAATAAGTTCTTTATTTGACAAATAGCGGTGAAATGAATAGTATAAATTAGTTTTTAAGATTTTGTGTTTGAGTTTTGACGACACCATAGTATATATTTTAAACTACAACCACCTGCTGTTTACAAAAACGAATTCCATAAAATTTAGTTTTTCCCTTATGACGGAATATCCCATAGTAGGGACTGCTTATTTATTGGTAATAAGATAAAAATAAACTTAAACTTAAAAATAACTTAAAATATCAAAATTCACTTACATTAAAAAATAAAAATGTTTTGTTACTACAGAGTATAAATGTTATCTCCCACCATATACTAATTTTATTTTTAAAATTAAAGATATAAATAAAATTAGTTTGTGGCCGAAATATGAATTTTGTTAATGAGCAAAAACCATTTTTTGGCCATTAAGAAAACAACTAAAAATGAAAACTGCTGAAAAGATATGAGATCAGTAAACTGATAATTTATTGTGTTATCGTTACTGTCAAGTTTGCCATTTTGTCAGGCTGTGTTTTCAAAGAAGTGTGTCAGTTGTTTAATAAACATTCTGATTCATCACATATCTCAAGATCACTAAATAGAGTAATTCAAACACTTTCAGAAACTGGTACTGTAAAAGATTTACCTCGGCCGACAAGGCAGCCTCAAGTCAGTAAAAGCACTAAATGAAGTGTATTGCTTGAAGTTCGAGATAATTATCAATTTTTTTCTGTCAGAAAATAAGTTTAAGGGGTATTTTAGCCTAGAGGCCGTCTAGAGGCCTTTTTCTTTGCGAGAAGGGAAATCCTACATGGACACTAGGTACTTATCAAATATGAGGGTATCTTTTTTTCTTTAAGGCTATTTATTATCCTCTTCCAACTGGCTGAATTAAAAGCATTTCTGACATCTATGGTTATGAATACACCCCACGTCGCGTCGTAAAACCGGTTCTACTATTCTGTAGGGAATTTTTGACCGCATCAATGGTAGATCTTCCTTTTTATAAACCGAATTGTCTTTCTGACAACTTGCCGGTTTCCTCCAGTACCTCAGTTAACCTATCTCTGATCAATATCTCATATAGTTTGGCCGTGGTATTTATTAAGGAGATTGGTCTATACGTCAGTGTCACTGCAGGGTCTTTTTGGGTTTAGGTATAAGAATAACCTTTGCCTCTTTCCACTCTTTTGGAAAACTTTGTTTCATGAGGAGTTCATTCAACATCCCCATGATTTGTTCTGGTACCACTTCCCATGCTGCTTTTACACATTCCGCCGGGATGCCATCCATTCCCGGGGCTTTTTTTTGCCTTTTTTGGCTTTTCTATGGCAGTTCTTACTTCTTCTACTGTAAAAGGCTGAGGGGCTTCCGTCAGGATTTCTTCTTCCCAGGTATCGCGTCTCTGAGGGAAAAAACTTTTTGCTATTTCTATCTTTTTTTCAGTATTTATGTCATGACTCGGCATCATTCATTTGAACTCTTTCATTACAAGTTTATATCCCTGTCTCCACATATCTTGGTCAAGCTTATAACATAACTCTCTCCAATGTTTTTTCTTCAATTTGTTAATGAGGCTTCTCAATGCTGTACATCTTGTCCTCTCCCTGTCAATGTCCTCATTCCACCAGTATGGTACCGTAGCGCTACGGTGTCCAACCCTGATGGTAGATTCCTTGTGAGCCCTTTTAGAGATGGCAGTACAAGCAGTGGGAGACCATATCTCACCGTCTCCCCGTGCTCGCTTTCCCCCCCCTCTGTCAGGGACTCTTTGAATTTTTGGAGGTCAAGTCTCCTGATTAGCTTATTTTCCATTCTTTTTACTCCTTGCAATTTTACCTCAAAAGAGATATATTTATGGTCGCTCAGGGTTTCCTCTGGGTTTACCTTCCATTTCTTCACCTCACTGGCCACTCCCTGTATTGACGCTGTTATATCAATATAGGAGGAGCCATTGTGTCTCACACATGTGGGTGTATTGCCTGTGTTATGTATCACATAGTTTTTCATATGGATCCATTCTCCCAGTATCCTCCCTCTTTCTGTCTCTACAGGATATCCCCATTCTGCAGCTTTTGCATTGAAATCCCCCAATAGGAGGACTTCTGTGTCAATATATCTTATTTCATTAAATATTTCTTCTAATTTAAATTGAAAAGCCTCCATAGGTATGTTTGGGGAGATATATACCCCCACCAAGGTCAGACCTTTAAACTTTTGACTAACAAAACCCTGTCTAGGTCTCACTTCTTCAACTTTTAAATTTTTACTATAAATCATGACAGCCACGTCGCCTTTTTCGTTTAGTCTAGAGGCCTAAATTTGGGGTGTTTTTCTCGGGCTTGATAAAAAAATAAAAAATACTTACTATCCATTTTTTTTACAAATATTTATTTATATTTTAGGAATATAAAAAAAAACTAAAAAAAAATAAGAAATTGAACCAGTTGAGATGGTAAAGGCGGGGATAAAAAGAGGGAGTAAGCTGGTTGACATTATTGTCACCCTTCCGTTAATCTGAAATAAAATTTAAATGCAGATTCTTAATTAGCAAGAATTTCGTTATCACTGGTAACAAAGAAGAGCTTTTTTTTTGTAAAATGGCAACTATTTGAAAAAAGTTGTCCACTTTTTTCGAAGTTTTGAATTTTTTTAAAATAGTAAAAAAATATTTTGATACCAACATATTTTTGTCTAGGTATGATAGAGTCATTAGCAGAAGGTCCGTGCCAAATTTGAAGTTAATTGATTGGATAGAATTTGAGATATGTCAACCAGGTCGAAAAAAGTAGTTTTGAGAAAAACGCGTTTAAAGTTTTGAACAAAAATTTAAAGTAGCCGACGCGGCGCTTCTTGTGCCTTCTTCAAATCGACTATTTTCTGAAGCTCGATCAGTTTTATCTTTCTTAGATGCAGAATAAATTAGCTAATAGCTATAACTCCATAATAGCTATAACTCCGGAAATAGCTCCGGAACTATTTTGAATTTTCAAATTCCTTTAGAGGACATACTCTTAAAAGTTTAAACTTTAAGAATATGCAAAAGACATCGAGTTTTCAAAACTGTAGACTAGAATACGCCCTTAAATAATTATGTCGATAATTTTATGACCACTTAAGAAATAAAGCACTATAGAAAAATAATGCTCTCTCTTTCCACCCCAATCATACAAGTACAGTGATGATTTAGAAGTTTACGAAGATGCCATTTTGTATTGTGAAGAGAATTGTTGTTTTTTTTTTGACGAATTTGATTTGTTTCCTTGAACGGAAAGGTACATTATCTTAACTGAAAATATTTTAAGAGAATTTTCAACACAAGATGATGTTCCCCACGTCCTGATTTCGATAGAACTAACTTTCCTTTATTTGGGTGTTGATTGTCAGTAACTTCTTAGCAATACTTTCCCTGAAAGGTACACGCGGAGACGAGGACTGACTAAATGGCCATCAAGTTCACTTGATTTAACACCCTTGATTGTGTCTAATATCTCGATTATCTACTTGACCTCTAGTTACTAATTTAGTTTTACCAAGGTGTAGATATGCAAAAGCAAATAGTAGCATAGTAAATAAGCAAATGAAATTTAAAGCTATTTTCCTAATTTAATCAGCTTAAATGACCAAATTTGACACGCAAGTGATTTTTCTGTTAAAATTTTATGTTTATAGGTATATTTTTATGTTTGTAAGTTGAAATTTGTTAATTTTTTTGATAAACTGACACTTGATAATTGTGTCTTGTACTTTTTGAATCATGCTTCTTTTAGTGGTCATCAACACTTGTTTAAATAGGTATATTTACGAGAACCACTATATTTTATTGAATTAATAACTTACATATCAGCTATTGCAAAACTTTTTCTTAACCTCCACAGTTCCATAGCTTCTGCTGATATTTCGATCTTGTCGATGTTGTCCCACCAATTTGTTGTAAATTTGTGAAATCATGAAAAAAGAAGAGAATATTACTATTTTGAATCCAAATGATTTCTATGTGAATACATAAAAACATAGTAATTGAACATGGATCGAACCATTTACGGCACCAACTAACTTTCATCATAAACCATTAATTCCTGATTAAATATTATAAAGCCGAACAACAGCAGTATTTTATCTTTTGCAACATATATCTTGTTTCTTTATATAGAAGACGATAAAATAACATTAATCCCTAATTATGTATAGTGAGAATACGGGTTTCCAATTTTTACTTTTCCGCACTCCACTATACGGGGAAAAGTAATGCAATCGTATAAATTTTTTTTATTCTAGGGTTTTTTTCGGCCTAAAAACAAAAAAAAATGGTTTTAAAATGGTTTTTAAACCATTTTGTGCATGTGTGTTGTTGTCGTTGGCATTTATTATTGTTAGCACGATAACTCAACTAAATCGTATCGGAGTTTTGACTGATTCTGATCGGGGACGTCTCCCAGAAGACATCTATTGATTTTGAGGTAGATTGGACACACCCCAGCCTATCCATGAGTCATGAGAAAGCACGATGGTGGACTATTTGAGAAATTGTTTTTGTTAGCATGATCACTCAATTAAATCGTGTCGGATCGATCGGGTTTCGACTGATTCTAATTAGGGACGTCTACCAGATGACATCTATGGATTTTGAGGTGGATAGGACACACCCCACCTTGTCCATGGATCATGAGAAAGCACGATGGTGGACTATTTGAGAAAAATTGAAAAAAGTAAAACTCTTGTATAAAACACATATTCTGCCTTTTTATGTGTTCATTTATTTTTTCTCGGCCACTCAATTTCGAGATAGAGATGCTCTACATGCGGAAAAGTCCATTTTAAGGTTCTAAAACTGTTTATTTTTGTCGAATTTCATAATTTGCAAGTCTTATGTTTAACTACAGTAGTTTAAGAGAAACCTTTTTACAAGAAGAGATATATGCTCTTGAAACCTTAGAGAAGAATTCACCCGAAACCACCAGAAAGTTATAGGTAACCAAATGTTAGCAGTTTCCATAATTTCTGGAGGTTGATTTTAGATGACGAGTCGAAGGTTAGCATTAACGAACACTAGAAGTTTTGTCGGATTAGAAGAAAATATACGAACATTAGAATAATGTTAGTTTTCACTCTCAATAACAGAATAATTTTTAATGGATGATTTAATGCAATTGACTATTAATAAAGACTCGTTGGTCCACCTTAGCGACCCAAAATAAGAAAAGATAACTGCTAGAAAATTAGTAGTACAATTATTATACTAGCTACATGACGGTTATTAAATTATCTTTTAACATTTTTCGTTATTCTTATGTAATTGTGTCGACTTCCTGCTGGATAATATATAATTAATTCTTTCATTATATAGAATTGTCGCTATATTCAGTAAAAAATAAAATATTTAGTAGTAAATTTACTGGCATGTACTGGGTGTACTGCATGTTGAATATATAAGTATGTCGTTCTAGAGCAGGCAGATAATAACACTATTTGAGGAGGGTCATTCCAAAAGTTGCCTTATCCACTTTTGGTGAAATTCTAGCTACATATAGCAATATATTCTCTGTATTAAACCCTATGATTCGAATTATAATGGACTCTTCCAAAATGGCTCAAATCCCACATAAAATGAGGTTGAAATTTAGGTTCTATGCCAAAACTGACCTTATCCATTCGCTGTTTCATTCCAATATTTGCCTACTCCGCATAGCCAATGGTAGTACAATTTTTTGTCACGTGATGCACACAGGTGATGTTTGTTTCGTTTAGTATGTATGAAGTCGCTGAGTTAACAAGTTGCTGATATACGGAGTGCGAAAGTATTATAATAAGTGTGAAGACTGGTTTGTTAATTAGATAAATTAGCATGGAAAAAACAATAACTTCCACAGCTCCTGGACGTGGCAGAAAGAAAATGGCAAACAAATCTAAGTGGAAAAAAACTGTAGCTAAAAACTTGAGGTAAAAATATTTCTTGCACACTCTATTGCAATATTTGTGACAATTTGTTTGTAAAACAGATATCATTGAACCATTCATCATAGTTGTGCTATGACTAATAGTGCATATTTATTGTCTTGCAGATATTCTGCTAAAGAACCCCCACATTATCCAACTTGCAATCATCAGGGGAAAACTTATTGTTGTAAAATGCTGAAAATGTCGAATATTCGAGAGTTCCATTCGGCATTTTATTCATCTACTGTTAAAGAGAAGCAAGATGCTTTTCTTTTAAAATACATTAACATTAGGAAGCCTAGACGTGACAGAGCACAAAAAGAGAATTCTTCTCGGAAGACTATATCAATAGAGTACTTTGTAAAAATTAACAATACTGAAAACTTTCAAATGCAGGTTTGCCAAACATCTTTTCTAAATATATTGCATGTGTCTACAAGCCGGATTCAAAGAATTGCACGTCACCACTTAGAGACAGGACGACTTCCAACAGAAAAAAGAGGTGGTGCAAGGATTCTTCCTATTTATATCGAGAAAAAAAAAGGCAGTCAAGCACTTCATTAAGCAACTGCAGTGTAGTGAGGTTCATTACTGTAGAGAGAAAACTAATAGACAGTATTTACCATGCGATGTTAATATTAAAAAATTGTTTGAAGCATACAACAGTAATGCTCCTGATGAGCTAAAAGTTAAGAGGAGTTTCTTCAGCAAAATCTTCAATTGCGACTATAATATTGGATTCGGGGCTCCTGTTACAGATGCATGTTCACGTTGCATTGAGCTGACTGAAAGAATAAGAGTCGAGAAAGATAATGCTCTGAAAGCCAACCTTATAATAGAAAAGAGAGTGCATAAACTACGGAGTAAAACATTTTTTGAAATCTTGTGAGAAGAAAAGCCCGGAATGGTCACTTTTTCTGATGATTGTCAGAACAATTTAGTCAATCCTAAAGTACCATATCAGAGCGCATATTACAGTAGGCAGTTATATACTTATAATTTTACTGTTGTAAAGGATACATCACATAGTAAACTCACAACTGAAAATGTTTTTACGTACACGTGGATGGAACACGAGCATAAAAAGGATTCAAATGAAATAGCATCAGCAGTAAATTTCACCTTCTTGCCTCCACCGATTTATCCAATATATACACCATTAGATTATGTGCAGATGGATGTGGTGGGCAGAATCGGAATTCGACCATGGTCGCAATGATTGTCTATTTTTTATCAAAAATTGCTCCTACTAATCTGAAGTGTATTCAACTTAATTTTCCTGTTAGAGGACATTCTTTCCTATCATCGGACAGCGTATTCGGTAGAATAGACAAGTCGCTGAAGAAAATACCAGTTATTACTAATCGTGCTATGTATACAGAGTTATTTAGCAGACATTCTATAGTTACAAAGCTTGAGGATTGTGTAGTTAAAGACTGGAAAAGTACCGTGCAGAATAGTTGTTTCAAAGGTCTTCAGTCCTGGCATTTCAAAATATCACAAGCAAAAAGAATTATTATTGAGAGGGGGGCAAGTAATATTGTCACAGTAAGAGGTGGGGAATATTATAGAAATGATTTGGGCGAACCAAAATTATTATTCAAACGAGGAAAAACTGTGAACGCAATGCTACGTGTATGTATAGCAAAAGAAGTGCCTATAAAGCCACTCAAACTTACAAACATAAAGACACTGCTAACCGCACATTTTGGTCAAGATTGGAAGAACTATAATGATTGTACGTTCTTAAAAAACTTCGTGGAAAGTTATAACGAACTTTACATGGAAGATTTAGAGAATACCGGTGATGATAATGAGGATTTTTGTGAAGCGACTGAGGAACCCAGGGATCTAAGAGTCTAAACGATATATATGTTGTTACCAATACAGAATAACGTTCAAAATAGTTCTTGTACTCAATATAATATTATTGTTCTTGTTCAACAGTTTGTTCCTCTTTTATTCATTCCAAAACATGCCTTATCCAATAGAACATTCCAAAATCTTGTTTTATCCGTAATGAAAGTGCTTTTTGTCGCGTTATATGTACATCCAGATTTAAAATTCCTTCTGTGTACACACCATAGGTGTTACTTCTATCGTAATAACTAGTAATTATAAAGAATATAAAATAAATGCAACTGACACAAGTTTTTCTTGGTTTGTCAACATTTTACCAAAGTGGAGAAGGCCAATTTTGGAATAACCCTCCTCATTTAATCTCAGTATTGGTATAATTAATATTTTTATATCATTTAATCAAATAATTATGAAATATAAAACCGTCTCCCCCTCAGTATTTATTGTCGCATCGATTCAACAATGACATCAACTCTTCTCTATCCACAGCTCGGATTATGTATCATTTGAGCGGTGGTTGTCACTCAGTAAATTTATTCTTATTATCATTTAAACTGTTGGTTTTACACCCCTTGTCACATGATTATGACAGATGCTTTTTCATTTTGAGATGTGTGGGATATTAAAGGACAAAATGAATACATATCCTATATCTAGGCATTAAATAATACAAAGGATTATACAGAACAAAACACAAGAATAAGTTAACAAATCACATTTTACTGACAAATAATAGGAAGTAGATATTTAATATTATACAACATGTTTATGTTTATTTATTGATAAATTATTCAAACTTACGAGATTTATAATGAAACTGGGTGTATGAGAAATTGCACTTCTATATACAAATAACGTTTCAAATACAATAATAAAATACCTATTGTGTTTGTATGCTAATGTTATTCCTATAAATATATGTACTTATGTATACTTACTTAATATGTTACATATTACAGTGTTTTTTCTATAAATGTTAAAAATGCATACTCTATATGTAAGCATTAAGTAATACAAAGGATTGTGCAAAATTAAAGATACGAATAAGTTATACAAATTTTACGGAAATTATTCAAATAACAACGCAAATGTAAATAACAACGAAATTAATCGCAATATTTCTATAACACATACAGATATTAAACATGTAATAAAAAAGAAAGCCTGGATAACATACGACTGGGAAAATAAGAATACACATATTTTGTCAATTCAGATTTCTAAAAAAAAAAAATTATAATAATAATAATTATAAAAAAGGGGACAAGTTTATGATCACTCAGATTAGAATAGGTCATGCAAGACTAACAAGCAGCTTTGTTAATGCGTGAATTGCAACATATACTTAAAGTAAGACATATTTAAACTGTAGAAAGTATCATGTAAGACAATCTACAGATCGCCCAAATACATTCCATGTATGTTTAAGGAATGGTACAACTAATATGAAAATAGCATTTTTGATTAACACAGGACTACAGAATGACATACGATAAGATTATACTAAACAAATTATGGGGCTAATGACGTACGATGTAGATACCGATGTTAAAAACGAAAACAAAAATTAGTGTTTTAAGAATATTTTATTAAACATGCAATGGAACATATTCTGATGGTAAATTCTAAATATATATTATGTATTCCAGATATACAGCTTGTCTAAAATATGACTATATAAAAGTTAAAAATAAAATAATTATTAGCAAGACATGTATTAGCTTAAAAAAATCATGAATAGATTTTGATGAAAGCTTACGCTTAAGTTATTTATATAAATGATGATTATAAAATAGTATTTTAAAAATTCGATTAACCTGAAAATTTTATGTTAAATTAAGAACTTTGTTGTCCAATTTGAAAACATTAAGACATTTTCAATTACAAAAAATAAATAAAAAAAATATCGTCCTAAGGTTGCCAAATTCTTACCACACAAGAGTTAATGGATATCTCGTATGTGAGAGACAGCAGAAAGTGAAAGCGTCTCACCGGGTTTCCATATGAAATCTGCACTAGCGTCTTTGTTGACATTGGGGACTTTATTATGTTGCTAGTTGTTGGAAATAATTTTGGACCAATTATCAAACCCATAGCTTTATTCGCTTTTGGAAAATAGGGGTTACAATCCCTAACTTCAAAATAGGTTTTCTACGAACCTTGATAGATTTTTGAATGAAACCAAAGCGGCATGGAAGCTACTAATTAGAATTACGTTACATATTTTTTTCATAATTTTCCAACCAACAATGAAGCAGCAAGAAGAAATACAAAAAATTAGGGGTGGTTTTCCGTGGCTATTTTTCGAGGTACAGTGATCAAAAAAATCACGTATAATCAGTAAGTATTAAACTATAATGTATAGCAATTACATAGATGTGCGATGGGTGGAAGATATTTTAAATAATAAAAATGCAGGAAGGCACACATGTAGTGTATTCTGGCCAATCCAATAAAAATAACTAAAATTAAAATAAAAACAGCATTTATAATAAATACTATAGGCGTTGCAACGTTATTTGGATAAGAAGTTATTGCCTGTAGTTAGGTCGCTGTGCAGTATTGCTGGATTTTTACACAATACGTTTGGGAAAAGGTTGAACTCGGATTCGGAACTTGCTGGCACTATAATTGATTATATGAGAGAACGTGAAACAGAACAAAATACATAACAAGACCTAATTGAAGGAAACAAATTTAATCGCCCCAAAAATACCTTTTACAACACTGTTTTCCACTTCCCTCATAGATTTTTCAGAATTAACTGAAAAGGATATTAGAATACTTCTCACAGGAACATATAAAATATCACAAGCGATATGTTACCTCGCTGAGCTCCTGGACTGTGGCAACAATGATATTATTATTAAGCACTTAAAAGAAAATGGCAATATATTAAGGATGAAAGTTCGTTCTCGACACATCAATAGCAAGACATATCAATGTTTTATTGAATACGAATCAAATGTGAACAACTATAAGGGCATAAAAAGATACATCTGTGATTGTGCTAATGGAAATAGATCTATAGGTTGTTGCTCACATGTACCATCAATAATTTATTTATCAATATATATTTATTTATTTAGTGCCCGTCATCAATAAAAAATCATTAAGCCCGCTGAAATATTAACACACATATTTGATGTTACAAATGTTACTACAACTATAGAAGACAATAGTAACGAAGATTGAATTATTTCAATATTTTTACTCGAAAAATAAAAGTTATTGGTATTTTATGATAAATGCTGTTTTCATTTTAATTTTAGTGATTTTTATTGGATTGGCCAGAATACACTATGTGCCTAAATGCATAGAATTTTTATTATTTCAAATCTGTTCCACCCATCGCACATCTATGTAATTGATACGCAATATAGTTGAATACTTACTAATTATACGTAATTTTTTTGGTCGGTGTGTCATTGTTGGTTGGAAAATTATGAAAAAAATACGTAATATAACTCTAATTAGTAGCTTTCATGTCGCTTTGGTTTCATTCAGGAATCTATCATAGTTTCGTAGAAATCGATTTTGCACTTAGGGGTTGTAACCCCTATTTTCCAAAAACGTATAAAGCTAAGGATTTGATAATTGACCCAAAATTATTTCCAACAACTAGCAACATAATAAAGGCCCAATGTAAACAAAGACGCTAGTGCAGATTTCATATGGAAACCTGGTGAGATCCTTTATATATTTATATATTCCTACTTTTTCAATTACTTCCTCCTCCTTACCTCCTGTCTTCTAGAAATATTATTTAATAATAAATATTACAATTATACATACAATATCTATATTTAAAATACATTTTAAGGTTTTCAACAATATTCAAAAAGGATACACAAATGATTTTTTGCTATAACTTTTATGGTGGTCTAAAATTTTCAATTTAAAAATATGCGCTAAGAAATTTGATTCACCCATTAAGATTTCTATCCCAAACAGCGATAGTGCTGCAGTAATAAAATAAAATAGGTATTTTGTTATGCATCGAATAAAGATTTAATGGAAAACAGCTTTTAATATTTGTTATGCTTAACAGAGCAAAATGAAATCACCACATTTGTATGAGTTCACCTATAGAAATTTAATATTTAATAAAAATATTTTAATATTATTAGATATTAATATTATTGGTTTTTGATATTTTAATTGTTAAACAACTATGCCGTTACAAGTGGATATATTATTTTATAAATAGTTCATCTAAATATTTTTCTGTCATTACATTTTACCCACTGCAAACTAATTTACAATTAGTTGATCTAAGATAAAAATAGAGACGTAACAATCAAGTAACCCGAGAAGGAAATTATCTAATTTTTCTTTGACAAATTGACAAATACCGAATACAAGTTGAATTACTAATTAATGGAAAAGTTATTTCATCAGTAAAAACAATATTACTTAGAAAATATTCATCTTCATTCGTGTTTTCCATTAATTCTTCACAACGTTCCATTCCTCTTTTATTATCTCTCTCAAAAATGTAATGAGTTTCTCGAAATTTCCATGACTTAAACAGTGTATTTAAACAGTCCTAAGTATTGACGGCAATTGAGGATTGAGTAGATCAATATTAATACTCGTACGATTACTGACGAGTAATAGAATTCTTTTCAAGTTCCTCAATTCCGTTAATGTGGTATTCACCTATCACATAAATACAATAAAATACTAACTAATAAGTAGTTATTCAGTCAAATAATGTATTTACTGATTCTGTTAATCTGTGCTCTAAAATTTTTCACCAACTGAAACATATTCAATCAACTTGAATCTCTTTTATAACTAGCAATTAATGTTATAAAATATTTACGCTGTAGCTTCTCTAAATTGATCAAAATAGAGGAAGGGATTAATAGGGTGATCATCAATCCTGTAGTTTTTCGTATATGAAATATGAATAATCATTTATCAATTTCATATTTACATTACGAAGTTTAGAAGAACTAAATTGATTAAATATTTGTTTCACGTTAAATTATTATGACTTTTCTTTATACATATACATATTTGTTGCATTTATATAATTATATATATATATATATATATATATATATATATATATATATATATATATATATATATATATATATATATTTGTATTAGTCAGGAGAAACACAGTTCGTTCAACAGTATCATAATCTATGTATGTCTGCGAAATATAGTAGCTACTTAATACCTTTTTAAAACTGTTTTACCTGATTTACAAATCTGTGGGATCTCTTGGATAACCCTTCTTAGGTAAATACTATATAACATGCTATACTAGTTTATATTTTAAAATTTACAGTAGGTAGCAATTTGTCAACATGCTCGTGATACGGGTATAGTATTAGTGGAAGTTAATACGGAGATGAACTGTTTTGTGCTGATATTTCAGAAGTTCCGACTTTTGTTTGGCATTTGTACAATGCTCATTAGTGATGGCTTTTCTAGCTTTACTTACCTGATATTAGAAGCACAAAAGATGGACTAGCTCACCTACAAAACCTCTTACTTTTTAGGTTTCTTTGGCAAACGCCGATATCGGATTACTTTCATGTATCTACTGCCACTGGATTTACATCTGCTTCCGAGAAATATCATTTGCCGAAAATGTGAATGCGTAAGACATTCATCTAAATTCCTAGAGATATTTGAGATTTGCAGGATATAATAGAAAGGTAAAAACTTTCTTTTCAACGAATTTTTATACCACATATAATTCGATATTATATATCCAATATTACACTGAGACCAATCAATCAAATAAGAAGCTTTTTTTAAAGATAATTGCATTAATTGCAATAAATATATTTTTTTAAGATTATATTGTAATCAATTTAGCATAAAAAATATTTTCTAAGATGCTTTTGCAATAATAAATCGCTTATTCGTCTTAGGAACACGACATATTTTGCATAATTGTTGCAAACATCATTCTTTGCGTTATTTCTACCAAAGGTTAGTAAATCATTTCTTGCAGTAAATTTTGGTTGACATTTACTTATTATGAGAGTGAAAAACATAAAGTTTAGTATTAATATGGCCCCTACCTATAGTAATATTACGTTTTTGTTATTCTAGCTCTAAAACTTTTTACACCGGAGCTAGTTATACTCCATTCCTACCGAAACACGATATCCCTAAGAAATATGTTTTCAATCGTTGTGAAGTAATGTACCAGGTATGTAAATATGATGCACGAATTTTTTTGTGTAGTAAATACACGTTTATTGTATCAAAATGATAAAAAATATTTTGTTCGAAGTATTGCCTATTGCTAGATATACATTTTTCCCATCTCTATAACAATTTGTAATATCATGAAGTAAAATCACTTTGTGTTGCCTTTTCTGGTATCCTGGTCATTTTTCACGCAAAGCTTGATTATTATTAGTATTAACGGTTTGGCCAGGTTTTAGCAGCTCATAATAAATCACACCCTTCTAATCCCACCAAACACAGAGCATTGTCTTCAGTCCATTTTTGGCCTTGCAGACGATGTCGATGGTTCGCCTGGAGTTACCCATGATCTTTTACGCTTAGGATTATAGAAAATGTATGCACTTTTCATCGCCAATCACAATTCGATGTAGAAATATTTCTTCTGTACCTGACGACCAGTATTTCGCAATTCTGGATCTTTCCTATGGCGTTCAAACATATGAAGCCGGCTTCTCGTGTCACATTTAATTTATCCACAAATTTTTGTTGCGTTTGAGCCTCATTCCCTTCCAACAATGCTTGAAATTCTCTACCTTCAAACTTTTTCGGTGGTTTTCCACGTTCTTCATCTCCCGAGTCAAAATTGCCACTTTTTAAATTTTTAAACCACTCAAAGCACTGTGATTTATCAAGAGCATGCTCACCGTAAGCTTTGACAAGCATTCGATGCGATTCTGCAGCAGTTTTATTCAAATGGTAACAGAATATCAATGCTATCCGCAAATCATAGTTTCCAGGCACAAAATTCGACATATTTAATGCTATTACAAACGATTTTGTTGTATGAAACTTGTATTGTTGTGAGATAAAGACCTTTATCAGATGCCAAAACAGGAAAATGATGCCAATGACGTGGTATGACGGTAACTACATTAGCAGCTAGATCATCTATGGACAAATTCCGATTTCATATTTACATACCTAGTAATTGTAGAAAACAAGTATATTTGCTGTGATTGTTATACTATTATATATTATACCATTACTATTAGCAAAGTCATTTGCTAATAACAAGATTTATTCTATGTATATGGAATACATTTACGCTACAATACACAAGTTGTTTACTAACTGTAAGAACAAAATATATTTTTAAATTGTGCTCTGATTAGTGGTAAAAAAATGTCGACTTACAGCAATACACAAAATGTTACAATTTGTTTTTTTAACATTTAGTAAAGCATTTTAGGAAAAATGGTTTTGTTGTGGTAATGTACTTTGTCAATTATTAACAATTGGCAAAGCCTATTTAATGTAAATATTTTTTGAGATGTTTTGATCTTCAACTATAGATAATAGAAATTTCTCTCGGTGTACGTGTTAAAATACTCTCGAACGTGTTAAAATACTTTAGAATAAATATTTTATTTTAATAAAAATTAGTAAAAATATTTAACAATATGAGTTGTGAAGAATCGGGTATTATGGTAAAAACGTTTTGTTAAAAATGAAATTTAATTTGTTTGAGGATTTATAAGAGAATTAATGTACGATACTTTTATACATTGTAAGAGTCTTTTTGACATTGAATTTGCTCAGGGCAAATCACTTGTATTAAACGACTAAAATAACAAATAAATTGTATTTAATAGATATTAATAATATCAGCAATATTTTATTTTAATAAAAATTAGTAAAAATATTTAACAATATGAGTTGTGAAGAATCGGGTATTATGGTAAAAACGTTTTGTTAAAAATGAAATTTAATTTGTTTGAGGATTTATAAGAGAATTAATGTACGATACTTTTATACATTGTAAGACTTTAATTTCAACTGTGGGTATCTTCGTGAATTCAAGAACAGGTGAGCATAGCTTTTTCCGCTTAAAGCTCGAACAAAATATTTTGGTTTTTGGCGGAGAGGAAGGACACTATCCTTGGCCTGTTCTTTTAGTTTCAAGGGTCGATCAATAACAGTACATCTAGTCACTCAACCCTAGAACTTACCCCCTATTTTACTATACAGACAGATATATTGTTTATTTCAATTCCATCGAAATAGACATTGTATGGAACCGGGAAGACGATTGCATTATGTGATGTACAGAATGATGGCTGATATTTGGAACATCTTAGCAACTTCAAGGATAACCTGACGATTTATATTCACCAAGACATCAACTGTTGCAATAAATACACGTGCTTAAACATCGTTTGCTTCACATGTCAGGGAGAATAAATTACGAAAATTAATCAGATTTTGAATGTTTTCTATTTATTTTGTATTCGAACCTTTAAGTTTCATTATTTAACTTAATTTTCAGTACAAAAGAAAATGCGCAAACACTCAAATCATAAATTACATTTACAGAAAAGGAGATTTTTCAGAATTTTAAACCTACATCTATATAGGTTGATTATAACAAACTTTACCAAAATGTTTGAATAAAATACTAAAAGAGCGTTTGAAAAATCATGTTAAAATTTAGCTATATAATAGCAAAAAGTCAATATAAATATCACAATAATAAATCTACGTAAAGTACTATTACCTATTTAATAAATAAGATATGTAAGTATGATAACGTTGATAACTCCATACCATCATTAGCTGTGTTCCTTGATAGTATTGGATTCGAAACGGTCGAAAAAGTATTCGACACGGTCAGTTTTTCTTTGCTAATTCACTAGAGTTACTGAGAAGTTATATGTATGATAGAAATTAATGTGTATAAATAAATAGAGTAAAAATGTATTAAAAACTCCTCAATATGGAGTACCTCAGGGAGGATTTCTTAGAGTTTTAAGTGATATGGTGTCACTATAAAGTCTGATTACATCATGCCTTAGTGAAATATCATTGTAGGTGTACTATTATTATATGGGGATGTGTTACAAAGTCAGTTTTAAAGAAATTAGAAATTATTAAAAAAAAGTAATCAAAATAATTTTGCACAAAGAACAAACGTTTTGATCAGACCACCTGTTTCAAGAAATTAGTAGTCCAGGCAACAAATGAAAAATAGCGGCAATAATTCATGTAGAAGCCAATTTCTGCACAGTTTCAGGGGAAGGTGTCCTTAACAACATACTAAAAGTACTGATGGATGTGAGTGAAGCTAAGGGGTGGGAGGGGCTGTAAAGGTCCCTTTTTTCAGTTTTTTGTTAATAACTCGAAAACTACTGCCTCTAACAAAAACATGCTTATACACTAAATTAATCTAGATAAAACTCTCCACAAAAAAAATCCTATACAGTTTCGCTAGGATCAATAATTAAGGAGATATGGAGGGGGCAACATTGAAAATTAAAAAAAAAATCCGTTTCTATTGTTAAAAATGAAATGTTTATTGTTAAAACTGAAATAATTCACTAACAATAAATAATAATAATAATAATAATAATAATAATAATAATAATAATAATAAATGAAATAAAGAAGTTTTTGTCCAAGGATGTATCTGGAACATAAATTTTAGTCAAAATCTGAATTTTCATCATCAAAGATGCTGTCTTCGATGGGGGCTCCGTTCGTACATGCCCCAGGTACCGGAGTAGACAATCCCTGCTTTGCAGCAACCGCAGTGCGCCCCATACCCAGTCGTGCAAAGGCAAAATATCATATTTAAAACGGAGTCGGGTGCCACAGGGTCGTTCGTGGTAACTGGGTTGAGGATCTCATCTTCTCCCCTGGCCCAACCCCATTGGGTAGGTGGTAGGGGGTTGCCTAGCCACTGTCATATCTGTAATAAAGTAATCAGACGAACGTAAGTATTTAGCACAAATTGATATTTGTAATTTAAGGAAACCAGTATTTAACAACTATATGTAAATGGATTTACCTGTAGATGATATACTCTGAGCGAGTGCTGCTTTGAAGTTCCTCTGGTGGGATGAAGAGTGGCGAAGTCTGATTTAGGCTTCGTTGACGCTTTCAAAAATGTCATACCGATGTTTGTTCAGGTTGTCTTGATGTGCAGGCGCTTCATATACAGCTAGAAAAAGCTTCTCGCCAGCCTGTTCGATATCCTCAGTTGATGTAGAGGGATCTGTGAAGAGCTTAGAGATTTCCACTTTGCTCTTTCCATGTATTGCCGAGGTGGTGTCATGTCCGAAGAAGCTATGGAGAAGGAGGATCGACTTGGCCAATGAAAGCTCTTGAAGTTGTCGCATTTAAAACAATTTTGTCTCCACCTTCCCACGGTCTGGCTTCATGAAGTACATGTTGATAGATAGATTCTCCAATGAGGAGAGCTATCAAGGCCACATCCTGCCCAACTATTGCTATGGTTGGATGTACAGCAGCTTTATCCAACCCGCACCTTACAATAGTGCCGTCAGCATCCCCTGTAGCAACAGCTGTTTCAATACCTGCTGTTGTCATTTTCTCGGTGAGAAAGTGTCAGTGAGATCAGTCTTGCTTTGTTCCTTTTATTAGCAAGAAAATGCTCCTATTGAACTGTGATGGTCGTGCTTTTATTAAGGTTTATGTCAATCGAAGGTTTTGTGAGCCCTCTTCGCTTCTGCTCTGCTCGTTTTGTGTTGTTAACGTCATTGTAACCATCAAAAACCACCGTACAATTTCACCGAAATATTTCCGTACATAGGGAATGTACTGATGGAAAATTGAAGAAATGCAAGAGAACTCTTTCCACTTCGTGCGGTGGAGAAGGAAACCACCGTCTCCACATTGGTGCTTTGGGTGAGATCGAGAGTTGCGTTGTCCTCTAGTGGCAAAACATCGTAGAAAGAAGACTTCTTTCCTTTTCACATTCCGCCCTCGTTGAACAGAGCTATGGGGAATGGAGTTAATTCATATGTCAAAAGCTCTGCTACATCTTCGTCGCTCTTTTTTGCTACGAGAGTTCTTTGAAAAATTGTCAGAGGGTTAACAGTAACTGTCTCACCATTGATTTTAATGGTACTACTCATACTAGCTAGTGATAAAACCACATTCTTCTTAGACTGCTTCATGTCACCAAATTTGCTGCCAATGAAACTGCATGGTTTTGGTTCCAATATCCAGGGCTTGGTGGCAGTTTACTTTGGAGTTTCCCAGAATGTCCATGTACAGTAAAATGAGGGAATTCAACTTTGGAAAAGGGGGATGGTCATTGAACTATTCCCGAATCTTAGCTCGATCTCATGAATCTTTGTTTTGCCACGATACATTAAATCAACGTGCTGCTCTCTACCTGCTAAAACTACTCCAGCGAACTCCTCCAATAACACAAATCCTCCGTTTTATATTACGCATTATATATTATTAAGACAAGCGTTGTGCTACGGGGGGGGGGGTAATGAAGGTAATAAATCCCCCCGCCCCCAGAATGGACACAAAAGGCGGTATATGCAGTAAAGTCATTATATGTTATCTGAGCATAGTTTCTTTTATCATTAAAACTTGATTTTTAATAATGAAGCAATTTTTTTTAAAACTGTCATCTATCCCCTCCATATCTCCTTAATTATTGATCCTAGCGAAAAAGTGTATAGGATATTTTTTTGTACAGAATTTTTATACAATCTAGATTAATTTAATATATAAGCATGTTTTCGCTAGAGGTAGTAGTTTTCGAGTTATTAACAAAAAACTGAAAACAAAGGATCTTTACAGCCCCCCACCCCCTTAGCTCCACTCCCATCCATCAGTACTTTTAATATGTTGTTAAGGACACCTTCTTCTACAACTGTGCCAAAATTGGCTTCTACATGAATTATTTCCGCTATTTGGACTTTTTTTGGTGTTCGTTGCCTGGACTATAAGCTGTTTGACATAAATACGTAAATTATTCAACTTTGCCATTTGCGTTAATAAATGCAAATGAAAAAGTAGTATAAAACAAAAATAAATTCTTGTATTATAAAAGAAACATAAAAGCGTATTGCAAGGAATATTCAACAAGGAATAATTTTGAAAAGTTCGTCGCATGCATCTCGTAAGAAAGGCATTGAGGAAAATTTGAGAAATTGAAAAATTGAGAAATTAAGTTCTAGAATATAGTCTATATTATTTGATGACTTAAAAATGCAAAATCTGATGGAGTTTTCAAAAACTTTGTAAAAATTACATACATAATAACAATATCAAGATTTGAAATCCGCTGACATTGATTTAAAAAATAACTAATATAATGCTGAAGAAGATGTAACCCTAAGATATTATTTTGACAATTATATATATTTGTGTATCTGTCAGAAGTGTTATAATTAATTATCTTTACATTGTATTAGTACTTAGGTACCTATTTCTATTTCATATTTTATTGATTTGTTATTGTTTTATCTAGCATAATGTTTTTGTGTAGATAATACTTTTATTATCCATTTTATATCACCTTTTATTTATTTAACTTTTTAAAAACAATTTATTTTTAATTTACGATTTTTAACACTTTGCTATGTCAAAAAAGGAGTAACCGGTTTTTATACTTTTAACTTGAGACTTATTCGACGTTTACTCGACGACTAATTGAAGGTTACTAACTACTGCTGATTACTGAATTTACCGACTACTGAAGCTACTAATGATTGTTTCTCTATTTAAAACATTTTTGTTTGCTGATGCTACAGGAATGTTTCTAAGAAGTGTTTTTCTTGAAGACTTTTAGCAAGTTGCAATAATTGCTATAAAATACAATGTAAGTTTATGATAAGCACAAAAGGTTTTAGTTACGCGATAACCGCAATGACTTTGGTATACTCTTTTCTCGACATAACATCCTGTATGCTAATGGTCTGTTACAATGTATATTACAATATTATAAAATACAGTATTAATCTAAGTCTTAACCTAATATAAGAGAGAATTCTATATAACATCCATATTTTATGATGTGGAAATATAAATTGTATATGTAATTTTAGTCATTAATTTTTTTATATCTCCAACATGTATCCCACTTTCAAATATCTATGATATTTTCTAGTGTATTACATATTTTCATTATGTTTAATAATAATGTGGCATAAACACTTACTGAAATTACTATCTCATAATCTGGAATCATATTACGATAAATATTAGTGAGTTTAATTTCGTCATTCCTTTGATTGGTACAATAAAGTTATCAATATTTTAAGTGCTAATGTCATTTTTAAGGCCTTTTACATCACAGAATAGTATTTCTGGCAATTTGTAAGGTATGTTCAAACCAGTGTAATTCTTAGGGCCCTCAGTTTTCATTTATCTACCTAGTAATTTACATGTTCATGTATTAAACATATTGTTCTTAAACTGTCAAATATGTTTATCTATTCTTTAATCGATAATTTTCTTTATGGTTATTATATTAGGTAGGTAATTTGATTAGGTTACACGTGAGGCAAGAAATAAAACGTCCTTTTAATAAAGTTAGAAATGTATGTAAATATTAACATATAAACATAATTTTATTACCTTTATATGTACTAAGTAATAACATACCCGTTTTTTGATAGATCACAATCGAGATAGTCCAAAATTTAGCATTAATATACAAATATATACGTAGGTACATATATATTTGTATATGTATGCGTATCATACATTCATTATCAAAATATACAGAATATTTTAATATTATTACAGGAGAGCTTATTCAACAGAACAAATCAACACAATTATCTTGAGATCGTGGAAGGCCTATGTAGGATTCCAATATATTATTTACATCATAGCGAATTCTAATACTATGTATTACTTTTGTACTCTGTAGTACCTTCAGCTTGTTTTATATAACCTCCAGTCATAAGGCGTAATGACAACAAAACAAAATTTTCCGGAAAATGAATAAACGTTATAAACTATTTAGATTCAGATTTATACGTATTGGAAATGACCCTAATAATAGGTACATTCCCTAAAAATTGTTTGAAAAATAATTGTTCTATCATTTCTTCTGAAACGTTTGACAAAGAGGATAATAGCAACAGTAATTCAGTAAATCGTGTCGATTTACCTGGGTAGGTGACACTAATATACTCTTCTAACGTTAAATATACCTGAACCTGTAGACAACAAATCTTCTCAAGATCAATCAAAACTTTCGATTCGACTTGGGAAGAACTCAAAGAAAACCTAGAACTTTTGAAGGAAGTTTTGAAAACCACTATCGCTCTGAGGTAATCCAATTCTCTTTTGTCCAGTTGAAGCTGCGAAATGTTCACTAAAACATTTTGAAATTCCTCCACTCTCTGCAGAAAGACAGTGGGGTCCTCTTTGCGTGCCAAGACCCCGCACTCTCGCACTAATGGTAAGATATCCGTCGAGGGTAGGTACTGTGCAAATCCTAAGATGAATAGCTCCAGCCAGTTTTCTTCGTACAATATAAGTTGATCGGCAAATGGTAGCGAGGTAAATGACTCGAATCTTCTGGCCCACCGCACGTCCAGTAATAACAGGGTGGCTGCGGATGCACATATCGAAATCACAGCTGGGCTCAAAATTGGAACAGGCGACGGCGACGGCGACGACGACGACAACGGCAAGGCGACAGTCATCTATTATAGAAATAAAATAAATTAAGATAATTATGGCATGGGTAGAGTAAAAGTTAGTATTTTGAAAAAATCACCTTACTAAAGTTTCTCGCTAAAAAGCTATTAGCAATTTAAAATAATATAATATTTACTTAATGTTACTTAATGCAATTTACGAAATACAATACAAAAATATACATAAATGGCAAATACATAATATATCAAAAAACAATAAGAAGCTGGTTTGCATACAAAAGTAAACTCATTAGCATTGAGTGTACCTTTTGTACAATATATAAATAAAAGTGGTATTATATATATATATATATATATATATATATATATATATATATATATATATATATATATATATATATATATATATATATATATATATATATAAGTAGAGGGAGACAGCCGGTGCTAGACCTCCCCCCACCACTTTCTGTGACGTCATTGACCTTGAACGGGACGACCTTGACCTTGATAGAGGTCACCTTGGTCAATGACGTCATGACCTTGACAGAGGTCACCTTGATCAAGGTCATCGTGACCATGAGCGAGGTTACCTTGACCTTGAGTAATGTCACCTGTGAAAGTCACTTGGTAGGGGTTATTTCAAAGTCGATTTCATCGGGACCAATCACAGATGAGATATTTTGTTTAAAAGTGTGGACATGTTTCGGTTAGCGTCATACAAACAGCGCATTGTAAGGTTCACTCTCGTTGACTTTGGGTGTGTAATTAGTGCAACAGAATATTTTATAAGTAAGTAATATTTTAAATTATTTTTAACCAATATTTTACTGATTTATTTCATTTAAATATGGCGACAGCTAGTATTAATTTAGCAAATATCAATGATATGCTCAATGGTGACATGGAAATTTATGAACAAAAATTAATTTTGTCTTTAGAGATAAACAAACCTTTTGTTATTAAAAAATTACGTGTGGTCAGTACTCGCTTTGGGAAAACAATTCTAGCAATTTTATTCGATAATACTATAAATCTGACTTTTAAATCATTTTTACCGCAGAGATTGTATGAATTATTGACTGAAGATACAGTTTGTGTAATTCATTCATCTCATGGAAGATATACATTAACTCATTTGGGTAAGAGCAATCCAACTGTGCCTGGTTTAAAACCTAGGACTTTATTAAAATTTGATATTAGTAAGTAACAAAACTGTAAATCCGTAATAGTATTGATGCAGATAACCTAACAAAAATTATTAGTTAGTAATTAAAGCAAAACTTCAAATCAGTAATAGCACTGATGAAAATAATCTAGCAAATATCTTAATGCGATATGAATATTCATAAACAAAAAATAATTTCATCTTTGGAGATAAACAAGTCTTAAACAAAGTTACGTGTGGTCAGTACATGTTTTGGGAAAACAATTCTAGCCATTTTGTTCGAGAATACTATAAATCTGACTTAAATTATTTTTACCGCAAAGAGCGTATGAAATATTGACTGAAGTAATCAATTTATTTCATGGAATATATACATTAACTCGTTTGGGTAAAAGTAATCCAACCATTTCTAGTTTAAAACCCGAGACTATTAAAATTCGGTAATATAATTAAATAAAACTTCAAATCAGTAAATAATATTGGGGAAAATAATTTAAATATTATGTTCTAATATGGGTTTTTGTTATCACTAATTACCACATCATTTGTTTTTTTATAATTAATAAGGTAAATTATTGAAATTTTCTCTATTCTATGTATATATATTAATATGTTATATTTTTTTAGGTGACCTTTTACATAAAAAAAAAAAATGTGGATGCATTATTGTGAAGCAAGCCCATATCTGAAGATTTGGAGACCAGTGTTGATAGACTATCATGTGAATTGAACGCCCTAAATTTTGATAGGGAACACGACATGGTCTACAGTAATAGCTATGACGAGGACACTATGCTAAGGCACGATGGTTTGGCTAAAAAATACCGTTTAGGTGCGAAGTTATGCCAAAAGTTTCTTTTCAATATAATAGATTTGGATGAATTTTGCACTTTAATGATATTAGGCGATTTAAAAAGTTTTCTATATAAAATAGTAGAACATTTACCCGAGGATATTGTAACAAAATTCCAATTAAATGACTCAGGTCTTGATGATGATAATGGAGAAGTATTAACATAGTTGGTCCTTGGTGAACAAATATCGCATGTGTACAAAAAAAATGTAAAGTCAAATTATATATCAAAATATTTTTTCCTAGTTATATAGTTATCGATAAAATGTAATACTAGTCAAACATGTTTATTTTTATATTATAGTATAATCAACTTGATTTACCAGATTGTATTCATACTGTACTTATCAAGCAAAAAATAAATATATAAAACGTATAATGTGTTATTCACATTCGTATACCATCTTTGATAAAAACATAGTTAAATAAATAAAAGACATAAGTAGACTTTTTGGTTTTTCCCAGGTTGTATGGAAAACGGAATGTTCCTGTAAATGATACAGGTTATGTTAATATATTGTATTGGTAACAAATTTCAAAGATATATATTTTTTTCTTTTGTAAATATTTATAGATATGAGGGTACCTAGTCCCAGAAATACTCGATATAACAAAGAAAACATATATAGTTGTAGATGTTCATTTAAATGTAATAGAGGGTATTATATATGTAATCGTTTTATATTATAGTTGTATAAATAGCGACTTTCTTTCCATTGTCTAATAAAGTAACAATTTGGTTGTAGACGCGTGTGTGTGTAAACCAGACACTTTATCCAAATTAAAAAAATGGTACATACAAATTTTATTGTCAAATACAATGTTTTATATACATTTATGAAATTACAAATGCCAAAAATGCAAATATTAAATATTATTTGAATTATAAAACAATATCCTTTTCCAATATCCAAGAGTTGTGTTTCTCGGTGAAGCCGGACCATTTCACTAACACTTCCTTGGTTCCATCTTTCCTTTTCCGACGTCGTAAAACTTTTTCAACGAGGTATACATTGGGATTTCGTGTTTTTTGTAGTTCCATTTCATAAAAATATCCTTTAATTGGTCGACCATCTATGTCTTCTAAGGCGTATGTAACAGGATTTGTTCTATTTACATTTACTATCTTGAATAATTCCGTTGACCATTTGGCATTGTAACCCTTTTCAAACGCATTTTTAAATTTAGTGATTCGCACAATGTCTCCTATATGGAATTTTACTTTTAAGGGTATAATTTTAGGATGGTTGTAGGCTTGAAGTTCTGTACTGGGTGTAACATCAGCCGGTTTCATACCTATCGTCCGATGCTTTGACTGATTATATATATGTGTAATGTCTGAGAGAATACTCAACCACTCATATTGACCCTTAACTGAAAATTCTTTGTAAATCGAATTCTTCAATGTCCGTATAACTCGTTCTACTATCGCGGCCTTCTTAGAGCTATATGTGGAATAATGATTTACATTATTATTACTCATTAGCTTTGAAAAATTTTGATTGTAGAAATCGGTGCCATGATCGCTTTGAATATTAACTGGTGAGTAACCAGCTTCTTCGATAATGGTATTCATAGCTTTAGTAACCACCAAACCAGTTTTATTCCTAAGTGGTCGTGTCCACACATTCTTGGAGTAGCAGTCGATTACTACAAGTATATACTTATAACCATTATTTACTTGGGTGTATGGTTGCATTTCAATCAAATCGACTTGCCATAAATCGCCATATCCTTTTATGATAGTTTTCCTTCTTTGAAAATTTCGTTGAGCCGATCTATGTAATTCATTAACAATTTGACGTTTAATATCTGACATTATTTTAAATGTCAACTTCTCTACTGGGTAACCATTGAGGAGGAATAGCTAGTCTACCATTACGAGGATCTAAATTATCTTGGACTGGAACTAGTTTTTTGTTTAACAGTTCAAATTGTTGAGCTAAAGTCTCCTTTGCTTTCTCTACTTCTCGAACCTGTTTTTTTAACACCTCAATTTGTTTAGGTAATGTCTCTTCAATATTTTCTAATTTCTTACGCAGCTGATCTTCATTCTTTGAGACAATTATTTTAACTGTCGCAATTTCATTATTCAAGCGGTTATATGTGGAGTTTAAAATCATTTTCGCCGATTCCTGAACGGCATTCTGAACAGCTTGTATAGTTGACTGTAATTGGTCAACGACCTTGTTGATACATTCGGTTACATATTTCTGTGTGGCAGCATCACTTTCTTGTAGAGGGTATCCAACATTTGTCAGACGTTTACTTTGTACATCATAATTACCGTCCTTTAACTTGAAACCAACACCTGGAGGTCCGCGTAATATTATACGCTTGTCCCCACCTTGTCGTCGTCCAAATTTATCGATAGTGTTGTTAAGTGTACTCATTTCTGCATCTATCTGATACAATCTCCATAGTTTGCTCCCTATTATACTTAATATTGTCCTGTTACCAACCAATATTCATGTTTTTAATATTTAATGTACAATGTTCTCTTCACGCAGTTCCTCTATTATGCTTAAAATTTCGTTGCCGTGACCGGTATGGCCTGCCATCTTTAAGCTCCATAACAGTCTGAGTCGATCCACCAACTCTTTAGGCTTATTCCAATACACGTAATCGACTGCCCGACAATTTTCTTGGGGGTAAATCACTTTCGTGGTAGGTAGTTTTGAGGGATGTATACCTTCACCACTACGTTGTGATCTGGTTTTCACTCCATAGTTCAACATTGCAGGATTTATGATTTCCACATATTTCTTGCTTGTACTTCTATTTTTACCTCTTTTAATATCATAGTCTTGGTAGGTGGCGTTTGTTAACTTCAACATTTGACCATAAGCTTGCAAATTATCATCGTTAATAACACCTTCGGGTCTATGTAATATAGGAGGAATCCTAAGAAATATTAAATCATATAATTCAGAATTTCCTTGAAAGGATTTCAGTTTTTTATTTCCACGCCAAAAAGAAATGGTATTTCTGATAAAACGTACTTCTGCATCTCCTATCCGTAGCTTATTAGTATTTGGGTCGAAACGTATACCATATACAGTATCATAATTAGACTTTTTGGTTTTCAAGTCTTCAATGTAGCTGTATGGTAAGAATTGCTCGTCATTAGGGCCGCTTGCACTGGCCGAGAAGGATGGTGTGGATGTTATCATAGAAAGCGAGGTATCTGGAAGTGTTGGTGCAAATGGACTCTGTAAGAGCATTGCATTATCCTCCTCATATTCTGTTTCACTATCCTCACTCTTTGTGTTAGGGCTCATTGTAGAGATTACGTTACTTTCCGTTTTCATCCGTAATGGAGTTCGAGAAGATGGAATTAGTTGAGACTTTACATCCGTTGCAACTTCTGATATATTTTTGAGTGGTTTTGTTATAGGTTCAAATAGTTTTTCGAGGGCTAATTTATTTTCAACATTTCTGTTTTTGACCATGTGAAATTTTTTTCTAACAGCATTAGTGGCATTTTATTTTTTAGATGTTGAAGGTATGTCTTTTCCAGTTAAGATACGGGATATTCCAAAATTTGAAATAAAAAATAGTATTTCGGTTAACGTATATGGTTTAGAACGTAAATTTGAAAATAATAGAGTAATATACGAGATTGTGGGACCTCTATATTATTCTCAGAAAAAAATGAACGTACATGTTAATTTGCTGCTAGTAACCGATGCCGATGATTCGGGAAAAAATCATTACTGCTGGATTAAAAACTTGTCAAGGTTAGTTTCTGCACAGTTGTCAAGGAACGAACATAAGAAGTACTTTTGTGATGGGTGCTTATTATATTTTAGCAATGAAAATCTATTATTAAATCATCAAAAAGATGACTGTAATCATACGTGTACGGGGATACCCTCGACAAAAAATCGAAAAGATAAATTTGGCGCGGATGTTCCAGAAAACATTTTAAAATTTGAGAACTTTGAAAAACAGATAGAGGTGCCTTTTGTGATTTATGCAGATTTTGAATCAGTTTTAAAACCTATCGATACTTGTGAACCTAACCCACAATGTTCCTACACAAACAAGACATTCAATCACGAACCTTATTCTTTCGCATATATAATAAAATGTTCATTTAATGATTCTCTCTCCAAATTTGAATTATATCGGGGTGAAAATGCCGTTACTGTTTTTGTAAAGAAAATTGAAAGTGATGTGGTACGTATCTATCGAGAGTACTTCAAGTATATTGTCCCAATGGAAGTTCTTTCTAAGGAGAGGGAGAAAGAGCTCATGGAAACAGAAATATGTGGTATCTGTGAAATACCTTTTCAAGAGGGCGAATCAAAAGTTAAAGACCACTGCCATTTGACAGGTAAAATAAGATGTGTAGCACATTCCGCTTGTAATTTAAATTATAAAATTCCCAATTTCATACCAATCATTTGTCATAATATGAGTGGGTATGACTGTCATATGTTTATCAAAGAACTTTGCGTGGAAAAAGCTAATGTAGATGTTATAGCTCAGAGCAAAGAGAAATATATTTCTTTCACAAAACACCTACATGTAGACGATTATGTTGATAAACAGGGTCATGCAAAGAAAAAGTATTTAAAACTTCGTTTCATTGATAGTTTCAAATTTATGGCCTCCTCATTACAAACATTGAGTGAAAACTTAAGTTCAGATTTATTTTTTGAAACAAGAAAATACTTTCCAGATGACTCAAAATTTAGATTGATGCGACAGAAGGGGGTGTTTCCATACAGTTTTGTTGACAGTTTAGACAAGCTAAATTTAGAATATCTACCATCCAAAGCGGAATTTTACGATAATTTGAATCAGGAGCACATAACAGATGCAGACTATGGACGACCTCAAGAGGTGTGGAATCTATTCGGTTGTCCCACCCTTGGTGATTATTCAAATATTTATTTGAAATCTGATGTGCTTCTCTTATGTGATGTATTTCAAAATTTTAGAAAAATATGTCTCGTTACATACAAACTAGACCCCCTACAGTACTTCACAGCACCAGGGCTATCCTGGAACGCCATGTTAAGGTATACAAAGGTTGAGTTAGAACTGTTGACCGATATAGATATGTTGCATATGTTGAAAAAGGGAATTCGAGGTGGAATAAGTCAGTGTTCGGATAGAAAACATGTAGCCAATAATACGTTTCTTCCTAACTATAATCCTGACGACTCATCTTCATTTATTATGTATTTAGATGCCACAAATTTGTATGGACACAGTATGTCCCAAGCATTGCCGACAAGCGGGTTTGCGTGGCTAACTGAAAGTGAAATTATAAACTTGGATGTCATGCAAATTCCAGACGATAATCCATATGGGTATATTTTGGAACTAGATGTCCAGTATCCAAATGAATTGCATGATATACATTCAGATGTTCCATTCTTAGCCGAAAATATAATTCCTCCAAATTCAAATTCTAATCTAATAAAACTAATACCAAATTTGAATGGTAATTATATATATATATATATATATATATATATATATATATATATATATATATATATATATATATATATATATATATAAATTTATAGATGGAATGTATAATAGAGATTTTGGTCTATACCCTGTGCTTTGGAAGGATGAACTTCCAGATAATCACCAAAAAATAAACTTCAGCGCCGAAATATTTCTGTAGTACTTTATTAGATTATTTAATATACAAAGATAAAAACTAATCTAACTTGGTTCCCGCCATACATTCACCTATATATAGACTCGGTGGATGTACAGTCAGAATTTCCTTATTAATGACAATTGTTCTTTGTTCTATTTAACCTTGTCGTATGTGTTTTCTATGAATGCCGACTAAAAATAAATATAACAGTCTATCGGTAACATTATATAATTCCTCCCGCCATAGACGGTGGCATAGCCGGAGAAGGATCCTTGTGGGTTGATAAGTTAATTTTGATGGGGCTCCTGGTTCTGCACCAATTGTAGATGTACAGGAGGCCTATTATCAGTAGTATTGTAAAAATACTGATATACAGTACTACGATCCAGGGGTAATCGATTATGTCCAAATCGGGAGCTTGTAGATTAATATGTTTAAGATCACAAAGTAGTTGGTGAAGTTCCTTTAATTCAGTGGTGGGTATGTTGTCTAAAAATAATGAAGAATAATTTGATGTCATAAGTGGCTCTGGTAGAAAATAGGTAGTTGAAGTTGGGAGTGAAGTTGGAAATGTGTAGACTTCTTGGTCAATCCAAAGAGTGCAGTTCACATCAGGGGTGATAAGTGATGTTTCTTTCAATATCTAGGTCGGTACATTTTTCTTTTATTTCCATGGGTAATGTGAGAATCATCAGAATTTGTCCATTAGGTGGTGTCTGGATAAGGTTTCGTGTTTGGCTTGCTGGCACAGCGTTACAGGCGATGTTAGTCTGTTGTTGGATCATGTCAATAATGCAGTGACTATTATTGTCCATAATGTTGTCAGGCAGGTAGATATCATCGAGAAGCGGTAGTTTTTAGTCAATCCATGCGTATTCATTTTCATTGCCGAGTGTCAGGCTTTTATAGGGTAGTGGGATAAGTTTGAACAAAGAATAAGTTTTTTCTTTTATAATTGATACTAAAATTTCGATATACAGTTTTGAATTTTTTATAAAAGTTTTTATTTAAAAAAGGCTTAAATAACAATAAATATGAAACATAGGAATTTCGTTTGTTTTATATAAGAGTTTAAGATTTACAAAAATTTCTTTGGTATTATTAGTAGTTATAATATTTGAATGTACTAAGTTTAGGTGGGCGAACAGTAGAGTGTTTTATATATTAGGAAGATAATTTTGAAGAAAATTTATATTGTTAATTATATTCTGTATGTGTTCTTGAATAATTATATTATTAAGTTTTATAGTAGTGCGATTGTTATTTATATCTATGATTTTTATTGTATCTTCAAGATTGTTAATTGAATTTTTAAGTATCGTTGTCTTTGTCTCCATTTGAGATACGACTAAATGTTGATTGTCATATAAAATTTTGATATTTGCATTAATTTTCTCTCTGTCGTCGTTATCCATTAAACTAAAGAGGAAGTTGTACAGTGATCCAACAGGATTAATTATACCTTGTTTGAATTTGATTATTATTAGAATAAATTGTTTCAAATTTATTAAATGTTTTATTTAAAATTAATTCAGTTTGTAACCACTTGATGTATGAGTCATGTTTTCGTCCTATAATAAGGAGGATGGTTTTAGTTGTTCTTTCTTTTTTATTTTGCTTTTATGAAAAGTTCCGTCAGATGTATTGACAGTCAGGTCTTGGTATGTATGAATTGAGACACGTTTAAATATTGGTTTTATTTTAGGGTCACGTGGGGTTTTTATATTTAGGTATTCTTGAGACAATATACCTACAGGTTGGGGGTCGTCTAAATTTTTGTTGCGTCTGGAAAGTACTTGAGATTTTTGATGTTCGATATGACCTTGTACCGTTTGAAAGAGTTGTTTTGCAATGTTTTTCGTTGAATCAATGTAGTCCTGGGTAATGTTAGCCTCACTTAACGTGGGTGAATTGTCTTTGTCAAGATGTGAGAAGATGACATTAAAAGGGGTTAGTTTTGTAATTGAGTGTACTGAGTGTACTGAGTTATTATAACAAGAAACGTAACCGTTTCTTGTTATAATAACTCAGATTTAAGTTACGAGATAACTTAATGGTTTATTAGGGTGGTCGATTTTTAAAGTTCGAAGAGAGTCAAGAAGAGTGGATTGGAAACGTTCAACAGGACTATTACTGTTGGAGTTTCTAATGGAGGTTATGTGAAGTTCTATACCGTATAGTTGACAATATTCTTTTAGTAAAAGGTTATTGAATTCTTTGCCAGCGTCGGCAATAACTTGGGAAGGTGTTCCTAAGTAGGAAGTGAATTGAATTAGGGCTTGGACAATATCAATTGCATTTTTTGAAGGAAGTTTAATCGCTTGTCCGTATTTAGAAAAGGGGTCTAAAACAGTAAGATACATTTCTGATTGGATATGGAAAAGGTCGATATGTAAGACATCCAAAGGTTTAGTAGGTGTTGGAGTATGTTTCAATTTGATGTGTTGAGGATTTCGATCGTATTTTGCGCGTTGTCAAACGTCGCAGAGATTTATATAACGACTAATATCGTTAGACATATTAAGCCAATAGAGTATCGTTGTAATGCGTTTGATGGTTTCATTAATACCTCGGTGTGTTTTTGTTTCATGCCAAAATTTAATTTCTTTAATTTTTTCATTATATTCTAACAAATCAGTGACGTAGAAATTTTAACTTACGATTTTAGTAAGAGAGCTGAATTTATTTCTCAGTACACGAAGTGTTTTTTCTTTTATGGGTTCACTATGAAAATAGTGAACCCATAGGCAACTGTTGTCTGTAGTGTTGATATAGTTTTTAAGATGAAGGAAAATTTCATCATCTGATATGCTAGTATGAAACGTTAAGATATGTCGGATTTTGTTGAAAGATTTTTCGAGTGAAGGTAAGAAGCGTACGGCAAGAGTGTTTGATTCACTAATGATAATTTGCCGATTAAAATAGTTGACAGGTTTTTCTGTAATAGGTGGTGCGCAAACAGGATTTTCGTGTGTGGTGTGTTGTGTATCGTCCGAAAGATCATTAAGAAAATCTTCAAGTCGTTCGGGATCTGGGCTTGGAAGGTTGTCAAAAATTAGTTCAGGATTTGGATTATATTCAGAATCTAGATTAGGATCTAAGATTGTCTAAGTTTTCAAGAAAATCAGATAGATCGTCTTGACTTTCTGTAACTGGGTTATTAATCATAGAAAGTTCATCGTCAAGGGCATACGTTTCGTCAATTTTGATGCTATAAAGTGCGTCTGCGTTCAAGTTGGTTTTATCTTTTTTGTAACTAATTTCGTAATCGTATTTTTCTAATTTCAGTCGCCAACGTACAAGGCGTGACTGTCGGTCTTTTAATGAAAAAAGCCATTGGAGAGGTTTATGATCTGTATATATTATAAATTTTTGACCAAAGAGATAGGGTCTAAAATATTTTGCTCCATAGACAATTGCCAAAAGTTCTTTTTCAATTGTACTATAATTTACTTCCGTGGGATTTAATGTTCGAGGTGCGTAAGCGATTGATTTTTTATCTTGGGAGAGTTTTTTATCTCCAATTACGAAATTGCTTGCGTCGGTTGTAAGTTCAAAAGTTTTTGTAAAATCTGGGCATACTAATAAAGGTTCGTTGGTAAGTATATTCTTACATTTTTCAAAAGAGTCAACAAATTCAAGGGTGTGGATAATTTTTTCATTTTTCTTTATACACTTAGTTACAGGTTTTGATAGTTTCGCGAAATTGTCAATGAATTTACGATAGTATACAACAAGTCCTAAAAATGATTTAATTTCTTTTGCAGTTTTTGGAAAGGGGAATCGATTAATGGCTTTAATTTTGTCAGGATTTGGTTTAATGCCTTCTGTAGTAATCACGTGTCCTAAGAAAGCAGTTTCTCTTTTTAAGAATTGAGATTTATCAAGAGAAATTTTTAGAGAGTATGTTCGAAAAGCTTCAAAAACTAATTTTAAATATGTTCCTGAAGGAATGTGGAAAATATGATAACGTCATCCATATAGACTAGACAAATTTTATGTTGAAGGTCTTTGTGTACGTTGTCCATTAAGCGTTGAAATGTCGCAGGTGCATTTTTGAGTCCAAAAGTCATACGAAGGTATTCGTAGTGGCAATTTTAAACTGTGAAAGCCGTTTTTTCAATAGAATTTGGATCCATTTCAATTTGGTGAAAGCCTTGCGCTAAGTCGAGAGTTGTGAAATAGTTACATCGTCCAAGTTTGTCTAGAATGTCTGTAATATTAGGGAGTGGATAACGATCATCGATAGTTTTTTTGTTTAAGTTGCGATAGTCAATGACTAATCGCGCCATTTTTGCTTTCCACTAGCATCAGGTTTTTTCGGTACAAGCCATACAGGGCTACTCCAGGGACTATAAAAGGGTCTAATAATTTTTTCATTTAACATTTTTCGGATTTGATCATGATTGTCTTGTTTATGGACATGCGGAAATCGATATGAACGGTTATAGATAGGGGTATCATCTGAAAGGCGAATTTTATGCTTTACGTCATTTGTGAATGAAAGAGATTGGTTCGGAAGTAACAACACACCTTTGAAATCTTTACAAAGAAAGATTAATTGTTGTCGTTCTTCGACATAAGATGATCGGTATGAATAAGTTTAGAAATATCGCTGCCCTTAATTTGGGCTGTGTTAGATTTTAAGGGAGATTGAAAAACGGATTTTATTTCAAAATACTGCAGAGGATAATCAGTAGTATGGTCTTCTATAAATAGTTTCGGCTTCGCTGGAAAAATTGTGAATTTCGACTAAAGCTTAGTTATTTTCAGCTATCGTAAAATACTGCAGAGAATAAGCAGTAGTAGGGTCTTCTATAAATAATTTTGGCTTCGTTGGAAATATTGTGAATTTCGACTAAAGCTTCGTTATTTTCAGCTATCGTAAAATACTGCAGAGAATAAGCAGTAGTAGGGTCTTCTATAAATAATTTCGGCTTCGTTGGAAAGATTGTGAATTTCGAATGTTTTGGGATTTGTTACTAAAATTTTGATTTTTATAATTCCTTTGGAAATAATTTTGAAATGGTTGATTTGATTGAAAATTTTGAGAACGTTTATATACAAGTTGGATTTTTTCAACCACCAGTAATTCGACCCAATCCAAACTATAACCAACAAAGAGCTCATCACACAAATCTTCAAATGAATCAAAATTTTGTTGACACAGCTCATTAATACAATTCATATCTACAATACACTGATGATACTGCTCATCAACATAGTCCATATCAGCAACATACTGATTATACTGCTTATCAATATAACTACACTTATGATAAAAATTATGAGACGGAATAATATCAAAATCCCGATTCATATTCGGATGAACCCCGTCATCACCTTATCAATAGAATTGTAATTTCACAATAAACCAATACAGTTATTCTGATACTGATCAAGATTTTCGGTTAAATACTCAAGCTCAAGATCATCCACCTATGGATCAACAACTATTCGACGTAACGGAACAATAAAACGAAATTCAAACAATGAATTTGAATACCAGTCAACAACCAGACGAACAAGTATTCCTATAAATAGAGAAATGTTAAGTTATCTCTTAACAGTAAACCCAAAAAATCCATATTATAATGAAGACGCTACTAAAACATTTTTTAAAATACTAATAACCACAGGTACTGGTTGCTAAATACTCAATAGACACCAACAATTTTTTTTACGAAACCTTTACTGTCTTTACGAAATCTTATCGCTACCCCCCAAGTTCACAAAGAGGAAGTAAAAAAACAGGTATCAAAAATCTTAGTACAGGGTATTATTAAACAGTCAAATTCCCCCTGGTCTTCACCGATTTGGGTTGTTCCCAAAAAACTTGATGAGTCAGGTAAATAAAAATAGTGTGTTATAGTTGATTGCAGGAAACTCAATGAGTTGACTGTAAGAGATAAATACCCCCTACCACATATTTCTGATCTTTTAGACCAACTTGGTAAATTTCCATATTTCACCACCCTTGATTTGGCCTACGGTTTCCACCAAATTGAGATCGAACCCAAAAATATTGCAAAAACCGCCTTCATGGTTGAAAATGGAAACTTTGAATTCAATAGGCTTCCATTTGGATTGAAAAGTGTCCCATCAATCGTCCAAAGAGTAATGGATAAAATAATAGGAATTCAAGATCCAGGATGTCTCGTCTATATAACATAATCGTCTATTCCCCGACAATCCAGGATCATGTTTGACTAATTTAAAATTCATCCAAACAAGTGCGAATTCCTTTGCAAGGAAGTTGCATATTTAGGTGATCTCATCACAAAATAAGGAGTAAATCCAAGTACAGTTAAAATAGAATGTATGCAAAATTTTCCCCGACCAATTAACTAGTGAGTTTTTTCCACTAACCTTCACTAATCACTAACCTTAATTTTTAACCCGGAATGCACAATACCTTTCGAAGATTTAAAACAAAACTTTATTTCAAGTCCCATATTATCATATCTAAATTTTAATGAGTCATCCTTGCTCACTATAGATGCGAGCGCTTTTCCGATTGGTGCAAAGTAATTTCACAAGGCCCGATAGGTAAAGATCTACCAATATTTTTCGCCTTTAGAACGCTTTGTAGCGCAGAAACAAAATACTCAGCAATAGAACGAGAACTCCTCGCTATTGTTTAGACTGCAATACATTTTTACTAATATATTTTTGGAAGAAAAAAGCTTATAACAGATCACAGAGCTCTTATCTGGCCTTTCTCTATCAAAATCTCGGGTAGTCGCTTAGCATGCTGGTGCTTAAAACTAGAAGAATCGATTATCGAATCAAATACAAACATTGCAAAATAAATAAAAACGCGGACGCTTTGTCTCGTATTAAAATTAATCATCTTCAAAAATGCGTAAATTTCGAAAACAAAATTTTAGCATCAAATGCGGATACGGAATCTATTAGTTCGGAAGATACTGAAATATCCCCGGAAACAATGAATTAGATACATTTACTCACTTGTATAAAACCCAATCATTAATAGACTATTCAAGAATCGAAAATACAAATAACCAATTGCTGGATAAGGGACACAATCATATGACACGTTTCCAAAAAGGTAAGCTAAAACACTTACATTATAAAATAATTGAAGATATTTTTAAAGAAATACCAAACTTTACAACAAAATTAGCATCATTAATAGTAAAACGATGAAAGGCAGAAAATACTATATTGCTTTATTACCCTCCGATGCCGAAGATATAATAGAAATAATGTTTAGTACTCTTTATAGAGACCAAGACATTTTTGAATTTTCAAAAACGTATTTTGTCGAAAATAACTTAGATTTTCACTGAAAAAGACTTGAACTTAATTAGTTGTCAAAACATAACCGAAACATCCGACAAAGTTAGAATTCCGATAATGTTAGAACAAAACCACACCGGAAAAGCAAACTTGCACAGCGGAATAAACGAAACCATTCGTAGAATAAGGTACAAATGCAACTGATCCTGTTGAACCAAAGACGTAACAAAATTCATTAAAAATTTTGATATATGTTAGAGAACAAAGATCTTATGAAAAAATTTAAATAACCCCTCGGTGATTTCCGAAACACCGAAAGCTTCGTTCGAAAAAACAAATACTGACATTTTAGAAATTTCAAAATGGAATTATGTATTAACAATTAAAGAGACACTAATAAAATTTACTCAAGCATATCCATTGGAATATAAATTCGCTAAATTGACAGTCAATACATTACTTTTATATTTCCAACATTATGGTACCTTATTTCGTATACAATCAGATTACGGTAGAGAATTCGATAACGTATTACTTAAAGCCTTATGTTCTTTATATGATATAAAATTAACATTTTTCACCGTTAGCTACCGTCAATTCAACGGATCTGGGGAGAGATTTTACTACACATTAAACTCCATAATAGACTTCATAAAGAAAACACATGGCTTTTCATCATATATGAGTTAGTATTTGGACATGTACGTCAAGTTGTTCACCTGAAATCTTGTATAACTAAAAATAACTAATGTCAAAATATATGCGAGACTTAAACAATAGAATTTCGTATTACTACAAAATAGCACGCTCAAAAACCAGCATTCAAAAAGAAAAAGCTAAATACGATTTGATAAAAGCGTTCCAAAACATCCTATTCAATATAAAATAGGCGATAAAGTCTATGTAAAAGAGTCCCAAATAAGAAACGAACTACATAATAAATTCAACGGTCCCTTAGAAATAATAAAAAATTTTCAAACTTTTGTAATATTATTAAATATTGAAGCTTCACAAACAACATAAGTTAATTTTGACAGAATGAAGCCATATTTTCAGAATTAAGTTATTTTCTGGTCTCTCCTGCCGATCGGAGCAGCAGTATCCCAATACACTATTTCTCCAGTAAACAACACCATTGGAATATTATCATCAAGACAGCGAAATAATTGTAACTCTTCTGATTCATAAAAATACTTCATCCATAGAGAACGCTTTCGAAGTGAAGTAAAAATACATATCAGCTTATTAAACCAAATTACAGATTCAATTTAATCGAAAGTTATTTTGATACTAAACGTTATAAACGTGGAATTCTAAATAACATTAGTACTATATTTAAATCAATTAGAGAAAATCTATATTCCAAAGGTGGTAAATATTACATGAATTGTATAATAAATTAAATAATGGCGAACGACAGATAGAAAAATCAAATGTCAGTAACAACATTGGCTATACAAATTTTTAACGCTACTATACAAAAACTGCAAATTGATAAGTTATCTTTAACAGAGATATAAAAATAATCTTAAACACAATTTATAGAACAGCAGATAAAATAAAACTTATAGAAGGAAAATTAAGATGCTTAGAAAAATGTGAACTTCTCATGGAAAGTTATTTATATATCGTCATTTTAAATTCAATAAATTTCGCGCGATTAAAAATTATTCACACGTCGATAAACAATCCTGAAAGTTTGATAAAGTCGCTTCAGGAAATTTCCTAAAATTCACATGAAAATAATTTGCCACTTATTATAACGTCATTCAATGTTGGTAAATGTCTAGATATCATGGAATTAGAAGCATACCAAACTGATTCAGACTTGGTACTTATATTAAAAATCTCTTTAATAGACCAACAAAGGTATACTCTTTTTAAGCTTAATCTTTAATCATTACTTCAGAACTACATCAGATCACAGTCAACTGTAAACGAGGAAACTCCAGAATAGAAATAATTTACAAAAATTCAATTTTTAAATTACAACCTGTATGTAGTGCATTCATAGGAGAAACAAGCAGACTCCAAAAATTTTTCGCAAATCGGTGTTAGTGATCATCCTATTTTAATTCCTTATAACTTTTGCCAAGGAATCCCCGATGATATCGAAATTCCAAAATTGCAACCACTAAAACTGAACAATTTAAATGTGGAAGACCTCGAGATTGCCCAACATAAATTAGATGAGTATTCTAGAACGTTAGATGGCTTAATTAACGAACCATTTATTACAAAGCATACCTCTTGGTTCGCGCATTTCATTATTGCATTAATTAATAATTACTCTCATGTTATTATATATTTTCTGCAAATGCCGGAAGAAGAGGAGATTAGCAATCTCCGTAATAAGAAATTCTGTTTAAAGCTAAAGTCTAAAGTCCGGGTTGAACCGCGTCTGTAATTGTTGTTATTTCGACTTTTCGGCTCCCATTTTCGAGCCACTTTCAAGAACTAAAGGATTAAGAAAGTATTCTTACCAAGGGCTCAATCTGCCTACTCCTCGGTTCGAACTTGGGAAGAAATTTGGTTCAGGAAGGGTATGTAACTTGTCGCCGGGGTCTCAATCTACCTACTCCCCAGGGCTCGTTACTAGTTCTTGCAGATGCCTGAATATGCTTACTCCTCGGTTAGAACTTTTCGATTAAAGGTTGCATCTACCTCTTCGAGTGGGATATTTCGAATATGCGACTTATTTTTGAGAATAGTTGTCATTGTTAAGGTAATCTTCAAAAGTGAAAAAGATTAAGAAAAATGTAGCGATGCCAGGTTAAAGATTTAGATTAGGCAATAAACAAGATTCAGATAATACATTACATTTAAGAATAAAACAGAAACGTTTTAGTAAAGTAAACTTTTACAAACTCTATATCATAGATCTTACAGAGGACCTCATTGATAAAATTGGATAACAGAAAAATTATATATTTTATAATATATGGTGTGATATGAAAGTATAAAAGCATTACATATCGTCACATAAATGAGCATAATTCTACAAAATATTTTTTAATAAAAGATATTCTCAAAAATATATCTACATATTATTTGTATATTCATAGAATCCCTACTAACGGTAATTTAAATATAAGACGAGAGGTAGAAGGTGCGTTAAAATATTCTGTATTCTAAATCTCTACAACAGAGAAATAATTTGATATCCTTTATACATTTTTCTGAAATGTGGACAATAATGAATTCATTTTAAAAATAAACTCTTAGTCTCACAGTTGCCTACCTTTTAGTGACCAATATTATAATTAACTATAAAATAAGTCTAAAACACTTATATTTCTAACACTCGTATATACTATTATTTCAGATGGTCCAGCTATGATGACATTCAAAACAATATAAATTAGGAAATTAAACAGTTATCCTTGGTTCTGCTAAATCTAGACTTGTCTGGTGGCTAAAAAGTTAACAATAGAAATGGATGATCAACATTTGCTTTCTTCAAATAATATAAGATATTTAGACTAATTTATGACATTAAGATCGAAATTGCATATTAATTTTGCATACTAGATTTTAATAAAAATTTAATATTTATCTCAATGAGCAAGTAAATTTTAGTGTGAATCTTTATTTTGGTTTTATCTAAGTTCAGTTACAGTGATGTAATTTATGAGCCGTACGTAGACGCTGTAGCACTATCATGCTGTAGATGCTCGCTGAATCCAAACTGTTCAGGTCCATAAAATACATGAATATCATTAATCATTGGAATAAGGAAACGACATGATTTTTCTCATAAGCTTATCGACGTAAAATGACTATATGTCTAATAGACATATTTAAAAGTAGCCCTTATAAATGAATTAATAACCAAAATATTCCCTACTAATATAATCAGTCTTTATAGTTGTGTGTGTTATTATGATGACACATGATATGTAAATATGAACATGTAATTAGTTTCTCATAGCTTTATAGAAGAAAATAATCAGAAATCATGTTTCACGAACATGATTACCTGATCTTCAGGTTTTTTCCATGTTATATCAATAACATAATCCTCACTATTTGTGATACCGTCATGAAACATCAAAGCTTGTATCTTAACATACAATAAGCTGCAACTGCTACTCTAGAAAACACTACAGAAAACACAACGAATGAAGAACAACTGTACTGTCTTACAGCAGACTTACTTTGAAGGTTACAACATTTTATTGTAAGTTTTTTCAAAAAGAGTATTTTTACCACTATTTTTAGGACATACCCCGATTAAATTTAAATGTAACTTGCAAGAGTCTTAGAATATATTTCAAAATAGCGTATTATCGTTCTATTATGATAATACGTATTTATGTATGTGTAATTCAAATTCATGTCAATCTTAATTTTTATATTTCGTTTCTTTACTAACTTAAATACACAATAATTGGAATTGTTACTTACTCTAAGCATTGTCGGTATGGTATTACACAAATAATCAGTCGGCGTCGGCGGAGTTATAGGAGAGGGATTCCCCAATCTTGGCGATGCAGATGATTTGGGTAGCGCCAAATTCAGGACACCATCTTGGGGAGTCACCATCAATTTTGGATCGTAGAAATCATTCGATATTTGTTTCCCCTGCGTCGCGTTGCGGAGTTCTTTTTTATGTTGAACCGCTGAAATTACAAAATAACTATTAATAACAAAATAACAATCCCTAAACTCTCTACTAAGCCTAGTTTAAGGGCGCACGCACAATACTATTAGAAAATAAACTACCGCGAGCAAGCGTATTTAAAAATATTGTCGCACTTGGTGCCCTTGCTGGCACAGGAGTGTATTCCCGTTTCCGTGTTGAGTACGATACCGCGTAGGTCGCAAATTCAACACGGATTTGTGGCTTATATCCACACTACACAGCCGTGTCGATTTCGCGTCTACTGGGCACGGGTTTGGAAAAAGTATATCCGTATATTGACGGTACAAACCCGCGTTTAATTCGGTTTCATTATTCAGCGTGTCTTGTTCTGGTTTTGAGTTAGTTTGATACTGCCGTTTGACTTATACCGTTTATTGCTACAAGTTGTGCAATATTATGGAAGAGTTAACAAAAATACTTAGTAATTTCTGTAGTGATTTTACGATAATAAACTCTGAAAGACAAAGTGACGCTAACTTTAAGTGTAAAATCCAGTGCTCATTGATTTGTGAAGGCAGCTATGATAAAAAGTGTGGTTATGTTATTGATGCTATATCTAAAAGCACCAATACTAATTGGATAATGAAAAGGCGTTACCCTGGATAGGTGCGTTATGAATTTAAAAAGACATTTGTTTGTCAATTTTCCAAAAGAAATAAAACACAAAATAAAAGCAAAGGAGTCAATCGTAATTATAATTGCAAGGCAAATATAAATATCAAGTTTTTAAAGGTAACTAAAAATACTTTGAAAAACTCGGAGTTATTAAAAAAGGGTTGTAATGTGTTGATCGAAATAGATTGTAACCACTCTCATCGAGTGAAAGTAGCACAAGCATTAGGTCTTTTACGTTGTTCTGAAGACACTGAAAACATATTTACATCATATTTTAAATCAGGCATGACACCAACAGCTGCAAAAATTTACCACGAGCTGAATATACTGGAAAATAATGATGTCGATGTTTATACGATTTTGGCAAATGCTCAGGTAAATCCCACTGATCGTCAAATATTGCACCTGTACGAACAATGGTGAATTAAAAATTACGGCGACAAGGATGAAAAAATATTATCGAACTTTTGAAAATAAAACAGAATGAGATGTCAGAATTGGACATTAATTTATTAGAAAATCCAACCATATGCATTATTATATCACCGATAATGCAACGAGTTTCTATGGCGGGATTGGCAGACGAAATGGTTTTTATCGATAGCAGCGGACCTTGTGACCAAAACAATACTTGTGTAACATTTATATTTGCGGCTACTAAAGTAGGTGCTCTACCTGTTTTGATAATTTTACACACAAGTCAGTCACAAAACCAGCATACCCTAGCTTTCAAAGGTGCAAATGAATTTATGGAGAATAAATTTAATAAGTTGTTCCACCCATTAGTAATTATGACTAACGATAGCTATGCAGAGCGAAATGCATTGAAAAAAGTATTTCCAAATAGCCGATTGTTACTTTGCATCTTTCATATAAATATTTATGGCAAAATGAAAATAATATTTTTAAAGATGATCGGAAATACATAATGAATTTGTTCCGTAGTATCATGTATGCGAAAACAGTCAAAGAAGCTGAGTTATGCATGTTGAATTTTTTACAAGATAAGCGGGTCGACGAAAACAAAAAGCTGAAAAATAATTTTCATAAAATTTGAACACGACGTGAAGAATGGTGCTTGCCTTATAGATATGACGTTATAAATCGAGGAAATAACACAAACAATTATTGCGAAGCCTCTATTAGGATATTCAAGGATGTTGTTGTACAAAGATGCAGAGTTTTTAATGTGTGAGCTCTGCTTGAGTTTGTTACAAAAACTTTCGAGGCTTATCATAAAAAGAGACTTCTTCAATTTGCGCATGGAAGAGCCCGCCAACTCACTATAGCATATGAAAAATTCTGTGAAAGAAGTAATAATATTGAATCTATATCACCAGTCGACGAAACTACATATTTAATAAAGACACAGAATAACCTTTACGTTGTGGACTCAGAAATGGCAACGTGTGACTGTATAAGTGGTCAAGGAGGTCGATTTTGCAAACATCTTTGTGCGGTAGAACAGAAATATCAGATAATGATGAGGAATTCCGTAAATCTTGACAGAATTCGATCGAAAAACTTTGGCGTGTCTGGCATTAGGAGAAAAATTCTCGCCAGATTTTTTTAAAGATATCGTCGAAACTGAACAAGCAAACCCGATCCAGATGGAATACCCCGATGCCCAACTAATACTCGAGACTATTAATTCTGAATCGGAATTCAATCAACTGTGTTTAATGGATACTGCGTCACCTATGATAAATATCTCTCAAAGTCATGAAAACTACACAAATACTGTTGAGAATGTCGAAATGGAATTTCTAAGAATAACTAACATATTAAAAAATGATCCAAATCCAAGTAACACAGGCATACTAAAAAAGTTTGCTTCTGAATTATCTCGGTTACAAACACCTTCAAACATAATATCATTTATATATGAAAAAAATATTTAAAGGCGAGGAAAGAAGATATAAGTACAGCCCATGTCAATTTCCAGACGTAAACAGAAAGGCTTGCCATGTAATGGACGAATCGGATCCGGAAGACCCAGAGAACGTCCTCATAACATGTCAATGAGTATAGAAAAAAATGAACCTGCGGCGAAGTAAAGTCGACTTACCTACTTATTTTCTTTATTGGTATGTTTAATGTTCAAGAATAAATATAATAAATCAATCGATATGTGTTTTTATTAGCGCCTTTTGCAAAAACAGTAAAAGTAAACAGCAAAATATAAATTAACCTACTTGGCGTCGTACTCAACACGGAAACGGGAATACGCACGCCGCGTTACTTTTTCCAAACCCGTGCTCAGGAGACGCGAAATCGACACGGTTCTGTAATGTGGAAATAAACCACAAATTCGTGTTGAATTTGCGACCTACTTGGTATCGCACTGAACACGCAAATAAGTTAAGAAACGCAACTTATGTACTTGAAGATTTTTTAAGTGGAAGCACTTAATTTGAATTTATTTCAAACTAATTGATCGAAAATATGAAAGGTAAACAATGGTAAATACAAATGGGTTATAAATTGTTCTAAGTAATAAAATTTCATGTTTTCTAATTTATAAAAAAATTCTAAGAAATGGTTTTAATTATAATATCGATTTATTAATATAAAGGTAATATGATGACCCTATTTTATGCAGAAGAAATTTGTGATTAAATTAGTTCTGAAGTATAATAATTAAATACTTTGCTTAAAACAGCTTTTCAAAACTATAAGTTATGTTACAAAATATATTTTCTAAAGTAGACTATGTATGCATGTGAAATGTTGAATTATGAAAGCTAAAGCAATTTTTCTTTTTTCTTTGACTTACATAAACAGTAAATATGAGTTATGAAGATATTTATCATATGGCTTAGAAATAAAACTTATTTCATATTGGGCAAAGCAGATATATTGAAAAAAATATATTGGATATTATGTATTATTAATTATAATGGAATTATATATGGATGTATTGCAATGCGAATATTTTTAATTTTCACTTTTACTACTTTATTTTAAAATTTAAAATTAATTTTTTTTTTTTTGAACAGTATCGTTCATAAATATTTTCAAACTTTATGTGCTGTAATGAAAGTGAACACCTTTCTTAGTCTTTTAATTACTGAATATATATTACAAAGGAATATAATCTTTACGGTTTCATATTCTTTTTCATAATTTTCGTTAAATCTCTGACGGAAAAACAAACTTCAGGCAACCATTGAAAATTATTATCGCTGAAGAAATGTTCAGCATATTTTTTTAGAAGTAATTTAGAAAAATAATATTACTAAATAATCAATTTTTGGTTATGTTATAATAAATACTTCTTATTACTTACTTAATTGCAATTCTTTTAAATTGTATAAGTTGGAACTATAACTGTTTTCAAACATGAAATGTAAAATTTTTTTAATAGTTAATATTTTAACAGTAGTGTACTGTAAAAATAAAAATAAATACTGTGTAAAAGCATTTTTATAAATTAGTTTAAAAATAATTTGTAAGTCATCAAATTTATATTAAAGTATTAATTACGTATCTTTTAGTACGCAGAATCGTACCATTTATTATATATTTTATATTTTATATAGTTTATATAATTTTGTTATTATATTTATACCGCAAAAGGATACTATCACTAAAGCATTTCTAGTTTTTATGAATTTTAAATGTAGTACATGCCGTAATGTTAACTGCAGAATATATTTTATTTAGTAGTAAAATATATTACACTATAAAATTGACTTATTTTTCCACAAAACACCAACATTCTATGTGCTACACTCGGCGCGCTTTTCGCCAGCAAAGTTGGCATCATCTGGAGATGGTTAAATCTCTTAAGATGAATAAAGCTAATTATTAAAGTTTTAATCATTTAAATAAAAGTAAATACATTTTTCTTAACATAAATATAAATAATACCACATAAGTTAGACACTTCCCAAAATCTAAACCTAAAGCTGTGTAGGTGGAAGACATATACATAGCAAAAACGCGGGCAACACCCATTCCCATCGTCATTGCCAGTACAAGCAATCAATAATAAGTTGCATTTTTGCAACATATCATTATGACAGCCGATATGGATAAAGCCGATTTGCATGCACATATCCCATTATATTTACTAAATTATATACACATACACATATTACATATGTTGTGCAATAACATACATTTTTATTACCATCTATAATATTTTAATATAAATGTAATTTATATTAAATTAATTTTATTTACTAACAAATATATACTTTTGCATGTTTTAGTTGATTATAACATTTCTTCTTCTTCCTTGAACTCACAAAAGTACTAAATAACAGTTATTAAGATACTTATCATGTGTGGTTAAAAAACCTTCGGCATATTGAGCAAAACAGGTATAATGAAAAAAATTTATGGCACGTGTTTCACTTGTAATAAGTTAGTAATAGAAAGTGTACTACATGTAGTAGTATTGCAGTTAGTATTTCAATAACGATATTGTTTTATTTTCACACCAAATAATATAAATACCAAACACATACACTAAGGTATCAAATCAAATATCAAAAAGAATTTCCAAAAATATTTATTAAAATATTTTGGCAATCATTCCAAAAGATGTTTTACATAATGTGTAAAACATCTATGATATTTTGATTAGAACAATATTCAAAATACAATACAGATTGAATGCAATCTTTAACACAAAAAATTAGAGTAATAAAGTGAGTAACTGGTACTGTGACACTAGTATCACTCACGTTACATCAATCGTAAGTAATCCAAATTAGGAAATAATGACGTCAATTTTGATAAGGGCTATTTAACATTGTATTATTTCAATTTTAAATAATGAATATAAATGTTCCGTGTTTTATCATACAAAATTTTATGAAATGTGAAGTTTGCATAACTCAATTATAGTTCATATCCCTTTCGTCTGATAAAATATAAACCTAAACATATTTTGGATAAAAATATTCCCCGTGATTAATTATATGCTTTTACGAAATATTTATCATGTGAATAAAGTGTGATAAAGTGCATTTTCTCTATGACTATATCTATAATTTAATATTAATTATTTAATACATTTATTTCAATTTCTTAATTTATGGTTTGTCAAATTTTGAGATAATGTTTCTTAATGAAACACAATTTGTGTCCTATATTAACTCTGAATTCGTCATAACTTTGACTTTTCCGCACTACGGAAAAATAATGTAATCGTGTAAAAAAAAATTGAAAAAATAAAAAAAAAACAGTTTCAAAAACCTTAAAACGAACTTTTGGGCGCGTAGAACACCTCTATCTTGAAATTGAGTGGCCGAGAAAAAATAAACCAACACATAAATGCAGAATATGTGTTTTATGTGACAATTTTACTTTCTTCAAATAGTTCACCATCGTGCTTTCTCATGACAGGGTGGGGTGTGTCCTATCCTCCTCAAAATCAATAGATGTCGTCTGATAGACGTCCCTAATCAGAATCAGTCGAAACCCGATCGATTCGACACGATTGAATTGAGTGATCGTGCTAACTAAAGATTTCTTTCAAATAGTCCACTATTGTGAATTTTAATAACCCAGAAAAATGGTAGAATGTATTTTATCCACCTTAAAATTAATAGGTGTCATCTGAGAGACATCCCCATCAGAATCAGCCAAAACCCAATCGATCCGACACGATTTAGTTGAGTTATCGTGCTAACAATAATAAATGCCGACGACAATGACAACGACAACGACACACACACACAGGCCATTTTTTTAAAACTATTTTCTTTTAGATTTTAGACCAAAAAACGAAAAATAAATGATAAAAAAAACTTTTTTTCCCATTTGTCTTCATACGATTACATTACTTTTCCGCCCTGGTATAGTTGAGTGCGGAAAAGTAAAATGGAAAAAAAAGTTTTTTCTAGCGTTTACTTTTCGTCTTTCGGCCTAAAAACAAATAAAGTGGTTTTTAAAAAAATTTTGCTGAGTGTGTCGTTGTCGTCGGAATTTATTCTTGGTAGCACGATAATTCAACTGAATCGTGTGGAATAGATCGGGTTTTGACTGATTCTGATCGGAGACGTTTCCCAGACGACACCTATTGATTTTGAGGTGGATAGAACACACTCTACCATGTTCATGGGTAATGAGAAAGCACAATGTTGGACTACTTGAGAATTCTTTTAGCTAGCACAACAACTCAATTAAATCGTTTCGGATCGATCGGGTTTCAACTGATTCTTATTAAGGACGTCTACCAGACGACATCTGTTGATTTTGAGGTAGATAGAATACACCCCGCGCTGTCCATGGGTCATGAGAAAGGACGACGGTGGACTATTTGAAAAAATAAAAAATAAAAAATAACAGCTTGTTATCAATTTCTCACAAATTGGAGATACGACTTCTACGCTACAGATTTTTATTTTTAGAATATCAAAAGTACATTTGTAATTAGTAAATTAAAATCAAGAAGTTTTCACATCACCATTGAAGTATTGATATTGATTTGGCGCATCACTTTTTTTATTTATGGATTGTTCGCCTGCAGTCCTATTATCCCACTATAAACTTTCATAAATACGAAAATAACAAATGATATTTGAAAATCAAGCAATTGTTATTATAAAGGAATACGAATATACTAATAATAAAAACCTTTTTAAGGAATAAAAATTAATAAACACTCACCCGACCAGTAACTAATTGACCCATTTTACATTTCACACCACTTCACTTAATTTCACGTCACATTACTTGACTGTGTGTCACTTCACCTCACTTTACATCACACCCAATGCGATTACTTGACACGACTTCATTTTATAAAATCCTTCCCTGTTGTTATATTAGACTTAGAATAATACCATACTGTATATATTATAATTCAGGTCATTCACATACAGGATGTTATGTCTAAGAAAGAGTATACCTAATGTCATTGAGGTTATCATGTAACTAAATTCTTTCATGCTTTATCATAAAATTACATTGTGTTATTTATCACATTTATTGCGAGTCGCAAAACTTAGAGAAAACACTTCTTGGAACCTTCCTGCCGCCTCAGCAACAGAAAGGTTTTAAATACAGAAATATTCAGATAAACATTCAGTAATCGTCAAGTATGCAGTAAGTAATCCTCAATTTCATTAATTTTCGATACACCTTGAAGTAATCCTGGAATCAGTATTAAGAAATCTCCGAGATAGAATTATATAAGTAATTCTCAAGTAATCGTCGCTGAAATCTTCAAGTTTAAAGTAAAAAAGTGGTTACTCATTTTTCGACAAAACTACAAATCAAAATTATAAATTAAATTAAAATCGTTCTTTAAAAGTTAATTTAACAAAATGTCATATAAAATATATTTTAAAGTATATAAATAATATTACACTAATGATACGTATCTATAATTCAAATAAAAGCAAAACCATAAACTAGCATGAAATGATGAAAAAGGTAAGCCCCATTTTCATACAGGTCTGTAGTCAATTCTACTTTTAATATTCCTTTATAATATATCTCTATTAACCTTACTGACACATAAAGAAGAAAGTACTACCTTTAAAACAAAACACAAAAAATGGTTAACCTGATAAGTATAAATTCTACGTCTTTTTTTCATAAATAAGACATTATTTTAGTATCTTCTATAAATGAACAAAACTAAAATAATTAGATGAATTATAATCAAATAAAATAATATTAAGATATTACTATTTCATATAGAAAATACTGAACCTAAAAATAAGTTCACATCAACGAATAACACGAATTAGGAACGAAGTGTAATGAATAGAAAAGAAGCAATACAATTATGATATCAATAAGTTTCGTTTTGTAAATATTATAGTATTATTATTAAAATATAAAAGGTTATATAAATGAAACAGTTTATTGTATTATTGGAATATGTCTCTTATATGAGTAGTCTCTTTATTCAAGAAAATAATAAACCAACTTTTGATTGATATATGTAAATGTTTTATTAATATATGTAATAATTAATGTATAGACAAACGATTACTAGTAGTCTATTAAAATTGAGACCACAAAAAACATTATAATTGAAAATTATTTATATTCGCAAACAAAATGCAGACTCGTATATGTGTCTTTATGCACAAAAAATATGCATATAATAATGTATATAATAAGCAAAAAAAATACCTGAAACTATTTTATTTTAGATCCCCCAAGTAATTACTTAGTTAAACCATAGTTTAACAAAAAAAACCAGAATCATAATTTACAACAAATATATATATATATATATATATATATATATATATATATATATATATATATATATATATATATATATATATATATATATATATACATATACATATATATATATATATATATATATATATATATATATATATATATATATATATATATATAATCAATAAAAAAAATATACAACAATCCAATTAGTAATTTTTAATTTTTCAAGAGAAAGAAAAAATAGCAGTGTAATAAACCAGAAAAGTAGTGAAGCTTATCTCTTGGAAAATTCAAAGCGGCGTGGATGGCAGACAAGGTCATACAAGGTGGCGTCTAAATTCGGTCCGGCGATGTTGGTGGGTGGAAACTTTTCTGCCTCCTCGTATATGTTCTTCCAATGAATTTCTCAAATCGTGTTTCTAGCTCCTAGGAATGTTTCAATCTCTCAAATCGTGTTCCCAGCTCTGATGGAATAATCGAGAACACTCGGACGACGAAACGAGGTACCAAAAAAAAAAAAAAAAGAGAAAATAGAACATAAAAAAAGGAATAAAACGGATTGAAATGGAATAAAAGGAAATAAAATGCAATTAGAGGTAATTAAAAGGGAATACCAGGAAAAAAGGAATTCGAAGAACAAAAGGAGCGGAGTAAACAAAAAAATATATAAGGAATAAAACAAGAAATGCAATAAAGAGAGAAAGAAAGAAAAAAATCCCTGAAAATTTCATTAAGGTGAAAAGAAACCTTCCAAAAGGTAATATACTTACTCAGATATGGGACGACTTAATTAGTAGTCCAGATTCTCAAATCTCTTGGAGATTAGATGCACGTTCTAATGATAAAAAAAGAAAACTCATATATATTAATGTGCAGATATCTCACAACAATCCCAATGAGAAAATTTCAGTGGTGAGTCCTGAATTGTGAATCCCAGCAACCTGAAGTACAGTAAAAGTGTACTAAAATATTCAATCCAAATCACCGTCTAAACTTGACGCTATAACTAAACGAGCGGACGAGTGACTGAACTAACTGTAAGCCGTTCCAACAAGTGACACAAAAAAAAGTTAGATTAACCAGGGAAAAACAAAACGCAGAATAGAACCCACGAACACAGAATAAAGATGTACGACATTCAGCGAATTGAATTTGGAGAAAAACAAAATAGAAAATAGAAATCTCATACTCATATATTTTGAGTATACTAAAAAGAGACATAACTATAGTTATATAGAAATTTCTCTGTGTAGAAACGTGTTAAAATGCTTTGCAATAAAAATGAAACAAAGTATTTTGATACCAATTTTATTAAGTAATAATTAATGGATTATGAATTACGATTGCTTCTTTCCTGAAATTTACTTTTCTAATTGGAAATGGTTTGTTATAAGAAATGTTACATCCTTAATTAAATCAATTATTACATGAGCACACGTAATTCATAAAATCCATTTAGCTTAAAAATGTTTACTCTATATTGCAAACTTTTACTACAGACAGAGTGTCAGAAGATCCTTTTTGGGTTTTATATGTTTTTCCCTACTGAAGACTGTAAGATATTTATCATTGTTAAGTGTTAGTAGTTGCTACTGAAATTTTAATTAGAGGGTATACTATAAAAGTTACATGAAGATTAATATAGATTATAGAAATTATTTTAGTGAGATATATGACAACAAAAAGAATAGAGTTTGGTCAAACTACAGTGCATTCATTGAGCCCTTTTGTAACAAAAGATTAAAGCAAATTACTTTCAAAATAACAAATAAATTGTATTTAATAGATATTATTTTCAGCAATATTTTTATACAATAAAATTAATATTTCAATAATATTAATTATGAAGAATCGGATACTACGGTAAAATAGTTTCATTAAAAATCAAATTTATTTGAGGATTTATAAGAAAATTAATATATTCTTATACATTGTAAGACTTTAATTTCAAATCTGGATGGCTTCATGAACTCAAGAACAGGTCAGCACAACTTTTCCAGTTTATACCTCTAGGTACACAAAATATTTTGGCTTTTGGAGAGGGAGGACACTATCTTCGGCCTGTTCTTTTGATTTCGGGTTGATAATGAGTGCACGTAACACTCAAACTTAGTCACAATAATTAGCAAAAAGGCATCGCATTTTGGTTTATACTGTACTGACAGATATGTTGTCTATTGGAATTCCATCGAATTGGACATTCTATGGAACCAGAAGACGATAGCATTCTGTGATGTACATACAGAGTTATTTCTTATATTGGGAGTATCAGCAACTTAAAGGTTAACTTGATGGTTTATCTTCACCAAGGCATCAACTGTTGCAAAATGTCCACGTATTTATCCTTTACTTGACAAGTCAGTGAGAATATATTATAGAAACTAATCAGTCTTTGTTGTATTTATTAACTTGTTCTCTTTATATTATATCCGAAAATTTAAGTTTCATTATTAACTTAATTTTCAGTACAAATAAAATGCCCACGCACTTTAAATCATAAATTATATTTATAAAAAATGAAATAAGCAGGTTTGTCAGAATTATAAACCTATATCTATAACAAAATTTGCCAAAATGTTTGAAAAAAGTAATAGAAGAGCGTTTGGATAATTGTGTTAAAATTTGGCTACAGAATAGCAAAAATTCAATATAAATTGTAAAATAATAAATCTACGCAGTGTGCTATTACCTTGACATATCTTGTTTAATAAACAAGATATGTCGTATAATAACATTGATATATCCATACCATCATTAGCTGTATTTCTTGATAGTATTGATCGACTGTGTCGATTGCTAAATTACTCGACACGCTTAATTCTCCCCCGCTAATTTACTGTCACTGAAGTTACTGCAACGATTTATTATTAGAAAGAGGGAGCTATAATCACTAAGAAGTTGATATACTCGTATATAATAGAAAGCAATGTGTAGAAATAAATGGAGCAAATAGTTTTCTAAAAACTCCTCAATCTAGAGTACCTCAGAGTACTGTTCTAGGGTCATTGTTATGTATCCTATACATAAACGTCTTCATATTGAAATCCTTAGGAGATTCTTATGTAAATAATACTCCAAGATTAAATATCTTGGAGTATCTATAGATTTAAATTTCAAGTGAGACATACATATAGGTTTGTTAACAAAAAAAAACGTTCTATTATATCATTTTTTAGACATTTAAATGATATGGTTTCATCACAAAGTCTGAGTACATTATGCTTTAGTGGAGTCATACTTGAAGTATTCTATTCTTAGGTGAGAAGGTGTTACAAAGTCAGTCTCAAAGAAACTAGAAATTATTCAAAAAAGAATACTCAAAATAATTCTTCACAAAATAGTAACCAATAGCTCTTCAAAAATCTAAACCGTTTGACATATGGCAATTGTTCTACTTTACTAATTACATTTATCAACATAAAAACCGAAAAAAATAAAGAGTTTTAAAACCTTAAACCGAACTTTTCCGCACATAGAACACCTGTATCTTGACATTGAGTTGTCGAGAAAAAATAAATCAACACATAAATGCATAATATGTGTTCTATACGACAGCTTTAATTTTTTCAAATAGTCCACCATCGTGCTTTCTCATAACCCATGGACAGGGCGTGTCCTATCCACCTCAAAATCAATAGATATCGTCTGGTAGACGTACCTAATCAGAATCAGCGAAACCCGATCGATCCGACACGATTTAATTGAGTTATCGTGCTAACAAGAATAAATGCCGACGACAACGCCAACGACAACGACAACGACAACGACAACATGACACACACACACACACACACACACACACACTTGTGTGTGTGTGTGTGTGTGTGTGTGTGTGTGTGTGTGTGTGTGTGTGTGTGTGTGTGTGTGTGTGTGTGTGTGTGTGTGTGTGTGTGTGTGTGTGTGTGTGTGTGTGTGTGTGTGTGTGTGTGTGTGTGTGTGTGTGTGTGTGTGTGTGTGTGTGTGTGTGTGTGTGTGTGTGTGTGTGTGTGTGTGTGTGTGTGTGTGTGTGTGTGTGTGTGTGTGTGTGTGTGTGTGTGTGTGTGTGTGTGTGTGTGTGTGTGTGTGTGTGTGTGTGTGTGTTGATTATTTGAAACTAAAGACATGGCAACGCTGCGTTGTGCCGTATTTTAATCTGTTGTGATTGTGTATGTCTTATATATAACCTGACTTTGTAAACTAAGCGGAAAGTAATACAGAAATATTTAAAATGGATTGCAAAAATGAATCTTGCGAAAAGTAAACAGAGTAACTAACCTAAACATTGGACGACGTATTGTTGAATTAACTGAGCTTCGTAAACATTTAAAATGTTGTGAACGTAAAAACGTTGTTTCACTTGAAAAAATAAAAAAGGAAAGGCGTTTAGGACTAAAGATATTATTTGTGACGAATATGCAGTTACAACGTAAGTGGCGACTGGAAAAATGCTGCTGCGTTGCCAAACGCTAATTGACAAGTTCTCGACTTACCGAGCAAAGCTTAATACGGAAAATTTTAAAAATGTTTATCTTTTCAACAAATCAGGCAACGACCGAATTTTTTAATTCAATTAATTCAATATTCGTAATAAACTAATTAATTTATAGATGAGCTGTTATGAGACCTTTACATAAATATCCGAATTTCATATTTTATTATGCTTTGTTTTTATTTTACCTAGCATCTTGTTTTTATGTAATAGTTTTATTATCCATATTTTATTATGCGAAAATATATATTTTATACATTATTTTATTCATATTAATTTTTTTATGTCTCTGATACGTATGCCACGTTCAAGTATCTATGATAGTTTGTGGTGTATTATGTTTATCATGTTTTGTAATTGCAGTAATTACTATCCGTACTCTGGATTCGCTTCACGATAAATATCAGGGGGCTTTATTCGGTCATTCCTGTAGTTGGTACTATGTCGTGTCATTATTAAGGACTTTTACATCACAAAAATAATATTTCTGCTAACATGTAAGGCATGTCGAAATCAGTTGAAAATTTACGCATTTCGTAGGGCCCCCCTAAGTTTTCATTTGGCCGCCTAGTAATTCACATGTTTAGGTATTACTCGTAGACATTGTTTTTCAAACTGTCAAATACGTTTATATATTCTTTGGTGAATAATTTTCATTAAGGTTATTATATTGCCATTTTGAAAACGCCATGATCTTCATAATAAGCATATAAGTTCTTCAATTTATATTTAACCCTCCGTCGGGCATACCCCATCTGTAAGATCCAGCAGTCACTTTTTCCTTGCCCTTTCGTGTGTATTGCGATAATATTCGCAATACACACGAGACTCCCTCCTAGCTCTAAACCACTCTTCTCGATATGGTGTCGACTTTTTTTAGTGCATCCCCTAGGCTTGTATGAGCCACCCGGAACAATCAGATGCATTGCGCCTGATTACGTCATTATTTTCATTTTTATATTTTGTTAGATTTCTTTTATTATTTAGACTAATAATATTTTTTGGGATTTGTACATTTACTTATTATTATTCAAAATTAACACACTTGGGTCTTAAATTATTGATTTATACTAAATATCGTTACCAACAATGTGACGTTTATTTTTGTTTGGAACACTTAAAATAGGAAGTTAAAACTTTTCTTTGTAATTGACGCCCAATATTTTTTTATATATAACTTTATAACTTCTATATGAAAAAAAATAGGTTGTTTGTTTTTTGTATTCAAGATATTGTTCAATACTAATTTATATTTGTGTTTTGTAATTAAAACAGAGAAAAAAACTTGTCAATAGCTCTTATAAAAATATTCCAAATTTATTGTTTTCCTACATTAAATAAGTTCTTTTGTGTAAATTTAATTATTGCTATTAAAAAATAGTGTGATATATTTATTATTATATTGTACTAATTAAAATAAGAGATTAATTGAGTTTTTACCTCATTAAACTCTAAATTGTATAAGATTTGATATGGGATCTCTCAGATGCATTGCGCCCCAATGTGTTTGGATTCAGACTGCGCCCGAGGGAAGGTTAATATAATTGAATCTTGTTGAACTGTATAAGAAAGTTTATCTGCACTATTTTAATTTATTTTCACTTTATCATATTCCAGGATATTCAATTTTATAGCGGGATGAAGTACACATAAGATAAGAAATAAAACGTGCTCTAATAAAGTGAGAAATTTATTTTAATATTAACATATAAAAATAATGTTATTGCCTTTATATGTATTAAATAGTAACACACCTGTTTTTTGACAGATTAAAATCGGGATAGTCCAAAATTTAGCATTCATATAAAAATATATATGTAGACTATATGTTATAAAAATGTACAGTAAATTTTAATATTATTACAGTAAAGCTTATTCGACAAAGTAATCAACACAATTGTCTTGAGATCGTCGAAGTCCTATGTAGGATTCCAATATATTATTTACATCACAGCGAGTTTTAATACTACACAGTACTTTTGTACTCTGTAGTACATTTAACTTGTTTTACATAACCTTCAGTCAAAAGGCGTAATAAAAACAAAACAAAGTTTTCCGGGAAATGAATAATGTTATAAATGATTTCCGGATTGAGATTTATACATATCGCAAATAATCCTAACAATAGGTATATGCCCTATAGTTTTTTTGAAAAACAATTCTTCTATCGTTTCTCCTGAAACGTTTCTCAAGGGGGGTAGTAGCAACAGCAATTTACCAAATCGCAACGGTTGCCCCGGGAAGGTGGTACTAATGTACTTATGTAACGTTAACTGTGTCTCATCCTGTATACCGGAAATCTTCGCGGGATTTGTCAAAACTTTCGATTCAACTTGGGAAGGACTCGAAGACGAACTAGGTTTCTCGAAGGAAGTTTTGAAAAGCACTATCGATCTGAGGCAAGCATATTCATGTTGGTCCAGTTGAAACTGCCTAATGTTCGCTAAAATATCTTGAAATTCCTTCACTCTCTGCAGAAAGACGGTGGGGTCCTCTTTGCGTGTCAAGATCCCGCATTCTTGCATAAACGATGAGAGTTCCGTCAAGGGTAGGTACTGTGCAGATCCTAAGATGAACAGCTCCCGCCAGCTTTCTTCCAGCAACAGGACTTGATCGGAAAATGGCAGCGAGGTAAATGACGCGATGCTCTTGGCCCATTGCACGTTCATGAATAACAGTCTGGCTGCAGATTCACAAATCAGAGCGGAACTGGACATTGGTGGAGGGATGAATGATTGTGTAGGCGACGGCAAGGCGACGGGCGTCTAGAAAGAGAAAATTAAATTAATTTAATTATGGCAGGGGTAGAGTAAAATTAAGATTTTTAAATTATTTTTCGCTTGGAGAAATCGCCTTATCAAAGTATTTCGCCAAAAAGTTATAAACAACTTAAAATAATATAATATTTATTTAATATTTAAGAATATACAATACAAAAATACATAAATGGGAAATACATAATACATAAAAAATAAGAAGCTGATATGCACACAAAAGTAAACTCATTAGGCGCCGAGTGCACCCTTTACATAATATATAAATAAAATTGACATTATATATTTCATTTGTATAAAATATATATGTTTGCACCTATTATCTGGTATTCCGTGTGCCAAGGGATAGGTCTATGAAAGCCATGTTTTATTTTGTTTGTAGTAGGTCAGGGGGGGTGGCACTCCCTATATGTCACGTAGTGCGATCTTGCAATTACGTGTACAATGGCCGCCAGGGGTGCTAGTGGTCTTGCAGTCCCGTTTTCCCCTTTGTCTTACGTCCCTCACCCACAGTAACAGTAAACTTAACTTCGCGTACATGTAAACAAACGCGTAATCGTAACTTGTAATCAATCCGTCGAAAGTGAAAAACAAAATGCGTCGTGTGAGACGACGTTGCATAGTGCCCGCATGCAATCACGGAAAAGAACGTTCCGTAGAAACCGAAAAAGTGCATTATTTCAGAGTACCCTCAAACGAAAAGAAAAAGAGAACTGTGGCAAAGTGCTGTTCGGAATGATTTAACTTAGACCAACAATCATTATTTGTGTGAAAATCATTTTGATAAATGTGCTATGCTTATGCGAAGAGAATTTCGTGATTCGTCAGGAGATGTCATCGAAGATGGAAGTTGCCTGTTACAAGTGTACTTTAATGACATGTAACTAACCGAAGAATAATTGTTTTTAAAAAATTTGCTTCATTAAAAGATTATTTTGATTATACATTATTCAAAGTTTTGTATTGTTATTTCAATCGAAGTAATGAATATAACTGCCTTAGTCTAAAAAAACTTTTTCTTTTGCACAGGGCCATATAAAGTTGTCCGCTTAAAGAGAGGAGGAGTGCCATGAAAAAATTTGTCAAAAGACTCGCTTGGAAATTTTGTGGCGTGTTCTGCTTTCGGTAAAGTGCAGTGAAATAGATAGCTTCATATTACCTTCAATGATACTTTGATTACACCCAATTTACAATATTATAATTTGTAGTACACACTTACAACTTATATTATTGCCTCTGTGAATTAATATTTTGAAATGATTTCTTTTATTTATAACAGAAATATTCATATAATAAGTTTTAACACATTTTAAACAGATTATATACGTATGTGTATATATTACGTGTAAATAAAAAATTATTGCAGTAACACAAGAAAACAAATTTTTTTTAATTGGAAATTAACCTAATTCAATTTCACTAATAAGGTAAACAATAATAATCGTTAGTAAAACATTGTGGCTCAGATAATTTTCCTATAAATTCTTTTGTTATTAATTTTACATCATCCTTTACGTATATATTAAAATTTAAAAACATTTATGTTCAAATTTACCGACAATTTCGCGCTGCAAGACAACTAGCGCCCCTTGTACAGTAGTTTACCAGCGAACTACCGCAGTGCCAGGAGATTGATGCAGATACAACTAATGAAGATGTTCTTCTTAGATGTGTGGCACATTTATTTCATTTGGGATTCCATTAAAGCATATTACATAATTTTTAAGTGGTGTATATCAAGGTACTCTTTACAATTTTGACTACAATATGATGACTATAAGATGTAAATCCTACTATCTATATCAAATTATTAATATACTAAGATAATTTGTTTTTTCAGCTGATTGATTTTCGAATTCCTGTTTGTCGGTTTTTATTTTAAGAGAAATTAGCTCGAGACTATCGGTCTGCTAATAGCAAATGGTGGATACCTAGTTACACATGTAATTAATGTAAGTCAGAGTCAAACAATAATATATAGTTTTTGTTACTTTCAGCTGTATCGATTATGTTATTCCACAAATTTCCAGTGTATACAACACCCGGTATCATACGCAAAGCAAAGAAGTTTCCAAATAATGTAATAGTAAGGTGTTAATATAAATCTTGAATAAGACTATTCCAAATAATATATGCATTGATGAACACTATATGCCACCGATTTAATTTCGCTACTTATTCTACCTATTACAACACATTCACCGAATTTGAATATGCGATGAAAATAATCTGCCACATTGTTCTGTGTTAGTTAATTAGAATTTTAATTCTAATTAACTAATTCATCTTTCACTTTCCCTTTTTTCCATTATACCTATTTCTTCAAGACAGTTTTGGATTGCTGATAGGATCAAATGTTTTGGCAATAACTACAGAGATGATTGGTGTTATTGTTCCCCTTGTGAAAAGACAGCTTTGAAGAATATAGTTTTCTAACAAAACTTTCAATAGCTATACAACTTACGATAATCAAGGGTTATTAAAATTATTATAATTGAACTGTCGCATAAAACACATATTCTGCATTTATGTGTTGGTTTATTTTTTATCGGCCACTCAATTTCGAGATAGAGATGTTCTACGTGCGGAAAAGTCCGTTTTAGGGTTTTAAAACTGTTTATTTATTTTTGTCATGTTATGTTTATAACGTATAATTCCCATTTATGAGATAAAACATCCAAACTTGTATCTTCTTAACATATAAATAGCTTTAACGGCTACTCTAGACAACCCCATAGAAAACAACTTCCAGCACTGCTACATACAATAAAAATGGTTGAATTCTTTCACCATTGAGGAATTGTAATACTTTGAAAGTTAGAATATTTATTTATAAAATTTTATAATAAAAAGTATTTCCTTAATCATTATTTTTGGGACATACGCAGGTTAAATATAAATATAATAACTTGCAACGGTCTGAGAATATACTTCAAAATAGTGTATTATCTTCCTATTATTGTAATTCGCATTTATGTATTTGTATTGTAATTTATGTTAATCCTAATTTTTCTATTTCGTTTTTTCAATAACTTTAATAAACAATAATCGTAATTGTTACTTACCCTAGGCATTGCGAGCATAGTATTACAAAAATAACTCGCTGGCGGAATTATAGGAAAAGGAGTACCCAATCTTGGCGACGTAGATGATTTGGGAATCGTCAAATTCAGAACACCAGCTGGGGGATTCATCATCAATCTCTCCTTCACATCATAGAAATAATTCGATATTTGTTGCCTCCTTAACGTCGCGTTGCGGGGTCCTCTCTCATGTTGAACCGCTGAAATAACAACATAACTATTAATAACAAAATAACAATCCCTAAACGCCCTACTAACCCTAGTTTAAGGGCGCACGCACAATGCTATAAGAAAATAAATTACCGCGAGCAAGCATATTCAAAAATGTTATCGCACCTGGTGCCCTTGCTAGCACAAGAGTGCTAAAGTTAAAAGTTACGCATTCTCGAGGACTTCTTTCATCTAAAACTATTTCTTTACAACTGTTGCGAGAAGTTAAGAAACGCGACTTATGTACTTGAAGATTTATTAAGTGGAAGTACTTATTTTGAGTTTAGTGCAAACTAATTTATCGAAAACATGAAAGGTAAACAATGGTAAATAAAAAGGGGTTATAAGTAAGATTTAAGTATTAAAATTTCATGATGTCTGATATATAAAAAAATAAGGAATGGTTGTAATTATAATATGGATTTATTAATATAAAGGTAACTTAATGACCTTACTTTATTCAGAAAAAAATTATAATAATTAAACACTTTGCTTAAATCAGTTTTTTAAAATTAAACAAAATTATCGTACAGTAAATGTTTTGTACGTGGGAAACACATGGATTTTGTATTAGAATATTTTGAATTACGTTGTTATTACGACAGTTCTCTATTATTAATAGCATTTGTACTACTAAATAACATATTAATAGCATTTTTATAGTATTACTTTTAAAATAATTTACGACATTGAGAATGTCATAAAACTTATTGTTGAAGTAAGCCTTTACTGTTTAGACCATATATTATGATTGAATGTTTAAGTCAATAATAATATTTATTCTGGATTTTATATAATGTTTGCTTGCTTTGAGGGTGAATATGTAATAATTATACTTATTTACATAAATATTAAAAGTTTTCTTTTACTAGAGTATTTTTCAATTTTCTTTAACTTCTTAACGTCTTTAACAAAATTGCTAAATATGCGTTATTAAGATGTTTATCATATGCCTTAGGAATAAAACACATTTCATATTGGATAAACCAGAATTGGAAACATTATATAGGATATTATGTATTATTAATTATTATAGAATTATATACGGATATTTTGTAATAACGGATATTTTTAATTTTCACTGTTGCAACATTATTTTTAAAATTAAAGAACTATTCTTTTGTAGAGTAAATATCGTTCAAAAATATCTTTAAACTTTCTGTGCTGTAATAAAAGTGAACACTTTTGTCAGTCCTTCAATTACTGAATATATTACGAAGGAATATACATTTTGCGTTTTGATAATCCTTTTTAAAATTTCCCACCAAATCTCTAGTCGAAGAAAACTTCTGGCAACCATCGCAAATAATTAACGCTGGAAAAATATTCAGCATATTTTTTAGAAGAAACTTTTTTAGAAAGAAAAATAATATTACTCAATAATCAATGTTTGGTTGTATTATGTGTAATAAATACAAATTCTTATTACATTTCACTTTCAACTATTTCAACGTTTTAATTAATTGAAATTCTTCAGAATTCAACAATATTATAAGAACAGATGTTTTCAAACATTAAATGTAACATTTTTACTTATCCTATTTTTGCAGTAGATATTAATAGCATTTTTATAACATAAAAATGATTTGTGAGTCGTGAAATATATTTGAAAGTATTTTTTATGTATATTTTAGTACGCTGGATCGTAATACTTATTATATATTTTTTATCATTCTTCTATAACGTTTATACCGCAAATTTAATATATGTGTTCTCTTTAATACTTTTATAGTTTTTAAGCCTTTTAATTGTATAGAGTACTTGCTTTAATGGTGAATGAATAATGTTATATACATATATTTTATTTAATAGCAAAATATATTACGCTATACGTATATCGAGTTTTGAAAATTTACATACATGTACAGAGTATTTTTCCCTTCATTATTTAATGTACAAAAATTAGTACACAAAGGTCCTTATGATACTTGTTCTTAAGACATCTGTCATGTGCGGTTAACAAAACATTTTGCATTTTGGTCAAAACATATATATTGGAAAGATCTGATTGCACTTGTTTCACTTTTAATAAGTTAATTAATAATATAAATAAATTGTACTACATGTAGTTGTAATGTAGTTAGTATTGTAATAATGATTATTTTCTTTATTTTTACGAATTTATACCATCCGTTTAAAATAAATGTAGAATTACAAAAAAAACCAAATCTGCAAGTATTACCAAAAAAATGTCCAAGCTTTTCTTGCTGTATTGAAATTCTCGATATTGTTTTCAATTCATCATTTTATACATAAAGAAATATACATATATTTTTTATTTTGTGATGTTTAAAATTTGTCGCTAATTACGAGAAACGTCAATGAGTGCTAGGATTATAAAATTACCAAAGAGTTATCAAGACTTTCCAAAAACACTTATTCAAATATTTTGGCATACAGTACAAAAGATTTTTTACATAATGGGTAAAGCGTCATGATATTTTGATATATATATTTTGAGACAGTGTTCAAAATACAACATAAATCGAATGTAATCTTTAACACACAAAGTTAGAGTAAATTAATGAATAACTGGTTCTGCGACAATAGTTTCACTCACGTTATTACAAGGATAAGTAATCTTAATTAGAAAATAATTACTTGAATTTTGATAAGACCCATTTGACTTTTGATTATTTCAATTTTGAATTAAATAATAGAATCTTTTTGTGTTTAAACATACAAAATGTTATGAAATGTAAAGTTTACATAACTCATAATTATAATTCACATCTTCTTCATCTGATTAAATATAAAGCTAAAACATATTTTCGATAAAAATATTCCTCGTGATATGTTTTTACTAAATATATACACCATGTGAATGAGAAAGAGTGACTTAGAATCACTGTATGATAGATAAAGTGATTCTCTATGATTATGTCTATAATTCAATATTAATTATTTAATATATTTATTTCTATTTCCTAATTGATGAGATTGAGGTTGTAAGATTTTAAGATAATATATTTCTAATGAAACATAATTTGTGTCCCATATTAAATCTGAATTTGTCATAATTCTTTTAAGCATACTTCAAGTTGCTTTGTGATATAATTTAATCAGCTAACACTCGTAATATGATGTATCACTGTAATTCGTTATAATTACATCGCTTTAAAGATGTGTAAATAAAAAAATAAAATTGAAAATATGTATTAGATTAGTTAAGAAGCAACTTTTGCAAATCAAGAGAGGTGATAGCTTTAGAAAAAGGTTTTCAAAATATGAGATGTGGTTGAACTAATGGTACATGGAAATTAGTAACATGCTATTTTTTTATATTTATATGTATGTGTCAAGAACAAATGGAATAATTAAATTGAAAATGTAATATTAGTAAATAATACAATAAGACACTTTCAATATGCCCCCTAAATTATAGTCAATAATGAGTTAATAATATTATTGAGCAATAAAGAGAGATATAATTTTCACACTAAAGTTAACTCTAGCACGAACTGAATCTGAGGAAGGTATCTCATTACTTTATTTCTTGATGGTACATCTTTATTTCAGCAAACGTAGAATGTGTCTTATTACATTATTTCTTGATGGTACATTTTTATTTGTCTTTTATTGTTATGTTTGAGTATTTACTAAACTAGAAAAAAAGTATTAGATCTATCACAATATCACATCTTATTCTATTCCGATTCGAGAATAAATATTCTATAACATATCTATTTTTTTAAATTATCAAAATATTTTTTTATCAGAATACTTTCAAAAATACTGAGATTTTTTTTATTTGGGACAAATTGTGAATTATAATTAAGAGTATTATATCTATTGCAGTTAAAAACTATTTTTGTCTCTAAACGTGATACCTTTTATATTGCGATCCTATAAGTAATTCTCTTTACGAAATACTAAAATTTACAATAATCGCGTGATAGTTACCCTTATTCTTACCATCTCTGTTCATTCCTGCTTCCTCGCATTTTTGTAAGCGACAAGCTCTACATTGATTTCTGTGTGTCTTATCGATGATGCAACCTCCCTCTTTCTTTTCTTTACAGACATACTGGCGATTTCTTCGAATGGATCTTTTGAAAAATCCCGCACATCCGTCGCAAGCGAAAATGTTGTAATGTTTTCCCGACGAGAAATCCCCGCAAACCTTGCATGGGATATCAAGAATCCTACTGCCTAAAATGAAAGAAGAAACGTGTTAAATGTGATTATAATGAGAGTAAAGAACTTTTCGAATTAGAAGAAGATTAGATTAAATAACACACATTATAAAGAACCGAGTACATTTAAATCGTATCCAGTTTCTATAATTAATCAATTTATTAATTGTATTTTCGAAAGCTTACTGTATTTTGAATTATAGTATCTCACACAATAAACAGGGTTGTGTTATTATGTACTTATGACTATTATACCGAACTTATTTGCACCGGAAATTGTTCATTTTACACGTCTTAATAATACGGAATAGACATTTTACAATACACTTCCGTTTTCTAAGGACCAAATGGTACAGATCGCAGTCTATTAAGGGCTATTGTCTAAAGCATGACTCATTAATACAACGAAAGCCTCTAAAAAAGTAACATGTTGCTCAATATTTCTGTGCCGTATGCAATGAGATATTGAATTAACCTTGGTCTCATCTTTGATGGTAAATTGTATTTTCATTTCTCTGAAGCAAATAAATCGGATTTTTAGTTTGAAATTTCTATGTGTATAATTACTTAAATCCTACCAAATATGATTGTTAGTATATAGAACACCTGACTATAGCTTGTTATACCTAAAGAACAACAATATCTATGTATAATTTATAAGTCCATAAATAATGTTAATCAGTATAAAATGTCCTATAAAGATTATTCGTTTGTCAAAAAGATTCATACTTCATCGGTGTTTTTAGTGTTAGTAATTATTTAAATTTTATAGTGAGTTATAATTATTAATATGTGACTTCAAATATACAGGGTTATCCACATAGAATTCTATCCCCATTAACTGTTTTATTTTTTAAAATAGAAAAAAATGGTAAATACAAAAGTTCTAGGAAATTTCGCTGCGATCTCAGACGTGTCTTCAGAATAACAATAGAATCTCGTGTTTCGGAGATCTAGACCAGTTATGCTTTTTTAAATGGAAAATACTGTCTTTTTTCGATTTTTGAAATCTACGTGCTACATGCGTTCGATTACAACAATATATACATGATATATCTTTGTCCTAGTAGTTTGCACAGTATCGCCCTTTGAAATATCGAATATCAAGCAAAATCAAGATCGCCATAGAAAATTTGAAACAATAATTACGATAATTATAAACAGAGTTTGATTTTGACAGCTTATCTGAGGTGTTAGTTGTTGTATTCCCCCGTATTTTTTAAAAAGTGGTATATTGTTATTATACTATTTCGTTAAAAAAATTACATTGTTGAATGTTACGTTTTGTGCGAAATGGATGCGATACGTGCTATATGTGAATACGAACGAAGATACCCTGAGAAAATCATATCACATAAAACATAGGTACTTCAAATATATTTATAATACATTAAGAATTACTGGAAGTTTAAAAAATAAGGACAAGAGAAATAAACCAAGATATGTTACAACTGGGAATATTCAGGAATCAGTTTTATTATATTTCGTGGAAATTCCGAGACACTCTATTCAAGATGCATCGAGATATTTACAAATTTCATGGACGTCGGTCCAGAGAATATTGAAAATCCATAAGTTTAACCCATATTGCTTCTGTCCAGTTCACACATTGTAATGGAATGATAATTATAGAAGACAAGAATATTGCTGTTTGATGTTGGAAAGACAAACGGAAAGTGAACTGTTTGTAGGTGCGTATTATTTTATAAATTATTAAAACTAATGCTACTACTGCTACTACTATGCTACTTCTATTACTACTACTAAACTTCTATTATTCTATTACTGGGTACTTAAAATAATTACAGATTCTGTAGTGTAATGTGGACTGATGAAGCCAGTTTTTTAGCATGTGACAATTTTAACAGAATAAATATTCACTACTGGTCATCAGAAAATCCACATCCGTTAATACGAGTTCATCGACAAGGTCGTATTTAAATCAATGTTTGGTGTGGTATTTTTCGAAATTCAATTATTGGACCAGTATTTTTTGGTTTAACTGGACAAAAATATTTAGATCTTTTAAGAGGAGAGATTTCTGATTTAATAATCCAATTAAATGAGCCGAACATTGTTTGGTAACAAGACGGTGCTCCAGCACATAAATCAAATGTTGTCAAGCGACATTTAGGTAATACTTTTATAGCCTCGATAGGTTCAAATGGAATTATTTTATGGCCGGCCAGAAGTCCTTACCTGACCCAACTGGATTTCTTTCTGTGTGGCTATTTGAAAGATCGAGTATATACGGAAAGGCCAAATAACGTAAAAGAACTTAGAGAAAAAATATGTCGGGAGATCAGAGACATGAATGGGACTGGTATCTTGCTTTACAAATAAAATTTATTAAGGAGACATGCTCTCTGTATTATAGAACACTTTCTATAATTTATAATTATAGTTTTTAATAAAATGTTACGTTCCATCTAGAAATATGCTTTTTATTATAACTATGAGAACATCAAAAATAAAATCTAATTGAAACTATCAAACTCTGTTTATAATAATTCTCGTAATTATTGTTTCATGGCATCTTGGTTTTGTTTGAAATTCAATATTTTAAAGGGCGATGCTGTGCAAACTACTAGAGCAAAGATATAACATGTACATATTGTTGTAATCGGAGAAGCACGTAGATTTCAAAAATTGAAAAATAAATAGGCTGTTCTACATAAAAAACGGAAGTTTGGTCTAGATCTCCGAAACGCGGGATTCAATTGTTTTTCTAAATACATATCTGAGATCGCAGAAAAATTTCCTATAGCTGTCGTATTCACCATTCTTTCCTATTTCAAAAAATAAAACAGTTAATGTACAAATTGTATCTACATAATGTAATGTAATGTATGTATGTTGCAGTAGTTATATCTGTATTTAACATATTTAGATATTTGTTGTTAACTGGAGTGATAAGTTCATTTATGTTACTTATTGGCAATGTACAGACAGAAAGTTTTAACAAGAAAATCGCTTTATAAATAGTAAGAGTGAGTAATAATTAATATGTGACTTCAAATGTACATAATGTATTGTACACAAATTCTTTGTACTGCAAATTGTACATAATATATTGTAATGTAATGTAATGTATATACATATGTTGCAGTATTTATATCTCTATTTAACATATTTGAATATTTGTTGAGAACTTAAATGATAAGTTCATTTATGTTTCTTATTGGCCATATACAGGTAGAAAGTTTTAAGAAGAAAATCTCATAAATAGTGGAAATAATAAACTCTTACATGGAGATTTTTTGTCCTACATCTCTATATAATTTTTTAATAACTAAAACAGAAAGAAAAACCCTACTTATGAACAAAAATGTATGGAATATAAGGTATAATCTTAATAACTTCGTATTATTATAGATACATATTTATAGTAATCTGAACTTTTCCTAATATGTGTCCAAAAACAAATATTTATTGTAACGGTTTGTTAAAAAAATACTATTTTATAATTGGAGAAGGAAAACTAAATATTCCAGAAATGCATCTAGCAAAATATATTAAATATTGATTATATTATATTGTCAAATAATCTTTGTTGAAATAAAAAGATAAAATAAACTAAATTAAATAATTATATATAATATAATTTATTTCCATCAATTATGTCAGTAATGACTAATGACAAACAGCCATAGACGAAGTGGAATGTAATTTATGTTTTTCTCTATGTTAATAAACTAAGCATATATTAAATTGAATATTACACATATGTAGTTTGACATAAAACTGTTACAAAATTTAACAAAACAAATGTTGTGGTTGAGTTGATTGGAAATTAGTTTTCAATAACAAAATAAGATGCAACTTATACTTTCCTTCGCCTGATATTTAAAACTGAATTCATACGAAATGCAAATTTTCTAAATATTGGTGTAGTACTTTTAAAATAAATATCCCGCAGTCTTCTAACTCTCAACATTAATGATCTGAATTAGTAGAACTTACTTGACGAGGGTGGAGATTGCGGTTTCATCTGCAAGTGTTGGTGTTCCAAATTTAACATATCTTCCGCACTTTGAGCACTGGCACTTATCATTGTTCTTATTAAAAACTAAATTATGTTCTTATTAAACTAAGGAAACTACACAATTACGCACAACAAAAACACAAACTATCTACATTGACGTGTACACCGTTCGACAACTAATGATTTTGTGAAGTTACCTGCATCGGTAATGGACTTATAAGCCTAAACCTCAAATTAAAAAAAGTAATTTAGACCTTTAGTGGCATGAATGAATAGCCCTTTTGACTTAAAGCACCGTCTCTGAACGCGATTGGTTTAAAAAATCCCTTCCTTCCGAAGGGATGAGTTTGGCCACACCCTCTTTCATTGTAGTTACAATCCCAACACGGCCCATCATCAAAGGTTAGAGTGGGAGTGTTCACTGACTGCAAGCGGACAAGTCTACGAGGTGTTTTGATCCCAATTGGGCAAAATATGTAATAATGGAATTTCATGTAATGTAATATAGGAAATTATAGAGGAAAGATCTCTTAAATGTGTATTTTAAACGTGGATCTTGTCAACTGGCATTATCTAACATAATTTTCATTCGCTATAAAAAAGTCATGAATGAATCAAGTAGCTTCAGGAGTTCCATGAATATTGCGATACCTATAGGAGGAATTCTAATAGAAATATAGAATTAGAAAATACATATAATATTAATGGTAGCTCAAAATTAATAAAAAGTGTGACTCATAATAGTATAGTCTGGAATACTTTCTACTAGATTTTGTACTAGATTTCACACTACATTTTTTCGAAAATATTTTACCATAACTTATTTTATTATTTTGATATATTACTTATTTTAACATGAAAATCTTTGAAATTACATTACTAAAATAAAAGTTGTTTAGTATACTTGACTTAACAATTTACTTTTAAAATGTATATTGGAAAATATATTGTTGAAATACATGGCACATGCAAATTATTTTCTAGCAAAATATTTACTTAATAACCGAATATTTACATCAAAAATATTCAATCTACCTCATTGATATAAACAGTTGATAAAATAAGAGAGTATTTTCAACTTTAACTATGGTTTACTGTTATTGACATTACACTCTAGAAATTCGTAATGTCAATAATTGTAAAATGTTTGCTATTACTTGAAAAAATATTATTGGAAGATGTAAATTATATTAATGACTGTTAAAATAATGATGTACTTGTTCTAATTCATATTCTCCATACATATTTTGTTCGAAAAAAAATTAAAAGGTAAAATTGTTCATTCACCTCGCAGAGACTTCATTTCAATACCAACACGGGTAATCCGTTGTTGCGAATCTACCATTGATACATTATTTATACACGTAGAGTGCACAGTTTTTCATAGTTATATGTATATTATTATGTTATATAAAATCATTTATATATATATTCTTATGTGAAATATACATGTTATATAAAATCCTAGTGATTCTCTAGTGTTATTTTAGACTTGGGATAATGTCATCCTCAATAAAGTTATTCACGTCATTTACATATAGGATATTAAAGTCTAAGAAAGAGTATGTCTAAAGTCAAAATGACTATTATGCAATTAAATCCTTTTGTGCCTTATCACAAATTAGTTTAATTTAACATTAGTTTAATATTCATCACGTTCATTATGAATTGCAATCCTTAGAGAGAGAAACAGTTATTGTAACTTTTCTGCCACCACGGCGACAGCAAGGTTTTAAATTCAAAAATCGGCAAAATAAACGCTAGACATCATCAAATAATTTCTCAGTAATAATTACTTAGTAGCAGGTTACCCATTTTTCGACATTACCAAAAGTCAACATTGTAAAAGGGAAAATGAATAATTTGAAAAGTTCAATAAATAAAATATGATACAAAATACGTGTATATTATAGCTATACTAGATATTTTACAGGTTATTTATCCTTACATACTGTAAGTTACGTAATTATACTATGACATACACATACTTTTTCTATTAATTTTTTTGGCGAAGTTAACAGACATTATTATTAACTTCAAGGCATGACTAAGAAATTTGAATACCTTATATTGATATGAAATAAGAAACTAAAACAGAGAATATGAAAAATATATAACTAATACTTAATTGTCATACAAACTTTAATTTTCAATAATGTAATAACTGAATAGTATAGAATTAATTGTCTAATAGAATAAATAAAATAACGCTTGACTTTTATTTGCATGGCCATTATCTATTCCTAAATTGTAAAAATTATAATGTAAAAAATAAAAAGGGACCGAAGCCTGTGTATAATTAATACCACGCAACGTATACGTTAACGCAAATTAATAAAATTTAATATTTAAATAGTTACTGTTTATTTAAAATTAAATTTAAACTATTAAATACATTTCTGTATAATTGTGTTGTCTAAGTAGATTCTACTGTATATTTTCTTCATTTGCTACGTTTACTAAATTTACCCATTATTCATCTATTTATATTCAAATACTGTCTACTACTACTTCAGACGGTGTATAAAATTTCACATAAAATTTATACTATATAAGGTACATGTAGAGACACAGTAGTTTAGTATCACTAAATTACAAGAGAAGTAAAATGAAATTAAATTTCTTCGTAATGCATAGGCATTAGAAACCGGAGTGGCTGTTTGATAAAATTTTCTATAGTATATCTGTTATAAATTTCTCGTTTTAGTACACAGGATAACTGTTATAATTATTTAATACGTCTAGAAGGTCGATGACACTGTTTGCTTTTTATGTTAGTAGAGTAGCATGTCTATATAATATTTTCTTATAATATATCTTTATCAGCAAGCCTTAAAATCGGTTTTTTTTATTAAATAAATCCAACACCATCACACGCAGAATATTGCCGTCCTCTGCTAACATATGCTCTACTATTCTGAATTTAAATTACATGAGGACTGTTATTGATCCCTTTAACATTCTATATTGACGTTTGAACTATCTAGATCATAGATGTTATTCATACAAGTAATTTGTTACCTTTAATCTCTAAAACGTTCCTCAAACTTTCTTCTCCATTCTGTTTACCAGTTTTTGTAAAAAGTGTCCTTGAAGGCTTTTCAATAATACATTCGATTCCTGCCATCACTTTAAACCATGATGGCACCCAATGTATTCTCAGTATCCTAGTTGGAATATGGAATAAACTATACAATTTTAACACTTTTCATTTAAACTGAACTTAGAAAATTAACTAGATTATTTTACATAACCTTTGTACACCAGTCACAACAAACGACACAAAAAATGTGCGAAACAGTACAGAGGTTTTCATATACAGTGGCTATTCAAAAGTCCCCTCCCCCCCTCTTATCTCTGGAACGATTATACATAAACTAGTGAAATTTGGTAACTGAATATTAAGGGTTGTAAACTTCCCTACTAGTGATGATAGATGACGTATGCGTCAAAGATGACGTCACAAGGTCATTGTGACCAATAATTTTAAATGGAACACTATGGCAAGCCACACCTCTTTTAAAAGGTATCGAAAAAACCTATCCAATGATACTAATATTGTGTCTGTTTACGGCAGATTTGACAACTGGCTTTCAAAAACCGCAAAGCTGTGATGAATTAAATCAGTTAAGTTTTTATACAATTAATAATTTGTGTATTGTTGATCGAACGTTTAACTGTTTTAGTACCTTGTGGTAATTTTAAAATATTTGTACATTCAATAATTTGTTAAACTGTTGTGAGCTGAACGTTTAAGTGCTTTAAGAAGAGAAATGGTACGTGTTTTAGGTGATAAAGTAGCAGCGATCCTAATACTTGGTGAAACTGGAGAAAATATTCATGCAGCAGAACGCATTTTTAATGAAAGGTTTCCCGATCGCCCAGTTTCGAGAACTTATTTGAGAGAGCTTCTTCGTAAGTTTAAAACAACGGGTAGTATTAATGATGTAAAACGATCTGGCAGACCACAAATTTCTGATGAGAAAAAAACTGATATACTGGCAGAAGTAATAGTAAATCCTACTTCATATAGATGAATTCGACATTTTGGAAATAACATTCCAACAGGATGGTGCTCCTCCACACTATTACGGTGCAGTAAGACGGTATTTGGATGAAGAATATCCTGGTAGATGGATTGCACGACGAGGTTCAATGGAATGGCCGCCTCGATCACCGGACCTCACACCTTTAGATTTTTTTCTGTGGGGGGTATCTTAAATCGAAGGTTTACGCCACTCAGCCTGACAATATTGATGTTTTAAAACAACGTATTGTTAGAGAATATAGGGCTATTTCCGCAGACACATTTGAAAAAGTACGAGAAGCAGTTTCGCAATAGGATGCTTTACTGTCAGGAAGTAGATGGAGATCACTTCGAACAATTACTATAAGTAGGTACTGATTCTTGAATCTGTAATTAAAATTATTATCCAAGTTTACTGATTACTGATTTAATCCATCAAAACTACCATAAATACAAACAATATTAGTATCATTGAATACGTTTTTTCGATACCTTTTAAAAGAGGTGTCGCTTGCCATAGGGTTCCATTTAAAATTATTGGTCACAATGACCTTGCGACGTCATCTTTGACGAATACGTCTTCTATCATCACTAGTAGGGAAGTTTACAACCCTTAATATTCAGTTACCAAATTTCACTAGTTTATGCATAATCGTTAAAAAGATAAGAGGGGGGGAGGGGACTTTTGAATAGCACTGTATAATATTTCTATGTGAAACAAATATACAATGTTTACCTCGTAATCCACTTAAATTGCAGACTATATTTACAGGAACTAAATTTGTATCCCCAGATCTGTGTCCAATGGAGATTGACGAAAATTTCTCACACACGATTTAAGAACCTCACAGATTGTAGTTTGCAAACTGGCCACTGAATATGAAAATTCACCTGTTGCGTTATTTTGAATTTTGTAATATTAATATAATAAATATTTGTTAATTGTATTGTAATAGAAGAGTATTGTATTAGTATGTCACTATTTTAAATAATATATAAACTAGCCATTTTGATTCTCATATTTAATGACTTAATAATTACTTAGAATACATAGCTGACAATAAATTAATTCTTAATTAGAAAATACTGCTGTATATTAGAATTTTTTATTAGTTCCAGTACAAATTTAATCATTAAAAATCTACAAATAAACTAATGAAAAATCCTAATTACATTTACAATGTAACTATATATAATAATGTTGGGATTATATTTATCTTTATAATATATTTGTAATACTACTTACATCTAATAAACAAAAATTAGCATAACTACTTAATACAATATAATAAATAATTATTAATTCAAAATAATAAATGCAAACTTATTAATATGTTCGAAAAATAACTATGAAGGTGCATACAATATAGAAATAAGTACGAGTACATTATCATTTACTGTTGCACTGGATTTTTATTTAAACTTAAAATCTACAATGTGTCATGTTATATTTGGAATACATCAGTATTGTCAATATCCATCCATGAATTCAGTAAAATATATAATAAAAATAATAGTGTTTTCAATAAATACAATTGTATTTTGAATAAAGAATCGCTTTCATGCGCCATCTATATTATAATGGCCCAGTTCACAATGTGGCCCCTTGTACTGATATTTAGTACCTGGTCAAGTCGGAATGATAATTATACAAGTCTTTTCTTAATGTCTCTATGAATCAATATCCATTAATTAGAATAATTAATAGGTTAATTTATTTCATTATAGATGTTGCATATATTCATCTGTAGATTATTTTTAACCTTCTTCTTCCATAAAATGTCATTCCTATTCTATTAGCTTCTTCCTAGTGAAACACGTGGGTTGCCTATGATTTCATTATAAAAAATACTAATCGATGCTCAACATATTTCCAGATTATTTTATTGTGGTGTATTTTTCAAGAGCATTTACACCCTTTCTTGTAGATACACATAGTTGTAATTTTTAAAAAATATTATGATTATGATCGCTCAAACCCAAAATCAGAAACAGCGCCGCCACTGATCAGGAAAAAAAATTTTGATATTACTCAATGTCTCTTTAAAACGCTTTTCAAAAATTCATGAATAATGAAATCGTAAATAGTGTATATATTTATAATAATAATCACGCTATATATCAAGCAAAGAATTTATCAAAAAAAATTTTGATATTACTCAATGTCTCTTTAAAACGCTTTTCAAAAATTCATGAATAATGAAATCGTAAATAGTGTATATATTTATAATAATAATCACGCTATATATCAAGCAAGTTTTTTTTATTGTTAATTTTGTTAGTTTTGTTAATTTTGTAAATCTTTTGCGGTATTTTAAAGTTTTTAATTAAAACCTGCTGCAAGTGAAAATATATATTAAAAAAATTTCTATACTTGTGAAAAACTATAACGCTTTAAATATTTAATAAATATGTGTTCTGTAAAAACTTTATTAACCTGTAATTTTTTCAGATGATTACACAATATTTTCGATCAAGTTAAAAATGTATAAATTTGCCTTCTTTGCATGTATTATCTATTTATCTATGCTTATACATATTTCTATATTTTTACATATTTGCATATCTAATGCAAAGGAAATTCATATAAAATTTGTCACAGCCTTGAACATTTTCCCAATCTGGTTACGTCACTGTGGACCAAACAAAATAGTTTTAACTTTTTATCTACATCAGGGATTTCCAAAATTTTTAGTCTTAGGGCTACATTGATTCCTAACGTTCTAAGAGCCAAGAACTAGCTAGCTTATCATACCAACATACTGTAGTTTTATTAAGACGTAAATTTGAATGATTGATTGACGAAATGATCGATATACAGTGCAACGATATTTTTAAAGAAAAGTATTTAAAATCGTCATTGCTAGAATTCTATAAGGATTTTATTATCTTCCACTCACACAGTTTGATCAGATACATAAATTTTCTGGTGGCTTTTTCTCCACTTTCGGCACTATTTATCTATGCAAAACAAACATTCTCCAAAATGAAATACAGAAAAAATATTTATAGATCCAAATTAACTGATGAGCATTTGAAGTCGCTGTTGATAATTTCCACTACCAAACTTGATTCGCAACTAAAAACAATGACTGTCAGTCGAAAGTTACAGCTACATAAATCTCATTAATCATAACCATACTTAATTTCATTATGTGAATTACCAATGTACAGTCATTTATTGTAAGTTTTTAGTATAAATCTCATATCATTAATTACCGTTTAAATGTTCAATTTCATTATGTATGACAGTTACTGTGTTTCTTAATATGCCGTTAAATAAAAACATCTGATTATTATTTAGTATGATTTACTTACATTGTACATTTTAAAATACAATCAAAATGAATTAGGAAGGGCCGGATGCCTAGCATGTTCGATACCTAGCATAGGACCGATGATGCTCACGGGTAGTTATTGGTCCGCGGGTCATAGTTTGGAAATCTCCGGATTACATCATTGTGTTCTAGATTAATTTTATGGAGCTTACTTAATTGTATTTCTTGGAGTAAAAAGGGCAGAGTTTGTGACGGTAAATGGCAAAGTTAATTAAGACAAACTATATATGTTATTAATTGCAACAAAATGTAGAAATATTAAGTAGAATATGCACTACTTGAATATAATAAATAATTTAAATAACAACAAAATATATAATCTTTTAGATATAATTATATCGCACACTTGTATTTTACAAAAACACTACATTTACAACCTAGCAAAATATATTATGTATATCATACATAATATATTTTTTTTTTATATTTTGGGAATCTGCATGCGAAACAGAGATAGACGCTATAAAGATTTGACGATTGATTTGATTGATGTATTTTTATAAAAGATTATATCTATATATCAATATACTTTTTTAGTATTATTATTAAATCGATAAATATATAAAACTAATAAACATATTTAAGCATAGATGCTGATGGCTATTTTGTGCCTTATATTGTATATTTTTATTTCCAAATTTAAAGTTACGCTGCTATTGACTAACTAATAGGTTTATATAGAGGATATGTAAAATTAAGAGTAGCAACCTCTTACCAATAGGTGAATAAATTCAGTAAGTAAGACAAAGTTATAAAAAAACTGGTTTTCCCATCATAACTTCTAAACCACTTGATCCATTTCCATCAAATTTGTCACACAGACTAATGTAGTACATCTCTAAGTAATGATTAAAATCATTTAAAGAAATTCTCCAGTGGCGTAGATAATGGGAGTCGGCACCGCCTTTTCCCCTCCCAATCCTCGGCGCCACTGGATATTTTACAAACGAGATTCAATTTTAGGATTTCCTGCTTAATTTACAAAAAAAATACCTTTGCAAAGTTTTGATTTATGGCTTCGTTTTTGAAATAATTATATCAATTTAAAGTGTTGCAAGGAGGCTAAAACTTATGACTGAATTAATAATTTTAATCATTACTTAGAGATGTACTACATTAGCCTGTCTGAGAAATTTGATGGAAATCGATCAAGTGGTTTAGAAGTTATGTGAAAATAAATTTTTTTTACAACTTTAACACCCTGTATCTTTCGTAGGAAACATTTTTGAACAGTTTGAAGTTTTCTTATGAAAGTCTACTTTTTTCTTGTTGTTCTATCACCTACCAAAATTAATGACGTTTAACCTGGACCACCCGATATATATGCAATACAGTACAATAAATAAAACAATAAAATGATTATATACATATAAATGATACAATAAAATTATTATAAAGAATGATTGAAAAAATGAAAATATTTCTACTTCTAAAAACAACATAGGCATCTACTTTACTTGAAAAAAAAATCTTCCTTATTATATATTATAATTACAATACGTCTGCACTCAGTGGGAGGTATTTTGTCTTTGGCTCAGGTCTCAAGTTTAAGTTTTATGGGTCGAAAAACAATTTTCATGTTTAAAGAGAATAAAGACTTATCTGCGAAATTTTCAAAAACAAGAAAAACTGTCAGCTTTAGCATTAATAAATATTGAGTGTCTTGTTAGATGATATGAGATCATCTCCAACATTTTAAGAAACAGAAACCGAAGAATTGATCTTCATTTTAACAATTAGGATATATACCTCGGCATAATCATTTTAGGTTAGTGTCTTTTTTTAATTTGTACCATTTTCATATGGCCTACCATATATCCGACTATACCTCTTTCCCTTATAAAATATTTATCACATCCCTAGATTCTCTCCTTACGCTACGCCCCTGTCAATGTCTATAATACAGGTTGTTACAAAAGTCTTTTAATGGAAAGTATTAAGTTGATGATATTATATACCATCAACGCTGCACAAGACTTTATTCCACGTTACGGAAACAGTGATAACTGCAACTGTTCCTGTTGATTTGCTTTTTGAATAAGTACAGGATAATCGCAATAAAGACTACAAATTCTATCGACTCAATCATTCGCGAAATATATCATGTTTGCATAAAAATGACTATTTTTAGCACCGATCCTTAACCCATACATCTTAAACTTGAGGCCTGAGCCAAAGACAAAATACCTCCCACTGAGTGCAGACGTATTTCAACTATTAAAATAAGGAAGATTTTTTTTAAAGTAAAGTAGATACCCATGTTGTTTTTAGAAGTAGAAATATTTTCATTTTCATTTTCATCATTCTTTATAATTTTATTGTATCAATACTCTTTGAAATAATAAATCCTATGTAACTTAGAATTTGGTCCCCCTGTGCAGTAGTGCGTAATATCACACGAACCATTTCGAGCTACAACCCTCTTCCTCCGCCATAACCCAAAAACTATTATTAATCTACACACGTACAATTGTTTGCAGTATAAAATTTTATAAAATAGAACAACTAGCAAAGTTAAATTTTAAGCTTGTATTAAATATCATCATGTTAAACGTAATTTATTGATTATTAAGACTTGCTAAGTTATTAATTCAATATCAGAGAACGTAAAAAACTTTCTTTTAAATCAATTCAAGATCGTTGAAGATTCGCATTGTAATTTCCTGTTGTAAGTTTCTGTGGAACCCGTTCAGATCTCAAGTCTTTTATCGGCGAAGCCGACAACCCCTAACATCGTTTATACCGAACTTAGCCCCCTTTTCACATTTATGTTTTTGGTGAGATACGATCTAGACCAATTACATAATAACATTTTCTAGATACTAAAAAAAATATTCTTCAAATATAGGTCCATTTGGAAATTAATGCACTTGATTATATTATTCTATAATAATATTAATTATATTATTATTATTATATAATAATATATTATTATTATATCATATTATATTATTATATAATAATATAATCAAGTGCATTAATTTCCAAATGGCCCTATATTTGAGGAATATTATTTATTTAATTCTAAAGCGTCGACTATACAAATTCTTACGCAAACTATTTTTGTTGTGCTCGGTAGTAACCAATTGATAATACTATTAATAATAATCATTTATTAGTGTATCTGAAACTAGATTAATACAGTATTTATGATATTATTTGTGATGAACACCGTTAAACAAAATATTTTTATCTGTTTTATCGACGACTAAAGTGATATCAGTGAAAATAAAAGCATAATACTAATTCATTCATTAGAACTGGCGTTATCGAATGTATATTATTGCTGTTGAATTGATGAGCAATAGTAACTAATAGTAATAAATACATAATTAACAAGAAACTGTTTAGTTATTTTGAATGAGTATATTAGTCAGCCAGCCTTTACTTAATATTATGGTTTAAAAATTATAAAATAATGTTTATGCATACATAACATTATAGTAGAAAATAAGATATTTATTATTTCGAGAATAAGTGATTTCTTAAAAACATCCTAAGAGAATTATAACATCGTCTGCTTCAGTGTGGTGGTACCATCAATGAACTGAAAATATTTATTTTCCTATAAGTCGAAAGAGCTAGGTACATATTTTTTAGGTACATATTTCTTAATTTTGTGTACAAACTTCTTTCAGTAATAAGTAATGTTTCAAATGTAATTAATTTCATCGCATTATTTTATATTACTAGATAACTTTTTAAACATTTTCAATTCCAAGCAGTTAGGTGAATTATTATAAGTCACATTAAAACGGCACAATAGCATCTGAAAATGATTTTCCTTCCTACTACAAGAAGTTGTCACAGCTGGTCAAGAAAAGAAAAAACTGTGGGATTCTCTATGTTGCGTAGAAGAAAGAGTGAGGCAGCATTCGGAGAGAAAAGGATGAACTTTCCGCTTGGCAGATCAAACTCTGTGTACATTCACATTCAAAACTATTTCATCTCGACTGAGCATCGTAACATTTTTGGTTTTTGCAATTTACACAAAAGCAAAATATGCTATCGTTTATTACTTATTTCATAATATTAAGTTGGGATTTCTATATTTATTTAGAAAAAAAATGTAAGGAATAGGATTATATAAAAAACACTGATAAGACTTTATGGACTTATGGACCTTTCACTGACTGTACATTCGAAATTTTCTCTGTAAAGGTCTCAGTGCGACTGAGTAAAGACCAGGCTATTTACTGCGCACCTCGTGGGTGCTCCGATATCGCAGTTTTCAGACTTCTTCCTATTCTTGACAAGCCTTAGGTATCCACGCATTGCGTTTCATTGCTACGGAGAAATTTGACATAGACATAGCGGCACATTTCAAAAATATATCCACTCAAAAACTGTACGTCACTCAACGCGACCAATTTCGTCAATCAACCTGACATCATCCGAGGATGATTGATATCGACTTCATTGAAACTATAAGTAATTTTCTCTTGATGATGCCAACTTAGTTGACGAAACGAGCGTCGAGTGATATATAATTTTTTATCGGTTTCTGTAAAACTGGTAGTTTGTATATGTAAACATTATAAATACACAATTACAGCGTTGTATATTCAATGATAACCGATTCATGATAAATTATAGACTAAAATATAATAACTACTGTTAGAAATTATGGAAACAAAATGAAAAAGTAAGTAAGCAAATGAGAGAGAAAATAAGTTTTTGCTTTGGTACTTTTCCGCACAATGTAATCGTGTAAAGAAAAATTGAAAAAAAAAATTTCTTAGGTTTATTTTTCGATTTTCGGCATAAAAATGGTTTTTAAAAATACATTGCTGTGTGTGTGTCGTTGTCGTCGTTGTCGAAATGTATTCTTGTTAGCACGATAACTCAACTAAATCACGTCGGAGCGATCGGGTTTTGACTGATTCTAATTGGAGACGTCTCCCAGACGATACCTATAGATTTTGAGGTGGATAGAACACATTCTACCATGTACATGGGTCAGGATAAAGTACAATGGTGGATTATTTGAGACCTTTTCTTTGTTAGCACGATCATTCAATTAAATCGTGTCGGATCGATCGGGTTTCAACTGATTCTGATTAAGGACGTCTACCAGACGACATCTATTGATTTTGAGACAGGTAGGACACACCTCACCCTGTCCATGAGTCATGAGAAAGCACGATGGTAGATTATTTGAAAAAAATAAAACTGTCGCATAAAACACATATTCTGCATTTATGTGTTGCTTTATTTTTTCTCAGCCATTCAATTTCGAAATGGAGATGTTCTATGTGCGGAAAAGTCCGGTTTAAGGTTTTAAAACTGTTTACTTAAGTATTAAATTTTTGATTTGTATTTTATCATACTTACCATGTATTTTACGATAGTTAACAGACTTTAAAAATAAAAAGAAACATGTTACACTCAATATTATCCGAGAGGTGGAAATAAAAATTCAGAATACAAAATTACACATCATACTTGCACCCGTACCTGCAGATATCAATTAAGTTGGAGCATATCAAAGTTCTTAGAATATAAAATGAAAAAAAAAAAACAAATAATAAAAGAACTTTACTTCAACGACTTACAGAAACTAATTTGGGTAGAAGAATTTTATGAAACGTTGCCACAATTCCCTGTAAATCCTCAGAATTGTTAAAAGTCGGCAGGTGAGCATTTTAATAATACAATAGTACCTAAATACAATAATGGTACCTCATTTAATACCATTGGAAGGTGATTGTTTGTATCGAACTTGTGAATAATATAAAACCATATATTCATGAGAATATTATAAAGGGTCGTTGAAACTCTTACTTTAAGAATATCTATTACTTATCGTGTCTCGGCTATTTCCAAGTATGGACGATCTATGTATATCGCCTAAGAATCAGGAAGGTAATCCTGTTATATCAGTAATTATTTCAAAGAAGTTATTTGTGATAAGTCGAAGAGGACTAGTTGAACGGGCAGATAGGTTTCTAATTTTGGGACCTTCCTACAGTTATTCCTGATATAAATATTTGAAAGACTGCCAGTATCTTGCACCAAATACTGAACAAAGTTTCACCAAATGGGAAAAAATGTTATTTTTGTTTTTTTTTACTTTTCCGCACTCCACTATACGCGGAAAAGTAATGTAATCGTGTAAAAAAGAATTTATTCTAGCGTTTATTTTTCGTTTTTCGACCTAAAAATCTGATCCGATAGGACTTGCACCTTGACGAAGTTCTAGTGCAAACTAGAGCGGGTGGGTCGGCTTGCGCGTTTTAATGATTTAAGGAGCCGTACCATAGGTTTAACCATAGTAGGAGGGTCCTTATTGAAAAACCAGACTAAGACAAGTCCCTGAAGGAGGGCAGCAGCTCTTTCAGTAGTCATAGTGGCAGAAACCGTGGGGGTTGGTATGGTGCTATGACACACACGACTGCGATGTGGAAGGCAAGAGGAAACCACCACATTATAATCCTCAGAACAGCTAGCAGAAAGCTTATCCTAAATTAATGATGGCATCTCCTGGGGCAAAAGACTCCGGAGGTAAAATAGTCCTCCGTTCGGATCTCCGGGTGAGGACTGTTCCGGGAGACGTGATCGAGTGCAATAATAGTAAGAAGTGTAACATTTCACGAGTCGGAGCGTGGAATGTCAGAAGCATGAGACAGGCAGGGAAGCTAGAAAATCTGAAGATAGAAATGGATAGGTTAGGATTAGATATAGTAGGTATAAGTGAGATGCGCTGGCCGGAAGTAGGAGATTTTTGGAGCGGTGACTATAGGGTAATACACACAGGATCGGTAAATGGAAACGCGGGAGTAGGGCTCGTTATGCGGAAGAACGCAGGACAGTGTATAGATAGCTACCTATAATACAGCGAGAGAGTAATGATGGTTAGGTTAGATTTGAAGCCAGTGGAAACAGTAATAGTGCAAGTATACATGCCTACTTCTAGCCATAGTGAGGAAGAGTTAGAAGCCGTTTATTCGGACATAGAGCAGGTAATAGGATTTGTGAAGGGTCATGAAAATTTAATAATAGTAGGAGATTTTAACGCAGTCATAGGTGAGGGGAAAGAAGGAGAATTTGTAGGTCCTTATGGATTAAGAAACAGAAACGAGAGAGGTAGCAGACTGATAGAATTCTGTGAGAAGCACAAGAGGGTAGTCCCGAACACATTGTTCAAGAATCACGTTAGGAGGCGGTACACATGGAAAATGCCAGGAAGGATAGACAGTAATAAGAAACGTATAAATGTAGACATATTGAGGGATCAGAATACGAAAGATAAGTTCCAGGAGAAAACAGATCAATTAATAAATAAAACGAGTAAGGACGAAATCAAGAACGCAGAAACTGAGTGGGAGGGTAACAAGAATAGTCTAGCTTCCGCGGCTACGGACGTTTTACGACACGATAAAAGGGAAGCTAGGAAGCCCTGGATAACGGACGAAATCTTAAACTTAATGCAAAAGAGACGAGGCTACAAAAACAGACAAGATGAAGAAGGACTGAAAACTTATAAGTCAATAAAGTGGGAAATCATTAGAAAATGTAGAAAAGCTAAAGAACAATGGATAGAGGATAAATGCAAAGAAGTAGAAGATAAGTTGCAAGTAGGTAAGACCGACTAGGCTTACAAAATAATTAAGAGGAACTTCAGGGATATAGGAACAATAAGTAGAAACGTTAGAAGTCAATCGGGGGACATACTGATTGGAAGAGAGGAGAAAGCGGATAGATAGAAGTAGTACTTAGGAAATTATGGTAAAATACATATATGAAACGGGCGAGATGCCAGAGGATTATAAGAGGAACATTATCGTTACTATACCGTAAAAGAGAGGAGCCGACAAATGCGAGAACTTTAGAACGATTAGCCTACCTTCCCATGCGTCAAAAATCTTAACTAGAATAGTGCAGAAGAGGATGGAAAATAGAGTGGAGGAAATACTAGGAGAAGACCAATTCGGGTTTAGGCGAAATAGGGGAACTCGCGAAGCTATTCTGGCGCTAAGAGTAATGTTAGAGAAAACAATAGAAAAAGGAAAGAACGCTTATATAGGATTTGTAGATTTAGAAAAAGCTTTTGATAACGTAAGATGGGAAAAAATGTTCGAGATACTAAAGAGCGCGGGAATGAAGTATAGAGATAGGAGAGTAGTACACAATCTATACATAGAGCAAACTGCTGTTATAGAAGTAGAAGGGGAAAAAAGGGAAGTAGGTATTAGGAAAGGAGTAAGACAAGGATGTACGCCTATCTATCACCACTAATTTTTAATCTGTACATCGAAAAGGCGATTAATGTGGTAAAAGATAGAGTGGATTTCGGGATTAAAGTACAGGGACAGAAACTAAAAATGCTGAGATTCGCGGATGATATAGCAGTATTAGCATCTAGTAAGGAGGAATTAGAATCAGCATTGAACGAAATGGAGGCAGTGTTGACAGAGGAATACGGAATGAGGGTGAATAAAAACAAAACTAAAGTGTTAGTGTGCAGAGGGCGCGAGAGCAGAGCAAAAACGAAAGTACAAATTAATAATGAAAGATTGGAGGAAGTTAAAGACTTCACTTATTTAGGAAGTAAAATAAATTGGGATAAAAGAAGCGATAAAGACATAAAACAAAGAATGGCGCAGGGTCGAGTAGCTTTTAACAAAAAGAAAGCACTTTTATGCTCTGGGGTAATAAACTTAGAAACAAGGAAGAGATTTTTGAAAACATATGTATGGAGCACGGCACTATACGGCTGCGAAACCTGGTAGGGGAAGCAAGTAGGAAGAAATTAGAAGCTTTTGAGATGTGGTGTTAGCGAAGAATGATGAAAATACCATGGACTGATAGGGTTAGAAACGAAGAAGTATTGGAGAAAGTCGGCGAGAAAAGAAGTATGTGGAAAAACTTAAAGAAGAGAAGAGATAGAATGGTAGGCCACTTGCTGAGACATGGGGGAATAGTCCACGATATTTTGGAGGCAGAAATAGGAGTGAAGAAAGGCAGAGGTAGGCCTAGATTAGACTACTGCTCGCAAATAGTAAGGGATGTAGGTTGTAGCACAATTAGCGAAATGCGTAGGTTAGTACAAGATAGGAGATGCTGAAGGTTAGCGTTCAACCAGTCTTAGGACTGATAACCTAATGATGATGATGATGACCTAAAAATAAAAACAAATTGTTTTTAAACCATTTTGTGTGTGTCATTGTCGTTGTCGTCGGCATTATCTAAACTAAACCGTTTTGATCGATTCTGATCCAGGATGTCTCCCAGACGACACTTATTGATTTTGAGGTGGATAGAACACACTCTACCATGTTCATGGGTCATGAGAAAGCACAATGGTGGATTATTTGGGAATTTTTTTGTTAGCACGATCACTCAATTAAATCGTGTCGGATCGATCGGGTTTCGACTGATTCTGATTAGGGACGTCAACCCTAATTTTAAGGTGCATAGGACACACCCCACCCTGTCCAAGGGGCATGAGAAAGCACGATGATGAACTATTTGAAAAAAGTAAAATTGTCGCATAAAACACATATTCTGCATTTATGTGTTATTTTACTTTTTCTCGTCCACTGAATTTCGAGATAGAGATATTCTACGTGCGGAAAAGTCCGTTTTAAGGTTTTAAAACTGTTTATTTTATTATTGTGCCAATACTTTGTGAATCTTTAAAGCCCAAATAAATACATATTACTGAACGATCCTCAATATCAACAATTCGAGACGATGAAAAAAAAGTGCACTTTTCTATATTTTCAAGACCTAGGTAACTACAAGCAATAAAATTAAGTTAGAAACTATATATTAACGATCCCAGGATTTTAGTAAACCGTTTATTGAAAAGAATTGTTGTACTTAATAAGAATGATATACGAGTATTTAACAGAAATCCATCGAACAGAAATTTTAGTAATGATTAGTTAGGGGGATATCTGAAGAAGTCAGGTGGCTCAAGTAGTCAGACTGTTTTAAATCAGTAGTGAAATTAAATTTATGTACAGTTGCAGGAATTTGAATATCATAGAGAGTAAAAACCTTATTTTATAGAAAACAATATAAGGGAAGGCTATATAAAATGTTGAATATAATTTTATATCAAATTTAAGAAAAACTATAAATAATATCAGCAATATAATTGTTGAAGAGTCTTCGTGAAGATAAATTGTATCCCTATGATGACATTATACAAAAACTAATAAATGATAATCTAGACTGTAAAGTTCACTTATAAATATACTGAACTAACTGGACGGAAACAAGGTCATGATTTAATTCTTCTTCAGTTGAACTTTTTTAAATTGAATGGGGAAGTAAAGTGATAGAACTACATTCATCAGCACAATCTTTATTGTGTATATGATGTATGTACAGTATCCTTGAAAGGTTATTGTTTGAGCGGATATGAATTAAAGAATAAGTAAATTTCATCAGAGAAATTATTTCTGTTCTAGCTAATATATACACAAATGTACTAAATACGACCCCACCGAGTGAAACAGTTTGGTTTCAGTATGATGGAGCAATATACTGGAATTGTAAGAAAGTATCTAAACAAAACATTTCCTGATACATGCATTGGAGTGACCACCTAAATCAGTAGACGCCATTAATTTCTTTTTATGAGGTTATCTCAAAAATAAAGTACATGTATAAAGTCAGGTAACATCGAGCATTTTAAAGGAATAGCATAAACATAAATAAGGAATATTTCACCTTCCGTTTTAGAGCACGTTAAGCATGAATTTTACTACACTCTATCAGATGACTATCAACATGTAAATGAAAACTACTTATTTTATTTTTGTTTTAAAGCATGTAATAAGTTATACTATGAATTATAGATCACTGACGTTAGCCCATTATTAAGAATCCAATAAGGTAAAAATATACACGATACACTATTTAAAAAATGTATATTTCTTATATTGCTAATATGTGAATCACTCTGTATATTTAACATTTCACTTAGTGTTTTTATAAATCTCTAAAATAACGTCAAAAAGCTTTATATTTCATAAGTGGTTTACATCCTATGTTTAAAAATTATCAAGGAGTTATAATACTCTCGTTAAGTTTGTTAGTACATCTATTAACTTATTTATAAAGTACACTTCTGTTCTTCACATTATTGTGCAGTCGAATATTAGAAAACTCAATACAGTGGAATATTACTAAACACCATAATATGCCTTAATAAAACTGAATATTTAGATAAACTTACTTGAATAATAGTCCCTCATCTAAATAATAGTTCACTCTATTTATTAGTATAGGTTCATGTTTTGTAGTACAGATAAAAGTCAGTACACAACTAGGATAAAACTTGACTTCAATATTGCAATCTTATCGATTTTAAAAGTAAATGATTAATACTTAAATTTGGCATTACGTTATAAAATTTAAAGGGAAGTACTAAGATAATACGACTAATACGAGATAACCGAAATAGATGGTATGGAACTTGGGACTTAAGACGATAATAATTGGTGTTAGTTAAAACTTCGTAAGGAAAAGAAACATTTCGTCTTTTACATTAAGAAAAACAATACTTTTAAAATATATAATATATTTCTATCAACCAATAGTAATAATAGATAGAAAGTCTCTAATAATAAAATAATCAAAATTTAATTTAACCACGAAATGCATAGGCAGGGAATAGAGCTCTAATGCACACTCATGTACATTACTTACCATACTGCTACTTGGCTCTAGTAAGTTTTTAGAATTTATGATGATGATTAAGTAAGGAAAATTATATATTTAATTTATATAAGGAAATTATTCGCAATTAACAATTTCGTATAGAATTAAATACATGTCATTTATTCCCTAATATCATAGTCATTATATATGAGATTCCTACTTCAATATATTTATATAAATAATTCATTATTCTAATATGGATATTTCATGGATAAACTTCTATATTCTAATAGGAAATATAGTATTCCTTCTATATTCTAATAGGGAAGCAATATGAACTTGAAAGTATAGAAAAATATTAATTCTGAAAAATAATTCCTGTAACAGTGGGTCTATCTTTTATTGATCTGTAAGAAAGATAAAGGATAACCGTTTTGATACAAGACCAATGGCGATAAGTAAATAAGAACCTAGAGAATATGATTTCATCTGAACTTGTCAGTAATGATAGGTCAGTGTTTTCCAGGGATGAAGATATTGACAGAAAATTAATAAAATATTCTAATTACTTCTCTATACTCTAATTATCTTCATTTAAATTTCTGAAGATTAGTTACTTGTACAATGTTTATTTAGTGATGTATTAATTTTAATTACATTCTTAATTATTTCTCATTTTTGTTATGTTTTTTATTGTTATTGTTAACGTTTGTGTACTGAATATTTCAACAACTATAACACTAAGTATATTTAGAATCTTCAATCTTCAATCTGAAATGAGAAGTCGACATATATCTCTAATATTTATTTGTATATATATATATATATATATATATATATATATATATATATATATATATATATATATATATATATATATATATATATATATATATATATATATATATATATATATATATATATATATATATATTATCAGTTTAATTTGTAATAAATGTATTTAATATATTTTATTGAGTGCAAACTAAAGTTATTTCTATTGCTTTGCTCTAGGAGTTCCATTCAATTGGAATTTTGATTTTATTTTATCAAAATATGTTCATATCTGCGTATTGTAGATAAACATAAGAATATAAAATCATGACTAGACTCTAATAATATTCATAATGTATGAATATTTATAATGAAAACAATGCGTAAAGTATCATACAGCTTTCAAAATCAACTAGTTTTTAACAAAAAACGGCATGACAACGGTTTCGCACTTCCCTTGGCCGTCCGACCTAGATTCTTGCGACTTTTTCTTATTCGCAAGAATAAAGAAAAACCTAAGGGGAAATTATTTTCAAGGCGTGTAAAAGGTTTAAAAAAATCGCTGGGGACGCTTAACAGTTTAGAAGGATATAAAAATTATTTCGAACAGTAGAAAACCCATTGGGACAAGTGAATATCATCAAATGGACAATGTTTTGAAGGAGATTGATGTTCTCAAGATGTTATCTTAAATTAAAAAAAATAAATAAACAGTTCTTCCTTTTTTTTTTGGTAAATACTTCCTTGTGTATAGATAACTAACGTAGCCGTCAAGGTATAATAAAGAATGACAAGTATAAAGAATTTTGACAATTGATATAAAACGTAAATATTCCGTAACTGTAAAATCTGTGGATATTAGTAAATAAAAACAATATAAAGATTAATTGAGATTAATTAATGCTCATATAAAAGTACACTGAAGTAGATACTTTAGAAATTTTTGAATAATCATTTTATTAGAAACTGATTTCGTATATTTTTAAAATATGAATTTACATATTTTATCTACATTGTGTCAGGGATACATTATCGTGACTTGACACATTTATGTATTTATCATTAAATTTTATCTTGTTGACTTACAAAATGTAGTACAATTTCGATTAAATATAATTTCAAATAAATTGAATGTTTTTTGTTCTTTTCAGAGAAATAAACGAATATCAATTTTTCTCAGAACTTTCAAGGACGAATATTTTTTGTTAATATGCAAAATTTGTTCTCGTTCTTTTTCACATTGTATATATGGTCACTGATTTAAATGCACATTTAATTTGAGTATTTTTTAAGATGTTGAAGATACTAAATATATTTCTATTTGAAATTAATTCCTTATTTCGGAATCAGAAGATGATGCTGCCAGCTTTTATCAGCATTTAAGAAGCTTTTTGTTTCATGAATTCAGATTGTCAATATGACCTAAAAGATTGCCATAAAATCTGTAAACCTTTGGGTCTTCAAATCTTTTTCATCGGATCGACATTATACGTTTTTATTGTAAAATGCAGAAAAAGCAAAAATGAGTTGCCATTACAACCTGTTATTTATGAATATGAACAAATCTACTAAATGTATTTCAAAATATAATTTATTTAACATCTCATTATTAAAGAAAAAAAAAAGAAATATAAATATATATATATATATATATATATATATATATATATATATATATATATATATATATATATATATAAATACATGTTATATGTATATTTTAATAAAAAGAGCATAAGTGAATTAAAATAATTACAAAATACGCGATTTTTAGGAAGCAAGGCTGAAATTGAAAATATCTATGCGATCACAAAGTTAATTCTAAATCGAACACATAATATAAAGTGGAAATATGTCCTATGCGTAAGTAATTAAAACAAATGCGCTTGTCCCAATGATAATAATAAAGCTAGAAGCATGTTGAAAGTATGAGGTATTTCAAATAAGATATCCAATAAATTCATATGACTTTTTATTACATAATTAAAATACGATATGGATCTAATGTTTTATCAAATATGACATCTAAATTGGTGAATATTTTTAGCCTAGAAAGTATATTATTTTCAAGTCATATATCAGTCATAAACTACCATATTCCGTTTGGTTCTTATGGACAAAACGTTACATTTAGTCATATTAAGACAGAATTTATTATTTATACACTAAGAATGAATTCTATTCAGATTTTGTTGTAAAACTAATCTAAAAGATGAGATTAATATAGAAGATAATAGTAACGTCAGCCACGATATCATTAATGAAAATATTAGGGAATAGCAATCCTAAATTAGACCCCTGTGGAACACCTGATGTTGGCAAGACCAATAAATTTGTTACCACAACATATGTTGTGTTCTATTTTGCAAATAAGAATAGTTGCAGACTTAATGAATAGATTAATTCATTAAGTCAAATATTCTGTTGAATATAATAAATTAGTGGCTGTAGATCGCATTTTATAAAAACTGTTCAATGATTTGATATTTCACATTTGACTATATTCATGTAGCAATATTTCTAAAACTTTATAGAAATTATTTAATTAACGATGGTCTGATAACTAGTTATTAATGAGCTGTCTCTTTTCTTAAAAAATGATATCGTTGTTGACTTATTCAAAAAATGAAGAAATGTTGATATCTAAATAGACCAATTACAAATAATTGTTAAAGCATCGCAAAGACAGAGTTTCATACAATAAGTTGCTTCAAACGTTGGAATCATACGAGTATCAGAACCACCTGTTTTTATTTTATTTTCTTATATACTGTCTTTATGGAAAATTGACGAACTCTCAAGGAAGCACCGTTATGAGTTTTCAATTTATTAATAGCAGCAGCTGTTATTCACATCTCATAATACATCACATGATATTACAAAAAATATATTTTTTTTTATTGTTACGACACAATTGAACATTATAAAGGGATTTTCATTAGGGACGTTCAAAATTTGTTAGGTTCTAGAGACTATGCTGTTAAAGCAACATCTGTCAAATTTGTTGTGAATTGTTGGCAGTGTATGGGAGTAGTGTATGGAAAATCATAATGGAAGGTTACAGGGTTCAACAACGTGTACAAATCATCAAATTGTCTTTTTAAAATTAGTGTTCCATGCGAAGAATGTTCCGTGCATTACGTGATTTTTATCCTGGCGACAACCGTTCCGCCAAGGCGACTTGTGATCGCTAAATGCGAGTCAACCGGTTTGATAAATAAATATACGTCACCAAAACGCAAGGTTTGCTGAAAACATCGCTGCTCTCCGTGAGTGCGTACGGGAGAATCCGAAGCAGTCAATTTGTCGTCGTTCTCCAGAACTTGGTATTTCTGTGACTCAACTTGGCGAATTTTGCGTAGAGACTTGAGTCTGCACTCGTATAAAATCCAACTGACTCAGGAACTTAGGTAAACGACCATAGATAGTACGGTATTTTCGCTGATTGGGCTTTGGAACAGTTGGAACTTGACTCAAATTTCACCAAAAATATCATCTTTAACGACGAGGCCCACTTTTGGATGAATGGATATATGAACAAACAAAATTGTCTCATTTGGAACGATACCAATCCACATGAAATACACCAGCACCAAATGCATCCCGACACAGTCACTGTTTGGTGCGGATTTAAGTATGGCGGAATCATCGGTCCGTAGTTCTGACAAAACGAAACTGGCATTGCCATAACCGTCAACGGCGAGCGCTACAGATCGATGATAAGCAACTTCTTGTGGCTTAAACTGGATAATATGGGTACCGAGGACATGTGGTTCCAAAAGGACGGCGCTACGTGCCATACAGCGTATACCACGATGGATATTCTGCACGAGTGATTTGAGGGAATTTTTATCTCGCTCAGCGGCAACATAAACTGGCCACCGAGATCGTGCGATTTAACGCCCTTTGACTTCTTCCTTTGGGGATATCTTAAATCACAGGTCTATGCGAATCAACCGCAAACAATGCAGCCAGATTTATGCGAGAATGGTTATCGAAATTGGATCTCCCGAATATGTACCACCAAGCAAAGCCGCGGCGGACATTTGAACGACGTTATATTCCATACTTAATATCATAAAATATACTTTCAAATAAAAAAAAATTGAGTGGATATCTTACACACAACTTGTATTATTTACGTTTAAAAGTCGAGCATCCTTATTGATAGACCCCTTAGTAAGTTAACAAGGTGAAATGATAAAAATTATCTTCTAAAAGAATATCAGGCGTCTTTGTAACAGTTTATAGTTGAATAAGACAATTATCATGAGATTATAATTATGATAGGAAATTAAGGAATGTACGGTACTGATACTGAAAGATTCGATTATTTACAACATGCAGATTTATTACCAATTATGCTTCAGTACGATTTAAAAATGTAACAAGATCATTCATGTGACTCCATCATATGACACCATAGACCACAATATGTTGGAGGACATACCATAGAGAACGTATTGATAACTAAAGAGTCTATTCCGTTCAGTCGCAACAGACATATAAAAAGCCATGCTTCTTCTAACGATCACGATAGCATTGACACTATATTTTTCTATGGCATCGCGGTAGCCTTTTTTGCAAGTGATATTCCGTTGCATAAGCACCCCACACTTCAACCACGTTGAAGAAAATTTTGTGTATTTCATTATAATTGAAATAGCTGACACATGCCGTTCAGTGATAGAGATATCAGACAGAGATATCAGACAGAGCCAACCACAAAACAATTATTGTCGACCTTAAGACTGTGTGTTTACACCGTGTATGGTCAGATCAAGGCAATTTTCATAAAGTATTAGCAATATTAACGGACGCAGCTTCATACATGAGAAAAGCAGATCTCTAAATGCGATACACTTTAACATGTGCGGTTCTTGTACTTAACCGAAGAGCATAAATGATAAAGTTTTAATTTAGTTCACGAGGTAACACGGTAAAGACGAGTTTAGAGAAGCTGTGCCAGACATACATCTATCTTCTGAACGACGTTGTTGGTTAGAGTCTGTAGCTTATTACAATAAACATTTTGAACAATTAAAGCGTATTATCATTAGGTTTAATCCTGATGAAAGTAATATACAGTGCAGAACTTACTACGAACATATGAGATCCTGTAATATACAGTGCAGAACTTATTACAAACCATATGAGATCCTGGAGTAGATGAGATGATATGAGATGATTAATAGTAACTATTTCATCTTAATTCAGAGCACGGCGAACTTGATGTCGCAACAGGAGCGACTCTCATATACTCTGAAAAACCCGAAGGTGAAAACAGAGAGTATGGCGTTGGATTACTCATTAGCCGCAAAATGAAAGAAAGCCTAATGGCGTGGCGCCCAATAACGGAAAGAATCATATGGGCAAGATTTCGCACTAATATCAGAAACATCAGCATAATACAATGTTATGCACCAACCGAGAATGCGAAAATTACTGTGAAGGAAGAATTTTACGATCGCCTGAAATACACCCTACAGCAGATATGTAGGGGAGACATCATAATAGTTATGGGCGACCTGAATGCAAAAGTCGGGAACGATAACTTGAATTTAGAAAACGTTATGGGACGTCATGGAGTGGGAATAATGAATGAAAATGGGGAAATGTTAGCCAAATTATGTACCCAATATGACCTCGTAATAGGAGGACACCTATTCAGACATAAAAACATACACAAGACAATATGGATTTCGCCAGATCACGCAACAGAGAATAAAATCGACCACATCATGATCTCTAAAAAATGGAGAGGCTCACTACTCGATGTACGTACTAAGCGCGGAGCTGATGTAGCAAGCGACCATTACCTAGTCTTAGGAGCTGTAAAACTTAGACTGGCAGTACCCAAGAAGAAAAGCCTGTCGCAGCAAAACACAAGAAAAAAGTTTAACCTGGAACAATTAAGGTAGAAAAAGGGGAGCTTTCGAAGAGCCCTAAGAGAAAAGATGTCAAGCGTCCCTGCTAATTCAAATGCTCAGCAAAAGTGGGAACATCTTAAGAATAGCCTACTAAAAACATCGGAAACAGTGCTTGGCAAGAAACAAAAAACAAAAAAGGAATGGAGAAGTAACAACACCTGGAATTTAATTGACAGAAGAAAACAACAAAAGGAAAAAATAAATAGGGCAAACTCCCCTAACGAGAAGCAGCTCCTAACAAGGGAATACACAGAACTAAATAAGTTAAAAAGAGTGCTAGAAGAGATAACAGGAATTGGGCAACAGAACTAGCTAACAAGGCACAAGCAGCAGCAGAGGCACATAACATGAAAGAACTGTATCAAATCACTCAAACACTCTCCAACAAAGACAAACGGCACATCCCACCGGTCAAGAACAAGGCTGGATCACCACTTACATCAAAGCAAAAACAGTTAAGTCGTTGGCATGAACATTTCAAAGAAATTAATGAAGACGGAGAAGCAAATCAAGAACAAATTGCTGAAATTGTTCCTGGAATGAACGTGAGAGATGATATAAACACCAATATCCCAAGCAAAGCAGAAATCAGACAAGCGATAAAGATGCTGAAAAACAATAAATCTCCAGGACCAGATGACTTACCTGCAGAAGTCATAAAACTAGATGCGACCTTATTAACTGACTTGTTATATCCAATATTAATAGACGTCTGGAGTACAGAACAACTTATACATGGATGGAGTGATGGGGATGGGAGTAAAGATACCAAAGAAGGGAGATTTAAGTCAGTGCCAAAATTGGAGAGGAATAACATTGCTAAACACAGTCCTCAAAATCCTAGCTCATATAATACATACGAGACTGACTCACATACTAGAACCTCTATTAAGACTTCTTTCTGTGGGCTTTCGGCCCCACAGATCATGTATTGATCAAATAAACACAGTCCGTATAATTATAGAACAGTCAGTCGAGTGGCGATCCTCATTATACCTAGTGTTTATAGACTTCGAACGTGCAATTGACAGCATACAACACAAAGAACTCTGGAACGCATTACAGAGAAAAGGAGTTCCAGCAAGATAGTAAATCTTATAAAAGAGCTGTACAAGAATGAACAAAGTAGAGTATCCCATCGAGGACTACAAAGCCAACCCATAACAATTAAAAAGGGGGGTACGGCAAGGGTGTATATTATCTCCCTTTCTATTCAACATAATGCTAGACGAGGTCATGATAAGAGCCACCACGGGACAGCATGGCATATGGTGGACCCCATTTACAAGACTAGAAGATCTTGACTATGCAGATGATATTTGCCTGCTCGCACATAACCATACAGATATGACAACTAAATTAAATAACCTGGTAAGAGAAGATGAAGCTGTAGGTCTTAAAATTAACAGTAGAAAAACCAAATCAATGAGAAAGTGTACAGATAACCAAACACCCTTTACAATAAACAATCAGACAATTGAATAGGTCAATGAATTCACCTACCTAGGCAGCATAGTTACAAAAACAGGCGGTACTGAAGATGATGTAAACAACCGCATCAAAAAAGCTAGACAGTCATTCGGGATGTTAAACAGTGTGTGGAAATCCAGAGAATACTCTAATTCAACAAAAATAAAAATTTTCAATTCCAACGTCAAAGCCGTACTTCTATATGGGACAGGAACATGGAAGATTAGCCGATAAACCATTTCCAAGTTACAAGTCTTCATAAATCGGAGGTTACGCAGAATCATGCGCATTTTTTGGCCAGTTCAAATGCTTAATGAAGACCTGTGGAATGTAACAAAGCAACAACGAATTGAAACTGAAGTCAAAATGAAAAAATGGAAATGGATAGGCCACACACTGCGTAGAGAAGACCATAACATCAGTAAGAGAGCTTTGGAATGGAACCCACAGTGTAGCAGAAGAATAGGAAGGCCAAACATGACATGGCAAAGAACTGTCAGGGGAGAATTAGAACAAATTGGAAAAACATGGCAACAGACAAAACAGACAGCCCAGAACAGAACCAGATGGAAGGCATTTGTTGAGGACCTATGCTTCTGAGAGGAGTTAAGGACATATATATTTCATCTTAATTACTGCAATAAACAAATTGGAAATATATGATTTATCGTTATAAGAACAGCTTATAGTATTAGATGGTGTTAAACAAAATGCTTCTTTAGAATAGAGAATGAGGGAGATTAAGAGTGAGAAATTGAAAGAGAGAGAGAGAGAGGGAGAGGGATAATTTCAAAAGAAATATAACAATATAAAATTTGTGTAAAAAATATTCGGTTTATTCATTATCTACACTATCATCGGCTGGTGGTTCAATTGGTAATACTGATATGATTGGTTTGTGATAACTAAAATATCAAATATATGTTCGTGATTCGATATTTTCTAGATAACGTGTAAAAATTGCATCTATTGTTGTTCCGGATTTTGTTGTTGATTCTTTGGGATTGTTATTTATAAGCAGACCAAATGTTTCTCGAAGAAAGTTAATCAACGTCAAAGAATCATTGGATCCGAAATTTACATTGAAATCTCCCCCGAAAATCAAAGGGATTTTGACTTCGCCTCTTCCAAGTGCATTTGCACCTGTGTGGCTGTAAACCAGTAGGGAGCGGTGAATGAAATATATTATATCTTCTAGATTTTAACAAGTTAAGCGGTTCAAGGATATTATCAAATAATCACAGAACACAGATGTAAATAACGTAAATAATTACAAAACACAATAATAAATATTCGGTACACACGCGTGCTGCTTCAGCTGTTAATATATAGCGTCTGGACGCATACATCTATAACGCGCGCATGCGCAACAATAGGGAGACGCGGATAGCCTAAACTGATATGATATATGTGATGTATAGCTCTCTTTCTCCTTCTCTCTACGTTATATCTTTTTTCTCTCTCGTGTAACGAAATCTTGAAACGTTACATTTTTGCCAATTCACTTTCCATTCTCGTCAAATATCAGAACGCCGCCCAAAGAAGTATTCACTTCAAAAATAAACAACCATAATACATGAAGTCAGTACTGTCATTAAAAAAAAAAACTGTAAGATGTGTTTACGAAAAACCTTGTATACAGCCGTTTGGAACACATATGTATGTTCACTTCAAAAGGATACACATCAAGGGTTATCTCCTAATTTAAATAAATATATAGTTAATTAACTTATTAATTAACAATATAATATTAATTCAGTATCAGCACCGGTATCCATGGGGATTAGTAACCAAGATCGACTGGGACATGGTATATTTTTTTTATTTATACATTTCTCCTCCCCTTTTTTTATTCATGTGAGTATTCATTAATATTCATTATTGTATAATTATTCATTATTGTATAATATTCAGTATTGCATTTTATATGACTATTGCTGTGTAATAATAATGACCTAAGTTCGACTCTGTTGTGGTTCGCTGGAATTTTCCGGCTTTACTGATAAATTAAAAGTATTAACTACATCTAGCCCTAAACCTGAGCTTTGGCAAAGATATCAATTAAAATATTCTCCTGTGATTTTAAATATACATTACTAGTGTGAAAAACATGATACCCACATTGATATATCCTTTTTAAGATACATATGCTCAGAAATGACCGAAGAATAGTCTAGTATCCAGAATGAAGCTTTACCACAATGTATGTGGTAATGCTGCATTGTGCACCCGAAAACTCTTTCAAAAGGCGGATCGTTATTGTAGGATTACCTCAAGACTAAGATATCCTTAAAGACCGCTTCTAATCTTTGAAATTGCCGTTATGATTTTTACGCCTATTTATTTGGCGCATTTAAAAAACTATAAGTACAAGAGATTATTTCCGAAGTACAATTTCAGACAATGTATTATTTGACACAACTTACACACACTTAAAATCATTTTAAAACATGGGGATCGTTGCTATCGTTCGATTGTATAGAGACTAAGGATATTTCTATTGAAACATAATTAGTATTTCAGTAAATAAATTAAAATTGTATTATTTGTGATAGTTTTATATATGCCCCTGTATATGCAAATTACAGTTACAAAATTTCTTCCAGATTTGACTGTATAGTGTACACACATTTGCAGATACCAATTAATAACTGTAATTAATGTAACTGTAATTCCATACTAAAGATAATAATTATATCAATCGTATCTTGGTAAGAGGCTGGAACCTTCGATTTTGGATGTAGTAACAAAAACAAGAGACCAATTTTCTACGAACACCGAAAGATTATACGTTTACGGACGCGCATTTCGCCAACCAACTTGCCATCATCGCGAATCGTCAAGTTTTCGCTTATTTTTACATCAGTGATATTTATATAAAGTAAATACTAATTTGGTGTCTACACTTTTCTGTTTGATAACTACCGAATACACTTCTGAGAGTTTTATTAATTTCCCGTTTTTATGATCTTTGTACTTACATAAAATATACATCAAGTATTTTTTTACAGATAAATCTATAAGTGTCTACATTTTCCATATCATTCACTCTATTCATGATATATGTATAACAAAAATTGTACGTTCCACAAATTAAATTAAACAATACAACATTATACTTTCTTGAAACTATGAAATTGAATGTTTCAAATATATTTGCCAAACATAATTATACTTTATTGAAATGATAAACTGTATCACTCAAGAATAATTATAATATGGGATGTGGATGTTGAAGAGTCGCATATACCAACATTTAGATCAATTGCGGCAACGCATTTCTCAATAGGATATATTTTATTTGATTTCAATAGTACACTGTGGTGTAAAATGTGTATGTAAAATTTCACACTAAACAGGAGACATATAGGGACACACCAATTTAGTATGAAATGAGCACAGCAAGGCCGTGATTGAATTGTATAATCTGCTGGTGTGAATTTTCTTACCAACCAGTAATGGAATAAAATCAATACATCTGGTGTAAGTTTCACCACCTATTGGTGTATGTTTTATTTGAGTTTTACACCTTTTAGTGTCCATATTGTACAATGAAAAATATTTAAATAAAATGTCTTTGAAATAGAATACACTGTCTTTATATTTTTTTTTTTAATAAACAAAGTTAATTTCTTTATTGCCTTTATAGAATATTGGTGTATATTATACAGAGACCTTGTATAATATACACGGTAGCCGTTCGTTAGAAGTTTTCGTGGTTGGAAAAAACTTAGAATTCTAAACTTTCGGACTCCAGGATTATTCAAGATTCTCTCTCATTTTGAAATATTTTCAAGGTCATAACACTTCCGGTTATCCCGGAAGTCGCCAGTAACATCCTTATTTTAAATAGAACATCAGGTATATTATTTCATTTTTGGATTCCTGAGAAAATTTTATGATGAGTTCCATCAGGTTTTCCTATACCTATTTTGAACTGTTTCTTACATGTCTTGATTATTTTGAACATTTTGAAAGACGTAGCCTTATTTTCAACACTGAGCCTTTTACCCATTTTTGACCGGTGCTAAGCGCTTCTGAGGTAAACGGAAGTACAAGAATGGTACTTTCGAGATCCACATTGATAATTAATTTATCGTAAACAGGGTGTCCAAAACTTGATTACCAATTACATAATTTTCAAAGTTGAAAAAATTCGTTATTTCAAATATGACACCCTGCATATTATTGAATTATCGGATGCAGAATTTGATTCTGCATCGATTCGCTGTAATTTCCCTATACCTATTTCCAACAGTTTTCTTGTTAATCCATATTTTCTATTTCAATGTAATTTTTGGCAGAAAGCGTAACATCTTTTGGTTTTCGAAACAGAATGAACATGACTGAAACGGCAGAAATTCATTTTAAATAGAACATGAAAATAAAACATGAACATAACAAAATTTAGAACGTAATAACAAATGAATAATATAAAAAAATTGGAACATAATGACAAGAAATAATAAATGAATGTAAAATTACAATTGTTCTATATGACTGCCATTTTGGTTCAAACACTGGATAACTCTGTCATATACTCCTCGCGAAACAGACCTCCGAAGTTCGTCAGGACTTGGATTAGTAAACGCATCGTGAGCAAGGTTCAATAATTCCTGTCTAGTTTGTACAGGCCTAGAGTACACTAGTTCTTTTATACGGCCCCAGAGGTAAAAATCCAAGGGCGTCAAATCGGGCCTAGGTGGCCAGTTCCAGGGTCCCTGTGGGCCAATTCACCGATCCTCGAACATTAAGGTCAACTGCTGGTGTACAGCTATAGTGGAATGTGCTCGAACACTATCCAGCTGATACCAACAGTTTGCTCTGTAACGTGGAGGTAGACTATTTAGGAAATCTATAGCAAACCGTCTGAGTATCTCCAGATATCTAGCCCCATTCAAGTTTTAATCGTACATGTTATATGCAACTCTATTGTCCATAATTAAACAAAAAACATTAAAACTAAAGTGGTGCTGGTGATTATGTTCCCTTATGACGTGTGGATTATCTTGTGCCTAGTAGTGATTATTTCGGCGATTTATAATTCCTTGCTTGCTGAATTTTGATTTATCAGTCCACATAATCTTTTGAAGAAATCTCGGATCTTCGGTCATTTTTATGCACATGAACTCGCAAAAGTCGACTCGTCTTGCCTCATCACCAAGACTTAATCCGTGTACAATTATCTCAGAAAAAGGATGCATTTTATGTATTCTTAATATTCTGTGGATTGATGCTTTTAAAATACCCAAATTCAGCGCTGCTGCTGGAGTTGAACTTCGTGGATAAGCTTGAAAATAAGCCAACACAATCACCTCGTTATCTGGACTTTCGGTGATTTCCTGTTGCCCTTACACTCCCACTTGCCATAAACCGAGCTTCGATTTTTGCGAATTTTCCGGGAGTTATTGTTGGTAGATCCGGATATCGTTCGTTAAAAAGTCTGCATATTCGTCTGACAATTCGTCTACATTCACCATGCGTATAAAATAAATTTAACAAATCATTATTGGAATATTCTTCAATATTCTCCATTATAAACAATACTTGAGAAAACTAACAAAATCGCTAGAACTGTAAATAGATACCTCACGAATTTGTGAGCTGATACTGCTTTGACATAAAATCAGCATTGTTTCAATTCCTGTCATAATCAAGGCTTACTAAATAGGACTTTTAGAGTTTCATCGGCTTTTAATAAAAAATAATGGATTAACAAAAAAACCATTGGAAATAGGTATAGGGAAAGTTATAGCGAATGGATGCAGAATCAAATTCTACATCTGATCATCCAATAATATACAGGGCGTTATATTTGAAATAACGAACTTTTTCAACTTTGAAGATGATGTAATTGGTGATACAATTTTGGACACCCTGTTTGCGATAAATTAATTGTCAATGTGGATTTTGAAAGTACCATTCTTGTGCATCTGTCTACCTCAGAAGCGCTTAGCACCAATCGAAAATGGGTAAAAGACACAGTGTTGAAAATAAGGCTGTCTTTAAAAATTTTCAAAATAATCTAGATATCTAAGAAACAGTTGAAAATTAGGGAAACCTGATGAAACTCTTTCTCAGAAAATTTTCTCAGGAATCAAAAAATGATATAATATACCGGATTTTCTATTTAAAATAAGGATGTTACTGGCGACTTTCGGGATAATCGAAAGTGGTATGACCTTGAAAATATTTCAAAATGAAAGAGAATATTGAATAATCCTGAAGTCCAGAAACTCAGAATTCTAAGTTTTTTCTAACTACAAAAACTTCTAACGAACGGCTACCGTGAGAAACCCTGTATGTATATGCTACTTCATGGTTACTACTACTACTATGCCACATTAAAAAATATTCATATATTCAATCAAATTCCTATCTATCGTATTTGAAGTAGTACTTGTATTATCGAGATTTCTAATTAAATATTACTAGCTGGTACTTGGGCGTGCGTTGCTACGCCTGGAAAATGAATGAACCCTCCATAAGGGGTGGAGATAAGGGGTATGTTCCGGGAAAATTTTGGGGAAAAAGTAATGGGGGTTGGCCTTACATTCTATCTTTCTAGGGTCAACCTCTGAGTAGCTGGGACTATTCATCAATTTTCACCCCCTTCTCTGAATTTTGACCCTGATGCGATGACAAACAATGGACCGATCCGGGTGGCATTACCCCTATGTTACTTCTCTTGTCGAATACTATTTGTGGTCAAAATTTCACAACGTTTAGTTGGCCGGTCTAGGACATAGAAACGGTATAACATAGAAACAGACAAACATTCGCTTTTATATATTTAGATAATCCTATTCTTATCAGAATTTTCTTCCGAGTTAATAAGTAAGAAATATGCTACATTGATATGAGATGAGATACCTTGCATGTTTACCAATGATAGAAATTATAATTTAAACAGTGTTAATGTAGTAGTAACGTAGTCAAGAATGTACTCAATTATTAAATTATATACCGTAAGCTATGATTTAAATTTATGGTATTATGGAAAACTCATACACTGCTTCTTATATTTTTGTTATATTGAGTATATTGTATATTGATGTAGGTACATAACCTTTAAATATTTTATATTTAAAGGTTATACAAAATAATTTAGAACTGTATAAATATATACAAATAACGAAATACATGGTTTTATTTATTTAAAATAATACATAAAGTATTATGTCAGATATATATTACGTGAAATATTATTATATTATATGGTTTTCATGTTTATATTTATACAAATTTTGTCTCTATGCATTTGTAATACAATTCATGTGGTCATTATTAATACAAGTATTGCTGTAGTATTATCAGAATTTTTTTAACTAAAGTTGCTATAGTTTTAATGTTTAAGGAGATTTTTACAAAATCTCTAATTCATCAACTTCTTCTTTCATGTAGTATATTCAGATATCCACCTTTTCGTCTATATTATTTATGATTTTGCAAATGTTACTGTTCTATCTTCAGCAGCTGCTTCACTAAATTTACATCCGTAAATACCTATTTATTTCATTCCATAAACCTACGTAGTTCGTCCAAATTTTTCACATTTCATTCTCTGCTCTTTCTATACAGGGTGAGTCGGGAGCAACGGACCAAACTCCAAGAGCCTATTGTACGCGTGAAAATAATGCAAAAAACTCAAATGTTATTCTATTTTTATTTGTTTTCAAGTTACAGGGTAATTAAAAATAAACAAAATTTCATACGTTAACGTTCTGGTAATCATAGCGTTATAAATGTTCAAGAATACTGCCATTCACCTCTAAACATTTTTGCTTCTTCTACGAAGGGCGCCTGTAGCTCTACTGATAGAGTCATGTCTTTGTTTAAAATCTGCTGCAGCATTTCTATTTACTGCATCACGAGTGTACACTTTTACTTTATACACTTCATCTTTGAACCAGTTCCATAAACAATAATCTAGTGCTGTGAGATCCGGAGATCTTGGAGACCAACTAATAGGACCACCGCGACCAATGCACCGCCCTGGAAACCTTTCGTCCAAATGTTCCTTGACCTGACGAGCGAAATGTGCAGGAGTTTCATCGTGCTGGTAGTACATTTGCATTCTGATGTTCAAACGAACATCCTCTGGTAGTCCGTAATTCATTTTGTAAAAAATTTAAGTAGTTGTTTCCTGTGAGGCCATTTTCCAAAATGAAAGGGCCAATTAAATAACCATCGACCATACCACACCACACGTTTACCGAAAACTTATGTTGGAAGTTACTTTCGCCTGTTGCGTGGGGATTTTCATATGACCATACATGACAGTTGTGAGTATTATTAATTCTGTCACGGGTAAATGTTGCTTGTAGGTGTTGTACTCTCTGTTCATGGTATGGATGTAAGCCTTGCTGGTGGAGTGTGTTTATTACTCTTGTTTGTGGAATGCCCAATTGAATACTAATTCTTCGTGAGCTGATAAATACATTTTTATTAGGATGTCTGTGATGTGGAAACCGTTGACAATATTCTTCAACAGCAACTCTAGCATTCCCATTACAAAAACCATAAACAAACACCATATTTGCATATTCTAAATTTTAATACGTGTATGACATTTTGTAATACTTATACTAGATAAACATTTTTAATTATGCTATAACTTGAAAACAAATAAAAATCGGATAACAACACTTGAGTTTTTTACATTATTTTCACGCGTACAATACACTCCTGGAGTTTGGTCCGTTCCTCTCGACTCACTCTGTAGATCTGAATATCCCATCAACAATATTTTTCATTCTTATCATACTTTATTTGCTCCCGCTATTTCTATTATATGTACTGACCAGTTAATTTTTTATCAGTTTCCATTTTAGTTATAGTATTAATATAAGTTCCCTTAAGCTATGCTTTTTTAATTTTTTAAAGTGTTGATTTATTTTGTCTTTCGCACCATTTTTATTTACGCTTTATTACATTGCTGGAAATATTACATTTTTTTCTCAATAATTTCATATAAACATGCCAAAAAAATTGACGTTCTGTAAGCAGAAACCTGTAGGCATATTTTCAATTCATGTGCTGTATGTTTAGAAAAATATGCTGGCCTTCAACATGAGGGTGAAATTAAACATGCGAATGGTATTTGGTTATTAATATTCAGCAATATAAATACAAATCCATGCTGTAGAAGAACCCTCTTTGTTAGTGGGGTATATTTACCCTTTATTAAAAATATTTTGATAATAACTTTCAGTTTTTAATAGGGGGAACAAATACGATATGGAAAAAAATGTATGTGCATATTTTATTATTATTTTAATTCTGTGTTATTTTATCTTACAATTAGATAAACACTATTGTTCTTGAGATGTATAGTTCGTTATACTTATGTTATCTAATACTGCTTAATTTCATTAATGGTCCACTAATATTTACAAGAATTATAGATGGTGCTGATAATTTTAACGGTGTTTTAAGGATGAGGAAAGAAAAACGAGAGGTTCAAAATAATGGAGTATACCATCATAAATTCAAATGAAAATTGAGCAAGAAAAGGCAGAAATTTTTACCAACTACTCAGAAGATGTGTTTCAACCAATACCAGCAGATAAAGAAGAAAAACTTAAAATATTTCTTGAAGGAAGACGACAAACTGAATATTATACGACCAGTAAAAAACATCATTAAAAATGAACTAAATCCCAAAAAGCACCAGAATATGAAAAGAAAGAAAGCACTAGTGTAAAAATAAAGAAGAAGATGCCCCGAAAAGTAATCGTTATGTTAATGAAAATTTTCAATGCAGTGTTTAGGCTAAAATAGTTTCCCGCTCAATGGAAAGTTGCAGAAGTAATTCTCATACAGAACCAGGTGAACCGTCAAATCAATTGTCATCATATAGACTAACAAGTCTTCTATCTATGTTGTCAAAAATAATTGAAAAACTACTATCAAAAAGGCTATCACACATAGTAATGGAGAAAAACCTGATCCCTGACCACAAGTGTGGATTTAGGAGACACAACTCAACTACAGAGCAGGTACATAGAGCGGTTGAAACGATAAATAAACCTTTTGAGTGAAAGAAATACTGCGCGACTGTTTCCTTTGATGTCAGTCAGGTATTTGATAAAGTCTAGCATCAGGGATTACTGTATACTCTAAAGAATAGTTTACCTGAGAGGCATTTTCTGGTAAAACACGATGCTGAACACACAGTACTACATCCGATAAGATCAGGCGGCGTACTACAAGGCAGTGTACTGGAACTAATATTATATTTGATATATACTGCACACCGACCCTCAAATAATAGGATAACCACCTGTTTTCACAGACAATAACGTTTACAGACAATACAGCAATCATAGCAGTACATCGAGATACTGTGGAAGCAGTTGCAACGATATTGCAATATCAATTGAGTCATATTGAGAACTGGGCAAAGACATGGCGCATAAAAATATACACTCAAGATCGAACCACAAAATGCCATAGAGAATCACCCTCAGTTACACTTAATAATAAACAAGTGCCTAGAGTAGAATATGCAAAGTATTTGGACATACAATTTCATCGGGGATTGATATGGTGAAACCATATATAGAGCAAAGGTAAGCAACTTGGCATAAAATTACAAAAACATTACTGGCTCTTAGGTCTCAAATCAAGACTTTCCATCACCAACAAATTGTTAGTGTACAATGCTGTCTCTAACCAGTTTGAAATCAGTCTCTACATATGGACGGCAGTTGTGTTGTACAGCATAAACGTCGAATATATCCATCATTGAGAGGTACCTATCAAAGATATTACGTGCAATAACGGACGCTTCATGGTTCATGATAAATAGGAACATACAATGATCTAAAAGTGTCGGCAATGACTGAAGTGATTATAGAGTGTAATGTGAAGTGTATCCGGAGGCTATAAAGCCACTCGAATGTACTTGCAAAAAATTTATTGAACAACAGTGAACAAACTAAGTGATTAAAACGAAATATTCCACTGGATATACCATGTAATTAATAAGTGAATCATGTCAGTAACATATAAGTCGGAATTCTCGATTTCCAACTTATATGTTACTGCCAGAGATCGTATCGATAAAGATGTATACGCCATAAAGTTCATTCGGCATTTGTCCTAAATCGGCGTACCGTGTACGGCACTGATGAGAACTAATAAGTTCGAAACAGCTGTATGTCGTTCGGTTCCGATCCGGGACAAATGTCGAATCCTACCTGTGGCGAGTTTTATTTTTTGGAAGTGAATCATGAATGAACCTTGAGATTTGTAAAATAGTCATAAGATATTTTTAATGTAAACCATATGGGAACATGTGTCATTGGACATAACTCCTTCATGTAATTTTACCTGCTAGCTAATATGTCTGTTGTTATGATATAACAGATTGCATGGTAAACAAAAAACAGAAATACTGGGCCCAATCTTCCACCTTGGGCCGCAGTTCTCATTATATTCTTATCAACAATTACTGTAGATTTATTTTTATCATAATATGTATTACATTACATATAAATCCCACTAAAATTATTGAAGTCACAGTGAATTGTAGTCAATTGTAGTGAATCACATATTCACTAGAACGTTTAGAATAACACTATATTCTAAAGTACAGAATACTATACTTAAATTTCTCTATATTTTTCATAACAAAACGACTTTATAAACAAGTACGACAATGGCTGATGTTAGTATTATTTCCAGAAGCATATCGATCTCTTCGGAAGAAAGCTTTCAGATAACCTTCTAACAGTTATCTGAAAGGCCTGCATTTTCATGTATTTCATATATAGCCGTGTGTTTTATGAAAGAATTTTATATATCTCTTGATACGTCAAGTATTCTTTTGTACAAACAAAATCGTAGGAACTTGTCCAGAAATCAACCGACTGACGATGCGAGCCACATTCTATAGTTTTGGTTGTTGTGATAATGTTTTGATATATTTAATTTATGTGTATAAATAAGTCTAAGATGAGATTAAGGTTGTTTTAGTCTGCACTGGATGCTTCTATGTATATTGTTCACCACCTCTCTTCTCATATTTAGTTGTTATCCACTGAGACAAATTTATTCAAATCAATATCGATCTCTGATCATTATGACACCATGAATCTGTATACCTTCCATACCGACAACCAGCCTTAAGCAACATAGTCTTACTGGTTTTGACTGATCGCTCACAGTGACTCACTTTGAGAGCTAAAGGCTGTAAATTCCTACAGAACGATCTATATTGCCGTAATAATGTTATGTAGACAGTTGTAGTAATCAGGTAGGACCAGGCTCATGTTTCAGTAGCGTAATCGAGAAGTTCAAATTAGAAAAATTGAATATTTTTATGTATAAAGAATCAAAAGAATATTTTAAATACTTGATATACATATAGATTTCATTCAAAGATTAAATACTTCAAGCATAAATGAAAAAAAAACACGTTTAAGAGAAACATTATATTCCTTGCTTTTAATGGACCGCACGCTGATGATACACATCTGAAAGGAAATATGTACTTTGAAGTACCTTATGTAACGGGTGTCCAGAAAGGGTAGGGGGTATTTGTAGATTCAATAAAAAAAAACTAGAAGTCAGAAAAAATAAATTTTTTTGTTAATGTTTAGACAAGGTTTTGGAAAATTAAGTACTAAAGATTATGTTCTCCAAATGTTGACCCCCACGCTGCTGGCACTCCTCTAACCGTAAACGGAAATTAGCCACCACGCGTCTACACATCTCTCTGGAAACGGCGGCCATTTCGGTACGAATGTTGTGCTTTAATTGCACTAAAGTTCGTGGTTTGTTTACATACACTTTTTGTTTAAGGTATCTCCATAAGAAATAATCAAGAGGTGTAAGATCAGAAAATGGATTCGAATGTTTGAGAATACCGGTTCGACTGTAAAAATTCGCAATCCAGGTCGCCCGTGCTCTGTTCGAACCCTACAAGCGATTGAAGAAGTGAGAGTTTCAGTGCGTGAAAAATCCTTCTCAATCAATTCGCAAACTCTCACTTCTTCAATCGCTTGTGGGGTTCGAACAGAGCACGGGCGACTTGGATTGCGAATTTTTACAGTCGAACCGGTATTCTCAAACATTCGAATCCATTTTCTGATCTTATTCCGTTTACGGTTAGAGGAGTGCCAGCAGCGTGAGGGTCAACATTTGGAGAACATAATCTTTAGTACTTATTTTCCAAAACCTTGTCTAAAAATTAACAAAAAAATTTACTTTTTCTGACTTCTAGTTTTTTTTATTTAATCTACAAATACCCTTTCTGTACACCCGTTACAATAGAATAATTCGCACTAAATTGAACTTTTCGTCATTTTATTTCAAATTTTCAAAATATTGATTATGTTAGTAGAACATACCCGAATATTACATTTTTCCCACAAGTATTTATTATCTCACAAGTGCTGCCTGCATCGCCAAATAGATACTGGCGGAATGTCGATATATATTAGGACGTCATTTTGTAGGTACCATATGTGCGACGCCACCGTGAGAGAGTATTTAATGTCACTAGGGATGAACCTACACCGTCCACGGTGTGATGTGATGATACTCGGGATCACCTACTAGTTGAAACCAATTAGTAATTAGTTACCAATCTGTTGATACCAATCGTTCGTGGGAATTTGTGGAAATTAGGGGGATTCCTATACATGTATGATTTGTACCATCTGACACTATTATAAGCTGAGATAAATTTGTTTTACGTAGATGAGTAATATTATGAACATGTGCGTTAAAAGTAATCAACACGTTTCTGCATGGAGATGCATTGTAGATATTTTGTCAATGGCTTGCATATAGTTCTATAGTTCTATTCTGGATAAAACGGCAGTGTTTTACAATACTCTGAGAATTAGTAACCCTTATTATTAAATTTACTACAGTTAAAATGCTCACGCAGTTTAAAAGAATGTATTATAAGTTGATACACCAATATCCGCACAAAATCTCTTATCACTGTTTATAAATGTTATTTAAATTTACGTCACAATTTGATTATTTTGTTTTTATAAAAATTTTAAGAGTTAAAAATAGATTCCAGTATTCTTCTGTTTTTAAAATAGTTTCTTCCTAAATATATTTACGTAATAATAGCTTCAATTTAACTGGCGATTTTAATGAATATTCAGAAATTTGTCCAATAATGAACAATACTGCGAATAGTTTTGGGTATTAAAAAATTTCTGCAGCTTTCTTTGCATAGTAAAACACTATTATGATAAATTACTTGGCCTTGTATTATCCAAATTCAAATGCAATATAGACTTGTTTCCAAGAAGTTAATATTTGAGAATTTACATAATCCTGTTCTTTGTGCTATTTGACGAAAACGTGCTAGGAACGATAACTACAAAAAAAGCTAATCGAACTATATCAAGTCTTAATTAGTATTAAGTGAAACATTTCCACTGATAAAGATGATACAAATGTAAATTATAATCTGGTTTACTCAACATTTTGGAAGCAATAAAGTTTGTTTTTGGAATAAATATTACCATAATTAAGCTTTTTCACACTGATATAATACTAGTATTGGAAAACATGGAGATGTCCAAAAATAATATTGATTGTTTAGCTCTAAGGGATTTAAATGACAAAGATAAAAAGATTTAAAATTCAAATCGAAAATTTTTTTCACATGGTATTGTCATAACATTAAAAAGGAACCCTAAAATATTATGAAGCTTTATTAATTACAATGAAAAAATAGTGTTATCATGTTCAATATACAGGGTGCTGCATGACGTACTCGACAAACTTAAGGAATAAGTTTCTGAGGTAAGAAAGTTATAATAAACAGCGGCCCAATTCTCCACAGTTACCAAGCTATGGATATTTAAAGTTGGGATATAGGTACATACATTTTAAGTTTTTTTAATGTTTCATTGTCAGAAATAACAAATCAAAGAATAAAATAACATTAACATAAAAATAACATAATTATTTAAAATTATTCAAACTGACCTCTTTTAGAATTAACTCTGTACAACACGATCAATACTGGCTACTTTTAAAATGTTTGAGTTATCTATCACTTCCTGATATTTATCTAAAGTTATCTGCCTAAGGTCCGCTCTAGTATTAATCGATGTCTTGTACATTAAAGTTTCAAGATGACTCCACACATGGTTGAGGCGATTCTCGAACTCCCAGACGAAATTTTGCCGTTAATGACGACTTTTGTCAGCATTTTATTCGTTTTATGATTAGCTGGTCATGTAACCTAACCTAGCCTAATCTAACCCCTCTCATGTTAAGTACGGAATATGGCTCTTGATTCGAACTTTTAAATTGGTTATTTGTCAATCGCGAGTATTTTATGTAAAGACATAAATTGTCAGGACATAGCATAATATAGCAGAGCAGAACTGAAGAAGGCGTGCGCGAATTGCGCATGAGGTTTTACTAATAAGGAGCTAATAGGATTTTGTTAAAAATGATTTGAAAATTGTAATGGCCCATTGCTCGGTGCCATGGAGAAATATTATAACTACTCGTATTTGGCTTAGAACTACCTCGGAACTAGTTCCTTAAGTTTGTGTAATACGTCATGCAACATTCTGTATAGTCACAAACATATATCATGTTTTACAATAATATTAATTATCTGATATCAATAGGATGCCCACTGTGTCTCATCTATTTATATTGTTTTGTGCTTAAAATTTTCACACTTTCGCCCGTTTCCAAAACACTATAAACATTATAAACATACATCCAAAACATTATTAACATTGAAACATCAAACTTCACCCATTTCTATGAATTAAGCAATAAATAGATTCTTAAAGAACTAAATGTTAAGATAACTATGACATTTCCTTCTTTCTACTTATAAAATAGTTTTTGCTTCTATGAAAAATAAAATCAGTAACATAGTTCCAATAAACTTATTCTGCATAATTCATTATATTGGTGATGGTTCTCAGAAAGATTCTCAAGTGGATGTCATTTATGCAGATTTTATCGCGATATTCAACAGTCTGCTATCTGATTGTAGAGTTTCAGAAGTTTTTAAAATCATTTTCAACTTATCTAAGAAATATTTACATGTTAAATGTAATGGCGGGAGATCCGCTGTAAGTTTCGTGATGCAACGAAATTTACATAGGGTTTAACAGGATTCATTTTTAGGCCACTGTTTTGTCTCGCGGAAAACTGATATTAACCGCCTACAAGATCATGTGATTTAACACCACCAGACTTTTTCTTTGGGATTATGTTATGGGAACAGTCTACGCCACCCAACCAACCAACCAACCAACCAACCAACCAGTAAAAATCAGTGACTTTAAAGCAAACATTCAACGTATTGGTCGGGAAGTAGAGCCAATTTTATGTGTCCGTGGATAATTATGCTAAATGGATTATGGACAATTTTGCTAAACGAATAACATCATGACAGATGAGTCGAGGCAGCCATGTGAACGATATTCTTTTCCAGTTGTAGCCGTATCGTCCCTATTTTATGTTGAAGAATAAAACTTCAAATACTATTAGTTTTATTCACAAATCAAATCTTATAGTTCCAAATGAGACACCCCGTAGAATGCGTTATAAATATTTTAGTTTCTTAGTTCAACACTTATTTGTAAAAGAGTTATTAGTGTCTTGATCCGTTAAGGCATTCTGTGAATTTCTGTAGATTTGATAAAAGATACTTGGATGTGTGCTATTAATACATCTACTATTAATGCATATTGGTTAAGGCACAATCGACTATTAATGCATAAATTAAATTAGGATACAGAATTTTCAGGGAACGATCCATAGAAAGTATAACTGCTACGTCATTATTAAAATAGTGAAATAATAACAGATTATATGTTGAAAGTTTAAATTAATTCTTACACGATGAATTATTTCGCTAGTACATATTTGTTCTCTTTTATTGGCTAATAAATATAATGGTAGAATCAGATTTGTACATACTATAATGTTGGCCGTGGAATACTTTCTTATAATCTATTGTCTCGTCCATGGCTAACCACAGATTTTTATTGTATATTTGGGATTTAATTTTATTTTCAAGTCTCTGGGACACATATGGCAAATGTCTTTGCAATGTACTTCAAATGGATTCCATATAGGATTCTATTTGTTCCAGAACTGATAAAATGATTCATTATTTAGTATAAATAACAACACTACATGAACATAAAAACATTTATTTTCGATTTAATGTTTATGTTGTGTTCGTGTAATGTGTTGTTATTTATACTGAATAAAGAGCCATTTTATCAGTTTTAAAAGAAGTATAACAAGCGTACTTAGCACAGTACTCAGTAATTTCTTTTTATTTACATGTTGCACTATTTATTTACATGCTTATACATGAAGATTTCCTAGAGATCAACAAACCTCAATTACAAACCAAATATACGAGTATTATTTGAAACCCGTCATATTTAAAATCAAGAAATAAACCATCTCACATTGTGCGCCAATAATCGCATATTACTGAAAACTCTCGGCATATGTACGTTATAGAAGAGTGATAGAGATAAAACTGAAATATAAATATTTACGACACTACAAAAAACGAAATAACAGATAGTCAAATACGATGGGAAAACAAAACAAAATTGATTGTACCAAATCGATATAAAATTCTAAAGTATCTGCGACGACATCTTGGTTGCCTTGGAGTTACCCGAATGTAGCCACTGATGTAGCAGCATTTACGGTAGGCAGCTTTATTTATTACAAGGATATATAACTGATAAGTACCATTTGATTAGGATGGGCAAGTTAGAATATTTAAAAAAATACATAGCGCTGAAAACATTACAAATAACCTTATAAATATTCAAGGAATATTTTTTTGTCAATTTCACTCCATTTTTACTCAATGTAAATTTAAATATTTGTGATGATACCATGTGATAACTATATCTAAAATATTTGTCCTACTCTGTACATTTCAATTAATTGGGTATTAACATGTTTATATAGAAGTTGTAAAATATATCAAATAAAATATTTTATGGTTTACATTGCTATTAAGAGAACAATGGGAAAATGGTCAACATCAGATGTGCTCAATTTAGCTCGTTCTACCTGCTGGATGCTAAAGGATGAGAGTTTATGACAAACAACCACAATAATGATAATAGATACTTACTTTAATTTTATTTTATAATTCCGAGCATTAGTTAGTCTACAAAATAAGCAAACATCTATCATTTTAGTTAATAAAGCTGCAGTCTATAAAATATAATCACCTAGTAACACCCCGACTGTACAGGTATTAGAAATTTAAATTTCACAGGGCAATCAAGTAAGTTAGGGTGAGTGTAGTTGATGTAATAAAGGTACAGGTAGTATTTCCGGTGATACAGAATGTACTCGATATCTGGACCACATGGCATCATATAGCACCCTCTGTGCTAGCATTTTTCATGCAATAAACCTACGTCCCACGCATGGAACAGTGTGTCATCATCAGCACCCTGTTTAGGTATGATAAATCGAAACGCAGTGTAATACACACGCCAGGTGGGCCAGCGAAATTAGGTAATTTGTATATGAGAAAGTTTTAGTTAACTTTGGTTTATTTCCCCTACTTACAATGAATGTAACTTTACACCCTTCATAATACATGATTATTTATTCAATAGGTATAATTTGTATTCGTTCATATATTTTCTTGCATCTGTGATAAATGTCATTTATTTCTGTCACTTTTTAATTTTCTTTTCTATACTAACTATATAGTTTTGCCGTTTATATTTTATTTCATCTCTATTTGCTAAATGAAAAATCTCAAAACATACCGTGGCTTGTTTTTATGGCTAGGCTCAGGTAGACTATTCGATTTATCGGCAAGATAAGAGAGATTTTTATTTGCTAAATAGTGATGAAATGAATGGTACTTAAAATTGCTATTCAGTTACGGATTCACCTATTACTATCAATTTAGTTATTTAGTATTATTTATTTATTATTTACGTTACCAACTTAATCTGGCACTACGCCAGGCTTTTCCTTCAACAAGGCATACACAAAAATGAATTGTTTTATCTCCTGTGTAGTATTTATTTACTCCACAGTGTCCGATTAATATCCAGGGCTATAAGTCTAATATTGCTTCGGTTTAACTGCAGATAAGTTGTAGTCATATCTCGATTATGCCATCTTGATTCGTAAAACGCTCGTCGAGAAACGTACAATTTTTCCGTGTTCGTGGAAAATCTCATGTTTTTGTTTTTATTTTGGTTTCTTTATAGACTTGAAAACAAAATAATTTCTAGAGCACGTAAGGTAGATCAAAAGTAGGTTATGAAGGTAACCCATTTATATTTCAAATATTGTATTTAATAAGGTCAATATAATATTTTTTCGAACGATAATAAAAAATATATTTCTTGGAGATTTATTTGTGAAAAATAACATCTCGTAGGTGACTGTATTCTTCTTCTTCGCACAGTCTTACTCTAATATTTACATTTTTCATCACTAGTGTCAACGCCCGTTGGTATTGTTCAAATTTCGTTTCTAATGTTGTGTTTCAGTTCCAGAAGTGTGCGCAGTTTATTTTTATACTCTTTCTTTCAGGTAGGCCCAGAAAAAAAGCGAGTGCCGTTAAGTCGGGCGATCTTGTAGGCCAGTTCAGGTCGTAATTTTAAGAAAATATTCTATCAAGAAACAAAGTTCTTATAAGGGCAACATTCCGCCTAGCAATGTGGCATGTGGCTTCGTCCTGCTGAAAACATAAATTCTCGGGGTTCTGTATACCTGGGAATAAAAATACTCTGACCATTACTTCCTAATACGTCGCTTTGATAGTCATTGTGTTGCCTTCATTATCCTCAAAAAATATGCTCTAATTATTCTAGTTGAGGTAATTCCATGCCAAAAAGTAACACGAATTGGATACAGCTCTTTCTCTTGAATTATTTCAGAATTTTCAGTTGCCCTGAATCGACTATTCTGTTTATTAAAATGTCGATTCTGAAGAAAGTGTGTCTTGCTACTCATAATTAACTGATGAATAAAATTATGATTTTCTTCAGCTAATTGTTAAAGACCTACGCAATATTTTCAACACTGTCATGTATGGCGAAGTTTAATTTCTTGAACTAGCTGTATTTTGTAAAGAAAAATGTGTAACTCAAGCTTCAGTATCCATCTCAGGCTAGTCCTGGTCAATTCCAATTGCATTTGATCACCTTTTGTATGATCTTAAGGGATCGTCATTTATACTATTTCTTTTTCACTCGATTGTTTCCGGATTTGTAGCTGAATGTGGTCTGTCTGTTTTAATTATCTCTCACGTTTCTTGTTTCTCCAAACTTAGCGACAACATTACAAATTATTTTTTTCAGTGGACGTATCTCTGGTATTAAAATGTGCGCCGTATTAACGCTGGGTTAAAATTATGGACTTCTGAATTAGAAAATAAAATTTCACAATTTTTTTTTTTCATTAGGGAACTGATAGGTACTCCATTATGACTTCCCCAAGTTTTCTTTACAATTCTGAAACAAAATGTAAACAATTAAAAATAAGAGAATAGTGGAAGTAATTAAAATGGGGTACCTACTTTTGGTCCACCCTTTATATTCTCTGATTTAGACCTGATTTTGATGAAAAATTAGATTCATATTAAATTTTAATTGTATAAAACGAATCGTATCAATATTTTGGATATTCTGATTAAAAATACAATGCATGTAGTATTAATGTAATCTATAATTCAACAGCACTGTCCAATTCAGAAAATGTATCTATAATATGGTGTCATAAGATATGTACCTGGTACTGATAATTTTTTTAAAAGCCTGATGATTTTTGAAATATTCTGAACTTACATAAACATTGTTGATGAGTGGGTATAAAGGTGCATATGCGCACCCAAATGACGTTTTGCTAACTGTTTAAAAATAATTTCTTAACTGAGGTCCTATATCTTAATCTCTCCTTAAAAATAATTTAAAAAGGCATAGATTTGGTTTATGCGAGAATTATACTTAACATGTTTTACAAAAAACTTCCCGATGAGGTGCGTAGTTAAATATACTATTTTCATTTTAATTACAAGAAGATAACCATAAAGCAAATCGTAGTATTTTGCAGTAGAATTATAAATTTACATAATTTTATAAAAATTCATCTCGAATTATTTAATTAAAAACATATGGTGCCACTTTAAAGTACTATTAGCTCACGAACTTAATGAAGGCGACTCGGATGGACCGTTAGAATTTTGTGAAATACTGATGAACGAATATAATTACAGCTGTTGTTTAACTTATATTTATTTCATCTCATTTCAGTTATTCTCTACGTTCATTGATCACTTCAGTTAGCCTAGCCAAATAGCATATACAAGAACTGAAATGAGATGAGATCTTTTGTAAAATAAACATAGCTAATTTAGCATTTTCGGTTTTCAAGATGAATGTTGTTTTTAGATGGGACTACCTTTTGCCCAAATGGCAGCGTGAAATTGTGAATACATCGATTAGAGGCTACGGAAAACCCACTACTGGATATTGAAGTATCACGCAATAGCAAGAATATGATCGGGCATTCATCGACGAAGAGCTAATAAATGTGCAACACTTTGCACGCGGCCACTACATAATTGGATCACCTATCGCATTCTCTTGTGGAGATGGCTAAAATAATGTTAATCGTGGCCCGGGGCACCGAACAGAAATTACAATTAGAAGTAAGCTTCCCTATGTTTCCCGCTAAGTTTCCCTCCTTATCCCATCACGTCGGCGTCGTCCAGCTAGTATAAGCTAACTAGTACACGGCGCATGTATAGGATCATAGATTGTATCCCTCATATACTATAGAAGGTCGCCGTTCAACCGCTGCATGGCGGCATTGTCTTTGTAAGCGAAAGATAAAAGACCGCCGTGAACCTTCTAGTTGTAATTTCTGTTCGGTACCCGGGGTGTTAAATTTGAATTGGTGGTGATACTGAATGCTCAAGTACCCAACGGGGGAAGTTTGGCACCTCTATATGAACATGGATGTGTTTGGTCTCATCTATATGAATAACCTTTATTGCCACTGGCTAAGGCTTTAGTGGAAGAAAGTCAATTTCTGGATATACAAACACTTAAAAAATGCTCTCACGAAGGGAATATGTGGACTGGGATTGTTAATAACAAATTTTTGGGTTCCTATTTCTTTGGCGGAACTTTAACTATGGAAATATATTTATAATTATTAAGGAACGAGATCATACCAATGCTAGCTGTACTCTTTCCCAATTTAGAAGATCCGGACATACCCAATGATACCTTCTGTTATGACAAAAATAGGATACCAGCACGTTATACGCGCCGAGTACTGAATATCTAAATTGGTATTGAATGATGGATTGATAAACAAGGTCCACTAAAAGAACCAGCCAGATCCCCTGATTTGAGCTCACTTGATTATTTCGTGTGAGGCCAGCTGAAATCAATAGACCAAATAAATTAATAGAACCGCAAGTAGTTTATGATCTACGTACATGAATTTGAAGGTTGTCTCGGGTATTATCAGGACGTTGATGATGGTCAGCTCCAACATTTACCGATATAGTATTTGCACGCATTTACCATTTCTTAATAATTCATTTATTTACTATTTATTTATATGAACAAGAATAATTAATTAAAACTTTTACTTTTAACCTCTGAATTTTCGAAAACAAAAGTCAATTTAAATTAGGCTGCAATACATGAAATATTATTAGATTTTTAAGTAGCATTCAAAAACTAAATAAAAATTGGGTAACTCTTAAGAAACTGTGTTTGTCGTGATATATCTTTTTAGGTTGCTATGTGTAGATGAAGTTTGGCTTAAAAAATACGCGAAAACGGGAAACCTATTTTTTATATCTACTCATAGACTATACATCCATCTACATACGTTTTGTCTACTAAGCTACTATCATCATCAAATAGTTAAGATTAATTATAATCTAAACCTTATATTCTGATAATGTCAAATTGATTGGCAAAAAGTGCGTCGAGAGACTCTAATTTTTCAACGTTTATGGAAAATATGCCTCCTGTTTCTGTTGCTGCATCGAATGATACAAATTTCCTCCAAGATAAAACAGACACACAATTAAAATAAAAGCTTACCAATTCGAGTCGTTTTTCGAGAAAAAAATAGTTGAATTTTAGATGGATTTTGTCCAATTTTTAGGTGTTTACTGCATATACATGCATCTTTGTGTTACTGATTTTAAGCGCCTCTAAATTGTGAAAAATAACTGTAAAATGTGGTGTAGCCTATCGCAGTGAGGATCCGTTGCAGGCGCTGAATATCAAGTACTTACATAAAAGGGTATAATGGAAGAGTTCATCTGAGCTGATCATCTGTCGTAACATCGTATATACAGAGACATGTAAGTCACAGCAACCCTCCGATTTCAGGAATTGATGTTATTAGTTGAAAAAGCATAAACTAACTTTTACGTACGCCATCGTCACCTCAAATGTACGATTCTAGTTCATAAGTGCAGGTATCAATGATAATAGAAACTGTAATCTGGATGGGAGATTGTGAGATAGAATTATTTGTAAATACATATGGATTTTTAAAGGGATGTTAGACAACGTAATTTACTATTTTATTAACTGTATGCCCTTAGTTACCAATATTTCGAGATATTTGTGTCTTTTTTAATTTGCTAATTGTTCATAACTGCACATTTTAATGATAAATTGGGAATCGATTTTGACAACTTCAATATATTTTTTTTTATTTCCCTATAATGTTTATTGTGTTGAATTATCCCATAAAAAAGTTCTACGTCTTGGATAATAAAAGAAGTGAATTTCAAACTTTTAGATAACTGTTTTGTCTTAGATTTAGATTACCTGTTACAGACAATCGTCTGTAACACACGATTCTTATAAAATAATGCTAAATTAGGAAAAGTTACCATATGAACAGCTCTAATATATTTTTCATATTATGACTATTCTAATGATGTATGACAATTTGTCACCAAATTTGTATTCTTGGCGAAGGTCGAAATTTCATTTTGTGGTCAAACATCTAGGCGTATTATTTTACATTTTTTTTTAATCTAATAAATTAATACTGTCTATAAAGAATATATAATAATAAGAAGATTAAACTATGCAAAAAAGACAGAAGAAAAATAAAGTTTCTTATGATATCTATTACATTTTTATATTCATAAAATAAGTACAATGAGGAAAATTAGTAATAAAGAAAAGAGTGACAAAATAAACGACTGTATTTACTTACTATTATGAAGAATTTCTATATTGACAAATTTTTATAAATAAAGTACATATATTTAAAATAAACCATGATTGGTGATTTTGTACTCAATATTATAATTCGTAGTAAAAGCTTTAAAGCCACCACAATTATTTTTGATTTGTCCCAAAGTTATAAGCACTCTGTAACCATGGTAATACGATATTTCGTGAAAGTATTATGCCAACTTCTAGCAGTCACTGTTCTCTTTCTGTTTCCTTTCGTAATAATTGTGTAGAAGCTTATTGCCAGCTAAATATATTTAAAAAAGAAGAATAACAGATAATGAGATGACATCTAAGTGGGATCAGAGGCGGCGGTGCCGGCTGCAACCGCAAACAATGAACAACTTCGATCCCCATACAATAGTACAGATTAGCCTATGGCTTTAAGCGACATTTGTTCTCTTTATTCCGCTTATCTCTCTTAACAAATATCCCTTCATTGCAGCTCATCACAGAGGCAGAGCCACAAACAAGCCAGATAATTGATATGTACGTGATTTTATCGTTTACCTTCATCGCACTTTTAAATACTCTGATAACTCTGCGATAGTGACCGGGGTTTACAGAGCGTTAACCAAATGGAGATAAATGAGCAAGATCTCGATATATGTATGCAAGGGTCACATTGAACTAGAAAATATTGGTATAGACATATACGGTGTGACTCAGTTTGGATTTCCACATAAATGGTATTAAAAATAACACGAAGAAATTGAAAAATATAAAACATATTTATTTGCCCTTTGAGGTTAGTTCATTACAATTATGTATGAAAGATGATATCATATAAATGGCCGCCGCTCATGTACCGATAGCTAATGTGGCATGATGTAATTCGTATGTGAAAATTTTCGACTGCTATGCGGAACAAATCAGGTTCTATGCCGGCTATTTCGCATCTGATCTGCCGATTCAGCTCTGCAATGGTGTTCGGTTAATTTTTGTAGACTCTGCTCTTCAGATATCCCCAAAGAAAAAATCTTCGGAAGTTAATTGATGTCAAGTTACGAGAAATAATGCGACCTGGAAACTTGCCACGCAGTAATCGTATCGTTTTTCCTGCTGTATAGTGGGCGACACCGTCCTTTTGAAACCAGAGACCTTCGATGTCCATATCATCCAACTGCTCTCAGAAAAAATCTTGTATCATGTTCCAATAGCGAATGCCATTAAACGTAACAGCGTTCTCCGCATGATCCTCGATAAATCATGGGCCAATTACGCCACCGGACCAAAAGGCACACCAAACAGTTACCTGTTGAGGATAAATTTCCATTTGAATAATCTATCTTGGATTTTCCAGTCCCCAAATGCGACAATTATGCATGTTTCATTTGACCCATTTGCAGCGATTGATATCGAATCGGGGTGCTTGGATTTTCGGCTACATTTTCGCGATCAATGGCAATATTTCGTTCCGAACGATCTCTATGAGCATGCCGAGGAGTTTTGATGTTAGATAGGGATCCAGTTTGCTCGAATTTTTTGACCACATTCCAAATAGTCTTCTCAGAAGGTCGATTTTGCGCGCCAAAAAATTCACGTAAAGCACGAAATGCATTTCAAATCCTCAATCGGCCATTTTCATAATATGTTCGGTCGTATATTGCTCCATAACTAATTTTGTTTATGTTTCAAGGTTACAAATGACGTTAGCGTTGACAAATACAGTATCTATATCAAATAAACAGTTTTAAAACCTTAAAACGGATTTTTCCGCACGTAGAACGTCTCTATCTCGAAATTCAGTGACCGAGAATAAATAAACCGACACATAAATGCAGAATATGTGTTTTATGCGACAGTTTTACTTTTTTCATTGGCGACTGCTTCAGTGCCATATCAATACATTTGTGATCGAACGAAATTATTTTTGTTCTCATTCATTCATATATGATATAGGATTACAGGCCGAATATATGTTTTTTTCGTTCAATACAAGATCGGCAAATTTTTCTCAAATAGTCCACCATCGTGCTTTCTCATGACCCATGGACAGGGTGGGGTCTGTTCTATCCACCTCAAAATCAATAGATGTCATCTGGGAGACGTCCCCGATCAGAGTCAGTCAGAACCTGATCGATCCGACACAATTTCGTTGAGTTATCGTGCTAACAAAAATTAGTTTCAAATAGTCCACTATCGTGCTTTCTCATGACCCATGGATAGGGTGGGGTGTATCCTATCTAGCTCAAAATCAATAGGTGTCATCTGGGAGACATCCGCGATCAGAATCAGTTAAAATCCGATCGAATCGACACGATTTCGTTGAGTTATCGTGCTAACAAAAAAATTTTCAAATAGTCCACCATCGTGCTTTCTCATGACCCATGGACAGGGTGGGGTATGTCCTATTCACCTCAAAATCAATAAGTGTCGTCGGGGAGACATCCCCGATCAGAATAAGTCAAGACCCGATCGATCCAACACGATTTAGTTGAGTTATCGCGCTAACAAGAATAAATGCCGACGGCAACGACACACGCACGAGCAAAATGTATTAAAAACCATTTATTTTTGTTCTTAGGCCGAAAAACGAAAAATTTTTTTTTACATGATTACATTACTTTTCCGCTAGTATAGTTGAATGCAGAAAAGTAAAATATTTTAGATTGTAATGTGGAAATTTAATTTGAAGCACCCTTTATTAGGCCTAGATGAAACCATGAAGAAATATCCCATATGTAATATTAATTATTTTTTGAAAAAGTTAAAATTAATTTAATTTTTTTATGGATAGAAATAACTAAAGGCAACAGTAGAATCTAGTTCTTATTACTTAAGATGTAATATTATGATCTGTAATAGATGTTGTTACGTCCTGAACACCGATATTCTTAAATTGAATGTTAAACATTTTAAATAAAAAAAGGTATTCTAAACTAATTTATGTTTAAATGATGTTTGATTTTAACTCTGTGGTTTTTACGATAGATTGCACCATTGCTTCGCTATGAATAGAGAATTCTTCGATGTGTTGCCTTAAATTAGTAGTTATGAATATTAACTAATTTTAATGTGCTAATTTGCACTTTTTTCAGTTAAGAGAAATTAATTAGTATACAGACTTTCAATTTGCTGGTAATACACATGTTAAAAGTCTTGTAAGACTTATGTCATGTCGGCAAGTTGACATTACATCCAAGAAAATATAAATTTTCACTAGGCATCACTTTCTGTGGCAACGCTTTTGAATTCTGATTTTTCACTTTTACTGAAATGCTGCGTTTTTAAAAAAAAATTGTAATGCAACCCCATACACATTTTACCCGTACGGATGCAAAAAAGGAGTTGGCTGCGAATAAAAACAGAAAATAGTGCGGTGCCATTAAAAAAAACAAATTGGTTGATATGGTAACGAAATTACTGGCTCCAAAATAAACTCAAGATTACAAAAAGGAGCAAAAATCTTAACCGAAGAAACAATTTTTTTATACGGGTTGTTAAAAAGTCATAAACATTATTCCATACATATTGGGCATCCGGTATACAATTAGTTTAAATACTAAAATTTGGATTAGTAAATGTACTTGTTCTGTAAATATATTTAATGAATTATCTTAATGAGTAAGTAATTTGAAAATTATAGGATAAAGCGACGAGCAGCCTCACGTAGACAAATATACATATTTATATTGAAGGCTGCAAAATGTAAGGGAATCTCCTTAATTAATTGCTTCGGAACAATTTTTTTGAATGATAACATTATCATTAACAATTTGAAATGAGTTCTACTAAGCATCAAATAAATTCACTTATATAACACTTAAAAAATTGAACAATTAAACGTTGATTATTTGGTGCCTAAATAAGTAGGTATAAACTCATTATCTTGATATTAAATAACGAATGTCTCCAAATTCTTCCTAACTGTTGTAACGTACACGTTTATTCCTTTTAATTTAACACGTTCTGGGTTTTCCCATATAATTAATATAATATAATGTAATAGACCTTCTGTATTCAACTCAGATATTCCCTTGCATATAGAACTTCAATAACTCTATTGCGGTGTCAAATATCAGAATAAAATTTACAATGTTAAGGCCTACTTCTAAGACAAAAAGTAAAAAAATGTATACCAATTTTGTTATGTTTAATCTGCTGATGCCACTGGATTCACGATATTTGAAAATGGGTGTGACTTAAACTATAGTTTCTAACAGAGATATAACATAATTAAAATCGATATTATGTTATAAAAATATTTCGAAATTCTGTATGTAAATCAAAACTTTGCATATAATGTTAATACTATGCTCCTCAGTACTATTATCAGTTAAAGTTTTATTATGCTGACATAATTGAAAGTAATATTAAATACAATTTGCAAAAGATTAATTTAAAGAAAGAACAATATAAAGTTTCAGCAAGTCATCATAAACGTAAGTTGGTTACAATGTAGTTTTATGACAAGACACATAGCAGTATCGAATTACGTCTGGCTTTCAGATAACATACTGAAGGTTTTATATTACCTGATAATAAAGTTATAGAAGTGGGAGAACTACTTTGAATAATGAATGCAATACAATATATTTTATATAACAACTCCTTTTTTTAACAAAAAGTTGGTGTTATACACTAACTTTTCTAAATTAAACAAAATTGAAGTTAATGATTATGAATTTAACGATTATTGAAGTTATACAATAATAATAAAGTTAAATTAGTATAATAAAGCCTTAAATTAAGTTTAAATTATTCAATTAATATTTTTAAAATTAAGTTCATAGAGCCTTTGAAACCGATTTATAACTGAAATATATTAGTTCAGTTCGATTTCTTCCTCTGAGGTTTCGTCTTTGGGTCTGATTGATGATCTTCTTCTGGGCAGGATGGTCCTGAGGGATTCTCTGAAGTGTTTAGAAGGTCCACGTGGAGGTGGTGGCGAATTTGTTGTGAGGGCGATTTCTAATCTGTTTTTATTTCGACATTCACAGAAAATATATAATAAAATGAGGGTTACTATTAGTGCAATGATGAAACAGGTGAACCAAGAGATGTATTTGGTGACAAATGATTCGTTGATTAAGTCGTCTAATATTCGAGAATGCTCATCCAATTTGTGTTTGACAGTCTCGAGGTCTTCCACATTTAAGTTATTCAATTTTAATGGTTCTAATTTTGGGATTTGGATGTCATCGGGGATTCCTTGACAACAATTAAAGGGAATTAAAATGGGGTGATCACTAACACTGGTTTGCGAAAAGTTCTTAGGGTCAGCTTGTATTTTTGTCACTCCTATGAAAGCACTACATCCAGGTTGCAATTTAAGAATGGAATTTTTATAAATGATCTCTGTCTTGGTGTTTATTTGTTTGCAATTTACAGTAATTTGAAGTGGTTCTGAAGTAATTGTTAGCCATGATGAGTCCGTTAGTTGTTGGACATTGTAGCCTTTTGCAAATATTATTGAAGTTTGGCAGCTCTCAGGTAAAGTTTTTAAGTGTTTCAGGATTTGGGCTTCACATATAGCATTGTCGTCGATGGGGTATGCAAATAGATTGGAACATATCTTTGTGCCAAAGAAAAGTGGTTTACAGTCTTTCAGGTTTTTGATGGGTATATACATCAAAGAACCGACGTCACCCGCTAACTATTTTTCTGATGATGATAAAACATTATATAGACCAGTTCTATTATTTAGGATAGGAATTGGATATAATATAAAAATGATGTACCTCTGTTGGTCTATTAAAGGAATTTTTAATACAAATACTAAATCTGAATCAGTTTTGTATGCTTTTAATTCCATATCTAGATATTTGGCTGGAAGATTTTATTTGGCAATATTGGAAGTGGTAAATTATTCTGGTGTAAATTTTGTGAAATTTCCTGAAGCGAGGTATCAAATTTTCAAAATTGCTTATATAGTGAAACCAAGAAGTCCAAAGAACTGGAATCTGGAACAGAGGTGTAGACGGCTTTATTTTTTGGCGAAGTCAGTAACATGTACTGTTACAATTATTGATATGACTGATTTTATCGGCTATCTGTATAGTGCATTTGCATCTATTTAATGTACTAAAGCGCGGTCTGTTTTTGAATTTGAGCTATTTTTTTAATTTGCGTTGTTTTCATCATTTTTAGACTTGTTTTTTTTTATTTTAATGTGTTGATTGACCAACTGAGTTATCGTATAATTAGTGATCTTTCAACTTTGATAGTGACAATATTACATGATTTGTAATGAATCCAGTTAATGATATTATTTGTAATTTGTAATTTGTTGGAAACACCAACATGTCGCTGGAAAGACGAAGATAAAAGAGACGTTTTACTGAAATGAAGACCTACTACTATTTTATCAATATTTGCCAAAAAAGAGATTAAGAAATATTGTAAATCTTATAACGTAAATTTCAAGTCTGATTGTTTCACAAATAATTATAAATGGCTATGTAGCAGCCCAATATTACAAAAACTATATTGCTGGCTCTGTTTACTATTTGTAGATATTTTAAATATTATGAGGGCAGTACATAAACATACTCATTCTGCCGAGCATTTAAAATGTGAAGTACTGTTAAAAAATTTCGAAAAAACCAGAACACTATAGCCGACGCTTTAAAAGTGAACGTTAGACTTTCTAAACTGGAACTTAGTGAAAACATCCGTTTAAACAGAGTTTTATTAATGACGGTTATTGGCGCAGTTCTGTATCTTGGCAAGCAACATTTAGGATTTCGCGTCCATGACGAAAGCACACCGTGACTCCGTAAACCGTGGAAATTTCAAAGAACTCTAGAATTGCTGTTATTAAGGTGTCCCTCAGAAATCAGAAATTATGAAAAAATTAAAAATGTTTTCAGTGGACCTTCAAAAACCACTCAAAATGAAATCATCAGTTGCATTTCTGATTATATGAGTGAATATATAAAAAAGACATTAATGAAGCGCAAGACATATACCGACTATTGCAGAAACTCGATAGTGTTCCAATTACAAATTAGTTTATACAATAATTCAGGACTGGATAAACTGAAAGAAGTGTTTGAATTTATTATAACTTCTGAAGAATCGAACCAGAAATCCATTCAGCTTGCTAGAGGATTTTTAAATGATATAAATGATTTCGAATTTACGTTTTTGGTAGTACTATTTAAAGGTATTTTTAGTGTACAGATATTTTATATGACATTCTACAGAAAAAATCATTAGATATTAATTTTTGTGTGCATCAAATAAAACAGACCCGTGAAATATTGAAGAGAAGAGAAATTACTTTTTTAAGACAATTTTTTATAAAGCAAGTAGAATTACAAAACGACAGTACGTTGGTCTTCCTAACGAAGCCATTAGTACAAAATATAAGCACTTTTATATGAAATGTTGGATCATATTTTAATGTAAATAGACGTCAGATTTCAGGACTGTGAGAAGTTGCAATTTTTTTGTATCGCTGATACTGCAAAATTTGAACAATATAGCTCGTGTTCTCTTCTCATGCTTTTGAAATTTTGGAATAAATTTATGGAAATATATTTAACAAACATCAACGACTTAAAAACGAACTTTGCCTGTTATGTAGTAATGAAAGTTATACAAATATACCGCTGCATGAACTGCTCAAAAAACTAAATGAATACAAAGATATTTTTACAGAAACTTACTTGTGACAGAAACCGTTTTGTATAATTTTAATTATTTCATCAACAAGTCCGTCAGTGGAAAGAAGCTTTTTGTGTCTTAAATGTATAAAGGCTTATTCAAGAAATACCAATTCCCAAGACTTTCATCTTTAGCAACTATTTCTATCGAGAAAGAATTGTTGCTAGAACTAAAGAAGAATCCAGCCGTTTTATGAAGTTATATAGAGAAATACGCCTCACTAAAACATCGAAGAATTGATTTGGTGTACAGAAATTAGATAACTATAAGCTCGTCTACAGGTAAGTCTTAAGAAAAATCAATCTAGTTTTTTCTAACTGTTTACATATTTACACTCTTCACCTATTTTTTAATCCGCAAGCCGCCACTATCGTCCAACTGCCATGAGCTCTTGACGGCGCGCTCATCTAAAACAGTGTAAATGAGTGAAATTAAATAATATTCATAAACAAAGGGCGACAACGCGTGCATAACTTGAAAAGCGGACATTGCCATGTTTTTCAGAATATCAGCGAAGTATGTGAACGAAAGAAGTAATCTTTTTATATTTGACAAACATGACATAAATTTACGTGCACTATATCGCAGATAGGCATTATGCAATTGAATTCTAACATTTCTTGTTTAATTTTCATTATAAATTGCAATTAAATTTAATATTACCGAATTAATGTAGAACATATAAGAAATTTAGGAATTAAATATGACAATAGCGCATATCACCCTTTTAAGTCATTGCACTCTTTGGATTTCTTGATTTTGGTATAAACGTGTGAATAATTTTTAATCACGCGAAAGTTATTGAATTTAGAATGTCACTAATTGATTCATTCATGAAGGAATTCACATTTGTCGGGTTGAATTTTCAAATTAGCTTTTTGTAGACGTTTGAATATAAAAGTAAGTAAGTAAGTAAGTCGTGAAACATAATCTTGAATAGACGATTATGTCATCCATGTATACGAGGCATCTCTCGTTTTGGGTTCCTATCAAGACGTTATCCACTACCTTTTGGAAGGTTGATGGGGCATTTTTTAAAACGAATGGAAGCCTATTAAACTCAAAATGTCCGTTTTCGACTGGGAAAGCGGTTTTTGGAATGTGATTGGTTTTGACCTCAATTTGGTGAAAACCGGAGGCCAAATTAAGTGTGGTGAAATACTGGAATTTGTGAAGTTTGTCCAAAAGATCAGAAATGTTTGGTAAGTGGTATTTATCTCCTATAGTTAACTCATTGATTTTCCTGTAATCAACTACGACACGCCATTTTTGTTTACTTGACGCATCAAGTTTTTTAGGGAAAACCCAAATTGGTGAAGACGAGGGGGAATTTGAATGTTTAATGATACCCTGTTCTAGCATTTTAGATACCTGCTTTTTCACTTCCTCTTTATTAGAATTGTTGGTGTCTATTGAGTGTTTAATCTCATCAGTAAATGTCAGAATATCTTCTTCGAGATAGAAAATATTTGAAAACTCTAGGCAAAGTTGAGTTATTACTTCTTTCTCTTCCTCATTTAGATGGTCGAGATGAATTCGGTGTTTTATTTCTTCGCCTCTATCTGTATAAATTTCGGCATTATATTCATTTAAATTTTTTTTTTGAAAAATTGTGAATTGGTTATAATTTAATTTTGGAAAAATCTGTTATTTTTGGGACTGCATTTGCATTTAATACGGAGGCAAAAAATTCTCCTTTATTATTAATTTTGACTAGTGCATTAGGAAGTCGTACGTTATCTATTTCCATAGCTCTTAGTATGGCTTCGATATTTATAAGGTTACATCGAAATTTAGAAATTTGTTCTGTTGATAGAAATTTTGTTAAAAATTTGATTATTTTGAACATTTTGTTTATTATTTTGTACGTTAGTGGAATTTTTAGTGGCTTTGAATAAAGGTACAGTTTTAAAATTTCTAATTAATTGCCTGTTTTTATGTCAATAATACAGAAATGTTCTAGAAAATCAAATCCTAGTAATCCGTCGAATTTGATATCACTATTGTGAATATAAACTTTGTGAGGGTCTTCAAGAGTAAATGGAACGAGTGTGGATTCATTAATAAAAATTTTTTGATCTGTAATTCCTTGTATTATAACGTTTCCAGGAAAACGATTAGAAAATTTCTCACAAGTTTTTGGCTTAAATATGGATAGTCCAGTATCTGTATCTATTAATGTTTTAAATTTTTTAGTAGCGTCTTCAATGTAATATAAACTTTTGGGTTGACTGTTAAAAGAGCACTTGATATTCCTCTGTTTATAGGAACCTTTATTCGTCTAGCTGTTGATTGGTATTCAAATTCAATATTTGATTTTGGTTTTCTAATTCCCTTACATCGCATTGATCTGGTGGATGATCAACCCCAAGATCATCCACCAGGGTTGAGTAGTTGATCGAAAATCCTGATCAGTATCATAATTGTATTGGTCTGTTGAAAAATTATAATTTTGTTAATATGGTGGTTCGTCCGAATATGAATCTTGATATTGTTCATAATTTTGATCACGATTGTAATTATATTGATCAGCGGTATCATCAATATATTGTGGATATAATCTGTACTGATGAGCAGTATCATCAGTGTATTGTGAGTCGCATTGATGAACCATATCATCAAAATTTTGGTTCATCTGGGCATTTATGTGGTGAGCTCTTTGTTAGTTATAATTCCGAATTGTTGGTGGTGGTGATGGTTTAATAGCTGAAGGCCTGTTTTTTTGGAAGCTACTTTATTGGTAATTGTTTTCTTGAAATTGTGAATTTATAGGTTTGTTATTCCCATTTGGGTTAAATGGAGGCAGCTGGAAATTTTGATTTGTATTGGACGATTGGGCCTGATTAAAATTTTATTGGAAATTAGGCCTGAAAAAATTTTGGAACGGTGCTGAAGAACTTTGTTGTTTTGTTCGGCACTCATTTACCGTGTGACCATTTCAATTGCAAAATGTACATATTTTCCTAACATTTGATAAATGCTGTTGGAAGGTTTTATTTGTTTTTTGATATTTCTGAGACTCAAAGTACGAAAATTGATGTTCCCGTTGAATCCTGGATATTGCTTGAAGCATATCCATAGGATTACTTGCTCTTATTATAGATCCTAATTTTGGATCTAATTCTGTCAATAGAGTGTTAAGTGTCATGGTTTCAATTAAATTTGATTATGCGGTTTTTTGTTAAATGGTGTTTCTGAATCGCTACATACATTTTTGCATTGTGTGTTTGCTAGCGAAACACAAAATTCAATGCAGATTCATTTGATTGTCGACTAATCCTTTGTAGATCTTGAATGAGAAACGTAAGGTCTCTAGAGTCTCCAAAATGAGTCTCTAATAAATATTTTATTTCTTCCTAGGTTGACGGATTTCTAGAGTTAACAAATTCGGCAGCTTTGCCACGTAATTTATTTTTTACATGGAGAGTTAATAGAATTTTTTGATTGTCGACTGCCATGTCGAAAGCGCATTTTATAGAATTTAAAAATGTTTGCAAGAAAATCTGATTTCCGTCATACTCCGGAACAATTGAAAAATTTCAGATAATTTATAAGGTTCTAAAATATTTTCGTTTGCAATTTTAATTTGTTAGTTTAATTATTAAGTTTCAAAAATATTTTAAATAGTTATTTAATTTGATAAAATAATATATATATATATATATATATATATATATATATATATATATATATATATATATATATATATATATATACAGTGCTATTCAAAAGTCCCCTCCCCCCCTCTTATCTTTTTAACGATTATACATAAACTAGTGAAATTTGGTAACTGAATATTAAGGGTTGTAAACTTTCCTACTAGTGATGATAGATGACGTATACGTCAAAGATGACGTCACAAGGTCATTGTGGCCAATAATTTTAAATGGAACCCTATAGCAAGCGACACCTCTTTTAAAAGGTATCGAAAAAACGTATTCAATGATACTAATATTGTTTGTATTTATGGTACTTTTGATGGATTAAATCAGTAATCAGTAAACTTGGATAATAATTTTAATTACAGATTCAAGAATCAGTATCTACTTATAGTAATTGTTCGAATTGAGCTCCATCTACTTCTTGACAGTAAAACATCCTATTGCGAAACTCTTCTCGTACTTTTTCAAATGTGTCTGCGGAAATAGCCCTACATTCTGTAACAATACGTTGTTTTAAAACATCAATATTGTCAGACTGAGTGGCGTAAACCTTCGATTTAAGATACCCCCACAGAAAAAAATCTAAAGGTGTGAGGTCCGGTGATCGAGGCGGCCATTCCATTGAACCTCGTCGTCCAATCCATCTACCAGGATATTCTTCATCCAAATACCGTCTTACTGCACCGTAATAGTGTGGAGGAGCACCATCCTGTTGGAATGTTATTTCCAAAATGTCGAATTCATCTTGATTATCTTCCAAAATTTCACGGATTAACGGTTCTATTGCATTTTGCAACATCTGCAGATACACCATACACCGGTTAAGTTGGTATTTAAAAAAACAGGCCCAACGATGTGGTTTCCCAGTATACCTGCCCAAACATTGACCTTCTCGGGATACTGAGTATGTGTTTCACGAAACATGTGAGGATTTGCGTCACTCCAATATCTCACATTTTGTGTATTTACATTTCCATTTAGATAGAAAGTACGTTCGTCACTAAAACAAATTGTTTTGACATAGTCTGGCTGTTGGTTAATTTTAGTCTCCATATTTTCACAAAATTGCAGTCTTCTGTCTGAATCGTCGTCTGAGAGTTGATGAACCATTTTTAATTTGTATGGGTGAAATTTGTTTTTTTTTTCAACACCCTGTGCACTGTACTTTGACTGACTTCACAGGTTGATGCAACTTGAGTTGTTGAAGAAGTAGGATTTACTATTACTTCTGCCAGTATATCAATTTTTTTCTCATCAATTTGTGGTCTACCAGATCGTTTTGCATCATTAATACTACCCGTTGTTTTAAACTTACGAAGAAGCTCTCTCAAATAAGTCCTCGAAACTGGGCGATCGGGAAACCTTTCATTAAAAATGCGTTCTGTTGCATGAATATTTTCTCCAGTTTCACCAAGTATTAGGATCGCTGCTACTTTATCACCTAAAACACGTACCATTTCTCTTCTTGAAACACTTAAACGTTCAGCTCACAACAGTTTAACAAATTATTGAATGTACAAATATTTTAAAATTACCACAAGGTACTAAAACAGTTAAACGTTCGATCAACAATACACAAATTATTAAATGTATAAAAACTTTGACAGCTAAGAAAACATCAAATTGGGGAGACTTGCAAAAACGTCAGATTATTTACTATCCAACTATCCAGTGGCGGAGCTTGAATTTTAAATTTTATTTTTAACTGATTTAATTCATCACAGCTTTGCGGTTTTTGAAAGCCAGTTGTCAAAACTGCCGTAAACAGACACAATATTAGTATCATTGAATAGGTTTTTTCGATACCTTTCAAAAGAGGTGTCGCTTGTCATAGGGTTCCATTTAAAATTATTGGTCACAATGACCTTGTGACGTCATATTTGACGCATACGTCATCTATCATCACTAGTAGGGAAGTTTACAACCCTTAATATTCAGTTACCAAATTTCACTAGTTTATATATAATCGTTCCAAAGATAAGAGGGGGGGAGGGGACTTTTGAATAGCACTGTATATATATATATATATATATATATATATATATATATATATATTTGCAGATGGAAAGGATAATAGAATTTTTGGTCTATACTCTGTATAGACCAAAATTTAAAATATTTTAAGAAATATAAATATTTCTTAAAATAAATGTTTCAAAGGTAAGCGTGTCAATTCTGTGACTAACCAAATTTTTTCCATACGTCTTCCAGCTAGAGTCCACAACTAGTGAGGCAATTCCGTGTTCTGGTAGCGGAGTGTCTTCAGGAAGGATGGACTTGCAGAGGAGGATCACAAACAGTGAGGCAGTTTCCATGTTCTATCTGCGATTTCCCCGGTTGTTTTCTTTCTTGTTTTCTTGTTTCTTTTGTTGATTTGTTTCTTTGTAGTTTCTTCTTTGAAGTCTTGTGTCTGTTTCTGTGAAGTTGCTTCTTTGAACTTTTCTTGTTCCTTGTTTCTTTTCTTTTTAAGCTTGTTCTTTGATTTCACTTTCGGAATTGCAATTCCACGTTACTAGTGAGGCAAATCCGTTTTTTAATAACGCGTGAAATCCTACAACGACTGCGCCAAGTTTGTTAAATCAGTAGTGTTGAATTTAACTTTTTAAAAACAATTTAATTTTTTTAATATGAGACGAATATGAATTTTGATTTGTGAGTATAATAGTAATACTGTACTAAAATTATATTGCCGTGTGACGGCTCTACTGTGACTTTATAAGTTTTATTATGCTGACATAATTAATGATATTAAATACAATTTGCAAAAGATTAATTTAAAGAAAGAACATTATAAAATTTCAGCAACTAATCATAAACATGAGTTGGTTACAATGTAGTTTTATGGTAAGACATATAGCAGTATCGAATCATGTATGGCTTTCAGATAACATACTGAGGGTTTTATGTTACCTGATAATAAAGTTACACAAGTTCAAAGGCTACTTTAGATAATAAGGGCAATACAATATATTTTATATAATATGCATTATGTTTGAGGTAGATACTTTGTTTATGTATATATACGAGAATTTACTTAAGTTTGGTGAGGGTCATGCTAAACCTCCGGAGAAATTAAATATGTACAGCTGAATTCTGAGGAATCACATATTGTAGGGGTAGTGTTTTTAGAGGAATATTACAAAATCCTTATTTCAAGGTTTCAAAAATTAAAACCCGCCACGGGTAGGATTCGATAATTATACCGGATGGGAACCGAACGACATACAGCTCTTTCGAACTTATTAGTTCTCATCAGTGCCGTACACGGTACGCCGATCCAAGACAAATGTCGACTAAAACCCACGCGGTATACATCTATATCGATACGATCTATGTCAGTAACATATAAGTCGGAAATCGAAAGAGGAACTACCAAAACCGCCAAGTGGTTAGCAAGTAGCCCCCGAATGGGAAAGCTATTACATAATCGCTATAGGATACTCCTCGGGTTAAAGCCCCGCCAGGCATTGAATTATACCTAAAAACGACGACAGTCGTTTTGGATTGGTATACCAGGACCTATAGAATGGCCATCTCATTATTCAAATGTAATATCGTTAGATATAATGGTTTTACCTAAAATAAACGGTTTATATTAGTGAATAAACATCATTATTTGATATACGGCAATGCATAATTCAAGCTTGTTCAAATAAAGCCTTTAGTACCTTTAGACAAAAATTTGTTCATAAGACAAATAGTATCCCCAGACTGTTACTTACCTCATACAGTAAATGGATACAGTATATAATTTGTCTCAATATACCTATTTCATTGCTACCAAGTGAATCTGTTTAGTGAATGAATCAAAAACTTACCCATGTATTACTGGCTATTTCAGCTTACTTGCAGAAAAACTGAAAATTATTTCGTCAACGGAAGTTGATTTTGCTGTCACAGAAGTTCATGAATGGTTCCCATTATAAAAAATAAATATTTCATTACCTATACCTATAGTTATCACATCTCTATTTGCCAAATAAAAAATCTTAAAACATACCATGGCTTGTTTTTATGGTTAGCCTCAGGTAGACTGTTCCGTTTATCAGCAACATAAGAGCGTTTTTTATTTGGCAAATAGCGATGAAATGAATAGTACATTACATCTGTAGGCAGTGAAATATTATTCTCGCAATTTTTCTAATTCTCTCTTCCACTGCACTGACTCTAACACATAGGAAGCACATTTTATTAATATATTGCGATTATTATCAGCCTACTTCAAGTCTTTGGTATTTATCAATTTTGTACGTTCTATAATAAACTTCTGAGAATATTTTAGAGCCTTTTTAATTTTCCGCACTCAACTATACTAGCGGAAAAGTAATGTAATCGTGTAAAGAAAATTGTAACAAAATTTTTTCGTTTATTTTTTGTTTTTGGGCCTAAAAACAAAAAAAATGGTTTTTAAAAAATGTTGTCTGTGTGTATCGTTGTCGTCGGCATTAAAATTTCTTGTTAGCACGATAACTTAACTAAACAGTGTCGGATCAATCGGATTTGACTGATTCTGATCGGGGACGTCTCCCAGATGACACCTATTAATTTTGAGGTAGATAGGACACACCCCACCCTGTCCATGGGTCATGATAAATGGTGAACGATCGTGGACTATTTGAGAAATTTTTTTTGTTAATACAATAACTCAACTAAATCGTGTCGAATCGATACGATTTTAACTGATTCTGATCGGGAACATCTTCCAGACGACACCCATTGATTTTGAGGTAGATAGGACACACCTCACCCTGCCCATGGGTCATGAGAAAGCACGACGGTGGACTATTTGAGATTTTTCTTGTTAACACGATAACTCAACTAAATCATGTCGGGTCGATCGGGTTTTGACTTATTTCAATCGGGGACGTTCCCCAGATGACACCTATTGATTTTGAGATTGATAGAACACACTCTACCATGTCAATCAATTTTTTGTTAACACGATAACTCAACTAAATCGTGTCGGATGGGTCCGGTTTCGACTGATTCTGATTAGGAACGTCTACCTGACGACATCTATTGATTTTGAGGTGGATAGGACACACCCCACGCTGTTCATGGGTCATGAGAATGCACGATGGTGGACTATTTGAAAAAAGTGAAACTGTCGCGTAAAACACATATTGTGCATTTGTGTTGGTTTATTTTTTCTCGGCCACTCAATTTCGAGATATAGATGTTCTACGTGTGGAAAAGTACGTCTTAACAATTTAAAACTGTGCACTTGGTATATTAGTTGTGATAAATAATTTAAAGAAAGTGCTATTCGTGAAATATCCGCGTCATTCCTATAAGCGAAGCATGTGTTGCATGATAATGTGTCAAATATAAATAAGAAAATATGGTTAAACATAATTATTTCCGTAATCATAATTTACATGTATTTTTCTGTTGCTTGCGACAATGAAGTATATATTTTGGTGTATGCCAATGATTGAGTAATACCAGCCGATTTCAAAATTGGCCTTGGGTAAAAGCTAAAGGTTTTAGAAAAATACTCTGAGTTAATCAAATTGAAATTGGAAAATATAAAATTGAATACTGAAAAATAAGAATTAGTAAGGTTTTCAAAAAGTATGTTTAAAACAAAATATAATTATCACTTTCTTGTTAGTGAGTTCAAGATATAAATAAAGAAATAAATATACCCACCTAGGAGTCCTCCTTGTTTAGGATGATGAGTATATCTGGGACTTCAAAAGCCAAACAACCGATTTGTATGGTAATTGCATTATAGTTAACTTATTATTATGATGCCTTTCAATCCCCTTGTCTTCATAGATGATTGAACGAGTACAAGTACCTCAAAAAGGCGATGTAAAAGGCTTTTTGTTCTTTCTCAGAATATACCTGATTTTTAGGAAGCTTGAAAACAGACACTACACATAAGTAATTTCTAATATGCTAACAATGCTTTAAATGTTTTAATAAATGTTCTAATAAATCATTCTGGTCCTAGGGACATAATATAACTCGCTTCTACAGGTTAAATTATTTTTCACTGAAATCTATGCTGTAAACGTATTGATTTACAGCATTATGTGATGCCGATGTATTTAAAAAATAAATAAACAATTTTAAAACCTTAAAACGGACTTTTCTGCACGTAGAACATCTCTATCTCGAAATTGAGTGGCCCAGAAAAAATAAACCAACACATAAATGCAGAATATGTGTTTTATGCGACAGTTTTACTTTTTTCAAATAATTCACCCTCATGCTTTCTCATGACCCATGAACAAGGTGGGGTGTATGCTATCCACCTCAAAATCAATAGATATCGTCTGGTGGACGTCTCTAATCAGAATCAGTCGAAACCCGATCGATCCGACGCAATTTAATTGAGTGATCGTGCTAACAAAAACATTTCTCAAATAGTCCACCATTGTGCTTTCTCATGATCCATGAACATGGTAGAGTATGTTTTATCCACCTCAAAATCAACAGGTGTCGTCTGGGAGACGTCCCGTATCAGAATCAGTCAAAATCCGATCGACCCGACACGATTTAGTTGAGTTATCGTGCTAACAAAAAAAATTCTTAACTAGTCTACCATCGTGCTTTCTCATGACCAATGGACAGGGTGGGGTGTGTCCTATTCACCTCAAAATTAACAGGTGTCATCTGGGAGACGTTCCCGATCAGAATCAGTCAAGAACCCGATCGATTCGACATGATTTAGTTGAGTTATCGTGCTAACAAGAAATTTTAATGCCGACGACAACGACAACGACAACGACAACGACAACGACAACGACAAACATAGACAACATTTTTTAAAAACCATTTTTTTTGTTTTTAGACCGAAAAACGAAAAATAAACGAATGAAAATTTTTTACAGAATTACATTACTTCTTCGCTAGTATAGTTGAGTGAGGAAAAGTAATATTGCATTTCTTCATGATATTAGCAACAATGTGCCGTAGATAGAGAACTAGGAATAACATAGATTTAGTAAATTCTAGATATTCACTATTTCCACTGAGTTACACTCTAACCATATATTTTTAACTCTATATGAAATATAAAATGAACATAGTATTTGTTCATTTAATTGTACAGCTACGTTTATCTAAAGCGCTAAGATTAGTTTAACAGAAATTTTTTATTTGTGCAGGACTTTCCAAATGTAACTATAATATATAATAATAAACTATATAAACTATAATATTCGGTTTGTTTATTTGACTATCCCCTGCTTTCTGTCATAACACTGCGTGTAGCTTTCCTGGAAAGTTTCCTGGAAAGTGATTAATTCTTTAGACAATTTATCGTATGAATATGTTAAAGCACTCAAAGAACTTTTCATGAATATTTTAAAAAATGAATAATTCGTTTCTTTTTTTTTAATAATTGTTATTTATATATTATGTTTCTAAAATTTTTTTGCTAATAGTATATTTATTATTATTGTTAGTTGCTCTAATATATTATTTTTCTTTATATTCTGTTTGGCTTTTTATTATATGTAGCAGACTGCATTAATAGGCACCCTACTGTAAGATGTATGCTATTATCACCAATATAAATATTTGTTATTACTATTTATTTATTAAGAGAGAATGTGCAATTTTGACTTCACTAATCAACATTTATGTATTTTTAACATTGTTAACTGCTTGTGTTGTGATTATTAGAATTAGTTTTTTGTTTATTTAAAGATTGGTACTCTTTGTACGTTTTTGTTTTAATTATTTTTTACACGAATAAATTATTAATCGTCCTTCCTTTCTTTAGAGATGCCTTTCAATATAAATGCAATGCAATATAAATTTACTTCATCATAAACACTTTGTAATTTGTATAGCTATTTAGGTTGTTATTTCTTTGCCGAATGACTTACATCATGACTTGTTTATATTATTGGGAACTATATAATGCATAGGAGCATAATCGTATTCCAAATGAATACTACTCGTATTAAAAATATTGTGACAAATAAAAAATTTTAAATAGTTCTAAAAGTAACAGCGACTTAGTTTTCCAGTAAGCACTATATGATGGTGTTTTGGTATCTTGTGGAAAACTAAGTACGTGTTATCTTCATACCAAAGGTTCCAACCTGCTCCAGTATTAGTTCTAAAAGTAACAATTTATTATATAAATCTGATACAAATTTAATTTATCTGCAGATATCAACTTATAAACCGTTTTCTGAAGAATTTATACGATTAAATAAATATCCTGGGCATATCTTATATTGTTTTAGTATATGTACATGTTGAAAATATTACATATGGAAAGGACGATTTTTTATAGTCTTTAAATATGCAAAAGGGTTATACTTATCACCACACACAATCAGCCTTGAAAGGGTTTTAGTTTATATGTGTGATTATTAGGACATTTACTTTCGGCTTGCTGCGTGCTACAAGCGGGGTTCCTAAAGAATAATCCGGTATTTAGTCGCGAAGGCACAAAGGCAGAAGATGTAACAGCGGGCCATGTGTCTCGGCGCCATTTTATATTTTACCTATTTGTGTCAGGGTTGTCCAAAGTCTGTTGTAAGTGATTTATGATCGTGCACTATTTCATGGTGGACAAAATAGTTTGAAGCATTTAAATATATTACATATCTCAAAGTTACAAATGTATTCATGATGGTCATTTGTGAATTATGCGTTTGTAATTTTTTTATTATTTATTTTTAATATATTATTATTAGATACTATATAATTCATAACATTAAGTAAACAGACACATCGAGTCCTTGTTGCTTGTATTAATTTTGTATAATTATCAAAAATAATATAAAAAGGTGCTATTCATGAAGTTTTGAGGCATTTCTATATGTCAAGCATTTACTGCATTATAAATATGTTATATTACATGTTAAATATAAGTAACTGAGGATGTTTACACGAAATTATTTCCGTGATAATAATTAGCGTCTTTTTCTGATACTTGCGACACTGAAATATGTCTTTGATGTATGCCGATGATTTATTTAGTAATACTAACTGATTCCGAAATAGGGCCTTGGGCAAAAGATAAAGGTTTTATAAAAATACTGTGAGCAAAACAACAAAAATCAATAGTGAAAAATATAAAATGACTAGGTTTACAAAAGGTGGGTTTAAAACCAAATTCAATTATTACTTTCTTGTTAGTGAGTTCGATATAGAAATCATAAATAAGTATAGGCGAATTTACAGTATAATAAGTATACATTAAGTATAAATAGATACATACATGTACAAATAGGCATATTATATACACACACATCCTATAGCCTATCTGTATACACATACGTGTTTACATGTAGGCAAAAGTGATAAGAAAAACCCAGGTTTTCATCATATTTTTATTAAACACATAACAATTTTATATTTCATATCTCGATAGGCAAGTAGGATATAATGCTGACCTTAATTCAACTGTTTTAAAAACTTCTAGTCCTTTGGTAATTGATTATTGTTTTTATGTTATGTTCATGAGATTAATATTCAAAAGATTATTTCTTTTTAATACTACTTGAAAGCAAATATTCATTGTAGATAAGGAATAAATAAAAAAATAATTCGTTTGTATAAATAATAGTTAGATATGGCTTAAGGAGCCATATCTAACTATTATTCTAGCCATTCTACTATACCGTATGATATATATGACTGCATAAGTGGGAAATCAATATTTTTAATTTCTTATTGCTTAGAGATATTATTTGCAGCATATAAACTAACTTATAGTATTCTTGTAACCATATGAGGTACGACTCAATTAAATAGAGATTACATAGAACCGCATAACTTTTATACATCAAAGAACACCGTTTCTCTGTGTAACATCATACTATTCCTTTTATGAAGATAATGTTCTGTGCCCGCAAATAGTCCAGCAACAAGGATAAAATTATAGCAATCCATGAAATTGTTTTATGGAAAGTGTGGCTTTAAAAATCAACAAGTACTCAGTTTTGAAGTCAAATATGTCAGTACTATTAAAAAGAAGGCTTGAAAACAATATGTGCTAACGATATTATAGGATTGCTTCACCTAGAATTTCCGAAAACTACCGAACATGTTATCGGTTTATAGTTTCTTCGGTATATAATTGATTATGCCTTATTAAAATTATATAGATCTATTCCCTATAATATGTATCAGGTACATTCTATGGAATGGTAAAGATGTACATATTTCCTATTCCCTTAAGAACAAACAGGGTATAAACAGTACATATGCAAAACGTTAATATATTGTGCTTATTTCAACCTAATATAACAGAAAATACGGCCCGTAATTTTATATTTTGTACAGCCCTGGAGTTCATAATAAGCATATGTGCATCGTTGAAGCGAAATTATCCCTAAATTTAAAATGCTGCATCCCATCCCTTCACCATGAATGTTGTGTGTAAGGGCAGCCATCACTGCATTGTGCTGGCCCGCTCAACCAACTAATGAGGATAACTAGAGTTAGGTCAATTCTTTTGAAATCCATCCCAGAGAAATCGCGCATCCTCTATCCAGGTGTGCCTGTGCTTGGACTCAAACCTCTCTCTGCCTTGCTGACTTTACCTGGCCTTCAATGGATTAATTGAGAAGTTAAACTACTCTCAGATGCGTCCGTAGTTAATGATTTCGTAATAAGGGCAACTCTATTGTCGAGGAGAACGAGTTTCTTTTATGTTCGGAAAGAAGGAAGTTCAAAGAACTTAGTTTTTTATGTCTTTATACCATTTAATATGGGATTCTTCTAGACTTTGCAGTATTAGAAATGTATTTATCGTTCATATAACCTAACCGTTAAGTCGCCTTATATATTGTAGTACTTAATGAACTCTACAAAAATAGACATTAACACAAAGCAACACTTTATGCATTTATAATTTAACTATAAAAGCTATAACAGTTATAGTATTTATTGTGGTAAAACAAACCTTGGAGTGGGACCTTAAATATCCATATATAGTTGCACAAGAGAGGCATTCGAAAACTGTTTTATGAACATTTTATATAACTGATAACAAGAGCATAACATCAACTATTAATAGAATGAAAATAGAAAAGAAGTATAATTTAAATGTTCTTCATTTAATATACGATAATCTAAAATTATCAGAATTATTATTAACCAATCTATGACTCTTATTATCATTAAAGATAAAAATATCTTTATCAAAATTTTATTATATTAATAAATAAATATTTTATTTGCTTAAGAGTATACCCCATTTACACATCAATAATAATACAGTCAAATGATCAAAAAACAAAAAAATTACTATTTCTGTAAAACTTGTAAGACATGTAGGCTTGTTATATTCAAAAATACTGTTAAAATATTTTACTTTTCCGCACTCAACTATACTAGCGGAAAAGTAATGTAATCGTGTAAAGAAAAATGGGAAAATTTTTTTTTCGTTTAATTTTCGTTTTTCGGCCTAAAAACAAATGGCTTTAAAAAAATTGTCTGTGTGTATGTCGTTGTTGTCGGCATTAAAATTTCTTGTTAGCACGATAATTCAACTAAATCATGTCGGATCGATCGGGTTTTGACTGATTCTGATCGGGGACGTCTCCCAGATGACATCTATTGATTTTGAGGTGGATAGGACACACCCCCACCCTGTCCATAGTTCCATTTGAGAAACATTTTTTTGTTAACATGATAACTTAACTAAACCGTGTCGGATTGATCGGGTTTTGACCAATTCTGATTGGTAACGTCTCCCAGACGATACCTATTGATTTTGAGGTGGATAGGACACACTCCACCCTGTCCATGGGCCATGAGAAAGGACGACGGTGGATTATTTGAGAAATTTTTTTTGTTAACACGATAACTCAACTATCATGTCGGATCGATCGGCTTTGACTGATTCTGATCAGGAACGTCTCCCAGACGACACCCATTGATTTTGTGGTGGATAGGACACACCTCACCCTGTCTATGGGTCATGAGAAAGCACGATGGTGGACTATTTGATAAAAATTGGAAAAAGTAAAACTGTCGCATAAAATACATATTCAGCATTTATGTGTTGGTTTATTTTTTCTCGGCCATTCAATTGCAAGATGGAGATGTTCTATGTGCGTAAAAGTCCGTTTTAAGGCTTAAAACTGTTTATTTACATATAAATTGGTTATTTCAATAACGCGTTGGTTTTTGGTGTTAAATAGTGAAAAACTATACTATTTCTTTTATAATTTATAAAAGAAATAGTATAGTTTTTATAGACACCCGAAAATTTATTTAAGATAATATTTCAGGACAGATTATTTAATTATGGAGAAGTTTATGTAAAAATGAAACGTTTAAACAAGCTCAATTATATATTTTTGTGGCACGAATATGTTGTGTTTCATATCAAAGCACAATATTCTAACTTGGTTTTATCATAAGAATACAGAATTTCAAAGCTTCAGGGTTAGTAAACTGTTTACAATTCCTAAGAATGAAACTGAATGTTCTCAAACTCTGAGTAGTCATCCTACTGTCATGTTTAGGAAGACTAAGTTTACAGTCAAAATTGACAGAAGTCTGGTGGAATAAATATGAGGTACAATACTTTCATTCATATTGTAAGCAAACTACCTACATACATTTTTTGTATTCATGAAAGTAAGTATTTTATATTTATTTACAATAATAGGTGTTTCGTTAGTTACACACCAATTGCAAAATGCAGGCAGAGCTAACAGTTACATATTATGTTTCCATCTTAACGTTAATGTTTTCCGACTTAATAAATAAGAAATGTGCTATATCGAGAAGCTGCTTAGAGAGATATTTACTAACAATTTTTCTTATAATAGGCAAATAATATATACTAGTAAATTAGTCAACATTTATTACATTATTCACACATTTAATATCTATTAGCTTTAATAAACTTGGCCATGACGATGACTATGTTTCTCCTAGGATAGACAAAACTTTTGGGCATGGTTATTTATAAATCATAAACACTCACATTGCTTCAGGTTTTAACAATTTTTAATAATTCTACTTAGAATTTAGGTGCCGAAAATAAAAATTTAATTATTTTCTTGATAATTGTTATCTATATAAAATATTATAACTAAATAATAAGCAGATAAAAAATGATGCATGACAGACACAAATTATACATTCATGTCATCTTCATCTCCATCGTTGTGAAACAGAAATAGATTAGGTACAGAAACATAATACATATTCGGTGGAATCAACCAGGAGATTATAGAATTATATACGTTATTCAGTCATCTTGGTCAACCAAATAAAAAAAAATTATAACAGAGTCTGCATCAAAATTTGTTATTTTTTAATTCGTTCGATATTTTTTAGTTTCTCGTGTTATTTTTTCTATTATATTAATTTAAATAGTTTAGACTTTTCTTCCTTTTATTCTATTTAATATTATTTCTCTACATAAAATCTACTTTAGTTTAATAATATTCCTATATAAGAGTATTCTGCTACCATTACCCGTGGTGCTCTTCAATGGGAACGGCCACGGTTCCGCCCCGGATGTGCTGTTAAAGCTTAGAGGATTGTCTAGCTCTCCTCATAGCCTGCACGTCCTTTACTAAACAACTTGTATTGAGGGGCAGCTAAAAGTTCAGGAACTTTTTGTTCTTTCCTATACTTAACCGTCGTATTCTACTCATGGGCGTTCTCCACCTGATCTCTCTTTTAGATCGTCTTTTAGCTGCATGCGAACAAGTCTTTTAACTTATTCGATGTGAGGTTTATTATATGATATACGATATGTTTTTTTCATTAGACGTTTTTGCACCGTGAATGGATGGTACAGATGAAAGGTGAAGTCGTTATTTTCCGTTTTCGTGTCGTATGACATTTCCGGATTAATACAAGACTCTCGATATAAAAAATCACAAAGTTTGCACCTACTAAGAGCGAAATATGATGTGAGTTAACATAATACTAGTCTTGTCATTATATAGATAAAGGTAAAACGTTCTTGAACTGATAAAAAGTTGAAAATACGATGGGCTTTCATATCAGTTGCCCATGCCTAGCTAATAAAGCTATAGCACTTTACTCGGCTGTCAGTACATGAATGGGTGATGTATCGTAGTCCTATATATATATATATATATATATATATATATATATATATATATATATATTGTGGCTATAACAATATAAGTATAAGTGGCTTCAACAATATCATTTGAACTATCGTTCGAGGTGGGGAATGGGCCCAGTACTGGGGGTCATTATATGCTGAAGTTCAAGCTCCAATGAAGAGAGTTTCGCGGCTCTTCCTGAGAATAGGTGTATTCATACTTATCTTCCTCTCTACAACCTTCCCCTCCAGATTTTGATAATTTAGCCGAAGGAAGTCAGTTTCTGCATGTGAAATTTTTTAAAAGAATTTTTTCGTAAAAATTGTTTGAAATATGAAAGATGGTATACAAACTGAGAGCTCAAAAGTATGCAGTATAAGTATTCTATAGTAATATAAAAATAGATGTTCTGGAATGCTTTACTCATTTTGGGTGAATAAAACTAATTATCTATTATAATTATAGTATATATAATAATATTCACCCTAATATATATTTAGGTGAATAAAACTAAGTACATATACTTTTTAAATACCTATTTAAAAATGATATGTACATTCATTATTTTTCATTTGTAGCCCGGTCAATTTAGCTCAAAAAATAGAGGTAAGCTTACAAAGATTCGCATAGAGCTGTAAATTGGTGCGAATGTTTGGAACACCATTATAAATGAAATGTGAAAAGTCCCCATCCATCCCACATTTGCAAAGAAAATTATTCAAGGTCAAAGTTCGGGTACATATCATTTTTAAATACCTATTTAAAAATGATATATACATTCATTACTTTTCATATTGTACTTCCAATAAATTTACAATGTAGATAAAGTTATGTATGAAAAATACCATCGTCAATGAGCTTTTCCTCAAGCTGCTGTACCTCCTCAAAGAGCGATTTATAGTTTGCGATAACTCGCTTATATAAGGTTCAATTCAATCTGCATATAGAACTGGATAATCTTCAACCTCCAAAGCTTGTACCAGCTGAATCTTGTAAGGACGAAAGTTCAAATCCTTGGAGATGATGTTGTGGATAGTGGCTTTAGAAAGTAGTGGTGGGACAATGGTTTTAAATAATAAGTGTGCCAGATTGATGTCCAGATACCTTTGGACACTTAGTAATAATTCTTCTTATAGTGAGGAAATTTGATCCTTATTAGAAAAAAATTACTGAAGACTTACTGAAAACAATGTTAGTGTAATAGTAACATAATCAAGAATATACCCAATTAATAAATTAATTACTTATGCCATGACAATGACTGATGCTTATTTTTTAAGATAAACTATTTGAGCATAAGTTTTTTTAAGATTATAAATAATTTTTTTGTAATTAATGTAAACGTAAATGATTATAATGTAAATCATAAATAGGTGCTTCAGATTTTAACAACTGGCTTTTAATAATACTCATTGGAATTTAGTTCTCATTGAAAATTAAAATTTGTTGAAAATAACACAATTGGTAAAATTATTATTATTTAGCTTATTGTTAGATTATTTACTACATCGGCATCGCTGCGAAAATTTGTAATTTTCCCAATTACATTGACCTTAAGCTTTATACCAGAAATAAGGAAAGGATTTTCACAGCGTTAAAAATGGTAAAGATTTATCACGAACCATTTTCAACAATGTACAAGGTCTACGTGATTTTTATAAATGAATCGGTTGTTGCTTAACTTCACTAAGTCAGTTTTGATAGGTTTTGAGGAAATGAAAAAAGTATTCTGTAGCCACAAATGAATATTCAATCAATTTATTTTATTACATTAGTGTAAAGAAATGTAACAAAATCCATTTAGAAAAAGCAATGCATTCTTTATTTAGAAGATTTTTTTGCAAAAACAGATTAAACAACTTGACTTGTGGTGTTTTAGAAACACAACAGGAACATAAACAAAACAAATACGAATATATGATGATAATGACTAAATTATGGGTTTTCTTGAGAGGAGCAATATTTTCCTGGCTTTGTATTTCTCGAATATATCATTTATTTATAGACAGTTTGTGTTCATCCTCAACCCACTGGAATAAAATCATTAGATGTTTCACTTTACTCTCTAGTATAGAAAGGGGGCCTTTACATGCAAGCACCATAGGAAACTGGAGAGGTTTTGACTTTCCAGATTGTGTAAGTTTAAAAGTTTGCCAATTAATACCATTAATATATTCAGATGTTTTTACAACACCTAAATGTTCCTCCTCATGAACAATGTGAAAAAATCGTGATATCGAAAATATGATTCTCTGGTCTCATGGAAAATTCTGAGTTTCTTGTGATACACACACACAATCCTTTTTGTAATAAGTTGGCCACCAGGTTTGGAAGTCTAAAATTATTTCATTATTTTCCGGATAAATTTCACACACTACAAAGCTCCCTCTAAAGCTTTTGCCCCTCGAAGATACAATATTTTTCTGTATATTTTTGCACATCATAAATTATATCATATTTTTTCAAATTTCGTTTTATAAGGGTAAAATCCATATCGCAGGACAGAAAAGGAATGTTCACGGACTGGAAAATACTATTATACTTCTTTAAAAAGTTTAGCTTCAGCTAATGCTGCACATAACCGAATAACACAATGGTTTTTGTTTTGCCCTGGACATTTCTTTGAAAACAGGCGTAATTTCTGTGATTTCTTATGGCACATAATTCTGTAAAAAATATTTTAAAAATGAACATACTTCATTGGGACTTTTCTCAGCACTATTTTCACAATATACATAAAAATATGACCTATCATATTTCAAATCATGAATACAGAAAACTGTCAGAGTGAGTTGCGTTAAATAAAATGCATCTTAGACAGAGATCAAAGGCAGTGGCAAGTTTTGCATGTAATCGAAGCATATCACGCCAAGATCATCTCTTTGCTTACATTCTTCAGTGGAAGTTTTTAAAGCGTTACAAAACTTCTGTGCTCGTCTTTCGTGCACCATTTTTTCGGCAACAGCAGTTTCGTTTAATGTTTAGATGTTAATTGCTCTTTATTTTTAATCTAAACTCATCACATGTATGACAAACATCAATCTATGAACGACCAAAGTGTAAATTGAAGTTATTATAAAAAAACTGTCTGTAGAAATAATAGCTGACCTTAACATCTGGAACATTCACACGATACAAATCATACATAACTTTGATGTTTAAACGGGCATCAAGAAACTGATAGTCCCGTCCAGAATAATGTGACTGCTTTACCGGGAAAGAGTTAATATGATTTCTTATTGACACCCTTATATCAAAACTGATGGTATTGTCTTTTGCATGTCTACCACGTTTGTCACGAGGAGTTTCATTTCAAGCAGTAATTTCTTCATTTCTTTTAAGCAATCTACCGATACAGCATGCACAGTGCAGAAAACGTTTCGACAAACTTTCACCCTTCTACCATCAATACATACAATAAGAAAATTGGCATTCATGTTGTAGAAAGCTTAATACTTAGTACGTATACGTTTATTGGTAAAATCCCTTAAGTCAATGAGTTAGGGTATTTAAGCACTCCATCACTGAACAGCGGCAGCTAGTTTGAGCATATGGAATACAGAATTTATGGCATTTTAGCATCAACTGATGCAAAAGACCCGAATATAACATTTCCTTATAAGTGAAATCAGCCAAAAATTGACTTAGGGTGTTAAGCAACAACCGATTCAAATAATTATCAAAGAATGCATCTTTAATGCCTCACAAATTCAAGATTGTTCTGAGAACCATTGTTCTTCTAATGTAATAATAATCAACAGATATTTCATGATTTTATTAGATATTATTCATTATTTTACATATTCTGTTAAATTTTATATCTTTTAATTGTACATTTTCTGATTAATGTAATAAATGTTTTGTATTTGTCAAAACCAAAGAAACATAGTCTTTCCCACTTTTAATATCTTTGATATCCAATGGCATTTGTTCCTATTTATATGGACCAGATTTATTGTTTGTGAAGTTGATCTGTACGTAAGTACTGCTTTGCCTTTTTGTAAAATTAATAATAAGTCGAATCGTGGGAAGGTTCTGAAGAAGCTGCTTCCTACCGTCCCTCATCTTTTGTTTATATAGCTATAAAACTGAAAAGCTTTTTTGCTTCGGTTCATCTTAAGGTGATGCAATGATTAGGCATAAGTGGGTTTGCTTCTTGACGTACCGTTCATGTCTTTACACGTTATAAAGAATAGAGACTCAAAAGAGGTTGCGGGTATTTTCCATTGAGTATATAAGGACATTGTGTGTTGATTTGCATTATTTTATTTTATTCTTTTTATCTGTTTGGCTTGCTTTTTGCCCTATAGGTAAACAATAATAATTTTGGGAAAAGAAGTTGCAAATGTAAAATAAACGATTTCTCAAACTACTTAGTGAGCTCCTTCACAAGTTCTAGACGATACAGCTCTTGAATCGTTAAAAGACGTCGACAGAATTGTCAACAGCATATCAAGGTCGACAACTACGACAGAATTTGAAAGAAGATTATATTATAAAACCATCTTAAATATGTATTATTGAGAAAAAAAGTAATGAGACGCATAGGATACGTTTTTTTGAAATACCTATATGTTATAATCAATTAATTTTACAATTGTTTCTGCTCTTAGTCAATAGCAGGTGCGTCCTTTTTTTTTATCAAGAACATAATTAAGTAACTCAAAAATTTAATAATTATTTCATATATTTCAGGAGAATGTATGGAAACTGTCATTATTTCTTGATAGTACTTACATATGAAACGGAATACACAATATTCATATTTTCAGTGAATCGTTATTGGTATAACTTTAAATTATATATAAAAATTATATTTGACAATCTAAGTTAAATAACAAAATTAAAGGAGAAACTTAACCAAAATCATTAATTAACCATTAATATTGAGTTATCATTTTTGGACATTTACTGTCTGGGAGAGAATTCGGGAAGAAATAGGAAACATGAAAGAATAAGATACGAAAATAATAAAAATTACTTAAAAACCTTGTAAAAGACGTCAAATGGTGGGATTTTTTTTTAAATTCATTTGCTCGTGTTATGTTCGTACGTGTATGTACATGTTTGTGTTGAAATTCAAAAACAATGTTTTTATTATTTTACCATTTTATCCTAGCAGCACTTTCGACGTCACTGCATACTAACTGCTACTATTGAAACTTGTTGTCTCTAATTATATCCACTTAAATGCGATGGAGTCATTACCTACAAGAGAATAAAATGTGGAAAATTTTTTTTTATCCAATACGTTACAGCTTTACAGTAAACTACCACTAGTGTCTTTTTATTGTTGTGAAACAATTACAGTCTTGGTGGTATAATAAATATGATGATTTGATAATTTTGACGCATAAGTTTTTAAAATGGTCTGGAAGTTGTAATCACTGTAATACATGTATAGATTTTGGAAACGTATTCCACTCTTCCATTAAACTCAAGGGTAACAAATTTATATTAATAACTAGATTTGATTTTACATAATAAAATGTATAAGGTATAAAACACATAAAAAATATCCTGTAAACAATTTGGCATAGTTTTATTGTAGTAATAAAGAAGAATATATGTAAATAACTGACATGCTGGAGTCTAATGAAGAGAAGTAGTCAGAGAGTATTTATTTCTAATGTTTATATTATATGTCAAGCTTATACGTATAAACCACATTTATTTAATAAAATTTATAGTATACATTTTATTAAATAAATGTGGTTTCGTTTTTTTTTAATTGTTTTATGCAAAAATCAACAGATGTGATTGTCTTTTCATTGTTTCACATCAAGCTATTTTAGAGCAGAACATTTGGTTGAGGTATGCTAAAATTTTCACAATCTAAATATTAAGCATATACGTGAATTTAGTGATTTTCAAATTTACCTAAGAATGGCCCACATGCTATATCTGTATAATTCAATTCCGAACAAGAGATGCCAACAATAAAATTCTATTTGCAGTAGAAAGGATATTCCTACTGATGTATATTAGTTTTATTATTTTTCAAAAATATTTCTGTATTACATTATATACATGTTGCCAGGTTGAAAAGTTGCCAGATCCTTTCTCTTACGAAAAAAAAATACTTCAAAGTTCAAGACCCGTCTAAGTGACGAATAGGTAGTACTCTACAGTTGTTGGTACTATCGAATAATACTTCATTATTCTAGTAACTTTAATGTAGTTTAATTTATGGTTAATGATGATATATCATTCAAGACCTTATCTATAAGTATAGAGATAAAAAAAGATATGGCTCCAACAGGAACTGGATATAACTTGCATAATTACAATGATGTTCTAGTTTAAAGTTTGAATTAATAATTTTAACCGCAAAGTTATATATATTATATATATATATATATATATATATATATATATATATATATATATATATATATATATATATATATATATATATATATATATATATATATATATATATTACGTAATAATTATCTACTATCTCTCACTATAAGTTTCATTCTCTGTTTAGGCAACATAAGCATTAAGAGATATAAGAAAAGCGTTCTGAAAATGTAAACAATTTTGAGACTAGTTTTATAGTTAAAATAATTTTTATCTACGACTAATACATAATAGGTATATGTAGTATATGTGTCAACTTTGCACTATAATAATGAGGCAGTAATGGATCATTAATACCTCGTAGATCGTAGACCAATTAATAAACAGCAAATAAATCACAATTTCTGAGAAAACTAAAATAGCCACGGACAAACAAAAACACAATGACAATGTAAACAAATAATAATCAAAGAGCTCATGCCTATTTCGTTCGTGTTTATTTATTGTGTGACTTTATGACAGAAATATGAAAAACGTGGTGGATAGTAATATTGAAAAAGCATTTTCTTGTACATCACTAGGTATTTTTTAAAAAACCGAAGGCTACATCTGCGAGGACAACTTCTGAATGAAACTTCTGCACATTTAGTTGTAGAAACGTTTTGATTATTCTGGCAGTAGTGTAGATGTTACATTATTGCCAGAAGAATCAAAACGTGTCTACAACTAAATGTGCAAAAGTTTCATGGAGTGAAGTATTTACAAAAATAAATTTAATTAACAGAAAACGTTTTACTGGTCTGTTTTGCTGAATTAAGAGAAAAATATAAATATTTTTGGCCATGTGGCCACCTTATGGTCATACTTTGGAAAACTATTTTGATATTATAGCACAGTGAAACACAGCACAACAATATAAAAAGATATAGCAAATAGCATTCTTTTTTGAAAATAAATTTAGGAAACTACGAAGTAAAGAAATCATTACATTAACCCCGAAGAAATTGAAAAATTTTTTTAGGACCTGATGAATTTTATTTTTACATATTATTATTATCGTAAATTATAAATATTTCACATCCCACCTTAGAATTTGTTTAAGGTTATATTAATTTTTGGTGTCTGTTGTTCTAGTGAGCTCGATGAAATACAAATAGAGAGTGTAAAGAATCTCGGTATAACGTTATTAATAACTATACCTAAAACAAAAACTAAAATTGAAAGAAAATTTATCACTAGTGATCATTTTTATAATATTTTGAGAGAATATCTGAATCTTCGCCCATCTGTAGTCATCATCATTAGGTCATCAGTCCTAAGACTGGTTGGACGCTAACCTCCAGCTTCTCCTATTCTCATGTAGTAATAAATTAATTATTTTATAAATGAACTGGTCACAACTAACACTATTTCAAGGCAAGTGTATAATACTGAAGCCTCCAACTCGAACTCTACTATGATTGGTATTGAAAACTTATTTTTTCAAATACTAGTGCTAATGAAATGAAACACTATGAAATAACATTCCATTATCTATTCGATTTATCAATTGTGATAACTACAGTTAATATACATTTCGGTGAAAAGAAGAAGTAATAAATTATACCATTCCCTATTTCTAAAAATTAGTAATAAAGTATTGAATACATTGAATACACATAAATCGCTATAATAAATACTATTAATGAATAACAGTACTAATTATAACGTCGTTGTATATTATAGTATTACACGTAGAAGTGATAATAATAGAATTTTCCGTGGAATTAAAGGAATAAAATTTCACGTTTTGATTACGCCAAATCATCAAATGATCAAATTTTATGTAAATAGGAAAATGTAAATAATATACACATTAATTTGAGAATACAATTAATAATGTACTTGTTAAATTAATTTCCACTGAGATAATTTTTGATCACATTTTGCAAATATTAAGCAATTTATAAAACACATTCATATTTTTAAAAACAATTTCGATTATACGCTATTTATATATAACTTAATTACTACTACATACTATCCTTTTATAAGGATAGCATGCAGGGTGCAAATCTGGAATAACTTTTCCCTATCGCGTAAAGTTATTCCAAGGTCGTGCCAGTGGCGGCGCTAGCATTATTTTGTGGTTGGGCGAAAATAGGCAGGAAATATCTATGGTGGGCGAGGGAGTTAAATACGAGTATATTATTTTATGTGCGAATGTAATATAGTGGTGTTATAAGAGACTGGGCGACTGGTTGGGCGAAAAGGATTTTGCTAGGGCGCTCGCCCACCTGTGCCCAATCCTGTCGCCGCCACTGGATGGTGTTAAAAAATGTTGCTTCTTGTTTAGAAAATTGTAGTAGCATTGATATATTTTATCCTTATGGCTAATATAATGAATAGATGTATTTTAAAAGTATGGCTATAAAGATAAAAGTAAATTTTATCTAATTTTATTGATGTTATGATAATCTGATAAAATTACAATAAAGTTATTTGTAATTTATATGACTATTTGTCATTTTGTAAGGTTAATAAAAAAATTACAATGCAATTTTTAGTTTTGTAAAAGCCTTTTACAAAACTAAATATCCACTCTTTTTAATTTTGGTGGGTTTTGTATCTACTTTCTCTTCTTTTGCAAATTTCCTCGGTATATTTGCGATAAAGGTGAAAACAGTAATAACTGATAATATATTGTTAACAAAGAATAAAAAACCGACAAAGACTAGGGATGCATAAATAAACTTTGACAGAAGTGGTGTTTTCTTTTCACAAAAAAATGCTGCGAAAGTTACTGACGTGTGTTCTTTATTGTAATGGATAAGTCCAAGTAAAAATTTCTGTCCACATAACAAAAAAGCTGACACGATAAGTGAATAAGAGAGATTAGAGTAAACCTTGTATTCGCTGTATTCGCCTTGAACCTAACAATTTATTTACCCTACACAGTGGCGTTCAAACGGACCCTTCTATCGGGAATCTGAGTTTTTTACTTTTTATTGGATTGCCTTACAATTTACATTATAGATGATAGAGGAGTTATTATTGCCCTGCTAAAGTTATAACAGAAACTATTATGAAACCGTGTATATAAATATATGTAGGTATTTTAAATTGGTAGGTTTTGCCGATTTAATTTTTCAGTTTATCTTCTAAAGATAAATTATGAACATAACCACTCTTATTAATTAAAAAGTCTACTAAATCGGCAGTGTCTAGGGTCAACATTATCCTTAAAAATAACACTAATCACTACGACTAACGACAAGTTATTAATATAGTCACTCTATTACTCAAGCTGATCGATCAGGCTAGCTAAATTGCATATCATTTTTCGCGTACTCCCCTCTCCCCCCGTTCATCGCGGATCTCTATAAAGTCTGTTAAATCCAAGGCGGTAGAGAGTCAGCCCAGGTCTCAGTGCGCAGGCTTGCCAAGGCTTGCGTACTGCCGGTTGCCAGTACCCCGGCGCTTCAGTTTGAATGGAAATAGGTATAATAATATGAATAGAAAATGTTTATGATTCTGGCAAAGGCAAGTAGCAATATAAAAACGGAGTCTACCATCTAAAATATATAGGGTAGGCTGCGTCCTTAATGGACGCTTCGCTACTGGAAATCATGTTGGTTCTTGAAGAATGTGTCAGAAATTCCTTGACCTCAATTAGTAAAAATACCTTAATAAGAGTGTCTAACTTTGAACATGGTCAATAAGTGTATCCAGCAAGACGAGCAACATTCTGAACAGTTTATGTAGTGCTTATTGTTATTAATATTTAACGCTTAATTATTAGCAAACTAACATTATTTTTTCTAATATACTTGGCGTACTTTTGAAAAAATTAAGTAATTTTACAGCCTCAGATACTATAATTTTCTGATTATATACATCGTTGAAAACAGAATATAAAATCTATCGAATCTGAGAAAAATCCAATATGGTCTCTATATGAAAAATAAAGTTAATGACATTTTCTCAGAAACAAAAAATTGTTTATATTTGTTGTTAATAGGGGTAAAAGAACCTTCAAATAGTATCTTAGGAATGTACTTCCTTAAATGTCGCTACGTCTGTAATTAAAGATATATGAGGCGTTATTGAAAATGCCTTATTTTGTTTTTGTTTTTTTCAATTATTTAAAAATATATAAAATTTTATAATGCATTAAAAGCACAAATAGAATTCTTTCAAAATTTCCCCATTTAATCGTCTCACTACCCTGATAATAACTGAGATAGGAATATATGCAGCAACAAGAAATGGAATCACACTGTATAGTATTAATGTAAATAATAAATTCTTCAGTCGTATATTAGCATTAAAATAGATTTGATATATAATTCAATAATCCGTTGAACCCCATTTAAGAACTTTTGGCTTATTTTAAAAATGTTACAAATGGATTAATGGATTCATTTACTTTTCCCTTTAATTTAGTCTAGTTTAATCGGTTTTCTTTAATTTGTGTTGTCTAGCGCATTGAAGCTCTTACAAATAACTGACACAATAATATAATTGAATATTTCTACTTCAATAACCCTATAGTATTTCGCTTGTTTTAATTCCGAATTCTTTGATAAAGAAAAATAAAGATAAATGGGAAACAATTTATTAGATTTAGTTAATACTTTGATGTGCAAATATGAAGCATTCAATTTTCAGCCGCTAAAAGATTGTACCTGATGTGAGCCTAATTATAAACCCACCCCTGATGAAATAATGTATAATGGCATGAACGATGCCATCATATGACTGCAAAGCAGTCAACGGAAAGCATCGTCACTTTCTACGGTGCTCTGACAGGAAAGCAATGTGCCCTCACCAGACTTATCGTGGGACAACTTTGAAAGAATAGAATACATATAAAGCATAACTAAAGATGCTGGTAGTCAAGATGTTATCGATTATTGTCCTCTATTTTGTTGACATGTAAGGAGATTCACTTACCTGTTGTGTTCGTTGAACTTTTTACATCCCCTTTTATACTACAATGTGTCATGATGGACACAACAGTGATTACAATTTGGCATGTATGACGTGCTTACAATGATTAGAGAATTATTTCAAGTGGAAGATATATAGGTATATTTGTAAATATATAAACTCACCTAATGGTATCTTAGAACGCTTTGGTTTAATTTTTGAATCTAATCTTAAATAAATTATTTTTAAATCGTTTTTATAGTGTATCAATTTATGGAATGCAGAATGCTAAAGGAATATTTCGTTTGTTTTATGTTTTAGAAAATATATCTCCGAAAGAAATAATAAAAATAATTCTTTTGCCGTTCATAGACATTAATCATGACTAATAATAACGTCGGTATTTGAAATATTGGATTTTAGAAAACTAGTAACAAAATTTGTCGTTTAACACTTCCCGTAATTCCACTCAACTATACTTCACCATCAAGCTATAGGCTTCCACCGCTACGGTAGCTCTTCTGTGTTATTTCTGTATTTTGAAACCATTAATTTTTCAATTTATACTTCAAAATGTCATGGTTGTTTTATAAATTTTATGACGCTTAAATAGTATCTAACGCTAAAGTAGGTACTGTTCGGTATCGGTATCGAAGACGTAGCTTGTACTAATTGAGGATCGTTCTTTTAAAACTGAATAAGTACAAAATGAAGACAATCATTTTCTTTATTTGGCTAACACCACAATATTTAATGACCAGTACAAATATTTAATTAAGAGAGTTAATACTAAACGGGAAGAGATAAGTGAGTACAAATATGTAATACCTATTTTATTATGAATAAACAAAACATAAACAAATACGCAGTTTTTTCAAATCTCGATAATATTGGAGTAAGTTGGAACCTTTGGTGTGAAGATAACACTGACTTAGTTTTCTACAAAACACCAAAACACTATACACTACACTCGACGCTTTCTAGTCCATCGCCTACTAAGCTCCCCTTTCAATAAAGAGATGTTTGAAAAAAAAAGCGCTAATCAAGGATATAGCTGAGTATAATGGATATTCTATTGGTACAGTTGAAAAAATGATTAGGAAACGTAGATATAAAGAAACACTTCGAAATTCCTCGACTTTTCAAACCGAAAGGTAACATCCAGAAAAATATGTATCTATTCCTTACGATCCTCGATTCACTCGCGGTATTAGTAAGATTTTTAGAGATATAGGAATGACGGTAGTTCATTTGTCAAAAAATAGATTAAAAGAACCTTTAGGCAACCGAAGAGATAAAATTAACACGAATGATAGGTCGGGGATTTACGAAATCAGATGTAACGACTGTAGTCAAAGGTACGTTGGACAGACCAGACGATCTATTCAAACCAGATTCAAAAAGCACATGGCGCATCTTAGACATGGTAGAATGATAAGTCTAGTGTTGCCCAACATGCCTTCGAGAACAACCATAAGATAGATATTAGCAACTTAAGATTAATTAGAAATGTAACAAATGCAAGACAACTGGGTGCATTTGAAAGTTTAGAAATTTAAAAATATAAAAATAGTATGAACAGTGACAGAGGGTCTATTCCACATAGTCCGCTCTATTGGCTAGTTACTCACGACTCACTGAGCCGCGGCCGTGACGGTCGTGGTTCGATGAACCGTAGCCGTGACGGTCGTAGTTCAGTGAGCCACAACCGTAACGGTCAGGATTCACTGAGCTATAGTCAATAATTTAGGTATAAATAGGATACATTGTTAGCATAAGATTAGTTTTAATCATCTCCAGATGATGCCAACTTTGTTGGCGAAACGCGCGTCGAGTGTAGTGTATAGTATTTTAGTGGTTTGTGGAAAACTCAGCTAGTGTTATCTTCACACCAAAGGTTCCAACCTACTCCAGTACACTCGACGCGCGTTTCGTCAATAAAGTTGGCATCATCTGGAGATGATTAAAGCTCTATATTTAAGATGATGAGTTTTAATCATCTCCAAATGATGCCAACTTTGTTCGCGAAACGCGCGTCGAGTGTAGTGTATAGTGTTTTGGTGTTTTGTGGAAAATTAAGTCACTGTTAAAACTCGATAAGTACTGTAAGTTCGTGTATAAAGAAAATGACACCTTTTGAACAAAATATAAGTCTATTTCATACACCCATTTCGGAATCATCACACAGCCTTGTCTCATCAGCATTATCATCAGGACTAAGGGTAGTTACCTTCACAACTCCATCATAAAAGGAAGATACTTCATCGGTAACATCAATGCCTTACAAGAGCTTTTTGATATCGGCTTTATGAAGGTCTCTAACGTAATCACGTTAGTGGCCAAAGAAGCTTTTGCTCTCATCTCATTCATGAACTCCGCACCAGCTGTAGACTTTTATAGCTGATGCGGAGTTCATTTCTTCTTTTTAACACCTTTGTCCTTTTTATATTTACCACAAACTCCTTACAGATAAAACATGTATCTTCTGTTTTTCGTGAAGGGCACATTTTTACTATATTCTTCATAATTTATTTCATGCATCCCATCCATATTCCATCCATCGGAAAAACAAAACACAATACATGTGGTGACGAGAAGCACTGGTCTGGAGTAAAGCCTAAACTGAACTAACGACAATAATAAATATAATTTATTAAAACAACGCACGATCGTTACTTATCAAGTTTTTCAGGCAGTTATCGAGTTTTGAAAAACCGCAAGGAATTGGCTATGCTGTAGATCTTTTAGTTATCTGGCTTTCATGAATCTGACGCTAGCATCTAGTCGGGCATTGAATACCATATGAAATCCATACATAACTCAATTTCGATAAAAATATACTTATCGAGTTAAAAAAAAAACGGTCCTTAATTAGTCAATTCTGTAATATATCGAGCATAAAATTTTCAGAGGTGTGGTACTTTCTGAAATGAAACATTATTGAAACTGACGATATAATATGTTATAATTCATTGGGTGTTTATCATTTTAAAGCGTCTATTCCGGCGAGCCCGAACAGAATCAAACTGAGGTCACTATTATTATATAGCGATATTTCATAGAAATTATATCTTAATACAATAATGAATATTAATGGTTAAATAAACGGAAATAAATGTATAAATAAAAAACTCAACACATACTTCTCGGTTTCTGAGTCGCATGTAAACCGGACCGATAACGAATGAATACCACTAGATACAGCTCGTCAAGAATAGGAGCAAGTCTCAAAACTGCGATATTAGGCCGCCCACGAGATGCGCAGTAAATAACCTATTTTTTCTCAGTCGAATTGAAACCTTTGCAGAGTGATGTAGATATATTTAATGTGAATGTATTCAGAATTCGATTTGGCTGCGCATATAGTGAATCATTTTCCCTCCGAATCCGTGGAAAAGTGACGCAGCCTCACTCTTCTACGCATACATAAAAAATATCACAATTTTTCCTATTCCTGACGGGCTAGACTTAACGCATATCACTTAACAGTAGTTTACGCATAAAGAAGTTCTTTCTACTTCTACTGTCACCAACGGACAGTACGAGAAGTAAACTATACTTTAATAACATAGGAGATCATTCTTGTATACCCTTTAGAAATGAAAACATGTTTATTTATTGAAGCGGCTGTATCCAGAATTTTTCATAAACACATTATACAGCTTTTTTTTAGCAACAGTACCAACTTCATTTGTGGGTGTTTACTTTTTGGTTAACAACATATAATAACATAAACTGTTCTTGCAACAATAAACTGTATATATCCAGTTTCTTCATTGCAGAAATTAAGATGAAATGGTTACTATTAATGTATCGAATACGTACTTTGTATACTTTGTACAGTAGTTATAATAAGCTCTACACTATGTGTATAGTATTACTTTCATTGGGATTAAACGTAAATGGAACACGTTTTAGTTAATCTAAATGTTTATTATAATAAGCCACAACTTCCACTCAAGTACCCAATCCTATAGACAACTAGTAATTCAGATTTCTTGCCTTTCTTGCTGTTCTATTAGCATTACTAATAGTTGTCTGGGAATTGTCTTCATTGGCCATACACGTGCATAGCCATAAACATCCTTAGAAAGAGTCAAAAGATCACAGTAATTGAGTAGCGACATTAATGAAAAATCTAGAAACCCTTCTAGAGAGATCAAGATCAGGATAGAAAAGGCCCGGACTACCTTCATTAAAATGACCAAGTTATTCCGAAGTCATGACCTTACACTGGCACTTAAGACACGAATGCTGAGATGCCATGTCTTCTCCGTTTTCTTACACGGTGGCTAAGCTTGTACAACAACAGAGGCAACACTCAAACGCCTGGAAGCATTCGAGATGTGGTTGTACCATCGGATGTTGAAAATAAAATGGACCGATACAACAACAAATGTCGAAGTCCTCACACGTATGAACAAACATATAGAAATCACGACAACCTTAAAGAGGAGAAATTTGGAATATTTTGGGCACATAATGCGACATCCGGAAAAATGTGGAATTCTTCATCTCATAATCCAAGGAAAGATAGAAGGTAAAAAAGGCCACGGAAGAAAGAGAACATCTTGGTTAAAAAACTTTAGGTAATATAGTTCAATAAAACAACTGTACAACTTCTCCGCTCAGCAGTTAGTAAAGTTATGATAGCCAACATGATCCAGTCTATGATCGCTAACGATCGATAACGGTCAAAGCACTCTAAGAAGGAGAATGCCATATATAGTGAAAGCACTCAGTCACAAAATATACAATTATTTTGTGATTGGTTCTGTCTAATATCTTAGAAGTCATTAAATGACTACTACCATTATTAACTTTGAATACATCAAATAAATAATTTACAACTGAACGTCCACATGCATCAGTTGCTTCATCTATAATGAAGTATACAAAATTTTCCCCAACGTGGTTGCAAATGTTTTGCTATAATATGTCCTCGTATATCTAGTCAACATATTTGTTTCTTAGTGTAATTGGATAAGGAGTTAATGGTACACATATCTTTTCTCGAAACTTGCGTAGTGTGGGGTCTTCAGTTTATATAAGAGAATATCACTTGCCAAAAGGCTACCATGAGGTCATAGGAAAATATGGTGTCATCGCTGTCGTGACTGCTAGACGAAGGCTTTTTACATATCTTGTTACATTACTTTTTTAGATGAATTAATAATTCGTTCATACGCACTACAAAATAGATCATTTCCACTACGACATATGCCCGTAGACAATTTCGAGTCACTATCGATCCAGATTTAAAGTAATGCGGCTGTGGATGTTTTGTCCTGTGACATGCTATTTTTTTACGTTACCTGAGAAATGAGAACATAGAAATTACAACACATGATGTGATCTATAAAGTCGCGTAAATAGTGAAAACAGCGATGTGATGAAAACAAACAGGTCTCTGTGTAACATGCGGTGGCAATGTTATTGCTATCGAAACGAACATTGGCAGCGCATCATTGTTAGTCAGTCCTCGTCGAAATAAACGCTTTACTCATCAGTCAAGGTATGGACACGCGCTGCACACCATTGGCGTTTCATGTGGAGCCATGAATATTTTCAATTCAATGAACGTTTTGTTTATCAAATCCACAAATCTTAGCTATTTTAAAATAATAATGTCTATAAAATGCATTATAAAATTTCTATTAGGTTGTAAGATTCACCGAGATAACGTATTAATTTCTAAACAGTTGTAACATAACGGTCGGTACGATGATAATGCTGAAATGATGTAAATGGTCGACGAACCGTAGTGGAGGGGGATCAGAAATGTACTATTCACGACCGTATGGCCGTAGATGATCTTGATTTATCGAAGGTGTACGTACGGTCTCCGATGTGTTAGTTGAAATATTTGAATTTGATAATAAAGTATGTCGCACGTGCGAAAACCCATAAAACGTTTATATGCTCACCAAGTGAAAAAGTCTATTGGTGCATTTAATGATTTATTCTTTGATGGAGCCAAAGTAATGTGTGATGAATGCGATAAACCCTTAAGGTGCTGGTCCAAATCCGACAGTATACGTCACATGAATTCTGCGCAACATGAACATAGAAAACAGGACGTGCCCTTGCAAACCCAATTTAGGTTTGATTTTTTGTTGATGTTGATAGTCTGTAATATTTCACTACACATACAAGATATAGAACAATTTAGAAAGTTTTGGCACAAACACAATATATAGTTCCAATTATCAAGTAGCAGAACATTAGGGAGCGTTACATCAACTGTACACAATGACATTATAAAGAAGATTACACGTAAATTACAAAATAGTCGACTGTGGTTATGTATTGACGAGGTGACCGATCGTAAAATGTATTCTATTATAAATATTATAATACGTGTATTGGACCCTCGGGAATTGACATTTTCATTGTTATTAGCTAGCAAAAAATTCACTGAGTGTAATGGCAATACAATTATGCAGGTGGTGCTGGAGACATTAGAAAAATTTCAAGTGTCAACAAGTCAAATATTGATGTTTGTGACCGCGTGTATACAGCGACAATGCGTTTAGTAGGCCGTTCTCTTTCACAACAGGGTTGCAGATTGTTACAGCTTACGTGTAAAGTGAATGCTTTTCTTGTAGCAGAATTTGTTCGACAATATTTTCCTAAGGTAGATGCATTAATAGATAGTACAAAAAAGTGTTTCTAAAATCTCCTAAACGTCTTCACGCGTTTCACAGAAATCTAGGACACGGATTTTGCGAACCACCAGAGCCGATTTTTACACGTTCGAGAACATGGTTGGAGGTAGATTTTTAGGTAGAGGTTGGAGGCTTATTATGCTAAAAATTTCCAGCAAATAAAACCTGCAATACTAGAGTTAAATCCTGCCGATTTTACAGCTATTAAGGAAAACCAGGCATAATTTTTTGATATTTCCGTTGAAACCGATTAAAAAACTATTGACGGACTCCCTGCAAATAGTGAACTAAATAAATTCACTACTACACGCTATAGATGATGCAAAAAATGAGCGCGTCAACAAAAGTTCGAAAGTGTGTTAAAGAAAGACATCGGTTAGGACAATTTAAAGTTAAAGAACAGATTAAGATAATTATAACGCATCTACAGATCCGTTAAGTGAGCGCAAAAAGTATTTCCTTATGCCTGTATTACATCATTAGATGTCGAGCAGTTGTTCTCCAACTATGAGAACATATTTTCAGCACAGCATATCATTCTTTGAGACAAAAATGGAAACATACCTGATGCTGCAAAGGATTTACAGATCGTCTCCAGTTCATGATGATGATGATAATGCTATTTCATCACGCTATAATAAAAAATAATATAATAAAAACTAAGAACATATTTAACATAATAAAAAATAAGGGAAATGTATGGTACCCATCACAATATAAAAAATAAGTTACAAAATCAAAAAAGTCAAGCATTTGTCATACTATATTTTTCTCTTATCACATAACATAAAGCACTTCATCCGCTGCCTTTTTCGGAGTTTAGAATACTGCACGTTTTAAAATTTGCCGACATATGAGTGTGCTTACGTACATTGTCATCGCTAAGTCTTCAACTCAAAGGGCAGTAATTATTTAGCCATAATATTCCTTTTCTGTACCGGAAACGCATTTTATTCGAAGATACCCTTTATAAAGTGTAGGCGTGACAGAGCAGGTAATAAGGTTCTGTGCCACACTACGTTAAACGGGTACATAATTTGTTTGACACTAAAATGACAAATAACTACAATACAACTCCATTATATTCAACCCTCAACTGAACGATGCAGTTTATGAATGGAGATATTTGCCTGCCTGTTACTCAATGAATGCGTTAATATGAATTTGAACTAGTTTAGCTTCGTATATTTTGGAATGTCATTTGTCATTCTTTACCCTCATATGAATATTTATTTAACGTATTCCTGACAAATTATATTTCACATACCTACTAGGTATCTTACTAATTGGGTGAATTTCAAGAAATAAATGAACATTTTATGGAACTCTGCAATGTTGGTAATAAGGTAAACTAATGCTAATAGTGAGGTAAAATAATGATAATAAGGTAAAGGTAAACTAGTATAAGGAAAAAAGAGATACGGTACATGCCGCCATATTTTATTTGTGTACATTTAGATTTTTGTTTGATCGATTTTAGACTGATTTAACCCTCAACTGGCGTTGTGGGAATTTATAACGTTGACAGTGTCCTGGTGCCAATTAGACCCCATCTAAGTGCCATCTAATTTTGCCATTTAGGTCAATAAATACCATCAGTAAATACTATAGATTGATTTATTAATCTCTTCTTAAGTAATATAAAAAAGTTTTTGCAAAAATTATGTTTTTTAATTTTTCAAGTAAAGTAATATTGTAGCGCGCATAAATTACATATGATAAACTAGTTCTAATACATAAATCCCTGATTAATATAAACATGAAGAAAACTTTCTAATTTTGATTACACATAAGTGTTAACAAATTAATAACAAAAGTAACTAAGAAAGCAGTCAAAAAAGTTAGTTTGTTTTAAAAATGACAAACACTTAAAATATAACATTTTTCTCAAGTACACTCTTTCCAAATACTTGCCCTACACGTTTGACATACAGGCCGATGACATCAATTGAATAGGTTTTTAGTTTTTCTATCACTTTTCCTGTTGCATAGAGCACAACGTTTTCTTTTCCCATCAGTTACTTCCAAAAATTTACTATCTGTTGGTATAGGTTTTTGTAAAATGTCAAATGTCTATTCTAGGTTCTCTAAGTCACGAGTTGATCAATATCATATTGATATATGGTTCTGCCAAGATTTTTGCTAGCCATTTCAAAAACTGTTGCCTATCTGTACTTTGATTACTTTTGTAACACTTATACAAGATATGCGCATTTATGACAGCAATATTTAGAATGCCATAAAATACTGCTAGAGTACAATGTCTGTCCGTCTACTATTCGTGGTTTGATCTGAATAATGCAGTTTAATATAAAACAGCTAAAAATGCTCTTAATTCCTCCCTGTTAAAATCTCTAAATGCGGTTCTGTTTGCGTTCTTATATTTTTCTTTAACAATTGATATTTTTTCATTTGTTCGCAATATATCTTCATCTTCCATTTCCTATAAAATCAGTAACTTCCATATCCGTAGAGGTTCAGCTACATTCCCAATATTTTCAGCAGAACCTTTCAGACCTGGCGAAATTTTGTGAAGAGTGTGCGCCCTAGTTCTGACATTCACACTAGGAGGAAGTGTGGACCACTTGTATAAATTTCGATCGTAATAAAATTTCAGTTCCGACTTTTTTTGAATGTTGTCATTATCAAAACTATTTTTCTTATCTCTCATAGTTTTTTTGAATTCGTTTGCTGATCACTAATTTCTTCTTCTGAATCTTCTGAATCCATATTGTAATCACTTTCGGATTCAAAATCTAGGTCTCTATGATATTCATAATCACTACATTCGCTTTTAAGCTTATTTAACCGTGTATTTAAAGTTTTTTCAAAACCTGCATCGCCATATTTTATAGTTTTGGAAGTACCCGCCATAATAAAATATATTACGCATCTAGCGTTGTGGTGACAATTAGACCCCAAATGAACTTAACCTTAGGCTAGCACGTTCAAAACGGCTTCGATCAGGCAACCGATATGATGATTAATACTTAGTGCTGTAACTTGAAGGTAGAGATCGTTACGGGCAAATAGCGGCAAGTGTGTAAGAGCGGTACATCTTAGAAAATTAGTTGGGGTATGCAGGACCCCACAACACCAGTTGAGGGTTAAGTATTATTTACATCGATGACTTCGACTGTTAGTTTATTCATTCAAGATGGTTATGAAGTTCATGTGTCCATTACTTTGACATTAATAGATAAAATTACTACATTCAGATGGTATTGCCAAATAGATAAACTGGTAAAAGACATTTCATTGAATGGCCTACTTTTCGCTAATATAAATAAAATTAACGCTTCAGTGAAACTTCACATTATTACTTTTATTTTTTTGAAAATTTAAATCATAGTACCTACGTGATATTATAATTAAATGAATTCAACTAATGTTTAACAAATTAGAATGGCATTATCGGTAAAAAACATAAATAAATAACAGAAAGAGACAATAATATCAAATGCATTGACAGCAGTGTTACTGAAAAATTTTAGAATAAAATTTGGAGGGATATTAAATCGTAGGAATTTTAATTCTGTAGCTTGTAGATCTTCTTCTAGCTCTTATCACTATTTCCATTCATCTGAGCATGCTATTGATAAAGTGGTGAAGTGTGCCTGATGAATATTCTCCCATTCGACAAGAACGACTTGTTGTGAATTCTCTAAAAGTCATAGGGACAGGTATGTAGCGCCTAATTGATCGTTTTAGTGTATCTCATAGATGCCATATGAGGTTCACATCTGTGCTTTTTGGTAGCTAGTCCACAGTTGGAATATTCACAAATCGAAGGTAATCCATACATCTCCAGTAACGTAGGACCGAGCCTTGTCCTTATAAAAATGATATTTTTCCCGAAAAACGGAGGAGATGATATTACATGTACTTCTACGATGTAGAAATATACATATGTAGACATCTGCATAATCTCCTCTGTATAGGTACCAAATCCGCTGTAAAATCGAAATAAATTCCTCTCCAGGACTTTACTGATGCACCATAAACTGAAACGTTCGGCGAGATATGTCAGGAAGTCAATATATCTCCTTGTCTTCTTCAGACTCATTGACGTCCATATGGTGAAGAGTAAGATTTACTCTTGTTTCGTTTGAAAACAAAACTCTCTCGTATTAGATAGACAGATATAAAATTGATCCTAAAATGTTGTCTAATGTTTACTTTTGTCCTAAAATATCTATCTGTTAGATATGACTTAATTAGTAGATAATATGGTGTAGGAGTGTTTAACTTTCTGTAGGAGACCATCATGCCAAACCTCATCAAATGCCTGGCTGATCTCTAAGATGATAGCAGAGCAAAACTTTTTTTTCTCTACCGCCTCATTGATTGTATATACTATGCGGTGGCCTTGTTGAGTTGTTGAGTGCTTTTGGCGGAAACGAAATTGTGAGACTTAAAACTTAACGTTCTGTTAAACTAATACAACGAGCGATTCTTGTCTCTAAAATTCAGAAACAATCAATGTTGGTTGTTATTCAAAAAGAGCGAATGCCATATAAATTTAACATATAATACGATATTTAAATGCATAGGTCTGAATTTTTGATCGCACTATTTATATATTATTTACTATATTTGGTTTATTAGTAATTAGAGATTAAAATTAATGTAGATGATTATAAGTGTTATAATAATTAACAGCAATTATAAATATTAGAATTACGATTATAAATAAATAAGATACCAAATAAGAATATAATAATTTCTTAATTACTCATTTGTCATTGGTTAGGTAGTACCTTAATTTTCTACCCTAACGAGCCGCACTTAATATACCACCCTTAAGCCACCCTTAAATATAAATTAACTTGCACTTAATCGATCTAAATGATTAGGCTGCTAAGTGATTTTATATTGTATTATTCATTTGAGTAATATACGAGTTGTCACATTGAAAAATTATTTTACTGAGGATAGCAACCCTAACTAATTAAATTTTTAAAATCAAGATCCAAATGTCAATTTCTCTAAACATCAATGCATCTTAACGGTAATATATAATATTTATCCACGACCACTATATTAGGCAGGTTTAATACGTCTGTTTTCCGTAGATTAGAGGCCTTCTAATACATTAGTGGATTAAAATTCATAATACCACGCTTCTTGATATTAATATAAGATATTCTTGACCAAAATAAATCTGTTAATCTGACGTTTTTCAAAATCACAATTTTTCATCTAATTGCCCGTGGTCGTGGATAAAACGTTAAATTACATTTGGGAATTAACAGCCTTTAATCCGCTCGAAAAAATGGGCGCTCTCGGCTGCGCCTCCAGTGCCCATTTTTTCTCTTAGATTAAAAGCTTGTTAATTCCCTTATATAATTAATAACTATAATAATATGCCTTGTCATAATATGTTAATGTCTTTAATTATCATTTCAATTAATTACTAGAAATTGTGGTATTTGTGAAGGCACACTAACAAGTAACTTTTTGTTTATCGTTTGTCAATACCTATATAGCAGGATACAGAAGAATACACCTTTATAACTTAAAATTTTCATATCAGCGATAATTCTAAAGAATTTAAAAAATATGAGAACATGTAACGATTTTAAAATTGTTATTGACAACAGTTGTTCAAAATAATATAAGTTAAGGACCTACCTAGAACGTACCAAGGACTTATAAAAATATGTAGGCAATCAATCATTAAAAACAGAATTACTTTATTTAGTTTACTATATACTTTTTTACTTTCATCAGATCGTTTAATTTAGATAACAACTCTATATGATTAGGCTGACTGTTGGTTTGTTGACCCTGAATATTTATGCAATATAAAACCAGTTCCAATTATATATCTCTGAATATTATTAGAACTGGTGGCCCAATTTAACTCTTTAAAAAAGTATAAATGAGTTTCCATGGTGTAGTGGTTATCACATCCGCCTAACACGCGGAAGGTCCCCGGTTCGATCCCGGGCGGAAACATATGTTTTACCTTTGTATTGATGTTGAAATTAACTGATAATTATTAAAATACGAGGTACGAAAAGTACGGCGAACAAATCTTTATAGCAGGAACTGCTGACGCCTACATCTGCGTGAAATAATGCATGCGATAACCTAATTTTTTTAAATAGCCAGAGTCGAGTTTGAATAACTTGTGACTTGTCAATTGGGTTCCAGAGCCGGAAGAGTAAGGTCGTGTTTACCGTGTCTGACGCGCATCATGGATTTCAAACAACGCATTTACGTTAACTTTTATTTTAAGTTAGAAAAAAGTGCCAGAGAAACTCACGAAATGTTAATATCAGTGTATGGTGATCATATGATGACTCTGAAGACTGTATGTTAAGAGTTTAAGCGATTTAAAAGCTTGATTTAAAAGGAAATGAGTCTGTTGAAGACGAGCAACGGTCGGGACGTCCTTCGATCTCAAAAACAGACAAAAACATTGCAAAAGTAGAAAAAAAGATTAATTCAAACAAGCAATTGACTACTCGACAGATTACTGAAGAACTCAACATCTCGTACGGGCCAATGGCTTCCTCCTTGATCACGATAACGCGCCGTGCCACACCTCGTTTCTAATCCTCGAGTTTTGAACTGAAAAAAGATTGCTGTCTGTCCATATCCTTCTTACTCGCCGGATTTAGCACCATGCGACTTCTGACTCTTTCAAAGATCAAAGTCGTGCTAAAAGGAAAACATCTTGATACCATTCCCGATATTGAGAGGGCCACGAAGAAACAGCTGCAGGCCCTTCCGAAAGAAGCCTGCCAGAAATGCTTCCAATCATGGAAACAACGTTGGCAAAATTGCATCGCTAGCCAAGGAGAGTACTTTGAAATAGATTAGTTCAAGTTTAAAGTGAGTTTATTACTTTGTTCATAATAAAATTATGCTCTGTAGTTCACCGTAGTTTTTGATCAGCCCTCATATATATATTTTCTTTCAACAAGGATGTGTGTATAAGACGGTAACGTCGGATGATGTTTTTATATATCCAGTGTTTATCAAACGCGAAATTTGCAGTATTCAAGCTGTATACAGTATCAGCTCGAGTCTTAAAGAGGCGAATAAAGTACCTCTCTCAGAAAATAGGTTTATTGATTTAATCAATAAGTGCAACTTTCTCGTTCAATTAACAATCACCATGAAGCTTCAGGGCAAGGAAGTTCTTATGTACCTAAAACTTTAAACTGTAAAGCTATTTAGATTAATATATTCAACTGTTAAAAATAACTTTTCCATTACTTTTAATATAGTTGATAGCAAAAGGATGATGATAGTTTGGAAGGTCCTCTTCTCCGAGCCAACATTCTTTGAAGTCAGTTATGCGTTAAAGCTGAAGCTGTAGTTTTTTTTTTCGAAAGAAGAACGCCCCGAAGGCATTAAACATTGTAATCAGTTTGTTCATGTGATAGACATACACTTTCTCTTCCTAGACATTTTCACTGTCGATACATTAATTCGAACAGTTTTAATCTCTTTAGCCGTCGAATAACGTTCGACATTTTCGTGGTTCTCTAATCTTTCTGATGTTTACCTGCAAACCTATTGATCTCATCTTGAACCATCTTCAAGTTGCGATGGATCTCTTCATTGCAGATGTAACTTGGTGCCTTCACAATGCTGCGAAGTACTTTGTTCCGAACCGTTTGAATGATTTGGTGTTAGATTTCTTCGTGCATCCCCAGAATTGGAGGTCAAACGGTCCACACAGGCTTCAGGATTTGTTTGTAGACAAGATTGTAGAGTATCAGTTGTTGCGTATTGACAACTCAGAATGATATCTAAGGAGCCAGTACAGTTGTCTGACTTTGAAGTTCAGTTGCTCACGTATCTTCACATGTATTTTTCACCATAGCCTTGCATCTAGAGTCATGCCTACATATTTTACTTCGTTGGCATACGGGATTGTTTGCTGGTTGACTGTCACTGGTGTATGGTCGTATTTCTTGTAGGTGAAACTGACGTGAATCAACTTTGCCTCATTTGGTTTGATGAGCCATTTCTTTGTCCAGTTGAAGATATTGTTGACTGCTGCTTGAAATCTTTTCGCAGCTGACTGGATGTCTTAGTTGGAATGTTGCCGTGACTACTCCGTTATTTTGCAGGTCTGGTCTAGGCATGTTATTAATCAATTTAGCTTTTATCTGTAGTATCACCACCTTTCATTAAAACAAGAACAAAAATATGGTTATATTTCAGATATGAAACATTATTTATGAACCAAAATGGTCGTAGCCCACCGAGAAGTTAAATAGCTTCTTATTCACTGCTTAAAAGCCTTGTTTGATTGCGTGATGAGATAAATATGTGCACCAATTATTCATTTTAATGAACATAGAACTATATTTGTCAAACAGTATTTTTAAAGCCGTTTAAGAGGTAAAATATAATGTCAAAATTTACACTTATATAGACCATATATAGATCCATATCGACTATAAGAATTAGTAAGAATCATGAATATAACAAACGTTACATGCATGCATTTTGGCGATCAAATTATATATGCTAATTATGTCTTTTAGTAATAAGGTAAGAGTGCTTCACTTTTCACCTCCTTTGGGCTATATTAAGGGAGTTTTAAGATACAGTAAGTACAGTAGGTACAGTAATGAAACCGTATAGGTAAATCGTTCTTATCAAAATTAAAAATCGCTGTTCTTGGATAATTGCCTAACTCGTACCATTCCGTTGTAAGTCACCCGTATATAAAAGTTTTAATTTTCATATTAAATTTAGCAAAATGATGCAAACTAACTAAGGAATTGAAAAACATAATTTAGAAAATCGCTAACATGTATCGATTTCCTTCAACTCTGAGTTTTATATAAAGGGTATAATGTGAATCGTCTATCTCAAAGGACACACTTAAAAAACTATTCTATATATACATCTGTTTAAAATAAATGTATACTGATAGAAGAATAAAGAACGTGAAATAAGTATTTCTTAAAGCGGCTACTAACATCACTTAAGAAATACTTATTTCACATTCTTTGCTCTTCTATCACTTTGTTTAAATATTATGTAGAAATTAACCCTTAATGCTATATTGGTTCACTTTTCAAAAGTAATAAGAACAGTAAAATGGCCTAGTAAAAAGTAAAAAAATTCCTCTTTAACCCGTTATCGCCGTGTGGCACCATATGGAGCCACTAGCAGTGTGAGTTACATGGATAGCCAGAACACTCCGTATATTTATTTTTAACCACTGCATGAGTTTCTCACATAATAATAATTGTTAAAGATACAGCTTTATCTCAAACCCACCGATAAAGCTGCCCTCAGACGCCCTCTGCGTTGATATCATTTCATATAAAAGTGTAACCCCTCGAATTGTAAGTCAGATTATACTTGTTACTCGTTAGAGTTAGTACTACATAATTTGTCATCCAGAAGTAAATAAAAGTGTATTGCTATAATTGTTTTGCTGTTCTTCGAACCCTAAACATATTTTGTGTCTGTGTTATAAGTGGTAACATCGCTATAAGCGTTTTGTTTGACGAATGCCAACATGGGTCTATTAGAGTGACGTCAGATTAACGCGAATTAAGTGGCGGTTAAATCGAGCATGGTTTAAGGGTAGACTGTGCACTTTCAAAAATACTTGTGCCGTGATAGATGGAAAATAGACTTTCGACTAGTGTAAGTTACTTTATATTTACGTATTATAATATCCGTGTTATATTTTTATATAAATACATTGATATAGCTTCAACTTACCTAATGAATATGATTTTGAGGTAGATGATTATTTTGAACTTGTCATATTTGAGAGAAAATTTATCTGGCTCCATATGGAGCTGCTACGCTACTTGCTGAACGATTTCCCCTATCATAAGTAAACATATCTTTTTAGTGAAGTAACTTTGAAAGAAGCATTGGATATAGCCTACGGTGATGAGGAAATTGAAAATGTAGTAGCAGATGTGTACATTGAAGCTCCAGACAGTCAAGCACTAACAGACAAACATTCAGCTGACGAAGACGAGGGCGGGTTAGTTGATAATCTCAATCACTGGCAGCTCACAGCTAGTGCCGAGATTGTGTTCACAAACAAACTTCGTATAGGAGGTACCGCAGAAGAACCCAATGGCGAATTTGTAGGAGAATCATTAGTTGAACCTGATGCGCTACAGGCAGAACATAACATAGAAAATTCTGTGATCCACTCAATTATAATTTCTACCAAACCTCAGGAATATTCATTTTGTGACAGAGGAGATTTGGAGCCTCCAATACATTTATTTTCTAATACAGAGCATTTTAAATACAGCAAACTTAGCTGTGCTCAGATATTCGAGTTCTTTCTTTTCGACGATATTCTTCAATTGATAATAAGAGAGACTACAAACTGCGTTCTATTATTAGATGAAACAGAGTGGCTACTGCTGCGGGAAGTGACTTTCATGCAAGTTATGATGTTAGGTTGGATGGAATAAACCATTACGTAGTGCCAGTTCCTGGAGGTAAAGATAAAAAAGGAGATGTGCTGGTAGCCAACTTAACAGTAGAGGAAGAACGATGTGTAGCGAATGTAACATTGGACTATGTATTGATTGTTTTAAAAGATTCCACACAGAGTAAAATAGTATTTGTAAAGTGAATTTGGTTCGTATTTTTATATCACACTAGGCAACATAGTAATATGGCAAGTGCCTAGTGGCTCCATATGGAGCCACCATCCCAGGCTGTTTGTTAATAATAAATATATAAAATATCTATTTGTTTACCTTAATTATATAAATATCAACCAGTTTCACCACAAAAAAATAAATTTAAAAAATAAAATAATTCCGGCTTTAATGGGTTAAATTATTAAATGTTAACCTTTGATATAATATTCAGAAAGAAATGGTTAATCCATTATGATTTCTCTGTCAGTTATGGTTGACAGCCTCGATTTTAGCGTTATGATTATTTTAAATTTGAAGCGAATTATATAAGAGCAATTCATAAATAATACAATATTTATTAGATATTTTAGGACAAAAATTTGGATGTAGTTGTGCTTATGATATTACACTTGTTTATTCCTAGTTAAATTGAAGTATGTTTTAAAATCTAACAGTTATATAGTATATCATGTAAGATGTTTTAGGGGTAGGAAGTCCATTTTTGTATGTCTTAACGTCAAAGTATACAAGATTATTTTTGTAATTTTGCCAGAATCAGTAATTATTCAGGAGTATCAAACAGTCAACACAGACAACATTGATACACAACATATGTCTACAGTTGGCGAAACATCGACTATTTATATGAAATGAAGAAGACAAGAAGACTATTTATTACAAAAAAAATAGTTATAAAACTCTTATGATGGTTATAAAGCAAATAGAAATTCAAGTAATGTTTAAACATTTAAATTTAACTACAAAAAAAAATCTAATTTTTTAATTGAAATAAGAGTGCCATTCTATAATTTCTTATATTTTTTGAGACACATATAGTTTAAATAATACATAGTTTAAACTTTTGACGTGACTTTTGACATTATACTTTACCTCTTAAATGGGTTTAATACGTACTTACATACAGAGGAAAAGACGTACATCGCATTTTCAATTTTGCAATGCCACTCACCAGCTTACATCATAGAAGTGACATATAGGAGTGAAAGGTGTTGTTCAAAGTACGAGTGCTTGTATATAGTTGCTAATTTTGACCCACCTGACTCTGTGGTGCTTTAAAGTGTGGTATTTTATGAAATCTCGAGTGGTTTCGCTAACCGTTATTGCTGGTTCCGGCATTAGAAAAGAGTCCTCAGAATCTTGGTATCTGCCTCTTCGATTTCTACGATTTCCTACGTGCAGCCAACATAAAGTGACATGATTTATTAGCCCTAATATATTGAGCAACTCTTTGTATTGAAGAAACAGCCCGAGTTAGTCCTGCAATTATTTAGGGCAATCAGTTTTGTTAATTTACCTCAACACGCCCTTGGTTTCTAATATTGCACCTGGCTATATTACCTGAATTACTATATGACAAGTAGATAGATATTTTAGCATATGTCTTCTAGTACCTACATAATTAGGATTATATGCAACCGATATTATATTTATTATTTTTCATTAGTGTAATATATATAACACTCTATATATCGTATGGAATACAAACTTTCATTAACCTGTTAAAAGGTATTACGAGAATATTAAAAAATATGTACCCCTTAATTTTATCGTCCAAACTATCAAACGAAGTTACATGAAAATCCTTGCAGGTATTGAATCTCAGCGCCAGCGTATTAATGGAGCATCCAGCACCAGTGTATGTAGAAGGCGAGGAAGAAGAAAAAGAAACAGTGAGGCCATGGCAACATACTGTGACAGGAAAGCCGCCTGCCCACCCCTTGGGATCTGAGAAGACCCCCAGACTAGAGCAAGGACGAAAAACTTCTGAAAGTTTCTGAACCACTATTAGTGGACAAAATGGAGTGAAGTGGGATGGATTTAATTTTACTAGCTTACATATATCGGAGGTGGGTGAATGTTTTTCAGCAATTTTACTGAAAAGATGCTTATAATAAGTATATGTACTACTACAATATATTTATATTATTTATTATTATTTCAATCAATCATTAAATACCTTGTCATTTATCAGTATATACTAACAAATATTTTATATTTTCATCCTTCGATGGTTTGCAAAATATATCAGGATGTAGAAGAATATATCTTCATAACTTAAAACAACTTTTATTATTATTTAGTATTATTGACTAATATCTAATAATTGTGTAGATCGCAATATTCATAATTTTCTTCTATTCATAAAATTTATATTAATAAGAATTGTTTCCCATAATATAAAGGAGTAATACAAAGTAAAGAGAAAAAAAATCTGACTAATATAAAAAATATATATAATTTCGTGTTTTTTTTTTAATATAGATTATTCTAATTTAGATAACAACACTATTAGTTTAAGAACATGTTCTTGTTTACTCACCTTTAAGATTTATACCGTTCTTTCATTTTCTTACTAGACAGCAAGTCAATCGGTCGATTTCGTATAATGTGTAGGGAGTGGACGTGGACGGTACGCCTTGCTTCAGGTTGTCCAGTGTCGATAATTAGCGGCGCTACGACAGTTACGTTCTATACGTGAGGGAGTGTACATCGTATTTGTAACGGGGAAAAACTTTTACGTGGGAAGTGATGTTGATGGGTTTACTGTTAAAAGATGATCAAGGTATTTAAAGAAAAAAATATCTTGGCCATATTTAACAGCAAACTATGATCTTTTTTACATTATTTTTATAATTGCATTAAAAAAAAGTGCCTTCTAATAAAACGTTAGAAGGCACTTAGTTAAAAAAATAAATAGCTTCTCTTAAAATAATTAAAAATAAAATACAAACTCTTAAAACTTAAAAAATATATTAATAAGAAAATTTTCGAAGATGCCTCCGTCTTGCGTCAAATAATAACCCAACCTGTCCTAAAATTCTGAACGAATGTTGGTCAGCATAAGAGGGCTAATAGTTTGAAATAAATTTTCAATATTAGCCCTCAGTTTATTTAAATTATTAGCTCTTTCATGAGGATGCCCGTATAACTTTGATTTAATATACCCCCATAAGAAAAAATCATTGGGTCTTGGTGGCCATTGAATTACGCCTCTCGTAGATATAATTCTTTGGGGGAATATCGTATTCAAATAGTCAATGACTATTCTTGAGTTATGGGCCGGACACCCATCGTGCTGGAACCAAACGTTGTCAAAATTGGGGTTAATGTTTGCCAATGCAGGAACAATTTGGTTTTGAAGAAGATTAAAATAAGTCTCCCCATTTAAATTTCCATCAATAAAGAATGGTTCAATAATATCATTCCCATAAATACCGGCCCAAACATTCAATTTTTCGGGATATTGTGTCCTTGTATTTAACAGGCGATACTGATTTTCAATAGACCAATACCGTAGAATTGATGGATTGTGCCTACCATGTAACGGAAACGTGGATTCATCCGTGAACACGATGTTATAAATAAAATTGTCATCGGCATTTGCACGTTCCATTACCGTGTTACAAAATTCCATTCTACGGTACTGGTCTTAATCGAAAATTTCTTGATGGGCTTTGTATTTATATGAATGATATTTATTTTTCTTTAAAATTTTGTGAATTTTACCCACACTAAAACCAGTCTCCTCGGAAATTTTTGGGATAGAAATATTTGAATCTCTTTCTACCATTGCACACACCATTAATTCCTGGATTTCAGCATCCTTGTTAATTCTAGGTGTCTTGTGGCATTTACAACCTAAAATGCATCCCGTTGACTTAAACTTTTCGACTACTGTCGATATTGTGTTCAAGGCAGGGATCGGACGATTTACATATTTGACTGAGAAAAGGTCCCTTATTGCACGTAATGAATGTCCTTGAAGAGACCATGATATCAAATCATTTTTTTCCTCAAGTGAGTACGTCATAATTACTAAGTTTAGAATTAAAAGAATCTATTTAAAATTACACGTATTACTGCGAAGTTCACTCGTCTAAATGCCAAACACGTATACGACGGTAAATGTGAAATCTAAGTCGTCGATCATCACGGCGTACGGCCGGACTCCCCACCTGAGCGGTGGCTAATTTTCCGAGAAGGACCGAACGGTGGAACCTATGTACAGTTTTAAAATGAAAGCACGGTATATCATAAAACTGGTTCTAGTTGTATATATTTATGAATATTAGCCCATCACGGCCTACTTCAAATATTAAAAAAATTATGGAAAAGTTTCCGTGGTGTAGTGGTTATCACATCCGCCTAACACGCGGAAGGTCCCCGGTTCGATCCCGGGCGGAAACATTTATTTTTACCTTAAATATTTAAATTTAGTTAAAAAATTATATGAATAAGATTTTATAAGGAGATACAAAGATGAATGTCGAATTAGGGAGGTTGTGTATGCTGACACATCGCGTGCTAATTATTTTCATCACACAAAGGTTTCGGGAATGTGTGTTCTCTCCCATAAGGAACCGCAGTTTTGGTTAAATAAGCTTGGCCAGTGGCGGCTGGTCAGGGGTGGCAGGGTGGGCAGTGTCCACCCAGCTGTTTCCTAGAAGAAGAGGAACACAGTTCCAAAGTTCGTTATTTATCGTTTATAAAAATTACTGAAGATATAATTATGTAATATATAATTAATTAAATACATTATATATTATATAACAACAATAATACAATGGAAATTTCTGATTATATATACCTACTAATACTAACAGCGCAACCGTCGTGGAAAATTGCAGTGCAATTAAGTGCAGCAATTCACTCTTCTAACCGTGGATCCGTGAACTAATAGCCCACCGGGCCGGGTGGGCAGCCACGCCTATTTGCCTTTCTGGCTTTGTACATACGAGACAGCGCAAGCGCCTCGCACAAATAAAAAATTATATTTATTGCTTTAATAAATAAATACAAGTAAATAAGTGTCTACCAGGATTAGTTTTAAAATTAATATTGATATTATTGACATAGATATACTTTCAACATGCCTTGAAAGTTTAAATTATTTCACAATAATATAGAAACATGGGAATCTGGAATATAAAATTAAATAAACAATAAACATATGAATAGAATTAATTAATTAAAAAATTACGAATGATTTGAAGACATAAAAACAAAACTATATGTGTGTAAACTACATGAAACAATTAGAAACACGGCCACAGCTTACTCGAGTCTCGAGTCAGCTGTGACACGGGTGGGCTGGACCACCCTGCTGAAGAAACCTTCGGCAAAGCGGGGAAGGAATCGAGAATCTCCGATTTGCGAGTTCAGTTTTCAGAGACGTAGAACGTTGTTTATCTCAGTGAGGTCTGTACTCTGTAGGTTAGGGTTTTCAAAATTTTAATGGTTCTTTAACAATAATTACAATAAATTAGTGCGGCAGTCTGTCTGTGGAAGTTGGTACTTTACAATTGTGTTTGTTTAGTATTGTATTTATTTAGTATTTATACCATGGCGAACGTGAGAGAAATAGTAAATACTAATACTGATATTTTTAACGTTTTGTTTGGACGTGAATTTTTGTGTAGCATTTATAAGAGTCTGTACTAGTTTTATTTATCCAATATTAGTGCTATGCATTTTCGACTTGAAAGCTAAAAGAATTTTAAATCTTAACATATAGGTACTTACTTGTACAGTGACTAACATAGAGTGATGAGTCAAAGTTTTTTTTTACTATATGTTACTTCATTATTTTGCACTATATAACCTACTAATAGTTAGTTGTTGCCCACCCATCACAAATCACCACGAGCCGCTACTGAGCTTGGCTGTGAGGTAGTAAGACAGTTTAAAGCAACTCGAGTGGAGACAGTCAGAAATTGATCCGAGAAGAGGCAAATGGAAGTTAGTCCGGGAAGAGAAAGCTAGGGAGATTAGAAAACTAGAAGAATTGAAAACTGAAGTACAGATGACAAGAAGATAAGAAGACAAGAAGGTCTGAAAACCAAAAGATACGCAAACTAACAGTTATCGTCCACTGTCCACATTACTTATTGTGGTATAATGAAACTGATTTCGTTTTCCTTCGGTTTGGATTTCACCGAAAATAGGGGTTGCAAATCTGAAGTAGAAATCTGCGATGTCGTAACTATTTGCTCCTTACTAGGTGAAGGTCATTTCGTCAGAATCACTCGTATTTCAGTTAATATTCAAATTATCGTGAATCCTCATTATCGGTTAAATGGGGATTTATTTAATTAATGACTTTATATCCTCCCCATTTCACTGTGGTACTCAATTATAATTCAATACTTTTTAGGTAACTTGTGTCATAATAATAATTCATTGCTTTAGTTTCAGTGCAGGCAAGCTACTGCATATGTTTCTTTTTCATTCATTTATAATTATATTTCTTTTACAGAGAACTTTCCCTGTGTTCATCTATTTTAAGCAAATGTAAATTAACATGTACCATAACATTCTTGATAGGTTAACAACCCTCTGTTCATAGTTTATTGCATCTTGTAGATCAAATGTGAGCGTTTCTATACGGGGGCATTGATATAGCTAGGATCGATCTCAACTCACTAGTTATAATAGTCATAGTTATATTAGCAGTGACTTCAGATGAACTTAGCTGATTTCATACCATCGGCGACGTTTACCTGTTGTTTAAAATGGTAATGATATTTAGTGCTTACAGTTTAGTGCTTAGGAGCGTATTCTGTTTACCATCATAGAAAGCTTCTGTAGTAAACTAACCGAATGTTCGTGGTTGGGCTTAAGTTCTTAATATCACCCCAGTGGAGAAACTCACGAGTGTGTGACCCTCCTGGCATATTGAAGAATTTTGCATATGTCAGCCATTATTTAAGAAAACGGATGTTTCCATTAGAAATACATAACAGAGTTCTATTATTTGCCAAGAACATTATTTCCACATTTCCAAGTTTGTGTAATAAATTGAAATTAAAGTGGACCCTGAGCTTCTTGTCCATTACCTCCTTCAGGTATATATAACCAATAAAGTAAAGCCAATAAAATATAACCAAATATAGTAAATAAGATGTAAATTCAAAGATGATAATTGAAATCCTAAATTAAATTAACCAGAGCATATTATAAATGAAAAAATTAAAACAAGTAACACCAAACTTTATATAAAGAATCTGGGGAATAATATATTAAAAACACAATATAGTAAGGTTACTACCGCTAGATAAAATCTCACGAACATGCGAAATCTTGGGACTTCTATGTCCACTCTCTTGGAAAGGACAGACAGGGTATACTGGTGCCATCTTCTGCGTTTGATATCAATGCAACTTCTGATGATGGGACACTCTTGCCAGAGAATGTTTTGAGTTTGGGTTTGATATGAAAATAATAAGGGAGGGTGGCTACTGTAACCACCCTCCCTTGTATTTTTTATATCTAAAATTTTTAGCAAGATACTTCAATAGATTAATTTCCCTGAATATAATCGAACTTGAAAGAACATCTATGTATTCAAGAGTTGACAATGTTGAATCTAATCAGTTTCTGTTATCATATTTCTAATTAATTGTCATACTAAACTAGTATGACAACTAATTAGTTTTACTTGAAAATAAACTCTCTAAGCTCTCATTATTGCCAGTGTATTCATAAAAATGATAAGTTAATTTTTATTCATAAGTCTCCCCTTCGTATCTCCCATCTCTTTGTCTCCAAATGATCAAATGGTTGCAAATAGTTTTCACTATGTTGTATTAGAACTCTATATCGAACATATTCACAAAACGTCATGGAATAATAAACTTTTAATGAACGGATCAGCTGAATGACCCTGTATATTATATAGTTAAGTCGCTTCTACTGCATTTACATTAATTATTCTGTATAAATAAAATACATATTTTTTTAGATTAAACATTAATTTGGTCGATAATTTGTTGTAAATATTTAAAATAATATTTGTTATAAATTTTTCGAAAATATTTCAAGTAGTATAGTATAGGAAAACTATGGGACACATATAAGGACTTTTAGTTTTTCAAGCGTTTCCGTGGTGTAGTGGTTATCACATCCGCCTAACACGCGGAAGGTCCCCGGTTCGATCCCGGGCGGAAACACTTTTTATTTTAAATGTATCACATGATATTATCAGATTATCACATATCAACTTGTTTATGCTTTTCTATAAATGTAAATAATAATATTAAAAAAGCACTATTAACACTCCATCATATGCTAAGCGGTCCGCAGAGCAGCATTACTTTGCATACTACTACTGCGATTAAGAAGGCATGTAACGAAGGGTTAACAAATGTAATGATTAGTTTTGTTGTAAATTAATCATTTCGATTGGATTTATATCAGTGATTAGTATGAGTACCTACCATTTTTAACTAAATGTAGAAAAACACTGATATATGCTAAATATAGTATGTAATATTAAATGTACTAAACTTTTATGACATTAACATATTATAGTACTATTTAATAATACATCAATAATTAATACCAATTATGTGAATACTAAGGAACATACACAATAGAAAACAATGATACGAGGAGACACCCAAAAGAACTATTATTTAATTTAAAATAACATCTTGAAAACATTAATGTTCTTCAAAATATTATCCATTAGATTATATGCACTTATCCCAATGGTTCCACTATTCGAAATAATTTTTATGTTCTTCTGAACTAATGCTGTTAAGCGACTCCAGCGACTTTTTCTTAATCTCTTCGCGATGTTTTCACAACGATTTACCTTTGGGTTTTTCTTCATTTTTGATAAGAAAAAATTGTAAGAAGCTAAGTTGAGTGAATAAGGAGGGCGCAAAACAATTTTCATGCCATTTTTTAACAAAAACTTGTTGATTGTCAACACTGTGTGGGCAGGCGCGTAGTCGTGATGAAGAAACCAATCCCCTGATCTCCACGATCCAAGTATTTTGTTCTCACTGCCTCACGCAATCGCTTTAGCACTTCCACATAGTAATTTTGGTTCACTGTAGTGACCTGAGAAAATTCAACATGAACGACTTCTTTGATGTCTAAAAACAAATCATCATGGACTTCACATTTGATATTACTTGCCGAGCTTTTTTTGGTCTAGGCGATGAATATGTCTTCCACTGGCCGGAATGCTATTTTGTCCAGAGTCATAGCCATAACATCAAAATCCATCTCCTGTGATGACTTTTGTCATCACAGACACATGGCACAGACTGTGATCAATCTGTGCCCGTTCTTTCAATTCCTGGCACACTCTCAGAAGGTTCTCTCTCTGGAAATCAGAAAGCAGTCGTGGAACAACGTGCTGCGACGCATCTCACTTTTTGAATATTTTTTCATCTGTTCTAATTCATTAATACAATTATTAAATAACGAATTTAATAGTCGATTACATTCTTCATTATGTTGATACTACATTAACACTGTTTAGATTATAACTTTTATTTTCAGTAAGAGCTGAATTCATTCGTTATAAGAATTATTAGTAAAAATCCAAAGGTATCTGGATTTTAATGAGGCGTATTTATTAATTATTAATCCGAAAGGACATTCATATTAGAATAAGACCATAATACATATGTAACGAGTAAGCAAATTGCAATAATATTTCGCCGTTCCCTCGCTCATATCGAAGGCATCTCCGGAGCATACATCTAGAGACTTCGGATCAAGAAGTAAAAGATACCACGTTGTTCGCTAGGGTCGATTTGCTATATATATATATTTTTTTCTCGAGGGGAAAATCTTCGAAAGACACCTGGCCTCTGGTGTTCTGTTATTGTTTGGCCCGGTAGTGTCGGATTCGTATACGCCTACCCACTAAAAACTCCCCGTTATCCTATCAGTGTGACGCCGAAGAGGAACCGCTCTCGCTTTACTTCTCCTCGGCATATCAATCAGGATACTTACTCATACCCCACTTCCCTTTCCTCCTTCTCTTTCTCCTTCATGATGGACGTTTCCATCTGCTCCACCACTGTCCATCTTTCTCTGCTCTCGAGCATGATTGGGATCATGTTGTCTGCAATGATAGCATGTCCTATCTTTTGCTCTGCAGCTCTCCTTTCTCTTGTCCACCTTTTGCAGCTGAACACTGTGTGACCGGAATCATCGACCTCTCCACAAGACCAGCACTCTCTGCTCTCGCGTTTGCCTATATCCAATAGGTAGTCCGCGAAACAGTCGTGCCCAGTAAAGACCTAGGTTAAGTAATACCCGATATCGCCATGTGCCCTTTCGCACCATGGCCTTATGTCCGGGATTAGCACCTTCGTCCATCTCCCTCGGGACTCCGCCTCCCATCTCTCCTGCCAGTGTTCCCATAGGCTCTCCCTTGCTGCACCTCTGTCAGCGCCTCCGTACACCTCTCATCTCTCCCTTGCTAGAAGATCGATGGGTGGTATACAGGCTATCACCAGCGTTGCCGCTGCCGATACAGTTCTGTATGCACTACAAACTCTTAGCGTTGCTCTTCTCTGGACTTTGGTGAGCTCTTTCCTCCACTTGTCTCTTCTCAATATATCCACCCACACCGGGACGGCATACAGTAAGATCGACTGCACCACCCCGCTGAGGACTCTCGTCTTTGACGCCCTGGGGCCCTTAATGTTTGGCATCAAACGACCAAGGGCCGAGACAGTTTTGGCCGCCTTTTTCAGCGTCTGTTTGATATGTTCCCTAAACGACAGAGAACTACCAATCCAGACTCCCAGGTACTTAATACTCTGCTTCGGCACGATTTCGGTATTCCCTACTCGAAACGTGATGCACGGAAGCTTTCTCCTCCTTGTCAGGAGGATTGTCTCCATTTTTTCCAACGCCAGAGTCAGTTAGTTCCCTCTCTTCAACCCATCTCTTGATCCTCTCAACAGTGAGGTTGGCATTTTCCCTCACGTCGATGTCACTTCTTCCAGTAACGACCACCGCGACATCATCAGCGTAGCCCAAGATCCTCACTCCTTCGGGCACTTGAGTCTAAATACCCCATCGAACATAATGTTCCATAGGGTAGGACCCATAACCGACCCCTGTGGCACTCCATACGAGATTCTCCTCCTCTCGCTACCGTCCCCGGCCATCAATATCAGGCCTCTGCAGGACAGGTAGCTGGCGATCATGTTTACAACATACGGTGATATTTCTAGCTCCCGCAGCCTCCCCATGATCTTTCCCCATGAGGCCGAATTGAATGCGTTTTTCACGTCCAAAGTGATCAACGCGCACAAGTTCTTGGACTCCCACGCCCCCTGTGCAATGGTTTTTACCATGACAGCATCCACCGTAGATCTCCCCGCCCTGAATCCGTACCGGTTCTCCGACAGGCCTCCTTTTCTCTCCAGCTCATCAACAGGAGTCTTCCTAGGATGAGATGTTCCAGGAGTTTCTTGAGCACATCAATCAGACATATCGGCCTGAAAGATGTGGGGTCCTCCACTGGATTGTTCGCCTTAAGAATTAGAACTAGCCTGGCCATCTTCCATCCCTCGGGAAAGTCGCCGCTCCTCATGACGTCATTCATGATTCGCAGAACCTCCGCAGGATATTCCTCAACCACGGTCTTCAGGATCTCAGGGGGGATACCGTCCGGACCAGGCGTCTTGCCATTTCTAATCTTGGCACAAGCCCTTAGCAGTTCCTCCTCCGTAAGCGGATCGAGATCTGCTCCTGGTTGGCGTTCCCATTCTTCCACCGGTTTCACGGGGAAGAGCGCGTCCACCGCTTCTTTCATCTTTTCTAGAGGAATCTCCTGCTGGTGGCTATTTGTCCTCTTCACCACCAGTTTGTACCCTTTACCCCAGACATCTCTATCTATGTCGGCGCACAACTCGTCCCACTTTCTCCTCTTCTCTGCCTTGATAACGCCCCTCAGCTTTTTCTTTTCAGCTTTATACGCTACCTCCGCCTCTCCCTGCTCATTAGGGTTCCAGGTTCGTCTGGCCCTGTCCCTGATACATTGCCTTCGTTCGGCAACGCACTTCTTCCTTTGGGCAGAGATCTCCTCTGTCCACCAATATATCCTCAGGGACTGCCTGCTTCTCCCTTTTATGAACATGGATGCGTCACACGCCCTCGTGACGCTTTCAACCAAAGATTTGGGATCCCTGATTCTCCCATTTTCTCTTTGGTCCTCCATGACCCCAGGGAAACTAACCCTGTCCCAGCTGTTCAGCTTCCAGCCTCTGTTCCTGGCCACGCTAAGCGTCTGACTCGCACGTTCCCCAACCTCAAAAAGGATATATTTGTGGTTGCTGAGTGTTTCCTTTTCAGATGCACTCCATCGCATAACTTTAGCTGCTACACCTGTCGTAGCGAACGTTACGTCCGGGTTCGACGTCCATCTCCCCTTTTCAAACGTTGGCTGTGTCCCTCGATTTAACACGACCAGATTCAGCCTTGCTACCCACTCCAGTACCAGGTCCCCCCTGACATTTGGAGCTCTCCCCCCCATTCGGGAGCCCTGGCGTTGAAGTCGCCCACGATGATGCAGTCATCATACGCCCCTGTCACCAATTCCTCCAAACTATCCAGCGAGGCCCGAAGTACCTCTAGCCTTCCGCTTGGAGAAAAATAGCAGCTACACAGGATGATCCCTCCTACCTTAACCCACACGTATCCAGGACCATGGCCTGAACCAGCGACGACGAACCCTGTGTTCGCCACCCTAATGACAGCATCCACCTCCCTCGTGACGTGCCACCCCTTCCCTCGGCGATTTGCTATATGGATTTTGTCAATATTCAGAAATTCGAACGAAAAGCATTTCGTACATCGACCTAAAAATTTCGTGACACACACACGAAAACAGCTGTATAGTAAATAAAGCTTTGGAAAGCTCAATAATACGAGTACAAGTACTATTTCAAATACAATAGTAGGAATTTCGTTATGTGGATCATGAATATATAAATATTTTCTAGCCTTGCACTAACATATAATATACACCAATATTTCATTAGTACAAGAAAGAAATTAACTTTGTACATTAAACAGAAAAATATAATAAAAGTATCTCCTATTACAAAGGCGTTCATTTCACTTCATTGTATAATATGGACAGTAAAAGGTGTAACACTAAAATACAGCTTATACCGTAGCATGGTGAAGTTTGTACCAGACCTCGTGTTGACTTTACTAATTTACTGTATAAAAATTCATACCAGCAAATGGTAAAATTCTATCACGATATTCATTTCACACCAAACTATCGTGTCTCTATATGTATCACGTTTGGTATGAAATTGGTTTAAAATTTTAGACCAAATTTCATATACCTAGTATAAAAAATGTGTGTAATATCTGATTGACATTTTAGTTAAACTGTTTGTTGTTGACTTTTTTCTTAAAGTAATCTAATTTAACTTTTTACAGTTGTGTAGATGAGTTTCGTCATTAACTTTTACAATCTTTTTTATTTGATATAAATAGTCAATAGATATTATTCAACACGTACTCTCTTCAATCTCATAACTGTAAGAAAATACTCCATTATTAATAATAGACTTACCGAGATTAATGGGATCCACAGCAGACATTGTTCATGTGTTCTTTGATGGAGCATAAAATCACAATTCACAGAAAAGGCAAACACAAAAGCACTTTGTGAATGAAGATGTAAATCTACACCAACGAGCGGATCGCCTTACTTCTTGTTACCGTGAATAAAGTAGCGCTACCCTGAAGAGGGTAGTACGACCCGCCTTGCTCTTACAATTAGACAGGATGCGAATAATTTGACATGACTACGTGAGACCTTAAGACTTTATTACGAATCAAAAGATAACAAGTCAGGTGAGTAGTAGGTGGGCACAAACATACTAACTAATAACGTTATAATTATTCTAAGTAGATTATAATTTACCAACAATTATACAAACTACATTAACTGACCACCACTTAGTTTCGATACAAGTTGTATTACTTCAAACCATACAAATGAAAAATAATTATGAAAAAGTAATAAAACAAATTGATAAAAAAACTTAAGACCTACTAGTTGTTGAAACCTGGATCGATGGTTATAGTGCTTGGGAAGTGAAACTGTAACAAATAATATTGTAGAAATTTTACAAAGTAATGTAAGTTATAGCACTAATTGGGGTTGATTTACTGAAAACTGATGATGGCAATATTATAAAACATACTCAACAAATAGGGAATCGTTTTAACTGTAACTATATACAAAGTTGGAAAAAATGGCAGAAATATTAAAAGGTATAACATTTGTACGCCAAAACCGGAATCAATTCTATTTTCCTGAATCTGACCACATACTGTAAGTGGTTTACACGAAGCTGAACATGGGGTTCTACAGGGCACGGTATTAGACCCGATACTGTTTATAATATACTTAAATAGATTATTTTCAAGTCAGAGCAGTGGTACAATTATTAGTTATGCTAATGATGCAGTAATATATTATACAGCTAATAATTAACTGATAATTGTTGCAACTATTGAATATATTTAAAAATAAAGAATAAATCGTACCAGTTCGTAGAAGTTGGGTTAATTTCATATGATGTGGTGTCATGAATGATTTTGATTCCGAAATTTTACTGACAAAAATACGGAAAATAGAGAACAATGCGTAGGAAAATAGTAATTGAAGATATATAAATTTTGGATATTTACGAATAAAACTAAGAGAAACTTGATACAATAATTGCAGCATTAAAGAACATTAAGGAATCGGAATAATTTTGTTTTTATACACTCTTTTATATAATAGCTACGCACTTTACATTCTTATAGAATAGACATAATATGTTGCATACAAGAGCAAATTGATTAGTTGATCGTTGTTATTTTGGTTCTTAAAATTTTTGTTTAAACTTAAAAGTAACTTAAAAAAGTAATAATATCTGATTTAATTAAAATCTAAAAGCCATTTTCAATACAAATTATATATTTTTTATTATACAAGAATAAAAACAATATTTAATTTAAATAAGGTAACAATTAAGACAATTTAAAATAAAATGATACTGCATTAACTAATGTATTTATTTCAATTATTAAATATAATGTATTCTTTCTTTACTGATTGTAGGATATAATATCTAAATATAAAATAAAGAAGAATATATAAAACTTATCCACAGGATCAGTGCTATATTTTAATTTTTTTATATTATTTATAAAACACTCACTATTATACATAATTTAAAAAAGAAGAAAAATACTTATTTGTCAGTATCAATAATCAAATCATCATCATCATCATTAGGTCATCAGTCCTAAGACTGGTTGGACGCTAACCTCCAGCTTCTCCTATCTTGTGCTAACCTACGCATTTCGCTACTTGTGCTACAACCTACATCCCTTACTATTTGCGAGCAGTAGTCTAATCTAGGCCTACCTCTGCCTTTCTTCACTCCTATTTCTGCCTCCAAAATATCGCGGACTATTCCCCCATGTCTCAGCAAGTGGCCTACCATTCTATCTCTTCTCTTCTTTAAGTTTTTCCACATACTCCTTTTCTCGCCGACTTTCTCCAATACTTCCTCGTTTCTAACCCTATCAGTCCATGGTATTTTCATCATTCTTCGGTAACACCACATCTCAAAAGCTTCTAATTTCTTCCTACTTGCTTCCCCTACCGTCCAGGTTTCGCAGCCGTAAAGTGCCGTGCTCCATACATATGTTTTCAAAAATCTCTTCCTTGTTTCTAAGTTTATTACCCCCGAGCATAAAAGTGCCTTCTTTTTGTTAAAAGCTACTCGACCCTGCGCTATTCTTTGTTTTATGTCTTTATCGCTTCTTCCATCCCAATTTATTTTACTTCCTAAATAAGTGAAGTCTTTAACTTCCTCCAATCTTTCATTATTAATTTGTACTTTCGTTTTTGCTCTGCTCTCGCGCCCTCTGCACACTAACACTTTAGTTTTGTTTTCATTCACCCTCATTCCGTATTCCTCTGTCTACACTGCCTCCATTTCGTTCAATGCTGATTCTAGTTCCTCCTTACTAGATGCTAATACTGCTATATCATCCGCGAATCTCAGCATTTTTAGTTTCTGTCCCTGTACTTTAATCCCGAAATCTACTCTATCTTTTACCACATTAATCGCCTCTTCGATGTACAGATTAAAAATTAGTGGTGATAGCGTACATCCTTGTCTTACTCCTTTCCTAATACCTACTTCCCTTTCTTCCCCTTCTACTTCTATAACAGCAGTTTGCTCTATGTATAGATTGTGTACTACTCTCCTATCTCTATACTTCATTCCCGCGCTCTTTAGTATCTCGAACATTTTTTCCCATCTTACGTTATCAAAAGCTTTTTCTAAATCTACAAATCCTATATAAGCGTTCTTTCCTTTTTCTATTGTTTTCTCTAACATTACTCTTAGCGCCAGAATAGCTTCGCGAGTTCCCCTATTTCGCCTAAACCCGAATTGGTCTTCTCCTAGTATTTCCTCCGCTCTATTTTCCATCCTCTTCTGCACTATTCTAGTTAAGAGTTTTGACGCATGGGAAGTTAGGCTAATCGTTCTAAAGTTCTCGCATTTGTCGGCTCCTCTCTTTTTCGGTATAGTAAGGATAATGTTCCTCTTATAATCCTCCGGCATCTCGCCCGTTTCGTATATGTATTTTACCAGTTCAAACATCCTATTTACTACTTTCTGTCCCGCATATTTCAAAATTTCCGCCTGTATTTTATCTACACCCGGCGCTCTATTATTCTTTAGCCCCCTTAGTGCTATTTCAAATTCCTCTCTCAATATAGGTTTTCCTACATCTTCCCTATCGATGCTAGATTCTTCCTCTAATATTTCTCCTAATTCCTGACCCTCGTATAAATTTCCTAAGTACTGCTTCCATCTATCCGCTTTCTCCTCTCTTCCTATCAGTATGTCCCCCGATTGACTCCTAACATTTCTACTTATTGTTCCTACATCCCTGAAGTTCCTCTTAATTATTTTGTAAGCCTCATCGGTCTTACCTACTTGCAACTTATCTTCTACTTCTTTGCATTTCTCCTCTATCCATTGTTCTTTCGCTTTTCTACATTTTCTAATGATTTCCCACTTTATTGCCTTATACGTTTTCAGTCCTTCTTCGTCTCGTCTGTTTTTGTAGCCTCGTCTCTTTTGCATTAAGTTTAAGATTTCGTCCATTATCCAGGGCTTCCTAGCTTCCCTTTTATCGTGTCCTAAAACGTCCGTAGCCGCGGAAGCTAGACTATTCTTGATACCCTCCCACTCAGTTTCTGCGTTCTTGATTTCGTCCTTACTCGTCTTATTTATTAATTGATCTGTTTTCTCCTGGAACTTATCTTTCATATTCTGATCCCTCAATATGTCTACATTTATACGTTTCTTATCCTTCCGGGTTTTCAGATTTTTGAACTTTAATCTAGCTTTCATGACTACCAAGTTGTGATCGCTGTCTACATCTGCTCCTGGATAACTCTTACAGTCTTTTACTTGATTTCTAAATCTCTTCCTAACCAGAATGTAGTCTATCTGATACCTGTCTATCCCTCCTGGCATTTTCCATGTGTACCGCCTCCTAACGTGATTCTTGAACAATGTGTTCGCGACTACCATCTTGTGCTTCTCACAGAATTCTATCAGTCTGCTACCTCTCTCGTTTCTGTTTCCTAATCCATAAGGCCCTACAAATTCTCCTTCTTTCCCCTCACCTACGACTGCGTTAAAATCTCCTACTATTATTAAATTTTCATGACCCTTCACAAATCCTATTACCTGCTCTATGTACCGCGTTTCCATTTACCGATCCTGTGTGTATTACCCTATAGTCACCGCTCCAAAAATCTCCTACTTCCGGCCAGCGCATCTCACTTATACCTACTATATCTAATCCTAACCTATCCATTTCTATCTTCAGATTTTCTAGCTTCCCTGCCTGTCTCATGCTTCTGACATTCCACGTTCCGACTCGTGAAATGCTACACTTCTTATTATGATTGCACTCGATCACGTCTCCCGGAACAGTCCTCACCCGGAGATCCGAACGGAGGACTATTTTACCTCCGGAGTTTTTTGTCCCAGGAGACGCCATCATTAATTTAGGATAAGCTTTCTGCTAGCTGTTCTGAGGATTATAATGTGGTGGTTTCCTCTTGCCTTCCACATCGCAGTCGTGTGTGTCATAGCACCATACCAACCCCCACGGTTTCTGCCACTATGACTACTGAAAGAGCTGCTGCCCTCCTTCAGGGACTTGTCTTAGTCTGGTTTTTCAATAAGGACCCCCCCACTATGGTTAATCCTATGGTACGGCTCCTTAAATCATTAAAACGCGCAAGCCGACCCACCACCACGTTCCAGTTTGCACTAGAACTTCGTCAAGGTTCAAGTCCTATCGGATCGGAATAATCAAATATCACAAATAAAAAATATAAAATATATATGTTACATATAAAAAGAAAAAACCAAAATTGCTGCAACAATAAGCATCAGTGTTATAAATTAAATGGTCGTAAAAGGCCTAACGTTGAACTGAAGATTCCTCAAATCTAGGGAATTATTTTATAAAAGTTGTTCTTACGATCTAAGGGATTACGTTGCTTCAGTGGTGTGTTTTTGGATGTTGTCCAAGAGGCTATCAGTGCGAGGATTGGAATATACTTCAAGTCACGATCACACTATCCGTACATGGCTTCTTCTAGTACAAGCGTAATGTCAACGTTATATGCTGTGATTTTACTTAAGTAGTAATTTTTTAACAATATCTGCATATTGTCCAGAGCTTCTTGATATGTTGCATAACTTTTCTCTTTATACTCTTCTTGATAATGCAGTCTGGCAGTAAATATTCTTATTGTAGTGTAGGCAGATCAATTTGATAAAGGTCAAATCCCAGTACACTACCTTGAGGTACACCGGGCTGTATAGGTTATTTTTCCATTATATTTATCGGTCTGTTTATTTAAATGTCTGTTTGTTAAATAGCACTAGGTGTATTAGGTATGCATGACCGTAAGTATTTTTTTCCTACTTTGTATTTTGAAAAATTCCTATTGTCTGATGCAATGGTCACTGGTAAGGCTAGCAATATTTTAAATGAGATCTATAGATTTTGATACACTAGATTTAATTTAGTATTAGTACGGTACTTTAAAGTTTTCGAAAGACAATTTTGGCAATTTTCTGAAATTATATGTAGAAAAGACCTTAATTCCTCGAATAACCCTATTCCCGCTATGTCCAAATTATTTCCCAACTTCAGTTCGATATCTATTGCTCGGGTTTAGCTGACTTTGTTCTAGAGTTAGATAATTAATTGAAGCTGCAACCCACAAGTTTTGCATTGATATGATTTGCTGATGTTTTGTGTGGCCTTTAGCCGTGGTACCGTGGTACCGTGGTTTGATCTTATTTAACGGCGGTGCTGCTTTCCTAAAAATAGCGAGGCCATCCATTTACATGCGTGATATTTAGGATACCCTCTAGTGTAAGACTTAAGGCCAATAAGACTCTTTTACTATTCTCTATTTATTAGATCATGTCTTTAGATGTAAAGCTTTAGATGATGTAGAAAAAATTGTCAGTTTTGAAGACTAAATTACCAAATCATAAATATTATTATGATTATCCAAACTCACTCATTTTCCCAATTTATGAGACTTATACAAATCAATATATGTTTTGTCAAAAGATTGCTCCATCAACTTCTTATTTCAAAGATTCCATAAAAGTATTTGTTAACGTTTATAAAATATAAGAATCCATGTCTTTATTCTGAAAAAGAGAATTTTTAATATCACAAGGAAGAAATATTAAGAGTAAATCGTTTTGATATTATGGCTATCGTATAATGCGTATTGGAAATAGGAAGTATTATGACTAAAAATTCCATGTAATTTGAATCCAGAGTGGGACGGTTCACTGTCTCTACTATACGGAAGGAATTTAGAATTAAAAAGCTTCATAAATATTGTTTATCCAAATAAGAGAGTAGTCAAATAAAGGAAAAGCTGTAGAATGGTTATGAAGATAAAAACGCAATATAAAAGTGGCATTAATCAACATCAAGCGACTGCCAGTATCATATATCTATACTATATAATAACTTAATAACTATTTATTAAATCCGCTACATTAGAGTAGATAAAGAGCAATAGTCCTATTTGTTCTGTACATCCTTAGTCAAAGGTCATTCCAACAGGACACAAAGGTCTGCTAGAACGTTGCTGGAGCGCCATATTTTTTCGCATCCATACATACATTTTGAAAGCATTTAAACAAGACTCGCTATTGTAAAAATAAATATGGTTTGGATAATGGATCTTTGGACGAGGATAAAGGACTTCCAGACGCTGCAGAATGCTGCAGTTAATAGGACCATTTGATAAGAAAAAAGATGAACGCCTACGCAAGAACCTGCACGGCACTTTAAGAAGAAGAATAGATCCTTACGCGTGTATCAATTTAGTGACGACGCACGGATAACATGCTACACCACTCGCAATTGTCACTAATATGCCACAATTACCAGCACGCATGTCTAGCGACATATGTTTCAATCAACTATGTACGGCATAGACAGTTAATAATTAGCAGAACAAAATGCAATTATGAAGTCACGTCTTATTGTATTATTTGATTGGCGTCTCAATATAAATCAAAAATAACCTGACCTAAATCTGTAGGAAAAATACTACATATCCTCTCCCTCCTACATATTTTGATGCAAATGTCACTTCGATTGATTTTTTTGTGGAGAACCTTTTCATTATTCTGTTATAGGTTGATTCATTTGTATTGTATTAACTGTTATCCTAAAATATGTTTTCGGCACGACACTGTTCAAAAATGTCAGTTGATTGATTCATACGATTGTTACCTGTGACGCGCACGCAAAGAACCAAATACCATATACAAATTATATAGTGTATATACTGTCATTAATAAATAATATTAATAACTAGTAATTGTTATTAATAAATGATATAGTATATATGTAATACGTATATTGATATTGTGCTTTTCTACGACTGGACATTGCAGTGGACAGCGCTTTGTATTCTCTACTTTATCGATATATTTTCTATGAAATAAACACTTTAAAATTATAAGCCCAATAAATACGGTTTCCCTGGTACATTTAAGTAAGATATACATATAACATCTAATTGGTTATTAATAAATGTATTAACTAAGTAAAATATCGTGATTAGAATACGAAGAATAATAAAACCTTATAAAAACACTGCTTATTGGGTATTACTAAGTTTTAAGTATTGTCTGACGCTGATGAAGATATTATGTTAGCATGTGTGATACTTTCTCATTTAACAAAGAAATGACGGGATATACTGCTTAAGGAATGAAATTATTATTCTGTTAATAAAATATGTTAAATATTATTTAAATATGAATAACGGAAAATGTTTAATGGAGTTAAAAAGGAATAAAATTATTTCATCAAGTATTTTATAGTTTCTTGGTCTAAGTAATAATAATAAATCAATTATTAATATTAATATTCCCTATTTACGACGATACTAAGAAAAATAAAACAACTTCTGGTGAAATAGGCTAATGAAGGCATTACCTGTCTTCTAAAACTCCTATGTTATACAATAATGGATTACATTTTTGAATAATTTATATATGTTTTATATTCGAGATTATAAAATTCTCATATTGCCTAATGTAATTAAATACAAGTTATAGAATATTACTTTTTCATTTTGCATAGCATTTAAACATAAAAGAGGCACAGGTTGTGACCACTTTTTGATAAACTGTGATCGATAGAGCAATATCAATTTATAGAAATGATTTACGAAAATTTAGCTTTGATGCGAGGTAAGAAACAGCACTTATTATAATAATTATCCGCAATGAAGTAATCTTAACAACATGTAGTTGCAGTAACATTTCTTCATTCAATAGAATAAATCTTATATTAATAAAACTATTATATAGAATCGAGATATAATACTTGATACCATTTTATTGCAAAATATTTAGGTTACAATCACAATTCTCTACTATATTAATACTAAGTATATCAGTTATTATAAGTTAAAATTTATATGTTATAAATTTTTTCCATGCGAAAGTAAGAATAGATGAAATATTTCTTGATTAACCAAAAATATGTAAATAATTTTACTTATTTTTTTTTCAAAACATAGAGTTTCACAATGTGAACTGGCATATTAGTTATTTATACCTTTAAAATAGAGTTTGGGAAGTAAACTGAACCTAACTATTTATACGCAAATTTTACGTAAGGTCGATACTAAATTTAAATTTACCAACATGCAGAACTATGAACAGGTATTTTAAAAATAAGTGGCCAATTCAGTGATTTGAATGCCATAGAACTATATCCCCAGTAACCTTATTTTTCTGCAGAAATTGACAATGGCAGGCAGAATAATTGTGCATTAGCTATAAACTTCACGTTGTTTTAGTGGTGGTGGTTTAGTTTCAGTGGTTCATAAATATTTGGTGTTGGAACTTAAAGGTAATTATTGTTACTCTAAAATTACCTGGAAAGAAACAAATTTAAAAGTTATATTCTATAATATTGCAAAGAATTTGAAGTAACTTCAAAAAATGTCCTTCCTTTAATCGACTCAATAAAAATTGTCGATGGAAACAAACACTGATTTGTTTTAAACGCCAACATAATAATTATTTGAATTAAAAAATTCGAAACTCTCAAATAAATTTTATCATGGAACTGACAAATAAAGATTTACTCAGTATTTAGTAATATATAACATTCAATTTCACTTACTTTATTATATCAACACAATATTATTGACTAAATAATATTTCTTAAAATAAAAAATGTATATTTTTTATACTTTTATTTAACGTCGGCCTATTTTCTCTACCAAGGTCTATGATCGATAATAGGTGACGTAATTATATCCGACCTGACAGTTTTGCTGAAGCACAACCTTTACAATAGAGTGGCGATTTTTACATGCCTAATATGTAATAGACAAGAGATCTACGGTTTTACATCCTATCCGAAGGATGGTATATATTTTACAAAAATCTTGCCTAAATGTGTTTAGCTTCAGCTTAGTACCTATATGTCACGATACACTGACTTTGCCTTTATGTGACGGCACTGACATAAAAATAGTTATAAGCAGGCCAGCTAGCCGTCGTCCATTGTAGTGTTACCGCACCGGCCGGTGCTTGACTGATATATATGCCTAAGCCACTAAGATATAAATTAATATATGTAACAAAAATATTTTTGTCATATATCACTTCCATTTTTGTTAGAATTAAAAATGTTTTTTAAATAAAGTTTACAATTCAATGACAGGAATATATGTATTTTTTTCTTAATTTTCATGATTAGATTATGTCATTTCACTCTTTAACATTTTGGAATACGTGAAAATATTTACGAAAGTTAATACTAAAAAAAACGAAAAAGTAGGGAAGCTAGGAAGCCCTGGATAACGGACGAAATCTTAAACTTAATGCAAAAGAGACGAGGCTACAAAAACAGATGAGACGAAGAAGAACTGAAAACTTATAAGTCAATAAAGTGGGAAATCATTAGAAAATGTAGAAAAGCGAAAGAACAATGGATAGAGGATAAATACAAAGAAGTATAAGATAAGTTGCAAGTAGGTAAGACCGATGAGGCTTACAAAATAATTAAGAGGAACTTCAGGGATATAGGAACAATAAGTAGAAACGTTAGGAGTCAATCGGGGGACATATTGATCGGAAGAGAGGAGAAAGCGGAAAGATGGAAGCAGTACTTCAGAAATTTATACGAGGGTCAGGAATTAGGAGAGATATTAGAGGAAGAATCTAGCATCGATAGGGAAGATGTAGGAAAACCTATATTGAGAGAGGAATTTGAAATAGCACTAAGGGGGATAAATAATAATAGAGCGCCGGGTGTAGATAAAATGCAGGCGGAAATTTTGAAATGTGCGGGACAGAAAGTAGTAAATAGGATGTTTGAACTGGTAAAATACATATATGAAACGGGCGAGATGCCGGAGGATTATAAGAGGAACATTATCGTTACTATACCGAAAAAGAGAGGAGCCGACAAATGCGAGAACTTTAGAACGATTAAGCTAACTTCCCATGCGTCAAAAATCTTAACTAGAATAGTGCAGAAGAGGATGGAAAATAGAGCGGAGGAAATACTAGGAGAAGACCAATTCGGGTTTAGGCGAAATAGGGGAACTCGCGAAGCTATTCTGGCGCTAAGAGTAATGTTAGAGAAAACAATAGAAAAAGGAAAGAAAGCTTATATAGAATTTGTAGATTTAGAAAAAACTTTTGATAACGTAAGATGGGAAAAAATGTTCGAGATACTAAAGAGCACGGGAATGAAGTATAGAGATAGGAGAGTAGTACACAATCTATACAAAGAGCAAACTGCTGTTATAGAAGTAGAAGGGGAAAAAAGGGAAGTATGTATTAGGAAAGGAGTAAGACAAGGATGTACGCTATCACCACTAATTTTTAATCTCTACATCGAAGAGGCGATTAATGTGGTAAAAGATAGAGTGGATTTCGGGATTAAAGTACAGGGACAGAAACTAAAAATGCTGAGATTCGCGGATGATATAGCAGTATTAGCATCTAGTAAGGAGGAATTAGAATAAGCATTGAACGAAATGGAGGCAGTGTTGACAGAGGAATACGGAATGAGGGTGAATAAAAACAAAACTAAAATGTTAGTGTGCAGAGGGCGCAAAAGCAGAGCAAAAACGAAAGTACAAATTAATAATGAAAGATTGGAGGAAGTTAAAGACTTCACTTATTTAGGAAGTAAAATAAATTGGGATGGAAGAAGCGATAAAGACAAAAAACAAAGAGTAGCGCAGGGTCGAGTAGCTTTTAACAAAAAGAAAGCATTTTTATGCTCGGGGGTAATAAACTTAGAAACAAGGAAGAGATTTTTGAAAACATATGTATGGAGCACGGCACTATACGGCTCCGAAACCTGGACGATAGGGGAAGCAAGTAGGAAGAAATTAGAAGCTTTTGAGATGTGGTGTTACCGAAGAATGATGAAAATACCATGGACTGGTAGGGCTAGAAACGAAGAAGTATTGGAGAAAGTCGGCGAGAAAAGAAGTATGTGGAAAAACATAAAGAAGAGAAGAGATAGAATGGTAGGCCACTTGCTGAGACATAGAGGAATAGTCTGCGATATTTTGGAGGCAGAAATAGGAGTGAAGAAAGGCAGAGGTAGGCCTAGATTAGACTACTGCTCGCAAATAATAAGGGATGTAGGTTGTAGCACAATTAGCGAAATGCGTAGGTTAGCACAAGATAGGAGAAGCTGGAGGTTGGCGTCCAACCAGTCTTAGGAATGATGACCTAATGATTCTGCATTAAAGAAGATTGTGTATTTGTGTATTATTTTAGCATATTGAAACGTGAATCAAAAATAGTATAAGAATGTATTAAGGGGAATGTAGTATCAACTTGCAGGTCCATCGTGATGGTCGAGGTGGTCTACACAATATGTGGGTGAGACTGGACTTTTGCTTGAATTTCCTGCATTTTGACGGAACATCGGAATAAGTAGAAGTTACATAGTTTGCTTTCTAATGAAACACTCATTTTAATAAGCTCTCTGAGAGACACTAATTCCTAGTTATTAAAAAAACATTCACGATCATTATGGTTCAATAAATTTGAGGTGACAACGCCTCTGGACGAACAATTTTTAAATAATTAGTGGAGGTACCACCGTCAATTCCATATGTATTTATATTTTGTTATACTCAAGTTCATTTATATATATTTTTAATATGTTATGTTAGTTTCTACCTCGTACGCACAACACATAATAGATGAGACATCGCTTCAGTAATTAATCGTTAGCAAACAATGGCAGTAAAAAGAATATTTAAAGATATATCTAAACATGTTCGAACGACACTGGCACCTCCGCCATTTATTTGAAAATTGTTTGGTGTTAGTATATATATGTCGTCATCGTATATAATCAACCAATCTATGTTTCTTGTAATAATTTTAAATCCCATACAAACCTTGTCGTGTCACCGTTTTTACTATAAAACCCTACTTTAACTTTAAATCAAATTTCATGTTTTATATTTTTTTATTCTCTAGGCATTAGATCCCTGGACTGGGCTGCTGCCCAGAAATCTAATCTGGCTAAACCGTTTCAGCGCATTAACATGTTCAAACCAGTTCCCTATCTATCTATATTTTCGCACACAGATAGAAATAGAGAAGCAAAATGCCGAGAAGAGAGTTCAGAGAGTACGGAAACTAAAACATAATGTAGCAGGATGTCTTCAGCAACAAGAACAATATTTCTAGATATATTTAAGTTTCGTCACTATTATGTGACTACTGTTCGTAACGTAGTCTTATTTTGGAGCGCATATTTGTATGACATAATCTCTTATATAGGGTCTTTCATTAAGATGCTCGATTTTTCAATGTATCCACTCAACTTCTTTTAATTTGAAATAATATTTTATGGCATTAAGTATGGAATATAACGTAGTTCAAATGTCATCCGCGGCTTTGCTTTGATGGCACGTATTCGGGAAGTCCAATTTTCGATGACTGTCGCATAAATTTGGCTGAATTTGTTGGTTGGCGTTCGTTATGTTGACTTTGAGGGATCAATTGTTTGCGGCTTATTTGTATAGACCTGCGATTTAAGATGCCCCAAAGGTAGAAGTCTAAAGGCGTCAAATCGCACGATCTCGGTGATCAGTTCATGTCGTTGCTGCACGAGATAACCTTGCCCTCAAATCACTCGTGCAGAATATCTATCGTGGCATGCGTAAGCGCCGTCCTGTAAGAACCACATGTCATCGGTATCTATATCATCCAGTTTAGTCCACAGGTAGGAAGAACTCATGTGGATTGGTATCGTCCCAAATCTAACAATTTTACTAGTTTACATATCCATTCTTCTAAAAATGGGCCCCGTCGCTAAATATGATTTCTTTCGCGAAAGTGCAGAACGTTACTCGAACGGAGCACAGTTTTTGAAAATAAAATTTCATGACTGGCACACGCTGTTGAACGCTATAACCTTTCATGATGATTTGCTATACACTACTGAACAATTCACAACAAATTTAACAGATGTTGCTTTAACAACATGACCGCTATAACCTAATAAATTTCGAACGTCCCTATTGAAAGACACTATATGACCCCTTCATTTTTTGTTTGTGCTTTGATGTAATTATTTTCTTGTAGATGATCCCTTGATTATATTACAGTGGATGTGGTTACAACTATTTAAAATAAAATTTGTAAAATGGATGATTTACTTATTGCTACTTTTACATACCTGCGTTTGGTTAATACATACTTACTTCATTGTGAGCGAATTTTCATTATATTTCCTAAATTCGTATATTATATTGTATACTGGAACTATCTTTGTAAGTATCTACCGTATTATTATTTATTATACATGTTAAGATCACAACAAGCTAAAATATTTAATCATATCTAAATCTATATGTATATTCAAAAAAATAATTACTACATTTCAAAGTTCAAATTTTTGATTTAAACAAATCTCTATTTCTTTTGTTAATAGAACTAGTTCATCAGAGCTTAGTAAACATGCACAATGGATAAACATTTTCTTGATAACTTTAAAAATATGACGACTCTGTGAACGCTCTTTATTAAAACTTAATGAAAACCAACCTTATATTTGAAGGTTTATTGCTAAATGCATATAAAGTTTATAACTTTTTTCTTTTTTGTATTTCGAACAAAAACATTTTTCTAATTTCTTTCACAAATAAATGTAATTCACACATTTAATACAGACAGTTGTGTAATGAAACAAATCCATTTTAGTCTGAACAATGACTGATGATACATCGCGGTCCTCATGCATGGAATAATTTAGTTGTAAGCATAAGTTAATTTTTAAGGAATCCTGATTGTTATTAAAAATTTTTATTATCTTGTACTAATTTTAAAAACATTTAATTTTAAAAACAGTTATTTTTTTCTTTGGTTTATTGTTTCTTACATTCAAGAACCATGAAAATGATATCAGTATTTCTTATTGAAATGTTATCATTTATCATTTTAAAACATAATAATAAAGCAGATGATATACATATTACAGCAATACATTTCATTTATGCATACAATACATTTAATTTATTCTACGTAATTAAAAAAAATGCTTATAGAGTTCAGATGGTTTAGGAGTCAAATGACAATGACCCTGATCGAAGACTATAATTCTGTGAATTAACGAAAACAAAAATCCCAAGAAGGGGATAAAATCTCTGATGATGAAATATAGCTTATTGCAATTAAATGATACTGTTAACAGACAAAACTATTGGTATTGGAGCAAGAAAGTCCTTATTAAGTGATAGAGACACTGTATTCCAAAACAGCGAACATTTTATTGTTAATGGAACATTGTTAATGGTGATAACAGTGGTGTTTAGTAATATATATTTAGTTTCTTCTGATGTTAATTGTCCAAATGAAATAGATAAGTGTGTTTGGTACTAACAATATGGAGTTACATTTTTTACGTGGAGCGGGAGCTCAATTCACAATTAGATCACTCTGAAACAGAGCTCAGTTAGACAACGTTTTCTCTAATAGGTGAATAGCGAGATATGAAACCACAGAATGACTACCTTGGTCTCTTGATACGATTCTTACTGATTAAATTTTGTGAGGCAATTAAAAATCAAAAATGTGCAGTAAAACCGACCAGAAAATATTGGTCGGTTTTACTGAAAATAATATAAAAAAAAATTGTATAATTGAGGAAATTGTAAATGTAAGCCCTTAAATAATATAAAATGTTATCCGAGAATTGATCGACGGGTTTTGCCCTAAAGCTATTATTAAAAGATGATCATTTTGGACATTTCATTTAACTGCAGTCAAAAGAGAGTTGTTGAATGCAGGTAAATACAATTTAGTAATACAAAAGTATAAAATAAAGGTAAACCATCATTATTGCTAAAATATTTAATTGAACTGTCTATTGATATACTGTATTGAAAAATTGCTCTACTGGGATCATAAGACATTAACGTATTTTTACAATTTTCAAAATTAGTTTTCTGAGTTATTAATGCACCAAATCTTCAAAAAAAGTGTATTGTTGAATAAAAAAAAATGAAATTAAAATATTTCGATTGCACATAAAAGCTGAAAAGTCGTTCCACATCACATATTACGACTGGGACACAAGCATAAAGAGACTGTAAACTGACTTGTGAACTTATCACCTATATTTTCAAAATCAGTAGTCAGTAATTAATGTATATAAGCCTGGATTTTTAAAAATGCTTTTTTTACAAGACCATGCCCAAAATCTCCAGGAATGTTATAATTGTTGACTATAATTGCGATAAGGCAGTATTTGCTTTAGGTATAGCGGCATATAAACTGATACCTTATTTTGTTGTCATTATGGATATAGTAAATAAGTATAACAAAATATTTCCTTTGCAAATTGTAGATGTTGCTACAACATCAGAGGTCATTACACTTTTTGAATATTTTACGGATCATTTTGTAACAGATAGTCAAAACGGTTTGCAGGATTGCTTCATATTATCAACACAACATCCGGCAGCATGTAACTATGTTCCCTATCATGTTACCAGATGAGGAAGCAAATTTTACACAATTTTCCACATTGTCGCATGTATTATATTTACAATATATTACATATATTACATAACAACGTTTTAATTCATATATGTATGCAATTTTCTAGTATTAGGGTGGAGGCGTTTCTCCAGATAAAATGGCAATTTTACCTTTTTGTAGTATCTTTGGTATCTTCACATTTGTCTCAAATCAACCAGATACTAGACTTTAAACAACTTGTCCCGTTGCTTTGTCGCAATTGAGAGATCATTGTGTAGACCTGGAGGGTACGTGTTTCGTGCTTGTGATTTTCTCAGTTTAGTGGCAAAACTTATATTTATTATTTTAGTTTTAAATTATTACGTTAATGGTTGTGACACGCGAGATGTATGTTACACCCCGTGGTTGTGGTAACTGGATATTTTATTTATATTGTAAAATCACTTCAGTTTAAGACTAGAAAAATACGTTTTTTATGTTTCAATCAGGAATCTGTCAAATCATAAATGTCATATTTTAATTGTCATATGAGTTCGTGAAATTTTGTTTACTTGCGGCATTGTTCACATTTCGTATAGCACTGTATATTGTTCACGTCGCGGAACTCGAAAATACAATCAGTCACGTAATACTTCTATGCATCCTGTGAGATGTTGCTTTATACACGACTTATTCCTGCACACGTAGGGACGGACGGTGACGCGTCGCCATCCCTACGGGATCCTACAGAACCGACGAGTTCTGCTATCGACGGATGCCACTGCCACTGTCTTTTTTTTAACATAACTATTTAAGGTTAAAGCTACATACATACAGCTGTGCAACAATTCAAACTTAAACATTTTTCACGTTTTAAGCGAAACCAGAAATCAATCAAGTTAACACATTATAATTTATGGTACGGTCCTATTTATTTGTATATCTATTAGATAGTTTTGAACTTATATATTTTTAAATATGATTTTTAATAAGGTACATTTTTTCAGGTAATTTCATTATGCTTCAGCGTTATACACATTGAAAGTTCCGGAAAGAAATATGAGTTATTGATCCGTCGTTGTCAGTTATCATATGAAGGCACAAGCAAACATAGTAAATATAAAATAAATAAAATCGTAAATACAGCAATTATAATTGGTATATCATTTTTTCAATTTACTATGCTCTCGATTTTTTTTATTATACCATTTATCAATCCTCATGTAAGAGAATATTACTTTATGAGCTGGTTTCTTAAGAAATATTTTCCATATTATTCAACACCATTAGAGGTAATTTATTACGGTAGCTTTTTCTTGGTTGGCTGCATGTCAGTACGGGCCATACCTTATTTTATTCAATATCTAGCTTGAATATACAATACATTGTTTTAAGTGATTTAATTAAACATATAACTTTTGGATATGGTGCAGAAAATGACTGTGAGCTCTTCTATAATGAAGAATATCAGCAAGTTGTTCAAAATAGACTGAGGTTCTGCGTAAATTTCCACAATAAACTTAAACGGTAAGTTGATTGTACATGAAATTTAAAATTATAAAGCGATGTATTAGTATTGTATATATTCTACAATGACTACGAAATTAAATGTATATATTCGATAAAAATGGTATTAATATTACCTTTAAATCACTCGGATATGGTAAGTATTTAAAATACCACTATATACAGCTACCCTTTATTTTTTCAAGTCCTATTTTTAAAAGTTATGAAGTCATAAATAATTTGTTCTCATACAGTAAAATAAAATAGGTTAGGCTTAGGTTTTGGGGAGAGCTGCGAAGCCCTGCAATACTCAGCCTACGGCCCATTACATCTCCCCGCAAAGCAGTAAAAACTGGAGTAAAGATGTGGCTTTCCTTCAAATACTCAATACCCTTCCAGCCTAATCTTTCACAGTTCGCTTTGGTTCAAGAGAAAGAGCTCAAACGAGAGGTACCTATGAGATGCCACAGCCGAACACTGGCCTAGCTCATATTGAGAGGTCTCCATATCTCTCCTCCACACCATACCATATCTCTCCTCCACACAATATTGTTGGCGCATTTCTTATTGGCACTCAACCCGATCTTACTAAGATGACTATTAAGATGACAATGTCCTCTCAACAACGTCCTGAGTTTTCGGATACTCTTCCTATTACCCCTCAGGAGTTTTGCGTCCAGTCATTGCTAGGCGTCAAACCTAAAAACAGCTTATCCTATTTGCATCTCTGGGTCACCCGACAGAGTTTGAGGCTTTCAATCTCCAGCCATTCCAGCTGAGACAGCGTGTAATCCAAATCGCTGGCTGGTTCAAGTTTCATTAAGCCCTCGGTTCCTTTCCTGGCGAGCTTGCCCGCCTTCTCGTTGTCGTGAATAACAACATGACCCGACACCCAGATAAACGTCAACTTGTTACTCCTGGCTAGTATCTTTGTTACGTCTCTGCATTCCTTCACCAGCCAGGATTTTACTCCTTGAGCCTCTAAAGCATCCACAGGCACCCTATTGGAGCATATCGTAATGCGCTTATCAATAGTAGTTACGTTTGTACGTAGGCGTGGATGGTCATCGCCGACGCGTAGAACACTAAAGCATAATTTCAGAGAGAAATCGAGTACACTTTTCTTCTATTATGTCCATCTACTTCCATTACACTTGAATAAAAGATTTCATGTGAGATGAAAGGGCTTTCGTGATTATACGATGTGAAGCTAGTCGTTCTCGCTTGACTATAACTTTTTGATTCACTTAGATGGTTATGTGATATGGTGATAGTCGTTCTCGGTTGACCATAATTTTCTGCTTTACTGGTGCATGGAAAAGCTAATCTCCAAGTATTACTAAGGAGATATCTGTAATCGACTATTATGTAGATTTGATTCATATGTACATGCTATGCTACTGTCGACTTATTTGTGTATCCCAGCCTCGTGACTTTTCTTTAATAATTCTGGAACAGTATACTTCTTGGAAGAAAGCGCTTGTTAGATATTGTTAGTTATTCGAAAACGTACACGTATCTTTTACTTGTATAATACTTTCTTTAGTTTGTTTGTTACTCCGGCAGTATAAGGTTCTCAGTGTTCAGAATCTTTGTATCTATTTCCGTTAAAGATAAGTTCCATTGTGGGTGGTAAAATGTAGTAATAATGGTCTCTTTACTTGTCTTTTATGGATATTCCATATGGAAGATTACTGTTTTGAGTGAGTTTCACTAGAACACACACAAATGGGTACATCCCTCCTGGCTCAAGTCTCATAGCGAGAAATAATGTTCCATTGTGAATAAATAACATTCAAAAGTTCACTACGACAGCTAATCAAGAAGAATAATGTATTAAACTCGAATTGAAACTCTCGAAAAACAGTAAACTGAACCATGGAATGTACGGGAAGAAGATGTACATGTACCATTATTTATATGCTACTTCTCATCACCACCTACAACGGAGGAGATCACCAACATCTGAAGAATTAAGAAACTTGGAGATGGCTCTGAATAGGAATAGATACGGATGATATACAATGAGGAGCAGAAGACTTTGTTTGGTTGAGAAGTCTTTGGATTTTTTCTGAATTTGAATTATCTGGAGAAATTCAATGACGACCATGATATAACCTCGAGAAAACTTCATTGTGAATCGACTGTGAAAGCTTTAAGTTTATAATTTCTGATTTATTTCAGCAAATAATCTATGCTGAGTCACATAAGTTCCTGGAAATAAGAGGTTAAGGGGAGTTATATCTTCATTACAACAATTTGAATAATTTCCTGATGGTATTTGTTATATGCTTTTATATAGGTGTCCTTTTAATTGAAAAGGATGACTGAATTAATTTCCATATTCATTGCATTTAGTTACGTGAAATGAACTATTAGACTGTTAATATTTTCTGTGCTCAGGTAAAATCGACATCGTTAACATCAGTTTATTTGCAGAAGAGAAAGAGCAAGCATCGATTTGACATATTTACCAGTATTACTTCAATTTTTATCCGGATTGGTTTATAATTTTGGACTGTTAAATTTATATTTCACGGTAAGTAACTATTATCTTAATATTTTCTTCACTAAAACCATATTGGAGTATGTTGGAACTTTGGTGTGAAGATAACACTGACTTGGTTCTCCACAAAACATCAAAACACTATATACTACACTTGGACGCCAACAAAGTTGGCATCATCTGGAGAAAATTAAAACTCACCAAAATAGTTTTAATCATCTCCATATGATTAAAACTAGAACGCACATCGAGTATAGCGTATAGTGTTTTGGTGTTTTGTGGAAAACTAAATCAGTAATTTCACTAAAATAAGGCAAAACAAGGCAAGGAACAATCAATGGTTATTAATGAGTGTAGAGCTGTTAAGTTAGAAAAGCAGACCAGCTTAAAGGCATATGAGTAGTTAGACTTTCAGTCTCTAAACTAAATCTCATTAATAATTATTTAGATTTTAATAAAATTATATTGAGATTATACAGAATGTTTTGAGTGATTATCAATACGAAACTAAAAAAAAAATAGTAATCACTTAATTGGCGAATTAAATTAAACTTAACACAATTTAGCGTTTTTAATATAATTACAATCAAATATTACGATAATATCTACATAGCGGTTCCAATATAAAAGAAGTTAATAATTTGAAGAAAAAGTTAAGAATTGATATCTCAGAAAAACAAATGGTTGCTTATGCTATATTGAACAAATCAGGAACTTCTGATTAGAAACATTAACAAGCTCAAACAAATTCAATAAAATTATTTTGATAAATTTCTGGTAAATATTGCATTGTTAATTAGGTACAATATTACAGTTAACTAGAAGAACCTAAAAAGCTAGTATCTATGTAGATATATACTTCATTTTATTGATTGTAATTGTCCGCTTTTGTTTCATTTTTGAGCAAAAGGTGTTTGAAAAAATATGAGCGATACACGACGTCGATTTAATCTATTTCTAATTTAAATAGCATAACTATAAAAAATTATTCTGGTTTTAAGAATGTTCACTTCACCTACTTTTGTGTTTTGATGTAAAATTAATCCTTCATTTAATAGTTTCAGCTATAAATAATATAGGTAATTAACTCAGTAAAATCAATAAAACTAACCTATTTTGTACTGCACTTACATGAACCTTGTATATGAATTACTGTACAAATTGAAAATGTGACAATGTGATACTTTCTAATATTAAAACCAATTGTTTTCGAAAAGGCTTTTAGATATTGTGCTAAGTAAAAACAGTTTTTTTTTTGTTCGTAGGTTCAGGGTACCAATCTAGATAGTATTCTATATATAGTATCATTAGCAACCGCCATCTCGATAGCTGGATGTATATACATTGGCCAAAACATTACAGATGAGGTAAATACAGTTATAAGTAGATTTTTGTGCACATACATTTTTAGTATAATGTAGTAAAATCATAAATATTACAATAATTTACATCATGCTTGTGGTCAAATTTACAATGTAAAATAAAACGCTTAATGGAGAATAATATCTTCATTCTCCATTTATATCTAGCTAACTTATATCCATCTAACTATCTTGTATCTTGAATTGCATATTATATAGCTTAATCTAGGTGCCCCTTCTTGCTCTAATATTTTCTGGTATTACTCATTATATCACAATACTATAATTAATATATTTCTATACCTGCCTTTCAATGATACTGATAATATATATTTTTTTTTTTTGAGGAAAAAAAGGAGAGAAAATCTTTTGGAAGACACTTCATGAGTAGCATGAAATATCTATCTACTAAAACACCTCTTCGTCCTTCCCACCTCCAATTCTAAAATGCAGCGCATTACTTCAAATTGGGATAGTGTTTTGATACCGCAGAGTACCCACAGTTTCTTTTGCTGTTTATCATCAGTTATATAATGATTCTGGTGTTACTATTTCCATCCTTCATCAGTGTCTCTTAAGATAAATCCCTTAAGACACTCCATGGAATAGCGTGAAATTTTTATCTACTAAAACTCCTCCTTTCCACCTGAAGTACGAAATTGCAATGTATTACTTCAAATTGAGTACTTCTTTCAATTCAGTTCAGTTCAGTGTACTCTCTTTATAAAGTGCACGTTTCTTCCGTTGTTCATCATGAATTCTACAATTATATCTGGTGTTACTACTTCCCTTATATCTTGCCCTCTGCTCTTAACATTTTGTACTTATATACTTCTTCATAATTACCTGCCTCGTAATACCAACATTAATCAGTGTCTCTTAATATAAGTCTCATAAGATGCTCCATGAAGTAACTTGAAATTTTTATCTCTAAACCGCCTCCTTCGTCTTTCCATCTCCATTTCAGAAGTGCAGTGCATTGCTTCAAATTGGGATGGATTCCCGATACCGCAGAGTACTCTCTTTATAAAGCGATGCATTAAGTGCTAGTTCCTTCCGTTGTTCACAATCAATTCTATAATGATATTCAGTATTACTGTTTCCCCTATATTTTGCCCTCTGCTCTTCTCATTCCTCCAGTGGAAGATGATATGCTTCAGAAAATCACCTGCTTCGTAATACCAACCTATTACGTTCCTTTTCTATCTCATATATTCTACTGATTTATGATTGGTTCGATTGGCTCTATATTTGTTATGATCTGTATTGCTTCAGTCGAATTGATATCACTAGCGACAAGAATCCTCCTTGCAATTATGTTGTTTTATTGCAATTTTTTTTGTTCCATAATAATTTCTTCCATATTAGAGTATAATTGAGTGCACCTCACACGTAATTATTCTGCGTTTATTTTCCCTAAGGTTCATTATATTTGGTATTAGTTTACTTAGGTCTTTCTTTCTTATTTCGCTTATCTCCAGTTTTATCTATTTCGAGTTTCTCCCTCCATATAGTATTAATATCTTCTTATCTTCTTCTGCAAGTTCTAAGTTAGTGTTTCTGATTGCTGGTTCTGTTCTTTTTAGTACTATATTTGCGTTTACTGTCAGCAGTACTACCGTTTTGACCGCAACTGTTATAGCGGTGTCATCCATACTGCTTCAGGTTGCCATGTTTTAAGTACACCGTCATAGTAAATATTCTCTAGTATATAACCTAAAACAAACTCCTGTGGAACGTCGATAGTAGTTCTTATTCGATGTCTTCCCATGATAATTCATATTTTCTATTGATTATGTTAACGAGGTTGTTACTTATATCCATTTTTATGACTGTCTTCATAATACCTCTCCATGGTTCCAAGTTAAAAGCGATGTTTATATCTAGCGTTATCAATATCCTGAGTGAAGTTTTCCTTTTTTCTTTCGCCATTTCTGAGACTCCATGTAGCATTGACAGTAAATCTTTTTTTCCGGAAAACTTACGTACAGGTTTTTCGTCAGTGTATCTTCGATCTCACTAGTCTCGCTATCTTGCTTCAATCAGTTGTTCTAGCCCTTTTCCGAATACGTTTAGTAGGCAAATGAGTCTATATTGTGTTTTAAGGTTACGATCTTTCTGGGAGTTTTCTATTTACAGAAATTTGGTTATCTTCGACATGGTTGGGAAGCTTTTCTATATTAGGTGGTGGTTTTCACCAAAGTTACTTTAAGAAATTATTTTATCACGCCCTTGATCACACCGGTGGTAACTGGTCAGGTCCGGAAGCCTCTTAATTTTTAGTGCACTTTGTCTCATTTATTATTTCTTCTTCAGTCAATTTGAGGATATCGTACTCGCTTAATATTTCTATGTACCATTCTGGTTCTTTGTGGTCTAGAAATAACTCTCTTTATGTCCTAGTTGTATCTCTTCATCTATTTTGATTTGACAATGCTTAATGTCTTTGTCACAATTTGGTACCCTGAGCCCCATATATCTTGATCTATATTCTCACAGGTTTTTCACCAATACTCTATATTTTGCTGCGGTAATTGTTTCTTAGTTGGGCTCCTTTTGCTTTTAATCCATTTTTTATTTGGTCAATCTTTTTTGCTTCTGTCTGGTCCTTACGTCTATTTATTCTTATCATTTTTCTTATACCACTGTTCCCTTTGGTGTTGCAATATTTTGGTTCCACCAATATACAGATTTTCGTTTACATTCTTTCGCCTGTTTTGTAAACATGTTTTCCTTAGCCCTACTTATTATGTCATACCTGCATTTGCATTGATTATTTGAAGTCTTTTGGATCCCTACCTGAAACTTGCGATGGAACGTTGCATATTTGCTTCATTAATATGTAAATCTAACCCTATTTACTTGTATCATCTGTTTCGGACTTCCTTCTTCCGAAAGTTCCCTACTGATAACAGGATTTGTTATTTCATTTGTGCTCATTATAACATCCAGGTGGAATTCACTCCCTCTTCTTATGAAGGACGGGTCTGCATTTTTATTATGGATCATTGAATTTTCTGTGATCCAGTCTAAAAGATTTCGTCTCCTAGTGTCCTCTCTGGGCGGACCCCAGATTCATGCCTTTTTGAGTTTAAATGTCCTACTACAATAATAATTTAATCCAATTACAATTCTGGTATCTAGTGCGTCATAATATAAAGCAACTAGCGATAAAAAATATAAAGGGCTCATGAACCCAAATTGTATATAAACCTTTATGTCTTATGAAAATGTAATTTATATCTTACTGTGATGTGTACTTCTATATAATTCGATAATTTTTTAGTGTGAGGCCATACTTGACATATTATATCAATGTCCTTGGCACACGTGGAACCAGAGTAATAAGAAAATGTTTTTGTTATTGCAATTAAATACATCCAAACCATTCAAGTTATTCGTCATACAAAACTTAGCATTGGACCATTCATTTGCAGTATTCGTAAGTTTATAATATTATAGCTTATTTTTACATTATTGATACAAATTGCCTATATTTAAAAATACACATACATTTAACTATACGTAAGATAAGTAAAATCAATGAATAAATTTGATTATTTTGTATCGACTCAAAACATAAACAAAGTTAAATTTCCCCTTTTCGATACCTTGGTTGTCCATTCCCAATAAGATTTATAATATATGTATATGACGGAGGTAATATAAAAGATGCATTTCAGGAGATTACAGATACTCACTGTACCAACACAAATCTGTTAGTATACAACAAAACGACGAATGTTTTAATTTTAAAAGCAGAATGTGGAGTGAGTGGAGGACTATCAGTATACTGTCTCTTATATAGACTCATCTAAACTCATCTATATAAAAGGGAATATACTGACAGCAAGATGCAGAGTATATTCAAGATACATGCATATTCAATCCACGTGGCTTTTACATAGTCATGATGATATAATACAAATGAAGTTGGTAGGTGTTACAGTGATAGTGAATGGGAGTATGTAAACGAATAGGACACAAAATTAAAATTTGCATAGATAATAGACAATCACTACTGGGCCTGCAAAATCATAAAATAGAAACAGAAACAAAATGGGAATTCCATCATGTACTGGCATGCATTGTCCACATGAAAATAATTTATGTGTAACTCATCTATGCTGAGTCAATGTGAGGGCAACAAGGAAGCTTATAAATTAGCTAGAAATACTCTTGAACTTAACATACAAAAGTAATTCCAGAAATTAGGGCATGAAACAGAAATATGTTAGCTTGATAGAGAATTCTTAAGATACCTGAACCGAAGTATAAAACTCACTTATATAATAATAATAATTATAATGTGTTTATTACCGAATAGAAAAAATTATATATATATATATATATATATATATATATATAACAAAAATGAAGGTGTACCTCTTTCATATAAATAAATAAAAAACTTTAACTTTGAAAATAAACAATGAAATACTTCAGTAACACATTACGAAATAGTAATAGTTCTTATTTCCCTAAGGACTGTAACTCATTATGAATAGAATTGTTCAAATCCCAAGTGATAGATAGAAGATATTACATTAAAATTTTATGACATTACAAACACTGACGATATTAACAGCATGATAGTCATTGCAGGCTAACAATAAAATATACTTCTCGGTTTTCCTCGAGAGCCTAATCTAAGTATGCGTACACTAAACTTGTTTAATAATGCGTCCTATCCTATTATGGAACAGTTTTAATAAAATCTCTCTCTATCTCTGAACACTATGACACAACAAGGTCGATGCATTTTTGCAATCTCAATTGATCGTCTGAGCAGGTTATATTTAAAAATTGTTTTAAGTCATTGGCAAAAGAGAAATAATGTAACATAAGCGGTGAATTACATTAGAATTAGAACATTAGACGTAAATTGTTAATAAATAAAGTAAATAATAATGGTCCTAAATGTGAGCCTTGAGTTACTCCAGAGAACAATAGGAAGGTCTCGGATTTAAAGTAGTTATACGAAACAAATAATATACATCTAGATAAATTTGATTTTAAGTGAAGAAAATTACTAATGAATGCATATAATTCTAATTTTGAAATTATAACATATTATGATTCACCTTGTCAAAGCCCTTGGAAAAATCAGTATACACCACATGCACTTGATCACTTAGTATTTATTCAGCACTGTTTAGGAAAAATATTCGTATTATAACAAAAATTCTAAGTGGTCAGGCTGCAAAACGTCGTCATAATATTAGTTCACTGATAGACTCCTCTGTAGGAAATTCAAACAGAAGGATAAAAGCAGCACGTACTATGTAACTATTCTACCCTTGGGACCATAAGAAAATTCATTCTGGGAGAACGGTGGCGCAATTTGGTCGATATAAGAAAACTTGCCCTAGCCGAAATTATTGCCTATATTATAAACATATGCTGATTGACGCTATAGATGACAATATTATTCAGTGAGGATATTGAAGGAGTCCAACTGGACTCGAGTGTTGTTATCCTTAAGTGAATTATTCTTATAGCGTTAATAATATAGTAGTAGTAGTATCCAGCATAAAGTTTCACACAATAGTCATAGTTCTGTTATTATATAATTTAATGAAAGACTCATAAACTTTATTTTATGAAAATATATAGACTGACGTACAAATTTTATTTATTTTGGATTTTATGTTTTAACTGTGATGCTACCATATTATTTTCTAAATTACAAACTCCTCTTTTTAACAGAATTTAATTCCTTAAAACTTTAGAGTTCAACAGTATCCCATAGTAGAGGTTTTTTATTTTCCGATTTTACAATACAGTTACCGTATTTAAAACAATCAATTATTTCATGAAAATATCAACTATTTAAAGCTTGTTGTTTTTATGACGAATTGATTTTGGCGACAAGAACCACCTGAATAGCTACCATGTTCACCTGATTTAACTATCTTAGATTATGTCTTGTTGGTGGCGAATTAAACTTGGATGTTTCTATATAGAGCCTCTGAATAAGATCAAACCCTATTTTGAATAGTAACTGAGGAGCAACGATCACAAACTCTTTGATAAGAACAGAAAATAAGAATTTGTTAACTATTGCGACGCATTTTGATGGCGTTATATCCTTTAATCTATACGAAGATGAGACGGGAAATTATTACATTGGAACGATATATCCAAATTCTTATAGGCAATTTTTATATATTCAAATTTTTATAGGCTTCTTCTATATTTTGTCCGCAGGCAAAAAATAAAAATTTCTTTTCATTGAAAATTCACGGCTATATAAATTCAGCATTATGTTATAGTTTGTATTGCAGACCCGTATATTGATTTCAAACCAGCATTCTTATTCTTAATATCTGTTATTACAACTAATTTCGAGAATTGAAATCGATATGGTAACCATTTCTTGGGATGTCTTCGAAAATAGGTTAGGTTATCGACCTACATCGCTGATGTTAAAAATTAGGTATTACAAACGTGGTAATAAAATACATAAATATATGTAGTAGTAGGAACGAGTAGGAACGATTTGGACGAAGTAAACTGTAATTGACTTAATTCAGTGATCAGTGTAAGCCAGTGACCGGTGTAACCTTACACTTATTTTATATTAACATCAAATTAAACAATGAATGCAATGTATATACAGTGTTTTCGTAAAGTAGTGAATAAATTCAAGGAATAACTTGAGAGAATTTTTTGAACTCATAAAATTTTATTTTTGGTTGCGAATTTTTTAAAATATAGTTTACACATACAAGGTTATTCGCGCAGGAGTTTGACGTGACCGATAGTTTTTTTTAATAAAGGTGGTCCAACCAAAACGCACGATGTTAATTGTAAATAAAACAAAAAGTTTTCAGAGAATTATCCTAATATTTTTTATTATAATAGAAGAATCTATGACAATTATGTGTGAAACAAAATATCGGCCAAATGCTCGCCACGGCTTCGGTGGCATACCTCTATCCGATGGTCCATACTCTGAGACATAATTGAGGTTCAATGTCGTTAATGTGCCGAATTATCTCATTCTTTAGCTCTTGAATTTTTCTTGGCTTACTGACGTACACATTTTCTTTTAAATATCCCCAAAGAAAGAAGTCCAACGGTGTCAAATCACATGATCAATTAACATCGCCACGGCGTGAGATAACACGGCCATTGAATTTCTCGCGCAAAAGTGCCATTGTTTCGTTGGCTGTGTGGAAAATGGCACCATCCTGTTGGAGCCACATATCTTCCAGGTCCATATCCTCAACTTCTGGCCACAAGAAGTCCGTTATCATCTCGCGATAGCGAACACCATTCACGGTAACTGCTTGGCCGACCTCATTTCGAAGAAGTAGGGCCCGATGACGCCGCCAGCCCATAAACCGCACCAAACAGTCACTCTTTGTGGATGCATCGGCTTTTCAACAATCACTCGTGGATTTTCATTTGCCCAAATGCGGGAATTCTGCTTGTTAACGAATCCACTGAGGTGAAAGTGTGCCTCGTCGCTGAAGATGATTTTCTTTGTAAAGTCACCATTCACTTCTGCCTGTTCAACCAATCATTCGGCGTATTGACGACGCTTGAAATGGTCAGTAGGCTTCAGCTCTTGAGTCAATTGAGTCTTGTAAGCGTGTAAATTCAAATCTTTATTCAAAATTCGCATCAGTGATGTTCGTGAGATGTTCAATTGTTGGGCACGACGACAAGTTGAGGTTGACGGCTCTTCTGCTACACTATCGCGAACAACAGCAATGTTTTTCGCAGAACGAACTGGGCGAGCATGCACAGGTGTTTTCACATTTCCTACAGACCCGGTTTGCTGAAATTTGCGCACAATTATCCCGATTGTGGACACATTTGGTCGATTATGCTGACCAAAAAAGTCACGAAGTGCACGAAATGCTTTTTGATTTGAACGCCCATTTTCGTAAAAGGCTTCAACAATCTTAACGCGCTGCTCAATTGTGTACCTCTCCATGGTTGAATTTGTCAAACACTGAAACAAAGAAATGTCAAATTAAGTTGGGCAAAAAACTTGACGTTAAGGTGTGACTCACAATTAACATCGTTACACAATTAACAACCTTAGCAACCCCCATTTTTTGTTACGAAATGTGAGAGAGAATAACAATAAACTCAACGAGTTTGGCGAATTCAGTTCAGAAGTTGTATTTATTAAATTTAATATTGTTTTCAATACCTTCTTATTTTGGATTCTATTACTGTTGGCCATTCATAATGTATCATATTGTGTCAATAACATTGCTTTTATCTTTAGCATATATCTATAATATGCCATAACATTGATTGTCAAAAATAACAAATAGGTATGGTGGTTTTGACATTGTAAATTATTTGATTGAAGTGTAAAAAAAATTTAGGTTTATAGTGGCCCGATTTGATAACGGTATTTTGTTTTTCAGGCTGTGAGGATGCTGTATTCAATGCTTACTATATTATCCAAGATAAATGATCATCGGACATCCTAATTATATAAAATTATTTTTAAATTGCACTTCATTAATATCTGTAATTTACAACGTAGTTAAACGAAAACACTACAATTTATATGTGAATATGCATATAATGTACAATAAACAACTGAACAAAATTGTATCTTGTATTTATCTAACAATAAGTTAAGGAAAATAAAGTATGACACGTGAAATTTTGTCATTATCATGTGCGTCATCTGTACCTCAACCAACTGATCCTCGTGCGAACAATAAAAATGATTTGATGAGTGATAACCGCTCTGAATATAGGTTTACATGTATTGTCAACCCCCCCATATTAGACGTTAACTGATTTTAAGTGACTTGTCCTACATCTGTAAAATAGGTGGCAAAGTTGGGATACTTATTTATAAAGAATGAATTCGTGCCATCTGCATCAAGTATGCATTGTTCGCGTTATTTGAAATTTCTTAGAATGACGACAAGCGATTGATCTTTTCATACGGTGTCACTCATCTGACTGATTGTGAGAAGGAATATAGAAATTTTGGATATTTAGATTTTAGATTATAGGTAAATAGTTATCGTTAACTATTTCTCTGATGTGATGAGAATATTTTATATCAAAAACCTACTTGGTTATTAATTTTGTACTTCTAGCAAGAAGAACTTTATTGTAATTTACAGACGACCATGTAAAGACTGTAATAAATCCGATAAAATCGATGTGAACAAGTAGAAACAATGCTCAGACAGGTTTACTTTGTTGTTTTTTGGTATACGTATATTTTTGATTTACAAGATTTTGTGGTACATTGCATAGTAATTGTTTTGGCAAATAAAAAATAGTTTAACAAATTAATCTGAACTATGTTATGAAAAACAATAAGTAATATAAAGAAACACCATTAAGTTAAGCACTTAAATCGTCTACTATTTACGTTTAACAACGTATAAGTCGAAACTGAAATTATTGAAAAATGTTTATCGTTGCAGTGTTAATTAGTCTTACTTCGTTCTTAATTATGTTCTCTAATACCCCAATAGAATTTAGTTTATTTAAAATATACCTTGGACGGTAAGATAAAAAATCCAGTGGAGTTAGATACGAAGATGTAGCTAGCCACTCAATAACTCATCTTCTACCAATATGTTTATTAAGAAAGATGGTGTTTAGGTAACAAAACAATAATTTAATAGTCGATTTTTTAAAACAAATTTTGGACTGTATCCCGTTTATTTGTGAACATGGTGAGTTGGAATAAATTCTTTTAAGGTGTAGTTCTGGCAGCCTGGCATGTAATTGTATCAACCTGAATCTTTTCGGCAACACATTTTCGGCAACACTGAAAAGTAAACTGCCTCTCTGTGTGTGTGTGTGTGTGTGTGTGTGTGTGTGTGTGTGTGTGTGTGTGGGTGTGTGGGTGTGTGGGTGTGTGGGTGTGTGGGTGTGTGGGTGTGGGTGTGTGTGGGTGTGTGTCACGAAACTTTAGGTCTATGTACGAAATGCTCCTTGTTGGAATATTGGCATTTTGATAAAATCAATATAGCAAATCGACCCTTGCGAACAACGTGGTAACTTTCATTTTTTGATTCGAGGCTTCTAGATCCGCTTACGGGCGTGACGTTGAGTCGCACGGCTACTCGCTTTCAAGCAAGTTCGGCGATACCCGTTCATGTGGCCCAGATTCGCCTGATAATGAAAATGACGATATGAGGGAGAGAGAGGCGTAATATTATAGGGATGGCGGTGGTACCAGCGGTGGCGCGTCCATACTCGTAATCTATTAAACAGAGACAACTTTTTCTGTAAGTTTTGTATGAATATTTTGTTCGTTTGTCGAGTTTGTAAATTGGTGATTTACTTTTAAAGGTGGAATTTTGGTTACCTGGCCTGAAATTCTGACGATCTGGTCCAATAGGTATTGTTTTGACAACGACGCTAAGAAAATAGTCTATTGAAATAATACGGAGATATACTTTCAGTAATTCTTTATGAATATTTTGTTTGATTCTGTATCTCTCTTCATTATAGGCCTGGAAAATTGAAAAATAGTATAATACTCCAAATTTCACACATTGAATCTGATTCCGATTTAAAAATGCAATTTTCCTTAAAAGTTGATTATTAAGAGATTTAAGTTGAAGAAAAAAACAATTTCTAAAGTCGATTTTTTGAAGCACATTTTGGCCTATATCTTGCTTATTTTCCACGCTAGGGTGTCGGAAAACAGCAGAATATCCCTAACTGTATTAGGTGAGCCCGATTCTCAAGTACAAAAGTGATTTTCCAAATATTTAAGAAACTTTTACTGAAAAAAATATTCATTTCTAAAGTCGATTTTTGAAACCATATTCTGGCCTGAGTCTCGTTATACTTTCAATCTTTCTTCACTTTGGTTGCTAGCTAGTTAAAGCCTACCTTTAACGGTCAATATTATTGAAGCAATATTATTGATGCAATATATGGTAAAAAAATGGTAGCCTTCACACGACTCAATAATATTGATCGATAAAATGTCAGTTTTAATTGTGCAGTCAAGGAGGATGGATCTACCAGTTCTAATCGCATCTGCTTTGGCCCTCACCAAAGCAGATGCACAAGCAAATCAAAAGAGAAAGAGAAGAAGGCAAAGAACAGTGTGGACATAAAGCTGATTAAATAGACGTACGATCATGGATATGGGCAATTGCTTCGAGGACTCAACAGTGAGCCAGATAATTACAAAAAATTTTTAAGAATGGATGAACAATAATTGTTTCATTAACGCAACACCTAGTTGCGTTAGTTTCACCATTTATAATAAAGCAGGATACGATTATGAGGAAGGCCATTTCACCGGCGGATCGACTTGCAGTCACATTAAGATTTCTAGCAACAGGAAACAGCTTGGAAAATTTGAAATTTTCGGCTTACATGGCTTTTCACATAAGTGAGATAGTTGAAGAGACATGTAATTTCATTTTCCATAAAAACTGCATGGACTGATATAACTATAACAAACATTAATAAAAATTATTATGCCTTTTGAAATGACAAAATAACCACTTTTATTATTATTTTATTATTTTATTTTCAAGCTCAATGTAAATACAGTATCTACCTCTATGCATCTTAAAATCAATTTCCTCTCTTCTTCTTTATCTTGCGACTTTTTTCGCTTACTCTTTTCACCACATGAACTTTTATCAGTTTCCATCTCAAAAGGGGGGAAAACAAATAACTCAAACAAACACTTTGTATTGCGTCTCTAGAATGACTGACGTTTTATTGCACAATATGGCAATGTACTCCTCATGCGTGTCAATAATATTGACGCCGTCTCAATATATTAACGGGCCTTCAATAAAAATCGTACTGATTTTACTTTTCAATATTATTGCCATCAATATTATTGATTCAATACACTCCTTACACGTTCAATATATTGATCAATATCGATATTGACACAATAATATTGACCGTTTAAGGTAGGCTTAACAGAGGAGGTGAGAGTAGGAGCCAATGAAACGCTCCCTGCATACTCCCTTGGTACAGCAACACCCCTCCTGCGTAGCCTTGGATATGAAAACTATTTTTTGTAGTTTATGTTTTCTGAAGTTTTGAATTTTATTATGAAAAATTTATTTCCAGATATGGTCATTCCATATTTTCCAAAGAAATTGATTATGTACTCATGATAAAAGTATAGCCTATAAACATTATGAAAAAATAGCAAACTGAAACAATCACTGGCGCTTTATTAGTTTGTAGGCAGGTTTATAGAATTAACGCAATTAAAAGAAATTAAAAAATTCGAAATTTCAAACAGAATATTGCAATTTGTACCTGTAAGAGAGGAAATAAGACTGAACGTCAAACAAAGTAAACAAATAAGGTATCTGCTAAATAAACATATAGAAATTAAACATTTCATAGTCACTAAAATAGCAATTTTTAACAGAGAAAATGGAATTTTTTTCGAGAGGATTCACAATCAGTTCCTTACCGCACCGTTAAGATGTGTTTATAAAAAATCCATTTCTACTGCAAAAGAGTGATTATATAGGAGCATATCCATAAAGATATTTTGTGTCAGTTTTCACTGTAGTACATATTTGCTAAATGCCTTGTGAAACTATAGATTTGGTTGATCTTAAATGAATGTGTATAGTTGTTTCCTGAATATTTTATATATCTTTTTTCGTTTGTCCAGCTGCGAGCGGGTGAAGAGCAGTAGCCCTGCTTGCCCTGCGGCACCTCATTGACAATCCACCATCCCTGACAGAATATTGTCAGGGGTGGTGGGTGTGCGTTCAGCCATGTCATTTTCGCTAATTTGACTATACAATTAAAGTACTGATATTTAAAAAAAGGAAAAAAGAGAAAACAAACTGATCACCAATTTTTATAAATATTACTTTTCCGCACTCAACTATAATAGCGGAAAAGTAACGTAATCGTGTAAAGAAATTTGTTTTCGTTTATTTTTCGTTTTTCGGCCTAAAAACCAAAACAAATAGGTTTTTAAAAAATTTTGTCTGTCTGTGTGTCGTCGCTATCGTTGTCGTCGGCATCAAAATTTCTTGTTAGCACGATAACTCAACTAAATCGTGTCGGATCGATCAGGTTTTGACCGATTCTGATCGGGGACATCTCCCAGATGACACCTATGGATTTTGAGGTGGACAGGACACACTGCACCCTGTCCGGGGGTCTATTTGAGAAATATTTTTTGTTAGCACGATAACTCAACTAAATCATGTCGAATTGATCGGATTTTGACTAATTCTGATCGGGGACCTCTCCCAAACGATACCTATTGATTTTGAGGTGGATAGGGCACACCCCACACTGTCCATGGGTCATGAGAAAGCAAGATGGTAGACTATCAGAGAAATTTTTTTGTTAATATGATAAATCAACTAAATCGTGTCGGATCGATCGAGTTTTGACTGATTCTGATCGGGAACGTCTCCCAGACGACATCTACTGATTTTGAAGTGGGTAGAACACACCCCATCCTATCCATGGGTCATGATAAAGCACGACGGTGCGGTGGACTGTTTAAGAAATATATTTTTGTTGACACGATAACTCAACTAAATCATGTCGGATCGATCGGGTTTTGAATGATTCTGATCGGGGACGTCTCCCAAACGACACCTATTGATTTTGAGGTGGATAGAGTACACTCTACTATGTTCATGGGTCATGAGAAAACACAATGGTGGACTATTTGAGAAATTTTTTTGTTAGCACGATCACTCAATTAAATCTTGTCGGATCGATCGGGCTTCAACTGATTCTGATTAGGAACGTCTACCAGACGACATCTATTGATTTTGAGGTGGACAGGACACACCCCACCCTGTTCATGGGTCATGAGAGAGCACGATGGTGGAATATTTAAGAAAAATTGAAAAAAGTAAAACTGTCGCATAAAACACATAGTCTACATTTATGTGTTGGTTTATTTTTTCTCAGCCACTCAATTTCGAGATGGAGATGCTCTACGTGTGGAAAATTCCGTTTTAAGGTTTTAAAACTGCTTATTTAAATAGGTATCCGCATCCATTCACTTGTATGAATATTTACCCTACCTGTTTTTTGCCTGAAAACCAACTTACATAGTTACAAGCTCGAACCCTGTACACAACGTTATGTTTTAAGCTACAGATCTCTGTTTACTAAGTTGCCTAATCTAACACATCGATTGAAATTATTATAGATATACCTGTATATTGAGATATTTATTTGAGAAACAATTCAGTCTTAGCAGTTTATAAAAATATAGAACTAATTGCTTCCAGTAATATACCTTTATTTTATATTAATAATAGAAAATATGCAGAATTATTTAATAAGCTAACTATCGATTTTTTAAACTATAAGTTTAAATAATTATTGAAGCGAATATTAAAAATCCTTGATATCATAATTTTTTTAAGGGACGATGTTCAACACTAAATAGTAATCTATATTAAAGTTTACATGTTAAAATACATTCTAAAATATTAACTTAATTTATAGCACTCAGATATGTTTCATAGTAGTTTTAAGTGGTAATACAATTTTAATCAACAGCAGTTGATAGTGCTGTATCACTTTAACTGGCAGTGACTCATATTTAAGCATTTGGAGTGTTCCGGCGGGGAATGAGGGAAGGGTACGAAAAATCATATCAGGGTCATGGAAAAAGGAGCAAAAATTTTAAAAGTGTGAATAAAAATATATTTGCATCAGAGATATGGAGTGGGGAGGCTTTTACTCTTTTCCATATTGTCCAAGAGGTACAGTGCAATAAGGTGCATCTTTTTTATACTGGTATCCTCAAGAAGCCTTATCCAGTAAGAACAAGTTATTCACGAATAAGAAGGCAGTCAATGGACTGTTACATCGCCTAAGGTTCAAAAACGTCCTGATTCTTATAAGTAATCCGAGTCTGATGCTGACTTGAAATCACTGCCGCTGGTGCTGTGTCTCTCACATTAAAGACAAGTGGTTCAACTAACACATCCGCTGCTCCTCCTTAGTCACATGGTGAATGTATTTCTGCTACTACTATGCAGTTACATTGGCAATAGCTTCGTGAAATAACTTCACCCTTCACTTGCGCCCAAGTCAGTTCAATAGGGTTCAATTCATAATGGTACGGCGGTAAGCGTAACAGCGTAACACCGTGCGCGTAAACCATTTCATCCACTACATACTATACGTACTGCTTTTTGTGTGCTCGCGCAATTTCTAACCGCTGTACTTTGAGGAATGTGTCCTCATATGGAATGTTTTTTTATGTTAGCCAATCCATAAGTTGGCCTTTGCGCCACGCTGAAGTGGATAGGCTTTCTAATCGTCGGCTATGATACGGCGCGTTGTCCATGACAATAACACAGCCAAGTTCTATTTTCGCTAAAATGGTTTCGAACCATTTTTCGAAAACCACACTAATCATGTCTTCGTGGTAATCGCCCGTTTTCTTGGACTCAAATGTTAACAGTCCTACTGCTACGAAACCGGTTTCACTTACGGTATGGGTAATTATCAGTCGGCGCTCTTTCCCAGCAGGACCCTTTAATCCCGTCGAGAACCCTTTCAAGAAAGCTTCCCGTCTTCGTAATGTTCAGGCCTTGCCACACTTTAGAAACTGTATGATTCTCGTTCAGCCACGTTTCATCCATATAATAAATTTTTGTTCCTTCACTTCGAAATTGCCAAATCTTCCGTAAATATTTTCTTCGCCACATAACAATTTCATTACTGTTTATAAGTTCACTATTGCGACTATGCAGCGCGTCGTAAAAACAGAAAATTTAGGTCGCGGATGGTACGCCTCAGTACTCTGCTTGAAATATGGGGAATGTTCTCATCATTGGCGACTGCGAGTTGAATTTTCTTAAAGGTTGGCAGCTCGTTTCGGTAAAAAAAACTATGGATTAACCGACGAATGGCATATTTCGTGTCTTCATCCAAAACTGTCTTCTTTCTGCCCTTCGCCTCCTTATTGTTAGTCGCCGCTGCGACTTTAAACCCCGATATACAGTCCTAAATGACACTTGAGTTAAACCACTACATAGTTCCACTCCATCAACTATCGATTGTCTCAGGTTGCGTGACGTAATTCCCTCGTACACACGGCAAATCGTTTCACGTTCCTGTGGCGTTAAATGCACACATTTGCGTTTCGGTGTTGAAAGCACCTTTTCTTTATTACAGCTGGCAGAGGGCTCCATTTTAAACGCCGAATACCGGAGAGAACACCGAATGCTACGCCAATGCTTGAGCACGTGACAGCCAGTGTCACGTGTTCTCGAAATATTTGGAAACATCCAAGCAACTCGGAGAAAGCATAAGTGTCTTTGGGCTCTTTCCACACTGTTTCCGAGCGTTCAGTGTGGTTCGCTCTTTCAATTCAGACGACTCGTCGATCGGTACTCCATTTCATGAAACGGAAGCTTCAGCTTGCTTTAAAAACTTCACAACCGCATAGAATTTGTATGTACGCTTCGTAGTGATAGTGTTTTAATATTATGTATGAGTCACTGCCAGTTAACGTGGTATAGTACTATACAGTGTGAACAGTACAGTATATAAATAATTATCACTGTAGTGCAATAATTCAATTATAACTTCTAATACTACATTAACTGTGTCGCATAATTTTCATAAAAACATAGATGATTATGTAATGACAACCTAAAGATGTAAATAGTAACAAAATAAGTAAAACAGAAATGTTACTTTGTAAAATGCAGAATCTGTTGCCTTATTGCAAAAATCGTCGAAAATTGGATTAAGAAATTGGAAAGATTAAAAAAATAGTTAATTTAATGATCACAAAAAATAATTATCTTCCTTGTTTATATTAATCTGAACTAAAATTTCCATAAATTCCCCTTACTGTTATACATATCTGTTAATATTTTATATATTTCTTAGGGTATACCTATCTAAAAAACTTGTAACTTAGGTACAAATTTTTGTATAATAGTAGATCTAGATTTACTTTTGGTGTTTCTTTCCTAAACTCAGTTAGTTACTTTAAGAATTCGTTCATTTTTTATTTTATCATCATAGAGAACGAAAATGTATGTACACAGTATGTCTATTAAATTTAGAATAATATTAATCAAATTAAAATGAATGTTGGAGAAACTCCTCGGACACGTAAATTTTCAAAACAATACATATAGAAGTTGCTTTAATTTCCTCCATCAACCCCCTAAGCTCCCAGAAACTCTACTTTAAAATTTTAAACACGAAGATACCCCATTTTGTACCTGGTTCTCTGTGCATTTCTATGCTACATAAAAGAAATTATTAAATATATTCAATTCGAATGGGTATTTGTGTAGATCTAGTAAAGAAGAATTAAAAATAATTGCTAGTCATTTACGTGATACCAAGTGAATTGAAATCACACCGTGTCAGTGACTGTGGTTCATTTTGTTCTTGTACAAAAAATATTTTGTCAAATTTCAGCCTTTTTCAATATACCGAATCAATTAGACAAGCAGCGGATTGAAATCTTAGTTATGATTGGATGTGTAGATAAATGATCAATTATTTCCATCAACAAATTATGAATAATATACAGGCAGAGGTTTGAAATGCACTATAAGCGTAACAAAAAAGAAAAAAAGAAAAAACGCCGGACCTACTTCAGACAATAATATTATAAGCCTGAGCGTGGATTAAAAAAATACCCGAAGAAATTTACCATCTGGATCTGGGCTAAGGCGCTGTTAGCACAAATTTACAGCCTTCTTACTAGGAGACGGGACAGGAATTTATTCTTTTTCTTTTATTTCCTAAAGCTTTGTAATATGTAAAAGGATAGGAAAGCGAAATTTATAGCAGCGATCGTAAAAACTAAAACAGCATAATTCTCGATAAATTGTAAATAATAAACTTGAGTAAAAAGTTGCGCAACAATTATATATATATATATATATATATATATATATATATATATATATATATATATATATATATATATATATATATATATATATATATATATTATATCACTTTTTATTTAATTAACTTTTTAAAAACAATTTATTTTTAATTTACGATTTTGAACACTTTGCTATGTCAAAAAAGGAGTAACCGACTTTATATAATTTAATTTAGACTTGTTCGACGTTTACTCGACGACTAATTGAATATTACTGATGTGTGAAGTTACGGACTACTTCCGATTACTTCCGATTACGAATATGCGGGCTACTTGTGGAGCGATTACTATATTTGCCGATTACTGAAGCTACCAATGGTTGTTTCTCTATTTAAAACATTTCTGTATGCTGATGCTGCAGGAATGTTCTAAGAAGTGTTTTTCTCAAGCTTTTAGCAAGTTGCAATAATTGCGATAAAATACAATGTAGGTTTATGATAAGCACGAAAGGTTTTTAGTTACGCGATAACCGCAATGACTTTGATATACTCTTTTCTGGACATAACATCCTGTATGCTAATGGCCTGTTACAATGTATATTACAATATTATAAAATACAATATTAATCTAAGTCTTAACCTAATATAAGAGAGGATTCTATATAACAACTCCCCCCTTATAATAAAAGTTGGTGTCATACAACAACTTTTTTGTAAAAATCGATTACAAAATCGATGGCGTTAAGTTCATGCAAGCACGTAAAACATGAAATTGCATATAAACTTTTTCTTTAAATTGACAATGGGATTACATTAGAAATAGAAATATAATTAAATTAAAACATTGGGATAAAGGTTAAACAAAGTGAGTTACACTGATTAAAAGTTAAAATTAAAACTTGAAACGGAATCTAGCACTGCACTAGCACTGTAGCACTGAAAATTAGTTCAATTCAATATCTTCTTCGGATGGTTCTTCTGGTCTGATTGATGATCTTCTCCTGGGAAGGATGCTGGCGAAGCTTCTAAATGTTTTCCTTGGTCTAGGTGGAGGTGGCGGTGAATTGGATGTAATAGCAATGGCTAATCTATTTCTTTTTCGGCATTTACAACAGATGTATAATAAGATAATGCCGATTATTGCAGCAATTGTGAAGTACGTGAACCATGAAATATGTTTGGTGATGAACGGTTCATTAATCATATTATCCAGCGTTTTTGAATATTCGTCTAATTTATGTTTTGCGATTTCGAGGTCTTCGGTATTAAGATTATTTAATTTTAATGGTTGTAATTTGGGAATTTCGAAATCGTCGGGAATGTCGTGACAACAGTTGTATGGAATTAAAATATGATGAGCATCGAGCTCCTTTACGGTGGTTTCCTTCGAATTGGATTGTATTTTAGTAACTCCTACAAATGCACTGCATTCTGGTTGTAATGTCAGAATGGAGTTCTTGAAAATAATTTCTGTCTTGGTATTTATCTGCTTACAATTTATAGTGATTTGAAGTGGTTCAGAGTTTACGATGAGCCATGAGTTGGTTAGTTTTTGAACGTTATATCCTTTTGCGAATATTAAGGACGTTTCGCAATTTTCGGGTAGTGTTTTTAGATTTTTCAAGATGCGTGCCTCGCACATGGCATTGTCATCTATGGGATATGCGAAAAGGTTTGTACAGAGTTTTGTTCCTGTATAAAGTTGTTTGCATCCGTTCAAATTTGACAAGGGTATGTACATCAAAGAATCATCATCACGCGCAATATATCTTTGTGAAGTTGACAGTACATGATATAATCCAGTTCTGTGATTTAGAATTGGTATAGGAAATAATTTAAAAAGTGTGTATCTTTGTTGATCAATTAATGGAATTTTCAAATCAAAAATAAGATCTGAATCTGTCTGAAAGGCCTCTAATTCCATTATGTCTAAGTATTTAGCAATATTAGATAACTTGATAACCAATGGCAGGTTGTTTTGATGTAAATTTTGAGATATTTCCTGAAGTGATGTAACCAGATTTTCAGGATTAATTATTGATGTATGAATTATTTTTAAACGCGCGAAAGTGACTGAATTTATGATATTGTTTAATTGATCCTCGATATACAAATAACTCTCCATTAGAAATTCACATTGTTCTAGAAATCTCAATTTGGCTTCGATGACTTTTATTTTGTCAGCTGTTTTGTAAATCGTGTCTGAAATAATTTTTATGTCCCTATTAAAAGTGGCTTCGTCAATTTGTAATTTTTGTATAGTGGCATTAAAGTTTTTGATAACAGAGGTTGTTACTGAAATTTGGTTTTTTAATAAACTTTCTAATTGGAATTCATCTTTTGCTAGTTTCTTAATACAATCTGAATAATATTCTCCATCTGCAGAGTCTAAATTTCCTGTGATGGTTTTAAATATTGAGCCAATACCGTTAATAAGTCCTCGTTTGTAGCGTCTGGTGTCGAAATAAATTTCATTTAATTTCTCTTGTATTGATTTAGAGATTTGCGTAAGCAGGCTTACATGGGTTTTAACTTCTCCTCGAAATAGGTTCATATTTTCGAAAGTAGGGTTGACTGCGTGTAAAAGAATTTCTAATAAGTTTTCATTATGTTTGAAAGCATTTTTCAATGACGATATGTTTTTGTGAACTAATAGGGTCCATTGTTTGTTTGAAATCACTACTTCACTTTCCTTATGGAAATATATTCCGATGGTATTATTTATAGGAGATATGGTGTATTGTGAGGTTACTGTTCCGATCAGAAGCAGAAACCTGAAATTAAATTTTAATTTTCAGAATAAGGTTTCATCCTATCAAAGTTTACTTTCGTAGTTTGATTCGTTTCTAAATTTTGTAAAATGCTGAATTTTGAAATATTTCTTTTATTCTAAATGGGCCATTAAATTTATTGTGAAGTTTGTTTTTTATTTGTGATTCTTTCACATAGAATTTGTCACCGATATTAAATTTAGGTATATTTTCCGAAATGTGTTTGTCAAATCGCGTTTTCGCTTTTTCCTTTTGGAGGTTCGTTTTTGATCGTGCTATTTTGTAGTACCATGAGATTCTATTATTTAAATCTCGAACATATTTAGAAATCAGTTCTTTTTGGTTGTATAGTGTTTCGGGAGGACGACTAGATGTATGTCCGAAGACTAATTCATATGGTGTGAAACCATGGGTCTTGTTTACAGAGTTGTTATAACATATTACTGCGTATGGAATAACCGTTAAGGGATGTTCATTTGGATTTTCTGCTTTATTGACTCGTATCATTTCTAATAATGTCGAATGGAATCGTTCGACGGATCCATTTGATTGTGGATGATTGACGCTAGAGAAAGTCAGTTTGATGTCGTAAAGAGTACATAAGTCTTTTAGTAACGTATTGTCAAATTCTCTGCCGTAATCACAATGAATTCGGAGAGGTGTTCCGTAATGTTGGAAGTACAAAAGAAGGGTGTTGACTGTCGATTTAGCTGATTTGTCTTGAAGAGGGTATGCCTGTGTAAATTTTGTTAATTCGTCCCTAATTGTCAGGACGTGATTTTTTGTTGGAATTTCTAAAATATCTATGTTGATTCGCTCAAAAGGTGTTTTTGGAGTTTCCGTGATAACTAAAGGGTTGCTTAAATTTTTACGTAACGTTTTTGTTTTTTGACAAATTTCGCAGTTCTGAATGTATTTCTCTACGTGTTTTGTTAATCCTGGCCAATTATATTTTTCGCGTATTCTACGGATAGTTTCATTTATACCACGGTGAAGATTTGCTTTACCGTTGTGGTATTGATCTATTATTATAGGAAATTGATCTTCGTCCGGTGTTCTTGTTAAATTTTGACAAATTGTTAAATTTAGATCTGATTCAGTGAAGATGAATGATAGCATTTCTAAAATTGGAAGGTCTGGATTATTTTCGACAAAATATGTTTTCGAAAGGTCGAGAGTATTTTTATCCTTGTATAAGGTAACAAACATTGTTTCAATTACTTCATCTGCATCAAAAGGTAATAAGATTATATAATATTTGCGATGTTTTATAGTTTTGCTAGATACGGTATTTATTTTATTGTGATCAAATTTTGGGTTCTCATCAAAAATGTCTTCTATTATTTTATAATGAAGATCTTCTAGTTTATCTTTCCTAAAGAATACTATTACGTCCTTGTGTTTTTTGTCTAATAGTTGGTCATTAGTAAATTTAATTTTGTTATAGTCAATTAAAGATTGCGTCTTATAAAGTTTTACAAATGTCTCTAATTCCTGTGTACATGTTTCTGGGGATATTTCTGTAATTTCTGAATTTATTGATTCATTGTCTGAATTTGAAGTTAAAATTTTTGTAAGAAATTCTGAACATTTTTGGAAATGATTGATCTTTATTCTAGATAAAGCGTCAGCGTTTTTATTGATTTTTCCTGGTTTATATTGGATTTCATAATCATACTCCTCAAGCTTTAATCTCCAACGCGCTAGGCGACTTCCTGGATCTTTTATTGATAGTAGCCAAGTTAGAGGTCTATGATCAGTTATTAATTTAAATTTACGTCCAAAAAGGTAAGGTCTAAAGTGTTTGACCGACCAGACAATAGCGAGAAGCTCTCTTTCAATTGTGGAGTATTTAGTTTCGGCATGACATAAGGTCCTGGATGCAAAAGCTATAGGTAAGTCTTTTCCTATTTGTCCTTGGGATAGAACTGCTCCTATTGCATATGAGCTTGCATCTGTCGTTAAGATAAAGGGTTCATTAAAATTTGGATATATCAAAATAGGGGTTGAAGTTAACGATTCTTTTAATTCTTTAAAGGATTTCTGGCATTCGTAATCAAAATGGTATAATATGTCTTTTTGTAACAATTTCGTCAAAGGCTTAGAGATTTTTGCAAAATTGGGTATAAATCGTCTGTAATATCCTGCTGGTCCTACAAATTGTTTAATTTGTTTTTGATTTTGTCGGTTGAGGAAAATTAGCTACACAATTAATTTTTGTTGGATTTGGTTTTACTCCGTCGGGTGTAATTATGTGACCTAAATAAGCGACTTCTTTGCGGAGAAATTCGCATTTGTCGGGTTGTATTTTTAAATTCGCGTTCCTTAATCGTTTGAAAACTTCAGTTAATCTACTAATATGTTCGTGTATTGTTGGTGAATAAATTATGATGTCATCCATGTATACCAGACAACGTTCGTTTTGGATACCTAAGAGTATATTATCCATAACTCTCTGAAATGTCGCGGGGGCATTTTTTAAACCAAAGGGAAGACGAGTGAATTCATAATGTCCGTTCTCTACCGAAAAAGCTGTTTTTGCAATATCCTTTGAATCAATTTCGATTTGGTGAAAACCTGAAGCCAAATCTAAAGTTGTGAAATATTCACATTTACCTAGTTGATCTAGTAAATCGGATATATTAGGGAGAGGATATTTATCTCCTATGGATATTTCATTTAGTTTCCGATAGTCGACGACAACGCGCCATTTTTGTTTCCCGGAGGCGTCCAATTTTTTCGGAACGACCCATACTGGTGAAGACCATGGAGAAATAGATGGTCTTATTATGCCTTGGTCTAACATTTTTGAAATTTGTGTTTTTACTTCCTCTTTATGGGTGTGAGGGTAGCGGTATGATTTTGTGAAAATAGGTTGTGTGTCTATCGTGTCAATCGTATGTTTAATTTCGTTTGTAAATGTCAAATTGTCACCTTCTAAGTAAAATATATCTGAATATTCTAAACATAATTTTTTAATTAAAAATTGTTCTTCCTCGTTCAAATGTTCAATTCGCAATTGATTTTCAATTTCGAAATTTCGGTCTGTGTAATTTTGATTTTTATTTACTGTGTTTGTATTTAATAAACTTGAATTTTTATGGGCTCTAATTTTAGATCATCGAAATGTATAATTTTTGGAATTTCATTCGCGTTAATTATTGATGTTAAAAATTCTCCTTTTTCATTAATTTTTACAAGAGCATTTGGAATTCGTACTTTGTCTTTTTCTTGACCGCTTAAAATAGCGTCCGTGTTAAAGAGATTACATTGAATTTTAAATATTTGCTCAGTACGAGGGGCGATCGAAATGTTATTTTTAATAGTTTTGGTTTCTAAATTTGGTGGTGTGTTTTCTTGTTGTTCGTAATCGTCAGTAACTTTAAATAGTGGGACAGTTTTAAAATTGGTTATGAGTTGTCTGTTTTTAATGTCGATTATACAATTGTAGTGTTCTAAAAAATCAGAACCTAATAGTCCGTCAAATTCTATGTCAATGTCATGAATATATACTTTATGAGGGTCCGAATCTGTAAATGGTATAAGTGTTGACTCTTTGATAAAACTTCGTTCATCCGTTATTCCCTGTATAATAACATTTTCCGAAAATCTTTTAGTGTAATTCTCACAAGTTCTAGGTTTAAATATCGAAAGTCCTGCGCCTGTATCGATTAAAATTTTGAATGTTTTGCTAATATCTTTAATATAATATAAATTTTTTGAATTTACAGTTAAGAGGTTTTGATCTACATGAATTTTTTGTCTTTGGGTTGTTGGTTTTTGTTGCATTTTATAATTTGAATTTTGGTTGTCTCCGAATCTGGAGGGTGGTCTTGATGGTCGAGGATGTGAAAATCCTGATTCGTATTTTGTTCTGTCGGATCGTTAGGGTCATGGAATTGATGAGCAGTATCATCATATCTGTTATAGTTCTCATATGGTGAATATTCTTCACAGTATTGGTTTTGAAAGTTATATGGATGAGCGGTATCATCCGGATAATATTGTGGGGTTATTTCTTGCTGATGAGCTGTATCATCATATTCGTTATACTCACAATAATTTTGATTCATATGATGAGTTTTTTGTTGGGTAAAATTTGGGTTTGGTCTAATAATGGATGGTCGTTGTTGCGAATAGTTAGGGTTTGGTCTTATAGCAGAGGGTCTATTTTGTTGAAACTGTTGGAAATTTTTATTTGTTTGAGGTCTGACGTTATTAGCATTAAATGGTTGACGTGGTTGAAAATTATTTGAATTTTGCGAAAAATTCGGTGTGTAATTTGGCGTGTAATTTGGTCTAGTCTGAAAAGTTCCGAAATTCTGTTGGGTACTCCTACATTCGTTAGAAGTATGGCCAATTCTTTTGCACTTGTTACAAATTTTCTTATTTGGAAAATTTTGAATATTAGTGGATGGTCTGTTAGTTCTATTAAATTTTTGTGTTTCAAAATATGATAGTTGTAGCTCTCGTTTTATTCGGGCGACAGCTTGAAGCATATCACTCGGATTACTTGCTCTAATAATGGAGCCTAATTTGGGGTCTAAACCTGTTAATAACGTGTTTAGAGTCATAGTTTCAATCAGGGTACTTTGCGCTGATTTTTGTTCTGCGGTAAGCGGTTGCTTTTGTATTGCCGCATGCATTTTTGCGTTGTGAGTCTGTAGTCTAGAGACGAAATTTAGTGCAGACTCGTTAGAATTTTGACTTATTCTTTGTAGGTCTTGGATCAAAGCTGTGAGATCTCTAGAATCTCCAAAATGCGTTTCTAGTAAATATTTAATCTCATCCCAAGTGGATGGATTACGGGAATTTATTAACTCGGCGGCTTTGCCTCTGAGCTTATTTTTTACGTGCAATGTTAATAAAATTGTTTGGTTATCGATGGCCATATCGTAAGCACATCTTACTGCATTGAGAAAAGTTTGAAGGAAAATTTGATTTCCATCAAATTCAGGTACTATGGAAAAAATTTCCGATAGCCTATACGGTTCAATATGTTCTTCAGCCATTTTTTGGTTATTAAATTATCAAGTATTTTATAAAAATAAAATAAAAAAATAATAATTTTAAAATTAAAAGATTTCAATTATATAAAAATTATATGACTTATGACAAATATATTTCGATTCACTGGTTTATATCGATTGTTCGTACGTATTGTACGTAAAATAAAAATATACACACAAAAATTGTATAATGGGGTAAGCGAGATGATTCTTTGCGACTTACCAAATTGTCGACTTCATTCGTCGGCTAGGGTCCACTTCCAGTGAGGCAGATCCGTGTTCTGGATAGGGTTGTCCTGGCTGATGTTGAATATCGTGGAGGACAGGTCCGCAGACAGTGAGGCAAGGTCCGTGTTCTATCTGGGTGTCCTTCTTCTTTTCTTCTTAAAACTAGGTTGCTTTTTCTTTCTTGTTTATTCTTCTTTAATTATTTTTTCTTGAATTATTTCTTCTTATTTCTTGAAACTTCCTGTTTCTTTCTTCTATTGGTTATTTCGCTTAGGAATTGGAATTCCACAACTCTAGTTAGGCAATGTCCGTGTTCTAAAATTGCGCGAAAATCCTACCGACTGCGCCAATTTTTATATCACTTTTTATTTAATTAACTTTTTAAAAACAACTTATTTTTAATTTACGATTTTGAACACTTTGCTATGTCAAAAAAGGAGTAACCGACTTTATATAATTTAATTTAGACTTGTTCGACGTTTACTCGACGACTGATTGAATATTACTGATGTGTGAAGTTACGGACTACTTCCGATTACTTCCGATTACGAATATGCGGGCTACTTGTGGAGCGATTACTATATTTGCCGATTACTGAAGCTACCAATGGTTGTTTCTCTATTTAAAACATTTCTGTATGCTGATGCTGCAGGAATGTTCTAAGAAGTGTTTTTCTCAAGCTTTTAGCAAGTTGCAATAATTGTGATAAAATACAATGTAGGTTTATGATAAGCACGAAAGGTTTTTAGTTACGCGATAACCGCAATGACTTTGGTATACTCTTTTCTGGACATAACATCCTGTATGCTAATGGCCTGTTACAATGTATATTACAATATTATAAAATACAATATTAATCTAAGTCTTAACCTAATATAAGAGAGGATTCTATATAACATATATATATATATATATATATATATATATATATATATATATATATATATATATATATATATATACATATAGGACAGCCCCCTGGCACTGCGGTAGTTCGCCGGTAAATTGTCTGGCAGGCCATGCAGCGCGAAACTGCGGTAAATTTGAACATAAATGATTTTAAATTTTAATATATACGTAACGGATGATGTAAAATTAATAACAAAATGAATTTATAGGAAAATTCTATGAGCCACAATCTATTATATAATGATTATTATTGTTTACCGTATAGGTGAAATTGAATTAGGTTAATTTGAAATTATAAAAGATACGTTTTCTTGTGTTCGTGCAATAATTTTTTATTTACACGTAATATGTATACATAATTACTGAAAAGTGCTAAAACTTATGCTATGAATATTTCTCTTACAAATAAGAGAAATCATTTCAAAATATTAATTCACAGCGACAAATAAAGTTTGTAGTTAAACTACAAATTATAATATTGTAAATTGGGAGTAATCAAAGTATCATTTAAGGGAAAATGAAGCTATCTATATCACTGTAATTTACCGAAAATAGAATACGCCACAACATTTCCAAGCGAGACTTTTGACAAATTTTTACATGGCACTGTTCCCGTTTTTAAGCGGACAACTTTATATGGTCCCTGTGCAAAATAAAAGGTGTATTTAGACTAATGCAATTATTAAATATAATTGCATTAGTATATTTAGTAATTGCAAAGGTATATTTAGACTAATGCAATATTGAAATGACAATGCAAAACTTTGAATAATGTTGAATCTCTTAATGAAAAATTTGTTTTAAAAACACTGAATTATTCTTCAGTTAGTTACTATTAATTTCATCACTATTTGCCAAATAAAAAACACACTTATCTTGCCGATAAACGGAGCAGTCTACCTGAGTCTACCCATAAAAACAAGCCACGGTATGAGGTAAGAACCGTTTGGGATTTTTTATTTGGTAAATAGAGATGAATTAAACTATACATGTCATTAAAGTATACTTGTAAAAGGCAATCAGAGATAAATCATTCCGCACAGCACTTTGCCACAGTTCTCTATTTCTACGTTTAAGGGCACTCTGAACTAATGCACTTTTTCGCCTTCTACGGAACGTTCTTTTTCGTAATTGCATGCGGGCACTATGCAACGTCGTCTCACACGACGCATTTTGTTTTTTACTTTCGGCGGATCCTCCATTTTACACTATTATATTTATACACTGTTACTATGGGTGAGGGATGTAGGAGAAAGGGGGAAACGAGACTATAAGACCACTAGCACACCCTGGTGGCCGTTGTACACGTAATTGCAAGATCGCACTACGTGATATATAGAGAGTGCCATCCCTATGATATAGAAGTTCTATATTTTGACATAAATTTCTAGATAATGTTACCCCCTTGCGTGATAAGATATCAGCGCACGTATAAAGAAGCACATAATACAGTTACAGCGAGAGATTAACAATTAAATATGATTCATAATTAAGTGTAAAATTGAAATATTACCAGAGCCATAAAATAGCGGGAAACTCCAACCTTTAGATGGCGAAAGAATTATGGCCTAACAACTTATCTACTGGATGGCAAGTAATCTAGTTCGTGTCGTAACTGATAGCGATCGCCACATCCTGGCAATAGCGTGATGATATTAGGTACACGGAAAAAATTAAAAAGTACCCAAAAAAAGCCTTAAAAATTTAGTAAAAGAGAAAAAATAATTCGGCGATGTTATTTATTTGACGATAAGGGGTTTAAGAGATACTTCTTAGTTCTATTTAGGATAATTTACTTGAAATTATAATAAAAGTGACTATAATACTGTACTAATTTAACTGGCAGTGACTCATATGTAATACCAAAACACTATCACTACGAAGTGTACATACAAGTTCTATGCAGTTATTAAGCTTTTAAAACAAGCTGGAGCTTCCGCTTCAAGAAATGGAGTACCTATCGGCGGTGTCATCTGAATTGAAAGAGCGAACCACACTGAATGCTCGGAAGCAGTGCTGAAAGGCCCGAAGCCACTTATGCTTTCTCCGAGTTGCTTCGATGTTTGAAAATATTTAGAGAACACGTGACACTGGCTGTCACGTGCTCAAGCATTGGCGTAGCATTCGGTGTTCTCTCCGGTATTCGGCGTTTAAAATGGAGCCCTCAGCCATCTGTAATAAAGAAAATGTGCTTTCAACACCGAAACGCAAATGTGCGCATTTAACGCCCCAGGAACGTGAAATGATTTGCCGTGTGTACGAGGGAATTGTGTCACGTAACCTGAGACAATCGATAGTTGATGGAGTAGAACTGTGTAGTGGTTTAACTCAAGTGTCAGCTAGGACTGTATATCGGTGTTTAAAAGAACAGAAGAAGGAAGAGTTAGCGCCTCTTGCAGCGGCGACTAACAATAAGGAAGCGAGGGGCAGAAAGAAGATAGCTTTTAATGAAGGCACGAAATATGCCATTCGTCGGTTAATCCATAGTTTTTTTGTCGAAAAGAGCTGTCAACTTTCAGGGAATACTATATATAGGGTGTCTCTTTATTGTATGTATATAGGGTGATTCTTTATTGTATGTTATTATCATAAAGTTTACCCTCTTGCAATTGAATATCTTTAATCTTATTAACAATATCATTGGAATTAATCACTGAGAGACTGGGTGGTGCAATGGGTAAACTTTCGAACTCCTCTATTAACCATTTCGATAGGTGATAAGTAGGCTATTCAATTGTCGAAACAATAGGACGCATCGACTTACCTAGTTTATGTATCTTAAGTAAGCAGTACAATCTGGATACACTTGGATTAGATACATGCAGCCTTTCCCTTAGAGCTGGAGTAATAAGGTTGTTACAAGATTTGAGTGCATTTTTTACTTCAGTGATCATTTCTATCCATTATCAAAAATTAAGTTGAAACCAATGAACAACTACCATTTTAAGATGTACCATTTATTATAAATAGTGAAAGTATCCCTAATGATTCCCACCATTGTGTTCAAACAAAATGGCGAACTTCAATTTTCTACTCCATTGCCTACTAAATTTCTCTCTCAAAAAAGATATGTTTGAAAAAGAAAAAGTGCTATTCAAGGATATAGCTGAGTGTATATCCGGATATATATGGATATTCTGTTGGTATAGTAGAAATAATAATTATGAAACGTAAATTTAAAGAAACACTTCGAAATTTCTCAACCTTTCAAATTAAAAGACGTAAGTAACGATTATAATCAAAGGTATGTTGGACAGACCAGACAATCTATTCAAACCAACTTCAAAGAGCATATGGTGCATCTCAAATATGGTAGAACGGATAAGTCCAGTGTTGCCCAATATGCCTTCGAGAATAACCATAAGATAGATATTAACAATTTAAGATTAATTAGGAATGTAACAAATACTAGACAGCTAGATGCATTTGGAAGTTCATAATTTTAAAAGTGTAAAAATAATATGAATAGTGCATGGTCCAATGAACCACAACCGTGACGGTCGGAGCATAATTTTTAATCATCTCCAGATGATGCCAACTTTGTTGGAGAAACTCGCCTCGAGTGTAGTGTATAGCGTTTTGGTGTCTTGTGGAAAACTACGTCAGTGTTATCTTCACACTCAGGGTTCCGACCCACTCCAGTATGGGAGAAACAAAAAATATAACATTTATATCCAATACAATTGGGTCAAAATCAGAACTTGTAAAGCTGCTAGGCATCATATCATATTTGATCGAGTTTAGATTGGTTGTATTAAGATCTATAGTCTCTGTTATAAACTCAGCACACATATCTATATTTACTAAGCGGCTGTTTTCGTGTGTGTGCCACGAAATATTTAGATCGATGTACGAAATAGTTTTCGTTCCAATTTCGGTGTTTCGACAAAATGAATACAGTAAATCGACCATTGCGAGCAACGTGGTAACTTTTGTTTTCTGGTCCGATGCCTCTAGAAGTATGATCCGGGCATACCTCTAGAGCATATGAGCGAGGGGGCGGCGCAATATTATTGCGATTTACGTCCCCGTAATTATTATAAGATAATCCATCTATAAATAATAATGTCATGAGAACAATTTATTTTTCCTTGTTTCAGAGTCATTTGGCGTATAAAATATTTTTATGGGAAAACTGTAGCATTCATAGCAGAGAACATTTTAGAAAACATAAGGTTCCCCTACCCCTAGCATGCTCATACATATTGGAGTCACTTCTGATAATGCGTAAATTTCCACAATCTATAAAGATATGCTAGGGATCTAATAGAACCGCTAAAAAGATTACATATTCTGCAAAAGAAACAGCTTAGAAGTATAACTCTACAATAATTTTGATCAGGCCATCAAAAACGAAAATATTAAGAATGACACATGAAGCGCTTTTCACTTATACTTAAACAATTTTTACACGTCAAATGCTTTTATGATGTTGATGATCTTTATCCATTATATGTTCGGTGTAATGTTATTCTTTTGACTACTCTTGTTCTTTGATAATATATTTTTTTGTGTTTTTTATATATATTATGATTAATGATTTTATATTTTTAACTACCAAATATGTGACTACATATGTACTTATTTTATATACATAGTCAATAAAATTCTAATATATTCTATTCTATTCTATTCTATAATTGCTTGTTTATACATATCTGATTATTTAGATAATAATGATCTGTTGGCAAATTCATTTTGACAACATTAACTCTTCTTTGTTTTGTGTTATTCGTCTGATGATATATTTCAAGGCTTCAGAAATGAAACAAAAACGTGGCGCATGTAATAATTGCTGGTAGCTACCCATAAAGAAGAAAACAATTTTTTATAATGACCACAATTGTGAGACTTCTGAGCATTAACGCTTGTGATTCATTTCTTTTAGTTTAAGAGTATTTCAGACTGTAGTAAAGATAAAATAGTAACAATGAAACATCGAAGTAAATAAACTATTAACAAGTTTTAATCATAATGATTATACAGTAATCGAGATAATTTTAAGTAATTATGGTAATTTTGATATAAAAAAATAACAATGTAATTGGCCTCAGCGATTGAAATTGTCATTTGCGATTTATTTATAAAATTGATGATATGTAACATAATTAAAGTACATCTTTTCCCAGATAGTTTTATCTACACCTACTCCTAATTATTCTATTTTCTTTAGAAAGTATAATCACATTAGAGATACTATCTGCTTTACCGCTACACCTATCCATTATAATAATTCGAAACGGGTTTAAAAATTACTACTTCATTATTTTAGCATTAATAACCTTGCAAGGACGCTTGTAAACGGTAAACAACAGTCCGTGGAACGTAAAAAAGCGTACCCAGTTCGAATTCAACCGTAACAATAAATGTCATCTCTGATACAGATCTAAACCACTTGTTGACTGCGTATCCGGTATAACAAGATTTTTATATTTGGCATCAATCAAAAAAGTAATAGCAAATTAATTTTATATTTTTTGCTTTGCGAAGGAGTGACGTGACGGAATTGATTATATAAGCGAATGCTGAAGGAAAATTAGATTCGATAACTGGAGCCTAAGGATATTATAGACCACGGAGTTAAGATATTGAGGACGAAATGAAATTAAAACAGTTGTCCGGGCACACAACAATCGATTTCCTTCCCCTAAAGTTTTAGACTCGGGAAGGTTACACATAAAGACAAGGACAAATACACCTATGCTCAGGGAGAGGTGTCCAACTCTCCCGAACAAGACGTGAACCCAAGCATGCAATGGTATTACTGGACCCAGGCCGCCACTCCGGACCACAGTACAAATGCCATTGTCGCAACCACTTCTATAGGAGAATACGATAGGTTGCCCATCCATATAGTGGCCGCAGAGCAGCGTGTTGCACTTTTATAGCTACGCGTTAGACAACTGACCCAAGCGCCCATCGTATTATCAATTATAGAAGGAAAAGCGGCGTTTTATCGATCCTTTAAATTATATAATAAATGAGCTAATACTTTATTCTCAACAAACAGTTTTGGAAATAAATCTAGATTAATAAAAAAAAAAACACAAAGCCAGTTTTCTACAAGCATCAAATAATTATGAAACTTGTCGCATACAAGTATTCCGCCAACCAAATTCCGGTATCATCAGGATATATCTAAAAGTCATTAATTTTAATCATCTGATGATGCCCAGCTTGATTAATGAAAAGCGTGTCGGTGCTTTCTGAACAACTGTTCTCCTGTTCTTTTGCTCAATGTTTCAACCTTGTTCTAATATTATTTAATTTAATGATTACCATATTACTTAGTTCTATAAATATTTTGACTTCGTCAGCATATATTTCACATAATGGGAAGTTTCTGTGATATGAAAAAAACCCCTAGATTTTTGGAGTCTCTAAAAGTAAAACCTTACAAATGTGTCGTGTTCTCTATACAGTAGTTGACACTTAATCTTTAAATGTTGTGTATTATTTTCAAATCATGTAAATTCAGCATATAATTTAAGATTCAAAGTTGAGTAATATTATAATTAGGGAGAACGATAACAGTTCAATTGAATGTAACTGTCGAATCTCTAGCTATATTATTTAATAATATAGTTAGAGATGGATATGCTAGAGATCTAATAGAGCTGCTATCAAGATTACATATTCTGCAAAACAAACGGCCTAGAAATATGACTCTACAAAGAAATTAACTATTTTCGTTATGGCGTTTCAAGTCCAGAAGTGAAAGAGAACCTCCCCTTTTATTATCAGTTTTCATTTACAAATTTCTGTGTACACACAAATCGTTGTTAACTTGACCAATGCGCGAGTGCCCTTTATATTTTGTTTATTTTAATACAGAGAAGTCAGTACCGTTATTGATCAAATAAATATATAATCATATTCTTCTTCAATGGTAGGGTCTGCTCAAAAACGTGCCTATATCACAGCTAGTGTAAAATAGGTGGTGTTTTGAAAAGTGATATAATTAGTAACAATACACCACTATTTTTAATACATCAGTTAAACCTAAACATGTATTTCAATACGTTCCTGTCTGAAGTCTGAAAACCAATATTCAATAAATCATATAATACAAATATTTTCAAAAGGATCACATATGGGAGGATAGTGATATGATTTTATAAATTGTAATAATATAATCGACAGAACAGTTTTTAAAAGCCAAGCAGTTATATTTAAGTGCCATATATGAAACATATGCTAGCAAGTTTAGTAAAAATTAAGTCTATCCATATTACTTATGTATTTTGGTTTGGGAGAAGAACAACTTACCTGATATCAAAACTTAAATTGATTTATAAAGTATGAACTACTTTAGTTTCAAGAAGCTTTCATTGTATATATGAACAAATATGAATCTCTAAATATATAAAAAATACCAAATCTATTTCTCAGAGAAAAGAAAAATGAACCAATTCATGGACCCATGACCATGAACTCATGGGTGTTAGTAAAATCATCCATAACATTATAGGGTAATTATTTTCATTCTTTTATGTAAAGATATATTATTTTTTGTATGTTTTCTTCATAGTTTTTCTCTCCTGTTTATAACTTTACAGAATACAGTACCTTTTATTTTTCATTATTCGTCCACATTTTTGGTAATTTCGAGACACACAAAGAAACTCAGCATGGCACCTGTTGATAGATTTGATTTGATGTGTCTGAATCTCATTTAATTCTTATGCAGATGAAAATAAAAGACGGACTTGTGAAGAGTCAGAAAATGGAACGAAACTATTTTCAGTTATTGACTGGATTAATATTAGATCATTTATCCTAGACATAATAGGAAGAGGAACTGAAAAAAAGGAAGCATTTTAACAATTATATTGAAGGTAATTGGGCGAGAAGTTACTTTAACTAATATGACACTCACACCACTGATATGAAATGTCAAGCAACTATGAGAATTTTTTTATTCGCGTCTTCCAAGAAAATACCAGATAGGATAACTTAACCTTCTAGGAACTAATATGTCATGTACTCGCAGAAGTTATAGAAGATTTTCATGTGCTTACAAAGTTTACATAGGAGATACAGAGATAGGATCTAAAATTAACATAGTCTCTTTACACATTAGACAAGTAAATAAATCCAATCCCATTGGATGAACAATAATTTGAAAAATATTTTTGATTGATTGTAATTCTAGTTCTAGTATGGGGGCTTGTTGTTCCTCAGAGTCTTCATATAAGTTTTTCATTAAATTATGTAGTGAAAAACTCTAAAACACATCAATATTATTTTTTTAAAGATATTGACAGACTTGCAAATTTGACAAACGAATTCATATTTTCGGTTTGACATAATTTAAAAAAAAATCTACCTTTTTTTAACAAAAATGAATACCTTAAAGTTTTTTAAATATAACGGTACCCAGTATGAGGCGTTTCCATTTATCCTTTAAAAGACAGATGATATTAAATTTAATACCATTCGTTTAAAGTCTATTTACAGCTGAAAATTTTTCGGAAACTGATAATATAAAAGGTATACCTCATCAAGATAGACTCTAAATTAGTAAAAACATTAGAATAAATATATTGTTTGAAGTTCAAAAATTACTTGAGCCTGAAGTATTGCTTGAAACTCTATTTTATTTCTTTTAGTATTCTTCAAAGAGTTTTTCAAAAAATCATTAAAAACTACAGCTATTAATATTGTGCGAAACTTTATCACCATGCTGTATATAGTTCTACTCCTAATATCGGTGTATTTCCTCACTCAAGTAGATTGATGAGTAAAAGGAATTAATAAATCATTTACGTAGTAAAATAATAGAAACTAAAAGTGGGATGTAACGGAATTCTACATAAGTTAGTAAGTTAACGAAATTAGTTTTCATTCGAAAATTTTAATTTTTGCGTATTTATATTATTACATGATAAACCTGTTAGGAGTTTAATAGCAATACCTATCATTGTTTAATTTAATATTAATAAGTCAACAAGACATTCGTTGTCGATTTTTGAAGGATAAAGTTTGTAAACACTTCTAAATATAGAGTTGTTTTCTAATTAATATATTTACTAATAGAAATAATTCCTTTCTTAAAAAATAAGAACTACTTGCTCTACTACATACTTGTTTTGTTTACATAATTAGTTGTTCAGAAACCCGCTAAATATCACGGCTCACAAATCTAACTGACACACTGAATATAATAATAACTGAGATATATACAGGATGTAAGAAGTATAACTGCCATTACTTTAACAGCTGATAGACTGCTGAATCGTTTAGGTCTAACTATTTTACTGTTAATTAAAAAAATATTATACAATATGGCTCCTCAATCCAACAATTCTCCAGATATATTTATTTGAATGATAGTAGATAAGTAATAAAGCGCAATTCGGATATACCATGCGGATGCATGCGATCATAAAGTGGGTCATTGATTTTGACTCACTTTATGAAAGCAGAACTTCTGCATTCTAGGATGGTCCGCGAAGGTCGAATGTGCAATGTAGATAATAACCTATTTAGAATACGGATTGTTATAATAAAAAATAATAGCTTGCCAAAATGTTTTAGGTATTTTTTTTCTCCGAGATGGTATAATTAAGCACCCATGTTGTTTAACACTTTTTTGTTTGTTTAGGTCCAAACTGATAAAATAATGACAGTTATACTGAATTACATGACTCGGATATGACTGCCGACATAACGTAAATAACAGAAGCGGACTTACAATGAAGAGAAAATTACATATGATAAACAGTTTATCAATACAAACAAAATTATAGTTAAAAGAAAATAAGAAAATACTAAAATTTTCTTTTAGCTGTAATTTTGTTTGTATTTATTGCACATTTTAATACGACATATGAATAAATTCCTTATTAATAGTACTAATAAATGGTACCACGGTACCAATATGGTTCCATTTGAAAAAATTGAGTTTTGCCCCAAAAACAATTTTGATAAACTTTATTTGTTCACAAATCACGTGATTTAGTATTTTTGACGGGATTTCGATATACAGACTTAGAATAAATCGGAACCGTCATGGCACACTTAAATAGAAAACTAAAAATTAGATTATAAAAAATGTTGACTTTTGAAATGTCACTTATTTAGTATCGTTGCATTCACAAAATTATGCAGAATTCGAAAGTGTAATAATATATAGGGTATTCAATTTAAAAATCGAAATTTAGTATCACTTCCGGCGAAACCGGAAGTGAAATAAAAATCAATTGTATATCAAAAAGGGTCGCTTATTATGTGCATAGGATATCCCAAATTTTTATCAATTATCTTCAAAACTAAAGGAGAAATGGGGGGCATACCATGATCCTGTTACACCCGGTATAAGTAATTTATTATGGGTTTGCGATATTTATTTACAGTGTTTATATTTCTAATAGATATTTCAAAACACGTATAAGTCAAACTCCGAAATGTCCGCAGTGAAATCCGGGGTTTACTTCTTACACTCTATATCTAAGACATAAATTAGAGAATTTGATAAGTCTACTTCTACATAGTAGCCTAATATTCCATGTAGTAACACCCACTCTTGAGGTTAAAGTAAGTTTATTTTACTAAACTCATCTCTACATTTAGTTCGTGTAGCTGTTAAAAGGCAACAATTTACTTTTTATCGTAAAAATAAATATTTTTCTCTCTTACAGAATTTTAGTAAACAACACAGTTTTAGCTTAATTAATCGTTTTGTTATTATCAATATTGCATTTTGGATTATAACTACGCTTATTATTTAGATTTATTTCACTTCAAATTTCAAAACAACATACTGATTTACAGGAAGTAGACAACTACTTACAAGAATTATTCGATACGAATACCGTTTTACATAAATCAGTCCTTCTAAATAAATTTGTTGAGCTGACAATATGAATTTCCACAATAAATTTTTTTTTAAAAATGAATTATATTTTTCATGTGTAAATGTGGAATAAATAAATTCATAGTCAGCATGTTTATGCACATAAAAACCCTCCTGTCATTAAGGAGACATCTTATCGTAAGTTTAGTAGAAGCGAATATCTTTTGTCAGTAACTTTCTACTAGGTCGTACATATGTGATTACCACGGCCACTTATGTTCAGATTTTTTGCAAAATACACTGACAGAATTATTTGACGGTTATCACTAGATCTAAGCAATTAAATGTATTTAATGCATGATTGTACACCACTGTATTTTGCTCGCAATGTAAGAGAACATTTAAATCGGTAATACCCAGCCACGTGGATCGGCAGAGAAAATAAGACTTCCATTCTATGGCCACCACGTTCACCTGATTTTAATGCCTATTACTTTTTTATTTGCAGAATATTAGAAACGAATATATGTGTATTCTGTGACAATGAAGAGCAATTGTGGCGCATGACTCAAAGTAAAGTTTGAGAAGGGTATAACTTACTTTCTTGAGTCAGATTGATGTACATATTAACAAAAACTGTAGTCATATTGACCAATTCTTGTGAAAAAAGTAGTCGTATGCAAATTTCTGTAAATTATAATCCCTTATTTCGAACTTTGAAGTGAAATAAATTAAGTAAAATTACCATAGAAAATGAATTATTGATAATAATTAATAAAGAAATTAATTAAGCGAAAACTGCTGTGGTCACAAAAGAGAAATATATTAAAGAGATTACTTATCTTTATGAAAAATAATGAATTGATGTTCTGTAGCGGCTAAACGAAGAAATTGATATAGATGATGAGTTTAGTAAATTTGACTTATTTCAATCTTGAGTGTATGCGGTAGCTCCAAGTACACACAATATTGGGACATCCTGTATATGAAGTTGTTAATTCAAGAAATACATTCGTTTACCTCAACCAGTTTTTACTAAACACACAACTTTTTTGAAGTAGTAAAACACGCACAGTGGCTTCGAATTATTTTTAATTTCAATAATATTTAAGAATAATTATGCAATTATATAGATTATATTTTTAACTCCCTAAAAAATATCTTTATTTTTTGAGGTTTTGACACGTCAATATTAATGATTGCCTTTCTAATCTGATGAGTGATTCACGTATAAAGTACTCAGAGGAGACAATTAAGAAGGCGAATGTCTATTTTAGGTCATTGATAGAATGAACTTAATAGGTCAATGATCAAAATGAAATAAATCAATATAAATGCAGAAATTAACATATCTTGAATTTGGATCGCTTACTGACGTGAACTGTAATTAAAGTATGTATTTAGTTCCGACATCAAGTCATGTGTAGGAACCATCTATTGCACAGTTCGTCCTTCACATTACGTTATGATATATATTTTAATCTTACTTTTATCTAACATCAGAAGTAACTATAAAACTGTAGGGAAATTTTAATTTAACCACAGTGGTTTTGTGTCCTTACATTGTTTTTATTGACAGTGAATTACTTATGCCCTATTATTTCAAATTATAAATAGAAGTTCCGGGATGTTATCATATACAATTTGATTTAATATACATACATGCTACTCCATTATGATACATACATTAAGTATGAACAAATAGTACAGTTCCTGTTTAAATTTAAATGAACAATATGATATTACAATTACCTATAAACAGGGAAGTATGATATTAAATATATCTAGTCGCAAGTATCTTGATATTTCATGGGTAATAAGATTCTTTTTTAAAATATGTAAATAATCTACTGTATTATGTTTTATGAACTGCTGATAAGATCGTAAATATGATACTCCACAACAGAGACCATGAAATATAAATAAAGGGAAATATGAACAGATGAAGATAAAGAAATGGAGAAGTGAGAAAAGAGTACAGAAATATAAAGCTAATAACTAATCCCTTGTGCCTAAAACAATAATTAATAGCTAGTCTGTGGTATTTAAAATAATAATGTTTTTAAACTACAGAAATAAGGAGATTATACTCCAACTCATCTGAAAATGCCTTATATAATGAGGACTAAACAAATTAGGTCAAAATAGTTATTCTCCTGGCTACATACCAAGCGCCGAGCGCTGAATTACATGACAAAATTTGCCGTATTTTGTCTAACAGAGTTAGTACTAAAATACAGTGATTCATATTGTTCCAAAACCACAAGGAAAATGCAAAGTGTCACCTATCTCAGGATATGGTTAATTGCAGACCGGTTTCGACCTTATCTTGGGTCTCGTCAGTGCAGTGTAAACGAGTATACCTTTGAGAGATGAAGCGCACATCTAGTAGACGTTGTTACGTTCCACCGCAGTAGAATGTACCAAACGCCATCTCTTGGTAGTTTCGAGAACAATCTAAATCGGAGTAAAAACTTGAGACCATCAGTATAATGCAGTAAGTTTTACTACGCAGAGGGTAATATTCTAACTACAGAAATAAGGAGATTATACTCCTTCAAGTCATCTGCAAATGCCTTATATAATAAGGACTAAACAAATTAGGTCAAAACAGCTATTCTCCTAGCTATAAGCCAAACGCCAAGCGCTGAATTATATGACAAAATTTGCCGTATTTTGTCTAACAGAGTTAGCACTAAAATACAGTGATTCAGATAGTTTTAAAACCACAATGAAGATGCAAAGTGTCACCTATCTCAGGATATATGCAGACCGGTTTCGACATTATCTTGCGTCTCGTCAGTGTAGTGTCCTATAGTCAGTCAGTACAGTATATTATCCTTATTTCTGTAGTTTGAATATTACCCTCTTTATAGTAAAACTTACTGCATTATACTGATGATCTCAAGTTTTTACTCCAATTTAGATTGTTCTCAAAACTACCAAGAGATAGCGTTTCATACGATCTACTGCAGTGGAACGTAGCAACGTCTACTAGATATGAGCTTCATCTCTCAAAGGTATACTCGTTTACACTACACTGACGAGACCTAAGATAAGATCGAAACCGGTCTGCAGTTAAAGATATCCTGAGATAGGTGACACTTTGCATCTTTCTTATAGTTTTGGATCAATCTGAATCACTGTATTTTAGTGCTAACTCTGTTGGACAAAATATGGCAAATTTTGTCATGTAATTCAGCGTTAGGCGTTTGGCATATAGCCAGGAGAATAGCTGTTTTGACCTAATTTGTTTAGTCCTTATTATATAAGGCATTTTCAGATGGGTTGGAGTATAATCTCCCTATTTCTGTAGTTTCAATATTAGCCTCTGCGTAGTAAAACTTACTGCATTATACTAATAACGTTTTCCTCATCATCAATTTTTTTACACAGTTATTTTTCTGCAACCGTTTGTAAATCTTCCCTTTTCCGTTTGTAAATCCATTTTACAGTACAGTTGTAACCAAAAATATAAATTATATTCTGTTTGGATGCAATCCCTGCAGCATTAGACCTTCCTAGAGAAAGAATAATTGAAACAGGCAATAGACTTTGACTATACTTGCGTATTTAGTTATCCAATGTAGATAGCTGGACCAGATATTCATTTCTAGGACCACTATTCATGCAAATTCTTTGCGTGAATAAAAGCAATAATGATTTAACTAAACTACAACTAAAGAACTTAATTACTGCAATAATGAATAACAACTGACTATAGAGAATTTCTGTGTTCATCAGTGGACTTTTCTTATAAAGTGCCCTAACAATATACTACTCCCAAATCCCCAGAGACTATTAATGAAGCTACAGGCTGAATTAAGAAATATACATTTTTAGTTTTTCACAATTTTCTCGAATATAATAGACAAGCTATAAACAGCAAAAAAACTTCAATAAAACTTCTGAACTGAGAATTTAGATACTCTAAAACTTACATATTTTTATTATAAATTTATTAAATTATATTCTACTTAACTGATTTGCTACTATATTCAAGATCCCAATACATGTAGTTCAAATTCTAAATCCACTGTATAGGTATGTGATTCTAAAAGATAATGATTTTACAAGGAAATTATTATAACACAGGACAGTTTCATGTATTTCAAATTTCAGGAATTGAATAAATAAAAATATATATCACTAGTACATTGAATTGTTTAAAAAATCTCATAGAGTGAATTGGTGCGCAATTGGAATAAATTATGTAACTCGTTAACAAAGGATTTCAATAAAAAATCCTGAATTACGTCGGTCTTTGATTTTGATTGTCCACACCTAGGAGTAATAACCTTTAATTATCTTCACCTCGGGATGAAGACGAAGAGTGAAGACTTGGACATAACCGCTAAGAGTATGTGGGGCGACACATTATTTGAAAGGTCTCAACGTGAGGAGTACACATTGGATAATACACAGAATCACACATTGCTTTCTAAATTTTTGAAACTATTACTTGTGAATGGAATAAAAACTTACTTTTTATATTAAAAATCATTTAATCGCAAAACATTTTAAAAATGTATATCGTTTATTTTTTGATAAAAGGCTAGTCGATGATAGAACCCTTCTCTTATATTCTGTAGCATCTCCGGAGTGATCTATCTGACTTCATGTATTATTTTTTGCTGTACGAGTTTAATGTTGTATAATTTTGCTTTAAAAGCCTTGTTTTTCAAGTATTCCTACAAGAAGAAATCATCTGGTGTAAGATGGTAGGCGGAGATCTTGACAGTCACTCAACTGGGGAACTGAGGAACGGTTACGGCATAGTGAAGTGGAGTTCCATCTTGTTGAAAATGTATTCTGGCGTCAGATATAGGGTCTCAGTTGGAACTACATGATTTGAATTGCGCGTTATTTGTGTTTTGTCATAGACAAGGCGTCAATATTTAACGACTGTCATCTACAAACCATACGACGTGTTCCCGATACATGCCTAGGTGTTTCATTTGGAACTATAGGATGTGATTTGTGAATGAAACTAATTTGAAAAATTATGGTATTTTGTTGTTCAATATAAAATGGAGATGATACGGCTCCAAATGGAAAAGAATATCGTTCATATGGTCGCCTCGATTCACCTGGCATGATGTCGTTTGTTTAGAAAAATTTTCCATAACACGGACACGTAAAACTGGCTTTTCTTATTTCCAAAGGAATACGTTCAATGCATGCTTTGAGATCATTGATTGTTGCTGGTTGGGTGGCGTACAATATGGCGTACAATATAATAGGCGGGTTGCCTTCACATAACCCAAATAAAAATGTCCAGTGATGTTAAATCGCATAACCATGCAGGCCAATTGATGCGATTAGGAAATTTTGTATGCATCAGAATTATGGTTGACGTCGAATTGATGTGTTTGGATACTTCTGTACACTTTCTCTCACTGGAGCAACATTTTAATCTGATTAACTACGATGAGAATGCACTTGTGTTGTCTTATCAATAACAGAACACGTCGCTTTAAATTTATTGCTTAACATACGAACTCTGTAAGCGCTTCATTTTGTCCTGATTTTATTCGATTTTTTCTTCGAGATGGAAAAGTCGATAAAGATGGAACCACATTTGCTTGCAAGAAATTTAGATATGTTATCGATGGTATTACTAAAAAAGGATTAGACTTATTTATGTTATCTTCGACAGAATACAAATAGCACGCAATTCAAATCATATAGTTCCAACTGAGACATCCTATATAAACAATCTATATTCAATTAGTGGCATAATAATAGACATACTATATACTATTAGATTCTGTCATACTTTATTAAAATATTGTGTGATTAAAGACAAACAAACAAAAAAAAAACTCACTTCGCGTAACACAGTAGTGCAATAATTGAATCTTTTTATGTTAAATATATAATTTTTGTGTACGTACTCGTATAATTTTCAGTCTTATTCATACACAAATTCACGTGTCTATATCTAATTGTTCTCTCTTTAAATACATACTCCCTAGTTACCTTGTATACGTCAATTATTTACTCGCGAATTAACAATAAATTAGCGGTGCTACAAATTGCTGCTGGCAGAATTACTCCTAAATTGGAAATTGTTCTTCGGGAGTATGAAAAAGAAGCAATTTAACAGAAATTATTGGGCTGCCACTCAGACAAAGAAGGAAGCTGAATTTGAACCGGTTTACATCAAATTAGCCTTGAAATTTAACACGTTATTATCCGAACTTTTAATAATGACGTTAATGCATTGTACTGCATTATTTCTGTCAGCACAGACGATAAGCTTATTGTTCACTTTGAAATGAAATGCATTTAGCGTTGGGCCGTGTCCATTACGAAGATAAAAAACGACTTTGTGATTGAAGCTCTGGCATTTAGTTTTTTCCGCCTTATCCAACCTAGAAGCTCCGAATGGTACCGTTAGTTAAATGCACTTTAAGGAATGTGTGTACTTTTTCTTTTGGCTAACGGTGTTCATTCAATCCAAGGTAACGTATTGGTATAAACAAAATTATGCGTTTAATCTTCCATCATTACATTTGGTACGTGGGTCCACTTAACAATCATTACAGTTCAGTCATTCTGGCTAAGAATTATATGGGTATATAAAAAGCGACAGAAACTAATAATATCACCCTTGATATGCGTAAAATATAGAGGCTAAAATTAATGCACAGAGTGATATTTGAATTATTTGGAAATGAGTATATATTAACATAATAATAAGGCTTTAACTGCAAGGATTTAATTGAAATTACAAGCGTATATAACAAATTTGTAGTGTAACGTAAAAAATGTGATAATTTTAAATTTACTAAAAAGACACACAAAGAATCTTGACATACAAATGTTACAATACCTGATATCACATCTAAAAATAGAAAATTAATAATAACAATAATAATGATGCCTTTATTGCCCAAGAAAAAAATCCATTTATAGGACAAAAATATGGAATACAAATAAATATGTATACACATGTTACATAAAATCTTACCCTATTGTTATATGAGACTTAGTATAATATCACACTATACATTTTTTTCCGGGACAAATATCAAATCCTACCTGTAGCGGGTTTTATATTATCTAAAACCTTATTTGATCGTGCAGAAACATGAGAAAGGAGTCGCGGATCGCTTTTAGGTATAATTCAATGCCTGGCAGGGCTTTAGCCCGAAGAGTAGTTGTTTCCTGTAGCGAGTATGTAATAGCCTTGCTATTCGAGAACTACTTGATAACTGCTTGGCGGTTTGGTAGTTCCTTTTTCGATTTCTGACTTATATGTTACTGACATAGATCGTATCGATAAAGATGTATACCCCACAAATGTCATTCGTCATTTATCCTGGATCTGCGTACCGTGTACGGCACTGATGAGAACTAATAAGTTCGAAACAGCTGTATGTCGTTCGGTTCCAATCCGGAACAAATGTCGAACCTTACCTGTGGCGGGTTTTATTTTTTGAAACCTTATCTGATCGTGCAGAAACACGAGAAAGGAGTCGAGGATCGCTTTTAGGCATAATTCATTGCCTAGCGGGGCTTTAGCCCAAGGAGTCTATATGTCTCCTATAGCGATTATGTAATAGCCTTGCTATTCGGGAACTACTTTGGTAACCACTTAGCGGTTTGGTAGTTCCTTTCTCGATTTTCGACTTATGTGTTACTAATCACACTATATAATGTTACTATTCAGGCAATTCACATAGAGGATGTTGTGTCCAAGAAGGAGTATACCTAAAGTCATTACGGTTATCATGTACTCTATAAGAATATCAAATACATTGAATCTAAACTGTACAAGGAATTCTAAGGAAAAAAGTAGCTAATTAAAGAAATATTAATGCATGAAATAACTTTAGAACAAATATTGATTATATTAACTATTAATAAAGTCTTTACTAATCAAGAAACTATTTATGAAATATTTACATTGAATAAGAAGAATAAATACATTTATTATTAAGAGATTCAGTTCTTAATGCTGTGGATATACGTTCCACTTGAATTAGCTTCATGCCTAAGATACTTTATGTTAAAATATTTATTGTCCATCGGCACTAGATTTTATTAGCTAGACCAATATGTCGGCGTAATTTTATTAAATGTGATCATAATGAGTATACGAGGCAATAGAAAAATTAAAATCAAAATTAACATGTGGTCCTGACATGATACCATCGCTTTTACGTACGTAACGTTTAGTAGTTTGTCTTTGCGATACTTTTTTCAATTATTTTTAATTTATCTGCTCAGACATCATACGAGCATTTCCTCATCATTGGAAAAAGTCAAAAATGATACCAGCTATTAAGAGAGGTGTCAGAATATTAATAACTAATTATTGGCCTATAGTTATACTGAATAATTCCTCTAAATTCCTAGAAATGTTGGTAGATGCGACAGGTTCTATTGGTGATGTTAAGAATGCTGATATAATCTACACAGGCTCTTCAAAAGCTTCCGATAGATTATACTACGAGTACAATATACTTCTATAAATATACCTTCGTACTTTGTAACGACATAATAAATTACGAGTAAGCAAATAGCAATTACATAGCGCCGTTTTTTTGCTCATATCGAAGGCACCTTCGGAGAATACCTCCAGAGGCTTCGGACCAAAGAACAAAAGTTACCACGTTAATCGCAAGGGTCGATTTACTATATCGACTTCGTCACAATGCCGAAATTCGAACGAAAAGCATTTCATACATCGACCTAAAAATTTCACGACACACACACGAAAACAGCTGTTTAGTAAATATAAATTTCTACTCTTGTAAATAGAATACAATGTATTATATGATAGTAACAAATCTATTGAAGTCTGATGAACAGCAGAAATTCCATAGGAGCTTAGTTTAGGACCACTTTTATTTAATATTTTAATTAATGATATCGTGACTGATACTACTGTCAATTGTCCTTATATGTAGATGACTTAAAATAATTTTGAAATATTTCATGTTTCGAAGACTGTATAATTCTGTATCAAAATCTGAATAGAGTTCATTCTTGATATATAAATAATAAGTTACCTCTTGACATCATTAAATGTAATATTAAATGTAATGTTTTATCCATAATAACCAAATGGAACATGACTGTTTATAATTACAGACTTGAAAGCAATATACACATTCTAAACTGGAAACATTTAAATTAAATGGAACATATCCTTCATTTGGCTTTCCGGAGTCTGATATTTTATCAAGATCATTAAGTAAGATCATTTCTCGTTAGCATCGTTGCAGGATCGCTGTAAACCAGTCTATTTAATGTTTCTTTATGCATTGCTTCATAATACCATTACTACAGATGCTACCGCAAAACATTATTCATCAACTCATCACTCAAATATCCACTGAAACAGATGAGTAACAAACTCATCTGTTTCAGCTACCAACATCTAGGACAAATATAAAACAAAAAGAAAGTTCTATTTTATATTATATCAGGTGTATATCGACATAATATAAATGTATTCTTATGATGGCATAGATATTTTCAACTGCAGCATTGCTTCCATAAAATCGTATATTTAATAATCCTTTTAATTCTCTTATTCTTTTTTATTGAGTATATTAGTAAAATATGTATTTGTGTATGTGTACATTTTTCCTCCTCGTTCCTTTTTCTTTATTAATCCTTCGTTAAACGCTAAGCGGTCCCCAGGACAGCATTTTCACGAAAGTTGAATTGGCGTGGAAACTGCGCCTGTAAAGCTAGGGAGAGCTACTAGTATTCTTCTTCTATCGTGCTTAGAGAATCACAGGTAAGAAGTTGGGTCTCCTCGACTCTCCGGCAGTTGTTAGCAGAACGTCGTTGTGGAAATTTGCATGTGAGGTTATGACTAAGAAACGTGTAAGGAAGGGTTAATTTTAGCTTGTATTTATTTTGATTCCTATTATGCAATAGGAAATTAAAACCTGTAGAATAACGTAATAAATTAAAGTCAGGTGTGATTCATAGACTCAGTTTCAATCAGTGGCGAAGCATCGATTTAAGCTGAAGGTAGGCTGTCCTTAATTAGACGAGGGAGGGGGGCTACTAATTTTTAATGCAATATATATATATATATATATATATATATATATATATATATATATATATATATATATATATATATATATATATATATATATATATATATATATATATATATATTGGATAGTTGAATCCCAAAAACATCTTACCTATATTTTTTTGTATATCAATTCCATTCGCCGCGTTTTCTTTTCTGCAAAAACGTCTATAGTTCTTGAAACAAATTGGTAGGTTTTGCCGCTTTAATTTTTCAGTTTATCTTCTAAAGATAAATAATTAAAATAACCACTCTTATTAATTAAAAAGTCTACTAAATCGGCCGTGTCTAGGGCCGCCATTATCCTTAAAAATAACACTGATCACTATGACTAACGACAGGTCAATATTATAGCCACTGTATTACGCAAACTGATCGATCAGGCTAGCTAAATTGCATATCATTTTTCGCGTACTACCCCCCCCCCCCGTGCACCGCGGATATCTATAATGTCCTTAAAATCCAAGGCAGTCAGCCCAGATTCTTAGTGCGCAGGCCTGCCAAGGCTTGCGCACTGCCGGTGGCCAGCATGCTGGTACTTCAATTTAAATGAAAACAGGTATGATAATATGAATAGAAAATGTTTATCATTCTGGCAAAGGCAAGTGGCAATATAAAAACGAGGTCTACCATCTAAAATATATAGGATAGGCTGCTCCTTATAGCCTTAATGGATGCTTCGCCATTGGTTTCAATAATGGCTAGTCCTCTAGCATACACATATATGAAGGAACTATGAAATTCCTGAAAAATAACACCAACAAATTGTATATTTTTTTACACTTAATATTTTGTTATACTTTTATTAAATTTATTTCTAAAGATATTAGAATTTTCACATTAGAATCCAATATTTGTTCTTGTTGACTCTGCCAGCTATGCTTGTAACAAATTTGATCATAATGTTCTTAATGAGAATACATGCAAGTTGTTATTGCATAATTTTTATCGTCTTTTGGCTAATTTTTTACAAGTAATTTTACGCAACAAAAAGACTCTAATGTTCATACAATACAATCTGAATATGGAGTCGTGAAAAATTCGCTAGTAATTTTTAGGGTAATTACTAATAGGTTATTAAAATTACTATCAATTAATAATAGTAGATATCATAGATTACACTTACAGCACGGCTTAAACATTTATACAATGCTATTAATCCCAGATACAACTGCGTTAAACTCTCCTTTCAACTTCTTTTTTATAGACTCTGAATGTTCAAAACTATGGAAAAATATCTCTTTGGCAAGTCTGAAAGCTAATAACTTTTTATGCAATAAAACCATATAACCATAAAGTTTATACTTTTTATAACCATATAAAAGTTTAAACTGGACTGTAATAAATGGATACACTATTGTATTGTATTGTATCCCTTATTCTTCAAGAATATTTTCTATTCCCCCAACCGTCAACTCCACCTAAAATTCATACGAAGAATTTTTTCTCAATTACGGTTAGCTCATAATTAGTATATGCAGTTTTCATATAATGGCATATTATACACTATAAATTCTAAGGAAATATGTCCTGTGTGTAACCTAAATATGCCAGAGACCTTGAAATACATTTTTCTAATGTTCAATTTATGACCCTATTAAGAGTCATGAAGTTTAAAATATTTTCGAAAATTTGCTTCTCATGATTCACATGTATGTTACATAACCTCAAAAATATCATGATTTATAAGACAAAATTGTTGTGTGGTTTTATCCTGTAGTTACTAAAATTTCTCTCTTTTATATGAAATGAATAATAACTGAAATATTTTTTCTGTATTTTTTTTGTTTCTCATTATTTTTCAACAAGTATTTTTGCATGTAATAAAAGTATTAGTCTATTAACAGTGTACTTCTATTTTAAGAATATTATGTTACATACGGTAGCGATAGCCAGCAAAAGTATTCATACATATTCGATATATTAAAATACGATATAAAATATTACCAAACATTAATATTCATAATAACACTATACTATTTTTTAGAAACATATGACTCATATAATATAAAAATATAACATAAATGTTCTTAGAATAATGTTTTATATGAATATTACAATAACATAAAATAAATATATTAAAAGCAATAACGCAAGAGTATTCATACAGTAATAAATAATAGACAAACAAATGATAAGATAAGCTTAATATTTTGTAGCATGGACTCTTGATTCAAAAATAGCCCTTAAGAGTCATAAGATTAATTCAACTAACCAATCAAAAGTAATTTTAGGCCATTCTTCTATTAAAATTCGTTCTAAATCCTGTTTGCTTATTATTTCATGCTTCTTAATGCATATTCTTAATTCGTACGATAGTTACTGGGTTTTGGGGCTGATATTAGGCGACTGAGGTGGTGGTTTGAGAATTTTTGAAACATTGTATAACAAACAATTTTGAATACCTATATTTTGGATCATTATGTTACAACGAATAATTCTGCATCATGTTAAGGTCTGCAGCACATTGCATTAGGCTTTTCTTTAACACACTAATATATACCATTTTGTCCATTATTTCTGAATTTACTACTATATTTCCCACACCAGCCACCGACATGCCAAGTCCCATACCATGCAGGAACCACCTCCGTGGTTCCGAATCACCTGAAGATTCTTAAGTTTTGAGAGCTCCCTGCGACTTTCCGTCACACTAATTCATGGCCGTCTGACCCAAATACATTGAATTTGCTTTCATTCTTCTAAAAATCTACTGGCTCATTTAACTATTGCTTTGTAAATTGGAAACGTTTTCGTATATCCCTTTCATTAACATATAAGTCGAAAATCGAGAAAGGAACCACCAAACCGACTTCTATGTTACTGACAGAGATCGTATCGATGAAGATGTATACCCCATAAAGTTCATTCGGAATTTGTCCTGGATCGGCGTACAGTGTACGGCACTGATGAGAACTAATAAGTTCGAAACAGCTGTATGTCGTTCGGTTCCGATCCGGGACAGATACCTGTGGCGGATTTTATTTTTTGAAATATCCCTTTCATTGATAAAAGGTTTTCACCTGGCTATAAGTGAGCAAAATCGATCTCGCTTTAATACTCTTTGAATCGTCTCAGGACTCAATTTTTGTAGCTAGCTGTGAGGTACTTAGTCTAGGATTTTGTTATACTTGTAATATTTGTCTTTCTTCTATAAACTCAACTCACTAGATCGCCCCGCATGTTTGTGGTTAGGTTAATAAGACTATTTTCATTTTTAAACTTTTTTATAATACGTTAGATGGTTGCAATACTTCTATTAACTGTTTTTCTTATCTCTCGGTAGGATTTATTTTGTTTACACAGTCTTATTACAATTTCTCTTTCGGATATTGGTCGTTTAATTTGTTTTTCGTCCCATTATGTGGATTTTTGTTATACTTTTAAGTTAATGGTCATCTATTGACTACGACTGAAGACTGCAAATGCGTAACGTATTATATAAAGGCATCAGATGCAGGTTTTATCTTGAATTTCCGTGGCGTCTCACATGTATGAATGCTTTTGCGTGATATTTTCTTGTAATTGTTGTAAACATTTTGTGAAAAATTGTAATCAGTGACATTTAAGAAATTATTTTAATACAGATAAATTGTAGATGTTATAATTGATTAGCACATGATCGGACATTTTCGGAATAAAATTCTAATAGGCATATTATCTTGTTATTATGACAATTTTAGTAAATGTATAAATACATTTGTTAGCCACTATATATGGATCTAACGCCTTCATGTCAGCTCATTTATAGAGTAATTTAATTGAAATAAACGATACACATGGAAAATAAATATCTTTTGAGGATTTTAATATTTCTTTATTTCTTAAATAATTACAAAATTAGATAGATACAAATGTCGATTCTAACTAACTGGTTTAAATTGGTTTAAATAGTATATGAGCAACTGTCAACGACGTCAAGCGAGTACAAACACAAAAATCTGTTTTATGAAATATTAGCACGATTAATTTAGGTAGTTTGGGTCCAAGTCAAGTCCACTTCACTCTAGCCTAGTTTAACTAATCTATTAAATAAGACTGAGTTTATAAAATGGCTTCCTGGAAACACGTAGAAATATACGGGTAGGGCGATATTACGTAAAAAAGTATAAAAATATGTACCGATTTCTTCGCAATTTCAGGAAACCAAATCGGCGTAAGGAACTAGAATATAAATCAGTACGATGGCGGAAGCACCATTTGAAATCACAACGATAAAAACTTCATTAAGGCATCGTAAATTAATCTCGGATTAATTGTACCATCGGCAGTATAGCGAACGCCTCGTAATGAACCGTCATCGTGGCTTACAACGCCATATTCGCCAACAATGAACCCATCTGCCGTACGTTCTTCTACCCTATACTTCCTATAGTTTCTGCCTTCAACAACGTAGCCAACTTTCTGGTTATCGTCTTCTTTTTTACTAGAATTCTTCCCGGTATTGGGTGTTACACTAGGCTGTAGCCCGTGCGCTCTCCCGTTTGTTACGACGCTTACCGCTTCGTCTATTTCGTAGTTCTGCTCAGACCGCCCGTACACTTTCGGTATAGGTGGGGAATGAGAGAATGGCTTCTCTTGAGTTTCCCAATTACGCTCCGTAGTTATTGTAGTCTTAGTTGACTCCTCGTTTATTTTTTCAACTTGTTTCCAATTCTTAGACGTGCTCTCTAATGGCATGCTACTGCTACTTCTAATATCTGACATGTCTGAGCTAGTTTGTGAAAAAGTATCGTTTATTTTCATTTTTGCTTCACTTAGTGAAAAACTGTTAATAACCGGGTTTTGAGCACTATTATAATTTCTTTCACGTCTTTCATATGGCTGAGAATTCCTTTCTATTTCCGTTTGGAGGCTGGGATGTTGGATAACAGTACTATAAGATACCGATCTGGCGCGGCCTGGATCGCTAGGATTATCGTGATATATGACTGTCTGATGAAATGGCTTAGGGTCCTTGGCTAACTCATCACTTAAAAAACTCGAGGTGGGATTAAACGGATTCGGTAGGGGTTCGACTTTTGCAGGATAACCAGTGATATCCAAAGATCCTGAATCGTTGTCTATTGTTATAGGTTCGCCTTCTTCAACGCTTAATTCGCTTTTACTTGCTTTAGCTACTATGCTAGGATGTTCTTGAGACGCGACAAAATTTTGATCTAGGAGCTCAGTCGTCGTTGGTTCAGGAAGTGCGTAATGTAAAGTACTTTTTTCTATTGCTCGATCGCGCATTGTTTCATGTAGTTTCTTGTTTACTGTTCTACCTACTGAAGACGACACACGAACCGCCACGATTACACCGTCACTATTAGAGTCACTACTTATGTCTGTTTTTCTATCACTACCTGGGACGAATTGATCTTCCGTACTGCTTTGGGCAGAAGACGATGTTCCCCTTGGCGTTCGGATGTAGTTGTCGGAGATGGTCTGGAAATCTTCGGGTTCTAATTCTAGGAGTGTTGTAGCTAGCGGTGTTGTCGTTTCACTGTAAGCTCTGCGAAGTGATGACTCTATGAAGACGGATAGGAAATCCGCACCGGCCAGGATGTCGTTATCGGCACCGCGCTCCCGCCACCCTATCGGCAGGCCGTCGGTTGCCATCTTCGTACCACACATTATCTGCAAAAGAAACATTATATAAATATCAATATAGAAATTTAAGAAGGTGTTAGCAATGCACTAATATAGAAAGGACCAAATTAAGTACCCAAGGGAAGTCACTGACGGCACTGATGGTTGTAATGTCATAATTTCTTAAAATTTCCCTTTTATTTTAAAAGTTAATTTTACATTAACTGTGGCTTAATCTTCCTACTCGACTACAAATTTTCCTTTAAAGAATATATATACAAAAAATAATTTTTTATAGGAAAATGCTGTGATATGTTAATTTTTATTTTCAAGTGAACATCCTTTGACTGTTACTGTCACTCTTTCCGTAAATAACTTTGCCTTAAAATATTCAGACAACAGTGGTCGAGTACAGAGGTCGAATACATCCCTTGAAAGACCTCTCTACTCTGACAATAGCAGTGGTTTATATTTGTTCATCTGTTGGAGAATGAAGCACGAATTTAGTTAAAGAAACATTCACAAAGAATTATCGTTTCCCAAAAAGTTGTTCTCTTTTGTTTTCTCAAAGAGAAAAAAAATTCTATTTAGGAAGGTTAAATGAAAAGAACTTTTAAATAACGTAACAAATTCTCCGTTCAGTCAAATGCTTTTTTCCGTGATATATAGAATGGCTCGAGTTCGTTTGTTCGATACTCCCAATATGGTCACCTCTATCACCATATGATGATGATATGAGAACCAAATAGATATGGGACTAGTGATGGTTGGTAATAAGGGACAACTTAGCATGTTTCCAGTTAAATTTTTTTGAAAAAATAAACTTTTTAATTTTCTGTTAATTTTGTGATACATTATTAATAACATTTTTAAAAGATATATTTTATGTATAAACTTTATACCCTTAACTATAAAGATTTTCTCAAATACCAATTCCACACGCTAGTCTCTACATCGGATCGGGCTACTGTAGTTTGAAATTTCGATTAAACTTATGTGTCAGGGCACAGGGGCTAGAGGCACAGATCTCCCTCAGGGATTGGGATGTGGCCAATCGTACTTCTTCGTGGAGCGCGTAAAGTATGCCTTATTGGCAGTTGGACAAGTAAAAACGTTTAATTAAATTCGATCAGATTCGACGTAGGAAATGATCACATTTTAGTAGATAAGTGCCCCTCGTTGTTGTTTGTTCTGTTTGCCGTTTAAAATATTGCGAGCGTCAGTCAGAACTTTAATGTTTAAAAATAAAATCTATTGATTTCCTATTGACTAATAAAGCAATAACTTATGAACCATAGGTGGAAATTAAACGGCTATGTAGGCCGATTTAAATATTCGACAACGATGATTTAACTATTCAAAAATCTGGTTATATGTTCTAAAAAAAATTAAATATTTTGCTTTGTTTGAATTTATAGATGAGCCGATTTTCTTTACAAATAATGGTAAGATATATATTTTTTCAATATCTACTCATGTAACATATCCACGAGTTACCACCGTACGAGGCAATGTTTTTTACCAAAAGACAGTTCAACGAAAATACAAATAAGGTTGTTGAGGTGTAATTTATAAATAATGTAATCAAAAATATATATCTATTCTATATATAGTCTTTTCTTACTGATATGCCCCTTATCATACACAGTTTACGGTGGCCGCTAGTTATCAATTTTAAGATTATATTTTACTTGCCCTCCAGTTTCTGTATCTTAAAGTGACCATTCCGTCCCTTGTTTACACACTTATATCTAACATAATAATTTAGCTCATGTAGGAAACTTTTATTTTATACACTTTTGGTTCTGTACTGTTTCAGTATGTGCTTCTTGGGAAATAATAATTCAAAATAACTGCAATATTAATATATGTAAGTTACTATTATAGTAACATCTACGTAATAAAAATGATAACTAGATGTGCTGGAAAAGTATAGTTTCTTTAGAGAATTGCAAATAATATTGCTGTATCTTAACATATATGACAATTACTGAAATAAGAAGATTTTACTCCACTCCATCTGCAAATGTCTTATATAATAAGAACTAAACAAATTAGGTCAAAGCAGCTATTCTCCTGGCTATATGTCAATCACCGAGCGCTGAATTAAATGACAAAATTAGCCATACTTTGTCGAAGAGTTAGCACTAAAATACTGTGATTCAGATTGCTCCAAAACCACAAGGAAGATGCAAAGTGTCACCTATCTCGGAATACCGCTAACTGCAGACCGGTTTCAACTTTATCTTGGGTCTCGTCAATGCAGTGTAAGCGAGTATACCTTTAACAGATGAGGTTCACTTCACTTTTTCTTTACACAATTACATTACTTTTCCGCTTAGAGTGGAGTGCGGAAAAGCAAAACTACAAATGCGAATTTCGTATTAAAATTTGGTGTTGGGGCTGAAGCTTAGATTCTGCACAACCTTCTCTGATAACTTTCTTTCGATATATTCAAGATAAAGCGAAAATATCGAGAATGGGCCCCACTTGAGGGGTTCCCGTTGCGTCAGTGTTACTTAAACTTAAGTTGGTTGCCTCGAAATGTATGTCTTATATAGGACTATAATCGTGCTAAAGCTTAAATTAGGATTTCAAAAAATTACGAAAATATGGGGGTATCCTCATTTTAAATCAGACACATGGTATAAACTTTGAAATCTTTTATTAACATTTTAAATTAAAAGCTTGTATCCCAGTCTTAGTTGTAATGAACAGAATAATAGGGGATAATTTATTATGTTTATATTATTCTAGATCTATTTTTTGTAGCTTTACAAAACTATATCTCTTGCAAAACTTGTTATATTCAAAGTTTTCCATGGAATATATGCTGCTCGTCATAATAATAGTTACAACAGTTCATAAATTTCAAATGATCGTTCGAAAGCCTATTGAAGGGCCATTATTCTTTATTATTTCGAACTACAAAAACCGATTCTTATCATAATTATAACAAACAGTCGAACTCGATAAATGAAAAATCGTGCAGTTACAATTAAAAACGTTACGTCTAGATAAAATCTATGTATGTCGCCATTTAACTACACTTATATAATAAATAAAATAGTTATTGTACGAACAAACTGCTGTAGTAGCCTATTCTCACTCAAGGCAATTGTTGTTACAAAATGCACATTAGTTTTTTCTTTGCAGTATGCAAGGACAGAGTCATCTATCTTTCAACTAACGTGTTGGATACAACTTTTTGCATTTGTACAAAGGTAATTATTATTTTGAGATGGTAAAAAACTAATCATGACAAGAAATTAGACAAATCGTCAACATTTCTAGTTGACATTAGTGAAAATTTTATTTTAAAAGAGTTCTGAAATATGTAATTGTAAGGAAAATTTCTGAAATATGTAACTGTTTAGGAATAATATTTGTTTTGTGTACAATATATCAAAATTTATTTTTGATTAGGCAACTGAGTGAAATGAGTTAACAGCTATTAATACCAATGTAAGGAAAATAACAATAATGCCGTTATAGCTTTCGTATTTAAAGATTTTACCCTCTTGGCAGTGACATTTTCATTAAAACATATTTTCACAAATAAATATATAAACTACAAACTAACTACAATATTGTTGGTGGTACATCCTTATAGTTTTATAAGTCATTGGATTCTTATTTCTCAACTTCAACATATATGAATACATTTTATTTAATATCTTTCAAGTTCTTTGTACTAATTGTACCAGTTATGTGGAAGATAGAAAATGAGTTTTGTAAATATTGAACTATTTATTGAAAATGAATTTGTATTTGGGTTAGTTTTGGACTTGTAGTGTCTATTTAGTTAATGCTTTGTCATTCGAACTGCTGAAAACGAAAGTCTCATGATTTGATAAACTCATTTAAAAATAAATTATGTTGTCAATGTAAAAATAGCTCATTTTGGAAGAATATTAGATTTTAGGCTCAATGAGGAATCAATTTACTAATGAATTACCCAAAAGGACAAACTAATGTAATATTTTATTTATTGATATGAAAATTATTGTTTCATGGTGGCATTTATTAAAACTTCTGTCATAGTCTTATATAAATATAATTATAATGTTCTATATGTGAATAGATTATTTATATTTACATATGCCTTCCTTCACTACCTTTTCTTAGCGTCAAAGTCTTTGTTTTTAATTTGGTTCCTTTTAATCAGCCAATAATCATTTAGTGCATTCCTATTTTTTTAAATTCATTATTTTTCTATCTCACCGATCTTGGGGATTTTGAGGAAGATTTATTAATATAAAAGTTATATAAAAACATGAAATAACAAATAAATATTAATCAGCAATTATCGATTCAAGATTGAAGTTAAAAATGATGATTTAGGTTTAATAAACAAGCAATTAGAGAACATTGTGGGACACTGTAGAAAAGGCGTAAATGAGAATATTCAGACGGGGAAAAAAGATAACAAACTACATCCAGAAATAAACGTATTTAGTAAGGTTTAACTGTACCATATACCTTCTAGTACGAAGGTGAATCAAATATAAACGAGACTTTTTTTTATTTTTTTTTTATTTGAACTTGCAAAAAAATAATAACAACTTATTTTAGTACATAACCTCCTGATCTGGAAACACATTTTTCCCAGCGTGTAGGTAATTTTGTAATGCCCTGCTGGTAGAATGAAGTTGGTTGTGTCCTCAGCCAATTGCGCACGTAAGCCTCAACCTCTACATCGTTGTTGAATATTTGCTCTCTCATGGCTTCCTTAAGAGGACCAAAGAGGTGAAAGTCGCAGGGCGATAGATCGGGGCTATAGGGAGGGTATTCGAGTGTCTCCCAGCTCAAGTCCTTCAATTTTTTTCTGGTTAGGGCTGATATATGGGGGACGAGCATTGTTGAGGGCATGGAGCGATGGAGAAGTTTCACTTCTCTCATCGGTAGGTCACGTCGTTTGAGACGATATGCAAGTCTAACCTCGCTTAAAATGTCGCAGTAGTACGCCGCATTAATGGTCCTGCGATCATGCAAAAAATCGAGGTGCAACAAGCCAGGCTGGTCAAAAAAAAACTGTAGCCAAAACCTTGCCTGCTGACAGCCTTGACTTGGCTTTCACTGGCCCAGCCTGGTGCGAGGTCGGCGGTCACGGCTCTTATTTTCAACTTTCTCACGACCTCCCACAAACTGTTTACTCCATGCAAACACTCTAGCTCGGGACAGTGTTTCTTGCTTGAACTGCGCAGTCAATCTCGTCAGGATTTCAGCTGGTTTTACACTTTCCGTGGCGAGAAATTTGATGATAACATGCTGCGCAATTGACGAAGGCACCTCTTACCCAGACATCATACCGAAAGTACGAGCGACGGGTACTGAAAGGAACGAGCGAGGTCGCCCACCTGCTCCCCCCCTTCTGACATCCCTACCCAACACCCCACGAAGTGGGAACCCTCACGCGTTACTATTGCATGCCCAGGACCAAGTCTCGTTTATATTTAATTTACCCTCGTACATGTGTGGAGGGCGAACCAGGAAGATGTGGGAAGTGTAAAAATGGAATGAGAACCAGCATGCAAGAGACGTAGAGATAGACCAAGATCAACATGGATATAAGAGTCTGAATACGATCTGAATATGATCGAAGTAAGAAACCCAAAAGACGAAGCCAGCCAGAGAAAAAAAATGGAATGATATATGTAGGAAAATTAAAATATTATAAGGGATTGATCATCCCCAAGAAGTTAAATCTGGAAAACTTTATAAGCAGCTTTATTCCATTTGGGGTATTAAACCAAGCATATATACATACACACCTTATAATATAGCACATAGTGAATGAAGATATAGAAAAAGGTGAAGATATTAAAGGTGTTCATTAATTTTTAGAAACATTTAGAAATTGTAAAATGTGAGAAAGGTTTGACACTCCAACTGCAATAAAACTGACTACCTACAATATTACAATTTGATATGAATTGCAAATCCACGGGTATAACAGAGATTCCAAATTTATGGCATAATTATTTCAGTAGTAATTAATAGATTACTTTCAGTAGATTTCAAGTAACTAGAGATAGCAAACACCAAGGTTTGCAAACATTATCAAAAAACTGAGCACGTCGAATAATATACCTACGAAGATTCTACAGTTAAGCTCGAATAAAGAAATGATGAATAGAATCATGTCGGAGGTTTTCAAAAAGATTATCAGTTTTTTTGAATATGTGACTGGAAGTGAGTAGAAAAACAAATATGACAATCTCTTGTTAAAGAAAACTGATTGTAAATGATGACCATTGCAAAGCGAAAATGCTTTTATCTTTTTGTTTAAAGAAAAGATGCATTAATATTTGAAATGGACTTTATGACTACGGACTATTCACGAGGTTGTGAGATTAGTTTTTCTTTCAGCTATTCCATATTCCGTAGAATTTCTTACTAATTTATGTATAAGTGATCATCAACATTTTCCTTCCTTTTTTTCTCCAACGAGAATATTTCAAATACAGTCAAATTAGTTTACTGGTGTGAAAGGGCAACTTATGTGAATATAGAGTATTGATATCGATGATATATATAAAAGCCGGTAGCTTTTATAATTGAGATCCATTTCAAGGAATTAAAACAAAATATACTTCTTAAAAACGAAAAATTAATTTCTTAAGGAATTATCAAATGTTCTTCCAATTATGTATATTATTTCATTATACGTTTCCGATTTTTGAAGTAGTAACAAATTTTGATATGCCTAATTTTCCAATTTCATTTCATGTTTTCATTTCAGTCACATGTTCTTTTTCGTCATTTAGCGCGTGTATTACATAATTTATGAAAGAATTCGGTTTAATGCTCAACCAACTTCTAATTTAACTCCATCTCTTTCTTTCTATGGTTCTCAATCCATACGAGAAATAATGAAAAACTCTTTAACGGACAAGCATTTCTAAAATGTTTAAGTAATCAACAATGATAAGAAATAATTAAGAAGCATGTACTTATATGGTCTCTTGAATGAAATATATTTGCTTTTATTTAATTATCAAACATCTTATTTATCGATGGATATAATTACAATTAGTCTTTTGGAAATTAATGGAATTGAAAGAGCATAATAATACTCTTTCAATTCCCGAACATAAACATGCACTTCTGTGGTCTCTTGAATAAAAAATTTCTGCCTGAATTTAAATATCAAATGTCTTATTCATTGATAGATATAATTACAATTAGTCTTTTGAAATTACATGGAATTTAAACAGCATCTAATGCTCATTCAATTCCAATTCAGTATAACTTCCTTATACTATACAATATAGTTAAGTTACGTGGATAAATTAGTAATTGTTTAGCTAAATGTATTAAATAAAAAATAAAGCATCGCCCCTGTGTGATGTGATGTGTTCGTAAATGGAATTGTTTTAGGTGTAAAATGGATTTAAAGGCTTGTACATGGGTCGATGTGCTTTCAACAGGTTTGCGCGCCATCATGCAATTCTGGTATAACATCGTCTTTGAATGCGCCTTATCTTTACAAAAATCAACATCTTGTCAGGGGCGTTTCACAATACTAAGGCAAGGGTTATACCTACTCGATGTATTTAATGTGAAATATTTTTTAAATTACATCGATAAAATAAAACTGAATATATTACATTCAGTACAATAACATAGTTCTTTTATTTTAAGAAGGGTATGTTATTCTTACATATGTACGTAATCGTTTAAAACGTTTAATCTCAATTTCATATTTTGAGTTCAAGTTGAAAGTGAATCAGAAATATGTAGCAATCAGTATACATGGCAGAGAAATATAATAATGACTAAGCAAATCGCAAAAATATTGCGCCGCCCCCTAGCTTATATCCAAGGCACCTCCGGAGCATGCCTCTAGAGGCTTTGTATTAAAAAACAAAACTTACCACATTGTTTTCAAGGGCCGATTTACTATATTGATTTTGTCAAAATGCCGAAATTCGAACGAAAAGCATTTCGTATATCGACCTGACACACGAAAACAGTCGTTTAGTAAATAGAACCCGAATGAAAGTACATGTAAGATTCATGGAAACAACGTAATAACATTAAATGTGGTAATAATTCTCAGCCGATCGATTTTTATATTAATATTTCAATAAATACCTTTGAATTTTGACAATATCAGGCATCGTATTTAAATATTTTGGTAGAATGTACTATAAATTTTCCAATTTTTAGGTTCAAAAGGTTTTAGGTATATTAAACCTACGAAAATATTTCTATATCCTTTGTATCTTCTAGTTTGTCCTATTCTGTATAGAAAAACTTTCTTTATGTAGGCTTGTGTATCATTATAATTCAATTTATTCATTATTTATTCAGTATTTTTGTCAAAGTAAATATATTTATTCTTCATGAATTTCTTTGTTTTCACACAATGCTTTTCTTGGGATCTTGAAAAATTAAAATTATTATATTAACTAATATTATATTAATAATTAAAATTATATCTATATATTATTATATTCATATATGTCAATGTACGAACATAAGGAGCAATATATATTTCATCTCACTATAAATATTTTAAATATCATGATAGCTCGAGAATCTATTAACGGTGATCAGAATTGGGAGAACATTTCATAAAACTGATTTTACTGATTTAAACGAGGAAATTGATAAGCCTTTTCAATACTAATTGGGAGAGAAAAAAGATAATGTACTTCTTTTGACTAGAAAATAATATCCATAAGGTAGTGTTCGTTGGGTTGGTCGAAGAGATAATTATTTTTTGTTTATAATAAAGATTTAGATATAAAAAATATACAAAAATTAAATACAGAATATACATTGATACAATTGAAGACATAGAATATACAAAACTCAAAACATAGAATATACAGAGAAGGTACTGTTAACCATTAACAGGCATGAATAATGATAATAATTTGCGAATGAAGAATCAATATTACTTTCTCGAAGGAAACCAGACCATGTTGCCTTCAGGTGGATAGATTAACAACCAAACTGTAGATACCCGTCACATGAAAACATAAGATAGATGTGAAAGCATCATAAACGAAAAAATGAGAAATAATGTAATGAGATTCACTTTCGATACATTCTTGTAAAATATACGGAATACTGAATTAATTCTAGGATTAATTATGCTATTGATAAATAAAGGGGATAATAATTTTGAGATATAAAACATAGATGACTACAAAATTAATGCATTACTGCCTATATCTTGGGCAAACGTATCGAAACTGTCTTCATACTTTCTTTCTCGATGGTACAAACTTTTGCTATTTCTAATGGAATAGAGTTATGAAAAAAATCACAATTCGCAATTCGTGGTATAAAACTTAATACCTACATAATTGACACTAATTGGATAAAATTTGACACTATTATGGTCGTAAAATTTAATACAATATGAATATAGAAGTAACACAGTACCTGCCAAAATAGAAGGCGGTGTTTTATATTCCGCGAAGATAAGGCGTAAGGTGTGTATGGTCAGACCAAAATAATTCTCAAAAATATTAGTAATGCTAACAGACTCGGCTGAATAGATGCAGAAAATACGTGAACTTAAACTTTTCCAAATATGTACACTCTACATGTGCAGCTCATGTACTTAACCAAATAGCGGAAACAATAAGAGACAGTTTCTCTTTAGTTAATGAGGTAACAGTGAATGTGAAAAATAGTTTGTCAAAGAGCCTACTTGGAACCCGTTTAAAGAAGCTCTACCAGACACACCTTTACTACCTCCTGAATAACAAGTTGAGTTACTTGGTTAAAATATGCACCGTATTACGTATTCTGAGGAACTAAAACGTGTTATCTGTAAGTTTGACCGCAACGACAGCAATACCATACACACAGTGCAGACCGTACTGCAACTACAGAGTATACGAGTTGATATCCGTTATATTAATAGTAACTATTCCATCTTAATTACTGCAATAAATAAACTCGAAACATATGGATCACCATTACAATAACAGTTTATAGTATTAGATCCTCGATACAGCCATTTGGAACAACTGTGTTCATCGGTAAAGGGTACATATTAAGAGTTATCTCCTACTTTATCAAAATATTATCCATATATAGTTAACTTCTCGTACAGTCCTTTGGTGACAGTAGATGTAGAAAGGAATTTCTCATTGCGTAAACTATTGTTAAGTGATAAGCGTCGAGGTTTTACTGCAGGAAACTTAAAAAAGTATTAGGAATAAACTGCCATTATCGTCACCGGTCTTCATGCGAGTAAGAAACATAAACCAACTGATACATATGTTGGTATTTTATTTTTATTTATACATTCTCGTTTCTCTGCTCGCGGAAATAGACGCTTTAAATATTACATAATATGTAGGTGGGTTCAAGTTCTAAGGTGTGCGATTTTATTTCTCACAAATTAATCATACAAGAAATTTTAAACTTCTGTCACTTTTCAACGTAATATCCCTGCAGCCGCACACATTTTTCACAACGTCGACGCCATGATTCCATGGCCGCTGCCAACACTTCTTTAGGAGCCTGTTTCGACGACTGAAAAATCGCTGATGCAATAGCGGCACGAGCAGTGAATGTGCGACCACGGAGAGTGTTTTTCATCGTTGGGAAAAGCCAAAAATCGCTAGGAGCCAGGTCCGATGAGTAGGGAGCACGAAAGACCACTTCAAAGTTGTTTTTAAGAAGAGACTGTTGTGTCGCGTACGCCCGATGAGCTGGTGCATTGTCCCGATGAAAAAGCATACGCGCAGCCTTATCCGGGCACTTTTGTTGCAGTGCTGACAGGAACTTGTTCTTTAAAACATGTCGGTAGAATGCATTTGTCAACTCAGTGCCCCTTGGAACGCAATGAGTAAGGACTACGAAATCGCTATCCAAAAAATGCCCACCATCATTTTGTCAGCACTGGCGCGCGCTTATCCGAAATTTTCTTGGTGGCGGTGAGTCTCTGTGCTTCCATTGAGCTGACTGTGCTTCGTTGCAGGATTGAAAAGCGGTATCAATGTCTGATATCCAAGAGAAAATCCCATTCATGCCTTCATCACGTGTCTATATCGCCTGGGAAAGTGTTACGTGCGCAGCCTTGTGGTCGTCCGACGGCATTCGTGGCACTCACCTAGAGGACCCTTTCCCCATTTTCAGGTCCTCATGCAGGATTGTGTGCACAGATCCCACGGAAATTCCAACTTTGGAGGCGATGGCTTTCACACTCACTCGGCGATCCTCCAAAACAACTTTATCAACTCGTGCGACCATGTTCTCAGATCGACTGGTACGAGGCCGAGCCTGCCTTGGTTTGTTATCACACGACGTTCGGCTTTCTTTGAACTGTCTGACCCACTAACGCATATTTTTCACATTCATGACACCATCACCACATGTCTCAGTCAACTGACGATGAATTGCAATGGGTGTCGCACCATGCAAGTGGAGAAAACGAATGATTACTCACTGTTCTTGTAACGAAAATGTCGCTATTTTAACTGTCAACAACACGCCTCAATCTTGACGTCACCGCTAGAATATTTATGTACTGTACAGTGCTGCCATCTCTGTGACTCATTCACAAAGACTTCACACGTATTATAAACCAACACGCATGTGTTATCTGCTCCCAGTTATGAAACAAAAAATCGGATACCTTAGAACTTGAACGCATCTCGTACTACCGGAGTCGGTAATTATATCATTTTTATTAGTTATATAAATCATATACATTATTTATGTGTTTTTAAATGTCGTATATAAACATGTACATAGTTACTATAAAATAAATATTTCGTCTCCTATTATATACTATAATAAATCTCCTATCTAAATTGTTATAAAGGCCGGAAAATATATGCGACTAGTGAAATTCTCTTTTTAAATATCTGATCTTAAAAAATCTGATCAAATTAAAATAAAATATTAGTTTACAATTAAGAACATGTATTAATGAAAGAAGGCTATTTATCTATAGTAACAGTTAAAAAAATATGCTGCAACAATCACCTTCTTACCGATTGCAAAAAAAATGTTTTAATTTGCATCATTTGTTATTGAAATATATGTAGATTGATGTACGCCACTGCGGTGCTGCAACATTCCTGGGACGATTTTACGTTTAGGAAATGCGCCGAATCGCGTAACGCTATCATCGTGACATTTGAACTCGACGAATGTAGTTTATGTAATGTGAAATTTATACTACACTACGTCTTTAAATTCGAAGGCATTGTGCCAAAGCTTGTACCATATATATAAATAGCTATTGATACCATAAAATGAAGTTGGTCAATTCACACAGATATATCTTAATTAATGTTAAATATAATAATTGTGTTAAATAATTAACTCACATCACATCACCCCTTTCTATTCTGACCTATCCAATTTTTCTAATAAAGGTGACGTAATTACATATAATTTAGAATTAGGTCCAACATCGTTGACGTTGATCATAATGTCTAACCATCGCCTTGCAATATGTCAAAAGTTTGAACTTGGATTTGGAATTTAGACTTATTTTTTAGTGACCTTATTATTATTATATTATATAGGTTTGGGCCTCATCAGCCACTGATCGCATGGGTAGTCCCTGGGCGATCCCCTCTTATCTGGGTTATTATCCAAAAATGCTATCCCATAAAAGGAGCAATTTAGGCACGTCTCCCGCCTTAAGTCTCGCCTCCTCTAGGATAACAGGGGTCCCTAATATAAGATACCTCTTCTCCTCCAGTGCGGGGCAGGTGTAAAGAAGATGAATCGAGGTTTCCTCGTCTTCTTTACAGTATCTGTAGGCCGGGCTGTCAGTCAGCCTCAGCTTGTGCTTATATGCATTCAGGCTACTATGGTGGCCTGTTATGATTCCCACCAGGGTTCTGGCTTTGTACCTGTTCAATTTAGTGAATTCTTGGGCCCATTTCTAAATCTCTGAGTATTCGATGAAGAGTTTGGTTATTCGACAACCCGTTACTCTTTTCCATCTTCTATTATGCTGGTCTCTTGCCCAGCCATTGATGCGGTCTCTGATCAGATTCCGACTTATTCCCACTGCAGGTTCTGGTCCATAGAGGTTTTCCCTGGCCCTAGTCTGGCTGGTCCCTAGTGACCTTATCTATCGTCAAACAATATTCTGTAGTTACTGGAGTAGTTGGAACCTTTGCTGTGAAGATAACACTAACTCAGTTTTCCACAAAACTACAAAATACTTAGTTTTCCACAAAACAATGTATCCTATTTATATCTAAATTATTGCTGTGGCTCACTGAACTACGACCGTCACGGCTGCGGTTGAATAGTGGGTAACTAACCAATAAAGTGGGCTACGTGGGATAGGCCCTCTGTCACTATTTATACTATTTATACACTTTTCAATTTCTAAACTTTCAAATGCATCCAGCTATCTAGCATTTGTTACATTCCTAATTAATCTTAAGTTGCTAATATATATCTTATGGTTGTTCTCGAAGGTATGTTGGAAAACCCTAGACTTTTCTATTCTACTATATTTGAGATGCGCCATGTGTTCCTTGAACCTGGTTTCAATAGATCGTATGGTCTGTCCAACGTACCTTTGATTACAGTCGTTACAGCTGATTTCGTGAATTCCCGACCTGTGATTTATGTTAATGATATCTTTTGGGTTGCCTAAAAGTTCTTTTAATTTAGTTTTTGACGAATGAACTACCGTCATCCTAGATTTTGAAAGATATAGTTTCAAAATCTTACTAATACCGCGAGTGAATCGAATAATATCGTAAGGAATAGATACATATTTTGAGGGATGTTCCCTTTCAGTTTGAAAGGTTGAGGAATTTTGAAGTGTTTCTTTAAATCTACGTTTCCTAATCATTTTTTCAACTGTACCAACAGAATATCCATTACACTCAGCTATATACTTGATTAGCGCTTTTTCTTTTTCAAACCTATCTTTACTGAGAGGGAAGCTTAGTAGGCGGTGGACTAGAAAATTGAGGCTCGCCATTTTATATCCCACAATGGTGGGAATCATTAGGGATATATCTGAGAATACTTAAGTTAGTTACTCACGACTCACTGAGCCGCAGCCGTGACGGTCGTATTTCAGTGAGCCGCAACGATAACGGTCAGGACTCACTGACCCACAGCAATAATTAAGGTATAAATAGAATATTATACCTTGTTAGCATAATATTAGTATTAATCATTTCTAAATGATGCCAACTTTGTTGGCGAAACGCGCGTGGAGTGTAGTGTATAGTGTTTTGGTGATTTGTGGAAAACTAAGTTAGTGTTAATATTTTGTAGTAACCAAAATAGAGGCAAAAGCATTTTTTTGTAACGATCACTATAATCTGATATGCATGTACTATTAAATACTGCACGCATAAGTCAAAAATATGCTCCATAGACAATCGATGATCTTTAGTGAAATATGACACAAAATGAGACTTTTCAAAATTCAAGCAAAATAAAACTGGAAATAATTGGAATTATTATAAATAGTATTAGTAGAGAGTAAAACGAGAAAGCGTATATAAAGGTGTATAATGCAAAAAAAAACTCTTCCGATTAGTGGAAATCCCCCACCCAGATAACTTAAAGTAGAAGTGTAAGACGTCTCTAATATAATATCGGATCAATTAAATGATAGCATAGGCCAGATATTAATAAGTACTATTTTCAGTTTATGATCATAATACTGTGAACTAAGAAACTTCGATTCCTATACGTAATTTGATACAAAAAAATTAGGAATAAATAATATGATTTCAAACTGCATCTATTGTTATAGTACCTCATTAAATATGATTGATGTGTTCCTACATATTATATATGTAAAAAAAAAACGTTTTAATGTACACAGAAGCCAACCTCCTTCCCCTAAAGAGTCAGGCGAATAATACTATGCAGAATACGATGGGCATTCAGATTAGTTGTGCAATAAAGATAATAAAAATGCAGCACCTTACTTTACGAATGGATAACAGTCACGACAGACCGCCAATCGTATACTGCTATAGATGTGGCTGCAATAACATCAGTCGTACTGTGGTTCAGCGTGGCGTGCGTGCAGCTGTGTGGCAGCGAGGCTTCAGGTAAACTGGGTTACCAACTTGGTTAATTCCCATTTAGAATCTGATTATGTATCTGTATGTCGTCGTTGTCGTCGACATTTCTTGTTAGACCGATAACTCAACTAAATCGTGTCGGATCGATTAGGTTTTGACTGATTTTGATCAGAGACGTCTCCCAGGCGAATCCTGTTGATTTTGAAGTCAATGGGTCATGAGAAAGCACGAGGGTGAACTATTTGAGAAATTTGTTTTGTTAATACGATAACTCAACTAAATTGTTTCGGATCGATCGGGTTTTGACTGATTCTGATCGGGAATGTCTTCCAGGCGACACCTATTGATTTTGAGGTGGATAGGACACACCCCACCCTGTCTATGGGTCATGAAAAAGCACGACAGTGGACTATTTGAGAAATTTTTTTGTTAACACGATAACTCAACTAAGTCATGTTGAATCGATCGGGTTTTGACTGATTCAGATCAGGGACGTCTCCCAGACGACACCTATTGATTTTGAGGTGGATAAAACACACTCTATCCTGTTCATGGGTCATGAGAAAGCACAATGGTGGACTATTTGAGAAATATGTTTGTTAGCACGATCACTCAATTAAATCCTGTCGGATCGATCGGGTTTTAACTGATTCTGATTAAAGAGGTCTACCAGACGACATCAATAATTGATTTTGAGGTGGATGGGACACATCCCACCCTGTCCATGGATCATGAGAAAGCACCAGGGTGAACTATTTGAAAAAAGTAAAACTGTCGCATAAAACACATATTCTGCATTTATGTGTGGGTTTATTTTTTCTCGGCAACTCAATTTCGAGATAGAGATGTTCTACGTGCGGAAAAGTGCGTTTTAAAACTGTTTATTTTTTTTGATATAATGCCGGCAAAGAATAAAAACACTTGCTAGTGTTTATAATGCTTATACATACTAACAAATCATTTTCATCATTTGGCCAACGTTTTCAAAATTGATTACCCTATAAGTTTTATTCATTTTAAACGTAATACACTTAATTGTTTTTTTAACAAAATTTAAATGGATTGCTTATCAGCAATCAAATTTATTGTGAATATTATAATACCTTTGAATAATCAACTATTTGTGAAGGCATCACATAGCTTTTTAATTAACCGTTTGTTTTCTGTAAACATTTTTTATACTTATAATTAGAGTTTTTAGTGCATATGTTGAGTCTTGTCTTTAAGGAGAACGGTTTAAAAATAGTGGTGAATATATTAAGGCAAAGTTTATCTATGAAACTAGGTAGATACTATCTAAATAGTTATATATTCAAGCAATAACTAATAATAATAACTTTTGCTGGATACATTTTTCATGAATATCGTCTAAGAAAACGTCACCTTAGTTCTAGAATTCTGACGGCTAGATTAAAACTTCAAAATCAGTTATTTGTATAGAAGCAAAGGACATCCACTATTCTCATTACCCTTTGGTAATGTCCTTTGTCTGTCTCTTAGACTGCCTGTCTCTTTTTATTTGTCTTTATCTATTTTTATATTTGAAGTTCATTAGAAGCGAACACTTTTTAAGCCCACTGATGACATGATTTTAGATAAAGCTTTACCAATTAGAGATATGGCATGTAAACAGTACATTTTCTAATCAGTTAATTTACTATCTACAGTTATACTTTATGCTTATATAATATCTACCATATTTCCAGTTATTATAAAATAGTACTTTAAATAAAACTGTGAAATGTTTACGATCAATAAATCATTCATGTCGTGCAAACGTTTTGATAGTATTAATACTACTAGACAAGCGCAATACAGTCGCCATTATATGCCTAAAATGCATAAACATTTCTATAGAGTTGCAGTTCAGTTAAATGATAATAACTAATATTAACCCATGAATTATTTATTATGGACAGTTAAAATAACTGATTTTTTATATTCTATTTGATATACTGTAAAACAAGAAACAGTCACGGTAACTTGGCTGGTAAGAAAATGTATCTTGAATGTAATTAATGATAGTTTATATCGACATAGACTAGAATCCTAGCTCTGGTACAAGCTGTATTGAAAGATACAGGTATTTTCCAAGTTTTTTTTAACATGTAATCCAGGTCCAAAGAGCTTAAATATGGCGGATACCAAGTATACGTAGTATGATTTAGGTTTTTATTATTTTGAGATTAAAATAAATAAGAAAATATAACAACAAAAGCGATTTGCGAAAGATTTGCAATATTTATTGCAAATTATGTATTGTTGGATAACGTTTATTGAGATAAAAAGTATGCTAACTATTTGTTATATTAATTGTATTTAACTATTACTAGCTATTTAAATAAATGGTAATCTATACACACCCAGCACATAGATTAAAATAAAAATATAATTATTTTATTATAGTTCTAATAATATCGACGGCGTCTATATTTGTAGGTGGATAGGTTTGCATGTAGCACAAGTAATGAGTTTTTTAGAAATGATTTTATTTTTATCTGGACACAATTAATATTATGTAACATAAAATTAATGTCTACCATTTGGAATAACCTAATAAAAGTTGTCTTATAGTATATACATATGTGAGATCTGATAACAACTGTTCTGGTAGCACATATTTTAATTTCAAATTTGTTCTTGTGGGAGGTATGTAAAAAAATAGGATATGGGTTTATCTCCTACGATATGGAAGGTGACTAAACTATTTCTCAGTGGGAAGTTATTGTAACTTCCTTACCTTTATTACACTGCGGAATAAAAAGAATATGTTATAATAAATTTAAGATTGGTTTTTGAGTGCTCGAGGATCCTAATTTCACATTATATCTTTATTTTAGCTAAATTGACTACGTTTGTTGAAATAATAGAGACTCCTGAAATTGCTTATTCTCAGCATCAGTGGTTTATTTGGGTCGTTTAGAAATGGCCACAGTACTTCTTGGACAGCAAAGTGAATACACCAAATATCCTTGTCATCTTTATTTATGGACAGTCGTGTAAAACTATTTATGAAAACACATCGGTAGAAAACTATTTGGCCTTTGAGAGACGCTATGATCGTCGGAAAGGCCAACATTGTTCACGAGAGCTATTAATGAAGAGAGAAGAAATAATACTACCACATCGAGAAATGAACCATCTGGTTCCTTTCTCGATTCCCGACTTATAGGTTACAGACATAGATCTTATAGATTTGCCCCACGGATTTGCTTCGGCATTTGTCCTGATCGGTGTACCGTGTACGGCACTGATGAGAACTAATAAGTTCGAATCAGCTGTCTGTCGTTCGGATTCCATCTGGGACAAATGTCGAATCCTACTCGTGGCAGGCCCCTTTTAAAAAAAGCTCTGATCGTGCAGAAACACGAGAAAGGGGTCGAGGATCGCTGTTAGGTATAATTCAATGCCTGGTGGGGCTTTAGCCCGAGGAGTAGTTGTTTCCTACAGCAATTATCTAATAGCCTTGCTATTCGGGAACCACTTGATACCCGCTTTGTGGTTTGGTGGTTCCTTCCTCGATTCCCGACTTGTAAGTTACAGATGTATCTATCATGTAGATATGTTTAGTTCAGAACTTAAAGCCAATCAGGAAAAAGTAATGCTATTTTCAGCATTAGGGGCAGTAATGTACTCAAGATAGACTCTTATATTCCTGGCAACAGATTGACTATTCCCCAGTGTTCTTTATTTAGTTTAATATCATCTGCTTTAACAGTAATTTCGATACAATTTTAAATTTTAATACAACTGGACAACCCGAGATGTGGCTCAGTAGTAGTTATAGAAAACTTTAGACATAATGCATATCAGACTGAATAAAAAAAATAAACTACAAATAACTACTAACAAGTCATCTGCACAATTAATTATTGACATTTAAGTAAAGTATATTAAACATGCGGTCCCTTGCAAGCACACTTGTGGCTCCCAAAAGGGATACTAGCCACATTCATGAATGCAGCTAGACACCAAGCTATTTGTATATACATTGTATGTTTCTAAGTAATAAAAATATTCTGCAATAATTTTTATTAAATAACTTCAATTAGCTGTCGTGCGGGGCCTTCATGACAACACAAATGTGACCCAAACGCCCCTTGGAAGCCTCTAGCTTGACATGCCTGTTTTAGATTGCACCGGTAAGTTTTACATATGTTAATTTTTGACTCAGTGAAAATATATTGTGATGCGTCCAGTTAATATAAATCTTAATCATAAACTTTATTTTTCGTAAGGAAATAATAAATGTACGAAATATCCAGTCCGAATTACTTACGCCGTTATAGTTTCCGTTATAATGTCAAAAATGATAGCCTCTTTCTTCTTGAATCTAATACACCTAGAAGAATATTAAAACGGACTTCTATGGTGGACTAAAATAGTCCACCATCGTGCTTTCTCATGACCCATGGACAGGGTGGGATGTATCCTATCTACCTCAAAATCAATAGATGTCGTCAGGTAGACGTCGCTAATCGGAATCAGTCCAAATCCAATCGATCCGACAGGATTTACTTGAATGATCGTGTTAACAAAAACAATTTCTCAAATAGTCCACCATTGTGCTTTCTCATGACCCATGAACATGGTAAAGTGTATTCTATCCACCTCAAAATTAATGGGTGTCGTCTGAGAGACGTCTTCGATCAGAATCAGTGAAAACCCGATCGATCCGGCACAATTTAGTTGAGTTATCGTGCTAACAAAACAAATTTCACAAATAGTCCACCATCGTGTTTTCTCATGACACATGGACAGGGTGGGGTGTGTCCTATCCACCTCAAAATCAACGGATGTCGTCTGGGAGACGTCCCCGATCAGAATCAGTCAAATCCCAATCGATCCGATACGATTTAGTCGAGTTATCGTGCTAACAGTAATAAATGCCGAGGACAACGACACACACAAAATGGTTTAAAAACCAAAGAAAAAATGACATCAGCAATTCTTGGAAACGCTGGTAACATGCATGTGCAAACAACTAGTTCAAGATCATCATGTACTATTAATTTAACAAACTGCAATAACTACGTTTTTAATATTTATTAAAATTTTAACAGTTTCAGCATTTTTTCTCATTATAGTTATAGTATTATTATGAGAAAATGTTTTAGATTGAATATTTTAGTTTATATGGCTGTAGTAGGATGAAGTAATGTCTTATGTTACTTGATACGGCCGAGGTTATGTTAGCTTCGCTACTATAACCTTGAACTCTATTGTGGCGCCAGCGCCGTAATCCCGTAATCATTCGCTTTCGTTTCCACGCATATGTATATTATTCTTGGAAGGAACGTGACTGTGGGAGGCGGAAATCGATTGCAAAATTGATAATGATTACGTTACTTTTATTTTTTCTTCATCACAACTAAGTCTCCAGGCAGACAAAGGTAATTTAAAAATGATCGTATGGACTTTTCTCACGAGTAAATGGTGTACTACATCGTTTTTATGAGTTGCGATTATAATCTTGTTATAGACGCCAACATTATATCTAACGAGAATACGTCTGTCTGACTTGCAGTCTTGTAATATTCAAAATGTGTATTCCGTCTTGCAAATTTCGTATCATCATTTTCATATATTGCGTTCTTATTTCCATCTAAGATCATAATGTTAGATATAATCGTGACACAATAAGAATATAAAACAATTTTAATCCCGTTATAGAAGTTAAGGAACTGAACTCCTGGAAAAAATAACGCACCAGTAAAATTTTACATAATTACTTTTATCATACATAAGTCAAAGTATGTACGTGATATTTTAATTAAATGACTTGATGACAACTAATGTTTAATAAATTAGTATAGTATTATCGGAAAAAATATGAATAAATAACAGAACGGAGAAATATTGTCAAATGCAATGAGAACTGTGTTAATGAAAAAAATTGAAAGTGAAATTAAATCATAACAATTTGAATTCAGTAGCGTATAGATCTTTCTCTAGCTCTCATCACTTTTTATTAAGTGATGAATGGTTTCCTAAGAAATATCCTCCCATTCGAAGAGAAGGACTTGTTCAAATTCCCTAAGAATATTAGCATATAGGAGATGGCAAGTGTCATCTTAGGATATCGTTAACTGCAGACCGGTCTCGACCTTATCTTGGATCTCGTCAGTGCAGTGTAAGCGAGTATGCCTTTGACAGATGAGGCTCACATCTAGTAGACGTTGCTACGTTCCACCGTTCCTTGTGGTTTTGGAACACTCTGAATCACTGTATTGTAGTGCTAACTCTGTTAGAGAAAATACGACAAATTTTGTCATTTATTTCAGTGCTCGACATTTGGCATACACTCAGAAGAATAGCTGTTTTGACCTAATTTGTTTAGTCCTTATTATATAAGGCATTTGCAGATGGGGTGGAGTATAATCTCCTTATTTCAGTAGTTTGAAAATTACCCTCTGGGAAGAAGAACCTTGCATTATATTGATCTCAAGTTTTTACTCCGATTTAGGTGGTTCTCGAAACTACCAAGAGATGGCGTTTGGTATGTTCTACTGCGGTGGAATGTAGCAACGTCTACTAGATGTGAGCCTCATTTGCCAAAGTTATACTCGCTTACACTGTACTGACGAGATCCAAGATAAGGTCGAAACCGGCATGCAGTTAGCGATATCTTAAGATAGGTGACACTTTACATCTTCCTTGTGGTTTTGAAACAATCTGAATCACTGTATTTTAGTGTTAACTCTGTTAGACAAAATACGGCAAATTTTGTCATTTAATTCAGCGCTCAGCGTTTGGCATATAGCCAGGAGAATAGCTGTTTTGACATAATTTGTTTAGTCCTTATTATATAAAGCATTTGCAGATGGGATGGAGTACCTATAATCGTCTTATTTCAGTAGTTTGAAAGTTACCCTCTGCGAAGTAAAACTTCGCATTATGTTAAATATATTATTAACAAACAATAAGTACATCTTACTTTACATTTATCAAATAATTGTAATTGATTATCAGTAGTTACAGAGGATATACCAGGTCGCCTACATAAAATATTTAAGAGTTTAAAACTTATAGGAAATAATGATAAGTTTGCTGATGCGTTAGTTTTGTCCAGGAGTGTATAAAGTATTTAAAATTATTCACTACATTATGAAAATTTCTATAAGATGGTGTTCACTTTATTAGAAATTTCATGGATTTTAAAATTCGTCTCGAATATCTCGATATAAAATCATAAATATATTTTATCAAATTACTTGACCAACTAAAAATTCAACTTCATTCAATATATATACGATTATTCCGTTGTATATATCATAGTTCCTTTATGACATAATCATACAACATATAATTTTTGTTCTATATCGCTGACTAAAATTCAGTACACACGAACGATTATTGTTTACTTAAAATTATTGAATTACTGAAATAATCTTCCCATTTATAACGTCTGAGCTTTATTTTCGAATATGGTGTGTTAGTTGGTAATATTTTTTTATCTTGAAGCACTGCTAGTTAGTATAACATTAAAACAAAAAAAATTCGTAATAATAAATCTTTAAATTTTCGTTTCAAAATCATTTTGTTAACATATAAGCTTTTGTTACTTATCTGCCTGTTATATATTTCAATCATGTAAGTCAATGATAATATTTCTGGTCTTTGATGAACTTTAGTATTATTTAATAATAATTCAGGTGAATATTCAATCAATTACGAAGTGGCTTTCCTCAGACCAAGATTAATATCCTTAACAATAGTCAAGTGGACAACTTCTAGCATAACATGTTATTCGGAGTATTTTCATGAATACTTTCTAAATGATATCACCCAACTATTGCAAAAGAATTTCAAATGGTTCTATGATGATGCTAAGTATGACTTTCTATGAAGATGTACATATATGTACATCTTCAACGTATTCTACGAGTGTGGTACTAACAGATTTCTATTACCTTGCTGTGATCAGAACGTAATAACTGCATTAGGAGGGTGTAGGTATTAAGAACCTCTGTAGTGGATTCAATTGATCTAAGAGAACACTAAACTTGTGCTGTTATCCACGCACTGAAATGGAGATGAATCGATGGAGACTAATACCGGAATGTCCTAGGGGCCCATTCTAGGGTCTCTGCTTTGGAACTGTGAACTGAAATCTATACAAAGGATTCTTGAGGATGAAGGTGCTTAATGAACGATACCCAATTATGTTTGTAGACTGCCTTGTCATCTTTTGTATAAGTCTGATGCTAATCTATAATTGGATGACTGACGATAAATTAAGAATAGTCCATGAGAAAATGCGGGCCATCTAACTCACGAGGAGGTCGATTGTTAAAAAGTGGTGAACATAACTATTGAACCGCACCTAAAGTATTGGGAGATATGGCTATTTAAGAATGGAATCTAATGTAAATACATAGAACATATATAATGTATGTTAACAGTCTTATCAAAATACATATAAAGTGGTGAAAAGGTTAATCAGAACCATTCCACGGATAGGAGTTATTCATGAACCTACAAGCTTTATTGCATCAGAACATGTGATTCTTTACATAGCACAATGACCGGTGCTTATTAACATATGTCTAACCAACAATAATATCTCAAGTAAGGTGGTAGAAGTGTTAAGTGTAACGTCCATCCATAGATCTCCAAACAATGCTGAGAAGAGTGGTGTATAAAACCAGCCACGAATATGAAGTAAAGTATAAGAGTTTTTGGTAGATGTCTGGCTCAAAAATCTAAGCGATTGGTTTGGTTATAATAACAATGAACAATATTTTGGGCTGCTATCAATAAAGTTCAGATAGCTGTAATAATAGAGAACCTCCGATAACTACAATAAGATAAGAACATTATGGAGACATGGAAGAGGAGGCAGGCGAGTGATATGACAGGATAGTGAACACGATATGGATATCGAATTTAAGATTTTCGGTGAATAGGAAACATACACAGCCGATGTACTGCTTCACGTGGTTGTGCCAAAGGTATAGAGGGCTAAAAGGGGAGGATTCAGTCAAAGAGATTCTTGGAATGTCACGTCTAGAAACGACTGGCATTTCTAGACGTCACACGTCTAGTCCACTATATGGATGGACTATAAGAAATATTCTTATTTGAAAGAACAATAATAATCTAATTGCGATTATATTTGAGAAGTCCAAAGAGCGGAATGTATTCGATAGCTTCTATGAGAGTATAATGACAGAAAAAACCCCAGTTTTCAGGAACATGTAGGACGTTGACACTTAACCCTTCATTAAACGCTAAGCGGTCTTTTGGACCGCAGTTTCATGAAAGTTGAATTAGCGGGGGAACCACGCATCTAGAGCCATGGAGAACCACTAATATTCTTCTTCTATTGTGCTTAGAACATCACAGGTGTAGGAATTGGGTCTCCTCGACTCTCCGGCAGTCATTGACAGAACGTTGTTGTGGAAATTCCAGTGTTCGGTGTATGTCATGACTAAGCAGGCATGTAACGAAGGGTTAATAGGTAATGTAAGCAGACGAGAGGGATTACTAAACAATGTTGCTGTTACGTATAGATTATTTCATCGCTATTTGCCAAATACAAAATCTCAAAATATAACCTTGCCTTGTTTTTCTGGCTAGGCTCAGGTAGACTCTTCCGTTTATTGGCAAGATAGGAGAGTTTGTTATTTGGCAAATAGCGATGAAATGAATAGTATGTCAGAATACGACGAACTTACAAGTGAAAAGTCCAGAATGGGTTTAAATGCACCTTTTCTCTCAAACAAAAACTAGAAACTGACGCGTTATTAGGATCACAATTTTTATTCTTTATTGAAAAGACCTTGTATTATTAGCATTGCTAGATTATTCTATTTGCAAAATAATACAGCAATGTATATATTATCATTTAGATAAGTAGAAAGAAATATTCTTGTCTCCATATATCCTGATTTAAACACTAAATACATACGTATTAACATTCACGTTGCAATTTGTATGATTGATGGGCAATCTAAAAAGATTCGTCGCGCTTAGTTAACTGCCTTCTAATTAGTTTCATCGTTAGATATATTAATAGTCTACAACGGAAATTAAATTTGCTTGATTTGTTGTTTTTATTATTCCCATAGATATACACAGTAAATGTATAATAGTTTATTTGAATCTTAGAGTCTCACATTATTTTTTTTTGTTGGTTGTGTTTATTGGGTGGGCGTAAATAATAATTTTATTGTATTTATGCTAATTGTGTTATAACAGTTTAGTTTTTTCTATAATCTACCGTTAAGCTCATATAATTGATTGACGTTTGCCACTTGATCTATGACCAAGTTATACGCTTGTAGATATCAAAATAATGGCAAATAGTATTGTTTATTTTTCACAGCGGCTTGAGGGTGATATCATCCTATTACAAATATATGAAATTGTACTGATGGAATTTGAAAGTACAGTTTGTTAATTGAAATAGAAATACTAAATGATGTCTCCGATTAGTATCTGTATAATCGACCTTGAAAATTAGTAAAACAGTTTCTATTATTTTCGAGGTAAAAAAATAGAGGTGGGTATATGAAATAAGTTTGTACTGAATATTAATAAAAACTGGATATATGTATGTTATATAAAAATACCGTTTATGTACATTATTAACTTAATACATTGTAGAATATTTCAGTATGTAACTTTAGCTATTATCTTGTGAGAAGGTAATATGATATTCTGGGAATCTGTTATCATTCTCTTTCCAGGCATCATGCGATACCTGATTCTGCATTTCATATTTCATTTATCACTAAATGTGATGGCTTAGAGTATTGCCAAGGCCTTCCCAGAAAGCCACGCTTTGCCACGCGTTAGCGTCAGCATTTTTAAACTTATAAATTATATCCAAGCCAGCACAAAGCCAGTCTAGATTGTAACTTCATTTCGTCGTCTACGACTCATTTCAAAATTATACAAAACTATAAATAAACTGTTTAATATTAAAAAATTGTTTTTAAAAAACTTATAAGCTAAAATAGCATATAAGAAATTGGCGCAGTCGGTAGGATATCGCGCATCGCTAGAACACGGACTTTGCCTCACTGGTGGTGTGAGATTCTAATCTCTAAAAGCGGTATCCGAATCAAAAAGTGCTACGAAAAATAAACAAAAAGTGCTACGAAGAAGAAACAAGAAAGAAATACAAAGCAACTCTTGAAGAAAAGAAAGAAAAAAAGAAAAAAAATCAATCAACAGCGGTGAACTTCGGAGTAGAACACGGAGCCTTGCCTAACTACCCGCGAGTTCAGCCGACACCAGCCCATCCTCTACATTGGCTCGCCGTCGCTAGAACACGGACCTGACCTCATTGGCTTCGGACCCATTGGCGGAACGGATGGAAGGAATTTGGTAAGTCAAGGAATTGTCTCGCTTGCCATTTTTATTGTGTACATTTTATTCACATTTATTTGTGCGTTTAACGATATTTTATTCGTTACAAAAAAGGACATAGACCAGTCCAGGTTATCTTTACATTTAAAATTTTATTTCAACTAACTAACAAAATGTCTACTGAAAATCTTAATAATGTTAATGAAGGAGAACACGTAGAACCCTACAAACTCTCCGAAATATTTTCAATTGTACCGGAATTTGATGGTAATCAAATTTTTTTGCAAACCTTTTTGAATGCTGTAAGATGTGCTTACAGTATGGCCGTTGCTGACCAGCGTATATTTATGACTCTCCATGTAAAGAATAAATTGCGCGGTAAAGCTGCAGAGTTAGTTAACTCTCTCAACCCTTACACTTGGGAAGAAATTAAAAATTTACGTGAAACTCATTTTGGCGATTCCAGAGACCTTACGTCTCTAATACAGGATCTTCAAAGGATCCATCAACAAAGTAACGAAAGTGATTTAACGAAGTTAAATTTTGTGTCTCGATTACAAACCCATAACGCGAAAATGCACGCAGCCGTGCAGAAACAATCATTAAAGCCCGAGCAAAAAACTGCTCAGTCTAATTTAATAGAAACAATGACGCTTAACACCCTTTTAACTGGCCTAGATCCAAAACTAGGATCAATTATTAGAGCGAGTAACCCTATGAACATGTTAACTGCAATTTCACGTATCAAACGCGAGTTGCAATTGTCGTATTTTGAATCACAAAAATTAAGAAACCAAAAACCTGTAAATTCAAACTTTAGAACATCAATGCCAACACAAAATAATTCGACTAGAAAAATAAGTAATTTTTGTAAAAGAATTGGCCATTCTACTGATGAATGCTGTACCAAGCAACAAAGTGGTTATCCACCACAATTTCAAAATTTTTCTCGTCCAAGTTTTAATAATTTTAACAATAACAATAGCAACCAAACTCAACAATCAGCCTCTAGTAATTTTCAGAGACCTCAAAACAATCAAAACTCATTCAGACCACCTAATCAAAACTTTGCTCAAAATAGCTTTCAACAAAACAGGCCGCCAGCTATCAGGCCAAACCCAAATTTTTCAAATCAACAAAGACCTCCAGTCATCAGACCAAACCCAAATTTCAATCAGAGAGCTCACCACGTAAACAGGTTCGATGATCAATATTACGACGAAAGTTTTAATCAAAATCAATATGAGACTGATCAAACTGATCAATACCAATACTACAATTATGATCACGATAATTCCAATCCAAAAAATTACAATTACGATCTTAACAATACTGATAATACTGATTATCAGCAAATCAATAATTATTGCTATGATGATATTGTTCATCAAATACAAAGTTTCGACGACCAATACAATTTTAATACCAATCAGGATTTTCAACTAATTCAACCCCAAGACCAACCCCCGAATTTAGAAACCCAAATCTCCAACATCCAAACGCAGGTTCGAACAATAAACCTCAACCAAAATCAACCAGACGAACAGATATTTCTATAAATCGTGGATTTACAAGTTCTCTTTTGACAGTAAGCTCCAAAAATTTATACTATATTAAGGATGCAACAAACACATTTAAACTTTTAATAGACACAGGCGCTGGACTTTCAATTTTTAAACCCAAAACTTGCGAAAAATTTAATCAACGTTGTCCTGAAAATGTTATTATTCAAGGTATAACTGACGAAAAAATTTTAATCACGGAATCGACTTTAATTCCATTTGCAAAAGGTAACTCTCACAAAGTTTATATTCACGACATAGACATTGAATTTGACGGACTACTGGGATCAGATTTTCTGGAACACTACGATTGTGTAATAGACATAAAAAATAAACAATTGATCACAAATTTCAAAACCGTTCCACTTTTTAAGGCATCCGAAAATTTAAAATCAGCAAATGTTGCACAAGATAATACTTTACGTCCTGTAACCAAAAATTTTTGAAACAAAATCTCGATTACCCCTCGTACGGAACAAATTTTTAAATTTCAATGCAACCTCGTAAACAGTGATGCTATATTAGCAGCTCAAGAGGTAGAAAAGGTTCGTTTGCCAAATGCACTTGTCAAAATTAATCACAAAGGTGAATTTTTCACTTCCGTTATTAATGCAAATGCAATCCCAAAAATGATAGATTTTTCAGAGTTAAAATTAGAACCAATTCAAAATTCTATTTTACTAAATTCAAACATTTTAAGCCCAGAAACATGTCAAACTGACCGTATAGCAGAAATAAAAAATCAACTCAGGTTAGATCATCTAAATTGTGAAGAGAAGGAATTAATTTCCGAAATTTGCTTGGAATTTACAGACATCTTTTATTTAGAGGGAGATAACTTAAGCTTCACTAACGAAATTAAACATTCTATTGATACTGGTAATGCGAAACCTATTTTCACTAAATCGTATCGTTACCCACATATTCACAAAGAAGAGGTTAAAACCCAAATTTCGAAAATGTTATCACAAGGTATTATACGACCATCTATTTCACCCTGGTCATCCCCAGTTTGGGTCGTACCGAAAAAATTAGACGCCTCTGGCAAGCAAAAGTGGCGCGTTGTAGTTGATTATCGTAAGCTTAACGAAATATCCGTCGGAGACAAATACCCTCTCCCGAACATATCAGACTTATTAGACCAATTAGGAAAATGCCAATACTTTTCAACCCTTGACTTAGCTTCGGGATTCCATCAAATAGAAATAGAACCGAAAGACATTTCCAAAACTGCATTTTCTGTAGAGAATGGACATTTTGAATTTATCCGTATGCCATTCGGATTGAAAAATGCTCCTGCTACTTTTCAGCGTGTGATGGATAATATCCTTTTAGGCATACAAAATGAACGCTGTCTCGTCTATATGGATGATATTATTATTTATTCCCCGACAATTCACGAGCATATTGATCACCTAACCGAAATTTTCAAACGTTTAAGAAATGCAAATCTCAAAATTCAACCGGACAAATGTGAATTCCTTCGAAAGGAAGTCGCTTATTTAGGACATTATATTACACCAGAAGGAGTAAAGCCGAACCCAGACAAAATTAAATGTGTTGCGAATTTTCCAGAACCAAAAAACCAAAAAGACATTAAATCATTTTTAGGTTTAGCCGGTTATTATAGACGTTTTATACCCCAATTTGCTAAAATATCAAAACCATTGACAAAATTATTGCAAAAAGATGTTGCATTTAATTTTGATTCAGAATGTCAAAAATCATTCGATCAACTAAAAGAAGCCTTAGTAACCACTCCTATTCTTATTTATCCAAATTTTGATGACGAATTTATACTCACAACCGATGCTAGTTCTTTCGCTATCGGAGCCGTTTTATCTCAAGGACCGATAGGTAAAGATCTGTCAATAGCATATGCTTCACGAACACTGTGTAGCGCTGAGACTAAGTACTCCACAATCGAGCGTGAGCTCCTTGCAATCGTTTGGTCCGTAAAACACTTCAGACCGTACCTTTTTGGCAGGAAATTCAAATTAGTAACCGATCATAGACCCTTGACGTGGCTTTTATAAATAAAAGACCCCGGCAGTCGCCTAGCGCGTTGGCGATTAAAACTCGAGGAATATGAGTATGAAATTATATACAAACCCGGTAAAATAAATAAAAACGCAGACGCTCTTAGTCGTATAAAAGTCAATCATTTTCAAAATTGTTCAAAATTTCAAAATAAAATTCTGACATAAAACTCTTACAATGAATCAAACGCATCTGAAGCCCCATCTGAACCGAAATTGCCCCAGAAGCTATCGTACAAGAACTAGAAACCTTTGTAAATTTATATAAAACTCAGTCACTAATTGACTACAATAAAATCAAAATAACAAATAATCAATTACTTGACAAAAGACATAAAGACGTCATTACATTTTTTCAAAAAGACAAACTAGAAAAATTGCTTTATTCAATAATCGAAGACATTTTCGAAGAAGAACCAAAATTTTGTCACAACAAAATTAAGATCGTTTCAAGTAAAACGGTTAAAAACAGAAAATATTATATTGTTCTATTACCCTTCGATCCCGAACAAATAATAGAGACAATGTTCTTAACCCTTTATAGAGACAAAGACATTTTTGAACCCTCAAAAACGTATTTTGTCAAAAACAATTCGGAACTTCCTATTTTAGAAATGCTTTCTTTCATTTTTAGTGAAGAAAATCTAAATTTTGTGATATGTCAAAATATTACTCAAAAGCCTGACGATGATCAAATCCCCTTGATCCTAGATCAATATCACAATGGAAAGGCAAACCTACATAGAGGAATAAATGAAACTATACGTAGAATATGAAACAAATATGATTGACCCGGTTTAACCAAAGATGTAGAAAGGTTGATTCAAAATTGTGAAATCTGTCAGAAAACTAAAGCTTTACGAAAAAATTTAAATAACCCATTGGTAATCACAGAAACCCCAAAAATCCCATTCGAATGAATCAACATCGACATTTTAGAAATCCCTACTAGAAATTATGTTTTAACGATCAGAGATGAATTGACAAAATTCACACAGGCCTATCCTGTTCAAGATAAATTTACCAAATCAATCGTAAACACCTTACTGTTATATTTTCAACACTACGGTACGCCTCTGCGTATTCACTGCGATTATGGCAGAGAGTTTGATAATACTTTACAAAGAGACCTATGTAGACTATATGACACTAAACTTACCTTCTCAAGCGTTAACCACCCTCAATCTAAAAGTTCAGTTGAACGCGTTCACTCAACATTGCTTGAAATGATACGAGCAAATACTTCCGAAAACCCAAACGACCATCCCTTGTCAATAATACCATACGCCATTATATGTTACAATAATTCCGTAAATAAAACACATGGCTTCACGCCATACGAACTTGTCTTCGGACACACATCTAGTCGTCCTCCAGAGACCCTATATAATCAAAAAGAGTTAATATCAAAGTACATATGAGATTTAAATAGTAAAATTTCATATTATTACAAATTAGCCCGATCAAAAATCAATGCTCAAAAAGAAAAGTCAAAAATTCGATTCGATAAACACTTACCAGAAAAACCCAATCAATTTCAAATCGGTGACAAAGTTTACGTTAAAGAATCTCAAATTAAAAACAAATTAGGTAATAAATTTAATGGTCCATTCGAAGTACAAGAAATATTCAAAAACTCTGCAATACTTATGAATTTAGAAACATCACAAAAGACAAAAGTAAATTTCGATCGAATGAAGCCTTATCATGAAAATTAAAATTTATTTTCAGGTTTCTCTTGCTGTTTGGCACAGTACTCACTCAATACACCATTAAACCCATTGACAACACCATCGGAATTTATTATCACCAAGAATCAAATTTAGTAACAACGAACAAAAAATGGACTCTCCTGATTCACAAGAATATTTCTAATATAAAAATCGCTTATGAACACAATGAAAAACTACTGAGTGCACTTGTAAAAACAATTAGTCCCACATGTGAAAATATGAATCTCTTTAAAGGCGAGGTTAAAACGCATGTCAGTCTCCTAACTCAAATTTCAAAATAAATTCGAGAAAAATTAAACATAATTAATTATGATGTCAAAAAGCGATACAAACGTGGCATTATAGATGGTATAGGCACCATATTTAAATCACAGGTAATTTAGACGCTGAAGATGGCGAGTATTATAATAATTGCATTAACAAATTAAATAACGATGAACACCAATTAGAAAACCTGATGAAAAATCACATTCCAGTTACAACATCAGTAATAAAAAATTTTAACGCTACAATTCAAAAACTACAGCTTGATGAGCGGACGTTTAATAACGACATTAAATTGATTTCAGACACAATTTATCGTACAGCAGATGAAATCAAAATTATTCGATTAACATTGAAATTTTTGGAAAAATGCGAAATGCTCATGGAAAGTTATCTATATATCGAAAATGAGTTGGATGATATTTTAAATTCAATTACTTTTGGAAGATTACGAATAATCCATAGCTCCATAATTACACCCGAAAATCTGATTACCTCACTTCACCAAATTGCTCAAAATTTACACCAAAATAATTTATCACTTCCTACTAGAATATCAAACGTTGCTGAATACCTAGACGTAATGGAACTAGAAGCTTTTCAAGCAAACGATGATTTAATTTTTGTATTAAAAATTCCATTAACTGATCAGCAAATATACACTTTGTTTAGATTATTTCCAATTCCAATTCTAAACAATCGAACTGGTCTATACCACATTTTATCAACATCTCAAAAATACATTGCGCGAGATGACAATTCTTTGATGTACATGTCTACTTTGATGTCTAACCTGGATGATTGTAAACTACTGTTTCATGAAACCCAAATTTGTTCTAACCAGTTCGCGTACCCAATAGACAAAGATGCCATTTGTGAAGCACAAATCATGAAGAATCTGAAATCCATACCAGAAAATTGCCAAATCTCGCTGATATTTGTAAAAGGTTATAAAGTTCAAAAATTAACCGGAAATACTTGGTTAATTATAAATTCAGAGCCTCTACAAATCACAATCAACTGCAAACAGAGAAATTCAAAAACCGAATTGATTCTCAAAAACTCGGTATTAAAATTACAACCAGAATGCAATGCATTCATTGGAGCTACCAGAGTACAAGCAGATCCCAAGGACTTTTCTGAAACAACCAGTGACTCTCACCCAATTATAATTCCATACGATTGTTGTGAAGACCTTCCTGACAACATCGAAATGCCGAAATTGCAACCGTTAAAACTAAACAACTTAAACGTAGAAGACTTGGACATCGCTAAATACAAGTTAGACGAGTACTCGAAAAACATTAGACGACTTAATAAATGAACCATTCGTTTCTAAACACATTTCATGGTTCACCTATTTTACAATTACCCTCATAATCGGTATTGTCATACATTACATTTTCTGTAAATGCCGTAAGAAGAGGAGACTCGCAATCGCCTTTACGACGAATTCGCCTCCACCTCCACCTAGACCTGGAAAAAGACTATTTGGAAGTATCCTTCCTAGGAGAAGACCTTCCATCGGACCCGAAGAAGACATTGCTCAAGACACCATTGAACTGAACTAATGTGTTGTGCAAAAGACAATTTGTATTTTATTCATTTCTATTTTTGCTTTGTATATTGTTCAATTTTTTTTATTCAATTTAATTTTACTTTCAACTTCCTTAAAAGTTGCTGTAATACACCAACTTTTATTATAAGGGGGGAGTTGTTATATAAAAATACCGTTTATGTACATTATTAACTTAATACATTGTAAAATATTTCAGTATGTAACTTTAGCTATTATCTTGTGAGAAGGTAATATGATATTCTGGGAATCTGTTATCATTCTCTTTCCAGACATCATACGATACCTGATTCTGCATTTCATATTTCATTTATCACTAAATGTGATGGCTTGGAGTATTGCCAAGGCCTTCCCAGAAAGCCACGCTTTGCCACGCGTTAGCGTCAGCATTTTTAAACTTATTATGGAACTTATATGGATATAAATTATATCCAAGCCAGCACAAAGCCAGTCTAGATTGTAACTTCATTTCGTCGTCTACGACTCATTTCAAAATTATACAAAACTATAAATAAACTGTTTAATATTAAAAAATTGTTTTTAAAAAACTTATAAGCTAAAATAGCATATAAGATGTATGATCAACAATAAGTAAACATTCATTCACTGTCATCCAAATGTCACCCTTGACATTTGACTGAAAGTTAAAAAGAAATTAGGAGCGCCGCGTACTTAGAGTGCTTCAGTTTCGGTTCTTTTAGTAATAAAGTACGTATATAGTATGTATCTCCATTGGTGTAACAGTACACATTTTACTAATATCTGTGGATATAGTATTAAAAGTAATTGTATCTATCGCCGACTCCTCAATACTTTCATATTATTCACTAAATATATGTTCTACTTCATATAATGTGGTAAAGGATTGAAAGTTACTATTTTGGGTAATACAGGTATATTCCTTCATATAATATGACAAAAGATTATAATTTATTATTTTTACTATTCTTACTTATAACAATTCGAATGTGTCAAAAAGTATATCTTAGGTTGTATACTGTTGCTGTAATATTAATTGCAATTTAACCTTTCCTCCATCCTCCTTTAAACAAGGAGGATGGAGGATGAGGCAGCGTACTCCGTTCATTGTCGGACCTGCGCTGTTCGAAGTCAAGCAACGAATTGCACGATTGCGACTTGGATGGGTGACGTATGGTCTCATTCTCATGATGCCGCGGTAGTGCTGACTTGGTATTTGGTAACAGGGTGGCAACTGGGCCAAATAGTGGGCACATTGTCTGCGTGAGTTCGATTTTCACCAGAGGGCACTTCCCTGGCTGGCTGTTTGTCCGTGTTTATGTGTGTAACCTTCCCCTACACAAGCCTGCCTGTAGGCTTTCTGGGGAAGGATGTCTAGTTTCTGTTAGTTACCTTATTAAAGATGTCTAGATTAAATACCCTCATTTAATTATTTACGTATAGCTTTAATTAACATTAGTTTACATGTAGTATCTTCAATCATATTGTAAAGAACTAACATTTTGATTAAATTAAGACCAGATGGATTTCTATTAGTTTTCCATTAAATGTTTTTTTGTATTGTAATTTTATTATTTGAAGCATAAACCAAATTTAAATGAAACTAAATCTGTAGATCGGAATGAATTGATACACTAATTATGATTAACTACAAAGATCAAAAGAATATAGTAACAAATTATCATTGTTTGTCAAATGTATTCTACCTGTGTTTCAATTATTCAGTCCTGTTCTTCTATATTATAAAGAAATACAGTCGTGGATAACATAAAAAACACATTACGCTTCCCTGGTTCGTCAAGTGAAGAAAATTAAAATCCATTAAGGATTCAATTAGTGCAAGAGGTTAAAAGCAATGCATTTTGCTATATTCTAATTACCCCAAGAAGTGATGAAGAACATTATCATAGGCAAACATCGCTTAATAAATATAAATTGGTATGATATCAAATAATTGGCACGATTTATGATATATTTTACTTGATTATTTCTTTATTTGTCAAATGTATTCTGTTTCGATTATTCAGCCTTGTGCTTCTTTATTATAAAGAAATATAGTCATGGATAACATAAAGAAACACATTTCGTATCCCTGGTTGGCCAAGTGAAGAGAATCAAAGCCCATTAAGGATTCAATTAGTGCAAGAGGTTAAAAGCAATTAATTTTGCTATTTTCCAATTACCCCAAGAAATGATGAAAAATGTTATCATAGGCAAATAGCACTTAATATAAATTGGTATATCAAATAATTGGCATGATTTATGATATATTTTAGTTGATTATTTCTTTGGATGTAAAATTTTCTATTCTATTACCATTCATTACCCTTGACCGTTGATTGTATTGGATTAACTTATTTTCAGAAAAACATATAGAACAACAATTTATTTCTTCACAACTATATATATATATTCTTCTTCATCTTATGTGGCATGAAAAAATGGAGAAATATTGTTTAGTTTTCTATTTGATGTAAAAAACAGACATGAATGCTAAACATTAGGTACAATAAAATTGAATTGCAAAAACTAAACAAAAAAAAAGATATATGTCTTTTTATTTGATATAAAAAACAAATATCAATGTCAGACATTAGAAAAAAAAAACTGAATTGAAAGAGACTAAAGAGATGGTTATATTTGAAGATTATTAAAAAAATGTAGGATTATAGGAGAACATTATTCTATACGTATTTTATATATATTCTATACGTATTTATATATGTATATTCTAACAACACTTATGATGAAGAATATTTATATTATTATAATAATGTTGATGATATTAACACTAATTGTAAGTTAAACTGTTATTATTAAGGTAAGGTAATAGTACTGATATGAGATACGGTGTCATTTATTGATAGTATAAGAAAAAATATTGGTATAAAGTATTAAACAACATAAAAAAGCTTAAAAAATTCTCCTGACATATTGTACTACATTTCAAAATTCAAAAATGCACGTGTAATTATAAGTAACGCAATTTTATGTTGTGAAATCATATAAGAATGTGTAATTTCAATAAGAGTTTAATTTATTGAAATTTTACATAACAAGGAATTCAAAATAATGGTATCCCCCAGACAAAGACAGATAATATTTCAATTCTTTGAGCAGCTTTCTTCTATGTCACAAAAACAATTTCATTTCAGATAGTTTTACAAACAAGATAAGATAGAATTAATTACTTTTATCAATATTTGAGATTCTTATCATTAGCCTGTATTACTACAATACTTCTTTCACTTCTACTACTACTGCTGCTATTACTTAAGGTAAGAACATCGTTCTCACCTTAAGTAATAGCTTGTATTGGTCAGAAGAATGATGACAATAGTAGTTTTCATTTAATGCCATAAAAAAGTACCTAAATGACTCTATAATTTTTATAAATTATCCTAAGATATTATAGAGCACTGAAAATCGCAAAAAAAAGGATCAACCCATCCAGTTAAGTTTACTTTTTCGCCTTAGCAATACTTGTAGATTAATCTTATCGAGCACTGGTGGACTGGGACGTTACGGTTTACTGAAGCAACTAGTAACGAAGAAAGTAGACTAGAAATACAGTATATAACGAGCAGCAGAAGACAGTAATATCAGTATCTGGAGTCGGTGTGTAAATTAAGTAATCAGTCTGACTTTTTCTCAATTATTTTATTCGAATACGAGGGGCACTATTTATATTTTGAGCCTTGGCAGCACTAAGCGTTGTCAGACGTCATCTGACGTTTCCAATAGAAAGTTTGACATTTTTGACCATAACCTTCTTCTAACTTTAATCTTTTAAGTGCGATTTGTGTTGTTTGCAGTGATTTGAAAATTGTATCTTAGCGACAAAATGGAATTAACTCGTGAACATTTTCGTGATGACTTATTACGACCTACGACGTGGATTATCAAGACAGGAGTACATCGATCAACTTACTTCCACTTTTGGTAATATAGCCCCATCCTTTGCCACTCTAAAACGCTGGTATATCGAGTTTAATCTTGGCCGCCATTTGCTCATCGACGAAAGTCATAAAGGTCGTCAAAAATCAGTTGTGCCAGACGACATTGATGCTTTGCAAAAACTGATAATGTAAGATCGTCATGTGACATACTGTGAGATTGAGGCAACCTTAGGTATTAGTTCGACTAGTATACCTATATAAAATATAGGTCATGCATGATTATTTGCCTGTAAAAGGGGTTTGTTTTCTTTGGACCCCATATAATTTGAAGAAATCTCAAGAAAATGCTCATATCGACTGGTGCAAACAAATGCTCAAGATATACAATGGAGGTGTTTCCAAAGAGGTATATAACATTGTAACAGGTGACGAATAATGGATCTATGCATATGAGCCGGAAAGTAAACAGCAGTTGACTGTATGGGTGTTTCAAGATGAATCAAATCCAATAAAAGTTGTTCGCACTCGAAACACTTCGAAACAAATGGTCGCCTGGTTTTTCAGAAAAACTGGTCATGTAGCTACAGTGCCTTTAGAGGAACCTAAAACGACCAATTCTAAATAGTACAGAAATATTTGTTTGCCAGAAGTCTTCGGCGAAATAAGGAAAGCAAACAAGCGTCGTGGGATCATTCTTCGTCATGACAATGCGAGCTCTCGAATTAACGGGTCATCCGCCGTACAGTCCTGATTTGGCACCCAATAACTTATTTTTGTTCCCGAACGTCAACAATAAATTGCGTGGACAACGATTTTCGTCGACAGAAGAAGTCGTTGATGCGTTCAAAACCCATGTTTTAGAGATATCTCAAGCGGAATGGAAAAAAACTACAAATAGTTCGAACACATGCAAAAGTGTATAGATCATGAAGGAGAATATTTTGAAAAACGATAAAGTAATTTTCAATGACAAATTAATGCTTTTTTATTATTAGGCTCAAAATATAAATAGCGTCGCTTGTATTACAATTCAATATTGTCTTCCTCAAAGTAACTTCCTTGGGAAACCATACAGTGCTGGAGATGGTTTTCCCAATCCTCATAGTAGTGCTGATATTCGGATATTAAAATAACTAACAGCTGATAATAACTATAACAGCTGGTCGCTAACAGTCGTTTGAATGTTTTCGAGTGTCCTAAAATGACGTCTATTGAGGAAATTTTTAAATCTCGAGATGAGGAAAAAGACACAAGGACTCAAGTTGGGCGAATAAGGAGGCTATGGAACCACAGTTTTTCAAGAACCTCTCGTTAAAAGTATTGATTAACCATTTAGCCTTGAGGTGCAAACTCATTAGGAACGATTCTCTGGCTATCAAAATAGCAAATGAGCATGAATCTGATTTTTGACTTGTTCATTCTTGCAATTTTGGACCTTGGAGAGGTTGAGGTGTGCCATTCTATGCTCAAGCGCTCGGTTTTCGAGTTGTACTCTGCTGGCCTACTGAAGTGTTGCAAAAGTTTCCGTTGCAGTGTGCCCAAGTCTGAAGCAAAACCTGATGGAACACCTTTGCTCGAAATTAATGTCACTCAATTATAGAACGCAGTAGAGAAAACTATTTTACGAAGAAAATAAAACGCTACGGGAAACCACATGACTAGTGAGTTCAAACTTGTACTGAAGGCGTATCACATGTTCACTTTCCGCCCTTCTAAAGCCCCGGTTCCCAAGTTTTGCTAAATCAAACGCTACGTTGCCAGTCTTACTACTTAATTTACACAACTCGTATAATAGTTATAATATTCAAACTAAAACGATCTACAATTGAGAGATGCAAGAAAGTATCCTAAATCGTTATTTTCATTTTAAACATATATGAGTACAATTATAAAACACGAGTATTGTATAATGGTACAGATTTCAATAAAGATGATAATTATTACAAATATGTTACAGTTTATTCAGTTATTTCATTACAGGAATTTACAAGGTACCTATATGCATTGACACAGATAACTTATTGAATTATGAGTAACTAATGAATTATAACTAATATGTTGTGCTTAGTCATCTGCAACAGCCTTAGGTAATGATTTGATGTGGATATTCAGATACAAAAACAAGAATTATCTATTTAAGAAGCTATCTATCTAAAGTTATCTACTTGGGTAATGGAATCTGTGAATCTGTAGACGATTATTACAAATGAAAGTTGCATTTTTCCCTAAATATTCTTGGTAAATTCCACTTTATTTTACGGACATGTTGATATAATGCGCTACGTCTGTACATTCAAATATACCAATGATAAATAAGAACATTTACCTACCCGTAAGCCGGCTTTAAAATCAGCAGGCCTATTTTGGAATACAACATAAATCAACGGAGTAGCGATTAATGTCCTACAATATCAGCTATAAATAATTCGCAGCACTACTACACGTTGTTACCAGTCAATTATGACAGCTATTATTCCATTCAGCATATGCACGTCGGTCCAAGATAAACCTTTGTTGTCGCACACTCAGCCGACTCGTAGACCTCAATGAATAGAACATGAGCTCTTACAAATGTCATAACTCGCGCAAAGTTGTAAAAATAGGAGCAAATAGAGCAGATATCGTAAAGCGGATGTCTGAAGCCGCTGAGGTGTGTAGTATTGTTTGCAAATTGCAACCGATTAAAATAAAACAAGGTTGATTCGCGCCATATAAGGCCGATTCAGGTGGATTTTTGGCATCGTGTCCAACATGTTGTGATTTACATTGTTCTCAAGCGTGATTTTTGTTAATGATGTTTGCAACCAGTTTCAATTTGAAATATTTTCTATAATTACTAATAAATATTAATTGATTTAAGGAGCGTTCCCGCGTTATATCATGTATGGTGATTAAGCGATTTGCATTATTATATGATTTTTACCCATTCCAAATTAATTTCAATTGGTAATAATAATTTACTCAAAGCGTCCATCTACATTTTAAAATCTCAGAGGCTTATTAAATGGAAAATGATATAGTAGTTATGGTATGTATTTACAAGGATAAGATTATGCACATAATGAAAGTAAATAGTTCATGGCGAAGGACGACGTGAGTGCGCGTATTATAATAGTAAGGTGCATTATTTTATCTTGTAACCTTAATTCGGTTCTATAAACATTCACACCATTAAATATAGATGGCAGATGTAAAATCGTAATGTAAAATGAGATTGCAGTTAAGCAGGTATCTTATATGTGTAACAGACCATGTAATATACCGTATCAACATTTAATTCTGGACAAGGGCTGGAACCTTCGATGCAGCAACAAAAACAGAAGACTAGTTTTCTTCGAACACAGAAAAATTACACGTTTCTCGATGCGGCGAACCAAGTTGGCATCATCAGAAGGTGACTAAAACTGTTTTAATCATATCTCGACTATACCAAGTTGCTTGGCGAGACGGGCATCGTAAAACGTATGATCGTTCGGTGCTCGTGGAAAACTATTCTCCTGTTGTAATCGTTTAGTGACAACAGGACATACATCCTATCAACTTAATATACGTATTTGTATATTCAATATATATATATATATATATATATATATATATATATATATATATATATATATATATATATATATATATATATATATATATATATATATATATATATCGTCGGGAAAGAATAAGGTGTCTGCAACAAACATGCTTGCCGTTCCGATCCTTGTCCACTCCTTCGGAGTAATCAAATGGACACAGGAGGAGCTGCGATGACTGGACGTAGTAACCCAAAAGAGGATGCAGCTCAGTAGGAGTTTGCATCCCAGATCGTGCACTGCACGGTTATATCTCCCACGACATCGCGGAGGCCGTGGAATCTTGAGTTTGGAGTGTCTTCATAATAGGATGGTTCTGGATGGAACCTATAAAGTTATCAGTAGTTCGGATCCCCTTCTCTCCTTGATCCAAGATCATGAACATGCAGGGATAGGAGCATTTTTATTTAAGGCAGCACGTAGAGCAGCCGATGATCTCGGTCGCGTCTTTGACATCGAACGGACCAATCACAACTCTGCACCAAGTTGGAACCCGTTCGGTTAAAAGCCCAAGTAAAAGCTGCAGAGCATTTAAGAGTTCTGCAGCTTCACAAGGATAAGCTCATGCATGGGGTCTTCTATAGGAATATGAAAGCCCTTGGTTCATACGAAAGGCTGACCTTTACTTTCTTAAGGTCAGCCGGGCTAAATTCAGAGACCAAGGGATCCATTATGGCTTTCCAAGATGGTGTATTTAACACGCTCGTCTATCGGAGTCGTGTCATGGGGACGGAGGTCCTTGATGCCAGCTGCAGGACCTGCCGCAGGGCGCCGGAGACATTGATGCATTTACTGTCGGCTTGCTCGGTATATGCAGTCTCGGCCTATATCCATAGACACAGCGTAGCGTTACGGGTGCTTTATTATCACTTAAGTCACTGGTAGCAGATAGACAAGGCACCAGTGCTGCCTTACGCTCCGGGGGATATTGAGTCCGTTGTGGACAACGAGAAATGCCGAATATATTGGAACTATTCGTTTTCCACCGTCGGGCAAATACAAGCCAACAAGCCTGACGTAGTCCTTCTCGACCACCAACTCAGGACAATATTCGTGATCGAGTTCTCGGCACCCAGTGATGGTAACATTGTGTTGAAAGAGAAGGAGAAACGGACAAAATATCGAGATTTAATCTTCGAACTATCCAGACCGTTCTGTTAAACTTAAGGTACTGATTATAGGAGCCCTTGGTGGAGCGAGAGATACACTGCTTTCAGAATCAAAGAGCATACCAGCATGTCGAAACTCGGTAAAAATCTTAGCCGGTCGCATGCAGAAGGTCGTAATTCTCGGTTCGCTTCGTCTACTCAGGGCACTCGACTCGGCCCAGTAATCACTAACCGAACGGACGCGACGAGTAATTACTGGTATTACCAGAGCACCTTCTGTGTGAGTTGGAGCCACAGAAAGGGGTGACTGGCATATACATATATATATATATATATATATATATATATATATATATATATATATATATGAAATATGATTGTCTATATATATATATACTGTTAACTATCACACATTACTGATATACTATAATCATTTGTAATTGAACACAACACTTATCGTCTCTCTACACAATTAGCAAATCCGGTGAATCATCTGAACTAAAAGTGGGTTGGCGATGATGTCGGTTGGAAAATCAATCCATTCTGTTGAAGGAATTATTGTAAACAGCAATTCTACGCCTATAGAATATAGGAATACCTCGCATCAAAAATAAACTAGATACAATAAATGTCACAACATTCGTCCACGAATACATATATTTTTTTTCTACCATTTCAACTGTAAAATACAAGGAAACGAAAGAGTATACTTGACGTTGAAATATAACTTTGAATTACGATTTTCAAATTAACCACACCAACCTTCACATTTTTAAGTAGTGTACAATAAATATCTAACAATAAGTATTTACTTGTGCATTTGAGTCATATGTTACCATGAATAGGTTATGGTGAGAAAGGTTGGAGTTTAAAGAATAGGAGTGCAGGATCTACTTTGCATATCTAACGAGTTTTTTAGAACGCTGTAATTTATTAATAACGAAAAATAAAGGGGAGTAATTTATGATTGTTCAGTAATAGTATTGTACATATATGTATTTGTCATAGTGTCTTGTTCCATCTTTGTCACAATATTATTGATAGCACGCATATTTTAAATAATTTATTTTAGCATGGTAAAATGTAATGAACAAATTGGAGAACAAGAAATTCATTCATTATAGAACATTGAGTTTGCAATATAATTTTTTATTCAATTTATGCAGCCAAGTACGACATGCCAATTGTTATCAAAATCCGTTTACAGACTTTTACTGGTTGACCATGATATGAAGTTGTAGCAATTAAATCAGACAAGTAATTATACAATCCAAATCAGAGTAAATAATAATCAATAATTTCCCGTCGCAATTCATTACAAAATAACAAATATGCTATTATAATAAGCTACTACAATGATTATGGTACACGAACTAGAGTAGAATAGTTTCAAGACTAAATAATAAAATTTTACAAAAAACGCTATTTAATTATCATGTGGATTCCTTTGGGAACAAATATGCTCTTTAAATACGCGTTTAAAAATATACAATAACTGAAGCGTGAATAATATTTCGATGATTGAAATTACCGATTTTTAAAAACAACTCGAAACTTATTTATTTATTTTTCTACAATAGATTGAACATAGAGACGTGCAAGCAAATAACTAACTATAAAATGTGCCTACAGGGGTATATATAGGTTTGCCTTGTCCAAAGCTGACTACAATCTTTCTGGGAATATAATGCGCCCCTCAAAGATTGAAAATTAAGGGAAAACATCATCTAAATTTTCATTTCTATCTGTGGTCAGTTTAGATTTGGAAAACCACAAAAGCAATTTATTATTAGAATTTTTGACAATAAAGCATTTTATCAAATTATATAAAGCAAATAATAGAATCAATATCAATATGCCAATAAGTATAATATTAAATATATTTAGTCTTTTCAAATTAATCACTTCATCGAGTGGTTTAATTTTAAAGTTCACTAATTCACTTTTTATTTTTACCAGTTCGTCTAACCGCACTTTTCCGGGTATCTGAATCTTTTGTATATCTTCTTCCGGGCGTAACTCCGGGATGATGGGTAGGTGAAATGGTGCTCCTTGAATCGTTGATTCTCCATATGAGTACCTTATCCCTTCAAGGTCGATGGTGCAACGCTCGGGGAGTTGAATAAGACTAGGGGTTGTCACGTCGGTGAATCCCTGGGGTTGACATTCCTGTGTTATCCTAACCCTTTTTGCTGGTAGAACGATTAGGTAGGCATCGTTGACCTCTTTTATTAGGGTTGCTTGGAAGTCGATGGATACTAAGGGACATTGTGAATTTTGTACATGTCCTCGTAATATTGGGGGTATACAGTCTTGTGGCGTTATCCATTCATTGATGTGGGTGATACAATATTTATCGATCGGGTGGCAGCCCTCTTCTTTGTAGTGATGCGTTGAAGAATTCATTAGGATATATGGTTTATAGGGTATGATGGTAGTATTATTGATTGGAATTGGGAAGAGATGAAATAAATCGAAAACGTCTTTCTCAACTATTGGAAAGTGTATCAAAATCATTATATTGTTATCATGATATTTTAATTCTGTGTACAAATATCTATAATATTCCTGTTTAATATGAAAATCTAAAATTTGATTATTATATTTATGCTTCATTAATGCAATCAATTCTGTTAATTCATTAAGTGGTAAAATGGAATTAGTTAAAGTTCTTAGTTCAGCAAAGGTGATTGAATTTTGAATATTATCTATATGTTCTATCAAAAAATTACAATCTATTAATAACATATTTAATACTTGTTGCAAACCCATGTAACGAGTGATTTTATTAATGGTCTGTGATAATTGCTTTAGATCTTGTTTAATTATTTCACTATTTGAATTTAGTTTTTCGAATAACCCTGTAGTTTTATTCATAAAATCTTTACTAATGGATACAAAATTTGTAAAATCGTGATGGACTGACTGTTGATTTTTATCTAATATTGCTATAGCATTATCATATCTCTCACTATCTTCATCTGTAAGGGTGCCGAAAAGCCATCCCTGAGCTCTTCCAACAAAATTAAATAGACCTCTTTTTTGTCTAACTATTTGAGGTTTTAAATAAGAAAGTTTTAGCTGTGCTTGTTTTATTGAATCTCGTACCTGGTTCCTTAAGGGTTCCAAATCTGGCTTAAATAAGGCTGCTTTCTTTCTAAAACTAGTTTTTTCCAGTTTTAATTGATCTACTGAAATATTCCCGAGTACCTGTTGTATTTTCGATAAATACTGTTCGTATTGATTTGTTTCAATATATTTTATAAAAGTATGTTTTCGTAAAGTGACATGGGTCGGTCCAATTCTATAGGGAAAAATTGGATTGTTTAGAGGTGTTACAGTGATCGTACTAATTCGAAGGGGGTATATTACCATGAGAAGAAGTGCTAGGATCTTCCTCATCTTTTTCCTGCAAATATGATTCCTTTTTAGTGACTTTTCTAATAGGTTTGATTATTTTTTTATGAAATGTTCCTTTATCAGTAATTAATTTATCTAGGTTATCTACTAATGGTTTAGCTTGTTGATAAATTGGATTTATTTTATTTCGGGTGGTATCTTTAACATATACGTTTCCATTATCATCTATATGAACTTCTGGAGGTTCTACCCTATTTTCGTTTATTTTATTTAAATTTCTAGATCTCAAATTATTATCGTTAATCAATCGATTTACCGCATTAGTATTTTCAATGTGTTTATTTAAATAATCGGAAACAATTTGTGACTCCGTTATTTCTATTGGCGTTGAATGATTTAATGTACCTTTGATTATTTGCATAGGTGTGAATTTGGTCGAACTATGGATAGTATTATTATAACCAATTAAAGCATATATCATTAAACTTGTTACTGAATTCGTTTTTTGTTCGATTCGTAGTGCTCTCAAACTTTCAATTAAGGTAGAATGCAGTCTTTCAACTGGACTGTTTGAGTTAGGGTTTTTTGCCGTGGTATAATGTAAATTAATTTTGTGTATTGTATAAAAATGTTCAAAGTGTCTATTTTTAAATTCTGGGCCTTGATCGCAAGTTATTTTAGTGGGTATACCATAATGTGATATAAATTTTAATAAATTATCTACTAAATCGATCGCATTAGTTGTAGTGGGGTATGCCTGAGCAAATTTTGAAAAACTATCGATTATCGTAAAGAATTTTACTTTTTCTACTTGAAATGTATCGACATAAATGTGATCGAATGGTTTATCTCCAATCGGAGTATTTTTAAATACTATTTCATGTGGATGTCGTTCATATTTGGTTTTTTGACAAATTGGGCATACATTAATGTAGTCATTTACATCTTTTTTTAATGTGGGCCAATAAAATTTTCGTGTAAGGGCGGTGGTGGTTTCGTTTATACCTCTATGTACAGTTTTAGTTTCATGATGGTATTTTAATTTTAAATTTTGGTCATCTTTAGTTTTAACGTCTTCTAGATATAATGTACATCGAACAAATTTAAATGATTTGGCTAAAAAGTTAGTTTGAATAGTTTCCGTAAAATTACTCAAATATTCTGTTGGTATTAATATACCGTATGTTGCGTTAGGTTTTAAATAATCTTTTAAAAAGTTGACTAGATCTTCGTTAAAATGTTGTAATCTTAAAGTTACTTTATGTCGTGTTTTATTCTCGAAAGGTTGTTCTATTCGAACAATTGATTTTAGAGTATCGCCGCTGATATGGAAAATTATTTGATTTTTAAATGTATTTAATGCATTTTCTGATATAGGTATTTCTAATACTGGATTTTCTTGCGCCGTATGTACGGTTTCATTTGTATCTATTGGTCTTTCAGGTGTTAAAGTGATATCGGAAATTATATTAACTGGGTTATTATGTAATATTTCCTTATTTATAGCTTCCTCAATAATTTGATCTATAGTTGAAGTTGATGGCATATTTTGTGATTGATTTGTTACTATTGGTTCGTTTGTTAAGGCGAAAAAATCTGCTAAATTATTTTCTGTTGGATCGTAATTATTTAATATTGATCGATTATCTGGTTCAATTTTTACTCTAGATAATGCATCTGCTACACGATTATCTTTACCTTTAACATAAGCTATTTCATCATAATTAAATTCCTGCATTTTTATTTTCCAACGTAAAAGTCGCGAATTAGGTTCTTTTATACTAGTTAACCATTTTAGGGGTTTATGATCTGTTTGAATAGTGAATTTATTTCCAAATAAATAACTTTTCCAATAATTACAAAAATATATAATTGCAAGTAATTCCTTTTCAATAACAGAATAATTAATTTCAGCTTTATTGAGTGTTCTACTGCCATAACATATTGGTTTATTGTTTTGTGACAAAACTGCACCTATTGCATAATTAGAGGCGTCAGTAGTTAGAGTGAAAGGTTTTGAGAAATCTGGATATGCTAATATTGGTTCATTTATTAAGTAATTCTTTAATGTTTCAAAACTATTTTTATAATCTGAATTATTGATATCAATTTTTGATCCTTTCTTTAAATAATTGGTCATAGGTTTAGCTATTTTAGCATATTCTTTAATAAATTTCCTATAATAACCAGTGAGACCTAAAAATGATTTTATTTGTTTAGTTGTCTGAGGAATAGGGAAATTTTGTATTGCTATTATTTTTTTTGGATTTGGTTTTACACCTTTATCTGAAATTATGTGTCCTAAATATTCCGCTTCCCGTTTAAGAAATTCGGTCTTATCCAACTGTATTTTTAAATTACACTGTCTAAGTGTTGTAAAAATTCGTTTTAAAGCTACGAGATGATCTTGTAATGATACCGAATAAACAATTATGTCATCTAAGTACACCATACAGATATTATCGGAAATATGGTCCCTTAATATGTGGTCCATTACCCTCTGAAACGTTGCCGGGGCGTTTTTTAACCCAAAGGGCATTCTGAGAAACTCATAATGTCCTCTATCGCAAGTGAAAGCCGTTTTTTCTATCGAGTCTTTGTGCATAGCTATTTGATGGTAACCTGAAGCCAAGTCTATGGTTGTAAAATATTGGCTTTTGCCTAATTTTGCTAAAGTTGCATCGATATCGGGTAGGGGGTACTTATCGTCAATAGTTTTCGCATTAAGTGCGCTATAATCAATTACCATACGATATTTTCTTTTGCCAGATGCGTCTAATTTTTTATCGACTATCCAAATAGGATGGGCATACGGACTTTGTGAATGTCTAATTATACCATCTTGTAAATATTGATCAATAGTTTGTTTTACAAGTTCTTTGTGAATATGAGGATATTTATATATGTGCGGATGAGTAGGTATATTATCGGTTGTTCTAATATAATGTTGAACTTTATCAGTTACAGTTAATTTTTCATTTGATTTATGAAATATTTCCTTAAATTGATAGCAAAGTTTTAATAATTTGGATTTTTCTTCAGCATTTAAATGATTTATTCTTATTAGTGATTCTAAATTATGTATAGGTTGAAAATCTGGTACATCATTATTATCTAAAATTTGTTCTAAAGTGAATAATTCGTTTTCAGTTCGATTGATTTGTTCACAAGGCAATTCCGCATTGATTTCTAATGTTTGTGGAGAATGTGATGTATTTTGAATTTCTACATAGGCTTCGCCTTTTGTAGCTGTTGTCACACAACTTTTTATTATAATATTATTACAGCGATGTTCGTTTAAAATTATTTTTCCTTCTTGGACGTTAACTGGAATTTTTTCTAATTTTGTTTCATGTGGTTCGAAAGTGAAGTTAAATGTACATTTTTTTTCTATTTGTCTATAGTGAAAGGGTATCGAGAAATTATTCCCGATCAATTTTTGTGATTTAAAATCAATGTTTAAATTTAAGTCACGAAGAAAATTGATACCAATTACTCCGTCAAAATAATTATGGAAATTATAAGCTACACATTCAGGATAATATTCGATATAATTTTGCAATTGATTTTGTAAATGTCCAATATTTGAATTTTTAATAATTAGCCAAAATAATGGTATGTTAGCTATACCTTGGGCTGTTACTGTACCACCTGCTGTTTTGATCTGTGTTTGTTTGCTAATAATCGAATTTGGAAAATAATAATTGATTATTTCTGGATTTAATAAATTTAGACTACACCCTGTATCTATTAATAATTTAATTTCGGGTTCATTTTTATTTCCTCTAATTAATATATATGGGAGAGGTGTTTGAAAGTTCGTATTAATTTCTGCTATCGTGGTATTATCTGTTGCGTACGCTGGTAAAAATCCTGACAGTCGGATTCTTGTAAGTTGTTATCACAAGTCACATATTCGTTATTATCAACTAGCGCGTATTCGTTATCTATTTCACATGCAGTGTCAGTGTCACAATTCTCACCCATGTAATAATAGTCATCCACAGTGTGTTGAGTTTCGCTGAGTTGAGGATTGAGATATGATTCGCAAAACTCGGAGGTGTTATGAGATTCTGCTGGATTTATATTTTCCACATAATGAAATGGCTGAGATCTTTTTTTGTTTATGAAGGTGGGATTCCTAGTACTCGTTGACATTGGAACTGGGCTATTTTTTGGAATATTCGTGGGAATAGCGCTTATACCTGACATAGGTACTGGCTTTGGAAGATTTTGATTGATATTTTGGCCAGGTTGCCAAACATTTATTGGTCTACGAAATACTTGTGAGCTAGAGGGATATTGATTTTGAAATTGATTTTGAAATTGATTTTGAAATTGATTTTGGAATTGATTTTGGGGTGACTGATTAGAATATATTGGACTGAATTGTCTCGGGAAAGAATTCTGTTTTTGGGGGTACTGCTGTACGTGTCTTTGATTAGAATTTGAATGATTAAATTGATGAGGCTTTGGTGGCAAATTAGTTCTGGGAATTAATTGTTTGAAATTTTGTGGCTGGAGGAAAAGTTCGAAGTTTTCATCGTCTCGAACCATAGCCATTGCACTTTCTAAATCGGTGGGTTTTAATGTGATAATTTTGTCTCGTAAACGTCTATCTAAATGCCTAACAAATATTTTTAATGCTAAATTATTATATTGTTTGAGGTGAATTTCTTTCGTAGCAGCATCCATTTCCGCTACCGGAATTGTTTTTAATTTTAAAGCTAATTTTGATCTGATCAATTGTAACCTTTTTGCAAAATTCTCATAATTTTCATTTTTATGCAAAGAACAGGTCATAAGGGCTTGTTCCAAATTATCAAGATTTAAACGTTCACCATATACGTTCCTTAATTCGTTTTTAATTAAAGGCCAAGTATTTAATTCGGCACGAGAACCAATAATCAATAAAGCATTGCCTTTCAATTTGCCTAAAATTGCCTGATATATGAATTGATTTAATTCAAGATTAGTCCTAGAGTAATACTTAGAATGAAAACTATCGCAAGCTGAGATAAAAATTTCTAGCAAGTCCTTATCTCCATCGTACACGGGTATTGTTTCTAAGATTAATTTAACTAGCGTATAATTTACTTCTGTGGCCATTGTAAAGAATATTTAATTACGTGTAAAATAAGATAAGAATGAAAGCAAAATAAAAAGTATAATGAAAGTAATAATAACAATAGTAAGTTAAAATAAATAAAAATTAATTTAATAATGGTCAATAAATCAATGAATTTAATATATATTATTTTTTGTTTGTTTGTGCCTTAATTAGGTATTAATGATCACCAATGATTTTAATACTTGATATTATCTAAAATATAGATTTATCACGTGACTAATACTAATTTCCTTAAGATGATCTCAATAATGGGATTTCTAAAAAAGGAAAGGATGGAAATGTAATATTTTCACTCACTTTTGGCTCGGTGCGCATTCAGGCCTCAATCTGTCTAATCCTGAACTTAAGCTAACCTTGTTACTGGGGTGTTGTGAAAATGATTACGGATTTAAAGGATGAATTCAAAAAAATCTTACTTGATCAGTGGATTTCTGTCTTCGATCCCCAATTGAGTTATCACCTGACGTCCCTCACGGATGGAATGTGGATTGTAGATTCTGTAGATACCAAGCAAATCGTTGAGACGAACGCCGATCAATTGATTGATTGCTCTTGATATCCTACCGGCTGCGCCAATAATATTTCGATGATTGAAATTACCGATTTTTAAAAACAACTCGAAACTTATTTATTTATTTTTCTACAATAGATTGAACATAGAGACGTGCAAGCAAATAACTAACTATAAAATGTGCCTACAGGGGTATATATAGGTTTGCCTTGTCCAAAGCTGACTACAATCTTTCTGGGAATATAATGCGTGTACCTTATGGTCTAAATGGTACCTACTGACTGAAAAATTGAAAACTACATAGGAAGTTGTCCGGTTAACGAATTCGGTGTAGTTGTAAGACAAGGACAATCATATTCACATATGACACTTTTCTGTGATCGACATATAATTTATATTAAAAATATTGTTGTAAATAAATATATGAGACTTCATCAAAATCTTTAAAAACGTATGAAATAAGCACAAAACTAACAGTTAATATAAAAATTAAAGAATTCTAAATATATTAATGTAGTAACTTCAAATTAGTGTTTGTCATTTACTCGTATATAAAAATTAAAATTAAAAAAGTCAATGAAAAACTTTTATTCATTAAGATAACTTATTGATTAATTATTTTTTCATATTTCTGGTTAAATATAGTGGTTAAAGATCTGTTAATGTTAAAATGGAGTGAATAGGACTACCATGGGCATTCAATTTAGTGAATCAAAGTCAAGCACTTGGTCTCACAATGGGTAATCTAGAATATGCTTGTATATTCTTGTATGTTCTGCAACAACGTCATTTGTGTTACGACCCGGGGTGGTGACCTGAATATACTGGGATTCTTATTCAAGAACTTATCGTCATTTCTTGGTATTAGTAAAAAAAAAAGTCTTTTTATGTTACTAAACAATATTTTTTCCGTAAAATGTGATGGTAATACTTATGTAAGAGTGATATAATGGGCCCGAGATATTGTCGATTACGTAGAATGAATGAGTCTAATCCACAGCAAAAATTGCGAAATCAGACTACACAGAATATTATCTGGGTGAACTAACCAACACATTGTTGTATATATTAAGGATCGCTATATTGGGGAAGCCTATATTTATAGTGTAATGAGAAACATAATGTAATATTAACTGCTAATATATGATTAATTTTACGTGACTGATTGCAGGATTACAATTATAGTAAATGAAATGTATTAAATATAAATTACATTAGAGATTTCTTTATAAAAAGTAATATACGTTTATATTTGTACTCCTTTTACACAAAGGTATAAAAAAGTATAGTTTATTACAGCAAGATTTCAGTAATATCGAGAACAAGTTGAATGAAGTTTAGAGCTATTAACTGAGGAATATTGCTATGGATTGGTATATAGTATTGTTAATTTACGATAAGTAGCTACGAATAGAAGAGATATCTTCTAATATACAGAGCTGGCAACTCCCCATCTTGAATGGGCTACTCATGCGTGGTAGAAATGGAGAGAAGTGAAAACACTTATGCTCTAGAAAGAAACAAAGCTATTTATTTCGAGAACATGAGTTTTTTCATTTATATATATATATATATATATATATATATATATATATATATATATATATATATATATATATATATATATATATTTACGTTGCTGATACTAACGCATTTCCCCTAGATGCTATCGGTGAGCTAATTCTAAAATAAACAGTTTTAATACCTTAAAACGGACATTTCCGCTAGTAGAACATCTCTATCTCGAACTTGAGTGACCGAGAAAAAATAAACCAACACATAAATGCGGAAAATGTGTTTTATACGACAGCTTTACTTTTTTCATTGGCGACTGCTTCAGTGCCGTATCAATACGTTTGTTCTCGAACAAAATTATTGATTTCTCATTCATTTATATATGATACAGGCCGAATATTTTTTTTCACTCAATGCAAGATCAACAAGGCGTTAAATGTCTATATTTAAAATCTCAGAATGAACATAAACATTTACATCGTGCTTTCTCATGACCTAATGACAGGGTAGGGTGTGTTCTATCCATCTCAAAATCTATAGATCATCTGGTAGACGTTCCTAATCAGAATCAGTCGAAACCCGATCGACCCGACACCATTTAGTTGTGATTGTACTAACAAAAAAAATTCTCAAATAGTCCACCATTGTGATTTCACATGACTCATGAACACGGTATAGTGTGTTCTATATCCACCTCAGAATCAATAGGTGTCGTCTAGGAGACGTCCCCGATCAGAATCAGTAAAAACCCGATCGATTCGACACGATTTAGTTGAGTTATCGTGCTAACAATAAATTTTAATGCCGACGACAACGATAACGACGATACACACACAGACACAAATTTTGTACAAACCATTTTTTTTGTTTTATTTTTAGGCCGAAAAACGAAAAATAAATGCTAGAAAAATTTTTTTTACATTTTTCTTTACACGATTACATTACTTTTCCGCTCTGGTATAGTTGAGTGCCGAAAAGTAAAAATATAGGAGATAGGATGTATATGATAACCCCGGAAGTATCTACCGGGTTATGGGATTAATTTAAAGTGCCTAGTTTTGTATTTTTTTTATAACACTAAAAATTATGTTTCATTATTATTTGAGCCTTTATGTTGGCAAGGTAAACTAGTGTTTGCCTTTTAAAATGGTAGTCTATATAACGAAAGATAGGTGCAGATTATTAAATGATATTATGGAAATAATACTTACTACTTCCGAAGTTATTGCGCGATTTGCATTTGAAGATATAGCCATTTCGCCGATTTAAACAATCATGAACCTCGTTTATAAGTTTGAATCTTCGCGATGTATGACGTCTTGTAGAAAATCCGTGATCACATTGTAAGCGGAAGAGGCAAAAATATATGGCCTGCAAGATTTTCTGATTTAGCCCCAGTGATTTCTTTTTATGGGGATATACAAAAACGAAAATTTACGAGTACGAACATCAAAGAGCTTGTACTTTGATAAATTACGTGCTAAAATTATAGTTGCCCCCCGGAAAATGTGACTGCAGAAATGCCCATAAACGTTAGAAGGTAATTCTTTTATCATTGAGGGTATCGTCTAACGTAACAAGGAGATATCTTACTCTCTAATAAAATAAAATTTAAAAGAAGTTTCAATTTTTCTGTGGTTTCTTAATTTTCTTAAATGTTTGTTTATTTACATCCTTTTCTTATTTGAGCATTTTGTTGTATTTATATGCGTTATTTGATATACTTATCCATAGAATATTTTTATCATTTATCTAATGAATGCTAGTTTAATTTCACGCTAAAGGCTAAAAAATACTGATACTAAACATATCTGTCATTAATTGTTTGAACAATTCTAAAAAATGGATCAAACTTCAAACTTATTTAAAGTGATACGTAATACGAGTACTTGCTTCTAAGAACAGTTAGCCGGGGAAAATTGCTGATAGTTACTGATAGGCTATTTCGTAGGAGGCGTTTGTCCTCTTCTAAAATAAATAAGAGTAGAAAAGCATAAACGAGCTTATTGTGAAATATGGTGAGCGGAAAATCAAATAAACATATCTACTAATCAAAACTAATTTGGAGCTACCACCTCTGTATTATCATTATCACATAATAACGGTTAACTTCCTGAATATATTTAATAATTTTCTCATACTGTTTTTTTTTTGGATAAACGGAGAACTACGAAGATCAATTTAGCAGCAACAATTAGTGTTTGAAAAAAATAATGAAGCTATAAAATAAAAATTTGCCCACACTATATATTTATGTCTCAATATACTTTTTTAAATTATACCCAGAACATCTGATAGGTAGGATAGATTCAGAACATCTGGTAGGTAGGATAGGAATTATGACTGAAATTTGATAGGACTTCAGGTCATAATTTTTACAGTATAGTTCAATAGACCCAATCTTTACTTCCGTATATCTATGATGGAATTCATGAAATGACCGAATTTGGTAAAAATGACAATTTATTTTAGTAGAAATTGGACCTAACAAGTTCTGCGTTGAGATATTCGGTATTCGATATTCTATTACGATATTCGGTAGCTTTATTGTAATATTCATCGTTATTTTATTATAACTGGTATTCAATTGTTATTTTACATAACATATTTGTACGAACACAATGGAGATTGTCTAATTATTGTAAATGTTTACATATTGTTCTTAATTATCGTGTTTGACCACACCTGTATGACCTTTCTCTATACTTTGTATTGTATTTTTTGTTGTTCAACGCGGATACAGATTTTGATTCTAAATATATAGGATCGCAGTATGTGATATACATTTAAATGTATACAGACACTTCAATTATATTTAAATAAATATAATTGAAATTGCGTAAATCTTAGATGTAACAACAATTAAATCCTCAATAAATTAATGTATTGTAAGTCTATAAATGTTCAATTATCAAATATAACAATTTAATAGGGTCATAAATTAGTAATTCAAGAACTGTTTATTAATTTTTTAAATTTTGTAGGTAAGTTTATTTAAGACAGAGATGTCCTTGGCAAGGTCGTATTTTGTTACCTTCAACCACGACTTCAATAAGGCTCTTAACATTTCTTTCATGAGTGTAGGAATTTTATATTCCAATACACTTTTATATTACTATTATCATGTCCTGTAAGTCGCTCGATAAATCTGTGTATTTAATGTCAGAAAATAAGCATGTTTAAGGTGTTATAGTAATTTATGTAGATTTGAGATTACCTTCGTTTTGGATATTGTACATTCAAGAAAAATCCCGTTATTATCCTGCGTCACAATTTTTTTTAAACTACGTGAAAATAAATTTTGTCAAGGCTAAACTCGTACATAAGTAATGTACAATAACTACTGAGTTCCTTTATTTACGAAACAATGTCCTAATTTACTAACTGGTAGTCATAATAATGGAAATTATTAAGGAGTTGGAGTTATTAAATAGCGAAATATGAGATATATTAATAGAAATTACGATACCAACAGCAAATATGAGGTTCTGGAAACGGTTCTTGCACGAACTTTTATCATTCACAATTATAAGATCATTAAAAGTATTATTTTTTCAGATAAAAGCATATCCCCATCAAGTGATGAAGATTTCAGTACTCCATTACATATATAATTCCGCCACTTATTCTAAGGGACTATGCGATGACCTTCAGTAAACATTTGTGTGTAATATTTAACAAAATTCTGAAATCTGAACTATTCCCCAATAAATCATATCCTCTTTTTTATCATCTAATTGGATTAGTTCGGTTGGGTTAAATAAAATAAAATAAGAATATAAATTACTGAAGTTTAAAATCATTATTAAACTTAAAAAGATAAGTGTCAAATAAGGACAAAACTATAATTATTAAAGTCAGAGATTTGGAAGGTGAGATTCAATTAAATGAAAATTTCCGGACCTTAATCTAATACATATTTTTATTTGGACTTTCATCGAACATATTACACATGTATTTGAGAAAATTCAATGTTATATACGATAAAGGATATACCTTGTCATCAATGTGTAAATTTGTTAATAAAATGGTATACATTTTGCGTACCAATTCAGAATTTAAGAAATAAAAAGATGTAATTACCTTTATATTAAAATAATATAAAATTATATTAAAATATCCCTTTGAGAGAAACCAAATTGAAAGAGAAATTGCATATTTCCGAATATATTTCTTAATTTCTTTGTGTCTAAGCTACAAAATTGATTAAAGGTAAAATTTTTCACTTTTAAAAATAAGACTTTAATGCAGGAAAATGGTTAAATTGTATTATAATAAAGGGTGGTCCAACCATAATGCACGATGTTAATTGTGAGTCACACCTTAACGTCAAGTTTTTTGCCCAACTTAATTTGACATTTCTTTGTTTCATTGTTTGACAAATTCAACCATGGAGAGGTATACAATTGAGCAGCGCGTTAAGATTGTTGAAGCCTTTTACGAAAATGGGCGTTCAAATCAAAATGCATTTCGTGCACTTCGTGACTTTTTTGGTCAGTATAATCGACCAAATGTGTCCACAATCGGGAGAATTGTGCGCAAATTTCAGCAAACCGGGTCTGTAGGAAATGTGAAAACACCTGTGCATGCTCGCCCAGTTTGTTCTGCGGAAAACGCTGCTGTTGTTCGCGATAGTGTAGCAGAAGAGCCGTGAACCTCGACTCGTCGTCGTGCCCAACAATTGAACATCTCACGAACATCACTGATGCGAATTTTGAATAAAGATTTGAATTTACACGCTTACAAGGTTCAATTGACTCAAGTGCTGAAGCCTACTGACCATTTCAAGCGTCGTCAATACGCCAAATGGTTGGTTGAACAGACAGAAGTGAATGGTGACTTTACAAAGAAAATCATTTTCAGCGACGAGGCACACTTTCACCTCAGTGGATTCGTTAACAAGCAGAATTGCCGCATTTGGGAAAATGAGAATTCACGAGTGATTGTTGAAAAGCCGATGCATCCACAAAGAGTGACTGTTTGGTGCGGTTTATGGGCTGGCGGCGTCATCGGGCCGTACTTCTTCGAAAATGAGGTCGGCCAAGCAGTTACCGTGAATGTTGTTCGCTATCGCGAGATGATAACGGACTTCTTGTGGCCAGAAATTGAGGATATAGACCTGGACGATATGTGGTTCCAACAGGATGGTGTCACTTGCCACACAGCCAACGAAACAATGGCACTTTTGCGCGAGAAATTCAATGGCCGTGTTATCTCACGTCGTGGCGATGTTAATTGGCCGCTACGATCATGTGATTTGACACCGTTGGACTTCTTCCTTTGGGGATATTTAAAAGAAAAAGTGTACGTCAATAAGCCAAGAACAATTCAAGAGCTAAAGGATGGGATAATTCGGCACATTAACGGCATTGAACCTCAATTATGTCTCAGAGTCATTGAAAATATGGACCATCGGATAGAAGTATGCCACCGAAGCCGTGGCGAGCATTTTGCCGATATTTTGTTTCACACATAATTGTCATAGATCCTTCTATCATATTAAAAGATATTAAGATAATTCTCTGAAAACTTTTTGTTTTATTTACATTTAACATCGTGCATTTTGGCTGGACCACCTTTTATATATCTGATGAGGACAATACTTTAAAATTTTGAAATTATAAATCATAGAGATAAAACGTTAATGGACGTTTTTTAAACGATTGTCCTATTGCCTCTGAGACACACTATATTCAAAACTGTAGAATTTTCATAATATAATTTAAACTGCGGTATATACAGGGTAGAAACTACTAATGAGTAATACCATAAAATATAATAACTAATAACATAAAATATTTTTTATGTTATTTTACAGATTTATAAAAAAAAATGTAGATTTTGTAGAAATGTAGGAAAACATATAAGGTGGTTATTGCAAATACAATGAAAGACATATGAAGAGCCTATATACTTTTAGTATTGATTTAATATTGATATTTCGATTACCTATAATACTCATGGCGTAAATAAATGAACGAGGGTTTAAATTTAATACATTTAAAGACTTATAATTATACTTACTATAACCCATGACTTTATAACTTCTTGTCCAGAAATTTAAACAACCTAGGCAACGTTAAAAATTAGTAAGCATATGTCTATGGAGATAGCGACACCTCAAAAAATTGTATTTTGGAAAATAATTTTGTATTTAATAAGCAATGCTAAACTTAATAGGAAGTCATGGATTATATTTTTTTATAATGGTCGGTTAGGAATATGTACGTGAAATTAGTTGAAAGGTTATTAATTATAACGGCTCTAATCACAGTCATAATTTGCCCAATATATCACACACTTCACGAATAAATTATTACAAATTAACTTAGATATATACTGTTACAAATAAAACTTCATTTTATAGACGATGTGAATATGATATTGTGTGAAAGTAGACATTTTATCAAGCATTTAAGATACTCCTATATCAATTCACCCTAAAAAATAACGTTAGGGGTAAAATTGTTTTATAGTGTCCCTAAAAGGAAAGCTTCACCCTTATAAAGTGACATTTTCCTAAGAATTAATAGCTTATTTCTAAGCACAAATAATGAACAAATTCCGAAAAAACTAAATTTTTTGAGACTTTTGATTCCATTCTTTCCTTAAACGAGTAATCGTTCACTTATTACAACAAACTTATCATAAATTATCAATCGATTGAATCACAAGTGTTATAAGTCATTAAAATCATAAATCATTATAGGTTGTTAGAAACAGGTGTTCCATTACAGAAATATTTCTCTCATACTGCACATACATGAATCTCCTTGTATTTTTAAATTTTCATATATAAGACGTACCTCTTATATTAAAATCTATCTATCTGAGCATTTCTCATAAATATATAAAATAAGGCCTGAAAATAATTTTATTCGATGTGGTTTCCACCTTGTATATTGAAGCGCATACTTTTAAGCTGATATAATAATAATACGAATATAATACAATGCCGTTGTTTTTTTTTATTCGACTAAAAAAGAATCTGACATATTTATAAACTAGTAATCAATTAATTAATAGACGCCCTATTAAGTCGATCATTACTTACATCATCACTATTTTTAAAATTAATTCTTTATTTTACATGACCTATGAGAAGATTGCTCGAATTATACAATTCATAGAAATGAAAGGTTAGCGGTTAAAAAAATAAGTAGCTATTTAAACACAGATATGTGTATAAGTAAGCATTTTATTTATAATTTCCTATTATGAATTACCAAATATTTATACTTGTTTTAAAATTTATGTGAAAGAATCATCTAGTCATATACCTATTTGTTTATAGTTTATTTCATCTCTACTTGCCAAATAAAAAATCCCAAACGGCTCTTATCTCATACCGTGACTTGTTTTTAAGGCTAGGTTCAGATATATTGTTCCGTTTATCGGTAACATAATAGAGTTTTTTATTTGGCAAATAGCGATGAAATGAATAGTACAATGGCAGAAGATACAAACCGTAACATCAAACTAGATATTGTTTGTTAAAATGTAGGCAAACAAGAATATTATTGTTCCTAAAATACCTTTGCATAGATATGACATCGAATATATCTAAATTGTGTGAGATATAATGCGTTACTACAATTTACTGTAGCCAAAACCATAATGCATTTTACATATAATTTGCGAATTTTGATTATAGCTATAATTGGCTTCGACATTCACTATATAATTTCACTTAAACTACGTATTTGAAAAAATATATCTCAAAAATATGTGAAAAATATTTATTAGACTATTTGTATTTTGATACGCACACCAAAAATCGATAAGTGCCATTTTTTATAAAATCGTATACAGTTAGTTAACCTACAGCAAAAATAGTAACTATGAATCTTTAGTCATCCATAGAGAAATTGAAAAATATGAGATAAGAATCGATAGTTAAATAGAAGAGAAAATTATTTATTTCCACTTTTCCCCTTTCTTTCAATTTATGTAGTGTGATGATAAGAACTTATATTAGTTTTGGACAAATTCTGAAACACATCACCTTTATTGTTTTTAAACAAGACGTAAAAAATTATAACCGAGTGCCGAACTCTTCCCGCTATAATGGTACCCCATATTAATGGTTTCCTATTTACCATTTATAAGATAGGGGACGTCTTTTGAGAAAAGATACAAATAAAATAACTAGTACTTTATGCTGCACAAAAACTTTTAAACTTTTCAAAATGTTCTTCATTAACAATCTGATATTCGCTAGCGCCCATGTAAATACTTTGTATTGACGGTTCAATAATTTTCAGGCTGTCTTCCATTTCGGTTAGAATTAGTAAATTTAGGTCCCGCGGTTTTAAGGAAGAATTTAGATATTCAAGGGGATCAAGTCATGTGAATGTAGTGGCCATTCAGTTAGCCCTTATTGCCCTACTCATCTACCAAAAACAACAAGACATGGCCTAACCTCAACAACGAAATAAAGAGGACCTGCATCTTGTTGAAACTAAATTCTGTGGTGCAGAATATAAATATCCTCGCTGTTTGGATAAAGAACTGTTAAAGTTTGAACCAAGTCGAAAGGTATAAATTCGAAATATCTAGCAGCAATCAAATTTTCTTCAAAAAAGTAATGCCAAAAAGACGACTTCCTATCATACCACCCCATATATCTACTTTACAGTGATACTGAATATGCATTTCTCTAATTCAATGAAAACTTAAATGAGGAAATTTGAACGCAATGAGTTTTTAGTTTTGAAATGAAATTAGTGTACAGCACCAAATTAGTGTTTAGTCCAAATGTCTACCAATTCCTTGATATCAGATATGTCAGCTACCACTTTAAGGAGTTATTTTGTTTTTAAAAGAGTGATTTAAAAGAATATTATGATGGAAACTCAAATAAAAAGTCTAAATAAACAGTTTTAAAATCTTAAAACGGACTTTTACGCACGGAGAATATCTCTATCTCAACATTGAGTGGCCGAGAAGAAATACACCAACCTATAAATGCAGAATATGTGTTTTATGCGACAGTTTTACTTTTCTCAAATAGTCCACCATCGTGCTTTCTCATTACCCATGGTCAGGGTGGGGTGTGTCCCATTCACCTCAAAATCAATAGGTGTCGTCTGGGAGACGTTTCCGATTAGAATCAGTCAAAACTCGATCGACACTACATGATTTAGTTGAGTTATCGTATTAACAGAACAATTTTCTCAAATAGTCTCCCATCCTGCTTTCTCATGACCCATGGACAGGGTGGGATATGTCCTATCCACTTTAAAATCAACAGGTGTCGTCTGGAAGACGTTCTCGATCAGAATTAATCAAAACCCGATCGATCCGACACGATTTAAAATTCTCAAATAGTCCACCATTGTGCTTTCTCATGATCCATGAACACGGTAGAGTGTGTTTTATTCACCTCAATATCAATAGGTGTCGCTTGAGAGACGTCCCCGATCAGAATCAGTCAAAACTCGATCGATCCGATACGATTTAGTTGAGTTATCGGGCTAACAAGAAATTTTTAAAATGCCGACGCCAACGACAACGACACATACAGAGATAACATTTTTTAAAACCCATTTTTTTGGGTTTTAGGCCGAAAAACAAAAAATAAACGCTACAAAAATGTTTTGTTCCACTTTTCTTTACACGATTACATTAATTTTCTGGTATAGTTGAGTGCGGAAAAGTAAAAAAAAATAATTTATATAGCCAATGTCTCAGTCAACATACCTATAAAAAATAATTTAAGGGTATACTTTACAAAAATCTTATAACAACAAATTTCTGACATTTGAGCGAGATTTTATCAACACGCTATAGTTATTAAATATAAAAGATGCGTCTGTTCCAGTCCAAACTATCAGCAAAATAAGTCACTCAATTGACACGCAAGTATATAAAAATTAATATATTTTCCTTATTTCTGTAATTTAAATATATTTACCACAAATTTCTGCTTGGTAAATATAATCTAAAGTTTGATTGTAATGAAAATTTGTAACAAAAATTAAAAATGATATGTATATAGGAACGCTTATGTAATTCTGTAGATGATAGCGATTTCTGAAGATGGCACTGATTTCTAAAGATGTTTAACTCAATTGTGTTTACATTACTCGTGGTGGATACAAACATCCAAATAGACTAACAGTCTGAATTTCTAAAATTGTATATATTTTCTCTAGTATATTTTCTCCAGAAGACACATTGATCTATTAATAGTTTGCAATGATTTCATATACTTACAATTATTATACATTTGTAATAATTTACGATCTGAACGTTCTTGGTTTAACATTCATTGGTTCGATAATAACTCTAATTACTGGAATATGTGGTAGTTTAGAAACTATTTATATATAAACAACTGTAAATGTAGTTAGTAGAGTAGTTTATGGGAACTAATTAGTGTTATACGTAATGAATCGTTTATAACTGAATTTATTAATATTCTTCTGTGTAAAGAACATCAACAATTTTTTGTTTCTAGTTTTTAATATACTACATCATTTGCTCTGATAGTTAAAGGTATCTTTAGATTATGCAATATGATAAAGGTCAAATATGCCAGTTTCTCTCAAACTATTTTACGAATATATATAGTTTTTTAGAAACTATGCTTAAAAATATTTCCATAGCGGTTCTCAATGGAAGTGAATAAGGAAATATTCCACTAGGATGTAATATTAATTAGGTTAATTTATATAGTTTGATGGTAAATATTAGTTATAGATAAGTGAAAATTGGTTACAGATACATAACTACGACACTAACTTAGTTTTCTACAAAACACCAAACACTATTACTATACTCGACACGCGTTTCGCCAACAAAGTTGTCATCACCTGGAGATGATTAAATATTTAATTTGTTGTTGGCGAAATTGATTGATTGTTGGCGAAACGAGCGTCGAGTATAGTGTATAGTGTTTTGGTGTTTTGTGGCAAACTAAGTCATTATTATCTTCACACCAAATGTTCCAACCTACTCCAGTACATAACTATGAAAATAAGTCTTTTATCTACCTTTTACGTATGTACAATCAGAACTTGTTTTAGACAAATGTACTGTGCATTGATATTGGTTGATGTGTGAGGGAAAATAAATAAAACGTTTTTAAACCAAATATTCAAAAAAGAAATTACCTTGATTACTTGTTTAACGATTTGAATCCAACCCTAATCGACCAACAGTATTAATTTGCGTATCAAATTATAGAATAGTGTTAATTTGTACAGGTTTGTATACGCAGAAATCGACTTACATCTCCTAAAGCCTGAGAACGCTGCGAAGAGGAGGGTTACACTTAAAGACAAGGACAAACACACCCATGCTCAAGGGGAGGTGTCAGACAAGGGGTATGATACTACGCATAGAAGTGTGGCAAAAAATGTGATTCCTAGTGGCGGCGCTGCCATTGGTTGTGTTGCTTTCTCTTTTCAACTAGATGTTTCCTTTTCTGTTAGTTTACAAATGATCGAAAAGAGATATAGCGACTGAAAAGAGAGGGCGAGATAATCCCGAGCCAGCACTTCGAGTGGCGATTTATGTCCGTGTATGCCATTGCGACATATAGGATGTAGCATACCCCTGTGTCAGACTCACCCCATTGAGACTCGATCCCAAGCATACAATGACACGCCAATACAGGCCCAGCCCGCCACCACGGACCACAGTACGGGTGACATTGACGCAGCGACATATATAGGAGAATACGATAGGTCGCCCATCCATGTAGTGGCCGCGGAATATTAACAAGAACAACCCAGTGATAGGTAGACAGACCTCTTAGCCTTTTGATTTTATTATTTTTTAAACTACTGAAATGAGGAGGTTCTTATACTCCATTCCAATTGTAAGTGCCTTTATACAATAAGGACTAAAATAGATTAGGCCAAAACAGTTATTCTCCCGATTACATGCCGACGACGAGGGCTGAATTATATGGCGAAACTTGCCATATTTTGTCCAACAACTTTGTTATTACTAAAATACAGTGATTCGGATTGCTCTAAAACCCCAAGGAAGATGCAAAGCGTCCTCTAGCTTAGGATATCGCTAACTGCAGACCGGTTTCGACCTTATCTTGGGTCTCGTTAGTGCAATGTAAACGAGTATACCTTTGACAATTTTTATTTTTTCATTTATTTTATAGCCCCCATTTATCTACAATTTTTCTCTTTGCTTAATGTTCATGCTTTTATTAATTCATTATTTGTATTTTCCTTGTAATATTTCTCTTATTTTCCTGCAATGTTTCTTTCCGCGTCTGCGCGTCAGCAACTGACCGAATGCCCATCGTATTCCTTAAAATATGTTGGGTAGGTAGAAATATATTTTGATTTACCGAATCAATATAATCTAAATGAACTTTGAGATCGTATATTGTTATATTTGGGAATAAATATAGAGGTATTAATAGAGCAAACTTTTACAAAATTTTTATCGTATATCGTATTTAGAACACTCCATTGCCTAACTTAGGTAATTAAAAATGTATGTATTTTATTCACAAATACAATTTATGATCTAAAATATCTCCATTTTGTAATTTTAAACATTTATCTAACCAAGCAAATTAACATACTTCTAAAAATATCTTAACTTTTCTATTCTAAAAACTAAATTTGCATTTTCGTATATTCTGCTCTTGTTTGGTGGAATTTGGGATAACTTTCATGGTTATTTCTTGAAAAGTCATCAAAATGAGCTTTTCTAATACTAACCAGTGAGGTTTGATCTTAAAGAGAAAATTTTCATAGTCACTAGAGCATATATGGTATATAAAAATACTTTTGTTACAAACTTTTTACATGATTCGATAAGTGACAATGAAATTAGTCTTCATCTTTGGATGATCGTAATTTAGTAAACTAAGTTTGACGGAAACCTTCAATCCGTTCGCCGAATTTATGTGAAAACTATATTTATCTTCGTTCTCACCTTCTGTTCTTTAACCATTCCCTTGTATTCAATTTCATATAAGGTACTGTTTGAGTAATACCCTTCACAACTGGGTAAGGATATGAGTCATATAACTGATGAATTGACTCATTAATTACTTCATTAAATATTTCGAATATTGGTTTGTTCATTAATTACAACGCAACATTACATTATCAGGGACTTTAATTTAAACTAAATACCCATACTCGTTGAGCGTTATCCTTAAATACAGTAAGGTACAATAAAATATCTCTAATGTCAGGTGAGTACACACAAGGATCTATCAAATACAACTTCGTATAACATTTTGTTAGTATCTACTTTATCGGTAAGGATAATAATATATTTGGATCAGTGTTATTCTGGCGTATGATGATAATTTCTTAGGAAATCAATATACCCAGGAAAGAGAATCTCAGATAAATTTTTTATTAATAGTTTACTTCAAGTAAAGTTGACATCTAGTCTGATATCTACATTAACAATCATTTCTCAGTCATATGTCTGTTACAAAATCATGCCTAAAATTTTCATTTATTTGTATATTGTTTAGTCACATTTAGTAATCATGCAATTCGTTTGTAAAAGTCCCGATCCCGTTTCCAATAGATACGGGTATTAAGCGATAGCTACACGATAAGTATGTGGCGAATGCGCTGATGTTATTTCATTTAAATTTATTTTGTATTGAAGATGCGTGCAGTTGTTTAGATTTAGGTTTCTGCAAACGTATTGAATACATTATATTACCTGCTTGTTTCTTTTTCGACTCGAACTTACATCTTTGCATGTATTGTTTCAAGTTGGAAAGATTTTATTTTATTTTACAACTTCAGTGATTAAGCATATTTAATATACAGCAAGCGGAAAACTATTAGGCGAATTCTAGAGTATTGATTGCATTACCTAAATATACAGTATTGTTTAAATCAAAATAGGGAATATTCATCAATTACTAGTAATATTTGCACACACTGGGATCCAAGATAAATTTCGTACATTAATCTTTGTATATTGATCAGTGTTGTCAGAATACGTTAGGACAGATACGCCTTTAAATTTATTTCTGATTTATGGTATAATAGAACGAAGATATAAGTCCACAAGTCATATCATAGTGCAAGCTATAAAGTAGTTACTAGACATGACCTTTTTAATTAGTGATCATTAAACGAGAACTTATTGTTCTTCGAATTTATTGCTGGAATGTTTAGGACTATTAACTCAAAAAGAAAACCTTTATAAACGTTTTCACTTGTTACATACTTGATATTTAATAATAATCATTAAACAATGAATTCTTAAAAGAAGTTGCTGCAGTTATTGGTACAATAGTGATTTAGTAACAGGCATCAAAACACAAATCGACGACGCCGACGTTTGACAGGTTCCAAGCTATTGAATTTTCGTATTAATAAATGAAAACTGAATCGCTTAGACCCTGTCAAACATGATGCCAGAAATTCTGGGAATATGTCGCTTGACATTAAAATTTGTCTGTTTTGACGTAATTAAGAATACTTACTGACAAGTACTCTTAATTACGTAGACTCTCAAAAAGTACTCTTAAGTACAGTAAGTAATTAAGTTACTTGTGTAAAACTAATACAGGCGAATGAATTGGTCATGGGAGGTGACCTTCAGCTAAACAGTAACTCACCGAATTATAGAAACTTTGTCTAATATGAGGCAACGTATTAGGAATAGTCTACCATGTCAGCAATCGGTTTGGACTTAAATATTACATATTCTTCAACGGTAGGCAAAGTAATTATATCCCTTATTTTGGCATCATAATTTAACACTCTTCTTCATACTTTTAAACATTTTAAATAATATGACGGATGACTGTCTATAAATCACAAGAGATATTTGGAAATACTTCGTTAAAAATGTATTTAATTTGGCTCATCGGTCGGCCACCAATATTCTACTTAACTTTTTAAACCTCTTTGGCAATCCAGCATATATCTGTAATAGAAATCGAAAATATTTTTCTGTGATTAAGGACTTATCAGATTTATGATACATTTACAAAATACTCTTTTGGAAATGGTACAAAATGCTTTGCTTTAATTTCTTCCATCCTACGATCCTATTACCTCTACCTCGTATCACTTGCTGTATTATGTTGACTGGTTACACGCACCACTTCACTTCATGCTTATCTGAAGATTTCACTCATTAATTATCCTTGACTCAGTAATCCACCTAATAGTCTGCTGGATTCGGTAAATTCATTGTGTTGATATTTAAAGTTATGGCATTTCCTTATGCTTTTATTAAATCAGAATATAATAACAAAATGATTACGACTGTGTGTTGTGTATTGACATAATTTCATGCAAAAATAACTACTATAGACCTAAAATGTCATAGATATCTGAAATTTAGCCTGACGTTCGGCTAAATTTCAGCAGTTTATAACGTTTCAGTTACAATAGTTATATTTGGACGATTGGATAACTTGACATGATCACTGAACTAATTCTGGCATTAAATATAGTTTACAAATTGCTGATCAGTAAGTAGAAATAAGTTGAGACCTTTCGACACTTGAAAAACTATTTTATTGATACCAAAAGTTACAGAGTAACGGCCCGAACTCAAGTATATCTATATCTCCGTGAGCCAGGAATTCAATTATATTTATATAAAGGGCTTATCGCAAAGTTGCAGCTTAAGCTTTTGTATCAGTTACATTATTAAAGATATTACAATATTGTTATTTATATTAAGAAAGGAAAAGAGCTTGCAAAAAATATGATACGACCTTATAGGGTGGTCATATTACACCTCCCTTCTTAGAGGGAAAATTAGGGTCTGACAAAGTTTGACCTCTAATTTTTCTTATTTTTAAACATAATATCTGTGATTTGTATAGTCTATAGCATATATATAAAATCAAAAGAAGAAATATGATAATAAGAACAATTATAAACGTATATAAGTGTCTGCTGTAATCAGGTAAGTCTTCAACTTGCACTGGTTTTAAAGCACTTAAAGTCCGATGTATGTCCTGAAGGTCCTGAAGGGGAATCCTTTGGAGATGGACCTTGGGCACAGGTAAGTCTGTTTGTACATCAATTTTGGGGATGTTATACGTCTTGCCAGGCACTAGGGTTTCATCTTGTGAAAACGAGTTTCCATCGATGCTAACATGACAGTTTCCTAGTAGTATTTCAACGGCGGAGGAAATTTTGGTGATTTCTTCCTCGGGGCATTTGCTATGGAGGAGATGTTGTCCATTAGGAATCACTATCAGGTTATCATGAGCCACTTGGCTGACGATGGTTGCGTTGACGTGCACCCGGAGATAGGAACAACTTGAGGGTACTGAACCTTGTAGTATGGACTGGAAACACTGGTCTCGCTGCAATTCGGGGATTCCGGAACAGATGCTGATATCCTCGATTATTGGACAGGCGTCTTGTTTCCATAAATGTATTTGATTTCCAGTAGAACTAGTTAAAAGGAAGGGTTGAGGTGGAATTAAGGTAAGGTTATTTAAGGGGATTGGAATTAGGTGGTAAATTGTAAAGCCTTCATCCAAGAATATTGGTACAATAATTTTTACTATAACTTTACCTTTTTCAATAAACGTTTTTATTGAGAAGAGTTGGTAGTAGGATTGAAATTTTTGAAAATTAATAATTTTTTGGTTTAGATAAATTTTTTCTTAAGTTATCTAAAATGTTTACTAAATCTGAATGGGAGAGAAAGAAGTTGTGAATAATGTGTGCATGGGACATCGTTAGAGCGTTTTCTAAATTGTCCAAGAAATTTAATAAAAAATGTAAATTTTGTAAAATTTGACTATTTATTTGAAAGCAATTAAATTTGTCTTTCAATTTTTCAATTGTTTCTTCTAGGTGTGCTACATTATTGTGTATAATTATAAAGCTTTCGTTTACTTTCTGAGCAAGAGTGTTTAGAAGTGAAGTCCTAAGATTCAGTTGTGTGGCCAGATTTTCTTGGTTTTTGTGCAATGTTTTTATTTGGTCGTCATAACCTTTTATGTCGTCTTCTGTGGCAGTACCAAAAAGTATTTTTTGGACAGAACCAATGGCATTAAGGAGTCCGCGTTTTATTCTTGGTTTAATTTTATCATGTTGAAGATTGTCAAGTTTTGAAGCAGTTAGATTATACAGAAGAACTACTTGTTGTGTCAAAAAAGGTTGATTACATTTATGATCGTGAATTTTAATTTGCATTCGTGTTTGTCTTAGATTTTCGCTTATGGGTTCTAGGTCAATGATATGAAGAAAGCTATGGTGGGTTGATATTAAACGAGTTTGACTACTGAGTTTTAAAAAGTATATTGGGTTATTTAGTTTCCTTATTTCTAACGTTTGTACTGATAGGAAGAATGAGAGAATTAAAATTTTCATTTTACTTTAGTTTACGTGTTTGATTTATCTTCGGTCTATCAGGTGAAAGTCGGATGGTAATGGCGGGTATTTGATCTTCAAAGTCTTGTCCGATTTGGACATTCGAAGGGCCTGGTTTAGGGTTATCGCCTGTGTCTGAGTCTGTGTCTGTCTCCTGTAAAAGGGGAGAAGGAGATTTTATTAGTCTCTGTTTCCTAAATGGAGTTTTGCGTTTCTTTTTGACAGCAGATTTATGGAGTCTTTGGCGTCTTTTGGCAAGGGTTACTGTGTGTCCGTGGTCTTTTTGGACCTGAGCTTTTTCGAAGCGGGGTAACAGTTTATCGCGAGGGGCATAAGGGCTTTTGACATATGCGACTTCACCTTCATTCAATGTTTCGGGTTCATCGCGTTTTTCATTAGCTTTTGAAATATCTTTAGATTTCTTTTGAGTTATTTTTTTCTCGATTTTTGAATGGAGTTCAGTTAGAAGTTTTTTATGATCGTTTATATATTCGGAAACGAGTATTTCTTCAGACGTATCGAAAGGTAGGAGTCTATCTTCTCCGAATACAATTTCGAAGGGGGTAAATTTTGTAGCTGTATGGGTCGAATTATTGTAACCGATTACGGCAAGTTGTAAGAGGTATTCGAGAGGTGCGTTGGGATTTTCTTGTTTCAGACAGCGCATTGAATCTAACAGGGTGGAATGAAATCTTTCAATGGAACCGTTGGACGTATGTCCTTGAATAGAAGTATAGCGAAGTTGGATTTTATGGAGTTTACAAAAATCCTGGATCATTGCGTTATTGAATTCCAGCCCGGAATCTACTAATATTTTGCGGGGTAAATTGTAATGTTCAATAAATTTTAAAAGTTTTCTTTGAACTTCTATACCTGAAATGGAAGACATGGGGTATGCTTGTCCTATTTTGGAAAAGGGATCAATAATTGTTAAAATTTTAAGATTTTTTACTTGTAACGTATGCATATTAATTTCCTCAAAAGGTTTGGTTAAAGTGGTTGTTTCTTTTAATTGGATATGTTGGGGGTGTCGGTCATTTTTACCTTTTTGACATATTTCACAGATATTTATATAGTTCATTATGTGTTGTGATAAATTTGGCCAATAATACCGTTTTTTAAGGGCCGCAAGTGTAGCTGCGTGTCCTCGATGGTTCAATTTTGTCTCGTGTAAGTATTTTATCTTTAGTTGCTGTTCTTGTTCTGAAGGAATATCTTCAACGAATTTACGTGAGATCGTACATTTGATTTTTGGGTCTAGAAAGGTTTGCAGGGTTCGAATAATTTTACGTTCTGTCAGCTCGTCTTTGAAATAGAGGCAATTATGTGTATTTGGGGTAAAATTGAGAAATTGTTTTAGAAAGTTGAATACTTGTTCGTCTGAGGATCGACTTCTAAGGGTTATTATATGTCGTTTATGGTTTGGGAAAGGTTGCTCGATATAATGGGTGTTAGCGATGTTTTGTCGTTTTCCGTAATGAAGTATTGGTTGTGATAGGTATTAAGGGTTTGGTCTGTGTATTTTAATTCTAGAAGTGGGTTTTCATGACTAGTGTGTACGGTTTCGTTCAAGTCGTCATTTCCATTCTCGGGGTTAGTGAGTGAGAGTGAGTCTATAATGTCTTGAGCAATTTCTGGATTTGGTTCTGGGAGATCGTTTAAAAGAGCTTGGATGTCTTCGGAGGGGTTGACAATCAGAGAAATGGAATCGTCTTCTTCTACGGCATTTAATTCTACAGGGTCAAGTTTTATGCGAGATATGCAGTCTGCGTTCGTGTTGGATTTACCTTTTTTATATCTGATGTCATAGTCATATTCCTCAAGCTTCAAACGCCAACGTACTAAACGTGAGTTTGGGTCCTTAAGGTTAAATAGCCATTGTAGGGGCTGATGGTCAGTTAATATTGTGAATTTGGAACCAAAGAGATATGGTCGGAAATATTTTGTGGACCAGACTATGCTTAGGAGTTCCTTTTCGATGGTTGAATAATTGCACTCAGCGGGATTGAGAGTCCTTGAGGCATAACTAATAGGGTGACCATCTTGGGAGAGAATTGCGCCTATTGCGAAGTTGCTAGCGTCAGTTGTCAAGGTAAAAGGTTTGTCGAAGTCGGGGTATTTCAGAATTGGGTCATTGCATAAGAGGGTTTTACATTCCTCGAAACATTTACGATATTCGGATGTCATCCGGAAGTTACTTTTGCATCCTTTTTTAGACATGAAGTTAGTGGTTTTGTGAGACGTGCAAAATTTGGGATAAATTTTCGGTAGAAACCAAGTAAGCCTAAAAACGATTTGATTTCTTTTTGTGTTTTAGGAATTGGAAAACGTTTAATGGCACTAATCTTATTTGGATTCGGTTTAATGCCTTCTGGCGTTATAACGTGGCCTAAAAATTCAACGTATTTACTGAGAAATTCTGATTTATCAATTTGAATTTTTAAATTAGCCTTTTCAAATGCCTTAAATACAAGTTCTAAATTTTGAAGATGCTCTTGCAGAGATGTACTAAAAATTATAACATCATCCATGTATACAAAACAGATCTTATTTTGCAGTTCCTTTAAGACGTTGTCCATAACGCGTTGAAAGGTACTTGGCGCGTTTTTAAGACCAAAGGGCATTCTTACAAACTCGTAGTGACCATTTTCTACATTAAAGGCTGTTTTTTCAATACTATTCCGATGCATCTCAATTTGGTGGAAACCACTGGCTAAGTCGAGAGTGGTAAAATATTGACATCTGCCTAGTTTATCGAGAATGTCTGTTATGTTAGGTAAGGGATATCGGTCAGTTATTGTCTTTTCGTTGACTTTACGATAATCGACAACGATTCGCCATTTTTGTTTGTTGGATGCGTCCATTTTCTTTGGGACAATCCAGATTGGACTGCTCCAGGGGCTTTGGGAAGGTTTGATGATTTCATCTTCCAACATTTGGGAGATTTGTTTCTGTACCTCTTGTCGATGGACGTGTGGGTATCGATAAGTCTTAGTGTGGATTGGGATATGCGTACGTATTTGATGTTTAACTGTGTTCGTAAAGGTCAATTTGTCGCCAGGAAAATAGAAGATATGAGGATACTTTTTCAACAATAAAATGAGGGCTTCTTTTTCTTCAGAGTTTAAGTGAGATGTACGAATAAGATTTTTAATTTCTTGGGGTTTTATATTTGTTTCGGTCGATTTGATTTCCGGAATATAGGGTTCATAATTATCGAAATAGTCAGCTTGAATAGGATGGGCAAAATTTATCTGAGTGGGGACTTCTGAAATGTTGTGAATTTCAACGAATGCTAGACCATTTTTAGCATTTGTAACCGTCTTAGTGATTTTACAAGTTTTTGTTTTAATTTCTGGAATGAGAATTTCGCCATTTGTTATGTTAACTGGGATTTGTTTAATTACGATTTCATGGGCATTCAATGAATATGTACGTGATACATCATCAGGGGTACGAATAAAAAATGGAAGCTGAATATAATCGTTGTATAAGAGATGATTTTCAAAGTCGAGTTTTAGATTTAATTTTGTTAGATCTTCGAAACCAATTAGTCCGTCGTAAAAATCGTGGAAGTCATATAGAAGGATATTTAAAGAATCTACAACTTGAAACTCGTCGAAAGCTGGAATGTCTGCCTGGTATCTTATTTTAGCTTGACCAGTACATGTTTTTATATTTGTTTCGTTTTGAAATATACAATCTGGATAATAATGGTTTACGATGTCAGGTCTAATAATGGTTTTGGAACAACCAGTATCGATAAGAAGTTTTAAAGGAGGATCTTGAATTATGATATATGGTAGAGAGCAGGGGATTAGCATAGAATTTAGTTCTTCATTTATGTTTGGTTGTTGGATTGATGATCCATATGAAAAATTTGATCTTGACTATTTGTTTCGTTATATAGGATTTCATGTTGTTCATGGTATTCTTCAAGGTTCTCGGAATTTGAGAAATCCTGGGGAATATCTGTGAGAGGGTCGTCGTATTTTAACGGTTGACCGGTGTATGGGTCGTACAAGGGTAAGGGTGAGTTTTCGTCACATTCTTGATGGAAGAGTTCCTCTGAGTGAAAGTTTGGGGGTTTATTATATGGTGGTCTGAAATAGTTGGAATTTTGTTGTGATGATTGTGGTCTCGGTTGAATTGATACACCAGACATGGGAGTTGGTTTGCTTGAACTTGTGTTATGATTTCTTGGGGCGAAAACATTAGGGGGCTTTCCAAAAACTTTCGAGTTAGTGGGAAGTCTACGTGGTGGTAATTGTCTTGGCTGGACATTTATAGTTTGCCGTGGAAAATTAGATTGTTGTTGTCTAAACTGTGGCGGAATCTGGTTATGATTTCGAAATTGTGGGGAAGTTTGATTATTATATTGAAATTGTGGAGTGTACGCAGATCTAAAAGACGTATTTGCTTGTGGTCTATAATTTGGTTTTTGATTAGTTATCTGTTTATTTTGTCCTAAAAAGAGTTGTTTATATTCATCGTATTTAGTTTGTTCATCAATGAAAGCCATTGCGTGTTCAATTGTATCGATATTAGGGGATGTGCGTAAAAGATTTTCATATTGTAAGGGCAAATTCATTTTATATGTCGTAAAAATTTGGTTTTCATAAAACGCTACTGTTCCCTGTTTTTCTGCTAAAGATTTATCCGAAAGTTGAATTTTTGCAATTAATTTTGTTTTTAATTGTAGAATTCTATTGCCAAAATCTAGGAGAGATTCCTTAGGTTGCAATCGCATGAATTGGAGTTGTTCATACTGTAGAGTCAGCAAGCTTTTATGATCACTAAAGTTTTGCGTGAACAGAGTTTTGATTTGGGGCCACGAAATTATATCTGGTCTACTATCGAGTAGTTATTGCGCTCGACCTACTATTTTACACTTAATGCAACTTAAAATTATTTTCATATGAAGTGGTTCATTTGAGCCACACGCTTCAATGGTATTTTCTACTGCATCAAAAAATTTCCTTAATTGAGTTTCATCGCCGTCAAAGCTAGGGATGAATTCAGCTAAATTTCTAAGTCTCATTAAATCTAATGCCATTGTTTCGTGTGTTTTATTTTCTATTGAAAGCTTAGATAAAATTAAACTTAATTTTTTAACTTCGTCAGGACATATGACATACAATTAAAACAGTTTAAAGAAATGGATTTTTAAAAAATAAAAATTTAAATTTTATTACTAAAATTAAATTAAATACTTAACTTAAGTTGTGTAAAAGGAGAAAAATTGATTTGCTTGTCTTGAAATACTGTTGAAAAATTTAATTCGCTTAGTCTAAAGTTGAAATTACTCGCACAAAGTAAACGAAGATTACAACTCTTCTTCAAGTTATTCCGCACAATGTCAACGGGTAACGAGAAGGTTTGTCTACCTAACAAAACACTATTCTTGGATGAATTTGTCAGATTTGAAAGGAAGACGGTTGGAGATAGAAATACGAGTTCTACTTACAGTTTTTCTGTCGATCTGGCCTCGCTGTGGACTTCTCGGTGAGCCTGTCCGTGATTCGGTGATACAGCTTAATGGTTGAAACCAACGTCTGCGATGCGGGATTTCCTCTGTGTTGAGTGTGGCACGATGCACTAATAATCCTTACAAACACAAAACGGCTGTATCCTACCGACTACGCCAGAAATAAGTTGAGACCTTTCGACACTTGAAAAACTATTTTATTGATACCAAAAGTTACAGAGTAACGGCCCGAACTCAAGTATATCTATATCTCCGTGAGCCAGGAATTCAATTATATTTATATAAAGGGCTTATCGCAAAGTTGCAGCTTAAGCTTTTGTATCAGTTACATTATTAAAGATATTACAATATTGTTATATTAAGAAAAGAAAAGAGCTTGCAAAAAATATGATACGACCTTATAGGGTGGTCATATTACAAAGTAGTTTATTTATCTATTACGTTATAGGTAAGTAAAATAAAAATAATGTCACACTAACAGCTTTCAGTCATTCATTTTTATTAAAAACAATATTGAAACTACAGCTGGAACAATTATTGAACGTTATTGGGGCGCTTTCAGCGATAGACTTATTTTCTAATACAATGTTCTTTTCAGTATTAGAAGTAGTAATGATATCTGCAGGACTGGTAAAATATTTTTGTCCACTTTCATGTAAAGTTAGTTTTTAAATTTGATTTCTTTTACTCAAAATCTTCGATACATCCTTCGGTAACAGATGAATAGCAGCACCCATTGTATCTTTTAAGGCCCTCAATGCCAATGTCTTTATTTGTGAGAATAGTGGAGAAACTTCTTCGGAATATATGTCCGGTATAGGACATAAATTTGGCAAATTTTGACATTTTGTAGCTTTGAAGGGTCAACTTCATATTATAACCTATCTGATCGATGACTTTGCTATTGTACACAGTTAATAATAAGTGAGATGTTTCGCATTTTCTTGGTCGTAGTCTCAAGTATTTTCTATAAAACTCTAAATTGTTAATGTCTTATTTTTATTAACTAGTAATCGTAAAACTGCATGGATGATTAGTTTTCGTTTTAGGAATATTTATTGTTATAAAGTAATCTTGATTCTGTATGTCATATATTTTCATATTATACAACTCCATCCTTTTGTACGCTCTTGTTATTACAAATATTGTCACTACCTTTACAGTCGATTAAAATTCGTTAGAAAATTCCTTTCAAAATTTGTACGTATCTCCTCTTGAAAACAATTCCGATTTCACTGGCTGATGCCTAATATTCTCTCTTTTAAGAGAATCAATGAAAGTTACAAACTTTGAAATATCGATAGCCTTATTCAAAAGATCACAGCATGGACCACTTAGTCTATAAACTACCTAGAAATTTAAATTTATTGTTTATTTCCTTATAATAAAATACGCTAATACTACTTATTCCGCGATGTTTTAGTAGTTTCTCTCTATACACCAAGCTTTAAAGTGTTCAAAAAGCTTTTTCCGTACAGTTCAGTTATACAGTACTTTCTGGTATAATTGTAGAATATTCTGCATGTCAGGCTTCTTCAAGATCAAAATCGTGACTTTCTTGCATTATATCTTACAAAAAATACATTTATTTTTAAATTTTAAGTGTAAGTAGCACCAATTTTCATTATTTACTAAATATTCTGTTATGGCATCTTAGCCTAGAAACCATTTCTTATGCTAATTTACTTATTTCTCTTTTTATTAAAATCTAATTCATTCCAATCAGAAAGACAATATATATATATATATATATATATATATATATATATATATATATATATATATATATATATATATATATTGATAGTGCAAAAAATGCTATAACAATTTCGAAAGTTAAGGACATTACTGATCTCACACAAAATTGAGGGAAGTGAACCGTTGAAACCATATCTTTAACCGGTAAAAGTCCCTTACCATTCTTAACTTTTAATATATACTATTATACTCTGTGGAATTATATTGCAATGAGGTCAGCGCTATTTTAGCCCGAGGGGTGAATGTTGACCGAGGGCAATGATTGCATTTTAATCCATTCTCTATAGTATGGATGACAAACGTATAGACTACTTATTGTTTATAGAATACAACTAAATCCTTGTATAGGCCAAAAAATCATGACCCGCTCATTCACAAATATCAGGGCAAATGTATTCCATGAGATGAAGAAAAGGCAGAAACATTTGCTTGGCAAATATTTCCAAGCCCCATGAGCCGAATGGCATAAAATAAATATCGCAAATTATTAACACATAGATGGATACTACAATTAAGCCAATAATACGAGCTGAGGTAACCAACACCATCAGAAATAATCTCAGAAAAAAGAGAGCACCAGTTTATTTATGACTTACATAATAGAGTTGTCCTCCAAATGCATCATGAAAGTGACGCATCTCTTCAACACAGCATTATGACTCAATGCGTGCCAATGTAATACAAGCTTGCTTAAGTAATAATGATTCCTAAACCTGGCAAACCAGCTGAAGATACCGCCCAATATCCTTGTTGCCGATTATATCCAAGTTGTTCGAAAAAGTCATTTCACAGAGACTCAAATCTATCAATCAGAAAAGCAGCTTATTCCGTCTAATCAATTTAGGCTTCGTAATAAGCACTCAAACATTGATCAAATGCATCGAATCACCGATGTGGTTGACAAAGCACTAGAACAGAAAATAATCTACGCAACAACATTCCTAGATGTAGCCTAAGTATTCGACATAATGTAGCACCAGGGCCTGGAATATAAGCTGGAAAAATATTCCCCACAACAAATGAACCAAATCCTTCATTCAAATGCTCATGCATCACTGACCGCCACTTCAATGTCAAATATAGCAAATAATGTTTTGACCTCAAGAAACTTGGTGTTGAAGTAGTGTCCTTCCTGTTCTTTACCAAATAGTAGTCAACAATGTCACGAACTGGAAAAAGAAATGGTGCATCAAACTAAATGAGGCGAAGTCAATTCACGTCAATTTCACCAACACGAAAAACGAATTTATAACGGTGATAGTCAACCAGCAAACAATCCTACATACCAACGAAGTTAAGTATTTAGGCATGACTCTAGATAAGAAGCTATGATGGAAAACACATGTGAAGTAGAAATGTGAGCAACTGAACGTCAAAGTCAGATAAATATAATGGATCCTCGGGACTCATTCTAAGTTATTAATACACAGAAAACGGATTCTTTGGATAAATCCTGAAGTTCGTGTGGATGTATGGCATCCAATTCTGGGGATGCACGAAGAAATCTATCATCATCTAAGTCATTGGGGCATTTTAGGACAAAGTACTTTACAAAATCGTAAATGCATCATGTTATATCCGCAATGAAGGCATCCATCATCGTGATGGATGTGTTCTAATGTGTGGGATTGGAAGATGCCTATGGTTGAAGATAAGAGCAAGACGTTTGCACGCAAACATCAGAGAAGGTTAGAAAACCACGAAAATGTTAAAGTAATATCACTACTCAACAACAACAGACTATTCGGCGACTAAAGAGGCTATAACCATTCGAATTAGTGTAGTGACAATGAAAGTACCTAGAAATTCTAAATGTATGTCTATCACATGAATAATGTGATTAGTGTTATGTGGAGAGTGTCGCTGGAGGCTCACTTACTGAACAGCTAAGTCTAGAGTTTAAGAAAAAATTGTTAAATAGATTTAATCTAATTACAATGTTCAATGTCTTCGGGGTGTTTTTCTAAAAAATATCTGTAGTCGTCTATGGCTTGTTGATATGCTGACATTTATTGTATATATATATATATATATATATATATATATATATATATATATATATATATATATATATATATATATATATATTAATGTGCATTCTTCTGAAATAGACAAACCAGAAAATATTTGAGAATATGCACCTAAAACTACAGAAAAACAAAGTTACTTTCAGAAGATCGTATATCTGATTTGTCTTGATTTCAGCCTATGTTTTGATTGAATGTTTTATTTTATCTCAAGAAGCACTCTCAAAATATCTTATGCACTAAATATTCCATTATAAAATTCATATTAATTTCTTTTATTAATTAATGAAAATACTGAAGTTTACTGTTTTCCTCGTTTACTGTTGTTTTTATAAATTAAATTCAAAATATACGTCCCAAAGAAATTCAAGGTATTAGAAAGTGATTAGTTCTAACTTTTATTAATGGAGCGCTAAATGAGATTTATCTCTTACATAAAGTAATTCTGGTGATGGGTGTTTTTGAAGGATTACGAAAGGATGAGCTTGCCATAGTGATGATGTGAATGATATAAGAATGGTATACTATTCATTTCATCGCTATTTGCCAAATAAAATACTCTCTTATCTTGCCGATAAACAGAACAGTTTACCTGAGTTCAGCCATAATAACAAGCCACGGTATGAGATAAGAGCCGTTTGGGATATATTATTTGGCAAATGAAATAAACGATGAAATGACACTCTATAATGATGACATTCTATAATGATATAGAATGGTATCTGTTTATTACTTAAAATGACAGTAACAATATTGATACACCAAAAGGATTTACTATTGTTGAAGAAGATAAAACAGGTACTTTAAAGCTGACCTGGAAATATATTTCATTAAGACAACAAAAGGAACAAAGGCAAGAATATTCTTCATTACAAACCGAATTAGGCAATACAGCATTTAGCCTGTAAGCAAAAATACAGTATAATGTAGCGTATCTTCAATAATTAGAAAATTCTTGATTATAGAAAATTAAAATACTTGAAAAGATACACAATACACCATTTGATATAAATACACTACTTAAGAAAAATTTCGTTAATCCTTTTGACTACAGTCGGTTCATCATTCAAGACCCTAAAATTGCATGGGAAATGGAAAAGTGCATCTGTAGCAGATACATGGAGACACATATAACAGTAGATTTACTTATAGCATCAGGTGAGTCCTCATTGGCTTGTGAGTATGCTAATGGTAAAGTTATTTTCTTAAAAAAATTCAAAGGAAAACGTCAGATCACATAATTCTTAAAAAAAAAAATAAAAATTTTACTATTAATATTGTTAAATAATGTTAATAAATATCATTAGAAGTTGAGATAGAGTTGAGATAGATTAGAAATAACTAATTAGTTCTATAACCTTTGACTCCTCTTTTCTTAATTGTGGTTACCTGCATTTTTATCTATTAAATAATACATTAATTTAAATGCATACAATACAACTGTGTACATAAACATGTAGGTATATGTTTGAATAATGGCTTATATAACATTAAAAATTGTAGCGAGTAGCGAGAGTTATGAGCCGTAAATAGTGCTGCTCCTTATGGGCTAGGGCACATTGAGTGTGTTTATGATAATCGTATCCAAGGTATAATAAGCGAATAATAGAGAAGTGAAAAAAATAATAATATATAAATTATTCAAACATAATCAATCCTCGATTGAAATTAATCAAATTTCAATCGATGTGTGAAAGAAAACGGCGGACTTCACAATAATTGCAAACTATATTTATAACCATTGTTCCGGTTTCTATCCATTCTCAGTAAATGATTGTTACTCTTTGAAAATGGCACAAGAACCGAAATAATTGTTAGAAATATAGTTTGCAATTTCTGTGAAACCTACCAAGTGTTTTCTTTCATTTACTAGTCAAAAATGTTTCACCAAGCGCCCAGCGACCTCTCCATTTCTACAATATATTAATTGCTTATAATTCATAAAAATTTAATATCTTTGCCAGTTTAAAATCATTAGTTGCTTTGTCAACTTGCTGCGCTTAAAAAATTTGGTGCTGTGTTAGCCATATGATGTTCATACTGAATTTGTCGATTCAAATTATTAATTCCTAAAGACTAACTTACCTATTAAATAGATTAACTCCTGATATATTTAATAGCGGAATAAATTATATCATTTGGTAGAAATGTTCAACTGTTCAATATTTATTTGTGATATTGACCTTTAGATATTTAGTCAATTGTATGTAAAATCCTGATATTCGTTCTCGCTACTTAGTTCACATACTTTGTATTCATAATGATTTATGTATTGCTAAATATTATGTTTTTCAAATATTGTTTTTATTATTAATTCGAACAACTGGTGTATCATTTTTATATTCCATATGCGCAACTATCATTTTATAAGGACTGTCTAATATTGTGTTATTGTGTAGTAGCAACTGTCATCGATGTGTGTAATTTTAATACTTTAGATATAGGTTTGAACGGAAATTTTAACGTTTATAATATAGAAACATTTATATAGCATCCATAATTGACCTTCACCTATAAATACTTGAATCATTATCCATTCCTGTTGATGGAACCCATTAATTGAGGAAACAGCAACGTACGTGCCACCTGTTTCATAGGCACCATGGATATCATAAATAATGTACGATACCCTAGCTATAACGCGAAAATCCCACAATCCTAAGCAAATCGTGTTTACGTGTAAAATATGTTACTTTCATAAAATCGTGACAACGAACATTCCAAGGAGAAGAATAATAATATAGACCCTTCTAGACATGAAGACAAAAACGTGACGCAGACAGTACTTACACCTAGCGACCTTGCTACTAAAAGTCGATGAATATATGAAATATTTTTTCTACAAATTAATTATAGCCCTACAACTTTTGGAATTCAAGGTCGGGTTGCAAAAAAACGAACGCCGTTTTTAATGTCAGTTGATACATGTTGTATTTCTTGTTGTTCGTTAATGGTATACTGTTTTTAAACAAATTTATGTATTATTTATCTCCCTCCGGAGCACCCACATCGCAGAGACCAAGAGTTCGCTTACTCCATTTGCCTTTTCTGATGTAATTTATTAGTAACGGCTATCACACCCAATCAGCAACATTTTTACAAGAACATTGTATTTATTGTTGATAATATAATATGCCTTATAAGTATGTACATAATAAATACATGGCTATACATATTAATGAGAAATAAGCTAAGAATTCCTGGGGTCCTTGAGATACATTATATTGTTTAATAGCACGGACCATCATATTGGAGGCACAAATTTTATTTCCTTGCTTCTCTATGATGCAATATCTTTTCGGTTCAGGTTCATATTAAAATTATGATAATTCGTATAATTTAAATAACAAATTAAATTACTATTACATTTTTCTCTTAATATATATTTATATCCTTATAAGACAATTTGATTTTATAATCGTATTAAACGTACTTTGTCAATCCCGCAACAAAAACAGCAAATATATCCTGTATAACCACAAATAACACAAGAGATTAAGTAATATTAATATTTGATACTGTTAATATTATGTTTCTTTATATTTCCACTTCTGTTACGTTTGATGTAAAATGAATATGAGAAGAAATACACCATATTGAAATATGTGTTGACTTAAATGAAAAGAACGCTAAATTTACTTTTTGTAACAACGTCAATACAACACTTAATAAGAGCATAAGCGAAAATTTATTTCTGCTATCATATTATTACTGAAATTGCACACCGTGAATGCACTAGGGGTATTATATTTAGATAAGTTTGCCGCAGCCGATATTCTTCTTCTTCTTCTTCTTCTTCTTTAACAATTCCAGTTAATTTAAAAACACCTATTACGAGTACCTAAGCTTTGTAGTCTCAGCGCTGAGCATTTGAAGTTTAAGGACGCGAGACAATGTCTTCGTTTATTAAGAACAGGTACACCGCTTGTTCGAAGGGGGCTACTAAATTGCTGCGAGTATCTTAATCCGCCAGCAAATTGAGTCTCGGTTTAGTTCCGGCTAGCGTTTCAAACAGTGTATGTGCCACTATCGAAACTGTATTGTACACACGTCCGCCAGCTCAATTTAAGCGAGCACTGACCAATAAATGTCAGATATGAACGCTGAACACTGAACAGGTTCACGTCCAATTTAAAAAGAAGAAGTTTTCCGGGAGTTACTCAGCTCATTCGTTGATTGCCGACGCAAAACCAGCACACTCAGAGAAAACCCTCCACCCCCGACGGCGACACTTGAATCTGATATCTGAACAGCTGACTCCGATACGCAAATAATGTCACAACATACAAATGATCTTTCCATTGAATCGTCCAAGCGGCTTGGCACCGAATCATGTATTGCCAGACTGAAACCAAGTCAATGTATTTCTTTCGATTTCTATAAATGCGTATCAGGTAGCTGACTCAGCAAATTTCACCAAGAGTTAAAATAACAAAAATCTGAATAGCCATCAATCACACTGACGATACAAAGGCCAAGATAAAACGTCATAATAAGGCTACTTAGAACTTGTCTGCATCTGAATTATCCTAATAGTAATCTCCAATTAAATCAAAAACTCTGGATTGAAAAGAATAATGTACTTCCATTGATACTCGTAGCTAAAGTCTTTGTTCGAAGAAAACCATTAGACTCAATTCCTCTTGAAACCATTCCGGTTACTGTTTTACCGAGACATTGCTGAATGAAATAGATATATTTATTCCATCCAGTTTTCACAGATGCCGTCTTTAGACCAATCCAATTTCATCGCTTTTGCAAGATGTGTTCAAAGACATAATTGAAATCATCTATTAGAATAGCTTTTCGTTAATAGGAGTCGGTTGAGTTTAACAGAAAGCTTTGGAGGTCTGTCTCTCCACCTTCTCCTCACCTTGAAGCGATATATTCTTCTTCAATCATTCTCCAACAAAATTACAATCTTCACAAAATATATAAAAATAATAATATCCGAGTCCAAAAATAGCTTTTCCATGTCTTGGTTCTTGCGGGTGCGAGCAAACATTTTTCTCAGCGCGGCGTTGAGGCAAAACCAGAGTTTAATCTCGGTCGACATATGCGCCGGCGACGGTGGACCCTTCGTCATGATTTCGAACGTCGGACGTTAACTTAAGTCACTAAGATATTGTCTACAGCACGACTACCACAGCGAACCGCCCCCGCTTAATCCGAGGAACAACATTAAATTACTGACACGTAGAATGCCGAATACGGTTATCAGTAGTTTGCAAGTATTTCAGCTTAGATTTTGTCAATTGCTAGAGACATGATGCTCTCCGCCGATTATACATACACTATTTCAATTACGAGGCTTACTATTATTAGGTACTCTTTTATGACACTGGGGTAAATTAGAAAAGTCATACGCACTATACCGCCTAGCTCGCCATGCCGATTCTGCACTCCAGATATTTAGATAAGGATTATGCCGTGCCGGAATATGATGAGGGATGTACGTTTCTTTACGGGGTGTGGCTCTTCGGCAACCCCAATGCAATCTTTTCAATTTTCATTTTTCGATCGGTTTCAACATGGTTAGTAACAGTAAACAACATGTGAATTTTCAGACCCGAACTAGCAGCATACTTACAACAGACTCTGCAGAAGTTTCAGAGAACAAGTAGTATTGGGGATGAAAAAAGAACGGGACACCCAGGCATTGTAGAAAACCAATAAATAAATATTGTCCCTGAAACAGCTGCGAATCTCATACAATCTCAAACTGCAAAAGTTTTTTAAACAACCACAAATTATCCTCTACAAATTGCAAATAGTTCATAATCTCACAGAAAATTATCCCAAAAGCAGACGTCAATTTTGTGCACAAAATGTAGCCAATGATCACAAAATATAGCCCACGAACATTCAAAAACAATTTGAATATTAGAATGTAAGGTACAATATTAATACTCTTAAGTGTAAGACACTGGAATGATTTCTCGTGACAGAGGACATATATACTCAATTTCCAGAAAAGTCAACATATTATGTACAGGGATCTTGGTAATCGCTTAGTTGGACTTGTGTTTTTAAATCAAAATTTAGTAGAAACTATGTATTTGGAGATATTACAGAGTACTATTGAGCCGCTAATTTTAGAAATTCTAGAGGAAAATCTTGATGAATTTCGATATCTGAAAATGACTTTTTAATATTATGGTGCTCCTTCGCTCTATTACAGTGCAGTAAGAATTCTTGATGAACAGTATTCCAATAGATGGATTGCACGCCAAAGTACAATAAAGTGACCTGCTTATTCTCCAAATCTAACATCCCGAGATTCCATTTTATGGGGCTATATTTTTATTTAAAATATAAAGTATACGTTATGCAACTCTAGCATCTAGGTTTTGAAGCTGAGAATTACTGACGAATGTACGTTAATTTCCACAGAAATAATTGAATGAATGAGAAAAGTTTTATAACTTAATGTTATATTATCAGCAAGACGGTGGTACACATTTTGAGGACTTATTTTAAAATTCCTTAAAGATATTGAAACTACTTTTTACTTTTTACTTTTATCATTTAATTATTTTTGAATTAAATTTATTGTTTTTATTAATCTAGAATTTATTTTCAATGTAACACAAAATAAAATTCGGATATTTGAAGATATGTAAGTGAGTTATCGCGTGATTTCTAAAAATTTTTTTCTATGGTTTATTTTTTGATTTTCGGCCTAAAAACCAAAATAGAAAACGTGCGTGTGAGTGTGCGTGTGCGTGTGCGTGTGCGTGTGCGTGTGCGTGTGGGTGTGTGTGTGTGTGTGTGTGTGTGTGTGTGTGTGTGTGTGTGTGTGTGTGTGTGTGTGTGTGTGTGTGTGTGTGTTAATTTTGAGGTGGATAGAACACACTCTACCATGTTCATGGGTCATGACAAAGTTTTTAAAACTATTTTTTTTTAATCAAAAGGCATATCGAAATAAAAACAGTGTTTGAATAGATATTTGAAGCAGCTGCCAAATGAAATGTTACACTATTGCCATTTAAGAATATATTTCTAAATAGTGCCACAACGTCATATTTGACGATTATATTACTATTTATTAACTAAATTACTGTTTTTTACACTTTAATGTATATATGCCAATTTTATCTCTTTTAGGTCTCTCAGCTCCAAAATTAAAGGGGAAGTGACTTTAGATGCGCACTATATATTCTAACATATATATATATATATATATATATATATATATATATATATATATATATATATATATATATATATATATATATTCTTACATATTATATTAGAATATACTTACAAGCTTACAAGCAATCGTTCTTTTCTAATATGACGCCATAAGTACTAAATTGCGGAATGTTCTACAATGTGTCTTAAAATTAAGATCATAGGGATTAGTCAAAACAAAATCTATTAGTTATCATATTCTTTTATAAATATAGTTTTTAAAAACTTAACTAAACATTTCATTGATCCAAGAAATAATATATCCTATATATTACTTTTGGATCTAAGAAATATTTGGTTGCTCCGAACTTACACTTGTATAATTTTTTTATATTACTTGTATTTTATATTACATTTCCATAATAATTGATTCGGTAGTCAATAACATTCTCAAGAAAGAAAAAGAAACAGGTGACCAGTTTTATTTGGTAGATTTCTAAATGAAGGTGGCATCATTAGGTGATGATTAAAATAGTTTTAGTGCCCTGATCATGCCAACCTGGATCGTAAAACAAGTTTTAAGTATATTACTGCATTTCGGTATTTTATGAGAAACCAGTTTTCTGTTTTTATTTGCTGCATTGAAAATACCACTACATTGTTAAAAATAATTATTTTGTCCCTCTTCATGCCTCTAGAAAAATAATTGGTTCTGATTATTTTTTGAAGTATCATAGCGGTATGAAATAACGTAAGGAATGTATTTACCGGTTTATTGTATACTTTGTGTTTCTCAAATTCAGTATTCAAAAAATATATAGAATTCTTTTTTACGTCCACCCAAAATGGTTAACATTTAAAAAGGATAGTCTTTACGAAACTGGCTAGCTTATAGAGCTCGTTCGCCATTGATCTAGAAGATAATGGTTCGATCATTATAATTCTAATTGAATTAGTTCACTTAGTAGATTACTAGCAATCGACCATAAACAGCTCTTCTATCATGTTTCTTTATTTTAGGAACACAGAAGATTGTTTTGAATATAAATATAACGTATATATTTATATACGTTATATTTATAAATGTATAAATGTATAAATGTAACGTACATTGCATGTGTCAATTAATGAAATGCCTTTATAAAATAATTATCTAAAATAGCTTACTTGTAGTCAATAGGCAATAACCCTTTTTAATTAAATTGGTTCGCTTAATAAAATATTACCCTTACTATGAATGTTGTAGATAGACAGTTTTAAAACCTTAAAACGGACTTTTCCGCGCGTAGAACATCTTTATCTCGCAATTGAGTAGCCGAGCAAAAAATAAACCAACACATGAATGCAGAACATGTTCTTTATGCGACAGTTTTACTTTCTTCAAATAGTCCACCATCGTGCTTTTTCATGACCAATGGACAGGGTGGGGGTGTATCCTATCCACCTTAAAATCAATAGATGTCGTCTGGTAGACGTCCCTAATCAGAATCAGTCGAAATCCGATCCATCCGACACGATTTAATTGAGTGATCGTGCTAACAAAAAAACTTTCTCAAATAGTCCTCCGTTGTGCGTTCTCATGACCCATGACCATGGTAGAGTGTGTTCTATCCACCTCAAAATCAATAGGTGTCGTCTGGGAGATGTCCCTGATCAGAATCAGTCAAAACCCGATCGATCCAACACGATTTAGTTGAGTTGTCGTGCTAACAAGAAATTTTATTAATGTCGACGACAACGACAACGACACACATAAAATTGTTTAAAAACCATTTTTCTTCGTGTTTAGACCGAAAAACGAGAAATAAATGCTAGAAAGAAAAATTCTTTTTACACGATTACATTACTTTTCCGCGTATAGTGGAGTGTGGAAAAGTAAAATCTTGAACTTTAAAATTAGTGATATATATTTAATTCACATTTATAATTAAATATTACTACAAAAATGTTACAGTAGTAAACGTAAGGTAACGGTTTTATCGTGTCACTCGGTAACACAGTAACAATACACCTACACTTAACTAGGGCATATCGTTCATTGAGTCGTAAGGTTATGGAATATGAAAGTAATTGTTTATCTATTAATTCTATTACACTGCACATCTTTCATCTCTGTTTATGTTTCCTATATCATTATATGTAGGATGAAATAGCAACGAGTTCTTACACCATGTAACATTAACTCAATTAATTTAATACTTCAGTATATTTACATTAATTTATGGCTATCATAAGTTCAAGCTTTAATTGTTGTTTTGAAGTTATGGCTTATTTAAACATACTAGTCAACAAATTAGGCGCTTATATTTATTTAGTGTCACTGTGGTGCTCTCAATTATTACCAGAGTTCAAATCTGAATAGTATACTCTCAAGTACAAATTTGCTTATACCTAAATACTAAATAATATTTGATAAAGATAGTTCCGTAATCAATAATTTAATACCATTTGTACGATGGAATGTATAATGGAGAGCAAGTTAATGTCGTATATACCGATTTTTCAAAAGCTTTTGAAAAAAGCGCATTATAATACTCGTTTAATAAAGTTGGAAAAATTGGTATTCACGGCTATTTACTAAGATGGATTACGTCTTATATATTAAATAACATTTGATCTCCCCCGGGGGTCACGCTTAGGACTTCTTCTATTTTAGTTATTTCTATACGATATTAACAGTTGCCTTAATTACTATCCTACATTGTAATTACTATCTATCAGTTAATGATTTAAAGTTTTATAAAAGTGTAAGTAGCTTATCCGATTGTGTTAAATTGCAAGATGATGTAATGTCCTTTTATAACTACTAAACAAACAAACAAACCTTTTGTAAAATAAACAAACTTTTTTTTAAATATTGATAAATGCTATTCAATAATATTTTCAAGGCGACCTGAGAATGATCATAGTAGTTTCATACTATGTAAGTAACTTACAGCTAAAGAAAGTAGAGTCAGTTAGGGATTTCGATATTATATTAGATCCTATATTAACCTTTCGGCTTTATATTGAAGCTATCTGTCGAAAAGTTTATAGAAATTTAAGATTTTTATTACGAGTCAAAAGATCTTTTACTAATTCCAAATCAATAGTAATGTTATATAATTCCTTGGCAAGTAGTCATCTTGAATATGATTTAAAAATTCGGAATCTTTCAAAAAAAAATTCAAATAGAATTTATTAACTCTCTAAATTATAAATTTTATAGAAATCTTCATCATACGAGTACTTCTTACGAAGATACCATAACTCATTATAGAATATTGATGTTGAAGTTAATCTTGCCGTAGAACTATAACATATATCCTACTTCTTCACAACGTTAATTCAATTTTTCTCACCGAAAATATTACCCTTAATGCAGAGCAGTATTTTACCCGCAGTTGTAATTTATTTTACTTCGGACTATACCAATTATGCTAGGAACTCTCCCATTTATTTAATGCAAAAAAGTATAATGAATGTTTTAATAACATTGATATTTTTAATTTTACCTTTAATCAGGTCAGATTATTTTGATATTTGTTATTAATTAACTTTCGTTTTTATTTTTTTGTTTTATTACTTTTTCTTTCATTTTTTTAGTCTTGTATTTTCAAATTTAGTTTTTAAAATATAAGAAACTCTATTGCATATTGTTAAGTGTTTGTTATATCATAGTTATTTGAAATCAATTTAATTTTCTAAAACTGTTAACCACAAATTTATTTTAGTTTACTAAGTTAATGTCAATTTTTAAATGTATGGCTTCTAGGTTTTATTAGTTTTTCTATAGTTGTCATGTCATTGGAATGTTCTTTAACTTCTGTGGAATACCTTGTTAATAAATAAATAAATAGTGATATTTAGTATTTATTTTGAGGACTCTATATAGGACCAAGTAAAACTACAATTTTTTGTGTCAGTCAACATACCTTCTAAAGATGACGTCCAATAAAAGCCAAATTACACGACATAATTTATAATACTATTCAACATTAAATTAAAGTACCCCATATTATAGATGGTATTTAGAATGCTATGAACTGAAAAAATAAACCAAATAGGTCAGGTTATACTTCATTTGATAGAATTATTAAATTATATATTTAATAACTATAACATATAATTATAATTTTCTATCCACTGCCAAATTCCTTTTTATAATACTTTTCTTGCTGAAGCTAGAGAACTTATCTGGTTTTACAGTGTACCTGAAATTTCAAATACCTTCATAGAAAAAAATCGATGGACGTTAAATCTGGCAAAATAGTTGATAAGTAATTAAGCCTATCTCGTATAGGTCTAAAGAAATGTTGGCATGTATCCAGATGATGCTAACTTTTAGTTGGCGACACGCGAGATATGTTCTTCAAATTTGAACTTGGTTTTTTAAAAACACTTTATTTTCATTAAAACGACTTGTTACAATTTTTAGAACTTTTATCAAAATTTATTTAACGACTTAAGTACAACAGTGACGTGAATACTATGAACTGATGATCATATATTATTCTTTACTACGTGGGGAACTTGCTTAAATAGACTAAGCTTATCTTTTGCTCTATAAGCATTTCATAGAATATAACTCGCGCGTCGAATGTAGTGTATAGTGTTTTGTGGATAATTAAGTTAATGTTATCTTCACACCAAAGGTTCCAACCTACTTCTGTATTAAGAGTGATCGTAAGAGTGGATTTGGGTGTGTTTCGAAATTACTATGGTATTTATTGGTAATGTTCTGGATAACATCACTGATGAATAAAGTACCGAGGTCGTTGTGTACTGTATCGTTTAATACATACCACGATATATCTATTATTTCAAAGTATTTTGGATCGGGCTCTCTGAAGGATATTAATACTCGATTTGTTTGTACATCCCCAGAGTTCTATTCCACATGGACATATGGAATAGAACTCATATAGAATAGTGGGTTTTATGACCGCCTTATATACCAGAACTTTGATATCCAAATAAAATGCGAATTTTCACGAAAATGTATCAGGGATGAGGCTTCTGGTATTATAATCCCTTTAAACATAGATAACTGTTCGGCATTTTTCTTTCCTTAGAGTAAAGGTAACTTGTGTAGATTTTGTTTTGTTGATTTTTATTTACCACTTTTTTGTACAATATTCTACCGATTTTTCAAAGTTGAGATGCAATGACAGTATTACGGTGCTGAGCAAATATTGTTGTGTCATCAGCGAATGTTCTGGTTATTGTATTGTCTGTCATTAGTACTGCTCCTAGTACATTACCGCGAGAGACCCCAGATTTGATTGGAATCACGTTCAAAACTTCGTCGTTAACTCTAGTTATGAACAAATATTATGAGAGACTCAAAATCTATTCACAAATTAATATTTTAAAAAACAATAATTAATACAAACAAAAACTATTACTTCAAGCGGTCAAGTTAACTACCATTCACCATTCATCTCCTAACAATTTTCATGTTCACCTAAACGTTATTTAGTTTCAGAATTAATTAACAATCATTCATCGTTTCATTATCGCTTATTTTCCTGAAGATAGTAAACTAATTATATGCCTCTTTCAGGCGTTTAAAGCATTTATCTTTGTTACATTAAATTTATCTCTTTGTGAACTGAATTTGTGAAATTCTTTAACTTCACCATGAAAAATAAAATAACACCATGAATTTCGAGCCTAATGTTATAATATACTCATCGCCACAGTATTCTCAATAATAATTAAACAATTTATATATATGAAGGACTGATATAATGCAATATCGCTGTATTATTAATAATGCAATTATACGTAATTAAATACGAGGCAGTTTCGTGACTCACTCCTGACTTTTTCTTACTAACGTATTTTGAAAACCGCAAGGGCGACCGATGCACTTTTATTCTCAGATTACTAATAAAAATATACCACTATTAATGGTGTCCGTACAAAAACAAATAAAACTGGCGCTGATATATGGCAAACTTCATATTTACAGCCTTTTTAATCTAGTGAAATATTCGGACCATTTATTTAATTGCTACCGCTGACGTGGAAAATACCTCTTAAAAAATTCAGTCCTTTCTCATGTACGATTTGTCGTGTTGTAAATGTCAACATTATTTCGAATTAATTGTCAGTATCGTAAAAATACTTACTATATCAGCGTTACTTTAATCGATTATTTGTTGCAAATATTCGTTTAACAGAAATTTTATATTTATACGAGTATGATAAATTACTAAACTATATTTAGGAATTTGAGAATATCGGATAAAATAGATTTGATTGTAGAATATAACACAATTATATTAAGGTCTATTTTAATTAATATAACTAAATAGAGTAAGGACTTAAAGGTTGGGATCAATTCGATAAAATTGTTACCGGGGAAGTAGGTAAAAAATGGTGGAGTAGGCCAATTTTTTTTATTCTATTTCCGCATATCTTTATGTACGTATATTATGTACGTACATCATTATTATAGTCAGATTTTTTAAATGAAAAAAGCATTATCTGATGAGATATTTATATATTAATTTAATTATTAATATTTCCACTCTTTTATTCCGACACTTCTACAGGAACATAATATTGATATAATGATGATTTAGGAACACATACAAGTCGTAGTTATCTAAGAATAGAAAATTACATCATATATGAGACTCAACACCCAGATGACGAAGCTTATGGCGGTACTGAAGTTATAATAAAAAATGCAATCAATCATCATGTTGCACCTAATTCCCAAATAAAGCTTATCCAGGTAACCAACCTAGTTAATGATTGAAAGCGGAGATCCAATAAGTGGTTTTTACTGTCCCCCCAAAACACGATATAAAAGAGGATCAATATGCAGAGTTTCTAACTTATCTTGGTAACAGATTCCTAAGAAAGGAAGACTGTAATACAAAGCACCATAGACAGGGTTCTGGGATGACTAATTACTACAAAAGGTCGAGAACAGCTTAAGAGAGCAATTACTATGAAAAGCCAAGAACTGTTTTAGAGACTAATTACTGCAAAGCGCAGAGAACTTCTGAAATACATCCACTTGAGGATGTCAATTTGAATGCCATTTGAGGAAAAGGAGGATTACAACTACAAACCCACAAGATATGGAAAAATTGAACAATGCTATTAAAGAACTGAAGGGACTATTCACCAATGGGAAGAACCAAACTACTCAACATCATTTAGAAGGATTTACTCCTAGACATGGTACTATGAATGATGAATTACTCAGTATCTAGCCAGAAAACATGAGCTAGAAAACACCTGAAAAAGACAGAACATGGGCTATGTAAGTAAAAAAGCCGAAATATTTGCTGAAAACTTAACCAATGTCTTCCAGCTATCTCCATTTGAAAGTACAGAGGAAGAAGATATTACATAATTTATAAAAACGATATTTTAAACCGTCTTTCCTATAAAAGCCGTAAAATTATCAGAAGAAAAATATGATTCGTAAAAACATAAATCCAAAAAGTGCCCAGAATATCTGGTCTATCTCATCACAGGGCAGGTTATAAAACAACTACCAGAAAATCATTATCTATTTTGACATCAATTTACAAGGCGCAATCCTTAGAATTGGATACTTCCCATCTCAGTATAAAGTTGGATAAATCATCCAATCCCCAAACCTGGAAACACAGTAGAGAAAATATCACTATATAGATCCATCAGCCTATTACGCATTATTTCAGAAGTTGACTATTTGAGAAGTTTAGTAACACTTGCTAGTAACACTGAAACCATTCCTAGAGGAGTTGAATATAATTACAGAGCATCAGTTCAGCTTTCGTAAAGGTCATGTAACCACCGATTAAGTACACAGAGTTGTCAAAATAATAATTAATAACTCACTAATAGTATTGATAATAGTCATATTTTACAAATAGGTACTTTACCGTTATATGAACGAAGAATCAAAAGAATCAATGTATTTAGGTTATTTCCTCGTTATATCTAACGGTGAAGTATCTATTTGTCAAATATGACTTCAATACTAGGTAAATCGGTGAAAGTACGTTTGATTGTAATTCCCATCCAGTCAGGAGTACCTCAAGATAGCGTATTGGAGCCTGTCCTCCATAATATTTTCACTGCCGACTTACCTGCCACTCCAGGAGCATTCACCATTACTTCTACAGACGAAACATCAGTTATATCAATATGTATTCAGATACGCAGCCAATAAATTTCAAGAAACTATTGATAACATCTAGACATGATTGATAAATGGCGAATAAGAATGAACGAGTCAAGTCGCAGAACACAATGTTTACCCTCAAATGAAAATCCTATCCGAGTGTTAATCTTAATGAAGATCAACATTCCACAAACAGCATCCGTCAAATATCTTGGCATTTATAGAAGACTGAACTGGAGACACAAAGGACAGATATATGAAAAGAAAACAACTAGGTTTAAAACTGTCAAAGCTTTACTAGCTAATGGGAAGTTATCCTTGTTTAATAAGCTAACTATTTCTGAAATGATCCCCAAACCCGTGTGGACAGTAAAAACTTATGAATTATTACTGATGGCCCCAAATTCTCTCGCTGTTAGTCTCCTGGGTAACAGTCAACAGAGGCACCGATTGAAGCGCTGCGACCCTTTAGGGTCTATAATAAAACTAATTTTAGACATTTAATGTAGGTGTGCTAAGCAATGCTGCTAGACAACTTGCTGTCTGACGTTACACATTAAACCATTCACCTATTTCATTCGTGTAGATTGCGGGTAGAATGAGATTTTAAAAAAGTTCAACACTAGTTTTTGGCTACTTTTTTGAGAACTCTACTTTTTGTAGTTTCTAAATTTTCTTATTATATTACGTTACTTGGTGTAACTTTTCTTGAAAATTATTTTACTGTTTCTAATATATTGTATCGTCTTTACGTTACATTAATACTTGTGTTTGTTAGGCTACACAATAGTTTTACTTATTTACTGTCACAAATTCTCTAAATCGGTAGTTTTAAATGAAATAACGAATTTTAATGGTGACTGGCTATGGAAACAGAACTCGTGCCCTTACCCGTACGTTTGTGAGTTATGATAAGTATCTTGAACAACCTACTACAACTTCTGTACTAACTGTAAATAAAATAGACAGAAAATTTAGAAATTGTGATACTATGAGAGACAGTTATACCAAAGATCATCCTACCGTTACGGAAGATACACAGTTGGATGTATGTAATGTCTTGTATATTAACTGTTTCTATTTATTTCAATAATTATTTTCTATTATATTCGTCTGATTGCTAAAATACTTATTGGTTTTCAACGCAATTGGTATATGACCTACCATAAAATTTATAGCATCATACTTAAAAATATTTGCTTTTTTAAGTGGCATCATTAGATACGAGTATTTACATTGCATTAACAAAAAATTGTCCATGACGTCATAACTCCAACACTGATGAGGATGAAATCAAAAAATAAAATGTCTACCAGGTCTGTCCCAAGATTTTAACTACTCGGTAATGATTTTATCGAATTTATTCCAACCTTTCGTACTCACTGAAATTGAGAACTCATATATTTAGAAGAGTGTTTGTCGAAAACATAATAATAGCTTCGTTTGTCTTTTTCTTATCGATACATCTCTTACATAGTTATCACTTTTGCGGTGTCAGAAAATTTTACAAATAAAATATTATAGCAGATTAATTTTCATTGTTTATATATTAGTTCCCTATAGATCGTCTTAATCTAGAATTAAGGAAACAATTGTTCTTAATTCTAAATATCGATACATCATATTACTTTTACAATACAGTATTTCATATTATTTTGTTGCAATAAGCAGAATTCTACTACGGAGAAAAATTATTGCCGAAGTGAAATTTAGTATATACAAATAAAAAAAGTAATCCCATGTTATACTTACAACTACGAAAGAAAACTATAAAATGCGAAAGTTATTCAAATATCACATAATTGAAGTAATTACAATGGCATTATTTACAATGACAATGACAATACTAAATGTTGCAAGTGAAGGTAATTATTGAACAATTGATAAATGATTTTCCATGGTTTTAAAATGTTCATTGATATATATAATTCGTATAACCCACTATACAATGGAAATTGTGATTATACCCGTATAACTAGGTGATACGCTAAATATGTGTATTTAATTTGACAAATTTTAATTTTAATAAAAATATGAAGCAGATTCAATGTAAAATAATGTAAACCAGATTTTAAATACTTTTATTTACAAATGTTATTGATGTTTCTAAAGAATACCATGTATATTGAGATATTACATAATACATTTTCAAAATAACAACAAATAGAAGTAATCACCAATAATAATTATAAAGCAATTCAGATTGACGGTTATTGTTATTTAAACAATATAATTTATACACGTGCTAGAAAATGATTAATCTTCAAAAACCGAAGAATACAATTTTACATAAATATCAAGATTCTTCATATGTAAAGAAGGTACGATAGCAAGGCACAAACACAACATCATAAATTCTGAACGAAACATTATAGTTTTCTTAATATGTAATTATAACATGACATATATCATCAAGTTGCCCTACGGAATTCATGGTTATTGATAGAAACGTTTTATTGTTGTAAATATTGTAATTTTCATATGATGGTATTTTAAATTATTTGTTTCATTAATATATATGGAAGCCACGCCTGGCAAGGGGCCAATGTTAGTGATCAATACTTTTATAGGTTATAGCACGTGTGGTGGATAAAAAATATGAGGCTTGTAGTACCGGCAATAAAAGTTTCATTAGAAATATTCAGTAAATAATCAACAAAATAACATATAGACTAGGAAACGCCGTAATCGTTTTCTTGATATAAATTGAGTCTTAAATACTACTAAAATACATATATAGTGTTTATTATTCTACAATAGGAAACATAATGGACCACGTTGAAAAAAAAAAAAAAATAACAAAGCTAAACAAAGTATTTAAGTGGATATTTAAAGAATAAAAGAAATGCTTCCATATTTATATTCTACCTGTGCATCATCATCATAGTATATAATATCGTAAACTTTTCTGGGAGAAAATAATTATATTAAACTGTTAAACTGTATATTGCATATACGAAATCGTCATTCATGTGGTGTTGTAGATTCCCGGTTCCATTTCGAGCAAGAATTGGTCGAAGTTTTCTTCATATAACTATTTATTTTTCGATTCAAATCCGAATTAAGATACATATATAAGTATGACCAAATCTTCTGATGATAAATTATCTCATAACTAGTCGCAGAAGGTCCTCTATGTTCCGTAGATTAAAATGAAGTATTGATATCAATCGCTTGTAGCTGGCCTAGATTGCCCGCTCGGAGTGTATCTCTATGTGTCCCTGTGAATGTCGAGGGTTAGGTGGAAAGATAGCACCAAGCTAAACCTTGCCTTCATAAAAAACAATTCCTCGAGACAGACGTTTCAAAGTTCGTGGGCTCTTGATCTATAGATTGATAAACATCATTAACAACTTATTCTATAGGAACGGTTGATCCACACCATTTTTATGAGTTATAGAGCCAGTTTTATCAATCACACCAACAAAAGGCAACAAATATAAATCCCGTGGACATACTGCGAAGTCTAGGAAGCGCTCTCGAAAATTGTCCAAGTATAAACGCTAAAGGTATTAAAATTTCATTAAGTAGTACATCAGTTCGAATACATACCTCAACCATGTAAATATGGTTCTGTCCTAAAAACTGAAGTGGTTAATATTACAACAGCAGGAAAACTTCACCATAAATGTTTTATAAATTTTGACAATCAAAAAATAATTTACTTAATTAAACGCACGATATTATCTTCAAAAAATATTTCAAAATTCACGTCTATCTTTAACCAACGAATTTTTAATATTTCGGTATTATCTCTTGATACCATCTCAACCACTGAATTCTTCTAAAATGTCATTTAAAATTGTTCCACCCTGTACGGGAAATCATTATTAGATATCAATGTTCATATTTAATAGCCGTTCATTCTATGTTACATACAGAGAGTAATAGTTAATTTCCATGACCAGTTATTACTAACTTTCCTAATGCATTAATAGATAGATACCTATTGTGTATTAATACACATATTCTTCGTTTCATCTTCTCAACTAAACGTGGACAGATCATCTTGAGGAGATGAACCTTCGGCGCGGAGATTGTTTTGTAAAGGCCGTTCAATGTCGGCTGTACGAAGCCGCGGTATGCGTTTTAATTGACCGGCGCCAAATCGGTTAGTGATCTTCCATAAACGGGAGTTTAGACCCTTTTATCCGGCTATTTTTATCGGCGTTACGGTAGATACTGGTCCGGCTGATTTATTAACTTTAATAACAACACATCGCAATTAAGAAAGATTTATATTATTGTGTGTCACTGTAATTTCGGATTAAAACTCCGTATTCCTTTCAGACCAACCGGACTTTTTTAATTCTAGAAATTGGAGATATTTTTCACGTTAAACTGAAAATGGCACTGATAAATAATGTGTTACAGCTGGCAGGGAATAAGAAAACTGTTTTATAAAATTAATATTACCTCTTACTACTGTGGCATTCTGTACAGGGTTTTAAGATTGTTTCTGGTATAACTTATATATACATATATATATATATATATATATATATATATATATATATATATATATATATATATATATATATATATATATGTATATATATATATATATATATATATATATATATATATATATATATATATATATATATATATATATATGTATATATATATATATATATATATATATATATATATATATATATACACATATATATGTAATTTGTATAATAGACTTTTGCGCGTGTATCAATTTAGTGACGACGCACGGATCACATGCTACACCACTGGCAATTGTTACTAATATGCCACAATTATCAGCACGCATGTCTAGCGACATATGTTTCTGTCGACTACAACTACGTACGGCATAGACAGTTAATAATCTGCCGAACAAAATGCAATTATGAAGTCACGTCTTAGCTTTATTATATAATTTGATTCATTGGCGTCTCAATATTTCTGTAAACTTTATTTCATTTTTGTTCATTTATTTTGATTTTTGTTGAATTTATTTCACGGAAATATCACTTCCATTGAAGGTTTTTGTGGAGAACTTTTTCATTACTCTGTTATAGGTTGACGGATTTATATTGTACTAACTGTTATCCTAAAATGTGTTTTCGGCACGACACATGTGTGTGGCATGTGTTCAAAAATGTCAATTGATTGATTCATATGATTGTTACCTATGACTCACACACAAAGAATCATTACACAAGCCATACATACCTTGGATACCGAGTAATACAAAAAAAAGGAAAGTGTCCCACGAAATAAAAAACGTTGTAATTAACATCATTTTGCCTCGCACCTACACTAATGGTATGAGTGTTATTATCAATGAATAGGTCATAGGTCTGTACCGCCGCATGCGTTGTTACAACGGCACAAACTTAACAATATAAAAATGACTTACCAGGAATACGCAGATATTCATTAGTTCATTAGTATAAAACAATAGTTGACAGGCCACGAAATATCAACGTCGACTGCGTTTGCTGTGTTCAGAACCAATGTAATATAATTTTTAAATAACTTGTTTCTGCTCGAATATGTCGGTTTGTAATGTTGAATGGGCAAATTGTGAACCACATGGAATGTCAACTTCAATCCGGCTTTTCCAATTTCATCAAATTAGTTCCCAAGTGTTACAAATTTGAAGTGCCTTGTATTTGAACACCTCGTATTTTTATGGGTTTGGATAGATGATAAAAATGTATTTTATCGTTCTTTACAAAACGTTTGATTGAGACTTTGATTATCTTCAATCTTCAATAAATATTTAACTGGTCAAAAATAATTAAAGTGTTACATACCTAATTCGCCAATTTAAAAATGCATTTAATGGAAAAAGAACAAATCGAGGTACTTAGTGAGATTATGGGGACAGGGCTCCTAATTACGACGATGTTCAAGACAATCTTAACGTGAGAAGAAATTTTCAGGAAAATTGCTGCTTGAAGAATTCATTTCTGTGAGCAGATACTGCAATATACAACGAAATATTTAAATTTTAATAAAGAACTATATTTTTCTCAAGAGGTCATATTCCGGTTAATCTTTCACGTCAATAGATCAAATAACACATAATGTGTGACGGAAAATCGCATTGGATAAAACAGATCCACATATGAAATTCTCTGAAAATTAGTATCTGAAGAGGAATTGTCTACATTCGAATTGTAGGACCTTATTTCATTGAAGGAATGCAACATACAATGAGAGCATCTTTAGTTGAAACTTCTTCTTATGAGATAGGACTAAATATACCGGGTGTCCAAAACGGTCTGGAAACGGTCAAATATCTCGAGAAATACACATTGGATCCAAAAAAGAAATAACACTGCCTTAATAATTTTAAAAGCGCTATCTAATGACACCAAGTGCAACTCCCGATTCTCTCCGCCTGTGGTGGGGTGGGGGGATGTTTTAAAATCTTAAATGGGTACCCCTTTAAATCTTAAATGGGTACCAGATGTTCCCCCGCCCCTCCTCAAGGGGTGTGGTGAGGGGTTGCGTTTGGTATCACTGGATAACGATATTAAAATCATTAAGGAAGTGTTTTCTACTTTTTGGATCAAATATGTATTTTTCGAGATATTTGACCATTTCCGGACTTTTTGGACACCCGGTATAATATAAGTCATAACTTTTAAAAATACGGCTGGAAGACATTAAAGGGTAGCTCTCAAAGTAGAATTTCAAATTCATATTTTGACATGTCCGAATCATTAAAAAATGTTAGCACCAATTTTCTTGAATGTATACATTGATTTTCAGGCTCACTCTATATGTACATATTTTACATATATATTACATATAGGAACTTATTTTAACTAATGTTACAATTACTAATGTTAATAATTAGAAAAAAAATATTTATAATAGAACTATTATAGGGGATAGAATAAGAAAGTTGCTAATACACCCGGGAAGACTGGAAGTGAAATAAGCTTCCAGTCCATTTCTCGCCAAATCAAATTGTTGAAACGGTATAATTTTTTTCCTTTCATTATAATTGGGCCAAATAAGTAAAAAAGAAGTTATATAACCTTCGACCACTTAAATAATTAATTACTAAGTATGATTTGAAGTAATATATTTATTTAGTCAACATGCTTTGAAGAAATTAAGTAACGGGAGGAAATTAAAGAAAGACTTAATTGATTTAACAGTTACGTACTAGAAATAACTAATATATTTGCATAAGTAAAGAAATTAAGGCTTGTAGAAATAATTTAATAGCTTGAAGTGAACTATAACAATCAAACGTATACGGTATTCTGAAAATATTTTTCATAATTGGTCAGTGGATCTTATGGTATCCAAGTACTTTATAAACAATGTTAAATATAATATTATAACATTAAATTTAGATCATATTCATATCTTACCACTCATTGATATAATGCGTTGCAAAATTATTTTAGGTAACTTCATCTTATATATATATATATATATATATATATATATATATATATATATATATATATATATATATATATATATATATATATATATCTATATACTTAGTTTGGATTCCTCCACGAGTTGATAATGCTGCGGCTATCAGTACCACAAACATTATCGTTTAGCCTGGATAAATCCTGCGGAGTTCGATGGGCAAATCTCGATATTTGGTCTGTTTTTTCTCCTCTTTCAGGACAACGTTACTGTCAGCTGAAGCCGAGAACTCAATGATACATATTACAGTAGGTGAGAGAATTCACACGATCCCTATTAGCTACGCTTTGTCGATTCATATTTTTATTATCACATTATTATTGTTTAGTAGCCAACAGATTTTCTCATTAAAGAAATAGGTAGAGGTACCAGGTGAAATTTATAGAAATATCTAACTACATCATTTAATGGATTAAAATGCACAATCAGGACATTTCGTCATGGCATTAATATGGCATTCAACAATCCATTCTAACATGCTGAATATGTACACTTGATATGAGGAGTTTATTCAAAAAGTAAGACATAAATGAAGTATACTATTCTAATTAATTTTCTTCATGTTTGATCTCAAATCAAGACTTTTATTATCATTTATATATTCAAGGCCAATATAAGGTTAACTCATTTTTTACAATGATATATTTCTACTGAATCGAAAAGATCATTAATTTTCATTGTAAGACCATTCATAGCTACGCTAAATATATTATATAATATCTGTGTACGTTCTCAGAAATATTTTTTATAAAGCGGTCTTCTGAATTTGTATTGCATATTCATGTGGTTTACAAAACCTTAAAGGTCTCTCATTCTCATTATAATTGTTTTTAAGGAAAAATCATTATTGCATTGAATATACCAGATAATATATTTTGCATATAATAAACACTAAATTATAAAAATGTTTCATTATTTCAAATTTACACCGTATTGGAGTTAAAATATGTTGAAGAATTAGAAAATATAAGTATAAAAAACAAGAAACCTATAAAGTATAAAGATGTTTTGCAGAAAGATGTCCTTCTAATTCTAAGTACTATCAAGAATTAAACATAAATAACACTGGACAACAGCCAATAAATATCAGAAATAAAATCAACTAAAACTGACTATTTTTGATGTGCTAAACCCTAAAATAGTTTTCTTTTTTTTTTATTAGTTCAAGTTCTGAAAATACGTGTATGACTTACTTACTTACTTATTTATGTACCCCTTAGAAAACCACTATATCCTTAAGAACGGACGTGGAACATTTGAAAACTGTACAAGAGGATGCTGCAATCGACACAGTAGTGTTGTATCATACATATAACGTGTTTTCGTCATTATTTAGTTGATTACCGGACAGCATTCGAAGAAGATGTCTCGAAAGTGTGTGAATAATCTAAATAGTGTCTGTTACGCTTGTGGTAAGGTCATTTTTGCGGCCCAGAAGCGCTCCGTTACTCCAATGGTAAAAAAGGTGTATCATCTGTATTTTGACTGTAAAATAGGCGATCCGGAAGACCTGGGTCCCACACATCTACTGTAATGTATGTGCTTCAGGTCTGGGAAACTGGTTAAATCGTAAAAAACGATCCATGCCCTTCGCTGTCCCAATGATCTGGAGAGAACTGAAAAATCATGTAAATGACTGCTATTCTTGCATAGTATCTCCTGTGGGACAAGGGATAGGTATATCTAAAAAGAAAAAGTCTGTTGTCAACGATCCAAATATACCATCTGCCATGCGACCTGTGCCCCATGGAGATGGACTACCTGTTCCAGAATCCCCGGAATTATGAATCGGATGATGAAAATACTGTGATTTGTCAAGATGAATATGTTATTCCATCAACATCAAAAGATCCTGCCTTCAGACCGAGTACATCCTATCGTCAATCACATAAAATAACCCAAGCAGAATTAAATGATCTTTTGAGAGATCTTGAACTTCCAAAAAGTAAAGCAGAACTGCTGGGATCAAGATTGCAGCAATGGGACCTATTAGAAGATAATGTTGCTGTATCTACTTTCCGTAAATGCCAAAAACAAAACGCCATTTTTTGACATGGAATAAGATAACTTGGTTTTCTGCAATAACATTGAAGGTGTAATGGTGATTTTGAATACACTGTACAAACCTGAGGAATGGAGGTTATTTGTAGACAGTTCAACATTGAGTTTAAAGGCGGTGCTTTTGCACATTGGAAATACCTTACCGTCTATTCCTGTTGGATATGCGGTCTACATGAAAGAAACGTATGACAACATGAAGCAGCTATTGAGATGCATAAAATATAATGAACACAAATGGCAGATTTGTGGTGACTTAAAGGTTATAGCAATTTTACTGGGATTCCAGCTAGGTCACACAAAATTTTGATGTTTTTTGTGTGAGTGGGATAGTCGAGCAAAGGCACTTTATTACAATAAAAATTACTGGACCGCTCACAAGTTACTAGAACCAGGGCACAAAAATGTACAATATAATATGCCATTGATAGATTCTAAGATTTAAAAAAGGTTTTGTGGCCGCCCTTACATATTAAATTGGGCGTTATATGAAAAACTTTATGAAGGCACTAAATAGAGATGGGTTAGCGTTCCAGTACCCCCCTTCATACATTTCCAGGGCTAAGTGAAGCAAAAATCAAGGGTTTTTGTTGACCATAGATTCGAAATATGTATGTTGAAAGACACACATCTTGAGAGCACTTTAACAGATATTGAAAAAAATGCTTGGAATGATTTTCGTTTGGTGGTCACTAATTTCTTAGGTAACAACAGGGCTAACAATTATGTTACCCTAGTCGAAAATATGTTGTTATCATATGAGAAAATGGGTTGCAATATGTCGTAGAAGATACATTTTCTACATTCGCATTTGAATTTCTTTCCAGACAACTGCGGCGCTGTAAGTGATGAGCACGTCGAACGTTTTCATTAGGAGATAGCAACAATGGAGAAGAGATACCAGGGAAAATGGAATCCTTCCATGCTCGCAGACTACTGTTGGACCCTTCTTAGAGGTGATCCAGAAATAGTTTACAAGAGAACAGCAAAAGGACGGCGTATCAAGAGACATTAAAACACAAACATAGGTATTTTTTTATTATGTAGTTTAAAATAAGGAACATAAATACGTCCTTGAAAATGGCAACTAACTTCTTAATTCCATTATCATTTTCATAATCAGCATCCCAAAATTAATTGAATATCTAACTTTACATAAAAGATACAATATATAAGTTAAAATTTGTTGTCCAGTGTAATTATGCGTTAGTTACTCTTAGTTGATTTTGAGTTGGTTATATTGGTTGGTTATAAACAGTAGTAAACTATTTTGAACTTGAATATATTCTAAACAATACAAATGCCGATTTTAATAAAATCGTTACGAAATCATCAAATATAAAAATTTGATCGTAATATGTTTCAAGAAATAATCTTGAACTATTAATAAACATCCTGTTGCTATAAAGTAGAAGTAATAATAGGTGTAAATAATTTACAATATGTGATTACGTGATATTAGTTATTACTATTAATTTTAAATTTCATTAATTGTTCAACGGGCACTTCTTGCAACGATCAATTTTAATAAGTAATATTAATCTGAAATATCTCAAGTAATGAAACCATAATTCTGACTCACATAAATTTAATTAACCATCTATATACTAAGACTACTGTAAGCAGTCATATGTATTTCAGTTTATAGTAAAAAAATAATTAATAATATTTCGAAATAATTAGTAGCTAATAAGCATACAAAAATATTTAAGTAATTGATTAATATAGCATTCTAAAAATCATTTTGTACATTGCTGTGAAGTACAAGGTACATTTGTAATAAGAAGTAATTTAAATTATCAGACTATGTAAAAAACGGACACAAAAACTCAGACAATTTGATATAATACAGGGTGCAGTATAACCTTTCATTGACACTGTCTGAGTTGTACTTTTGCCACTTCGCCCAGCAACATGGAAAGAATATTAACTTATTAACGAATGCAACCACAGTTTCACGAATTTTATGGTTAAATGAGTTAAATAAGTAACCTCCAACTTTGTCTTACAGTACGTATGTAATATACTTATGTGATACATCGTAATGATAGAATTGAAAGAATCACAATAAAAATGAGAAGGTGATTAAAACTTAATAAAACTAAATAAAAGATAATATTTGTGGCAACTAAAAACATATGACATATTATATAATAAGTGCTTAAACGCTGAGAAAATAACATTAATTAAAATTATGATATAGGTAAATTTTGTTGATCTATATTCGAGTTTCTAAATAATTTATATATTTATATATATTTTTTGAAAGATCATATGTTGATAATCTGCCGTGGTAAAACTTTATCATTTTTAATGGCGTGACAATGGAAATTTCACTATTTCTGGTTTTCCATTCATTATCTGCTTTTTAGTTATAATAAAATTTAGTAATAATAAAAATAAATAAATTTTAAAAAAACTTTTATTTTCAATCGAGAACTAAATCCCACTAAGAACAATTATTAGTAACTGTTAAAACCTGAAGCAATGTCCTTATCTATGATTTCTGAATAATCAACTTATACCCTAATTATTTGTCTGTCTTAAGAAACAAATATAGCCAGTATCACAGTCATGTTTATTAAGACTGGTAGACATTAAATATCTGAAAAATATGTTAAATTTTTTAAAATTCGCTGGAGGATTTCATTGAGTAGGTAATTCATATTTTCCGTAAGGACTAAATCCCCTAAATAAAAGAAGATTTATTAGTAAATATCCAAAATCATCTGGATATCACCGAAGCACCTTTATTACTTATTAATCCGGAAGAACATACATATTAGGATATAATCATAATATTTATTGGAAAAGTTCAATAATACAAGTACTATTTCAAATATGATAGTTAAGAAATTAATTGCATTGTTCGGGAATATATAAATATTTTCCAGATTTGCACTAGCATATACATATACATCCATATTTTATTAGCGCAATAAGGAAATTAATTTTGTATTTTTTTATTTTATTTAATAAAAACCAGTCACCCTTTTCTAAGGCTCCGGCACACATAGAAGGTGCGCTGATGACCAGTAATCATTTCTTACGTCCATTTGGTTAGTGATTACTGGGCCGAGTCATGTGCTCTAAGTAGACGTAGGGAACTGAGAATTACGGCCTTCTGCATGCGACCGGCTAAGGTTTCTGCCGAGTTTCGGCATGCCGGTATGCTCTTTAGTTCTGAATAGTTTCTTAGTTTAGTTTTGAGTTTAGTACCTCTAGTCCACCGAGGGCTCATATAATCAGTACCTTAAGTTTAACAGAATGGTTTGGATAGAGTCTACGGAGCACGAAGATTATATCTCGATATTTACCGTCACCGGGTGCCGAGAACTCGATGATAAACATTATCCTGAGTTGACGGTTAAGGAGGACTACGTCAGGCCTTTTTGACTTGTATTGGCCTGACGGCGGGAAACGAATAGTTCCAATATATTAGGCACTTCTCGTTTCCCACAATGGACTCAATATCCCTCAGTTTATAAGGCAACACTGGTGTTTCGTCTCTCTGGTATAAGTACTTTAAATGATAATAAAGCACTCGCAACGCTGCATTGTGTCTAGGGATACGGACCGAGACTGCATATATCGGGCAAGCTGACAACAAATGTATTAATGTCTCCGGCGCCCTACGGTAGGTCCTGCAACTGGCATCAGGGACCTCAATACCCATGACAGCTCTTAAATACCCTGCATCTTTAACTTGGACTTTTAACTGAACGGGTTCCAACTCGGTGATAGAGTTGTCATTGGCCCGTTCGTCATCGAAGACGAGACCGAATTCATCGGCTGCTCTACGCGCTGCCTTAAACAAAAAGGCTCCTATCCCTGCATGTTTGTGATCTCAGACCATGCAGAGAAGGGGATTTGAATTCCTCATGAATTTACAGGCTCCATCCGGAACCATCCTGTTACTCTTAAAAATCTACGGCCTCCGCGATGTCGTGGGAGGAAGAACCATGGAACGGACGATATGGGATGTAAACTCCTACTGAAATGCATTCTCTTCCGGGTTACTACGTCGAGTTGTCGAAGCTCCTCCTGTGGCCATTTGGCTACTTCAAAGGAATAGACAAAGATCGAAACGGCAAGCATGTTAGTTGCAGACACCTTATTCTTCCCCGACAGTTCTGAAGACCAGATCTGTCTGAGGCGGTGCTGATACTTGCCGTGGAGAGCTTTTTACACGACACTTACCTCTTGGGTGGAGCGTTGCTCAACACCCAAGTAGGTGTACGACTCTCCGGCATTTAAATGGTGTAAGATGCTTCCATCTACGAGTTGCGCATTCTCTGCGTATTCCCGGCTTCGTCCTCTCTTGAGATGAACCAGTGCACATTTGTCCAGTCCGAACTCCATCCCGATGGCCATCGTGTATTCCTGCACTACCCTTAGGGACTGGTGTAATTCCCTTTCTCCGGAATCATAATGTTGTAGGTCAACCATATAAAATAGATGGGTGACCTTATGCTTCCGATCGTCGGGGGTGCCGCAGTTATAGCCACGAGTTTTACTGAGGGAAACAGACAACGGCAGCAGTAACATGCAAAACAGAAGAGAACTAAAGGTATAATATGGTATGAATCATTTTCATTCAGCTGATATACTTAAGGGTGGGCATTTTTTTTTGTTAACAACTTTTCTACTGTGGAATAGTGTGGATGAAGTTAGTATACGCTATGAAACTTTAAATTCTTTGAAACCTTTCGAATGTTTAATCAAAATGTTTACCAAGTCCAGGCACTTTTGTAGTTACAGATTTTTATTTATCGTATTGCAATTAAGTAAATTACAATTTTAAGTTTAACATCTTTTCATGAACGGTAAAAAATATTGGGATACTGTTGTACTTGGAAAACCGTAAGTAGTTATTTTTTTTTAAATGGTCGGGGGTACAAATTAAAGTATCATGATAACATCACAACTCAAACACATAATTGGAAATAAATAAAATTTGTCCATTAGTCAGCCTTTTTAAAAATTAAGTTGACATGTTCAGAATTTTTCAAAAATCATTTAACAAAATTATGCATATTCTGCGAAACCTTATCCCCACACTGTATAGTTGTGTGTTGAATTTTACAGTCCAATTGGTGAAAAGAGGTTTTCTTTGGTTTGCGACTTTTGTTTAACAATTGAATCTTTTATATTGAAGGAACAAATTATTATTTCGCCTTTACATGAAGAATGTAACAACAAATCGAATTTATTTTTACTTCATTACTACCAAAGAGAAATCAGAATTCAAGGTGACATATTTATTGATCTTTGACTCAAGTCAACGATCTATAAAGTCTAGCCATGACAAATGATGCGGATATAATGGCATCTGCCCCCACTCGATAGTTAAAGAACTAATTGTACGAATGATGCCGGAGTTGTCGCGTTTTTACAATACTCATTTCTTATTATGAAGTCGGTTAATTTTAGCAAGTCACTGTTGCTTTTCGGTGTCTTGTTAAGGAAAAGGAACGATAATTTTTAATTATAAGTAAGTACACCTGTTCTGCTGGATAAGGTACGTAATCTCTACTAAACCATTTTTATATAATTTAAGCAATGTGTTTATATTAAATATGTTAAATTTATGTAATCATTTAATTATTATGATGCTAAAGAGCATTTAAGGTGAAAAGTAGTGTTTTTAAATGAAAAATGAATAATGATATTCAAGGAGTTAATGAGAAGGGTTGCGTTAAAAAATTATTTCAATAAATAATACAAAAAATATATATCAGCAAAAATTATATACCAAATAAAAGGATCAAATGTACTAAAAGTCAGTTATGTTAGTCAGATATTTACTACATTAGCGTAAGGATAGGTTAGATAAAAAAAACTAATTTTGTAATTTTGAAATACTAAATTTAATGTCGACCGCTCAAGCTACTATCAGGCAGCCATCGGTGCACAATTTGAACATTTAGTTTAGTTGATTTTTTAAATAATCGTCACCAGAAAATTTAATCATAAGCATTACTTTTTCCTCATTTTATTGCTACCTATACTTACGCTAATGTAATTATTACCGTAGAGTATACAAAAAAATGTTTTCTTTAACATTCCGTAATAAAAAGGGAGGTTTACATTAAAAAATATCGATCACGTTATACCTCCTACACGAATCACCCTGTATGTATTAATTATATTTTAAAAATTGCTAAATAAAATTTAATGGATTTTTGGGAAAGTTTTTCTCAAAAGTTGAATTTGTTAACAAATCTATTACTTTACGAAAACACTTTAATAAACATTTGTCTAAGCTTTAACATAAAAATATCGAAACCGCTTTGCTATATAGATATTTTATTTGGTATATAATATATTTGTAACGATGACATGTAACCTATATCATTAGTTTATTGTTGTATATTATTAAAAACAGAGCCAGTGAACAATTTATGTTAATTTCTGTTGACAGTTCTATCTGCTAATGCTGACATTATCTGTTAAAAATAACAGATAATGTCAGCATAATAATTATCAAACAGTTTGATTTCATTTTCGAATACATCTAGATCGATGTCTTTCTCTTGTGTCCTCATGCCTACAGTTCACATTGTCATGGTTAGCCAATACTAAGAGGCTCTGTAAGTATTCACATATCAGCTTTAATCTATATTTGGTATAATAAAACTGCTTTGAGGGCTGCCTGACTACCATTGAAGATACTTATGTTTAGCATTTGATAAATTTAGTAATATTTCATCTTAATTGAATAATTAAACAAAATATTTACTACAGATAAAATTTTACTTATAAGAACAATTAGTACATCAATTTGTCATTTCACTGAACAAACTTTGATATTTCATTAAAACACAAAAGTGGAGTTGATTTTGAACGTTTATAACTATCCGAGTTAAAATTATTAATACTTCTTTCACCTGATTTGAAGAAAACATTAGGTTATGTTATGTTAGACGTTAACTTATGCTGTGTAATTATTGCTACTTTCAGTATTTTGTCGATATTACATTGTATTCAAATATGACAAATGATAAAGTAACATTGAGAAAATACTAAAAATAGTTAGTATTAATAATGTATATAGAAGTTGAAAACTTGAAATGTTCATTAGAAATATATTCTGCTTCTTTGACAATATCAAATTAAGATGTACGACATAAGGAACTATAGATATAACGTATGGAAAATGAAAACAAAGGAAGAAATAAACGAGGAAGGAGACTTAGTACTTTGGCAATATGAACTGGAATAATATGACTACTATCAGTAACAGTAAACAGTAATTATAGGAAATGGAATTTTAATAATAATACTTCCTCAGACTTTCTATATCACTACCTCGATTATTATAACATTTGTGAAAAGGGTCTATTGTGAATTGTTGTAATCCCATAATAACATGGCCTCTTCAAAATGTTACAGTTTCAAGTTTTCCTAACTAATAAGTAAGGGTTACAATAACTTATATAGAATCTATTGAAAACGAAGAGTGGTAACTAAAATTTTACAATAGAAAATAAACCGTAGGAACCTGTTTGTTTCTGAAGTTGGTGATTTTAATTTTTTTATACTTATTATGTGTAACTTATAAGTCGGGAATCGAGAAAGGAACCACCAAACTGCAAAGCGGTTATCAAATGGTTCCCGAATAGCAAGGCTATTACATAATCGCTGTAGGATACAACTACTCCTCGGGCTAAAACCCCGCCAGGCATTGAATTATACCTAACAACGATCCTCGACCCCTTTCTCGTGTTTCTGCACGACCAGAGCTTTTTGAAAAGGGACCCGCCATGGGTAGGATTCGACATTTGTCCCAGATGGAATTCGAACGACAGACAGCTGTTTAGAACTTATTAGTTCTCATCAGTACCGTACACCGTACACCGATCCAGGTGTACTGGATCGGTGTACCGTGTGCGGCACTGATGAAAACTAATAAGTTCGAAACAGCTGTCTGTCGTTCGGATTCCATCTGGGATAAATGTAGAATCCTAAACGTGGCGGGTCTCTTTAAAAAAAAATACTTATTATAGTTTGAACTTTAATCATTTGTGTTTTGATAGTCTTCTGATGTGAATATTAAATTGAGTGTTATTTTCATAAAAAAATATGTTTTAACTCAATGGATCGCAAGTAAAGATTCAGATGTCGAATTTCCAGTCTTCAACATTGTTAAATTCATAGGTCGGCTATCACGAATTATCTTCTTAATTTTCTATTCTAGTTTTACACTTTTATGATAATCAGTATTGATACTTTTAAAGTAAGTTTTATTCAATAATAAATTACTTTGGTAATTTATGATTAAGGAATGATCCTTAATCATGAATTAAGGATATAAAAATCATAATATAAACTTATGTTATAACTTTATATTATGTTTATATATTACAGTGAAACTGTAATAAGAAGAAGAGTTAAGAATATTACATTTATTATAAAACATATACTGTATATAATTTGGTGCCGACCATCCCATTTAAGGTTATTTCACCATACAAGGATTCACTAGAATATAATATGTAAGTAAAGTTCTGAGAAATGATTTTCTTTTGAATCGTTGTAGGTTTCACATTATTATAATCTGTAATATATTATTCCAAAAAAGGTTTGAAGAGATTAGGTATATACACTGGCAATAGTTATCAATAATTAATTAATCTTTAATTAACTCTGATTAATGTGAAATATAAGTGCGTAGTTAAAGAATTGACGATTATGGACTGCAGGTGTAAATCAGGACAATTAGTAATTGTTTGGCGGTATAATTAGTTAATTAGAATTTTTATTGCATTATTTACAATTAGAGTTAGAAATAAAATTAGTTGGATTAATAAATCATGATATGATAGAACCTAAATACTTGATAAATGCGTCTAACTTAATAGAGCTTTTACTAAGATGAAAACCATTAGAGCAGCTGAAATCAGTGATGATCAGAATAAATTACTTATATTTTTTAAAGCAAGGGGCAAATCTCTATAAAGTATTCTATAACTGAAAGAACACAAGATACAATATTTATACAGGGGTGCTCATAAACGTCTCATGGTATATCATCTAATGATTTTGATACAGTAATCGAATCTTTAATTTGATGTCCAGCCATAGAAAATAACACTAACTGAATTTTCCACAAAACACCAAAACACTATATATTACACTCGACGCGCGTTTCGACAACAAAGATGGCATCATCTGGAGACGATTAAAACTCATCATCAGTTTCAATCATCTCCAGAAACGCGCGTCGAGTGTAGTGTATAGTGTTTTGGTGTTTTGTGGAAAATTCAGTTAGTGTTATCTTCACACCAAAGGTTCCAACCTACTCCAGGATCATAGAAAATAATCAATGTAGTATATTCATTTATTTAGTACGCTACTTTACTGCATCTAGAACTAACAAAAAGAGATAAATCAGTGGGCTTTGTGGAACCTAGAAATAGTGGTATATGTTAAAGTTATGCAAGATCTAACTTTTAGAGTGAACGAGGTCTAGATGGTTGAAAGAGGTGAATAGACGGATGAACGATTAGAAACTGATTAGAGTTAGCTCCAGGTAAGACAAAGGCGGTCATACTGAAAGGCTCTAGGGAAAGGGCCTTCCTGTCGAATCATACCGCTGTCATATCTGGGAGAGTGTTGCACTCCTTAAGAGTGTTGATAAGAAACAACGATACACACGGGATTTTACATTTTATTGTACGTTCAAATTCATATGTGGCATAAGAAACTTGAACAACTATAGATAGAGGATGGAGAGGACGCAGACAAAGATTATTTTAAAACACCCTGTCCCTACAGAACAAATTCTGCTAGGGCAGTCCAGGCAATAGAGGAATCATCCTCATATAGCTAATTGTAAAAGAATTAAATATCCTATACGAAATTATGGGTATTGGGCGGAATCTATACAAGGAACAGAGTGGGCGGCCGTATAGTACAAAAAGTTGTAATTATAATGGAAGAACTAAATATATTATTCTTAATATATGAGAATGGGTAGTGTGAACATCGTAAAGTAGATAATTACATCACCCAGGTTTTAAGAGGGTACAGTAGGTTCAGAAGCTGTGCAGAGAGAATGGGAATAATAGACGATGAAGCTTTCATATTCTGCAGACAAGATGGAACTACGCGACACGCTTTCTTTAAACACAAGAAGTAGGAGGAGTGGCAGAAAGTAAATATAAAACGGGGAAAACAACTAGCTGTAAGAAATTTCGTGCTCTTGTCTACGGTAAAACAGCTTAAGAAATAATAAAGAGTAAATAATTGTATAAAAATTATCATGCAAGGAGAGAAATAACAGAAAAGGCTTACACAGCAACAGAAGGCCCAGGTAGTAACTATTCTGATATATGCTGAAGACGTGCGAGAGCTATGAGGGAATAGGTGGAGCAATGTTTCTTAGTAGGTAGAAAGCCTGCAGATACAAATGTCTTTCAAGTTTTTTTTCGCTACAGGAAAGAAACACAACTTAAACTGAATAATTGTAGCAGATGTTGAATATCTCCAATGATGTATGTATTCTTACAACTGTTTCAGATTAAAATTTTTATAAAGTAAATGTCGTTTTGTATATTATAATACTTAATAAGTTCGATGTGATATCATAGATTAGTATTCTCTTATCAGAATTTTATTAAACCCATTTTATTTTGCCAATACAAGTATGCGAGTATGCGTGAAATGTCAGCTATGTATGAAGAATAAAATAAATTAACACCTTGGCTATAAATTAGCTATTAATTTAGTAATGAGGCATGAAGGCGCTAAATCATTTTAACGACGCTAACGTCTTGGAGATTGTTCTAATTTCATGTTACAATAAGCGAACCTACTTACGATTAAATAAAATTACACTAGCACTGGTATGACGAGTTGACAATTATTATTAAACAATGGGTGTGTCGTTCAATAGCGACATTCGTAACACTGATTCTCAACGTGTATCGAAAGTTTCCTGTTAAACAATTCAATTATTGTTAATAGTTTAAAGGACATACTATCATCAATCATAGAATTTGATCATAAATTTTACGTATTCGAATTTGCCTACACCTATGAGAATACTTATATGTATAAATATCTAGTGCATGAACACAAATTTGGAAATATTGAAATAAAAAGTCCTTTGTCTGAGAAGACAGTGTAAATTAAATTTAATTTTTTAAAAATAATTATGTTCTGTGAATATATACATAGATATACTGAAGAACTATATTCCTTACTTAAATTATAATATTTAGATTTATTATAATATTTATATAATAATGTATCCAATTGAAATGGTTTTTGTTTGGCATAGATTTATTATTTTTCAAACCATTTTCATCTCTCAAATGTATAAAATAGGTGCAGATTATGAGAGGAATAACTCTCTGGCATAAATGAAAATCACATCCATTAGAGACATTATTAGAACTCAAGGATTCTAATAATGTCTCTAATTAAACAGAAAATGTATTTTTGCATTGACTTTTTGTTATGACGTTATCGACAGTTTTGTTTGACATTTCCAACATCTCCTTTCCTTTAAACGATTCAATTTTCATTTGACTCAAATATCGATGATATGTGAAAAAATCCTTCTAAATCCAACATTTTACAAATTAATCGTCTTAAGCTGGATAAGGATGTAAATAATAGAATGTTACTAATTTACATAGTTTGAAATGAATCTGTGGTATTTTTCAGTCTATTTGCCTACGATTTGATGCATATTTTAATCACAGTTTTATTATAGACTAAATTAGCTTGATGTATAAACTATATATAACAGTAGTTCCATTTTAAGTGAAAATATAACATAGAATTAAAATCTTAATAATATTGTGTCGTAGATAGAATTATATTCTGGAATAAGCCTTTACTGGAGGATGATCTATACTGGAGGACCGTGCACTAAATATATAGATGCGTAGTTTGTAACAAAGCTGCATACTTTGTCGGGGTCGAGCATGTGCCAGCGCATTTTGGAAGTGATCATCCAAAAGTAAGACAAAATTGTCAAAATTAATTCTTCATGCAACATGAAGAAACCCTTCACTTCACAATATGGTTGATAAAGACAAAACATTTTAAAAAAGATAAAATGAATTCACTAAAATAACGAGGTAATGTAGAAGATAGGAGGGACACTACGAGGATGATTATGCTTGGTAGAAAAATGTGTGAAAGGACGTGTTGAATCATGTGTATGAACAACCCTTTATTGCCGATGGTATGTACAGGGTGAGCGAAACTCGATGTCTTAGCTTTATTATAAGAAAAGGGATACGAAAGAAATATGTCAAAATATAGATATATTTTTGGGGAAAAAATCGATGACATCATTACTTCAGTTTCCAAATATGAAAAAAATTGTAAATTCAGCTTAAAATGGATCTTACTCGATCCCATTTAAGAACCTGTCTTCCAATTTTTTCTATCGCTTTTCCGTTTCTTATAATAGAGCTGAGACATCGAGTTTCTCTCACCCTGTAAAATGGTAATTCAATCGTAATGGTTGCGGTTTGTTACCAATAATGTCATGTTTATCAGGAAAGCTAAAAAGAAATGGTAAGGCCACGTAGTCCAACAATAACTAACTTTTCATGAGATATTTTAAAATGCCAGGTTTGGAATCAGCTCAGTACGTGCCCAACTATGTTCATCTATGTATATGACACATTTATCAGTAGGGCACATGAAAAAGGTAGTCTATAGAAGTTTCTACAGCACTTGAATAAACAATACCCAAATATCCAATTTACGAAAGAGGAAAGAAGACTTGGAGATCTTGCGTTCCTCTCCTGGTAAAAAAATCATTGGATATATATCAACCATATAATATAATAATCAACAGAAACGTGACTGTTGATCATATTCGTCAGTGAATAATGGAAGCTCTTCATAAGTTCAACAGTACAGCAACTTTAAGAGAAAATATTAGGTGTCGATATTGGAAGCATTATGTTGTTGGTTTACATTGTTGAATTATGACTTGTGATATATATGTAGAGCTCCCTTAAAATGTTATTTGATTATTTAGGTTATTATCGTGCATGCAATTATAACAAACTAGATATATTAAACACCATCTCATGATATTTATCATCATGATATGGTACCGCATCGCATGTTATTCTATACACATTACATACGGTACATAATATAAAATGTGACCATTATTGAATTAAGTTCTAATAAAAGAGCGCAACACATTTATAATTTACTGACACAGCGGTGTTCCGAGTTAGTGACTAGTAAACATAATTATATAAATATGTAATTGAAAGGCTTTGTAAACTAGTTATAGGTACACAGATTGGTCAAATACTGGATCAAACCATAATTAATATAGTTTTGTAAGGTAAATAGAAATATGTCTTATAGCTAAAAAATGTCATCTTAATCTTCCATTAACTCAATATCTACACACATATCTGATTACCCTTTAAGGACAAATAGATTAACTTTGGATGTCTTTGTAGGGGAATAATTAGCATTAACATCATATACGAATTTCTACCCAGTCTGCCTATAATCTTTAGTTAAACGATAATATGACCTAAAATATAAGAAATTGTTCCATCTTGTGAATAAATAAGGGTTATTATCTGTAGAAGTTATTAATGAAGTAAGATATCACTAATTAAGATAAGGAAAATGCATTAATAAATGATTAAATTTCAATCTTTGTACACGAATAAGTTGAAAATTTAATATAAAGTGATAATAATAATAACTTTCACTTCAAGTCTCTAAACATTCCAATAATTGCAGTACTTAGAGGTATTTTTATCATTAACAAAATCATAAATAATTCAAAGACGTAATAGGCTAATGGGTTTATATAAGTGAAACAAGTAAATTTCAGGATTATTGTGCCTTGAGCTCTTTAGTATTTATGTTGCAGTTTAACATCCTGCTATTGTAATATCATATTTTTTCATTTTATTTGAAGTTTGGAGATATTATACACTGAACTACTCTTAATGGAGAAAATATGTACTTTCTATTGGCTAGAAATGAGGTGTTGAATCATTGGAAATAGAACTATACTATGAAGATGCTTATATTTAATGTTTGCTATATAATTGTTTATAAGATAAAAATTTCACCAGCAGCATAACTGTTTATTGATTTTCATATTATTTTTATTTATTTTTGTCAGCAAAATATACAATCTCATAATATATTCTGCGAGGTAAGTCAGTTAGCCGTTCGTAGTCAAATTATTATAACTATTGTTATTTATATATTGCTCAATATATATTTTTAATATAAAATGAGAAAAATATGAAGTAACTAATAAAATCAGTGAGAAAACATATTAAATTTCAAAGTATCTTTCCTGAGTTAAAAGTAATAGCCGAATAGAAATTATAGACAGTCTAAATACTGTCCTAATATATGTATTAATTTCTGTATTATCACTTCAAAATCAGTATTTATTTTTCTTCATTTTCCCTGACTTCAATCTCCTGTGAGTTCTACAAAAAAACCATGAACTTAGTTTCTATGAATTATCGAAGCACTATATATTACTCTACACCATATTGTACTATATCGTATAATGTTATACGTTATAACTATATCATAACAAAACACAATGACTATGTCATAACACGTATTTTACCGCTCAAGTTTATATCACAGAGAAATCATTAGAATTAAACTAATTCTTATATTTACTTATCTAGTATCGTGCTTAATTTCAGGACACTATTATGAATTAATCGGTTCCATTCACTGTGCCGTGACTAATCTCCAATTACATTTACCTATTTAGTTTTCAATATGATTAGCAAAATCCCAAGAGATTTTTTTCACAGTTCTACTTCACTAAACTATTATTATCATCCTTTATCGCACTAATCGAATCTATATATCTAAATATAGGTATAGATTCGAATGAAAAGTTATAAAAAAATTTGGTTTAGAACATGGATCCAAACATCGGATAAATGCCAAGTAGTCCAACACTATGGAGAATATTATTATTTTTATAGAATTCAGTTCTGCATATTTCATTTTTAACCTTACATCAAAAATAATTATTATACAGCGCTTTAAGTGGTTTCGAAAGACTTTTATTCTACCTATTTTTTCTGTTTATTCTTTCAATATAAAACATTACTCCATATTGAAAATATTAGATGCATATATACATTGTTTCTGAAACATGTTAGGATACTATATAATGGTTAATGTCTTGACCTGTAGTTCATTAGTAGACATTGTAATCAACGTCAGTGGTAGTTATTATTCAACGAAAATTTATTTATTAAGTATCGGTGTAATAGTTATGATATGAAAACGCCTACTTATTCAAACTACAGAAATAAGGAGTTTATGCTCCAGTCCATCTGCAAAGTGCCTTATATAATAAGCACTAAACAAACTAGGTGAAAACAGCTATTCTCCTGGCTATATGCCAAACGCCGAGCACTGAATTACATGACAAAATTTGTCGTATTTTTGTCTAACAGAGTTAGCATTAAAAATACAGTGATTGTTCTAAAACCATTTTGCAGATGGGTTGAAGTATAAACTCCTTATTTCTGTAGTTTGAATGTTACCCTCTGATAGTAAAACTTTGCATTATATTGATGATATACTTATTCACTTCTAGATTTGGCTTATTGTTTTGGTGAATGCGCCAGGGGCAGAAAACTTACATCAATTTTTAGTTAAATGGAACATTGCAGATGATAAAAAAAATCTTGGAGTATTGTTTACATAATAAAAGGAATGCTTCATCGATAAATATATCAAATTGTTTCTTAAATATTTTGTAAAATATATGAACTGCAAAATAATAATAGTAATAATATTACATACTTAAAGAAGCAAATACAAATTCAATAAAAGAATTCTGTTTTCAAATTCAAAATGAAGAATATTAGCGACGCAGGCGATACATGTCAACATAATATATGTTTTTTTTGTATTAGTGCAGCTGTTCCTTAATAATTTGAGAATTAAATAGATATAATATTGATCCTTATCGCACAACACAGACACAACAAATATTACAGAAAATACATAAATAATGAACAGCCATGTGGTATAATATTTTTTATGTGGTATAATATGCAGTATATATCACAGCGATTAATTAAAAAGAAAACTAGGGAAGAAAAATATTCTAATGGCATGATTTTACTGTGTGAAAAATATTAACACTGTTCTCTGTGCCAACTACTGTCTCCCGAATTTTTAAAGGCACAACTGTCAATATTAACTGATTAAAATTATAGGATACCATACAAAATGTCGGTATAGGAAGAAATTCTGGCAACACAGTAAGCAGAAAATTAAAGCTATCGACAAATTGTACCTCTAGAGAAACTTGACTATTTTAAATTTTCATACTTGATTGCAAATTATTCATATTTATTTTATTATGCGTGTAGTTTCTATATTAGTAAAACTAAAACTTTAAATGCTGCTTTCGTCAAAACTTATTATAAAGCATGTGAGTTACGTCTTGGTATGAACATAGTTAATACAAACAAGACAATGTGTGGCTTATAGTTAAAGTTTGTGCCTTATCATGATTTATGTTAGAGCTACGGACCAGAAAACGTAGAACGTAGAACTATATATACTTATTATTGATACAAATAGTCTTCACACAAGGAACGCTTGGATGCCCGATGTGATGTTTACATGTATGCTTTGTTTCATTTCCATTTAAACGTTTTCATTAAAAACATGAAAAATATGAGGAAGGAAGATTACAAATGGTTTCTTAAAAGCTTCTTCCTATGATGGAAAGGCATATAGGCAAATTGAACACTAACTCTATACATATTTATATGTAGGCTCTTATATATTTTATCTTTCCACTAGCAGCTTTCCACTTTAAACCTGGATTTGAATATAGTGGAAGGGTTATCTAACTAAAGATAATAGCACTTAAGTTTTATTAGGCCCCATGTATATTCTCGCTTTCTCGAGAATTTTCTCATGCCAGCCTATATATTTAAAAAAAATAGATGGTTATGTTGATTATGTCGATCATGTTGACCAATATTCCTTCAAGATCGATAATATGTTGATTAAAAGCACAAGAATAATCACATATACATAAAGTGCTATATAGTTTCATGCTGCTGTTCACAACTTCACTTGAATATTGAGTGATATCGAATTGAGGTTATAAATAGGCTTTTGTGGATAAGCTAATGTTATCCAATTTCTACTATAAATGTGTTTCCTCATATGAGAATATGCAGTCATAATTCATAACACGCAAGTCTTACGTACACATTGCCAAGAAAATCAGTGATGTAGTTCATCTATAGTATCTTTACAATTCTCTAGCAAACTAACAGTATTTCATTTCATCTCACATTTATTATTTTTTGTATATAATGTCTTTAATTAGTTTGATTTATTATTCTCATTGGTGGTGTGTTAAGTGGGGCAAGTCTAAAAGTACTAAAACTGAATTAGCAACCCTTCTAATTTCCTGTTACATTCGTATTGTGCAGGTCCTATTCGCCTCATTGAGACAGTCCCAAGATATGAAATACCCTTTATATGAATAATATACGCAAATGCATGACTACACTTCTATCGTATGCATGGCAAATTCATGGCTACAATTCGTAGGACTGACAATGGCTATCTAATATCAGGGTATGCAGGATACTTACTTAAAGTATACCACATTCCGCTCTTTATGTCTTCGAGCTGTCTGTGAAGATATTCATTCATAATTCATTTAAAGCCTTTTATTTACCTATTAGGACTATAATTCTATTTAATTCTATCAATGTATTCAGGGTATTTACATATAACATAGCAATACATAAATGTAAATAAGCGTGGTTGTGATCCTTGCAGGTTGTCTTCTTTCCTAAAACAGAAAGGGGTAGCAATGCAGCCCTCGTTATTAAGTCGTTATTAAGACCTCCCTGTTGTTAGCATTTCTTTGTTTTCAAATAACTACTTCTGTTCCGATCTCGCAAAAGGTTTCTGAATTGATAACGATTTTTTTCAAGTTGTTTATGCTTTTATAATTTTTTATTCCTATTGTTTATTTATGTGCAGGAGTAAGTGACTGTGAAGACATTATTGGTTCTTTCATTTTCATTTGCTTATCGTATAGGGACTATCGAAAATAAATTGGAGAGACGTTATCGTGTAGAAATGCCAAAGCCTTGACAACTTTACTCAATCTTAGATACGTTTGTCTCCAGCATCCCGGCATCGCTTTTTTGGTTGTATATTGAGGCATAAAATGTTAGCCAAAGGTACATTTCTTCGAGTACTTATTTTGTTCCTAAGGCAATGATTCCATGAACTATAATCGGCCTTTAGGATTACAGTATATAGACAATAATGTTATAATATGACAATTGTGAGTTTCACTTCCCAAGTGGCTTTTCATTGTATTTAGAAAAATCTCGAATCGGTTTCTGGTAATCATTTATATGCTGGTATTAATATATATCAATTATATTATTAATAACTATACTTATATCTATCAATATACGTTATCTTTATCGAAAGAGAAATATACATACATATAATTGTATATTTTAATATTTTCCAACATGCGATATACAATAACATTTGATTTGTGTGAAGAATTTGCATTCTAGTTTGAGTTTCTTGATAAAATGTATGCCGCTGCGTTATCAAACTCTAATTGACAAGTTCTCGAATTACCGAGCAAAGCTTAAACTGGCATATTTTGAAAATATTTATCATTTCAACAAATTGGGCAGCAACCTATTTTTTTTTAAATTCGTAATAAACTAATGCATAGATGAGTTGTTTTTGGAAAAAATCTATATAAAGGCTTTCAAGTTATGATGTAAAATGTGTAACTTTTAGTCAACTAGTACATTAATGCGAAAAGTTCCAACTTTGATGGTGAATATTTCCTTTATTGTAAGGGCAAAAAATTTTCATTTTAGCAAATTCTTTCTGGTCGAAAACTAGAAGTTTGTGAAGTAATGATGAACATATGTCATGATTTATAGTTTCTGAATGAGATTGTTTTTTCTGATGAAACCATATTTTATTTAAACACTACAGTCAACACTGACCAGCTAACATTGATAATTTAGAAGAATGAAATTACATATCTAAAAATGTGCATAAATACAGACAAGGATATACATTATAACCAAAATATACACATAAATTCCAGAATAAAATCAATAATGCTTCACAATCTGATCCAGTTCAAGTCAGAGGTAAGATTAATGAAATCACGACTCACGAGAATAACATCTTACAATAGTTTCTTGATTCCAGAAAATGTTTCAACATTTCGTTCATTGGCAAATAAACAATGAGAATATGGGCAATGAGTACATTAGTTTGGCTTTTTACAGGCATGAGAGAAAAAGTTCCACTGAACAATACCTTTTTTCTTCATCTAATTTATCTAGGAGACTTATGCTAATACTTAACTATAACATCTTCCTTAAATTTACTCGATGAATGGTTTTATAAAAATATGTTTTTGCAGATTACTTTCCTGTCCATATGCATCCCAAAATATTTAACACTATCTATGTATAAGGATGTAACTTCATAACTTCAAACTTTCGTATTATTGACTAATAATTGTTCAGAACGTAAAAAAATGTGACAATGTATCATAATTTTCTTCTATTCATAATCTAAAATTTATATTAATGAAAACTATTCACATAAGAATAAAGTGATATAAATAATGAGAACTGTTTCACATAATATACTCGTAAATAAGGACTAATATAATGTTGAGAAACATAAGTTTTGAAATAACCTCAAAGACCTATCATAACTTCTATCCTTTAAAAACAATGATCTGTAGAAGTTATAATAATTTTTTTGTGACATTGTTCAATGTGAACATTGTGATGTTTTTTCTAGAATACATTTTAATGAAAATTGTATATATCTAAATGGAGTTACTTTGAACTGACGGTGTAACTTTATAAAATCAGCGACTTCCCACTAGTCTCATTATTTCAAGGATTACTAGTAGAGTGTAATGCAATCACTGCACATTTTCCAAGTGGCTAAATTGGCAAACCTCGTGCCATTTTTCTGTATATGTGATAAACTCTGTCTTTAAAACTTCTTCCAAATCCCCTCTGGCAAGAAAATACTTTCAGAGCCATCGTTTCAAGTAAGTTATTTCCTAATCACAAAATTGTCTAGGAACATTTTCCCTTTTTTATCATTCCTGTAACTCAATTCTCCTATTTTCTACAAATTAGTAAGTGAAATTTGTGCAGTTGATGGGGTAACTTTGTCATAGGTTTGTGTACATGTACATTGACGGGGTAGCTTGTGGAGCTTTCTGGATCACCCGAACACTGTTCGTTGTGAATCTGTAGCATAAAAATAACGCAAAAAAAACTGATGATACCGCCTGGAAAAGGGATCACGACTCATGATCTACTCTCCACAGTCATTCCCGCCTTTACTGAAAAGAAAAATCTGGGAATTATTAGAAAGCGAATAATATGAAGCCGAGAAATAAAAAAAGCAGCCAGGTGTGCCTCTTATGACTCTCAATCCTCCACAAACTCAAGGTTCAATAGAGATGACGTGTCATATACTGAAAGTGAGTCTGTCAAATTTTGAATCATCAGACAATGAGGACCATCAGCTCACAATGGACCAAGTCTGCCAACCAGGTTTAACAAGTCGAGGACTCTATGAATCGAAATCACAGCAACTGAAGAAACTCTTACTACTTATATTAGAAGAAAAAGCTGATTTGGGAAGGATTTTTCGATTTAAAAAAAAGCAGGAGTCAAGTTTGAGAAAAATTTTATATAACTGGACTATATTTTTAATTTTACACTTAGGCAGGTATTTTAACGGGGTAACATTGATATAACAAGTGTTTTGATGGGGAAAATACCTTTGTTCAAAGTTACCCCAGATTGAGGGGTAACATTAATACAAAAATAAAAGCCCTCTGCTTCATATTGAAGTTAACGAAATCGTTCATATTCCATTTTACTTGAACTTAGGTGTAGAGCTTGCATTTAATCTAAGATTTTTTAAAATATCTCTAAAATTAGGAATAATACGGTCGAAAATATGAAAAACCTATAGCAAAGTAATCCCAGTTTACGGTACAGTTTTACGGTAAAAACTGTGCAGTTTTTCTTCATTTTCCGAAAAATTGGTTTTTGGCACTTAGGTCACTTAGCTCTGCCACTTTAAAAATATCTAATAGTACAAGTAGTACTTATTAATACTCTGTTCCTAAGGCAACGACTCCATGAACTATAATCGGCCTTTATGATTGCAGTATATAGACAATAATGTAATCATATAACAATTTTGAGTTTAATTTCCCAGGTAGATTTTCACTTTATTGAGAAAAATCTCATCATCAATCATTTATGTGCTGGTATTAATATATATCAATAATTATTAATAACTAAACATCTATCAATATGCGCTATCTTTATCGAATGAGAAATATACAATATGTATATTTTAATATTTTCCAACATACGATATACAATAATACTTGATTTTTGTGAAGAATTTGCATTCTAGTTTGAGTTTCTCGTTACACGCTGAACACGTTAGCAATACATGACAGTTACTCCCGCGGCACCGGAAGGTACATGCGGGGAATATGACAAGGTCACCAAGTCTGCTCTAGTTTGCTGAATCTTACATCAGAGGCGGTAGTTTGTAGTCCGGCACTCCCTTCTATAACTGACGCATTTCCATGAGAAAATTGCGACGATTTGTCTTGTAGATGGTAATGTTATCTAATAATATTTATGTAAAAGTTAAACGTTAGTATTACATTATTTATTAGGAATATCTTGAATGTCATGAAGCCTCGCAGGCTAGCAAAAATTAGAGGCATTAGAGTATAATAATAATAGTTGAATCCAGTTGATATTCTATATATAGTATATGAATATGAATGGAACAAAATCATTTTACACGTTATTGTTAATTTTTCAGGAAAGTCCTAAACCAAGTCGTTTAAGATTCTTTTTCTTTTGCGATCAAAATATTTGTCTCAACTTTAACCCTTTCTGAATTACGATCAGTCCTTGAGAATTTTAAATTCGAACAGAGGTCGTGTGCATCTTATTTAATGTATATAAAACAATTTTTTTTTTTTGGCGTACTATTAGCTGAGAAAATTAATGTCAAGAGCTCATGAATTACGCCATGAATCAATACTGATTCCAGTGAATATCACTGTACGAATATTAACAAATTACTTGTCGAAAGTGTCAAGAACTTAAAAGAAAATATATGAAATGTTTAACAATAAATGCCTAGGTAATCATATATCGTAATCTACAGTTAGTAAAATAGAAGAAACGATTGAGAAGATCTTCTCGAATTAATGAGTAATAATTAAATGAACTGGTATATATTAACGAAAATTCGTGTAATCCTACTAAGTAACTTAGTATCCAAAAGAAGGGACTTTATCCTTATAAAGCTTAGTTGATTCAGGACTTAGTCGAGGATGCTCTTGGTCGAAGACTAGAATTTTGTGAATTAGTAATGAACATATGCCAGGATTTGCAGCTTCTGAATAACATTGTTTTTTTCTGATGAAGTCATATTTCATTTGAACGATACAGTTAACAAACTGAACAGCCAACATTAATAATTTAGAAGAAAGAAATTACAGATCTAAAATGTGCATAATAGCAGGCAATGAAAAATTTAACCAAGACATAAATTCAAGGGTGAAATCAATAATACTTCACACTCTAATCCAGTTCAAGTAAGAGCTAATATTAATGAAATCACGAGTCACGACAATAACATCTTGGTTACTTAATTCCAAAAAATGTTTCAACATTTTGTTCATTAACAAATGGTCAATGAGAATATGGGCAATAAGTTTGGCTTTTTACAGACATATAAGAAAATGTTTCACTGAACAATACCATTTTTTAATCTACTAATGAATGTATCTAGTAACATAAGTCATGTTAATACTTAACTATAATATCTTACTTAAATCTAGTCGGTAAGTCCATTGTTTTCTCTCTTTAACAGGTTTGTTTCATCGTATTGATGAACTTTTTTATAAATATATGTTCTTGCAGGTTATTTTTCTTCTCAGATGCATCACAAAGTATTTAACATTATCCATATATAAGGATGTAGTAGAATAGATCTTCATAACTTCAAACTTTCGTTTGAAGTTATGAAGCCAATAACTGTTCAGAACGTAAAAAATATGAGAATAATGAGATGTATTGAAAACTGTTTCACATAATATATTCGTAAATGAGGGTTGATATAAAGTTCAGAAACTGAGTTTGAGACTAATCTCAAAGACCTATCGCAACTTACATCCTTTAACAACAATATGTAGAAATTATAATAATTTAGATAATATTGATATATTTTTGCTAGCATAACAATTTAAAAATAAATTTACTGATTTAATTTCAAACTAACTAAACAAATTTATTATTGTAGTTTGTAAGTAATCACTTGTAGGTACCTATGTGAGTAAATAAACCTTGATATTGATATAATAGTATTTAATTATTTTGTGTATTTAGGCAATAGATTGGTGTACGTATATTTTTCTTCATTAATTTATTTACTTTATCATAATTACATGTATTTTTAAATGTTTTGTTGTGTACTTAGTTTGCTATTAATTATATACTGCTGTAATTAGATACTGTTATTATGTATATACTGGATGTACTTTCAAATAAACAAAAAATGCATAATTATAAGTTCTCTAATAACAATTAATTATTATTATTTATATAGTCATTCCGGTGGGGTTACAAACTCCATTTTAGTAATCAATAATTATGTTACTAATTATATATATTTCACAACTTCAGATCATTTAAGATAATTTCATATTGATTGCAGTAAATTATAGGTATAAGCATATTCTTGTAACTTTTTAAATTCTGTAATACATTTTTATTATGAATGAATAACGTATGAGTAATATTTGTATTTCTAGAATAGTGTTTTTGCCTTGATCTGTATCAAGGCAATTCTATTTCCAATATTAGAAATATTAAAAATATTCCCAATAGCAAGTCATAGTCAAAAATATTAGTAATAAGGAAATCTCTGTATGCAAACTAAACTAATATAAATATAAGGTTTTACAAACATTCAAAAATGTACCTCCAAAAATAATGACTAATGGTATTATATTTCCTCTTCTTTTAATAAAATTTCAACTGATTTGTTTATAGTTATTTTGTCTAAAACATTATTTGTGCATGACGGTGCTTCATATGCAAAATAGATCAAAAGAACAGAAACCATAGAATTTTGTGCAAATAATCACATCAGACAAAGGCAGTAAACGTAAAATCTTTATAGAATACTATTTGTGTCTTAAATTGTATCAAAGTAATTGAACTTACAATATCACAATTTTTAAAAATATTTAACTTAATAGCAAATTATAACCATAATTGACTTTGATATGTGAATAATTAAGCCTTGTCAGCGGTTAGCTTTATTGCATCCTATAAATATTGAAATCATCAAATTTACTCAGCTTTCATTGGACCAAATTTATAACAAGACACTGTAGGATTAACTATAATTTACATCTACTTACAATAAGACTACGTCATAAATTATAATAAATATAGAAAACACTCTCTCCTCATAAAAAATAATAAGTAATAATTTTAACACAGAAGAATATACACTAAAGTGCAAAGCGTTTATGGAATAAAATTATGTTTGACGTATCTCTTAGAGATTAATCAGAAATCCTCATCAAACAGATTATGTATACACAGAGCATTCATGTAAATTCAGTACAAAAGAAATGCGTTTTCAATAGAACACCCTATTTGTTTTATATTATTGAATTTTCCTTGATGAACTGATTTGAATGATCTAGAATACTAATGGCTTACACAATTGAGTAAAGGGTTAAATTTATAAAAAGCAAAAATAGGTAAAGTGAAGATTCTTAAAACCAAGATGATTTCTCTCTACAGTATTTGTTATGTTACCACCCACATGCTTACAAATGCCTTTTGTCTTGACATATTATGTTTAATAAATATGCGATATTTAACAGAATCTCACTGAATATATTTTATTATTACATTAGTTATGGTTACGGAAATACGTGTAGAAGTCATATAAAGTTGCTAATCAGAAATATCTTGATTTTAATCAGAAGTATTTTGAGTTTCCCAATATCGTATCTAAAATTCATGCACAGTTCAGAAAACCTGAACTGTGCATGTTAATCCTCCTTCCTAATGTTACACCATTAGGAAGTAAACCTCATATTGTAGAGGAATGTATGAAAATGGGCATGTTATTAAGTATTTCAAAATAATCCAACATAACACAAAGCTCACGGAAAAGTACACTAGAAAATGACATCAGTTATACAACTGATTTGAAGTGTTGTCATAAATAAAAATTTCATTCCTCTACAATTACATTTGCTCAGAAGGCACCACGAAATGATCCAGATCGTAGATTTAATTTCAGTGAAGAAATGAGTTGGATCTTGCTTTATTCCTTTTCAGGCGAAATAAACCGAGACATAACTTTGGAGACACACGACATCTTCAGAAAAGTTAATTTTAGCAAGTTTCAGCAACAACTAGTTCCAAATTTTATTTAAGTGACTTTAACAGCTAAAAAATATTTAAATATCATCAGGGAAGAATCAGTTGTTTTGTTCTGACATATTCAAATATATTCAAAATGAGACAATAATTAATTATGCTGTAAATGTGAGAGAATATTAAAAAAATCTTTCAAAGTAAAGGGAGGATCGGACAAGGTGGTATTATTGAATAGCCAACTAGATCACCAAACCTTACGGAATAGATATCCTTAAAGGCCTGGCTACACAGTGCGAGCTAGCATGCGAGCTAGCCTAGTCAGTTACTGCAGTACAGCTATTCGCACCGTACGACCGCTTCATACGAGTTACTGTCATGTGCGAGTCGGTCAATAACTGCATACGAGTTACTTCAACATATTTTGTTTTTACTCGCCCATCGCCTTCCCCTACCACCCACCCTACCGCAATTCGGACGTCAACTCGCACGATTTTGCGAAATGTCAGTAGCTCGTATACTCGGTACATTTGCACACAACGAAATTCACAATTGACTGCCGTTTCTGAGGCAATTCTGCTTACCTGTGTCATAGCAGCTACTCTCATCGTATGATCGGTCGAGACCAGTCGAGCTACTGTCATGCGAGTATATAGTGGTAGTAGCTGTCTACTGCCACGTCAACAGCTCGTACGGTGTAACTAGGCCTTAAGTTCTAGAGAAAATTGGATTGCTTATAACCAGACTATAACCTAGTCTATAGTACTATACTGGGTTATAGTCTGATTATAAAACATATTGAATATTTGGACTTCCCGTAATGCATTTATATGAATTATCGTATATTTAATATTTCTATCAGAGAAGTACCTTTTAGATTAAAAATAAAATGTTCTGGTTTTTTTCATAAACTTTAAAATAATGGCAAACATAATTTTATTTCTAAAGTGGCTTCTATCCTCTACAAACACTATCAAAATTGTTGATAAATAATTTTATAAATTTATATATTATCTTTTAAATATTAACACATTTAAAAGTGTAAATAGAGAAACTGTTTTTAATTATTATTATTTATATTTAACTATTTATATTCTATTTACAATTGGGTATACATTTTTCAGGCATATAATTCTCGGTTTTGAAAATATTGTGAAATAATAACAAATGACGACGGAAAGTAGTGACTAACTGACTATGTCAATTTAAATTGTATGTCTGTGAATTGTATACGCATTGAATTGAATACGCATATACCTATTTCCCATAGGCATATGCGTATTTTTAAATGTAAGCATTTCAGTCAACTAGACATCTATCTACTTGATCCTTGTTCTCAAGATGTCGAGAATAGGGTCTCGGATATTTAACATGTGTACTGTTATGTGTGCATATGTTTATGTTAAAACATTAAAATAATATTTAGTAAAAATTGCTTGCAATATATAGACAGGTAATATTTTTATTTATTTTTTTATATAGGCTGAATAGCTCATTCCATTTATTTTCCGAATATTGTATTCGATTTCTAAACTCAATACGAATGAAAAAGGACCGTATCGTAATATATCAATAAGACTTTTATTAAGATATTATTGAGCTACTAGAAATTTGGTTATGTACATAACGAACGATGTATAGTTAATTCCCTTTCGTACTTGTATGAAATTTTGTATGAAATTGAGATTTTCTGATTCAGTGACAACTTAATTTAAAACTGAAGGCAAAAAGTAATCTAATTTTCGTATAGTCTGAGCATATACTTAAAAAATAATAATAAGTTATCTGAAACGTTACACATCATGTTTGATTTTCTCATAAATAGTTACAGGTATAATTTACTATAAAACTGATATTACACCGTGTGAAATAAAATACAATTTTACGTTTACAACACTAGGGTCGGATTAATAACACTGCAGTATACAATCGCTTTGGCTTGAGTTGCAACATTTAATAAAATAACGGAGCAAAATATTGTCCAATAAAATAACTTATTATGGATTACCAGATTTCCTATAATGATATATTTTTATATGCAACTTGATTCAAAATAACTAAACACTAAATATTCTTCAGTTTGATCATTTTGGGTTACATGGGTTTATACCTAAAAACTGTATGTAGTATTCTCTTTTGAATGTATATAAATAATTACTAACAGATAAACAACAAATAAACAGATTTGTGAATTTACCTCATAAAAGTGGTTAAGAGAAACCTCTGATTTTCTGGGATATTGAGATAATGAAAGGTTAAAGAACCAACAACCACATATATATGAATCACTAATAATTATAAAACTAGGATTTGCTGAAATATCCCTATAATAATCGTAAATGTATCCTAATATGTTATTTTGTTGTATCAAAGTTTCACCGATCGATATAATCTCGATATCATTGATCGAAGATAACCGAGGTATAGTTATTCATATATCTTAAATTGTCTGGAATACCGCGCGCTAATACATATATTCGAGATAATTTATGATAAATAATGAAGGTCCTGTTTTCTTTATAATAATATTTAGTTTATTTAATAAAAACCTCTAGTATTATTTATTAACTTGATTCATCATTATCAGGTGTTTTGAAATAATATTTATCTTAAAAAATAAACATAAAAATTCAACAGAGATATGTTTAAATAATTACTTTGGAGCATATTCACCCTCAACTTCAATAACTGCTTCCCATTTTCTTGACAGACGGCTGATTTCACAGACAAAAAGTCGCGGTTCTTAGAGAGAATCCACGCTTTGACGTCCACCAACTCAACCAAGTCGTTGTAGACTTTGTCTTATTGCTAAATTCTCAACGAGCAATTGACGTGGTAGTCTGTGGAAGCTTCGGTCTGTGAGTATGGTGGATGTGGGAGCAGATCCCATTCCTTATTAGCGATGGATTAGACGACACGACGCTCAATGTGAGGCCCTGCGTTATCGTAGTAGAAGATGTTTTTGCTCTTTTTGTGCGGTAACTTTATTTCGATTACGGAGAGTTCGTGAGGGATTCATCCAGAGCCAATTTCCATACCTCTCCCAGAATTTTGAACCGACAGACGATGGTGGATTGGCCGACACTGAAGTCTTCGGCCAGCACTCGAGTTGTTATGCTTTCGTCCTCTTGTACGGCTGCCAGAAATGTCTGATTGTCGAAATCTCACGGTCGACCTTTCCTGGCTTGTTTTCCGAGCTGGCATGACCTGATTTGAATCTAGCAAACCATTCCCAATATCGACTTTCGCTGATTGTTCCTTCGCCAAAAAGCTCGTTGCTCGTTGATTCGTTCGCTATTTAACGAAATGGCTGTTGCTGCCAGTATTACATCTCACAATAAGCGATCCTTTGGGGTTGCTATCATATTATTTTCTCGTTTAAAAATAAATTTGTCGGTAGGGAGAATTAAATTTTCTCTTAAACTCCATAATTGAACTAGAATTTAATAAAACATCGCGACTTCTGAAATATACCGTTTTTTATAGGAACAGGATATACAGCAAAAGAAAGCTGAATGCCATTATACATTATTCAATGAATACCTATTCTTGTCAAATAACACAATAACATATCTACTTCCGAAAATTCCCACGTATATTATATTGTTATGTACCGCGTTAGTCACCTAAAATTAACCCCCCCCCCTTTATTTATCTTAATTTCAATCGAATCGAAAAATTCAAAAAAGGATTTTACATGATTTTTTATGAGTTTTTTGAATATTTAAACAAATTTTCAAAAATTCTGCAAATTGAGAGGGGGCGAACATTTCTTTATTTTTTTAAATGGAACACCCTGTATTTTTTTACTTAAAAAAGTTACCCATAGTTTTCTGATCACAAAAATATATAATTGTTGTATCTTGATAAGTATAGTTCTTGAGATATTCATACAAATATATAGTCACATCACAGGAATAAGTTTAGCATAAATCAGAAGAGCCTATGATCCGAAATGATTTAAAGAAACAATAATGCTTCGTTTGACAGTTATGTTATGTTTGACTTATCTTTGATTGTTATATTATTAATACGCTTTAAGTTAAGTTTTAATAAACTTGTTAATATATCTAATATATTGATATGGGATATTCATTAGTCGAAAGGAAAGAAATATTATAAATTTACTTAACCAGCAATAAAAACAAATATATATGGCTAAAAGAGAATATGCAAGAAAATATCCTGAAAGACGCGTTCCCTCCAAGAACACTTTCTCTAATATTTATCTCAAGTTTGAGGACAGCGAATCCTTAAAAGATAAGAAACGAGAAAGAAAGAAGCCCACAACAGAAGAAGATATGGAAATGGACGTTTTACTTTTTTTACCGAACACCCCAATAAATCTACTAACACTGCTGCAGAAGAATTTAATATTTCTCAAGCAAGTATAAGACGTATATTAAAACGTCACAAATATAAGCCTTATAGTATTTTGCCAGTTCAGCTTTTAACTGAAAATAACTTTGCCTACAGAAGAGTTTTTTGTAGAGAGATGATTGAGAGAGCAGAAAACGACAATAACTTTTTAAAAAACTTATTTTGAAAAACAGACTTGATCCTTTGGACTTATTTTTGTGGGGAGCACTAAAACAAAACATATACGAAAATTCGGTATATAATAACTCGGATGAGTTGAAGGACTGTATCAGTCAAGGAATAGAAAATTTGCGGCAAAATGTTCATTTATTTGAAAACGTTAGAAATGTGCCTTGATAGAAACGGAGGATACGTGGAGAACATATAGGTATGTTTAATTTTAATAAAGTTCATTGGTTTTATGTTAATTATTGTTGCGCATTGTTTTTTTTTTATTATTATTTCGTTATTTATGTTTTGTTTTAATTAGACTTTGTTTTTGTCATTTTAATAAAGGTTTATTTGTTTATTATAATTATTATGTGTTGCCGCATCAAAGAATTTTCATTTTTTTTTTCTTAAAAAACAAGATGTATCGTTATATTTCAAAAACATAGCTCTCCTGATTTATGGTCTTATGCTAAACTTGTTCCTGTGATGTGACTATATATTTGTATGAATATCTCAAGAACTATACTTACCAAGATACAAAAATTATATATTTTTGTGATTAGAAAACTGTGGGTAACTTTTTCAAGTAAAAAAATACAGGGTGGTCCATTTAAAAAAATAAAAAATTGTTCGCCCGCTTTCAATTTGCAGTTTTTGAAAATTTCTTTAAATATTCAAAAAATATAAAAGATCATGTAAAATCCTCGTCTGAATTTTTCGATTCGATTGAAATTAAGAGAAATAAAGGGGGGGTCAATTTTAGGTGACGAACCCTGTACATAGTTTAGAATGGCTTCCAAACGAAGAATGATCTTTTACTGTAATAGAAATTATTATAGCATTGACCAAATAATTCAATGTAGTTTGTGAAATTTTTTCGAACCTAAACCATAGAGTACATTTTCCTGAGATGTCCATTGTACAATGAAATTCGCATCCGAGAATTAAAGAATGCCACAACTCTTAAGGATATTGTGTCCTCTGTTTCAGACAGTAGATATAAATGTTGTAAGCTGTTGTAAAATCTTATCCTCCGTTTTCTGAAAATTCTGTCATTTATTTTTAATTTTTAATAGATATAATCACAACGTTTAATCTTTCACTAGAATCTTGTTCCATTTTTTAATGTTTATAAAAATATATTCAGTACCATCATTATACATGTCGCCCCTTTCCTCACGTATAGGCGTAACTGAATCTTTTAAATTTTACAGAAGAGAAGAAAACATAAAAGTGTAATTGTATCAAAGGTCGTACCATTCATGTTTTGCTGATCTATGCGAACAGAATTTGTGATTATGTTTATAAAAGTAAGCACTTGTATGTACACTTCATATTTTCAAAATAGTGTAGAAACCTTTTTTTAAATTACAAAATTTGCAGTTACGTCTGTACGTGATATTACATTTTGTAAGCAATAGATGATACGCCTTTTGTAACATAATGACAAAAAGATATTGTATAAGGAAAAAAAAGTATATATAAAAATTATATATACTTATATATAAATCTATTTAAAAGTGCCCATTTTAAATAGGTTTATATATAAGTATATATAATTAGTCTGTATATTTATATATAGAAAGTAATATATACAATATAAATCATGAAAGAGTAAAATAAAACAAAATTCTGAAAAAAACTATAAAGTTAAAAACAATATTATTTAGTCTTCATTTTGATGGGGCAAATTTATAAAATACGCTTTGTGTTCCGTATTGCCAATTACCGGATTGAGCTCCTTGAATAATGCAACTAAGTCGTCATACTTTTTTTCGTTATTTTTGGTGGTTCTTTATTTAATAATTAAAGTGTCATCTTAGACGTGATATTCCTTATTTTCAAAACAATACAGTCATATTCATTATGAAGATGACTAGTTTTAATAAATATTTTGTTTGCAGCTTTCTTGGTTACCATAATTTTCTTCACATTAGTCCATTTTTTCTCAAAATATCTTAAAGTTACTTCTTCCAAACCATTTATTACTAAAATTACAAGCTAAAATTTACCCAAAGCATACATCACCATGCCTACGATAATGGTGGTACCTTTTATTGTGGCCGTAGCACCCATCAGAATACATAGAAACCTTGGTTATTTTATCTTTGCAATATTATTGTAAAAGTCTGTATATACAGGTTGCTATATCTGAAGATCCTCTTTTACTGGTCGCCTCATTCCAGAAAAAAACAAAAACAGTTCCTGCTAGCGATATCACAGAAAGTAAAATTGAAATTCGATAAGCGGCTTCTATAAAATATTGCATTTTCCTTTGTACGGGGAAGATGCATGTCAAATGTGCATGTTGCATGTCAAATGTGCCACACAAGTTATTTTTATTGCTCGTGGCTTCCTGCTTGCAGATGGAGTATTTTCCCTCACAGCCTCTTTTTCTGTTACATGTGAATTGTATTTAACTTGTAAACTACTTTTGGTCTCTTTGTTTCCCTCCAAGTAGGTTAAGCACAACGTGCATTGGTTCTTTTTAGGCACCTAAAGCAAATACGCCTATACGTGAGAAAATTACCATAGACTTTTATAGATACGCCACAAGATAATTTATTATTTACAGAAGAAGTAATAGAGATACGCCACTTCTTGAGATCATAGATTCACTTTAGATAAATATATTAATGAGTGTAACTCAATTTTGCTATTTTTGTTAGAAACGCCTCTACGCGAGGAAGGGGACGATGTATACATAAAAGCATATTTTCTGATCTATTATGTTGATGTTCTGTAACGAAATTTTGTAATATAGCTACTATTTTGTTTTTTTTTTCTCTTCATTCCCTTTATATTCTCTGTTATTAATACAAACTATTGCTACATGATTTTTTTTTGTATTATGATAAGCAAGAAAAGTAAATAAAAAAAGAAAAAAATTATAAAGTAAATAACATGCATCAAAGAAATTAATGTGGTTTAAACAAACATTGTAAAAAAAGAATAGATTTTTCTGCGAGAAAGAAATTATCTCGTAGAAAATTATTATTTAAGACAACATTTTCTACAAGAATTTCTTTGAATTACATTATTTGTGCAACAAAGAATTTATTTTTACTATTACAAGCATTGTTCTATAGAATCGTATTCTAGGGATTTCTACACAGGACGTCTCTTAAGAGATGCTCTTTCCATCATAGTACATTTTAAAAAAATCTTCTTAAAGAAAGAAGAAGTAAAATAAAACTATCAGTATAAGCAGGTTCATCAATCAAATAATTAAGCTGTTCAGAAAGCATATTTTAAAAAATATTTTTTTAACACGCTTTCTGATTGTCCCATTCCATTACCGATACCTTTTTATCGGTACAATATTATGTTAATATACATTATGTACAATTTTTTATGCTAATGAATGATAGTTTTCTGTCATATACTAGATTAAATTTACGGGATAAACGCCATTTCACTATAATTTGAAAATTAATTTTACGTTCACCTCTTTTAAATGTTTATTATTACAGGTGTGAGTATAAGCAAAAACTATCAAGTGTATTATTTCCTTGTCGGAAGATTAAAACCAAGAGTTAACATCCGTCATCAGCCTCAAACACGGGTGGTCTCCGTGAATAATTGGTCTTCGATGGCTGGGGTAATGAACCGTCAAATTAGAGTAATAAAATAGGAGATTTTATATTGTGAAAGATCGATATAGTGCAACGAAATCATAATAAAATAATGAACTGCTGAATTCTATCCAAGGACAAAATACAGGTAAAACATTTGAATGGATTTTAAAATGTTCTCTATTATTTCCACGCAAAAAGATTTTAAAATTTTCGTTTAACGATATTAAACATAACTTACAGGATAAGAAAGACAGTATTCTTTATTCTGGGAGAACTCTGGCAATAGAATTCTGGGATATGATTGATTACTACAATATAAAAGAGGGCAACAATGATGAAACGCTCTAGTGAAATATGGCGCTGAGGCAATAATCTTTCATTAGAGATAACAAACCATAATTAAACTATTAACAGTAAATATACTTTATGGCATATGATTCCTTTTCTTCTAGTTCGTGTTACATTAAAAAAACCATTTTATCATTCACTATCGTGTTACCAAAAATATGCTTCAATATTAATTTTATGAAACTTTTATGGAACTGAAATGGATTGGAATCGTTTATAGTGTATTTCAGTTGGAACTATACGATTTGAATTGCGTGCCTCTTGTGTTTTGTTGAAAATAGGGCGTCAATGTTTAACGACAGTGGCCTAAAAACCACTCGGCGTCAACGTGCCGCGATTAACAGTTCAACAACGAATAATTTGTGTACAACTGTTTTTTAAAAGTGAACGATCATTTACAATTATATTAAGAAAAATTCGCACAAAATTACGATAAAATGAAGCACTTATAGAGTTAGCAGTTCGTAACTTAATCAAGAAATTTGACGAGACGAGTTCTGTTGTTGACAAGGCAATACCAGTACGTCCTCGTCGTGATCGGTCAGTTGAAAATATTGCTGCATTGAGAGAGTGTGCGGGAATATCCAAACCTATTAATTCGACGTCGTGTACAACAATGAAATCTGCCAAGAACCACCACGCATCAGATCTTAAAGAAAAACATGCATCTGTTAACATATAAATTCAGTTAACACTACAGTTAAAAGTTACAGACCATTTACAACGTACATTTGTTAATTGGGCGTTAGAAAGGACATAGGGTGATACTGATTTTTGCAACAAAATTTTGTTCAGCGATGAAGCACATTTTTATCTTAATGGATACATCAGCAAACAAAATTGTCGAATTCGGGGTGCTGAAAATCCTCACGCTCGTCACGGAAAAGATATTCGTCCACAGAGATACATGGTTTGGTGCGCATTTTGGAGTGGTGCAGTAATTGCACCATACTTCTTTATAAATGGAGCTGGTAATGCTATAGCAGTAAGCGGAGGGTGCTATCTTGACATCTTAAACAATTTCGTTTTTCACCAAATTGCTGATTTGGGTTTAAACAACACATGCAACCATAGCACATGTCCTGATCATGTTATCTCTCGAAATGCTGACATCAATTGGCTTGCAAGATCATGTGATTTTTAACACCACTGGACTTTTTTGTTTGAGATTATGTCAAGCGACAACTGTAGGCTACCCAGCCAGTAAAAATCAATGACCGCAAAGCAAACATTCAACGTGTTTTTCGAGAAATAGAACTAGTTTTATGTGCCTGTGCTATGGACAATTTTGCTAAAGAATGACATCATACGAGTTGAGTCGAGGTGACCATATGAACGACATTCTTTTCTATTTATAGCCGTATCGTCTCCATTTTATATTGAAAAATAAAAATTATTACTAGTTTTATTCGTAATTTAAATCCTGTAATTCCAACTGAGCCACCCTATATATAGAAATACCGAAACATTATAGCGTATTAATCAAACATTTCAGCATGACGACAGTTAATGACCTATGTGAAGTGAAGTGAAGAGCACATTCACTGGACATTGTTACTGTAATTTTTACAAGGACAATATTGCTATATTCCCTTTAACCATAGACATAATTTTAACTCACTTGTATGTACATGTTTCGATACGAATTGTGTCATCTTCAGCAGTATACATTGTGTATTATTCATATGCCTACATGAATTCGAACCTAGTTCAGTTTGGAATTCTCGTACAAATAATGAACTGCTGAAAATAGCGTTACTATCGAAATATTCGTATACAAGAGAACGTTCATTATGTTTTTGGTTAAAGGCTATAAAATAAAATGTAAGTTATAAATGTAATATCTAATATATAAATAACTGAAAATGTTCTTCTTGATAACAAAAAGATCGTAAAATTTATGCCAATACAGCATGTTGAAATGCCTTATATATAGTGATTTAGTTAAATTTCGAAAAGAGTATAGAAGGAAATATTAAAATCATATTCGATCCTCGCACAATTTTTTTTTTCAAAATTAGGGAAAATAGAACACCAAATGCTTGTTATAAGTTCACGTCACTTTTTTATGTAAATAAGAATTATGAAACTTGTTTGTTAGATCAGGCACAGCAAATTTTGATATTTTCAAAGTATATAAAACCAAAAGGAATCATAGTAGCGATCCAATGAAACATAATATATACATTTTATTCCATATTCTACTAGACACTAGAATAGTTTCTATAAAAGTTTAGTTTATTTGGTTTATAGATTGAGACAGAATCTTGTTTGCAAATAAATTATTTTTTTAATATTAATTTTTTTTTGCGTCTTCCACCAACCCCCAAATTATTTATTGTTATATGTCTTATTCGCAATTACTGTGGAAAATCCACTGTTCACAATTTTTCACACGATGTTCATAATCAGTATCAGTTATTGTTATCATCATATAAAATTGAAAATAATCACTGTTGCGCTAATTATTTAATTATACGTAATAAAGGTCGGACTATATATAGTAATGCTTTTGAAAAACTGTGGCTACTCCAACAAGTATTCAAATTATGTAGGTAATACTATATTATTTCTCAAGTGATGTTTCTTTCATCTTACCAAGTTTCAAAAAGAAACGTAAGAAATTATGAAAAAATATTCTGGGAAAGAGGTATATATTCGATGTAACAACAAAAGCCAGAAACCAGCTTTTCATTAATACCGAAGAATTACGCATTTCTCAACGCGCGTCTCGCCAAACAAATTGGCACCTGCGGGAGATGATTAAAACCCAGTTCTATTCATCTTAAGATTATATTGCTCTCGAAGGATTACACGTTCTTCGACGCGCGTTCGCCGAACAAGTTCACATCATCGGGAGGGACATGACTAAAGTTCCTGATTTCACTTTTACTTTGACGATGGGGACTCCATAGAAGGGAACATAATATGTAATTAGTTTATTAGTTATTTATATTATAAAAGACACAGATTTTGTAGTGATGCATATAAATGGTATAGCCGATTTCTGACTGACGTAAATTTAAATATTTATTATAATAATTAGATTTAGTTAATTAATTATAGCTTGCAAAATTAATATTAATTTGTATTTAACGTTTCTAGTTTGTGACACTTTCCTGCAGAAATTTATTTTTAATAAATTTAAATTAGTGCACATTATTTTTACTGAAATTAATTCATCGCAATTAGGTGTGGTTCGACCTTTAGGTATTTACGTCTCAATTCACTTGCAGAGCTTGTTTAACAATTATAAACTATAGGACAACTCAAAAATTTATAGACCGTTACAATTTATATTATCTTATTTATTCTATAAATTTATTTACAAGAACATTAACCCAATCAGAACTGATATTAAACTAATAAAGAGCTTACTAGAATCAAATTATTTTTATATCACTACACACGCAGCTTTGACCTTCAACAAATATATTTCTAATTAGTGTTCTTTACCACACCATTATGTTAATATAAATAATGCAGACACCTCTTATTTCAGTGTGATTTAATTTTATCAAGTCACTGTCCTTGATAACGACGATTTTTTATACTCGAACGTATTTATATAACTGCCATAAATTTAGAAGTATATAACTTTGGTGGCGCGTTGATATGGTATTTCAGACAATTTCCAAAATATTTCAATTAACTTTTATGTTTTTTTAGAGAACTATAAAATCTAATTTGCATAAAATTGAGCAAACATGTTCATTCATGTAGGGTATGTAGGTTTCATAATCAAAACATATTTACATATTATATTTCAGTCATTACATACCAGAGAAATATACGTTTCTCCCAATTTAATCCAAAGGAGATCATTATACCGAATAAAAAGTTACACACATCTCCGCATATCTCTATCTTGAAATTGAGTGGCCGAGAAAAAATAAGCAAACACATAAATGTTTTATGCGACAGTTTTACTTCATTCAATTTTTCTCAAATAGTCCACCATCGTGCTTTCTCATGACCCATGGACAGGGTGGGGTGTATCATATCCACATCAAAATCAATAAATGTCGTCTGGGAGACGTCCCTAATCAGAATCAGTCGAAACCCAATCGATTCGACACGATTTAATTGAGTGATCGTGCTAACAAAAAAAAATTCTCAAATAGTCCACCATTATGCTTTCTCATGACCCATGTACATGGTAGAGTGTGTTTTATCCACCTCAAATTCAATAGGTGTCGTCTGGGAGACGTCCCCGATTAGAATAAATCAAAACCAGATCAATCCGACACGATTTAGTCGAGTTATCGTGCTAACAAGTTTAAAATGCCGACGACAACGACAATGACAACGATACACATACAGCAACAATTTTTTGCTTTTAGGCCGAAAAACGAAAAAAAGCCCAAAAAAATTTTTTTTCCAATTTTTCTTTACACTATTACATTACTTTTCCGGAGTGTGGAAAAGTAAAAATTCTGAATGTTGAACATTTCACAATAATAATATTTCAAAGTGGAACATGAAAGTATTGGTACGCGGTTAATTAATAATTTATATGTTAATCAGAAAACTCGTGTTAGGAAAAATAAAAAATTTTCATTACCTTTATTTTTACTATATTTATTTAAACAACTAAATAGTTTTTATTGATAGTGATAGTGATAGCACACTAAATAGCGTGGTATCACATAATAAGTATGAACTGATAATTAATAACCAAAATTGAGTTTCCAAATATTAAAACATGTTTTTGATATTTCTACCTGATGTACCATACAAATATAATTATATAATAATTTTATAGAATGACGTATTATATACATATAACATATAGTTATATATCTTTCTAACAGCAATTTCTTTATTATTTTTTTTAGTAAATTTAAAAGTCATTGAAGTGTATACATAAAAGTTATATGATTTGTCATAATCATACTTAGTGTCAAAAGCTGTGAAGATAAGTTCTCTAAAAGCTTATATAAAATAAATAGTATAACTAAATGAAATATTGAAAACGAATAATTAGGTAAAATATAATTTTTTTTATAAGAAATTGATTCATATTATGGATTATTGTGGAATTTATTCTGTATTCAGTATCAGCTCGAGCACATTATTTTAATTTTACATGCAATGAGATATATAATACATACAGTCTGCCTATTAAATAACAGATTTATTTTTGAAATGCTGTTACACATTTTTTTCACAAATATTTTTAATCTTTTATTTATAAATCTTGTAACATTTTATCATAATAATCAGAAATATTATTATCGCATCAGTATGAACTTAGCAGAACAACTTTGAATAACGGAAAAATGCATAGTATTATTATTTGCTGCTAATTAGCTGTTAATTATTCGTGAAAGTGATAATTTAACCGATTTTGATTTAAAAAAAATTTAGTGTATCTCTGCTGCTAACTTCACATGAAGTTTATCTACCAAAAATGTTTTTCTTAAATATAAGCATATAGGAATTAACGCTTTTTTACCATAAACAAATGGTATAAACGAAATTTAAGAAAAATGAAAGTAAAAAAATTAATTTATTTTTCCATGTCAAAAACTCAAAACTGGAAGTAACAAAACACAATACATAAACACGAAAGAAAATTGATAATTTACATCTCTATAAAAGACCAAACGACGAATCAGTTAAGATTAATATCTCTTCTATTAAGTTACGGGGAACAAAATCCAAAAATCTGAAAAAAATTGTAAAATGTGACACGACGAATTCGAAGATGTCACGATTAATTAAAGGAACACGAACGGTAAATTCCTGAATGGAAACTGATTCCCATAAGACATTTTCGATTGAGATTAATGCTGTTCTGCTAAGCTCCTGGGAAAAATATTCAAAAATCGTAATAGAAAATTGCAAAATTATCACGCCAAATCACGGCACGATTAATGATAATTTGCAAAATTATCATTAATCTCGTTTGAAAATGTCTACTGGGAGTCAGTTTTCGTTTAGGAATATATCATTCCCGTTCCCGTTCCTTTAATTATTCGTGACGTTCCTGAATTCGCCGTGGGGCTTTTGTAATTTTGTATTATGATTTATGGATTTCTCTTCCTGCGAACTTAGAAGAACAGCCATGCATCTCATTTGAAATAGACTTATGGGGGTCAGCTTTCGATCAGGAACTTACCGTTGGCGTTCTTTTACTTAATCAACACGATTAAATGGCGAATTTGAAGATAACACATCTTCAAATTCGCCGTGATAATTTTGCAGTATTTTATTGTGCTTTATAGATTTTTTTCTTTGAACTTAGCAGAACAGCCATGAATTTCGTTTGAAAAAGATTTATGGGGATCAGTTTTCATTCAGGACTTACCGTTTGCGTTCTTTTAATTAATTGTGACGTCTTCGAATTCGCCGTGATAATTTTGCAATATTTTATTATGATTTAAGAAAGTTTTCTGTTAACTTAGTAGAACAGCCATGAATCTCGTTTGAAAAATATTTATGAGGGTCAGTTTTCGTTCAGAAATTTACAGTTCGCATTCTTTTAATTAATCGTGACATCTTGGAATTCGCCATGATAATGTTGCAATTTTTTATTATGATTTTTGGATTTTTCCCCTGGGAACTTAGCAGAACAGCCATTACATATCGTGTTAAAATGTCTTATGGTGATCAGCTTGCATTGAGGAGTTTACCATTTGCCTTCTTTTAATTAATCGTGACATTTTCGAATTCACCGGGTCACATTTTGCAGTTTTTTTCAAATATTTGGGTTTTCTTCCTCGTAAATTCTTAGCAGAATAGCTATTAATCTTAATTAATTCGTCCTCTCATTTTTTGTGGAGATGTATATTATCAATTTTCTTTTGTGTTTATCTCTTTTTTTTCGTTACTTCCAGTTTTGAATTATTTTACTAATATTGAAAAATATTTTTTTCTTCAAGTTTAGTGTATAATATTTGCTTACGATTAAAAACCGGGAAATTCCTATGTACTTAATTAAAAGAAAATTTGATAGATATTCTGCTAACTTGATGTGAAGTTAGCAGAATACTCAAAATTTTTTAAAATTAAAAAACGGTTAAATTATAACCTTCACGATTAATTAACGGCTAATTAGAGGCAAATAACACGCCTATGCATTTTTCCATTATTCCAAGTTGTTCTGCTAAATTCATACTGATTATTAAAAACACATGTTATAATACATTTCCGACTGCCTGTCGTTGACATTTAACTACACTAGCAGTTATTTGGAAACGCATATGCTTTATGTATGTCGTAAAATTTAAAATAGTGGTTTATACTTTATATTTTTCATTTCTCTAAATGGACAATCTACCACTTAGATGACCTTCGTAGTTATAAATACATTCTATATTACTATAAGTTGTATTTAATATAATTAATATATATACTCTATCATCGAGAAATATTGTAATGATACACTTTCGATAAGTATCGTCCGTTCCCTACGATACAAAATATAGGCGATAAAAAATAAGTTTAGATTTAATTATGAACTTAGTCAATAGAAATCGCAACGATGTTGAGACCACCATAATTAACAATAAAATCAATTAACTATTGCCTATCTTTAAGAGGAGATGTATTAATTTTTTCTCTATATATTCTTTCCTGATTATACATGACTTTAGCATTTATCTAACAAACCACATAATAACAATAACATTCTCAGTTATTCACTGTAGTAGATCAAGTTATTGAGTTCTAAAAATTTGGACACAAAGGTATATACAGTGCAACCTCGTTAAACTGAACACACGTTAATCCGAACACACGCTAGTCCGAACGGCCAAATCATGAAATGATAGTCCGAACGCTGCCTCGATAATCCGAACGAGACTCGTCGCCGCTCTCGAATCGCACTGCCGATGCCGCATGCCGTTAACAGTTTGCGGAGAATCATTATGTAGCGATTACGATTCAGTATTGCCATTTGTGGAAAAGTTTGCAACATTAATAAAAGAAAAAAATCTCACTTTTCATCAGATTTACAATGCCGATGAAAGTGGGCTTTTCTGGAGAGTTTTATCAGCTAAAACCTTAGCGCATCCAGGGGATAAATCTGCCCCGGGATGAAAAGTAAGCAAAGAATGCATCACGTTTATGCCCTGTTCCAATGCATCTGGGTCTCATAAGCTAAAATTGTTGGTCCTCAGTAAAAATATGAAACCCCGTGCTTTTAGAAACGTTCAAATTCCTATTTCGTACAAAGGTCAACCAAGAGCTTGGGTAACCAGATATATTGTTACCGGCTGGTTCCACAATGAGTTTGTTTCACCAGTAAGGTGCAAAATGAAATAGCTCAACCTTAGTTCAGAGACAATTTTAATCTTGAACAATGCACCTGGTAACTCCACTCAATTGTCCAGCAACGATAATAAGATTTCTGTGGTATTCCTTCCTCCACATTGCACGCCATTGATACCGCCAATGGATCAGCATATTATAGAGGCAATAAAATTTTTCTACCGCAAAAAATAGCTCAAAAAAATTATTGCTTTTCATTGTGGTGTTTCACAGTCACTGAAAAATGTGAATCTAACGGACGTTGTATTTTATTTAGACGAAGCTTAAAGTTAAGTTAGTACTCAGCATGTGAGTACTAACTTAATTAAAAAATCCTGGAATAAAATATTACTGCCTGAGATAATGAAGAAAATTTTTGTGATAGTGATGAAGAAGACAAAATTCCATTAGCTAGATTAGCCAGACAAATCACTAAGCCAAAACCTACAGAGATCGAAACTGAACTGGAAGAAATTACGTATGTACTTGGGTAAAAAGCTTAACCAGAGTTTAACGAGAGCAAAGATTGAAGAGTGTGTAGCAGATGACAAAGCAATCAGCGATGAACTAATAGAAGCTGGCATAATTCAAGAAATTGATGGAGATTCTGATTCTGACAGTAATTCTCACGACGATATTTCTGTAATTCCTTCTATAGTCAAGGATGGCGATGCCGTCTCAGCTTTCAACACCTGTATTACTTGGACAACCCAATATAATATTTCTGAACATCGAATCGTCTTTCCGCAGGAAATGCGAGTCCAAGCCCAAGATGCAGCAATAAAAAATAGGAAACAGACGAAACTTACAAATTTTTTCACCACTGCAGACAAAAATTAATGCATCATTATGTATATATTAATTTATTTTAGGTTACTTAAATTGTTAAAGCAATCTACAGTTTTTAGTTGTAATGTAAAATTACGTATATACATATATACATGTATGTACATACATATATGTATATTACATTTCCTGTTTATACAATAAGTTTTGTTTCTTATAGTATACATCTTATAGTATATCTATATCTTGTTATAATACATAGAAATATTTCATATGTAATATCTAGAACAAAAGAATATATATTTTTTATAGTATATTCATTAATCCGAACGGTTCAATAATCCGAAGGTCTGACAAGGAGGTGTCTAGATTAAAGAGGTTGTACTGTACCTGCTTTCCCTAAAGCCTAACACTCTAGGAAAAAGAAAAGACGCGTTATAAATATAGACGCGGATAGAGATGTGTATAAACACATCTATGCTCTGGGAGAGGTGACAAACTTTCTCCACTGGGACTCGAACCTAAGCAGACAGTGACACTTCGAATATTACACCGAGGCCACCACCCTGGACTGTAGTACGAGTGACATTGTTGCAATCATTTTTATAAAAGGATACGCTAGGGCACTCATCAATGTTGGGTAACTAACCTGAATTCTCATCGTATTATATTTCATTAAGAGAAATGTCAAAATATTTATATAACAAAGAATACTAAGTATTTGTAAAATCTGCTTTATAACAACAAAGTTTATTTTTTATATAAGAAATAATGCTTATATAAGAAAATGTTTATTTTCTTAAAGGCCTAAAGCTAAAAGAAAAAGACATTTTATAAAGCTGTATAATGATTGGTTGTCGATTGATTGTTTAATACAACTGAACTATAACTTACATGATATTATTTGCATTGTTTCACCAGTAAAGTAAACAGCAAAATATTTATTATTAATTTTTTTCTTATGTAGGATAATGGAATCCTGGGAAGTGTCTGGAACCTTCCATGCAGCAACAAAAACAGAATATCAGTTTTCTGATAGAAATATTACACATTACTCGAGGCGCATATCCCCAATCAAGGTATCATTAGAAGATGTTTATAGCTGAGTTTTAATAAACTTCTGATGGTATATTTTTAAGAAAAAGGAGTAATATAAGGATATATAGCAGATAAAATTTTGCCTTCGTAAAAAAACAACAAAGTATATCGTTATAAAAACTCCGTTGCTCTATAGATATAAACTGAGTGACAGAACGGTATAAAATTAACTGGTTTAATCACGCCTTAATTGACTAGTTTTTTTTTTTTTTTTGTCAAAGTAGATAAGAATTCTTACTCAAGGTAACGCATATTATTCTCAAGATTTAACACATACTGTTGTCGGCAAGACAATTCATTATTCTTATAGTTCTCTTGTAATGAATTACCTTTGCAATCAGATCTACTAACGTATCCACGGTCACGGTAGTTTGAATTACGTATATTTTTAATACAGTGTACAGTGTACCCCGCAAGTAAAAATAAAATGCGAGTTCTGTTTATCTGTTAATTTTTTTATGTAAAAACAGAAAAACCTGTTCAAACTAATGTTAAACTTATTACATAGCTTGCATTTGAGAGAACTAATAATCTACATTTCATTTTGTAAGATGTTTCGATCACCTTTTCAAATATAAATTCATGGGCACATTTTTTAATAAGTCATCATCAAGAGGTCATCAGTCCTAAGACTGGTTGGACGCTAACCTCCAGCTTCTCCTATCTTCTGCTAACCTACGCATTTCGATAATTGTGCTACAACCTACATCCCTTACTATTTGCGAGCAGTAGTCTAATCTAGGCCTACCTCTGCCTTTCTTCACTCCTATTTCCGCCTCCAAAATATCGCGGACTATTCCCCCATGTCTCAGCAAGTGGCCTACCATTCTATCTCTTCTCTTCTTTATGTTTTTCCATATACTTCTTTTCTCGCCGACTTTCTCCAATACTTCCTCGTTTCTAACCCTATCAGTCCATGGTATTTTCATCATTCTTTGGTAACACCACATCTCAAAATCTTCTAATTTCTTCCTACTTGCTTCCCCTACCGTCCAGGTTTCGCAACAGTATAGTGCCGTGCTCCATACATATGTTTTCAAAAGTCTCTTCCTTATTTCTAAGTTTATTACCCCCGAGCATAAAAGTGCTTTCTTTTTGTTAAAAGCTAGTCGACCCTGCGCTATTCTTTGTTTTATGTCTTTATCGCTTCTCCCATCCCAATTTATTTTACTTCCTAAATAAGTGAAGTCTTCAACTTCCTCCAATCTTTCATTATTAATTTGTACTTTCGTTTTTGCTCTGCTCTCGCGCCCTCTGCACACTAACACTTTAATTTTGTTTTTATTCACCCTCATTCCGTATTTCTCTGCCAACACTGCCTCCATTTCATTCAATGCTGATTCTAATTCCTCCTTACTAGATGGTAATACTGCTATATCATCCGCGAATCTCAGCATTTTTAGTTTCTGTCCCTGTACTTTAATCCCGAAATCCACTCTATCTTTTACCACATTAATCGCCTCTTCGATGTACAGATTAAAAATTAGTGGTAATAGCAAAGTGGGGATAGATCCTTGTTTTACTCCTTTCCTAATACCTACTTCCTTTTTTTCCCCTTCTACTTCTATAACAGCAGTTTGCTCTTTGTATAGATTGTGTACTACTCTCCTATCTCTGTACTTCATTCCCGCGCTCTTTAGTATCTCAAACATTTTTTCCCATCTTACGTTATCAAAAGCTTTTTCTAAATCTGCAAATTCTATATAAGCGTTCTTTCCTTTTTCTATTGTTTTCTCTAACATTACTCTTAGCGTTAGAATAGCTTCGCGAGTTCCCCTATTTCGCCTAAACCCGAATTGGTCTTCTCCTAGTATTTCCTCCGCTCTATTTTCCATCCTCTTCTGCACTATTCTGGTTAAGATTTTTGACGCATGAGAAGTTAGGCTAATCGTTCTAAAGTTCTCGCATTTGTCGGCTCCTCTCTTTTTCGGTATAGTAACGATAATGTTCCTCTTATAATCCTCCGGCATCTCGCCCGTTTCGTATATGTATTTTTTAATAAGTACAAAAAGAAAAAAGTAGTTGTCTATATATGTAAATGATGGATTACAGGCGAATTATTTCATTTCATTTCAAAGATAGGAACATCAAGACACGGGGACTGTACTCGTATATTGCGATTTCAGTCTTATGAGAAATCGTGAGAGCACAGATCGAGTGCCCTGATCCTGCCTATCCTGAATACCCTCAGCAGTGGCGGATTACCGCACAGGCGCATGAGGCACATACCTCATGAGTACGCTCCTGCATTAAAAGGCCTCAGCAAACCACGAGCCTCAGAATCGTTGGGAACCATCCTCAAAAACAGGTTAAATTTTAATTTTCTGTTAATATGAGAATTATAAAATTGTATATAATATATAATAATTGTAGGCAAGTCTTAATATCTTCTAAAACCTATTTTCATAGTGGATATTGATTAATGGCCATTTATACCAATTTAGAAAAAGGCGATAAATTAAACAAAAAAGATACTCAATTTGTTTTCAAATCACCAAAACTTGCAACACATTACAATGCACTGCAAGCCGATGTACATACTTTCCGTCTCCCGCCCAGCGCGTTCAGCAGGGTGAGGAATCATGCGAGATTATTCACCCAGGTGATTATTCACTCAGGTGATTCTTCACCCCGTGACAGGGTGAAAATATGTGAGTTTTCTCATGATACTGCATTATGTTCAATGCATTTAACAGCGAATAAAGACTACAAGTAAATTTTTACAAGACATGCAGTCGAATTTACTTCATGGGGAAGATCTTCACAAATATCTTTCCGAGTTAATAAGCAATGTAAGAAACAAATTTGAAGATATTGAGAACGAAGAAAATTTACCAAGAGAGAATAAAAACTATAAAAATAGTGATGGCAAAATAAATAACAACTGCTGTTTGGAGAAACATCCAATAATGGCACACATATCGATGGTAGGTAATCTTTTATAGTTAACATACATAATGTGATACCTAATGTACGCATATCTGAGATATCCAAGGGATCCACTGTTTATAGCGAGGTTTTTAATGATTTTCAAGTTTTTTTCAATGAGAAAATGAGTAGGGATGAAATTATCGAACATGTGGATTGATTATCGTTGAAAACCGGTAACTATATCTACATTAAATATTTTAAAGATGAAGTTCTCCATTTCATTAAACATACTAAGGAAGAAAATGTATCCGATTCTATCGATATGTATAAATTATTAATTGACAGGCTCTGTCTACAATTCCTAATGTAGAAACTATTTTGAGAACCTTTTTGACAATTCCCCGTACTTAAACAGGTTAAAAATTATTTACGTAATTCATTTACGTAAAGTAATATCATGATTCAAGTCAATTTCGTTTGAGAAATTTTTCACTCACTTTTATAGAAAATGATGTTAAATTATGAATCTATTATTGATAGTTTCACAAGAATGAAGGCAAGAAAAGTTCCCCTCTAAACTAGTACCACCCGTTTAAATAGAACATTGTTCATCATTATTAATTAGTTATACTAAATTACTAAAAATATGATGCAGAATTTTACTGTGATTTTTTTTTACCTAAGAATGTAATTTGTTTATTCGGAATGTGATTTTTTTTTTGTGTTTATGTTTTTGTTGATTCCGAAAATAAAATTCTCTGCATTGTTCATTTTAGTGAACCATCCCATTCTTAGTAGCATAAATAGAGGGCCTCCAGGTTGCGCCTGGAGCCCCTCAAAATCAAGATCCGCCATTAGTCCTGAGGAAACGTGCAAAGGAAATTATATGATGAATCCCACTTTGAAAGTCAAAGTATACACAGAATAGCATTACGGCCATCTACTTGCTAACGGTAAAACAACTATCTTACGCAGAATGTCTCCAAGACCCCACTATTCACCGCATAGTGGTATAAATTAGGAACAATAGAGGTATTCTCAAAAATAAAAAAAAGCGTTTCAAGTACTCTTCACAATTTCGAAAAACAAATCATTTTAAATATATTTTACAATTTATAAAAATCTGCTTTAGTGTAAAATAAATAAATCCATGTAGTAAATCATTAGAAAATCCCCAGGCGTATTCATAGACAGTAAGGATAAATCTTGATATGATGAGACTGTGAAATATATTTAAGAGACTCTCCGATAGTCTTAACAAAGCGAGGAGTGATTTTGGGGGCTAAAATACGTCGATTACCACCAAATTCCCTTCTTCAATACAACCACGTAGTGGAATGGTTAAGAGAACGACGTTAGTGTTGTCGTCAAAATAGCGGCTCTGATTAATGTATCACAATAATAATTGGTATGATAGGATGGCCTGAGTTCACGTGGAGTCTACATATCTTTCCCTTTTATAGAATTTTATTCGATCCAATCCGATTTTATTTCTACTCCTGTTTCAGGTTGATTGTTAGCATTTAAAATATAATGGGAGTACAATAGTCTTATGGCTTGTGCAAGAACAGCTTGTGTGTGATTTTAAATCAATGAGAATTTAAAATCTCTTGTGCAAATCTCACAAAAGATTTTGCTCATAATTAACACCTCTAAATCTCCTGGGATACTTTTTGATGGGAAGATAGCTTGTAGTAAAGTTAAAGGTCTAGTTGATATATAATACACGTAAACAGTAATAGACCACAGATAATGAAGGTAGCAAAAAATTTAGGCTTATAATATTCTTCTATATCTTCTTATAATATTCTTCTATATTCTTCTATATTCTTCTATATTCTTCTATAATTTTTTTCAAAACATGTCAATCATATTAAAGGAAAATCGTTTGGAAAAATAAAATTAATATACAGCAATATGAATGTTATTTCTACTACAAATATAATTTTATTGTGTTAATTTCTTGTCCTCTCGCAATTGAATTATGCAGATATTTGTTTAGGGACCATTCTTAAGTAAATTCGAAGATCAGTGAACTAAAGAAATTCAGAAAGCATGTATACATTTAATACACATTGGATTGCGGAAATTTGAACATATCTCAATAAAATTTTCTACTCTGAAATGGCTTAATGTAAAAAAAGACACATGCACATCTGTTATTTTTTGCGTAAAAAAAATTGAGAAGAAACGCCACCATATTTATTTATAACAAAATTTTGTATAGACTTGATATTTTATAAATATCAGAAATAAATATTCTCTGACTATTCCTCTTCACAGGACGTCCGCATATCAGAGTCCAAGAGCATATATTGATTGCTCTTTATTACTAACATAAAATTTCATCGAATATTACAATCCTTTAATTTTTACTTAAAAAGTATTTTTGCAAATATGTTTATAATAAAGAACGTCTCGTTTTCATACTGCCAAATTGCTTACAATTGTATTTTATTTTTTATGTATTTTATGCTACATAAATTTTTTACGTAAAATTAAATCTGTACGATTTTTATCACCTGCTTCATTTTTTTATAGTATTGTTTTCATCCTTTGTGTTGTTTATTGATGAATTTATTATTGTTGAAATTATGTACTTATTTATTATTTACATTCTGCAACAATTTAAGCTTACTTTGGTATTAACTTATTAACTTGCATATTTAATGTATTGCTAATTATATCACAGTATATGTATTAATTATAGCATTTATGTTAATTTTGTTACCCGAGGTTGAGCGGAAGAGTGGAATTGAGTTTCTAAACTCTATGTTTTCGTAAGATATTATTGCATTTGAAATCTTATAAAATGTATTTTTTATTTTTTGTTGTATTGTCGTCTTACTAATAAAAGCTATTATTATATTTCTAGTTGATTACTTTTATATTTGATTGACTATCTTACTATTAAAATAAAAATAGGGAACATAGTAAAAAATCTTTCAGCATTATGGAATTGCTAAAAATAAATGGAAGGGCAAAAGATTCTGAACACAAGAGAGGAATAATGAATGAACATAATTATTTAAATATCTCACAAATTTACCGATATTTAAGGATAATTTTAAAAGTTGTTATTATGCCGTACAGAGCAGGAAGCGAAATTAATTGATATTCACTGTAGGTGTTAATTTAGGTATATTATTGTTTTTACTACTTTATAATAATTGATTATAGTTTCTTTAATTCTGCTGTGTTTACAAAGTTATCCATGCCGTCATTATGACTATTCGTATAATCGTCAGAAGTTTTGCTTCCTGAAAATGTATAATTATATTCTTAATTGCTTAGAGACGGTGAATACTTGGATACTCAGATCAGATAATTTTAAGCTTTTACCTTGTGGTAGTAAGTCGGATCGTATGAACAGGTTTTATGTATATAATATAAGTATGGTAATAATAAGGTTTCATAAAAGCAATACTTTTAATATTTTTAAATTCCATGATATATGGTGTAATATACAGTATTTCTTGTAAAGTGGAGTGAATTTTGCACTTCACTTCGCCAAAAATTCTACTTAATTTTACTCACTTAATTTATCTTATTACATTATTGATCATGTTATTTACTAAGCTCGTTACACATTACACTGGGGAACAAAAAAAATATTTATTTTGCCACAAATTTAAGATCGGGTTCTGAGTTCTGAGTACTCGAGAACCCTAATTTCACATTACAATTTCATATTGACTACGCTAAATTGACTATGTTTATTAAGATAATACAGACTCATGAAATTTATCAGGTGATTGGAGGCTCTTCGTGGATAATTCTAGAAAGTGCTTGAAATGTGTTATAGAAATGAGCTTTATTGCACAATGAAAATGAGTTTGCGTCGATTCCAATAGATCATTCAACAAAACTTACAGAACAATGTAAAAATATTTAGTTGATATTAGAAAAAATGCTTATTCTCAGCATCAATGTGATGGTGTCAATTTAAAAATGACCATCATACTTCTTAGATAGAAAAGTGGATATACCTTTTATCTTTTGGTATAATTATTGTTCACAGTACTAATATTTTCAAACTTTACCTCTATTATACTTACAGTTAAGAGTGTAATATATCGTTAAGGACACTTATTATTAAATAATCCAACAAACCTCAACTTGTGTACGACTCCTGTCTCCATAGCCAATAATCACCAAAATTTTAATTCGTTTTGAAAACTTGTAAAATTAGATATTTGGTGTGTAGATTAAGAAATACAAATAAGCAAGTAACGTAAACGTAACGGAAATAATACAATATTTCAGAAGAGCAGAAAAATTCTAAAAAAAGTGACGTCAAATACCGTAAAAAATAAAATTTAGAAACAAAAAAAAATATTCTCAAAAATGGAACTACAACCACGGGATAATTAGGAACGTGTCGGGGAACTCAGGAGATTATGTCATTTATCATTGGACGTAGTATTCTGTCATCATAACCGTCACAGGATACCGTCATCTTAACTACTATCGTAGCTAGGTTGGTTTGGATGCCAACAAGGAATATAGATGGCGTTGAGAAGAGGTGGAGACCTCTGAGCATTTCATATGTCAATGTCTGGCTCTGGCGTGGCGTAGGAACCTCATGTTTGGGCTTTTTCTTGGACCCAAGCGAGCTGAGAAGAGTCGGTTTGGAGGGGATATTGAACTTTTAGAAGTAAGCCAAATCTGTACTCCAGCGCTGACTGCCTTACAGGGAGATATAATAGGTGGTAGCCTGAGAATTGCAAGGCTTCGCGACCCTCCCCTGAAAACCAAACCTAAACCTAAACTTACACCTAAACCTAAACTACAACCACTGCCGAAACGATAGAAGGGACGCATTATCAGATAAGGGCATTGCCATGTTAAAACTGTCGATAAAGTAATAACTGCAATAAAATATATACGTATACCAAAAAGTGCATATCCAAAACAAAATCGACCTGACGGAACTATTTTTCTTACTTGCAACGATAAGGATTTTATCGAATTTGTTTCTGCATTTACATACTCACTGTATATGCATATACTTGTTGTTCATTAAGGTGTTGAATGAAATGATCAATGTTTTCTTGAGTTATCTCTCGAGCAAGTTGAGTCCATGTCGAAGAGCCTTTAAAATTCACAGACGAAAATTAAAGTTACTTGTCATCAATGAGGTCATACGTCATGTATGGCGTCAACTACTAAGTAACGCGCTGAGAAAAAATACAAATATAGTAAAATATACTAACCGTGTTTAGTATATTGCTTTAAATTGTTATCAGTTTATGTTTGTAAAGTAGTAGTAAACATGCTTTGAATAGATACTATAATATGATGAAACAGAGTTTCATCCATATAATATAAATGTATTCGACACGTTCGTTTTCCATGTTACGTAGTACAATCATATGAATGATAATTGATAAATATAGATAATATAGATGATAAATTTGATAAAATGATAAATTTTTAAATAAATATAGATATAGATTTAAGCAAATTATTAGTTATTTATTTAAAGCTATTTATGGCCTAAATAGATGGTAAACGCTGTACGTTTAGCAAACGAAAGTAGGACATAACCTTCTTAGTCTAGCCTTTCCGATTAATAATTTTTGTGGCTCGATTAGAAAAGCCTGTAATTCTATGTTTAATAATAAATACGTAAAAAATGGTAAAAATTTCGTACTTTGAAGGTTGTAGAAGATTATTGCTCAAGAGAAAGCTTAATTGTGGCAATGCATTCCTTAAATTATTTGTATTTTATTTTTAGTTGCTTAACCCCGCCTACTTAAAAAATGTTCTTTTTGGAGAGAAATTCTTGCTGTGATCTGAATCGTTGAATCTGTACGTACGGGCGAAAAATAATCTAAATATTTGGTCGCCGATAATTACCGTAACGTCGAAATTTGCATAATCACTTATAGAGATTGATTGGAGTGAAAATAACCCGAAGAGGAATAAATCAACAGGTGCTCCTTCCGTCTACCACAAGCTGTTGCATATAAATGTTCAGGTCACACAAACGATGTTAAAAATATTATGAAATGAGATTATTAATTTTACATTGTTTAGTTTTGTAATAACCTATTGAATAGTTTTTTATCTTAATGTTTTATTTTCGTCAGGAGTATTTGGAATGCGCGTTGCGTCATGTAATATAAACCATTTTTAACTTATGGTGTTAGTAAAAGAAATATGAACGCAAATTAAATTTACCTTTTTTCGTTATTGGAGCATGAGTCAATGACGAGATGCAAAATTAGATCAAGTTTATCAGAATTTATATATTTACAGGTAACTTCGAGAACAAACATTGATACACTTTGCAGTAAAAATATATGATTTCATACATCATAGTTCACCGATTATAAAAAATTTATTGCAGAATTGAGGTAAACGCTGGGATTTTTTTATTGGTATCCAATTGTATTAACTCTAATAGAATATATATTTATTATAAATTGTATTAACTCTAATAGAATATATATTATAACTCTAATAGAATAGATATTAAGTATTGAGGTTGTATATACAGCTGGCGTGTGGATAATCCTCCAATGAGAAGGTCTGTTTTTATTTGCTTGGTTTGTGGTAGACCATATGACGTTTAGTATAGATCTTAGAATTTTACATTGAAATTTCTGTATTATTTCGATATTTAAGGAAGAAAGTTGTTCGCCATATTCAATCCTATATTTCCATATGGTAGTAATTATGATAATATATATATATATATATATATATATATATATATATATATATATATATATATATATATATACATATATATATATATATATATATATATATATATATATATATATATATATATATATATATATATAATGATGTTATTAGGAGTTTGTCTTTGATTGAAAATTCGGATCTTCTATTCAACATCTTGCTGCAATCCAATGCCAAGTTGCTTTTTTTTGTATATATGTGTTTGTTCCAAGTCAGTCTCTTGTCAAGATACATTCTAAGATACTTAACCTCTTATGCGTGGTGAGTGTTAGATGTACAGATTTGTCTCCGTTGATTTTGATTTTTCACTTGTTTATCCAGTTTTATATGTTATCTAGATTTTCGTGTAAGATTTCAAAAGCTATAGTTGCTCATTTGCTAGACGTGGTAGGCAAATCTGCCCTATATAGCAAGTAAAGTGGAGATTAAATCATTATTTATTAGAGAACAAGTAATGAACAATTTCAAAACACCTTTAAAAACCATAGATGACTTTAAAAATGCAGTAGAGCATGTTAACCTAATTATCTAACTAGCATCGCGACAGAACGTGGATATTTCAAATAACAGAAAAAATTAATAAGGCCCTGTCGACGTGAATTGGTTTTGGAAGATTCATAATCTAGCATCATTGACATTCTTACAATTAATTCCGTAAAGTCTACAAGTATATTCTTGTAATATTTCCATATTTATTATTAACCTTTAACTACACAGTCTAAGACTTTAGGGGAAAGAAGTTGAATTATGTGTGTCGAAACTTTCGTATCTTATATACTCATATGTGTTGAAGAGGCTATATATTTATAATTGTTTATAAATGTTTCTAATCTAGTTTATTATTCTGTAGTAATAAAATATCTAGACGAAATTTAAAATTATGTATGTAATTGTAAATTCCAAATTTACATAAATAAATTTTAACTAATATTATTACATTATAAACATTTACATTGAATATGTAGAAAGTTCTATCAAAATTCCACAGTTTTATTCAATAAATTTCAGTTCAAGGTATAGTGCATAGCTTCTGCACTGAATATATAATACGACTCTTGTCTACGAATTTGCAAACCAACAATGTCAAGGAAAGCGATTTATTGTGAGACGATGCAAATAATATTAAGACATCTCTAACGCATGATAGTTGAGCATACAAAAAACCGATCAAAAGTGTTTAAACTAATATGACATATATAATAGAGGATGTATAAAATTAAAGTAATAACAAGCTGTCTAAGCATTATAAATGAGTTTTATATTAATCATATTGCCGAGAGGAGCAATTAAATAGTTAAACAAAGGCGAGGTGGCTAGGTTTGGCATCTGTAATTTGTGTTTTCCTATGATACTTAAAACAGTTTAATTCATATAAGATTATAATGTCAAATCAAGTCAAAATTAATGTTGGATAGTGCCGCTATATATAATTAAATAGTTTTATGTGAACATTGGTAATTAGAATTTAGAAGATATTTTATATCGCTTGTAAATTGTGAAAATTTAATTTTTTAAAACAAAATTCCTCATATATATATATATATATATATATATATATATATATATATATATATATATATATATATATATATATATATATATATATATATATAAGGTCCGGCAACATGATTGAACCGTTTATAATAGGCTTTGTTAAGAAACAAAAAATATATTTGGACTATATTATTACAACTAAAAACACAATTCTGGAAATTTATCTGGAAGTTTGTAAAGATCAGATCTCTAATATAACTACCGTCTTGTATACATATGTATAGAAGTACATGTAGAAGTAGAATGTATAGAAATACATTTCTGCAATCTGTTTCTGAAATTGAGCATAATGCGTCTGAGTAAATCTTCGTTTATCGAATTTATCTCTTCACGAATCCTTTCTTGTGGGTTCCAGAAGTGTTTGGGGACGGGTAGAGTACTCTTTAAGAATCCCTACAGAAAAAAATCTGGGACCGTCAGATCCGGTGATCTTGCGAGCCATGTAAAGTCGCCAAACCTTGAAATTAGGTGATTCGGGAACCTACGCTGTAAAACAGCAATGGACCGCCTAGCTGTATGCGCTATGGCGCCGATGCCGTCCTGTTGGAACCATACTCCTTCTTAGTCTATTCTTTGAAGTCTGTCTCCAATATCTCAACCTACCGAAGTAAATTGACTGTAACGATGTGGCCATTTTCTTCAAAAAAAGTATGGCCCGATCACACCGAATCTGCACACTCCACACCACACCATTACCTTTTGGTCATAAAGTGGGTGTTCATGCATTTATCTTAGGTTGTACTCTGCCCAGTAGCAAAAGTTCTGCTTATTAATGTACCCACTGAAATTGAAGTGAGCTTCGTCAGACATAATCAGTTTATCAAGCATTCCTGCATTGTTGTTCAATGTTTCAAGAAATTTCCTGCAGAAATTGAGGCGATTAACTTTATCAACAGGTTTCAGCCTCTGGACTATCTGTACTTTATATGGATGAAATTTCAAATTCAGATTTAAAATTCGTCGCATACTTCGCTCTGAAATTCGCAGTGCAATTGATTTCCGAATTGCAGAACTTTGTGAATTCCGTTCAACGCCTACTCTGGTTTTTACAGTATTACCTTGTGTACGAACTGTACGTATACCTCCGATAAATTTTGAATTTACACTGCTTCTTTCGTCAAAATATCTTACCTATCTCAAAATTGCATTTCTTGATGGGACTTAACGTGCACTGGCAAATTAAATTCACGACGACGCTTTTGGGTTTGCACGATGGACTGGGTCAGAATAAATTATTTAACAGCAGAAACCCGTTGATTAACCGGCCAATTTGTCATTGTAACACAAAAATTCCGATAATACAATACAATTTTATCACTATTTGATGTTTGTCAAATAAACAGTATTTCCACAGCAACCTATTCAAAATCATTCAATCCTCTTGCCGGACCCGTTATAATTACTAGTGATATAATATAAAATCATAGTACATAATATTAGAAATAGTGATAATGGACAGATAAGAATAGATATACCTTATAAATACACACTGAAAAAATAGTTATTTTCCGATAAGAAAATGCCTTTAGTTAACCTTAATTTATTTTATGTAAATATGTTAACTTTTCATTAATATAATGCAATTTACCATAAATCATAATCTTAATTCATTATCATAATCTTAATCAGCAACACACTCTTAATTCAAAGAGGATTTTCTTTGTCAGAAATATGTTAATTAAAATATAGAAAACATAAATTGTTAGAGGTTTTTTTTAGCTTGTACAGGACATATTATGTTCATGATTGTTATATAAACAATATATTTATTGTAATATAATAAATATTGCGCCTGTATCTATATTTTGCTGTCGAATGGTTTTACAATATGATATAAAAGTGAACAATATAAAGATCATTATTTAATGTTGTCATCATTTGATAATGCTTTAAATTACAAAACTATACATTACTATTATTATATTCAATATATTATGGATGAAATAATAAAGAACGTTATTGAGAGCGACATTTTATATTCCTCTGACATAAACCACTCAAACAGTCGTATAACTATAATTGCGAGAACCCTCAGAGTTCAGTTAACATAAACATCTGAGACATCTGAACATATATATCATACAGGTTACTTTTGATTTTATGTAGTTAACGTGAAATTATACCATTGCTTCGCTAATATTGGGGTTTGAAGGAAAATCCTGATAAATTTCGAGATCTGTCAATACATTTTCAACAGAATGGTTCTCTATCACACTATTATAACGCAGTAAGAGTTTATCTCAATGAACAGTATCGCAATAGGTAGATTGGACGCCGGGGTACAATAGAGTGACCTGCTCGGTCTCCAGATCTAACGTTCTTAGATTTATTTTTATGGGGCTACTTAATATCTAGAGTACATCTTACGCAACTCGTTAACATCGACGTTTTGAAGCAGAGAAATACTGAAGAAAGCGAATTAAGTACATTATAAATACTCAAACGAGTGATAGAAGAGTTTTATAACAGGATGGCTGTACGTCCACAACAGGGAGATACAAATTTTGACTATTTATTTTAACCTATTTAAAAATATCTGGTGTTAATTTTTCTTTTTGTCACTTCGTTATTTGTAAATTAAATTTATTATTTTCCGTTACAGAATTTATCTCTAATGTAAACACATAATTCGAGTATATAAAAACATCTAAGTGGGTTTTTACTTAATTTCTGTTAGAAAAACCTAATTTAGTTTTTACAGGAAGGCACTGCCTAAAAAGTGTGATGATATGTCAATTACTAAATGTAAATTGTTATTTGTTTTAAAAAATCATAACAGATGTCAAAATAAAAACAACATTTAAATAGCTATTTTGAACAGCTTCCAAATAAGGTGTTACTTGCAGACTTTTGCCATTCAAAAATAATTTTCAGATTGGAGCGGCAACACTGTCTTTGATTATTATTTTTATTAAGTAAAACATTAACTTTACACTTTAATGTACGTATGCCAATTTTTATTATTTCCAAAATAGTGCTATTTAACACAGGTTAAAATATCATCCTACACATACTGCAAAGTAATCGTATGCAACTAATATAATGTACGAGTATGTAGGTTACTTTTATCGATTTGAATTAAAATTTTTCGCAAAAAAGTAAAATGAAATAAAAGGGGAAAGATATTAACCATTTACGTTTATTATACCCATAAATATTAAAATTAAATCTTGCCTAAACCAAAAACATTAAAATATGTGACTTGCACACAGGCATATTAATTCCAACACTCTGTATGACTAACATCAAGATGTTAAATAAACATTTATTATTAAGATAAATAACAAAGAAACATAATATTATTTGTTTATAAACTAACATATAATATGTAACATATTATGTTAATGAAGCTTATAAAATCCGATATTATAAATCTATCTCATTTCTCTCATCACGTTACTCTCAAATCTGGAACTATTAATTTTCAACTATATCGTTTCAACTATATTTATTAGCTTTCTTCGTGCAATTATTTAAGCTCAGTTGGCGTCCTCGAATTAAAGTCATTTCACTCATTTTGTTAACAAATTTACGTAACACTAGTAAAATTGTTAGAAATGGGGTTATTATAAAACACCTTATATATTGATTTTAAAATAGTATATTATAGTCGTATGACTTCAGGATGTATATCGAGAATTTTTTAACTATGCGTAATATTCACGAAACTAATTAATAAAATGAAAATATTATAAGGAGATATAATATTTCTTAATGAAAAAACAAAGTTAAGGTGTAACCTAATCAAGAGTATTAAGTATAAATTTTCGATTAATACTAATAATATTAATAACTTCATTGCTTACAAAGATATACATCTTATAGCAAGGAGCTTCTTAATAGACTTATGCAGTCTGTTGTATATAACAAAAAGAAGAAAATTAAAAATAATAAACTATAGCATTTAACAGTAATAATAAATATGCTATTAGGATAAACAATCTTTAAAGAGAAATTTTCAAAATGAATTATGAAAATACAATATAATATATACTAATAATAATAATAATTAAAAGAAAAATAAGTAAATTATTCATTCATTAAAAAAGTCCTAAGTCTAAGGTGAGAAGTTCTCTGAGTGATTTCATATTTTTATGCCATACATTTTCTGTACCAATCACTGATGAAAAAGATTCCAGCAGAGCTGCATATGACCTCACTATAGAAAGTAGAGAACAGTAAAAAAATAAACCAATTCCATTTTGTGGCTGCAAAGTGTTGCATAAAGAAAAGATCCATTAAAAGTCTATTAAAATAACCCTACATTAAAAATTTTAATCGTGTACTATTTATCTCTACATTATCAGTCTAGGCTCTATTTTAATATTTCTATAGAAATACATATATTAATATCATATCGATACACATATTTGATCCTATATATCCCAAACGAGCCTGGCTTACTTAATTAGGCATGAATCTGGATTTTCTTATTTTTAAGTTAGGTACAGTATTTATGCTGTTCCTTTTGATCCGTAGTTACCTTTTATATTTTGCATTTGCTCTCGGGAATTGATCTTATTACGTCTTACTCTCTCCCTTTCTATCTCTCTGTTATTGTAAGAAAATAAGTAAAAATCTACTTTATCTAATTAGTTTTATTTTTAAAGTGAAACTTTTTTTCCATCGCCTCAAATTTTTTGTCCATCTATCGCATGTCGCATTACAGTCGGCCGCGGAGTAGGGGTAAAGTGAAAGGCGCTCGCCAGAATAGCCAAGGCCAATATGGCGGCGCCCATGGCTCGCATTAGCTGACCGTGTAGCATTTATATTCTCACTCATTCGTGCAAGTGCTCCGCGGTATTTGTGTGTTTTGATCAGTGTATTGATGTAAATATTGTTGTTTACTTGATCGTAATGTACAACGATACAGCTAGTGAGTCAAATATACCGGTCAACGAGGGACCAATCAACACCCTTGTTTTATCCGAAATTAATTTAAAAAATACTGAACAGATAAATATTCCCAATTTCCATTGTGTGAGTCGACAGAAACATATTAATTCTCGATATGGTGGAGTAGCTATATTACAAAACAATGACAGTTCAGTGAGAGTTCAGTCGTAAATGCAAGCATACATAAATAACATGAGTATTGGTCAAGCAACTACTACCGAATCTGCTGTGGGAGAATTTTGTACAGCTATTTGTCAACTTGATGACAACAGAAAACTTGTAATCGCGTTGTAATCGCGTAAAACTTGTAAAACTTGTAATTTTCCGTTCTCGAGAAATATATTTGTGAATGCCTGTTATTTTATTTGGTGATTTCAATACAGATTTTAAGAAAGAGGAATCTGCTCCACTTACTGAATACTTGAGAGAAGTATTTAATCTTGAAATGAAAAATGATAGAAATATACCAACCACGAGATATGGTATTACGATCGATGCGGTTTTATCTAGATACATTGAAAAAATAGAATGTAAGTCATTGTTTACTTATTTTAGTTACCATAAAATATTAGTTACATTTATAGACTGTGAGACTCAAGGTGAAGATAAAGTTATTGATAGAATAATTGAAGTTCAAAATGATTCAATGATTTAAATAAATATTGGTCTCAGTTTTTAACATGCGTCTATCATCTGAATAATTGTATTTATTATGTATTCCGTACTCTAATACGCAGATTGAAATTAAAATGTATAGTTGGATATCTTGTCTACTATTGATTTCCCATTATCATTCCCATTTTCCAATTATTAAGTGAAGATTAAAAACGCGATTTTAATACCCTAAATCGAATAATTTTCCGAAAATTTTCAGTTAAGTGCCTACAATCCGAAAAAAAGTTTCACTTGCATCGTGGTTTCATAATACCACACAATGTTTTTTTTATCGGTAGTACACGAAGAAGGGTTTCCCTTCTATTCGATCGTCTGTGTCTCCTGTTATTTTTGTTCGTCGGCTGTTATTGCCGCTTAAAGGCGCGCCGGCGTTGTCTTTCAAGCTCGACTCTAGTCTAACATAGCGAATATGTTAGATTTCTTATTTTTTACATTAGTTTATTTCGGTATAATGGCGATATTATCTGTGTTTGACGTCCGCTATTCGTCCGGATATTCATGGAGGTACTTGTACATTTTTGTCCATATGTTTGTTTAAGTCTGCGTCTTATTGGAGCTGTAATTATTTGTGCGTTATAGTATTTTGTCGCTTTTTCCTTAATAAATTGTTTTATGTATATCATTCCTGTCTTTTCGTCTAATGCTCCTATGTTTATATATCTGTCGGTGTTCGCTAATATTTTATAGTCTTAGTATTTTACATTGTACTGTCTGTAGTGTATTGTTCTTGAAATTCAGTGCCATACTGAGCACCCATAGGTAGGTCAGTGTAGCTCTGAATACCGTTTTATATAGAAGTAGCTTATTCTTCTCAGCCATTTAGCTTCGCCTATCAATTAGTGGATATAATCTGCTTATTATTGCGTATATTTCCTGTATGATGTTGGTTTTGTGCTCTTTAAATCGCAATAGCCTACCTAGCGTCACCCCTAGGTAATTGATTTTCCTTACTTCTTGTATTTTTTTATTTATTTTTGTTTTTGTGAATATATTATTATTGGTAAACTTCCGCGTTAAAACTATTTGTTTAGTTTCATCCTCATTTATTTTTACCTTCCACTCTCTGAAATATTGTTCAATCTTTTGTAAACGATACTTTAACTCATGATCCGCCGTTTGAGAGTGGAAAGAGTTTGCGAGCAGCAGGGTCATCGTTGTATAGCTACATTTTGGTTATCGACTAATTCGTTATATCCGCTATATACAACGTAAATAAAATAGGTGAGCACCGTGCGTTGCGGAACTCCCGCTGTAATTTTCTGGTTTCCCGATACTTTGTTGTTGTTATCGCGTTTAATTAACCCTGTAGTACTATCTCTTAAATGTGATTCGTTACGAATATTTGCGTTAGATAAACGTAGATGTGCAATTAAACGAATACAGCTATGTTTACTGAAGTAGGTCGGAATATTTGATGTGACGATAACACTGACTTAGTTTTCCACAATACATCAAAACATTATACACTACACTCGACGCACATTTCACCAACAAAGTTGACATCACCTGGAGATGATTAAAACTGCGTTTTATCATCTCCAGATGAAAATTAGTGACAACAATGAGTAAAATCGTATAAAATTTGGCACGCTACACGATTTTTATTGGAAATCGAAGAGTAACAACCACAAATTCCTTATCGATAAAAAAAAAGTAGACCATAAGTTCTGTTGTACATTTTGAAAACGCTGATAACTAACATCAGTACGGTGAAATATAAAGTGTCACAGCACTATTTCAGTACCCGACTGACGTGGTGCAGCACATTTAAATACAGAACATCACTAACGTCCTCCTTCCCCATAATAATATCAGAACTAGTGAAGTCGTTATCGTGCCAAATTATTGCTACCGAATAGTATTTTGACTTGAAATCCACTTCCTTATTCTTCATATATTAACTTCCTGGATTAAGGCCGTTCTCACGTTTTGAAATTTGGTTAAATGATAATCTGGCTAAGTTTTTTATCTACATTTAAAAAAATTTAATTCAAATTTAAAATGGAGATGACCAAGGGATATTTCAGAGGGTGTCCTAATTGGGAGAAAAATAGCAAACTAGAGCAAGGGAGATAATAGTTATAGTTATATGTAAATATCATCAGCATCATGTGGCTTCCCTTTGTAATAGAGATGACCTATTATTATCAAAATATCAGGTATCAATTCCTAAGTTAAATATTTACCTTTAACTTAATTGAGTATAAATTTGATCGTGAAAAGGTGAGAGGGGAGCAGAAATTATGTGTCTATGTTAATTTTCTCACATCTAATGGAGAACTTAAATAAGCTTCAGAAATTTGTTAAAAAAATATTATCTTCCATTTATTACTAGAATAGGCCAGAATATCGTATACGAAAGTATAATTCTGATTCACTACCATAAGTAAAGTACCATATGAGTGAGTGATTATAATATTTTTTTATTATTTTGTTTATTAAGTTCTCAATCGATAAATCAGTATTATTAGTAATTTTAATATCAAATGATACATATGGTATATATAAAGATGCAAAATACAATTCTATATTAAATACAATATATGTATAACAATCTGATACGAATGATTTTATTCTCATAATACATATATCAGTTCTTGATTCAGAAATCAATATGATTACCTATAACATAGTAACACTTAATGATATAAAATAAACTTTATAAATTCAAAAATGGATATGAACTCAGAAGATATAGGGAAGATTTCTTGTGACGGTTTTACAATATTCAATTTTTTATTCTTATTCTACATTATTCTTATTCAAATTTATTTTTATTCTGTTTTATTCTTGTTCATTTTTATTTTTGCTAATCCAAGTTTATGTTACTACTAATCTAACGAATTATTCGAAAATCACGGAATCATAATATATTGTCAAACAGAAAATGAAACGAAATATCAAATTCATTCAGATGTATTTGTACGATACTCAGATTATCATTAAAACATTGCATTTACAAAACGCTAATATTGGACATAGTAAGAGAATAAAAGCATATGGTTTGTACTTGCAATCTTGAAATGTCATATATATTACAGTATTTCAACTGAAGGTGTAAACAAGTACAAATTCTAAATGTAAATTACAAATGTTAACTGCTGATATTTCAATTAGGGATTTTGAGACTGTCTGCAAGGTATTTCATTTTTGTGGTTGGATGCTGGCTTCCCACATGTTATTTTTTGTCACATTAACCTTGAATTCGTTTCATATCGAATAAACTATCGCTCGCTATTTAAGTGTAAACTTGCCCTATTCTACCAAATCCGGTATGTACCTACCACGCAATGGAAACACCGAATTATATGTTCATCTAATCCAGAATTCCCAATATCGCATTAACATTTTTCGGAGTATAAATATATTGTTGGCCTAATTAAAAAATCTCAGGTGATTTTCAAGGTGACAAATAATAAGTAATTAGTTATTAATACAAGTATCTACTATTTGGTTTATTTGATTATTTATTTATTTACATCCTAATATTATCAAATGATAACGTATTTCTTATACGACAATATCTGAGGTAATGCCTTTTTTTTGTGTTTGTCTTATAAAATAATTCTAGTCATGCTAGCAAATATTTAGTACGTCTAAAGAATAATATATTATCTATATTATTCTATATTATAAGATAAATATTACCGTAGATATGATTAACGTGAATACCGGAAATGAATATAATTTGCGATTGAAATTATTTTAAATTGTTGAATGTGTTGAAATACTATTGTCAAATTTCAACCAAATCGAGTTTTTAATGTCATTATTTTTTTAGGGTAAACTGTTAAGTTTACATCTCATGATTTAGTTCAGTTCTCTATTAGTTTCATGGTTATATTTCTGGCTATATTAGAAAATGCCAACTAATATTGTAAGTTTAATTGAAACACCCCGTATTTATTTGACATAAATATCAACGTAAATATACACATTTGTATCTAATGAAATCCATTTTACAATAAAATAATTACTGATTACTAATTTGGGGAGCAATATATTTTTATTTGGGTAAATTTTCTTTATCATAAACAATTTGTACAAATTGTACAATATCTTTGTACAATTATTGTGGAATTATTATTTTTGAATCGTCGAACTATTTATTCCTGTGAACAGATTTTTTTAGAAAACATAAAATACAATTTAACATATACCTAACAAATCAGACTGATTTCAACTTTGTTATGCTATTCATATTTCACCCTTTTGTATGCTAAAATGATTTTATTTTAATATACCTGCATCTGAAATACCTATATGTGAGAATAAAACAAGTGAAATACATTAGGACAGGCGCCGTTTTTATATTTCGCGGACATGAAGCGGCTGGATATCGATATAGACACAACAGTGAGGAAGATTTACAATTCAATTAAATTCACTGCCAGAAATTGTCATCATCACATCACACAGTGCCATACACAGAGCCTATTTAAAAGTGGAGCACCGTTCTATATTCTTTATTTGATGACCGATTTAAGCGACTATTTTTTCAAATTACAAAGCTTCAATAACTCTAGTGTAGTGCTAAGTTTCAGAATGAGAGTTGTAATGTCAAGGCCTACTTCGAATTTTTTCAAGATCAAATCTCTAAAAAAGTGTTAGCACTTTTTTGTTCACTTAAAAATGGATGTGAGCGAAATTTAACAAAAAAATCTTAGTTTTTAACAAAAATAAATAAATTTTAATAAACTTATATTGCGTTATCAAAATATTTTGAACATTTAACGTCCTGCAAATCAAAAATTTGTAAATAATATTTTTTTACAGTTTACTCCTTTGAACCATTATCAGTTCATCATATTTCAATTTAATTTAAGTATTTAATATACTTGCAATGATCAGGGTTTGTTGATATATTTGCAGTTATTATTTGTTTAAAAGAAAGGTATATCTATATTCGCTGTAATTCATTATCAATAAATATATTGTTCCCTCAGTGTAAAATAATGACTATCAAAAATTCAATTTTTCGAAATTGAGTATCGCAAAAAGTTGCGATGTTATAAGAAATAATTCGAGAATTTAAAAATAAATGAAATAACAAACATAGATAATAGATAAATTAAAAAAAAACAAATACTATACAATAGTTGACGCATCCTACTTCATACAAAAATCAGGCTGATACCATAAAGATATAACTAAAGCAAATTCAACAGTCTTGAGAAAGTGATCTTGAGAAAAATCTTCGTTGCAGCAAGAAAAACGAGGAACCAGTTTTGCGCGAAAACCAAAATATTACACGTTAGTTGACGTGCATTTCGCGAACCAAATTGTCAACATGGCATGATAATTGTAACTTTCAATCATCATTCGATGTTTTTATCATCTGTTGATGATGTCATCTTGATTGGCGAAACGCGAGTTAAACAAAGCTTTCTCCTATTATTTCTCGAATAAAATAAATTATGATTATATGGCGACATGGATGCATTCTTCATCTCCATTTATACATACGAATTTATTCCAGTTAAAATGTTAATTTGTATAATTGTTCTATTATCGATATGATAAGTATACACTAGGCACAAAAATTAAGGGATATAAAAAATGATAAATTTTTAAGTGATTTTCAAAAGGCTGCAACTTGGAGAAAAACAATGGCACAGCAATTTAAAGAAAAGCATATTGAAGCTAGAAGTTCCTAGTTTTTAGATCTTGAGTTTGGTGAATTTTTTACCATGGGCAGTTTTTTAATAAATAATCATAAGAGAACCTTCGGAGAAAAAATTTTACAAAATTTTGCTTGCTTTTCAAAATGTCCATGGAGAAAATCTTTTTCAGTGATGTCATCTAGTTTTTTCTTTTTGTGATAATTTTATCCTCTTTAATTTTAGTAGCCTAAAATCCATGTACGATGATTTCATGCTGAGTTCTCGTCGTTTAAAGCATAAAAGTTAGTTTTGACTTTTAATTGGTCAATTTTAATTGGTCAACATTTTGATTGGTCAATTTAATTAATTGACATTTTAATTGATTTGGTAATTAATTACTCGGGAAATAATGATCCTACAGAAAATTAATTTCGGTGCAAGAATGTTGATTAAAACAAAGATAAACGATTGCGTATTTAGGGATATTCGCTTAAGTTGGAATAACATGATTTGAATTTCCCTAAAAATCAACTTACTGATGAATTTTTCATTTTTTATTCATATTTTGATGTTGAATATGTTCCTTTAGCAATAATCCATATTTTTTTATCAAAAAATGTTAATTATTAAACGGAAAAAATTAATACAAAGTTTTTCGAAAAATAAAAAAGGTCAAAACTGGCTTTTTGCTTTGATTGACGATAATTCAGCGAAAAATCATCGTAAAAGTCTTTTAGACCACTCAAATTAAAGAGGATAAAATTATCTAAAAAATATTTACGATTAAATCACTGAAAAATGTCAGTGGGCCTTTTGAAAGGGAAGCAATAATTTGGAATTACTTTTCCGATGGCTTTCTTATGATTGTTCAAAAACTGATGATAACAAAATTTGAAACATCTGAAAACTAGAAACTTGGAGCTTCAACATGCTTTTTTGTAAATTGCTCTGCGACTATTTTTCTCCATTCCTTTGAAACTCACGTAAAAATTTTGTATTTTTCTACGTCCCTGAATTTTTGTGCCTAGTGTATATATAGTTAACCACATAGATGGTAGACATAAATATACATTTTTTGTATATTTATGTCTATCTCCCGTTATAACGTAAGTAAACATAAATCACACACATACAACACTGTGGGTCAAGAATTTTCGTCTGACCTGAAAGTCAGCCAAACTGGGTTTGGTGATGGCAATCCGGAATGCTACTTTTTTCTATAAATCTCCAGCAACAGATACCATGGTCAATGAAATGGTTTAACGTTTACCTTTTAAATATTTTACGGATCGTTTCATTTTAGTGATTCGTACCGTGTTTCCAAGTCCAAACTTCTTTGAAAAAGTGTAATGATTCGACTAAAGTAGATCAACGTCTATGTTACAATTTATGCATCTAAATATTAAATTGCTCATTTGCGTTTGAGGTAATTTCACTTAACCGACATTGAGATGATGTAACGTGACTTACACTTTTTAAGCGAATTAGCCAACGCTCTGGGTTATGATTCTGCAAGTCGTCTATCAGTGAGTTTAAACTTATGCACCATATGGTGCTTTGTTTATAGGGTTATAGCAGTCGGATTGTCATAATTTTCGTGAAGATCAACATTAATTTTGACGACTAGATTATTATTTAATACTCCTATTTATTTAACACGCATAAGTAACATAACCTAAAGCAGAGACAACTATAGACCTCATCATAACTAATGAATTGTCTAATAAATGGAATTCAAAATTGTTAAATTGTATACAAAATAGTGAATTGTATGCACTTTTTATTAATACCAGTTTGATATCCACTGCGATTATTTGATAATATATTCATAAACTTAATATTTATATTTAATTTATTTATCTCAGTTAGTTGGGTATTTATAGAAAATTTAATTTAGCACTAATTCTTATTTAAAAATTGAGGAAGCTAATGCATGTAGTGTACAAACATTAATCTTTAAATTAAAGTGTTACAAATTTACAATTTGATGTAAATAATAGATTATTGTATTTACAATTAATTATAAGGCTATAGGACAGCTTTTGAATGGTATATATGACAAAAGAGCACATATATAACAAAAAAGCGTTCTATTGAGACATTATGAAAATTAGTGATATTATCAAAGGTAAATATTTTTTAGTTGACATTTATTTCCTGATAATTGATTATACTAACTACTTAACATCAATTAAATAAAACATTAATCTAATGGTCAAAGTTCTAAAAGAAAGGGGTTTGCTTCAGCGGAAGTGAATGGTTACATTTGAGAGTGGAACAGATATTACAACCACTCAAAGAGGTTTTTGATCTTCTGAGTAAAAAAAGTTCAACACGCATTCCATCAACGATTCTCTTCTATGAGGAATCGTTTAAAGTTCCAAATAAAATTGTAAATACATTTGTTAGATATTTTTTTTCTGTACATTACTCTGAGCACGTCAACTCTTTTGTCAATGTGGCTCTTAATGCATATAAAATCCTTGGTTTCGTGATTAGACACACTACATCGTTTAACAACTCTAATACGTTAAAATTCTTATAGTTTGCCTTAGATTTTTCAAAATTAAAATATTGTAGCCTTGTTTGAAATTCCCATTATCTAAGTTATATGTATCAACGTGAAAATATTCAATGGCGTTTCTGAAGTATTTGTTATTTTGCATAGACAATATTACTTTATTACTCAAAAAGGGATTACGACCATACACTGCTCCTACAATTATTTGCCATCCAGTCAAAATTGACTCTAGAAGGGTGCTTATTAGCCTCTTAATGTAAGTTATATATTACTGAAGTATTCGTACCATCGTATATTTGTTTATTTTTTTGTTTTTATTTATATACTGCACAAGTATACGTATTTATTTCGATTCCATATTTTTAGTCTTTAAATGGATTTGTTTTTCTATTAATAAACATACTCTGGATACGACAGGTACTCTGTATATAAGTCTACACAAACTCATGTCACACAAACTTTCAAAAACTCATGTCACAACTTATTGTTATATAAAAATAAATATTAAGCAAAGCAGTATGGTACATTTTATATGAATACAATCTCTTTGTACGTAATTATATGAAGATGGTAGGGGTTTTGTAAGCAGGTTATAGCCTTATTAATATAAATGAACTTCGCGGATTATAATAAAAATGGGTATAAATCCAACTTTAAATACAGCTATATATTATATTACTATATAGTTTATTTCATCGCTATTTGCCAAACAAAAAATTTCAAAACATACTGTAGCTTATTTTTATGGCTAGGCTCAGGTAGGCTGTTCCATTTATAGGCAAGATACGAGAGTTTTTTATTTGGCAAATAGCGATGAAATGAATAGTACTATTATTATTATCTATATCCAAGAGTCTTCATGAAGGAAGACAGTTGCTTACAGGTAAAGATTATTATAAAATGTACTGTTAATTAACATATTAATTTACTGTTCCGAAAAATCCACAGATTGATATTGTGTTGTTATATTAAGGTATACACAGTTGTATTGAGTTATACAACAAATAAATAATCCATATTCTAGTGAAAAATGGAAGCATAGCGAATCAGGATATCATGCGATCTACAGTAAGAATAATTTTCTTTGAATGTATTGGTCAGGATATCATATGATCTACAATGAGAATAATATTCTTTGGCGGCATTAGCCAGCGACAGCAAGAAAATTACAACCATTTGTAGTAAAGAAAATTCTATGCTTTTTTCAGGTATTTCAATAAGTACCTGAAATAAGCATAGAATTTTCTTTACTTCAAATGGTTGTAATTTTCTTGCTGGCGGTGATTTTGGCCTCTTGCTAACGTCTCAACTAAATGAATAATATACGTATAAACAAAACAACTTCATGTTTAGCTTTATTAAATGGACCGATTTAAAAAACAAACTTCATGTTTAGCGTTATTAAATGGACCGACAGTTTTAATATCCCCCGTCAGTGCAATAGTTACAGCAATTGCATAAAAAAATTATTATGATCTAGAACATAAATTTAAAAGAAGTAAAGCCCGTGGGCACGAGGGATAATATTTATAGACAATAACACGTAAAATACAGCCGCTGTTTTCTTACAATTTGAAAGGTAATATTGAATTTGAGACGTGATTATTGTGGCACCACTGCTAACTCTGTTATTCATTCCGAGCATAAAGTGTCAAGGGCAGAAGATGACATTTCACTTTATTCTTGCAGATTGCAGTTAGAATATGCTTATTAAATTATAAGATAGTTCGTACCCAATGCAGTACAACGTGATAATATTAAAAGTAATAAATAATGTGCATTCTGTAATTGAAATTTTTTTATTGATGTTTGAAAAGTATGATATTGAACTAATGTTTTAACCTTTGGAGTAAAATCGAAAACTATAATACACACACCGTCAAAAGTCTTGGACCCGTGATGTTTTGTATTAGTAAACATATCTTTTTTAATATTGTATTTGTTCTTCAAAGTATGATTTCTTTAAATGTATCTTTTTGTAAATATGTAAATACAAGAATCATCATTAGGTCATCAGTCCTAAGACTGGTTGGACGCTAACCTCCAGCTTCTCCTATCTTGTGCTAATCTACGCATTTCGCTAATTGTGCTACAACCTACATCCCTTACTATTTGCGAGCAGTAGTCTAATCTAGGCCTACCTCTGCCTTTATTCACTCCTATTTCTGCCTCCAAAATATCGCGGACTATTCCCCCATGTCTCAGCAAGTGGCCTACCATTCTATCTCTTCCCATCTTTATGTTTTTCCACATACTTCTTTTCTCGCCTACTTTCTCCAATACTTCTTCGTTTCTAACCCTATCAGTCCATGGTATTTTCATCATTCTTCGGTAACACCACATCTCAAAAGCTTCTAATTTCTTCCTACTTGCTTCCCCTACCGTCCAGGTTTCGCAACCGTATAGTGCCGTGCTCCATACATATGTTTTCAAAAATCTCTTCCTTGTTTCTAAGTTTATTACCCCCGAGCATAAAAGTGTAGAGATAGGAGAGTAAAAGCTACTCGACCCTGCGCTATTCTTTGTTTTATGTCTTTATCGCTTCTTCCATCCCAATTTATTTTACTTCCTAAACAAGTGAAGTCTTTAACTTCCTCCAATCTTTCATTATTAATTTGTACTTTCGTTTTTGCTCTGCTCTCGCGCCCTCTGCACACTAACACTTTAGTTTTGTTTTTATTCACCCTCATTCCGTATTCCTCTATCAACACTGCCTCCATTTCGTTCAATACCGATTCTAATTCCTCCTTACTAGATGCTAATACTGCTATATCATCCGCGAATCTCAGCATTTTTAGTTTCTGTCCCTGTACTTTAATCCCGAAATCCAATCTTTTACCACATTAATCGCCTCTTCGATGTACAGATTAAAAATTAGTGGTGATAGCGTACATCCTTGTCTTACTCCTTTCCTAATATCTACTTCTCTTTTTTCCCCTTCTACTTCTATAACAGCAGTTTGCTCTTTGTATAGATTGTGTACTACTCTGCTATCTCTATACTCTTAGTATCTCGCTACGCGCTCTTTAGTATCTCGAACATTTTTTCCCATCTTACGTTATCAAAAGCTTTTTCTAAATCTACAAATCCTATATAAACGTTCTTTCCTTTTTCTATTGTTTTCTCTAACATTACTCTTAGCGCCAGAATAGCTTCGCGAGTTCCCCTATTTCGCCTAAACCCGAATTGGTCTTCTCCTAGTATTTCCTCCGCTCTATTTTCCATCCTCTTCTGCACTATTCTGGTTAAGATTTTTGACGCGTGGGAAGTTAGGCTAATCGTTCTAAAGTTCTCGCATTTGTCGGCTCCTCTCTCTTCGGTATAGTAACGATAATGTTCCTCTTATAATCCTCCGGCATCTCTCCCGTTTCGTATATGTATTTTACCAGTTCAAACATCCTATTTACTACTTTCTGTCCCGCACATTTCAAAATTTCCGCCTGTATTTTATCTACACCCGGCGCTCTATTATTCTTTAGCCCCCTTAGTGCTATTTCAAATTCCTCTCTCAATATAGGTTTTCCTACATCTTCCCTATCGATGCTAGATTCTTCCTCTAATATATCTCCTAATTCCTTACCCTCGTATTAATTTCCTAAGTACTGCTTCCATCTATCCGCTTTCTCCTCTCTTCCGATCAGTATGTCCCCCGATTGACTCTTAACGTTTCTACTTATTGTTCCTATATCCCTGAAGTTCCTCTTAATTATTTTGTAAGCCTCATCGGTTTTACCTACTTGCAACTTATCTTCTACTTCTTTGCATTTATCCTCTATCCATTGTTCTTTCGCTTTTCTACATTTTCTAATGGTTTCCCACTTTATTGACTTATAAGTTTTCAGTCCTTCTTCGTCCCGTCTGTTTTTGTAGCTTCGTCTCTTTTGCATTAAGTTTAAGATTTCGTCCGTTATCCAGGGCTTCCTAGCTTCCCTTTTATCGTGTCCTAAAACGTCCGTAGCCGCGGAATCTAGACTATTCTTGATACCCTCCCACTCAGTTTCTGCGTTCTTGATTTTGTTCTTACTCGCTTTATTTATTAATTGATCTGTTTTCTCCTGGAACTTATCTTTCAATACAGGAATAATTTTTAAAAATTTACTAAATTAAAAAACATTTTTAATTGAGTAAATTTGCAATTTTAAGTAAATTTATTATGACAGAAATTAACAAAACATACTTTTTTAACAAAGTAAACTACAACTTAATAGTCAGTATGGCCTACTCGGCTTCTCAGTACATATTGATACGCCTGTGCATTGAAACAATCAAACGGTTGATAATTTCTTGGGGAATGTTTTCTGCTACATGTTTTCTCTATTGCTGCTACACCTAACGCTTTCGCATTTTTAAGTGGGTTCATGAGTTTGTGAATTGCCCTAGAAACAAACTCCCACATGTTCTCAATGGAATTCATATCTGGGGAATTATCTGGCCAATCTAATCTGGTAATATCTCCCTGTCCAAATACCTCTCGAACCGTTCTTGCGCGATGTGGCCTCGCGTTGTCGTCCATGAAGATGAAATTGTCACTTAATTCGTCGCGTAGGGGATAAATATGGGCCTCATAACACTTTCAATATAAACTTGACTTGTCATATTCTGATTTATGGGAATTAACAGCGTACGGCGATTGAATATTATTCCTCTCCAAAACATTACTGTCCCACCATTGTAGGGAGCAACCTCACGGGAAAAATGTAGTCTCTCTTGACGACCTGGCTCTCTCCAGACCCTTTGCCTATTGTCATCACTCACTAGTCCAATTCTGGTTTCATTTGTGAACAAGACTCATCGCCACTGCTGGTGCTGAAACATTTTGGTGCATACGGACATATTGAACCAAATACCGATTCTGCCGTTCATTTGACACTCGACGATGACCACTACGTGGTCCTCTTCCACTTTCCCTAATTCTTGATACCTATGCAATATTTGCACAATAGAAAATCTAAGAATGACTAACTTCTCGTATATCTGATGATTGGAATGTCCAGGATCATGCAAAGCAATAATTTTCGCCCTATTAAATGTAGAGACCTCACGTCCTGGCATTATAACGGAAGAAAAGTATCAAATTCGGTTTGCTATATATGTAATAAGACTGACGAATATTTAAAAAAAATTATAACTAATCAACAATATTTTATCTAGTAATTTATTTGATCTTGTTTGACAGCTAAATAAGTTACCTTTGTTGCCTACCAATGAAAACAAAATAAACACAGTCAAAATCTATAATATACGGGGGGTCCAGGACTTTTGACGGTGTGTATATTAACGTGAAATTATAAATGTTATATTATAAAGTTATAATATTTGGAAGATTTTTTGCACTTTAGATTTTTTCATTTTTATTTCCCACTTTTCAATTAATTTAAAAAATTACCTGAATTTTCAGAATGTAGGCTATAAGCAGTTCCATAAGACTTTTAGGTCATTACTTCAATTGAGATGGTAGCTCAATTCAGGAGTCGTATAATAGTATACGACAAAAATTATGTATACAATTTATTTACAGACTATTTAAATAATTTTTATTTGTCTAAGTAGGTTATTCATATTCGTTTGATTTATTTAAGCACTGACTTTCATCTTATGTTTTGTCAAATTGCTAAACTAATAATTTATTAATTATTTATTAATAATTAAAATAACCACAATACTTAACCAATTGACTTCTGATTTCAATATGATGGTGTCTACAATACACAAAATTCCGGTGAAATCGATTTTGCGAGCAAGTGCAATATACATATATGCAGCAATGATAATAATTTCATAAAAAAAATTTCTAACGAGTTACCCTTGTTTTGAACTTCCGTGTTAATAGGCAACACTGCCGTTACCTATGGCTACCTGGGCTGTCGAGAATGCTCGATGGACAATGGAGTATCATACTCAAAATCATCCAGAAAGTGAATGTGTGGTGCGGCATGGTGGACGAAAGAACTCTGTGTCCCTATTTCTTTAACGTGAACCTAATTGGTGCAAGATAATGGAATTTTCTTTGAGATGATCTTATTATTACACTAATAACTTTATATTCATATTTAGAAGAACCTGATCCTCCGAAAAATGACTTTTTCTTTGAATAAAGTGATGCACATTCCCATTATACATGTCCCCCTTTATTTAGATCAGATGCTCCCGAATCGTACGGCTGTCCATTTCCTGTTTGACAAGAAATATAAGATCACCCTCACCAGTAAGACCGACTGGATAGAGGGTCGAGCTGGATTACCGCTCAATGGAGACATCTGGCACACGGATGGAGTCAAGAGTGGGAACAGAGCGGGTGCGGGGGTGTATAGGCGACGCGATGGGATAGGTAAAAGCTTCCCCCTGAGCAAATACACTACCGCACTCCAGGCCGAGCTAGTTGCAATTACATACGGTGTTCTGGGGACCAACCAAAATGGGACCCAGGAGAAGGTATGTATCTGCTCGGATAGCAGGGCGGCATTGGCAGCCTTGAATTGAGCAACGACAAAGTCGAAGCTGGTCTATAATAAATTTCTATGAAGCATTGGAAGAAGACCATTTTCCCTGAAGACCAGGGAAAACTTCTATGGACAAGAACCTGCAGTGGGAATAAGTCGGAATATGATAAGAGACCGCATCAATGGCTGGGCAAGAGACCAGCACAATAAAAGATGGAAAGGAGTAACGGGTTGTCGAATAACCAAACTCTTCATCGAGTACTCAGAGATTGAGAAATGGGCCCAAGAATTCTTTAAATTGAAGAGGTACAAAGCCAGAACCCTGGTGGGAATCATAACGGGCCACCATAGTAACCTGAATACATATAAGCACAAGCTGAGGCCGACTGATAGTCTGGCCTGCAGATACTGTAGAGAAGACGAGGAAACCTCGATTCATCTTCTTTATACCTTCCCCACACTAAAGGAGAAGAGGTGCCTTATATTAGGGACCCCTGTTATCCTAGAGGAGGCGGGGCTTAAGGCAGGGGTCGGTCGTGCTTAAATTGCTCCTTTTATGGGATAGTATTTTTCTATAATGGCCCAGAATAAGAGGGGATCGCCAAGGGACTACCCGTGCGATCAGTGGCTGATGAGGCCCAAACCCATATAACATAATAATAATAATTATTATACAAGTCATACACAAAGTGGCTCATTTCAATTCCAAACATTCTGATAAAAGTTATAGTTATTGATCGGTTTTTACTGTTTTTTAAGATAGAACACCAATAATGTTATTTTTGAACAAAACCTCATATAAATTTTGTAGTTATTAACACATACAACTAACTTCTTGGGGTGCTTAGTAAGACTTCAAGCAATGTATTAGCAATTTTCTATATATAATCTGAATATTCGACTCAACACCCTCTTCAATGAATATGTACCATGAATGGACATCATGGAATGGATATGTACCAGTTTCATAAGAAAATACTAAACTTTAATAAAGGACGTGCTAATGATTTGTTTGCCAATATATAAAACGAAGATATATATTAATCTTCTTTGCTTATAGGTCAGCCATAAGAAACAATTTAAAATAATCAAACAACATAATTTGTAACATAATTATTATCCACACTATATAATATTATTCATACTCTAAATGAGCTATCACTTAGATTGTGATTAAGTTTGTAAATAAGTGCTAAATATTTAAAAAAATATGTGATATTCTTTACGGAATAACTAAATTTGAAGGACAAAATTGAAGTAGTTCGTCTGATTGCTCGTTCGGTAAGATTTGCATGGAGGGAATTTAATATTAAGCATCCTAATGGATCAGCAGTCAGCAATATCATTGTATATAATATATACAAAGTTGAAATGCAACAAATCAAAGCATATAAGAGGGAGAAATCATTCACATTTGCGGCTAGAGACAATTACAGAATTTTGAAATATTTCCGTCATAGTCCTAATTTCAGCTTAACAGGCGCTAATCTAGATTTGAATATTCCAAATAAAAGCATTTGAATATGTCTTGTAACAAATCACGTGCAACCACATAAATAAACATTTTTGATTAGTTTACAGTAAGGATATGAAGAAAAAAGCTTAAAATTTTATTCACGAGCTCAAGGGGAATACCCCAACAACACCATTCTCCAAAAAAAGAAAATTGTGTTAACCGATGGAGCTGCTCTTAGCACAAGCGGTAAAGCGCTTGTGGTAAAATCGATTTAATCCAAAAATTCTCGCTAGTAGTCTGTGGAAAACCCAGCACGGGTTATCAATTTCAAAGGACAATACTCAGGAAAAGTGAATATATGGTATGGAATATTTAGTAATAAGATTAACGATCCTTTCTTTGTGAAATAGAATTAAATTTCTTAAATAGAATTTAAAATAGAATTAATTTTTTTTAATTATTGAGAAATGAACCTTCGGCCTGATTTTTGAAAATCAATGAATATATCGCAACAATCCCCTAATTGAGTGGCCTAGATTACCGGATTTAAGGCCACTGAATTATTTTCTTTGGGGTAACGTTAAGAAAAGGGTATATAAATTAAAATCTTAGACGATTGAAGAACTTTGTCCTAGGAGAAGGAATGCATGTTTAGATATTGCCCGTATATAGGATGTTTCCGTTGGAACTGTAGGATTTGAATTGAGCGCCATTCGTGTTCTGTCAAAAATAGAGCGTCAATATTTAACTACTATCATCTACAAACCATACGACGTCAACATGTCGCAATCGACACTTCGACAATAAATAGTATATGTACAACTATGTTATGAAAGTGAGAGATCATCTACAGTTGCATTAAGAAAAATTCGCGCAAAATTAACATAAACCCTTTAATAGCAACTATATGAAAATAAAATTATTCTTTAATAAATTATATATTCATGTTATTTTAGTTTCCAAATTATATGTATTTACCACAGTATTCAATTACCTAATAACAAAAATCATCTACAGAAGTACCAACCGCAATCGTTTCATTTCGATTCAAATCTTGAGTGTATCAATCTCAACAATTTGTTACAATACATACTAATATATGTCTTACAAGTGTCTTCAATCAAAAATTAATCTTATTCAATATGTTACGCCAAACAAAAGATTAATTGAATAAACATTAATTTACATATTAGGACTTATAGCATTCTGATATTATTGGCCCTCGTGAATATTACCGCAAATCTAGGCCTAATGGAGACATCAACAAAATCATTGGCATGCTATTTTATCTTAATCGGTCACTGGAAACTTCTACAATGTAGTCATTAAGCCCACGCTATTCAGTTCCTTCAACCTAAGAGATTTTGAAATAACATTATAAGGTTAACTATAACGTTTATTTTTATTTTATGCACATAAAATATATTAACGGTGACACCCAATCACGCCGTGTTGCATTAATGCCTACATAACGAAAGAAAGTAAGTATTGTTTTCTTTATTTTTATGGCTCCGTGGCCAAGAAAATAAAAAATATTAGGAGTACGCTGAAAATATTTAAGATGCAAAATTAAATGGTGAATATTGAGTGTTTAATATTAATTAATTATGACTCGTATTGTATATGACAGCTGGAAGATGTAAATCATATCAGAATAATTCTTCTACGATTGTCTGCCATACCCTGTAAATGTTAAAAATACTATACTATGAATGTCATAAACATTATATTACAAATAAATAACAAAACAGTCACTTCAACAACACTAAATCATTTTAAAGTTCAACAAATATTGTTTAACAGAACAGAGAATAAATCAGATGAAGCCTTAATTTATTCAATTCTATTTCTACTGAATATATAAAATACATGTGATATATTTCACATAACACAATAATACAAACAACAGCTAGTGGTATTTAATTATGTTTGTTCTACATTAGCAATATAGAAATTTCTAAAAATACAAAAATTTTTCTGAGAGAAATTATTGTCTATAAGTTTTAGTTACTTTCTGTCCACCATTTAGTTAAAAGTTTATTTCATAGGAATAGTTCATATTTTAGCAATATTTACAGATGTGGTTTATACAAATCGGTAGACAAAGATACGAAAATTTAAGAAAAAAATAACCTAGTTTTAACAGATATAAGATTTTATAAGAATTGATTTATAATCACCATTGAGGAATGGTGGCTATAAGTCAATTCTTAATATACGTGGTAATAATTTCGATGCATCTTTAGTCACTTAACATAACAATCAATTAATAATAATAATAACAAGGAGGTGGAAGTCGGTTGTTGTAAATATAATAGACCAGGAGAAACAATCTATCATGTTTACCACCTTTATGTTAACCATCATTAAATCAGTGTAGAAGAGCGATAGAGGATATTTCAGGCCTGCCGCATAACAATAAAGATCCTGAACTAATATTAAGCAACAAAGCGAAGTGAACAGGGAAAGAGTGAATTCTATCCCTTCCTAACCAAGTCTAACTCCTGAGATAGCTTCAGGAATAGGGGAATATTTTCCAGCAATTTTACTGAAAAAGTGTTTTTTCTTAAGTCATTAATAATAAGTTTAAGTAACTAACACCAATAATCACTGACAGAATAATGGATTATAGTAGCCTAGATATCATCATCATTGATAAACTACAGCGAAAAGGGCACATTATAGACACAGCTTGGCCGTTGACCCAAAATATCATAAAAGCGGAGGCAGAGCAGATTGGAAAACATTAAAATCTTGCGATATAATTTAGGCATATAGAACATCTGAGGCCTGGACAGAATAGAAATCACTCCAATAATCATCTCGGTAACAGTCGGAATGACTAAGAACCTGAGAACTAACACCTAAAATCTGGGACTTAATCCTGAACGTTAAAGCCGATCTACATCTTTAAGCCAATGGAGAATAGCGTTATATATAGACCTACTACATAACAAAGGTGTTCCTGAACCAATAATAATCGACAAAGCAGAGCGAACAGGGATAGAGTGAATTTTCTACCCTGTGAATTCCGTCTTAGGAATAGGTGAAACTTTATCAACAATTTTGCTGAGAAGTCTTAAGTTACCGGTTGATAATAATAATAAGAGCGTTATACTGTTACATGATAAACCTGGCACATAACAAGTAAATTCCTGAACCAATGTTAAGCGACAAAGCGGAACAGGGATAGAATGAATTCTATCTCCTGCCATTGCAGCCTAATTTCTGAGATAGTCTCAGGAATACGTAAATGTTTTCCAGCAATTTTGCAAAAAGTGCTGTTTAATCCGATTAAAATAATAGTGAGTTTATTTATTAATATTATAAACAAACAAGTAAACCCACAAAGGAAAACGTGCATGTAGTATTAAATTCAGAAGCAATTATATGTTCACTTAAAAAAAATTGTTAAGATTTCCGTACACAAAACAAATTACACCCGGGTTTTTTTTTTTAATTTATGTGTCAGTTTGGACTTCGCGGTTTAAAGATCCTATCGTCACGTAATGGTGGGATTCTCGAATAAGCATAAAATTCCACCCCGATAAGAGGTAAATAACATAAGATCGATCACGTGCTGCCATTATCTATCTGACTCAGACATATTCAAAAAAATTCTACCAATTTACTTCATCTGACTATTGCCACATTATGTATAAGGAGTTTTTTTTATTGTTATCTACTGGAGTAGGTTGGACCCTTTTGTGTGAAGATAACACTTAATTTTCCACAAAACACCAAAACACTATATACTACACTCGATGACTCCAACTTTGCTGTCGAAACGCGCGTCGAGTGTAGTGTATAGTATTTTGATGTTTTGTGGAAAACTAAGTCGGTGTTTTATTGTTATCTGAAAATTGTTCGAAATTATGCTAATCGCTCTAAGTCTGAAACTTACGAACTCGCAAATTCTTAATGAAAAGATTATCATTATTCAATAACGGCATTATTGTACTATTATTTTACAATTTTTTGTAATATGTTCATAAGTTTTAAAATATTTTTAGGAACTAGTTCTGCAAATTTCACCAAAGGGCGAATTGAAATTAAATCTATCGGTTGTATTAGATGATTAAAACTTTATTTTAATGATCTCCTGATGATGCGAAGGCGTGTCGAGTCAAATCTTTGGATGTTAGTGGAATAACTGATCTTCTTTTTATTTTAGAGCAGCATAAAAGTATTAAAAATTTATATTCTAACACTTTGTATCATTTGAATCTGTAATTAAGCTTAAATGGGTTCCCGTTAATTTAAATTATTGATTTCCATTAATTTTGTTAGAACAATATGTATATTTTATAAATAATGAAATATATACGCAATATGTATGTTTTATGAATAATAAAATAAAATGATAATATTTATTACTTAATCAATAATACCTAGTTACACATTTTATATAAGTATTCATGATAATTATGTATTGGGATGAAGTCGCAATTTGAATTTGTAAAGCAAACTTTCAATTTTGAACACCCTATCTAGCATCTGTGAATTGCGCCAAAGAATTATTTTAGAGAAGCAACTTCGCAAATATCTGAGCGTGAAAGGCAATGCACAATAAATATTATTTAATGCACGAAAAACATATACGAGGGGATATACCCAAAAGAAACCAAACTGATGTTGTGGTGGGCGGATTTTTGTAGTACCACGTTCTGTCGCTAGGAGCGTATATAACTACCATTCCTGGGTCAGTAAGCTACGCGTTGTATCTAAAGGTTCCGTTCGCCTTGTGTAAATTTCAACAAACAAACTTCATCCACCACAACATCACTTCGATTTCTTTTGGCTACTCCCTCATACGTAGGTACTTACAGTTCTGTCCCATATTTTTATCCTTTGATTAATAATTACAAATGCAGAATATTATGATATATTATTCTTTTTTGTTTTAATTGTCGGTAAGTACGAAAAATGTTGTTAATTTAACAACTAAATGGAACGGGTAAATAAGTTTTTTATTAATAGTCATGTACAGTTTCAAAAATTTCAAGAGAACAAATAAAAATTTTAAATATCCTCTATGTGTAATACATAAAGTTCATTATGCATTATCTATGATATATTTCTATATTCGTAGTTTGAATAAACAAATAGACATTAGTTTAATAGAATAGAATGCAAGACTCTGTTCAACCCAATAATTATGAATAAAATACTATGATATTCTTTACAACATTTATTTAACATAATATTTATATTCTATGAGAATACGGATACTGTTTGAAAAAAGTCAATCTGTAGCATATTTGGGAAGTTCAATTATGCTTTAAGTTGATATTACATATAACCTTCCTATTATAAAATAAATAACTATACATTGCGTGCCCAATTAAGTAAATTATTTAAATGAATACATTTGAATTTACATAAAAAATAAATTTCCATCATAAATGATTTTTAATAACTATATTACGTTAATTATACACTACAACGTATGAAACAAAATTTATTATACGCGTTTAAAAATGTTAGGTATCAATTCAATACAAATTTAATCTTGCTATATAAGTTTCTATAATATTTATTAATTATTGTTTAATTAAGACAATACTATCGTGCTAATTTTGCCTATTCATATTTACTTCTCATAATTAATGAATTCATTAATTTCTTCAAATGAATCATATTTGGTGGTAGATCTTATCAGATTATGTATTGAACAATGTTTGGAGATCAAGTCATCTATTTCGCTTCTTAGCAGTAACCTGGGATTCTTTCAATTTAAAATATTTTGTAAATAAACTGACTTAAAATATATCCCATACTAAATACGAATGTTACTTTGTTATAATTCTATTATTTTATTGAAATTGAACTTAAAAATGAATCTTCGACTTATTGTGTTCTCACGTATTTGCATACCATACATCATACCTTCTTTGCATTGTGCATCAAACTATATTTGGGGTAAAATGACCTTAACTCGTTCAAGCTAATATACCATTGCAAGTAGATCAGTTGGCATTCAGAATACTTTGTAGTTTGTAATATTTGATGTTTAGACACAAGAGATACCATATTTTATTAGTCTTTAAATATATTTGCAAGGTATCAACAAATTCTGCGCTCCCTTCTTAAAAGACTGAGAGTTGTTTTAAAAAGTATAATAAATCAACCGTATTGTATCACAGTATATATTATTTGTAAATGTTTTATTTTAGTAAATATAGCAATGATTTTTAAAGAAATCTGTCAGTTTAATTTCTTTTCGTCTTCACTCAGAATGAATTGTATATAATTTCTTAAATTTCGCTTACAGTCAAAGTGACGTTAGATCTTTAATATGAGGCGTCCGGTTTCAAAAGTTTCTAAATCCAAGTCCTAAAAAACCAGTAACAGTGGTGGTGCCATCTAATGCTCGTATTATGTATGATTCTGAATTATATCTGTCGCAGATGTGTCTACATCCATTCAAAACTAAATTACGAAATCCAGTTACAATAACAAAACTCTCTCAGTCCTTTGTAAATACTGTTTGAAAACTCTTTGGTTCTATTCATATAGGTAACAAAACTTGTTACATCCAATATACTAACATTTTAGCATTGCGCATGATCAAAACTGCTTCAATTGCTTTCTGTGTTTTGCACGTCTTTATTTTGTTCAGAAGCCATCTGATAGTACATACAATCAAATACAAATAGTAGATACAATCATGTTGTTTACAACTTGCTGTAACTATTATTTTGGTTAATGTGTTAATTGCACTGTGAGCGAAGTTTTATAGTATGGAGACTTCTGTTATTCTTGGTACGCCTAACAAAGACAGAAAGAAGTTGCGAGACCCATTAAAATGGATGCCCTGGGCAAAATAGAAACTCTTTTATGATTGGCATGCTTATACATTGGCTATATTGTACATTGTCCTCAGTTTACAGAGGGTATTCACATAATATTTCCCACCGTTGGGCATTCCTTCCTGCCATCTGATAGAGTTTTCGGAAAAGTTGCAAAACAAGTGAAAAAGGAGGAAGTTATTCTTCATCCAAGAGAATACCATGCAATATTATCAAATCATGCAACTGTATTTGACCTTAAAAAATATTATAATGTATTTGATTGGAAAAACGCTATTGATGGGTGTGCGAAGTCACCGAATCAATGGCATTTCAAGTTTTCAGCTGCCAAGAGAATATCAATTAAGAAGAAGCTCCAGCAAGGAGGTAAAAGTGTTGTTATTAAAGGAGAGGTCAACTACAGGTCGGATCTTGGTACTTACAAATCGGTACTAAAAAAAGGGAAAAGCCAAAAATACAAAATGTAGATGTCCCTACAAAGCAGCACTTCGGGCCGAATTGTAGGATTATTCCCAATGAAGATTTAACATTTTACAAACATGTTATTGACAATAGTAATACTGTTGACCAGGAAGAAAACGTAGATCATGAAGAAGCCGTTGAGACTTTTCAAATAGAAGAAGATGGGCCTAGAATTTAGTTTTTTATGTATTAAGGGAATAAAATACAATAGTAAGTAAAAATATCATCTTAGTCAATAAAAAACCTTACTATTTCAATAGCGACACTTTCATAACTAATTAAATCCGTTGTTTATATATATATATATATATATATATATATATATATATATATATATATATATATATATATATCTATATATATATATATATATATATATATATATATATATATATATATATATATATAATACATTTTTTGGTTTTTCTGTAAAAATGCTTATCTAGGATATAAAGAAATTTGAAACCTGACGCCTCATATATAGCTGGCATTTCCCCAAATAAGCATATATGAGGATGTGAGGCAAATATATCCTAGTCTCATTCTCGTAATGACTACTTGCTCGCGTCCTTTAAAAGTTAGTTTTTGCCTCCAAGGTAATACTTTACGTTTAATTAATTTTAGATGAGTTTCACATATTTTCCACTCCTTTAGCCATTGTTTCTAAATCCTTTCTATTAAGTGTATTTTAAGATCGTTTAATCTAATTGAAATTACATCTGTGATTCGACTGTGTTGCTAAGTTCGCTTCTTTGTCTGCAGCTTCATTTCCAGTTATTCCAATATGTCCTGGACACCATACTGATATTACAGATTTGCCTTCACTAAACAGTCCGTTAAATAATAGCAAAATACGTTATTATTGTTATTACTAATTACCTTGAGTGAGCTGAGGGAATCAGAACAGATGAAGAAGGTATTGGCGATGTACAAATCGGAATGTACTCTAGATAATATATAAAGTAGGAGTATATTGATTCATCATGAGGCAGTGTCTAAGGATAAGTAAGTTCTCGGCAGTATATACTATTTATTGACTCACGATATTAACTGACGACCTTCTGAAATTCTTTCTTAATAGATCTAGATTGGTTTCATCTTTCCAATATTGTGGACATTCTAAGATTCCAAGGTTATCCAAGGTGGAACCGTCAGAATTTTGAATACTAATAAATCAGTACAAATAGTTAAATAAATATGGTACATATCTATGTTCAAAATTTTGTATGAACTACAATTTCATGCATATAAGAAAAGCATCAGAAAATGTTCTCTGAAAAATTAAAATTTCAGCGAATTACATTATATCCACTATTAAATTATTAAATTATTATAGGGTTCATGTCAGTAAAATATGTTACTAAAAACAATAACGTAATTAATTATTTGTCTCATTTAATTTAGCATAATTTATTCACAAAAATAAATAGCGCGTATGCAATAAATTGTTTTAAATTATAGTATTACCACCATACATATATGTGAAATAATCCTTCTAGATATTGTATAAATATAGACAGCTAATGATATGTTAATATTACATTGGTCAAATTTAGTGAATGTTACACTTATCAATGTTACTAGGTTGATTACCATGAGTTACATTTGAATACGAATTATTGTTTCTGCTACTAAATACATTATGATATTTACTACTGTTTGTTACCCTGAACAATTTGCTTATAAAAGACACATCTATAGGAAATTTTAACTGAAAAATGAAACTAAGGTAAACTCTGTTGAGAAAATATGTCTACTTAAAGCTTCAAATAAGTAGTCGTAACGCACATACTAATAAGTATATTAAAATAATTAACTTATATATAAAATTATAAAACTTATATAAAATAATAAAGATATTTGGTGGCTTCATATTTATGGTTCAATTTTTGCAACTTTTTATTTATCAACCTTCTGAAGTACATGCCAATAAATTTATTGTATAAAATTATGTATATAAATACTTGTTATTTCTTCTATTTGTACATGGATTACTATATGAACTTACATTGTATACTGATTTATCCTAATTACAATGATACCATACGACTTGTGTGCTAATTAAAAACATATTTTAGTATTCATTTAACTGATATAGTTAAAAGGATATTAAGTTCAATAACATAACTATGACAATGAAATTTAAACCAATCACTTCAAGGGAATAATTTTATTTAAGCTTGAGAAATAAATTAGAAAGTAAAAGATATTTCGTCAGATCGAACATCATTGTATGCTAACAACCTAAATTTGATTACCTTGACTTAACCTTAAAATATTTGATTGTACTTTATTCTTTGATTTTTTTATTTTTGTAAATAAAAATTCTGTAAATTCTGTAAAAGAATTTGTAAATAAAAATTACAGGGTGGTAAAGTTTTAGGAAAAAATATTTTTTTTATAATATCTATGATATTATAAAAAATTCACTGTAAATATTTTTGTGAAATTTGGTACACACATTCTATGCAATTCTTCTCGTGCTTGTTTCTGGATGACGTTATTTCAGTCAAAATTACTTCTTCTAAAGCAAGAGTTATTTTTGTGGTAGGCCTTCCTGAAATATCTCTCGCCCTTGCAAATGAACCCGTTTCTACTAAGCGTTGATGAATTCTTGCAAATGTGCGAATACTTGGGATTTGTCGGTTGGGATGTCTTTCTTGGTAAATCCGTTGTGCTGCTAAAGAGTTTCCATCAGCCAGTCCATAAACAATATGGATGTCTGTTATTTAGGAGTTTGTGTAGTTAACCATTGCCAGAATATGTTACTTTTAATACATAATGTAACAGCAATTATTAAAATAAAGAACAGAAAACTTATAAACACAACAATAGAAACTAGAAAGTGCATTTAAAATTCGAACCCGAATCAAAATACAAACTTAATATGTATCATTTATGATTGTCAAAAATGATTTTGACAATCAGTAACCATATTAATTTATGACTAACATGAAGCTGGTTGGCAATTTTTCTCGTGCTTGTTTTTTTTTCTCACCTCAGATATTTTTGAAACATCAATCGATTCATTATTAATTAATTAAGCAAAAACTGTGTGCCTCCAGACACATAGAATGTGTGTTTTTCTTAAAACATTACCACCCTGTATCTTGGAAACGAAGCGTTTGAGGACATATGTTCATATGAATTTTTTTTCATAAAATTGAATCAAAAATATACTCTTAAATTTTTTGTATTTACTTAGGAAACACCCTGTACTCCCATGGGTATATATTAGGCTTAACTATATATAATATATAAACTTGTATATATTGCTCCGTGTATATTTTTATGATTCAAATCCCCAGAATGGCATATAATTTATTGATCAATTTAACTGATTGGTAAATTATAGACATTAAACTATGAAATTTTTAAAGCTACTTATTTGGTCATTATTGTTTATTTAAATGTATTAAATTAGAACTATTCAAAATTGTTTTCATTGATTTGTTGAATAACTATCTCTAAAATTTGCTAAAAATATTTCGGATTGTATTCTTTCTTCGATATCATCAGTGTCATCCAGCTTTGATATATACAGTTTATTTGCATATAAATCCAATGGCATAAGCTTTAGTGATCCAGCTGGCCACTGAATAGCAACTCCGCGTCCAATTCTTTAAATAGGACATAATTTAAATAATTTTATGGTTGTGGTATAATAGGGTATTGTTCCGTTTCTCTCCGTTCAGGAACAGCATACTTAATGACATTCTATTACTGTTTCTAGATGCAAATATTTCTATTTCAGCCCAAAACGTTTTACTAACGTCTTAAATTCAATTTATAGCTGGTATGTACTTCATTAGTACGATGAACACTGTAGAAAAATCATCTTTGTTTTCAGAAGTTTCATTTTACACAAATTTAATCCATTATTTATTAAATTAAATAAAAGGTGTTATAGTTAATTAAAATTAGATTATCAACAATAATTCAATAATATAAAAGAAACGCCTCTCTTGTAAAGTTGTTAAATAAATTAGCCCCTATAATTAAGACTTCGTTTGGATAACGTACCAATTATGTAGATTAAAAATCTACTAACCTCAATGGTTTTCATAAATCTTTAAACCATCGCAAACATTATTTTATCCCATAAATAGTTTTCACTCTGTATAATCTTAATCATAATATGTAAGTCTTCATCTACCTTAATGTTTCAATTTTGAATTAAAATAAACAGTTTTAAAACCTTAAAATGGACTTCTCCGCACGTAGAACATCTCTATCTCGAAATTGAGTGGCCGAGAAAAACTAAACCAACACATAAATGCAGAATGTGTGTTTTATGCCATAGTTTTACTTTTTTCAGTTTTTCTTAAATAGTCCACCATCGTGCTTTCTCATGATCCATGGACAGGGTGGTGTGTGTTCTATCCACCTCAAAATCAATAGATGTCGTCTGGAAGACGTCCCTAATCAGAATCAGTCGAAACCCGATCGATCCGACACGATTTAATTGAGTGATCGTGCTAACAAAACAAATTTGTCAAATAGTCCACCATTTTACTTTCTCATGACCCATGTACATGGTAGAGTGTGTTCTATCCACCTCAAAATCAATAGGTGTCATCTGGGAGATGTCCCCGATCAGAATCAGTCAAAACCCGATCGATCCGATACGATTTAATCGAGGTATCGTGCTAACAAGAATAAATGCCGACGACCACGGCACACACACAGCAAAAATTTTTAAAAAACCAATTTTTTTTTGGTTTTTAGGCCGAAAAACGAAAAATGAACCCAAAAAAAAATTAGCTTTTTCAATTTTTCTTTACACGATTATATTACTTTTCCGCGTATAGTGTAGTGCAGAAAAGTAAAAAAATGGGATGTCATTGCTTGTAGGATACATATAAATAATATCACTTTAAAGTATTATACTTTTAAGAGGTACAAATATTAATTGTGCTGTACACTATTCATTTTTTTATATTACTTTTTTATCAATGGTGTAACTTTCTCTGCTACTGAACTATGATTTTCCCGTTATCTGTAAAATTATTGAGTACATTTTTTCTTATGTTGAGAGTTAGCCTTGAAATTTGCAAGTTACATAATCATGAAATGAATTGCCATGAAAATATAAAATTTGGAGTCTATATAAGTAAATTTGTTCGGAAAACGAAGCTGTACCTCAGAATGAAATTTAATCGTTACAAACAATTGACCGGCTTGAATGAATTCAATATGAACATTTCATTCAAAGTTAATGAATTGTCAATAAACATTTATTTCTGCTGAAGGAATATAACAAATAATATCCATAGAACTACTTGTTATGATACAAATTTTGAAGAAAGATCAATGACACTATTTGGAATAGAAACATGTTTTTGTCATTTCGAGGAATCTTTCTTTAAATTATTCATAGGCAATAAATAAATCTCGAAATAAATAAATTGGAAGATATAGGAAAACGCATAGAATGATAATAAAACTTACGTTCCTAGTTTTTAAAATACTTAGGTTATTGATTCTCTGAGAGTATTAGAAGAAATATTTAATTGAACAGTTAAATGTTCGGTAGTCAATAACTGTATACCGTTTGTGACAATTGAACCAAGTGCATTTTCTTTTATAATGGTGCACTCTGGATGAGGATTAGAAACTTCGATGCAGCAACAAAAATAGATGATCAGATTTAATCGTTTGATAAGGCCATCGTGGTGGACGATATGCGGGTTTTGTGATATACTCATATATAAAATTTATATAAAATCTAATTAGATTATATCTACTTTACTAAAATACATGCCCAACGATATATTTTTGAGCATATAACATTCAAATAATATATCTCAATGAGACAATAATAAAAAGTAAATATGCCCTATCTCAGAAAATACCATTCATGTAATTTATATTTTCTGTTTTTTTCTTTTTGTTGCGAAAAGTTAATATATCCAACGTATGTTTTGTATTACAATTGTAAAGGGTCGATTAAATCATAAAATTGTCGTCACTATTGATAGGTTTAACAGGAAGATTTCTTTGTAAATATATTGACTTTAAATTGTGCAAATTTGACAAAAAAATATGGGCTCTTTTAACGTAAATATATGAGTATGTCTATAACATACTCGTATATTTACGTCTTGTATCAAATGTATGTTAGGTATATAGAATCCTCTCTTGTTGTTAGATTGGACTTAGAATAGTACTGTACTTTATAATATTATATCAGGGCATTCACATTGTTACGTCTAGAAAAGAGTATCCCAAAGCCATTTCGGCTATCAGGTAATTAAATCCTTTCGCGCTTTATCTCAAAACTACATTATATTTTATCACATTTATTGCAACTCGCAAAATCTAGAGAAAGAAACACTTCTTAGAACATTCCTGCCGCCTCGGCAACAGAAATGTTTTAAATAGAGAAACATTCAATTAGTCCTAAGTACCTCAGTAATCTTCAACTACTCAGCAAGTAAGAATCAAGTAATCGTCGAATAAGTTCCAAGTTTAAAGTATAAAGAGAGGTTACTCCTTTTTTGACATAAGTATGTGTTAAAATCATAAATTGAAAATTAATAGTTTTTAAAAAGTGAAATTAATAAAAAGTGATCTAAAATGTATATCAATATGTACCTACTATCGAAAAATATATAATGAGTCATTAACAGTAACGAGTTAATAGAGGTAATAGTAATAGAGGGCCGGTCATATTGAGGTTAGGAGTACGTTAGTTCTTAGATTTTGTTAATACAGTTGCCGTAAACATAATTATAGTAGTCTATTATAATATAACTAATAGTCTAATAGTTAAGACTGACTAATAGCTAGAACTATCAGCCTAATACATTACTTAATTGTAGTGGATCATACAACAAACTGAAATAATAAAGTTAAAACCGTAACACTCAATCTTCCATATTTGGGCTTACTTCGTTACTATTTCTCGAGATATGCATGTTTAATCTAGATACGTATCAAGTTCAGGGGCATTCCGCATAGAATACAAAACTAATATCTTTAATACGCCATGTTAACGTCGAAATATTATTCATAAATAACTCAAGAGATATTTATTGACGATACAATTTCCTTCGCTAAACTCCATTTAGCGCTTTGTCAACGAACTGATAGAGAAAGGATGCATGTACTCTGACCTTGATATTATAATGTTTCCAATACCTGAAAGAGAACTTGCACTTTCAATAAATGGAGTTATAAGTTTAATTAAACAAGGGACATTTTATCTTCTAATATCGGTGCTGCTATTAAAACAGAAAGCTCGTTTAATAACAACCATAAAAATATTATGGTACCAGATGTTTGTAAATAAGTAAAAATTATTTGCGGTATTGATTAAGCAACAGTTGGAACTGTATTTTAAAATATAGCGTTCGCGGTACACAAAAAAGTGTCAAATATTTATTACTTACTGTTGTATTACGGCTACTTGTTGTTTTCTAACAGACTACGTTTCACATTTGATAATAAGAATTACATTTCGTTTGTTTTTACAGAAATCTCAGTATTCCAAATTCGTATTTTTTAATTGTTTCCTATCTTCTATTTTAGGATAATTTCGTTTAGGTTTATATTTTATAATGAATTTCGATTATGTACCTACATAGTTTTGGTATCATTCAAAAATATATTTAATTTCTGGTAGTGTCTCTGTTATACATTTTCATTGAAACATATAAGATTCAGAAGCATTTCTGAAAACATGACAAATATCTGTCAACTTTCAAAACTATTTATTAGGGTTATATAATGATATAAATATTCGTCAAGTATTGGGTGACTTCTCACAACATCCAAAATAAAACTTTTACTTACAGATATCGTGAGGGTGGTGGTGAGAAAAAAAAGGAGCAGGGAGTAGACGAAGGCACACATGTCTGCTGTTTCACATCATCATGCCACTGCACTCACCCGTCCGCGTCCCAGCGAGCTTCGCGAGACACTGAAAACTGAAGTGGAACTCAGCCGGAGACGCCTTCGCTCGCCCGGAATCGATGCTCGAAGAACCCGACTCCGGATACAGTAAATAAACTCATGCTCTGCAGGCAGACGATTGACGACTCATTTGATTGATGGTACCAATAAATTGCTTTCGGTGTGGTAATTCCGCTAATTGTTTGGTCAGTTTGTGTTTCATTGCAAGGACAAGCAACGTTCACTAGGCGCACCATAGATTATTGCGCTGTTTCAGAAATAAAGCACATACTTGCAATATTGAATCTAAGAGGGTGATCGGTGGATACCAGTATGAACTTAGCAAAACAATTTTGAAGAATAAGAAAATGCATAAGTTTATGGTAATTATATACAATAAGAACCCACTTGAAAATGTTTACCAAATTTTTCCTACCCCCCTATTTTCAAGGGAAAAATACGCTGTTATTCTGAAGGAACCTAACCCAACCTAACCTAACCTAACCATAATTAGGTTAGGTTAGTATCCTTCAAAATAATTTATTATAAAGCGTATTTAGTTGTTAATATTTAGAGTTAACTTTTGGAGCCCCCCCGTATACATGTAGTTTCATCGAACGACGTAGAGGCGCACGATTACAAATATTACAATGAACGACGCCAACTACATGTGAATTGTAAGCATTTGAAGTACCCAAAAAACATTGTAATGAATAATATGTTTTATGACGGTTTAATATATGATATGTATAAAGGAAGTGTTGTAGCATATACTCGTATTAATATTAGCTATCTACGTAGTATCAACTGAAAGTTATTTGATAAGAAAAAACCGCTTCCGCTCTTGTGCGGAAAAGTGTAAAATTCATTTTCTCGAAAACGGTATCAGAGCGAATGAAACTGAAGCCAGATTCGTCTCCAGCACCCTCGAAAATAGGGGAATAGGAAAAAATTGGTAAGCATTTTCAAGTGGGTTCTTCTTCTTCCTTCTTCTAAAGTAGGTCTATAACCTTTTCCTCTTTCGATGAATATCATCGGTACTATGAGCTGGATCTGTTTTTACAAAGGGTAGGTAGCTAACCTGGGCAAGTGGGTTCTTATTGTAAATAATTACCAAGTTTATTATTTGCCGTTAATTAGCCGTATATTAATCATGAAAGTAACAATTTACCCGTTTTTGATTTTAAAAAAATTTTTAGTGTTCTGCTAACTTCACATGAAATTAGCAGAACATGTTTAAAAAAAATGTTTTTGTTAAAAATAAATACCTCTATAGGAATTTTCCGCGTTAACCGCAAACAAATGGTATAAACGAAATTTAAAAAAAAATTAAGGCAGAAAAAAGATTTTTCAATATCAGTAAACTGGAACTCAAAACTGGAAGTAACGAAAGAAAATACATGAACTCGAAAGAAAATTGATAATTTACATCTCCGCAAAAGATCAGATTACGAATTAATTAAGATTAATAGCTGTTCTGCTAAGTTATAAGGGAACAAAATAAAAAAAATTTGAAAAAAATTACAAAATGTGACAACGAATTCAAAGATATCATGATGATTTAAAAGGGGGCAAACGATAAATTCCTAACTGGAAACTGACCTCCATAAGATATTTTAAAATGAGATTAATGGCTGTTCTGCTAAGTTCCCAGGGAAAAAATCCAAAAATTGGAGTAGAAAATTACAAAATTATCACGGCAAATTCGAACGTCACGATTAATTACAAGAACGTGAACTATAAATTTCTGCAGGAAAACTGAGCTGTAAAAGCCATTCTTAAACGAGATTCTTGACTGTTCTGCTAAATTCCCGAGAAAGAGTTCACAAATCATAATGAAAAATTGCAAAATTATCAAGGTGAGTTCGAAGACGTTACGATTAATTAAAATAACGCGAACGGTAAATTCCTGAACGAGAACTGACCTCCACAAGTCTTTTAGAAACGAAATTCATGGCTGTACTGCTAAGTTCACAGAAGAAATCCATAAACTGTAATAAAAATTTGCAAACTCACGGCGAACTCAGAAATGTTACGATTAATAATTAAGGGAATGGGAACAGTGAATTCCTGAACGAAAAGTGACTCTCATCACATATTTTCAAACGAGATTAATGACTGTTCTGTTAAGTTCCCGGGAAAAAAGTTCAAAAATCGTTATAAATAATAGCAAAATCATCATGGAGAGTTCTGGAGCATCACGATTAATTGCGAGAACGGAAACAAAATGGGAAAAAGAATCCCATACAGGCCCTAAATGAGCCAATTTTAGATCCGGCTTGGTCCCGGTCACGCTCATTTACATTCCATTACATTTCATTCCATTTTGTCTCAACTGGGCCCCACTTGGTATTTAGTGACATCCCAATTTGAGATTTTAGTTGTTAATTTAATCTACGGATTTAAAAGTAAACCCGAGATAATTAAAATGTCATCTGGCGTTTTAGGTACACTTCGAAAACGTGGGGTAATTTCGATGTACTTCTAAATATCAAATACCATGATGAATTTTTATATGTAGAAAACTTTATAAAATCATCAGTGAAATAAAAACATTGATGTACAAAAAAAACTGACAAATTATTAAAAACTATGTTAAAATTAAAATTTTGCTTATCTTATCATGTAATCTAATATTCACATTGCTATTTTGTGAGACATTTATTCTCGAAAATGGCGATTAAAATGGTGTTTTCATATCTCACATTATATCGATGAATAGCTTAAAATCTCATGTATTTGTTTAAATTTTTATGAATCGTCAGTGATGACTCGAATATATAAAGTGTTAAAGATATAATTCCATATTTTTTTCATTCACTCCATTTTATTGTAACATAAACCACTTGGGAGCTGTAGCGCTGTTTTCCCGCAAAGAGATAATGTGACATGAGAGATGACATCATATTATACCAGAGCAAAACAAATTGTTCTACATGATTTTTGAACTAAGATTTGTAGTACCTCTAATTTCAATATTCCCAACAAACTAGCAATATAATTAGTGGCCTTTTAGTGAAAGGTGCAGACCGAGCAGAGTTACTGCTCTTTAGTCATTCATTGTCGTAGATTGAGATCAATTTCCTTTAGGGATCTTCTGCGGAAAACAATTCGGAGACCGTACCTCCAAGGTTTTTCGGGATTCTTAGATTTCCTTGCCTTGGCAGGATTTAGAACTATATAACTCTTAAAGGAAGTTATTCAGAACCCTCTAGAGCCTACAGTAGTCCTCTTGAATTTGAGGTTTGGGAAGACGAATCAGTCCTCCTGAGATAAATAAGGATAGTGATATGATTTGTGTTAGATCCTTTTCAGTGTAGGGGATGATTAGGTTCCGTATTTACGTTCTACGGACAATAGTACATCTGAGAAATTTGGTCTTGTCTGTTACTTGTCAAGTATCTGGATTTTTGGTCGGGGTTCTTCCGAATCGAAGGTTGTAGTAGTGAATTTGGATGATTTTCTGCTCAGATGTAAATTTTATTTACACTACCTTTTCGGTAATAGTACCGATACGGTACCAATAAGTTATCATGATTACGTATTTAAGATCTCTACATTTAAAATGATCCAAGGCGCAACCAGCTAATAAATATTGGATGTGATACTTTGCTAATTATCAGGTCTAGAATCCCCGAGAAGCTGGTCAAATGTCCAAAAACCGATTTTACATTCTAAGATTCGCAAAGGTATAATATTACTTTGAAAAATGAGGAATTTTATGCATCTATCCAAACATGCCGCAGTTTACACTTTCAATCAACGCGCCTCACCAAACACGACAGTAGTCGACCACCGGATACTATAGAAATGAGTGAAGATGACTGTGTGATCTTTTGAATTCTTTTTACTTGATTTTATCCAAAAGTATGAACCCAGAAGAAGGTAAATCATTTTTTACATGTTGAGTTTACATACTTGGTGATCGTTTTTTCATTTTCATTGCGAGAATTGGGATAAAATCTAGTAAAAACATTCCAAAAGATGACATAGGCACCTTCACCATTTTTAGAGTTCCCGGTGGTCGACTACTGTCGTGTTTGATGAGGCGCCTTCCTCACTTCCTAAAATTCCTCATGTATCAAAGTAATATACCATACCTTTACGAAGCTGAGAACGCGAAATCGATTTTTGGGATTTTGGCCAGCTTTTCGAGGATCCTGGACCACTGTGGGTCGGGAGCAGTTGGATCGGTCCGTAATTCGAAGGGTGAATTATCTTTATCTGGTTTTGGGATGATTTTCTCATCTCGGAGGGAAATGGCATAGTCCTAATATCACATTCATGATGTTCTGTAGGACTATATCGCCTTTTCTGCGTAGTTTGTATCTGGTTCAGCTGATTGAAATAGCAGATTTAGCAGAAATTCTTCTTGAATATGTATTTGCTTTAAATCGTTCTTTTATTAGCTCTTGTATCCCTTCTCATATTGGCTTGGTTGAGTTAACCGTTCTTCTGAATGCCTACCCTATGGTGTTTTCTTTGACTGCTTTCTTGGTGTTGTTTTCCAATCGTATCTATCCGAAAAAGTGCTTATGCAATACAATTTAGTTTGTGTGTCTCTTCATGAAATTTCTATTCCTGACTAATAACGTTGTGATGAGATGATTCATCTTAAAGATTACCTACCTCCTTTACAGCTACATTTTATAGTAATGCAATGTTCCGGGCATTGGGGCTTTTCTCAGAAGTACGCCTTGAAATAAGTCACGTAGCATTTGTATTACTTCACTACCAGAATATTAATTTATTCGGTAGCTGGTAGTATGAAACTATTACATATAACACAAAATCTAAATGAAATTTCAATATAGTCGCAAAAGTCACAAATTTGTTGCAGTTGTTGCATATTTCTGGCATTGTGTTTCTAAGAAGCTTTTGTCCATGTATATGTAGCAAGAATAAGCAAGAAATACATACTTTATTGTGGTATCCAATTGAACAACTATGAAAGTAAATCCTATTTGTACTAATTCTAGCATGTGTATACTATTAATTACATGTGTTGTCATCGAATAAGTTGAGTTACTCTACAGAGAGTTATATAGCAATATGTAGAGACCATTATGCTGACAGCTTTACTATATTGTTATAATTATAAACGGTCAAATTATCTAAATAAATTTATGTGATATTCATATTTTTATTGTATAATTTTTCCTAATGTGTTGTTAAGTTGTAGTCGATATGTAAGAGAAACTTATTTTCCAAAGGATTATATTTGAATCATAGTAATATTAATAGATATAACGAATAAATGTTGTAAAATAATTTAATATACAACTAACAATTTACATACACTTTTTGACGAAAATTATTATTTATTATGAATTTGAGTATAATTATGTGAATAATATTTACATATTAATATTATAGGCAAAACAAAGGCAAATAAACACCTGATAATAACTAAAACGTTAAAACATATGGACATTCTGAATTTGAGAATATCTAAATGATTAATGAACAACGTTCAAGCTTCACAGCAAACTCTTAGAAACATTCGCCATAACTTAAATCTGATCAGCTTTATACATACTTACTAATTAGTGAATTACTTTTAATTTCAACATAGATATTCAAATATGGTCATATTTTAGGAAGTAAAATTGTACAATTTAAGTATTATACATTGATATCTTATTTAGCCTTGATAAATACTGATTAATAAATAATGGTAATGTTGCTTAATTGGAATTTAAATCTACGAAATCACACAACCGAGTTATTCACGCATGGTTTTCCACTAATAATTGGTGCTGAACTGATTCATCTGTCGTTATTTGGGTCAAGACAGTTCTTGTATACATGTAAATGAACATGGATGCGTTTTATGTAGTAATAATAAGACAAACTATTGCGCAACTGCTAAATTAATTCTTTAAAAGCAGTTTTCTCTAAACTAGAGAAACATATCTTCTACATTGTGCAACATTTGTACATATCTACATTGTACAATTCAGGGGCGGCTGGTGTATAGGTGCTGCAGAGCTGCAGAACTGCCAAAAAAATTAGATATTTGTATATTTTCGCCACATAATAATTACTAAAATTTATTAATAAAATAATTTGGTTAGTTGGTGCAGCTAACCAAATTATTGCGTTAAAGTCGCACTCTGCCCGCCGTCCTCTATTGAGTAGTAGACCAGATGAATTATGTGGGTCTCTACGCGAGCGCGGCGCGGTACATTGAACTGGGCCACACGAGGTAGTTCTCAGCACGGCTCGGCACACCCGTTCTCCCCCTTAACTCCCGCGACAATCCACACTTGTCGCTCGTAAATGCGCGAATTTACAAGGTCAGTGAGCTGTATTTTTTCCAGCTAAGGCAACATCAGTGAATGTTTACTTCTTCCTACTTCTCGTACAGTTGGCGGGCGTAAATCGTACCTATTTCGTATTTCGTGTTAATTTGAGATTTTAAATACTGTTTTGTGAATTTGTGTAGTGATTTATTGTACTAATTATTAATATTTATATACTGTGATAGTGACAATGGATTTAGTTTATAATTTAGTTCATGTGAAGCGATTTTTTAAATACTGTTATGAAGAAAAAATTGATTTAAAAAACAATGGTAGGCCATTGCCCGATATTGTTATTGAGACTGCAGGTGTTAGCCGCGGAAAAGCATATAAACGTCAATTTAATACAGACATTTATTCGAAGAACAATTGGATTTGTGGGTGCAACAGAAAATGGGTTATTTTGTTTTCCTTGTTTACTTTTTGGCGGTGATAAAGCATGGACGGAGGTAGGGGTGACAGATTTGGTGCACTTAATTGAAAAAATAAAAAAGCACGACAACTCCAAAAGCCATCTACATAATACAATGGAATTAGCTTTATTAGGAACAACTAATATTAAAGCGCAGCTAGATTCAACTTATTGGATAAATGTGTAAAAGCATAATGATAATGTGACAAAAAAGAGATACGTTTTGTCAAAAAATTATAAACTGCATAAAGTTTTGTGGGGCCTTTGAACTGGCACTGCGCGGACATGACGAAACTGAAACCTCTCAAAACCCGGGGATATTTCGTGGTTTGATAAATTTTTCCCCTGAGCTTGATGTAACTTTAAGCGAGCGTCTACAAAATGCCTCAGTATTTAAAGGAACCTCTAAAGAAATACAAAATGATCTTTTAGACTGTATATTAAAAGTATGTCATGAAGAAGTAATTAAAGAAATTAACAAACCTTCATTTTTGGCAGTTATGGCAGACGAAGCAACTGATGTATCTGCAAAAACTCTGTTAGTGGTAGTTTTAAGATATATTCTCGATGGTGAACCGATTGAACGTTTTTGGACATACCTGAAACCTACAAAATGTGACGCTGAAACTCTTTCGGAAAATATTTTAAGTGTTATAGACCCTCTAGTAGAAAATTCACCTTACAAGCCTTTTCTCTTAACCAAAGAATATGACGGCAAACATGAATGTTCTTCAAAAAGGCATTAAATTCCAAAAATTTTTCTTGTGAAAGTCTATATTTTTGTGTAAACGGATTTTACATAAAAATTCTGAAGTATCAGGAAAACGCGTGACCTTGAAAATTTTCAAAATTTTGCGCAATTTTTTTGCCGCCCGTACGGCGCCAGTAGTTTGAATACGTTTGAAATTTGCACGCGGGCGTCCAAAACCCTAGGATCGACCCTGTGCAGAACACCCGTTTCATTTCATCACGAGCCACCACTGGTACCTTATATATTTTGTTTTATATATTTATATATTTTAGTTATATCTTAGAACTTTAAAGAGTACAAAGAAATTGGAATAATATGTTAAATAGAGTTTTGTGTTTAAATTTGATGATAAAGATAAATTTAAAAAATGATAATCATTTTCTTGTTATGTGGACTACATGAATTATCAAAATATACCAACACATATTATGACTTTTGATTTGAATTTCCGGACAAAGTTATTTTAAAATAAGTGTTTTATTACGTTCCTTTATCTATTTTAATACTCATAGAAAATAATTCACTTCATTGAAGAGAGTATATACAATACTCATCTAAGATCCCGTCTCCACTTTCCAACGTTGTAACTGAAACATCTAAAATATGTTTTAGTTAATTAACAGTAATATAACCATCAAAGATGACGTTGCTGCACGATTTTGAAAATGGATTTTATGTAGCAATAGTGTTCGAGTAACATCTCATTTGAAATATATAGAGAAATTTAATGTTATTCTAATTATTGGCGAGGCTAGAAGTTTATATATGCAGCTGAAAGGATTTTCATTTAGAAATGGCTGCACTTCTATAGCATACTTACAACAGACACTGCAGGAGTTTCAAAGAACAGATAGTATGGAGGATGAAAAAATAACTGGACGCTCAGCCTTTTTGAGATCTGGATATAACTTTTCAAAAGGATGATGCTGCTTCACTCTATTATGGCTCAGTAAGAGTTTATCTCAATGAATAACAACTCTATAAGTGGATTATACGTCGGGGTATAATAAACTGGCCTGCTCGGTCTCCAGATCTACCGACCTTAGATCCCTTTTCACGGGACTACTCCACAACCCACTAACATCGATATTTTAAAGCAGATAAGTACTGAATAATATAGATTAATTTTCGCAGAAATTAAGAAACTTGAACGAGGGATAGAAAAGTTTTATAACAGGATGTCGTACTGTCAGCAAGAGGAAGGTGCATATTTTGAGCATTTATTTTTAGATTCCTTAAAAATATTTGGTACTATTTTTTTCTTTTATCATTTTTTATTTGTGAATTAACTTTACTGTTTTTTATTTACCCTAGAATTGATTTTTGGTATAAACACAAAATAAGATTCAGATATATGAAAACATCTCGAATCACGAAAAAAGTGATTTTTTTCGTGATTTCTGTTAGAAAAAACTTGATACTTAGCTTTTACAGGGAAGCATTACTTAAAAAGTTTAATGTTTTGAATAAATATTTGGAATAGCTTCCAAATGAGGTGTGAAAGTTATTTTTAAATGGCGTCCCAACGCCATCTTTAATTATTGTATTTAATAATTGATACATTATTTTCACACTTTAATATAGGTTGTCAATTATTGTTCTTTTAGATCTCTCAGTTCTGGAATTAAGCGGGGGGGGGGGGGTCGTTAAACGTATTCTATACAATTTTATTTCTAATAATTCAGACATAATATACAATATTCACATAGGTAGTAAAAAGTAATAAATACTACAATATAAAAAGGCATTCTCACATTGACATAATTTGTAATATAATAACAATAAATTATATTTAAAGAATGCTTAAACCTGTGAGTGTTACATGCCAAAATATCTTTTTTTCTGTAGTTATATTTTTTTCTCCTTAAGTTTAAGTGTAAATATATGACATTTATACATTCAAGTTGATCTTATTATAGCCTAATGGATTATTAAAAAGGGCTGTATTTAGATTATAAAAATGTTGTCTTTCATATCTGTAAATATCATTGTAAAATTATTTATTGGAACTATCCAAACTCCATTTCTCATTATTCCATATTATTTATGAAGAATATTTAAATATATTAATACAATTAAATATAGTTAAATTTAACCATAACAAATTATTTTTACCATCATAACTTTTAAATTAGGTACAAGGTCGGTATTCTTTAAATACTTTGTATGCGAATTAGATATTTTCATTATTTCTTTACTATCTCAGTCTTTTGTCAGAAATATAAATTATTTAATTAAATTAATTGTTTTTTACAATTTTAACAATTTTTACTTGTTATGATTGAATCTTACTCAAATGTTCTATGAAAATTACTAAATCCCATTAACTGATTGTAAATAAGTAAATCCTATTAAATAATTTATTAATATTATTTAACTGCTAGCTATATTTTCTTCCTTATAGATGGAAGTAAATACCTTATTTACTTCAAGTATCATCAAGTATGGGTCAGATATTTTATATCAATTCGATCAAAATACATACAACTTTAACTTAAAATGTTAAAGCCAAAATATCCCTTGTTTCTGGGTGTCGCATCATGTTCTTTTCACCAGTGATTTATGGATATTTGGTGAATGTGAATACAATCGTTTATTGTGACTGTCGACTGTTTCGATAGTTTATTGTTCTCGTGGTAGTATTAGGATTAGGATCTTCAAATGCATCAAAGATGATTGATGACACAAATTAATTACAACCGTATTAGAAATCGATTTATATATTCGAATTACATTGATATAATACAATAGGTCAGCTTACAGGTTCTCTAAACTGTAATTCAAGTACATATTGCTTACCTTTTATAAATAAATCGATTTGACAATATTCAACATTAGATCCATTAACATTGGATATATACATTTTAGTTGATCACTTTTATTACAAATTAGCCAACGAGGACTAAAATATTAAGATATCTGTTCTCTAAATATGGTTATACTAATTAGATAAATGAAAACGCCTTTCTATTATAAAATTATTTGTGTCAGTAAGTCAGTACCCAAATTCCTTTACTTCTTTCTTCCAAATTTATACATGTAGTAGCCCTGCCGGTAATTTTATTTGCCAGCCGGAACTAGTTGAAACGCACCAATATTTTTAGATATTCAAAATATATATATATATATATATATATATATATATATATATATATATATATATATATATATATATATATATATATATATATCACTTCATTTGACAAAGGCTTATCTTATATTTTCTTAAATTGTACGGAACTAATTCACTAACTCGTATCTTCAGTTAGAGATTATACTATGTCAGACTGCCAGACTGCTAGCAGTTTTAATTTAAATCTTCCCTGCTATCCCGAAATTTAGATTGTAGACTATATAAATGAAGCGAGTACAAGTATCTAGGGACTTATAGTATCTTAACAACTATCAACATGTACAACATAAATTAACTGTACCGAACTTTTATATTTAATACACCACATTGTTTATAACTTTTGCATACATATACTGAAACGTCCCATAACGGGATTACAAAATTACGCGAGATATTTAAAGTTTTTGTAATATTATTAAAATAATTTGGCTTACAAAATATGACCTAAATTATTTTTATTTCATTTAAAAATCAATAAAAATAATTATCAGTTTTGCTTAAATATGCGTACCCGCGAGGTGGTCAGACAGTTTAAAACCAATCTGAGAACAGATAATTAGAAATTAATCCGAGAAGAGGTAGTTAGAAGTTATTCCGGGAGGAGGCAACTTGGAATACTAGAGGAACTGAAGACCAGAGGAACCGAAGATCGGAAGACAAGAACACATCAGAAAGCTAGTCCAGGATCAAGGGACCAGCAAACTAATCGTTATTACCCACAGTCTCATATGCATCGAACCAATTATTTATTGGCGTATAACGAAACTGACTCCAGTCACCTCCGTCATGGCCATCAGTGACATCACTGAAAGATAAACCAGGGTTTGCGAAACTGGAAGACAAGTCCCGACGTCATGACTTAATTTTTGCTGCTGCTCCTTGCTAATTTATTTAATCACTCGTATTTTAGATTATATTCAAATTATCGTGAACAGTCATTATCGGTTAAAGGGGATTTATTTAATTAATGATCTATATCCGCGCCGTTATCTCACTGTGGTACCCAATTATAATTCAATACATTTTAGGTAATTTGTGTCATTAAAATAGTTCACGGCTCTAGTCTCAATACAGAAATACATGATGTACAAAGCTATGCAGTAGCTAGACTGCATATCCTTGTTTCTCATTTATATATAATTATTTCTTTTAGGAATATAAGTCCATGTATTCATTTATTTCATGCAAATGTAAGTTAATAAGAACTATGAAATTCTTGATATGCTAACAATCCTCTGTTCATAATTTATTGCATTTTGTAGACCAGATGTAGCTCATACAGTTGTATTATCAGTTATTACAGGTGAAATTCATACGGCGGTTTCATACTACCAATGACGTTTATCTGTTATTTAGAATGGTATTTTATTCTAATTTAGTGCTTACCATCTTAGGGTGTGTATTTGGTATACCACAGAAGTGGAAAACTCTTCATCAGGCTAGCTGTCTCCGCCTGGGTATCTTAGAGCAAGTGGGTATGTGATACAAAGCCGTTACTAGAGACAGTTGTTTCACGTCTAATGTCTATACTGCGGTGAGTACTTTTCTTAATGTTTCATCAGTGGGAAACTCACAGAGTGTTTCGCGGGAATAGGTCCTCATCGCTTCTTCAGAGTCTTACGTATGCCAGCCATTATTTAAAAAGACAATTACAAATAATACAGTTTTGTTGTTTTCAGTGGCACTATTTCCACCTATTCAAGTTGAATGTATATTGGATGTATTACAAATGTAAATTAAAGTAGATTCTGAGTTTCCTTTTTATTACCTCATTCAGGTGTTAAATCAAATGAAGTAAATTAGACTTAAGTTCAGAATAAAATTCTAAATTAAATTAACCAGAGCAAATGATAAATGCGAAAATTATACAAGTAATACAAAACGTTATATAAATAATCTGGGGAATAAGAATTAAAAACACGATGTAGTAAATTTTCTACCACTAGACAAAATTAGACGATCACACCAAATTTCCTGACTGCTATGCCCACTCTCTTACGAAGGGCAGACAGGGATGAAAGAAGTCATTGATGTTTTGTTCTACAGGTGTGATATGAATGCAACGCAGGATGAGTCATGTTCTTGCTAGAGTACGTTTTGTTTTATAGTTTGGATTTGGATGGGATTTTGGCATACACTTTTTGCATGTCAGAATTATTACGGTAAATTTGCGTTACGCCTTCTTTGCCAATTCTTATAGTTTCAGTAATCATACAAGTAGTTAACCGACGGTCATGTGGTATCAGATTACCGACTTTTTCAATATTATTATCCGTTTTTCATGTGGGAGGACGTCCCGAGCGTGCGTTATTTTCAACGCCTTCTAGGCCATCTTGAAAATGCTTAAACCACTTAAAGATCCGTGCACGTGTTAAATAATAATTACCATAATATATAATTCTTTTAGTAACAGATAAATTTCAGTAGCGGTTTTTCCAAGTTTCGTATGAAATTTTACAACAGTTCGTACATTCCTATTAAAACACTCATCATTTTTCCTATTAAACTTAACTAATGAAGTCTTAATCATCTCCAGATGATGTCAACTTTGTTGCCGAAATGCGCGTCGTGTTTAGTGTATAGTGTCTTGGTGTTTTGTGGAAAACTAAGTCAGTGTTATCATTCTTCCGGAGTAACAGAAAAGCAGATTTTATTTAAACGAAGGTTCTGACTAGACTAATATGTCTACAGACAAGTGAGAGGCAACAATTGAAAAATAAGGTTTCACACTACATTGCTATCCATTGTACGACTTTATATCCTTACTCATTTTTACTTTATCGTTTGTCCTTTTTAATTCGCTCGTTATTTTATAGCCACACTTCGTATGAAGCAAATGTTTTTGTTTACTACTAATATTTAAAGTTCAGTAACTCAGTTATTAATAGCAAAATAGAAAAATTGTTTTCCTTATAATAATTGATTATATGTCTACAATGGTAGATGTGGTGATGACTCGTCAAAATATATGTACGACTCAAAGACACACATTGTTTATTAGATTCATGGTAAATGCATGAATCTAGATTACACAATTTCAGCCATTTTTAACTGTTATGGTATAAACAAAAACATTATCTCCATCCACAACTGCAAAGTAAAAAACTGTTTACTTGAAGCGTTACGGTTAGTGGTGCTTTTTGCTAAGCTAACTTGTTTATATTTACAGTTTTTTTCCAATTTTCAGTTTCAAATAAACAATTACTTTTTTAGTGGCCACATACCTTCCTACATAGTGACTATTATGCAAAGAACGTGATAAAGAAGCACGGGTTATGATGAAATCTCCAGCATATATCCATTGGTATGCTAATTCCACTAATTCCCCGGTAAATTTGTTTTCGAAGCGAGGACAATGTGCATACATTGAATGGGAATTATTAACCGTTATCAATTACATATAACGGGATCTTATTGTGTATTCCTACCGATAGAAACTGGGATTACCTATGCTCTTCTCTTGTTATTGATAAACCGAAAAAAATCTTGAAATTGCTGAATCAGGTCATTTACCTCATTGTGAGCAGTTGAATAGACTCGGTTCTTCATATAAATCACAACTATACATACAATGTAAATGAAAAATTTCCATCCTCTTGTTGAACGAACGTATAAGAGTGATTAATTAAAGCAGCAACTCATGAAATCAATTTTTTATAGAATAATAATGCCTTTATTGCCTAACAAAATAAATCAATTTATAGAGCAAAAATATAAATAAATATATACATATGTGTACAGTATATAACTAAAAAAATAAATAACAAAGGAGTAACCTCTAAATAACTTTGATATAAATAAATAATGGAATACTTCAGTAACACATAATTTACAGGACAGTTAAAAGTTGTGTTTCTACTGAAGATAATAATTCATTGTAAGTACAATTGTTCAAATCACAGTGCTAGATTTTACATTAGAATTTTGTGACATAGCAAACGCTGGCAATTGTAACAGCACTTTAGTTCTTGCAGGCTGGCAATAAATAATACTTTTTTCTCGAGGGCCTAGTATAGGTATGCGTATATTGAACATACTTAGTAATGTGGTTGCATTTATACTGTTATGCAACATTTTAAATAAAAATGAGGGACTAGTAAGCACCTGTCTAGTATTCAATGACTGGAATTATCAGAAACACCGTTGAATATTTCCAAGTTGTGATTTAGATATCGGATATACCAAATAAGGTTACAATATTCTAGTTTTGAACGAATTAACGCAGAATATAATGATTTTAAGGTAGCAGTGTTGTTAAATTGTGTCGTGTTTCTAGTCACGAAACCAAGAATTTTATATACATTAACAGCCACATGCGTGATATGCCCAGAGAACAATAGCTTATCATCAAAGTATACACCAAAATCCTTAACAGTTTCCGAACATGTTAAAACTATACCAACCACCGAGAATATATTCAAATATTAGTGATTGCTCTTTTAAGGTATAGGAGCAAATTTTACATTTATCTACGATTATTGATGAGTTATTCTTTAAATACGCAATACAACCTCAATTGGTCATCTAAGCAGGCTATATTTTAAAATAATTTCAAGTCATTAGCAAAGAGAAGATGATGTGATATAAGCATTAGAGACAAATCATTAATGAATAAGATAAAGAATAATGGTCCTAAAATTGAGCCTTGTGGTAATACAGAGGATGCTAAGGACTATATAAATAAAAAAAATCGTTACCACTATTTCTTCATCCAGATGAAAGTGATATTTATTCAAAAAAAAAAAAGAGAGAACAGAAAAGAACTATGGCAAATTATAAATGTAGATTATTTAAATATTTCTTAGTTAATGTAATACTAGTAATTACTCTAGGTAATCGTTGCTATAAATAAATACATGCTTGTATTGAGCTGTACTTCTCAAAAATAAAAACGAAATATTAATATGCTATACCATAATACAATCAGGATCATCATTATTTAAGGCAATTGCATTGAGCTTCTTCACAATTACCTTTTTTACTACTCTAGGTTAACATGACGAGTTTGTAACAATTTATATTAAATCTAGTTTAATCATGTTGTAATAATAATACGAGTAAGCAAATCGCAATAATATTGCGCCGCCTTCTTGCTCCTATCGAAGGCACCTCCGGAGCATGCCTCTAGAGGCTTCGGCTAAAAAAGAAGTTACCACGTTGTCCGCAGGGGTCAATTTACGATATTAATTTTGTGAAAATGCCGAAATTGGAACGAGAAGCATTTCGTACCTCGACCTAAGAAGTTTCGTGACACACACACGAAAACAGCCGTTTAGTAAATAGAGATTAATAAAGAAAACATGTCTTCTAATTCACACCTCATGGTACATAAAGAAAAGCTCATATTAGTAGAAATACTATTTAATACTAGTTCAATAATAAACTTGCAAGTAAGTATAGACAATTTAATTGACTAAAGGTTGCAAGGTGTGCAGCTAGGTTCGAGGTTGTCAGTCTGCAGTTTCGTATAAAAAGAGCAGAAAAAATAATACAATGATTAACATTTTATCAGGAACATAATTATACATCAACCGTTGATACTAATCGCCTTTTCAAAAAGTAATTTAAAAAAAGTTGAATTTACCGATTTTTAAGAAATCGAAAGAGATTGGCGACCGTAGCAATATTTAAAAAAAGAAAGAAGAATATTGTTGATATGGTACGACTGGTACGTAAGTTGAAATTATATTTTCAAGGCAAATCAGGTGATAGTAATTCAGTTGGTTTATGACCAGTTACTATCACTCTATTTATAAACCCATTCCTTTTTTTTAACTGTAAAATAAATGAAATAGTTACTTTAATTTTTTTATGCTTTTATTATACTTATGTCAAGATTAATTATCCATCATGCGATTAATGCCATTAATTTCTTAGTAAGCATCCAATATCAAAATATTTTTATATACTTATATTTAATATTGTAACATTAAATATTAAAATTCTAATTGTATGTATATTAATTTGTTACGGAATTATATCCTTTCCAACTATTTAGTTATCTCCAGTATAACTAAATGATACACGGAATTACCTTCAATTCATTAATTATTTGTGAAGGCAATTTCTGTTTTCATTGTTTATATAAAAATAGAACTTTATCTCGCCCGTTTTATTCTTCTGAACAATGTAGTAGGAGTCTTTTACTTACTAAAATTCCTGGGTATTCTTGTCTCGACCAACCTAATTGATGTAGGCATGGGTAAATTTCGGACGATCGAAATGCTCGGTGTCATAGAGTTTTTTGTTTTTACCCAAGGGCTCATGTACTCATATTGTCAATTCTGATGTAGTAAAGTAGATCTAATAAATGAATATTTACAATAATCTAATAATATACAACTATACTGTTACGTGGTTAAATTTTATCAAGGTCGTAATAGCCGATAACATTTTCCCGTAAATTAAACTACGGCTATAATTTTTGTTTAACGGTGTCAACAACCAAGATTATATCTTGGTTCTTAAAGATATAATCCTCATGTCCCAGCTCCATAGGTTGGTCACATTAAGAATATCCGGGGATTTCAGTATTACTACCAGAAAGTTGTGCTTGAAATAAAATCGAGCTTATTATATTTAGTTCCAATACAAACCAATATAATGTTCTAGTATTATGAAATTTATTATTGATTTATAAATAACCTGCGGTCTGGAACATACATTTTTTTTCTTCAGTAATGTCACAACTCCTGGGAAAGGTCACAAACTGAGATACAGAAAATAAAAATAGGGTATCAGTTTTCCACGATCATCGACAGATTATACATTACATGACACGAATTTCACCAACTAAATTGTTACGATTAGAAAACGAAAACTAAACCTGCAGTTTTAATCATATCATGATGATGTCAAGTTAGTTGACAAAACGTGCTTTAAGTGACGTATAATCTTTCAATGTTCGTAGAAAACTGCTCTTCTGTTAACATCGTAATTACTCTTGTATTCTGAATAATTATTTTAGTTTTAATACAAACCGAAATTATGTTCTAGTATTATCAAATTCAATAACGTGGTGTCTGGGTCGTAGATTTTTTCTTGAATAGTATCACAACTCCTAGGAAACGGCTGAAACTTTCGATGTAACAATAAAAACGGTAAATCAGTTTTCTACGAACACCGCAATATTATACTTCACGTGACACACGTTTCGACAAACAAATTGTCAGCATCAGGAGGTGATAAAAACTAAAACTACAGTTTTAAACATCTTCTGATTATGTTAAATTGGTTCACTAAACACGCGTCGACTAATGTATAATCTTTCGGAGTTCGTGAAAAACTGCCCTCCTATTATTGTCAAGGCAATACCATGTTCTGATGTTCTGAGAAAAGACAAATACCACTAGGAATACTAACAGGAAAGGCACATACCAATGGCAATAAATATCATCATAAAAAATGTGTTAATTACATTCATCTATTACCTACTGTTTTTTATTTATATTTATATTAAGTCTTCACAAATAAATATTTACCATAACTATAAAATGGCTATCAATTTAAAGTTCCAATTCTAAAAGATTTTATTTAAGATGTAAATAGAAACTACATCAAATAAATGCACTAGGCTTAACATATTTTTAAAATGACACATTTGGTACAACAATCAAAGTACAAATATTATACCTACAATGAATTTCTACGCCTATTACTGAAATTATTTTTTATTTATGTAAAATGTTCAAATATATAATTAAGGAAAGATATCTAAATATTAAAAATAATGGCATATGTAGAGAAAATAAACTGTATTATTATAATTATTTGTAATTTATTATACAGACTCTGCAACAATTATATTAATTATACTAATAAATAGTTAGGTTCAGTTAAAAACTATTTATTTATAGTTTATTTTTAATTTAATTTACTCCTTTTGAGGCAAATTGTCCATGTGGCTCATACAAGTTATCATTTAGTTACCTACTAAAAATATGTCATTGAATTTCTTCTAATAGATTTGAATCTGAAATAAAATTTAATATTTTTTTCTGTTTTAATAAATTAAATAACATATGGCAATGGTAAACATAAATAATTTATTATTTCTAATTTTTTCAAGTTAATTAATCAATAAATATATATTCGCTATACATTTTTGTATAACTGATTGGGAACGTACTTTGCAAAATTGTTTAGATAAGTTGATTTATAAAAAATATTTATAGAACAAAAAATGGCATGGAGTGAATAGATAAACTGTTTTACTAATATCCCCTGAATTACATGTCTCTCAGTGTACACACTTATGTAATATCTAAATTTTATTTCATATTTTTAATTATTTAGAAATCGATTAAAAGTCTTGTTCTATAAATATAAATATTATATACATAAAATGTGAGTTCTTGCATTTAACTTTTACTGAGGCCTTGTAATTTTGGTGACTACACTAGTGCTGTGGCAATTTTTAATCCAATTTCGGAACAAGAAGTATCGAAAGTAACATAATCGTTTGCAACTTTTTCTAACACATGTTAACGATTTAAAATATGGACTGTTTTTATAAAATAATCACTGGCGTAATTGCTTGCAATCACAATAGAAGTGTGACAAATTAGCTATGCAAACAAAAGTGAACACATTTAATATGTGTACAGTCTTTACAGTGTTTGTTTAACTAGATACCAATATTGATCAATGGAGAAGCATGCATTTATGTTATTGAAGGAACAAAGAGATGATTACGTTGTTATTATTAAACAAAAAATATAGTTAACTAATAATTTTTACAAATTCATAAGGCGGGAATTTAGCTAGAACTATTTTTGTTAAATTTAATATCAATAGTTTATATTTCATCAAATAGTGATACGCCAATGGACGTCCGACTTCTCTTTGCTTGATCAACCTAGGAAAGAATGTTGCTTTTGCAATATTTAAAAAATAGTTCGACATACTTTTCCTCTCTCGCTGAACGAAAATTCTTCCATTCCGGAAAGCAAAAACAAAGAAATAGTCTAAAAGATTGACTAAGATTGACCTTTAATCAAATTAACCATAGAAAACAATTATTCGTTTGTGAAAACGATTTGATTATAAAGGATAAGTCGTTTAAAGTGCTGCACTATTCTTAGTTTATATTTTATACATTTTTAATAGGATTTCTGCAATAAATCAAATAGTACATATGTATAATAAGTCGTCTAATTGTGGTAATTCTATTTTACATACAAATCTGTTGCAGAACAAAGTTGAACTAATGCTTAGATTTTAAAGAAGTAATAAATGATTTTCATAATGGAAATCGTAAGAGAATTGAATGAAAATGGTAGTTAATGACAATTATTGTCTTAACACTGACGTAATGTTCCACAAAGCACCAAAACACTATACACTGCACTCGACGCGTGTTTCGCCAACAAAGTTGACATCATCTGGAGATGATTAAAACTAATCTTATGCTGACAATGTATCCTATTTATACATAAATTATAGGCCTTTTATGACTGTTCATACCAATATATTTTTAGAGTTTTTACTTTCGAAACTTTCAAATGCATCTAGCTGTCTAGTATTTGTTACATTCCTAGTTAATCTCAAGTTGCTAATATCCATCTTATGGAATATGTTCTCGAAGGCATGTTGGGCAACACTGTACTTATCTGTTCGTCTAGTCTGGTAATAGATCTTCCTCTGGTCTGTCCAATATACCTTTGATTACAGTCGTTACAGTTGATTTCGTAAATCCTCGACCTGTCATTTGTGTTAATCTTGTCTTTTGGATTGCTTAAAAGTTGTTTTAATTTATTTTTTGATAAATAAACTACCTATATATTTAAAAATCTTATTAATACCATGGGTGAATCGAGGATCGTAAGGAATAGACACATATGCTTCTGGATGTTCCCCTTCAGTTTGAAAGGTCGAGGAATTTCGAAGTGTTGCTTTAAATTTACATTTCCTAATCATTTTTTCAACTAGAAGTATACCAACAGAATATCCATTACACTCAGCTAGGTATATCGTTGATTAGCGCTTTTTATTTTTCAAGCCTATCTTTATTGAGAGAAGCTTTGTAGGCGATTCACTAGAAAATTGAGGCTCGCCGTGTTATGTTAAACACAATGGTGGAATTCATTAGGGATATACGTATCTGAGAGTATTCGTGTCTTTTCTGTGCATATAAAGTTCTAGCTTACTTTCACTATTTCCTAAGAAAACTACTTCAGTGTTATCTTCACAAAAATTCCTACGCACTCTAGAGTTCTTTTTAAAAAGGACCCCATCACGGGTAGGATTCGACACCTGTCCAGGATGGAATCCGAACGACAGACAGCTGTTTCGAACTTATTAGTTCTCATCAGTGCCGTACACGGTACACCGATCCAGGACACATGTCGAAACAAATCCGTGAGGTTTTAAGCTAAATATATAAGATCTATTATGTCTGTAACTTATAAGTTGGGAATCGAGAAAGGAACCATCAAACCGCAAAGAACCATCAAGTGGTTCCCCCTGATAACCGCTTTGCGGTTTATGGTTCCTTTCTCGATTCCCAACTTATAAGTTACATTCTGGAGTTATTGTCTTGTGAGAAAATGACCATACGTTTATTAAGAATATTGAGCTAAAGTTTTATTATTAAAGTATATTATTCTGACGAGCCATCATTTATGTTAAATAAACCAGTAAACCAGTTGAGCTGTGTTTATGGTGATAATGATAACAATAATACTAATTTCATACTTAACATGTACATCCAATTGCTAGATATGCAATTTTTTGACTAGTATTCTATGATACAACATTATAATATCATTGTTTATAAATTCAGTTGATCTATTTATAACCAAAATTATTGAAAATGATGAGCATCTCTTATCAGGTAGCTTATTTTTTCGCATTGTTTCCAAAAACAAATATGTTACAAAATATACCACAGAAGCTATTACAAGTGAATTTTACGTTGTTAATCCATATTTTTTAGTATTAATATTAAAATAATTAAATTGAATTAAATTTGGTATTTGATTAACTCTCAATTCACTCTTATTTAATTATAATCAAAGTCATACTTTGAAAACAAAATCGACATTCTACATCTACGCTTTTCGGAAATTACAAACTGGAAAAGAGGAGTAGCATGTTTTTCTGTACAGAAGTAAGGATTATGAATTTACATGTAGTTAAACAAATAATTAGCATTCTCAACGATCTTCCCATTTGCAGATATCAGGAGAAACTCTCGATATTTTGTCTTTGAATTTGATAACGGAGTAGTTATCAGATATCATATACTGGGACATAATTGTTGTGTCTTTTAATAGCAAATTCTTATTTAAATTTCTCTGAATTAATGAAAATTTATAAACCTAAATAAGTAGCTTTTGGTTTAGAGAGATACACCCATTGCGTTTTCCAAAAGCTTCAAGCTGCGGAGAGAAATACCAAATAGATCCCATGCCTATGGGAATGTGACAAATTATTTACATTCGGCTTAAAATCCAAGCATACAATGACACCTCTCCAATAGCGTATTCAGTCTGTTAAGTTTATAAATCTTCAGTAACGGTATTGTTTACGGATTTAGAAATTTTCATTCAGAAGGATAATTAATATTTCCCAGAAAGTGAGGTTAATTACTTTAAAAAAGAAAGGAGTAGAAACTGCATTCTGTACATCTGATAATTCTTTCATCTGGTCTCTTCCAGGCTATGCTTCGATCGTCACTGCATAACTTTACGCCAGCTGAAAATGCATACATTATGTGGAAAGCACTGTCCGGCAAAATGTTGTGCTCTTTACATAAGCAAAAACTTTAATTATACAGTAACTCAGTGGGTTATAAGCTCTCTTTAATATATTTTGTTATCCCCGGTCCACTAATTCTAAATATTTTAATGGTCATCACTAAACTTCATAGAAATAATACAAGAATGGTTCATTTTATTTGGGTTCTGGTCATGTGGCTGCATATGCATCAACGAATCAGCAAATCAAGCTGCACGACAAGCAATAGAGAATAACGTTTAAAGTATTCCAAATTAAGAAGAAGAGAGAAACTGATATTACGCGCCTGAGACTGACCACCTGCGAATTACGAATATGTTCATGGTTATGGGAAATAGATACCCCATTGTAAATACTACAATACCTAACTAAAAGTGAACTATATATTGATATATTGCAATAGACGCTAAGCATTTAGACAAAAATAGGAATAGGTAATGATTTAAAGATGCTTAAATAATGATCAAGTAAATATGGGGAAGATTGTAAATTTGTTGTACAATAGCTATGGTTTTATAAAGGATACTCCTATTTAAAAATATCTATCAACTAAAAAATAATTTCGACTTATAATCTCAGCAATTGAAACCGCTTATACTCAAGAAGAAAAAAATAATGTTAACTATACTCATTTGAATAAACTATTATTACTTTGATTTAAATCTAAGCGCCGGTATTGACAATGTCGGTGTGAATAAATGTTGTCTGCATTTATTCAATATGTATCTTCCCTCCAGATATTCTCGGGTTTATACCTATATACGTAGAATATGTTTGTCCTTATCTGAAAAATGTCTTATTTATTAGACAATCTAAATGTGGATTCAAAACAAAATATTTTGTACAATGCTAAAAACAAAATTATAAAAACTCATAAGTGTTTAATGTATACTGCTCTTGATCTCATGCTCTCATGTGCAGTAGCTTAAATATGTCAGGACTTGTTACATTGATCATGGTATGTACGTGGCTTCATATATACCGTGAGGTGATCTCATTGGTTATAATTAAATTATGATTGTGTTATAGTTAAAACCAAAAGTGTTGTTTTTATTACTATCATCAAATTTAGTTAGTATATATTAGTATACAATAGAGTAGTATAGGCCTTCCAACTATATTTGTATATACAGCATGGTTTGACTATGGCATAATCCATAATAAACGTTTTCAGCTTAAGGAATTTTCTGCTAATTCTGGCAGTTTCACCACAAACATTGGACTGGATGAAAATTGGGTGCTTCTATATTGACCAGCGAATGGAATTAGGTATCACTTTGGCTATGGATATAAAATCAACCGCCACAAATTCGTCACTAATAAAGGGTACAACACAGAGCAGCGAATATTTGTCATCTTTGTGGATTGTGATGGTTTTACATATTGATATCTATCTATATGGTGAGGGAAATGGGAATACGATGGTTTTACAGCGGCACAATATCTTCAGTTTCTGACAATTGTTGTTGCACTATGACTATGGTTTCTAAACGTTAAACAATTCACTATCTGACCACTAACTAGTGAATTGGCAAACTTTTAAGCCAATCTGGAAGTTCAAATTCAAGACGGAATAAATAAGGAATTTGCTAGATGATGTGCAAATTGTGGGAACGGTAACAAGCTCTTCTTCAGCGACAGGCTCAGTGCTTGTAGACATGTGTAAATTTCAGCACTATTAGACTGCTGTTTTTCGTTACATTCATTTCTGATTTCATTTTCTTCTGCCCTCAAACTTCATGCCCTCGGCTTCATTTCGACATTTTATTTTAAATTTGTTGTACAAGTGTACTAGGTACTTGAATAAATATATGAACTTAGGTATGTACTTCTACATATCTACACACCTGTATAACTTCCATCCTTAAAGTCTACAATTAACGGTGAAAACAAACAGAACCACGCTCTCCACTTCGGACACACAGAGGGGACATTATTGCAGACATATCTAGGTATACGAGAAATTGCCCATCCACTTTTTGGGGGCGAAATTAAAAATTTTCCTTTTTATTAATTCTACAGCAGGTACTGAACTGAATGCCTGCCGTAGTCTTAAAGTATTTATCGATCTATTAGAGATAGACGATTTAATTTAAAATCAACTCTAAAAAAAATGCTGTTCTCATTTAGCAACTAATGCGGGTAATATCCTATGTTATCGCTAATTGATGAAGTCATCAATACTTTACTTATATAGTATGCATAATAAAAACTTAAGTTCGAACCCGATAATTTACAAATAATTTAACGTTCAGTAATTTTATAATATATCAAAATAACGATTTTTTTTTCTTTACGTACGTCATGTACACTTTTTATTATTTAGCCATGGTATAGTACTCCTAATTTTCCTCCTACGACAGTAAATTTATTGTACTGCAATTACTGTATAATTCAAAATATTACTTCTATTGTAAAAAGATCCGAATTATTTACCAGATTGTAAGAGTATTTTTCTCATATTTGACGTACGGTTTCATCTTATTCCTGAGGTTAAATTGAGGAATAAGCTAATAATATAAATAGAAAAATAAATCAATAATAATGCGATTACAAATTGTATAATGAAGACAATAAAATTGTTACTATAGTCACCCGTGTAACATTACGAATTCTTTAAATTCAAAATAATTAAAGCAAACAAATGCACGGATATCATAAATTAATATAATGATTGTCTATTTTCATTAATACTATCTTGAACAATTATCGCCTATCAACGTAAATTCGCAATAATAATTCGGGCGTATCCTCAAATCTACTTTTCGGTGTAACGTTTGCATAATTATTTGGCGAATACCAAAAAATAAAGTCAAAAAATAAACTAAGTAAACACTTCGAGGAAGAGTACAAAGCAAATATTTGTCGAATCGCTCACGATATAAATTATAATAAAAATAGGCGTCGATAAAAACGGCTTTTCATGACGATACACTTGAAAGCGTGATTTGCATGTGAACCAAAATATATTTGTATGAACGCTACCATATGCGATTCCGATTGTAAAAGGAATGTGCCAAAAGTATTTAGTGAACAATTCTTAAATTGACAACTAATAAAAATAAAAAGTATTCCGCCCATCATGGAACTATATGTTTTGACGGCTCTGCATACAAATGAGATAAAGGTTTAAAAAAAAAGTTAAAAAAAATATAAGCTTCTTATTCGAAAGGGTAGGCATTCGATTCAAGCTTATAAATATAGTTAATAATATAATGTACTACCTATCAAGAGTAGGAAAAAGTGTAAGATTTTCTAGGTATGCGTAGAAGAAAGAGTGAGGCTCGTATTCGGAGGGAAAAGGATGCACTTTACGCGCGGTCAGATCGAACTCTAGGTACATTCACATTCAATATACATATATTCATCAATATACACTCTACAAAGGTCCCAATTCGACTTACAATGACCAGGCTATTTACTGCGCACCTCGTGGGTGGTCCGATATCGCAGTTTTGAGACTTTTTCCTATTCTTGTTGAGCTGTACATAACTATATTAATTAACGGGAATTAGATAACTAGATTATATGAATCTTCATTTACATTACAAGATTTACATTTCACATATGTACATTGCAAGAATTAACTTACTATTACCATTGGCACCTATATATCTTGAAGAGTACTAAAAAAGTTATATAGTTATCAGCTTTAGTGTCTATGTAGGTCCACAAAGTTATAAAGCGACAAACAAATAGAAACATTATAAGGAAACATTACGTTTTTTTTAATATATATGAATATATTATGAATCAATGTAATGCTATAGTAAATTCGACAAATGATTTATGAAACATGTAAAAATATAATTTTAAATGCGCATTCTTTTCTTATTTTAAACAAAGATCATTATCTTGCTATTGTCAATGGTTTAGTTATGTGCACCCATATAACACATATATGATATAATGTAAATAGTATATAACAGTCCAGTGAGCATCCGGTTCAACTCAACATTTACTATCGCAGTCAGGAGGAGAATGAGTAACCTGTCATATTAATCTATAGAAGTATCTATATCATTGTGCATTTGGATACGAGTCCTACGGAAAATGTTAAGCACCTCTATCTGGGCATAGGTGTGTGTGCCTTCTCTATTTTTATAATGTAATTTTTTTCTCTACTAAGTAATACTTTAGGGGAATAAGGTATATTTATTTCTGTCAAAACATTTGCCATTGCAAGTACCACTACACAGATTTTACAAAAGGAATAAACCTGAAAAGTTACAATGCATTATAGTCGACTTTCGTCCAGTATTTTGAACCTAATATTGGTACCTATCTGGTATTTCAGTAACGCATTCCGGTCCCCCTCCTTGGAGAGATTTTGAACCATCTACAAGACGTTTTTATGCCATTTCCAACTTTCCATGAGTTTACTTTATTGGATATCATTTCAGTATATATGTATATTTTCTCTCAAATGTATTACAAAAATCTCTGCATGCATTAGATAAACGGTCAATAACTTTCACATTTGAAAGAATTGCGGAATAATAAAGAATTTAATAAAAAATTGTTTATCATCTCAAACGCGCAATAGAGTCATAAAAAATATATGCTCTAAGGTACTTTCTATACTTCATGGGCCACTCTACTACATGGACCATGGATCTACTGTGGCTACCTATTCCGACGATACTGGCCTCACACATAGATCCAATATTAGCATCAAAGAACTTGCAGTCCATCTTAATTCAACTTCAAATATTGTTCAAAAATTGGCGTATAATGGTTAATAAATCTAAGTTAACGTGCTTCACATTCACACTACGAAAAGTATCGAGCCCACCAGTGGAAACGAGGAAAATGCGCATCTTCAATAAACGTAAGCATTTAGGTTTAAAGTTTCATCAAACGCATTGGCTTCTTGGCCACAGGTCACAACTATCTTTAGATAATAAGATTTTGTTGTATAAAACCATTCTCAAACCAGTGTGGAGTAACGGAATTCTAGTATACTACTCGCTATTAAAATATTGATATATTGCAGCTATTTCAAATGTTATGCACATCATCAACGCCCCTTACTATGTACCCAATAGAGTCATCCAAATATTTCAATTACTCCAATAAGGAAGTGATCTCTGAGGTATGTGCAAAATATCGAGAAAAGAAAAAGTTTTAGTGCCAAATGTTCTGGCCAGTCAAGTATATTTTTTTGTATTTGATACAAGAAATACTTGTATCAAGTATTTGATACAAGTATAAAACAAGAAGACTTAAGAGGTATTTATTTACCTTTGGACTTATTTAGTGAATTTATGAATCAAAGACGATAAAATATATTTATCCACTACCACTGTATTAGGAAGATTTAATACGTCTGTTGTCCGTGGATTAGAGGCCTACTAATACACTAGTGGATTAAAATTCATAATACCACGCTTCTTGATTCATAATACCAATATTATTGATCAAAATAAATCTGTCAAATTTAACGTTTCTCAAAACCAGAATTTTTTACCTCCTAATTAACCGGTTATGTCCATGGTCGTGGATAAAACGTTGAATTATATTCGGGAATTAACAGCCTTTAGTCCGCTCGAAAAAATGGGCTCCCTCGGCTGAGCCAAAAGGATTGTTAATTCCCTTATATAAGTAATAACTATTATCCACGACCACTATATTGGGAAGGTTTAATACGTCTTTTCCGTGGATTAGAGGTCTTCTAATACACTAGTGGATTAAAGTTCATAATACCACGCTTCGATTTTATATAAAATTATTATTAATATTAACGTTAACATTTATCTCAAGAACGATCTTGTTATTTTGACCGGGACTATTCGAATTCACGCGATAAGGAGGTTTTGAAGGACTGGAAGGGCCCACAACTTCGCCGACATTAGGTAGGATCTGGATTTTTCAGCAATTGCCATCTTGCTGGACAGTGATTTTTTAATATAACTTTCCGCTACCGTAGTCGATTTCCATCCACCGTGATGCTTGACAGTGGTAATATTGCCCCCAGCATTGGCCAATAATGTTGCCGAAGAACGCATCATTCCATGTCCGGTATAACTTTCCACATCAGGGAGCCCAAGAAATGAAGCCACTTTTGAAAATGTTTTCGAAATTGTGTTGATACCTACATGTTATGTAGTACATTTTCCAGCCACATGTTGCAAGAACAATCTCCCACCAGCAGTTTTAGGTCGCAGATTGATGTATTTTCGACACATTTCTACAGCATTGACTGAAAAATCTTCTTCCAAGATCGTGAAACTTCTTGAAATGTTTGTTTTCGTATCCGGAATGCGTACGTACAAGTAACTGCCTTTGTCTTGGACATGGCTAATATCCAAAAAAGTTAATTTATTGCATCGACAAACACTTGCGACTCCCATGATCGTTGCACCTATAAAAAGTTCAAAATAAAAAGCTCAATGTATAAATTGAAGTATTGATATCGTGTATTTCCTACCTTAACTTATAAATATTCCTCATCCGGTGCTTCTTTCAAAAATTCTTCGATTTGGTTTCTCTCCAGTATATTTACCTTCTTTGCTTTATAATGTCCTGATCCGGCTTTCAAATATAAAGTAAATTTACCATGCTTCAAAATATCAGTACCTCTGTGCACTTTCAACATTGGTTGTAGCATCGAATACTTTGTCCACATTGAAGAGACAGGAAACCGTTTCTCCACATTGAAGAAGTAGGATAGGAGTATCTGTTCTGCAATTGCTCCTTCTCCTTTGCCCCTTTTATTTCGCCAGTTGTCGAATTCCACCAATTCCTTCTCGTATATACTTTTACTTTTCGCTAGTAATTACGTAACAGAAGTAATATTACTTTTTGAGCTTATTGCTGGATTTCAGTCTGAATGAAGAAATTCTCAGGATTGTCACTCATTTTTTGTGTCGATTATTTAAATAATGTTGGTCTTGTTGACAAATAACCAAACGCATGTCCTAGAATCGACTCCAAGGCTTTCTGGTTTTCAGCTCAAAATCAATATTCTTGATCAACATAAATCTGTCAAATCTGACGTTTTTCAAAACCAATATTTTTCACCTCCTAATTGACCGGTTTTGCCCGTGGTCGTGGATAAAACGTTAAATTACATTCGGGAATTAACATCCTTTAAACCGCTCGAAAAAATCGGCGCCCTCGGCTGCACCTCGAGTGCCCATTTTTTCTCATGGATTAAAAGCTTGTTAATTCCCTTATATAATTAATAACTATAATCTGATTAGTTTATTAGGAATTATTATTAGATTAGATGAAATTAGTTTATCAGACATTATGACTTAGATTTGTATAAGGTAGGTGGTTTTATTGGAATCACGCAATACATGTATTTTTTTTATCGTATCTATGGCTTATTGTCCTAATCGGATAGATTGAATAACTAGGAGTTAATAAAATAAAATGGACAATTCCTCATAAGAACCAAAATACATTGGAAATAAATATTACGCCACACAAAGATCAATCCAATTTTAATATCATAAACAGGTTTTAATTTCTATGAAAATTAATTATCTAACTCCATTTGTAATGACGGAATCCCAAGAACCATTAGATTTAAAAAGCTGATTGTTATTTCATGCAAAATACAACGTTACGTGCCTATTATAGCAGATTGCAATGTAAATTAGCATAAAAAAATAAACATATCAATAGGAGTTATTTCGGTCAAATTCTACTTTCTATGATTTCGGCTTTGTATGAAAGTAGCACTGCGAATAATATCGAAGAAATGTATTAAGGTTAAGGAATTTCCTTGGCGCCTCCAAGTGTACGTAGTTGATCACCGAATACTCTCCGGCACCTCTCGCCTTACCAAATCGCTGATACAATCGCCGCTGGAATTTATGCCCGCAACCATACAGATGTAATATGAGGACATGCATAACATGTCATGTTCACATAAATAAAGATATATATCAAGATATATAACCGGCATTGTTATTTATGCAATTTGTTTTGATCAATTGAAAAATAAAGGAAAGTATGTAGGACTAAATGCTCTAACAAAAATGATACTTTCTAGCAAATAAAACAAAAATCCACGCTGAGAGTTGTTTTGGTAAAAATGCCTTTGTTATACACAGAGGCCCAGATTGGTTGAAGATGGCGTTACACTGAAAATAACCTAGAATTATTAAAATGAATGTTTTAATAAAACTACATTCGTATAGTAGTAGTTGGTGCTTTCGTCACTATTACCAATCTGATGATTTTGCTGGTATGGGAAGACTACGGTATCTCAAAAAATATAATTTTCCGGAGTGATTTGAAGTTTTCAAAAAAAATTTAATTTTTTCAAAGATGGCAATAGGCAGGAGTCTGAAATTTTTACCTCATATCCTTAGTACCTTTAATAACAATCCCTGATTACTTTTTTCGTTTTAATCCCTGGGGATACTTACACTTCTACGAGTTTCCTTCTATCATTTTGAGTTATAATAATTTCATCGTTATTTAAATTGGTTTATTAAAAAAAAGTTTTTCGTAGTGCTACAATTTTTTCCACTCAGTAAAGTTACCTATTCTTAAAATTGTCTACAAAAACGTTTTTATTCAGTTAGGAACAATTTATAAATTATCGCAGTCTTAATACTATTAAGACTGCATTATCAGTATCTACTAAACTTTTTCCAAGGCACATAAAAGTAAAAAATAAAAATATCACTAATAATAAATAGGAGAAACTCGTTTAAGAGCTAATTTTGAAATTAGGGTATAATGTAGGAGTAATACAGGTTAAAAATGAAGTTTTAATCATATGATTTCTCTCTGCGATATTAATGACTCGAATTATGGTAATATGAATGAAATGAGAATTCAGAAAATATTAAATACTTCAATAAAACTTTTACTGGTTAGCAGAAAATTCTCTATAATATTGAGGCATGACTGATTCTTGTCATAAATATTGTAATGAAGCTCTTTTTGTTCTTTTTAGTAATGCCTACTTTCTTTTTATAAACTTTTTTCAATGTAATAGTACGACCCTTCTCCGTGAACAGACTGTAAATAACTGAGACAACATAGTCTTCTCCAAAAGGTATACAAGAAAAATATGACGCAATAGTGTCGTCGAGAGCTACCTAGCAGCACCCAGTTGAACTATGCCTGAGAGTCTTTTCTTATAGTATAAATTCTTATAGTATTATTCTTATAGTATAAATCTTATATTATAGAATATAAATCTGGACCAATTTTGAGTTATTCCATGGAAACAACCAAAAGCGGTTTTTTTATTGAGATATAATTTTCTTCCAAACCGACGACTTGGTCCCTAGATTTTAGGAATGTTTATAATGTAAACCTTTTACTCAAAACATATGCGTTCAAAGTTTGTGATAATGGAAATGTATATGTAATCGTATCTAGTAATGTATAGAAATAATAAATTTATGATTGGTTTATGTCATTTTTTGAATAATTCCTTCAAAAATTAAATAAAGCTCCATTTCACCCTGTATGTATCAAATTTCTTCACATGTACAATGTTTAATGAATGATGAGAATGTTAAAAAATTACTAGTAGTATCTATAAGGATAATTAATATAAGAGAATGACAATTTGTCAGAAAACATATTGGAAGATATTCGTAAACGTTTAACTGCTTTCCCGACTAACTCTTTACACAAGCTATTAAAGATTTATCTAACGTATCCTTAAAACTAAAGAAAACAGAATATTTTTCATAGGGTTTTGTACACAGAGACGGTAAAAATTAGATTTGCATCCCCATAAACTCACTATAGTGGAGGAGTTTTTATATCTTGACTACGTTTTAAACTTAATGTTCTACACTCACGAAGCATGGTTTTAGCCTAGTGGTTGTATAAATTCTCAAAACTATCGTACCTGCGAACAGTATTATTTTAAAGCATATTAAAATAATTAATCCTATTATCCACCCTCTTTTACACTCTATTATGATTGGAATTTGACTCGTTGTATGCCATTAGGAAGAATTGGTGTGATTTTGACAACACCATAAATGCTGTATGTTATCAAAGAATATTCTGAAATTTCAACTATATTATAACTTTTCTCAACTATATTATAACTTAGTAATTTCATGAAGATAAATTACAAGAGTTTATTATCATTATCACCAAGAGTGTGCACACTCTGTTGTGGTAGCCTTAATTTAAATTTGTAGCCTCCACGTTCACCCGATTTAACACCATTAGGTTTTTATTTATGGACAACTAGAATAAATAACATATCCTGTTGATGTAAATCTATATATTTAAATTTATATGTTCCTTATGTAATATTTAAAGGATACAATTTCTAACAACATGGTATTAGAGAAAATAAATTTCAAAGTGTTTTTAATGATTAAAAACAAAATGAGTACATTTCTGTTTATTAAATTAAGGCAGTCATTTTGACAGTTTTCGTGTTGCATGTAAGTAAAACTCGGTTTCTTAAGGATTTACAACAATTTTATCACGTACATTCAAAATATGATTGATAAATTCCAGCCAAGTTTATAGAGCAAAACCAAGAGTTATTAGTAACACCAAATTAATATAAAATGAATTTTAGATGTTTTTTGAAACTTTATTATTTAATTTGAGATTTACAAGTTTCCGTATTTATCAATCTATATCATACTTACCAACTGAATGACTTGAAATTGTTAGTAGGTATCACAAAACATTATAGTACTACTATTACTTTATATTAAATAATAGCGAATTGTGTAAAGGCATTTTGTTGTAAGCGAATTTAAGTAGTTTTTATGTAATTAGCTATATTTGCATATACGAGTAGATATGTGCTTCACATTTTTCATGATAACAGAACTTGAAAAAGGTTTATGGATAAGTGAAATTAAAAGGTAAACACGGAAAACTTTATCGTATACGTTCTTATAATAATTAAATGCGGTTGAATACGAGAATTCCAGCAGCGTGCCAAATTATCATGGCCATTTAATGGAAGTACAACTAATTACAAAGATACAAAGCGAGTTTTTATTTTTTGTCCATGAGACGTTGATGTAATCATCAGCTTATATCTGCATCATAAATAAAGCTTCTAAGTATTCTGGGAAAATTTTTATACTTTGTTGTAGATGTTGACATGCAGTTCCATAATTATATTTCTTTTTGTGAAGATGAAACAACATTAAAGAGCCACACAAAACTGTTGTATACTGTGCTGGAAATATTTCTAGTCTATGTATGCTTATTTATTTCTTTATTACTTTAAAGTACAACTAACTAGACATATCAATATTAAACTAGAAAATACAAAAGCATATATAGTAATTCAAAACATGAACTATAAAATAGTGCAAACTTATCATAACTTCAACAGATATAAAGCTATGATAATGTAAAATTAATATTCTGTTAGAAAGATATGAACAAAAATAAATGTACACATATCGAAGTAGCAAGTTCGATATAATGTTTAAAAATAATCAAAATTAAATAACTTTAAAAATAACTGCTGACTACAGCTTCAGATACCATCTGAACCATTTTTCGTGCCTTGCGAATACTTAAATAAGGTATTATAAAAAATCATTTAATATAGAATCATCATAGAAATTATATCGTTAACAAAATACCAAAGTCAGATAGAATAAAATTTAGTTTTTGGTTCAGTATATCCAATATATTTTTTTATATTTGTTCATCTCAAATCTTAACCCAGAATCATTTCGTACATTTGTAGATATAGAAATTGAATTCAGCTATTTAGTTTCATTAAACTATATAATCTAATCGAAGGGATTAAATCGAAAAATAGGGATTAAGAAATCTGTCCTTCAGTCTCTCGCAAAATATGTTCTCTAAGAATTTCAATAATCATAATTATATAAACGTATATATTATCTTCAAAAATTAAAAGGTTTATTTATTTATTCAGCCTCAAAAAAGGATGTAAAAGAACGTTTATGGACAAATCAATTGAACACTTGATCACTTTGAACACAATTGCAGTAATTGGTTTTAATTTGGTTTTCAGCCAGACTTCAGTTTTATATGTTATCTATCTAAAGTTACTATTTCCCTACATTTTTGCTGACTTTTTATTGATTGATCTTGGGTAGAAGACGGAATTGAATAACAAGTATTTTATTATTATTACTTGTTGCCACATTTTTTATTCTTATCTTACTTATTCTGTTAATTAAATTTTACTTAACATAAATTTACTTGATATTCACGATTTCAAATAAAATTATAAACGCGATATAGTGTCTAATGTCACTTCATTTGTAAAAATGTATTGTTCAGGAGGCTTTGATTTGGTTTGTAATAAATATTTTTAACTTCTATACCCTCATTCGTAAAAAATAGTCTGCATTATTTCCCAAAACAATGGTATAGCATGCTGTGGATCTACTATTTACTGTTTACAAGATGTAGATTATTTTCTAAGGGAAATACTCATACATTATCTAAAATACATTTTTATTAAAATCAATTTTAAATTTCGAAAATAACCATCTAACAAAGTAATTCATAGATTAAGACACCCAACTATCTATTACCTTTTGATTCATTTAATGGTTTCTCCTTTCGCGCACTGTGTTAATTAACAGAACTGGATGACTCTATATTAAATTAGAAAACATGCTATTAGTTTTAAAGAATAACAAAACATTATAGCTCTTACAATTATTAATATAGCGTAAATCAATTATATGTTTATTAATTATCTTTTTGTAAGGCTAGTTATCTAATAAGGTTGAAGTGAATTGGAGAAGTGATTACACTTCTCCAATTCACTTCTTTTCGATTGGTTATGATTTACATATATGAAAACTGTTTGCCAAATGAATAATTTACGAAGTATAGATTTGTCATTGTAATTCAGAGATAGAGACCTAAATTCAGAAAAACGTGTGGGAGTAAGTTTTACAGAACATTTTTGGATTTATGGAAAACCGATGCAATTCCTCCATATCTGTATTTTCCAGAATCAAGATAAGGTTATTATAACAAACTACTTAGAAAGAGGTAAACTGTGATGGGAAAATATACACTGTTTTATAAAATGCATGAGAAAAATTGCGGGGTATATCATACGTTTTTGCGAAACAAGCACTGGCCCATAAGTGCTTGAATAAAGTCTGGAAGTCAAACGAACATCACATTTCCCTAAAGCCTCATGTTACGATCGGGAAGATTACACATTCAGACGAGGGCAAACCCATCCATCATAACTCAAACGTTTTTCCTAACATCCCTAATTACTACGTAAATTGCGAGGAAATATAAATAAAACAAAAATAGCTGTCAATAAAATGAATTTCCTCCTTATTTTGGTATTAATATTCGTTTACTTCTCGAATATATCATATCTATCAGATAAATACTTTGATGAAGTCCCAATTAAATAAGTAGCATATTAACTTGTAGTATATCTAGATATCTCATCGGGGTTAGTTAAAGGACTTTTTTAGAGTTAAGTAATTTCCTTGACTTATATTATCATGACTCATCGTTATAATAAATATAAATTACCGTGTTACACACAATATTTAATCTATACGCGTTACTGCAGTTCATTACAGTATTCATTTCATCGTTATTTGCCGAATAAGCAACTCTCTTATCTTGCCGATAAATGGCACAATCTGTCACAAACAGGTTTGTCAGGTAGACATACAGTCTACCTGAGCCTAGCCGTAAAAACAAGCTACGGTATGAGATAAGAGACGTTTGGGATTTTTTATTTGGCAAATAGCGATGGAATTAACTATACATCACTAAAATTGTGTTAAAAATTAAGTTATGTATTATTATGTAGAATTTTCAAGTACACTTTGTATTACGTATATTATAATTAGTAGACCCAGGCCTTTTTTCACTATTTCGCTAAGAAATTATTAGGCAGGTCATCTCTATATAAGAATGGAACAATTTATAGTACGATACTTTCTTGAAGTTGTTAATACTAATATAAATATTTGGAACTTCATTATCACATTACAAAAATTACAATATTAGAAACTTCAAACCAAAAGTAAACTAATTTTGTTAAAACAGTAGAGATGTCTGAAATAGTAAACTCAATAATTCACCACATTTTCTGGAAAAATAAAAAGCTAAATTCATTTATAATACTATCATTTAAAACAAAAATATTACTTCAAATTGAACAAAACTAAATAAGTTAAAAACTGTTTGTTCTATATAATATACGATAGTCTTTATACGCATCGTCACGTACGCATCAATATTTTGTTGCCATACTCTGGGGGTCAACATTTCATATATACATTTGGAATCACGTTGAAGTACCACTCAATTACCTTTTTTAAAATAATGACTCCTCGTGATACTGCAGAACGCTTATATTTGCACGGCCAATTCTGAACAGCAATTATCTCATGATGTACTGGGAACGAGAGTTATCACATTCTATATTTAAACTCTTAAATTACCGGTAATAAATATTTAACAAGAGAGATATATTTGCCATGTTTTTGCTATAAACTACGTTCTCACGAAAGATGGTATCTAAATATTATTATTTTTCCGGTTTATACCATGCACGGTCTCTATAACCAACTTTTGATTGTTATTAAACGTCGTTAATCTTTTAAAAGTATATATTACATTCTTAATATCCAACACATAATAAATTATTCTTAATTATCTGAACTCATTTTCACTATTATTACAATATGCTTTTGAATTAAAGCCCAGAAACATGCACCATTAAATTCAAGGATATTGGCATAATATATTGAACCAAATACTTTTCTCGTTATGATATTTGTCATAAAGGAATGTTGTATAAACATAAACCGCTTCGCATAATTTTTTGTATTTCTATCTGGTTTTTGATGAAAATATTTATATCAAATTTCATTGAACAAATTCGTTGAACTTGTTTTCAATGTAAAGTATTATAGTTTTATTTTCAAACAGATTTACAAATATTACTTATATGTACTCTATCATCATCATCATTAGGTCATCAGTCCTAAGACTGGTTGGACGCTAACCTCCAGCTTCTCCTATCTTGTGTTAACCTACGCATTTCGCTAATTGTGCTACAACCTACATCCCTTACTATTTGCGAGCAGTAGTCTAATCTCGGCCTACCTCTGCCTTTCTTCACTCCTATTTCTGCCTCCAAAATATCCCGGACTATTCCCCCATGTCTCAGCAAGTGGCCTACCATTCTATCTCTTCTCTTCTTTAAGTTTTTCCACATACTTCTTTTCTCGCCGACTTTCTCCAATACTTCTTCGTTTCTAACCCTATCAGTCCATGGTATTTTCATCATTCTTCGGTAACACCACATCTCAAAAGCTTCTAATTTCTTCCTACTTGCTTCCCCTACCGTCCAGGTTTCGCAGCCGTATAGTGCCGTGCTCCATACATATGTTTTCAAAAATCTCTTCCTTGTTTCTAAGTTTATTACCCCCGAGCATAAAAGTGTTTTCTTTTTGTTAAAAGCTACTCGACCCTGCGCTATTCTTTGTTTTATGTCTTTATCGCTTCTTCCATCCCAATTTATTTTACTTCCTAAATAAGTGAAGTCTTTAACTGGTTGTAGCACAATTAGCGAAATGCGTAGGTTAGCACAAGATAGGAGAAGCTGGAGGTTAGCGTCCAACCAGTCTTAGGACTGATGACCTAATGATGATGATTAGCTCAATTTGCATCAACTCCACTGCAAATTATTTCACAAAAATAATAAATTATTAGTACAATAGTTTTTATATCATTTCCCACTAACTAGTTGTGAGTTGTGATGGCTCTAGTTTCACCATAAAATGTCGTATTTTATGGTGAATAAACAGTATTTTGTTTACCGTTTATACTTTTTAGATATTGTGTATTGTTAACAACATTTTATTTGCATTTCAACAGCTTCAACTTGTATTGTTCTTAAACGTTTTGTTTTAGTTGTATCTGAGTTTTTACCAGAGGTCATATCGGGATGATTATCTCGCCAATTAGTGATCTCAACTAAATATGTCGAATTTGACAATTGGTATAATTACCCCATTTGTCCTGTAGTTTCGCTTAGCACTCAAAATTGTAATTTTAGTTCTATTTTAAAATAGATGAATAGTTTGTCGTATTTAACGTTGCGTATTACAAATACATACTTTTGTTTAAACTGTAGTGGTTTACTTGTGGTTCCCTTATTCTCATTATTATAAATAATTGTGATTCTAATTAAGAAAAATAACGTACTGCTATAAATAAGGCGAATCTGTTTGACATGGAACTAGTTGACTTATGGAGAATGTTTACAATATTCATTTGGTCATGGAATGTTTTCCACAGCGATGTATACCAATGGTTTCAACATTTGTACCCGTTGTACAAAGAGCACCTGACACAGGTAATTTAAAAGCTTGTTCAAGATATGGTGGTGAATTGAATAGGGTTTTGGGTATCATTAGTACTAAGGAAGATATCCTAAATTTGCCAATCGTGTGATTTAGTACCCTGCGAGATAATCTATTTCCATTTGATGTGCAAAGGGTTCATGCCCTACTACAAGATTATACTCAGCATACGAAATTTCAACTGGTTGCTAATTAATAGATATCCACTGTGAATATTCTATTTACAGATAAAGTTGTTTTTATCAACAATGGAATTATCAGTTTGCATTTTTTTAATCCGTTGGGTGTTGTTGTGTCATGAAGAAGGAAGTGGCAACATTAAATATTTGGAGACTGTGAATATGGGAATATGCGAAATATGGTGGGAGAAGTATAACAATTTGTCTTGAGACCAACCAGCGGTTCTGAAAATGTTCAAATTTTTGTGTTAAGTAAGAGGAGTTTTATTTCATCTTTCTGAAAGTAAATATTCGTGGTATATGATTTTACTTTTCCGCACTCCACTATATGCGGGAAAGTAATGTAATCGTGTAAAAAAAAATTTGTTCTAGCGTTTACTTTTCGTTTTTCGACCTAAATACAAAAGAAAATGATTTTTAAACAATTTTGTGTGTGTGTGTGTGTGTGTGTGTGTGTGTGTGTGTGTGTGTGTGTGTGTGTGTGTGTGTGTGTGTGTGTGTGTGTCAATATCATTGTCGTCGTTGTCTTTGTCGTCGGACTTAATAAAATATTTTGTTAGCACGATAACTCAACTAAATCGTGTGGGATTGATCGGGTTTTTACTTATTCTGATCGGGGATGTCTCTCAGACGACACCTATTGATTTTGACGTGGATACAATTTACTCTACCATATTCATGGGTCATGAGAAAGCACAATGGTGGATTATTTGAGAAATTGTTTTTGTTAGCACTATCACTCAATTAAATTGTCTCAGATCGATCGGGTTTCTACTGAATTTGATTAAGAACGTATACCAGATCACATCTATTGATTTGGAGGTGGATAGGATACACTCCACCCTGTCCATGGGTCATGAGAAACCACGATGGTGGACTACTTGAGAACAATTGAAAAAAGTCAAAACCCGATCGATCCGACACGATTTAGTTGAACTATTGTGCTAACAAGAATAAATTCTGACGACAACGACAACGACGACAACGATGACAACGACGACAACGACGACAACGACGACAACGACAACGACGCACATACACACACACGAAATGGTTTAAAAACCATTCTTTTTTGTTTTTAGGCCAAAAAACTAAAAATAAACCCTAGAAAACAATTATTTTTTACATGATTACATTACGCTTCCGCGTATAGTAGAGTGCGGAAAGTAAAAATAGTATCAATGTGAAATTTACAAGCATAAAACAGGATAGGTAGCTCATGGTAGCTCTATGCAACAGAAATAGTATCTAATTATAACAATACAATAATGACCACTATATTGTACCGATTTATATCGGTATCGGTATTTCTAGTAGAAATTTTGAAATGAACAAATATATTTTCGAGATAGATAATCTACTCTAAAGAAAATATATGGTTCTAACTAAAATGACGATCATATTATGATAAGGTGCACATTAGTAGCAATTTGTTAATGATATTAGCCTTTAGAGCACTGAATTACGATTGTTTAACAATGAAAGTAATTGATGATCATCTAATTAGGTATAATTTCGGTATATTAACTGAGATTTAGTGGAATCTTATTGATAAAATGGATAACTTTCGTCTCTAACATTTAAGTCAGGTAAAGAAATAAGAAAAGAACTGTTAACAATAAATAAAAGTATCTGAAAATACTTGACCGCTATCTAAGGTGCAAGGTCCTTCTGATATAGCCGATAGTGGCTACGATAATCTTCTTAGTTACTTGAATGTTGTTTTGTGTGGTATATTAGACGGACAATGGAATATATGCTATTTTGGGAAAACTTATGGACTTTAGTTCTTGGTATGGAAATTATGTATACACAAAATACTTTAAACATGAAAAGTCAATATTTCTTATATTGTTAAAAATACTCTTCCGATGATCATAACAACGAAATTGTGAATGTATCAAATGCTGAATAGTTTGCTTAATTTTAGGAAGATGGCTCGAAATGTAACTAAATATTTTTGCTTTAATTGCCACCCTATATCCTTGAATCTTAAATTAAATAATGATCTGATCATCATAAAATGTTATTAATATGCGGTGGATATTTGAGTTTATTTACTCCATGTTTACAACAAAATTCTAATTTTAGAATTATGATTCATGATATATCAAATTATCTCTTTTTTTATGGCTATAAAAGAAAATAATGAATATGTATAATTTTAATTTCTTGGCATAAATTGTACTATTTTTGTTGAATAACATTAATAGTAGAGGTATATTTAACTTTTAAAATAAACAAATACATTAATTATGCAATAATATTATTTATTTTGCCAGGAACAGCTAAACCTGGTATAATTATTTTATAACAACTATAAAAAGGTAAACATCCTTTTATAAATCTTTTAAAATAGTCGTGTCAAGTGGATATAAGAGAATGACAGACAAAAATAAGCTCAACTTACAGTGGAAACTATGATTCCATAAAAATAAGAAATAGATTACATTTTATATTTAATAGATTCTTCATAGTGAAAAACGCGTTCAGTATATACATACAGTTATGTTAAATTTAATTTAGATGGATACTAATTTCTGTTTTGAGTAATTTGTTCGTTATATAATTTAAAATATTGAATCAATCATTTGTATATTTTAAATGTAGAAATGAAATATAAACTAGAATCAGTGGCGTCCGATTAAATATTTATGTAGGAAAGCGCTTTAAAGTTATGGGTACCAAAGTACTATTTTTTCACAGATATTTTTCAAGTAACAAAAAACTAATCCACTTCGAATCTATCAATCCAAAGGAGTATCACATAAAATATTCGACAGCCCAATTTACATTCGAACAAATTTTAATTCATAATAATTTGAAACCTAATTTTCAGTTGTTGAATAAAGATATCGAAATTGAATTGTGTTTTGATTTAGTTCTTCCTCTAATGCGTTGATATAGTGAATGCAGAGGTCAATATCATTTTATTTAGTCTGTGAAATAATAAAAAAAATATCGCTGTCAGGAAGAAAATCATATTCAAATATAATAATAATTCAAATGAACGACCCAATTACGAAAACAGCTCCTTGATCATCGAAAATCATCCAAAGTAAAGCAATAAATATATTTATACTAAACGAACATATTATCATATAGATATTGAAATAACCGAATGAAAGCTCTAAAATGCGTCACCTCGAAAGCACTATCGGCGAGGGTCTCCGTTCAGACCCGAAGATTTCCGATATATACGCAATCTACAGGATAAGCTGCCGGTTTTCTGATAATGTAGGACCAGATTAGTGTTAGAAGTGGCTACTGTGAAAGGTGAATATTAAGCAAAATTTAATCCTGTAGAAACAAAACTAAAATTTTGTGATTCATACCATTTTGACTTATGCAGCGGTGCTTCCATCGCTTCTATAGACCTCACGCCGCTGACTAGAATTATTAATACGAACGTTGTTCACTTGTTGATCCTGAAATATTTTATCACAATAATTTCGTTTGTTTCAGTACGTTATTATAATTAATCTCATGAAATTTTTCTGGTAAGATATTATCACTTATCACTGAATTTTACTTTAAACGTTAAACATTGTTTATATTAGTATTCTAAAAGTTTCAAAAAATAAAACCCGCCACAGGTAGGATTCGACATTTGTCCCGGATGGGAACCGAAAGACATACAGTTGTTTCGAACTTTTTAGTTCTCATCAGTGTCGTACACGGTACGCCGATCCAGGACAAATGTCGAATGAAATGTGTGGGGTATACATCTATATCGATACGATCTATGTCAGTAACATATAAGTCGGAGATCTATTCTAAAACTTGTTTATAATTCATTTCTATCCTATCTGTAAAGTCATCCCTTCTCCTTACAGAAAATGAAGATAAATATATTTAAACTACATAGATTGCCCAAACTCAACTTTTTTTTGACAACTGGCAGTTAACAGATAACTGTCAAATGAAAAAAAAACAAGAGTCCGTGATTTCCACTGTTTTTCTTATTCATGTAGTTTTTACACTATTTATTTAAAAATTTGAATATATGATATTTTCGAAAACTAGTAGTCAGTAAATATTATCATACACAGAATTTAGTTTTTCTACTGTAACATAACGTTCTTTTGAAGAAGATATATTTTATAGGCCATTTGAAGGATAAGTTATTTTCGCTAATGTAATGGTGAATATTGTTGAAATTGTTAATTGTGTATTTAAAGTCTTATGTACGCATAAGATACGTTAGTGCTGATAAGTTAGAGTGTATGAGTTCACTAAAATAACAAAATTATAACGTTTCATTTCAAATATCAAGAATAATTAAAATTTGCTGAAACGGCGGCAATGTTTAGAGATTTTTGTTTTTAATTATTGCCAGTAGGCATTTCATTATCAGATAAAACGTACGTCCATTATCACTTTCGATAACTCGATTTCTGTTTATCATAGATAGAGGTTAGGGTGTGTTATCACGTCTATAGTATTTATAGTCTGCAAATCATCCAGATTACAATTTTATATTACTACCACTCCCATATGTTCAGAATGGCGTGATTTAAATCACGTTAATACGCATATGTTAAAGAAGGTATATTCATTTAATATTGATACTATTTTAATATTTATGTAATAAGGTGTTTTTATAAATATTACGTTTCTCTAAAAAATGAAGTTTTAAAAAATATATACAACGTATGGATAATATGAGAAGGTTGTAGCGTCCACAGTATTTAGGCTCTAAACCTTCTCCACGTTCTATATTATGCAGAGACATACGGTGTTTGCATAATATTGGGAGTCTGAATCTTGCATAGTATTTATTTAGTCTCTAAACCACATCCACGCTCTATATGAATACAGACGTTTATTAATCCTCAAATTTAATTTAATAAATGTTTAAAATTATGCCATTGCAACGTTCAATATCAAAAATAAGTACAGTAGTTCAATATAATGTTAGAAATATTTTAGCAATGCAATAAATTTTTATATAAATAGAAATTGCATTTTCAGACATTTATGACAATTATTTCCAAAACAAATCCATAAAGAAAAGAAAGTAAGTTGATAAAGCTTAGGTCTGGTGATCCAAAAGTTAAGTATACTTCCCGGTGGAAAAATAGTGTTTTTTCGTCTAAATAGAAAAACAAAGAGATTACAAGAGTTAACACTAAAGGGTGAAAATCTCTCTTATCTATGGACTAGAACCAATGTTACCAAATTTGTGTCAAATAAATTCATTATAAGAATTTATTCTATACATGTTGTATTATTTCATATGTAAGATAACAACTAATTTCAGAATATTTAACATTGCAGTAAAAAAAATTCTAAATGATTTTTACCTCGGTTAAAAGAATCATATTGTAGAAAAGCTCAGGTTTTCAGTCTTTTAACTTACCCTATATAAATAAGTGTCAATATTAAAGTATTTAGTTAAATATACATGCAGCTTTGAATTACAACAAATTATGTTTTTGAATGTTTTTTTTGTTAGTATGATTCATAGAGAAGGTTTCCTATAAACCTCACACGCTAGACACCGACACTGGTTTGAACTGTTCTGAATTTCTATCATCGTTATAACAATGTAGTTACAATACCTGCAAAGCACTATATTTTAGTTAACAAAATTTAATTTTTATTCAAAATATTTGTTTTCATTTGTTAACTGTTGACCGATAGCATATTGATTTGACATAAACATTCTATTACAGTTAATAATGAAGAGATATTTGTTACAAATAAAAAAATATAAATATTTGAAAATTTTTTAAATCTAATTTGTGTCAGCTGTTAATTTGATATAATAAATAAAACATATTCGTTCAAAAATGGTTTTTTTGGGATATTTTATGTTTTTTTTTACATTTTACTGCTAACTCTAAATTTCCGTATTTCATTATGTGCGTATTCTTTTCCCAAAATCTAATTTCTTGGATATGAAGTTTAAATAATACTTACCAAGATTCTTCAATATCTAAAGTAAATTTGAGTAAAGGAAGCATGAGTTCGGACATATTTTATGAAAATAACGACAACAATATCTTATAACTTTCATAATATATTAATTCTTTTGAGTACTTCCAACAAAGTATGTCTATTCAGGATAGTAAATATTCCAGAAAATATTTCAAGAAGCAGATACTTCTAAATGATTTTACAGATTGCAGTACAAGCATCCACAAATGTTCTGGTAAATCATCATAGAGGGTTATATTACTGAATTATTTTATATATAATATAATAACTATGAGATGGTTGGTATACTAACTAGCTCATCAAAAACTAGTCTCTATCGGACCTTCTACGAAGTGCTGCCGAATCCTCTTCTTTCTTCTACGCATACATAGAGAAACCTCACATTTTTACTATTATTGATGAGCTAGTATTTATACACACATATGGGTATATTATATATACACATATATAATTATATATACACATATATACACATACACATATATAATTATATATACACATATATAATTACTCGGGTGAAAGAATGAGAGAGACTAACTCCCCCCCACCCAGCCCCCTCCATCTAACACCCCATTTAAATGATTGAAGAAATAATTTTTTACAAGATCTATTATTAACATGATTTTTTAATTCATATGGTTTGTTCACTAAAGTGATATTTTTTAGATATTTAGATTAATATGGTTAATTTAACAGTATTGCTAGAATAATAAAAAGTATTTTATTTACAATTATTATGATGATTTATATTAACAAGAATGTGAATTTCCATGTTTACTTCGCTGATATTATTAATTGACGAGATATGTTTCCTACTTCGGTTATTTTTTGCGGACAAAATTCCATTATAATCAGGTTCTGCTCTTACCTTGTTTTGTTGATCTCGTAAAAACTTTTCCGCTTTTATTGTTGTAACTTGTCATAAATAAAATTATGTTTCAAACTGAGTATATACGCATAAAAGCAATTCGTATATAAAAGTATTGTTGTTGTCACTTTAAAGTTTTTCGTTCAAGATCAATAAGTTTTCAATATTAATGAGAGTTAACTTTCACCTAAACTTTCACGTTCAGCTGAAATGACTGAAATAAATCTACGTCGCTAATAAATTTAAATAATTTGACTATTTTCCGTATCTGAAACAATCACCTGCGTTAAAGTGTTATTGTAATGTTAAATAAATAAAGATAGAACAGAAAAATACTTTTGTAGCGCTTTGTACTAAAGCCATTGAATTGAGAAGAGTTTAATAATTAGAATGTTAACAATACCATTGCTTGATAATAGCAGGGAGTAAATATGAGACGAGATGATAGAATTAAGTAAACAATGTTTTCCTGAACTGATGATTAAAACTTAGTACGCGGGCGTCGATTAATGTGTAATCTTTTGGTGTTCATGGAAAACTAAAGTCTCGTTCTTGTTGGTGCATCGAAGGACTAAAATTTTAAATGAAAAAGTTGGGGAACCTGTTTGTTTACATAATTCATTAAACAATCTACTGTACGAAATGAATTTATTATCTACCTATAAATTAGTGATGAATTTATTAATTGAATATACATTAAATTACCTTTTAATGAGTACAATAGTAGAAATCCACCATACAAAGCATAAAATTCAATAAAATGTAAAATGAGTAAATAGAACGTATAGTAAAACATAATCTAAAAACATGTGTTATTATTGTCTTTTGCTTCTCGTTATGTATCAGGGTTAATATCGTGTTTGTGTTTATGTTCTATAATTCTGTCTTGAATGGTTTTGCATATTTTACCAGTGTTACTCTTACCACGGGAAGACTTTAACTTATATATACCTTTCGGTTAATAATTCGGAAACTTCTTTACTAGGAGGAAGTATCTGTTCTATATTTTTAACTATTTGGAAATATACTTACATAGGGTGTCTCAGTTGGTACTATGGAATTTGTATTGCGTGCCTTTTGTGTAGTGTTACGTTCTATCGAAGATAGGGCATTAATATTTAACGGCTGTTATCTACAAACCATAAGGCATCAACATGCCGAGAATAACAGTTCAACAATGAATAGTAAGTAAGCATGTGTAAAACTGTTTTATTGAAGTGATTGATCATTTACAGTTGCATTAAGAATAATTCGCACAAAATTAGGACAGAATGGAGCACCCACAGAATTAACAGTTTGGAACTTAATCAAAAAATTTTAAGAGAGATCTGTTATTGATAAGGCAACACAAATACGTCCTCGTCGTTGATGATCAGATGAAAGTATTGCTGCACTGAGACAAGATATACGGTAGTATCCAAACATGTTAATTCGACGTTATGTACAACAACTGAATTTGTCAAGAATCACCACCCATCGGATTTTGCAGAAAATTCTGCGTATGTAAACATACAAAATTCAGTTGTCACAACTACTAACGGACCATTTTACAACGTATGTTACAGACCATTTACAACGTCGTAAATTTGTTAATTGGGTGCTAGAAAAGAAAGAAGGTGATGATTTTTAGAATTCTTTTTTCGAATAACATTGTCGAATTTGAGGTGCTGAAATATCCACATGCTGTTCAGAAAAAAGAAATACATCCACATAGATGCACGGTTTGGTGTACATTTTGGAGTTGTGGAGTAATTGGACTAATACGTCTTTAAAAATGAAGCTGGTAATGCTATCACAGTAAGTGGGGAACGCTATCCTGACATATTAACGTGGTATAGCTTCTAGATGACAGTCGTTAAATATTGACACCCTATCTTTGACAGAAAACAAATGGCGCGCAATTCAAATCCTATAGTTCCAACTGAAACACCCCATATAATCAATTTCAGATACAGAAATACAATATACATTTCCTGTCGTTTATTCCAACACTATAAGGAAGACATAAGTCGTTGGTCTTCATATTCAGTGTTCATGCTTCTTTCCAACAAGAATACTGTTCCAGATACTTTGGATGAATAACAGAAGACAGCATAATTAGGTTTTTTTTTTTAATTTCTTTTGAGGAAGCTCATCAGTGGAGCGTTAAGATAAATTCGACGGGACAACTGCAGCATAACCCGAGAGAATTTATTTCAACTACGTAGTCTACAGGTTCATAATAGTTGATCGCTTTATAGCTATTTGTAAAGGTAACATACATATCTTAAAACATACTTTAAATAACTTCACTGCTTCACTGACGATTCTTAATGAAGATATAATCGCAACATGCGGTTCTCGTGCATGATGTTCTCTATTGACAACAAATTAGACGGAAATAATTCTTCTGTAGAATTGACCCTCACGATATTTTTGGCGGGTACCAGCACTAGGAAGAGATTATCTGTGGTATGCGAGATGTCTTGAACATCCAACCAGCAACCAGAGTTACTTTGCTATTTAGAAAGCAGATAGCTATAGTACTATCGTATATATACGTCCACATCCAATATTCTCAGGGAATCAGGTGTATCTAGCACACTATACTGCCTATTCCCAATGAGAATAAAGTTTCGCATCACCAGCTATTCGAAAATGCATCTCCTAACATACGCAACGCATTTACAAAAGTCCATTTCAAAAAACAGAACCCGCCATAGGTAGGATTCGACATCTGTCCCGGATCGGAACCGAACGACATACAGCTGTTTCGAACTTATTAGTTCTCATCAGTGCCGTACACGGTACGCCGATCCAGGACAAATGCCGAATGAACTCTGTGGGATATACATCTTTATCGATTCGATCTCTGTCAGTAACATATAATCTCTGTCCATTGACTTAATATGTAAAGGGGGGAGAGAGAACTTCACCTGGGTTTACTGAGATGCTACTTAATATTATGGTGATAATTGGCGTGGTGATAAGTGACGTGGCAAAATGGATGACATTTTGTTTACAATTAAATTAAGTTTCTCTGTAATTTTTGTTTTTGTTCATTATTTGTAGATGAAAAGGCATTTCTTCCTATCGAAAAATGCAACTTCAACTTTTGTAGTGAGACCCTTTTACTTGCCTAATATGTAGTAGGCGGGGACGTCTTATATCTTATCCGAGGGATGATAATCATAAAAATTAGTCTGAAACTCCACAGCTATTTTCATCCATAGATCAATAGTTTGATTAACTAATGTTGTCAGAACTATATCGGAAACATGTTTACCATTAAATATACGTCTCTAATCATCTTTAGTGGCTGTGAAATGTGACTTTATTTGAATTGAGATTACCAATTCAGTTGTTATTAACTGAAGTGGATGTATCACCGTTAATACTATTTTATCATCAATCTTGTATTTCCAACTAATTACTAGCTAATACAAAACAAAAATATTCTTTCTTAAATTACAATATATTGTAAAAATTATTGCAACAACGTAGGTATTTTCACAATCGTTGTAGCATGTTTTATATTGAAGTAATATGTCGAGCAATATAAATTGTACATTGTGGGGGGTAACAGACGTGATATTTTTATCAAAGTGAGCGAAACTCATTCTTTACCCAGAACGATGTCTCACTTGTGTGAAGAATATTGTTCTCAGATTTCTGAAAAGATAGAATACTTATGAATTTTTCTGATTGGTATCGGGTTTACTTATATGTCGATTGTATATTATAAAAGAAGGCTATTTATTTTTATGGCCTTTTGTTTACACCCGTACATTACTGGTGATAAAGTGGAATGTTTTAGCAAGTTATTTCTTATATTGCATCCTTGTATCTTGGAATGCCTCCCACGTATTAATGTTTATCAATTTTGTTCTATCTTTAAAAGAAATATGGTATAACAATTACATTTAATGACATTACGATTAAGTCATCTCCAACGTTAAGAATTAGATTTACTTCATTCTTTTCGTGTGATGTATGATGTGTCGAACTTTCTAATAGTTGATACGATTACATTAGAAAAAAACACCTTGTATCACAACCTTTGACTTGTATGATGTCTATTTGAGTCATCATCCAACTAACAGCTAGGTATAATAGTTTAAGGTGTTCGTTTCTAAGATTTAAAAATAAATCTCCAAAAAATCATTACTAAACTTATTGAGTTCTTAAAACTAAGAACATTTGCTCCATCTTAATTTTATTATTTTAAAACGGCAAATTGTGTATTTTCTTAGAATGAAAATAATAATATTTTTTAACTTAATGAAAGTAATAATATTCAGAACTGTTGATTATAACATAAATTGGCTTAAATATTCCTTTTTCATAATGTATTCATTTTTAATCTGAAAATTACACAGAGCCATGTTGCTATACAGATCGCGTCTATTGTTTTTTAACTTTTGAACTAAATGGACTCAAATTGGCATACATGTATTAATGTGTAAAAATAATATTTTAGTTAACAAATATGATATAATCATCAAAGCTGATGTGGCGCCATTTTGGAAAATTATTTTTCAAGGAACGACAGTATGCAAGTAACACCTTATTTGAAAGCTGCTTCAAATATCCATTCAAAGGTTGTCTTTATTTTGACATCTGTCTTAGATATTCAAATTTTATTTTGTGTTTAAAACATGCTGGCTTTGAAATAATTGTTTTAAAATCCACAACATTCAAATGTCTTAAAATTCTTATGAATAAATAATAATACCTATAAATATATAATGTGCAGATATCAAAAGAAATAGTTGTTACAGAAAGGAATAAGTAAGTTATCAATTAATTAAATAATTAAAAGGAAATAAATAAAATACAAAATTGAGAAAAATATGGGCTATTGTACATGTATATAGACGAACTAAACATAGACTAAACTGGAATTAACGGAGTAGATACCATTAAATTAAATGAAATAAAAACAGCATTACAAGAAATAAAAAATAATAAAGCTCCAGGACCAGCGAATTTACCTATCGAGTTAATTAAACACGCCACCACAAGAACGTATGCGTTGCTTTGTGTAATTTTTAATAAGTGCCTAGCAGGGGAAATGATTCCAAGAGATTGGAGGAGCTCTTAGATAAATTCCATTTATAAAAAAGGAAACAGGAGCGACTGCAATTATCATCGGTGTATTAGTATTTCATCGTCCATTGGAGTGCTTTACGAAAGAGCCCTAACAGCCCGAATAGAAGAGGAAGCCACGAAAATGGAAGAACAAAGTGGATTTCGACCTGGGCGACCCTGCGTGAACAATATATTTACAATAAAACGACTGGCAGAAAAGAGACTAGCAAGAGGAATGGAGCTTCACGCTACTTTTTTAGATCTTCGTAAGGCATTCGACTCCGTCCCCTTACAGAAATTATGCATCGCAATGGAAGAAGCAGGCATAAATAGTTTATATATAAACGCCGTAAAAGCATTGTATAGAGAAAACCAAGCGGTTACTAAGGTCGGAAATCAAACTTCTGAGGCTTTCTCGCAAACAAGGGTAGTTAAACAGGGCTCCTGCCTCTCTCCAACCATGTTTAAAAGTTGTCTCTGCAGGGCTTTAAATAAAAAACAGTGGATAAGAAAATGTAGTCCCATGGGAATATGGATAGAGGACATTCAATCGTAAACAATCCTCTTTGCAGATGATCAGGTAGTTCTTGCATAAGACCAGCAAGACATGACTTACATGACGAACAAACTCATAGACGAGTTCACAAAATGGGGTTTAGAGATAAACATAGAAAAGACACAATACATGACTATAGGAGGCATAGAACAAGATATCGAAACATAAAGAGGAATAATAAGAAACGTTACACAGTACGAATTTCTACGAGTTACACTAGATGAAGACGGAAAGGATAATAAAGATATACTAAATAAAATAGGAAAGGGAAAAAATATTATTAAAGCACTACACCCAATCATGTGGAGTAAGAACCTAAAAAAAAATATAAGAAGAAGTATCCTTATATCAGGCTATGATTCAGCCAGCACTGACGTATGGGTCAGAAGTGTGGGTTACAGATAAAAATGTATCACAAAAACTTCTCTCAACCGAAATGATGTACTGGAAAAGATATTCCGGTTTATCTTTACTTGACCATGTAAGAAATGAGATCATCAGAGAAGAAATGAAAGTAAAAAATACGATAATGGATGATATAACTGAAAAGCAGTTAAAATGATATGGACACCTACAATGAATGAACGAAAAAAGGATACCTACCATTAAAGGTTTGGAACTGGACATCAGCACAAAGAAATAAACGAGGAAGGCCACGAAAAAAATGGATTTTGAACATCCGCACCGCAATGAAAAGTAGAGAACACCACGAAGGAGACTCGAACGATAGGAAACGATGGTGTCTGGGATGCGAGAAGCGACACTAAGGGTTGCAAAAACTAGCCATAAAAAAACTACATGTATATATTTTTTGACTATGTTGTGTAAATGTATATCTTCTAGGCGCATAAATTGCCATTCATAAATGAGGAATTTGTTTGGGTTCATAGAATATGTTATTAAATAAGCGGAATCCAACACATAAAAATTAATATTGCATCAATGTTTTTTGAGGCTTAGGAATCAATAATTAGAATAATCATTCAAATTTTGTTTCATAATAATGTTAGACATAACTACGACCATCCTTAAATTTTTTATTGTTTTTTTTTCAGGGGAGAATTGAAGCCAAGTACGGGCGGAAGAGTGACGTTTCCAGTACTGAACCCGGCTTGTCGCTGAATCATAGTATGAATTATTTGCTTCCTTTGGACTTTATTGCAAACATCTTTATTGGAGAAGACGCCAGGTAACCTATCCATTTTCTAGATGAAAGAGGAGGAAGTAATAGCGTTGCAAAATATTCATAAATGAATATGTTATATTTATGCATATATTATATAGGTTACGTTTATGTATGTAGTACGAGTATTATTTAATTTTTGTTTTAATTATAAACAGATTTAATTAGAGACAAAAAATATGTATACTGTTAGATTCCAATTCTGTAGGGCCGCGTTATTCAGTTTTTATCTAACAATACAAAATTTATCTTGTTTAATCTTATCACAAGTATTCGTATAGCTAAATTATGTAAAACTTCCGCATAATATGATAAAAAAGGGGAATGTGAGCTATATCTCACATTCCCTTTCTTTATCATATTTAGCCGGAAGTTTTACCTAATTTAGCTAAGTGAGCTATATCTCCTGCTCAAGAACGAATCTTATAAAAATAGTTATTATAATTTATAACATATATTAGATATATTAATATATAATTTGCGATATTAAGGACACTTACTTAATTACGTACATATTTAATTAAGACTAATTTATTAAGTTAGGAAAAGATAACAAAATTCAGTGGCAACTTCTGTCGAAGAGTCAAGGCTCCATGGCTTTACCATTAAAATATCCAGCTTTCAGCTTTGAGATTGTCAGACAGATAACGCGTGTAAAAAACTTAATGTGCCTGCTTTGCTCTAAATACTTTAAAATAAACCCTTGATATATTTTCTTAACTGAATTCCTACTATACTTTAGCGTATGTAGATATGTAATATAATATGTTATTAAGGGGTAGAGCTCAATAAATTGAGCTTTTATTCTTCGAAAGCTTAATGAGACATATGTTTAACACATATTCTAGATATATCCAAATTATTTCACCTTGAACAAAATTTTAACTTTATCCTTTACATACATATATAGAGTATTTCATTTGGAGCTATAGGATGTGATTTGTGAATAAAACTAATAATATTTAACAAACTGAGGTTTTCTATTCTTTGACATCAAATGGAGGCGATACGGCTACAAGTGAAAAAAATATCATTTTTATGGCTGCCTTGACTCAACTGACGTGATGTTATTCGTTTAGTAAAGTTGTCCATAATACGGGCACTTTAAACTGGCTCTATTTCCTGCGTAACACGTTGAATGTTTGTTTTAAGGTCGTTGATTATTGCTGTCTGGGTGGCGTATACTTTTTCCCTGACATAATCCTAAAGAAGAAACGTCTAGTGGTATTAAATCACATGAGGTTCCTGGCCAATTTATATCACCATTTCGCGAGACAATATGATCAGGGAATTTGGTGTGCAATAGAGTTATAGTTGTAAGTGCTGTATAACACATTGCATTGCACCGTCGTAATGAAAGCACATGTTCAAATCCAAATCATCAATTTGGTGGAAAGAAAATTGTTCAAAATATCACAGTAGCCGTTCCCCATTCACGATGAAAGAATTACTAGCTTAATTTTGATAGAAGTATGGTCCAATTACTCCACCACTCCAAAATGCGCACCAAACCCCGCATCTCTGTGGATAGATTTATTTTTCGCCAACGGCATGTGAATCTTCAACACTTCAAATTCGACAGGTTTATTTGCTGATGCATCCATTCAAACAGAAATATGCTTCATCGCTAGACAAAATTTTGTTGCAAAAATCAGCATCACCTTCTTTCTCTTCTAACACCCAATTAACAAATGTACGACGTTGTAAATGGTCGTACCTCATTTTGTCCTAATTTTGCGATATTTTCTTAATGCAACTGTACATGATCGCTCACTTTCATAAAACAGTTGTACATAAACTATTCGTTGTTGAACCGTAAGTCACGGCATGTTGACGCCGTATGGTTTGTAGATGAATCGTTGAATATTAATACCTTATTTTTGACAGAACACAAATGCTGCGCAACTCAAATCTCATAGTTCCAATTTAGACACCCTATATAATATTGGAAATATTATATAGGGTGTCTGATAAAATCTGGCAAAATCTGATAACATTTAGAACCCACTACTACTATCATCAACATGTAAAACGTCATGGCAAAGTGTGAAATATCCGTTGACACGGTAGTCTTTATGAAAACTCGTCTTATTACTTAGATATAAAAATATATAATGAAATCCTAAGATATATTAAGGAAGCAAAAACAAAAGATATTTACCAACTAAAAAGATTCCTAATTGCCGAATGTTTTTACTCAGTGAATAACTCTTTAAATTGAAAAACGTATTTTGCTTTTGTATTAACTTTTAATCGTTTTATTTTTCTGTATTATTATATTATTGTCACCTGGGGCTCCTCGTAAGAGAAATAAAAATCTTTATCTCAATGAACTAGCTTTGACAAAAAAAAAATGTAACAATGTGGCAATATATAATAATAATAATATATTGACGTTGATCTAACAAATTTATGTTGGAATTACAACGCTGTCGATATGTGTGTTGCATACACCTTGGCGTTCATAAATCCAATTCAACGAAATATGTATAAACTGAAAGGTTATATAAGCGACAAATTTTATAACCGAAGGTCCGCGTAGACAATACGATTAGTCCTTAATATAATTTTACTACGCTTATTAATATAACAACCTTTCATGAAATTGGATTAAAGATAGATCGGTTTTGCATAAAATATTCATGAATATATCTATGACTAGAAAGTTTGTATGATGTTTTTCAGTTCCTTAAAATGTCCCTTTTTTATTAAAATCCTTGCATCTTTATCAATCTAGTAAGTCCGCGTGTTGCAAGGTTACATTTTTGAAAGTATTAGTTGGTCACTCCGTATAGCGGGTGCATATTATATAACCGGGAGACAGTATTGTATGCATTTGAGGTAGAATTCTATTCCAAGGTTCTAACTAGACTGTGACCAAACAAAAATGTGACATGTCTAAACCACTACGCACAACCTTTGTCAACTTTCGCTAAAACGTTCGTTGCTTACTTATTACTCGTTTTGCAATATAATGATATATATATATATATATATATATATATATATATATATATATATATATATATATATATATATATATATATATATATATATATATATATATATATATATATATATATATATATATATATAACCTATGGCATAGGAAATAAAAGTAATGGCATCTGATTCCCAAATATAATATGTTCAAATATTATTTATTATTAAAGTGAACGTAAAATATTCAAGCGATGAGCAGTAGTTTTTAATATTTTTCTTACCGTAATGAAAAAAATAATTAAAATTTTAAGGAATAAAGTTTGGGAAAAACAGCGAAGTCCATATTTTTTTTTAGTTGGGTATTTTTTTAAATAAAATTAAAACATACAGAGCGATTTGTACACGAGGTATGATGTCGTCGATATTTTTTCAACAACAAACCTCTCTTTTATTACGGAATGTGAAAGAGCAAATAATAATATAATAGCTTTTATGTATATTACGGTGATAATTACATTAGCCTAAATATAAGTTCGAGAAAAGAAAACGCAGTGAAGAAAAACAATTTCGCAATTTCAAAATACTATTATTATTAATATATTATATAGGTTTGGGCCTCATCAGCCACTGATCGCATGGGTAGTCCCTTGGCGATTCCCTCTTATCCGGGTTATTATTCAAAAATGCTATCCCATAAAAGGAGCAATTTAGGCACGTCCCCCGCCTTAAGCATCGCCTCCTCTAGGATAATAGGGGTCCCTAATATAAGATACTTCTTCTCAAGTGCGGGGCAGGTGTAAAGAAAATGAATTGAGGTTTCCTCGTCTTCTTTACAGTATCTGCAGGCCGGGCTATCAGTCAGCCTCAGCTTGTGCTTATATGCATTTAGGCTACTATGGTAGCCCGTTATGATTCCCACCAGGGTTCTGGCTCTGTGCCTATTCAATTTAATGAATTCTGGGGCCCATTTCTCAATCTCTGAGTATTCGATGAAGAGTTTGGTTATTCGACAACTCGTTACTCCTCTCCATCTTTTATTGTGCTGGTCCCTTGTCCAGCCATTGATGCGGTCTCTGATCAGATTCCGACTTATTCTCACTGCAGGTTCTGGTCCATAGAGGTTTTCTCTGGTCCCTAATCTGGCAAGGTCATCTGCAATTAGATTTTCCTTAATGTCATTATGCCTAGGTATCCATAAGAGTTCCACCAGTCCCTTCCCTGCCAAGGGGTTCAATGCTTCATAGCAATTATAGACCAGCTTCGACTTTGTCGTTGCTGAATTCAGTGCTGCTAACGCCGCCCTGCTATCCGAGCAGATATATACCTTCTCCTGGGTCCGATTTTGGTCGGCCCCCAGAATACCGTATGTAATTCCAACTAGCTCGGCCTGGAGTGCGATAGTGTATATGCCCAAGGGGAAGGATTTACCTATCGCGTCACGTCGCCTATACACCCCCGCACCCGCTCTGTTCCCACTCTTGGCTCCATCCATGTACCAGGTGTCTCCATTAAGCGGCAATCCAGCTCGACCCTCCATCCAATCGGTTTTACTATCCTACTTACTAGCTCATCTACTACTAGGCACCACAGAAGGGGGGACAATACCCCTCCCTGTGGACAGTCCGAGTCGACCCGGCCCTCGATGGTAGTCTTGCCTTTATTGGCAGTAAGCTGTCTGTTTCCCAACATATGGTCTATCCATTCAGCGATTATTCTGGAAGTGTAGCATCTGCCTAGTGCTCCGCTAATCACCTCCCTAGACGTAAAGTTGAAGGCTCCTTCAATATCAAGGAAGGTGCCGACAACGTATCCTCCGGAGTCCAGTTGTGACTGTATCGATGATACAACTTTATCCATAGCTGTTTCTGTTGATTTACCAGCTTGATAAGCATGCTGGCTCCATTTAAGCGGCCTCTCTATTAGGACAGTATCCCGCAGGTACCTGTCAACTAATCGTTCGGCCGTCTTTAGTAAAAATGAAATAAGGCTAATCGGCCGAAAGTCCTTAGGGGACGTGTATCCGACTTTGCCCGGTTTAGGTATAAAAACAACCCTTGTGCCTAGCCACACTTTCGGGACCATCTTCAGTGCCAAGCTGGCCCTGGTGATCCTTATGAGTGGACCGAGAATTATCTCTTCTACTTCCTGCAGAAGTACCGGATAAATGCAGTCCGGTTCCGGCGATTTATATGGATCAAAGGACCTCAAGGCCCACCTCATCTTAGCCGATGTGACTATCTCCTTCACAAGTTCCCTGTCGTCCCCCTCTCGGATTACCGCCCAGATCCTATGTGGCCCTACTAGCAGGTCGGAAATGTCTCCCCTCTCCGGTCTATAAGGAGATGATCTAAGGTTTCCTCATCCGATTCCGAGAATTTACCATTAGGGAGCTTGAGCGATCCCAGTCTCGATTCCGGGCTGAGGACTAGGATCTTGTTCAGCCGTGCTGCCTCAGCTCCCTTATTTATCTCATTACAGAAAGAAACCCAACTACTTATTTGGACTTCCCTAACCTCAGCCCTATACTGATCCCTGGCAGTCCTACAGTCCTCCCAGGTTGTACGGCTGTTACGTTTCCTTGAGAAGGTTCCTTATCTTACATCTAAGGTTTTCCAGCTTATTATTCCACCATCTTACCTGGCCTTTCGGCCTAGCTCGTTTAGGTGTACAATTCCCTTCATAGGCTTCTATCAATCCCAGTTTGTAAATCTGGGGTTACGGACCCATTTCGTCTCCTCATGCTCCCCCACTCCCAAATCAAACTTAATGGCGGAGTGATCCGAGAGTGCGGGTTCATCCGAGACTCTCCAGTTCCGCACGTATCCCGCCAGGTGTCTGGAACCCAACGTAATGTCAATTACCTCCTCCCTTATAGCGTTATGAAAAGTGGGTGTGTTTACCACATTTAAAATATCTAGCTCTGTACTCACCAGATATTCCATAAGCTCCATACCTCTGCTATTGGTGTTCGTGTTACCCCAGGCCACATGATGTGAGTTCGCATCACATCCCATCAGCAAAGGCAGGTCGGCTTTTTGACAGAAGTCGACAAGCTCCTTCACCTCTGGTTTCGGATTGTCTCTGCTGTCATATGGTAGATAGGCTGACGCTATGACCACCCTAAATACATTTTCAAGCATCGTAGTTACCGCCATTAGGTCCCCTGTGGACCATTTCCACAGGGGTCTGGCGCTAACGTTCTTCACTACAATGCCGGCTCTGGGTCTGTTAGTATTACTACTTCTGTAACAGAGAAAATTTCCCAGTCCCTTTATAGATCCCTGCACCACCCAAGGATCTTGGATGAGTGCTATCCCTGTGTGTATCTTAGCCAGACTCCTCTGCAGAATAGAAGAGGCATCTTTGCTTCGATGTAAGTTAATCTAAATAATTTGAATCATTCTTTTCTTAGCACTTGCACCACTTTCGTCCCCTGGTTTGCTCAGATTCCCCACGCCCTCTTCCTCAATAGAGGTCAAGGTCAAGGTCCCGAGTGTGGCCTGGGTGTCGGCGATGGAGCAACTGCTTGGCAGGGAGGATGGAGGCGTCCGCGGTACAGGCCCTCTTTCGACCTCCTTATCCTCCAAGCTTTTTCCTTTGTGGACTTGTTCCATTTTGGTCCCACGAGTAGCTAGGAAAATAAAATTCCACCCCCGCAGAGCCCCGCATGCGGGGATAAGGCGACTTAAATACTCAGGAGTTGCACCAGAAGCTCCTGAGGCACCGATTGCGACTCTCGGTATCCCCTGAGAGCCAACCAGTCCGATAGGCTCGGTATCTCACACCATCGGATTAGGGGGGTGCGTCATACCCATCCTGTTTCACTAGGCTGAATGGGGGGCTGTTTCTTAGTTGTGAACCGGGTTTGTCGCCCCCCCTTGAGTAAACTCAAGAAGGGTTCATACCCGGGATGCTGCCAAGCCACATCCCTTCATTCGCATGGACGGGCCCTTTACCAGAGCCGCCTCATTCATACTCCCATTCGCATGGGCAACCCCTACTTAAAGGGGTGCCATTATTCATACAGGTATGGACACTTAGAGCGCCCCCCAGCCCACAAGGCCCCCCCACCAACTGCAAGGTTTTACAGTCCTTAGGGGGGGTTACAGCCCCTAGGGGGGGTCAAAATACTAAATTTAATGGCAATAATTATTTTAAAAATCAACTAAATGTTTAAATTGTGCACATTTAACTGCTTAACAATATCCTTAGCGGCCAATAATGCTTTTTATTGCCGTCAGATAAATAGCTGAAGCCCTATAGAGAATTCCAGATGGATGATGAAGTATCACACTTAAAATCCGTAGAAAGTGAATGTGTGGTGCGGCATAGTCAACCGAAGTTTTCTGGATCCCTATTTCTCTGATATAAACAAAACTGGTGCAAGATATATGGTGGATTTTCCGCGAGACGCCCTTGTTCCTGCATTAACTTTATACTGAGATGTAGCGCAAACTGGCTTCCGAGAAATTACTTCTTCTTTCAATAAGATGCGACACCTCTCCATTATGCAGCACCCGTTCGCGTTTATTTAGTTGAGATGTTCCCAAAGCGTTAGATAGAGAGACGGGGGCCGATTGAGTAGCCAGCCAGATTTGACACTCCTAGATTACTTAAAATCCCAGTTTATGAAGATACTACACCTTAGAGTTTTGAAGATTTAAGAGCAATAATTCGCCACGAAATACAACCTCTACCTCCTGAAGTTATTAACAAGTAAAATAATTTATTAATTATCTTAGCTACTGCCAGTCCGTCAATAATGTACAATTTGAACATTTAATTTACTTGATTTATTATTTTGAATTTGTTTTAATTCTTTTATGATCTAACAAGTAATTATTATTACCATAGCAAATATTCTATTTGACATTCTGGAATAAAAAAATAGTTTAGCTTAACATTAAAAAAATATCGATGATGTCATGGCTCCTTCATAAATCACCCTATATATATTCATCATCATGAGGTCATCAGTCCTAAGACTGGTTGGACGCTAACCTCCAGCTTCTCCTATCTTGTGCTAACCTACGCATTTCGCTAATTGTGCTACAACCTACATCCCTTACTATTTGCGAGCAGTAGTCTAATCTAGGCCTACCTCTACCTTTCTTCACTCCTATTTCTGCCTTAAAAATATCGCGAACTATTCCCCCATGTCTCAGAAAGTGGCCTACCATTCTATCTCTTCTCTTCTTTATGTTTTTCCACATACTTCGTTTCTCGTCGACTTTCTCCAATACTTCTTCATTTCTAACCCTATCAGTCCATAGTATTTTCATCATTCTTCGGTAACACCACATCTCAAAAGCTTCTAATTTCTTCCTACTTGCTTCCCCTACCGTCCAGGTTTCGCAACCGTATAATGCCGTGCTCCATACATATATTTTCAAAAATCTCTTCCTTGTTTCTAAGTTTATTACCCCCGAGCATAAAAGTGCTTTCTTTTTGTTAAAAGCTACTCGACTTTGCGCTATTCTTTGTTTTATGTCTTTACCGCTTCTTCCATCCCAATTTAGATTACTTCCTAAACAAGTGAAGTCTTTAACTTCCTCCAATTTTTCATTATTAATTTGTACTTTTGCTCTGCTCTCGCGCCCTCTGCACACTAACACTTTAGTTTTGTTTTTATTCACCCTCATTCCGTATTCCTTTGTCAACACTGCCTCCATTTCGTTCAATGCTGATTCTAATTCCTCCTTACTAGATGCTAATACTGCTATATCATCCGCGAATCTCAGCATTTTTAGTTTCTGTCCCTGTACTTTAATACTGAAATCCACTCTATCTTTTACCACATTAATCGCCTCTTCGATATACAGATTAAAAATTAATGATGATAGCGTACATCCTTGTCTTACTCCTTTCCTAATACCTACTTCCCTTTTTCCCCTTCTACTTCTATAACAGCAGTTTGCTCTTTGTATAGATTGTGTACTACTCTCCTATCTCTATACTTCATTCCCGCGCTCTTTAGTATCTCCAACATTTTTTCCCATCTTACGTTACCAAAAGCTTTTTCTAAATCTACAAATCCTATATAAGCGTTCTTTCGTTTTTCTATTGTTTTCTCTAACATTACTCTTAGCGCTAGAATAGCTTCGCGAGTTCTCGTATTTCGCCTAAACCCGAATTGGTCTTCTCCTAGTATTTCCTCCGCTCTATTTTCCATCTTCTTCTGCACTATTCTGGTTAAGATTTTTGACGCTTGGGAGGTTAGGCTAATCGTTCTAAAGTTTAGCATTTGTCGGCACCTCTCTTTTTCTGTATAGTAACGATAATATTCCTCTTATAATCCTCCGGCATCTCGCCCGTTTCGTATATGTATTTTACCAGTTCAAACATCCTATTTACTACTTTCTGTCCCGCACATTTCAAAATTTCCGCCTGTATTTTATCTACACCCGGCGCTCTATTATTCTTTAGCCCCCTTAGTGCTATATCAAATTCCTCTCTCAATATAGGTTTTCCTACATCTTCCCTATCGATGCTAGATTCTTCCTCTAATATCTCTCCTAATTCCTGACCCTCGTATAAATTTCCTAAGTACTGCTTCCATCTATCCGCTTTCTCCTCTCTTCCGATCAGTATGTCCCCCGATTGACTTCTAACGTTTCTACTTATTGTTCCTATATCCCTGAAGTTCCTCTTAATTATTTTGTAAGCCTCATCGGTCTTACCTACTTGCAGCTTATCTTCTACTTCTTTGCATTTATCCTCTATCCATTGTTCTTTAGCTATTCTACATTTTCTAATGATTTCCCACTTTATTGCCTTATAAGTTTTCAGTCCTTCTTCGTCTCGTCTGTTTTTGTAGCCTCGTCTCTTTTGCATTAAGTTTAAGATTTCATCCGTTATCCAGGGCTTCCTAGTTTCCCTTTTCTCGTGACCTACAGCGTCCATAGCCGCGGAATCTAGACTATTCTTGATACCCTCCCACTTAGTTTCTGCGTTCTTGATTTCGTCATTACTTGCTTTATTTATTAATTGATCTGTTTTCTTTCCTGGAACTTATTTTTCATATTCTGGTCCCTCAATATGTCTACATTTATACGTTTCTTATCCTTCCGGGTTTTCAGATTTTTGAACTTTAATCTAGCTTTCATGACTACCAAGTTGTGGTCGCTGTCTACATCTGCTCCTGGATAAGTCTTAAAGTCTTTTACTTGATTTCTAAATCTCTTCCTAACTAAAATGTAGTCTATCTGATACCTGTCTATCCCTCCTGGCATTCTCCAGGTGTACCGCCTCCTAACGTGATTCCTGAACAATGTGTTCGCGACTACCATCTTGTGATTTTCACAGAATTCTATCAGTGTGCTACCTCTCTAGTTTCTGTTTCCTAATCCATAAGAACCTACAAATTCTCCTTCTTTCCCCTCACCTACGACTGCGTTAAAATCTCCCACTATTATTAAATTTTCATGACGCTTGACAAATCTTATTACCTGTTCTATGTCCGAATAAACGGCTTCTAACTCTTCCTCACTGTGGCTAGAAGTAGGCATGTATACTTGCACTATTACTGTTTTCACTGGCTTCGAATCTAACCTGACCATCATTACTCTCTCGCTGTATTGTAGGTAGCTATCTACACACTGTCCTGCATTCTTCCGCATAACGATTCCTACTCCCGCGTTTCCATTTACCGATCCTGTGTGTATTACCCTATAGTCCTCGCTCCAAAAATCTCCTACTTCCGGCCAGCGCATCTCACTTATACCTACTGTATCTAATCCTAACCTATCCATTTCTATCTTCAGATTATCTAGCTTCCCTGCCTGTCTCATGCTTCTGACATTCCACGCTCCGACTCGTGAAATGCTACACTTCTTACTATCCCTACTATTGCACTCGATCACGTCTCGCGGAAGAGTCCTCACCCGGAGATCCGAACGGAGAACTATTTTACCTCCGGTGTTTTTTTGCCCCAGGAGACGCCATCATTATTTGGGATAAGCTTTCTGTTAGCTGTTCTGAGGGTTATAGTGTGGTGGTTTCCTCTTGCCTTACACATCGCAGTCGTGTGTGTCATAGCACCATACCAACCCCCACGGTTTCTGCCACTATGACTACTGAAAGAGCTGCTGCCCTCCTTCAGGGACTTGTCTTAGTCTGGTTTTTCAGTAAGGACCCCCCCACTATGGTTAAACCTATGGTACGGCTCCTTAAATCATTAAAACGCGCAAGCCGACCCACCCGATCTAGTTTGCACTAGAACTTCGTCAATATATATATATATATATATATATATATATATATATATATATATATATATATATATATATATATATATATATATATATATATATATATTATATTTTAAAAAATGTACAACTAAAAATAAAATTTGACTGGTCCAATAGTTTTCCCGAAATGATATTCTCTGAATATTTTATGATTTTATTCATTACTTTATGAAAGCACTGTAAATTTGGATAATAAAATGCATAAGGTATAAATTGCAAAGTATGTTATATAGTAATTTTGGATTACTACACAATTATCTATTTTAAGTTGCTAATAATTCTTTCTTTATTATTCTTATATGTTATATTGATAATAGAATAATTATTGTTAAGAACTAACAGTCACTTAAATACACATAGAAATTGTTACTTTATATTAGGTAGAATCGAACGAGAAAAACAGGATAGTTCCTCGGCTTGTACTTTTATTGGATACTGATCCAGTTCACAATCTTAAATATAAAGTTACACTAAAACTATAATAAGTACATAAATTTTAGAAAACAATTTAATATAATAATAGCAACGCACTATGTTCACAAGATACGACATAAATATACAAGAGATAATTAGCACAACAACAAATCTAAACCAAACGCATAATAGGTGTAAATAAGCGGTAGTAACAAATATAAAATATATGATATAACAGCTATGAATTATATAGAATTACACCACTTTTTATTAAGTTACGGTGGTAATTGCTGACATGAATTTTCAATAAAGAATGTGATGAAATGCTTTAAATACGTTCCCCTAAATCTAGGTAATAATGGCTCTTAGTCTCAAAATGGCTACGCTCTCGATTGACATTACATTTTTTGTTAATAACGTAATTAACTAAAGAATTAATTTAGTATTTGCCTATATTTCAGCGATATGTATCGAAAGTGTCTTATTATATTCTTCCTTGAAGATAAGTATTTGGAAAATATATTTGGTATTCGTAACAATGTCTCTATCTGTATCTTCTAATGCATATATATTGTATCTCTCGTGACTATGTTTATACCATACTGACGCTGATTTTGTACGTAAATAATTTTTTCGCAATTAATTCTTGTATTAAAGGGGGAAAATTGTATTTTATTTACTGAAGAAACATTTAATTTCATAATTTTGTTATTTCCTACTGCAATAATTTGTAATATGCAAATTATTGTACTAGTATTCTATATAATGGAGTAGTATTATATACATGGCAATCTATATATTGTACTCATAATATGAAATCAGAAATGAATTGTAGGTTATTACTGTACAAGGATTTGGTTCTATTACTTGCGCATTCGCCAAAACTTCAAAAGTCTTTATGGTATTGTTGAAATTCAATGTTTGTTTTTTTTTCATTTAAATTTAAATACAATTACATTTATTTTTTATACTACGTGTTATATAATAAATAATGATATTTAATTTTCATAAATAATAGTATGATTTTGCATGTTAGAATTTTATATTACAATTGTAAGGTAATATAAATATATTCGTATACAGATGACGAATATATTTATATTACCTCGCATTTATTTGAAGTATACAAGGTAAAAAAGGGAATGATTAGCTTCTCGGGTGTTATTATTCAATTATTTAAACAAATATCTTAATGCACTTAAATTTGAAACTATACGTTCAACAGCGACAAATGCACAATGCTATATTTTTGTACATCGAAGCTGTCAGAAAGTTAGCAATATTATGAAAATAAATAGTGGACATCTATTTATAATGGGAATTTTTTCTCTGCTCTCTTTAAAACTTATATGCGAAAATCTTCACAAGAAATAAAGACGGTAGTACGGCATTGCCTGAGTGCAATGCGGGAGTGCATTTTACCTTAAATATTTGTACTTGAATATTTTACCGAAATGCAAGTTGGTAGATTTCAGATGTTCAAACTCATTGCGATTTAAATTAATGAGAATAGTTACTCCGTATCAATGAGTTTGTCAATAATTTGTAGTGTTTATAATTAGTGACCGAAATATTAGCAGGTGTTGGTTAAGGAATAATAGGTATTCATTTTTTGAGTAAATTTTTGTACCGAATTATAGACTTGTAGAAGGTACAACCTGTAGAAGTAGCTCTACATAGAAAACTAATTTTCTAGCTTAGAAACAGCCAGTGTCAATTCTGAAAATTATTTTCTCCGAACCAATGTAAATATTTTTCTGGTGTTGTAAAGTTCTTAAATAAATCCTATGTTGTATTTAGAAAACTATTATTCTTATAGGTATTAAAAGTTAGATTTAGATAGTAATAATAATTTTCTCACTAACATGGGGCAAACGCTTACATTTATTTTATAAAGTTTGACTTATACAATATAAATTAAGTTGTAAATGTACAATAGAAATTAAAGCATGGTGAAATAAATTTATAAATATCTTTGAATATAATTAAAATTATATTACTTATCTAACTCTTCTGCTTAATTTAAATATTTAAGGCAAAAACAAATGTTTCCGCCCGGGATCGAACCGGGGACCTTCCGCGTGTTAGGCGGATGTGATAACCACTACACCACGGAAACTTATTAATAATTTTTTTTAAATTTAAATTACGTCAATTTTGATTTGAAGTATATTCATGGGTTTATGAAATTAAAACTAGTTTTATAATGAACGAACCAACAAGAAAAAGAGAAGATAACGTTATCTATGTTATATAAAATATTTAATTGTATACATTTTAGACTTAGAATACTTAGAATAATTTCAGTTAGGTACGATTTACATTGTATCATATCTCAAGTAACACAATCTTTGCTTTTTCTTATCAGTTGTTTCTCATAGTTACTTGATACTATTCGTGACTTATCTTATTCTCAAAAACAAAGACTTGCTTATGGTCAGCAACTCACGCCTAACTTCTAAGAATACTCATGGCTAAAGCCATTCCCATGCAGAGTCAGCAAATGACAGTTTATATAGGCGAAAGCGTGCGACCAGAAGTTAGTATCCGGCAGACCGGCATAGTATCCGGCAAACTAGCATAACTCATTTCAAACCTCCGGTACTCACTTAATATTATTGTAATTTCAAATCCTTTATAACAAAACGTTCAATTGTGCAATTCAAAAATAAATTGTTTTTAAAAATTGATTTTTATCGACCACGATATAAAATCTATATTAAAATGATCTAAAGTAAAATAAATCACGAAGTTATGTATATATATTTTTTTAATATAAGGTACTTTAGCTCTCAACCTCTTATCATTCCTTATTTTTATTATTTGCAACATTTTTTAATAATACAAGTTTTAGAATTTATTTATGCTGAATTCTGTAAAATTGATATCAGTATACTAATAAAATTGTTAATCAATAAGTCAATTATATGAAATATTTTAATTATATGCTAGTACATCTTGCTTTCTATCGAAAGACGAGAAGTTAATGAAAATTGTTAATTATTGATAAATTCTTGATGAACTGACTTCAGCCACTTTATAACACTTATAATTTAAGCGACTCATTAGTAAATCTCCACTTCATGTTTTAGAGAAGATTAAGCAAGAATTTTACTTCAGACGGAGTTACTCCTAACGAGTGAATGGAAAATATTTATTTTAATTTAGTACATTTAAATGAACAATAACGGCCAAGTAAAATCTCCTAAAAATCTCACAATTTATTGCCTGTATAGTTTACTTCATCGCTATTTGCCAAATAAAAAATCTAAAAACATAACGTTGACTTGTTTTTATGGCTAGGCCCAGGTAGACTCTTCCGTTTATCGGCATAACATAAGGGAGTTTTTATTTGGCAAATAGCGGTGAAATGAATAGTACATTAAATTGTGATATCGTTGGGAGACTTTACTTGGCCGTTATTGTTCATTTAAATGTACTAAATTAAAATAAACATTCTCCATTCACATTCTATTCAAGTCCTTCTTTTTCTATTTGAATTCCTTCTTTGAGATCATCAGTTTTATATAGCTTTGTTGTGTGTAATCTATTCTTGATATAATTAGTTCCATAGAAAAATCTAACGGAGTAAGATCTGGTGATCTATATGTCCACTCAATATACTATCCCACTTTCAGGTAGTATGGTGCGATGTATTTAGATACAAGCTTTTCAGCCGGTGCGTCTACGTTTCCACTATAGCACTAGTCTACACTACTTGACTACACCACTTGTCTCCACTACTCTACCTCTTGATTATCCAGATCATATAATTCATATTTCGGAAAAAGTAATGATTATAGACAGAAGTGAACTAACTCATATTTACATTATTTTTTACGTGAACCAACCTTTACGCTAAATGAAATAGTAAACGGGGAGAAATGTAGGTATCGATTAGTGGGACATCGTCACTGAATGCGTGATATACTTGGGAAATATCATCGGCAATCATATTTTTATTGAAAGGAATATAGCATATGAAAAATATTTAAATCTCATTAGAGATAAATTTGTTCCTGTTTTAGTAAAACTTATATCCAAATACACTCGATCCGACCCTACTACCTGAAAGTGTGGTCTGGAAAGTGATTAATTAGGTTTGGAGTAAATAACCTTTCCCAATAAATGGATTGTATGAAGAGGTAGTATTAAGTGGCCACGTAGATCACCAGATCTTACGCCGTTAGATTTGTATGTAGGGTTATGTATATCAAGAATAACTATATGCAATAAAGCTACATATACAGATTGTAACATAAAGGTTGGGAATAAATTAAACGGTGGATTTTTCAATAAAAAAAAATAGATTTTTTTCATATAAAGTTATGCTCTACGGGTTTTGGTTTCAGAGCTACAGGGTGCTAAAAAATTTGAAAATATTTAGTATTTCTTTAATAACTTTCGATCATTAGAAGATGATGGAACGAAATTTTAGCCGTAGCTTAATTTGATAATGTCCTAGTAACAGGAAAACATATACTCCTACTTGATAATGTTTTTGTTACTTTCATTTTCCTATATTTAGCAGTGGTAAAAATGGTATTTACAAAAGTCTTAATTACGGGAAAATGACAGGAGATACAAATAAAATGCAAAAATGTAATTTTATTTAAAATAAATAGTGGATCTTAAATAAATATTAAAAAAATGTTTTTACTAGTGGCGTATAACAATTTTCTTCGGAAAACCCTGCTGTACAATGCGTACGCACGTGACTGAGTAACTTACGTACTTACGTACTCAATCTTTTTCTTGTTATTAGGGAATTATCAAATTAAGCTAAATTTACGGCTAAAATTTCGTTCCATTATCTTCTAATGTTCGAAAGTTATTAGAGAATACCTAACTAATTTTTTTCAAATTTTTTATCGCCTGTAGCTTGGAAACGAAAACCCCTAGAACATGACTTCATATGAAAAAATTAATCTTTTTATTGAAAAATCCACCGTTTAATTTATTCCCAACCTTTATGTTACAATCTGTATAACATTGATGATCTGAAAGAAGGGATAAAAATAGAAAAATACGTATCATACTTCATGTAGTTCATGTAGTAGAGAAAGTTAAGCAAGAATTTAATTAAGTTATTCCCAATAAGTGAATAGAGATTATTTATTTTTCAAATGAACAATAATGGCCAAAAGTCTTCTAACAATCTCACAATTTAATGCCTATTATTTACTAATCAATCAGTTAAGTCATATGTGTTAAAGTCGTGGTTGAAGTCAGTCCATCAAGAATTCATCAATTATTAAATAATATAACAATTTTCCTTAATTCTCCGTCCTTCGATAGAAGCAAGATGTACTAGGATATAATTAAAAATTTTCATATCATTGACTTCCTCATTACTTAATATGCTGACATATTAATTTTACAGAATATAAAATATATACAAATATTTCATAATTCTAAAACTTGTAGATATTAATAAAAATGTTCCAAATAATATAAATAAGAAATTGAGGGGTAACATAAAAAAATATATAATTTTGTGTTGTTTTTTTTTTATTTCAGATCATTTATCGTAAATAACGTTATTTTTTTTGTTCGTTCACCTTGAATATTTGTATATCATAAAACCAATTCCAGTTTTATATACCAAAGATTATATCTATCTCGTTGGCGCAATTTATATGTAAAAAAAATTATATATAAGTTTCCGTGGTGTAGTGGTTATCACATCCGCCTAACACGCGGAAGGTCCCCGGTTCGATCCCGGGCGGAAACATTTCTTTTTACTTTAAATATTGTGAAATTAAGCGAAAAAGTTAGATAAATAATATAAATTTAGTAAGTTTCGAATATATTTACGAATATCTTGATCATATATCAAATTATATTATATATTTACGACTTTCATGCTGTGTAAGTGACATTTTATAAAATACGTATGTGTTTGGATTCTATTAGTAACAGGATTGTGGTTACTTTCCACATACATGTTTTACTACGCATAAAAATAATTGTTTTCTAAATATCACACTGGATTTATATAACACATTTATATCACTAGAAACATATTTGCATTCATTCGGAGAAAGTAAGTTTTATGATTTATGCTGACTATAAGATTAAGAATTAATTTTCTGTTTAGTTGCATCTACATCCTCACACAGAGACAATGGAATCTACATAATTGCATCTACATAGAGTTGCATCTGCATACTCATAATATAGAGTTGCGTCTACATATAGACAGTACAGACAATATTATGCTGATAATGCTTTTATGTTCTAGTATTTCACGCCGAAATTCAAGCTGGGGTATGGGAATAATTAGCAATTCTTTGTATAGGAGTATGTAACTTCCGGTTCGAATTAGGATTAATAAACTACCTAGCACAAGATCTCCAAGTTCCTTATATGTACCTAGGGTACCTACATATAAGGAAAGTTATTTCAGCTCGGAGTAACTTTAGGATAGGTTCGATTCCTACATCAGTCGGCTAAGTGTATGTTTGTATCTGTGTGACTATCTGGAGCTTAGTGCCTTAGAGTCTGTGTGACTGTCTGGGACATAGATGGGAGCGAGGTTTAGCTCCATCTAAACCTCGAGCTCCATAAAAATAATGGCGATTAAAAAATATATTATAGGGATGATGGTTTTCTTTATGAAAACATTTCAAATCAGTGGTATGCCTGACGATATTTTCCGGTATAATAACTTCATGTGTTTTATTTGGTGTGGACTATCTTGAACACTTAATAAAACGTTTATTTTCACATCCTCTTCTACGAAATAGGGTTTGTATTAACATAACGGTTTAATATATAAGTTTAAATTCCCTGCGCCGTGCATTCTCTATAGATGCGGTCCTTTATGAGATATTGGGTAAATTGAAAACATTAGCCACTTGCACTTAACTTCTACACATATCTCCGTAACTGATCCTCATCATCAAAATTTCTGTGTGATGAGTTCTTTATTAAACACAAAATAACTTTTCAAGAGGCAATTTACTAAAATATCACTATGTAAACATGTAGTTACTGACATTATTTTAGAGCAACGACGTGGACTGCAACGTCATATATATTTAATTTATTACTGGTATACGCGGTGTGTTCAAAAATAACGCGAATTTTTGTTTTTTGGAAATGATTTTATTTATTCGTCTACATCAATATTATCCGCTTCAAAATAGTCCCCGTTAGATATTATACACTTATGCCAGCGCTTCTTCCAATCCCCGAAACACTTCTGGAACTCGATCTTTAGGATAATGTTTAGCTCTCTCAGCGACACGCTTTTAATCTCATCTATGCTTGCAAGACGACGACCATCTAGGGTTCTCTTTATTTTTGGAAACATAAAAAAGTTACACGGAGCAATATCTGACGAATGTAGAGGCTGGGGCATCATTAATATTGTTTTTGGCCAAAAATTCACGAAATATATCGTGGTGCAAAAACCATCAATTGTTTCGCCACAATACTGGGCGTTTCTTTCGAATTATTTCACGCAAACAGCGTTCAACTTACGGGTAGTACTCTTCATTCATCGTTTAACCTTGTGGCAAGAACTCATAGTGCACTGTGCCGGTAAAATCGAAGAACGCAGTGAGCATAACTTTCACATTCGCCTGCACTTGTCGAGATTTTTTCGGTCTTTGGCGATCTAGAATGCCTCCACTGGAACGATTGATCATTAGTTTCCACATCATATCCGTAAACCCATGTTCCATCACCTTTTATGATATATTTCAGTAGTCATGCATCGTTGTTGATATCATTTAGCGATTGCTGACTCCCCTGAGCAACTTACATTCGCCGCTGTTTTTGTTCGAAATTTTAGAAGAAATTTAGCTGAAACACGTTTCATACCCAAAACACCCGAAAAAATGTGATAGCATGAACCAATTGATATGCCAATATCATCAACGACTTCTCTGATTCTGATTCGGCGATCATTCATAATCATTTATTTTATATTTTTTTCCACGTTTTCATTGGTTGTTGATGTGCTGGGGCGTCCAGGGCGCACGTCATCTTCAACGTCTTCACGGCCTATTTGGAAACGCTTATACCACTCGTAAACCCTTCCTTGCCTTACAGCAGACTCACTCAAGATGTTGTTGCACTTTATTCAATTCTTATAGCAAAATTTAATGCAAATTATCTGATATATTTTTTAAATAAATAAAATTTCGCCGATTGTACCAAAACACATGTAATCTTTTCGAAAGCTGACAATAGATTAAACATCCGATATGGCTAATAATGTATAAATATTTTTCAGACACGTTTACCAATACAAAAGCAAAGAAATTGCGCGAGTCGGACTAATACAACTCGCGCAATTACAAAATTCGCATTGATTTTTGAACGGATCTCATATAAGTACATACTATGTAAAAATATTCAAGTGAATTTTTTTTGCATGTTCCTAAAAGTGAACCCTTTATTTATAATTTAATCCATAAATATTCTAGATAGTGGAAATTAATTCATCAGGAAGAATTGAATGCAATATAAAAATATACATGGTGTTTACTGAAAAAATTTCTGTTCCAGCTCCTTACATAAAACCCTGTGATTCATTGTAGACTAATATTTCCTTTAGAAGATTTACCTCTTAAATTAAAAATAGACCAATATAAACGTATCTCATTAATACCTTAAATAACGTCAAGAACGATGTAAAATTTTATGTTGTATAACATTTGTGACTAATGCACTTGCCTTAATGTTTTTGCAAGTTACTCTCTAGGGCGTCGCCGTCGTCACCTATTTTCTATTCAAACAGCCACACCCGCACCATGATCTCTGATAGATTGCAGGTAATTTACAGCAGGTCCGCCACAATTGCCGTGTAATGATTATTACTAGCAAAATGGAAAAGGTTAAATATATCTGGCATTTCTAAGGTTGGTTATCTTTCACTTAGTAACTGTTTCGGTTTCGGCTTATGGAAGTGGTGCAATAAAAATAAGCAATTTATCTTCCAGCTTGAGAGGTGTAAAATATATATTCCGTTTATCGGAAATAATTAAAAATGCTCATTAATCTTGTAGCAGTGTTAATTAGAAGATAACGAGGGCGATATTGTACATAAATGTAAATTAAACGTGGTGCACCTTGAGATGCTAACTGTGATATATTTTATTCTTATGTAAAATCAACAACAGGCAAAAATACGCGCAAAACATAATAACTCATATTTCCAAAAAATACACTGTATGTAAATTCTATACAGTTAATAAAGAAGTTAGACCAGGTTAAAAAAATTGGCAAAATCATAATTTGTATAACTTATATTTTTTGCTGTCCATTGGTCATAGGCGCATATTACTTTTGACGTCAAATTGTTAAAGGAAGCAGCCTCTGTCGAGGTTGACACGCCCTGATGCACTTGACATGGGCTGCTTGATACATTCGTTAATATCAGTGGCATATCATGTACATATATAGTTATGTACACAGTTGCTAATTTGTATAAAAATTTATTTTGAAAGCGGTTTTTGTTAACTTCTTGAAGTTTATGGCCTCGATACATCTTCCAGTTTGGTATAATTTGATCTTCAATTTAGAAAAGACGATTATGATTATGAAGAGATGATAATGAGAAGGACTATGTTATAAAATAAAGAAACACCTCCCCTATCAATACTTTAAAATACTGAGACCTTATCTTAGAACTAGGCATTTTCTGGTCAAACAAGGATGTGTACATAACAGTCTACATCCTATTCTATCCGGTGTGCCCCAAGGAAAAATGCTGAGATCAACACCTACGTCTAGATTAACAACATTTTCAGATGATACCGCAATATTAGCCTCCCACACAAATCCCATTTAAGCATCCAAAAACCTTTAAATTAATTTGAACAAAATCCAAGCATGGCTAAAAAAAATGACGAATTAATGTCAACGAATCCAAATCTGCACGTATTGCCTTCACTTTGAACAGATTAACCTGCCCACCTGTAGACTTGAATTTACAACAACTTTTTCAAACCAACAACGTCAAGTACAGTATGTATCTTGATAGGAGGCTAACATGGAATAGAGACATCATTTCTAAAAGAACTTAACTTGGTCTTAAGCTCAGGCAAATATATTGGCTTCTCGGTAGGAAATTTCAATTTTCGTTGAAAAACAAATTACTAATGTACAAGGTTATACTCAAGCCGATTTAGACATGCATATGGTATCCAACTCTAGGGTAATTCCAATATAGAAATATTACAACGTTTCCAAAATAAAGTGCTATGTATCATAGCAAAAGCGTCGCACTATGTTCCAAACTTGGTAATAACACGTGATCTCTCTGTGTCCTCGATCGACGATGTTATAAAAACATACAGTGCGAAATATAGTGTCAGACTTGTGAATCATCCCAGCATACTCGCCAACAAGCTTTTAGTCAATGTAAGTCAAGTAAGCAGGCTAACAGATTTATACGTGGAGACCTCATTAGAAGATTTGATTAGTGTCAGATATCTTATATACATGTATAGACTTGTATATACACTCATGTTATATGTTTAGTTACGTATAGTTAATTCACTTCATGTCGCTCCTTCCTTTTGTCAGAAAGGACGCTTGTTCTCCCCCTGGAACAGATTGCTGTACTCATGCAGTTGAACTAAAACAAAAAAGAAAACAAAATATAATAGGTCTCCAATTCTTTCATGATCTTGTCCGCATGCGAAATTCTCATTCTCTTGACATCCTCTTGATGACACTTGTCATTTATGTAGACATATAAAAAATCATGTTTTTTTACAAGGCAATGTAGTTCCGAAATATTTATCAAGAAAACGAAAATCGCCAACAAAGTGGTTAAAGAAGGAAATTCCTCTATTGCGAAATAATTAAACTACGTTGATTTCCATTATTTTTTTAACTGAATGACAATATACTTTTTTAAATTGTCAAGCATTCCTCTAGAACTAGCGAAATCACGTTGTTTGATTACATCTAAGACTCTCCATAGTGGTCACAAAGATGGACATGTCCTTAGTGTTAGTTCGAAGGGTTGAACGACTAGATGTTTCTAAGTAGGAGATCGTTTTTGTAAGTACGTCTAACTTGCCCACTACTTACGTCTAATCACACTATGCAACTTACCGTTTATCTTGTACATTTATGAGATTAGGTTGAATTGCTGACTCCTCCTGAGTAACAAGACTCACTCTCCTGACGGCAATTCAAGCGATGTGGTTCGTCCGCAGGGCATCGTGTTGGTCGTGGCGCCCACGACAAGACACCCTCCGGGAGGTTGACGTTGGCTAAGCGATGCGGCAAAATAAGGCGACCAAAGGATAAGAAAAAGCCGAGAATCCCTGCCAGAGGGACTTAAGGGCGTCAGGGCCAAAGGAGGTCGAGAGGAGCGAACCGCTGCCAGTTGCGCGTATCTTGCCTGCGGGCGGCACTTTCCTCTCGTGTATAGACCCGCGAGAGCGGAAGCAACAGAGGTAATCTCGTTCGACCTGCTGCCAAAATCCATCAAGGCCCTTACGCCTGCCAATTAATATTGGCGGAAGATACGTAGAGGTCTTTAGAACTTATTAAATTTTGATTAATTCTAAACTTGAATAAAGTGTACAAGTATTTATAATATGTGTACTTTTTATCTAATATAGTAATTTGGTGTGATTAATATGTAACTATTGTTTTTCATTGCAATCAAAAATTAACTTATAAAGAAAATTTTATTATAGAAATAGATCGAGAATAGAAATAAAGGATCGCTGTTAGGTATAATTCAATGCCTGCCGGGGATTTAGCCCGAAGAGTACTTGTTTGTACAGCGATTATGTAATAGCCTTGCTATTCAGGAACCACTTGATAACCGCTTTGCGGTTTGGTGGTTCCTTTCTCGATTCACGACTTGTAAGTTATAGATATAGAAAGAAAGTGTAACAACCTGCTTAACTCTGAAAATAATATTGTTGGCATATTATTTTCATCGTATCAAAATCTTTTTAAATTTACATGAAAAAAGTAGTAGTTTCCAAAATTTGTACCATTAATTTTAGGCTGTGACTAGAGTCCCGCCTCGGGACCCCAAGTCCCGAATAACGTCATAAAATTACGTCATAGATAGTGTTTCGGGACTGATATTCCTTACCGACTCGGTACCAGCATCCGGTCCCGAATAATGTCATTAACTAACGTCATCAGTAGCTTTATCGGGACTTATATTCCGCCCCGACGCGGGACCCTCATCCGGTCCCGAATTTATAAAGAGAACCGCACCTTCATTAATTACAAACATTATTTACATACATAGTATACATGGTATACGAGTTTTAAACATCCAAACTTCACAGACATATAGACAATCTCAGTATAAGTAAAAAGTTCTTATAAACATACCTATTATCTGGATTCCTAAGGGAGATACAAGGTGTTGAAATTCAACAATTTTTTCTATTTTCATTAATAATTTCCGAAAAGATTCAAATGCAGTTTTCAAATTTTGTACACTCGTTTACGGAAGTAAGACTAATATGTCCTGTTGTTTTCGTGGTCTCCTGGATGATATTCTGGTGTTGGTTGGTGAGTGATATTCTGGATGTTCATTTTCTGAGGTCCGGGCAAGATTTCAAACACTAGAACTATTTTATCGTACGCCACTGACGTGTATCTATACACTACTTTTAAAGCATGGATATACTTGCAACATTTTTGCTCTCTTTTAAGTTTGTGACTTCTCGAACGATTTTCGAGATATTCTCATTTTTTGCGCATACTGCAAGATTCTTGCGCTATAACGTATCTCTTTAAAACCCTTTCATGAACGAAGAACATGATAAAATATGTTTGTAGCTCTTTGCCTAGATGTACTAGATGCACTTAGAGTATACTCGGTTACTCAAACTGTTATTTCCTCAAAAATTGTGTCCTCAAAAAAACCTTTTTGGATTCCTAAGGGAAACTAGAAAATTAATTTATTTTTCTTACAATTATGTATTGTAAGCTCACATTTTGCGTCAATTTTTGTGTATCTAAAATTTAAATCTAAAATTTTTTAAAAACATTTTGCTCACGTTTTTATTCTATTATGTGCCAAAATTTTGCAGCATTCGCAAAGAAATTTGAATATCTCGAAAACCTTTCGAGATATCGCAAGCCTACAAGAGAGCAAAAATATTGCGAATATATCATGCTTGAAAGTAGTGTGTAGAGACACACGTCAGTGACGTATGGCAAAAGAGTTCTAGTGTTTGAAATCTTGCCCGGACCTCAGAAAATGAACATCCAGAATATTACATAGCAGGAAAATAATAGGACATATTAGTCTTGCTTCCGTAAACAAGTGTACAAAATGTTAAAAATACATTTGCATCTTTTCGGATAATATTAATAAAAAAAAAATAGTTGAATTTCAACACCCTGTATCTCCCTTAGGAAGCTAGGTAATAGGTATGTTCATAGGAACTTTTTTACTCAGAATGAGATTGTCTACATGCGTATGTAGTTTGGATGTTTAATACTCGGGCACCATGTATGTAAATAATGTTTGTATCTAACGAATGTGCAGTTCTCCTTATAAATTCGGGACCGGATGCTGGTACCGAGTCGGTAAGGAATATCAGTCCCAAAACGCTACCTATGACGTCATTTTATGACGTTATTCGGGACTTGACCTGGGTCCCGAGGCGGGACTCTAATCACAGCCTTAATTTTAAACAAAGATATATTTAAACTGAAAACATAAAATAGAAATTATTTGTTTATTGGATGACCTATGTCCTCATAGATATATTTCTATTTGCAAAATATTTTTCCTCCAAGTAGGGTTCAAACAGCAGGAAATTCTTCCCACTGGACGTGAAGACGGCTTCACACGGAGTCGTGAAGTGGGCGAGAATAGATTACTCGTCTTGTGCATGTCATACGACTTGCGTATTCAACACCGAGATTTACGGTCATCTCCAGGTCACATGTAACAAGTACCAGGTTCTTGTTAGTTGTTGAATCATGGCATACGGGTATCTACGAAAGTCGTGCGAAAAATATTAACGGATGTATTAAGTACATCAAAATCATAACATATTGTATAGTCTAATATTAGATATACCAAATTCATATTATGCACCTTTTAATAGTAAAAAAGACGGTTTATGTGTTCTACATCTAGATACGATATAGCTAGTTCATTTTGATGCATTATTTGATAATACGATCAAATAGTATAGTATCAAAATGAACTACATCTATATTTGATTTCACTTCTACATAACTCGTTATTAGTAAATAAATTGGGGAAGATTCATATAAATTTACCTTCATAAGAGAGTTAATAAGATTACTAATAAATTTATTTATTTATATATTTATTTAAAATACAGCTTTACAGAATACAGAAATTAGATATTTCTAATTATAGAATAGGAACACAGTCGAATTATCACAAATATAATAAATTTAAGTTCTAAATATACAATACTACAATTAATATGGAAACGAATTATATGATTAACACAATAGTAATATAAAATACAATAACTATAGAAGCTATATATTAACAAAACAACTCCATTATATATAAGATCATTAATAAGACGAACAGACATATATTACATTGCAAACTACCAACATAGGCATTTTTTGTATTAGACATTTTGTGTTGTAAAATATGTTATTTAAAATTATTCTTCATGTTCGCAATAGTACAAAAAATATTTATTTGATTTTGCACTAGTGAGTAGTTTGCACACATTTGATGATAGATTGGAGACGATTGAAGTAAATTGGTACGTGGCGTTTGGAAATAAACTATGTTTGGAAATCGCGATGTGGTTCTGGATACATTTAACTAGATGTGTTTCAATATTGAGAGGTCAACTCAAGAATTAATAATCTTATTAAGAAATATAATGAAATGCATTACTCTCATGTTTTCTAAAGATATGACGTTAACCGAATTTAACAAATGCTGGTCATATTCATATGCAGAATATACTTCATTCATTCGAAATTTAAGATACTTCAAGAACTCTTTTTGTACCCTCTTGATATTTTGGTAGTGAATTTGATAAGTGGGAGCACACATTATAGATTCACATTAAGGCTGTAAGGCACGGCATACCCTATATATTTTAGATGATAGACTCCGTTTTTATATTGCTACTTACCTTTTCCAGAATGATAAACATTTTCTATTCATATTATCATACCTATTTCCATTTAAACTGAAGCGCCAGCATGCAGGCAACCGGCAGTGCGCAAGCCTTGGCAGGCCTGCACACTGAGAATCTAGGCTGACTTTCTACCGCCTTGAATTTTACAGAAATCCGCTGTGCACGGGGGGAGGGAGAGGGGAGTACGCCGCGAAAAATTATATGCAATTTAGCTAGCCTAATCGATGAGTTTGAGTAATACAGTGGCTATAATATTGACCTTCTTAGAAGAAGTAATATTTGGTTGACTCAGTTCAGTTAACTTCAGTTCTTTAAGTCTTTGATCTATGGGGCCATGTATCAGTGCTGTTCTGTGATTGCATTCGATAGTAGTAGTTGTATAGAAAATAAATATATTGTTTTTAGTTTGCATTTAAGAGTTTCATTTAAGAAGCAAGTAAAAATAAAGCGCAGGTAAAAGTAACAATTCAACAGACCTGTCGTTAGTCGTAGTGATTAGTGTTCTTTTTAAGGATAATGGCAGCCCTAGACACTGCCGATATAGTAGAATTTTTAATTAATAAGAGTGGTTATTTTAATAATTTATCTTTAGACGATAAACTGAAAAATTAAAGTGGCAGAATCTACCAACTTATTTTAAAAACTATAGATGTTTTTGCAGAAAAGAAAAAGCGGTGAATGGAATTGATATACAAAAAAAATATAAGTAGGTTGTTTTTGAGATTCAACTATTCAATGTATATTGTATTAAAAATGAACAGCCTCCCTCCCTCGCCTAATTCAAGACAGCCTACCCTCAGCTTAAATCGACGTTTCGCCACTGTAGATACATACTCAAGTCATCTTCTCACATAAGAATTAAATAAGTGTTCCAACGAGACACTGGAAGAATTTTTTTTTAATTTCGGGTTAGAAAGCCCAGAATATAGCTTTGCTTTACAATCATGTTACAATGATCTATAAATCTTAGCTTTGAGTCAAAAATGACACCTACATAAGTCTCTAAAAATATTAGGATGATTTATAGAGTTATGTCATTGTTTTTTTCTTGTGAAACTCATGACATTGCACATTAAACATATATAGGAAGTTTGAATATAAGACACCAGTCGTCAATTTCCAAAAGACAGTCCTGTAAACGCATACAACCTGATGGTGAAACTATTTGTAGAAATATTTTCATATTATCTACATAAACTAAATAATTTTTGTTGTACTTTATAAACAGCAATATAATATTATTAATAAGAATATTAAATAATAAAGGACCAATTACAAGACCCTTGTGGTACACCGGAAAGGATGGTAATATTCTTGAATGTGTGACCTATATATTTTAAATATAAAAGCGATTTGCTAGATAATATCTCACAAGATTTTAGACATTAATCCAGTTTATCAGAATCCTGTGTGAAAAATATGTATGATGTAAGTGACATGAACGTGCCCTTGATTATGGACAACATCGGATAGAAACTGAATTATGCATATAAGATTAGTTGATGTAGATCTACCTCTCATGAAAATATGCTGATTGCAGTCAGTGTCATTTCTCACTTGATTGTATAGACATTGATATAAAATTATCTCCTTAACCTTGCAGAAATTACATATGACAGTGATAGACCTATAATTCACAATATCATTATGACTACCACTTTTATATATGGGCTATATACGGAATGGCTTCCACATTTCAGAAAACATTTCAGTTATTAATGTTAAATTAAAAATAGTTTTCGTCTCAATTGTTTTATTGCCTGAAGTATCTCTAGACCGGAAATATCGTCAATAATAAGAAAATTGTTTGAGTACCTTTGTATTTGCACTATCTGCAATATTGTCTAATGCTGATATAGAACAAGAAGCAGCAAAATGGTCGGCAAAGGAATTTACAATGTCCTGTATTATATCTAAAACTATATCATTGAAGTTCATGGTAGATGAAGCTGTATTAACTTCTTTTTACTCACGAAATAAGACCTGAAATTATTAGATATATTTTTTATATCAACATCGATTTTCATTAATTAATTTTTATAATCTGACATGTCCTTTTTAATTTTTAATTTTAAATTCTTAAAGACTTAAAAACTAGTTTTATTTTTTTATAAGTTACACATGCATTGTATTGTTACTTGATATATTTTATTGTGGAAGTGGTGAACCAACATTCGTAATTTAAGCTGCAAGTTATGTCGTAAAATGGTTAGGATCTTTTCGCCAATACATTACTATATTTAACAATATATATAAAACTTTTATAGACTATTATGCTATACAGAGGGCTCCAAATTATAGATGTGTGCTCAAGTTTAAACTTAACAAACGTGATAAGCAAAGAACATATAAGATGGTATACGAGTAAATACTTACAGTCTTTCACGTTTTCAATAACAAACTTTATTGGCTACTATTTTATCAAAATCTTGTAAATTAAAGTTTGACATGAAGTATAACCCCTATATCAGCTATAAAATCTAGTATATGAAAGATGTATACCTATATTAGATTCGCACTCATATTTTACATTACTACATATTGTAGCATTCAAAGGAAAATTATTATAATACACCTAAAATTGAAAATCTCCAAATTCTTCCAAAGATATGGCAAAAAAAGTAAATGACTTAAGTATTAATTCATGGCCATCGATGTCACCTATATTTCTTGCACTTGCACTACGTGTTAATTTACATTATCTTCTGTACCTATATATGTTGAATTGAATATCTTATTTTTCGAACGAGACTATAATTATTTTATTTTATATTTATTTTTGGAGTGTTTGTCTCATTTAAATCCACAGTCCTTATGTTCACATAATTCCATGATGGACAGGAATATTTCTATAGTTGTCAATTTAAAAATTGTTCACTGAATACTTTTGGCATATTATTTTGCCATTGGAAGCGCATATGGCAGCGTAAATTCAAATATGTATATTTTTATTCATATGCAAATAAGGCACTCGACTACATCGTTACGAAAAGTAGTTTTTATCGATTCTTATTTTTTTTATCATTATAATGTAAATCGTGAACGATTCGATAAATATTTGCTTTGTGCTCTTTTTCGAAGTGTTTACTGCTTAATTCATTCCGAATGAATTTTTCGGTATCAGTCAAATAATTATGTAAATGTTACACCAAATAATAAACTTCAAGGTACGCAAACATTATTATTATAAATTCGTCGATATGTGGTCATTATTCATGATAAAATATATGAAAATAGATAATAACTATTGCATTTACCTTCAATGGCTTTATGAATTTATTTCCCCTTAATTCCAAAATCTGTATTCATTGTTGATTTAAGTTTATACCTATGTTGTGTAAATTATTCAAGAAAAAAATTATCCTCATGACTAAAAATGTATACGTTAAACATAAAAATATGTTAAACCGTAAATAGAAGAATTAAGTATATAGTATGTGTTATATTATTTAAGTTGTGGCCACACGTGGTTCCACATACGCCTATTGACAGCCGTGATGATATTTCTGTATATATTAGTTTTAAGTTGTGTAAATCTTAGAAAGTGGAAACCTTTGTTTAGTTAGTACTCGGAACCAAGGCCCATCTGTTTCTTATGGGTAAAAATGCGATTATCGCAGGCAATAAGTTTTACTGTCCCAGCCACTTGTTAAGACCCTTGAGAGTAGGTCAATAATTTATGACAAGCGTGGCGTCGAAATAAGTTTTTAAATTAGTCCATTCCCGCATCTTTCCCCGAAACAGTCCTCGTTTGGTACTAATTTGCTCGCTGTTTAATTAACTCCAAATAAATGTAGCCATAACAATAACATACTATACATAAAATGATACAATAGTATCATTTTACTACACACAGCATCCCGAACACCGCCATAAAGTCCATCGGTGGAAAACTCGATTGCACCTAACTTAATATTGATCTGGCAGTATAGTTTCTCGTGATCTCAATTCTGTGCATTTTTAATATTGTTACGCTCGTGTCGTTATGAAAACACATGTAACTATACACATATAATTTTCCATATGAACTAAACGTGGTTTATTTTCATAAATGTTTAGGGAGAAACTTTCAGGATGGGCATGATACTATATGAGTCCACATCGTCATCAACAATGTATGCCTGTTTATCGCATGAATGGGAAGTGAATTAAATTTCTCACTATGAAGATTCAATTATCTATTATAACCTACCCACTGTATGCGCTTTGGGTATCTTACTATATAATATATACGAGGCTTGATAAAAAAAATACGGTGAACAATTGTATTATGAACAAATTAATAAGCTTACTTCAAATTTAAAATAATCTCATTCAAAGTACTGTTCTTGGCTAGCGATGTAATTATTCCAACGTTGTTTCTTTGAGAAGCATTTCTGGAAGGCTTTTTTCGTAAGGACCTGGAGCTGCTCTACCGTGGCCCTCTCAATGTCGAGAATGGTATCAAAACGTTTTCCTTTTAGCACGGTTTTGATTTTTGGAAAGAGCCAGAAGTCGCATGGTTCTAAATCCGGAGAGTGAGGCATATGTGGATAGACAGGAATCTTTCTTGCAGCAAAAACTCATCAAAATCGAGGATCAGAGGCGAGGTGTGGCAAGGCGCGTTGTCTTTATGAAGGACCATTTTCCTGGTCTATTACACCGTACATCGTTCTCTTCAATCTTCAATAGTCAATGGCCTGTTTGAAAGAATTATTTTTCCACTTTAGCAACATCTGTTTTTGAGGTGGAAGGACGTCTCGACCGTTGTTCGTCTTCAACCGACTCATTTCCGCTTTTAAAGCTCTTATAACCACTTGTAAACAGTCTTCAGTGTCACCATATTATCACCATATACTAATTTTAACATTTCATGAATTTCATTGCAACTTAAAACAGAACTTAATGTTAATGTGTTATTCGAAATCCATAATGCACAACAGACACGGTAAACACGTCCTCACTCTTCCGACTCTGCAAGCCAATTGATAAGTGATAATTTTTTCAAACTCGACACTGACTATCTCAAAGGGTCATGTTATCTTTCACAGAGATGTAACGTCAGCAGTTTCTGCTATAAGAATTCGTTCACCGTATTTTTATCAGCCCTTGTATGTACGTTGTCAACTACAATGCATTGCGTCATTTGTTACATACAATGGGATATGTGTTATTGTTCTTAATACTTTGGTTTGGATTTGTTGGAGGATTTCTATGTTGGCGATGTTGGAGAACTTGGAAACCATAGGACCACACCGGTTTTAGTATAGTATTTAGTAACACCGGTTTATAAATTAATAGAAAACTTAGATAAGCGATTCAAGAGTCGTAGCTTAGATAACTTCAAGCTCAGTTAATGTATCTTCATAAATATATCGTCTGTTCAAATAGGTGCCAAGGTACTTCGGGCTCTCTAAGTAACTGTTTATTATTTAGTGTAACAAAAGAATTCTCAGAAAGGAAAGGTGTCTCGTCATGTGTATGTTATATGAGTAAATTTATTTTTAATGACTTTTATTTTCTATTTATGTAAATAGGCGCAAAAGTGAGTATATTCCCAGTTATACCTACATATTCTCTTATACTCTTACTTATGTATATAAAATTATAATGAAACACAAAGAAAAATCGTTATACAACAAAAAATCAAATGACTCTAAATACACACTAGAGTGAGCATACCGTAGTGTTTTTAAACTTTTTTTTTTTGAAAAGCGATAGTCAACTTTTTTTTTCCAATGGCAATATAGTTTTTTCTTATTTACTACTATTGTGCAGATTTCTTTTCTGAATCCAACGATGTATAGCAAATGTACTTTTGTGAAACATTTGTCACGGAAAAATGGTGAAAATTCGCCGATACCGCAATAGGCGCCCGGTCGCTTAATTGATGACAAACGTATTTTGACTAATCATCTATGCCGTGGAAAACAAAAAAAAAACAAAGCGAATAAAACCCAGAACAGAATTAGAATTTACTTATAAAAGAAGCATTACATGAAGATCAATTAAAGACAAGTTGATTAAATACATGCAAAGATAAACACGAAACTACATCAAACAAAGTTAAACAGCATTAAACACGAAATACATTAAACGAAGTGCAACAAGGTTTAACTCGAAACAACTAAAGAAACAAATTAGCAAATCAAATAAAGTTACAAACCTACAAGTGCTGCTCAAATTGGTTACCGGCACAATCAAGACATACCTGGCATCTTCTGAATACTGCATTGGTCGCATTCAATATAAAATTGGGGGTATTTCGCGACACGCACGTATAATTCTTTGCCTCAGAATTTCTTCATTTTCTGGTCGGGTTAAATAGACATGATCTTGAAGATAACTCCACAACCAAAAATCAAGTGGAGTAAGATCTGGAGAACGGACAGGCCATCGAATCGGTCCATAAGTTTCTATCCACCTTTCACTAAATGTGGTGTTTAATCAATTACATAGTATTCATTCTGGCATTATGAGGGGTAGCCCCATCTTGCTGGAAATAAATTCTATTGAATTTTGCAATAGGTAGTTCATCTAAAAAATTCTGGAGCTGTTCTGTCAATATTTGATAATATTTTTCTTGATTTAGGGTGCCGTCTATGAAAAATGATCCAATCAATCTATTACCCAAAATGCCACACAACACATTAATACTAAACCTTCGCTTAAAATTAGTTTCGGCGATAATCCTTGGGTTTTATTGGCTCCAATGTCGGTGGATATTTCTATTAAAAATACCATTGACACTAAATATACATTCGTCTGACCAAATAATCTCAGTGTGGAAAAGTGGGTCTCGTCGCACTGAATTTAAATACAAATGGCAACAGTGTTGTCTTCGTTCTCTATCGTTTTTCTCTAATGCCTGTACTTTTTGAGGTATGTATGGCTTAAATTTGTGCTTTTTTAATATTGAATTCACAGTTCGTTTTGAAGCTCCAACATTATTTGAAATTCCCCGAATGGAGGTTCTTGGGTTTTCTTCAACATTAAGAAGAACATTGAGCTCCGTGTTTTCATTAAATTCGCGTTCTTCTCGTTTCGGTTTCTTAAATGCCCCATAGTCTTTTAAATTTTCTTCAAGTCTTCCAAACTTACGTGGTTCTGAAACTTCTCTATGAAGAAACCGCTCTCTATAAAGGCGGACTGCTGCACCACGATTTTGATTACACTGAAAGTATACCTGATCATATCCGTTAATATTTCATTATTATCCATACTGCACTGTTGACTTATTTCGCAAAAAATAACTTACTGTACTGACACTATGACACACAAAAGCAAAATAATGTAAAAAACTGTGATGCGGAAGTTGATATGACATTTACTCGATTTTTTGTATTATTTTTTGTTTCCCACAGCACAGATGATTAGTTAAAATACGTTTGTCATCAATTAAGCGACCGGGCGCCTAATGCGGTATCGGTGAATATTTTCACCATTTTTCTGTGACAAATGTTTCACAAAAGTATATTTGTTATACATCGTTAGATTCAGAAAAGAAATCTGCACAATAGTAAATAAAAAAAACTATATTGCCATTTGAAAAAAGAAAAGTTGAACATCGCTTTTCAAAAACAAAAACTTTAAAAACACTGCGGTATGCTCACTCTATAGTGTATTTAAAGCCATTTCATTTGATTTTGGTTTTTTAAAATCAGATTATAAATAACGGAGTTATAGTTTGCGGCGTTTTTTAGGAAACACCCCGTATATGAGAAAGACGTATTTTTAATTCTTTATTATTAGTTTATTATATTTTTCGTTGCCACTTACTTGACGCTGTGTAAAACTTACTAAAGGTATTAAAGATATATGTCAGTGACGTAGGTATTTAATTCATAGTATGTCTATGCACAAATTAAATCTTTTAATATCCAATGTATATGCAAATAATTTAATGAAATTTATTATCATTAATGTTTATTCAATTAATAATCAAAATAACAAATGATTAACCCAGACGTTACTAGATTAATGGCATGCCTTGTATTCAAATTTCAAGAACCCCACGTCCAGTTTAAATGCAACTGTTAAATTTACATTTATTATAAATGGAAACAAATATTTGATTTCCTGTTTTGTTTCTCCATTTCAATTGTTGATAAAGCTATTTTAATTTAAACCACAAATAATTGCTTTTTTCAAAATAATAAATGTATATAATTTTTGTAATAAAAATATATTGAATACAATATATCTTAATAATATAAATTAATAACGTTAATAATACTATAACAAAAATGTTAATAATAAAAAAGATTGGCAAGATGGTCTTAGTAGGTACAGTACCCTAGAATTTTGAGATGAATTTATATTTTATCTGCAGAGCGGCGTTGGCAGCCCTGAATTCAGCAACGACAAAGTTGAAACTGGTCTATAATTGCTATGAAGCATTGAATCACTTGGCAGGGAAGGGACCGGTGGAACTCTTATGGATACCTGGGCATAATGGCATTAAAGGAAATCTAATTGCAGATGACCTTGCCAGACTAGGGACCAGGGAAAACCTCTATGGACCAGAACCTGCAGTGGGAATAAGTCGGAATCTAATCAGAGACCGCATCAATGGCTGGGCAAGACACCAGCACAATAAAAGATGGAGAGGAGTAACGGGCTGTCGAATAACCAAACTCTTCATTCAATACTCAGAGATTGAGAAATGGGCCTAAGAAATCGTTAAATTGAACAGGGATAAAGCCAAAACCCTGGTGGGAATCATAACGGGCCAGCATAGTAGCCTGAATGTATATAGGCACAAGCTGAGGCTGACTGACAGCCCGGCCTGCATACTGTAAAGAAGACGAGGAAACCTCGATTCATACCCCTGTTATCCTAGAGGAGGCGAGGGTTAAGGCGGGGGACATGCCTAAATTGCTCCTTTTATGGGATAGCATTTTTGGATAATGACCCGGATAAGAGGGGATCGCCAAGGGACTACCCAAGCGATCAGTGGCTGATGAGGCCCAAACCTATATAATATAATAATAAAATATATTTTATCTTGATACAGTTAATAGCTGATGATTTTGAGCCCGTTAAATTCCCCATAGTATAAAGGAAATCCATATTTAGATGGCTATAAAAATAAACATAATAAAATGAATAACTAAAAATTTAATTTTAATACCCAGTTCAATTCTAATAATCAATTGTCATTGAAAAGTCATGAGAGGTAATGGCGATAAAACATCACTTGATGGTATCAAAAGGACACAACTTTACTTTTCAAATAATTCAATTAGACCATAATTCAATACTTAACTGACACTTTAATATATGTGTATCTATTAAAAGGCACAGATTATTTTCTTACTGAATGAAGTTTAAATAACAAATAAGTTGAAAAGTTAAAAACAAAGTCTGTAGAGAATGACCGAAGGAAGTAAATCAAACTTAAAAACTTTAAAATCATTAAAAAAATCATGCATATAGTTTATACCAAGTAGATACCAAGTAGGAGTAGTTGTTTCCTACAGCGATTATGTAATAGCCTTGCTATTCAGGAACTACTTGATAACCGCTTTGCGCTTTGGTGGTTCCTTTCTCGATTCCCGACTTATAAGTTACTGACATAGATCGTATCGATTTAGATGAATATTCCACGGATTTGAGTCTGCATTTGTCCTGGACCGGCGTACCATGTGCGGCACTGATGAGAACTAATAAGTTCGAAATAGCTGTCTGTCGTTTGGTTCCCATCCGGGACAGATGTTGAATCCCACCCGTGGCGGGTTTGCTTTTCTGAAAAAAATATTTTTTAAAGTACCAAATTTAAGTAGTAGTACATCAATGTACCATAATATTTTCAAATTTTATTCACGCTATAATAAAGGAGTTTTAAATATAAGTTATCTTCACTCTATTATTTATTCCATGCAGGATCTCCTGCTCTGCGAGAACCCGCGACAGACGAGACACCCTCGGGGGTCCGAGAATTGATGAAGAAGAAACGCAAGAAGATATGAAGAGCGTCCCAAGAGATCCCAATTGGCGATAAGCAAGTGAGTGGCTTATGAGTGACTTATGAGCCCGATAGGCCAGGACCAAAGGAGGTCCGTCCGGACTCAGCGCTGTTTGTCATCATCTCCGCAGTGCGAATGGTATATTTTTATATCTCGAGGGGACGAAACTAGCGGAGGAAACAATGGACCTATCCAAAAACGGAACGGTATAGGTCTATAGCGTTAAGACTGGTAAAGAATAGTAGTACTGCTCAGCCTACACCCATTTCTCTAGACTGACATGTCTAGAGCGTCAGGATAAGCGCGTTTATTATTTACAAAATTTTAAACAAATAATATATTACATATTTCTTTCAATATAAAAAAATATATTGAATACGTATAAAAATATAATTTAATTAACAGTAAATAAATTTATGTTACTGCCTCACAATCAAATAGTTTTATAGTCATATAAACGCAATATAATAACTAACGAGGAGGTTAGAACATATTTCATTTGTTTGATGGCCATGGCATATAGCGTATAATGTGATTAGTACATTTTATAAAATAAACAATATCGTAGTTCAATAAGGTATTGGAAAACTGTGAGAGATTCCTATAAAGAAAATCGTAATTGCAATATTGTTTGTTTATTTATCTTTTAAACTTTGAGTTTTAAAAAATGTAATTTTTAGAACCGGATGATTTACTTCAAGGGTTAAGATTAAGTAGATTGTCATGAAATATCATTGTTTCAGTGAGTTATAAACTCTAGTTTTGGATAAGTATATCTATATGTATAGTTTTATTTACAATTCAAGAGAATTCTAATAATGACTGGAATATGTTGCTATATTCTACGTGAGATCTAACGCCCAATAAATAGCATTTCTTTATAAATACTAGGAAACAATAACCTAATATCAAATAATTCTTTCTAAACGTAACACAATTAATGGTTTCTTCAGAAATCAAGAAAAGTAATACAAACACACCATAAAGGAACATTATGATGTTCATTATTAAATATTAAATGTATTATTAAATAAAGGAACATTAAGTTAATTTACTAACTTTTGGCTATATATTCGCACACTTTTAGTAGTAAATAACGCAATATACGGGATACACGTTATTGACGATATTACAGTATGTCCCTTACAAGAGATATACTATAAGATTGCTCACATGAATTAAAATCCATATATTATTTTCTATAATTGGCTATTAAAAGAGTATGTAGTGTAAAAAAATTATTTAGCTGTAAAAAAGTTAGTTCTCGTTGGATCCCACAGAATTTAAAAAAATTTCAAGAAGATGCTCGTGTCGGTTGGTGTAAACAAATACTGAAGAAATACAATGACGGTGCTTCAAAAGATGTATATAACATTGTAACAGGCGACAAATCATAGATTTATGCGTATGAGCAGAAAAGTAAACAGCAGTCGACTGCATGGGTGTTTGAAGATGAACCAAATCTAACAAAAGTTGTTGGCGATCGAAGCACTTCGAAACAAATGGTCACCTATTTTTTTCCGAAAATCTGGTCATGTGGCAACAGTGCCATTAGAGGAACGTAAAATCATCAATTCTGAATGGTACACAGCCATTTGTTTGCCGGAAGTCTCCGTTGAAATAAGGAAAACAAATAAGCGCCGTCGGATCATTCATCATGATGACAAAGCAACACTCAAAAAATCAAATTAATGAATCATCCACCATACAGACCTGATTTGGCACCCAATGACTTCTTTTTGTTCTGGAACTTCAAAAATAAATTGCGTGGACAGCGATTTTCGTTGACAGAAGAAGCCGTTGATGCGTTAAAGAAATGTTTTGGAGATGTCTCAAGCTTTCACAAATGGTTGGAACGCATGCAGATGTGTATAGAACATGAAGAAGAGTATTTTGAAAAGCTATAAAGTAATTGTCAATGGCAAATTAAGGTCTTTTATTATTAGGCTCAAAATATAAATAGTGATCTGTACTGAAACTAGTTTAATTTCAGTGTGCAACTTTTAACGCAAAAATATGATTATTAAGAAAATTCCATATTTTTATATTTCTATTAGCAGCGAATCAGTTTGATCGATTTCAGAAATTAATTGGATAATTTATATATTATATTTAGGCTACATAGCTTTTTATAACGCAGTTATGGATATGCATAGGCATATGTGGATACATCCACAATATGGACATTATTGTCGTCTGAACAGATTCTGATACGAACTATGATGGTACTGTGTCATTACGCCATCTACCAGTTAACAGTTTAATACTTACAACTTATGGATATCAATTAACTTGTTACAGTTTAATAAAACTTCCACAGCTTATAAAATACTACGGATTCCATTGCGAACATTTCTACAAAAAAACGTCTTAAATATATTGCATAATGAATAGTTAAAATTCTAGAAACTAAACCTTTATGTCATCTTGTTTCTTAGACAAGTACTTATCAATATATATTTATTGAAGGTATCCTTAACATTAAAGAACAAGCAATATCAAACAACCAAACTATTAACTACTAAAATAATGGCAGTTATACTTTTTACACCCTATATAGTCAAGTTAGCTAATATTAACGGTGTAACAGGATGTTACTACTTTCATTGATACCTTGGACAATAATCTAATATTGTGAGGAGTTTATAACAAAATTGTGATGATAAAACTGTTTTACAGTTTTTAATTTTTTAAAACAAGTACTTCTATTAAAAATGTTCTCTTTATAGGGCCGTTGCGTAAAGAGAACCTGACAGATTGAATTAGATTTAGCGGCAATATAGAGAACATCACTGTAAAGCATTGCTGTATTAAAATGCGTATTCGAAAATAACAAGAGCCATGGATTACCGAAAATTATGCAAAATCGATATGCTACTTTATTAAAATATAAAATGAATGACCTAATAATAGCATAATAGACGGAAGGTATAAAAATGTGATCTAAACAGACGTTTGTTTTCTAACTGTAAGAACTGTATCATGATGAAATATTTTCGATATGTGTATATTCTAATAAAAATGTTTTTATTATAAAAATAAATAAATGTTGTTGAACTTAGTACAAATTGTCGTCTTGAGTTCATGCATGGTGAAATATTTGAATTATAATAGCAATTCAGTATTGCAAATAAATAAGCAATTTGTTACTTGCGTTGCAATAAAATAATAGATTATTATTACTACTACTTATTAACATAAAATAGTAAAGTAAAATATTAATAAAATAAACATAATTTACATATGATTCTGAAAAATGATTTGAAGTAACTTTAGAATAGAGAATTAACGTTTAAAATTCTGTGAATATATAGGGCGTGTCAGGGAACGTGGCAATTTCTCAAGAACATGTAGTTCTTAAAGAAAAGTTCTTTTAGTGAAAGTCCATAAAATATTTTTCCAATATATACATAGTTATTTAGATAACGGGACTTAAAAGTTTAAAAGTGTTTTATATTGTCTTATTTTTAGACTAAATTTTGAAAATTTTTGGATATATTCCACAAAAATGAAGGTCGATGAAATGAAGGAATTAGGATGATATGCATTTTTCTAGAATTATTGTTAATTCATCGATTGCGTTAAGAGTGAACGATCTTTAAAATTTATATATTGGTTAATAGAAAGAAGATTACTTCAAGATTAAAGCCTTCATCCCACTACCAGGCTGCAAATTACATACAGTCAATAAAATGCCGTTATATTAATATTAGTTTGTTTTGTAGAAACTGTGAAATTATTTTCTCCTTCATTATTTTTAAGTGTACATACATGAAATTTTATATAACGTAAAAGCTGAAAAATATTATCATTGGATATGTCCTTAGTCATGCAAAGCTGATACATTTCCCGCCATTTTTCTTACTGGAGACCCCGTTTACTAGATAGTAGGTACATATATAACGTTAAGATTGGAAATAGTCTTACTAACGAAATATCCATACAACGAGGAGTTAGACAGGGTTGTATTTTATCTCCAACTCTATTTAATTTATATTCTGATCTTTTATTTAAGACAGCACTTGAGGATCAACCACATGGAATAAAAATAAATGGTAAATTACTTAATGTAATTAGATATGCGGATGACACAATAATCTTGGCGGACAACATCGAAGGTCTCCAAATACTGCTGAATCGAATCCACGAAGCAGGGGAAGGAATGGGCATCAAAATAAATGAAAATAAAACCAAGTTTTTAGTCTGTAGTCGTAACCCTCACCCAGATACGAAATTAGAATTAAATGGAGTTGAGGTTGAAAGGGTCCACAAATTTACATACTTAGGAACAATCATAACAGACCAACTAGATCCAGACAAAGAAATAAAGCGCAGAATTGCAATGGCCAAAACAACCTTTCTAAAGATGAAATCATTTCTTTGCAATCACTATCTAAATTTAGAAATTAGACAAAGGATGGTCAAGTGCTATGTTTGGCCTGTACTGTTGTATGGAGTGGAGGCGTGGACGCTTAAAATATCAACAACTAGTCGCATAGAGGCGCTGGAAATGTGGGTACATAGGCGAATGTTAAAAATACCGTGGATAGCACATATTACAAACGAGGAAGTGCTGAGGAAAGTCAAGATAAACAGGGAACTATTCAGGACTATCAAACGTAGAAAAATTACTTATTTAGGTCATATATTGAGAGGTGATCGATATCGTATTTTACAACTCATCCTCAAGAGAAAAATAGAAGGTCGACGGGGTGTAGGCCGAAAACAGATGTCTTGTCTGAGAAACATACGAGCCTGGACAGACATACGAAATGCAGGTCAACTTTTCCACATAGCAGAAGATCGAGAAGCCTTTGCTATGATGATCGCCAACGTCGGATTACTCTGATATGGCACATAAAGAAGAAAGTACATATAGTTGTTGATACGCAATTTACATCTTGTTTCTAGTTAGAAATGCGATCTGTAAATTTTTGTTATTTTATATCCAGCAGAAGTCATAGAGTATTAAGGAAATCATACATTGTGCAAGTGAACAGGTTGCAGGGTATGCCACCCTTTTGATTTTCTCGCTGTCTTAATGACTGCTGGTTATATTTATATAACGCTCTTATTTATTATATCAGTGACTATATTAAATTGAAAAACAAAAGTATAACAAAAAATAAAATATCCTGAATTGTCTGTATTGCAAAATACGTGAATGCTGCTCCTCTTCATGAACATATATACGTATCAATATGAGATATGATAATATACGTACCAATTTCATAAATTCAACCCAATCGTAAATTTCCAATCCATAATTTTCATGTTCAAATCATCAATAAGAAATTTAAATCATATGCTTCATAGTTCCTTAGTAATGTTATAATAACAGTTCCAAAAGTTACCGAAAAGGATGGGCTACCGAAAACACCACGTACCGTTGCCGTTTTTAAGCCTGCAGTGCTGCTGGGTGAATTGAGTAGCCCAGTAGTACTGTTGTCGGTCCCAAGCCCGGAAGAAAAAGGAGGGTTAGAGGGCCAGATTAGCTGCCTACCCTCTGTAAAAACAGCTCATAGTACCGATGATATTCATCGAAGAGGAACAGGTCCCAGACCTACTTAGAAGGAGGAAGAAGAAGAAGAAGAAGTTCCAAAAGTGTTATAATGGATAATCTCATTTTTAAATCGATTTAAATAGATTTTATATTTGCTTTTCTTCCCCATTCAGCTTTGTCGTTAATTTATTGTTGGTTAACCGTTTCATTTTTGATGTATCTCGTTAAGTATCGACTAATTGGCTTCATTATTAATGCGAGACGATTTATACATCAAATACGTGTACAGATTACAAAATATAGTAATAACAAATAATAAAAACAATAATAATTTCTACGCTTTTACACAAAACAAAAAAATAGAAAAGACCCAAAAATTTTTGTACTCGCATCAATTTTTCAAATATTTTCTTGAAATTGGATATAATCATTTTCGATGGCAATTAATATAAATAACTTATATCATCTGCATATAGCAGAACATTAACTGAAATTTCATGAAAATATTATTAATAAATAGAATTATAAGTAGAAGTCCAAGAACCGAGCCTTGTAGAACACACGTAGCTTTCACCTGAACAGATGTAAGGTTAGTGTGTTGCAACAAGAACGCAATATTTGAATTGCGTGCCATTTTGGCTATTATAATTCGATATGTCAATGAATGACAGATCGATAGGAGATGGTAGACATGGAGCACAACAAGATAAAATAATGCATCCTTATTGTTTAACATTATTATCAAAATGGTGAAAGCAACCAAACGCTACGATCCAGTCATCCAATTTTCGATAGAAATCATGTTGAAAAAAATAATCGAAAAATATGAAAGGACTGGTTCAGTTATTGATGTGAAACACACGACACAAGCTCGTGGTGGTCATTCAGAACATCACGGAAGTTCGCGAGAGTATGAACGAGAATCCAGGGATCTCGATTCATCATCATGCATAAAAATTGGACATTTCAACAGCCACACTTCGCCGTATTCTCACTAAAGATTTACATCTCCATGCTGATATAATCCAACTGACTCAACAACTTCTACCAATAGACCATGCATAGCGCAGAGAATACACCACTTGGATCATTGAACAACAAGAAGTGAGTGCCAATTTTGGGGACAAAATCATCTTCAGCGACGGGGTCCATTTCGTTAACAGGAAAAATTGCTGCATTTGGACTCGAGGCAATTCCACGAACGATTCGTGTCAAGGAAATGCATCCCTAACGTGTCAGTGTTTGGTGTGCACTGTGGTTTGAAGGAATCATTGAACCACTTTTCTTTGAAAACGAGGCAGGTAGTGCATTAACGGTAAATGGTTAACGTTATTCTGACATGATACCGGTACCACTCGCCATACCACCCATAAAACATCGACGGTGTTGCACGAGTCTTCTTTTGGTCACGTTATGGTGACCAGAATTAGCCGCCACGATCTTACAATATAATACCTATGGACTTTGCTACAGAAAACATGTTTTATTTAAAATTCACATCTTGTGCTCTTATTGTAACACCTTTTAAATCCATGAGAATTTATGTTCAACACTATATTAGAGAGATAATGAAAATAATTAATGAAGTTATTGATTAGCCCAAAGTCAGATAGATTCTGAAATAAATGACCATGATAATGCCTATCGAAGACTTTTAATAGATCTGTATATATTACATCAACATGTCCACCCCAGTCTAATATTTATTAGCAGATAAATGGGTAATTTTCGCAAGACAAGTAGTCCTAAATACAAAACCGTGATAAAATGAAAATTTAGATTATAAATTCTTTAAATTAGATTAGACAATAAAAAGTTGTATAAAATATTTTCAACGTGTCTTAGTATTATTAGGTATAAAATTTGTTATTTCGTTTTTGTCACTTTTTTGAAAATATGATGTTTTTATCTGGGCAAAATCTCAGAAAGAATGGCAGACTAAAACTACTATAAATTAAAAATAATAGTCAAAGGATAAGTAAGGATAAGGGGACAGTCTGTTAAGAAAATTGCCGAGATACAGTCTGAGCCGGTAGTTATATTTTTTATTTTTAAGTTATCTTTCCGTCTAATAATTGGGACATTAAGTCGAGGAAAATTACATAGGTTTTTGTATTTTCAGGAATTATAAGTATAATAAAATAAAATCGTAGAAAATTATTAGCAAACGCATTGACTATATTTTGAGAATCATCATGTAAATATTGGAAGGTGGAATTGTATTTGTATTAAGCATATTATTCAAAAAATTCCAAAAATATGTATATTTAATTTTAGTTTGTGCATATGTATCCTCAATATATGTTTAATGCGCATCTCTTTTTACTTTAAATGTATTGACAAACTGGTTTAAACATGGAATATCCCAAATTTTTTTAATGAATGCCAAAACTGAATTTCATTTAATATCCTTTATATTGGATTTATTAAACCAGGGCAGATATGAGCTGTTCCTAGGAATAATTTTTGGAATACTTTCACTAAAAACTGAATTTAATAATTCATAAAATTGAAAACAATCACCGCTTACATCCTAAAAATGGAGACAGAAGACCAGGCAATGCCGTATAAATTATTCTACAGTTTATTAAAATTAGCTTCCTTGAAATTACACGAAGAATAATTGTGTTTATAAAAGTACTAGTTTTATCTGCTATACAGATGATAAGTACTGAATGGAGTGAGCCGTATTTTGTGATAGTTGATCATAATGATAGAGTAAAACACTTTGTTACTATCACAGATTTTATTGTAACTTAATGCTACTATAGTTTCCATATGTTCAGTGTATCATTTTCAAGGGGTTCTAAGGAATTTATTCTTTTGAATGGCTTCGAAAGTATATAAATTATAGGAGCATTAAGTCACAATAAAATCCTGTGATTGTAACAAAGTTAAGTGTTTTACTGTATCAAGATAATTAGATTTTACATTCTAGAATAAAAATAAAGGTGGATGATAGGTATCCTTCAAAACAAATATTGAAAGGATTTATTAACAGTAATAGTGAACCAGTAAGTATAAATACTAAATCTAAAAGTCTATTGTTTCTATTCAAAATGTTACTATATTACTTAAGATCCATAAGTGAGTTAACACTATCTGTGGATTTATTAGAGTATCTATATTTAATATAGTTTGGAATTTTAAAATCCTGCAGTAGAATTAATTCTTCTTCATTGAGAAAAATATAATTAGTAGTTAAGACTTCAAAAAAAATTTTTCATATATACATGTATATCAGCACTGATAGTGGTGAAACATATAAAATTACAACATTAACGAGAAAACTAAATTTTGCTCCAATTAAATCAATATCTGGAAACAAATTAAAAAAAAATAATTTATAGGGGGTTGACAAGTGCATTAAACAAGTGACATGGTGATTCGTGGTAGGAAAAATCATTTAACGAACTCATTACGAGATTTTCCACATCTTTTTTATACATCCTATATACATGTGTATGGTACCTATAGATCATATTTCGATTTTGTTATATCATATGTCATATTTTGTAATCTACGAAATGCTATATTTCTACGTAAATCTGAATCGAAAGGGAGTAAGCAACATGTGAGGAAAACACGAGAAAATGCGAATTAACTAATTAATTAGTAATTCTCAAGTAGCTTCTGCAAGAAACAAACTGCAAAAATAGGCACTCATAATGTATATATAGAATTTACATCTTTTGGAATATAGCATAAGTGTGCACCAAATTTAAAGAAAAATATTTATAGACACACTTTTGCGACACACGACATACTTATCCCCAGACCTCCACCCCACCTCTATATAAATACTATAAGCCACCTCAGAAGTCTTCATTATATAGCTAAAGTGAAATATGAAATTTCTTGTATAACGCGGCGTATTTAGTAACCTTGCTTTACTGCAAATGTGGGGATATAAACTATATAAGCTCTAGTCATTTGGAAGGCGCGGCTGTTTATCTCCTTTGTTTCATTATCATTAGTGCCATTAAAATGAAGCTCTATGTAAGTATAGTGTTTGTTTACATATTCGTGAACATAGTGACATATCAACGGAATTTACATTTCACTAGCAACTAATGATGATTAGTGTATTTCTTAATATGCATAATTATTTACTAAACATAAGTATATGAAATGAACGAATGAAAATTAATATCTAATAAACAATTAGGAATTTTGCAAGTGTAACTCATCGAAGCTTTTAGATATACGTAGTTTCGTTTGAAAGCTCCGGCTGGATTACAAATTCCAGAATACTTACGAAGACCTGAAAACCTTCACTTTGATCCATCTTACATATCATATCTGCGTGATTTTATATGCACACTAGACTATTAAGGCATATATTATGTATATTATAATTTACAGTACTAATAGTTTCAGAGAATTTCATTTGATGGTATTATTTTATTCTTTCGTCATGTTTCTGTTACGCATTAGGTTATATTAAGGTTAGTTTAATAAATCTTTAGCAAGGACATACATTATTTGAAATACGGTATTTATGAATAATAAATTTCTAGGCTTTCATATCTGTATTTTGGACTACATATTAATTACAAAATGTTGATTATAATTGTTACCAATAATTATTTCGTACTGATATAAGATCCTGGTCCTGTAACCGCTGAATTCAACTATCCACTATCTAATATCTCAAGGTCTCGATACATTCCATTTACGTCCCAACAGAACTTATTTCTTTTCATTAAAAAGTGATTTAATTAGATCACGTCCTTGAATTTATACTCATTAATTTGGTTCTTTTCGTTATAATATTTCTGAGTTTCCTTTCGGCGTTTTGCCCGACTTCTCTTTATTTTTATTATGTTGATCTTTTGTGTATATTTTAGTAGCATAGTAATGTTAACCTCTCAAGGTATCATCATAAGTGATGAGAATGTGTCACATAATACAAAATTGTGTTAAATCCGATTGCTTTATTTATTCCACACTATTTTTCACGACGAAACTATACTTTCATTATATCTATATTAAAACAAGTACTCTATTAATCTCTAGTGATTATGAGATATTGTCTATTAGTTTTTGTTATAATTATTTGACTCAAAAATTAGTTATAAAACTCTATAGCCATTTTCTTGTACATGTAAGTTAACTATTTTGTATAAACCAATTGTCAAACAATTTTTTGTTATCTTAAGTGAAACTTATTTTCTGATCTAGTTACTGAATATATAAAAATGGATCTAGAAGGCAGAAATTGTTGTTCACTTAAAATTTAATGAAATGTATAATATTTAACTAAATTAGTTGCATTTACAATTTATAAAAAATATCACGTTTTTAGTTTATCATTTAATTCTATTACCATTATGTTATGGTTTCTGACAATTATATCCGGTAACGGTACATTTTATATTTTTTATAATATACTTTTTGTTCTTTCTTGAAGCTGGGTTTAAAAAATATACAACAATCAATATATATACGTACCAGGCACCAAATAAAAGGTCAAAGCATTTAATTCTCTTTTACATATCGCACAACCTGTCTCTTCTTATTATCTCTTCCATTTTCCCGTTTCTATTTTCTGTTTATCTCACTTTTAGTGAGCTATATTTATTTCATTATTATTAATATGTAAATATTTATATAATTTTTGTAAAAAAAAAATCATATAATACTCTAGAGCTTTAATCAAATCCTCAGATAATATTATACATTACAATGTACCATACATGAAATACATATACATACATATATGTAAAAATTATACAAGAAGAATATATTTTAATACGTTTATAAAGTTATTTAAATATTATTATTTATAGTTAAAAAATAATTACCACGAATAAGTCTAGTGGTGAATCATTAAATTGCTTTTCCTTTTCCATTTATCACCCTGTGCATTCATTTTCTGTAATTGAATGTTGTTCATTTGTATAGGACTATTTTTGGACATATTGTATATGCTTGTGTCATCTTTTGCATTATCAAAACAAGACCATATCTGCTGAACTACTATTATAAATGATTAAACGATCTTCGGATACAATTTTTTTAAAACAGTTGTTTTGTTGTATCATTAACATGATGTAATATTAACTACAACATTATTCGACTAGCTTTAAAAATATTTTTTTTAATATAAAAGAACATAACTGTTTTTCTAATTGGTACATCAATCAATGTACCAATGTCAAGAACCAATGAACAAAAATCTCTTTTGTGTGCTTTAACCTGAGACAACATTCTTATATCGTATTTATCTATTCTGTAAATATGTAAAATATTTTTTAGATATAAAAAGTATAATTCTTTTTCTAATTGGTACAACAACATACAACAAATGAACAAAAATCTTTTCTGTGTGTTTTAACCTGAGATAACATTCTTATAGCGTATTTATCAATTCCGTAAAAATGTAACATATTTTTTAAAAATAAAAAAGCATTACTATTGATATAACATCAATTAACAACAACAAATAAAAAAAACTTTTGTGTGTATTGTAACCTGAGACAACAGTTTATATGGTATTTATCTATTATGTATATTTAGCAACATGTTTCTCACTTCCTTGAATAGTAAGTAGAATCTGACTTTTCTGTTTAATAGAGTAATCAGATTAAAATGGACGTATCAATTTACATAAGAAAACTATCACGTCATTGTATAATTATAATAGAACAGTATATGAAATTTATTTTGTTAACAAATTTAAAGTTATTTCACGGTTCGTTGGCATCTAGAGCATGATAAGAACTCGCGCTTGTATTTATATTACGTCATAAGATTGTACGAGTATTTACTATGATATTACAACTTCAATGTGTGCGTACTCGTTTGCCATTTGGCTATGAAACAAATAGAAAAATAGTAGAGAGAAAATAATAAAATAGACATGTTTGAAGAAAAATAAATTATGAAATGACCAATATTGTTTATAATATTCAGCATAATTTTTAATATAGGGAATGAAACAATGATAATTTTAAAAGAAAATTATAAAAGCATACCAGTAGGAAATGTTTTTTCGCCAAGTCTATATTTTCGCCAAGAAACTAATATAGAAATGTTTCAATTGTAAAATAGTAAGTACAATGAAGATATTAAAGGGAATTATCTTAAGATAATTAATTCAGTGACACGGTTCTGAGAAATCTCACTACTGTGATTTTTTTGAGGTAAATTAAAGAAATGATGAGCAAGGCAAAGGTGTAGAAAACTTTATAAAATCTCACTGAAACTTAGTTTAATTTTGGACCTTCAGAGAACTACTATAATAAAGTGCTCATGCTAGTAATTGAGAAAGGGGTGATGTATTACCCGATTGATCAAGAAGTGTATTATGAGTTTCTTCAGTTGAGTGCTTGAGTTGCTCTTGTTTAAGAACATGGACTAAATCCATTATTCCTTAAATAAGTAATTCTTTTAAAAAATGCTTAAATACATCAATTTATATTATTAAATAGATAGGTACCTATGATACTCCTTTTGACAAGTCCCTTATTATTTTTTCTATAAGTTGGCGTAAGTATTTATGAATTAATATGTACAAGATGCGTAACAAAAATAAATTCCAGTAAACAGAAAATTTGTCTACTGCCGTTATTGTTTAAAATTTAAAATGTAAGTATTAAAATAACAAAAAATGTACTTACTATGCAAATTTCTCCAAGGAGAAAAATGTTAGCTTTCTTTAACATCTACTGTTCATAAAAAAATTTAAAATAAAAACATAAGTTAATAGAACACAAATAAAATTAGAGAGTAGAGATTAGCTTTGATTTAAAAAAAAACAGTACATTTTTTACTAAAAAGTACCTAAATCGAATACAAATTTGTCATTTAACGTTAGAAGAAGAAAATGTTCGAAGAAACTATTAGAAGATATGTAATATGACCTCATGTTAGATATATTCCTAGAAGTAAAAAAAAACATATCTGACATAAACTTTAGAGAGATTTAAAACTAGATAGTGTATTTATATTTCAATATCATCCTCATACTAGCTCAAGGCAAGTGAGTTTAAACGACAATACAGATCATATGTATAACAGCATTAACAGAACAACAAAAAATGAAAAATAGCTACCCCATAAAGTAGCGGTATTTCAACAGTTTCTGGCAGATGATTTCGATGGTGTGTAGATGATACCATATTCTAAATTATGCAAATAACTTGATAATTGATAAAAATAAGTCGACAAGAATTTACTCATCTCTTACATCACTTTATTGTTATTGAAATTGTACAACTTGTAACATTATTATAATATTATTATATTTGCACAATTCAATACGCTACACACACCCCTCCCCCTGTATGCAACAAATTAAATATTTAATGTTAAAATAAAAACAAACTAAAAATACACTTAAAACTAAGACATATTTTTATAAATTATTTTATGGTAAATATAATTTTATATAGAACATATTAAGGGGGACTTCTACCTTTAAGTACCATTTTTGATGTGCAAATATTTTAATTTTATTTTGGGAAAACGAGTAAAGGTAGAGTAATGCGGTTTTTTCTTATTATTGAGTGAATTTTGTACATGTTGTAAATTAGTTTTATCAAAAAAAAAACAACATGGAGGCCGTCGAAGCTCCGCGAAGAAAGGTCTGCAAAATATCGGGGGTAAACGGCTTACATCGCTGCCCCTCCCCGTTGACGTGAAAAAAAAAGGAACGTATGTTGTTAATCAGTATCCCCTTGGTCATGTAATGACATATGATTTTCTTATTTTATGCAAGATTAAGAAAATGGCGGCGATTTGAAAATAAAAATCGATTTTTTCACTTCTTTTTTCGCACAAAAACATTAATAAAAAATTAAGTTATCGCAAAAATCATACGTTGTTCTATGACGACATGTTTTTCGAGTATGTGTGCATATTCTCAAGTCAATCGGTCAAATACAATGGTCAGGAGAGTGCAAGCCATTTTCAAAAACGTGTTTTCAAGGCATATTTGAAATTTTGCAAAGTGTTTACTAAAAAGTGTTTATAATTACCATTAATCGGCAATACCTGGTCCATAAAGGCAACCCTATACCCAAAATTTATGATGCATTATACATACATATGGAATAAGAATATGCAAGAAAAATCGATTTTTTGAAATGTCAAAGGTAGAAGTCCCCCTTCAGCAAATTAGTGTTTCTAATCTCTTACTTCATGAATCAAATTATACGTTTGTATAAGTCATGTTTGTATTTCTGAAGCTTTGAATAAATGTTCTAATCAGGAATAGAAATTATGACTAGTCGCTTTAAAAATATAATCGAATATTTACAGGTATTAAAACATATTCTTATGTACATACATGTATATATTCTATGACAAATTAGAATAACATATGGCAAGGATATTTCCAATATATTCTACACTGTCTTATTTTTGCCTTGAAAGATAGGCATAAATTTAAAATAGTTATCATGTAAGGATACAAGAGCTGCCTCGATATAAACAATGATTTGTATCATTCTACTGAAGTTTCGTTTGACTTGTTTTTTTGACCATGACTAATTTAATTTTAGACGATAATTCAAGGATGTTTTTTATTTATTTGAATAGTTTCAAAAGCTCAATTTCGTATATAAAAACATGGTGTTAAATATATGGAAAAACGGCTTATGATTGGCAGTCGGTATAGCGGAATGTTGTACAATACAAAAGTAAATGGTTATCAAAGGATATTGCAAAATACGTGCAGACTAGTTTAAACAACTTTTCAGTCAACTGACCTTATACTTAAAATATGTAGGACCTTAAGATAAGTCTCTTATACAAGCATATACCTTTTGTAACTGTTAATTATTATGTAATTAAATTATAATTTCTAAAAATTATAAAAAAATAACTAATAAAGAATCTATATAATTTCTATTTTCACATCTGGGACGTTTTTCATAAAACAATTATAATTTCCTATTTTCACATCTGGGACAATTTCATAAAACATAATAAAATGTAATTAAAATATAATTTCTGAAAATTATAAATAATAACTAATTAAAAATCTCTATAATTCCTATTTTCACATCTGGGACGTTTTTCATAAAACAATTTAGGTTTTAATAAATTTATTAAGTCGTTAATTAATGTGATTTAAAAATTGTTGCTTATTATAAGGTTTGAACAAATTAGTATTCTTATGCATGTAATTTCTATGTTATTATCATGGACTAATATAGTTCAAACTATACTTGAATAATTAGCTAATTAATTTTATTATAATTATATAAACATAATTTGATAATATAAATATATTACAATATATATCCAAGCAGAGTAATGTATTGTAGAGAAACATTGAAATTTTGCTTTCAAAAAGTTTTCTTCCCCCTATAGAAACGTCCCATAATCTATCTATCTATCTAAAAAGATTGATTTAAGTACTTGTAAAACTTCAATTAACTTTGGACTAGTTAATTTTCGATTTGAGTGTTTACAACTGTATAACGTGTAAATTCATTTTAAATACTCATATATTTAAAATATCTATTGCAAAAGTTTAATGTTCGTATTTAGTTATAAATATTTATTTATTTTTATTTATTTATTACAAGTACTTTACAGGAAAAACCATTTACAGAACAGGAAAGTACAGTGAGTGTTTAGATTCAAACAGATTAGTAAATTACACACATAAACAAATTTAGTATAAATACGTATATACACTTTTAATACATAGGCATATGGAATAGTATATGAAAAATAGAAAAACAAAGATGCGTTATCAAGCATATTAGCATAATAATGTTTAATAACCAGAAGAATGCAGTTAAATATATCGAATTAACCACAGTTGTTGTTGTATTTAGTGCACATTGAAAAGAGGGGTGAGAATTTAAGAACATTAGTACGCGGAATAGGGAGGTAAAAACTTTTGGATGTTTGAGCATGCAATTGTGTGAATATTATATAAAAATATTTGCTTATATAGAAATAAAGCTTATATAGAAATATTTGAGAACAACATTATCGCCTCGCATCAAGTGCTGTTATCGCAAATCTTGCCAAATGATCATTCTGAGGGAAGCCAATAGGTGGGTACACAGTGTCAGATTTGAACCATAGTAGTTTTAGAAACCATATTTGAACCAACAATTGAACAATATGTAAGACTGTCGACAAATGTTTCTAAATACACACTTTAATTATCTTTATATAAATATACCACGAATCATATGATATATAGATCAGTTCATGAAAAATCAATTAAGCTGCTAAATATCCATAACGTATGAATTGTGCCTATAAATTAAAATGAGAATTTAGAATTTTTAGGAATTTTTTACTCTTTCAATATATTTTTCAAACATTACGTATTTGCAACTTTTCCGCATCTTACAGTTAGTGAAATCTTTTCGATTGACACTCATATTATGCCTAAGAAAATATAAACAATATCTATAAATATTTTATTCAGTGCAATCAAATATCGGAAATTATCAGTGTCATGTTAGAAAAGTAGATAGTGATACCAATTGTTTATACGAGACTAATTCATGTAATATCATAGTGCTATTTAATAACTTTCAAATAATTACGAGAACATTATCAAGATGAACTCTATATTAACCTTCGAATTACAATTCTTTTCTTGCTATAATGTTTCCAATTAGATAGATAACAAATTGCGAAATTATGAACCTAAATAAGTACTATTTAAAAGTATTCATGGGCGATTTATAGTGGCTAGTAGCATTGAAAAATAAGATCCTCTTTATAAAAATTAATACAACACAGCTTATTAAGGTGCATAAGAACATGGTATTTTTCTATTGTTAAAAAGATATTTCATCTTTGCATTATCAACTTTACCTTACTAAACATTAGCCCGACATTACAAAGCATATTTAATACTTAATAATATATCTGTAGCCTTAGCTCAATACAACTTTAGACATAGATGTCTCCAATAAATTATCTACATTATTTTTGCGATATTACGTAAGATTATTCTTAATATTTATATATTTCTTTGCTCTTTTTAACATACGAACACAGAAGTCAATCTAAACAAAATGTAACAGACATTTAGAGAATATGATAATTTAATCTGATGCATAAAATAATATACACATACCCTGTGTATATTATTTTATCCTTTCAATGAACTTAAATGATAGTAATTAACTTAAACTAGCACTTTAGCGGTACTGCGTTATTACATTATACTAAATGTATCATTTATATATAAAAAATAAAAAAATTAGATCAATATTTTCAACCATCCCCTGAACTGTTTTATTTATAATATCATACAAACTTTGGTGATAGCAAGGATAAAAGTGCATATGCCTTGACCGGGAATCGAACCCGGCTCTCCCAATTTCCGGTTGAGTGCTCTGACCGCTGAGCTATTGAGGCACACTCATTATCCTTGCTAATGCACCAATTTAATGCGTCACTACAGTACTCCCTCCCTAGAGACATGGTTTGTCTCGATACAATTTTAACGGAATGTGACCGCGTTCGCCATTCTTACGAACCGTTATTCGGTAACCCCTGGGACTATAGGGCGATGGATAGGACGGGAATCGAATTCGCGAATTTGAGATGTAAGGGAGGTTGCATATACTCGAATGAATCACATCACGTTGGGGTGGTGGGCGTTAGCACGGATAAAAGTGCATATCCCTTGACCGGGAATCGAACCCGGCTCTCCCAATTTCCGGTTGAGTGCTCTGACCGCTGAGCTATCGAGGCACACTCATTATCCTTGCTAATTCGCCAATTTAATACGTCATTACAAAACTAATTTTTTTATGTATTTTAATTAATAATTAATAATGTCCATCTCTGGAGTTGAAATACCAATTAAGAAATAGTTTGCTAACAAACTAAAGAAAATTAATATTTTTTTTATATTTTTACATTGTAAATGCACTGAAAACTTCAGGCAGGCAATTTCATTTCTTCAGATTGATAAGGAAAGGAAATTGTATTACATTTATTACAAGAGCATCTCATACAATAATTAATACAATTTAACTTAAAATCGAGGGAACTTAGAAATAAACCACCTAGTAATTCAGCTAATTAATGCACCTCACATTATAATACACTTCCTCCCTGCATGTTGTGGTTTAGTATCGAATCGCTGCTACAGAAATAGGAATATTAAGGATAATATATTGTCTGCTTCTTTTAAAGTGTGTGTCTCACTTGAATAGTATCGATTGTGGATTTGGGGTGTTAGAATTTATCCAAATTGTCAAATGCTTTACTAAATCTAAATTTGCAGTTTTTGTATTAATAAACACAAATTTGTTTCAGATTCTCATTGCCGCAGTATTTGCTGTAGCAACAGCTGCCCAAAAGAACGCGCCTCCTGTAGCAATTTTAAAACAAATCGACAAACACAACGAGGACGGTTCCTACAGCTACGGCTACGAAGCAGCTGATGGCACCTTCAAAATTGAAACGAAGTATCCCGACGGAGAAGTCTATGGGAAATATGGTTACATCGATGACACGGGATCGCTTAGAGAAGTAGAGTATGGAGCCAGTAGGAGAGGGTTTGAGCCGACAGGGAATGAAATTCAAGTGGCTCCACCTACGTTAAAATCCAACCCAGGGGCTATCGCAAGACCACTTGCGCCAAACGAAGAAGACGATGGTCAATATAGAGAAGATCCAGGAGTGTATTACAAGAATGATCCCTACTACGAACCTCCTCCACAGAGAAGCCAACAACAATCTCCCAGCAGATATACTCAAGCCGTGTATGAACCAGAGCAAGAATTTGATTCCTTCCCATCGTTTAGGCCAGAACCATCTTATAGGCCACAGTCGCAATATAGACCGCAGCCAGCCTATAAACCAGAACCGGCTTACAGACCCGAACCTGCTTACAGGCCCGAACCGGCTTATAGGCCCGAACCAGCATATGAACCAGAACCATACAGACCTGCTTACCAACCACAACCGCAATATAGACCGGAGCCTGCTTACAGGCCTCAACCATCATTCAGACCACAACCGTCGTATACTCCGTCTTACTCACCTCCACCACCATCACCACCACCATATAATCCCCCACAATACAACAGCTACAGTCCTCCGGCTCATAATAACTATGGACCATCTTTCCAGGGACATCCAGCTCAAAATGTAGACATAAACTCTGGGTCATACACAGTGAACTATAAGTAATTAAAATTGAGACTGACGTACTCTGTAATATACGTATATTTTATATGTTCTACCTATTTCATACAATGTGTACAGATAATTTAAGTTTTTAAATTTAACTGCAAAACGATCATTATTTGATATAGTTAAAATACAGTGGTGAAAACGTTTTCCTAATCGAAATATATGTTTAATGTTTTGATATATCATAAATTTACAAGGTAATTCATTTAAATAAGAATTAACTTCATCAACTAATCAAATTAAAAGAGAGTCTTACGTATTTTTAGAACATTATTACCTCACTAGTCCTTTTTATATTTAAGATTTAAGATCAGTAGTATGTAATGTTTATTAAAATTTTGTTTTATTTGTTTATATATTCTAAAGTTGAGTTAAATATAAATATTTTATACAAATTTTCTGTTGATCTGTAACGGACCAACTATATCTTGAGGAAGTGAAAAATTTTATCGTGTACTGCCAATTTATTTTGTATGCATTAGTTTTAAGGTTATTTAAATATGTGATATAAAGAATAAACAGCTTAATAAAACTGCTCCTCTGTTATTTCTATCCTATATGTCCATATTTTCTTGTTGTAATAGAAAAGGAATATATCGTCCATTTCACAAATACGCTGGGGGTTTGGCATTTGAATTCATTTGCAAACACAGACCATCACTTTGGTTGCGAGGTACTCCACCTTTTAGAGAAATAGTTGAGTAATTACTCTTAGGCGAATAAAGGAATTCTCAATGTATTGTGTAAAGTTATATTTCTAATAATGGGTGGGGCAAGGAAAACCTTGAATACTCTCGAGGAATGCAATCACGACGTGTAGAACTCCTACTGAACTAGTTTTTATTCTACTTCACAATCATTATGACAATATTTTAAAGGAAAGGATATCTTTATAGGTGTTTCTGGAATTTATTTCCTATAAACACATCATGCTGAAGATATGCATCGACGAAATTTTAACATCGCATCAAGGCAATCGCGATGTATGTCGGCAAAATAGGAATAGACTTACATTTTAATTATAAACCGAAGCAGATTCATAAGTTGTGCTTAAATTCTAATAGATTATTTTGTTGTACATATATAACCAGGTACACATTTTGTAAAAAAAATATATTTTGAGTTAAACACAATTTCCTATACATAATTTAGACATATAATATTCAGATGGACTAGTTTTGAAACATCAATAGAACTAAATAACGCATTAAATCATTCCATTCAAGAGGACTGAGCGAAAATTACTTAAAATGTATCGGCAAATATTTGCAACTAACTCATCATTTCAGTTGTTTAATTCACAGTCAAATAAAAATTATATCCTTTATAGTACAAATTTCAATTATCCTTTGGATCTTTTTTACCATTACCTCGTATTTGAGAAGTATATAAGGAATGTCCAAATTATTGCTGACATCTTGTATAATGCATCGTTCATGATCTGCAGACGCCCTTGGCCACTCCTAAGGATATTTGCAATAAAGTTTTTATTTCGGAATGCGTCATCGGTAAAACACCCATTCATATCTTATTTCCCATAAATTTCCTAAAGGAAATCAGTTCCACTGACATTGTAAATGTTGACCCTGAGTGACGATTTCTGCTCATGTTATTACGAATATAGTTAATGACCTTTACAATGCCATTATTAAAAGCATGCACTAATATTTGATAATGGAAATATAGCAAAGTAAAAAGATATATTTTGGTTTAAAAAATTTTAAGACATTTTAAATATTATAATGATATTTTATGTAGTGTTTTCTCCATTAATGTTAATTTGTTTGTTAATGTCTTCACCATTCACAATTCTCTTATTCTCCATTGACCCATACATCTAGACATGAATATATTCTGGATTAAATAACTCTTACCACTATAAATACAAAATTATAAATTTATAAATTCCTTATTCCGTATAACTTATTAAATATACTAAATTTAACAAGTTATTTCACAGTTATTAAATTTCAAGATGCTTTAGTGAAAGAAAATTAAAAAATATCCATACTAGGTGTTATATTTTCTATATTTGAATGAGGTGAAAGAAATAAGCTATGAATAAAATGGGCTGTAATAGCGTATTTATTATCATACAGGCTTAGTCATAAGTAAGTAAACGGTCACAAAGCAAACAAATTTGATCAATGTGGGAAAATAAAATGACACGTGTTTTATTATTATTTTATTTGGCTTTGAACAACACCATTAGGAAACAATGGACAATAGAGCTCTATGCAAGCCAATATTTTCTACTTGACAGTTAACAATGATAATTTAATGTACAGAAATCTAGTGAATGCCATAAAATAGAACAACAAAGCAGTCATTGATCTTGTAAAGTTATTGTCTCGTATCGATGCAGCTTCATAGGTGCAGGATGGATCTAAAATATTTGAAAACAATTTGAAAGTATATTACACAACACACTTTCTGGTGTTAATACCGCATTTATATACTTTTGTATCATGTGAAGCATCGATACGTCGAAGCTTTAAGAGGTACATAAGGACAATACATATAGAACTCTATATGTATTGTCTTCTATACCTATCAAACCGACTGAAAGAAATCGACTTCTTCCCCCTAAAATATGAGGCTAAGGAGGGGAAGGTTACGCACAGAGACGAGGAGAAATACATCTATACTCAGGAAGAGGTGCCAAACTCTTATCAGCCAATAATACAATGATATTCCCAATACTGAGTCTAGTCCACCACTTTAGACCATAGTGAAAATGACTTCGCAGGAAACACCTCCATAGGAGGTTGCCAATGTAACTCATAGCCGCAAGATCAAGTGCAAAGCAAATTAATTTCGTCTGTGTCTTAAAATTAATGATCCTTGATACCAAACAGAGAAAATGAAGCAGATATTCTTATTTCGAAGTTATTACTCATTAGCATTATAGATCAGCAAAAAAAAAACTTATGAAGGAAATTATTAGAATTAGAAGAAAGATTAGATTTGCAATTAGAGTAAGAGCATAAACGGTTTCGTTGTTTTGTTAATTTCATATTTACACTTACTAAAGTATTTTGTAAATGGCTAAAATTATCGAGAAAATGATTAATGACAATAACCTTGAATAGCAGATCTATTATATCTATTATAACATAATCGCTACTCTTATTTATATAAAAATAAAATTATGTTTTATATTATTTTAAATACAATAGAACTATAAATGTATATATATATATATATATATATATATATATATATATATATATATATATATATATAATATATCTATAGATGTATAGTTCTATAATATATAACTTATTAATAAAATAAAAGAAAACAGAGAAATTATATATAATTTCTTTATACGTATAGTTTGCTATTTGTTTATAAATATATGATTAAATATCTAGTATATTTACTACTATTTTTCTCTTCAATGAAAATATTGTTTCTTAATTTTAACTCTTCGAAAACCGGTATCCCTCTCATATTGATTATGATACTACAGACTACTGTCAACCTCGAATATGTAAGGCGGCGACCTTAAAATATACTGTCAATGAAAGTGTTTCAATTACAGATGAAATTGGTGGGGTGTGAACTAGTCTGAGTTCACCAGTTATTTCTTTAAGTTAAGCACTAGTTTTTTACTTTCATTTATATATTTTTTATATATTTTTTTTAATTATTTTTGAAAAGGCTTGGTTTGGTAACTATATAGTCAGCTAATCAAATCAATGATATGCATAAATCATAAATACGCCTTTTACTGTATGTTTTACCGTATGACTTGCAACAATTTGTCGAAGACGGAAGGTGGTATTTATTATGTGTATAAAATTATGCGTAATCAGAAATTATTGTATAGAATATACATGGATGTTCGGATTATCAATTCTTTGAATTAATTGTAGAATATTTCAGTATCAAATTAATTATTTGGTTCCATCATTATTAGTAGCATAAAGTCAGCATATCTACCTGGTTTTATAAATCTGAAACTGTAACAATCGTCTGATCAAGTCTGTTCATTGGCAAGATATATTTACATATATTTACTCTAATACAATTCAACCTCGTCTATGTCAAACTTTCTACGTCCGAACTACTTACATGTTTAAAAAAAAGTTACGTAAATTATTTAAACTTGGAATAAGCTGTTACTTTGTTGGAATTACAGTAATAATAAACTTGTTGGTTTCCTTATTTAATAAATAATGTTGGCCTTTAGCAAAACTATATATTTTTTAGTGGTTAATCTAACCAAAAATTAGTAAAAGTAATTTTATGTCGGAATTATATGAAAGCTAAATGTGTTAAAAAAGTGCATATATTGATTTGATATACATTACACCTTTGAGTTCTTAATTGTAAATCAGGAATTAAATTGGTTACATAAATATTTAATGTACACTATATAAGCCGGTGAGTACTGATATTCATACAACACGTGTACGTATTATACTGATCAATCTCACACCTGAAATGTATCATCGAAATTTTATACATTTATATTATTAATTCTAAATTATGACAATAATTATATTATGTAAATGCGGTTGGCAACACAACTTCAGTTATTATAAAGTAAAGCAAGTATTTCGTATGTCTATTGGTTTTACTAATATTTCTAAAAAAATTTAAGTAATTTCAACCCGTGTCTTATAAGAAAATACGTTCCATTACTATCTAGAACAGTGAAAATGAATAGAGGTTTCCGAGGAATATATTTTAATAGGGAGGAGAATTGATTTGAGACTATGAGACTATGAGAAACCGTTGATAACAACCAAAATTAAGCTTTATCGACAATTGTGCAAGAATTTCGGAACAGAAATACTTGTTTCTCTAGATTCAAAATGAATTTTTTTATAATAATTTTTAACACCAACAAAGAATTTCTTTGATGAAATATACGTATTTATCTATACCATTTAGAGCTAAGAAAATTAAATATTATAGCCAATGGTTCAAGAATTTGGAACAGAAATACCTATCTATTTCTCTAGATTCAGAATTGTTCTTTCATAACAATTTTTTAACGCAAATGAGTTAAAATATATTTCCTTATCGATACCATTTACAACTAAGAAAATTAAGAATTGTCAGCAATTGTACAAGAATTTTGGAACAGAAACATGTATTTCTCTAGGTTCAGAAATGCTCTTCCATAACAAATTTTGACACAAACAAAAAATGTTTTGACGACATATTTCATTATCTATACCAATTATAACTAAGAGAATTAAGCCTTTTCGGCAGTCGGGCAAGAATTTCGTAACAGAAATATCTGCTGTGTCTAGAAACAAAAGTTTTCTTTCATAACCACTTTTGAAATAACAAAAAATTTCTTTGATGAAGTATATTTCGTTATCTATTTATAACTTAAGTAAATTAAAGAACTAAGAGAATTTCGGAACATCTACTCTCTAGATTTCTAGTCTCATCTACTTTTCTAGATTTAGAATTATTCTTTCATAACAATTTTTAACACAAACAAAAAATTATATTCCTTTGTCTATACGATCAATAACTAAGAAAATTAAGCATTGTCGGCAAGTGTGCAAGAATTTTTAAACAGAAATATTTATTTCTCTAGATTTAGAAATGTGTTTTCATAACATACTTTTTAACCCAAACAAAAAAGTTTTTTTGATAAAATATATTTCTTTATCTACACCATTTATAACTAAAAAAAAAATGAGAATTACCGAAAATTGTACAAGAATTTCGAAACCGAAATATATTGCTCTAGATTGAATGTTGATGTTTTTTTTTCATAATAAATTCTAACACAAAAAGAATTTCTGTGATGAAATATATTGATCTATTGATTTAATTGATATATTGATTTTACGCAGGTATTATCAATTTTATTCACTTCTTATTAGGATAATGTTGTTAAAATATATAATTAGCAATTTGAATAATTTAGTAGTAATGTAACCTAAAAATGTAATACCGGTGTCAATTAACTAAAGAACGAGAGAAACAAAACTATGTACATCTCTATTACACAGTGTAATTAAGAATTATAAAGATATTTCTCATAAATAATTTCAGGTTATCAATTGGTATGAGAAGTCGTGTTACTTCAATTATTTGTCATTGTACTTGTTGTCAACAATTCATCATCTATTACAATTAACTATCTCAGGGTAATTTCTCGAAAACAAATTAAATATGGTTAATGTAAGTTGCATGTATAAATATACATATTTGTAAATTTTTGTACTTAATTTACTCAGTTTATTCATAATTTATTGTATTAAATAATGTTTGAAAACCTTCAACTTTATTTTTCAAGAAGACATTAATTACCTGAAAATGTTTATTTTTAAGATATTATATTTGCTGGCACAATTGCATATCATTAGAAAGTGTAGAAAAGCGAAAGAACAATGGATAGAGGATAAATGTAAAGAAGTAGAAGACAAGCTCCAAGTAGGTAAGACCGATCAAAAAGTAGTAAGAAAGTAGTAAGGCTTACAACATAATTAAGAGGAACTTCAGGGATATAGGACCAATAAGTAGAAACGTTAGGAGTCAATCGGGGGACATACTGATCGGAAGAGAGGAGAAAGCGGATAGATGGAAGCAGTACTTAGGAAATTTATACGAGGAATTAGGAGAGATATTAGATGAAGAATCTAGCATCGATAGGGAAGATGTAGGAAGACCTATATTGAGAGAGGAATTTCAAATAGCACTAAGGGGGCTAAAGAACAATAAAGCGCCGGGTGTAGATAAAATACAGGCGGAAATTTTGAAATGTGCGGGACAGAAAGTAGTAAATGGGATGTTTGGACTGGTAAAATACATATACGAAACGGGTGAGACACCGGAGGATTATGAGAGGAACATTATCGTTACTATACCGAAAAAGAGAGGAGCCGACAAATGCGAGAACTTTAGAACGATTAGCCTAACTTCCCACACGTCAAAAATCTTAACCAGAATAGTGCAGAAGAGGATGGAAAATAGAGCGGAGGAAATACTAGGAGAAGACCAATTCGGGTTTAGGCAAAATAGGGGAACTCGCGAAGCTATTCTGCGCTAAGAGTAATGTTAGAGAAAACAATAGAAAAAGGAAAGAACGCTTATATAGGATTTGTAGATTTAGAAAAAGCTTTTGATAGTGTAAAATGGGAAAAAATGTTCGAGATACTAAAGAGCGCGGGAATGAAGTATAGAGATAGGACAATAGTACACAATCTATACAAAGAGCAAAGTGTTGTTATAGAAGTAGAAGGGGAAATAAGGGAAGTAGGTATTAGGAAAGAAGTAAGACAAGGATGTACGCTATCGCCACTAATTCTTAATCTGTACATCGAAGAGGCGATTAATGTGGTAAAAGAGTGGATTTCGGGATTAAAGTAAAGGCAGTGGCGGCTAGTCAGGGGTGGCAGGGTGAGCAGTGCTCACCCAGCTGTTTCTGGAACACACAGTTCCAAAGTTCGTTATTTATCGTTTATAGAAATTAGTGAAAATATAATTATGTAATATGTAATTAATTAAATATATTATATGCATATTACATAACAACAATAATACAATGAAAAGTTCTGATTATATATACTAATACTAACAGTGCAACCGTGGTGGAAAATTGTAGTACAAGTAAGTGCAGCAATTTACTCTTTTAACCGTGGCGTGGAACTAAGTTAGTTATAGTTATCGTGGTTATGCCTACTAGCGTGGTGGGTGCTGGACCGGGTGATCAGCCACGCCTTTTGCCTTTCTAGCTTTGTACATACGAGACAGCGCAAGCGCCTCGCACAAATAAAAAATTATATTTATTGCTTTAATAAATAAATACAAGTAAATAAGTGCCGACCAAGATTAGTTTTAAAATTATTATTGATATTATTGACATAGGTATACTTTCAACACCCCTTGAAAGTTTAAATTATTTCATAATAATATAGAAACATGGAATCTATAATATATAATTAAATAAACAGTAAACACATGAATAGAATTAATTAATTAATTAAATTACGAATGGTTTGATTGATTTGAAGACATAAAAACAAAATTATACACGTGTAAACTACATAAAACAATTTGAAACACGGGCACAGCTTACTCGAGTCTCGAGTAAGCTGTGACACGGGTGGGCTAGACTACCCTGCTGAAGAAGCCTTCGGCAAAGCGGGGAAGGGATTGAGAATCTCCGATCAGTCCGATATCAGTATTTCCGAGTTCAGTTTTCAGAGACGTAGAATGTAGAACGTTCTTTATCTCAGCGAGGTCTGTACTCTGTAGGTTAGGATTTTCAAAATTTTAATGGTTCTTTAACAATAATTACAATAAATTAGTGCGGCGATCCGTCTGTGGAAGCTGGTACTTTACATTTGTGTTTGATTAGTATTGTATTTATTTAGTATTTATACCATTAGTTAGAACGTGAATTTCATACATTAACTTATGAAGAAAAAATTTAGGAAGTTTCTTTTTTTTATTATATTTTACTTCATTATTTTGCACTATATAACCTGCTAATAGTTAGTTGTTGCCCACCCATGAAAAATCACCACGAGCCGCCACTGAGTACAGGGACATAAACTAAAAATGCTGAGATTCGCGGATGATATAGCAATATTAGCATCTAGTTCGGAGGAATTAGAATCAGCGTTGAACGAAATGGAGGTAGTGTTGACAGAGGAATACGGAATGAGGGTAAATAAAAGCAAAACTAAAGTATTAGTGTGCAAGGGCACGAGAGCAGAGCAAAAACGACAGTACAAATTAATAATGAAAGATTAGAGGAAGTTAAAGACTTAACTTATTTAGAAAGTAAATAACTTGGGATGGAAGAACCGATAAAGATATAAAACAAAGAATAACGCAGGGTCGAGTAGCTTTTAACAAAAAGAAAGCACTTTTATGCTCGGGGGTAATAAACTCAGAAACAAGGAAGAGATTTTTGAAAACGTATGTATGGAGTACGGCACTATACGGTTACGAAACCTGGACGGTAGGGGAAGCAAGTAGGAAGAAATTAGAAGCTTTTGAGATGTGGTGTTACCGAATAATGATGAAAATACCGTGGACTGATAGGGTTAGAAACGAAGAAGTATTAGTGAAAGTCGGCGAGAAAAGAAGTATGTGGAAAAACATAAAGAAGAGAAGAAATAGAATGGTAGGCTACTTGCTGAGACATGGGGGAATAGTCTGCGATATTTTGGAGGCATAAATAGGAGTGAAGAAAGGCAGAGGTAGGCCTAGATTAAACTACTGCTCGCAAATAGTAAGGGATGTAGGTTGTAGCACAATTAGCGAAATACGTAGGTTAGCACAAGATAGGAGAAGCTGAAGGTTAGCGTCCAACCAGTCTTAGGACTGATTACCTCATGATGATGATGATGATGATTATATTTGTTCTGTGAACTTATCATAATCTTTTTTTAATTTCAATCCAGTTTTTTTAATGAAATGAACTTAAAGTCTAAAGGTACCGTTTATTAGGGGTCTCTCATTTACGTTCATAAGATGTACCGCTTGAGGGTGTCTGAGAAAAATAAATACTTTGTCTCTTAGACAGAAGTTTTAAAGTTCATTCAAAATGTCCTTTAATACTCTGACATTAGCCAACACACTTGTGTACACGTTATTTAACATTAAATTATTCCCATGCTGATATTTTCTGTTTCGAATTAGTTACTTCTTAGTGGCGAAGCGTCCATTTGAAAGCAGTGACTTATCGTTAACTGAACTTTACCTCAAGCCTGGTATGCAGGCTTTTTTGTATTTTCAGTTTTTATGTCATTATAACATAATGTAGTTAATGTTGCTTACATTACGTTACAACAATGGCTAATTTTGACAGTTTTTAAATAAATTATATCATTGTCACATAATATAATGAATAAATATTGTGGCTTAAATGTGAACTTATGAAAATACCAGGACGTGTGTAAGAAATAAAAGGAGAAAGATAGTATTAGGCAAAAACATATTTAAGAATTTACAACTGATAAATATTACATTTTCAGCATGTTATGTTACCTCTATTTATAACTGTTTCATAATGGTTTCGTTTTCCGATATATATTTTATTTCTATATTTGCAATTTTTGTTATAAATCTAGTGCACGTTCATCGAGTATATCTCGACTTGCCTAACAATCGGAATAACGTTATAAATAAACATTTTGCTGCACGAGTTACTTATTATTCATTATCTCGAGTAAAGTAGAACTGAATAGAACTTTTATGCTACACTTTCTTTTAAATATGTGATCTGTATTCAATTAATTATTTTGCTGGAACTAAAAAAGGTACGTTCATTTAATTTGTTTGCCACAAGGTAATGTAAAGTGAAATTTCATGTATCTTTGTTGTTATTGAAGTTATTGATATATATGTTATTGTATAAACGTAATTATACGATTTATTTTGATAAAACATGTTTATATATTATTAATGTCAGATAATATGTAAACATATATCATAAAGTTATAAACATTTCTTTAAAAGTATTAGTGATGCTGTTAAAGAAAAACCAGTAATTTGTCCGAAGAAACACCAAATTTCTATATTTCACGTGTTTTTCAGTAAATTCTATGTCACTGGGAGATGATTACAGATAAATTATAAATTAAGATTTGATCAGTGAACTACCATTAACAGCTAATTTCTGTACCCATTTTTGTTCAGGGCTCAAATAGCATGTGGAGATAATCTATTTTGGTTTACTGAACAATTATTCTTGTCATTTATTTTATTAGAATGACTAATGTATCGTTAGATATGAATCTTTTAATTATGTTCATACAACTTTCTTCAGTTAAACATCATAATATTTTTTAAATATATTCACCAGTTTATTACTGGGTACATTTTTTCAAAAAATAAAAAATACGCACTTTAAAGTAGTGCGCAATTTAAAATTTATGAGCTCATTCTATGATTACTTTTAAAAACATTTATGTTTTGCATATTTTGAGTGAGTATTATGTTCCTCGAATCAAATTCCAATTGGAGTCTTAGTTTACGCAACACAATTTTTATGACAGTATTTGCAATTATTTTTATAAATTTCCAGCTTTCGTTACCATTTTACTTCTGGTTACTTTGTTACTTTACACAAAACGTTTAACGCAATTTGTTACTGAAATAAATTAACGTCATTCGGTGTTAAAGATACGTCTTCATGACGTTTTATAGACAATCATTTGGTGTACAGTCTAGTTCCGTAAAATAGAGTACCCATTTTACAATTTTTATGATAAAAATTATGAACTAAAAGTAAAATATATGAACTAATTTATTAATTCCTACTATTCATATTGTTTCAACGAGAAAAATAATACACCTTTAAAAAAGAATGCACATTCTTGTAAAATTTCTTTTTAATGTACATACATATAATCATGAAATTGTGGTACATATGTATGCCATGGTGTACATTTAGGAAATATTTATAATATTTATTCGTTAATGATTTTACTTAATTGTTAATCTTCCTATACAAATCTTCTGATTTTAATAACCCTGGTAATAATTGAAAGTGTTTGGTGATAATTGAAGCGTTATGGTTTGAATTTTTGCTGTACCGATATAGGCGTATCTGCGTAGCAGGAAGATAAGGATTGGTAAATGTACTTACCTGGAATAATGTTGTCCTGGAACACTGTATGCTGTTGTTTTATTTGGTACGTGATGTCATAACTTCGGTAACTGGCACCTTGTTCTGCACGTGTACGATATGTTACTATTCTGGTCTCCCAACATCTCTACCACACACTTCCGTTGCGCTGCTACTGGTTCGGGTAAAGTCGTGGCGAAATGCGAACGCAGCATTGATACAAGGGCATAGGACTCGGACAGGGATTTGAATTGCTTGTGAGAAAAGGACAAGCCGTTCGGTAGGAAACACTAAAGTTGGTGATCATCCGAGTCAGAAGTAAATTACAATTCTCCATTGATGTCTAGAGATCTTTGAATTTTTATTTGAAGGAGGGGATTTAGGTTTTACTGATAAAAAAAATTCTAAAGTTAAACAATTGTAAGGTGGTGTAAAAATGTCCTCCATTATATATTATTTAAGTACATAGTTGTTTTTAATATAGTACTATTAATAAGTAGACAATAAATGAGAAATGACAGATATAATGTGTGTATTTATGTTCCTTTTATTTCTTCATTCTCATAAATGCATTTTTATATTGGTGTATTGTAAAAGTGTATGGGCACGAAGCCCTAAATATACTTTATTAAAATTTAACAAATCCATCAATTATTTACAGATTAATGCATATATTTGTTTTGTTTATTCCATTATCATGTTCAATGCAGTTTTACAATAGTGTATTGTAAAGGTGTAGGGTGCAATGAAGTCCTCCATATGCTTTACTAAAATTTAACAGAGTTATCAATCAGTCACTAAGGCAATTACTTGAATAAATTCGAAAATCTTAACATTTGTTTCTTAGGACAGACAACATCATTCTCGTATAACCTGATTAGTCAGAAATCACAAACAGGTATAGTTTATTTCATCGCTATTTGTCAAATAAAAAGTCTCAAAACATAACCTTGGTTTGTTTTTATGGCTAGGCTCAGGTAAACTCTTCCGTTTATGGACAGGATAAGAGAGTTTTTTGTCTGGCAAATAGCGATGAAATGAATAGTACTCTGCTTATTATAAACGAGTATTGTAGAATTGTTATGTAGTTATGGTTTACCCATGTGTAAAATATACTGGCTTCAAATATATTTATTTAAAGTTTATACGCAAAATACAATTATCATGGTATAACATTTTGTCAAATAACCAGGTATTGAATTTTAGACAGAAAAGAATTATATTAGTTTGAAAAAATATTTATTTCGTTAAAAAAAGTTTTCCTTGGGTAGATCTTCAACAATATAATTACTTCATTGTAGTAATAACGGTATAGTTATAATGGTATCATAAGAAGCAACATATTGATATGAAATTTAATGTATTAAATTAAAACAGACACTAAATTGTAGCAAGTTAAAAATAGGTTGCAAAACAGCCAAATCAAATAAAGAAGCATTACAATCAATAAAACAAACCTAACAAAATTGTATAAAAGATAAGGTCCATGTATTAGTCTTTTTTTATTTGTATCAAAATTAAGCACACCTCGTTAGAGGTTAGGCACTTCATACAAAATTTAAAAAAATTTATATCCGTAGAACTAGACAGCATGTTTGACCATAATAGAAGCAATATTCCATAATTTTTTATTCATGTTTGGATTTACGATTTCACAATTAGATTGTATCCGCTTTCTTTCGAACCGCGACCTTCTGGTTTTTACCTGTATCGCTTCACACTAATTATCGTCAAATTCTTTGGTGTATACCAACAGCGTTTAAACAGAGCCGAAAAATTTGTGAATATACACTTATAAAATGAGATTGTTACAGTGACACTATTACGTAAATACTTGTAAGTACAATACTTGCATTTATTATGTAGAATACTTAGGACACTTATATTTCTGTCTCATTCTTCATTCGGTCTCATTAATTTCATTAATATTATATTCATATTCTTATTATTTATGATAATTATTATTTATTCATTATATTTGTTTTATGGTTTCTATTTATTTATTTTTATGATGTGATCACGACTACACACAGCGAACTCATATGGGAATCGAACCCACGTCCGTCTTTGATTACTTGAAAGCCTTCTGAAGGTAATTATGGAATTATTCGCCCTCAGAAGGTCTGATCATGTCTATAAACATCCATCCCAACTCGAATTCGAATCCAAAGAATAATAAATCATATGGAAAATTGCTGTTATTCCGTGTTGATCCCAGGGATGCCGATGTGAAAAGTCCACTACATCAGTTACGATCCATAATTATAATGTAATAGTTCATAAAGTTATAATACATTTAATATATTTTAAATCTATTGTAGCGAATGGTGAAATATTTTTGATTATTTTCTTGTTCAATTAATTTACAAGATTTGATGGAACAATCATGGCAGTTAATAGTAGAATACAAAATTAAACATTTGCTGGTTATATTTTCACTTTTCATTTGTTAAACGTAACAATTGTTTCGCCAACACAGTGGCTTCATGAGATGTTGAGTACACAGACTAAATTCTACAATGCAACTCATTTAATTGAAGCAGACCATACCTTTAATGAATAATTTAAATTTGTACATATAGAGAAGAAAGGCTTAAAATAAAATTTATAATTAAATTTATTAGAGTCTTTAGAAATTAATAAAGTAAAGAAATCTGATATCATATTAAATGATCAAATAGAGATAAACTCGTTCCCGTTATTAAATTTATTTTAGTTCTACATGCTATCTAAAAATCGTGTTTAATATTTACAGATAACATCCGTTGAAATTTTCTTGAATTTTTTGAACTTAATTTTAATAGTTTAATAGTAGGAAATCCCATAGTAATAAACCTAAAATTAAACTAGTTATATAAACGCAGTTTCACATTGTAAAATTTAGTCCATGTATTCAACATCTGATGAAGCCTCTATGTTGGCGAAACAATTGTTATGTTTAACAGATAAGAAGTGAAAATCTAACCAACAGAGGTTTAATTTTGTATAAATATAGATTTTCATCAAGTAACGGCCCAGTCAATTCAGAATTAATAGTAGAAGATACAGATTTAAAATAATCTTAGCAGCAGAGATAGACAGAAAGATTCCTAAATAATTAATAATAAAAAATTTTTGTTTGAAAATGTTTTATAAGGATGTATGGGTTGTTTGAATTAATTGATAATAATCTAGAAGTATTTTCGATAATGCAAGATGAAATGGATCTGTTACGTAGGAATATAGAGAAAACGAGTGATTGCAACTTTAATGGTGTTGAATTCTATCAGTTGCTATAATCAAACAAAACGGCAGTTTTATAGCGGCGGTACTGTGTTTTATTTAAACTATCAGATATTACATGGAACTATAGGATAACGAAAGAAAAAAATTATTACTTATTCGGTATCCAAAATTACTTTTGATTTAACGGAATATGATCCAATTTTAAGAAAAAAATTATTGAAATGTTTATAAAAATAAAAGGGCAATTTTTTAAATTAATGTAAAGTTCCACATAACCCACAAAAAATTACCATGTACGACAGACCAGAGTACCATTTCCCCATGTATTTTGATGCACTGCGCTGACTCAGATGAGCTAGGATTTGAAGAACTAGAATAGAAGTTAGTTCATAGTTAGTAGCCCAGTTTGATATATTATCTAGTTTCAGTGATCCTTATATTTTCAGAAAATAATAAATTTCGTGAGAACCTTGTCAGTCGTATTAGATCAGACGGTTGACTTTTGAAAGTTTTACTCTAAATTTATTACCAATTACCTTAAAACTCCTCAAAGATAATATTTCAGGGAATTCCGAACACATTTCGTTGATTTTGTCACGTGTTTGGGTAACCATGTTTTTGAACGTAGAATAAATCCCTGATGTGATGCAGCAAATCTGACTTCAGATTCATGTTGTAAAATTCATCAAAATACATGGGGATAGGGTACTCTGGTCTGCCGAAAATGGTACTTTTTTGTGGACTGTGTAATCATTCCTAGTATTGTTATTGTATCGTACCTAACAATAGATATATAAATGAAAATAATTAAGAGACCATCATAAATTATGATAGGTAAAAAAATAAATTAGGAGAACTTGATAATATTTTTATGAAATCTACCCCAGCAGATGCAGAAAAGTAAGTAGAAACTTTCTGAAGAGTCATTCAATGATCCAATGTCATGCAATGGATTTATAGATTCAATTCACCGAATGCTTCTAAAAAGTAAATATCAGTCAGCACAATAATTAACATCTTAGATCCATAAAATTAATACAGCTCCACAAAGTTTAAGGTATGTATAAGTTTAAGGAATTTAGAATTACATCAATATATATGTTATATAAAATATATTGTATTGCATTCATTATTCAAAGTAGTTCTCACACTTCTATAACTTTATTATCAGGTAACATAAAACCTTCAGTATGTTATCTGAAAGCCAGACAGAAACTCAATACTGCTACGTGTCTTATCATATAACTATATACATTGTAACCAACGTTTATGATGATTTGCTGAAACCTTATAATGTTCTTTCTTTAAATTAATCTTTTGCCAATTATATTTTAACTTTACTTTCAACGATGTCAGCATAATGAAACTTATAAAGTCGCAGCAAACCCGTTGCATGAGCAGTATAATTTTAGTATTAGTATTATTGTTATACTCACACATCTAAATTCTTGTTCGTCCGTTAAATAAAATAAATTGTTTTTAAAAAGTTTAAATCCAAACTAGTGATTTAACAAATTTGGCGCAGTCGTTGTAGGATTTCACGCGTTATTAGAACACGGATTTGCCTCATTAGTAACGTGGAATTTCAATTCCGAAGTGAAATGAAGAACAAGCTCAAGAAGAAAAGAAACACGAAACAAGAATACTTCAAAGAAGCAACTTCGAAACACGAAGACTTCAACAAAAGAAACAAGAAACAAATCTACAAAGAAACAAAGAAAACAACAGGGGAAATCGCAGATAGAACACGGACCTGCCCTCACTGTTTGTGATTCTCCTCTGCAAGCCATCCTTCCCGAAGACACCCCGCTTCCAGAACACGGAATTGCCTCACTGGTTGTGGACTCTGGCCGGAAGACGAATGGAAAAAATTTGGTAAGTCAAAGAATTGACACGTTACCTTTGAAACATTTATTTATAATTTTAAGAAATATTATACAGGATATAGACCAAAAACTATTATCCTTCCCATCTGCAAATTTATTTTTATTTAATTTTATTTAATTAAATAACTTTACAATAATTAATTTAAACATAATAATTAATTAACTTATAAAAATGGCAAACGAAGCTATCTTAGAACCTTACAAACTGTCAGAAATTTTCTCAATTGTTCCGGAGTATGACGGAAATCAAATTTTCCTGCAAACATTCTTAAATGCTACTAAATGCGCTTTCGACATGGCAGTCGATAATCAAAAAATACTTTTAATTCTCCATGTTAAAAATAAATTACGTGGAAAAGCCGCTGAACTAGTAAATTCTAGGAACCCGTCAACTTGGGAAGAAATCAAATATCTATTAGAGACTCACTTTGGAGACTCTAGGGATCTTACGTCTCTAATTCAGGACTTGCAAAGAATTAATCAACAATCAAACGAATCCGCTTTAAATTTTGTATCCTGCTTGCAAACGCATAATGCGAAAATGCATGCAGCGATTCAGAAACAGCATTTAACCGCTGATCAAAAAACCGCACAATCCAATTTAATCGAGACAATGACTCTTAACACCTTATTGACAGGGCTGGATCCAAAATTAGGATCTATAATAAGAGCAAGTAATCCTATGGATATGCTTTAAGCAATATCCAGGATTAAACGAGAACTTCAATTGTCATACTTTGAATCTCAGAAATTTCAAAAAGCGAACAAACCATTACCACCTAATTCATTAAATGCTAAGAAGATATGTACATATTGTAAACGTAATGGACACACAATAAATGAGTGCCGAACGAAGCAACAAAATTCTTCAGCACCTTTCCAAAACTTTTCTAGGCCTAATTTTCAACAAAATTTTAATCAGGCCCAATCATCCAACTTAAATCAAAATTATCAGCGACCTCAATTTAATCCAAATGAAAATAATAGACCGATGAATTCAAATTTCCAACAAGATAATTACCAGCAAAACAGTTTTCAACAAAACAGGCCTTCAGCTATTAAACCGAATCCCAACTATACAAACCAATCAAGACCACCAATAATTCGGCCAAATCCGAATTATAATCAACAAAGAGCTCATCATATGAACGCTCAAATGAACCAAAATTTTGATGATACGGCTCATCAATACGACTCACAGTACACTGATGATACTGCTCATCAGTACAGCTCACATGCACAATATGCTGATGATACCGCTCATCAATATAATTACAATTGTGATCAAAATTATGAACAATATCAAGATTCATATTCGGACCAACCAACATATCAAGAAAATTATAATTTTTCAACAGACCAATTTAATTATTCTGATACTGATCAGGATTTTCGGCAAACTACTCAAGCTCAAGATCATCCACCGGATCAACAGCTATGCGAAATAACAGAATCAGAAAACCAAATTCAAGTAATGAATTTGAACACCAACCAACAGCAAGACAAACAAATATTCCTATAAATAGAGGAATATCAAGTGCCCTCTTAACAGTAAATCCCAAAAACTTATACTACATTGAAGATGCTACAAAAAAATTTAAAATATTAATAGATACAGGTGCCGGACTATCCATATTTAAGCCAAAAACTTGTGAAAAATATTCTAAACGTTTTCCGGAAAACGTTATAATACAGGGAATTACCGATCAAAAAATTCTAATTAATGAATCTACACTCGTTCCGTTTACTCTCAACGATCCTCACAAAGTTTACATTCATAATATTGATATTGAATTCGACGGATTACTAGGATCCGATTTTCTAGAACATTACAACTGCATTATTGACATAAAAAATAGACAATTAATTACTAACTTCAAAACTGTACCTTTATTCAAAGCCACAGAAAATTCCACTAATGTACAAAATAATAAAAAACAAAATGTTCAAACTAATAAATTTCTCAACAAAATTTCTATCAACCCTCGTACAGAACAAATTTCAAAATTTCGATGTAATCTTGTAAACACCGAAGCCATATTAACAGCTATGGAAATAGATAAAGTACGACTTCCTAATGCACTAGTCAAAATTAACAATAGAGGAGAATTTCTTGCCTCCGTATTAAACGCAAACGCAGTCCCAAAAATAATAGATTTTTCCGAAATTAAACTAGAACCAATTCAAAATTTTTCATTAAATAATTTAAACGAATATAATTCTGAAATTAATACAGATAGACGCGAAGAAATAAGACAGCAACTTCGTCTTGATCACTTAAATGAAGAGGAAAGAGAAATAATTACTCAACTTTGACTAGACTTTTCAGATATTTTCTATCTCGAAGGAGATATTCTGACATTTACTAATGAGATCAAACATACAATAGACACCAACAATGCTAAACCTACCTTTACAAAGTCGTATCGCTACCCTCAAATTCATAAAGAGGAAGTGAAAAGACAGGTATCGAAAATGCTAGAACAAGGTATTATCAAACATTCAAATTCCCCCTGGTCTTCACCGATTTGGGTTGTCCCCAAAAAGCTTGATGCGTCAGGTAAAAAAAATTGGCGTGTCGTAGTTGACTACAGAAAACTCAATGAGTTAACTGTAGGAGATAAATACCCCTTACCAAACATTTCTGACCTTTTAGACCAACTTGGCAAATGTCAATATTTCACCACCCTCGATTTGACCTCCGGTTTCCACCAAATCGAGATCGAACCCAGTGACATTCCAAAAACCGCTTTCACAGTCGAAAACGGTCATTTTGAATTTAATAGGCTTCCATTCGGTTTGAAAAATGCCCCATCAACCTTCCAAAGGGTAATGGATAACATCTTAATAGGAATCCAAAACGAGAGATGCCTCGAATACATGGACGACATAATCGTCTATTCCCCAACAATCCAGGACCATGTTTCACGGCTTACCGAAGTCTTCAAACGTCTTCAAAAAGCTAATTTAAAAATTCAACCGGACAAGTGCGAATTCCTTCGTAAGGAAGTTGCATATTTAGGTCACCTCGTCACCAAAGAAGGTGTAAAACCAAATCCAATTAAGATCGAATGCATCAAAAATTTTCCCCAACCAACTAACCAGAGAGAGATTAAATCATTTCTTGGCCTCGCCGGATATTACCGACGATTCATTGATAATTTCGCCAAAATTTCCAAACCTCTCACTAAATTACTGCAAAAAGACACCCCTTTCAGTTTTGATTCAGAATGTTTAAAATATTTCGAAGATTTAAAACAAACCCTTACGTCAAGCCCCATACTATCGTATCCAAATTTTGACGAGCCATTCCTACTCACACCAGATGCGAGCGCTTTTGCGATCGGCGCTGTACTCTCGCAAGGTCCAATAGGTAAAGATCTACCCATAGCCTTCGCCTCCAGAACTCTCTGTAGCGCGGAAACAAAGTACTCAACAATAGAACGAGAACTCCTCGCTATTGTTTGGGCCGTAAAACATTTTCTCCCTTATATTTTTGGAAGAAAGTTCAAATTGATAACAGATCACAGACCTCTTACCTGGCTTTTCTCTATTAAAGACCCCAGTAGTCGCCTAGCACGCTGGCGCTTAAAACTTGAAGAGTACGACTATCAGATTGAATATAAACCTGGCAAAATTAATAAAAATGCGGATGCCTTATCCCGTATCAAAATTAACCATTTTCAAAAATGTGTAGATTTCAAAAACAAAATTTTAACATCAAATACAGACGACGAATCAATTAGTTCAGAAAATACCGAAATTTCACCAGAATCAATTTTACAAGAATTAAATACATTTGTTCACTTATATAAAACCCAGTCATTAATAGACTATTCAAAAATTAAAATTACAAACAATCAATTATTAGACAAAGGACATAAGGACATAATAACGTTTTTCCAAAAGGACAAACTCGAAGACTTACATTATAAAATAATTGAAAATATTTTCGAGGAAAAACCAAATTTTATCCACAATAAAATTAATATAGTCACGAGTAAAACGGTGAAAAACCGAAAATACTATATTGTTTTGTTACCCTTCGACACCGAAGAGATAATCGAAACAATGTTTATTACTCTTTACAAAGACAAAGACATTTTCGAATCTTCAAAAACATATTTCATTGAAAACAATCTAGAATTGCCAATACTCGAAATGTTGTCATTTATTTTCACTGAAAAAGATTTAAACCTAGTTAGTTGTCAAAACATAACTAAGACGCCTGACGAAGATCAAATTACGATAATATTAGACCAAAACCATACCGGAAAAGCAAATTTGCACCGCGGAATAAACGAAACCATTTGGAGAATAAGAAATAAATATAACTGGCCCGGTATAACTAAAGACGTAACTAAATTCATTCAAAATTGCGAAATATGCCAGAAAACAAAGGCTTTACGGAAAAACTTAAACAATCCCTTGGTGATAACTGAAACACCAAGAACACCATTTGAAAGAATAAATATCGATATACTAGAAATTCCAAAAAGAAATTATGTCTTAACTATTAGGGATGAACTAACCAAATTTACTCAAGCGTACCCATTAGAGGATAAATCCGCTAAATCAACAGTAAATACACTACTTCTTTACTTTCAGCATTTTGGTACTCCGCTTCGTATACATTCGGATTACGGTAAAGAATTCGACAATGTATTACTTAAAGACCTATGTACCTTATACGACATAAGATTAACATTTTCTAGCGTTAGCCACCCTCAATTAAACGGATCTGTGGAAAGATTTCACTCCACACTTTTAGAGATGATTCGAACTAATCAGGCTGAAAACCCTAATGAACATCTACTAAACGTAATTCCTTACGCTGTTATTTGTTATAATAACTCGACGAATAAAACACACGGTTTCTCTCCATACGAACTAGTATTTGGACATACGTCCAGTCGCCCACCTGAAACTTTGTATAACCAAAAGGAGTTGATATCAAAATATATACGAGACCTAAATAATAGAATTTCATACTATTATAAAATTGCACGCACAAAAACTGAGCTTCAAAAAGAAAAGGCTAAATTAAGATTCGATAGAAACGTTCCAGAACATCCTACACAATTTAAAATAGGCGATAAAGTCTATGTTAAGGAATCTCAAATTAAAGATAAATTACATAATAAATTTAACGGTCCTTTCGAAATAATAAAAATCTTTCAAAATTCTGCAATTTTATTAAATCTCGAAACGTCACAAACGACAAAACTCAATTTCGACAGGATGAAACCATATTTTGAGAATTAAATTATTTTCAGGTTTCTTCTGCTGATTGGAGCAGCAGTATCGCAATACACCATTACTCCAATAAACAACACCATTGGAATATATTACCATCGAGACAGTGAAATCGTTGTAACAAATAAACAATGGACTCTTCTGGTTCACAAAAACATTTCATCAATAAAGAACACTTTTGAACATAACGAGAAAATGCTTGAAATTCTCTTACACACTATTAACCCCACATTTGAAAACATGAACCTTTTTCGAGGTGAAGTAAAAACACACATCAGCTTATTAACCCAAATTTCAAATTCAATTCAAGAAAAATTAAGCGAAATTTATTTTGATACTAAACGTTACAAACGTGGAATTCTCAATGGCATTGGTACAATATTTAAGTCAATTACAGGAAATTTAGATTCCGAAGATGGCGAATACTACATGAATTGCATCAATAAATTAACTAATGACGAGCATCAATTAGAAAATTTAATGAAAAATCAAATCTCAGTAACAACATCCGTCATAAAGAATTTTAACGCTACCATACAAAAGTTGCAAATTAATGAAGCCACCTTCAATAGAGATATAAAAATAATATCAGACACAATTTATAGGACAGCAGATAAAATTAAAGTAATTGAAGCAAAATTAAGATTTTTAGAAAAATGTGAACTTCTCATGGAAAGTTACCTGTATATCGAGAATCAATTAAATGATATTCTAAATTCAATAACTTTCGCGCGATTAAAAATTATTCATACGTCGATAATCAATCCTGAAAATTTGATAACCTCGCTTCAGGAAATTTCACAAAATTTACACCAAAACAATTTACCACTCATTATAAAATCTTCCAATATTGCCAAATATTTGGATATTATGGAATTAGAAGCATATCAAACTGACTCAGACTTGGTATTTGTATTAAAAATCCCTCTAATAGACCAACAAAGATACACCCTTTTTAGATTATATCCAATCCCTATCCTAAATAATAGAACTGGTCTATATCATGTTTTATCTTCATCACAAAAATACTTAGCGCGTGACGTCGATTCTTTGATGTACATACCCATCAAAAATCTGAAAGACTGTAAACCACTTTTCTTTGGCACAAATATATCTTCGAATCTATTTGCATACCCCATCGACGACAATGCTATATGTGAAGCCCAAATCCTGAAACACTTAAAAACTTTACCTGAGAGCTGCCAAACTTCAATAATATTTGCGAAAGGCTACAATGTCCAACAACTAACAGACTCATCATGGCTAACAATCACTTCAGAACCACTTCAAATTACTGTAAATTGCAAACAAATAAACACCAAGACAGAGATCATTTATAAAAATTCCATTCTTAAATTGCAACCTGGATGTAGTGCTTTCATAGGAGTGACAAAAATACAAGCCGACCCTAAGAACTTTTCGCAAACCAGTGTTAGTGATCACCCTATCTTAATTCCCTTTAATTGTTGTCAAGGAATCCCCGATGACATCCAAATCCCAAAATTGGAACCATTAAAATTGAATAACTTAAATGTGGAAGACCTCGAGATTGCCAAACACAAATTGGACGAGTATTCTCGAACGTTAGACGATTTGATCAACGAACCATTTGTCACCAAACACATCTCTTGGTTCACTTATTTTATCATTGCACTAATAGTAACTCTCATTTTGTAATATATTTTATGTAAATGCCGAAAGAGAAACAGATTAGCAATCGCCCTCACAACAAATTCACCACCACCTCCACCTGGACCTTCTAAACGCTTAAGAGAATCCTTCAGGAGCATCCTGCCCAGAAGAAGACCATCGATCAGATCCAAAGATGAAACCCCAGAGGAAGAAATCGAACTGAACTAATGTTTCTCAGTTATAAATCGGTTTCAAAGACTCTATATATTTTAATTTTGTAAATTTTATATTTAAAAAAATATTAATTGTATAATTTAAACTTAACTTAAGGCTTCATATTCTCAATTAACTTTATTATTATTATATAACTTCAATAATCGTTAAATTCATAATTATTATTTTCAATTTTACTTATTTTTGAAAAGTTGCTGTATAACACCAACTTTTTGTTAAAAAGGGGAGTTGTTATATAAAATATATTGTATTGCATTCATTATTCAAAGTAGTTCTCACACTTCTATAACTTTATTATCAGGTAACATAAAACCTTCAGTATGTTATCTGAAAGCCAGACGTAACTCAATACTGCTACGTGTCTTATCATATAACTATATACATTGTAACCAACGTTTATGATGATTTGCTGAAACCTTATAATGTTCTTTCTTTAAATTAATCTTTTGCCAATTATATTTTAACTTTACTTTCAACGATGTCAGCATAATGAAACTTATAAAGTCGCAGCAAACCCGTTGCATGAGCAGTATAATTTTAGTATTAGTATTATTGTTATACTCACACATCTAAATTCTTGTTCGTCCGTTAAATAAAATAAATTGTTTTTAAAAAGTTTAAATCCAAACTAGTGATTTAACATATATAATACTAATAAATAAGGTAATGGATTTTCAACATTCTGTAAACGGTATTATATGACAATTACCTTTCTTAACCTGTCGCAATAAGAAAATATTACAAATAGGATAGGTGTTTTACTTTTTAGTAGTTTGATATATGTATATATTACGATATCGTTATTTAAAAAGATTAATAGCGTGAAGTGATACCTAAATGGAGATTTTGAGGTTTTACTTCGATTATAATTTTTCGTATAACAGGATTTTTAAAATTTTAAAAATTTATGGCAAGACAATTACATAAGTTGTGTACTCGTAGTACGCCAGCACATTTTTAAGTTTTAATTTATATTTAATAAAGTCGTAGAAAATAGACATGTTTTTTCTATAGCTAACATAACACCAAGAGCATGAAATATTTATCGGTTATCAAGTTCATTATATTCATTTTACAAAACAGTGGCTTCATAAGTTTAATGTTTAAACAAACTAGTTTACCTATAATGTGTTATAAATTTTGTTTTCTAAATATGCACGTACTGCACTATGTTGAAATATAATTTCAACTTGTTATGTGACAAATCATCAATCACCATAAAAAGTTATCAAGTTATTCTTTGGCTAAGATTTATTTTATTTTATAGAGATTTTGATTAAGATCTGAATAAAAATATTAATGGTATGGAGTAATCATTAGCATTTCGGTATAAATTATCTATACTAAAATATTTTTTTATAGTTATTATTATTTTCAACTGAATGAAATGCTTGCAGAATCAATGATTTTATTAAAATAGTCGATACTATGCTAGATAATCAAATTGGTGAAAATCAATATTTTAAGACAACATAAATTTATGAAAATGTTATTCGTCTAATATGTTAAAATATTATATCCATTATAACCTTCGAAATTCATTTCAAATGACTGCCTTATTTTGTGTTAAGGTTATCCAATTTAATGATAAAATAAAAAATTGCTAAGAATTTAATTGTTCATGTTAAGAATTTAGTAATCATTTTATTGTTCGCATATGCACAACAGTACATTACATTACATTATGGTATATGGGTTTGGGCCTCATCAGCCACTGATCGCATGGATAGTCCCTTGGCGATCCCCTCTTATCAGGGTCATTATTCAAAAATGCTAACCCATAAAAGGAGCAATTTAGGCACGTCCCCCGCCTTAATCCTCGACTGCTCTATGACAACAGGGGTCCCTAATATAAGGTACCTCTTCTCCTCCAGTGTGAGGCAGGTGTAAAGAAGATGAATCGAGGTTTTCCCGTCTTCTTTACAGTATATGCAGACCGGGCTGTTAGTCAGCCTCAGCTTGTGCTTATATGCATTCAGAGTACTATGGTGGCCCGTTATGATTTCCACCAGGGTTCTGGCCTGTTCAATTTAATGAATTCTTGAGCCCATTTCTCAATCTCTGAGTACTCGATGAAGAGTTCGGTTATTCGACAACCCATTACTCCTCTCCATCTTTTATTGAGCTGGTCTCTTGTCCAGCCATTGATGCGGTTTCTGGTCAGATTCCGACTTATTCCCACTGCAGGTTCTGGTCCATAGAGGTATTCCCTGGTCCCTAGTCTGGCAAGGTCATCTGCAATTAGATTTCCCTTAATGCCATTGTGCCTAGGTATCCATAAGAGTTCCACCGGTCCCTTCCCTGTCAAGTGGTTCAATGCTTTATAGCAATTATAGACCAGCTTCGGCTTTGTCGTTGCTGAATTCAGGGCTGCCAACGCCGCTCTGCTATCCGAGCAGATACATACCTTCTCCTGGGTCCGATTTTAGTCGGCCCCCAGAACACCGTATGTAATTGCAGTTAGCTCGGCCAGGAGTGCGGTAGTGTATTTGCCCAGGGGAAAGGTTTTACCTATCCCGTCGCGTTGCCTATACACACCCGTACCCGCTCTGTTCCCATTCTTGGCTCCATCCGTGTACCAGATGTCTCCATTGAGCGGTAATCCAGCTCGACCCTCCATCCAGTCGGTCTTAATGGTGAGGGTGATCTTATATTTCTTGTCAAACAGGAAGTGGACACCCGTGCTGTCAGAGGGCATCCATAGGACTCCCTCCTCAGTGCAGAACAGTAAATAATTATATAAAAAAATAGTTCTTTACATATCTAAATCTGCATGTGATAATCAGTTAGATACTCTACATGAAACTTGAGATCTGAGTGATATTTCACGATGACATAATACTAGGGGGGCCAAAAATAGATAACCCATTTATTTTTCAAATGCTGTATTTAATAAGTTCATTATATTATTTTTTCAAACAGCAATCAAATCAGAAAGTATTATTAAAGGTATTACAGCCTTGCTGTAACTATTACATTTTCTGTCACAAACGTTAACGTTTCTATTGGTATTGCCTAATAATATTGTTGTTGTTTTTCTATTTCAAAAGGGTCCACGGTTTTTTTTTTGTATACCGTTTCTTCTAGGTACCCCAGAGAAAAAAATCGAGTCTCGTTAAGTCGGGTGGTCTTCAAATCCCGTTCAGGTTATAACTTCGAGATATTATTCTTCTAGGAAACACATTTCTTAAAAGGTCTACCTAGCTTTGTAGCATGTGCCATAAATTCCTGCTGAAACTAAATTCTCATGGTTTTGTAAAATTCGATATAAAAATCCTCTAACTATTGTTTAGTGATGCTCCGCATTGTCATTACCTTCCCCTCATTATCCTCAAGAAAATACGGTCCAATCAACAATTACAACAAACAGTTACGCAAATTGGATACAGGTCTCTCTCTCTCTCTCTCTCTCTCTTGAATTATTCGAGGATTTTAAGTAAGGTAGAATCACATGTTCTGTTTATTAACATGTCGTTCAGATAGAAGTGTTCCTCATCACTTATAATTAATCGATGAATAAAACTAAGATTTTCGGCAGCTAATTGTTGAAGTGTTACGCTATATTGTAGGCGCTGTTGTTTATCGCGGGCTTAATTTTATAAACTAGCTATATTGTGCAAGGAAAAGTGCAAATCAGGTTTCACTGCCTGTCTCATACTAATTTGTTTAAGTTGCAGTTCATTTGATCATCTTCTGGTTGGTGTTGAGGGCTCGTCATTTGCACTCTCCTTTACTCACTCAATATTCTCCGGATTTCTCTCACATCCCGTTTCTCCAAACTTATCGAGAACATTACAAATTGGAAAATGTAAACAATTCAAAAATAAGAAAAAAGTAGAAGCAATTAAAATAAGTTACCTACTTTTGGCCTACCCTCTATTAGTAGGCGACTTAATTGTTGAGATTAAAATGAGTGCATCGAGTGTCATACGACCATCGAAGAGAATCGTAATTTTCTTGAATAATCCATATATACATACATATATATATATATATATATATATATATATATATATATATATATATATATATATATATATATATATATATATATATATATATATATATATATATATATATATATATATATATATATATATTGATACAAGCTGGTTTATTAGATCTAGTAATATATTCGGACATATAACATATTTACTGTTAGGATCGTTAATAGGCGATAAAATTAACACAACAAAATTTCCTATTACAATAACTTTCCATAACCAACCCACTGTATGTAATATTCAGTATGTTTCTATGAATATTACCATTAGTGCAGAAGATAGGTAAATTTTATTTTATTTATTTTTTTATTTGCTTTCGTTTTTACTTCATGGATCTCTGTAGTTTGTTTTGTATTACTTAGTGATAAGTATATATAAAGTTATACCAATAATCACCCTAAAATTCTATATTTAATATATGTTAATTCTATTATGGCTAAAAGTGAAATAATTTTGGTTATTTTCATGTTTAGTTAATTTATAGGATTTGATGGAATGAGAATAACAGTTAATGGTAGAAGAAAGACGCGGATTTGAAATAACCATAGCGATAAATCCATAGTATATGATAAACCATAGTGATAATGGAAGACCAAAAGATTGCTAAATAAATAACAATTACAATCACTTGTTTTGGAAATGGAGGGACACTACAAATATCTTACTTTATTTGTACTACACATTTAAAATCAAGAAATTTACTACCAAGCTTCAAATGATCGAATGGGATCGCATTTATTATATAAGTAAGATTGACAGAAAATTATTATTTAACAAGAAATATTATATCTCTTTGATAAATATGTTCAGCATAAAACCCATAAAGTAATACAACCTTATGTAGCTTGGCTTACAGAAGAGCAGATGATGAAATATCGAAATAAATAATTAGCTATTTACGAAAAATCTAACTCTGCTATCTGATCGATTAAATTACATATTTGTTTACATTAACACTAATTCTCTTATAATTATATTGCAAGTATTCGGGAATAACAGTCTTATAAAGTAACAAAACCCCATGTAACTTGGCTTACAGATAACATCAAGCACATGATAAAAAGACGAAATAAAGAATTACTATTCATTTAATCACTATTTGCCAAATAAAAAACTGTCTTATCTATAACGGAACAGTATACCTGAGCCTAGCCACAAAAGCAAGTCAAGGTATGTTTTGAGATTTTTTATTTGGAAAATAGCGATGAAATAAACTATAGGTATTTACAAAAAATCCACATCTGCGATTGACTCATAGCATTACACGCAATTAGGTAATTTTGTAATAAAACCGGAAGATTTGAGAAATCCGCGTATATTTTTAAAAACTAAATCACAAATAAATGAGAACTTTGGGAAAGAAAGTAAATTAAATTAAAATTTTAACATTTCATTAAATCTAAAAAATCTAGGTTATATAAACAACTATTTTACCATGGTATATAGTCCACCAAATAATTACCAAAATATTTAATAAAAATGTATAATAGAAAATTCAATAACACTTATATTGAGTTTTAATTTGTTTACCGTATCTGATATAAAACAAACCATACATTATTTAAAATCTAATGTTATTGGAAGCGATGGTATAGGTGCTCTAATATTAAAATATTGTTGGTATGTTATTAGCAATCATATCCAGATTCAAATATATGATTATATAATACGAAACAAAATATCTGACTATCAATTTGGGTTTGGCAAAAATCATACTGCAACTATAGTGACTCCTCACTATATGAACGAATAACATTTCTTGACTTTCTTCCAAAGCTTTTGATACCTTGGACCACAATTTATTAATTATAAAATTGGAATACTATGATTTTGATGAGGTAACTCTTAACTTTTTTCAGTCATATTTATATAATATGATAATACCACCCGTTAATAGATAATTATATATTCAATATTTGATAACATTACTTTGGGAGTACCTCAAGGGTCTGTTATTCTTGGTCCAATTCTCTTTCTAATTTATACAGTGGATATATTTGATTACATTAAGTTTTGAAATATTTATATTGACATGGACGATACTTAGCTATATTGTTCTTTTATTCCTAATAATATAAAAGTAGCAACTAAAAGTATTAACACAGTTTTCCAGTTTTCGAATGTTTGCGACTATGCGTAAGAAAGTAATATAAAACTAAATAAATCGAAATGAACATGCTTTTATACAGGACACAAAATGTGGTTAAGAACAAGTTAGATATAAAAATTAATGATAACTAAATAATACAATGTTTACTACAAAAAAATAGGTGTTTTATTTGACGTAAATTTTAAGATATAATAGCCATGTTAGACAGATTATAAAAAAGCATATGTAGCTATTAAGTTTCTGTATTCAAAAATATGCGTAATAAGTTATAAATTCAGAAAAAAAAAACTATGTGAAACTCTTGTTTTACCTTTATTCAATTTATGAAATGGTAATGGTGTTTATTCCTTGTTTGGATAAATTTACTAGGTACATATCACCTGCAAAACATTAAAAACAATTGTTGTAGATTTACTCTTAAGCTAAAAAAATTCAATTACGTATCACTAAAAGTTAATAAACTAAAATAATTACAAATAGAAAATCTGTTTAGATGTAATGTATCAGTATTTATCCACCGTCTTTTCAATTCCAACTTTTCTGCTTACCTGAGTTTAAAATTAAGGTATAGACATAATTTTCATAAAGTAATGTGTAAATTTGTTAAAAATTCAAGACAGAACTTTTGGGAAATAAACTTACAGGTCCGTAAAATTTTATTTCTATTTGTGTATATTTTAAAATATAACTGATATATACAGTGTGATTCGTGTAGAAGGTATGATACGTATATATACCTCATGATATCACCTCATATACGTAGGTATATGAGGTCATCGATATTTTTTTAATGACCCCCTGTTTTATTACCGAATATGAAAAAAAACACATTTTTTACATACGCAACGATAATAATTACATTGTCATGAGTATAGATTAAATAAAAATCAATGAAAATTAATGATTGTGCAATATCAAAATACAAAATTTAATGGTAATGGTTATTTATAAAATCAACTAAAGTGAATGTTTAAATTCTGTACAGTTTGCTATCCGACAATATCCAACGTCTTTTATTGCTTTCAGATAAAAAGTTGAACGGATCTAGTTGATTTTTTGGGTTATTCCTATAAATAATATATTTCTTTTGTTTGGCATAAGCGGTGTGTTTGAAGTATTTCTTTAGTAACTTTGTAAAGACTAAAGTAAACTAACTTAACTAAATGAGAAAGAATTGATATTCTTTATATGATTCAATTTGGAAGCAAGATACTATACATCTAAAGAGAAGTAGTGGAATTGTTTAATACAACTCATCCTGATATCCATTATGCAGCACCTGATTTGTTGGATAGAGAGAAGGGGGTCGATTGAGTAGCCAGCCAAATCGGCAGATTTGACACTCCTAGATTAATTTTTGTGGGGATACTTAAAAAGTTAAGTTTACGTTACTAGGCTGGAGAATTTAGAAGATTTAAAAGCAAGAAGTCGTCACGAAATACAGCGTATACCACTTGAAGTTATTGACAATGTTAATAAAAATTTATTTTAAAAATTTAAACGTTGTACAATTTCAGCCTTTAATTTACTTGATGTTTTAAATAATTATTACTATTAAATTTAGTATTTTGAAATTGAAATATCATTTTTGTTCATATTCACGCCAATATAATTATTACCATAACACATGTAAAGAAATGTGTCCTTTCACACTCCATAATAAAAATGGCATCGCAATAAAAAAATGTACCGATGATTCCACCTATCTACCTCCTATATGTATCACCTTGTATATATTAATTATATTTTTAAATGTGTAACTAAGAATAAAATTTTATGTCTGAAAATTTTCCCCAAAAGTTATTTCTTGGATCTTTAACGAATTTATTCATTGCTTTACAGAAGCACTGTGTGAATAATTTGACGCTGTCTAAATGTCATTCAACATTATTTAAACGATCATTTTCCTACAACTCTGTTATTATTTATAACAACTTAGATATTTCAAATGTTTGTCATTAAATAATTTTCGTAAGCAGATAAAATTACATTTGTTCCAAAGGCAATATATAAATATCAATCTTTAATGGTGGCTTGATTAACTTATAATTTGCATTATTACCTTGAACACTAGGATTTATAGGTCTTAAATACGTTCTCTATGCTATATTTTGAGCTATTCAAAGATAACTTACTTTTTTATCTTTTATAAAGGTATTAAAACTAATTAGTGCATTGAAATTCTATGATTTTCTTTATTTGATTTTATAGTTCTTTGATTTTATTAAATTTTACTTTTTCTGTTATATAATTTAAAAAAATTATGTTAAATAGGGTAGCTTAAGTTAGATTTTGCCTTGCAATTATATATTTCTTGAAAATAAAGACTTTATACTTTATTATTATTATTAAATCTCTGCATTCATTTAAAAGACACTTTTTGTCACCTCGTAATTTATAAGATATACGAGAAGTTGTTATAACCTATACATCTAACTAGTGCAGATAAATAAACAAAGATTGCACGCTAGTATACAAGTTTGAAAATTTTCTTATTACAAAATTTTATTGAATTATACGTTTTTCTTCTATTTTCTGAAATAGAAGAAAATTAGAAGAGCAAATATTAATAATTGTCAAATAATTAGAGACGAACACCATTGACATATTATCACAACTTTTATACTTAAATATTTTTAGATATGCATACATACATAAGCGATTAGTAAGTATTGTAATACAGAATTTATCCTTGGTACAAGATTTATTGTCTGATACTGATTATGTACTTGTTTATATTAAGACTGATTCTATTGTAACTAAATTAAAAATATTCAGGAATATCAATCTTCATGTCTATATATAAGACATACTTTTCTTATAGTTCTTCTATAAATAAATCTAACTTGTATTTCACAATTAAATAAAATAAGTTTTATTTTGGTGTGGTATGGGAAATTTCTCAGGACACCCATCACTTGAGTGTGTGCATTAGGTAGTACTACTAGACCCCGATCTGCCAAGATTTTTCTATTTATACCTCGGAATCTAGTTGACTGTTAATTTAGGATATAATCTGTCCTTTCCTTTTATTCCTTTTCTTTAATCTCTCTGTTTTGTGTGTTGTTCTTATCTTGTTTTTATGGTTAAAATCTAGACAATATATTATTGTATTAAGTGTCATATTCTTTCATATTCCACTTGTAAATAGCTGTCATAGTTGTTTTGGTTTACTATTGTTCTTATTGGAGTTATCATGTTTCATCTTTGTCCATGCCACCTCATACAGTAGAGAAGACCGTACGTTCTGGCATATCCTATTGTTTTCCGCAGTATACGTACTCATCACTGTTTTGTTTTTTTTTTCTATTTCGTAATGGAAACTACCGTGTATTCATGTCCTCTTGAGAATTATCTCAGGTGATATATCTCCATATTTTCGTTGAATCCATAGTTGAATGTTAGGTTCACCTTCTCTTTGTCATTTTTAAAAGGGCTATTTGTTGCCGTGTTTTGTCCTTCTTTTCTACTTTCCCTTTTCCATATAAGTGTACGCTTGTATCTGTCAAAAGGTGTATTGATATAATGCTTGTTCATATAAAAATCGTCTACGTCGATATGGTCTTATATTCCGATTTTAATACTAGGACCATTCTAATTCATATACCTATTTTCTTTTATATGTTATGTAAATAATTCATTTTTATGTTGGTACATCAGGAGTACTTCTATCCAAATTCAAATAGCATATTTGAGTATGCTATGATGATGACAGCTCCTGAGGCTTCTCCTTCCTTCATCCGTTATCCTTCAATATTCAACATAATTTTGATTAAGGCTATATAAGTCGTACTATGTTTGAACCAAGTAATATTTAATATTTATTATAAGAACCAAGCTGTCATCTATGATGTCTATTATTGATAGCAATATTAATTGCTATAAAAAAGAGATATAATATTATTACTGCTATATGTTCAACATTAAACCCACAGTGCATATATTGAACTAGCTATAAATTTAATGCTGTGATGTTTTGCCCGATACTGGGTCAATAGACAAGTGGTTCGTATATTAGAATTCTAATATATTCTAATATACGAACCATTCGTTTAGTGACCTAGTATCAGACAAAACATCACAACATTAAAGTTATAGCACGTACAAAGATTGACTAGTCTAGCCATTACTAGTATGATAAGGACTACACTCACAGTAACCTTAGATCAAATAACTCTTGACTTATATATAAAGGAGGACGGCTTTGAGACCGCGTGTGGTGGGTTTATGGAAAATGAGCAGGAAATCTGCGAGACAGACGCGCGTCCCGGAGATAAATTAGCAACTCTCTCTTCTAGAAACGAGCGGAGTATAGAACTTCCCCCATTTTTCTAATTGAAAAGAACTTCTTTAGACCTCATAGATCCTTATTTATAAAATTATGTTAACATTACTATATACGGTTTAGAATGTTGAATCAGATCAGTTATATAGCCAGCTAGGCCTTCCAGATTTAACTAATCTTAAAAGAGATCAAATAAGATATTTCACAATTAAATGGCTCACGTTTGTATTCAAAAGGATCATGGATTGCTACATTGACACCGATAAATCGGCGAATATGGTGAAAGTAATTCATTTAAAAACAGGAATTCTACTTGTTCTTCTTTATAATGGTTAACATCGGCTTCATCAGTTAGTGTGATATTGATATCATTAGCCATTATTATCGCAACGAAGTTATTAAATTACTGTTATTAAATTGGTTTCATAAATAAAGTCTATTACTTAGAAATATATTTTTCTATTGTTTAAGCATCTAGCAAAATCTTGCAATGTAGCTGTACGTGCTTCACTGAATCATATATGTTGAATACATCAGACCAAGGTTGACTTGTCCCTAAAAGCAGAAATGAGTTTGTGAGTTATGTATACCTAATTTCACTTCTTGTAATTTGTACCTATTCTCCTTGCATCTTTATTCAAACTAATTGGAAATTGACAATAATTTTCCACTAGGCATAACAGTTTTTAGTGTTATACTGCTGGAATTCCATTGATGTTGCCATGACTGTACTATAACTTTTCGAGAATTAATTTACTCTTAACCTACGAAGTATCTATATTAAGTGGATAACTTTATCAGTACTTGTTAGAAGATGGGCTTGGATGGAAATTTGGACTTGTTAGACAAGAGGGTGCTCGATGTGAGCATCCTAATTCAGCTTCTTGTGAAGAAGTACCTTTAAAAATTTATACGAATTAACGCATTGGATGGATCCTTGCATAATTTCTGGTGTGGATATCATCGAGGTTTGCATAGTCTACAAAAGTGTATGGCTTTTATTTTAATTTTGAAAAATTTAAGAGCCTTGTGATTAGCTTCTTCCATTATTGTATTAATACTGCTTTGTTTAAGTTAATCTTCAGAATCCTGATTGAATAGGCTCAGCAGAGATTTGCAAGATTCTCTAGATACATATATTTTTGAAACGGATTTTTTTAAACTAAATCTCGAGTTCATGATAGACTCAAGGTCATGGTTTTATTTATTGTATATATTAAATATAGTAGAAAATTATGTTGTAACAGGTAGGTCATCTGTGCTGTGGTTTTCCAAAACATTTCAATTAAGTATAGGCGCAAGAGATGGAGGGCAAAACGTGAGGCCCAGAGGCGAGTAGGTTTGTGATCTGCTATTAACGTATGTACATTTTCCTGTATTTATCATTATTTCCTCACTAATAAAATCTTCTAAATTTATTCCACGAGTATCCGTGTTTCTTAACTCCCAATAAATACGTTTGGACTTAAAATCTCCTATTAGTACTACTGGAGAAGGAATTTTTTGCAATAAATTTCATATATCATCAACAAGTTCAGGAATGGTTAAATAAGTAAATATTGCATACAACTTGAATTTGATAACACATTTGAATTATTACAGATTGAATATTTGTTTGTAGACATAGAGAGATGTAAAATATCTAAAAAATATATCTGATTTATGTGCATATCTAATGCCATTTTTGTTATAACTATAAATATAAGTAATTATGTACATATATGGTGTACACAGTTTTATAGATGACACTATTATAATACAGATAAACAGACAGTACACATAAAAAGAAAATTATTTTAAAATAAAAGAGAACGACGATGAATAAATTAGACAATTATGAAGACTAAAAAGTACGTCCCCTTCATATGCTATAAAAGTTATCTACCTCATTTTGGTTAATTTCGCATTCACGCAAATGGCAAGGCTATCTATATATCGGAAGCAGTTTTAGTAAAGTACTTATATTTAACTATACAGGCATATTTAATCATAAAACTAAGAACACTACTATCTTACTATCTTAACTAAGTTTAAATAGTTCAAACAGTTTTTGAATACGGCACAAATGAATATATTATATTGTTGCTTAGTTGCTTAATTTAAAGTCAAGTAGTAGGAGTATATGATATAATAAGGTAGGGTAGGGCTGGGTGAATAACATTTATATAAAATAATTATAAGTATAAATGATTTTGTAGAATTATGTACAATAGATATATGTTATATCCAATAGAAAACCTATTTAACCTATAAGTTCAAAATAGAAAAATGGAAATGTTAATTGGAAATGGAAACATGTTCATACTACCTATGCTCATCTCTAACCTATACCAAATTTTAAATAACTGACTTGGCTAGATTTCGTTATGTATTGAGTATGTAAGATATCTGTATGTAAGATGTAATATCGTAATATCCATTTAATTGCTGCTTTATATTTATATTAATTTACCTTAAATATTTCTCGTTCATGGTATTAGGTATTATGCTTTAAATATTAATATACTTTAACAACGTGCACTGATTAATATATATATATATATATATATATATATATATATATATATATATATATATATATATATATATACCGATTATTTTGTCTATAAATACTATGTTGCCTCGTGGGTTAACTGCAACTTATTGTATCAGTTGTGTTCTGTGATTTGAATTGCTATGTGGTTGGTAAAATAGACATATTATTATTATTATTTATGACCATCAGATATTTACTTTGTACATTTAATATTGTAATATCATCATACCACATCGTTAGCTCAAAAGGCTAATGAATTTGTGGGAGCTAAATTAATGTAAGTACACTGGGATAAACACTTAGAAATATAAAATGCAAAATTTATTATCACTTTCAGATAAAATGTATTAATTGTTTTATAAGAAAACAAACAAGTTCTTTATACACTTATTATAAAGCTTTGTGAGCTTTCTAATTTTCTATAAACATTTGACATGAATTAAAGTTTTAGCAAATAAGTCATAAAAATAAAAATAAGGAAACATGCAAAATAATACGATCATATTACAATTGTATGGTAGTATATATTTAATACAAATAATTTTTTAGATTTATTATTAAATATTTGTGGGCTAGATTGCTATACGGTTTACAACATCGAGAGTTTAATTAATAATAATAATCAGTATTTTTTACATAAGGGGTGCTGACATAAAAGTTGCTGCAATCATATTAAAATATGATTGTATCCCATTCGAAGATCATGTAAAAAGTTATAAAAGTTAAACAGGGGATTATTATCGGTCATAACTTTAGATTCAACAATCGTACAACTTACGATTACATTGAAAATATTCGATATTAATCAGAATATGTATTCTTATAAACACTGTGTAAATCAGAATCTAGAATTATGTTATGTGATTATTTTGTTCTTTCGGTGCATTACTATTGTGGTACTTTTTATGGAGGTTTTAGAGCTTAAAGAGTAGGATTTAGAGCTTAGAGACGATGAAAAGCTAAATATAATTACTAGAGGCGTTGCTTTTAATACAAAAATAAGTGTCCAAGAAGCTTATTTGAAAAGTTCCAGTTAGTTTGTATTAGTTCTATTATATAGCAGGTCTGTCTTATGACGCTATTCTACATCGACTTAAAGATGTAGTTCGGAAGTTTCAGCTTTTCGGTGTTAGTTCGGATTCTTAGTCATTACGTCTATTGCCGAGATAACTATTGAAGTAGTTTCTACTCTATCCAGGCCACAGACAGCTTAATTTCTTTCGAAAGTTTTTCATATTTTCTAATCCTCTCGACTTCTGTTTTTTAGATTTTTTTTACCGCATGCTATTTTTATATCTTCAGCGAGCCTGCTATGTCTATAATGTGCTCTCTTCGATGTACTTTATTAATGAGACTGATGTTTGGCCTAATGTATCCAGTATTCTATTAGCGATCATTATCCTGTCCCAATATAGCAGCTGGCTGTTGTTCTCGAGGATCGGCTGCAACTGATATTTGTAGTATGGTGGTGGTTTTGAGACCTGGTTGTACTTTTGTGCCTTCTTCGCATGTACAACTTTCACTATCTACTTGTATCCCCCTAGATACGCTGAGCCCACCAGGCTGGACATTCTCCAATGATATAGCCGATTATATTCCCTGGTCTGTTGCATTTATGGATTGTCTTCCACATATCATTTTACTATAAGTTTCTTGTAATTGCGATTAGATATGAGCCTATCAGTATAAGTGGAAAATATGACATTCTCAGTCTGTGGCATATCACAAGTGTACAGCAGGTACAGCACAGATTTTAACACGCTACGTTGAGGTACACCCGCATTTATGTCTTTAATGGTGGAATATGCATTGTCTTGTTCCACAGGAAATATTCTGCAGGGGATAAATATAAGATTTAAATATCTCAGTATACTATCTAGGCAATATTTGTCTCCAGATTATACGTAAGTTCATCGTACCAGACCCTATCGAAAGCCTGTGCTACTTTTAAATATATGGCTGAACATATTTGCTTCTCATCGTGGGCCATTTCAATTATATCAGTTATTCTGTGAATTTGGTCTATTATTGATTCTTTGTTCCTAACTGAGAAGGAGGGTTTAGTTTGTTTTTGAGCATATTAAATGTAATCGATAATAAAGTTAAAAGCTTGAACACACATAAATCGACCTCCTTTCCTTAAAGCCTTAAGGTACGTTTTCCTCGGTGCGACTATTGCGATGATCGTTTAGCGGTTATTGTTGAACGATAATTGTTGATTACCATTTTGCTCGGCGCGTCTACGTTTTGTTGATTTTTCACAAACCTGTTGTGTCATTTTCCGTCAGATCGTTCTCGAGGAAGGTAATGCAGAATGTGTTTATAAAAGATTATTTCTTAAATATCTTGTGATTGAGGAGATGGAAGACGACGAAATACTTCTTCAGACGTATAGGAAGAAAAGAGCTGAAACACACCGTCTGTTTGAGCTCAAGAATGAAGAACGACTTTATCAAAAACTGATCACTACCCATCTGCGTGAAGACATCAAAAAGTTCTCCGAATTTTTCCGTCTTTCTGTTGAACAGTTTGATTTCGTACTAGGATTAATCAAGGAGGATATCTACAAAGAATCATACAACAAAAATCTGTACCCTGTCACACCCAATGAAAAATTGGCTATTATATTGAGGTAAGAAAGTAATAAACTACTGTTATTTACACTGTTCTTACAACTGCTTGTTCTTATTTCCAGGTATTTGACAACTGGAGAATCCTTCCATTCGCTGCTGTTTCAGTTTCGATTAAGTGTAAGCGAAATCAGCAAAATCGCAAAACATACGTTAGCAGCCCTCAAGAAAACTTTAGTGCCGTTAATGTTCCACCACTGACTCAAGAGGACTTGGAAAAAAAATTTAATTCAAAAGAATTTGAGTTCAAATGGAATTTCCCAAACTGTTCAGGAGCAATTGGCGGCAAACATATTCGAATTGTGTGCCCGAAAAATTCTTCCTCTATTTTTCACAACTGCAAGGGGTTTTTCTCAATAGTGCTTCTGGCTGATGTCGATGAAAATTGGAAATTTATATTATATCGACGTGAGATTATATGGATAAAGAAGGTGATCCAGGAATTTTCTAACGGTCTGCTCTGGGGAAAATGTTCTACAATGGAATACTGCTTCCATCCCCAAGGAAGCTACCCAATTCTTATATTGTGTTACCTTACGTATTTGTCGGCGATGGTGCTTTCCGCTTGCATCCAAACATGTTGAAACCATACTCGCGAGAAAATGCGAACAGAGATGACTCGAAAGCTATATTTAATTATAGATTATGCCGTGCTCGCCAAACTTCAGAAAACGCATTTGGCTTACTAGCACAAGTTTTTCGCATTTTCTATACCCCAATAAATTTACTCACTTAAACAGTCGACGATGTTGTAATAGCTTCCTGCTGCTTGCACAACTTACTGAAGGATGCATATATTGCAAAAACTGGAGCCTTTTACCATGAACCAGACCCTGCGCAAGATCCACCCAGAGACAATTTGATAAGATTTGCAAGAGTTCATGGGTACGTTAATTTTCTAGGATTTGAAGTAAGAGACTCATATATTTACATGTACATATTTCTTATATGTACATATGACTCTTATATGTACATACTTCAGCATCGACACCGGCGGGAGGGTAGGCTGTCAAAATCGCCAAGTTAATAGAATCGACCGAAATTAATTAACTATTGTTTTCTTTCATGTGTCAAACAGCTATCCATCCGAAGAACCATTAAAATAATAATATGAATGTTTTTTTAATTTTTTTGCTACAAAATGTTTCATAATATACCTTATTTATTGAAAATACAATTTTGTCCATTTTGTGGTGCGCTCCTCTTATAAAAAGAAAATACAAGTTTTATAATTTACATGGTTTTCCAACTTTATTGGCACTGCTACAGTACGGGATGATTCGCCACTTCTTCAAGAAGAATTTCAACTTCCACGACAGAAAACGCCGGAGGAGCCATGATGCACGTGGTCACTATACACACAAACGTAGCGACTGAGGATTATATTCCCCCTTCTCCTGGATGACAATTCAAACCGTACGATCGTCGCTAACGATTCCAGTGGCAGTCGCTCGAAGCAAAACAGCAAATACAAAGAAATAGTGCCCAACGGTTATCGCAATAGTCGCACCGAGGAAAATGTACCTTTAGGCTGTAGAGAAGAAGGTTACACATAAAAATAAGGATATCCACACCCATGTTAAGGGACAGGTGCCAAACTCGCCCCGTTAGGACTCGAATCCAAGTACACAATGTCCCTAGTACTGGACCGAGTCTGCCATCCTAGACCACATTTCGAATTTTTTTTCGAAAAAAATTCGAAATGTGGTCTAGGTCGAAAAAATTTCAACCACACACCTAGAACATTATCGCAGCGAACTTTATAGGGGAATACAATAGATTATATGCAATAGATTATACAATATATAATAGGAGAATAGAATAGATCCACAAAGTGGCCGCCGAGCAGCCTACTGCACTTTTATAACTTCACGTTGGACAACTTACCTGAACGTCCATCGTATATTGGTAACAAATCAAATTAATAGAAACTAAAACAATTTCATATATGTATATCATATAATACATAACGCATCAATAATCTACATTTAGATATTACATATCTAATATATTACAATAAGACTACATTTGATAATTATCATTAAATAAAGGTTTTCTTAAACGATGTTATTATTATTATTATTACAACAACGCGACGTTGACGACATCGGTTATTAGTGGCTTTAATATATATACTACTTAGATGTTTATCATGTATTTACAGCTTTCATCTTTACAAAACTTTACTCTACAAAATTCATGACTTTGTTGAATTAAATATCTTTTATTGTAGGTGTAGGTGTTGTACCCGTTGTCTTGTTGTTTTTGCCATGATAATTACCATTTCTTTTAATCCTTATTTATAATCAGAATTTCCTGAACTTCTAGGATCGTTGCTACTTTACGAGCAACAACGTCGACTGTTTCATTGCAGTCTATCCCTGTATAGCTTGGGCGCCATATGAAGTGAATTTGTTTAGGCATAGTGTTAAGCTAAGTAATTGAAGCCAGTATTGAGTATATTTCAGAAAGATGTTTTCATTAATTGAAGTTTTCTGTCATTTGTCTCATATATTATTATATTATTATATTATTGTTATTGTTATTATTATTTTCTAAAGTGGACAATTATATTCAATGTAACTTACCAGCAGCGGCATACGATTTCCATTGAATATTTAAGGTGCATCGACGATACCCCAAAAAAAATCAGCAATTTTACCACATATGAGTGAAAGGTCCGATGGGGCTGTTACGGATAAGACAAGTACGGCACCAGGAACCGGGCGGCCGATAAGAGTCCGTCAGACTCTGGGACCTTGCCCCTTCTCAGGCGACCCGCCACTTCTTATAAAAGGTAATTGGCGACCCCCGCGCTACTTTAGTGCGGTGCCTCCATCAACAAACATGTTCCTTTTCAAATACGTGAGTACCCCACCCTCCCTTTCTTTTTAGGATATAAATTGTGCATTTAGTTTTGGTGATTTTCAGTGAATTTAGTGAGTTCATCTTGCAATTATGTCATCGGCGCAGTGCAGTTCACTTTCGGCTTGATATACTTTCACTTGGATAGCACGCCGGGCGATACACTATATGCATAATCACGTCTTATAAAAAAGAAAGAACCAAAATTGTTTGTAACGGTATATTGCTATTTATAGTCTAGATCAATATTTCCGAAGAGGACTGTGAATTAGAATTTATTTACATACATATGTGTACGAGAAATTGACTAGCGATAATTATGTTTATGATACACACCCGCCTTGATAGACTTGAAAATATGTACAAAAAGAAATTTGATAATTTCATAACTTGATAACGTTGACATAATATAATTATTAAAATTAATATCAATAGCTATAATAAAAATGAAACATCATTCATATTGCTGAAATTGTAATTGCTAATTATAAGCTCTTTTGTAGTGCTTATTATTTTGAGTCTGATTCTGCATGTTACTTTTCCATGCAATGATTAAATAATATATATTCCTTCAATTCTTTTCTATTTCCGCTATAAATATGTCGTCAATTTTAAAATGCCATTATCCTGGATCACAAATAAAGGATTGGAATATTTTGTTAAGAATTCGATTGTGATGAAACTTTTACATGGATATTTCCCTCTTTCCTGACTGTAAGAACACTAAAAATCAAATTAAATTCACCTTAGTATTATAAAACATATGGGTGCTCCTTAGAATGACAAAGCTTTTTATGAAAGCAGTGAAAAAAATCTTTTCTAAAATAGTTGTTGGTTAAATAATACAATGTAGGTATACATACACTTGAACATAAATAACACGTTACGAAAAATATCATAACGAGAATGAGAATAAGGAAATATCACTAGTTTATATTGACCACATTACTCGACAGACCTGCACCAGTTTTATTCTTTGTTTCCCAGACTAGCTTAAGAATTTTACATGTGGTAGCCTACCTGTAACCTTGAAAGGAAAACGGTATTACATTCATATTTAGTAAGAGGTTAAAAGTTAATTTCCCTTTATATAGAACATTGAAGTGTGAACTACGAATAAAAAGAATTTACAATCGCATATGCACAGATACTTAGTACACTGATTTAAGAGTAAGAATGTCTTAAAAAGTGAAACATTGTCTAAAACAAAATTAATGATGTAATTGTTGAAATATGCAGTTCAATTACTATTGTTAAGCAACCGCTTGCACTTTTCGGAATAAGACTTTTCCTCTTTGTTTAATATACATGTGAAAATAATTACAAAATAAATGTATTAGTGAAAATATATTATTTTATGATAATAATTCTCTAAAAACTCTGAAAAAGTTTTCAGAACATACTTGAACCAGCCTTCAATTAGTAAATAAATTCGTTCTTTGTTAGTTAAACGAAAATATGTATGAAGTATATAGACAGCTTTAAAACATCCTGTTATATAGTTTATATAATGTACTATTTAAAATAGAGTTTATCTCTATTATTAACAACAATTGTTGTGTATATGCATTTTCTTGAGCAAAAAATAACTTAATAAATAATATAGACATTACAAAACCCTTCACATCAAACAAAAAAGATCACTTCTTAAGTTTTGGAAAGGTTATTTCACATTCGGTTAATAGTTCAATATTCTAATTCTGTCATTCTTTCTGTTTCTATTAACATAGAAACACCAAGTTTGTTTTGTTATATTTTACAAGCATGCTTTATAGCAGTTTTTTAATTTCACTTGCATCAGGTCCTAATCGACTCATAATTTTTGTATACCTATTATAAACTTCTTAAAAACTGTTGGGTTATGTAAAATGGAGAATTAAAAACCAAAATTAATAAGTTAGTAAAAAAGTAGTGAAAGCGTACGTATATTTCTATAAGGTATACGATAAGTACTATAAGCTTATTGAATTCTGTATTGATTCGAACATCAATCCTTAGTTTTGTTCCGGTTTATTTTTATTATAATATAATTAAAAACTGCAATGATCTTTGTGCTAAATTTTAGGCTGTTATTTATTTACTTTCATTTCTTTACAGTTCTGTAATAAAAAATACTGCATGACCGGCGCATTCGCCAGATCTTTAAATAGTTATTGGTTATTCTTTAAAGCATTGTTATACCTATATACATTATGTCAATATAATATTCGCCTTTCTTATAATTTTTAAATATAATATAAATATATGATGTATCTAATATTAATTTCCCTTAAATAATATTGTCAATGTATTATTTTATAATGTTTGTGACACTTAGCGAGATAAATCACTCACGATGAAATTCCTTGAATAAATTGAAGGTCAACTTGATCTATTTTACTTCTTAGTTTTAGGTATTCAATTCTTTAGGTCTTCTGTATTAATCATAAAATTAATAGTGTTGATATTGATAATATTTTGATGTTAGCAATGCTATTAGTACTTAGATATCAGGGTTGTTTTCATATAAACTGAAAATACTTGCAATTAGTTACGAGTCTGAGCAGCTATGAAAGGAAATAAAATACTACAAATCTCAAAGAACTATTTGGTATTAAATTAACTAAATTAAGTTATTACTTGGGTACTTGTTCTCTAAATTAAAATGTGATTAGTTAAGTTTTTTTGAGAAAATTATTTTCTAGTAAACATTGAAATGACTAGCACATCATTTAAAAATAATCTTAAAATGTAAATGTATCTTCCTAACTTTATTTGAAATGTATGTGTTTTATTTGGTGACCGTCTTGTGGGAATATTATAATATTAATAGAACTTATATACCACACAAAAACGCTGTTTCACAACGTAGAGGCTAAGAAACCAAATATTGCCGTGGTTATTCACCCATAATAAGAAATAAAAACGCAATTTCGCAAGTTTAGGAGATATTCATATGAAGTTGGAGATGTCTAGAAATGTAAACTATAGCACGTGGTTAGACCATAATTCATTGTGTTACATTGCATACAACTTATGATGCAGCGCAGTAGGTATAGTATACTATATACTGATTAAATTTATGTAATCTTACTCAACACGCGTTTTTGTTATTCAAACATTATATCAATATGGCATGCACAGAATATAAAAACCTGATAACTTGGTTCATGCAACCTTTGATATCGAAATTCGAAAATTTCGATCGTCTTACTTATTCTTGTGGTCTGGAGTTTTCTATTTACTTTGTATAGATATATTTAACTATATTATAGAACACTGGTCAAAATATTACTATAAACTTTATTAATATAATCTTCCTTGTGTTCATGTATCCCTTTTTCATCATATTACCGGCAGTAACACAATATAATTCGTAAATCCGTGTTTTATTATATACAAAAATTGACAATTATTATAGAAATTTACTTATACCCAAAGATGAAGAGGAGTAATATATCAGTAGTATATTTATTTATAAGCAAACCGATGCACCTCTTTATTGAATAATTAAAAATTTACCTCTTTGTCACAGATGTATTTATTAATTAAAATAATTTTTAGCATTCCTCTTTAAGTAAATGAAATTTTAACAATGCTTTAATATTTAAACAATTTAATGGAATAAAGATCTCTATTATAATCAAATGCTTTTCTCGATGTAGCAATACAAATGCGACTATTGCATATATGATATGTATATTAATTTGCACCATTTTCGGTTATAATAATTAACATTAATATTAATTAATACTAAAATTAATTAACATTAGTTAACATAATCATCCAGACAATTTATGTGAAATAAAATTGATTATATTGGTAATTAATGTTTAAAAGAAGCAGTAAGTAACAAATTTATATCAAAATTTGTATTGTACAAAGCCGTTTATTTTTTTAAGATGCATAGTACTAATATACATTAGCATTTAAATTATTAAGATTGTAGTAGAATCTATATGCAATATGTCTAATAAAAGAATGCTATCATATAGTCTAATAAAAATGGTAATTTGAAGTATATTCTCCAAATTGTTTCCGAATTATCGAAAATGGTGACTTCCTTATTATAATATGCAATAGTTTATAATATTGTTATATTATATTTCGACATTGTCATAAACCCATAATTTTTTTGAGAATATTTTTACTGCCTTGACAATAATTACACTTTAACCATTTAATTCCTTTGCAAAAATTCCAAAGTCAGTAATTTATTGTTTCCGTTATATTTGCTTATATACAAATTATATCTGCTTTGCAAAACATTGTCTACATGTATTCATAAATTATCTATCATAAGAGAATAAGGTTATAAAATATTAAAACTGCAATTAACTTCACATATCGAAAGAGAACGTAATGTTTTTTAAATGATTTAACTTTCAGTAACCTAAGGAAACCTTCTTCGAGGAAAGCAGTATTTTGGTCTTATGTTGGTCAAAATGAAATAATATTTGAAATTACAATACCTACTCATACTCGACTTTATAAAATTTCATAATTCACCATTGAGTTTGTTTTGAGCGTATCTTTGTATATTCTTGTTGTCTTTTTTATATCGGATAATCAGTAACATTTTATTATCTGTTCCATTCTCGGCCTCTCCATTTTTTCTAGTATAAACCTTAACCAATTTTGTCATACATTTTAAAACCACCTAATTTCCACACCCATGGGTAATTCTCATGTTTATTTATATGTTCTAAACATATATTTCTTGTCGGGGTTTTATCCCTATTTATCCTTACCAAATAAGAATCTGGAAAAATATCAATACGTTCTCATAATTATCTTGGTATATAATTACATTTTTTATACAAAGTAACTTAATAATAATGCCTATTCACATTCTTGTTAATTTCTTATTAATGTATTTGGTACCAAAACTGCATTACTTCTAAACACACCTCCTAAAACCAAATCATTTTCCCAACCGTAAACTTATTTTTCTAACTTTAATAGGTGTCTAGAAAACTTAGACACAAATTTTTGCATTACCGTTCTTGTACTGTCATTATCTTTATCTATTTTGCGATCCATCTTTATATTAATAAACAGATTGAATGATATATTTCCTCCTTAATTATCTCAAATATTTTCAAGTCATAGTCACTCTCGCTAATATATGGACCTATTTTCCTTAAGTGAACAAAGTTATTTCTATGATAATGATTCATTACTTAAATTAGATATGTGAATATGTTGGCCTTTAAATATATTACATTATTTAAATAAAAATCATATTAAAATTTGCCAAATGCAGTAGTGGAAGAGGCAGTAAATGATCCTTAGAATAAAAATTACTAAATTAATTGTGAATAAACCAAATCATAAGTTAAAGGGTATCAGATGTTTAGACTGCAACATTTTTACTTTTCTTTCCAACAAATCCTTTTATAGTTCCTCATGACACTAAAATTATGTGTATTTAACTAAAATATATTCCTTTTTTATCCTATTTTACGTATGGTATCAATATTATTTTTTACTACTAATATAACTTTTATTCCTTAAAATTCCCAGTAACTTTGCTTTCATTTATATAAACTTCTTCTTGAGATTAATTCATATATATATTAAGTACGATTAATAATGACAAATAAATCTGCATTGTTAACAAAAGCGACTTATATATAAACAATGAACGATTACATTAGCCTTGACATTTATAGAGATAGCTTGTTAAATGTATCACACCGATATTTAGTGTTTGGTTACGTTGAGTAACTGAAATGCATTAAATACGACATGGTAGGACAATCATAAATTAAGACAAAATTCTAGACGGTGCTATTAAAAGGAAACTTGGCATTGAAATTAGTAAGGGGCGTTGTCTCAGGTCTTATTTTTATCGATCGAAGGTCGTTTCCTCGTTTTAAAATTAACGGGACGCTCTTGAAAAAAATTAAAATTTTCATCGATTAATTTTGTCACTAAATATTGAGGAAGACATTACTTTAATATTCCTTAAGTACATTGTTGTGTTAATAGTAATGTCAATGATACTAGTATTTACTTACATTGTTAATGATGTAATTTCTTCCTATTAACAACTGTATGTCTACAATATTTGGTAGATCCTAAGAAGATTTTTTTGTAACATATGACTGATAACTTATTTATTTTTTTAATAACGTTTTTAAGAATATATAATTTTTTATATATAGGGTATTAAATATTTACTTTTCTTTTTTAAACTATACTGAAAAATTATCTTCTTCCCATAACTTATTGACATGTCACTGGGATCTTCTGGGATATCTTCCTATCTTCTCCATAGGACAGGGAGCTATTGTTTCTGAATAATTTGTATACACTACTAATTCGTGTTTAATATTAAACTAAAAAATCGTGTGTTGTTTATAAATCCATAGTCTATTGTTGAGGGAAGCTGTAAGTATCATAGGTATATAAATTGAATGTTAAATTCAGGAATTCAGTTTTGATAGGTTCATCGGCTTTTAATTGTGAGAATAATGCCGTATATTCACGAGTGAATGAAAAATTTATTTTGTTTTTTTTTGTCTTAAAATACTTGTTATTTGGTGGCAAGAAGAAAACTCAAATTATTATAAAAAATATTAGCTTAGGAACACCAGTGGTGCCGATTTTATTTGATATATTCTAAAGTAGCATTCTTTATATAGGTATATAACATTATTCTCTTATTTTTCAAATTTTACAAAAGAAAATCAAATAGCCTTCATAATTTTAGAACGATTTTAGATAACAAAGTTATCCTTAGATAAGATGATAAGAATAGGCGTGGAGTATTATTCTTCGTTAAATCTTTTTTTTCAATCCCCGTTTATAATTGTTAACTTTCAAGTTATGGAACATCCCCTTCAAATATTTGTAATAAAAATATCGGAAAAGTCATAAATTAAATAAAATCTCTTTAACAATAATAATGATTGATTGCTTTTTAATTTATAGATTTAATTTAGATATTCATTAACAAATAATTCAATAGTGCGTTCTTTTTCATAACATTCTTCATAACAGTAGTTTAATATTTAAGCCAATTTAGTTGTCTGGGTAAACGATGTTCTATACTCCTTTTTCACCAGCGACTTGCACCTATCGAAGACATGCAAAGATGTAACATATAGTCCACTATATGCACCGTAAACAAAATCATCATAATAATGAATGCGCTAAAGCTTCTGATTCTATTTTCAGTGAAATAATAGCCGACAAAATCAGTACATATTACTATGAAGTGCGCGCTTAAAATTATTTCTGTTCCATTTAACTTTGGAACTAAGAGATTTTGGAACAGAGAGAAAGTGCAAAAACAATATTTTAGATAATAAACAGTGATATAATCATAAGAATGACGTTGCGGTGTCATTTTGAAAATTATTTTTAAATATCAACAGTATGCAAATAACACCATATTTGAAAACTACATCAAATATCTATTCAAACTTTGTTTTCATTTTAATATGTGTCTTTTCAGTGCCACCCTGTGAAAGATAAGTGTGAAGTTTTTATTTTTCCGCACTCAACTATATCAGAGCGGAAAAGTAATGTAATCGTGTAAAGAAAAATGGAAGAACAATTTTTTTCTAGCGTTTATTTTTCGTTTTTCGGCAAAAATGTTTTTTATAAAATATTTGTCTGTGTGTATGTCGTTGTCGTTGTCGTCGTCGGGATTAAAATTTCTTGTTAGCACGATAACTCCACTAAATTGTGTCGGATCGATCGGGTTTTGACTAATTCTGATCGGGGACGTCTCCTAGACGACACCTATTGATCTTGAGGTGGATCAAACACACTCTATCGTGTTTATGAGTCATGAGAAAGCACAATGGTGGACTATTTGAACATTTTTTTTTTGTTAGCACGATCACTCAATTAAATCGTGCCGGATCCATCGGGTTTTGACTGATTCTGATTAGGGACGTCAACCAGACGACATCTATTGATTTTGAGGTGGATAGGACACACCCCACCTTGTCCATGGGTCATTATAAAGCACGATGGTGGACTATTTGCAAAAAGTAAAACTGTCACATAAAACACATATTGTGCATTTATGTGTTGGTTTATTTTTTCTCGCCCACTCAATTTCGAATTTCGAGATATAAACATAAAATAAAATATGTTCTATGTGCGGAAAAGTCCATTTTAAGGTTTTAAAACTGTTTATTTTCTGACAAATGTTATGCAAATAGTCATTGAGACGTTTTTGAATATTCGAAGTTTATTTAGTTTTGATTTATTGATGAATCTACGTTTTTTCTAAATATTAATGTGAATACTCAGAATGTAAGGTACTGAGGAGATACGAAGTACCACATCTTTCTTGAGAGCCATACACAACTCCCATAAAAAATTCAACGTATGAGCAGGGATCTTAGGTAATCACGTAGTGAGGCCTATATTTCTAAATCAAAAGTTAACTTAAAAGGTGTATTTGGACATGCAGAAGACTATTGATAAAGATCAAGAATCAAGAATATCCTAATGAATTTCGAGATTTGGAAATAACTTTTCCAAAATATGGTGCTCCTTTACATTATTATGACGCAGGAAAAACGTATCTCAGTGAATAGTATCCCTATAGCTGGATTGAACACCGCATGTCTCTTGGTCGTCTGTAGTAATGTCGTGGTTTCTTTTGCGTCCATAGATACCATAACCATTTTTTCTAGGACCTATTTGGTCTACTATAAAAGAACGTTCTATTAAGGCTACTTTATATGATTTGTAACAGGAACATTTGTCAAAGTTTTCGCATTTGCAAGCACTAATGTCAAACAGCTTACAAATTTCTTTTTTATAAGTTTCAACTTTTAAATCATAGTTTTCATTTCTTTTACATTTTGGATACCGTAGGAGCTTAAGATTTTGATCGTGATGTGTTGTAATATGTTGCAATACACGTTTACGACTTACTGACTTTGATGGTCGATAGAGGGCAAAATATTTAGCACAACAAAAATTGTAAATAAAAATTACCTTTGCAATATCGATATTAAAACATTTGGCGTTATTTCAAACAGAAATATCAAAATTTTAATTTTTAATTTTTTTTATTTTTTAATCTCGATAGAGGGCAAAAGGCGTTAAACAATCAAGAAGTTCAAAATAAACTTTTGTTTTAAAACTACAAAAGGCAACTTTTAATACCTATTCCAAATACATAATCCAATATTTCGCGATTCCTGCCACCCTAATACATATATTCCTATATATACACATTTCTCTATAATGTCCATGTTAGCTATTTATATATATATATATATATATATATATATATATATATATATTTATTTCTTAATTTAATCAACTGTTTCTTCTATACACATATATTCGCCTTGCAAGTATATTAATTTATTTCCTCGTAGTCATTCTTATCTCAGATCACATTACAGAAAATAATTCAATTACTTTTTTCCCAATATAGTCTTCTATCTTAGTAGGTAATCAATTTCACGCCACAACGAACTGCGTAATATTCGTTATCAATGCGTAGAAAGTGACTCCGGAGTCGAAAGTCAAAAGCCGTTTTATGTGTATTATTAACCTGTCATGGGCGTGGCACTGATCACTGATTTTATTATTCCGGTTATTTTTGGCTCGTGGCACTGTTACAGTTTATTTCTCCATGACTCGAAAACCTACAAATTATTACTTCACGCACTTGTAATATAAAAGTGAAACTAGTTTAATGGCATATCTTAAATATTTATAAGGCATGATATTGTCGGCGATTATGGCGATATTCCAAAATCTAATAATTGGAACATTCTATAAGCGACTGGACTCAGACGCTGAAAGTATTGTCTCGTTTTCATCGAGTACGTACGATGTTTCCTGATTTAGTGCTTATGCAATATTGGCCAGCGTCCTCGATACCAAAATGAAAAATATAGATCACTTTATACTTATCGTATACAGTAATACATGCTGTATTTATTTAAATAGTTTTTATATATTTTGACCAGTAATATGTTTCGATCTGTAGAACACTACTACGAAATTTCCTACATGAACTTCAAAAAATAAAAAAGTACCATATTTTCCATAATGCACGTAGGTGTATTATTGCTCTCTATGGATGATGTAATTTGATTATTAAAATAATGTCTGAAGCGGGTGATAGAAATGCATAGATATATTACGAACATACAAACTGTACACTAAACAAAATAATTACACTAGATGGTTGACCAAGTAATGTCGACTACACACAAAAAAAACACAAGTTTCTGCAATACACGTTTTTGAAAGATACGTCTTTACTTTTGTAGTGGTTTTCTACTCGTCTTTATCTTCTTAATCGTCTTGACGTCGTATTACTGACTACGTTTCCAAAACATCCTGAAAGATTCTGGCACCCTCGTACCCTCGTACCCTCAAACTGCATATGTGATTTGTTATGATTATAGTTATCGAGCCGTTGAAGACTAAATAAATATAATCAATGAACTAAAATGTGATGATGATGATGATGATAATGCCTTTATTGTCCAACAGAATAAATCCATTTATGGGAGAAAACTACAAGTACAATACATATAGGTATATATGTATGCAGTATATAACTAAAAAAATAAATAATAAAAAATTAACCTAAAAATAACTTTCATAGAAATAAACAATCGATTACTTATAACTTATTAACTTAGCATATAATTTACAGGACAGTAAAGAGTCGTTTCCGTAAAGATAGAATAATTCATTATGGATACAATTATTCAAATCACAAGTGTTATATTACTAGATATTACTATTACTAGATATTGCATTAAAATTTCGAGACATTTAAACAGATATTTGAACAAATACTGACGGTTTTAACAGAACATTAGGTATTTCAGGTTGGAAATAAAATATACTTTCTTCTCGAGAGCCTAGTCTAAATTAATTAAAGTGATTAAGATATCGGAGATACCAAATAAGGTTACAATATTCTAATTTTGAACGAACTAACGCAAAATATAATGAAATTAAGGTAACATTGATATGCCCAGAGAACGATAACTGATCATCAAAGTAAACACCAAGATGTATATATATATATATATATATATATATATATATATATATATATATATATATATATATATATATATATATATATATATGTATCAATTTCCTATATACATAATAAATAATGACATGTTGGTTGTTACTGCCTAATTACGTCAGCTGTAGTTACGTACTTTGTCCTTATAATGAATTCTCATAAATCAAAAAAACAAGCACAAGGTATGCAATTTTAATCCCAATGGAACAATAAAAAAATATTAGCAACCCACATCAAAATTTTGTCCCATATAGAAAAGGTTTACAGAGAAATTTTATACATTGCCTCAGCCCATATGCGTGAAGAACATAGTAAGTTAATCCGACTTATATATTACTGACAGAGATCACGTATCGATAAAGATGTATACTCCATAGAATTCATTCGGCATTTGTCCTGAATGTGTACGGCACTGATGAGAACTAATAAGTTCGAAACAGCTGTATGTCGTTCGGTTCCGATCCGGGACAAATGTCGAATGTGACGGGTTTTATTTTTTGAAATAGTAAGTTAATAGACACCAGTAATGGTAGACAAACATGGTTGGATTTACGTTAGTTGGATTAAAAGAAAAGGATCATACCAAATAAATGAAATAAGAAAGAATGTCCACCTCTACGATGTAGTAGGTAAATGCAATTAATTAGTGATTATAATCCATTGAAATGTCGTGTTAACAAATTTTCCAACATATCCGTGTTATATGTTCATAATTTAAATGACTATAAATTGAGTCACTTCTTATATAGTATTTAAAATTTAATAGAATAAAATTAATGTTGTTTAGAAATCCCAAATAAATAACAAAATTGACATTATTTTAGAACTATTTTAGGATAACGTTATTATTTATTTATAGAAAATAGATCTAAAGGAAAATACACCTAATAGAATATCTGTAGAAAATACATCTGCTAAAAAAATATAACATCTGAATTATAACGTAATACAAATATTTTTAATAATACAAAAACTGTAATGGAAGTGGAAAATTGGAATACCGACTGTCATACATTTTTACAGCAGAAAATGTACGACAAGCAACGTACAAAAGAACTATAAGAAAAAGAAAAAACAAACAAATGTGTAATGACATAAATGGATTTGGAAACGAAATTTCAATAATACCTGATAATTTCACTATGATTTTTTGTTGTTCTTCTACATTCATCTATAATTTCTATATGATTTGTAAAAATATTATTATGTGATCATAATTTTTATAGTGCCAGCAATTATTTAAATTTTATACTGAGTAATAAGTAATAAGTGAAGCCACATACTGAGTATGTGACTTCAAATTTACTTATTGAATGTATCTAATATGTACTATGTTAGATACACACTTATGAATGCATGTATTTATCTTTGCTACTAATTAAGTTGTCATATTTATTACATTTCTTCAAAATCACATGCATTACTGGGATTTATCGAGCGTACCACTTTAGAGTTTAAAAATTTTGTCACCATAATACACTAACACAAATCACTCGTATATATTAAGTTATAATTGATATATATTATCTAGGACCCTCCTGAGAAGTAAAAATATTATTTATACAAAATTAATTCATAAATTACCTCTATTACAAGAAATATAGAAATAACTTATCGATTACAATTCATAATCTTATATTCCTAAACATAATCTTATATTCCTTTCTAAAATAATAAATATTGAAGTAGAAATTATCGTTTCTCAAATAAGTCTTTATGCTCCTCATAATAGATTATTCGTGTAATAAACCACATTTAAATTTGAATGCATTTTAAATTTGATCATGAAACTTGGCTACCTATTAAATTTTACATATAATAATTGTGCACATACACTCTCTCATTTAAAGGATTTTCATTGTGAGTTGCCGCGCCCATACAGCGCCGGAGGTAATCAACATAACTGTTTATTACAAGTCTTAACCTTGAACAATTAGTAAATTCTTTACGGATACACGCCTGCTCGACCGTTGATATCTCCGATAATAATTTACGGTAGCTCTTGTTTTAGGTGGCTGTGTTTACTCTCGTTGCCGTAGCAGTTGCTCAAGATTATGATTACGAACCACGGCCGCCAAGACCAGCACCATCCCGTGTACAGCCTGGTTATTCTGGACCAACAGCACCAAAAGCTCCTGCAATTACAATTTTGAAACAAATTGACAGGTAATTAATCTTCAGTCAACATGTTAGTAGCAGCATGCTTAGTTAGTGGTAGTAAAATAGTCGAATTAAGCATTCAAATTGTCTGGCGTTCCATTCTTGGCAGTGTGACAATGGCTCAATAGTATTTGGTCTGTTAAGATAAATTTTAGATTTAAGGTAATCCCACAAAGAGTACTCCAGCGGAGTTAGGTCATACTTACTGGGAAAGACAGTGTTTAGGTAATCACGTATTCGTAGGTAATTCGTGAATAATATGGTTGCATCATTCTGGTACCATACTGGCTGCTCTGGTATTTGTTGATTTTCATAGTATCGTCACAATTAAGGGAATTATATGCTATTATAGCAACTCCAAATACTTTTCAGCAGTAAATACATTGTTAATAAAAAATGGTCGTTAAATGATATCAATAATTCCTACCTACATATTGCCTTTCTCTGGAAACTTCGTATGTGCTATTATATGCATATTGTATGTAATTATGAATAAAATTCACATTGACTTTTTGACATGCAACTGATAATTTGATTGTTAATTAATATGATTAAAATGATAAAGACAGTGGATATTTTATGTACAATGAGTATGTATTACCTCTAGTACATATAGCGTATGTAATGGATATGTATATTTTATGGTAGATCTAGTATTCAAATTGTGAATCGGTACATACAAGGATATGCCATAATATATTCCTCAAGGAAGATAAATTTATATTTATAAAAATAACGTAGAAATTAGCATTTTTGAAGTTATAGAATTTATAAAATTGTATTTCGGATTAATAAAGAAAATGTCTTACACCTTCATAACAAGTTTAACGAATAATCTATAAACGCAAAGTATTCAGATAGTAAGTTTTACAATACGTCGTAAGGAGGTATCGTAAGGAGATGGCGCTTGGTTACGTTTTACAGTCTACTATTGTAGAATGTAACAATGTCTACAAGATGTGAAGCCTCGTTTGTCAAAGGTATACTCGCTTCCACTGTACTGACGAGATCCAAGATAAGGTCGAAACCGGTCTACAGTTAGCGGTATCCTGAGATAGAGGATGCTTTGCATCTTCCTTGTGATTTTCGAGCAATCCAAATCACAGTATTTTATTTCTATTTTAGAATAAAGTACGGCAAATTTTCCCATGTAATTCAGCGCCCGCCGAGGGCATATAGCCGGGGGAATAGCTGTTGCTGCTTAATTTTGTTTAATCCTTAATGTTTAAGGACCTACAGATGGTTGGAGTATAAGCCTCCTTATGACATCTTTTAACGAATAAATTTAAAAAATTTTATGAGGGTCCTATTCACCTACTCTTATTATTAAAGAAAATAATTTATTACACCAATTGAGCTTATTATATTATCTACTAGAGCATTCATTGTAATACATCGTCTAAATTTTTATTAGAGATTCCTTAAAATATTTCATTTTTAAAATAATTTAGAACTACAATCAAATTAGCTCATAATATATCATAATGTTGACATCGATTGGGCGATGAACTAACATAGTACTTAAAAACAAATATAGAGAAATAGAAAAATGTTTAATATACTACAGAAATAAATTATAAAAACTCATTAAAGCTCAATTTAGTATTATACAAACAAAAACTTGAAAATGTCAATATTTTTTCTACAAAAAAACTTATTTTATATTTAAAAATAGTTTAAGATAACTGCTACATTTTTAATCTATTATTTTTAGATATTTAATAAAATTTAGTAATATATAATAATACCAATATGTTTTATTATATCGACATCAATCTTATTGATGATATCCCACGGTAAATGTATTAAACTTAACAATATTAAGAGTAAAACTATAGTTAAATATTTCACATTAGATATTTCAATATTCAATACTATTAATATAATGATGGAAAAAACATTATATTTTAAGCGCAGTAATTGTAAATGCTCCAAGTAATAACAATCTCTATATCCGTAAAAGATAAAAATATTTATTTGTTGCAGTATATGGCATGTAAAAAATACTCACAATATAAAAACAGCCTTAGAATTCTTTATTTTGTATAATATAAAACTATTATTATCAATTTGTTAATTTTTTTTTCGACATCAGGTAAAGGAAAAAATTAAATCTGCTGTTTTCTGGAAAGGGTTATTGCTAATAATTAAACTAAATTGATGAAATCTTATACAAAAAATTTATACAAATACCTTATAAATCTTATAAGGTATTTGTATAAAAGTTGAACAAGTAAAGGGTACAGAAATAAATACTCAGTTGACGTTTCCCTGCTCATATTGTCAACATATTCATATTAATTGTAGTTCAAATTTAGAACTTTTCGAAAACGTTCCGCTAATCAATTAAATATATCGGCTAGTGGAACCAGCTACCTAGCTTATGTTATGTATTAACGATATGTCGAAGTCTTCATAATTTAACAGTTAACGTTAAACGCGGTAAAAATATTTTTTTCAATTAGAACACCCTGTATATTATTGAACTGCTTTATCTAGATTGAACTATTTTTGCGCCATTTCATAAAATCGTTCAACCACAATAATTAGTTATTGACATTTAATATATGAGTAAGAAACTAAACTTCTTAATCAAATAAATATCTTCAGTATTTCAGTCCCATCTTATGTAAACAATTCACAAATTATCCTTGCATATGTCTTATGGCTCTGTAAATAGAAGTTTACTAGGGATAAACTAAGTGGATTATTTCCATAGATAATTATTTCAAATACTGTGGTCTTATTGTTCAATTCTTGACATACTTATCTGGAGCTATGTCAACTTGTCCTATCTGGTTGATACTAGTACTATCAGTCGAATAATCAACTGGTTGTACATAATATAGATATAGAAGTTTGTAATAGTTATACAAATGTCAAACCTTTCGGAAACACTTATATGAAATATTTTATAAACGGTTCAGATTTCAGTTAGATATACACTGAGAAAAGTAATTGAGATAAGTATCTACATTTCACAAAAGTAGTAAAAAAATATTGTATCTCATTTAATATAATTATGTGATAATAACTTGGTAAACTAAAGGTACAAACGGTTGCAAAAATTTTCTTCATAATCGTCAAATCACATGTCAAATAATAATATCAAAGTTAATTACCCCTCCTATACTAAATTTTTAAAATTCATCTGTTAACACTGAAATTCCCACATTCACAGGCACAATGAGGACGGATCCTACACCTATGGCTACGAAAGTAGCGACGGTTCCTTCAAAATTGAAACCAAACTCCCAACCGGTGAAGTAAAGGGAAAATACGGATACGTCGATGACACGGGCAAAGTACGAGTGGTAGAATACGGCGCAACTAAATATGGTTTTGAACCATCAGGTGAAGGTATAACTGTGGCGCCTCCAACCTACGTAGACGAAACAACAGATAAAAATGGTAATTTCAAAGAAGAATTTGCTGGAAACTATTACGAACCCGAAGCTCCTCGCGCCCCAGCCCCCGCAAGACATTCCCCAGCACCCAGACCCCGACCTCAGCCTCAACCTCAATCTTTCGAATACTCTCCACCACAACAGTTTGAACCTGCACCAAGAGCCGCTCCAGTTCCACCTCGTCCCCAAATTCCAGGTACGTAAAATTTAGTTATGTTGATACTTTTGCTGAATTAATATTTTGATTAACTATTGAGAAACGTGAAGCCTATAGTACGATGCAAGATCTACGAACAGTTTATTAGATCTGGATATTAACAAAAAGTGGCTACAAATAGCAACAGGATGGAGTTTTGATCATCTCCTGGCAATATCCAGTTTGACTGAATACTGTTAATTATAATATAGTGTTTTAATGTTTTGTAGCAAACTGATGTCATATATTTTTGTTGCTTATGTTGTTTGCAACGAAAGTTCTAATTCTTCTCCATATTTTTTTATTAAAAAATTTGTAAGATTCTAAAAAAATATTGTTATTAAAAATATTAATGGTATTAATTCACACACAAAAACACCGGGTTTCATAGAATATTGCTTACATCAATGTTTAAGATTTTTTTTTACACATTGTTATAATTTAGTCTAAAACTAATGAGTAACTTATTTCTAATCCAATTATACTAAATTACTTAAATTCTAAGAGTCCACCCATTGACGTCTTCTTAGCTATTTCTGATAAGTATGGATGGCACTTTTTCTTGTGCACTACACGCATTACTCTCTTCCTCTGCTTTTAATCTGACTCAGACCACTACACTAACTCGTGGAGTTTAATCCTCTTGAGTGTTCTTATTTAATTGAAGTATCAAGGAGCTGGATGGCCTCGATATCCTCGTGTTGTAGAAGTCTCCCTTCGTGGCTTGTTGCAAATTTTTGAATCTCTATCTCAACATTTTGTATTCCAAGATCTCGGTGAAGATCTTCATTTATTATATACAAAGGTGCACTAACGGTGTTTCGCACTACATTATTTTGAAAAACTTCTGAATACCATAAGCCCACACCAATTTTAATATTTGCTTATACAAGAGGAGCTTAGCGACAAGGTTGAGTTCCTTCCTACCCAAGAGCCAGTACATCCTCTTATATCTTATACCGAATTCCTCTGTCTTCTTTTTTACGTGGGCTTTCCAGCGAAGCTTCATATCTACGGTTAGACCGAGGTATTTGACTGTATTGGCATATGAGACTACTCGTCCGTTCATACTTATTGGAACATGTTCGAAATGTCTATTAGTGAAATCGATATGAACTTATTTTTCTTTATTTAACTTAGCTTTCCATTTCTTAGTCCAGTTTTGGAATTTATTGACGGCGTTTTGAAGTTTATTAGCTGTTTCTATATTACTTTTGCCCGTTGTTATTATGGCAGTATCGTCGCCAAAAGTAGCTGCAGTATTATTTTATATCTCTGGGAGGTCACACGTATAGGTATAGCAGGTAGAGCACAGGAAATCAAACACTACCTTGTGGGACTCCTGTCCAGATTGTGTCAAGAATAAGGAGGCCAGCACATGGAAAATTTAATTGAATGGTTTTATTTTGACTTCATTTATTATTTTTTTAAAGTGTACTCACTCATCATTCATTAAAACAATATTAATGTTTGAAATAAATAAACTTAAAATAATCTTAAATAGCATTGTAAATCCGATGTGTTACTCAACAGGGAACATATATTATTATATAATACTATATATAACCTGTTTAAAAATGGTTGTCATGACAAATCATGGAGATAAAGACTATAGACTCAAAGACTAAGTCCTTAGACTTGGAGAATTATGTAACCAAAGTTATTTCTCAATTTCTTATATAAATTAACTAATTATGCTTCCCTAGATTTTTTGACAAAAAAATAGTAAATAGACAGGATCCGTAATATATAAAAAATATCATTTTTTCTGATGAAACAATATTGGTCCTAAATGGAACACCCAACAAACAGAACTATAGGTATTAGAAACAAATGAATATCCGGGCGTGGGTTTGATTCTCACAAAACTCTTCTGGATGTATCTGTATATGTCCGTGTGAATGACCGAAGTTAGGTGATAGAAGAACACTAAGTTAAACATCGCCACCATAAATACAAAGGCGAAAAAAATATAATCCGTATTTAAATTTTCATACCAAGTCTAAATAAACAAAAACTAATACAAACACAATAATGAGAAAAACGTAACTATTGGAATGAATACGTTAATTGTATTAAAACAGGATTTGTTTAATATACGAGAAAAATAATGACGAATTCAAAATTCAGTATAACGTTGCAATAAATTAAATACAATTTTCATTGTACTTATTACAACAATTATAAAAACTCCACAGGTGCTGCACCAGCTCCAGTTCAACATCACTTCGATTTTGGTCCCCCAGCGCGCCCAGCAAAATCCTTTGCCGCCCCAAGACCGAAAGCTAGACCAGCCCCTCCTCCATCGTTTGCCCAGCCTGCTCCAATCGAAGAAGAATATGAGCCCGCCCAAAGAGGCGGCTACTCTGAACCTGCTCCACTACCTCCAAGGCACACCGCTCCATCGTTTGGGCCAGGACCAAGGCCAGCCGCTTCAAGACCAGCACCTCAACAACAATTTGCTCCTGCTGCCAGGCCTTCGTCTTATGCACCCAGACCAGCAGCTCCAGCGGGTCGTGGAGGTATTTTAGACCAATTGAGCAAGGACTATGCACTTCCGTCAGATGGTGCTGCTCCTCTGCACGACATTAGTTTTGGTTATTATAAATAAAGAATGGTGAACATATAAGCTGTAATAACTAGTTACTGTTACTGTACATACGTCTTTTTCTTCTATCTTGTCTTTCTTTAACTGTACTTAAATTGCTCTTTCTTTATTTTTTTGTTCTCTATTATATCAAAAAGTTATAACTAATTTTCTCATTTTTTATACTATTTTGAATACTATCTATAATTTACGACGTATTTATTACTATCTTCTGTCATTTTCTTTTACAAATTCTTCTACTTTAACATATTTATTTCCCTGTTGCATGTTTACTTAATCTTTATAACAATATGCCTTCCTTTACATTCTTTCTTTATTTATCTTTCCTGGTACATTTCAATTTCCTGTTTCACTAATGTTTCTTTCTTACTTGCTGTTTTTTATCTTCTCTTTCACCGTTCTTTCTTCCTTTTTACAGTCCTCTTTCACCTTTATTTCTTCACTCTTCTACTTTCTCTTTACGTTATTATTTCTATTCAAGAGTGTGATAATAATTAGAATGTATTTTGTATGTTAGTTGATGATATGTATCCCATACTATGATGTGTTTTGTCTTTATGCTATATATTCATCTATTGTTCTTTCAAACAAAATCTTTTCCTATTTTTCATTTTCCTCTTCTGTTCCTTATCTACTTTTTCCTTACTTTTACTTCTAAATAAAATTTAGTTTGAATTAATAACTTGCATGCGCGAAGAACAAACGTACATAGCTGGATTTTACCTTCGACATTTTAAATTACTGTATTGCCAATCAATTAGATTAATAATATTAGTGACGAGTTAGCTAAGCGTTCTTCTTAGCTAAGCAATTATTTAGATAATACAGTACTCTGTCACCAATGTGTAGGTAGATTTAGCTATGTCAATTTGTGTTACATATATTGTTTGATTAAGTTAAGTAGTTATTACTGCTTCGTTTAAAAAGAAAATCGTGTTAATTTACTAGTCCTGTGGCTAAAACAATGCATTCAGGCGGAGTTGTTGATATTCGACTTTTTGACCATCCAGTGAGATTGAAACTGATATTTTCTAGATGATATCATTCTGACTGTACATAAATAACTAATAACTGTAGCCATTATTACGAAGATAATTTAATTATTATTTTAATATTAGGTGTATTAAAATATTTTGTGATAATAATTAATCATTATCACTCAACAATAGATGTTTTTAAATTTTATGTTTTATTTTACAAAATTAAGCTTATCGATATATTTTACATATGTGAATAAAATTTTTAAAGTTTTGTTTAAATGTGTCTTCCCCTTTTGGCATTCCTTTATACGTACTTACAGAACGACCTTTTTGTTTTTATACAATAAGTAATTATGTGCTATTCTATTAATACAAGGTGTCTCCGTTGGAACTATAGGATTTAAATTGGGAGCCATTTCTTTTCTGTCAAAGATAGGGGCGCCAATATATAACGACTGCCATGTACAAACCATACGATGTCAACATGTCGCGATTAACAGTTCAACAAAGAATAGTTTGTGTTTACTGTTTTATGAAAAGGGGCGATTGTTTTCTGTTGCATTAAGAAAAATTCGCACCAAATTGGGACAAAATGAAGCACTTACAGAGTTAATAGTTCGTAACTTAATCAAGAAATTTGAGGAGACGGATTCTGTTATTGATAAGGCAATACCAATACTTCCTCGTTGTGGTCGGTCAGATGAAAATGTTGTTGCAGTGAGATAAAGTGTAGGGAATATCCAAACACATCAATTTCGTCGTGCAAAATAACTGAATCTGTCAAGAGTCACCACGTATCGGACGGAAAAAGAAATATATCCACAGAGATCCACGGTTTGGTGCGCATTTTGGAGTGGTACAGTAATTGGACCATATTGCTTTGAAAATGAACTGAAAATCTTTGCGCGCAATTTAAGTCCTATAGTTCCAATTGAGACACCCTATAGAAATTCATAATTGGCAATTTATTGAATATGAACCTAAAATGTTATTAGTTATCATTAATAACATGAAGATAATAAATTAACAACATGAAGTTCCTCCAATTTATCTTCCTTCATCTCTTTATTATACCAACTTGGTTGGCGGAACGCGCTTCGAGTAGCGCATAATATTTTGATATTCTTGGAAAACGTGTTTGTTGTTTGTCGTTTTTAAGACGTAACTGGCAAATTTTATGTTAAACTCAGAGAAGCAGTCACTCTAGATATCAACATTCGAACACCATGTAATTTGCAAAACGTCACAATAAAATGATACTTAATACAAAATATCATCTGTAAGTAAGTAAATGCTTACTTCCTTAAGTAAATACTCACTTTTTTCAAGATATGTACTTTGTAAATATCACAATATACATCACTTCTCACACCGAATCACTTTATTAAGATACTAGAAAAAACTTACGAGCTGATTTTATTTCTGTGTAGTTTTGGAATGTATCCCGTATTAAACTAGAAGTTAGTTCTTATATTTCGTCAAAGACTGGATGAATTCCTTGGAACAGTTTTCTAGATAATTGCTAATGCAAAGCTGAGCAGCAGTCATGGTCAAATCTATAAAATTGTCCGTAAGAAGTAATTGTAGAAAGCAACAAGTCAGTTTCCCAACAGTTAGTGGCGTTTGCATGTGGGGGGCAGGATGAGCAAAACTCTTGCTTATTTTCTCTGAAAATCAATAAAAGACAGGACTTATATTTTTATAAATACATTATGAGGAACATTACAAAGATAACTACAGTACATTTTATTATGTAATGATACAAAAATACCTATAGTTTCTAAAAGTTGCAATTATCTTTATAAAAAACTATTATTTATTTTCGTGTTCATGTTCATTAAATATTAGTATTTTCATGATTTTTTCATGTATCAATTTATACTACGTAATATCTATTCAGAAATTGTCCCGAATTAAATTAACCATACACACATAGGAAAGGTAAGCGTGTAAAATGTGTTGCATATTTTAATGTAATATTTATATAAATTACGACTCTTTTGTTATGGAGAATTCTATATATAATTCTTGAAATATGCATGTTATAACAAAATTATCCATTGAACTTAGAATTGTTAAACTTCACCTTCATTTACCCTTATACTTTGTTGCAATAACTTAATATGTTCAGATAAGAACCATTGTAATCTCCTCTTGCGTTACAGCTTTGAGACCACTTCGTATCTCAAATATTTTAAAGTCACGATCGTGATTACTTGCTGAAACCTGACTTGTGTCAGCACTTATGAATTAATAAATACGACAGCAAGTGGTCGCATCGATACTGTAGCAACTGCAATAACTGTAGTAATTGTAGTATTGTAGTAACATACTCGCTCAGTCGCGGTCATAACACGACGTTATGAACCATTTTATTTTTGTAATGTAAAGATCAAATAAAACTTTAAAAATGAATTAAATTCGAATATAAATTGTTTTTAAAAATCATTATATGCTTTCGTGCATATAAAAAGTGGCGCAGTCATTGTAGGATTCCACGCGTTATTAGGAACACGGATTTGCCTCACTAGTAACGTGGAATTCCAATTCCTAAAGTGAAATCGACGAACACAGCTCAAGAAGAGAAAAAATCAAGAATCAAGAAAGCAACAAAGAAACCAACAGGAGGAGTGCTACGAGGAGAACACGGGCCTGCCCTAACTGTTTGTAGCCCCCTGTCATCACAGCAACCAAACAACAAACAACATTTCAAAAATCATCCCATCACCCAGTCGGACAACGTTATTGGAACACGGAATTGCCTCATCTGTAAAGACCCAGACCGGACCTGAATGGAAGCAAAATTCTTCTGGTAAGTCCATTTGAGAATCATCTCGTTTGTGCTACCATTATTTATTTATTTATTTGCAACACAAAGCAAATTTTGTTTATTTAATTTCTGTGAATACAGACCAGTTTGTAAAAAAAAACAAACTACCATTTTTAATTTTACTTACTATTTTATCGACTTTTTAATAATAATTAAAGTCAAAGTGCCACAACCGGCACCATCATCTAACGATGAACAACAAAATGAGACAGTCGAACCTTATAAGCTGTCCGAGATATTTTCCATCATTCCTGAATACGATGGTAACCAAATATTTTTACAAACATTTTTGAATGCAGTAATGACTGGATTCAGTATGGCCGTAGGCAATCAAAAATTATTGCTTACGGTACACGTCAAAAATAAATTAAAAGCAGCCGAGCTTGTAAATTTGCGCAATCCTTCCACATGGGAAAAAATAAAAACACTTTTAGAGACACATTTTGGTGACTCTAGGGATTTAACATCCTTAATACAAGATCTTAAACGTCTATCACAACAAGGTAACGAATCTGCTTTAAATTTTATATCGCGTTTGCAGACACACAATGCAAAAATGCACGCGGCAGTTCAAAAAACGAATTTAACAGCGGAACAGAAAAGTGCTCAATCAAACTTAATAGAGACCATGACATTAAACACGTTACTAACTGGCTTAGACCCAAAAATTGGATCTATAGTTCGCGCAAGTAGCCCAGCTAATATGCTAGTCGCAACAGCTAGAATAAAGCGAGAGTTACAACTCTCGTACTTTGAAACTCAAAAACGCCAACAAAAACCAAATCAAAATTTTTAACAAAAACCTTTTCAACAAAATCAGAATTTAAATTCAAGGAAAATATGTAACTATTGTAAACGCTCAGGACATTCTACTGTGGAATGTAGAGCAAAGCCTCAACAAAATATGTATCCATCTCAATTTCAGAATTTTTCGAGACCTTTTCAGCCGAATTACAACAATTCACAACCATCAACCTCGAATCAAAACTTTCAAAGACCTTTTCAAAATCAAAATCAAAATTTTCAAGCCAGACAACAAGACCAAGGTACTTAACAAACCAACCCTCAAAATAGACCTTCCACGATAAGGCCTAACCCCAATTTTCAGAGACCAAATGTAATTCGCCCTAACCCGAATTATAATAGCAATAATAATAGGACACATCATGTAAACACGAACGAAAATGTCTATCATGAACAAAACGATTTTACTTATGATGATACCGTTCATCAAGACCAAAATTACAATCCAAATTACTATGATAATACTGATTATCAACCTGATTATGACAACCAATATGAACATATTCAAGACGAAACCTATTATGATAATGACAATAACTATTAACCCGAAAATTTCGAAACGAATGACTTTGAAAAGCCTTATCGTTATCAAAATTTTCACGATCCCCAAACTTTAGACAAACCACCGGATCAATCACAAACTTCGGACATTTGTGTGGAAATCGAATCACCAAATGAGAACTTTAAATTTAAACCAACAAGAACAAGCAAACAACCGCCAACAAAAATTCCTTTAAGCGCATTATTAACAGTGAATTCAAAAAATTTGTACTACATCAAGGATGCTACAAATATTTTTAAAATTTTAATTGATTCAGGCGCTGGAATTTCGATTTTTAAAAGAAAAACTTCCCAAAATTACACTGATCGTTTCCTCGAAAATATTTCAATTCAAGGTATTACTGACCAAAAAATATTAATAACAGAATCATGTTTAATTCCTTTTGACGATTTTAGTTCCCACAAAGTTTATGTACACGACATCGACATAGAATTCGACGGATTATTAGGCTCAGACATTTTAGAACATTACGAATGCATTGTAGACATCAAAAACATGCACTTAATAACTAATTTCAAAACTGTTCCTTTATTTAAAGTAACCGACAAATTACCAGACCAAATTCCTAAAAATAGTCCAACAAATTTTCAACATTCAAAAATCATTCCGAAAATTTCGAACAAAATTGCAATCGCCCCTCGTACCGAACAAATATTCAAATTTCGTTGTAATCTTTTCAACACTGACGCAATTCTTTCAGCTCAGGAGATAGAAGAAGTACGTTTACCTAACGCACTCGTACATATTAACAACAAAGGTGAATTTTGTACATCTGTATTAAACGCAAATGCCATACCAAAACTCATTGACTTTTCAAATCTAAATTTAGAACCAATAAACAGTTCAGTATTATTAAACTCAAATATTTACAACAGTAATCAAAATTCAGAAACATTCAGCGACCCAGTAGTCGTAGTCGACCGCATATTTGAAATTCGAAACCAACTAAGATTAGACCATTTAAACACAGAGGAACAAGAACTAATTACCGAACTTTGTTTAGAGTATTCCGATATATTTTATCTTGAAGGCGACAATCTTACATTCGCTAACGAAATAAAACATTCAATGGACACCGGTAATTCAAAGCCGATATTTACGAAATCTTATCGATACCCGTATGTCCATAAAGAGGAAGTAAAAACACAGGTCAATAAGATGTTGAAACAAGGTATAATTAGACCCTCTATTTCGCCCTGGTCATCCCCAGTATGGGTTGTTCAAAAAAAATTGACGCGTCTGGAAAACAGAAATGGCGCGTTGTAGTCGATTACAGAAAATTAAACGAAATAACAGTCGGAGTCAGAATAACTTTCATTGCTATGAAAGGAAAGGTGCTACTTTCCTTCCTTAATGCCGTTATAATCCCATTGACGGATTTAGCCTGATCAATTACTTCCAGAGGCTCTTTTCATTTGTAGTCATCTTCTGCCACCCTCTCACTCTCGTAGTTTCAATATCTTCTCCTACTTCTTCTAACCATCATTACTTTAGTCTGCCGTTTAATCTTCTTACGCTTGGTTTCCACATTAAAATTCTCTCTTTGGTTTTTTCTCCGTCAATTGTCTGACCATGCCGAACTACAGTTAGTATTATGCTCTACAAATATCGAACTGTGTTGGCACTCTGAAGGATATTACGAAGTTTATCAACCGATTACCAAGTTAACTATCATTGCTGTCTTATACTGGGCTAAAGATTTTGCGTAATATATTTCTCTCAAATATTGTTGCTGACAAACAATGCTTTGTCAGCACTGTTCAGAGTTTAAGCCTCACATATCCCTATGATAGTCTTATACATCTTTAAATTTGCATACCAAATTAGGAGCCATCGGCTTGACATATACATATGTTTGCATCTGTCACCATCAAGTATTCTAAACTTAATATCAGCAAAATTAAAAATTTATTAGTATTATTTAACTCTGATCCTCAATATGTATTCTTAAAGTTACATTACTGAGTACCAATTTTATTGTGATAGCTGCTATTTGCTCTAGATATTTACCACCTGGGTGTTTAGTTTTATTTATCTATATTTTTGCTACTAGACTAGAAAATCATTGACATTGACATTGACATTGTAGGATCTCATTGGCTGACCCTCATGTATAAAATAAAAGGAGAAGTTAATTCTCCATTTATTCTAACAACTATTTTTGAACTGTTTAACATAATTTAGATAATATTTATGTATTTTATAGTTCAATATTGCTCTTATACACGGTTTACTTTTCAAGTTTGTATTTATCTAATTGTAACCCTGTAAGAATCTGGTCGGAATCTGATCAGAGACCGCATCATTGGCTGGGCAAGAGACCAGCGCAATAAAAGATGGAGAGGCGTAACGGGTTGTCGAATAACCAAATTCTTCATCCAATACTCAGATATTGAGAAATGGACCCAAGAATTCATTAAATTGAACAGGCACGAAGCCAGAACCCTGATGGGAATCATAACGGGCCACCATAGTAGCCTGAATACATATAAGCACAAGCTGAGGCTGACTGACAGCCCGGCCTGCAGGTACTGTAAAGAAGACGAGGAAACCTCGATTCTTCTTTACACCTGCCCCGTATTGGAGGAGGAGAGGTATTTTATATTACGGACCCTTATTATCCTAGAGGAGGCGAGGCTTAACGCGGGGGATGTGCCTAAATTGATCCTTTTATGGGATAGCATTTTTGGATAATGACCCGGATAAGAGGGGATCGCCAAGGGTCTACCCATGCGATCAGTGGCTGATGAGGCCCAAACCTATCTAATATAATAATAATATTCTGGCTTACGTGGTGATTATCTACAGTTTATTTTACTTTTTTTTGAAATACTGCCTTTTGAATCTTGCTAATTCAATTAATTATTCGTTATACTCTCTCTCCCCTTGGCTTTTATGCCTTTTTGTGCGTAGATATTCTAGCTTTGCTTTTATTTTCTCTTTTATTACTGTTCTACACCTTCCTCGTATCATTCTCATTCCTAGTTTTTATTGCTTATTCAAAAGTTTCAATACCCGCATTCACCACGCTTATTTTTGTAAGTGCCCAGTTATTATTAACGTCTTGTTCTCTACCTTTATATATTCCCAATTGTTCACTTAGGAAACGTTGTTATTCCTGTAGAAATTTAAAAGACTGGTTTGATTGTCTTTGCTACCCCTTGAGATACTTTTTGTTTCATTTTTACTCCTATAACATAATGATAGAAGCAGTCGTTCACCCCGTATTATGTTCATTTTGTTAATTAGGTCAAGTGGGCTATATTAACCAAACATCTAACAATAAGAAAGCATCTTTTTATTATTTATTTACATTATAGTCTTCAATTATTACTAGAATATCGTGTTTTGAAGCATCTGATGACATGAGTCTGTGAAAATTATTCCAATTACCCTTATTCAACTTTTATTTCGAAAAGGAATATGACTCATATGGAAATACTATGCTTAATGCAAAATTCTTAATTTATGACTCATATGGACATAATATACTTCACTAAAAATCCTAAATATGACTATAGTTAGAATATTCCTATATATAACGCGAGTTATATTCTATGAAATGCTTAAAGAGCAAAAGATAAGCTTAGTCTATTTAAGCAAGTTCCCCACGTAGTAAAGAATAATATATGATCATCAGTTCATAGTATTCACGTCACTGTTGTACTTAAGTCGTTAAATAAATTTTGATAAAGTTCTAAAAATTGTAACAAGTCGTTTTAATGAAAATAAAGTGTTTTTAAAAAACCAAGTTCAAATTTGAAGAACATATCTGGCGCTGCGAACAGGATTCCAACACACCAACTCCAAGAAGTTCAGTGGTTCGTTTCAACGATTTGGCTGGGATCTACGACACCTTCCATCTGCAAGGACAACGTGACAACCCAAAATCCAGAGGGCATAATTAGATCCAGATACCATCAGGGTAAGTTGCATTCAATTAATCCTTTATTCCGCATTTGTGTCACCAACAACTCAGTAACAAACTTAGCATAACACAGAGAGGAGGCAGTTTAAGGCTCTGTGGCGAGGTGAGCCAAAGGTGAGGTCGATACAGTGCACCATCCCATCCTAAGCAATATAAATCAAGTAATATTCGACAAAATATTCATTTAATATTCGCTTCGGAAAAAACGTGTACAATTATTTTATATAATCAGTACAAGTACTGAATAAGTAAATTATCTTCGGTACCTAATTAAGTCAAAAAACGAAAAACAATTTCAAGTTGAGAACTCATTTAGATTTTAAATAATTAAACAATTAATTCTAAGAATACATTATTCGTTTATTTTATTCATTTTCTTTCTCATTACTTTTTTTAAATAAAAATGCCAGAGATAAATTACACTCTTATTAGATTAGTATTAGAAACAATTCCATCTTTTGAAGGAAATAGAGACCTTTTAGAAATTTTTATTTCGGCTGCAGATAATTTTTACAATCAATACAATGCTGCTAGTGCAGATATGAGTAATTTTATTCGCCAAGCTTTGATAGGTAAATTAAAAGGGGATGCTCTCTTAATTATAGGTTCAAGAACTGAATTAAATACATGGCCTTTAATACGCGAAGAATTAAGAAACGTTTACGGAGAACAACTATCTTTAGATAACTTGGAGCAAATGCTCATGATATGTACTGTTCAAAAAAATGAACATTATCAAAATTTCGGTAAAAGACTACAAATATTACGCTCTAAATTAGCCCAAAAAATTACTACAATACCAATAACTAGTATGGATGCTGCCACTAAATTAGTACATACTCGGCAATACAATACTTTAGCTTGTAAAATTTTTGTTAGAAATTTAGATAGGCGTTTAAGGGATAAAATAATAGTTCAGGGCCCAAATTCTTTAGAAGCGGCAATGGCTCTAGTACAGGAGGATGAAAATTTCGAACTTTTTCAAAATCCAAACCAAAACCATTTCAAACAATTAATTCCGCGACCAATAAGACCTAATCAACTTTTACCAGGCCCTCATATTTCTCGAAATCAACCACAGACTTCTCAAAGACCACAACAAAATATTCAGTATCAAAATTATAGACCAAATTTTCCGTCGCAACCGATTAACTTACAACCAACTAATAGACCAATAAATTCACAATTACCTACAAATCGGCAGGTATTTGGCCCTCCACAAAATGTGTGGAATCCACAAAATAAATCGTTTAATCATAATAAACCGCTACCTATGTCCGGAGTCTCAACAATTCCTTCTAATGTGCCAAATAGACATAATTATAATCAACCAATGTCAACTAATATGAGGCTTACGTCGAAACCTTCACATTATGCAAGCAAGGACACAGAGATAAATACGCACCAAGAAGCTGATGCGGTAGAAAATAATATCGAACAATACGAAGAACGACTTTACACAGCTAGCAATGACCCAGAACCCTATTACTCGTCATATGATACTGATTCATATGAACCGGAGGAACAGCAGGATTTTTGCAACACCACGCAAACGAATTATCCAACTTAAATATAACAAATTTAAAAATAATCCCAGAAGTTCATACTTCCGGTGCCGCCCCTTTACCATATATTTATATACCGGCAACTGATCACGATCCAGAATTAAAATTATTACTAGATACAGGGTGTAGCATTAACATGTTAAAACCAAACTTAATTAACCACTTTTTTCCCGGTACTTTAAATTCCACGGAAACAAAGATTAAAACTACAGGAGGCACAGTAATTGCGAAAAAAGTAGCTTATATCCCTATATTCCAAATTTTATTACGAAATCATCCAAAAATACAGGATCCAAAATTTCATCATGCCGCCACTTATTATTTTAATTATGTACCTGAAGTTGTAGCATTTGAATTTCACGATTTCTTTGATGGAGTTATTGGAATTAATATATTAAAAGATTTAAATTTAGATATTGAAGTTTCGAATAAAACTATTTCAGACGGCTATATAACTATTCCATTTTTGTATAGACAAAATTTACCGCTAAATAATGAAATTATAATCGAACCCTTTCAAAAACGTTTTGCAAAATTTCCAGTTCAAATAGAAAAAGGAACGATACTTATCCATGAACAAAACCCATCAGGTTTGTTAATTAAAGAAGGTATCACAACCGTAGACAATTATTTCGCCCCAGTTCTCATTCACAATCATACAAATATACCGCGTACTTTAAAATTAATTGATATCACATACGAAAATTTAAATAGGAAAAATCATGAAATTTTTAATTTAGAACAGCTCACAGAAAATTTTGTATCTACAGAAACACCAATTTTAGATTTGAAACAAATTTTACGAGTAGAACACCTTAACCCGGAAGAAAAAAATAAATTGTATACACTGTGTACCAAATACCGAGACTTATTTCATAAAACCGATGAAAAACTAACGACTACAAATAAAGTATGTCACACTATCAGAACAACCGATGAAGTTCCTACGCACCCTTACATTTATAAATACCCCCATGTACACAAAGAGTTAGTCCGCGAAACAATTGATCAATACCTCAGGGACGGAATCATTAGACATTCCGAAAGCCCCTACGCTCATCCTATATGGATTGTAAATAAAAAAATGGACGCGTCTGGAAAAAAGAAATTTCGAATGGTAATAGATTACTCCGCGTTAAATTCCAAAACTGTTGACGATAGATACCCAATTCCTGACATAGATACAACACTAGCAAAATTAGGCAAAAGTCAATATTTCACGACAATAGACCTTGCTTTAGGTTATCATCAAATCCCTATGCATCGTGATTCAATTGAGAAAACGACTTGTTACAATTTTTAGAACTTTATCAAAATTTATTTAACGACTTAAGTACAACAGTGACGTGAATACTATGAACTGATGATCATATATTATTCTTTACTATGTGGGGAACTTGCTTAAATAGACTAAGCTTATCTTTTGCTCTTTAAGCATTTCATAGAATATAACTCCTCCCGACGTAGTATGAAAAATCAAGGAAAAACATCGTTTTTGTCATCAGTTGACTGATTTTTCAGTTTTGTTTCCAGTGACTCTGATGGTTTTCCTTTCCTATAATTAACAATGAATTTAAATGGGTTTGTTTTTGTTTTATAACATTTTATAATATGATATATGCTGTAAAGTAATAACACAATTAATATAAATATAATCACATAAGTCCAGATAGATGTAGCCATTAGTTTCATTTCTATTAACGGTTTGACTTCTAACTGATTGATTTGTTTTTCAATCGAAGTGAGGTGGTGCAGATCTATTTCTCGATAAACATGGACCTCTTGTTGTGCTGATTCCGGCCTAATGATTGGAATTTGGGGGAGTGTGTATGGACTACCTATAATTTTAGTTTGATCGTTGATGAATACGTCGTTATTGACGTCGACTTTACATTGGTAAGGGATGCGAATTAGTGATGGTTGATGAATGTTCGTAAAACCTGCTTCGTCGCATGTTTGATGTATTTTCAATGTTTCTTGAGGGATGGCGATTATGTATTCGGCGTTGACAGGGCTGACCAAGTCGGTGTTGACGTATATAGGGGTTAACGGACACTCTTTGACTTGACCTCGAAGTAGATTGGCTATACAGTCGGGTTGAGATAACAGTTTGTGGGCATTTGCGACTTCAATATTCATACAAATGAATCACAACCGATAGTTCAAATTTCAGAAAATGAATCAATTAATGATATTTCAGAAATAGATCGATTAATAAACGAAACATTAGAAAACCAATCTATAGACGAGACCCCAAAAATAAACGTGATACAAGATATTTTAATAAATCCAATAAATGAAATAATACCCCCAGATGAATTCGATAACGAAACAATTCATTCAGCCGTAGAAAATCCTATTTTCGAAATAAAAGTTACCGAAAAACCACTTAACTCTTTTCATAATCAAATTTTGTTCCATATCGGAAATGACACTCTATCCTCTTTTACTCGCGTTAAATCTCCTTTTGAAAACTATACTCGTCACCTAGTAACTATCAGAATACGTAATTTTAGAGAAGATGTAATTAATTATATAAAAAATTACGTCAGACCAAAAGCCACATACGGTATATTAATTCCCGATCAATACATTCCTCAAATAACACAAATCATACAAACTCATTTTCAAGCGAAAAGTTTTAAATTTATTAGATCACCCGTATTCATAAAAGATATCGAGACATTAGAAGACCAAATTGAAAAAATTAAATTCCATCACGAAACTAAAACGATTCACAGAGGAATTACAGAAACATTATCTGCCCTCTCAAAAATATATTTCTGGCCAAAAATGAAAGACTCTATTACAAATTATATAAATACATGTGCATTATGTCAACAAAACAAATACGAAAGACATCCAAATAAAGTTATATAAAAATATATAAAAATACACCAATTGGAGAAAACCCATTTGAACATATATATATTGACACATTTTCCGTCGAAAAACAAAAATTCCTAACTATAACGGATAGTTTTTCCAAATTTTCCCAGGCTTACACTACCACTACAAATGCTTTAGAGATACTTCGCAATTTGTTAATTTTTATTTCACATTATGGAATACCTATTAAAATTACCTGTGACCAAGGTACAGAATTCAAAAATGTACAACTTGAAAATTTTTGCAAATTACATAAAATTAACTTACATTATACAACTGTCAGAAATCCAAATTCCAACAGCCCAGTCGAACGATTCCATTCGACACTAATCGAATCATTACGAATTTTACGTGCCGCACAAAAACAAGCTCCAATTACCGAATTGATGACGTACGCACTCATTGGTTATAATAACAGTACCCATACGAGTACGAAATTTACACCCTTACAAATAATAAAAGGAAATATTAACTATCAAAATCCAACTGATTACACAGATCAAGTAATATTTTCTAATTACCTAGACAATCATGCACAAAATTTAGAAATAATGAAAACCAAAATTAATGACGCACAAACCATAGCTAGAGACTTATCCAAAATTAATGAAAATAGATTAGACCCATCGCAAATTACGGTAGGAAATGAAGTATTTGTTAAGTCAGATAGACGTCCTAAAATCACCCCTCGATACACTAAAGAAATCGTTGTTAAAGATAAAGATGCTATAGTAGAAACCGAAAAGGGAAATTACCATAAAAAAATTAGAAAACCGACGGACAGGTTTAGGAATAGGAACTAAAAACATTAATTTACTTGCAGGGCCATCCAGTCATGTTTCTTCTGCTTCTTCTAGTCACTCTTCTAGGAAGATCGACTAAAACAGATAAAATTACGGTTACACCTTTAAATAACCCTTTATTCCCTTTCTCCTTAGGAGAAGCTCATATAACGACACATTCTCATGTTTTTATCAAACATATTGATTTAACTAATTACGAAAACAAATTACAACAGATTCAAAATTTATTGATAGATACAAAAATATGTAAAACAAAAAGAAACTTACCTTCATTAGAAAGACTCAAGATTACAATACAAGAAACTGTGAATATTACATATCAAAAACTAGAAAATCTCAAGATAAAACCTAGAAATGAGAGAGCCCTAATTAATGTCGTAGGTAGAACTCAAAAATGGCTCTTTGGTACCCTATCTGATGAAGATGGAACACGATATGACAATGCAATAGAAACCTTAAGAAAAAATCAACTTTCTATTTATAATGACTTAGAAAAATCAGTAACAGTCACGAAAGACTTTGTAAATGAAACCAGTAAGTTATTAAACAAAGTTAAAACGAATAATGAATATGTACAAAACCAAATTTCAACTTTGCAAATTACCACTGACGGAATAGCTTCATATTTAACGTCATATCATATACTAAACTCTTTAATGCAAAATTGTGAAATATTAATGGAATCAATAGATAATTTACAAATTTCAGTATCCTTAGCCCAAATACATACCTTAACTACAAATATATTAAGTATTAAAGAAATTAGAGAAATAAAAATTTTAATGAACCAATTATACAAAAATCAAATTTTATTCAAAAATGAACGAAATTATTATAAATACTTATTCACAGAAGTAAAATACATGGATTCAGAAATTCTAATATTAATTCACTTCCCTATCATAGCATCAATAACACTTGATTTATATCACTTATTTCCAATCCCAATAAATAACCTTACCTTGATATCTGAAAAACCTTACCTGTTATTGAATGCAACCAATCATCTATACCAAGAAGAACCCTGCCATTTTATTGATGAATATTGTATCGCAAATGCCCACAAACTGTTATCTCAACCCGACTGTATAGCCAATCTACTTCGAGGTCAAGTCAAAGAGTGTCCGTTAACCCCTATATACGTCAACACCGACTTGGTCAGCCCTGTCAACGCCGAATACATAATCGCCATCCCTCAAGAAACATTGAAAATACATCAAACATGCGACGAAGCAGGTTTTACGAACATTCATCAACCATCACTAATTCGCATCCCTTACCAATGTAAAGTCGACGTCAATAACGACGTATTCATTAACGATCAAACTAAAATTATAGGTAGTCCATACACACTCCCCCAAATTCCAATCATTAGGCCGGAATCAGCACAACAAGAGGTCCATGTTTATCGAGAAATAGATCTGCACCACCTCACTTCGATTGAAAAACAAATCAATCAGTTAGAAGTCAAACCGTTAATAGAAATGAAACTAATGGCTACATCTATCTGGACTTATGTGATTATATTTATATTAATTGTGTTATTACTTTACAGCATATATCATATTGTAAAATGTTATAAAACAAAAACAAACCCATTTAAATTCATTGTTAATTATAGGAAAGGAAAACCATCAGAGTCACTGGAAACAAAACTGAAAAATCAGTCAACTGATGACAAAAACGATGTTTTTCCTTGATTTTTCATACTACGTCGGGAGGAGTTATATTCTATGAAATGCTTAAAGAGCAAAAGATAAGCTTAGTCTATTTAAGCAAGTTCCCCACGTAGTAAAGAATAATATATGATCATCAGTTCATAGTATTCACGTCACTGTTGTACTTAAGTCGTTAAATAAATTTTGATAAAGTTCTAAAAATTGTAACAAGTCGTTTTAATGAAAATAAAGTGTTTTTAAAAAACCAAGTTCAAATTTGAAGAACATATCTCGCGATAATATTAATTGGTTCATGCGATATTAGATCGACATATTGACCCTTCTTGAACTAAGCTAAACGTATTTGAAAATAGAATGGAAGCATAAAACCTGGAGTAATTGTATATTCTTTGTATTATCCGTATTACTATGGAAAATATATAGAATGTTGAAAAAGTCAGTGTATGTAATTCATTAATTCTAAGTATTTTATTTGTTATAATCATAATCACATTCATGATTTTTAAAGTAATCATTATGAAAGTCACATTGAACCTCTTAATATCGATTCTATTCAATATAGCTTCATTTTCACTTCGTACTTTTACCTTTCCTATCAATAAATTCTGTGTAATTACCGCCAGTGTTGTCATAAATCTATTTTCCTCTCATATTGTATGTACGTCATTTTATTACTATTCTAAATACTCCTGACTAGAAACAATTAATTTAACCATTTGTAGTAATTTAATGGTTACAATATCTTAAGCAAATTAAGATATTAAACGTTGTCTTGAGAAGTTTCACAATTAATTAAGAAAACTTGAAGACAATGGAAGGCTTAATTAAGATTAATGCACGTACGAATTGCACAAAAATGGATTTTACCTACTCTTGGCATGTGAAGATTTGATTGGAAAGGTTAACTGAAATTCTTTAACGAGGTTTTGTGATGAGCCAAAAATATTAATGAATCGGATTTAGAACAATAACGAGATTTATAAACGACATTCATAGGCAAAGCGTATCCGATTATATCAGACATTACCACATGCTTTTAATAGCTCGTTCTCTTATATTACTTAACAGGACTGACTTGAATAAAAAATTGTTTGTTCTAAGTGATGTGAAAAATATTCAATAGCGTGTCAGAGATAACAATCACCATATTATTGTGGCGTTTCTATACTTTAGCCATGAGTAGATAATATTTTACATAAAATATTGTAAAAAAAACGTCCATGAGAATCGTGTTAATTGTATGGGATTGCTAGAGTTTCTGGGTGTAATTTTTATATGTCTACTTATTTTATTAATGGAATGAAAGAGAAAGTTTGAAAGTAATAGCGAGAAAACAGGAGCAGGGAGTTTTAAATTATATTAAATGAAACTGAAAAGATTACAATTTTATTTATATTTAGAACATGTAATAATCTAAAACCAGAATAAATATTATACCTTGTACATTGTCTGCGGAAAGTTTGGAAAATAAAAAATTGAATGACGTAAATTTTATTCTGCTACCTCTTTCTTCGACATCAGCAACAAATAATACGTAATAGAATTTCCATAACCCGTAACTCTATTAAATTGTCTCAATTAATTTTATTATCCTCTTTCCAGGTGGTATTTAAGATTTGTTTTGATTATATTTATGTATTTAACGATTAATTACTTGGTTAATAATAGCCTAATTGAGTTGCTGGAAGTGCTAAGTAATCATATATAGGGTGAACATTTTAATTGGATTATATCCTATAAATGGAGGATTTCAATAGAAATTCCTGAAACAGGTGTTTTTTTTTTGGTTGTCCACTCTTAGGAGTAATGGCTTTTAGTTATCTGGCTTACATTCTGGGGTGGAGATCAAATGGTTGAAATGGGTCCCAGAGGTAGAGAAGAACGCCGACAGCTTCTCTACAACAAAATTCTAGGAAATGCTCGCAGCTTCCTTCGGAAGTGAATCAACAAATCCTACTTCCACGTCCACGCCATGATCTCTGGAAATGCATGACCAAGGTCATGCAGCTAACGGAAGAGGGTGTCAGGCGAGTCTCCCGCGCCTTAAAACTGGACTCCGTCGGCTAAGGGAGTCAACCCATACAGAAAAATCCGGCCCTCCTAGTTAGGGGGTGGAGCAGATGGTTAGTAACCAACTCTCTTAAAAAAATCATATACTTCTAGTACCCAACAAAGCCTCGGACATAGAACAGATAAAAATACAACGACCCACGCGATAAATAAGGACAAGAGAACATGGATAAAAGATAAAATAAAATTAGTGACATGGAACGTAAGAGGAATAGCACTTAAAGATATAGAACTTGCAAGACATATGAACGAAATGTGCATAGATTTTGCCGCTATTACCGAAACCAAAAAGAAATTAAAAGGAACAAAATATGTTGATGAATATATCATGATATATAGTGCTGTGAATCAAAATCAGAGGGCAGCGAAAGGAGTAGCTTTATATATACATAAAAAATAGGAGGACAGAATAAAAAAATTACGAATACCTAAATGAAAGAATTGTCTTGGTCAGATTAAAATTTGATAGAGGTAATGCAATAATAGTCGCAGTCTATGCGCCGGAAGAAGGAAAAACAGACTAGAATAGAGTCTAGAATATTCTATGAACAACTACAGACAGTAATTAATAAATATAACGCAACAGATCAGCTAATACTCATGGGAGACCTGAATGCCAGAATCGGAAATATTCCAATAGATAAAACAGTCGGCACTTTCGGAGAACACTTATGTAACGGTAATGGAAAATTACTAAGAGATTTTGCTACATACAATGGATAAAAAATAAACAATACGTTCTTCAGGAAAAAAGATATCCACAAATATACATGGACAGCAAGAGGATATCGATCGATTATAGATTATATAATTGTCAACAAAAAAATAGCTGGACAAATAAGAGACACAAGAGTTTACAGAGGTCTAGACATCGGTTCGGACCACTTTCTGGTAATATCTATAATAGACACATACACAAAATGGAAAAGACACAAAACACCAACTAACAAACAGAAAGAAGAACAAGTATACAAAGTATATCTACTAGAACAAGAAAGTATTAAAGATCTATACCAAAGAAGACTGAACCAAGCATTAGTAAACCTAGAAATAAAAGAAAACATAGACGAAGAATGGCTAAATCTGAAAGAAACAGTAAAAATTATAGCAGACGAAGTATTAGAACAAAAAAAGAAAGTATAGAAAACGTAAAGGCTTGCGAATTTGGGCAGATGAAATAGAAAAATCAATTAAGGAAAAACAGGAAGCATACAATAAATATATAAATAATCCCACAGACCAAAATTACGAAGAATATAAACACAAAACAAATAGCTAGACGTGCACATCAAGAATCTTGGGACCGTTACATAAGTAGAATAGAGAATGATATACATGGAAGGCAGAATATAGCATATAAAGCGATGAAAACACTTAACAAACATAAAAGAAACCATATACAAATTAACAATATAGAAGAACAAGAATGGATAAAACACTACAAAGAACTATGGTATGATGAGAATGCAGAGGAATCCCCAATAGCTGTAAATGACACAAGAGGACTAGACAATATAGAAATGAAAGAACTGACGGAAGCGTTAAAGACTGCAAAAAATCGAAAAGAGACGGGATTAGACAACATTAACACTGAGCTATGGAAATACGGAGGTCTATAACTACACCTACGACTACGAATCTAAGATTGGAGAAGATCAAAAGTATTTTCACTGTTTAAAAAAGGAGACAAAGACAATTGCAACAATTATAGAGGAGTAAGTCTGCTAGATTCGGCTTATAAAATTTACACCAAAATTCTGAATAACAGACTTCGATCAATAATGAAAGAATTACTAGGTGAAGAACAGATAGGATTCAGAAAGGGACGCTCAACTATAGACGGAACATTTACCTTACAGCCAGTTATCGAGAAACGATGAGAATTTAACAGAGAAACACAGCTAGCCTTTATAGACCTAGAGAGGGCATTCGATAATGTAAACAGAGAAAAACTATGGTTTATCATGCTAAACAAAGGGTACCCTGAACATCTAGTAAATGCAATTAGAAGTTTATACGAATGTATAGAAATCATCTTAAACATAGGTAATGAAACAACAAATAGTTTTAAAATAAATAAAGGTGTACGACAGGGCTGCTGTATCTCCCCAACCCTTTTCAATATATATATATATATATATATATATATATATATATATATATATATATATATATATATATATATATATATATATATATATATATATATATATATATATATATATATATATATATATATATATATATATATATATCGACGAGATAATCCAACAATGGAAAAAGAAACACAATCTAGGTATTAGACTTCACGAGAACACCCTGTTCAATTCAATATTATATACAGACGACCTAACTCTTATAGGACAAAAGGAAGACGACCTCCAAATAGGTATATACAAGCTGGAACAAATCTGTAAAGAATTCGACATGAAAATATCAGCAGAAAAAACAAAAGTTATGGCTTTCTGTGGAACAGAAACAGTAAAAAGTAAAATAGTCATAAATAATAAAACAATTGAACAAATTAAACATTTTAAATATCTAGGATGTGACATCACCTATGAATATAGTAAAGACATCGAACAAAAAATCAATAAGTTCACCAACATATGCGGAACAATTACAAAAAACTTTAAAAATAAAAATAGGAAGGAAACTCAGATGAAGTTTTATAAGGCACTAGCGGTGCCAACACTCACTTACGGAAGTGAATCATGGACAACGACAAAGAAAGACGAAAACAGAATACAAGCACAAGAAATGAAGTTTCTGAGAAGAGTGAAGGGTTGTACAAGAAGTGACAGAATAAGAAATATAGATATTAGAGAAGAATTGCAGATATTTAACTTAAATGATAGAATAAAAGAAAACCGCACGAAATGGCACGAACATTTGACTAGAATGCACACAGAAAGACTACCAAATAAAGCCCTACACTACAGGTGCACAGGAAGAAGAAGCCCGAGGAAGCGATGGAAGGTACCGTAACAGGCAACAGTGCCTAATATGTGAAGCGCAGAAGAAGAAAAAGATTCTGGGGTATGTAAGCACCCCACACGTATGTTAAGTGGCACTTTATTTGAGAGTCCGCATCGAGTGAATTACAACGCACACTTCGTACTTTTGTTATATTAATGATCATTTACTTGAATGTAGATCTAAAAATTGGACCGTTTATTTCTTGATAAAATGATGACCGATCATAAGACTCATCTCTTATATTCTAAAGCATCTCTAGTGTGATCTGTTTGATTTCGTATTTTATTTTTTACTGCAGAGCCTCGAATGTTATCAGATTTTATTTAAAATACCTTATATTTCAAGTACTTCTTACAATAAGAAATCGAGTGGGGTAAAGTCCGGAGATTTTGGCAGCTACTCAAGGAATTGGAATTGGACCTCGTCGTTCAATCCATCTATCATATATGGAAATATCTCGTACAAATATTCACGGACGATTACATCACAGTCGGCTGAAGCTCCATCTTGTTGAAACTATATTCTCGCTTCAGGTATATCTGATTCAATTCAATGAGAAACAGGTTAGACAAAGATGAAACCAAACGTTTTAGAAGAACATTTAGATATGTTGGGCAGTCAAGGGTATTATTAAAAAATAATCATCTAAGAACCCTGTCACCTATTATTTCAGCCCATACATTTTTGTTTTGTGGACATTTGGTATGACTTTCCCACATTCAGTGAGATTTGGCTCAATAACGACAATTGTGTTATTGTATCGACAATATCCATTTTAAATATATGTGATTATGTATAATAGACTAAATCATTAGCTCACAAAACTCAATTTTGTGATCTAGGTCATTTTCACTAAAGCCCTGAACCATTAGTGTTTTGTAAGGATGCATTTGTACACTTATTTTAATAACTTCAGGAATATTTCTAATTTTCAGTAGTATGACTAACATTAAAGTCATAAGTTAATTATGGAGCTGGAGTCATGAAATTTCATTGAATAGAAAACGATACATTTAATTTGGTTTCATATTCACCCATACTTTAACTCTTTTAAGGTACATCTTTAAGATGAACTCTCGGTAACGAGACGTAATTTAACTGATTATGGTTTGGCTAATATTTAATAGATCTGGTTCCTAAATAGTTGACCAACCTCCAGTTGAGTTCGGCATGTCTCGCCATACCCGATCGTCAAAGCTTCCGTAAGAGATATTTTGAAATTAAGTTTTTAAATTCAAAATAACAAATACTACGTGAGAGATAACACTAATATGAAGATAAGATGTGCGGTAAGTTCACACGCAAAATTTATTTAGATTGATTTTAAGCAAGGCTTCAAAACAACTAATTGGAAGGCAAGATAAGGAACGTGAAGACAAGAAGTATATATTACTAATACTCATCTTAACAAAAAGCATGAAGAAGAAAGGAATGGTACACATTTTGTGGACCTTTTATGATGTAGTGATTATTATCATGAAAATTATTTTTGTATGTTTCACTGGACTTTTGAAAATATATGTCACTGACCCTTATATTTGAAGACGAAGTTGAGGGCGGTTGAATCCTCCAGAGTGCAGATAGGTAAAAGTTACTACACCCTAAATATGGGCAACCCAAATCGATCTGTTTCAGGGATTATTACATCCGTTTCAGGGATGTGGGGAGATACCTCACAAAAGTGTTAAAAGATATGTTCATACGAAGGCAGATTTTATCACGACATCTAAAGCAGGAACATTTGGAAAAGCGCCAGTTGAAGAATGTTTGGATAAGCAATGGGGAAATTTCAGCAGTTTTTCCAAAGTTTTCAAAAGTAACTCATTTTTTTTTAAGTTAGAAATAAGCTCCTTAAGGTTGCTCCTATTCAGTGGATCTAGAACAGTCAACCAGATAATATTGTATTCGAATACTGGGAGGTATCTCCAAGAAAATATCTTCTAGGAAGATAATAGGGTTCTAAAAGTAAAAATTCTTCACGAGGAAACTCATAATGATTTTAATTTTCTTTTTTAATTTAGCAAATACTCGTACATCAGTGCTTTTATAAATAGATTAAGTTAGAAAAGGTAACTGTTTTCACACTTTGCATAAAGTAGATTCATAATACAATGAGTTGTTTGTTTGCTCTGTCTTCTTTAAGTGGGTGCATTGACCTGTCGTGCAAAATAGTATTTTGTATACTACGTCTTAATAAAATAATACATGGCACGCCGCGCCAGTTTAATATTATATATTATTATAAAAATATATAATTAAACAAATACATTTTCCTCAAATAATTCCCTCAAGCTGATTATATAGGGTGTCTCAGTTGAAACTATAGGATATGAATTGCGCTTCATTTATGTTATATCAAAGATGGGGCGTTAATATTTAATGACTGCCATATACAAACCATATATAGGACAAAATGAAGCGTCTACAGACTTAATACTTCCTAACTTAATCAATAAATTTGAAGAGACGGGTTCTGTTATTAATAAGGCAACACCAATACATGCTTGGTCAGATGAAACTGTTGCTGCAGTGAAAGAAAGTGTGAGGAAGTACCTAAACATATCAAGTCGGCGTCGTGTACAACAATTGAATCTGCCAAGAGCCACCACACATCGAATTTCAAGGAAAAATCTGCATCTATCAGCATACAAAACTCAGTTAACATAACAATTAAAACTTTCAAATCATTTACAACATCATGCATTGTTAATTGAGTGTTACGAAAGAAAGATGGTGATGCTGATTTTTGCAACGAAATTTTGTTCAGCGATGAAACACATTTTCATCTTGACGGATGTCAGCAAAATTATCGAATTTGGGATGCTAAAAATTCACATGCTGTTCATGCAAAAGAAATACATCCACAGAGATGTACGGTTTCGTTCCCAATTTGAAGTGGTGGAATAATTGGACCATACTTTATCACATTCTATAGTTCCAAATGAGATACCTAGGCTTTTGACGTTGCATGGTTGTGCATGATAGGCGTTAAATATTGACATCCTATGTGTTGAAAAATATTTGTATATTGTAATATAAACCCATAATGTGTGTGCAACATCAAATCCCGCTTAAAACGGCAGTCTACTGCCAAGGGCGTGAACGCTTGCAACCCTCGATCAAGACGTTGATACCTCGAAGAAGACGTTGCTTCGTTAACTGTTGATATTTAGTAATAAATAAGGTGCTTCGATTTCGAAGTGTGCATACTATTCAATCTGATAAAACTAAATTCAAATCAGGAAGGTGTTTTTCCAGTCCAAATTTTAATTAACAATACTCGTATATTTCTGCTCAGTTCAACTTCTAAATTAAATTTAATCAAGTAATAATGTTAACTAGTGTACAAGCTAAAACACTATTATCTTAATTAGCAAGAAAATCAGTCTGGCATGAAATTATAGTATCAAGTGTAGATTATAGATTATGCATAATTTTGTACTTCAGTGAGTTATATAAAAAAAAATAAAATATAGAAGAATAACTGAATCACTATCTACATAATGGCAAACACATAATTATGTGAATAATTTAAACAAAATATCTCACTCAATCCAGTTAATAATTTATATGCATGAACAATGTCCATTTTTCACATCAGTAAAAGTTGGTGTAAAATTCTACACAAATTTATTTGATTAATTATGAAAACATAATTATATATCCGTAACTATACAAATATATACCGGTATATTGATAACTAGACTCTTTTATACAGTGTGCTCGTAAAAGTTGGAACTAATTTGATAAAATCGTTACTATTCGAATGAGAGCCAAATCGTAGGAGTCGAATTTATTTTTAGATAACTTTTCGATGTATGTGTATTTTATTTGTCATCACTACTGGTTTTATTAACATCAACAGTTCTTTTTAAATGGCAATACCCTTATCTGATAATGCGATTTAATAAAACATTTAGTCAAACCTTGTTTTATATTATATAATAATTGTTTTGGGGAATAACAAATATTTTAATAAAATAATCAAAATATTTATGAAAAATAATAATTAATTAAAAGGATCATTAAATTAAGTGTTCAAATTGTCTTTGCCGAAATAACATCATCGTTTAACAGTATGCACATCGAATATGAAATTCTTGGAAGATAATATTTAGCATATCGGCATTAATACTGTCTTCTAATGCCTGACTAATATTTGGTCTATTAAGATATACCTCAGATTTTAGGTAACTCCACGGAGTATGGTAATCCAGCGGAATTAAATGCGAAGATTTAGCTGGCTACTCGATAGTTCCTGTTCCACAAATTTTACCATTTATTACGAAAAATGGTGTTTAGGTAATCACGCATAATTGGCCAAGAGTGTGGTGACAAGTCATCAAATAATAATAATAATAAATTTATTTACATAAAAAGATTCAGTATACACGTCATCAATACAGATCCAAATATCGACGAATATGTAATAATATTATATTTAACGCCAATACGAAAATATTAATTGGTAGGCGTAATTGGCCTTAATGGGTTTAGTCGACAAGTCGAGCGAGATTACCGCTCTTTACCCACCCATCGTGTAGTGCGGGACCGTCGCACGTACGAAGGTAGGCCGAGTTTTACTTCCGCTTTCGCATGTCTCTACGCGAGAGGCAAATGCAGCCTGCAAACAAGAACTGCGCGACTGACAGCCTCACTCCCCTCGACCTCCTTTGGTCCTGACGCCTTTAAGTCTTGCTGGCAAGGACTTCTTCTCGGACTTTTCTTAATCTTTGGTCACCTTGTTTTACCACATCGCATCGCTAGAGTCAGCCCCCCGGGGGATGTATTGTCGTGGACGCCGCCACCAGCAAGGCGCCCGGGAATTGGGTCATATCAAGCGACCTTCCACGACAATGCAGACGAATCGCGTCGCTTGGATCTTCGTCAGGAGAGTGAGTCTTGTTATTCGGGAGGGATCCTTCTCTATCTCCTAGAAAAGAATCCCAGGATTTGGAGTGTGTGTGAGAGGGAACTCGTGTGTCTTTCTTGTAACAGAAAATGGTTAAAGGGCCGTAGGGTCCCCTGATATAAAAAACGGTTAGTGGAGCAATAGGTCTCAGCTGTAATAAAAACTTATATTTGACCTGTAAAGGGGGTCTATGAGGTTATACTACCTGGATCTTGGGTCTCTTGTATCTTCCTGGTCTTCCTTGGTGGTAGTCCGAAGCTACTCGGATGAGGGGGTTGTCATGGGCACCTCCTTGATCGTAGAGCCTCCGAGCCCTGCTCGGATTTTCTCCATCACAGTGATGAAATCTAGGTCTCGCCGGATGTCGATGTTCCTCTCGTAGTACGGGGCGTCCACTGCCCGGCGGAGGGCGGCATTTTCAACGGCCTGAATCTTCTTCATGTGTTTCTGAGCAGCGTAGCCCCAAGTTGTCGATGCGTACACCAGTTGGGGCTGAAGGACTTGCCGGATAAGGAGCAGCTTGTTCCTGAGGTTTAGCTGGCTGTTATTTCCCGTCATTGTCCAGAGTCCAGCCGCGGTAGCTTTGGCGCTTCCCGTCATCTGGTGGATGTGGTCTCTCCATGCCAATGACTTGTCTATGATAACTCTAAGTTACTTGGTCTTATCCCACCATTGGATGTCCTCGCCGTTGAAGCTTACATGTCCTTCTGGGGTTTCCCGCGTCTTCTTGAAAAGCACCGCCGTACTTTTCTCTGCGTTGATGTCTACCTTCCACTTGTTGCACCAGTCGGCTAGTTCGTCCGCAGCAGGTGCATCATTGCCACGCTTAAAGTATTATCTAAGATTAATAAAAGACGTTACATATAAAAACTTTTAGTATAACTGGACATATATACAATAGTTTTCCTAAATACACATATACGAATTTACATATATAACATATATTAATAGCTTCAATACTTAAATGTAAGCAAGTAGGTATTAGTTTTATTAATTTGTTGTAATATGTATTTTTAATATATATTACGCTATGGGCATAAAATGTCGGTTTGATAAGTATCCAATTTTTAGTTGTTTTTTTTTGAATACTTGTATTGAGTTTAAGTTTTTTATTTCAGCAGGAACTTGCCCTCTTGAGGCGAGGAGAAAAGAAGGTTTTTGTATTGCTTCCGCTTGTTATAAAGATATTATGACAAAAGGAACCATAACTGTCAGATTTTTTGCTGGACTGAGATAGTTATAAAATATATTATTTGTTTGTTTTACTAAATGTTTAATTTATAGTCAATATATACAACATACAAAATACATCACATACAACATGCAAAATAATAGAAATTTAATAAGTTCATTAGTGGGGCAGCTAATTCGGTTGCAAAAATTATTTTTAATGTCTACTTCTGAACTGTATGCGATTTTTTGATATGAAAATTATATGCGTAGTACTTTACCTCGGAAGTTATATTTTACCTCAAGTGAGATTTAACCAAACGCCTAAAATAAAAGTTCTAAACATTTTTCATCAAGGAACTGTTTCATTCTTTTAAATTTAGGCAACATAGTTATAATCCCTTGCTTCAGCTTATTTATCTGCAAATCTAAATATATTTAACTTGATCATCTATTACAACATATGAATATTTAATTTGATTTATGAATGGAATAATCTTTATCAAATTATTTTCGCATTCTATTATAAGTAGATCATTAACAAAAATTATATTTTTATTAGTCGAAAAATTTAATAAAAAAAAGTTGAAAATTTAATAATAGTAGGAGATTTTAATGCAGTCGTAGGTGAGGGGAAAGAAGGAGAATTTGTAGGTCCTTATGGATTAGGAAACAGAAACGAGAGAGGTAGCAGACTGATAGAATTCTGTGAGAAGCACAAGATGGTAGTCGCGAACACATTGTTCAAGAATCACGTTAGGAGGCGGTACACATGGAAAATGCCAGGAGGGATAGACAGGTATCAGATAGACTACATTCTGGTTAGGAAGAGATTTAGAAATCAAGTAAAAGACTGTAAGAGTTATCCAGGAGCAGATGTAGAGAGCGATCACAACTTGGTAGTCATGAAAGCTAGATTAAAGTTCAAAAATCTGAAAACCCGGAAGGATAAGAAACATATAAATGTAGACATATTGAGGGATCAGTATATGAAAGATAAGTTCCAGGAGAAAACAGATCAATTAATAAATAAAATGAGTAAGGACGAAATCAAGAACGCAGAAACTGAGTGGGAGGGTATCAAGAATAGTCTAGCTTCCGCGGCTACGGACGTTTTAGGACACGATAAAAGGGAAGCTAGGAAGCCCTGGATAACGGACGAAATCTTAAACTTAATGCAAAAGAGACGAGGTTACAAAAACAGACGAGACGAAGAAGGACTGAAAACGTATAAGTCAATAAAGTGGGAAATCATTAGAAAATGTAGAAAAGCGAAAGAACAATGGATAGAGGATAAATGCAAAGAAGTAGAAGATAAGCTCCAAGTAGGTAAGACCGAAGAGGCTTACAAAATAATTAAGAGGAACTTCAAGGATATAGGAACAATAAGTAGAAACGTTAGGAGTCAATCGGGGGACATACTGATCGGAAGAGAGGAGAAAGCGGATAGATGGAAGCAGTACTTAGGAAATTTATACGAGGATCAGGAATTAGGAGAGATATTAGAGGAAGAATCTAGCATCGATAGGGAAGATGTAGGAAAACCTATATTGAGAGAGGAATTTGAAATAGCACTAAGGGGGCTAAAGAATAATAGAGCGCCGTGTGTAGATAAAATACAGGCGGAAATTTTGAAATGTGCGGGACAGAAAGTAGTAAATAGGATGTTTGAACTAGTAAAATACATATACGAAACGGGCGAGATGCCGGAGGATTATAAGAGGAACATTATCGTTACTATACCGAAAAAGAGAGGAGCCGACAAATGCGAGAACTTTAGAACGATTAGCCTAACTTCCCATGCGTCAAAAATCTTAACTAAAATAGTGCAGAAGAGGATGGAAAATAGAGCGGAGGAAATTCGGGTTTAGGCGAAATAGGGGAACTCGCGAAGCTATTCTGGCGCTAAGAGTAATGTTAGAGAAAACAATAGAAAAAGGAAAGAACGCTTATATAGGAATTGTAGATTTAGAAAAAGCTTTTGATAACGTAAGATGGGAAAAAATGTTCGAGATACTAAAGAGCGCGGGAATGAAGTATAGAGATAGGAGAGTAGTACACAATCTATGCATAGAGCAAACTGCTGTTATAGAAGTAGAAGGGGAAAAAAGGGAAGTAGGTATTAGGAAAGGGGTAAGACAAGGATGTACGCTATCACCACTAATTTTTAATCTGTACATCGAAGAGGCGATTAATGTGGTAAGAGATAGAGTGGATTTCGGGATTAAAGTACAGGGACAGAAACTAAAAATGCTGAGATTCGCGGATGATATAGCAGTATTAGCATCTAGTAAGGAGGAACTAGAATCAGCATTGAATGAAATGAAGGCAGTGTTGACAGAGGAATACGGAATGAGGGTGAATAAAAACAAAACTAAAGTATTAGTGTGCAGAGGGCGAGAGAGCAGAACAAAAACGAAAGTACAAATTAATAATGAAAGATTGGAGGAAGTTAAAGACTTCACTTATTTAGGAAGTAAAATAAATTGGGATGGAAGAAGCGATAAAGACATAAAACAAAGAATAGCGCAGGGTCGAGTAGCTTTTAACAAAAAGAAAGCACTTTTATGCTAGGGGGTAATAAACTTAGAAACAAGGAAGAGATTTTTGAAAACATATGTATGGAGCACGGCACTATATGGCTGCGATACCTGGACGGTAGGGGAAGCAAGTAGGAAGAAATTAGAAGCTTTTGAGATGTGGTGTTACCGAAGAATGATGAAAATACCATGGACTGATAGGGTTAGAAACGAAGAAGTATTGGAGAAAGTCGGCGAGAAAAGAAGTATGTGGAAAAACTTAAAGAAGAGAAGAGATAGAATGGTAGGCCACGTGCTGAGACATGGGGGAATAGTCCGCGATATTTTGTAGGCAGAAATGGGAGTGAAGAAAGGTAGAGGTAGGCCTAAATAGACTACTGCTCGCAAATAGTAAGGGATGTAGGTGGTAGCACAATTAGCGAAATGCGTAGGTTAGCACAAGATAGGAGAAGCTGGAGGTTAGCGTTCAACCAGTCTTAGGACTGATGACCTAATGATGATGAGTTGAAAAATGGAAGGTTATAGTTTTTTGAAAATTAAATATTAATAGATAATAGTGAGTCAAACTTACCTTTTATATTTCTAAAATTATTATTATATATTATTAGATATTATTTGTTAATTCTGCCATGTGTTAACTTTATAAAAATTAACAGAACATATTGGCCGCGAATCTAATTATTAGTTGTTTAGACAATCTATGAATTAATCATATATATGTTAAAGAGTATGGGCTCGAGAATTGTACCCTAGGGAACACCATACTCAACAACTTTAAATAGATTATTTTCCTCATTTATTTTAATGTAGGTATTGTTACCTATTAGTTAAATAGCCTTTTAACAGCGTCAGTATTTTTCCGGGGATTTCTTGTTGTTTTAGTATCTACTTATAACAATTTTTGGTGACTACTATATCGAATGCTTATTGAATATTATGATCTAGTGATTTGTATATGTTATAAGTTAAAAGATGTATGGTATCTTTAGTTGATCTAGCATATCTGAATCCATACTGGAATGACCACAAACCCGTAAATTTTTCTAAGAATCTAACTAATCCGTTTTTATTACAGTTTCGAGTACATTATTAAACCGATAGTAAGTGAGATGGTATGATAATGATGAATACCTGCCCGGAAGAACGTTGTAACTGACAAATTTTGAGAATTGGTGTTCTCGGCGGAATAACGTTGTAAATGCTTATAGAAATGTAGTCACGCATTTAAACCGAGATAATATATTTTAAATGTGGCGGGGGTGACGAGATAATTTTTGACTCTCAGTGGAAGAAGGTTGTAACTGTTGTATCATGGCGGAGCTCGAGCGTGTTGTTGTGACTGCACATGGTACAAATTGGCGAAATAAAGGCAAAAAACGCAAAGTTAACTTAGTGCAATGGAAAGACAATCAAAGAAAGATATTGAGACAATCGGGAAATCCTTACATAAACCGAAAAGAACAAAACATACCCGTCAAAGCAGAGCCTGAACCTGTAAGTGGAATAACGTTGTAAGTACCTATTTGTTGTTTACACTCTTGCATCTATTGTAGGAAAGAATTTGTCGTTGCAACAGAGCTGGCTGTACGCAGATTTCTTTTGATGAAAAAAGGAATTTATTTACCAATTTTTATAAGTTGACTCATTCTGAACAAAATGCTTTTTTGGCTCAGTCTTGTATTGAATTATGCGACATAAAGAGACACGCAGCACCTGAGGATATAAGCCGTAGACACTGCACTTTTAAGTATTTTATTACATGCAGTAGCAATGAAAGGATACTTATCTGTCAGAAAATGTTGTGTTCTGTCTTTAGAGTAACACCCCGAAGAATTCAGGTGATTCAAGAAAAGCTGAAAAACAATGAAAGCACGGATGACAGGCGTGGTAAGCATCTGGACCGGCCGCATAGAATTCAAGATAATATATTAGCCCTTATAAAGGATCATATAAAATCGTTTCCGGCACAAGAAAGTCACTATAGTCGTTCCAATAATAGCAAATTATGCTTGTCATCAGATCTGAACGTCCAAGAAATGTTTAAACTGTTTCAGGAAGCTCATCCAACTATAAGGGTAAAATTCCATACTTATCGAGAAACTTTTAAGTCAGAGTTTAATCTACGTTTTGGAGTACCTCGGTCAGATACGTGCGCAAAATGTGACTTATTTTATTGTCAGTTAGTGACAGCAGACACTGAAGAAGAAGCAACCAAAATCAGACAACAAAGCGAACTACACCATCGAAAGTCTGAAAAAGCTTACAAAACCCTTGCTGATGACACAGAAAGGGCAAAGAATGATCCGAATTTAATAGTTTTATGCGTAGACCTTCAGCAGGTACTATTTTCTCCAATGTTGACACATAGCAATGTATTTTATCAACACCAATTTTCTACGTATAATTTCTGTGTTCATAACAATGCTACAGGGGATGCAACGATGCATCTCTGGTATGAAAGTACTGCCAAACGAGGATCTGCCGAAATTGCATCCTGTATTTTATTATATGTTTTAGACAACTTCAAACGTTTAGAAAAAGGCTTTTCTAGATCGTTAATAATATGGTGAGATCGGTGCGTTGGACAAAATAATAACTTCAAGATGCTTACCCTGTTTCAACATTTAATATTATAGAATTATTTTACACAAGTGGAGCAGAAATTTTTGTGTAGTGGCCACAGTTTCCTTCCATGTGATAGGAACTTTGGCCTTATAGAGAAGAGAAAGAAAACTGGTAAAATACTGCATCCTTTTGAATGGGTGCAACTTATAGTCGGTGCAAGGCCCTCACAACCTTTTTTTGTGAAGCTTATGGAACAGCAACATTTTCGTGACATATCCATCATAGAAAAAAATAACAGCCGACCTAAAAAATTTAAATTCACTGAAGTTATGTGGTTGCTCGTGAAACAAGATGATGATGACAAGTCCGTTCATGTACGAGAAAGTCACTCTACTTTATCGCCATGGAGTGTTTATATTATTACAAAGAAGAAACTATCTACCACTGTAATTTCTGAGTTACCTTTACTGTACCAAAATATACTTCCTTTGAAAGCTGACAAGAAAGCAAACTTAAACGACATGGACACAAACTTAAACGACATGAGATACATAGATAATTAGGAAGCTAAAAATTTTTATTTAACCCTGCCTTGTGAAACAGCCTAATGACAGTATTACATAATAACTTTCGATTAGTGTAACGTTAGTGTTTACTGATTATGAAAATAATACGTTTTTGTTTTCTATAATACGTTTTTGTTTTCTATAACATTTTCTTATGTTGACTCAGATTTAATTAAATACATGTTTGCAAGTACCTATGTATTATTTTTTATCTGTTTAGTGTTTAGAGTAATCCTTTATAGTTCTAAAACAAATCATTTAAAAAAACATCTAGGCTGTGACATTTAATCTCAATAAAAACGTTGTAACTGCAGTAGTTACAACGTTCTTCCACAATTTTATATCCTAAAATCAACAATACTGTATCCCGTTTTAATTTTTGTGTAACTTTTTCTTTATCTAAAGCTGTAAATAGATGTACAATTTTTGATTATTCCATAAATGCATGAATTTCTTCAACATATCGACTAAAAAAGTTTATTATGTGTCTCCTGTAAAGTTTCCATTTTGTCGATTACAACGTTCTTCCGGGCAGGCATTCAATTGATGTAGTCTAACTTCCATTTCCATTTTTGTTGATATGTTTTATTACTGCTGTTTTAAATACCAATGGCCCATAATCTATTGTAAGTATTTTATTAATCGAAAATATTAACGAGTTAGCGATATATTGGCTAATAACTTTAATAGTTTTGTTGTATATGTAATCGATCCCCGAAGCTTTACTGCTCTTCAAGTTAAACAAGTTATGTCTTACTTCAGCTATTGTCAGTTTTCGAAAAATATAGAGTTTGCTACTGGTCATATTTCATAATTGTAATTTTTAAATACTCTGCTAATTAAGTATTCTCTGTTAATTTCTTACCCAGGTATGTATAATTCCACCAATATATTAGATAAGTATAACAAGTTAATCTGTACTCACAATATTCTTATTCACTTAAATTCTTTTCACATTATGACATCTTCCCGTACGTAATTTTTTTTGAACACGGCTTCTTTACCTTTCTATAATTGCTCAGAGTTATTTATGTTATTAAAGTAATTAGATTGTCATAAAAATGGTCCTATAATTGTGGTATAAACAATTCTTGTCCATACATTGACGTTGTCTGTAAATGTTGGTCCCTTTATTACCCAGTGAAGGGTTTCAAAGAACCACTACTTGTAATTTTGCTTATTCACTGAGCTATTTAAACAAAAAGTCATCTTCAATATAATGCAAAGTTTTACTACCAGAGGATAACATTCATACTACAGAAGTAAGGAGTTTATACTCCAACCCATCTGCATATGCTTTATATAATAAGGACTAAACAAATTAGGTCAAAACAGCTATTCTCCTGGCTATATGCCAAACGTCGAGCGCTGTATTACATGACAGAGTTTGTCGTATTTTTGTCTAACAGAGTTAGCACTAAAAATACAGTGATTGTTACAAAATAGCTGTTTTGACCTAATTTGTTTAGTCCTTATTATATAAGGCACTTGCAGATCGGTTGGAGTATAAACTCCTTATTTCTGTAGTTTGAATGTTACCCTCTGGTAGTAAAACCTTGCATTATATTGATGATCTCAAGTTTTTACTTCGATTTAGATTGTTCGAAACTACCAAGAGATGGCGTTTGGTATGTTCTACTGCGGTGGAACGTAGCAACGTCTACTAGATGTGAGCTGTACCTGTCGAAGGTATACTCGTTTATACTGCACTGCCGAGACCCAAGATAGAAAGGTCGAAACCGGTCTGCAGTTAACGATATCCTAAGATAGGTGACACTTTGTATCTATCTTGATGGTTTTGGAACAATCACTGTATTTTTGGTGCTAACTCTGTTAGACAAAAATACGACAAATTTTGTCATATAATTCAGCGCTCGACGTTTGGCATATAGCCAGGAGAATAGCTGTTTTCTCTCCTTAATGTAATGTAATCTCCTTATTTCTGTAGTTTGAATATTACCCTCTGCGGAGTAACACTTTGCATTATTAATTATATTAATATTTAAATGATCTAGACCAATATTAAGTAAATATTTACTGTTGTGTTGGTTTTCATTTGACCTTGGCTATTTCTATATACCAATTGACTTCTACCTACTGATATGCTAACATTACTATTTTTAATACTGAATACAATTTCGGACGCTGAAGGGCTTTTTATGGAGGTCACGAATGTTTAAATATTCACCAGTTCATTATACATCACAATTTTATTATATGATAATTAATATTTCGAGAAACATGAATGAATTTCTCTGTTTTAGTTTATGCCTCCAGTAACCATTAATCGGTACTAAATAAGTACCGATGTTACTTTTTCAGCTAAATTACAATGGAGGGAGCAAAAAAAAATAGAAAGAGAATACCAACTTCACTTACAAATAATTACAGGTAAAATGCATTTAATATTTTGAAATCAAGAAACTAACAAATATCTGAGAACAACTGACAAATACCTGAGAATCAAACCAGATGTTCATTCTTTTTCTCACAGCAGATCTAGTATGCACTTTCGTCATTTATCACTAAATACTACTTCTTATTCAAGTCGTTAAATTCGTGTATTTTGTAATTGGGGTATTTCTCATTAGGGTATGCTGTGCTTTTGTAAATTAAACTCACGATGTCAGAAACGTTACTAGACTAATAACAGCTTATTATACATTCAAACGCTATTAGATTTACTGATTGTCAATCAATAATTAAATGGAGAAAATCATCGTTGTTTAATTTATATCAGATATTTGTTTAGTTTGTATAGAATAAATAAAAAGCTTGTCCTTTTTATTTTCTCAAATTATTTATTAAACAGAATGACGAAAATTTTTAGTTGTATCGTATAGCTTAATACAACTGTTATGAGTCGAACTATTATTACCCTACATAAATCAATATTTTTGAGGATGTGTCTCAATATAAAATGAAATTTAGCAACGCTGAAAATAAATTTATCAAACACTTATTTATTGATAAACTTATCAGATACCATAGAGTAATAACGATACATTACATTAAAATCGCTTGCGCATTTCATCGGAGTAATATTTCGTACTGTACAATTTTCAAGACTCTCCTTAATTCTAATAATCATGTTTCGTTATCATCTTTTATATTAATTGTGTTCTATATTTATTTTATGATCTTCTCTATTATACTTTCTTGACTTTGTAACCTGTAGGCTATGATATCATCTGGCGCTGGCATTACATTATGACCTATGTTTCTTTCCTCTTTATATCGATTTCAACAGCACCAGCACTTACTGCTTTATCTGTTCCTTATTCTATGAATCGCGAAGTATCTATAACCCGAATATAGCAACCCACTTATCCATGTTTCTCTCTACGAAGCTTCTTCTATGTTTGGTATTAGTCTCTTTGTTCGATGAACTCTTACAGTTAGGTTATTCTTCATTCTCCATCTTTCATGTCACATTCTAATTAGAGTCCTTAGTTTTCTGTTATAAATAGTTATTCCTTCCTCCACTAGATCCATGGGCGTTAGGTCTATGTCGTTATTACTTGTAATGCTCCTGTTGAGTATATTCGATATGTTTTACAGATTTTTGCCATCAAGTTTCTATATTGTTTTATCACTTTACATTTAACTTATTCTTGTAGTTCTTCAGATTGTTGCAGCTGCAAAATTATCGGGTATACAAACGAGGCTATGATTTTCTTTCTGCATCCTGTTCCTTTCCGTTTTATATGGCAGTAACCACACCAACTAATTAGTGATTGATTGTTTGCGCGTTTGACGATATGCACTATATGTATTTAATCATGGTTATTTATATTCCTATTAAAGACTGCTCTTAGATATTTTATTTCTTATTCTGTTCTGATCAACTTCCTTTGTTTCTACTCAACTTCCATGGTACGTGTCAATCATTTAGTATAACGGCTTCTGTTTCATGTAGTTTAAATTTATTTCTTAACATCCACCATTTATTCTATTTAAGGCACTATTTTCTCTCCATCGTACTTAGTGTCCTCTTTCTTTTTGTTTTTTATGGAATTTTGCTTGTGTTGGTCATCTAATATTATCATCAGGTAAGTATTCATTTTTCTCTTTTTCATGTTTTGTACAATTTTTTCCTAAGATATATCATGAAATTTTCTTTTACATCTACTGTGACCATCTAATAAAATATTTCTAATATATTTTCTTTTGATTTTGTTCGCTATTGCCATTACGTTTATAGTACTTCTACCCTTTCGGTAGCTAAACTGGTTTTTGGAAATTTGTTCTTTCTCTAGCTTAGCTGATTTTTAATTGGTTACTTGGTTATTTACTAATTGTTCATATAGTTTGCCTATCAAATTTAACAAACAAGGCGGTCTGTATGTCTGTTCATCTTCTCTTGTTTTTTTCTTAGCTTCTCCGATGATACCAGTCTGATTATACCATGCTTCAAAAAGTTTTGTTCTCTCAACATTTTGATTCACGCATCCATTATTACTCAATGCTTATTATTGCTAACGTGAAGCTACTCAACACAACATGGTAATACTAGGAAAGAACTGAAATCTTACCATATGCGCGCTTCGCCAACAAAGTTGACATCATCAGAAGATTGTACATATGTTTATCTTGAGGTTGCAAACCTCAAGATAATCACATGTACCATTAATTTTATAATATTGTTAATAATGTTCTTTTATAAATTTTAAGCATCATTTATAATAATTTATATCATGTAATTTCAAAACCATATTAATTGTAAGGTTAAACGTGATTTAAGCACATTGTGATCTTATAACTTACGTCTTTCAAAGAACGTACGTAAAGAATTTATATAAAATTTTATTTAGAAAACTGTTTACAGCGTGAAGGCGCTTTCACGCTGATTGTTCGTCAGTAGCTCCTTCTTGACTATATCCATTAGCAGATAATAAGATTATTGTGAGAGGAATCATAGGGTTCTATAGTTTTACATCTCTTAAACAATATTTAGTCAAGCAAACGTTTGTTCAACGGTACGCAACGTAGCGGAAGACCTAAAAATATATAATTGGTTGTAAGTGTTAATGAATAATGCAGATACTCCAATTTATTTACTTTTAATTAAAAAAATTCGATATACTTGGCATAAGTGATCTAGATACAGAGACTTTATATTTGTAGTAACCTGATAATGTAATAGTATTTACCTGATAATATAATATTTTTATGTTTATTGAAAATAGTAATCAAAATTCCAATCCCAAATCAAATCCCAAGAAAAAATAATCAAAATCCCAAGAACCACTGTTAATAGGCCTATTTGAATTACTTCCAAAACAAATTGATGTACATATATTTGGCAGTATTCAAGATGTCCTAAATAATTGGGCAATATTTCAAACACATACAGTTCAGCTGTTATTAATACTATACTGTTAGGTTCAGGTTTAGTTTTCTGTAGAGGATCAAGAGGCCCTGCAATACTCAGGCTAGCGCCCATAATATCTCCCCCTAAATCAATCAGCGCTGCAGTGCGGATTTAGTCTTCTTCCAAAAGTTCCATATCCCCAGGTTGATCTTTCTTAGCACTCTTGAGTCCAATAAAACGAACCAAACGCGAGGTGCCCGGGTCATGCCAAAGTCGGGTACTTTACCTCTCCATATCTCCTCCACACTATCTGCAGTTCTTGTTGGAACTCATCTTGCTAAAATGGTCGTTAAAATGATAATGTCCTCTTAACAATTCCCGGACACTCTGCCTATCACCCCTCAGGAGCTTGGTCATCCATTCGGTGATAGGGATAAAACCTAACAGCAGCTTAGCCTGCCCATATACCTGGGTGTTCCGCCATTAAGTATTTCAATCTCCAGCCATTCCTGAATTGCCTTCTTGCCGAGACGATGTGCAATCCTGACCATTGATTGAGGTGCATTTAAGCTCCTCTCCTTTCCTGGCCAACTTTTCCGCCTCCTGGTTGCACATTTGGTGCATCAGTATGACCCAACACCCAAACCAACGTAAGTTTGTTTGATAGTGTGTCAGTGGTGTTAGACTACCCCTAGTACAGTAAAACCCCGCTTAACGCGTAGGATACGTTCTATCAAAGTAGAGCGTAATGCGAAACAGCGCTAAACGAGGTTATATCTACATGTAAATAATGGGGTTAGGGGAAGATGGATAGAAAATTGGTTAGGTATTAAATTTATAATTACAGTGTGAACAAAAAAAACTGATCACTTCAAAATTTGGTAAAAACATTAAATAAACAGGTTATTTTTAAACAGGTTTTTATATATTAATTTTTGAAAATCACTGCAAAAAAATTATCAAATAATTTCCAATTCAATTACATAAAACTTTTTTTCCTAATTTTTTAATATTTTTTGTCATTCAAAAAAAAACCGATCAGGTTATTGACTTTATTAGAACTCATTTTTACCCGCCAAATTTATTTATTTTAATGTATTTTTGAATTGTAAACTCTCCAAAAACTACCGTAAAATTAAGATTTTTTAACATTTTTTTAATTATCGGTTTTTTTTTGTTCACACTGTATGTTTTTGGAATAAAAATAAAACAAAACATTTATTTCTTACAAAAATAAAAACAATATTAACGAATTTACTTATAAAAACAAATAAAATTCCAAGTCAGTCAGATTATTCAGTTTATTCTGAGTTTCCAATTTTCTGCCTTTTTGTCAAGAAGGCATCTAATGTAGTTTGCGTTTTTCTTTTGCGTTCTGTTAGAAGTTGTTGATAAGTGGATAAAGCATTTATAACTCCTGTCAAAATTTGGATCATTTTCAACAATTTGGTCTATAATTTCAGTTATAGTGGTCAAACTCCTTTTTACCAGCGCGATCGAAAGTTCTTTTTGCTCTTCTTTGAAATGACTACTATCAATATTTTTGTTTTCTTCTTGCTCAATTAATTCCTTAAGCTCATCATTAGAAAGACTAGCTGGTGTTTCTTGAACTATTTCTTCGACGTCTTCCACATTTACCTCATCTAAACCGGTTTGTTTAATTCCACTATTTCTGTCGCTATTTCATCGATATCGACAGAAGGTCCAATGTCTTCGCTCTTACTTAAATCAGCCAAATATTCTTCCATACCCCTTTCAAAGATTTTTCTGTTATCTCATTCCAAGAAAGGTTTATATTTGCAACAGCATTCATGATATTGTAGTTTTTCCAAAATTCTCTTATTGAATGCTTCTCTTCTCCGTCTGTTTTTTCAAACATTTGCTTAAATGTTCGCCGCAAGTAATAAGCCTTAAAATTGGAAATAACGCCTTGGTCCATTGGTTGGATTAAGGCAGTTGTGTTAGGCGGCAAGAAAACCACTTCTACTGGAATACATGTTGATAAGTCTGATAAATTTGTTGGGTGGCTTGGAGCATTATCAATTAATAGTAATGCTTTTTGTTCAAGTTTTATAATTTCGCAATAACGTTTAACAGACGGGCTGAAATGTTCAGTGAACCAGTTCTTGAAAATTTTCATAGTTATCCATGATTTTTTATTAGACTCCCAAATTACAGGTAAAGTTGATTTAGATATGCCTTTCATCGCTCTTGGGTTTTTGGAGTGGTAAACTAATAGTGTTTTTAATTTGAAATCTCCGCTTGCGTTACCACCCAGTAGAAGTGTTAAGCGATCTTTTGCAGCTTTAAATCCTGGTGCTCGTTTCTCTTCACGGGATAGAAATGTTCGTTTTGGCATTCTTTTCCAAAACGGGCCTGTTTCATCAACATTAAAAACCAATTCTGGAGGATAGTTTCCTTGTTCAATTATTGTTTTTAATGTCGCTGGAAATTCAGTCGCCGCTTTCGTATCACCACTTGCTGCTTCTTCTGTAATCTTTATGTTACGAAGATTATTTCGATGTTTAAATCTATTAAACCATCCTCGACTAGCAACGAAAGTTTCACTTTTGTCACTTGCCTCAGCCTGAATGTAATTAAAAATTCTTCTAGCTTTTTCCATTATGATAGATTGGCTTAATAGCATATTGCGTTCAATTTCGTCGTCAATCCATATAGACAGTCGTTTTTCCATTTCCTCTATAATGTTATTTCTAGAACGGGTAATTCTAGTTGCAGAGCTTGAAGTAGTTGCAGTTGCCGATGACAGTATTTTTTCTTTATTCTTAAGAATTGTCCTTATTGTTGAAGTTGTCAAATTCAATGCAGTACTAATTTGAGATTGACGTTCACCAGAATCTAATTTTCTAATCACTTGTATTTTAGTTTCTAGTGAAATGCTTTTTCTAGTTGCTTTCTTTTCTTGTTTTTCATTATCACCCATGATAAAAACTAAAAATCATAATATTTGTCACTGTATTAATCGTTTAGTATTATATAAATTTATACTTACAATAATGTCAACAAATGTTTCAAATGATAAATATGCGTCCGTACAGCACCGCACCAAACAAGAAACACAACTACACTGTTTCGGATATGTTATTTACATATTTGGAAACCTAGCGCTGCGCACAATTTCGGTGAATCCCCGGGTTGAAATAAAGGAGCGCTAAATTGAAACAGCGCTAAACGGAACAGCGTTAAGCGGGGTCTTACTGTACTTCAACTTTTACAATGCAATGGCATTCATAATTTTGAGTAATTTAAATATATAATTTATATAATTTAAATAAAGTAATAACACTTTTAAATAAAATAAATCTATTTCTAATAACATACTGTGGTTTGCTTTTGGTGATTATGATTATGCCAATTGAGAAAACACATTCAAATCAGGACACGCCATTATTATAGAAGTAGTTTATGATAATCAATAATCAACAATATTATTAGATAAATTCATTTCTTTAACTTTGATTCTGTATAATTCTTTACATATTCCGAGATATTCTCTTAAGATTTGACTTATAAACTGTTGATAATGCGCCTGCATTGCTGATTGCTTTCTAGCAGCTGCTTCGTGATTGTATGCATTAGCAGATAATAACTTTGTCGTGAAAGGAATGAAGGGGTTTTCTATAGTTTAGCACCTTTTAAAGAATAAATAGGCAAACGGTGCGTAACGTAGCGGAAGAACTAAAGGCATGTAATTAATTGGTTTAAGCATTAATGAATAATCTAATTGTTTTTGATTCAAAAATATATATCTTTTAATATCAATTTCAACGTATTAAAATAAACTTCTACATTCCACTGTTTTCTCTTTTCTTATGGTGCGGACATTGAACAGTACCGGTATGTTTGGTATTATAAATTGTAATTAAACGAAGTAATTATTTCTTCGACGTTATATCTAACATTAAACTACGACAGTAAAAGTTATTTATTGTTTTCCCCAGCGAAGTTTCATAATGAAAGTTTTTATTGTATTCGCAATGCTCGTGTCGACGCTATATTAATATCATAATTTCTTCAGAATGCGGCTAAATTTCGAAACGTGATAATGAACTCTAATCATTATTATGCTGTCCAGGTATTATACAATAAGTAGCTATATGGAAGTCGGTATATGTCTACGTTTCCTATTCCATTTACAAGTTAAATACAATCATTTAATGTAGCTCAGATTTCTATTACATAAAAATAACTACTAAGAGTTCCTCAACGAACGAAATTCGTTTATAATGATAACCTATGTTATTACTGCAAATGATTGATGTCAAATAAATATAGTGGTTTCATTTCAAAAGTATCCACCCCCATTATTTGTTTTAGCAAGAGGAATGACATAAGAGGAATGATGATAATTTAAAATAATTGGGCTTGTAACAGTATTCAATTCAACACATTTTAAACGTTAATTAGAAGTGATGAAACTGTGTGGTTCCGATAGACTGTAAGAAGAACTATATAATGACTACAGTATCCTGGTTTGAAGTGAATTTAACACTAATGTATATTTAGTACAAATCACTTAATAACTACGCAATGATAGTTCCGGCTTCGGTTGGAGTATATTCGATGGTGGTACTACATGGTACTAATACTTGGTGCTACATTGGTACTACAACAATACTTAAACCAACTAGTATACACTTTATCAAATTAAAATAAAGTTTTTTTTTTTGAGAAATTCCTCGGACATGTCGATTTTGACTTTCTAAATAGTACCTGCAGAGATTATCTTTTAATATGTTACCAACAGCACTCTACGTCTCAACAACCCCAGCGGGATGAAATTAGAATTCATTCTTCTTCTTCCTAGACTTTATTACATTTTATTTGGTGTCGGCTCTCTTGGTGCTACTGTGTCACATCATACGGTTGTGGGTTGACTCAGTTGATGTATTTGTGATTTTAAGGTTGTTATGGCTTAACTTCAGGTTACTGAGGGTCGTCCACGGCCTCGCTTTCCCTCGTCTATGGAAATCACTTGTTTAGTCATATGATCATCCTCGCGTCTTATAACCTGACCGTACCAATGCAGGCGGACCTTTCTCATCTTGTCGGAAATGCATGCAAACTTAAAGGTATCCCGGATGAATTCATTGTTTATTTTGTCTAAATGCGTGACATCTCCAGACCAGAGAAACATCTTCATTTCAGTAATGTGTATTTTCTGTTCATCCATCTTTCTTATAGGCCAGCATTCTGAACCATAGAGAAGAGTGGGCCTTACTGCTCTTTTATAAATATTTAGTTGTATTTTTATTGGTAAACGGGGATCGCATAAAATACCCGTAAGTATCTCCATTTTAGCCACCCATTGTGAATTTTGTTTGGGATATGCTTTATGTACAGGTTCTTGATGTAATTATGAATCCGAGATATTTAACCCTGTATGGCCCGAATTTTGAAAAAAATGTTTAATATTTAGTTTTTTTTTTCGATTTTGCATATAAAATGTTTGAAAATAATATTTTTCATAGAAATTACTAGTAATTTACCCCCTCATTGTTTTAGGGGGGTATGTGACTTTCAAGTAACATTGGACATCAAAGATTCTCAGTATATTATTCAGTATGAAATTTTGTATTGTCATTATCGTTGAAATGTAGTTAGGATTTTATTTCTTCACAACGATTTCTGCTCATAGTTTCTGAAACCTTTGATACCTGGGTTTCCCTTTGCCAAAACATTCGAGTTCATGGAAAACCGTAAATAGACATAATAAAAGTAATACCTATAAATCTTTGTAATTGCTCGATTGTTAGGGAAAGTGTTTATTCACATCACACTGAAGAGCATAGAGGTTACTTAGCTCTGCAATAACACTAACTTAGTTTTCCACAAAACACCAAGACACTACACTCTACGTGCGTTTCACCAAGAAAGTTGGCATCATCTGAAGATGATTAATACTCTCCATGTTCCAATGAGTTTTAATCATCTCTGGATGATGCCAACTTTGTTGGCTAAACACGCGTCGAGTGTAGTGTATAGTGTTTTGTGTAAAACTAAATTAGTGTTATCTTCACACCAAAGGTTCCAACCTACTCCAGTATATAGCTCTGCAATGTTTTCGAGTACAGTTCTATCTACTAACTTCTCAAACTTCGAGGGCTGCCTAGTGTGTCTGGTTGAGTTTCTGGTAAGCTATTTTTCCAAGCAAAAACTGATCTTATCAGCCGAGTACTAATCTTCCAATTTAGGTCAGGTTTTCCTTTGTTTTTCACTGATGGGTTCATTTCATTTTTGTGAATTTTTGTTTTATTTAGTGGATAAATTAGGATAGAGGGATGTCGTCCTCTGGGTCCCAAAAAGACTCACTGTTCTGAAAATAATTCTCTTTATTTTTTAATTCAAGCACATCTTTAAATTATACTTCTGCGTTCTATTTCTACCTCTGAATGTTCTTCGACTGTGCTACTTTAAATCTGTAACTTCAGTAACTCTGCATTATTGCTAACCTCATTACACAAATTTGCTAATAACTCCCCTTCATCTTTACTAGTGTCACTTAAAGCCGAATCTTCAACATTTTTTATAATTCTGGTAAGTATATCAAGATATTTCTGCTTAGTTTCTCTCCCATAAAATGTACGACAATTCATTTCTATGGCTGCAATTCAATATCATTTTTATATACCTTATAGCCCACCATAACTTAGAAGTAACATTTGTTTGCTAAAGTAAATGTTCTTATATTTACAATTTTCATAGGAGTGCTACAGTATTTAAAGTCTGTAAACCTTACACAACCCAATAATAATTTTGTTTGCATAATATTTTAAGTTTTTACACAAAACAAAATTAAAATAAATCACATTTATATGTTGTACGCCATCTTGGTAGCCAATAAATGTAGAAATGAGATTATTTTCAACATAAATCTTCAAATGGCCCTGGAATACTATTAAATGCAGTTCCATATCATTACTTGAAAGCAACAGGCTATAAAGGGGGAATGTATCTATAATTTCAATATTTTAAGTAAAATGTATTATGTTACTTTGAACTTACATACGACCATAAAGGGTTAAACTCTTCAGTTCTTTTCAGTGGCGTACTTGAAATGGAAAGACTTGGAATGTTTCCTGCATTGGCCCCAGAAAAATTGCAATACATATAGTACGTCTGTTGTCTGTTGACTCTTAAATCTCTTTTCCAGAGACTACTGCCATGTAATGAGGTCTTTTTGTACTTCGGCTAGCGATTCTGCTATCAGAGCTATGTTGTGAGCATAGAGTATTGACCATGGTTCTGGTTTCTGGATATCTTTCGTAACGTGATCCATTACTAAGTTGAATAAAATTGGGCTGAGGGTCGAACTCTGATGGACACCCACTTTGATCTCGGATCGTTCACGTCTTCCATCTGAATTGACAACACACGTGGTTATATGGTGATACAGATCTCTTAGGAGTTCAGTGTAGAGTTCCGGTACAAATTGCGCTCTAAGTGCCTGCCATATAAGGTTTCGTGGTACGCGGTCAAAGACTTGCTCGAGATCAATAGACACAATATGAAGGTCCTTTTTGCACCGCTTATACTTTTCCATGAGTATTTTCAGTGAATGAATGGTATCTATTGTACTCACTCCACTAATGAAACCGTACTGGTTTGGAGTGTTAAAACTTTTGTTATTCTTATAATCCTTTTGACAAGAACACTTTTCCAGATTTTTAAAGTGTGTAAAGTTAGCATAATACATCTACATGGTTAAGTTATAGTTAGCTTAATATAGTTCCCATAATCAGCGACGTCTCCCTTGTTTTTGTAGAAGAATATCAGGTTATTGATTCTCCACAAATTATTACGATAAAACAACAAGGTACAGCTCCTGAGTTTTGAATAATAAAAAGCTGAATATCGGAAGGAATGGGCCTTGTTGCAGCAAGAACTCATTAAAAAAAATATTATGAACTGCAACTGAACAATTGAAAATTGGACTATTAAAAGAGGAGAATGTTATGCTACACTTAAAACTGCATGAAAACGTTAAGGAGATAAGGTATGGAAAAATCTTCAAAGGTATATCTCAAATTTTCAAAGCATATATCTCTTTGCAAAACAAAGTATCGAATCATGAATTTAATAAACTAGGAATTGAATTTATTGATCGTCCCCACAATTTGACTGATTTGACCCTTTGGGACTATAATTTATTTCGAGGAAAAGTATATAAGAGTTTGTGAACCATTGTTATGTGTTACATCGCCTAGTTTTCAATGTTTTCTTCCAAAAGCTTAGAAATATTTTATATTACAGTAATGTTGAAATTTAACAAGTGAACAGAATTTATCCCTCACATTTATCCTCCCATATTGCAATGTAGCCAGTTAATTGGAAATACTGTTATAAATACAACTATATCTATCACGGAATCATTAGATTTCGTGATAGATATAGTATTTATAATAGTTTATAATTTGTATAAGTTCTATAGTATTTATCATATATTTATATGAAGCCATTTAAATGCACGAATTCTGCTTTTATTATCAACAATTAAAGATAATTGGGGAAAAAGGAAGAATAAGATACTATAGATTTATGAATAAATTATTTCAGAATGACCAAATTTATGTATTAGATTTTATTATTCTACACCTAATAATGGAACTGAAAGTTTCAATAAATACCAAACGAGCTCTGACCAATTGTTAGATGAAAATCAAATTCCAACACTCTTTGAATTGTATCAAAAATATTGTTAGTATGATTAAGAATGTATTTCTATATATTTCAAAATATTTGCAAAAATGTTTTTAATTCACAAGAACCATGATTTTAAATCAAATTAATCATTTTCACAATTTTCCTGATTCCCAAGGATATTAAACAACTACCGGTTCATGACATATTATCTAAAACACAATTTTACTTGATTCCTAATTGATTTGAAATAATATGAAAATATGTAAATATGGGAAGGGGAAGTAATAAAAAATCTTGACCACTTAAATATATGTGACCTACATATTAAAGTAATTAATTATACACGTATAAATTGGTATTTGCAATTTAGAGCTCACTAATGTGTAGCAGTTTAAAATTAATTTGGGATATCTAATATGGCAGCAAATACGTTATAAAAATAAATGATCCTTAATTACAGCACCACCCATCAGATTCAGTATACTTCATCACAAATGCCAGCCTTCTTAACAATACAAATGGTAGTGTAAAACTTCTGGCAAGGTTACTCGTGAGTCGTGACTTTGTAAGCTACATTATTATGATTAAATATAAATAAAGTGTAGCAAGAGAATTAGCGCAGAATTAGTTTTAGATAAAATATTCAAGTGTAATTGAGCCTGTTGATTATGGTGCTATTAACTTTATCAAAGTAAAAGTTGAAATAAGTTATTTTTTGTTGCATAGTACTAATACTAATAATAATAGTACTAATAATTTATATAGTTATAGAATTATTTTTTAAAATTGCTTATACAATTTTATACTATTTTGAATTATAGATACCAAGAGCCTTATTGCTGCAGCAGATTTAGGAGAAGTCAATTAAAATCGTGATGTTTTAGTTCCTATGTAACACTTTACGTGGCAATCATGTGGCAGCCAACCGTTCATAATTTTTGTATAATAATATATATATCAACATGTATAACATATAAATGAAAATACATTTATATAGTATACGAGCATACAAGCAGTATTAGCAGTTATTCATTATATTCTGATTATTCACTTATTTATTCACTTACTTATAAATGAATAAATAAGTGAATTTTACTTATAATAAGTGAATAAGTGGATATTCACTTATTCACTTACTTATTTATTTATAAAGGGTCTTTCAATAAGGACGCTCGATTTTTAAACGTAAACAAAACAAGTTGTGTGTGAGATATCTACTCAATTTTGTTTTTATTTGAAAGAATATTTTGTTTCATTAAGTATGGAGTATAATGTTTAAATATCCACTGCTGGTCTGCTTGGTGTCACATATTCGAGAGGTTCAATTTTCGATGACTTTGTCGCATAAATCTGACTGAATTTGCTGGATGGCGTTCGTTATGTTGACTTTGCGGTCATCAATTTTTTATGGATTATTCGCATAAATCTGCGATTTAAGATAACTCCAAAGCAAGAAATCAAAAGGCGTTAATTCGTACAATCTCGATGGCTAGTTCAAGTCGCCGTTGCGCGAGATAACCATGCCCTCAAATCGCTCGTGTAAAATGTCCATCCTGTCATGAGCTGTGTGGCACTTAGCGCCGTCCTGTTGGAAACACATGTCGTCGGTATCCATATCATCCAGTTTAGGCTACAAGAAGTTGCTTACAATCGATCTGTAGCGTTTGCCGTAGACGGTTATAATAATGCCAGTTTCATTTTGGAAGAAGTATGGACCAATGATTCCGCTAAACTAAAATCCGCACCAAGCAGTGACTTTCGCAGGATGCATTTGGTGCTGGTGTATCTTATATGGATTGGTATTGTCCAAAATCCAACAGTTTTGCTGGTTCACATATCTATTCATCCAGAAATGGGCCTCGTCGTTAAAAACGATTTTTTTGGCGTTCGAACACATGGCGCCTTCTATGGTTGTTTATCTTAAGTTCCTGGGTCAGTTGGATTTTATAGAGTGCAGATTTTATATAGTACAAAATTCGCCAAGTTTGAAGTAGCAGAAAGGCCAAGTTCTTGTGAACGACGAAAAATTGGCTGCCTCGGGTTTTCGTATACTCTCACGCATAGCAGCGATGTTTTTAGCGGACCTTGCATCTTGGTGACATGCAGGCTGATTTTATTTGTCAAACTAGTTAACACGAATTTGGCCACCAAACGTCGAATAGTCAACTCGGTGGAATGGTTATGGCGAGGATAAAAATCACGTAATGCACGGAACGTTTTTTGAATGGAGCACTGACTTTTAAAATTTTTAAATTTGCACATATTGTTGAACTCTATAACCTTCCATGATGATTTGCCATACACTACTGAACAATTCACAATAAATTTGACACATGTTGCTTTAACAACATGACCGCTATAACCTAACAAATTTTAAGCATCCGCATTGAAAGACCCTGTAGAATGTAAATTATAATAAAAAGTATAATTTTGATGTCTAAATGTGAATAGAAATTATTAATATTATGGATAACAATGTTGTCCATTTTGGCGCTACATACATTTTCATCTCGGTTATTATCAGAGATAGAGAGACGATCAAATGGGCAAGGTGTAATAAAAATATATTTGCCTTTTCACTGTGTTATTAAATTTTTCCTAACTAAAAAATAAAAAAAAACAGGTTGATGCATTTTCGACAATTCCTCTCATCTCTGTAATTGTGTGACGAAATTTTAGTAAGTTACTTAAGTTACTTTTTAAAGGTGCTTAAATTATTAAGTTTATAAATTAAATTTATTTGTTTCACTTTTTCTTTACACGATTACATTACTTTTCCGCTTATAGTGGAGTGCGGAAAAATAAAAAAACGATCAGGTAAAAACAATGCAATGTACTTTATACAGAGAAAATGTGCTCTCTCATATGATTCCGATAATTTAAGTAATTAAAACATGTGCGTGAAAATTAAAATTGAGTTTTATGGTATTGTAGAATTTATGCCAACCTTTTCAAACCTACTCTACATTTTTCAGATTCTTATTACTTTTCCGCACTCCACTATACTAGCGGAAAAGTAATGTAATCGTGTAAAGAAAAAGTGAAAAAACTAAATTTTTTTTTGGTTTATTTTTCGTTTTTCGGCCTAAAAAAAAAAATGGTTTTTAAAAAATTTTTGCTGTGTGTGTCGTCGTTGTCGTCGGCAATAAAATTTATTGTTAGCACGATAACTCAACTAAATAGTATCGGATCGATCGGGTTTTGACTGATCCTGATTGGGGACGTCTCCCAGATGACACCTTTTGATTTTGAGGTGGATAGCACACACCACCCCCTCTCTTTGGTCTATTTGAGAAATTTTTTTCTTAGCACGATAACTCAACTAAATCCTGTCGGATCGATCGGGTTTTGACTAATTCTGATCGGGGACGTCTCCCAGACGACACCTGTTGATTTTGAGGTGAATAGGACACACCCCACCCTGTCCATGGGTAATGAGAAAGAACGACGGTGGACTATTTGAGAAATTTTTTTTGTTAACACGATAACTCAACTAAATCATGGCGGATCGATTGGGTTTTGACTGATTCTGATCGAGGACGTCTCCCAGATGAGACGTATTGATTTTTAGGTGGATATAATACACTCTACCATGTGCATGGGTCATGAGAAAGCACAATGGTGGACTATTTGATAATTTCTTTTGTTAGCACAATCACACAATTAAATCGTGTCTGATAGATCGGGTTTCAACTGATTCTGATTAGGGACGTCTACCAGACGACATCTATTGATTTTGAGGTGGATAGGATACATCTCATCCTATTCAGTGGTCATGAGAAAGCTCGAGGGTGGACTATTTGAAAAAAGTAAAACTGTCGCATAAAACAGATAATCTGCATTTATGTGTTGGTTTATTTTTTCTCAGTCACTCAATTTCGAGATAGAGATGTTCTACGTGCGGAAAAGTCCGTTTTAAGGTTTTAAAATTGTTTTTTTTTTAATATTAAATCTTATTTTTGTTATATTAAAAATAAAAGGTGGAATCAGTTTCTTTATAGTTACGTATTTCACCTCTTGTAAGCATACAATTTACAATTTATATTTATCTTACCTTTCGTAAATAATGCGACTTTAAGTTGCACAGTAACACTAATAATACGTTGACTTTACAATACCTCTTGTTGAAAATAATGTCCTTTTTATATACATTTTTAAATACACAATGGGATTTACCATAATAGTCATTATGTTAAATCTCATTGTGTATATAAAAAGGCATTTTTAATATCTTAATTATTACTAATTAATTATTAATTAATATCTTAATTAAGAATAAAGAAAATATTTCACCACAACCTTTGAAAATCAGTTGCATTTAATATAAAATCTTCATATATTCTTAAAAAAGAAATGCCATTTATAATTTCACTTCTTGGTAACAACATTTTTGTAGCAAGGAAAATCATATTAATACTTGTCCTATATTAAAAATTTTACTAGTGTTTAGCTGATATATAAATTTTATTATGAAACCAGGAAATACATACATTGTCTTGTCCAAATTAGAGCTCATTTGAAATATGCATCAGCAAATTATCAAGTAAAGCTTTTTAACACAACTCGACCTTTCCATTGAAATAAAAATGGAGTGGTTATAATAATACACTAATAACAACATCCGGGGACATATGAAGCCCAAAAAACTGTGACTAAATATAACAAGAGGCAGCTTTTCGAGAGCAACCCATAATTATAGGCCGAACGAAATGTGACCTTTTCCATTGCTGTTACCTTGCTACACAGTTTAAATTAATTATTTCATCTGCAAACAACACATTTAGTTAATTACAAGAAATATTTGGTCGCTAAACCACTTAATCTGAAAATAACGTTGGATCCGGACGTGCCCTAGTACATATTTAACATTGAATGAAAACCTACATTGTTGCGCAATTAATGCATTACACCCACACTATTATTTACTTTAATGAATGTGAACTATTGAATAGATCGCTCTCTTTATGCACTATTACAATAAAAATACAGAATTGAAATAATGACGATCCAGTACTAGTATATTTGCTATAAACAGATGTAAGTTTGTTATAAACAGAGGAATGTTTAAATTGCAAATACATGTCAAACGACATGAAAAAAATTATGCGATTAAAAATAATATATTTATCATTATTTATTATAATTGTTTTGGTTATCGTGTACCTACTGGAATTTTTGAAAATTGATTTTGAAAAAAAATCGAACAATATTTGGTACAACTGAACATCGTAATTTACTGTGCATTTTATCATCATTTTATTATACATAATGTAACAATTTTTGTTAAAATAGAAAATAAAATAGAACTTATTAGTTCTCATCAGTGTACGGCACTGATGAGAACTAATAAGTTTGAAACAGCTGTATGTCGTTCAGCTCCGATCCGGGACAGATGTCGAATCCTAACTGTGGCGGGTTTTATTTTTTGAAATCTTATCTGATCGTGCAGAAACACGAGAAAGGGGTCGAGGATCGCTTCTAGGTATAATTCAATGCCTGGCGAGGCTTTAGCTCGAGAAGTAGTTATTTCCTAGACCGATTATGTAATAGCTTTGCTATTCGGGAACTACTTTGATAACCGCTTGGCGGTTTGGTGGTTCCTTTCTCGATTTCCGACTTATATGTTACTGACAGAAATCGTATAGATAAAGATCTATACCCCATAGAGTTCATTCGGCATTTGTCCTGGATCGGCGTACCGTGTACGGCACTGATGAGAACTAATAAGTTCGAAACAGCTGTATGTCGTTCAACTCCGATCCGGAACAGATGTCGAATCCTAACTGTGGCGGGTTTTATTTTTTGAAATCTTATCTGATCGTGCAGAAACACGAGAAAGGGGTCGAGGATCGCTTCTAGGTATAATTCAATGCCTGGCGGGGCTTTAGCCCGAGGAATAGTTGTTTCCTAGAGCGATTATGTAATAGCTTTGCTATTCGGGAACTACTTTGATAACCGCTTGGCGGTTTGGTGGTTCCTTTCTCGATTTCCGACTTATATGTTACTGATAATGTAATAAGACAACATAATCTGAATTAGTAATTAATAAGAGTTACCCAGAGTTATCATATTTTTCAGGAATACACATTTTACATCAAGCTCTAAATTTTTATGTTCAATGGTTTTTAAATTCAACAAGAAGCATGGATATTGTTCCACGCAAACGCATTGATTTTGTACAGTAAGGGAAGATTTTTGTGCTCAAAAACTATATTTGTTTGTGTAATCCGAATACGTACTTATAAGAAATATTAAAGTTTTAGTATGCGTTTTCATTATTGAAAGTTTAATCGTGTATCGGTGACAAAGCTGGTCTATCTTACTCCAGCGTATTCTACACAGTCAATTAGTATATTGTGCTTTCATTTCAAATCTACCTCTATTATTTCTTTTAACAAAGAAAATTAACTCTAGACAAAGAATACGTAAATTCAGATATCGAAGGGGAAGTTTAAAACTAGTATCGTTGGCAGTATGGGTTTAACTCCCAGTCAGCGCCGGCCCTGGGATAGAGCGAGAGGAGCGGTCGCTCTATGCGGCAGATGGCCGCCTAGAGCGAATATTAATTTAATTATATAGCAGTGAAAGCTTTCTTAATGTTAAAGAAGTAGGAATATACTAACTAAAGTTACTTAATTTAATTTAAATTCAATAAGTGTTGATATTTGCAATAAAAGTTGATATTTGAAAATTTGGGAATTATTATTTATTTAACATAAAATCGAAGTAGAATTTACGTGAAGTGAAAGCGTCGACCAAAGGGCGCCGAAAGACAATCTCGCTCTACACTGATCAAGGGCTAGGACCGGCGCTGCTCTCAGCTACCTGACAAATGACTTACATCTTGTAATACAACCTATTAAATATCTTAAGAATTGTGATTCGATTCCATTCAGAAAACTGAAATTTGTTTGTAAAAGCAAAAAATAAAATAAATAAAATACAAAATAGACTATTATTAAATTATTAATAAATTATTAGACTAAATTTGCTTTTAACGATTTGAAACCTTACTTAATTAAGTGCTTAAAATGTATAGCATTTTTAGCTACACAAAAGTATATGTACCTTTCTTAGGCCTTCAGTATTCTGGGGTGCAGATTTGTATACAATTGCCCGCAAATAACCCTAGGGGGTTAAATTCAATGCAGTTATATTGAGAAATCGCGCCGGCTATTACAGAACTCCTCTTCTGCCAATCCCTTTATCGAAAAACCTTTGGTCCAGCCATTATCGAACATGTAATTCGTAGTGTGATGGTCTACTATTCTCTTGAATGTGTAAATTTTGTTTATTTAACAGTTGAGGTTCTTCTTCATCGACTTCTAAGAACTGTATGATATGAGGATCGATTTCACTTTTCAATAAATTTAAGTACCATTCACTCATTAAATTTTCTCCAATAAAAATAGATCTTATTATATTTAAAAGTTCTACTTTATGAACAGAATGCTCAATGCTCTTAATATCCATAATAATATAGATATTGTCAAATATTTAGAACCGAAAACATTCCTCAAGCGACAGTCAGACGTCTAGACCCAAAAAGTCAAAGATTTTTACATCAAATTATACCGATAATTTTATTAAAATGTCTCCAGATCAAATATGTTTAGGGGCAATAGTAAGTTTTATATTTCCATTTAATGAAAAATATTTTTAGTTGAAATATTTTATTTATGTCGCAATAATTTTAGACATAATGGATGCATGTAGAAGACATGAATTGTATCAAATCAAATTATTAATTCCGATGATCCTATCAATCTGTTTTAATAACAGTGCGAGACAGTAAAACCAAATTATATGAAATTTCATACTTTAACTGTCATATCGTGACATGAACTACCATGAGATTTAAAAAATTCGCGAATCATCGCCCCGCAATGTTAATAACCTATAGTTATTCATTATTTATCAAAAAAGCAAATGCACGACCTAAACAATAGATTGGCTAAATAAGCCTGGCGCCATAGAAAATACATTGCTAGGTATTTCAAACTGCCAAATTAGGAATTATATTGCTCTCATCTAAAATCCCTTTCCCACCTTTAGGTTTGGAACAGAGAGACTTAATGGCTCATTGTGGCATAAAATAAAACTAACTATTAACTGTGTTAGTTAATAAATAGTGTATCATTATTACTAGTAGTGTATCACTATGATAGAAGATGTGTTGCAATGCATCAAAATGAAGATTGCATTGCAGCGTAATTTTGAAAATAATTTTTAAATGGTAACAAGGTTCGAGTAACATGTCATTTGTAAGCTACTTCAAATTGTTAATGAAGCGTTATTTTTATTTTGACATTTATCTTTTGATATTTGAAAAAATCGATTAAATAATCGATTTAAGTTAGCATACTCATAATGTAGGGTACGACTGGAGTGATACGACTACTGATATCTTTTGTCAGCCAGACAAAATTAGAGAAAATACACAATTTTCAGAAATTTCAGAAAAAGTCAACGTATGGAAATGGATCTTGGGTAATCACATAGTTGGACCTATGTTTTGAAATTGAAATTGAAACACAACCTGTGTATTTACATTTGATGCGCCTCCACACTATTATGGCTTAATAAAAATTTATCGCACTGAGAAGTATGCCAATAGGTTTGATATTGGACTGGACGCAGGGGTATAATAGAGAGTAACGTACGTGGAGGTAATTTAGACACGCACTATATACACGATGTTTCGCAATAATTATTGATGGCAACAACCACGTTAAAACGTCACTTTGGCGGGAAATCTGTGACACTTGCTTACGGATATATCGATTAGTTCAAGAACAGTAACATATATATATATATATATATATATATATATATATATATATATATATATATATATATATTTTTTTTTTATTTTATTATATATATATATATATATATATATATATATATATATATATATATATATATATATATATATATATATAATAAAATTGCAAATGAAATACAGGCTATTAGACATACAACAGACTTCAAGAATGATGAATTACGTTAACTTCAACTAGAGGAAATTGTCAATATCAAAAACATTTCCAGTACCTATTCCACAAGTTCTCAAAAAATTATTTTCAATAATTGCATATTAACAGTAGTAGATAAATTATATACATAGGTAGATTATTTTTTGGGAAAGTAATTTCATAGTATATTATCCTACTTTCGTGTGTCCAAACCAGCAAAGAAAATATTTGCGCCAATGTTTATAGTATATTAAACGTAAACAATATGTTGTAGAAAAAGCATAATACGTAGCACACAGGAAATGATGCCCATTTTCACGATATGAAAGTTTGCAGAACGAGCCGAAGGAAAGAGCAGCGATTCATACGTGTATGGTGGCTATTTATGGACCATATGTGTCTCTATTCAAGAACATTCTGTGAAGATCTCGTTGTTAGTTAATCTTAAGATTCTCTTGACCAAATATTGGTTGGGATCCAAAGACTGTAAACTAACCATCATATTTAGAGATGGTCAGACTGAATAAATTAGATTTTCCACTCTACCGATCACAAGAGACGATGCACTGAACTACATGCCTATTGTATTTTTATGCGCATTTTAATTGTTAGATCATTATCTCCAAACAGTTATTTTGATTCACATTCTTTAAAATAGTTTAGTTGATGTAAAAGTACCATTTCTAAAATATTAACATATTATTTATTACCATGTGCTATCACACTTCTTATGTTTTACTATTATACTTTCCTTAATTAAGTGTCAATACTCATACATTCTGCTTACTGATAATCAATTTAAATTATATTCAAAAAATTAAGACAAATAAAGAATGACAGTGAATATAAGAAGTCATGGAATCGATTAAGTAATCAATATTAAAAAATCACCATTACATCGAAATTCTAAATTAAATTTAGGATTCAAATGAATTTTTTTTCACATTCTGATTATATTAAAGTATAGATCAGTATACATACTTGTATACTGACTCATGTGTTGTATTAATAATATATATTACAATGAATAGTATAAATATTGATCAACTAATTTTAAGAGAAAAATGCATTAAAGAATCAGAAATATTTTAGAACTAAATTATTTTAGATTTAATTGTTTTTAAGAATTAAGTTTAAATTAACTATAGAACTGAACTTAAAACATCGCAAGTATAAAGCCATCATCCGTTTTATTAAACGGAATGAATCATGAATTAACTGTGTCGTATTTACTCCGCCTTATAAAAAGCGGTTATAATAAAATATTTTATTTTGTATATTTTCATCATGATATATATTCTTACGCAGTGACCTAGACATTTAAACTATAATTTTGAAGTATATAGGGCACCTTATATATAAAGATCACGAACTTGGATTTAATTAAATGCTATTATTCTTTCCAGAACAAATACACCTTTGATCGGATAAGAGTGACGTGTAAAATGGTAAGGGGGCGAGGTTAAAAATAATAGTACTTCATCAATATATTACCTGATAATATAGGAATCAGCGCTATACATTTGACTTATTCAATTCTTAATTACCATTTCATTATTGATTGGTTTAAGAACAAGTGATACTTTGCACAATTTTATATATCATTCTTTAGCATATGCTACTAAGAATGGAGATGTTATAATGGTATCTAAATATGTTATGATAATAAAATGATTTAATACCATTAATGTGGACGTTTACACTTTAATTAGTACATATTTTTCAAATTTGGACTGACTGTTAAAACTTGTCATTGATGATGTCAATAATATAATAGTTATGAATTGTTACTCTTTTGAATATACAAATACTGGATATTTTGATATTTGTGATTATTTTAGCCAAATGATGACAAAGACTAGTAATAAATAACTGGTATTGTATATTCTGTTAAACTATTAATTTAAACATGCAATTTGGTACATTTCAAAATTTTCTAATTCAAATTTGTGAAGGACTGTATTCTATCATCATTTTGTTTTCTACATTTTTTCTAGTCAAATTATAAAAAGAGAAAGAAATGAAGATTATGAGTATGAGGCAATATTCAGTCACCAAATACAGTATGAGGCATAAGAACCTGATGGTTTTTGATTGCTGTATACTGGTAACTGATTTAGATGACATTGCCGAAGCTAAGAGAGGGGATAGCGTATCTGACGCCATTTCAGTAGCCACAGAGCAGTGAAAAGGGCAACATTGTGAGTTAGTAATTGAAAAATTTTTTGAGAACGGTGAAGCAGTTATTGCAACTCAGCGATTATTTCTCGTGCATTTTGGAATTCGTCACTATGGTGTAGTACCCAATCATAATAGCATAAAGCTATGGATTTAAAATTTTTTACAGAGTGGTTCTGCATCGAAAAAAAGCCACCGGCCATTGTTTGTACAGAAAGAACTGAAATTAATAAAAATGTTAGAGATGCAGTTCATCAAAATTCACGCCAAAATACGGCAAATTTCGCCATTTAATTCAGCTCTCATCGATGGCATATAGCCAGGAGAATAGCTGTTTTGGCCTAATCGGTTTAGTCCTTATGTATTATATAAGGCATTTTCAGATGGGGTGGAGTATAACAATCTCCTTATTTCAGTAGTTTGAACAAGGATCTACGAGACTCTTTCCTCTAAACGACTTAACTAATGCAAATAAAATTACTATTTAAGATTTTAATGTACTATCAGCTAAAGTAGGTTCTTTGTTTATTTTCCTACAAGCACAGTGAGAGGGAGAGCATAAACAAAACATGAAAATGCAATAAGATCAATTCACGAGAGCGAAAGCAAAATATAAAAGATAATATGGATGAGAAGGAGCCGCATAAACACTGCAATTTAAAAATCAAAAAGTCGAGGAGGTCAGTCCATCGATCGGGCGATTCACTGGACATGATTTTTTCACCCTAGTCATCCTCCTATAAATTCATAAAGTTTCAATGTAGGTCATATTCCATGTATTTTTTTCGTGCTAAATTGAATAGTGAAGTCCGTTTTGTGATAGGTGTAATGCGAAATGAGCTAAATCGTTTAATAATCGAATAATCGTCTTTGATTTCATTTAGTTTCACATGAAATGATAATTCATATAATATTTAATTTAATAATTTTTTTTGTTGGGAAGTAGGAAAAAATCAAATACAAAGTAAATGCGTAAATATGTAGTGAAGAAAAAATAGAAAAAACGTCTACTTACCAACTGAAGAAACTTAATCAATAAAATCAGTAAAATAATGTACTTCCATCATATTATCCGCTCCTTTTAAGAATTCGGGGTCTTCAACATAGTCCAAAAAATCCAAACAACAATTTTATTTGTTGAAATATTTGCGATACTGCTTTCAAAATAGCATATTTTACAAAGACGTACTGTGATTTGGACAGATTGAGAGATGTATTTAGTGTATTCTCACTTGAGAACGAAATCACGAGGTTTATCACCAGCCTCGCATATTTTTCTCCGACTGGTCTGAATAGTGCTAACAATTTTGGCCTTACGACTGTGACCTTCTTACCTCAAATTAAATTTCACTATAAAAAGTAGTTCCCCCTCCCCTCGAATAGCCCCTCAACTGTTAAACCCCAGGTATGCATTTGTGAATCTCAGAGAATCAAGGATTGAGCGTAATGTTAATTTATTCAAGATGCTGAAGAAATTCCTCAGGATTCAGGATACTGAAAAGCTCTATTGAACCAACCTGCATTTTTTTTAGAAATAAGTTGCTCCTATAATTTTGTTTCACCCAATTTATTTTTAAATGCCCACAAAATGATTTAAGTTTATTTTCAAGCAGCATTCTACTTTGAAGGACATTCGTAAGAGAGATGTCGAATAAAATTTCCTTTCTTAGAATTAGATAATTTCTTGGATAACTAGGATATTTTAATAAATTGATCCACGCGCAGTTCTTTCTAAACATTGTAAATATAATAGAAAGACTGGTGAGAACTGATAACGGAATGAAACTAAACGATAAAAGCAAAACTAAGAACACACAGGCACTATATACTGCATTTGTTTGAACTTTGACCCTGGAGGCTACTTGTTCAAACATGATTTTCGGGTGCAGTAGGATGTAGTCAGATATAATTATTTCCTATTTCTCTCACTAATATTATTATATAAGGTAAACTCTTGTGAAGTCCGTTTTTCGGAACAACTCGAAACATTTTTGCAATGCACTAAAATGTATGAAAAATAAACAGTTTTAAAAATTTAAAACGGACTTTTCCGCACGTATAACTACTCTATATCGAAATTGAGTGGCTAAGAAAAAGTAAACCAACATATAAATGCAGGATATGTGTTTTATGCGACAGTTTTACTTTTTCCAAATAGTCCATCATGTTTTCTCATGACCCATGGACAGGGTGGGGTGTATCCTATCCACCTCAAAATCAATAGATGTCGTCTGGTATACGTCCCTAATCAGAATCAGTCGAAACCCGATCGATCCGACACGATTTAATTGAGGTATCCACCTCAAAATCAATAGGTGCCATCTGGGAGACGTCCCCGATCAGAATCAGTCAAAATCCGATCGATCCGACACAATTTAGTTGAGTTATCGTGCTAATAAGAAATTATATTGCCGACGACACACACAGACAAGATTTTTAAAAACCCATTTTTTTTATTTTAGGCTGAAAAACGAAAAATAAACGCTAGAAAAAAAATTTCCACTTTTCTTTCCACGATTACATTACTTTTCCGCTCTGGTATAGTTGAGTGCGAAAAAGTAATACCCAGAATATTAGCAGTATAGCTTCCCGTAGGTGACACTTTATCGCTTATATCGTTTAGCAGGTAGATGGCGTTTGCTATTTTTTCATATTGTCATCATCTTTATAAAAATAGGAGGTCCGCCTATACTTTTACAAAAATGATTACATAATCAATTTTTACAATAGCATAACCTTGCATTGGTATGTTAATTTAAACGCTTCGATTTACCTATAGCTAATTTATTAAGGCAACTTACTGTCTCGATAAGGCTATCTAATTCACGTAATCCATTGTTCCTTTTGCATATATTACTATAAATAGGTATCGTAATAGTATATTTGAATTAATTGCGTATTATGTGCATAACAAATTTTGGGTGGGACCAAATGCAAATTTGTCGAAAGAATTGAAATCTTAGTAGAGGTATCACAATTAGATTTCGCAGAGGATTAGTGAAAACATTAGTCTGTGCGACTTCTCTGCGGTCATTTGTTTTTGTTTTGTTATTCAAACTGTATCTAATTCGTTTTCGCTTTCATAGTTGAATCAAACAGAGCTCCAGCGCTCAAGGACACGTCTTAGACGTAATTATTATTAGTGAATGAATGAAAGCTCTTCCGTTCAGCCAATTTAAATTATATCATGATTTTACCCTCTGACCTTATAACGCTAGAGTATATTTGCCAATTCATAATGCTTATTATTTCGATAGTTTTATTTTGAAATATACTGTTACTGTCATATTAGATTGAATGAAGGAGGAAGTAAATGCATTTCGGCATAAAACTAGTTGTTAGTCTAAGAACAGCGATTTAATTATTACAATTACTATTTTTTGTATATTTAATTTTTTTGTTTAAATGACATGAATGAATGTTTTCTGTGAAAGTTAAAAATATATGTTATTAAGGTATTTAAATTATCCTCACTAAACGTTATACTAAGAAATATAAAGCAGAAAAGTGCTATAAATAGTTCATTGTATCCTTAAATAACAAATAAATTCAGTTTCTTCTTAATCTACAACTTTTAAGTAAAATCTTGTAACGTGTCAATTTTTAATTCTAAAATGGCAATATTTGAGTGTAATTTTATACCTTCCACTACTATCCCGGAAAGTATTTTTTTTTGTTTTTAAATGTATGTTATTAATAACAATAATAATTTTATAGCATATAAAACTTTACAGTTTATTGCAGGGAGATTAGCTTAGTTTAAATTAAAAAATTATAATATATGCATATCAAGAATAATATATGGGACATAGAAAATGTAAATTTACAAGTAATATAAGAGGAACAATACAAAAACGAGGAAAACAACGCAATTACCTTAACTGTATATTTGGTGATCATGTAGAGCTTTAATGACAACAGTAAATAATATGTAATTACATCAGTAATATTTAATCTCAGATTCCATTTTTTTTAAAGTACTGTACTGTACTGCATCTACAGGGTGCCCAGTATGCATGGAATAATATTTATAACGTTTATAACGTTTTTATAAAAAGACTGTGCATGAAAAAGATTTTCAGGCGAAAGTCTTTTAGTTAAGTTTTTTGTTCCTTTTAATAACCTCGAGTTTGTTTCGGAGTGAGTAATTTCGTTGCAATGGCAACTAATTGTGTTTTTTAAATGGCTTTACATTATTTTCTGTTCTTATTTGAAATAAACTCTTTTTGAATACGGACGTATAAAATGTGTATGGAGTTGCATTATATCTAGCATTTCAGTAAAAATGCAAAAATCCGAATTCAATAGAATTGAAGAAGAAAGAGGACCTAGTAAAAGTTTTTACCCTTTTGCATGTAACGTCCACGTCTCAACGTGACATCAGGTTACTGGAAGGAACAAGAAACTTACTAAAAATCTATCGTCTGAACATTTTTATACAGGGTGTTTTTAAAAAGTTATAAACATTATTCCACATATATTGAACACCCTATATAATATGTATATAGATTATAAATTCCGGAGCCAGGACAAAAAATAAGTTGTTCATTTAATATAAATGCACGAAGTTTTAAAATATTCCAGAACCATGCAGCCATCGTTTTAGCTATCTAATTTATTAGATTGTTTTCTGTTCTTACTAATAATGCAAAATCAATTATAAAGTTGTATTTATTTAATTTCATAGGATATGGAACAGTTAAAAAGTAATAAATTTTCTGTACATTAATATTGCAGGTAGTACAAATTTCAGATGTGTTAATTTTATAAGAGGAACCATTATTTGTTAATATTGATTGAAATTTATATGCTGATAGTAATTGAACAATAGTCAGAGTTATCTGCAGGTTTATATTTAAATAGGGTATATACTAAAAGTGGTATAATATACCAAAAATTCACTCTTCCTGAATATTTCTGTCACAATGGTGTAACTTATCATAAAATTTGAATAATGATAATAGCTTTATTTATTCCATTTTATTGTTGTATATTATATTTTCCCATACGTCAACTGCATCAATAAAAGCAAATTGTTGTTAGGCTAGGATAGCCCAATTATATATTTCGTCGCAATTCTTAAGAAAAGGTTGCTTTTTAAAACAAATACGTACGAGTATCGTTTAAATGAACATATTCAAAAGGGCACATTTTGGGACCAAAAAGTCCGTACACTTCTTTGTATTAACAAATCTTATGTTCGTTTATCTTCAGTGGACTTATAATATAAGTATACTAAATTTAATGCCAAATTTAGTTAAAAACTCAATGTTAAAATTATACAGTTGACATACCGAGATAAAAAATTTCGTGATCCACGGTAGCTGTGGATATTAAATAGTTTTCAGTAATTGGACAAAGCTAGTATCGTACATTCTTGTCAATCATTTCTTGATTTTATAATTGGCAAGTAGCTTTGGCGAATTTCTCTTGCTATTGCGGTCGTAATCAATTTTTGCATTAATTGAATTGTTCATGAAGCAGTTTTTGAATGACTTTCACGACAGAATATCGAATTTATATGATTAACACCCAACTGGTCTGCTTATTAATGAAGTTTGAAAATAATGCCAGCATATGTATATGATTAAATAGTTTACATGAGCAGTCAACCAACCGACTTACAAATAATATCAACGAATATGTACATACTTACATTTTGTCGCTAATTGAAAATATTGAGGAAAATAATTGATTTTGCTTGCATGCTAAACCACACTGATATTCATGGAAATAAATTAATACTTCCATCGGTAAATATTACTAATTATAAGCATATCTAAAATAAAAGGTAATGATACATGGCAAAGAGAGTGGGTACAATTACTATTTTTATTAATAAAAACGTTATTCATCTTTCATTTTAATTATAATAATTGTGTATGTCATAAATATTTTGGTCGCTGATTTTTTATATTTCAGTATTATTCGTGACACACCAGTAAACAATTTTTATTAGTAAAGTGTATATACAATTTTTATTATATCCTTGTAATAGCAAAAAACTATTTATTATAAGAAAAAGCAAGTTTGACTTTCTTACGTTATATTGTAATTAAGCCATTCGTATAAGAGCTCTCTTTAATACGTTTTTCAAATTTTCAATTTAAGGCAGTCATATATTATAATGTGCTTATGCTTTACTCCGTATATCTGTTATATTGCTCTTGAAAAATTATGGTGTTAAATTTTATAGTTAAATTAAATTGAATGTCGACGTTTTTAATAATAACCCGGTATTTATCAAATTAAAAATAATGCGCTCAACGATTTATTAAGTGCCATTCTCTATTTAAAGTAAGTAATTTAGGTCATGGGCACTTTTTTTGCAAATATTAGTATTTCTATCAATTAACTTAAAAAATGTGAAAGCTTATCCTGGAATCTTAATGCATAATTATTAAAAAAAGATTTGTACTAAAATATAATTCAGCTCGCTTCTAGTAAATGAAGTGCACAAAATTACCGTTGTGAAATAATGGTACTAAAATATGCTACATATTATATAATTACATCAAAAACTATAACATTTGTTTAAATAAACCTTTCATTTATGTTACAGTTAAATATACCCTGAAGCAGGTGAAATTGATAGGTAAGACTTACGACAACATACAGCATAAAAATCTATCTATATATATATATATATATATATATATATATATATATATATATATATATATGTGTGTGTGTGTGTGTGTGTGTGTGTGTGTGTGTGTGTGTGTGTAATCGATATCAAATGCAAACGTCTAAATTTAAACACATGTATTAATTTTTTCACGCATTATAATTTAAATTGAAAATCCAATTCAATTTAAAATAAAATAGAATCTCAATTATTGTCAAAGTGAAACGGATACTGTGTGCTTTGGACACAATAAAATTTTCTAAAAGAAATGGTGTGACATTAAGTGATGATATGCGAAAATCAACATTTATCAAAATTTAATGCTCATAAACAGGGAATTTCGGGTCGAGAACTATCTGCTACGTATTCTCTGCCTAAATCTACAGTGCAAGGCATTATCAACTTATATAAATAAAGTGGATGCATTGTCCAAAGAAAGAAAATTGGTCGACCATCCCAAATTTCAAACTTTAAACATGCTCTTAAGAGGATTGTAGCAACAAACCGACGATACAGTGCAATAGAAATTATGGTACTATGGCGGCAAGCCATTGAAAAAAATATTTCCGTATCCACAACTAAACGCTCAATAAATAAAATAGGATATAAACTCTACAAGATAGTTTGATTCTTTACATTTTACATTTGAACGTACCGGTTTCTCCTTCAGGCTTAAGAAAAACCATTATTAACTAAGCGATAAAAAATCAATCGGTTACGGTGGGCCAGAAAACATAGGCACTGGATTTTGAAACAATGGTACCAGGTAATTCGGAGTAATGAATCCAAATTTAAAATGTATTTGGGTGATATCAGAAAATGTGTGCTAAGAACCCCACATGAAACTTATCATCCTGACCATTTAGTTAGGAAAGTGAAGTTCCATGCTTATCTTACGATCTGGGGGTGTATGAGTGATATGGGCGTAGGAAAATTGCATTTCGTAGATGATACTGTGGCAGAAAAAAAAATTGTGGTTGGGGAAAAAGTAATTTCGTCTTCTTTCATGTTTTTCAAAGGGAATCTATTCATATAAATTTCACACATTAATCACTGATATATGTGCCGTTTTGATGGATGACGTTTTGTCACTTTTCTGGTGAAATGATAATTCCGTCACTGTAGAAATTCTGAGATTTCTGGGCGAAGAATTGGACGAAGTGATTTTCAGAAGCCTCTTTTGAAGCCAGCTTGGCACCATTAAGAGAGTTCTGTAGAGATCGAAACAAATGGTAATTGGACGGGACAAGGTCCGGGCTATACGGTGGATGCATCAAAACTTCCTAGCCAAGGTCTCTTATTTTTTGCCGAGTCACTAAAGATATGTGTGGTGTAACGTTGTCGTGATGGAAGACAGCGCCTTTCCTATTGATCAATTCTAGCCGTCTTTTTTAATCGCCTGCTTCAATCGCATTATCTGTTGATAGTAGAGAGTCGAGTTAATGGTTTGGCCAAGTTCAATCAGCTCATGATGAACAATTCCTTTCCAATCCCACCAAACACTCAGTATCACCTTCCTTGGCATTAATACGAGCTTTTCAACCGTTTGTGAAGCTTCTCCGGGTTTCGAACACGATCTTTTTCACACATTATGGTGGAACGTGATCCACTTTTCATCGCCGTAATCATTCGTTTCAAAAATGGCTCGATTTCGTTTCGTTTCAGCAGCGATTCACAAATGGAAACTCGGTCCGTTAAATGTTGCTCTGTTAATTTATGTGCAACCCAAGTATCGCGCCTCTTTCGATATCCAGCCTTATGTAAATCGTTCATAACTGTTTTATAGTCGATGTTTAGTTCCGTGGTGATGTTGTGAGATGAGATATGTCGGTCTACCACGATTTTTTTTAAATTTCATCAACTGCTTCAACGATTGACCGGCCAGGACGAGGTTCATCATTAACATCGAAATTTCCGGAACGAAAACGAGCAAACCAATTCTGACACTGGTGTTCACTTAAGCACTTATCACCATAAACACCACACAATTTTCGATGAACTACGTATGAGCTGCATTTTTCTCCTTTCCGGAAGTAAAAAAGCAAAATATACCGAAAATGACCTTCTGGAATCTCCATTTTCAACGCCCAATAACTTTTGACTGCGTAAACGAATAACGCTACATTTATATCCAGACCGTTCTGTGGAATGTTACCTTTCACACGCGCTATGAGTATGGCTGCGTTCAATAAGTTTTGCTAGAGATATGCGACCTTAAAGTCATCTACTATGGAAAAACCGAATACAATGTCTGCCAGATTTAAAGCTGTTATTGTTAATAAAGGTGATGCAGCATAGTTTTGATGAAGCGGCCGAACCATTTTGAACTTCGAATCTTAAAGTTTTAATTAACAAACTTGTCATTGACACATCATAACGTAGTACCATTTCACTGTATTTAAGTTAAAAATTTATATTCTTTCTGTTACTAATATTTTTCCTTAGTTGATAGTGTTGAGAGGATTATTACTTTTATTTAAATATATTAATTGTAAAACTATGGATGACCGAACTATTATGAGCCTGAGTTCGTAATTCTAGGCCAAATAAAGATTTGGATCATTGAATTATATAGGTATATAAATCAACAGACCAAGATTCTCTACAGTAAATTGAACGTATCAAGAATTTTTTGGAACAATTGATATCACAAATATGTGTTGATATAATAGCACTTGCCATTTCCATGTAATGGTACGTATATTAAATGTCTACTAAATGATCCACAGTCGCCTTAGAAGCTGCTATAGACCCAATACTTCTTAGCTTGTTATATAAAAGAGAGTCCCCTAAGAATTGCTTTGATACTGTGTGCAAGAGGTCTATGGAAGATGGTATGTGAGACAGGTGTGCATTCTGGAGAAAGCAAATAAGCATCTTCTTCTTCTGGAGATGAGCGTGGTTCAGGCCTCCTCCATATGACTACATATTTCTGAACTGCTACATATGAAGACTGATACATATTTAAAAGATATGAATTAGCAGTTGTTGACAAGCAAATATGTTATTAATTTCTACTAAATCCTAATAGAAACACTAACTTTATATTGCAGGCTAAACAAGCATTTCCATTGGCTATATTGGTAGTTCCATGTATAAAAATGCAATCTGCAGGATGAGACTATGGAACAGATCTTATAGAGTTGTCCTGCATTCTCAAATTATAGCTCGGTGTATTACTACTAAATACCGTTCTTCAATATATCTACGCAGTGGAATGGCTGAAGAAGTGAGGTAGATTTTGGCGACAATATGGGGTAGCAGAATGAACCCGATACGATGAGCTGAGTGCATATTGACTCTGTCTACCCTCCCCCTTGCAGAATCCGAATCTGATCTGATAAACGAAATTTTATCATTTATGTAAACATATTATAACATATATGCTTTTTGTTTTAATGAAATTCTCTACATTTTTATAATCATTAATTCCTCTTAGTGTACTAATTGTAACAGCCTATAGTACTTTTGGCATAAATTAGTACATAGGAGATTACATTTTTGTAAAAATGTGAAAGTATATAAAGTAAAATTTCTAAAATCAGGACTCTACAGTTCTCGTTTAACTGCTATTTTCAACTACATACTAACACAACTATGTGTTTATCACCCACGTTTTGACAAAATGTTCTGATGATCAGATAAAATAATCTAGACAATTAAAAACCATAAAATAGAGTCTAAGTAAGTACCGGGTTAGTCACCTAAAATTGACCCCCCTCTATTTTTCTTAATTTCAATCGAATCGAAGAATTAAAACAAGGATTTTACATGATTTTTTATAAATTTTTTGAATAATTAAACAAATTTTCAAAAACTCTACAAATTGAAAGGGGGCGAACATTTTTCATTTTTTTTAAATGGAACACCCTGTATTTTTTTACTTAAAAATGTTACCCATGGTTTTCTGATCACAAAAATATATAATTGTTGTATCTTGATAAGTATAGTTCTTGAGATATTCATACAAATATATAGTCACATCACAGGAATAAGTTTAGCATAAGACCATAAATCAGGAGAGCTATGAACCGAAATGATTTAAAGAAACAATAATGCTTCGTTTGACAGTTATGTTATGTTTGACTTATGTTTGATTGTTATATTATTAATACGCTTTAAGTTAAGTTTTAATATACTTGTTAATATATCTAATATATTGATATGGGATATTCATTAGCCGAAAGGAAATAAATATTAGAAATTTACTTAACCAGCAATAAAAACAAATATATAGCTAAAAGAAGATATGCAAGAAAATATCCTCAAAGACGCGTTCCCTCCAAGAACACTTTCTCTAGTATTTATCTCAAGTTTGGGGACAGCGAATCCTTAAAAGATAAGAAACGAGAAAGAAAGAAGCCCAAAACAGGAGAAGATATGGAAATGGACGTTTTACTTTTTTTTTACCGAACACCCCAATAAATCTACCAACGCTGCTGCAGAATAATTTAATATTTCGCAAGCAAGTATAAGACGTATATTAAAACGTCACAAGTATAAGCCTTATTTTGCCAGTTCAGCTTTTAACTGAAAATAACTTTGCCAATAGAAGAGCTTTTTGTAGAGAGATGATTGAGAGAGCAGAAAACGACAATAACTTTTTAAAAAACTTATTTTGGACCGATGAAAGTAGCTTTTCAACGGCTGGACTTTTTAATAGGAAAAATGCACATTATTGGGCGCCCGCAAATCCACATAATATAAAAATGATAAAAACCCAAGGATATAATACAGTAAATGTGTGGTGCGGTATTCATCAAAATATAATTGTGGGTCCCGTATTCATTAATGGATCCTTGAATGCAGTTCAGTATTTGAATATTCTTCGGGGTGAAATACAGAACTATTTAGATAATATTCCCCTTGCAACCAGGAATTCTATTATTTGGCAACAGGATGGTGCTCCTCCACACTCTGTATGGAACGTAACGGAATATTTAAATGACAAATATCTATTTTGGATAGGAAGATACGGTCCTACACATTGGCCTGCTAATAGCCCAGACTTGAGTCCTTTTTGTGGGGAACACTAAAACAAAACATATACGAAAATTCGGTATATAATAACTCGGATGAGTTGAAGGACTGTATCAGTCAAGAAATAGAAAATTTGCGGCAAAATGTTCATTTATTTGAAAACGTTAGAAATGAATTTATTAAAAGATGCCAACTGTGCCTTGATAGAAACAGAGGATACGTGGAAAACATATAGATATGTTTAATTTTAATAAAGTTCATTAGTTTTATGTTATTTATTGTTGCGCATTTTTTTATCATTATTTCGTTATTTATGTTTTGTGTTCATTAAACTCTGTTGTTGTCATTTTAATAAAGGTTTATTTGTTTATTATAATTATTATGTGTTGCCGCATCAAAGAATTTTCATACTTTTTTTCTTAAAAAACAAGATGTATCGTAATATCTCAAAAGCATAGCTCTCCTGATTTATGGTTTTATGCCAAACTTATTCTTGTGATGTGACTATATATTTGTATGAATATCTCAAGAACTATACTTACCAAGATACAACAATTATATATTTTTGTGATCAGGAAACTGTGGGTAACTTTTTTAAGTAAGAAAAATACAGGGTGTTCCATTTAAAAAAAATTGTTCGTCCCCTTTCAATTTGCAGAGTTTTTGAAAATTTGTTTAAATAATCAAAAAATTTATAAAAAATCATGTAAAATCCTTGTTTGAATTTTTCGATTCGATTGAAATTAAGAGAAATAAATGGGGGGTCAATTTTAAGTGACTAACCCAGTACATGTCTATAGAAAGAATACGTTTACAATGATATTTTAATGAAGTGTCAATACAATATTTAATAAACAAATTTTACAATATTTAACAAATATATCGAATAGAAATTTTAATGATGACTAGTAACAGACATACTTATTGAAGTCAAGTGGAAGGTGTGAACGTTTATAATCAAAAGTATTCTGATTTTCTGAATAGGTACCATATAAAGGATTATGTTTAAAATTTTAATTGAAAAAATAATATCAGTACTTATATAGATAATGTGAAAGTAGAAATTTTATTGAATACTCAAAATAAACTGTTTATTTTCAACAATAATATATATTGTTTCAAGGCGGAACAACAGATACGTTGTATATTAGATTATATGGGAATACTTATATATATATATATATATATATATATATATATATATATATATATATATATATATATATATATATATACAAATCCTAATAAATGAATTGGACGCATTTTTCTGTTATGGAACTGAAGAGCCAAGTAATATTATAAAGTCAGAAAATACTGATGATTTGAAAAAATAACATAGGCAGAAATAGAATAGAAGAATATTTCATTTCAACTTTCGAAGAACCCAAAATTGTGGTGTTATTGTATGCTTGAGTTTTAATCCCAACGAGGAGGAGTTTGGCATCTCTCCCTGAGCATATTTATTTGTCCTTATGTCTAACCTTTCTATCCACAGCCTGAAGTTTTAGAGGAGCCCATTTCAATATGCTCAAACGTTTTATTGTTATGTTTGAAGATTTTTATACTTTATTACTAAGCAACAAGTAATATTTATTATTTTTAATAAAAAAATCTAGACAAAAGTATATATTATTTTTTTTTAAATATTTTTATATTTGTATATTTAACGATTATTTATTAGTCTAGAAAAATTTAAATAAGTGTTTTATCAATAAGAAACCTTTTAATTAATAAGTCGCTCTTAGTACCTAATGGTAAATCTTCTGTTTAAAATTAATTTATTTTGCAATATATACACAAATCTAATTTTCTAATCTTCCATAAGACATAAATTAAGTCATAGTTATAGCTTTTATATTTCATGGTGGACATTTGTAACAGTTAGTTAAATACCACTTATTTGCAGTACTTACTACTTGCTTACATTTAGCTTTGTAGTACTTAGTATTTACTTATTTTTGACAGAACTGCACAGTATTGGATTGTATTACTTTCTATTATAATTAATAAATACATTATGAGTTACGAAAATACCAATATCATATCCTAAAAATAAACTATGTAGATGAGAGATGAAAGCTATATCATTTATTTGTTTAGTTTGCAGACTAAATTTTTAAATATTCACAAAATAATCGTGTAATAAAATTAAAGACCCTATCATATGGTAGATCACTTGAATTATACCACCTTTTGATATTTTTAAAACAGCTGCTCTCTTAAAAGAACGGTGACGATGGTAATTGAGAATCAAATGCCAGGATTGGGAAACGTTTACCCTAAAATAAATTCGATGTAGAAAATATTTCAACATATCTATCTATGATAAAACATATTTCTTCTAAAATCAGAGTTCATAATGGTGTTTTTATTTAAAAGTGTCTTCTTATAGACTTAGTAGTATATATTATTATATATTATATAGAATTATTTATATAAATTCAAGCATTAAATTCAACTTAGAACCATCAATTTAATCTTAGTTAAATAAAAAAAGACGTATTCGTGTATCATACCATATTACTATGGTATACATAACGGATTCAGGAAATTGGAAATACCACATAATTTTCATGCATCCGCTAAACCTTTAATGAAATACCTACTCATTAAACAATCTATTATGACTTACCGTATTTGTCTATAGATACGTGACTAAAAGTTTTCTGGCTACCCCCGTATGACATTCGATTATACGGCTTTCAGTTAGTTCACAGACACGCCAGTCACGACAATATCCGTTCAAAATTTCTAATCCTGTATTCAATGCGCCAGATTATAGCACGAGTCTTAGGAATTACCTAATAGCGTGTACTTAATTACTTAATAACACTCACTAACTAATATTCATATCATTGTAATCTAATAAGCAGGTTCAAATCAGTCTCAAAAATATTTTTTTCAATTAATTTTAACAGTTTGTATAACGAACTTTTACTTTAAGAACTTAACAGTTACAGCATAGTTTATGTATTTAAGTTGTTGTTTAAAAACTAGTTTTAAGGTCGATTCATACTAGGCTCTCAGGTAACACTACGCTTACGATCGACTCACACAGATTTAGGGTAGTATTCACACTTTACATTCAATTGGCGCTCATTCTTAATCAGTATGATACATGTCAACGCATTCCTGTAGTAAGATGAATACATTTTCTATAAGTGATTTGGCTGCAATTGACGTATGTTTGGATGATGAAAAGCAACAATACAAGAAACGCAAGAAGATTTGGGTTCATGACATTTCAAGAATTTTTCAGTATATATAAAGGCCTTGTAGATGATGAAACAAAATTTGTCCAATATTTTCGCATGGCAAAACATACATTTCAATACATTTTGGATAAAATTACAACACACTAACGCAACGCTCACGCTCACGGTTCGCTCACGCTTCGTTCAACCGAGAGCGAACCGCGTTCAACATATCCGCGAGAAGAAAGACCGCGGTCAAAGATCGTGAGCGTATCTTGAGCGAAGGGTCAAATATGAATACTTCCATTTAAATAGCACGTCACAATATTTTATCGCGCCTTGAGTGGAGCGTGTGCGGAGCGTGACCTGAACTACAGTGTGAATCGGCCTTTAGGAGCCACAGTGAAATTTGTATCTCTGAGTATGTATCATTCTGAACCTTTGCAATATTGAACCACAGTTACAATTGAAATGCATTAATGTTGTACTTTCGAATATAATTTTACATAACAGATTTTCTGATACCTGCTATTTACATAACAAATCAATGATCTTTTATAGAGCAAATAGAATAATTTTCAGTAAACCCACAATTATTATGAATAGTCATATGAATATGTTTTATTCAATGAAATGTATTGAAGGAAACTTACAAATGCCATAATTTTAAGGATAAATAAACCAACGAATTTAATCAAGTGTTGGTTATCAAGTATAACTAACCGTCCATATACCGGGTGACCTTTTTAAATAGAACCGCTATCTATCTCCGTTAATAGTAAGTTTACAATATAGCCTCTTTCTTTGGAACTTTTTTATATTAGTATATAAATTATTGAAAGACGAACAGACAGGCGATTTAACCTCACTTTTGGTTTCACCCGTAATGATATTATCTTTCGAATTTTACACCCTGTACATTTTTATGTAGTTTTATAGAACGGTCAATTAATCGAGAACAACCCGGCTATTAGTAAAAACTTTTGAATGTGCTTGGTCGATGTTGTCATGTAACAAAGCAAAGAGGCCTTTATATCTACAGGCTGTCCCAGAATATGAGGGCAAACTCTCGGATTTACACAGGGGACGTTAAATTAACATGACAAGTTCCTATAAAAGTTTTCCCCACAGAGCGCCCCTGCGGAGATACAAGCCCCTAAAGGACGCGTCTGAAAATTTATTTTTTTTAATGAAAGCAACCATAGGAACAAAAAACAAAGAAAAACAAATGTAAATAAAAGTGAAATTTTTTTAAAAAGGCTCAGATAGAATGCAAATTTCATCGGTTTAATTCTCTTTACGGATCTAATAAAAATCATATTAAACAAAAATAGTTTTTTCTCGAAAACAATTCATTTTATCGATATCAACCAAGAGTGCCTTTTATTAGTTTAAGGTTCAAGCTAATTAAAAATATTATTTTTGTGCCTTTATCGTAAAGGGTGTAAAAAAATTAACATTATTGTTCTACAGCTAGTCCGTCCCTGGCAAACCAAATAAGCCAAATTGTTTTCATGGGTCAATTTTTAAGGAGTCTTATGTAATTGTCCATCATATTAAACGATAATTAAAGTAGATAAAGTATTTTAAAAGTTATTAAAAGAAATCGATTTTCAGGAGCGTCCTTTCGGGGCCTATATCTCCGTAGGGGGGCCCTCTAGGGAAAATTTTTATAGAAACTTGTCATGTTATTTTAACGTCCCCTATATAAATCCGAGAGATTGCCCACATATTCTGGGACACCCTATATAAGAATTAAGTAAATAAACGTATAAATACCAAAATTAATATGTTATATTCATTCCAATCCTGGATTTACTTAACTCTGAGATATGTTAATATTTTATTAACAGTAAACGAAAAAAGATTATACAGAAACAATAGGAGCTTATTAGTTCTCATCATCAAACTTATTAGTTCTGATCCGGGACAAATGTCGAATCCTACCTGTGGCGGGTTTCTGAAACCCGCCACAGGTAGGTTTTCTGAAACCTTATCTGATCGTGCAGAAACACGATAAAGGGGTCGAGGATCGCTTCTGGGTATAATTCAATGCCTGGCGGGGCTTTAGCCCGAGGGGTAGTTGTTTCCTAGAGCGATTATGTAATAGCTTTGCTATTCGGGAACTACTTTGATAACCGCTTGGCGGTTTGGTGGTTCCTTTCTCGATTTCCGACTTATATGTTACTGTCATTTCTAGTGAAACCAGAAGTGCTGTTTAATATTTTTCGTCGTTTTGCAGGAGCTTACGTATCAGTATAAATAAAAGGTCTAAAGAACCTATATCGGAAACCCACTATTATTAGAGATACAGAAGTGTTTAAAAATCATCCGGGATAAATAACACAGAGGACAGTATTTCCAACAACAAAATATATTCAATATATTGTTCGATGCATAAACCCACTATTATCAAAAATACAGAAGTGTTTAAAAATCATCCGGAATAAATAACATATTTATAGGACAATATTTCCAACTACAAAATATACTCAATATAATGTTCAACATATTTCTTGGAAAATTTGTGCTGGATATATTTTGGTTAAAAGTGAAAATCCTCAATCAATGACAATGTTCATACACATTTTCGTTACATTCCTTCGTTTAGCTATAAAATCTTGGAAGAAGAATATTTTTTCAGTCTGCTGATATCCCGCAGATATATGAAAGCGATATGATCAGCTGCAATAAGATTTTTACTGTTTATGTAACTAAAAAGATGTAATGCACTTATCCATCTCTGTATCGATAACAATATATTTCTGGGCTGAATAGTTTCAGATAGAATAGACAAATAGAAAAATGAAATTGTATAGTTACTCTTGCATAGAAACCCACAATTTTTCTCTTGCTGTATTATTTTAAGAAAAAGAAACCATTAATTACCTTAAAGGAAGACAGTGGCAACATTTCTCCATTGTCAAATTTATTTTAATCAAATGTTGAATATTCCAAAAGGCAATCCTCACGTGAATAAAGTCCAGTCAAACAGGAATAGTTACGGGGATCGCAAATTAAAAAAAAATTAAACATTGAAGAATTGTAGACATAATCTACTCTAATTGTAAAACGATTTTCCGTTCGAACCCTAGATGGTTTAAAGGGGTGAAATAAGAACCTATTGATGGGAATAAATATAAAATATAAAATTTTAAAACTAATATACCAATGTACGTTGTAATTATTGAATACAATACAATGACATTGAACACACTATCATTCAACTAGGGAATATATAGCCCTGTGATAATATAACTGAAAGTGATTTAGAAAAGTAAATTTACGTATCCCTTTGTAAATTACAATCAAGGAACTGTGGCGCTCAAGCTATGGCTATATATATTTACAAACATTTTAAAGAAAGTCGATATTTTTATGGGTTTACCAAATTGTATTACCCCAAGGTTTTATTTATGCATTGAATGTTAATATATACCCAACAATATTTTTGTTATTCTTCAAGTAATCGCATAAACCTACAAAATACTATAATTAATATTAATCTTTCATTATTAAAACTTAAAAGGGTTGAAACCATTTATGGAATAACATTATTTTTGACGTTACTCTGAAGATATCCGAAAAATTTGTACATACAGTGGCGGTTGGTAATAGGGAACGCGGAAGCACATGCACACTTAATTTTTTTTAGAATAAATCACTTGTTTTCTGTAAATTTTATAATACATTAATTATAAAATCTCTAAGAAATGTAATAATATTTTATGTATATATTTTATACCTTTATACTATAAAGGATTTTTATAAAATCAATTTTATACTTTCTGAATTGATTGGGCAGTTACTTGATGAAAGTCCATATCTATACAAAATTAAAACATTCGCTGGTTAGATTTTCACTTTTTATTTATTATACATAATAATTGTTTCGCCAACACCGTGGCTTTTTCAGATGGCGAGTACATAGACTAAATTTTACGTTGTGGAACTGCGTTTATATAAATAGGGTAATTTTAGGTTTATTAATATGGGAATTCCTGCTATTAAACCTATAATTATTAAGTTATAAAATTTCAACCGATGGGATCTGTAAATTTTAAACAAGATTTTTGGATAGCACGTAGAACTAAAATAAATTTAATAACGGAGATGAGTTTGTTTCTATTTGATTATTTAATATGATAACAGATTTTTTTGCTTTATTAATTTCTAAAGATTCTAATAAATTTAATTTTAAGCCTTTCTTCTACATGTACAATTTTAAATTCTTCGTTAAAGGTATGGTCTACTTCAATTAGATGTGCTGCATATGTTGAATCTCTTTTTTTATTATGAAAACTCCTTTTGTGTTCTGCTGTTCATGTGTTGTTTCTTCCTGCATATACCTTAGGGCAAGTACCACAAGGTAGCTTATAGACTCCTGAATTATTTTTGGTATTTTTTTTATCTTTAGCATTTGTTGTGTGTTTCCCAAGAGTATTATTAGTTCTGTGTGCTATTTTATTGCTTCGTTTCTTTAAAAACGATGTAATTTTTTGAGATGGTCAATTTTATACGCTAGACTCATTATCAGGCCATCGTAGTGTGAAATCTTAGGAAGACTTGCATATCGATACATAGCGATTGGGAGCACACGTTTCGATCGTCCTCGGAATTAATCATGCCCAGTCGTACTTCTTTACTGAGCGCGTAAGTACGTTTTATTGACAGTGGGACAGTAAAGGGATTTAATTAAACTCGATTCGAGATTACGTCGAAAATTATCACATTTTAGCAGATGAGCGTCTCTTCTAGTTGATTATACTAGTCGTTGCATATAACCTGTTGCGATCATCAGTCATAATTTTAAAATTTAAAAATGAATTCAAATGAAACTTTAAACGTAGTGTGTATGATGAATTTAAGTGATTATGAGGATATCCTAAAAGAAAGAAACTACTTTGCTTTATTTGTTGCATTAACGAGATATTGCATGATTTCCCCTGGTTCTTTCAATAAAGGCTCTCGATATTTAAACGTAAGTAAAACAAGTTGTGTATGAGATATTCAACTTTTTTTTATTTTAAAGAATATTTTATGGCATTAAGTATAGAATATCGTCGTTCAAACGTCGTTCAAATGTCCGCCGTGGCTTCTCTTTGTGGCACGTATTCGAGAGGTCCAATTTTCGATGACTTCGTCGCATAAATCTGCCTGAATTTTCTGGATGGTGTTCGTAATGTTGATTTTGAAGGCATCAATAGTTTGCAGTTTATTCGCATAGACCTGCGATTTAAGATAGTCCCAATGGAAGAAGTCTAGAGGCGTTAAATCGCAGGATCTCAATGGCCAGTTCATGTCACCGCTGCGTGAGATAGCCATGGCCTCAAATCGTTCTTGCAGAATGTATATCGTGGCATGCGCTGTATAGCATGTAGCCCCGTCCTGTTAAACCCACATGTCCTATATATATATATATATATATATATATATATATATATATATATATATATATATATATATATATATAAACCTATATCCATATCATCCAATTCAGGCCATAAAAAGTTGCTTATCATCGTTCTGTAACACTCACCGTTGATGGTTACAGCAATTCCAGTTTCGTTTTGAAAGAAGTATGGACCGATGATTCCGTTAGACCAAAATCCGTACGAAACAGTGACTTCCTCGGGATGCATTTGCTGTTGATATATCCCGTGTAGATTGATATCGTCCCAAATCCGACAATTTTGCTTGTTCACATATCCATTCATCCAAAAATGGGCTTCGTCGCTAAAGATGATTTAGTTGGCAAAATTTGGCTCAACTTCCAACTGCTTCAGAGCCTAATCAGCGAACACACGGCGCACAGTGGGGCCGAATGGCCAAAAAGCGGAAAAAATTCAATATCTCGATAACGGATTAACATAGAATCCTGGAGCCGGTCTCATTCGACTCAGAACAAAAAAATACATCAAGTTAAACTGTTTTTATTGAAATTTTGAAGAAAATTAAAGAATTAATGAGGAAATGAAAGCCTATTGGCAAGATAAAAATTTCTGAAATTTTCGGAATGGGTTGTACTCATGAAAATAAGTTGCAACAAGTATTTTGAGTGTATATTTACATGTGTATATTTAAATAATAAAACTAGGGATTCAAAGTCAAAGGTTGTTCAATTTGCAAAGATACTTACGATTTCAAATTCAAGGATATTAGATTAACAGTTCCTTAGCTGCATCACTGATTTCGAGGTGTTTTTTCTTTGGTTTGGGTCTCATGTTCGTGATAAAAGGATCCGAAGTCTCCAGTAGCTTGTGGAACACTTCTTCGTTGGTGGCGGTGTTATGATCGGATAGGCAGATAAAGGCAGATGATTTTTGCTCTAATCTTTACTTTAACACGTCTAGTTTGAAAAGTGACCTTCCACATCTCGGAGGAAGCCGGAGTTTTTCTGTAATCATAGCTGTTCTCAATGCTTACTTAAAATTCGTAACTTAAACGTTGTAAAGCGCTGTAATTTTTTTCTCCCCCAGTTTGACTGATGTGTGGTTTAGTTGACCATCGTAGAGCAGGGAAAAAATGGATAATTTTTTTCTCCCTCTTTTACAATTATATATCACTCATTTAGAGTAGTGTGTAATTTGGTCAAACTTCCATTATTCTGACAGTGGGCCTAAATTAATGGGAATACCCTTGAAACAGGGAAAAAAATCATGCTTTTCCTAGATCCTGTAGCTTATATAGTGTGAGAATCACAAACTAGATAATCGAAATCAGCCCTTTCGAAAATATATTTTTTTCCGTTCTGGCGCCACTGTGCGGTGCGGCGTTGTCTATGGTCGCTTACCTTAAGTTCCTGGGTCAGTTGGATTTGATGCGGGTGCAGACCCAAGTCCCGACGCAAAATTCGCCAAGTTGAAGTCCCAGAAAAGCTAAGTTCTTGTGAAGGCCAAGAAATTGACTACCTCGGGTTTTCCCGTACACTCTCCCTCACAGCAGCGACGTACGGGTTATTTATCAAAGCAGTTGGCTCGAATTTGGTCATCAAACGTCGAATAATCGACTCGGCGGGACGGTTATGGCGAGAATAAAAATTACGTAATGTGCGGAAGGTTTCTCGAACGGAGCACTGATTTTAATAATAAAATGTTATGATTTTCTCACGTTGTTGAACTCTATAACCTTCTATGGTGATTTTCCATATACTATTGAATAATTCACAATATATTCAACAGATGTTGCTTTAACAGTGTAACTGCTATAATGTAATAAATTTCAAGCGTCCGTATTGAAAGACCCTATACAAGTAACGGTAATATATGTTTTCTATCAGATTATGTCACGTCACTATTGTGACCAGCCATGTAACACACTCATGAGCTGCCACTGCGTCCAGACAAATAAATTTGTAATTTAAGCTTCACGTCAATTAAATTAAATGTTATATATCTTTTTTACATGATGACTCATGTAAGAGGCAACAAATCAAATAAGACAATTTTTTATGGATCTATTTTTTATATATTTTTCAATTATTATAGTTAACTTAATAAACTCATTTTATTGACTGACAACATTTATGGATTAATTTAATAAATAAGTTGTTACATTTAATAATACATCATACAGAGAATTAATCATGATTATAAAATAAATCATGATAATATACCATTAAGAGACAAATATAACAATAATAACACATTATTGGACGTAATCTTGTATGTGGGTGTTTTAAAGGTTAGAAATAATCAACCTAATTCTATGAAGCTACAGAATTACAGAAAAACTGCCATCAGTAACAAATCTATATTTACTAAACGGCTGTTTTCGTGTGTCACGAAGTTTTTGGATCGATGTACAAAATGCTTTTCGTTCGAATTTCGATATTTTGATAAAATCAATATAGTAAATCCACCCTTGCGAACAACGTTTTGTTTTTTGATCCCAAGCCTCTAGAGGCATGCTCCGGAAGTGTCTTCGATATGAGCGAGGGGGCCCGGGCCGCGCAATATTATTGCGATTTGCTTACTCGTTTAGTATTATAAAAGAAATAATAATCATGACATTATTGTTGATCATCAAAGTAACGTTGAAAACATCAACGCATGGCGTATGTCACACGGTATGTCAAATGGAAAGTATGTCACACCGTGCTCATAATATACAGAAATTATAGTAGTACATATTTTTAATTCAGTGAACTGTAAAATTAGTACAATAAAAGCAATACGCTAAAGTCAATGAATAAAAAAAATGAAACATTCATTTGAAAATGTATACGAGTATGTAATAATATAGAAAAATGTATTTCTGTAGAATATATTTCTTACTGAAAAAGTAATTGATGAATATAGTAAATAGACCGAGAATATTCATTTAGTTTGTTAGACTAAACCTTAAAGGATATATTTTTAATAAAATCTAGTGTGAAATTATTTACGTGGAACAAACTTTACCTCTTATGTGCAATTACGTGCACGTAATTACGAATATACGTAAAATACGTGGGCAATAACCGCGAATAATTTATTTACAACTAAAGACCTGTTATTTCCTTGACAATAATCAAGGTACAGCGGAAACTAAAACAGTACATTATTTTGTACCTCAATACCATGTAAATACCAGCTAAAAATAATACTTCATCTAGAGAAAAATATTATCATGAAGAACAGAAGTAACCTATAAGTCGGAAATCGAGAAAGGAACCACCAAGCCGCCAAGCGGCTATCAAAGTAGTTCCCGAATAGCAAAGCTGTTACATAATCGCTCTAGGAAACAACTACTCCTCGGGCTAAAGCCCCACCAGGCATTGAATTATACTCAGAAGCGATCCTCGACCCCTTTCTCGTGTTTCTGCACGATCAGATAAGGTTTCAAAAAATAAAACCCGCCACAGGTAGGATTCGACATTTGTCCCGGATCGGAACCGAACGACATACAGCTGTTTCGAACTTGTTAGTTCTCATCAGAAACAAAAAGCTTATCACTATTTATAGAAAATTAGGTTTTATAAGTAAATGGTTCTCAACCGGTGGTACGCGTACCCTTGAGGGTACGCGAAAATCTGTAAGAGGTACGTGATTAACTACTAAAAAGTATACAAAATTATATTGATAAATGCTAGAATTAGCAACTTGACTTGTTCGCAAAAGGAACAGCTAATCAAAATATTGTGTGATCCTACATTGAAACAATAGTATTGCAATACTTTGTTAATTAACTCCTTTACTGGTATTAAAAAAGAACACAAAGTACTGGGAAACATTGCTGTGAAGTACCTTCTGGGGTTTACGACAACTGACTTATGCGAAAAAGGGTTTTCAAGTTTAACTTACCTGAAGAACAAGTATAGAAACAAGCTTAATGTTGAGGATGATTTACGGCTGTATTTCTGTATTTGACCAACTTGGAGCCAAACATTGATCCATTTTGGTCCCACAAACATCGATGAACTTTGTAAACAAAAAGAAGCCCAACGTTCCCACTCTGAGACTTTTTTAATTTTATGTCTCGTTAATACAAACTTTGTAATAAAATGTCCATTAAAATAAAATTTCTTGTTTTTAATTCAAATTACCTATTCGTAATTAAACTTTAACAGTTTAACAGTTAAACAATACAATATATATATATATATATATATATATATATATATATATATATATATATATATATATATATATATATATTGAATAGTTGAAGCAAAAGCAACTTACCTAAATTTTTTTGTATATCAATTCCATTCGCCTCGTTTCCTTTTCTGCAAAAACATCTACAGTTCTTGAAATAAATTGGTAGATTTGGCCTCATTAATTTTTCAGTTTATATTCTAAAGATAAATTATTAAAATAACCACTCTTATTAATTAAAAAGTCCACTAAATCGGCACTGTCTAGGGCCGCCATTATCCTTAAAAATAACACTAGTGACTACGACTAACGACAGATCTGTTGAATTATTACTTTTACTTGCGCTTTATTTTTATTTGTTTCTTAAATGAAACTCTTGAATGCAGACTAAACAAAATATATTTATTTTCTATGCAACTACTACTATCGAATGCAATCACAGAACATACACACTGATACATGGCCCCATAGAGCATAGACTTAAAGAACTGAACTTAACTGAACTGAGCCAACCAGAGATTATTTCTTCTAACAAGGTCAAGATTATAGCCACTGTATTACGCAAACTCATCGATCAGGCTAGCTAAATTGCATATAATTTTTCACGCACTCCCCCCCCCCCCCCTCCCGTGCACCGGTATAAAATCCAAGGCGGTAGAGTCAGCCCAGATTATCAGTTCGCAGGCCTGCCAAGCGCACCGCCAGTTGCCGGCATGCTGGCGCTTCAGTTTAAATGGAAATAGGTATGATAATATAAATAGAAAATATTTATCATTCTGGCAAAGGCAAGTGGCAATATAACAACCGAGTCTACCATCTAAAATATATAGGGTAGGCTGCGCCTTACAACCTTAATGGACGCTTCGCCACTGGGAATACGTAGGGGAATACTATACTTTATTTAAGGAGCTAGAAGAAGAAGAAGAAATATCTTTCTATAAATATTTTTTAAGTCAATTTTACCAGCGTTTGGATAAAATTTAAAAACACCTTCTCAAACAAAACACCACATTTAGAGAAGCAATTTGCCCAAAGGAAAAGTTAATGGGGTGTTTAAAGTAAGGAATATTTTTAAAAATATATTTTTAAAATGTTTAAATTTATTATCAAAAAACAAACTAATTTATGTTGTTCTTACGCTTCCTCAATACATATTTTATCTGTGCAATAATATAAATGATGCTCTATTTGAGTGCACTTGCTAAGAATAAATAGCAAAAATTGAGAATTACGTAGCTGTTGCACAAATTTCTTATTCTACTTGTACCGACATCGACATCCTGTCCTGGACAATATTATCGCCATACTATTGGTTTGACATATTATAGAGTGCTTCATATATGTGCACTTTCTCAATCAATGCCTGGTCGTCCATGTCTAGGATTGGTGGCAATGTGATGGATCACATCTATTATTATGTGATCTAATTACAAAATAGATTCGTTTAACCTAAAATTGAATATAATTACTAGGTTTATAGAATTAATACACATATGTGTGTAATAAGACAAAATTTTCTTAGATTTAATTTTATCTTACCATGACTATAAATCAAAATAACTCACACTTGCATTTTGCAACATTTCACCTTCCCAGCGTTTTCAATTGTTGTCGACGACTAAATTCTTAATTAAATTGTTGCGTTGGCTGAAAGAAATACGTTTATAATGAAAACGGTATTTAACATATTACAGAAATGCATGCACATACCTTGAAGCCATATTTCTTAGGAGTTATTTCGTGTAATTTATATTCTTTCAGGGCATAAATCTAATAGTAGGCCAGGAAATATATTATGAACTAAGAGCGGAAAATGTATGACTTTAACCTAGAGATGTGATCCAATTTGGTTAGATATGTGTGCATTATACTAAAACATGTATGCTATTTACTTAATAATACTGACATAACTGTTTATGCCATACGTTCCATTATATAGCTTTCAGTCAGTTATGCCATATGAAAGAAGAAAACATTGAGAAAATAAGTTTTTTGCTGCCACAGCAATATATAATGCAGTCAAAATGTATTCACACGCACCCATCTCTCATAGTTACTGGCGACAATGACTAATGAATGAAACCTGAATTAGATTTGAATGAATGTCATCTAGATGCATCGATCGTGTATCAACCAGGAATTTGCTAATATACGGCGTACTATATGGAGCATTATTGATAAATAACACTGGGGAACTGTTAATTTATTGCCAGAAATTTAAGAGCCGATTGTGAGTACATTACTGCCTATGATCCTGAAAATGGCATTACTTTTTCTTGACTGGCTCTAGTTTCTGAAATGAACATACACAATAAATTTTAATGCAAAGTAAGGAAAATAAAATAAGCCATTTGTCTTGGTTTGACTTTTTAATATATGAAATCTAATAAGAAACGAAAACATAATTGATGCAGAAAATATTAAAAATTATAATTTTTTTTTTCGTACGTATTCTTTTTGTTGTGAATAATCCCTCTGCAGGCTCCAACAGTAATCGGTCATCTTGTGATAATCCCAACTTCCTCGATACCTTTCTCCCATTATTCGAATATCCTGATGAAACCGTTCACTTTAGTCCTTACTATAAGCTCCTAAGTTAAAAAAAGTGATTTGTTAGAAAAAAGTGATTATGCAAAAGATGCAATTTAGTGCTCATATTGGGTTTCAATTTTTTTAAATATTTTAGCATCTTATGTACTAGTTTTTGGAAGTTATTTACCTTGTAATTGTCCAACAAATTTTTAATTACAGATACATAAGTAATCATAATCAGATTTTACAACGGTCATATATCTATTGAAATTTGACCAGTTTTGACGAATTGATGGACCGTCAAAAACCTCTACTTTCAATTTTTCAATAATCAGTGCTAGAAATGTTTGGAAAATGTATTTACACGATCGCCTGACTCCAGTGCGTTTACAAACTGTTTCATTAAACCCAGTTTGATGTGCAGAGGTGCAGTATTATTTTTTCTCTCTTTATTAATGACTCGTGAACAATGTTGGCTTTTACAACGGTCATAGCCTCTCAAAGGTCAAACAGTTTGCTATCAATGCTTTTCTTTTGCACGACTATCCCATAAACAAAGCTGACAAGAATATTTGGTATATCCACTTTATACCACTCCACTGATCTTGAGAATAAGCAATTTCAAGATTCTTCATTATTTTAATAAACGGAGTCAATTTAGTTAACATGAAGGTATAATGTGAAATTAGGGTCCTCGAATATTCAGAAATTGATCTTAAATTTGAAGCAACATAACTTTGATATGTTACTGATCTTAATACTGAAGGTTAATACTACAAAATTCCATTCCATCCATTTCATCATTAATAAAATAGCCGAATTAGTAACCAAGGGGTATTGCTTCTTTTACTTCATAAAAAAATATAATCTTTTATACATCTAGTCCTTATTATTTATTGATACATTTGATATACTTTCTGGTATATAAACTGGAAATCTTCGAACCAGAATCGAATAAAATCTGTAACTCAAATATGAAAAATTTCAATATAAATTCCTGAAACAAGCCGATTTTAATTTCGTCTACACATACTTGGGAGGTAATGAACTTTACTTATCTTCACTCTGAGGAATGTAACCTCCCTCAACTTTTCTTTCAAGAGTATGCTAAGTAACACATCATTCGAGAGGTCGCATTGATATCTAATATATTATAAAAAGACAAAGAAATTGACAATTTATTTTTATGGTAATCATGGCTGCATCGTAAAACCTGTACATAAATATTTATTTCTCGTTGAGGTCTTTTGTTATGAAATATATTGATAATACGCACTTCTTGTTCCTACAATGATTACGCACGTAATTATTACATAAATTATAGTTAGGTAGAGAAAAAAATGATTTAATTATTCTGTGTTATTTATCAAAAAAACTCCCTAACTGAACTGAATGTTGCCTTTTCATTTTTCACTTTTATATGTCGATCATAACTTCAGGGATTAGTCAACTTGTCACCGCATTAGTTTGAAAGTGATTCTAGTGAGACCAAAGAGTGCTTGGCGCGAATTTATTTCAATATATATTTTATAATCAATCAATAACTGTTACGCATCTTTTTACTGAATTATCTAACATTCCTAAGATACTAACCCAACGATTCTTGCTAAATAGTCATGTGATAAGAAGCTAATGATGACAGCCACATTTAACAATACTGTCAGACAGTATTGTGTCAATCTACTTGAGGGGTTTTATTAATTGTCATAAATACCAAGATTAATCTGATCGGAATTCCTATTGAAGTCCAATGACGAATTGAGTGAAGATGAAATTCATAGTCATTACCCTCAAATGTTTAGGTTTAACATACTTTTATTTGAGATAAACATCAAAAATCGATCGTTATAAGAATTTTATGAACTAATTAAGGAAAACTATTTAACAGCAAGAGAGTGCGATTCCGAAATTATCATACAGTAATGTAGACTATTTTAAATTGAACTTTTGTTATGAATGAAATAACTTCTATGTTCCACCCTGGTTCGTGAATTTAATGTTCTCTGTTTCTCCCTATTCACATTGATATTGCCTCGCTTCTATGCTCCTTCGCTGTCCCATATTTACTGTGTTATTCCAATTGGCAAAGTAATATATATCTATTAATAAAATGGCGTCCATCTTTTATATTAAAATTATTTTTATTGCTTATTATTCCCATTCTCTCATTCCTTGATTATGCGTAGATAATAATGGAGATTATCCCTCTGATGGGTTTAGTAATTCTGAATAAGCTCTGCTAACGATTTGTCTATGTCCGTATAATTATATACCCTAATATTGCATTGAATGCACTTAAATTCTCAGACTGTGAATTATTGATGTTTTAACTTGTTAAATATTTTACATAAATTAATTTTATTCTACTATTTAGTTATAGTCCTGAAATTTTGCTTTAGGCATAACAAATTACTCGCACCTGCAATAAAAATATCACCATGACACAATATCATTAGTTAAAAAAAACGGTTGTTAGGGTAATACTTGAAAAAATATAGTTAGTGTTAAAAATAAAATTATTTTTGTGTTATTATGAGCAATGCAATCCATTCTACATTTATCAATCAGCCATCTTATTTTTGCATTTGTAAAATAGTGCATCCACCTACAAAATTTGCTGGGTAGGTATTCGCATAATCCATGGCTACAAGAAAAGCGGTGTTTCCCAACGACAGGATAAATCTCGTGTTCTACTGAGTTGAATAAAATAGAAAGTTCCTAGAAAGACTGTGGCTGTAAGGAGTTGCACTGTAATAAATATCTTCTGAAAGTGGAATGTCTGTTAAGACATAAAGAGGGGGTTTGTCAGCATACCACATATTGGCATAATTGTATAAATTATCTCATAAATAGCATAAATTGTATAAATGTATAGTTGTAGAGACAATTTGAACAGAGACAAATCCTGCATTGCACAAAAAATAGTTCTTTCATTGACACAAACTGAGTGCTGAAAACATTATTATGCACTTATTACAAACTAATAGACAACCCATAAAATAGTTACTTCAGATACTTCAGAAAAACCTAGACATTATGTATCTTTCATTCTGACAGTTTTAAACTTCGATTTGGGATGTTTCATAATTCAATAAAATATTCTCTACTGCACTATTTAATCTGTTAATTAATATATGATATAACGAGTAACTAAATAATAATGATAATCTATAATTTTTGTCACTATGTATCACCCGTACTTTCTTTATAATTTTTGTTTGGTAATGGAAATGAAAATACCAATTTCCTCCATTTTATTAATTTATTAGTGCGAGAGTTTTTGGTTTTCAACAGATTGATTAAATTAATACATGGAATGTTTGTTACACTTACTGTATGTTTAATATTTTTATACACTGTATTTGCCGTTTAAGAACAACGCACTGAAATAATCGAAAACAATATATACAAGAGACTACCGTCAATTATTTCATAGTGCACTCATTAAAACAAAATTGTGTCACAGACTTTCTTTCTGTATACGTGTATAATAACCAATTGTGTATAATTTTAGCAGCTATCAAATCAAGTAATAGTCAAGGTAAGTATAGTTTACTTCATCGCTATTTGCCAAATAAAAAATTCCAAACGGCTCTTATCTCATACTGTGACTTGTTTATATGGCTAGGCTCAGGTAGACTGTTCCGTTTATCAGCAAGATAAGAGAGTTTTTTATTTGGCAAATAGCGATGAAATGAATAGTATTCAGATACATTATTTCTATCTATATTTAAGGTTATCATTATTAGATAATGAAATGTTGGCTTGTTTTCGAGACAGAAACAACCTAAGACTATTTTCATACAGAACATAATTTTAAGATCTATATAGATTCAGAATATTAAATTTACTATTGTGTATCATTGGAAGATACTTGTACGTTGTAGAAAAGTACAAAATTGAATTAAACATTTTTTTTAGGAACACGGTAACTAGCTAAATTACAAAGTAAGTTTATGTTGGTAGTAAAATTTTAAATTATTATTAACCATGTTAACGTAATTGACATTTTTGTATATAAAAAAATTCCGAGCAAGGGTCAGCAAATAATCGAAAATTCTAGGTAAAAGATAGTCCGTATATAGTTTGAATTAAAACAAAAGGGTTTTAAGAGTATTATACCGCCTTGAAGATTTTTAAATTTAAGTAGGCGTTAGAATAAACTATCCGTTTCAAGTCCGCGATCGAACGAGAAACTATCCTGCTGGAAAAGCAGAATAACATTTTTGTCGAAATACTTTAGATTTTTAGAATATCGCATGTTGTCTAGGAAAATATCATAAATGTTTTGTAGTTTTAGATACTTGGTGAATTATAGACAGGTGCTAATTCACGTTACATATTTTCAGTTAGAACCATTGGTAGTATAGTTGCCGTAATATTGAAATCAGAACTATAAACTTATTAATAACTTAATAAATTAATTAGTATATTTCTCATAATCATAGTTTAGTAAATAGGTACCAACTGATGTAGTTTTTGTATTTCGTATTGACAGTTTAATTTTACAAGAAAATGTACTTTTAATACGATAACTAGTATAGTGAAAATACGATGGGTGTTCAGTTTACATTTAGATTTACAATTTGCGTATTTTGTCAATAATTCTCTCAGGCGCTAGTTTTGAAAATTATCATAGAAATAGGACTACTATTTCGTCAAGGACAGAAGTGCTCCAAATCGGCTTATCAGAAAAATTAACCACGTTGGCCGAATATAATGAGACCCTATCGAACCATCTTCTATGCTTCTAATTGTAGCGATAATATTATAGAATAGAAAGTACTATAGAATAGAAACAACTGACTATTTTCCGATACCACTCATACACGGAGAAAACGTATTTTTGATCAATTTCTAATGAGTACTAATCTTGACATGCGTATATTCGTTATTGCTTTTTATATAATTATCATTTCATCAGTTCAATGCAAATATTCTAAAATTTCGTTGTAAATTTACTAATCAGTTAGAACGTTCACAACCTTGGATATATGTTGGAAAATTAAAATATTAACCTCATCAATAATTGATCAAACAACCAAAATTTTACATATTTGTAATTGTAAACAACATTTGCCTTTCACAGCATAAAGCAGTTTGATATTTTCTCAATACTATGTCCAATATATGCCATTTATTTGTATTTAAATTATAAGCTCCCCTCGGTATTATCTGCCGAATCAATTCACCTTCACTACATTCCATATTAGAGACTTCCTGCTGAGATAAAGTATATTTGCATGTAAGCACTGCATAGAATACCTAGATTTTATCTTTGTCTAATTGTAAAACCCATTCCATTAAAAAAGACAAAAAAAAATAAAATACGTAATGTTTTCATTAATTTCACATATTTTATTTATTTTAGTGAAACTGTATTTTGTTATAGTTTTAACAATATTTTCTGGATATTCTTTTTGATTTAATGTGCATATCTATTATAATAAATATCATACTGCTAATCTCTACTTATCAACAAAAGTGCATTACAGTAGCGAATAGACTAACAATTCTAATTCTTCCATGATTAGTATTATAAATGTCGAATATCACTTTACTGTTAAAGTTACTGTTTTTATTTTTTAATCGGCATTTCCTTATTTGAAATAATGAATAAATTGAAGTAATTTGTTATAATTTATCATTCATGAAGACAACAAAAACTGGTAATATTACTATTACATTGCACAGTAATTATTATATTACAGGAAGTTATAGGTGAGACAAGTTTTCCGACTTTCGACGTGAAATTGATGAAATTGTGTACACATAACATATAATAATATCACGCGAGAAAACATACAACAATTATTTAAAATTCTATAATATTTTATCACACTATTGTTAGTGCAATAACATTAAAATATCACTCCGTCAATAAGTAAAAGTAATGAACAAAAGAAAACCTTTTTGAGGTTATCTTTTTCTAATTCTTGGCATTTATAGAATTTATAATTAAAAGAAAATTTATTTCGTATGTGTATAAATTAAGTACCTCTTTGTAATATATTGTAGTAATGTCTCGGCCCGCCACGCATTTATTTTTTTCTTTAATTTCATGAATATTAGTAGTATTCATAATATTATTGATATCAGGAATATATTTGATTTTATTTGCAAACTGGAAAATCCGTAATATACTATTATATTATATTAAATATATTATTATATTATATTATGTTAATATGTTATAGTGATATATTATTATATTTTATTATATTAAAAAGCAACGAGATACATCAGAAAATATCCCTTGCTATGAATCCAAAAATGTCCTTTTTCTTTTGATACTATTTTATCAGGAATATTCCTCTATAAAACTCAGAACATAACTAAATTTTGAATTGTGCAGGGGAACGAAGGAAATTTGGAAAATATCTAGGGTTATCGTCTTCAATTGTTTCGAGTTATTTCAAATATGGAAAATTATGTTTTATTTTTAAATTTATCATATTTATTTTACACAGTCGTTGTTTGAAAATTATTCATGCGGAATAATTCGATTATCGTTCTTTTAAGAATAAATTTAAGAAACAGGTAACTTTTTGTTTTAGGAAGGGACACAGGAGCATGGTATATTCAGATGCACAACATTACTAGATGCACTCCTAATCAGAGTGGCACTATTCCACAACTTATTATATATAACAAGAATCAAGCGATCCTTTCTATGGAATTATAAACTTATAAAAATCGAATTATTTAAATTGTTTTAACAGGAAACCCATCCTACATCTCTTAAAATAAAGCGACAATAAAGTATTCAAAATATGCCTATTCTCATTACTTTCGATGTGTTAATGTAACATACTTCATGGACCACCCCTTGAAAATCTTATATAGAATAATTAATAACGTTGTAATACATCACTTGAATGGTAGTTTTAATTGTATTTTTGTAATATACTTCTTTTTTGTACAGTTTTACGATATTTCTCCAAGTAGATGTATAAAGGTTCACATTATTTTGCAGTGTAAAAACGCCTATAGGAAAATGATGTAAATCATAGAAAACATCAAGTATGCACATTTGAAAATAAACTTCCGCCATGTCGACAATCGTATAAATCATTTTATATATTTTTTTATATTAAAATATTGTTACTTATTTCTAATTCTATTATACTTAAATTCTAAGAGTCACTCATTGATGTCTTCTTAGACATTTATGACAAGTATGGCACTTTTTCTTGTGCACTACACAAATCACTCTGCTTTTAGTTTCACTTAAACCACTACGAGTACATTAACTCGTGGGAGTTAATCCTTTTTAGTCTTCTTATTTCGTTAGAGTTTTCAGAGATCTGGGTGGCCTCGATATTCTCGTGTTGTAGAAGTCTTCCTTCATAGCTTCTTGCAATTTTTTAAATCTCTATCTCAACGTTGTTCAAGATATCGATGAACTTCATCTTTTCTTATATACCAAGGTACACTGACGATGTTCCGTAGTACTTTATTTTGAAAGATTTGTATAATTTTATTATTTTGATATAACGGGTACAACCCTAAAGTTGAATACCATAAGTCCACAGCGGTTTTAATATTTGCTTATACAAGAGGAGCTTATTATGTATCGACAAAGCCAAAGCCTACCAAGAGCCAGTACATTTTCTTACATCTTATACCTAATTCTTCTCTTTTGTTTTTTATGTGAGCTTTTCAGCGAAACTTCGTATCTAAGGTAAGACCGAAATATTTGGCTGTATTGGCATATGGAACTATTCGTCCATTCATACTTGATGGAATATGTTCGATATGTCCATTAGTGAAATCGATATGAACTGATTTTTCTTCATTTAATTTAATTTTCCATTTCTTGGTCCAGTTTTGGAATTTATTGATGGCGTTTTGAAATTTATTGGCTGTTTTCATATTACTTTTGATCGTTGTGATTATGGCAGTATCGTCGGAAAATGTAGTTACAGTATTACTGTGTAACTCTGGAAGGTCACATGTATACAGAAGGTAGAGCACAGGACCTAGAACACTGCCCTGTGAGACTCTTTGTGGGATATAAATACATCCATTAGTAATCGATTGTGATGAATTTTAAACTGTTACAACGTAAAACTGACTCGGACCGTAAAAGATAGCACAATAGAGGTTCATCACCTCACTCATGTGTTGTCTTCAAACCCATACTAACATTTCGTAATTTTACTACAGCCTACAATAAATTGACGATTGCAAATAACTTTGTTCTCTTCACAAGAAATTATAAAATTTGACAAAAAAGTATACTGCTGAATTATAGTTAAAATTACCATTCAACTGAAGTATGACAAGGTGATCATTTCTTTTGAAATGTCCATGGAAGAAAAATTTTTTTCTCGCTCTATTTTACGATAGCAACAAAAACAGTTTTTTAAATATCGAGTTCTCCAAAAATTGGTTATGTTAGACAATTAGAATTAAAATGCTTTAAATATGCGGTATCGTTCAATTCCTGTCTATTATAGTAATTTGTGGAAAGGTTACTCGATGAGTGAAGTTATGCATCCAGTTTTCCATACAAAACAAAAATTGACCGGTTTCATGAATTTTCCTTTAGAAAACCACGATCTGATGTATTTAGAGTGGGATATTTATGAAAAAGTCACCGTGTATATGTGTATGTCTATAACTTATTTCGTTAGTCGAATAATTGCGTAATTTTGTGAAACTGCAAAAAGTAATCAAGTCAAACCTGTATGATCATCCTAAATTCAGTTTCACATTTTTTAAATAAATGCCTAAATTGAAAACCAGTCTGCAGTCCTTCGTTTCACAATATAATTTTTTTAACAAAATGGAGCAGTTAGCTAGTGGGTACTTTCGCTTCTCGTAACCGTAATATGTTCAACTGCGAAAAAATGTAGCAACACTTGGGTTAATAATTTTCGACCACAGCCAGTGAAGTATATAACTACATTTATGTCATATTTAAGTACCTCTTTACTTTTTTTGCATTAATCTCTAAATACATAATTTATATCGTTACTGTTTTTATAATAGTCCTTCTGTTATGTACATTTACATACAAATAAATGCTTATGTACACGTATTTATTCTTTACGGTTACGTCTATATTACAAATTTTTGTATATTTGCGGTAATTTACTAGTACACCAAACGGAAATCATTCTTTGGGTATAATTTTTGCTTTAGAACACTTTTTAGGAAAATAATTGTAAAAATTTCCCTTTATAGAAAATGATATGTGGTTGCTTTCGAATTATTAATACTATAATGATTTGAGTTAAAATTATATACAAAGTTTAACTCAAATTATTGTAGTATTAAAAGATTCATTTCACGTTGAAAATATTTTTTTATACGTTGATGATATGGATAAACAAATAAGATTTTCTATTGGAGAATAATAAATTATTTTGGAAAACAAAACTGATTATTTTTAATACATTTATTTAGTTTATTAGAACATTTATATAAATAGCTATATATTGAAAAACTAATTATATAAAACCTGCCCTTTTCCGAAAATTTTTATCAGAATTAGTTGCAGATAAAAATTTAAGTAAAACAGTATTTGATAAAATAAAGACATGAAATAAAAAAACTTTAGTGATTATACTCACACTTACATAATTACGAGTTTTCTCCTGCTGCTAAAATATAACTTATTACCTGTCCTCAAATTTGTATACTCCTTGAAATCAGGGGTGGCTGGTGTATAGGTGCTGCAGAGCTGCAGAACTGCCAAAAAATTAGATATTTGTATATTTTCGCGACATAATAATTACTAAAATTTATTAATAAAATAATTGGTTAGTTGGTGCAGCTAACCAAATTATTGCGTTAAAGTCGCATTCTGCCCGCCGTCCTCTATTGAGTAGTAGACCAGATGAATTATCTGGGTCTCTACGCGAGCGCGTCGCGGTACATTGAACAGGGCCACACGAGGTAGTTCTCGGCACGGCTCGGCACACCCGTCCTCCCCCTCAACTCCCGCGACAATCCACACTTGGCGCTCGTAAATGCGGGAATTTACACGGTCAGTGAGCTGTATTTTTTCCAGCTAAGGCAACATCAGTGAATATTTACTCCTTCCTACTCGGGCGGGCGTAAATCGTACGTATTTCGTATTTCATGTTAATTTGAGATTTTAAATACTGTTTTGTGAATTTGTGTAGTGATTTATTGTACTAATTATTACTATTCATATACTGTGATAGTGACAATGGATTTAGTTTATAATTTAGTTCATGTGAAGCGATTTTTTAAATACTCTTATGAAGAAAAAATTGATTTAAAAAACAATGGTACGCCATTGCCCAATATTGTTATTGAGACTGCAGGTGTTAGCCGCGGAAAAGCATATAAACGTCATAAAAGCATATAAATAGAGACATTTATTCGAAGAACAATTGGATTTGTAGGTGCAACAAAACAAATGCGTTATTTTGTTTTCCTTGTTTACTTCTTGGCGGTGATAAAGCATGGACGGAGGTAGGGGTGACAGATTTGGTGCACTTAACTGAAAAAATAAAAAAGCACGACAACTCCAAAAGCCATATAATACAATGGAATTAGCTTTATTAGGAACAACTAATATTAAAGCGCAGCTAGATTTAGCTTATTGGAGAAATGTGCAAAAGCATAATGATAATGTGACAAAAAAGAGATACGTTTTGTCAAAAATTATAAACTGCATAAAGTTTTGTGGGGCCTTTGAACTGGCACTGCGAGGACATGACGAAGCTGAAACCTCTCAAAACCCGGGGATATTTCGTGGTTTGATAAATTTTTCTACTGAGCTTGATGTAACTTTAAGCGAGCATCTACAAAATGCAGTATTTAAAGGAACCTCTAAAGAAATACAAAATGATCTTTTAGTCTGTATATTAAAAGTATGCCATGAAGAAATAATTAAAGAAATTAACAAACCTTCATTTTTGGCAGTTATGGCAGACGAAACAACTGATGTATCTGCAAAAACTCAGTTAGTGGTAGTTTTAAGATATATTCTCGATGGTGAACCGATTGAACGTTTTTGGACATACCTGAAACCTACAAAATGTGACGCTGAAACTCTTTCGGAAAATATTTCAAGTGTTATAGACCCTCTAGTAGAAAATTCACCTTACAAGCCTTTTCTCTTAACCAAAGAATATGACGGCAAACATGAATGTTCTTCAAAAAGGTATTAAACTCCAAAAATTTTTCTTGTGAAAGTCTATATTTTTGTATAAACGGATTTTACATAAAAATTCTGAAGTATGACGAAAACGCGTGACCATGAAAATTTTAAAAACTTTCGCCCGCGGCGCAATTTTTTCGCGGCCCCTACGGCGCCAGTAGTTTGGATACGTTTGAAATTTGACGGGTCACGCGGGCAGCCAATACCCTAAGATCGGCCCTGTGAAGAACATCCATTTCATTTCATCACGAGCCGCCACTGCCTGAAATATATCAGTTATTCCTATCTAGAATTTGCACTTCCAATGTAACAGAAAATTTAGTCAGTTCGAGAACCGATTATAATTTAATGAGCATTTTAAACCATTAGTTCGGGGACCAATATCTTGAAAAGGCGTTAACATTATCTCCTCAAAACTAACTCGTGATAGTATCAAGTAATGTTTTTTTTATTATAATGTATGCAAAATTGTAAAAGTCTTACATTAGTCAACTGTCTGTGTATTAAGCGGTTATCTAGTAAAGGTACTTACCTCTTGGATATCTATTCTGTATCTTCTTGCTTTCTTTACTTAGTAGTTGGATTTATGAAATATGAATTTAACATAACATGATACGGAATTTAATCTAGTTATAGTTATAGATTGTTCGGTATTACATATAATACGAAACGGAACCATCCTTCGAATTGTTCATTGTTCACCTCATTGAGATAATCTACAGCCGCACCATTTCTTCTCCAATGAAATATTTTGAGCAATCCATTATTAGAAAACAGTTTTCGTTCCGAATGTGATTCAGATCCTGATTCAGACGGATATCTGATTCCACTTCTATATCTATTTATCTCTTGCACTCCTCCTTTATTTTGATTAACATTTTCACGATTGTGACAATTTTGGTGACAATCGACACCATATTATCATTAGTATAATGGGTAATCCAGCCACCCTCCTTATACCTTCTTATATTGAATAAACAATGTGTCCTTTATGTAGCCACAAGATAATACTCCATCAAAAATAGGTTTGTTAGCTATTTACTTAGATAAAAAGATAATTTGTTAAACCATGTATATATATGAGCCTAGACTCATAATAGTTGGGCCAGGGATAATTTAGCAACTAATATATTTAAATACAAGTAATATCACTCTCAAAACTAAAAGAAAAAAAAAGAAAAATATTATTTTATTAAAGAAAAATATTAGTAATAAAAACAAAGTATAAATGTTTAACAAATACGATGAAATATTACTACATTATGATGTTCAGTGATAAGCATGTTGGTAAAAAACAGTTAGGTTCGCGTTTCAAAAAGTAAAACCCGCCACAGGTATGATTCGACATTTGTCCCGGATTGGAACCGAATGACATACAGCTGTTTCGAACTTATTAGTTCTCATCAGTGACCTACACGGTGCGCCGATCCAGGACAAATGAAATTTGTGGGGTATACATCTTTATCGATACGATCTATGTCAGTAACATATAAGTCGGAAATCGAGAAAGGAACTACCAAACTGCCAAGCTGTTATCAAAGTAGTTCCCGAATAGCAAGGCTATTACATAATCGCTATAGAAAACTACAATTCCTCGGGCTGAAGCCCCGCCAGGCATTGAATTATACATAAAAGCGATCCTCTACCCCTTTGTCGTGTTTCTGCACGATCAGATAGGGTTTCAAAAAATAAAACCCGCCACAGGCAGGATTCGACATTTGTCCCGAATTGGAACCGAACGACATACAGCTGTTTCGAACTTATTAGTTCTCATCAGTGCCGTACACGGTACGCCGATCCAGGACAAATATACACTATAGCGATTATGTAATAGCCTTGCTATTCAGGAACTACTTTGATAACCCCTTGGCGGTTTGGTAGTTCCTTTCTCGATTTCCGACTTATCTGTTACTGACATAGATTGTATCGATAAAGATGTATACCCCACAAATTTTATTCGGCATTTGTCCTGCTGTCACAGTACCTCATACGCCCATACCACTCATACACCCCTAGATCATAAAAGACGTATGGAACTTCACTTTCCTAACCAAACAGTCAGGATGATAAGTTTCCTGTGGGATTCTTAGCACACGTTTTCTGGTATTACCCAAAAAGATTTCAAATTCGGATTCGATACTCCAAATTACCTGGTGCCGTTGTTGTAAAGTCCAGTGCCTATGTTCTTTAGCCCACCGTAACCGATTGATTTTATGTCGTTTAGTTAATACGACATTTCTTTTGCCTGAAGAAGAAACTGGTAAAATCAAAAGTAAAATGTAAAGAATAAAATTTTACCTTATAGAATGTGTATCCTATTTTCTTTAATGAGCTATATGATGACAACTATACAGTTGTGGATACAGAAATATTTCTTCCAATAGCTTGTCTCCATAATGACATAATTTCTCTTGCACTGAATCGTCATTTTGTTGTTACAATTCTCTTTAGAGCATGTTGATTTAAGCGTGATGTTTGGGATGGTTGACCAGTTCCTTTTGTTTAGGCTGTGTATCCAATTTTTTGATAGTACAGGTTGATAATGGATTGCACTGTAGATTTTTGCAACAAATACGTAGCAGATATTTTCAGTTCAGAGTCAAAATTGCCTGTTTATGAGCATTAACAACTGATTTTTTCATATCGACACTTAATGCAACGCCAGGTGCCATTTTTTTTAGAAAATTTTAGCAGACGCGTCCAAAATATACATTATAATATCTGTTTCACTTTGACAACTCTTGAGATTCTATTTTATTTTAAAACGCTACAAACGCTTATCCTACCATGCTTTTCAGCAGCTGACCAAACTATTCTGAATCACGAATCTTAACGTTTTTTATTAATAAACTTGTCATTGACACATCATAACGTAATAATATGTCATCGTATTTAAGTTAAAAGTTTATACTTTGTTTATGTTACCAATACTTTTACTTAATAAAAATTTTGAGAGTGTTCTTACTTTTACTCAAATATATTAGTTGCAAAATTATACTTGGCCGAACTATTATGAGCCTGGGCTGGTAGTTCATATGGAAAATGCAGGTATATTTTGAGAGTGAGTTCTAAAATCGTGATATACCTTTTATATTTGAAAATTGTTTCTATACATAAAAGTTGAGGATAATTATTCTTAAGATCCCTTATAGAAATTTATCGAGTTCAATATTCCTTCGGACACCTTTTGGTTTTCCTCCCTATGCAGTCCTAGAACATCGTTGCTCGGCAATTACTCGGTTTGTAATATTCTGACACTAATCTCAAGGCATTCACCAGTTCATTGTAGGCCGTAGTTAATATTAATGCTTTCCAGCCTATTTATTTTTTCTTGTTCGAAGTAGCTTCTTGCGCCTAACGTAATTTGTTCTATTGACTGATTAGCTGAGCAGTTGGATATTATTATAAAGTGATATTGTTTGTGAACTTATGCTAATTTAAACCCAAATTTTATACTAATTTGTATCTTTGAATTTTATGCTAATACTACTGCTATTTACTCTCTTCGAGGTTACTCTCTTCCACAAAAAGAAACAAGGCGCCTTTTACAAAACAAGGTATAAAATAGGGAAATCATAATATGAGAAAACTGTATACACCTCACTTATTTTGTGAAAACAATAAATAAAATACCATAAATAAACGTGTCAATAAGCCACAAACAGCAACCGCAATGAAAAAGTAAGTTCAACCCATACCAAATATTCTGAATTGATTGGGCCGTTACTTGATAGAAATCCATATTTATACAAAATTAAAACCTTTGCTGGGTTGGCTGGACTTTGGAAATTTACTAATAATTCTTCTTATAATGAGGGGATTGAATTCTTACTGACAATTTACTCCTTAGTGTGGAGAATAATAATGAAAAAATAAAATATCACTTAACTACCTACCTAACGTAATCCTCCAGAAGGAATTTCAACATATTTTTCATACATCTAATATGCATCAGTTTTAGTTAACCTGGCTACGACAATAACTATGTTTGCTTCTTAATACATACCAAGTTGATTATTCAGAAATACCAAGAATATTCAAAATTGTTAAAGCGTGAAGTGATGTTCCTATTACTTCAAGTTTTAACAATTGTTAATGATTCTTCTTATTGGGATTGAGTTCTTGCTGAAAAAAAGAAGGCTACAATTTTTTGTTATTGAATAATAAGCAGACAATAGAGAAATTATAGATACGAAATATGGATTTTATATTATCTTTATCGTTGCTATGTATAATATCTATTCGGTGAAATCATCCAGCAACTCACTAACATTCAACACTTTATTCAGTCACTTTGCCAACAAATTATTAAACGTGGCTAACACAATTGATTTTTGTGTTTTGAAATATGTATACAACATAATTACGGTAAAAGTTAGTTAATCATAAACCACGAACGAACATATTATTTCACGTTTCAACAGTATCCACGTGTAGATTACATGCATACTTACTAGAATAGTTACCAAAGCGGGGAGTATAATTTACCCCAAACAAGGTAAAGTGCATTATATTGTGGCGTATTTATATTAGTTCTATACCTAAAATATATAAAAGTTTACAAATTACAGTGGCGTAAAATTTTACCAATTACACTGGTGTTGTCTTTTATACCAGAAATAATGAAATTTTACACTATTTTCACGCCATTAAAAGTGGTAAAGTTTTATAACGAGGCAGTTTCAACAATGTAGCAAACAGTAATTGATGTGCAATGAAATATGTCGCCTTTTTGTATTAACTTATTAAAAAAATATTAAAATAATAATTTGCTTTAGTTTTTAATATATTTCAATTATAATACAATAATGCAGAAATTTATTATACTACAATTAATTACAGATTGAAAACGCCTCTAGCGAGACAGAATTCTTCTTTAGTTTAATTATCTCTGTAGGTGGATGCTGGAAGACGGTTTGGTTCTTTGACATAGGCAGGATATCAATTTTCTATAAAAACCAAAAGATTATAAGTCGTTCGACACGTACGTTTCGAAAAACAAGTTGACGACATCAAAGGATGATTAAACCTCAGATATAATTAAGAGCTTCGTTGATCTGGTTACGTTAACTTAATGAGTTAAACGGGCTTCAAGCCATAGTCTTTAGATGTTTGTGGAAAAATTGTATCCTATTCCTATTTTCATATATTGGTGGAATATAGTATTAATTGAAAATAATAACAGTACTTATAAAAATTGTTAAAATTAGATTTATAGGGCATATCTTATATTTATTATATCTGCAGTGTACATTTACACTACAGACCTACCAACTAGTCAAAATGTCATCACTTCAACTTTTGCAGATGGCAGCATTCTAGCTGAAAACCCAGATCCAAGAATAGCAGCAATTAATCTACAAGATAATTTAAAACAAATAGATGATTGGACTGAGACATTAAAACTAATGAAGATAAGTCACAACGTATAGTATTTACCAAATGCCACAGAGAGTAGCCACACGTAAAAATTAACAATAAAACCATTACTACTACAAACTGCATTAAATATTTAGGCTTACATCTAGATAATAAACTCACATGGAAGTAACATATATGGATGAAGAGAAAACAATTAGACACCAAATTTCATAAGTACTAGATATTACTTGATGGGAAGAAAATCACAACTTTCACTTCGAAACAAGCTGCTAGTTTATAATGTCATTTTAAAACCCGTTTGGACTTACGGAATGCTAAATCCAACTTTGCCATCCCTGAAAGATTTGAAGAAAAAGTATTCTGCTCAATAGTTGATGCTCCATACTTTGTTACAAATAAGGATATCTATCGTGAGTTAGAGATACCTACACTAAGAGAAACAATTGTTACAAGTAGCGACAAATACATAAAACGTTCAAATTGTCACCCAAATCCCCTTGCATTAAATATTTTGGATAATAGTGCACAAATGAGAAGACTCAAACGCAAGACGCCACTAGACTTACCATTTAACCTTCCGGCAGGAGCAGCCGATCTGTGAGATCCGGCGGTCACTTTTTCTTTGCCTTTTCGTGTTTATTACGAATATTATCTCGAACTCCCCCATACATTTCTAGCTTCAAAACACTCTTCTTGATATGGTGTCGATGGATTTAGTGCATTCTCTGGCCTCACTACGTCATTATTTTCACTTTTATATTATGTTAGATTTCTTTTATTATTTAAATTAATAATATTTTTTTGGGATCTCTACACTTACTTATTCTGGCTCTTTTATTCAAAATTAACATATTTGGGTGTTAAATTAGTGGTTTATACTAAGTATCGTTATCAACAATGTGACGTTTATTTTTGTTTGGAATATGCTGAAATGATGAAGAGGATTTATAATTCTTTACACTTAAAATAGGCAGTTACTTATAACTTTTCCTTGTAATTCACGTACAATATTTTTTTATATGACTTCATGACTTTTATATGAAAAAAATAGGTGGATTGTTTTTTGTATTCAAAATATTGTTTAATACTAATTCATGTTAAAAGGGACACCGCCACGGGTAGTATTCGACATTTGCCCCGGATGGAATCTGAACGACAGACAGCTGTTTCGAACTTAGTCTTCATTAGTTCTCATCAGTCCCGTACACGGTATGCCGATCTAGGACAAATGTCGAAACATAACTTATAAGTTACAGACATAGATCTTATCGATTTAGATGAAAACCCCACGGATTTTTTTCGGCATTTGTCCTAGATCGGCGTACCGTGTCCGGCACTAATGAGAACTAATAAATTTGTGTCCCTTTTCCAAAAAAGTCTGGTCGTGCAGAAACACGAGAAAGGGGTGGAGGGATCGCTGTTAGGTATAATTCAATGCCTGGCGGGGCTTTAGCCCGAGGAGTAGTTGTTTCCTATAGCGATTATGTAATAGCCTTACCATTCGGGAACCACTTAATAACCACTTAGCGGTTTCATGGTTCCTTTCTCAATTCCCGACTTATAAATTACAGACTAAGTTATGTGTGTATTTTGTCCTTAAAATAGAAAAAAAACTTGTCAACAGCTGGTTCTCCTATAAAAATATTCCACATTTATTGTTTTACAACATAAAATGAGTTCCTTTGCATAAATTCAATTATTGCGATTAAAAGCTAGTGTGAAATATTTATTATTGTATTGTATTAATTAAAGTAAGCATTTAATTGAGTCTCCACCTCACTAAAATCTAAATTGTGTAAGATTTGATATGGGATCTCTCAGATACATTGCGCCCGAATGTGTTTGGATTCAGACTGCACCCGACGGAAGGTTAAAAACTGAAAGAAAAACTATCAGTTACTTCAAGATACGAACCTTGTGATAAAAACTGCAAAGTTTTATTCATTGGAATAATTCTCTATCATGACATTTACTTCAAATCAACATATGTATATGCTTTAGTTATAGACATATTGCATAATAAACGTAAAAGAATTAGATTTCATTACTTATCGAAAATTAAGTTTACTGTAATATTCCACCAATCCTAGAAGCCAATCCAGCTACTGATCAGTCGTGTTGTTTTATCTACATATGAGTATAAGAATTCAAGTATCTCAGCAGAGCGGTTAATGAGACTTCACAAAGAAAACTTCACTACAATGGAAATATATAAAAATATTTTAATTAAAATATTTCTATAGAAAAGTTGCTAATTTCTCTGGTTTAATGCAAAACCAGAACGCTATTACTGCATTTTCTTCATTATTGAATAATCCATAGACAATAGACGATCATTAGTATTCATCACATTGAAAAAAAATGTCAAAATAATTTACAAATATTATTGTAACATGTTAGTCACTTATATTCTTCGCCTGTATAAATTAATTGTTTACCCCCATTCAAGAGAACGTAGGTTATAAAGAGAGCTGCTGTACTTCACCTGAAGACATTCAAAGTTACTCTCACTGTTACACATTACAAAACCGTTTCTGTGGTGCTTTAATAAGGACTTGATACGTGATACGGTTGCTTCTAGTTAGTGCAATTTGGATTTAGAACACGGTGCAAAATGCGGCTGTTCAGTACAGTGAGTACAGTTTATTTTCTTCTGTGTCAGTTATATTCAGTTATTCATGTTATCGTTATATTTTCTACAAATTACGTCAACTATTGAAGATTTATTTATTTAAATATTTTACAAAAAGTACAAGAAAACTTTTCTTGGGAATAATCTGTATTAAATACATATTAAAACATTTCTATATTAAGTTTATGAATTATAATGAATTTAATAATACAATTTTTATTGAAATTATTAAGTTAATAAAATAAGTAATAAATATTTATCATTAATAGTAATATATATACAATTTATTACATATTCAGTTTCCTGAATCTATTCCTATTAGACATGTTTATCGAATTTTGGAAATATTTAAGAGGTAGCATAATTTCATATAATTGCTTTGACTTTTCGTTTCGTTTATTGTCTTTATTTATCTCATTTGTTATTTAATCTCTATTCGTTGCTTTATTCTCTCTTTACTTTAATATATATCTTCTCGATTTGATATTTTTATTTTTTCTCTACTTTCCATTCATCCTTACTGATTTGTTCTGTTTGCCACTTTTTATTATTTCTTGTTAGAAACATTTTGTAGGAATCTCTTATTAAGTAAGAGATTAATAAGAGAAGTTAAGGAAGTATCCAGTTATTATATTTTATTGTTAAAATTGTATTTTTATGAATTGTACATATCCAATGCCTACATGCTTTCAGGAATTGCATTAATATTAATTTTTTGCAAAGTTTAATTTAATTTAATTAATACACTTCTAATTAATTAAATTAAACTTTCAAATAAAAAATAAAATTTAAAACAGACAGCCGCAAAATTATACAAAAAAGGTAAAAAGTGTCAAAATATAGCGAGACCAACAGTTTCTCTTTAAAACAAGTTCATATTTGTATTTGCTGTCACTCAAATACACGAAATTTATGCACTAAATTAACTTAATCTCAGAATTATTCATGTGGTTTAATTATATTTAATAAGAGATGCCACTTTCTTAACTGTTTTTACAACGGTCTATGATTATATTGATTCGCCTTGTTACGCAAATGAATTATTAATGTACCTATTTTGAAGAATTTAATTTACAGATTATATTTTTAAAAATATATTTTATTTTTGTTCGTTTGCTTTTAGATATGCATCTATATATCCAATCTGTATCTGATCCAATAGCTGGATCGCTTTAAATGTTGATTATTTATCATCTAGAGTATGCTCAATTTAAATTTTGAAGAACTGTTAAAATAAGAAATTACGAGAATTTCACATGGGTGTTCTGTTATTGCAAAACGTTCATTGTCCAGTTGAAACGTTCATTTGCAAAACTTTTGAAATCGCAAAATGAGTTTGTCTGGTTATTTTCTTTGGGGTCGAGGATCCCACCCACAATTGTTTTATTACACGCATTCAAGGTTTATTTTTGCTTATTTTTCTATGCACAAATTTGTCAATAATACATGAATAGAAATATATAAATGTTTTATCTGTTCCTGAATACACATACACATATTAAATTATTACAATATTCTCAAGTATTTATTCACTTATAGTTCGTTGCATGTTACAAGTTTTTGAATATGTAATGGATAACGTCCTATATATTTTATTTCTTATACAGCATAGTGATAACATTTTCCACAATATGCATAATGGTGTTATTAAATGATTTTTTTTTCAAATTGCGGAACACGTCTTACTTATTTTTTTCATTTTGCGAAACTTGGCTGAGGTACATATTAATTTTTTTTTAATGTTGGCTTCAGTTATGATGTAAATTACAACTTTTGTAACAGAAAGGAATTCATTCAAGTTTTCTACGTGCAACGGTATTTTATGTCAGAAGTTTCCAGGGGTTGAAATTTTCGATTATAAAACAAGAAGTGTAAAATTAATATTAAAGTGCATTGCAAATATATCAATAATATCCACACTTCTACCAAGCAGTGAGAGCAAGAGTTTAAGTAATTATTTCGACTATTCCACCTTTGAGAAATTATAAAAAAAAATTGTTCGGCCCTTATAAACAACATTTAGCATAAAATTTTAATAAAGGTGATATACACCGCTGAATACAATTTGCGAAAATGTCATGTTACATTGTGACAATAATCCCAAACTTTTAAAATTTCCATTAAAACGAACTTTTCCTTGAATGGATGAATGTATCGTCATAACTGTAGATGTGTCAAGTGAACATATGGACTGGAGTTATAGGAGATAGTTTTTATGGCCTGATTTCTTTGAAAACAGTTCTATAAATTTTTACAGTTTTTTATCTAAACTGATAAAAACTATGAGTATGATGATGTTCCGCGCAAAAAAATGAATTAATGTACGGTGATTTCTGCACGACACTTTTCCTGGCAAATTGATAAATAAGTCAATGAGAATAATAGCTACCACGTTTACCTGATTTAACCCCCTGGAATTTTTTCTTGTGGGTTACCGAAAACTGCGGTTCTAATTAGTAAGTCAAATAATTTAGAGTACTTGAAGCAACGAATTCGAGAAAATATCAGCTCCGAAATTATTGAACGTTCAATATAAAATATTTACAAGTGTACTGGAACTTTCAAATTAATACTAAAAATAAAGCCGAACTTGTTGTATGAGTATTACTCTAACGAATATTCTCTATCTCATAAAGAGTATATATAAAATACCTAATATGGGGTATTATACTGGAAAAACTGTAAGGAATTTATTCTTATAAATAAAGAGGATGTTGCAATTTAATGGAGATTATGATCACAGTTCAAACATATAAATTGTAAAACTAATATAGTTACGTTAATCTATATCGTTCATAAAAATAAGTTTGACTTTCTTCGGAGTCTTTGAATGAATATTTTAATAGGTAACAAAATTATAAATATTATGTCAAACTATCATTACCTTATATATCTTTTATTATTCAGGTATATTAAGTTTAAGGTATATTTAATGGAAAACAAATAAACGTAATTCTAGTACCAAATTCTTAGAATTTGCAATATTGTCAAGGATTTGTCAGCTTTTTTATACAAATTGTGTTGCAATTCTCCATCTGTTTGGTAAATAACGATGCGCTTTTTATTTAATTATGAACTATGTATAAGAGTCAATCAAACACAAAAAAAGCATTTAATGTCAATGACTCAGTTATATGTGATTTACTATAAAAACTATTACTATTGTTTTTTTTTTTTTTTTCGGTAGTGACCTTCCCAGATATTCATATTTTGGCGCGATACGTATAACACGGACAACGTACACTTTTATTTATTTCCTTTAATTACTCTGACTCACATACAAAAAAGTTATAGTAGTAATTACAGGGTGCTTACAATAATAATTGTTAACTATCAAAAATCAGTCCAGTGAATGAAAAGTCAAAAATAAAATCATTGTTAAAGTACTTTATATGAAAGTTTAAAAATTAGTTAGTTATATTTTATTTGAAAGACTGATTTATTTTGCATCTTTTTACCTTTTATAAGTTTACGATTAAATTGTTTTATAATAAGGAAACATAAAATTCGTTATCACTTCCTGAAAGATAAATGTGAAAATTTGTGAAAAATGTATAGTAGCAGTTATCATAACAATAATTGTTATTTATCATATTATTAATAATTCGATACGTTTTATTTACAAAGTTGTATCAAAATACAAATTACAAAGAATGTGCGGAACAAATCAGATTTTCTAATACAATTTAGTTTTAACTAATTAATTTTCTTCACAGAAAAAATATAATAAAATATTGGAAGGGATCATTTGTCTATCTAATAAATCTTTGTAAGTGCAATAAAATATTGGCGTTTTGGTCCCTTTCTAAAGCGAGAGAATAACCGAAAATATAATGACAAGGTATGTATTAGTAGGATACTCATATCTAATTTTATATCTCCAGCGTTTCCCATTTTGTAGAATAAATTTAGAATATTAATTTGTCCCCACTTTAAGTGGATATATGTCCTAAGGGGTGTTACTTTCATACAAGGTATTTTATCGTCAATCATCTTTTTTTTACCCCCATTCACTGGAATTATTTTACTAATTCATTGCTAATTACCCTGTATGTCTTATCAATACGTTAATACATTACGTTATACAGTATAAGGATAGTAGAAGAAAATAGTGAAATGTTTTGGAGAATGTTTGATATCGAATATTATTTCTCTATGGCACCATCACCCCATCACTGCATATATTAACTTCCACCAACACTGCTTTTAAAGATGGATGCTCTTTATCAAGGATACTACGTTTCAAGTAGTTGGATTCATCAGGTATTATTTCGTGTAGAGTTATCTACTTATCAATTTGTGACATTATAGAAAAAAATTACTAATTTATTATTTAAAACCCTAAACACATTCAAAGGTAGCAGTGTCACTCAACCTAACCTACAAGTTTTACAATTTCTTCAATCATTCATGTGATGTTCAAATATATTCTTTAAAACTTCTAACATGGTCTTCAGGAATAAATATTGGTAGTTTTTTAGAAGTTTAAAATATTCTCAAGTTATCTACATCATACATATTTTCAAGATAGCTAGATAATCAGTTAAATAATATTGAGTCATATGAATGTTAAATATTGAAATATTTTATTACACAAGAATCTGTATTCTTAGTTACTTATCGTTTAATATTGTTTTAATTCCCAAAGAATATAATCATATCGTCCATTTTGCAATAAATATTCAGCTATGTGCTACATTTATGTTGGTTCTGGCACAGTTGAAATCGGTGTACAACAAAATAGAAACAAATACAGTTTCGTCTATGTAATATACTGCAAATGATGTATGATTTTGATAGACTAATTTTATTAACAACACGTCACTTTTTGTTCGATTGTTTAATGTTTTTTTCCTTACACGAAAAATATATCTTTACTGTCTTCGTCCAAAAAGGCAAACAATTCTAATATTTCCTTCACTCGAAGTGTGCTATTTCTCACGACGTAGAATTATATGAAAATAATGTTATTTTACGATTATTAATGCTAGTTGCAGGAAAAATGGAAACCAAATAGAAATATAATTTATAGTTCAGTATAATCATTAGACTTATTCCTGAATTTGCTGCCTTTTCCGACAAAGAGTTACTTCCGGACTTGTTTAGTAAAAACAATTTTAAAAATAAGAAATTCCATAATTATCTTCAAACTAATCTCTTTAACTTTTAATTTACATAGATTACATTTTAAATTACATAGATTTTATTTAAATTTTGAGTAACTACTATGTCTTATGTATATAGGTAGTGAATTGCTTCTTCGTATACTATGAATTACAACGTGCGTATATGAATTAGAAATTAGGTCATGTACATTACATTCTGTAGGTATTATATTAGTTAACTTGCTATATACACAAAATCTCATATAAATGAAATAAACAGAAAATTGTTGTATTGTATGTGTATATATTTAAATTAATAAGCATGTGAAAAGTTCAAATAGTGTAACTAAATATGTGTATCATATTTAAAGTGGAACTGTTTTCTTGTTAAATATGTATCAGGCTGATATGAATTGCTCTCCCAGCAATTACTTCTTAAACGACTCTAACAAAGTAAAATTATTATATCATTAAATTCTCAGAGTTTCTCGGCATTTTCTGCACTTACACTTATTGCTGCCAGCAGAGATTTCTCTTTGCTAGGAAACATTCGACTAGATTCACTTTTATTTCCAGTGAATAAGCAAGTAGTTGTTTCATTTAAAACTATGCAGTTGCTCTAGATTTTATATTCCACGTCGGTTCTAGCCGGTATATTTATTTTTATCTGAAGCCTCCTGTCACTATTTTTTTGCAGTTTACGGTTCTTTCACTTCTATTTTTCGCTACGTCATCCTTAATATAATAAGTAATTTGCTTATAAGCTTCAACGAATTATTCAGTTTAGCAAAATACGAAGTAAATAAAACCTTTCCTTGAAATAATAAATATGAACTTAATTATGCAATTTAATTACTTGTTTTAAACGATTTTTTTATAAATATTAAATTTTATTAAAAATTTTAGAATAAAGCTTTAACTACAACTTCCTTATCGTTGTTTACATAAATCATATAAGATCACAGGCTAGATAAGTGTAAATAAAATTATGCAATCTTTTGTAATTACATAAGCAAATTTTTACTCGTATTATTTCTATTTTTACATTTCAGTCAGGTTATGGTGCTTTTTATACATGGTAAAATGGGATACATTCTCATTTAATAGCGTAGTCGACAATAAATTATTTTTAAGAAAGTAAACAATAATTATATTACTCAATGGTTATTCAAATTTTGACTCGAAATCGATGTTAATATTACTCGACATATGTGGTTGTTAATTTGCAAAAGAGAAAAAGAAATAACTGACGCTAATACATATATATTACCTATTATGTTCAAGGAACGTCCCAAATATGGATTATATAAATGTTAGGTATATTATATAATATTTATAATAATTTATTTGTATTTATAATATATGTATGTTATATTAAATGTAATTATTTTTGCATTATTGACTCAAATTGATTTGATGATTGATAATAAACTACTCCAGTATATATGTTATTTTGTTCTTTAATAATATATTGAATTTATGTATAAGTTATGAGTGGTTACAGTGAGTTATAGAAAAAATAGTGAAAACAAAAATAAATAAAAAACATTAACGAACAACTTTTACGTAGTATCAACTAAAACAGAACAGTTATAAACGTTCTCTGCATTGTTCTTTATTTTCGAAATATTTTCCTATTATATTTAAAACTCCTATTATTCTCTATTGTATAAAGTGTAGTTTGATAAAACATGTATCTGATATTATTTAAACATATATGTGAAAATACCAATTTTCTTTGATATAACAAATATTTTAATCTACTATTCACTTCTGACTGATGCATAGAATATTATACAAGCTTTATTTTGTGGATTGAAGATAACCTTCGAAATACATATAATTAGTAATAATCAATGAATATTATTATTATGGTATTCTGTATGTTGCTGTCTAAAAATATATATCCAGAAATTATTATAATAATATTTGTTGTTTTTAATGCTTGACAAAGATAACCCTTGAATGAAAAAAACAATAATTTGCACAGTATGCAACTACGTAATATCAATAAAATAAAAAAAATGAGAATAAAAAGTACAATATAAAGAGATACAAAAGATATTTTTGAATATGATTAGAAGATTTATTTTGAAATTAATGAGGCTATGACATTCTAGATGAAGTCTTTCACTAATGACCAACCGACGAGATACACATGAGATACATTATTGTATTCTTAGTCTATTATCTTTTAAATTTGTGTGTCTTTTCGACATCTACTTTTTCCTAATAATGATTCTACTGAAATAAATCGAGCGGACCAAGAGCAAGACCAATATGATATACCTGACTATTTAACTATTTCCAAAGAATTCAACTATGATAGTGAACACTTGAAATTAAACTGTAACATGAGTATCATGGTTGAATAAATGAATGCATCCGCGAGTACCTAATTTTTTAAGTTCCAGGTATTTGAAATAACTAATATCTATTATTGGATATAAATTATATGAATTTAAATACGATAATACATTTGTGCATTTCAATATTGAGTTTAGAGTAATGAGAGTATCAGTTTTCATTACCAAATTTTCAAATTTCTTCACAATTAAATTACAATAAATCATCACAGATAAATAAATACGCCCACTTGAACAAATGTTGTTAGTTAGTGTCTGAAATTAAATCATTTTATTACTTAAAGGGATCACATACTGAATTCCTAATTTCTGAAATATGTAATATGAATTATACTATTTTATTGGAGAGAATATAAATTGTGAACATATATTCTATATTGTAAAATATAGTACGCAAAAGTACAAAGTGATGCATACAATATACATATTTTGCACTATTTATTTCATCGCTATTTGCCAAATAAAAGGATCTCTTATCTTGCCGATAAACGGAACAGTCTGCCTGAGCCTAGACATAAATATAAGCCACAGTATGAGATAAGAGCAGTTTGGGATTTTTTATTTGGCAAGTAGAAATGAAATAAACTATACGTATCAAGGACAATGGTAATTTTATTTAGTACAGAACTACTCAGGTACTCGTAACAATATAAGAATTAATAATAATAATTAAATATAATTATAGAATAAAATAATATAATAATAGAATAAAATATATGAATATATTAATTTATTATATACATAATTATTGTGCCTACCTGGTGATCCGTGGTAGGCTTAACTTGATAAGTTTTCATTAAAGTTTGACAGTTTAGTAATTTCTCAAGTTGACAGCAATTATTCTTACAAAACTAATTTAAACAACATTTCACTGTTATCTTGTGCATTATTTCACAATATATTAAGTACAATATAATAAATAATAAAAATTACAAAGTAATAAAAATATAATTAACTACAAACAATATATTATAACGATTCTTATGGTTCTAAATTTATAATTGTGAAATTTAATATGTAGGAATATATCTTCAGCTATCAGTTTACATATTTATTATTAACAAAAAATTCAAACGACTCTACAAATATCAAAAGTCATTAGTCTTATAATTAATCGCATTCTGACATCGAATCTGCAATTTTTAGTTAATGAGCCGTAACGTTTGTAATGGTCAAGATGTAATTGATTAGCATAAATAAAGAAACTTCCTGTAAAATGTGTATCCTATATATGCTTTGAATTGACAAATTTAATGAATTTAAATTGATATAATTTTATTATTATTTAATAATAATTTATTGCGAAAGGCACTGAAATATACATTTTATTTTTTATTGCCAAGCTATTAGTCGATTAGTGAAGTATTAGTGGATTAGTGATTAAAATATAATTATTTTGCAAAATATAGCCATGAATTTAGAATGATGAAAAAAATAATACATAAGAATATAAATATATAGGGTGGCTATAGACACTCAGTGTAATTAGGGACGTGGTGAAAATAAAACCAGTACAAAACTACATACTTTTAGAAAATATGGTGATAGCTGGGGGAAAGTAGATATACCCTACTTAGTTAAAGAATAATAAAGCTCCAGGGTTTGGTAATATCGACAATATAACTAATAAAAGTATCGCTTAATAAATCACAGAAGATTCAGCACTAAAAAATTCATTTACAAAAGTGGAACGAAGTTGTGCTGCATCAATTATCATCTTATATCGCACATTATCAGCTTAGGAAAGGTTTCTGAAACTGTCATAAATAAGATTACTTAGTTTCTTAGAAATATTTAATTTTTTATCGCAACATCAGTACTATTCATTCCATCGCTATTTGCCAAATAAAAAACTCTTTTATCTTGCCGATAAATGGAACAGTCTATCTGAGCCTAACCATAAAACAAGCCACGGTATGAGATAAGAACCGTTTGGGATTCTTTATTTGGCAAATAGTGATGAAATAAACTATACAGACTTGGTCTCACCCATCAGTCATACCCATTACATTAATGCAATATGCAATGGGCAATGCAAAGCCCTCGATCACGTTAGTCACAGAAAATTATTACACGTACTACAGCAACAAGGAGTTCATAAACGAATAATTTTACCCTTAGAACACTATTTAACCAATCGACAACAATGTGTTAAAATAAATGACGAAATTTTTCCATTTGACACTGTTGAGTACTGTATTTCTCAGAGTATACTATTTATGTAGCATCTATTTCATTCATTTATGTACTGTGACATTTTAGGCACTAGTTTCAAAATTTAAAGGAATGAATGAATGAATGAATTTCCTTAACGAACAATATTTAAAAATATTTCATTTCGCATTGGTTGAATCTCATGTAATTGCCTGGGGTAGTGCATGCAATTTATGTGTTAAAGATTTGAATGCAGTTCAGTTCATAAGTAAATATTGAAAATAAGTTTTTTGGAAAAATAAATTACCTTCCATATTAAAGAACTTTTTAAATTAGCATAAGATAATTATTTTGTATGTCGTTGATTATAAAACCAAGATATAGTGAAAACAAAAAAGACTATATACTCGTACCTCTATCTCATTCGATCAAAAAACCTGACAAGCTCCATTTTTCTCTTTATTCCTCAAAGCTGAAATGAAGAAGAAACTGATTACCAATTCGAAAAATTAGTAAAAAAAAGTAGTTACTCACCAAACCTAGATTACAGATTCCTCATTTGATATATATTAGTGGAATGGTTATTAAATATACATATTATATGTTTGTGCATAGTTTTATTAGAGTACGATTTAGTACAAAGTTATTATATCTGTTCATCTTTGTAAGCAATATGTCGAAATTGTTAACTGTCTGATTATTAGCACAGTACCGTAAGTCCATCAGAACTTTTATTTATGTCTAGGTTATTTCCATTTGTTAGTTTACATTATACAAGGGGGACCCGAAAGAAAACCGGAATTCATCTGTGGCAGAAGCCAGGAATGACAATTCATGCGCCTGGTGTCCAAAAGTTCATCTGGCGAGTTTAACGTGTTTTGACGCTATATTTAAGAGGACAGCTGCAGTGAATTTTTACTTCCCGTTGGGAAAAACTGCTACTGAAATCGTTGTCACGGTCAAAGAGGCTTACAGAAAGAAGCGAAAGAAGAAGAAGCGAAGGCAAAATCCACATCTATGAGTGGTTTTTCCGATTCAAAAAAGGAGAAATGTTTATTGATCACCAGCTCCAACGAGAAAGACCATCGATGAGCCGCCGCATTCATGAAAACATCAACCGAATTCGGGAAAAAATTCGATGTGATCGATGACGAATAATCGACCAGCTCGTAGAAATGATGAATGAGTGTTATCATAGGGTTATTCATTCAATTAATTTTGTCGAAATATTTGGCTATGAGAAGAGTGACTACCAAGTTCCCCTGTTTGATTTTCAATGAACAAAGAAATAATCGCTTGAGGGCTTGTTGTCAGTTGAACGAATAGCTTCAAAATGATTTTTGTTCAAAAGTGATCACTGGGGATGAATCATGGTGCTATGAATACGACCCGGAGATAAAACGATAATTGTCTCACAATTAGTGGATGGATTTTCATTCGCCAAGACAAGAAAAATCGCAAATCGTCAAATCAAATGTGAAAACCATGTTGATTTATATTGTCGACCAGAAAAGTGTTTCCGGATTTCGATTATTTAGGTCAGACCGTTAACAAGCCATTTTACCTGGAAGTTCTAAAAAGGAGAGAAAAGGTGAGAGTACTTTGAGGGCAATTAAAGTTTAAAAAGTTTGTTTTAATTTATGCCTATATATCAATAATAGCGACAGTTACTTGTGGTGAAAGGGGAAATTGAATGTAATAATATATAATTTTACTATACTACACCTGTATAATCGCTAGTAAAGTTACAATAAATACTATACCGTACAATAACATGATGATAATAGAATAAAATTGCGAAATTAATTTGTAGTTACCCTAAAGGTAGCCATATACGTACAGGAAATCCTTGAAGTCTGCACTGAGCAGTCCACATCTGGAGGAATTTCCTACCATGTGTGGAAGCGGCCTCGAAATCATCTGTTTACTGTGCACTCCCGAGAATCCGGAACAAAAACTAATTTATTTTCCACCTGTACGCCGAAACTATGCAATCAGGTCACCGACAGCTGTAAAAAGTCACCATCCGTTAATGCCATGATGACAAACTAAATTTTGCAAAATCGCGAAGAACAACCAAGGAAAATCAAGGAAATCCTCTCCGTGTGTGGGAGAGAGTTCCGTAGAGGAATCCCCCAAGGAAATCCCGGAGGCTTTTTCTTTGGGGATTTCCTGTGCGATTATGACTACCTTAAAATCCACCGCAATAATATTTTTCACGTTTATTATTGAATTATTGTACTGACCTAATCTTAGTTATATTTAGCACAAGCATGAAACAAAATAAGAAGGATAATAATTTATGACAAACTTTAAAGCCCAAACTTTGCGAAAAATTATTTCAAAATAAGTTTATGGTGAATTATTAAGAAGTCATATAAAGAAGAATTATACTACTATATTAAAGGAACTGGGCGATGTAATAAGTATGCTGAGTGCTGATTTTCAGTACTGTTACTTATCTATACGAAGTTACATGAATTAGAAGACCGAATATTTGTACTTTTCCAGTATAAATTATTCAATACTTAATATAAATTATAACCAATTTGATTACTTATAATAAATAAACCTATTCTCCAAGCGACCAATATGTTTGTCAATATAATAAGTTTTTAATTTTTTGTTATTAAACAGAATGATAAACAGTTATTAAACAGAATGTTAATATAATTTATGCAATACTTTCCTGTTTGCTACTTGAATAACAAAGAAAAGCAACAAATTATTTACACATTTACCACTTTTTACATACCATTTACGGTATGACTATGAGGCCAGTTTTATATTTTGATTTTTTTTATCTTTAAATTTGCTCATTTTAATATATCGCAATGTGGTATTAATATAGCGTAATATATGCAATTATGGCGTAATATTATGACATAATATTTTATGGTACTTAACGTTCATTAAAATTACGAACAGTTGGTTGTGTTGTAAAATATTTTTCTATTTTCCTCCTTTTCCATACATTGCGGATATTATTTATAGTTGTACATATACCGTTATGTCTGATAATATAATTATCAGTCTATAATTCATATAATACATACAATGTTGTCAGTTAATAATACTTCTTCGATGAGGACAATTTTTTATTTCGTCTAATTTTGTTATCATAAACATTTAAAAATAGCATTTCATAGTAGAACCATTATTAACTCTAATAAATACTTAGTATTGACAAACATTATTTATACAATTATTATTGCAATTGATATTTTTACTAAAATAATAAGTAATCGAAATAAAATCACTATATTACTGAGTGTGACGAATATGTTTCAAATGTATAAATTATTATAGAGGAAATTATAAACTGATTTCTTACCTATTCACACATTATAATTAGGATTTAAAGTAGAGCAATTTCAACTTCTCTAATAATAATAATTCTCTAATAATAAAGTAATAAATAAAAAATAATAATAATCAATACACGACTACTTCTCTAAGTAGTCGTGTATTGATTATACACGACTGAATTTGTTCTAAAAAATTTTAAACCATAAAATTCGTATAAATTAAGGGTACCACATTTACAATAACTAGACTGTATACATAAATATGAATTCTAAATTGGAGGTCTTGTTTCACTCCTATTTTATTTAACACACCTATAATAAAGCAATATGTTGATTATTTAATATTTACCCTCAATTGCCATCGATCTACTTCAAGCCACTTAAAATTAACACCACGTTTCACAACATAATATATTGAAGCTATTACAAATATCATTACTTTATTGATTTTTCAATATATAATATATCAATTATTTCTTTAAATTATTAAAATAATTAACAAGCGACATCAAAGGACATGATACCGCTAGCATCAAACTAATAACGCCAATCGCATGACATATTGGATGAGAAATATTGAAATAATCTTACACCCACTCACTATTCTAAAATGGACATATTTCTTATAACTCGATAATTCTAAACCAATATAAAAGAAATATTGCTATGTTAAACTAACAGCAAGACCACAAAGTGACAAATTGCGAAATACTAATTAGAGATTTTCAACTCATCAATGTAACATACCGGCAACGTATGTTTTCATAGTATTTAGGCCAAGATCGTGTGACTTGTTATGAAATATTTATTAAATAATAAATTTAATATAAGATAAATACATGCCCCTTTATATTTGGTAAACATAATTTAAAGAAATTCAAAATGTTACATAGATACAATATCTAACCAAACTGTATTCCTACTATTTAAAAATATAATATTTTTCATGTTTCTGTAGATATTTCCATAAAACAATGCAATACTCAAAGTCACAAATAAAAAATTTTATTATTATTATAAGGTTCGTGTCAATAATTTATTAGGTCATTGTTTACCGTTAATCTAAAATAATGTATAATTATTTAAGGCTAATTGCAAAATAATAATTATTCGTTTCACTATTTATAACAAGAACAGGTTTCTACGTAATATAGACATTTACATACGCATTTAACGTTTTAAGGTTCTAAACAAACTATCATCATCATGAGGTCATCAGTCCTAAGACTGGTTGGACGCTAACCTCCAGCTTCTCCTATCTTGTGCTAACCTACACATTTCGCTAATTGTGCTACAAACTACATCCCTTACTATTTGTGAGCAGTAGTCTAATCTAGGCCTACCTCTGCCTTTCTTCACTCCTATTTCTGCCTCCAAAATATCGCGGATTATTCCCCCATGTCTCAGCAAGTGGCCTACCATTCTATCTCTTCTCTTCTTTATGTTTTTCCACATACTTCTTTTCTCGCCGACTTTCTCTAATACTTCTTCGTTTCTAACCCTATCAGTCCACGGTATTTTCATCATTCTTCGGTAACGCCACATCTCAAAAACTTTTAATTTCTTCCTACTTGCTTCCCCTACCGTCCAGGTTTCGCAACCGTATAGTGCCGTGCTCCATACATACGTTTTCAAAAATCTCTTCCTTGTTTCTAAGTTTATTACCCCCGAGCATAAAAGTGCTTTCTTTTTGTTAAAAGCTACTCGACCCTGCGCTATTCTTTGTTTCATATCTTTATCGCTTCTTCCATCCCAATTTATTTTACTTCCTAAATAAGTGAAGTCTTTAACTTCCTCCAATCTTTCATTATTAATTTGTACATTCGTTTTTGCTCTGCTCTCGCGCCCTCTGCACACTAACACTTTAGTTTTGTTTTTATTCACCCTCATTCCGTATTCCTCTGTCAACACTGCCTCCATTTCGTTCAATGCTGATTCCAATTCCTCTTTACTAGATGCTAATACTGCTATATCATCCACTAATATCAGCATTTTTTGTTTCTGTCCCTGTACTTTAATCCCGAAATCCACTCTATCTTTTACGACATTAATCGCCTCTACCACGTACAGATTAAAAATTAGTGGTGATAGCGTACATGCTTGTCTTACTACTTTCCTAATACCTACTTCCCTTATTTCCCCTTCTACTTCTATAACAGCAGTTTGCTCTTTGTATAGATTGTGTACTACTCTCCTATCTCTATACTTCATTCCCGCGCTCTTTAGTATCTCGAACATTTTTTCCCATCTTACATTATCAAGAGCTTTTTCTAAATCTACAAACCCCATATAAACGTTCTTTCCTTTTTCTATTGTTTTCTCTAACATTACTCTTAGCGCCAGAATAGCTTCGCAAGTTCCCCTATTTCGCCTAAACCCGAATTGGTCTTCTCCTAGTATTTCCTCCGCTCTATTTTCCATTCTGGTTAAAATTTTTAACGCGTGGGAAGTTAGGCTAATCGTTCTATAGTTCTCGCATTTGTCGACTCTTCTCTTTTTCGGTATAGTAACGATAATGTTCCTCTTATAATCCTCCGGCATCTCGCCCGTTTCATATATGTATTTTATCAGTTCAAACATCCTCTTTACTACTTTCTGTCCCGCACATTTCAAGATTTTTGCCTGTATATTATCTACACCCGACGCTTTATTGTTTTTAAGCCCCCTTAGAGCTATTTCAAATTCCTCTCTCAATATAGGTTTTCCTATATCTTCCTTATCGATGCTAGATTCTTCCTCCAATATCTCTCCTAATTCCTGACCCTCGTATAATTTTCCTAAGTACTGCTTCCATCTATCCGCTTTCTCCTCTCTTCCGATCAGTATGTCCCCCGATTGACGTTCCTACTTATTGGTCCTATATCCCTGAAGTTCCCCTTAATTATTTTGTAAGCCTCATCGGTCTTACCTACTTGGAGCTTATCTTCTAGTTCTTTGCATTTATCCTCTATCCATTCTTCTTTCGCTTTTCTATACTTTCTAATGATTTCCCACTTTACTGACTTATAAGTTTTCAGTCCTTCCTCGTCTCGTCTTTGTTTGTAGCCTGGTCTCTTTTGTATTAAGTTTAAGATTTCGTCCGTTATCCAGGGCTTCCTAGCTTTCCTTCTCTCGTGTCCTAAGACATCCGTAGTCGCGGAATCTAGACTATTCTTGATACCCTCCCACTCAGTTTCTGCGTTCTCGATTTCGTCATTACTCGCTTTATTTATTAATTGATCTGTTTTCTCCTGGAACTTATCTTTCATATTCTGATCCCTCAATATGTCTACATTTATACGTTTCTTGTCCTTCCGGGTTTTCAGATTTTTGAACTTGAATCTAGCTTTCATGACTACCAAGTTGTGGTCGCTGTCTAAATAAACTATAAAGTGAATTAAATTTCAAACAATCTTCATTTATGTACAAGTATCTAAATATCATCTAGCTACTATTATTATTTATTGAATATGCTAGGTGTTGAACTAAATGTAATACAATACAATGCAATACAATATTATATTTTCGTATAGCATTTCGTGTATCTTCCTTTTTCAAAATTTTCTATCCTGTTTCACATTATTTAATTCTCTGATTTTCCGCTACTTGATCTTCCCATCTTAGCGGGGCCATCCCCGACTTCTTTTTATAGATTTTTCTTGTTAGTCTCTCTTCCTTTATTCTACATATGTCACCTGGCCAACTCAATAGTCTTTCATCAATTACTAATTCTATTGGTTTTATATTTAATTTTGCCATTGCTTTCTCGTTTTTTATCCTGTCTTTCCTTGTAACCCCTTTTATTTTTGTTAGAAATTTCATTTCAAGTTATTTAAGACATGCTTACAAAAACAACAGTCTTTTAACGTCTTAATCATCTCAGAGACTAACAAGTTAATTTAGATAATTAACATTGTTCGAAAATCATTCAGTCATTCAATTGTGATACTTTATATAACATTTTCCATTGTACCGCATTTATTTGGCTTTTACCAGCGTTCGTGAAAGTACATATTTCGAAAAACATTCCCTTGTAAAAATAACTCCCTCACTTTGAAATCGCTTGTAGAACGCTAATTTAAAAAATAAATTGCATGAACATATAAATTAAATTATATTATAGCTCACGAAACTGAAAGTAAAAGTAAGGTATCCCGATCACGCCCATGAAGTTGTTTATTTTAATGGAGCAAATGTTGCTGTTAACTTTAAGTAACAAACTATACTCTATAATTTTGTCAACAAGTACCCCATTGTGATTATAACGTAATCGTTTAGACAATAAGCTAATTAGCGAAGTGTTATGCGTACCGCGAACGCAATGTATTTATGCTTTCTACTTTTTTCCTCCTAATAGGAAAATGAAAGCATTATTATCGTCTTTCGTCAGTGTCCGGTCTATCTAAATTATTCATATGCAATCAAAAGTGTAACACAGACGATACTTTCATTTAACACAATATAGAATCATGGATCGAAATTAATTAGAATACTTTGTGTTCTTTGCAATATAGTTACTCACGGTAATAGGAAACGAGAAACAAAATTCAATCACTATTTTTATGTGCTTAATTAATTTTTAAATTAGCTCATGTACGTTTGAAGAGCATGAGAGTATAGAATAGTTAGATAAAAATCGTATCCAAAACAAGATAGAAATCTCAGTTTATAATCATATTAAATGTCGGGACTTATAATTGAAAGGAAGTTCATCTCAAATATTAATATAGCTCATTAATTTTGCAAGTAAAATAATATAAATCAAATAAACAGTCATTAAGAAAAGCGAAGGATATGATTATTGATGCAAAGTGGATTCACCGCAATATTTTCCATTTTTAATAACATTGTGATATAAGAACACAAAAATATTATTATATCCTTTAGGTCTGAAAAGTTGAATATATAAATTAAATTAATACTAACGATCTGTAAACTTTTATAGATCTGATGGTTCTCTTTATGACGAATATCCATTGGATTTAAAATATGAATAAAACATAATGAAAACAATATTTCTAATCATATAGTTAATTTTGTCAAATCACTCTTACATCTATCGTTAACTATCGGAAAGTGTGAAACATAATTATGCCAAGAACATTCTAGTGATTCATGGTAGTTATATAATTTGTATAATGGTTTCTTGCGTGTGCGTCACAGCTAATAATCGTATTAATCAATCAATTGACATTTTTGAACAGTGTCGTGTCGAAAACACATTTTAGCGTAACAGTTCAATATAAATAAATAAATATACAATAAACAGTACAATATAAATCTGTCAACCTATGACAGCGTAATGAAAAGATTATTCACAAAAACATTCAATAGAAGTGATATTTCTATCAACATAAATGAAATAAATTCAACAAAAATCAAAATAAATGAAACAAAAATGAAATAAATTTTACAGAAATGTTGAGATCCCAATGAATCAAATTATATAATAAAGTTAAGACGTGACTTCATAATTGAATTTTGTTCGGCAAATTATTGACTGTCTATGCCGTACGTAGTTGATTGAAACGTATGTCGCTAGACATGCTGGTAATTGTGGCATATTAGTAAAATTATCAAAATTGCGAGTGGTGTAGCATGTGATCCGTGCGTCGTCGTCACTAAATTGATACACGCACAAAGATCCATTATACAAATTATGGATCGATTTCAATGTGTCTAAACTTATCTTATTATTTTCATTCGTATAAATGATTGCGTGTGGTTTGAGTCTACCCAATTTGATAGTTGAGTCTGAATTTTTTTAGACTGAAGAACCAAATCTTTGTTTTATAAGGGCACAAAACCTTCATTTACGAAATAAAAATAGGACAGTTAAATTTAATGACCAAATTTGGATTCGAATACAGGAAACCTCTCATCATTTGTGAAAAATAATGGCAATTAGTCTCAATTTAGGAGAGAATAGATCATAGTAGGCTAGAAGAAATTATCAATTGTCAAAAACCGCTAATAAATATTGTGACAGAAGTTTTAGAAGTACTCGTAATACTAATTAATAACTTTAATGCTTTAAATAAAAATGTTTTAAATAAAACCAAAATGAAATAAATTTTACAGAAATATAAGACGACATTGTATCAAATTATACAAGACGTGACTTCATAATTGCATTTTGTTCGGCAAATTATTAACTGTTTATGCCATACGTAGTTGACTGAAACATATATCGTTAGACATACATGTTGGAAATTGTGGCATATTAATAATAATTGCCAGTGGTGTAGCATGTGATCCATGCGTCGTCACTAAATCGATACACGCGCAAAGATTTATTATACAAACCATATTCAACAACCAGTGTATACCATAGCTCATCTCAATGAGATAAAAGGAGTACACTTTACCTACTTTTAAAGATAGTAGAGACCTCTAATATATTTTATAAAAAAATAAAGTTCTTTTTATGTAATTAAAGAAACAATGCTCTTTTAACTCCACGTCGCGATAAGGAAATAAAATTTACAATGTAGGAAATGACGACAATCGGCAATAACGAATCTCTCTCCATGATCTCGAAAATGCAAATAAAGTAATTTGTAAGTGTAAACATGTACACTTGATCCAAAATTGTTGTCAATCGTCTTAGGAGAAAAAATGTTTATTACAGTAATTTAAGAACTCAATCTTTGCCCCAATATTCTCCACGGTTGAAAAGAGTACATGTTGTTATATACTGGAAATATACTTGGTTAGAAAATGTTCTTTAATTGGCTTGTTCTCATCTGTGATCAATTTGGCTAATGAAGATCTTCCGTTTTCATTCATTTCAGTTTTTCATCAAGTCAGTGGCAATCTAGTAAATTTTCAAATCATTTCATAATATTGTGTGGTGTTTACATAAGTTTCATACTTCTTTAAATCAAAGTGGCTCATTTATTTTCATACATTACTAACTTTCCTTCGAATGTTCCTGTTATTTGCTCCATTCCCATGTTAGAATTGGTGACACAACACCAAAGATATAAGTATTTTGTGTTCGGCGTTGCAATCCTCACAATTCATAGTCATTAATAAATAATATATGTCGCATTGCAATCCTCAATTTATAGTGATTAATAAATAAAATGGTTTTACCAACATCTTTCTGTTTTGAAACGTTGTTCTTATGTACTAAGAAGATTCACAGTTTTAATTAAAAGCTAAGATGCGAATATTTCATTTTTGGCGTTGCAATAATTAATTATTCATAAAGATTAACAAACAAAATGGTTTTAACCCAAATCTTGCAATTAAACAATAACCTTTTCAGAATATATAATAAAACATGCTTTCGACACCAGGTCTGATACGAAACGGGCTGCCTTTGTTCATGCTCAGATTTAGCAATTCTTAATTATCTACGTAGCTGTTGATAGAACTGCTTTGATTTTCATATAACCACCGCTTTTAGAAAAAAAATTATACGCATAATAATTGACTTTTCTCCCCTAAATCTTCAGATTGAAAAAGGAAAGGTTAGAATAATTACAGATTACACATACGTGCTAAGGGACAAAAAGTAACAAACTCTCTACATTGGAACTCATGGAGTACCCAGCTTACAGTGACACCCCCAATACTAGGCTAAGACTAGAGAATAAGCTAGGTTATCCATCTACTCCCCGGAAGCAAGAGCTTATCAGCTCAGAGGAAGTACTTACCATTTGGTGATTCTGCACCGGGCACTGAACTGGATACCTATAGTAACTTGACTCGCCAATAAGAGATTTAGTTCCATATTCTTTCTCAGTTCTACCGATATTTAATTTTGGTTCTTTAATTTCTTTAATAGCTCAAACTATCAAGGCAATAGATCTCATTAGCTTAGAGTAAAACCTCAACCATGATTGACATCGCATGGAATTTTTGTTAACTATTACTGACCGGTGGATACATACGATTGAAATATTTGAAACGTAATGAATATTTTTATTTGTTCTCATCTAAGCAGAGTCTTGCATAATGTACTTCACTTATAACAAAAGTGGGTTTATAAGTTTATAACAAATATAACATCTTGTGAAATGTGTGTATCACCTTTAAATCATCTTTTCCATAAGGAGGATCTCGAGGATATGTGTGAAATAGCTAGCAATTATTTTCTTTTTGTTTATCAGCTAATAAATTTATTTCAAATAGCTTCAGCACTTAAAATATTTACTTAACATCTACAGCCAATATACATTAATTACATCGTTATATGTATTTCGTTTGGCAATGGAAGAAAATATTTTATTTTTGAGAAAGTATATATTATATCATATGTATGGAATAGTCTTCCGCATAGAGTTTTTCATGTATTTTGCTTTAAAATTAATATTAGAATTATATACTGCACAAGTTTTATCGCATTTTGTAAATAAATATTAACAAGAATTAATATCTTAACATTCAGTAATGAAATACGTTTACTTTCTTTTAAGCTAGTCTGCTACGCTTCAGTAAATATGAAAGTAATTTAATGAAATATTGTTTACAGAAAAATATTTATCACAGCAACGTAAAACTGTATATTAACAGAAAACTAGATACCGTATGATTTTCAGAATATATTTCCTTAGATACGGGGTAACTTTTAATACATTTACATACAAAGCAACATACTCTCTTGATTTCTTGAAATAAATGTGTTTAATTTAATTTTAATTCCTTAAATTCGAATATGTTACTATCCAAATATGTATATCGTACAATTTAAGTTTTGCATAAATGTTGCAGTATTGTTTAAAACAGGAGATAACACGACCAGGAAAAGGCTCGCGCAAGACCGTCAATGTTTCCCGGGTGGTATGGCAAGCGACCCGTCCTGCTGAAACCAGATATTGAAGAGCAATATCTTCCAATTGAGGTAGAAAGTACTGGGTTATTTATTATGCCACAATAGCGTTCGCCATTTACTGTTAATGCATTACCTGCCTCGCTTTCAAAGATAAATGGTCCGATTATTCCTTCATACCATAATGGCCAAAAAACAGTAACACGTTGGGGATGCATTTATTTACCATGAATAATTCGTGGATCATTTGTTTATCATTATGTGAGCCCCAAATACGGTAATTTTGCCTATTTACTAAGCCATCGAGGTGAAAATGGGCCTCGATGCTGAAGATGATTTTGTCCACAAAATCGGCGTTCACTTCTTGTTGTTTAATGATCCAATTGATGATCCAACTCTTTTCACTGTGCACGGTCTGTTAGCAGAAATTGTTGAGTCAATTGGACTTTGTAAGCATGGAGGAGAGTGGCTGTTGAAACTTCCAATTTTTGTGCATGATGACGAATTGAAGTCCCTGAACTCTCGGCCACACTCTCGCGAACTGCCGTGATGTTTTGTTCTGAACGACCACTACGAGCTCATATCGTGTATTTCACGTATCAGTAACTGAACCAGTACTTTCGAAATTTTCGATTATTCTTTTCATAGTTAATAAATTTCGATTATTATTTCTACCGAAAATTGGACAACTTTATGAATTGTAGCAACAAAACTTTCACAATTTTGATAGTGATGTTTAATAACAAAGACGCGTTGGTAGTGTAGTGCTCCACGTTTACCAACAACTATTTCTTATCAACCTGTCAAAATTATGGACCTATCGAGTCATGACAACCAAAATCGCGCTCAATTAGAGTCTTGCACTCTTATTATAACACTATATTTTACATCTCTGCAATACGACAAGTCTTAATAGGACATTTTTTATCCTTAACTTATCTCCTTAATACATAACTATATTTGGTTCGAAGTGATATTCACCATATTATACCAACGATAATAACTCAATTGTTACAAGTAAATTGTTCATGATAACCATAGTTAAAAATAATTTAAAGTATTGTTAATTAAAGTAAGCAACAGTTTCTTCAATTTGGGAGGGGAAGATGTATACCGGGTGTCTAAAAAGTCTGAAAACGGTCAAATATCTCGAAAAATACACATTGGATCCAAGGAATAAAAAATACTTTCTTGATAACTTTAAAAGCGCTATCCAATACTAACCACAACTTAAAAATCTTAAACCCCTACTTTTCATTGCAGAATCGGACTCTACAGCAAAAATTACGTCAAGTTTGTCTGAAACGATTTTTTCGATTTGCGACAGATGGCGCTGTAATCACAAAAAATTTTTTTTTTCATAATTTGCCTCTCACCATCGGAGTGCTTGTTTTAGGTGAGTTCCCTTGCCTTTTACCGCTGAGGCTATAACGGCAAAATCCCCTACTGAATGAGATGCTCAAATTGATGACCTTCAGCTATTTGACAGTATCCTAATCGTGCGTACATGTTATCAATTACTTTATGCAAAGTTTCAGGTGTTATCGTATTAGAACACTATATTATCATTTCCCTTAATTCATCGATGTCCGCCGGTTTTGTTTTGTACACATTGTTTTTCCCCTCTGTGATCTTTGTGGCCCCTCAATCGCACCCCTTCTACCAATCCAGCGCCCAGGGAAATTGATGTTTAATACATTGCGTACAATCAACGCAAAATGGCATTGAGCCCCATCCTGCTGAAACCAAACATTGTCTACTAAACACTATACCAGCAATGTATTGGATTTCCGGTATTATCTGGTTATTTAATAAATCGAAGTATTTTTCACCTGTCAAATTATCAGCGATAAAAAATGGCCTGACAATTCGATTGCACAGTACTCCAACCCAAACATTAAGTTTTTATGGATATTGTGTGTGGGAATCCTTCATCCAATGCGGATTCTCATCGGACCAATATCGCAGATTGTGACTATTGACCTATCCACTCAATTGAAATGTGACTTCATCAGAAAAGCATGTTCAGAAAGAAAATTGTTCATTTTCGTCACATCGTCTCATCATTTCATCACGAAACTCTTAGTAAAACAGTTTTAGTCATTTCCAGATGATGCCAAACTTGTTGGCGAAATGCGTACTGAGTATCGTGTATAGTGTTTTGGTGTTTTTGTGGAAAACTAAGTCAATGTTAATAAAAAATTAGGGTTTCCATTTAGCATTTGAAAATTGCCCACCACTTTCCGCCCCTCACGGTGATGGGAGGATTTTAAACTTAACGCTATTGAATGGCTGTTTTTAAGTAAATAAACTAGTACTTTATTATTTTTCATTCTGCCGTAGAATTTTTTAGAAATTACGAAAGAAAACAATTTTGCGGTTACAGCGCCATCTGTCACTAGTTGAAAAAAAACCTTTCAAATAAACTTGACGTAGTTCTTGCCGCAGAATTTAATTCTGCAATAAAAAGTAGGGATACTCATTTAAGATTTTTAAGTTTCCCTCCGCCCTATCCCACGGGGTGACGGTGAGAGATCACATTTGGTGCCATTAGATAGTGTTTTTAAAATTATTAAGGAAGTGTTGTTTCTTTTTTGGATCCAGTGTGTATTTCTCGAGATATTTGACCGTTTCCAGACTTTTTGGACACCCAGTATAATACAACATATATGGCATAATTACTAAACCAAAACCTTATTGAAACTTAATATCGAGTTATATATTATATAATACAACATATATGACATAGTTACTAAACCAAAACCTTATTGTAACTTAATATCTATGTTAACTTTAGTTACATCTTTCATTTTATAATTATATATATTCATTGTTACATATTTCACGAGAAATTATTACTGAGCACTTGCCAGTAAATACGTAAATTTTTATAATTATTTTTAAGTAAATAATATATAGGATTAGATTCTCAAACGCATTAGGCTAACTTAACCTAAAATTGTATGAATAATAGTGCTCAGTCGAATAATGAATAACTTCTTACACTTAACTCATTTCGACGCCTCCATTTATTATGAATATATTTTAGGGGGACTAGTTTTTAGAAATCCACTTTTTTACAGTAGCCAATAATTTATTGACGTTATTAAAATTATTTGGTGTCACAGTTTAATATAAAATATGAATATACCTTTCAAGAGAAAGTTCTCACTAGGGCATTTTTTTTAGTTTCCTTTAATCTGAAAACCTTAAATTTGTGTTCAATAAATCTTGTATACGAACAAATGGTTAGATCACTCCTCCCCTATATAAATTGTATAATACGTCTAGTAACCTAAAGAGCGGAAATGATATCAAGGACGGTAAATGTTTATGAATAGTTGTATAATATTTAGTAAACAGCCCGGGGACTTGAGACGAAAGCTGAAGAAGATCGTCTACGAGCTACTTTCCCGTATAACATTGATGGGTCAAGATCAGCATCTTCATTTATTATTCAGCAACATTTATAATTGTGAGTGGAATCTCGATTGTATCTGGCAACTATTAGAGAAGATACATATATCTACTGCATTTGCAGTTCAATGATTCAATTCACGTGAAAGTAATGTACATTCTAATTATACCGAGAACAATGCACAAATGCAATGACAATTATTTAATAATATCATATAATTAAGTTACAACAGCTGATAAGAGAACTCCATAGAATAATTTAAATTATGTAGCTTTTCATTATTCTGTTATAAAATGCCATGAAAAGTAAAATGTCTCCAATTGTTTTATAATGTGTCAGATTAATCTATTGACATGATTCAAAATATTAATAACTTTGAATTCTTCGCTAAATCTGATTCCCAATTAACTATTGATTGATGAAAACCCAAACAGAATAGAACATGATTAAGCACCTCCAATCATCGGAGTATAGTAAATGATAAAGAGTCGTTAATACGAGTAGATTACCAACTATTACTGACACCGACACTTCATGACAATAACGTACATAATTTTGTAAGCGTAAAGTGATTCTTTGTTTGAAACAAATAACTAAATTTTTGAGATGCTGACTTAATCTTTGATATGTATTCATGCAATGTAATCTACATAAAGTTGTCTCCAATAACAGGCTAAGAAGACTTTGTATTAAACTGTGAAACATTAATCGATTAGAAGACACTTCAACTTTGTGAGCAACTAAGGAATTTTTAGCAGTGGTGGCATATTGTTACCGTTTGATGTCTATCAATGTTTATATAAAATATTTTATAAAATTAGTATTATTAATCTATTATTTTCCATTGCCTACATTACTATTATTTTTAATTTTGTTGAGTACAAGGTAAGAGGGAGATAGTTATTTAAGGAGTAATTAAAGTATATCTCTCTCTTTCTCTCTCCCTCTCTCTCTAATTTCTCTCTCTCTCTCTCTTTCTCGATAGAGAGAGAGAGAGAGTATAATGGCTCTCTCGATAATATGGAGGATTGTGCTCTTCTTAAGGTTCAACGGTTTTTCCAAGTATGTTCCTATGCCCCAGAAGGAATGTTACTGTAGTAAGGGGACGTAGGGACGGAAGTTCTGAAATATCTCTAAATGAGCTATCTCCTTCACATTGGCTGCCAGCCAGCTAATAGTCAAGATGGCTATGGGTGCCAATGGAGTGCCAACCGTTTTCCAGTATTAAGGCGAAAAACTTTAACGAAACGAAAACGAGAAATGTACTCTTAGTATATCCTATGGTTAATACTGCACTGATGTGTGTTGTTATTATAAGTACCTCTTTGAATAACTTCTGTGAGTTAAACATTGGAATGTGGTTAACCCTTAAAACAAAATCCAAATGACAGACTTGACAACAACTATAAAAAAAAAGATTACCAGACAAAAAGAGATAATATGTAAGTACTCAGGATGTTTTACAGTTACAGTTCTGTTAAAAATTGGTATTATTGTCGGTTATTTGGTATCTCCATCGATTGAATGGATGCCAAGTAATACAGTGAATTGCACCGTAAGAAAATTTGGTCGTCAGAGTTCGTACGAAACGGCGTATGTGAACTCATGTAAAATGAATGGTTACACTTCTTACAAAATTGTACGAGTGTTTCTACTAACTTTCAGAGAACCAGATGCAAAGGAAGATAGAGTTAGATTCAACGTAGCTTAATTTCTATTTAGATAATGCAGTAATAAAGTTTGTTTTAGTGGAAAGGTTTAAACGACGCGCGACGAGACTGTGGTACTGCTTTCTTTTCCGATCATAAATGGATCGTGTTTTCTCCACAAGAATGATCAGATTTTCACAATCCATCATGAGCAAATAATAAATTACAATTTAAAATAATGAATATACAGTCCAAATGAACAAACTCTGAACAATCAAGACTTCAAACGGTAACTTTCGCACGAATTCTAATGAAAATCCAAATATTTTGAACGGACGCAACAAGTAATACGAGATCGTAAGAAATTCATATGAAAAAGTCGGAACCATCCTAAGCATACCATTAGTTTTCCGTGTTTGTTTGCTTCTGAATTTGCATGAATTCGTACTACCAAATTGTCTTACTAATTCATATATACTGTAACCACTGCTTTATGTGTGACATCAAATATACACCCAAGTCCAAATAGAAAATATCTAGGGAAGAAATACGTAGCCAACAAGATGTGATCCAATAAAATAATAAATACAGAAAAAGCAAAACAAGACACATTTTAAAGGTTTTCTTATGAGCACAAAGTATAAAATAGCATACCTGAGATGATGGGTTCAAGGATAGGTTCTGAGATGATAGTGATTCAACTTAATCACCTATGGTGATTAAGTTGAATCGTTGTGAAATATAGAATGATTTCAAGAGCTTTGGTGAAAGATAAAATTATTTTCAATATCAAAGCCCACTAAAACAAAAGAAATATGTACTGTTACATAAATGAGAGACACATAATTTAGGCAATATTCGGAATAATCTTATAATGAAGTACTCTAAGGAAAAAAAATGTCTTTTTTCCTTTTACGCACAAAAACTTTAAAATTCGCGACGGTTCTAGTTCCTCTTTAATTTTTCATCAAATTAATGTCAAATGTGAGATTTGAGAAACTGTGATTGAGGAATATTTACATGTTGTCTGTCACACATGTAGCAAGTTTTTCATAAAAATAAATAATAGAATTGGACAGTGAGGTAGGAAGAGTTTATTTGACTACATTCTAGTTAATATTCTTTTTGTGCTGATTTGCGGAAGAGCAAGCATAAAACAAGGGGGTCATTAGCAACTGTTTCTGTATAAAATCATAAAAATGTGATTACTTTTATATTCACACCTAATGATTATCTATGAATAATTATCCAAGACAAGGTTACAATATTTGGCATAATTTTCTTTCCCTTTCTGCTAGCAAAAATCCTAGTTCAATAGACTGAATCAGTAAAATAAAAAATAGCAATGTATGTAGTAACAATAACAATGTATATATTAATAGCGTTATATATTAACACAAACATTTAAAAAATAATTGATATTAATAAATACATAAGAATTAATGTTTACCTTCCTCGTGGTAATGGGATTACATATAATTAGCAAGAAAATTTACTTTTTAATTTACTTCTACATATATTCCAACAGTATACCAACGATTTCAGTATTTCGAATGTAAATTGGCATGAGAGAAATTACAAAAGAAAAACAAGATCCCCTGTAGCTCCTTTATTTTCTTAGTCAGATGCAAATCGGCTTCCTCTTGTTTTTTTTTATGATTTTAATAAATGAAAGTCTCTGGGAGCCAAGCCACAAATAAACATAAATTCATTAATTTATACATGCTGGTAAAAGTGAACCTGAATAACGATGTCATTATTTCAATAGGAGTGTTAATAATTCTAGTCTAACAATTTGCATCTAGAAATAATTCTACTTCACATTGTGCATCCATTCCGTTATAACAATGCTTACTCTTTCGTATAATTTTATTATAACCCACATCCGATTTTCTAAAAGAATAACAGATACAGCATTGTTTTAATATGTCTGTTAACATGTGATGGTTTCGAAACATAATTTTACTACCGTAAGTAAAAGTAATAATATTCACTAGGCGTAACTGTAGACGATTCAACTGCTAATCCAAATACCTACTACAAAATTAATAATTTACGTAAGAACATTATTATACTAATTTTGTTGAAGATACAATAGCTATGCAATTGATTGAAACAAAGGTATTGCCTTAAGCAGTTTGAAACAAGTTTCAAAACATGAACTAATCACTTCACATGTTCAAATAATTATTTGTGAATTCATGTGTACCGTGTCTGTAAGTTATTCAAGTCACAGTAATTAAATAATATATACCTAACTACACGGAATAATAATGAAAACTATTTTATTTCCTCAATATGTCAATATATACTTAAATATTTATTGGCATCTAATTATTTTCAGTTATACCAGGCTGTCCCGGAACTGCAAATCACGACTGCATCATTATTAGAAATAATTAGTATAAAGCAAGTAAACCGAACTATGCCTCACAATTTGAGAATATCAGATGAGTCTTAGCCAGTCTGAGCAACGCTAGATGGCGTTTACCAAATTTCTGAAAGTAGATACTTCATTTTTGAGCGTGAGATACGGATATTCTAATTATATTCCTATACTGTAGCCCGACCGTATTATACACTAGAAAATTAAACATAGTAGTCATAATAAAAAAGTGAGTTTCAGTTACCAATATTGCACACCTTTTAGGTGTCTATAACTGCAATTATATAATTCATTTTTTCAGTACTCCAATTTATCTGACATAATACGTTTCTTTAGTGGTTTTACTATGAACACTAAATGGTAAATATGCTTAGATTCGATATTGTATAATTCATATTTAGTGTAGTTCTCAATATTATATCTAGAGCTTTCTCCAGGATTAAAATCCAGAAACAAAAATCTAGCAACATATCGAACATTCGCGGCTCATACAGAAAAAGTATGTAGGTCTAAAAATAACGAATAATAACTGGAAGGCACAAACACTGTAGTCCTACAGTAATAAACTAATAATGAAAATCTTATAAGTCCTTCAAAACTCTCGTCAATATCACTTTCAATGTCACTTTCCCATCTGTATATATGGATTAAGACACGTATGTTCATTGATTACTTGATCGAACTTCATCGAACTTATGTTTATTTATATACGTCGTGATGTATGATATCTACCCTTCAATGCTGAGTGAAATTCCTTGAATAATGTTAGAACCCGTGAAATTGTTTTATGTTGGTATTATTTCTGACCTAGATATTCTTTATTGAGGGTATTTCAATACAAATCTTTTGCATTAGCTTATTATTAGAAAGCGTTATTGTATAGCTATATCCAAGAAATCGCAAATATGAATGAGGCAAGTAGATCTTTCAACTGCGACATGGTGCCGATATTGGATGTAAATGTTGGACATCTATTCCAAAGTCGTGGCAAGTTGATATAAAATCATATATGTAAATAGCTGACAGGATCTTTAGGATTATTGGCTATCTTAGGGTTTTCTTTATTAGTTTAAATATTATTGGTTTAGAGATTTGTTACAACTTGTCATGCTGCTATGAAAAAACTACCTGTAAACAACCGTTGTTAGCACTTTGGATTACATTAACCATTACAGGCATTTTAATGGCATTAATTTGAATATATTTCTGTATTTAAGAAAATTTAATTTCTGTGGATCAGATTAGCGTCAGTTAATTCTCAATTTATCTGCTCCTTACAAAAATGCACCATTGCACTATTGCGACAAACTATAAACTTCAATTATTAAAAATAGGGTTTTTATGATAATATATGTAATAGTGACATATTGAAACCAATCGATAACGATACCTCATTTTCTGAATCAACCTAAACAGTCTTCATCGTCATAAAAATGATTAACGTAGGAGGCTCCTGTTCCTGTTAATGAAATCGTTTTTTGAATTAATTTCGTAGTATGGCTATCCGAAATCAATAAAAACGTTAAATTTAGGCTGAAAGAAATACAGAAATAAGGAGTTAATATACTCCAACCCATCTGCAAATGCCTTGTATAATAAGGACTAAACAAATTAGGTCAAAACAGCTATTCTCCTGGTTATATTCCAAACGCCGAGCACTGAATTACATGACAAAATTTGTCGTATTTTTGTCTAACAGAGTTAGCACTAAAAATATTGTGATTGTTCCAAAACCACCAAGAAAGATACAAAGTGTCACCTATCTCAGGATATCGTTAACTTCAGACTGGTTTCGACCTTTCTATCTTGGGTCTCATCAGTGCAGTGTAAACGAGTATACCTTCGACAGATAAAGCTCACATCTAGTAGACGTTGCTACACGTTTGGTTTTATTATACTGAAAAAATATTCTACAAAAATAGAGAAACATAATATAGAATATTTTCTTGTACGAATGACAAATAGTTAGAAGGCATACAGAAATAACACCAATTTTTTTAGCGTATTTGCAAAACAAAACAAAATACATGTTTCACTTAGAATTATCTAATTATAAGTAAAATAAAAATTAACGTGTAGAGAAGATGAGGAACATTTATTCCAGTTAGAGTTTCCTTCCTCTGTAAGTATAAACATCATATCATCACACAAGAAGAAACACAATTTTTCGTACAGTTTTTAATAGAGCGAGGAAATTGGCCAGGATATTAAAGGCATCCGTATAACATTCTTATGTAAAGAGAACGACCGTTCAACATCCAGTGATGTAACATTAGCATAACTAAAATATCATTTAACATTATGTAACGGATCTGTAGACACAATCACTATAAATTTATCTTAATGCGGTAAAATCTTAGACTTTCTTTAAAACACTAAAAAACCTTGCTAGAATACTCTTATTTTTTGTATCACTTAAGGTATGTCCATTATAATTGTTATGAATAGTTTGTAGATCTGCTACGATATAGAGCATCTTGAAATTTCACTTGACTTTGCTGATATCTTACTTCTTTCGAATCAGTTCATAAGATTATTTACGTTATTTTTTGAAAGTATTCAAAATAATATACTGCTATCTATAACCGTGTTGCCTAGTATATAGGAATTATCTGTGGTGGTTCAGGGATGTCGGAACACTAAATTTCTGGAAAACATTTAGGAGATTTTGGATACATTGATTCTGTATACCATATTAATGCTTTACAGTTGAAAAATATTTTCTAATTTCTTCTGCCACAAGATGTAACGCATGAAGTTTATACATAACATTATACATAACATATTTACATAACAAAAAGTTACCACCTCTTAACTTTTAAGCAAACAGCCTACAGAACGCATCGTTGTGGCACTATCAGCTATAAACATTAACAGTTTGTGTCTTAAGAGTTGCAATTTTTCTAATATTTACCACTACCCTCACCCTCATTACAAACATTTTTATTTAAATCGACTCGTCCACATATAACTACATTTTTTTTGTAATTCAGATTCAAGTTCATGGTTTCACGCGCAGATAATATCTCATCTCGAGTTTTTGTTGCGAATCGGTGATATATTTATTCCAGAATGAAGAAAATGTGTCATTAGCTAATATACAAAGTGGTACATTACAAGCAATCACCATTAAACTTAAATCAAACACGAATTGGGTATTTTTTTACGTTAGTTTTTCTATATTATTCCATCCCAGCAGACCAAAAGTGTATCGCAAACTGAATGCAACAATAACGTGCTCAATAAAACCGCAAAACGATAATTATTAATTAATCAATAATAACTAACAATTCGAACTATATCGATGACGGATATTGATTGTAGAAAAACTCAGCAGTAACTGAAGATTAGCGATCATGCGACACAAACAGCCAACGCAATGAGCTCAGTTGGCGCCATTGGAACTCAATTCAAAGTTGTCCGCTTTATTCATAAAAAAGAATTCTTCTGAGTTGAAACAGGATAAGGTAAAAACGTGCCCAAACTAAAATTGATCATATTGAACTAAAATGGTTATATTCCATTTATGCTTTCACCTGGTCTATACCTCTACATATATAAGTCTTATGCTTTCACTCTGCTTTATGTGTATATTTTTAATTAATGAATAGTGATCTATAATCAATATATAATATATGCATCAAAATTTGACTAATATAAATTGAAATAAATATAAATATTTTCTCAATACTTTAGAAAGTCACCTGAATATACTGTTTTTTATGATTTGTAATACAGCTGAAAATTAGTTTGGGACTACCATTTAATATCTTCAGCTATGATGTTTCATTCAAAATGCGATTTATTTAAGAGACAACATAATTTGACATTCAAGACTTACAACGAATTTGGAAGCTATTCTTATTTAAATAACTTACAATCTAATAATATTCTCAACGTCTATGTGACACAAACTCATTACAGTTGTAACACTTTTTGAAAAGATCCGTATTCGCAATTTAAATTAACTATAAAAATTGCAAAATGTTTGTATCATACTTTACGGTCTACTTGTAGTTTCTTTTACTGTGCAAGAAAAAGTTAATTCGGTTAAATCGAGTTTTGAATGAATGGTGTCAGTACATGCCAGATATTATTACTACCGAATTTTCAATGTCAAATTTATTTATGTTTAATTGTTTGAACTTTGCGTTATTTTTTATTTGTTTATATATTTTTTAACTTAGGTTTTGGAATGCTAGTTAGAGATTTTGGATAAATTTTATACGGTAATTTATAAATTACGCAATAAAAGCTTTCGACATTATGTTTAGGATAAAATGGATTTCTTCCAAGAAACTTTAATCTGATAATAAATATTTGAAAACACGTTTTTGATGAAAATCACGAAAAAGTATTATTGGTTAAAAGCGTTATTTTCCTGTTATTTCACAAACCATACTGTAAAAAGAAATTCTTGCGACATAATGATGTAATTGCTTTTGATTTCCAATTTTCTGTATAAGCGATTTTTATGCACATAAATAAAATATGTTTTATTTTAAATATGTTATTACGTTAAAATAATATCAAATCACATCTGTGCACCAATAAAAGACATAATTATTGCCAAACACGATTCCAGTTTAATAACTTCGTTGTATAGTAATTACATGATGACATTAAACTCAGATAAAATATTTGCTGATAATTTGACGCATATTTTATACATAAGAGATAGTTAATAAAAAGTGTTATTTTATTGCAACATCTTCCAAGAAAACAGATATATTATTTACATTTAATGGCAATGATGATATTTACAAAGTTTTGGGCTAAAGGTATATAGATTAAATTTCATATGAAGGACACATGGATTTATAATAATAGTATAACATTATTGGACAGAACTGCAACCTCTTATTTTAATACACTAGGAGTAATAGTTACTTACCCCTTTCAAATTTTTAAATACGCATATTCAATTATCTATGAAGAAAATTATGCTTGAAATATATTTGTGTATGCTAAAGTGGGTTCTACTAAGAGCCAAAGAACCATAAGTTGTGTTTGTCTATATATTAAATATCTGACAATTAGTGTCACATGAAATTTAAAAAATATATTTTTTGCGTAGCTAAAAAAGATATTTTTTTGTTTTCTACATTATGTATGATGAACCTTTATTAACAGTTCAACAACGAATATTTTATGGACAACTGCTTTATGAATACTAGCGATCAGTGACAGTGGCATCGTCATGGTCGGTCAATGAAAATATTGCTGCAGTGAGAGAAAGAGTACGGGAGCATCCAAACACATCAATTCGAGGTCGTGCCAACAACTGAGTCTGTCAAAATCCACCACGCATCGAACTGTCAACATTTCAAAATTCAGTTGGCAACAATTAAAAACATACCATTTATAACGTCGTACAATTATTACTTTTACTGCATGTTGCAAAAATCAACATCACTTTCTTTCTACTTTAACACCCAATTAACAAATGTATGACATTGTATATGGCCTGTATCTTCTAATTGTGGTGCAGTTGAATTTTACATGTTTTCAGATGCAGATCATTCTTTAAAATCCGATGTGTGTGGCTCTTCACGATTCAATTGTTATGCATGACGTCGAATTGATGTGTTTGGATACTCGTGTGCGCTTTCTCTCACTGCAGCAATATTTTTATCTGACTGACCATGATGAGGACGTACTGGTGTTGCCTTATCAATAACTGAACCCATCTCTTCAAATTTCTTGATCAAGTTACAAACTGTTAACTCTATAAGCGCTCCATTTTGTTTTAATTTTGTGCGAATGATTTCCAATGCAACTGTAAATAATAGCACACTTTCATAAAACAGTTGTACACAATCTATTCGTTGTTGAACTGTTAATCGCGACACATTGACGTCGAATGGTGTGTAAATGACAGTTCTTAAATATTGATGCACTATCTTTGACAGTGACGTGCAACACAAATTACGTGCAATTCAAATCCTATAGTTTCAAATGAGACACCGTATACATATTAAACTCTGTTATCAGTATTGTTCAGCCAAGAATATTTTAAGGTACATTTTTACCGTGCTGTTATTACTATTATAAAAACTTTAAAAATCAATTGTGGGTTGCGTGGTTCTCCGAATTAGAAATCCAATCGCAAACGAAGTTATTTAACACATAAAGAACGTAATAAAAATCATGTGTGAAAAACATGTATAAAAACTTCGAGTGCGAATCGCAGATGTTTACGTAAGCAATGTTGTCAAGATATGTAGCTGAACAACAAAGCTGTATATAATTAGAGGAAATATGTAGATGCAAGAAAAAAACTGGAATGTCGAGGTAAGATGAAGGTTGAAGTTGCTAATAATATCAAATATGATATTCATAGAAAAATTCGTGGCTTTTAAAACATGAGCTTTCAAAATTGAATAAAATGGATATTTCTATCGTAGAAGATATGTACCTACATTAACTCGTGAGTTCTCAAACACACTATCTCTGAAATGAATATGCATTACTTAAAACTAAATCGAAAGAGTCTTATTATAGAGCACTATGTTGTATTATGGGGAGGAGCTTATTTAGAAAAGCTAATAAAATTTTATAATCTCTATAAGAAAATATATTATGTGGTTGAAATATGAGTGAAGTACCTATAGCAAAAGTGTAGTTCAGAGTAGGCAACAGCAGGATTTCTGTAAGATAGTATAAATGTATACAAATCACAAAGAACAGGCATTTATTATTAGAATATCAAGACTATCTTACATGCAATATGACATATTGTGACAGATTATCATAGTCAACTCAAAGAAGTTACCAATATCAAAATTAAGAACAGGGAAAATCATAGACTGATTGAAATCAACAAATATGGGGCTTAAGGATACAATGTTAAAAGTTTTAATTAGTAAATATTGTGCAACGAGAAAAAAGCCGTTAATTGGTGGATGAATTTGGTAAAGTTGATAATGTAATACTTTATTTATCACCAGATCACTGCGATAAATACTATAGATTTAAATTGGACTTAAATAAAATAGAGCGTAGCATGAAATAATACCACTACTAAATTAGGAAACTGCAGCTAAACTAGGCAGCTATGAGTATTTGTGTTACCGAATCAAATGCAATTTATATGTACAGAAAGAGGAACAGCAACTCTAGGATCTCAACACAAAAGCTAAGAGTTTGATAGATTCAGTTATTAGAATTCCAGGTAACAGTAGGTCCAATGAGAGTGATAATAACTGTTATCATGTGAGTGACGTTGACTGCTGATACAGAAGCTTTTAATACTCAACTTACTATAAATTATATAAAACTGTTGTCAAATAATTTAAAAGCGTTTTAGAATAATATTTATATATTTTGTTATTTTTTAATATTAGGTGCTCTCTCATATGACACGTACTTTGAACTTAGAGCCTTCCGTACACTCCATCCTACTAACCATTTCACAAGTTGCCGATGCTTTCAATTATGCTGGTACTGTATTATAACTAGATATCATATATTATACAATACAAAAAATAAAAAAATTATTTGATAACTATACTGTATATTTCATCTCCAATATTTCGTTTCCTCTTGAATGAATATAATATAAAGAAAATAAGGAGTTTATACTCCAACTCATCTGCAAATGCCTTATATAATAAGGACCACACGAATTATGTCAAAACAGCTATTCTCCTGGCTATATGCCAAACGCCGAGCGCTGAATTACATGACAAAATTTGTCGCATTTTTGTCTAACAGAGTTAGCACTAAAAATACAGTGATTGTTCCAAAAAACCAAGAAAGATGCAAAGTAATAATTTGTTTGGTCCTTATTATATAAGGCATTTGCAGATGGGTTGGAGTATAAACTCCTTATTTTATGTAGTTCGAATGTTACTCTCTGGCAGTAAAACTTTGCATTATATCGAAAATAATATATGTTCACATTGTATATTTAAATTTAGGACAATTAACACATTTATAAGAGAATTTAAGACAATTCCTTTCATATACTATAGAATAGCATATACTTTTATTTCAGAGAGATGTTATATTTTTCTAGAGAAAATATATAACATCAATATAACATATAATAATCGTGAGGGCAATTTAAAAGCTTAAAGAACCACATTCACCACAATACACTGTGCTCCACAATTTAGAAATATTAACAAGAAGAAAATACACATGGAAAGGATGCCCACTCTTTGTAGTGGTACGTATTGTCTGCACATACATATACCATATATACTTATAATTTTTTATGACTAGATTTTTTTCTTGTAAACTAAATATATAGTACCAGAAAGAGAATGAAATAAACATGTGACTTTCAGGTATAGTCCTTATTTAACCATACCTAATGATTTAAAAAAATAACTTAAGATTACTGTAAATACGTATAAATATACACGGTGATTTTTTTTTGTAAATTTAAGAAGCCTCAACAACTCTTTTCTAATTCTTTTTTCAAAGGATAAATTTTGTTCCTCTTCAATATTTGAGAGGACTCATAAATATGAATTAATTCACCTCTTTGCCGTTATCCAAAATTTTTAATCTAGATACTAATTTTGACATTAGTATCAATTTTAAATCTTTTTTAAAAGGATCCATCTTGATTATCTCGGAAGAAAAATGAAAATAAAGTTCCCAAAATATATAAGTTCCACTAGTGATTCCTTGCCTTCATCGGCCACGAAAGTGGGATTTGATCTGAAATAGCATCTGAAATAGACTCATCTATGTAACTATGTAAACTACTCACCATAGATGAATTGAATTCAAATACCCTAGTTGGATGGTAATTTTACCTATAATTCAGTAGTGTATTCTTTTATAGACGTTTTATGATTTGTTTGCGAAATAGGAGCATAACCCCTCTGAATTTATCGATTATTTTGTCCATTGACAGAAATATTAACATGAGGAATCCCCTTCCCCTTAAGGAATCACAGGAAAAGGTGCGACATAGCTATCACCTCATTAATTTTTTACATTGAAACTGAATTTAGTGTAGTAAATCCACGAAGTGGATTTACTACAACGAATAATAAAAATACACAGTTCTAAAACCTAGAAGGGACTTTTCAGCACGTAGAACATCTCTATCTCGAATTTTAGTGGTCGAGAAAAAATAAACCAACACATAAATGCAGCATATGTGTTTTATGTGACTGTTTTAATTTTTTCAAATAGTTAACCATCGTGCCTTCTCATGGCCTATGGACAGGGTGGGGTGTGTCCTATCCACCTCAAGACCAATAGATGTCGTCCGGTGGACGTCCCTAACCAGAATCAGTTAAATCCCGATCGATCCGACACGATTTAATTGAGTGATCGTGTTAACAAAAAAACATTTTTCAAATAGTCCATCAGTGTACTTTCTCATGACCCATGTACATGGTAGAGTGTGTTCTATCCACCTCAAAATCAATAGATGTCGTTTGGGAGAGTCCCCAATCAGAATCAATCAAAACCCGATCGATCCGACACGATTTAGTTAAGTTATCGTGCTAACAAGAATAAATGCAGACGACAACGACACACACACAGCAAACATTTTTTGAAAACCGTTTTTTTTTATTTTTAGACAGAAAAACGAAAAATAAACCCAAGAAAATAGTTTTTTCACTTTTTCTTTACACAATTATATTACTTTTCTTCGTATAGTGGAGTGCGGAAAAGAAAAAAATAGTTATATACCCCGACTTATAATGTGGACCACGAGTCTAGGTATTTTAATAAAGAGAATTAAAATCTCATCAGTATGAGTTATCACCTAACCCCTAATCCGTATAATAATTTGTACAAAGGTAACCGCCCTATTGTGAGGCTATGGGTGTGAAGTTACCTATGTATCTAAACTTGGCATACTTATGTATCTCTTCCAACCAAAACTGATCTATTCCAGGAATTTGTCCTTCAAGAGCAGAATCATTCGGGATGGACTCTGTCCAAAAAAATTGCAGTGTATATTATCATAGCCTTATGATTTAAGTTTCTTGTATATATAGTGACCTAAAAGACTAATATTTCTCGGTTACTTTATGTGGCGCAACCCTAGATTATATAAGTCTCACGTTTTTTTACGAAGTTTATTGTTGTGAAGCAATAAGATATAAACCGTAAATAATAATTGTTTAAATGTTTTAAAATGAACATAATAATGAATAGAACCGTGTAATAGCCACTTGGTTATGGAAATAATTTCTCTGGTACAAATATCCCTATAATTGGCAAGTAACATTAATTTGAAATCGTTTATTAATGGAATTAAGAACAGCATATCTTGTATCTGCATATGCTTGTCGTATGCGCCTGGGTTATGCTATAATATCGTTGCATAATTATTATGGTTACGACATGAAAGGTCAGTGATTCGGTTAAACATTAATGGCACATGTTCTCACGACGTTGCCGCCTTGTTGCGTTAGCGCTTACAGCGAATTTGTAGTAGTCAGTTAATTACAAAATTTTGGCGTATTTTATTATTATTACGGTATTTATGCTTTAAATTCCAAACCATTACATTCCAAAATAAATTCGGAATTTCATTTACTTGAACGTGGTCCAGAAATTCATATAAACGATAAACGTTTTAAAAGTACAGAGTGGTGTTAATGTTTCACCAAAATTCGTAATTTGTTATTAAATATTTTTCTGAAAAATTCTGAAATACAACAATCTCATCTTTTTAAAATGACATTAACTGACGTACAAAATTTTATATCTTTAAGATTTTGTGTTAGAGTTGTGACCTCATTTAAGTATCTTTTTACATGTCAACATGTTTTTAAGAAAAATGAATTCGAGTACAATAGAAGTTTTTGAAGTATATTTGTATTAGTACCTAATATTAGACGTTCTCTATTTACATTTGTAATAAGTGGCGTTATTTAAGAAAAATACAAATAAAACAATTCTATTTTGTAGAAATTTTAAAATATTCGAAACATTCTTCATTAATAATCTGATATTGATCAGCATGTGTGAAACCACTTTGGAGCAAACTTAATTTCCGGACTGATTTGTCGGTTTCCATGGCGATTTGAATTTGTTGAATTTGTTGCTTCAGATCATCCACATTATTTTATTAAAATAGATCCATGGTTTTAAGTAATTCAACTAGAAGAAATACAAGAGGAGCAAATTATGTAAATATATTGGCCATTCAGTTGGTAGTTGTTGCCTTATCCATCTACTAAAGGAAGTATTGTCAATAAATGGTCAGACATCAACACCAAAGTGATGAAGAAGTCCGTCTTGTCGATACTAAATTCTTTGATGGGGAACTTCGTGTTCTTCACTGTTTAGATTAAGCTGGTACTTGGAAGTTGGATCTAGAAATTTTAAATATCTAATAATACACAATTATCTTTTAAGAAGAAGGGTTTCTTTAACAATTATTCAACTGTGGAATGGTAAACATGATTGTTTCAACCTAGTTGTTAAGCCAAGCAATACAATTACATGCTTTAACTAATATGAGGTCTGTCTTCTCGAGATAAATCTTTTACACTACCATTTTCAGAAAACTGTTGAACTAATGTACTTCTGTTGATCCTGAAGTAGGTGGTATATCAGGATGCTCTTGATGAAATAACTGGCAAATATCGTTATGAGTTTTTCATTTGTCATCATATCCAACCATCATTCCTCCAGTTCAATTAATCGAAGTAGGTTTAATCATAATGTATTGCTAATTAAATGCAATTTTTAAAAATGTGCATAACAAACGTAGCTAGAGCAAAAAATGCTTTATTAGACATCAATTCACCTTTTATAGTCAGATTTTAGTTGTCTTCAATATTGAAATAAAAGTCAGCGTACTGTGGATAACTAATATTTCGTTTAAATATATAGATCTCTGATGATACGAGATACTTCGTATCAGGGTTTAATACCCTTTATTTGATAAACTGTAAATAAGAAACCCCCGATGTGGGGTGTCGCTTGTTCATTGCACTCGGAAAACTTTAAGAAATTTATTTTTGTTAAAAAGAGACTTTTGAAAAAATACTGTGATCACATCATAATCAAAATGTCAACGTCAAATACAAAATCTGAAGAACGAATGTTTACGTCATCATTGTAAAAATAATAAGCTTGGCGCGTTCCGGGGTTTTTAGTTTAATTACAAAATTATGAATATTGTGCAAAACTACATTAACTACTGTGGATATTATTTATTTCCCATAAATATTACTTTTTTCATATCGCCATAAATTGGATACAAATTTACTTATTTATTGGAAAATATTATCTTATTATCAACTGGAAATATTATTTATCCAAATACTGGTATAAAACATTACAAATCAGAAAGCTACTCATCCATTTTCTACAGCTACCAAAAAAGGCATTGAAGGTATCTTTACATAAGTATTGATTTCTTCATTAATGTTCTTTTTACTAATTCCTCATTAATCTTAATTATATTTTCGAATACATTTTTCTATAGGTACTTATAATTTGTGTATTAAGCACTTATCCATATGTACTCATAAAACACTTTGGCTTTGGAGATCAAACCACTAAATCTAGATTTTTTTAAAAAAGGAAATGTTCCATATTCCATATTATGATTACACAATTAACTATTGCATTGATTTGTGGTAACTTTATCCATAATTTTCATAATATAATTTTCGAGAGCTAACTATGGAAATTAATAGGTAACAGTAATAAAAATTAACTGCAAAGGTAGATAACTAAATTAATAATTTGATAAATAAAAACCAAGATATTTAAACACGGATGCTAAGTAATTATTTTACATATAATGGTATATATATGGCATTTCTATAATGGTATATATATATATATATATATATATATATATATATATATATATATATATATATATATATATATATATATATATATATATAATATATATATATATATATACCATTATAGAAATGTAACGTTATTATTGAGTCAGAAATATAACTACTAAAATAGATATTAACGAATATTATTGACTACTTTCTTTATTACAAATTACTGGCCAAGTTTACTATTCCATGATAGTATAATAATATATATGGATAGCAGGGCGGCGTTGGCAGCCCTAAATTTAGCAACGACAAAGTCGAAGCTGGTCTATAATTGCTATGAAGCATTGAACCACTTGGCAGGAAAGGGACCGGTGGAACTCTTATGGATACCTGGGCACAATGGCATTAAGGGAAATGTAATTGCAGGTGACCTTGTCAGACTAGGGACCAGGGAAAATCTCTTTGGACCAGAACCTGCAGTAGGAATAAGTCGGAATCTGATCAGAGACCGCATAAATGACTGAGCAAGAGGCCAGCACAGAAAAAGATGGAGAGGAGTAACGGGTTGTCGAATAACTAAACTCTTCATCGAATACTCAGAGATTGAAAAATGGGCCCAAGAATTTATCAAATTGAATAGGCACAAAGACAAAACCCTGGTGGATATGGACCACGATAGTAGCCTGAATGCATATAAGCACAAGCTGAGGCTGACTGACAGCCCGGCATACAGATACTGTAGAGAAGACGAGGAAAACTCGATTCAGCTTCTTTACACCTGCCCCGCACTGGAGGAGAGGAGGTGTCTTATACTAGGGACCCCTATTATCCTAGAGGAGGCGAAGCTCAAGGCGAGGGCCCAAATTACTCCTTTTATGGGATAGCATTTTTGAATAATGACGGATAAGAGGTAATCGCCAAGGGACTACCCATGCGATCAGTGGCTGATGAGGCCCAACCTCATAAAGCATAATAATAATAATATATGGTATTTACAATGCTAGGACTATTACAATAAAAGTAAAAAATGAGATGAATATCCTGGTATAGTATTAATATTAATTTGCACCTTATTATTAAAAAGAGAAACTAGTCTTCCACAAACGTCAAAAGATCATATACAGCTCGACGCATATTTGGTCAACCAAGGTGGCATTATAACGAGGTAATTAAGACCAGTTTTCAAAAATTGCTTTCTTATCTTTCGTTGTTACATCGTATATGCTTATTCTTAGGTGATACTGTCCACTTTCCGGTCAGTGCTCGAAAATATGCAATATGGATAGGTGGCTTCTCTTTCCTAGCATATTTCTCCTCCTACCAAGTTCCAAACTTCCACGCCGTAGACTTAGACTTTATGGAAAGTATGGTTTGTATAATGATTCTTTGCGTGTGCATCACAGGTAACAATGGTATGAATCAATCAACTAACATTTTTAAACAGTGTTATGCCAAAAACAAATTTTAGGATAACACTTAAGAGGATAAGAGGATAAGGCAGCGTACTCCGTTCATTGTCGGACCTGCGCTGTTCTAAGTCAAGCAACGGATTGCACGGTTGCGACTTGGATGGGTGACGCATGGTCTTATTCTCATGGTGCCGCGGTGATGCTGACTTGGTATTTGGTAACGGGGTGGCAACTGAGCCAAATACTGGGCACATTGTCTGCGTGAGTTCGATTCTCACCAGAGGGAACTTGGCACTTCCCTCAGGGCTGGGTGTTTGTCTGTGTTTATATGTGTAACCTTCCCCTACATAAAACCTGCCTGTAGGCTTTCTGGGGAAGGATGTTCTAATTTCTGTGTGTCCAAACAAACTTAGTACAATACAAATCCGTCAATCTATGACAGAGTAATGAAAAGGTTATCCACAAAAACATTCAATGGAAGTGATATTTCCATCAACATAAATGAAATAAATTCAACAAAAATCAAAATAAATGAAACAAAAATGAAATAAATTTTACAGAAATATTGAGACGCCAATGAATCAAATTATATAATAAAGTTAAGACGTGACTTCATAATTGCATTTTGTTCGGCAAGTTATTAACTCTCTATGCCGTACGTAGTTGATTGAAACATATGTCGCTAAACATACGTGCTGGTAATTGTGGCATTTTAATAACAATTGCGAGTGGTGTAGCATGTGATCCGTGCGTCGTCACTAAATTGATACACGCGCAAAGATCCATTATCCAAATAATAGATCGATTTCAATGTGTCTAAACTTATCTTATTATTTTCGTTCATAAGGGTACAAAACCTTCATTTACAAAATAAAAAAAGGATAGTTAAATTTAATGACCAAATTTGGATTCGAATACAGGAAACCTCTCATCATTTGTGAAAAATAATGGCAACTAATCTCAATTTAGGAGAGAATAAATCATAGTAGGCTAGAATAAATTATCAATTGTCAAAAATAGCTAATAAATATTGTGACAGAATTTTTAGAATGAATACTAATTAAAATTTTATAAAGTTATTATTGCGATATAAATGAGGTTTTTCTACTCATCGCGATGTTGACTGAATGCAATACAATAATAGCTATGGCCTTCTTCAAGGTATTCCAATCTTAGTTCCATCGCTCTTTACTGCGGAATTATATCGAAGGTCGAGTATACGTTACTTTAGACTAGAAGAGAGAATAATTAAAATGAATGGTGAGAAGGAAATTGGTTTATTTAATTAATTGGCACATTGAAGACTGTTAAAAATATCTATGTCAATTACACCTGCAAGCCATCAAATATTTAAAGAATTATCAAATCTTTGAATTTTTTGCTTTATTTCCTAACCATTTTATATTTCTAACTAATTTAATGTGTCGTGGTATGAACAAATAAATTTAAATACAGCTACTATTGAGCAACTCGATATCGATTCGAGTGTCTATAGAAAGAATGTAGATTAAATTAAGTTAATCGTAAGAATAATGAAATTGATAGTAAGAAAGAAAAAACATTTTAGAAACGTGCTGTATTAAAATATTTTATTATAAAAATACAATAAAAAAAATTACATGGGATATGTAGACACTGTTCATATTCAATTTTTAAATAAATGTTAGTAGAACTCCTACAATTTCTAATGAATGTGTTAGTTAATTACATGATGCATTACTTCGCAATAATGATAAGTGAAATATGTATTAGTCTTATGGGATAACAGGACCCCCCATACATATACACATATACATACGTATACAGAGAACATAAAAATATTCTAACAGACCGTACCTATCCAGTAACAAAACAGAATGAAGATATTAAATATGTTACCTACAATTTCTCTGATTAAATTGTATATAATATTAAATTACATTTTAAATGTTTTAGGAAAATAAAGGAATGATTAGAATAATTTTTTCTTCATAGAGCTAACTTTTTTACTTCAATTGCGTTATTGCTATTGGATCTTACTGTGAATTAACTTTAAGTGCGTTTACTTTGTAATTTTCCATTTCCTTTTCTAACATTATATTACCCACACGCCCTGCAAGATATTTTCCTTCTGTCGTTGTGAAATCCTTATGCTATTAAAATATAATTATACCAGTTCTTCCTTCTAACCTAATCAAATTACCGCTTATTATGTTCTTTTATTATAGTTTAATTAATAATTGCTTATATTGCGTTATGTTTTAAAACTGCAATATAATGCACTTTCCACTTAATTGTCGGAAACATAATGCACCTATTAGACATAGAAGGTAAAATTATTATTGTTTCACATTTCCGCCAGAAAAACTAGCATTACAAACAGAAAACCAACCGCAGATTATTGCACCTATTTGTAAGGCTATATTGCTATTGCAAGTGTGCTTGGTAAGCTGAGATATGGGAAATTTACTTATCTTTGTTAAAAATATGATCTACCCTGAATTGTAAGAAAAGAGCTTTGTATATACACTTTGTATATGAAAGGTGGTCCAACCAAAACGCACGATGTTAATTGTAAATAAAACAAAAAGTTTTCAGAGAATTATCTTAATATTTTTTATTATCATAGAACGATCTATGACAATTATGTGTGAAACAAAATATCGGCCAAATGCTCGCCACGGCTTCGGTGGCATACCTCTATCCGATGGTCCATATTTTCAATGACTCTGAGACATAGTTGAGGTTCAATGTCGTTAATGTGCCGAATTATCTCATCCTTTACCTCTTGAATTGTTCTTGGCTTATTGACGTCTTGAAACGAAAGTGAAGTGAAAGAAGTCTAACGGTATCAAATCACATGATCGTTGCGGCCAATTAACATCGCCACGACGTGAGATAACACGGCCTTTGATTTTCTCGCGCAAAAGTGCCATTGTCTCGTTGGCTGTGTGGCAAGCGGCACCATCCTGTTGGAACCACATATCGTTCAGGTCCATATCCTCAATTTCTGGCCACAAGAAGTCCGTTGTCATCTCGCGATAGCTTGACGATAGGTTGACGGCTCTTCTGCTACACTATCGCGAACAACAGAAAAGGTTTGCGCAGAACAAACTGGGCGAGCATGCACAGGTGTTTTCACATTTCCTACAGACCCGGTTTGCTGAAATTTTGAGCACAATTCTCCCGATTGTGGACACATTTGGTCGATTATGCTGACCAAAAAAGTCACGCAGTGCACGAAATGCATTTTGATTTGAACGCCCATTTTCGTAAAAGGCTTCAACAATCTTAACGCGCTGCTCAATTGTGTACCTGTCGATGGTTGAATTTGTCAAACACTGAAACAAAGAAATGTCAAATTAAGTTGGGCAAAAAACTTGACGTTAAGGTGTGACTCACAATTAACATCGTGCATTATGGTTGGACCACCCTACTTTTCATAAAATATTCTCGCATAGTAAGCAGCGTGTACTTATATTATTGAATAATGATTTATTATGCTAAAATACTATTTATTGTTTTTTTACCTACTATGGCATCAAACCAACCATGTTGGTGTTCTCAATACCATGGTATTTAGAATACGAACGTCTTGTCTATGGTGGTTGTCCCTATATTCCTTACAGTCCACTAAAATGTGGCTGATGATAGGATTACACATAGTACACTATGGCTGTTCTTTACCCCACAATATACAGTCTGTCTCCTAAAAAACGCCGCAAGCCATAACTCCGTTATTTATAATCTGATTTTAAAAAACAAAAAATCAAATGAAATGGCTCTGAATACACTCTAGAGTGAGCATACCGCCGTGTTTTTTTTTTGAAAAGCGATAGTCAACTTTTTCTTTTAAAATGGCAATATAGTTTTTTTTTTATTTACTATTGTGCAGATTTCTTTTCTGAATCCAACGATGTATAATAAATGGACTTTGTGAAACATTTGTCATAGAAAAATAGTGAAAATATTCGCCGATACCGCAATAGGCGCCCAGTCGCTTAATTGATGACAAACGTATTTTGACTAATCGTCTGTGCCGTGGAAAACAAAACAAAAAAAATACAACAAAGCGAATAAAACCCAGAACAGAATTAGAATTAATTAACAGATTAATTATAAAAGAAACATTACATGAAGATCAATTAAAAACAAGTTGATTAAATACATGCAAAGATAAACACGAAACTACATTAAACAAAGTTAAACAGCATTAAACACGAAATACATTAAACGAAGTGTAACGAAGTTTAACTTGAAACAACTAAATAAACAAATTAGCAAATCAAATACAGTTACAAACCTACAAGTGCTATTCAAATTGGTTACCGGCACAATCAAGACATACCTGGCATCTTCTGAATACTGCAATGGTCGTATTCAATATAAAATTGGGGGGTATTTCGCGACACGTACGTATAATTCTTTGCCTCAGAATTTCTTTATTTTCTGGTCGGGTTAAATAGACATGATCTTGAAGATAACCCCACAACCAAAAAATCAAGTGGAGTAAAATCTGGAGAACGGGCAGTCCATCGAATCGGTCCATAAGTTCCTATCCACCTTTCATTAAATGTGGTGTTTAACCAATTAGTATTCATTTTGGCATTATGAGCGGTAGCCCCATCTTGCTGGAAATAAATTCTATTGAGTTCTGCAATAGGTAGTTCATCTAAAAAATTCTGAAGTTGTTCTGTCAATATTTGATAATATTTTTCTTGATTTAGGGTGCCGTCTATGAAAAATTGTCCAATCAATCTATTACCCAAAATGCTACACCACACATTAATACTAAATCTTCGCTGAAAATTAGTTTCGACGATAATCCTTGGGTTTTCTTGGCTCCAATGTCGGATATTTCTATTAAAAAGACCATTGACACTAAATGTACATTCGTGTGACCAAATAATCTTAGTGTGGAAAAGTGGGTCTCGTCGCACTGAATTTAAATACAAATGGCAAAATTGTTGTCTTCGTTCTCTACCGTTTTCCTCTAATGCCTGTACTTTTTGAGGTATGTATGGCTTAAATTTGTAATTTTTCAATATTGAATTCACAGTTCGTTTTGAAGCTCCAATATTATTTGAAATTTCCCGAATGGAGGTTCTTGGGTTTTCTTCAACATTAAAAAGAACATTGAGCTCCGTGTTTTCATTAAATTCGTGTTCTTTTCGTTTTGGTTTCTTAAATGCCCCATAGTTTCTTAAATTTTCTTCAAGTCTTCCAAACTTACGTGGTTCTGAAACTTCTCTATGAGGAAATCGCTCTCTATAAAGGCGGACTGCTGCACCACGATTCGGCTTACGCTGAAAGTATACCTGAATCATATGCGTCAATATTTGATTATTATCCATAATGCACTGTTGACTAGTTTCGCAAAAAATAACTTATTGTAATGACATTATGAAACACAAAAGCAAAATAATGTAAAATACTGGGATGCGGAAGTTGAAATGACATTTACTCGATTTGTTGTATTTTTTTTTCCACGGCACAGATGATTAGTCAAAATACGTTTGTCATCAATTAAGCGACCGGGCGCCTATTGCGGTATCGGCGAATATTTTCTCCATTTTTCTGTGACAAATGTTTCACAAAAGTCCATTTGTTATACATCGTTGGATTCAGAAAAGAAATCTGCACAGTAGTAAATAAAAAAACTACATTGTCATCTGAAAAAAAAAGTTTACTATCGCTTTTCAAAAAAAAAAAAAGTTTAAAACACTGCGGTATGCTCACTCTAGAGTGTATTTAAATCCATTTCATTTGATTTTTTGTTTTTTGAAATCAGATTATAAATCGGGCGGCATTTTTTAAGAGATACCCCGTATAAAATGTTGTAATCTGTGAATAGTCTTAAACTTGTCTAAACTATTTGCTCCCGTATTGAGTTTGTATGGGTATTTTCATTATTTTGTTGTAATTTTTATGTTAAAATATTATTTATTTTGTTTATAATTTAAATGTAGTGTTTAATAATAATTAATACTGCTGAGGAAAATTTAATGATAGGTAGTCTACTATGCGTTATATTTATGCAATTCTATGAAAATTTATGCAATTGTATGAAAACTAACAATTGCAATACTGTGAAATTGCTAGTTTAGATAAATAAATATGTATTATTTACGAAGTATTTATTACATTGAAAAGACTAATTATTGTTATCATATTAATCATATTAATGTAATATTTGAAATTGGAATGGGCCTTATAATTGCCACTTGTAAGTGGCAGGTTTACATTTTCTCTTTATTTACTTAACAAGTTATCTGAAATTAATTACTATTCAAGAGATGGGCTGATTTTTTTAAATAAATCCGTTAAAAAAAACCAAGCAATCAAATAAACAGTTCATTAAATTCTGGAGAATCTAAATTAAGTTAGGAAAATTAAGTGGATTCATATTCACATAATTTCTTAGAAAATCTCGAAACATTTAAAATAAAATGGTTTGCATGATTTTTTTTATATCTGTAACGTTATATTCAGTTTTAATTTTTACTTAACTCTGATAATATAACTCTTAGCTATATTATTTTATTAATAATAAATGGAATAGAGTATTTTACTAAAACGGTATCTTGATTCTTTCCCCTTTTATAAAAATGTAACATTCCATTGAATAATTAATTAATTAGTTAGTTTTATAAACAATTCAATATGTTCATTTTCTTATAAAAATACGGCTCAATATAAGAACATTCACTCTTCTTAGACATTTTTTAGATATAGCCGAACAATATGCGTCCTCGTATTTGATAAAAAGGTGATCACAAAAGTAATAATGCATATTGCACCGAATACATAATGTAGAAACAACTACTTGAAGTAATTATCTAACATGTAACTAATTCTAGTTGTCTCTGTAAAGTACCATTCACAATGTTCGTTCGAAGCAATTCATTCTTGAATATTTCAATTTTCCAGTACACTCTCAGATGGATTAAGCCAGTGCACAGAGATATTTTAACAACATAGAGGAATTCAGTAATATACGTTCAGTAGTAGTATTAATTCTGTATACAGTTCTCTAAGAATAACCTTGTTCAAAGACTTCGGTCACTCTTTACAATAATTTCCTCCAATCATTGTTATACTCCTATTAACTCAAAGAATGCATGAGCTGGTCTGTCTATATTATCCTAAGAAGGGTCTGAAGTTCTTAATAGTATTTCTGAGTAGGTTTTTCCTATTGTCTTAGGAAAGGCCATCCCAGCGACAAAAACAGGAGACCAGTTTGGCGATAGCAAGGATAAAAGTGCTTTTTTTTGCCTCCACCGGGAATCGAACCCGGCTCTCCCAGTTTCCGGCTAGTTGCTCTGACCGCTGAGCTATCGAGGCACACTCATTATCCTTGCTAATGCACCAATTTTAATGCGTCACTACAGTACTCCCTCCCTAGAGACATGATTTGTCTCGATACAATTTAACGGAATGTGACCGCGTTCGCCATTCTTACGAACCGTTGTTCGGTAACCCCCGGACTGTAGGGCGATGGATAGGACGGGAATCGAATCCGCGAATTTGAGATGTAAGGGAGGTTGCATATACTGGAGCGACGAATCACGTCGGGGTCACCACTTTGGCGATAGCAAGGATAAAAGTGCATTTTTTTTTGCCTCGACCGGGCTAGTTGCTCTGTCCGCTGAGCTATCGAGGCACACTCATTATCCTTGCTAATGCGCCAATTTTAATGCGTCACTACAATACTCCCTCCCTAGAGACATGATTTGTCTCGATACAATTTAACGGAATGTGACCGCGTTCGCCATTCTTACGAACCGTTGTTCGGTAACCCCCGGACTACGTAGGGCGATGGATAGGACGGGAATCGAATCTGCGAATTTGAGATGTAAGGGAGGTTGCATATACTGGAGCGACGAATCACGTCGGGGTCACCACTACTTTGGCGATAGCAAGGATAAAAGTGCATTTTGCCTCGACCGGGAATCGAACCCGGCTCTCCCAGTTTCCGGCTAGTTGCTCTGACCGCTGAGCTATCGAGGCACACTCATTATCCTTGCTAATGCGCCAATTTTAATGTGTCACTACAGTACTCCCTCCCTAGAGACATGATTTGTCTCGATACAATTTAACGGAATGTGACCGCGTTCGCCATTCTTACGAACCGTTGTTCGGTAACCCCCGGACTGTAGGGCGATGGATAGGACGGGAATCGAATTTGCGAATTTGAGATGTAAGGGAGGTTGCATATACTGGAGCGACGAATCACGTCGGGGTCACCACTTTGGCGTTAGCAAGGATAAAAGTGCATTTTGCCTCGACCGGGAATCGAACCCGGCTCTCCCAGTTTCCGGCTAGTTGCTCTGACCGCTGAGCTATCGAGGCACACTCATTATCCTTGCTAATGCGCCAATTTTAATGCGTCACTACACCAGTTTTCCACGAACATCGAAAGATTACACGTCTCTCGTAGTACATTTCACCATCTAAGTTGGTATCATCAGGAGATGATTAAAATTGTTTAATCAAAGCTTTAATCACATCCCGATGACTCCAACTTGATTGGCAAAAGGCGCATTGAGAAACGTGTAATATTTCGTGGAATGTTCGTGGAAAACTGGTCTCTTGATTTTATTTACGTTTTAACTAGAAGAGAATGCAAACATAATCTAACTTTCGTTGGCGAAACAAATAACTAATGTGCAATGAAAACAAAGTTGAAAATATTACTTCGTAAACCACCCCAGATGAAACAGTAACCGATATCTATAACGTTCAAAGGTTTTGATTCGATAGATCTCTATATTCATAATGATTTGGTTAAGTCATTTGTAGAACAAGTCACATTGATAAATGCAAAATGTTTGCTTCAATTTTTGCCAATTCAAATGCTCCAATTTTGCTCCCGTTTCAGTCATGTATTTCTTACATAATTATTACATAGTCCTCCAATATGTTATTTTCGCATATGTACCACTTAATCTTCATTATTAAAATTAATGTATTTAATCGACAACTAGAAACAGACTTAATATGGTGATGATATGTGAACCGATCCCTATTTTTACATAACTACCTCGCCCACCTTGACTTCTTACATTCATTCATTTAAAATTTAATCTAGAACATGATCTGTCTACGAATTTATGTGCCACTAATTCATCAAATCGCAGTAGCACTAATCATGATGCAACAAAGTGATATAAAACCATTACAATTTCATAACGGAAATTTTGATCCTGTTTAGATCCTGACCGGTAGGTAGTAATTTTAACGTAATTTACTACCGATTGTGCAAAGACGTAAGAGAAGTTACATGGAATTCTTGTAGATTGTATAGTTAGTTACCTTGGGTGTGTTGTTTGCTTTCCTCGTGTTTGGTTTTGGAGGCTCTAGATGAATAATAGCGTCCACGCCTTTCATTATTGTCCTTCACCTGGTGATTCGCGATACTATTCGAATATCCTACTGCACCACGTCTAAACCAGTTTCGTTAGAGAATATTCTACATGACTGTGTTATGTGTAATAATACAACTCAGCGTCTGTTCACATATAAACTTATTGCATAATAATAAACAAACATGTATTTTTTAAGTAACAATAATTTAAGCTAACACTACGTGTATGAATGTTACAAATTTGACATTTAAAACGTAAACCAATCTCTTTATTATGCCCTATTTAACAAATTTTGCATTACGAAGGTATGTCTTAAAATTACCGTTGCTTACATAATTACTTCATAAGTTATTTTACCCATTACTCCGTAAGTTATTTAGTTTATATTTACTCAATAAGCCTCCATAAGTTGATTTACCTACAATTCTTTTAGAAAAATTAGGGAAATGGTAATATTTGTAATAGGTTCTGGACATTCTAATATTACAAACAAACCATTAAAACGTAATAAATTCTCTTCAACAAACCTGAATCAGATCGGGGAAAGAAATGGATTGCTAGCTATATATCTACAGTAAATAAGTTGATGAAAAGTCTGGAGTAAATAATCTTAGTGTTATTAATGTATGTTTGGTTAAGTAATGAATTAAGTAACAACTTTCAATAAAACAATTAACAAAGGATGCAGAAAATGCAGATTATTTTGTGACAACGTTGTGATAAGTTATTATAATGTTAGTGGCTTAATGTGCTTAGCTTTGTACGAAACCATAATAATTTTACTCAGTTAATGACTTTTATCGAGGTTTGCATAATTTGGTGGAGTGTGTCATTTACGGATGTTGTTGACCACGTGAACAGAATCGCTTCGACCGTGAAGAGTCGAGAGGCTATCGGGCTTGGTTTGATGAAGGTACAGCTTGTCAAGAATAGGAAAAAGTCTCAAAACTGAGATATTGGACCGCCTACAAAGTGCGCAGTAAATAGCCTCGCCTTTACTCAATTGCGTTGAAACCTTTTCAGAGTAAATATCGAGTATGCATGAATGTACACAGAGTTACAGGATAGAGAGCATACATGAGAATCTCACAATTTTTCCTATTCTTGTCAAGCTGTAAAACAGGAAGAGCCAGACGCTAAACATACACTTAAAAATTAAAAGCAATATTCCATTAGATTCCGAAAAATTAATAATTTTACTGAGCTGACTTTGAAGGAGGCTGCGTAAAGCTGGTATGACTTTTATAAAAGTTTTTCACCACGTGAACAGAATTGAATCAATTGTGATGAGTTGTTGCGAAGCTTGGCTCGAGGAAGATAGACCATGAAGATACATACGCTAAACAGGCATTACAGTGCATCAAGATCGCCGTTTCTGTTTATAGCCTGCAAGATATCTAGTTATGTCATTTTCATGCATATAAGATCAAGTTGACATAGGAGTTGAAACCACGAGACCATGCACGACGCTGTGAGTTTTGTGAATGGGTGTTAGAGAACATCGCAGTTGACGGCGAGTTTTGGGAAAAACTGATAGTCAGCGATGAAGCCCAATTTCAATTAAAAGGGTACGTAAACAAACAAAATTACGGCATCTGGGGAGCAGAAAATCCACGTCTCATTCAAGAACAACTCACGCATCCAGCAAGGGTTACCGTGTGGTGCGCTTTGTGGGCAGGAGGAGTTGTTGGGCCGTTATTCCTCGAAAAGGAAGCAGGCGAAGCGGTTACTGTAAATAGTGTACGTTACCGTGAGATGTTAACAAACTTCTTTTTCGAACAAATCAATGATTTAGATGTAGGCGACATATGGTTTCAGTAAGGTGGTGCCACGTGCCACACAGCTAACGATACCCTGAATCTTTTGGGTACCAAATTTCCTGGACGCATAATTTCTCACAGAGCTGAAGCTGATTAGCCACCACGCTCTTGTAACTCGACCCCATTAGACTTCTTCTTGTGGGGCTACGTTAAAGGAAAAGTCTATGTCAATAATCCCATTATGATTGAACAGCTGGAAAATAACATTAGCGAATTGTGGACATAGGGCCACGGCTATGCCGCGAAGTGATGGAAAACTTCATAAAAAGAATCCACTGCTGCCAGAGAAGCAGAGGCGGCCACTTACAAGATATTGTATTGCATGTCTAAATAACATAGTTTAAATAAATAAATGAAGCCAAGATTATAGTAGAAATGTTATTTATTTTTCTAATAATTACAAACATAATCGGCTACTTCTCGCTGGGACAAACTTTACTTCTTCTAATTTAAAATTAAATAAAACATTTCGAAGTTTAATGAGAATAATGGGATATATTGGGACTCTGGTTATGTTCTTTAATTCGTTGGGCCTAGGTTTCACAAAACACATACATACCGGTAGTATGCCACCTATACTACGGTATTTTTGGATAACTCTACACATGACATTACGTCTATTTCCATTGTTCAATATTATTGACGTTGGATTTGTCATAAGAATAAAAAATACGCAACATAATAAGGACCTTTTTCCGCATATCAATTACGTGCCAGCTGAGTTACTTCAGTATCAGTTATAAAAAAGATTCTTTCATAAAATTTTAAAAAGTTATATTATTTCGCGTATAGATATTCATTCGAAAATTATTCATCTCTTGCAAATTCATCCTAAACTGATAAGTCATTAAAATCCGCGAATACATCTTACAATTAATCCGGAGAAGTATCCATTAAAATTAATGTTTAACATTTGTGTAATTAATAACATATATATATATATATATATATATATATATATATATATATATATATATATATATATATATATATATATATATATATATATATATATATATATATATATAATAATAATATATATAACTAAGTAGTAACTAATACCATGGGCAGTATTAAATAACTTGCTCTACATTCAATTAATTTCATAACTAATGTACAACCAGGAAACAAACAGTTGAAAATATGATATAGTATTACATTCTGTCTTTACAAACTTAGTATCTAATCGATATTGGGCTTCATAGTAACCGATAACTACGAAATAAATTAATGACAATAATGTATGGGTAAAATGATAAAATATCATTTCAAAATATCATTACCCGTGGGTTGTTCACGACTTCAAAAGAGTGGCGTGTATCGTGTCTATCGATGCCGCAAATCACCACGCCCAACACAGGTCAGATGGCGAAGAAAAATTGCCTTCTTTCACTTTTAGAACGGGGCTACCAAAGCTGAATAGTTTACATAGGTCAAAGGTGCTGTTGACGGTAGGACATAGAAATATGTTTTCTTCAATAATCCCGTTTTGAAATGCTGCGCAATAAATATGTATGTGTCTAATTTCAGCGTGCGTCACGCTTAAAATAGTTATTCCTGTAATGTAAATATATTAGAACAATTAAAGTGTATCTCACATAAAGTTCCTCGGTAACCTGATTATGTATTGTAAAACTGTACTCAAAATTCCGCATTCAAAATTATCTGCAACAAATAACATTGATCACATTTTAAACTTCCTTATAACATTACAAGAGAATATATATTAATCAATCGTAATTGTTTATCAAGTCACTAAATGCAAAATTTTCTACAACTTTAATCATTATCAACCTTTCATCAATTTATGTATATGTAGAGGTAATGTAGTTTATATCTATGCAGAGTTAATTTTGTTTTTACTTTAAACAATTAAACTAATGAGGCAATTACTTCATTTCGCTAAATTGCAGTCAAACCTAAAAAGTTATCTAGAACAATCTGCGGTTGTTAAGATGAGCATATTTTTTAGAAGTATTTCGCCAATTAGATTAACAAAACAGCAGAGCAGTTACAAATGATATGCCATAGTATTTCATGTTTCTTTCTCAGAGTCTCCGAAGTGTGTCATTATGTATCTAAAAGTATACGATATTATTGTACACATCTTGTACACAATATTGTTGGAATATTAGGTATTACATACGCAATACCTATGTGTATCGAATTATATATTATCACAGGGGTAATATATAATATCATATAACATATTACCGTTGATAACATACCATATTAACAGCAGCCTTCACGTCAACAATCTTCCATTTGGCAATATAGTACCGGCCGTTCAAGAAAGAAAAGATGATTAAAATGATAAAGGTGCTTTGAGAATGCGCATATGGAGTAAAGCTGAATCTATCTAGCTGACTATCAGTGGTGGAATTAGAGTGAGATTACTTCTACATATGTAGCTCTGTATTGAAGAGTAAGGTGCATGGCCACGATAAGCTTAGCGTTAGTCATCAGAATCGAAAATTGTTTAAAGGTCCACCGGTTTGACATTATTACGATTTAAAATATTTGAGATGAAAAGACTGATTATCTGATGTCTCATCTCCGATAGTGGTCCAAGGATTCACACAGAATTACTTCGTAATTAGGTTGACGAAACAGCAGATCAATTACAAATTATGTACCATACTATTTTATATTTTTCTTTACAGTATAGTGTGTGGAAGTGCAATATCTTCGTTAAAAACGAAGTATATATTATTTACGAGATTGCATAGGTAATTCTTCAAGTCCTACAATATGAAAATAATTCCATTATACAAGGTGTTAATTGTTTTGTCGGACAACCTATATATGTTTCTTTTATTGTGTCTTATATTAACTGATTGACACTGAATTAATTTTTAGTTCCTAAATTCTGAACATCTTATCATGTATTTCAAGCAGTTATAGTCATTACAGTAAGGTATTACAAACGTATTGAAGATGATGCCCTAGGCAATGCAGTCAATGAATTCTTGTACATTTAAATATTATAGGTGTTGTGTAAACTCCACACAATTTTAAAAAATTATTGAACTAAAGGAAATTGAAACATCAAAAATAATTAAAGTGGGTACTAGAAATAATAAGCTTTATGTATTTTTATGGCGCTATACAAATCTTAACATAACAAAAATTCAATACAAAAAGTTATGTAATGGTTTCAGAAATATGGCTCAAGAAGCTTTCTTTCGAAATCAACATAAATACACAGAAACAGTAATATTTGGACAAGTTACTAGGTAATTAGTAAGAAACAATAATAAATTCAAAATAGTTGGTGGTTCACAAGAAAATATGTATGATTTCTTTTATTTGAGAATGGCAAAAATAAAAGGATGAAATACAAATCAAGTTGTTTATGAAGAAAATATTTATAAGAGTTACAATTACAATTGTATTAAACTGTGAAGTGAAATGTAATTTGCTGCGTAAACCCAAATAAACCCTTAGGTAATAGTTAACGGGGAACTTGTAGACGTGGATAAACATTCAAGCCTTAACCTTCTATCGCGCGCAGGCTGAATCCAAACAGATTCGGGCGCAATGCATCTGAGATATTCCATATCAAATGTTACACAATTTAGATTTTAATGAGGTGGAGACTTAATTAAACGCTTATTTTAATTAATACAATAGGTAGAATAATAAATATGTCACACTAATTTTTAACCGCAATACTTAAATTTACAGAAAAGAACTTATTTAATGTTGTAAAATAATAAATTTTAAAGATTTCTATAGGAGAACTAGCTATTGAAAGGTGTTTTTTTTTTGTTTTAAGGACAAAACACCAAAACACAAATATAAATTAGTATTGAATAATATTTTGAATACAGAAAATAAACCACCTATTTTCTCATGTAAAAGTTATAAAATTATATTTAAAAGAATATCAGACGTGAATGACAAAGAAAAGTTATAAGTAACTGCCTATTTTAAGTGTAAAGAATTATAAATTCTCTTCATTATTTTAGCATGTTCCAAACAAAAATAAACGACACCCTGTTGGGTTGGTAACGATATGTAATATAAACCAATAATTAACACTAAAATGTGTTAATTTTAAATAATACTGCCATAAAAATCCAGAATAAGGAAGCGTAGAGATCCCAAAAAATGTTATTAATTTGAATAATTAAAGAAATTTAACAAAATATAAAAGTGAAAGTAATGACGTAATCAGCCGCAATGCATCTGACATATCTGGGTGGCCCATACAAGGCCAGGGAATGAAAACAAATCGACACTATATCGAGAAGAGTGGTTTAGATCTAGGAAGCTATGAGGGAGTTAATATTCGTAATATACACGAAAGGGCAAAAAAATGTAACTTCCGGATCTCACAGATCGGCTGCGCCCGACGGAGGGCTAAGACGGATTAGAGTTCTCTCTGATGAATTTCGAAATCAGATAGTATTCGAGTTTCAGTATATATTTCAAATGGCCAATACGTTACCACAAAACATTTTTATAGCGTATCTTAAAGAGCAACACTGAAAGGATAAAATTGAAAGGACCACCATTTTCCTTTATGAAACAAAGAATTATTTGCGATCTATTAATACATTGCGAGTATATATTACTTGCTCTTAAAGATAGGAAAACTTTATTGTTTATTCAAATTGTGTTTCACTTTAGGGCTATGGATTTGAATATTGGCAAAGTATGAACGCACATAACACATAACTAAAAAACTAATCCAGTTATTTTAAAGTAGTTATTCTCTACTAAAAGAAACCTGGTATAATAAATAGTATTTACATTAATAGAAACATCAATTCTGATCTGCCTTACTTCAACTGAAACTAAAAAGGACATTCCGAATACATCCTGGTTGCTTACTTAGTACAACTCGAGAGTTTCAACGTTCTGTGTATATGTTCCCCTGTATCGCAATTTTATTCATAGACGCTAATTATAGCAACATGAAAGTGAAAGATTTTATTGCAACAGGATATGCGCTGAAAGGCACGTCATTTTTTGTCATTATTAATTAGGTATATGCTATAAAATATTAGGTGCACAAGGTTATGTATTTCTTAATTGTGTTTCCTCGAAAATCGTATGTTCGTATTAAGGCTCATTTAGAGTCATGCACACGTTAATGATGATATATCAAAAAGTATTTTTTTTATAAATTGATAGTTTGTTCAATTAATTTCTCCTGATATTATTTGAAATCCTCTGAATATCAGCACTTGTTTAATTAATGATTTATAAATTAGTAAAAATACTACTCTTTAACTATTAGTATATGGCCTATAAAACTATACAGCTGCTGTTTACTATCAATTAACGTTTTACAAATTAGAGATAATAAATATTTTCCATAGGAAAGTATATTGCAGAAGTGTTATGGAGTATTAGAAACGATGATGATTATTTTTATTATTCCATTTTTATTTTTATACAAGTTATAAAAGTATCCATCATCATTAATTAGTTCATCCTTTTATATACTATTATTATAAAATAATAGTATTACTTTATTAGTATATTAAATAATAATGTAATATTTCTATTTCCTGTTTGGTCCCGTTCTCTTTCATATCACAATTAACAGTGTTCTTTTAAAATCACAATCTCTATTTCTAAGTTAATAATTATAATTTTAAGATATTTCATGGCCGTTAATATCATGTCACATATAATATAAATATATATTACATTTGATTATTTGTTACTACTTTGTGGGATAATCAATTTCATAGATACATTTTCTAACTTGGCTAAGTTTAATACCCAGAACAATAACTGCCATGCAACATAAGAAAAATTAAAAAGGAACATAATAAGAAGACAATATTATGAAAGAAAACATAAAACGTTTTAAAGTAAACAAGATATAATACGGAAAATAATTTTCTACATATGTATCTTGCTAACTAGGAATGTTGGCACTCGGTTGGTATGTATTGTTTATTCAATATAGATTCCTAGATCGATAAAATAGTTATAAATAATATGTTGCAATTTTTCATTTCTACAAAGTTATGACTATCAATGCTAGTTTCAATGCCAAATGTGTCTTTGAACGACTCTTTATAAAACTAACATACATATTTTTTTAGGTTATTACCATCAGTATTTAATACAATTCTCATCTAATCTCATTGCTACTTTATACTTTATATATCTGTGAATTATCTACTTCTGCTAGATTCAGCAGTAGGGATCCCATTAATTATAGTAGGGTGTAATTAATGGGACTAGATACATGTATTGATGCTATCTAGGGTGGATTAGAGGAGAAGGTTGCTAAATGAGAATTTTAAGTCAAAAAATAGGAATAATATGATGGACGTGGGTTGATTGGCCAGTGGTAAGATAATTAATTAAATGTGAAATTTTTGGCTTGAATAGTTTGAAGGTAGGTTCTGGAATATTATCAAGCTCAGGAAGAAGACTCTCTAGAAAGTTTCTTTTTGGATTATCTTACAATTCAGAAGAATCACCTTTCTTATTCTTTGCTTCGAAATAGTCAATAAACATCTTGTCAACTTCATTTCATTTACTTTTTTGTTTTCAAAACCTAAGCTTCTTCGTAAACTTTCTTGACCGTGGTGGTTTGTGGTTCCTCTGCCTCTTTTAATGTCTCTATATTTTTAATGTGTCTCAAATGTATCTTTGAGCGACTCTTTATTTAACATCGAAAAACTGGCATACAAATGTTTAGGTTATTACCATCAATATTTAATACAATTCTCATCTAACTTCGGTGCTGCTTTATACTTTATATATCTACGAATTATCTACTTCTGATACCAAGAACACTGAAAACGTCTCAAGTATACTTCGCAGGCAGCTTCTTCATTCTTTAATCCATCGGTGAAGATATTCCTCGATTAGCATTCCTATATTAACCTTATTCTTTCATTTTGTACGTGTTGTGTAGAATATACATAACATGTACGAGTTACACGACCTCTAGTTCTTTAAGAGCCTACGTTTGGTTGTATACACGCACATAAAAGTGGAACAAGTGGAGATTTATCTTCATGGGAAAACTACCTACCATCTTTACAAACAATCTCGGCGTGTTAATTTCATGGAAATATTATTAAGACGCTTTAAAACTAAACAATTACCGTGAGTTATAATAATATAATATTATAATGAAATATTTCCGCACTGCTTGGTATTTATTAATAAGTTTAATTTGTATGTCCTTACATGTTTATATTTATATTGGTAACATAACAATAGTTTAATTTGTAAATCAAATTCAGAACGAAACAACAAATTTGATGTAAAATCTTAGGATGATTGCCTACGATAAGATAGAAGAAGATAAGGAACTAACTTATATAAAAGTCATTATTAGGATAATTTCCCATCCTATAGAAGTTAAAAATTCAATACATTTCTCATATTCAAGATAATGAAAATATTCATATATGAGTCTACATTAAAAAAATTGATAAATCCTGTGCTATAGCGGGAAACATCATCGTCCATATAAAAAAAGTAATGCGGGATTTTTAACTAAGGGATACTTATCTAATATATATTACCAACACAATATTTATCTTCGGTAACGAAAATATCTTTTTTACCAAATACTCTATAAATAAATGCCACATTTTCATATATTGTTATAAAATGTACTAATCTTGGTTTCCATGTTATAATATTATGTAATACGCTATATGAACGAATATTGTGATGCTTTTCCATTTTGTTATTATCTCTGTACTATATACAATGTCTTGTTGCGACAGAAATAGGTGACATTCAAATTATATACATTGCCATCGTGGTTATATATCTATATTTACTAAATGGCTGTTTTCGTGTGTGTATCACGAAATTTTTAGGTCGATGTACGAAATGCTTTTCGCTCGAATTTCGGCATTTTGACGAAATCAAAATAGTCAATCGACCCTTGCGAACAACGTGGTAACTTTTGTTTTTTGATGCGAAGCCTAGAGGCATGCTACGGAGGTGCCTTCGATATGAGCGAGGGGGCGGCACAATGTTATTGCGATTTGCTGACTTGTTTGATATTGAAACGTTATTTGTTAAAGGATAAATAGTAAGTTAGTTGCATGAAACGTGTAAGTCAGTACATTATTAAGTAATTTTTGTACATTAATTTACAAAGAAATATTGTGGGTACATCATATTTATATTTCTATAGCTTATATACATATATACGACAATTATTGAAGTATATTGAAACAATTATTCTCACATAATTTTTCTTATGACATTATGGCATTACATTAGTGAAATTTATTTGAGTATGGATCAGTTTTTTTTTTGGATTCAGAGAACGTTTTAAAGCTATTGATTATTACTCATAAGCTTTCCTATACTTTTCTTGCATCATATCATCCAGCTGAAACTATAAAATAACCTTAAAATGAACTTATTTCTTTATAAACATTAAGATCTATTTTAAGTATTACATGATGATAATGAAAATAAATTAACAATTAAAATGCTAATATTGTCCACGGCCTTTGCTTCTTCCTACTCATTATAGCACTCATTATCCTTGTATATCAATTTAATATTAGTACTGGTAATGTGTAATAAATAATATAGTTCTATTATTTATGTTTTCCTTAAGAAGAATAACTACATGATGAAAGTTTCCTTCTGTTTCTTTTAAAAATTTCGTAAACTACTTCCTTATAGTGATTAATATAAACCATTTCGTTTAATTCTTATTTGAATATATTCATTTCAGAAAACTCAACTTAACTCAGATTTAACAGAAATTGCACATGAAAAATATCAATTAATTCTGCTACGTCATATTTGACAATTAATGTCGTTATGAAGGCCTGCATTATCGTTAAACAATTTAGTAGAATCTTCAATTTCTCTTTCATTTGAAGGTTACTTACTTTAGTTGCAGATCCAAAATAAGCACAAAATATGTCGTAGAACATCTAGTACGCTATCTCCGTAACTAATAACTTTTAAAATAGAACAATAATGAAATTCAATATATTAAAGTATCTGTTATTTGTCGTTGTCATGATAAATTACCGGACTACTATTAATTTTATCTTATGGATTCCAAGTCACTTAATATTAGAAATCACTCGTACCGAATTTATTTTACGATATTTCATTAAATTTAGTGTGATTATGGACTGATTTAAATGTCCTAATATCCGTTTGGTATCAAGTAATAGTATGCACAATAACAATTATTTATAATAAACCTAACTAATATCTATATATGCTTTCCCTTAATACAATACTGCTTAACATAGTGATTTTTTAATTTAGAAAAAAACTATTATTTTCATCTGGATACCTAGTCATGTAGAAATTTATAGCAATAAGTTTACATAAGCTGCGAAAAGCTCTTGTATATTTAATGCTGCGAAAGAAGCAGCATTAAATATACAAGATAATATTATAGCCCATCATCTGGATATAAAAACATATTTCAAGCGAAGAATTACAGAATTGTGGCAGTATAAGTGTGATTCACGAGATTCGAAACTAAAAGAAGTATAAATATACTGTATGATAAATATATTTTGGAAAACTTTATACATTTACTGACATTACTGTATATGTTGCTTGGATTGGAGAATTGGACATTAATGTCAACATTAGCAAGAGTATCAATTTATTTATTCGTGATAATATAGTCATTATGCCAGCATCATGGTTGGAGAAGCGTACGTTAAAGGCAATATAATGTTTGCGTGTATTTTGGAACACTTGTTTTATTTCTTACAGTTGCTACATCCATGCTTATAGCCTACTTTCAGCATTATTCATAGTCCATCTATACTCAATTTTTACTCCTTTTATGTACCTATATGCTGTAGATCACACAATAATAAAACTTGGACACACCAAATTATAAAGTTCTCCAACACTGCCATGTCAGTTGTCAGAGGAAGAAATATTAGAGTTTATCGAGCAAATTAATCTTAAGCATGCGATGGACTCAGATAGAATTCCAGCTTTTGTTTACATGATTGTGTGAATGAATTTCCAGCTGCACGTACCGTTTTACTTACACTTGCCTGTTAAATTAAATATATTTCCAGATTTGTAGAAACGTGGAAAAATTAGACTTGTATATAAAAAAAAAGCTATAAGAACAATGTCAAAAATTATAGGCCTATAAGTAATAATAATTCATTTAAAACCTTTGATATTCTCATATATAATCTGACATATTTCATTTAAAAAATAGCATCATAGAATACTAACATAATTCATTAAAAGCAACATTAAGAAGTCTATTTTCTATAACACAGTTTATCTCTGATTCTTTATACCTTTGACATCCTTAATCATAGAATTTTATTTTCAAAATTAAAGAAAATAGGATTTTCAGCCATATTTATGCAAATTTTCAATTCATACCCTGAAAACGGATATCAGAATGTTGAATACAGTGGTCAGGTCAAAGATATATCGACATCAGATGTACCTCAAGGATCTGTATTAGGTCCTTTTCTGTTTAATAAGTTTGTAAATGACATTGTTGACGAACTTTGTGTCCTTCATCTCCAAGACATTGACAATATGAAAATATGTATTAATATTAAAAATGTTGATAGTTGTATAGCTCTACAACAAAAACCCCATTAAGCTAAGTAAATGTAGTTACAAATGTAACGCTGTTACCTATTTTTCAAATATGTGTATCGTATATAATTATTCTTTAGATAACTCGGTTGACTCGGTTGACTCTCTCGATAGACTAGAAAAATGTTGAGACCTTGATGTAACTTTTGACAGAATTTTATCCTTTAATACACATATAAATAAAAAAAAAATTGATGAGTTAGGAGGGTTTCCACATTATTTACAATTTGGAAGTAATACAAAACTTCATTCAAACATTCTTCTTATTATACTCATCACAATTACAGCTGCAAATGCTTCTTCTAGGTAATCGTTATTATAATGCAGAATTATTTAATTAAAACATTGAAACGAACATTAAAACTAGTATTCTAAATGGCTAACGTGCTATATTTGTTTTTAAGCTGTAAATTACTATAATCAAGTGCAATTCATATCTAAATGACACTTTTCTTCAGTGGTTGCCCCTCCTTGTGTGTGGAGCTGTATTCGTATGTCAATCAGAAGCCAGGCGAATTCGAATCCAGCGTCCTCTGCCCGAAGAAGATGAAGAAGAAACCGTTAATTATTATTCGGCCGAACCACAAGAGGATCAAAGACGAGTGGTCTTAGTCTCGTCTGCGGATCAATATAATGGCCTTTACGGTCAACCTACAGCCTCATCGAGAAACAGTCAAGACAATTACATTCCCAGAGGATCGATCAAAGCTCACGAGGCTGCTAGAACGAAAGAAGTAGCTAAGTCTCCACCAGTTCAAACTCTTAGAAATTACAATAAGGTGAATGATGACGGTTCATTCACTTTTGGTTATGAAGCAGCCGATGGCAGTTTCAAAGAGGAAACCAGAGGTAAGTTTTCATTAAACATAAACATAATTTAGTAAAAAAGTAGATTACATGTGTTACAAAAAATAACTATTTAATAAGAACTATGTCGAGATGCATTGAATAGTTATCATTAAGTAGGAGCAATCTCCAAAATACCAGTATTAGTATGATAATAATTTTACATATCTTTCTCCGTAATCCTTCTTTGCCCTCAACTGAATTTGAATTCAGTTGAAGGATGTGAAATGGAAATAAAAGCAAAAATTTCCTGGAAAAGGTCTGGAACCGATGCAGCTATAAAGACAGGAGACCATTTTTCCACGAGTATCAAAAGATAACACGTCTAGATGCGCGTTTCGATTACGCGAGGACACGATTAAAACTATCTGGTTCATCTGAGTTTTAATCTATAGATTCCTAATTATTCAATCTCATTTAATCAATTTTAATCATCTTCCAATTACGCATAATTAGTTGGCGAAACGTGCATTGAGAACCATGTAATCTCTCGGTATTCGTGGAAAATTGGTTTTCTGTTTTAACCATAACTTTAATGTTAGTCTTTGTTCATGAATTACACCACATTATCATATGGTAACCAACAAAGTCGCATATACCCTATTAAAATCTTATATATACTATATACGAAACTAGATTGTACATAAGACTATACTACATTCCAATGAGGAATATTATTTATTACTCCCATATCATTGGTACTAAAGACCAAATTTTGTAAATAATAAGTATTCATGGGAGTTTTGTTGCTCAGTTAAATTAAAAAAATGACATTAGAAAATGTTATTTATCATTAAAAAAATCATGAATGCTTCTGAAAGAAAGAGCTCGATACTTCATAATCAACAAATGCAAAAATGCTCATCTTAAACTTGTGAAAGTGAAAATATATTGCACTTTTTTTATTTGCACAGAACAGAATGTTCGAGATACTAAAGAGCGTGGGAATGAAGTATAGAGATAGGAGAGTAGTACACAATATATACAAAGAGCAAACTGCTGTTATAGAAGTAGAAGGGGAAAGAAGGGAAGTAGGTATTAGGAAAGGAGTAAGACAAGGATGTACTATCAGCACTAATTTTTAATCTGTACATCGAAGAGGCGATTAATGTCGTAAAAGATAGAGTGGATTTCGGGATTAAAGTACAGGGACAGAAACTAAAAATGCTGAGAATCGCGGATGATATAGCAGTATTAGCATCTAGTAAAGAGGAATTCGAATCAGCGTTGAACGAAATGGAGGCAGTGTTGACAGGAGAATACGAAATAAGAGTGAATAAAAGCAAAACTAAAGTATTAGTGTGCAGAGGGCGCGAGAGCAGAGCAAAAACGAAAGTACAAATTAATAATGAAAGATAATTTGGAGGAAGTTAAAGACTTCACTTATTTAGGAAGTAAAATAAATTGGGATGGAAGAATCGATAAAGATATAAACAAAGAATAGCGCAAGGTCGAGTAGCTTTTAACAAAAAGAAAGCACTTTTATGCTTGGGGGTGATAAACTTAAAAACAAGGAAGAGATTTTTGAAAACGTATGTATGGAGCACGGCACTATACGGTTGCGAAACCTGGACGGTAGGGGAAGCAAGTAGGAAGAAATTAGAAGCTTTTGAGATGTGGTGTTACCGAAGAATGATGAAAATACCGTGGACTGATAGGGTTAGAAACGAAGAAGTTTTAGAGAAAGTCGGCGAGAAAATAAGTATGTGGAAAAACATAAAGAAGAGAAGAGATGGGGAATATTCCGCGATATTTTGGAGGCAGAAATAGGAGTGACGAAAGGCAAATTGAGGCCTAGATCAGACTACTGCTCGCAAATAGAAAGGGATGTAGGTTGTAGCACAATTAGCGAAATGCGTAGGTTAGCACAAAATTGGAGAAGCTGGAGGTAAGCGTCCAACCATTCTTAGGACTGATGACCTCATGATGATGAACAGAATGTTCTACACTCCTTAGTAACTTAGTAACTCCTTAGTAACTCCTCGAGTAACATTTTTACCATTTCCTTTTTCTCTGAAACAATAAAAATAGATGTTACTTTGTATAAAAGTTACTTTTATACAAAGGTGAGGTATTCTAAGATATTACATGTTTTAACATGTTTTATTTACATCACATGTTCTATTAAAGAACACCAGGCCAATACATTACAGTCTAACGTAGATAACATCGGATTGTGAAAATCTCAATAAAGAAGAAGTGATTAGACTTGCCACTCTTGAATAAAGTAATACTGAAATAAAAGAAAATATCAATCCTAAAGTAGCCTCAGTATTCGAATTTATTACTGAAGAAATTCTACAATAAGTCCCGAGGAAACCGCTGGCAAATTCATCTAGAAAATTATCTGATAAACGCTTTAGTCAGATTGAAGTATGATCTTCATAAGTGGAAAGTCGCAGAGCTCATTGTGGTTCTTTCCTTTGTAATTGGTAGTCGTCGTTATGAAGTTGTCTATTTCTTCAGTTCCGCAATCTCAAGTGTGTTCGACGAATCATTGCTTAATAGATTTAAACCTTATCACTGAAGAAAATAAACTGATTCCATCCCATCAGTTTAAAAGGATAGTCTATTCTACTACGATTTTTATGTGATTTAGCTTTTGAGAAAGTTTAAAAAATCTTGTCATATGTTCAGGTCATGCAGCTATTTTAGTAGTGGACAAAGGCAATGAAAATTCAGCGAGAAAGCTATGTATTGATGAAATAATTATTAGAGCAGACGCCAGAGTATTAAAATTAATGAGACCTGGAGAGAAAATCTAGAGACAGAAACATATTTCGTCCTATTATTAGTAATATTAATATGCATGGACTTGGTCTCATTCATTTTAAGTCCATGCATGTTAATATTACTAATAAAAGGACGAACTATGCTCCTCTCTCCAGATCTTCAATGTCAATTCAGCAAAATATGACCTGGGTCATGATTTTTGAGACGAAACTACGCTGAACTGTTAAAACACATATAAAACTTAATTATAACAATATTCGCTTTGAAGGTGGTACTTTAAAGTATAGAAATTACAATAATTTAAATTTACAATAATGTAGGATCAAGTAGTCCAACTTTCAATAGGCTTTATTAGAAACACAAGCAAATGTGGTAGTTTTCATCGAGTCAAGAACTCACGACTAATAACTTACTAGGGTCTAAAGTGTCACAAAAATACAGTTATGTGTCGTCTCGACGGGTATACTCCACATTTTGTGGGGAAATCATGTGCCCAATCGACCGTCACTATAAATGAAACCAAGCCGACAATAATGTGGCTTGATTGATTTGAATAGACAGTATTATGATACATAGATCGAGTCGACTGTCAAATTGACAGTTGACTCGACAAAAATCGCTTCGTCTATTTTCAATCTTGCAGTTTTAAAGAGAAGAAAGAATGAAATAAGTTAAATACACTTTATTCTAATGAAAAACCAGTGAGTGATTCTAAAATACACTTAAGATTTTATTATTATATTATATAGGTTTGGGCCTCATCAGCCACTGATCGCATGGGTAGTCCCTTGGCGATCCCCTCTTATCCGGGTCATTATCCATAAATGCTATCCCATAAAAGGAGCAATTTAGGCACGTCCCCATCCTTAAGCCTCGCCTCCTCTAGGATAACAGGGGTCCCTAATATAAGATACCTCTTCTCCTCCAGTGCGGGGTAGATGTAAAGAAGATGAATCGAGGTTTCCTCGTCTTCTTTACAGTATCTTCAGGCCGGGCTATCAGTCAGCCTCAGCTTGTGCTTATATGCAGACAGGCAACTACGGTGGCCCGTTATGATTCCCACCAGGGATCTGGCTTTGCGTCTGTTCAATTTAATTATCTCTTGGGTCCATTTCTCAATCTCTGAGTATTCGATGAAGAGTTTGGTTATTCGACAACCCGTTACTCCTCTCCATCTTTTATTGTGCTGGTCTCTTGCCCAGCCATTGATGCGGTCTCTGATTAGATTGCAACTTATTCCCACTGCAGGTTCTGGTCCATAGAGGTTTTTCCTAGTCCCTAGTCTGGCAAGGTCATCTGAAATTAGATTTCCCTTAATGCCATTATGCCCAGGTATCCATTAGAGTTCCACCGGTCCCTTCCCTGCCAAGTGGTTCAATGCTTCATAGCAATTATAGACCAGCTTCGACATTGTCGTTGTTGAATTTAGGGCTGCCAACGCCGCCCTGTTATCCGAGCAGATACATACCTTCTCCTGGATCCGATTTTGGTCGGCCCCCAGAACACCGTATGTAATTCCAACTAGATCGGCCTGGAGTGCGGTAGTGTATTTGCCCAAGGGGAATGATTTACCTATCCCGTCGCGTCGCCTATATACCCCCGCACCCGCTCTGTTCCCACTCTTGGCTCCATCCGTGTACCAGATGTCTCCATTGAGCGGCAATCCAGCTAGACCCTCCATCCTGTCGGTCTTACTGGTACACTTAAGATACATTCTTATTATTTCATATACAAAACATATTCTAAGAGTTTTATATCTCATGTATAAGGTAATACTATGAGATAAAACTCTTAGATTAACTAAATATTGAAGAATAAGGTAAACATCTAAATAAATTACGATAGTGGATAATTTATTCAAAAGCAATAACAATAATCTTGAACTACATATATACGTATTCTCGCACACTGAAAATAATGTTATATACTGCATACATCTGAAATAGAGGTATGCGAAGTTAGTAATAAATTCGCGATAGTAGTCGATTTTTAGTTAATCACTATTTTATTAGTCCAATTCATATTGTGCCTATGAATGTAATTAATAAAATAATTTAATAATAAAAGTTAGCAGTATTTAACAATGATAGTCACTAAAGCATATTAGATTATGAAGAGCAATTCATAAGTTGATAATTTTTATATGTATTAAAAGAAGGAAATCATTGAGGAATACATTTCTATTGAACTAAAAATAATATACTTAACTACATTACTCACTTTTCACAACTATTATTATATATCAATGAAATAAAGCCTTACAAACTTTATAGAAATGCTTTATATTGTATGTATTTTAACTTGTCTAGAAATAATCTATAGATAAAAAATTGCATTTGATTAAATACTAGAGCTATTGTCTGCAAACATCTGGTGTACTTAAATTATCTGATTTTAGTAATATTGTTAACACACATTTAATACAACTTATCGTGTGAATAAACAGTCTATATATAACATAATTTCCTTTATTACTACAATTTTATACTACAATATCCTATCTCAAATCCATTACAAAATATGTCATGAATCATTCAAATACAATTATTAAACCAATTTACATAATTTCTCTGTTAGAAAACACCTACGATTATTATTGTCCTTTTGTTATCAACTTCATTAACTACTAAGTTATTTTTATCGCAACAATGACACATTCATTCCCGTTAATTTGTTTCATCACGTCAGTTTGCATACACTAAATAACCTAATGAACTACCAAGAAGAGGGTATAGAATCGATAGACATAACATAGAATTGTTATATTATTATTAAACGATGATTTTAAGTAATACATTCCAAAATGCTCACATAATTCGTTCAATAATTGTCTCACTTATATGTAATATGTGCACAAAACGATGTTGTTTATAGTTTGTACTACTATTAGTTAATACACATCTTATTTATACACTTCAGGAACTGACTGTGTCGTAAGAGGAAAATACGGTTATGTTGATCCAGATGGTAATAAAAGAGAGTTTACCTACGTGTCTGGTAACCCATGTGATCCTAACGCTCCGAAAGAGCAAGACGAGTCTCCGGAAGAGAGTAACGAAGCCGATAACGGTCCTGCCAACTATCCGACCCAACCGATTCAACCAATTAGAAGGCCATTACCCACCCCTGCTCCTAAACCTGCTGTAACCCTGTTCCAGAACAACTATGCGCAGAGTGAGGAAGAGCAGCCGGAGCCTGAGCAAGTTTTAAGAGCGACACCTCAGGTAAGAGCTTATTTTTTAGGTCTCAAGTAATGAATTATGGAAAAGAACAACACTGAAGTAATGTGAATGATAGTGAATGTCACAAATGTAATTCATAACATTACAGAAGATTGCATGAACGTTAGAACACTGATTTTTTTTTAATTTGACAGAAGTATAGAGAATTCGAACGGTAACCTACCTGTGAGATCTTATTTTTGAAATATAAGTAATATCATATCTATCAAGAATGTATTAATTCTTAAGAAAGCTTCATTATGTAGAGCTTAAACTGCTCATAAAACTTTTTATTCAATATTTCTGCACGTTCTTTTTTGTGTAATGTGACTAGTGGTATAATGTAACCACTACAGCACTAATCCTCTTCATGGATTGACATTTTTTTATAGATGTGATACCACCCAAATATTAACTGCAAAATATTGCATTGTTTTCAAAAATAGTTAAAGGAAGGGTTAACTTTAAAAACTCTATATACTTATCAAAACAAAAGACCATTGGTCCAGAACAGGCCAGAAGGAAATTGGTCTCTTGGTGTTTATAGAAATATTGGTCCACTGTTTTTGTTACAGTATCGAAGGTATTACCCCCTATGTTATGTCAAACTTTAATCAAACCTTTCTTCCAATTATCTTATACTCCCTTTCAGATTAATTACTTCATTTTGTAGACTTCAACTATTTATTGTTTTATGCTTTTATAAAAGTTTACTGTAATCTTGTTGGTTATTTCTTGCTATTGTGCTGGCATAACAAATATAATAAATAAAATTCGAACTATTATCGTATTGTACTATTATTACGTATTGTTTATAAACAAAACTAAAATGAAAAGACTGATGAAAATTTTCCTTTAGTACGTAGCTGCTTATTTAGGTATAAAAAACTTAAATTAATTTTTTAAACAGTTAGAATCATCTCTTTCCATATAGTCACAATACATAAACCCCCTAAAGTAATAACATATAAGAGAAAGAGAGAGAGAGAGAGAGAGAAATCAATACAAGAAATCACGCGAATATTCATATATACTCATCAGGTCGCTCATTCCTCTTCCATCTAACCGTTTCTATAAAATATCAAAACACTGTACCAAAATCGACTTCCATTCCATCAAATACACTAAGTCAATTCTAATTGAACTGTACCAAAAGATCTGCAACCATTTCGAACAGTCACCACTGCTACCAGAAAATTTAATCATATCGGAAATCACGAAATGATCTTTTGCATATGTATTAAGATATATTTATTTATTTCAATATATAACATACGTTTCATAATAAAAGTAGTCTAAAATACCTTGACAAAACAATAAGATTACTTTATCTAGAACTCGAATAGAAATATTATATTGAATATAAAATAATTAGATTTAGTTAAAATCTAAAACTCTGGTATACTTTTTACAACGTTATAATTTCAATTATAATTTTTATACTTAGTAAAAGATGATCTTTTATTAAACGATATTTGTAAAAGAAATATTTTTTATAAATTTTCATAAAATAAATAGATATACATTAATAAATCTTCATAATTAATAGAAATTTTCTCTTATGTCAATGATGGAGAGATAAATAGGAACATGATTATTTTTGTAGTTCAATCATCAATTTTATATTTCAATTCACAAAAATCTAAATTATTACTGTTCTTTCATATTTAGACTATTCGTGGTCCAACATACATCACTCGTCCACAATACCTTCAACAGCCTGAAGATGATGTCCAAAGTCGAATCTACCAACGACAACAAGCCATTGCAACCACCACCCCATCGTCAATTATATACAAGTCCATCAATATCACTCCAAGGCCTATTTCACCAACTCCAAGCGCAAGGACGCAATTGCCAGCTACCACTTACAGACCTCAACTACTTCAGGTGTCAGTAACGCCCAGACCATCCCTATTGTATAACAAACAGTTACAATCCCTGTTACCATCCACTACTGCTTCACCTCCAAGGACTATAGATTTCGACACGGAATTCCAAAAATTCCAGCTGGAAAATAATATTGTGTCGCCAAGTCCGACTCCGATAACTGCTAAGATTGGCAGCACTGCCAAACCGAAGACAGCAAGTACTGCGGGACAAGTATATTCAACGGCCTTAGTTTACGATCCTAGTTCAGGTCAATATAACAACCAGGTATATCAGACGCTTCCACAGACCGATGGCGATTATCTCTTGAAACAAAGAATTCAACCTTACGTGTATCAGCCACAACGTCAGTTGAATTTCCAACAGCTTCAACAGCAGAGTCCTCTATACAATCCAAATTTGAGGCAACCGACCCAGTCTCAGGTAATATATGTAGTAGTGTTTATTACTACGTTCATTAAAGATAGTAATAAACATTTTACACATTAAATTAACTTCCGCATACATAACGCAGAATAGCAAAATAAACATATAATTTTTACAAACTATTTCTATATTTATAAAAATATAAATATAGAAATAGTTTGTAAAAAATTAAAGCAGTATTTTTTTATTATCTAATCAACTTTTTGAAGGTATGTAATACATACATACCTGGTATGTATTTACATACCAGGTATGTAAATATGAAACCGGAATTTGCCCATAGATATCATAGCTGCTAATCTAGTTACCGTAATACTGCGTCATTGGTCCATTTTCTTGTTTCGACATTTGATAAAGGTTTTCATCTCACAACAATACAAGTTTCATACAACAACATAATTTTTAATAGCGTAGACCATGTCGAATTTTGGGCCTGGAACCTACGATTTGCGGTCAGCATTGATTTTCTGTTACCATTTGAAGAAAACTGCTGCAGAATCGCATCGAATGCTTGTTAAAGCCTACGGTGAGCATGCTCTTAGTAAATCACAGTGCTTTGAGTGGTGAAAAAATTCAAAAGTGGCAATTTTGACACGAGAAACGAATAACCTGAAAAACTACCGAAAAAGTTTGAAGATAGCGAATTGCAAGCATTATTGAATAAGAATGACGCTCAAACGCAACAAGAACTCGCGGCTAAATTAAATGCGACACGAAAAGCTGTTTCCATACGTTTGAAGGCCATTGGAAATATCTAGAAGATGAAAAAATGGATTCCATGTAAACTGAATGAAAGAAAACAGGAAAACCGAAAAGCCATTTACGAAATGCTGCTCCCCAGGTACAAAAGAAAGTCATTTCTCCATCGAATTGTGACTAGCGATGAAAAGTGGATATATTTCGAGAAACATATCCACTTTTATATAACTCCAGACGAACCATCGGCATCGACTGCAAGGCAAAATCCCTATGGACAAAAGACAATGTTCTGTGTTTGGTGGAATCAGAAGGGTGTGATATATTATGAGCTGCTAAAATCTGACCAAACCGTTAATATCAAATGCGACCGACAACAAATGATCGATATGAATCAAGCTTTGCGTGAAAAATTTCCAAAATATCAAAAAAGGCAACACAAAATGATTTTGTTTCATGATAATGCGCCATCACACATAGCAAAACCAATCAAGAAAACGACTGAGACGTTTATTTGAGAAATACTTTCCCATGCAGCTTACTCACCAGACTTGACTCCATCCGATTACTACTTATTTCAATCGATGGGACACGCACTTGCTGAGCAGGGCTTCACTTCTTACGAAAATGTACGAAAATGGCTCAATGACTGGTTTGCCTCAAAAGAACAAAAAGTGTTTTGGTATGGAATCCACAAATTATGAGAAAGATGGAAAAAGTATATAGCTAGCAATGGGCAACACTTGGAATAAAATAGTTTTTCATTTATTTTCATACAATGAACGTGTATTTTCTATACAAAAAATTCCTATTTCATATTTACGTACCTGGTAGTAATTCTTTTAAGTATTCATATAACTGAAGAGTTGTAAGTTGTTAACACGGTATAATGTCACTTTGAACAATTCTTGTATATTAGGTGTACAACCTTTTCGTTTATTAAATTCAGCAATGATGTTCACAAGATTCTTCTAAAACACAAGACGATGAATTCTGTATATAAGCGATAACTTTTAAGTATTTTTCAAGAATAATACACATTCTTATATAATCCTATAAACAATGTACTTAAAATGAAGTAAGCAATAGGGCTCTACTAGGTATATTAATTGAATAGAGGTGGCGTAACTTAGGAGATTACGAAAGAAATCTACTCCCTAAAATTTGACACAATTTGATTTGTATCACAATTAACTATATTAGACATATTCTTAAGTATTCTTTTCCAATGTAGAATAAAAACAAAAAAACTGAACTATCTTGATAAGTTTGACAAACATTCACAAACATTTACTTATTCATACAATAAAGATTAACCATATTTCTAATTATTATTATTATATAGCAAATTTATTTAATGAACTAGCCAACTTATAACCAATGCTTTCATTTTTAGTTTTAATATAAGTAATAGTTTAATATAATATAATAGTATAATATACTAATATAGTAAGATTAATATTGAATGAATACTATCAACTTACGTATACTTTATAGGTAATTCATTGCATTATATTATATTTGATTAAAATTTAAGGTGATTATAATTTCAAGTCATATACTATTCATAATATGCATAAATTTTCAAGGAGCATTGACAGTAATGAGCCTGACTTATTCAGAATATGCAATATAATTTGCAGACAAATGATTATTACCACATAATCATTTGTTCATAAGTTCATAAGTTGTTAATAGCATAAATTATATATTCAAATATTTACTTTAGAAATGTAATTGTCAGAATACTTAATATTAGAAATTAGTTTCAACTGATTTAATTAAATAAATAACTCTAGGGTTAATATTCTCATAATGCACATAGATATTACTTTTTATTATTCAGAGTGTGATAAATAGGCCATTAAATAATTTAATAAGACAGAAACCAATTATTTAATAGGTATTTTAATAATTCAAAATTTAGACAGTTTTAGTTACATAACTATCTACACTGTCAAATATTAGCATTAATGTTGTATTAGTTGTAGTAACACAGAATTCCCAGTTGTTAACGCAATATACAATTTAATATTTAAAGAAAAACACACACACATACATACGCACCCACACACATGCGCGCGGACACGCACACGTACACTCACACGCACGCAGATACAAACATAACATGAATTACGTTACACTTTCTCTAATATAAATAACTCGCAATACCACTACCCCACAGTTCGATTCGAGGAGTACGCAAGATTGAGACCTCGGCAAGAACTACTAACGAACCCTGGGAAGATTGAGACCCCGGCGGCAAATTACATGACTTACATACCCTTCCTTAACCAAATTTCTTCCCAAGTTCGAACCGAGGAGTAGGCAGATTGAGGCCTCGGTAAGAACACTTCCTTAATATTTAACGTTTTGAAAATGACCGGACCTTATTAAAATATATTATAGAATAAATGTAGTTTCCCAATATTTTATTGTCTGAAGTAAAAAAAATCTATATACGTTTGTGTATAGATTTTTATAAAAGACTATACACGTTTGAAATTTAAACCATTAATATGAACAACACATTAGTTTTAGCTGGAAAACATAATTGCAATAAGTTTCCATAAGGATTACAAAAATATTAGGATTTTTAAAGTTTGCACGCAGAGAACGTGGTCCTCTTCCCCTAATGTATCGGGCTTCTAAGGGAAAGGTCACACGTAGAGACAAGAATAAACACATTCATGCTCAGAGAAAGGTGCTAATCTCTCCCCATTTGGACTCGATTCGAAGCACACACTGGCACCCCCAATACTAGGCTCAATCAAAGAAAGTACTGCACTTTTACAGCTCAACTTCGAGCAACTGACCTAAACGCCCATCGTATTTTCTAATAGAAAATAATACAGCGATAACCTTTTATTAATTGACTGTATGTTACAGGCTGCATACCAAGCGCAACAAGCTGAGCTTCAATTTCAAAATTCTGCCCAACTTTACGCTCAACAGCAAAAGGCTAGGCAACAGCAACAGCAGCAGCAACAACAGCAACAACAACAGAGACAGTCCTCTCCTCAACCTGTCTACTATATTCAACCCTCACTAGATCAAACCGGGGCACTAGGAACCAGTCAACTAGACGCATATTTGAGGGGACACAATATTCAGTTTTAAATTGTTAAATAACTGTTAGCTATGAACTACACATGTGGATATATTTGACCTTTACTACACTATTATAGTGAAAGTGTTACAGTGTTCGACATCTTGAAAACACGGTCCCGCCCATCTTACGTAACAATCGGAATGCATGTGCGATTTTTAAATGATCGCAAGGTGTTTCACTGTTCTTTTTCACTTTTTAACTACGTGTTATCTATAACGATCGCCTGGCTTTCATCATCGTGCTGGTTTGAGTAATTCTCATTCTTTTCAAGGTCGCTCATGACCAACGCCTTTCTCGAACGACCTTGTCGACACCGATGTCTTCATTTACTGTTGTGCCTTACATTGCGGATTGCTATAGATAAATTTAAAATTTACTTGTCGCGAATTAGTATTTTTTTCTAACTGATTTCATGCTGACTACTAAAAGTTGTTAGTGTTATGTATATAATTATTTTATATGTCTTAAAATATAATGTTATTAAATAAATATGTATTTTTGTTATATGATCTTATACGAATAAAAGTATTTATTTGAGAATTTTGTAGTAATCTTTTTACTACGGAAGGACGTAGGATACTCATAATTAAAATTTTAATAATAAATTAAAGACCTCATTATTTTCGCCATCATTATTTTGTTATTTTTTTCCGTAATATGATGAATGATGACCTACATATGTAAAGTTTATTTACTAAATGCAACTAAAACAACTGAACGATAGGGTTGCCATTTGGTATAATATTATATTACTCAAAATTTAAAAGAATATTTCATATTTACTAATTGCAACTCAAAGAATTGAGGACTGCGTTTGGTTTAATACTACCATTACTTAAAATAAAATAGATATTTCTTACCAAAAATAAAAAGCCTAGATTACAAGAAACTTCAAATAAGAAGTTCTTTGATGATGTTTTTTCTAACAACACAAATCCTGGGAAGGGGCTGGGCTGGAACATTGGACGCAGCAGCAAAAACAGGAGACCCGTTCTCCACGATCAGTGAACGATTACACGTTCCTAGACGCGTATTTCGCCAACCAATTTGGCAATATTAGGAGATAATTAAAACTAATTGTTGTGGTAATGATTATTACCTTGTAATGATTAATAAGGTAAAGATGCACCACAAAACGGTACCCCATAGCAGGGGTTTGCAATTTACCATTACGTGAAGAAATATCAGATCAGTAAACTGGTTAATCGATTTGATGCTGTTACTGACAAATTTACTTTGTCAGACCGTCAAAGAGGAATTTTTAAAGAATATATTTAATAAAGTATAAAATGCAAATTGCTTATTAAATGGATATTAATGATGGTTGGATGTGATAACAGATTAAGGTCTCACGAGGAGGCTTGTTTTTTGGTCTTGGCCAGAGGCTTGGACACTTTTTTAATCCAGAACATCCTGAAACTATGGCAACTAATAGATAAACCTACCAGAATTACTCCTGTGAACTCTACCTCTTGGATTTATTTCTATTAATGTAGTTCTGGATATAAATGTATCAGAAGTGTCCATTTCCGCAGATTACTGTCTAATATCGTGTAAAATCAAAGATAATGAAAATAAATCATGATCTATTTTATATGCAGATCGAAATGAAATAAATAATTATAATAATTTTATTCCCGATATTCTTAATCTGTTCCCGATTGCTTCTTCATTCTATTTGGTTTATTAATCTAATAATGTAGGCGAAGAAATTAATACTATTAATAATTGTAGAACTATTCTATACTTATACTCCTTCAAAGACTATCAAAATTACTAAAAAGTGAGCTTCCTAGCTTAATATGATTAAAAGATATATCTCAAATTAAAGAAAAATCGAAATTCTGAACATTGGGAAGACTATAGAGATATTAGATATTATTTTAAAAGAACTATCAATAATGGAAAAAAGTCTATTACGTTTTCAACTATGTGTAACTTTCATCGCTATATATACTATAGCTAGTGAGACATCTTTTCAAGTTCCAACGATAGTAGTCCATTCGAAAAAATTTAAACGCCGCTACTGAGAAAAAAATACATTTCTGTTAATAGAAAAAACTATGCGGTCACGATAACTGAGGTTACTATAGAGCACATTAGGTGGTGAATGCGACTAATCACGGACTTCCGTGATATTGAGTCGATTCGAAACGCCAGCATTAGCAATGTCGGTGGGAATGAAATTTGTCCAATTTTTTTTAATATCTGCCCCGCATCGAAAACAGCTTCGGCTTTGTATCTAGGGGAGTACAAGACTTATGTTTTATGTTTATATGATGAAGAACATCTCAATATTTAAATAAAATTATTTTCAACCTTGAATGAGCAAACATACTGATAAAATTAATATATAAAATAATGCTTAACCATCAACATACAGAAACGCTAAAATAGTAATGTGTAAGTTGGGTGATTTCTTCAGTTCAACCTTATCATTAAATTCATTGATTTTTAACATTATTGAAATTATTAATCATTACTCAGTGATTATCAAGTATATATTTTTCCAGTAAATAAATAGCTATTGTAAAGTAATTAAATACATATAAGGCAATTACTTTAGTTGATACAAGCGTTATATTTTTCCTTAATTAAGATATTAAACATTGATGACTTCCCATACGCACATTCCAGGATTGGATAAATAAAAAAACTTCGTAAGTGAAACATACCTTAACACTTCCGTATAATAAGCATTCTTATTTCAAGCTTTAAAATGAAATTGGATAGTTTATGAACAGGTTTTACGTTAAACCAAAACACACTATGAAGATTAACTTTCCTTATACAGTGCTATTCAAAAGTCCCCTCCCCCCCCCCTCTTATCTTTAGAACGATTACACATAAGCTAGTGAAATTTGGTAACTGAATATTAAGGGTTGTAAACTTCCCTACTAGTGATGATAGATGACGTATGCGTCAGAGATTACATCACAAGGTCATTGTGACCAATAATTTTAAATGGAACCCTATGGCAAGCGACACCTCTTTTAAAAGGTATCGAAAAAACCTATTCAGTGATACTAATATTGTGTCTGTTTACGGCAGTTTTGATAACTGGCTTTCAAAAACCGCAAAGCTGTGATGAATTAAATCAGTTAATAATAAAATTTAAAATTCAATCTCCGCCACTGGATAGTTGGATAGTAAATAATCTGACGTTTTTGCAAGTCTCCCCAATTTGATGTTTTTTTAGCTGTCAAAGTTTTTATACATTTAATAATTTGTGTATTGTTGATCGAACGTTTAACTGTTTTAGTACCTTGTGGTAATTTTAAAATATTTGTACATTCAATAATTTGTTAAACTGTTGTGAGCTGAACGTTTAAGTGCTTCAAGAAGAGAAATGGTATGTGTTTTAGGTGATAAAGTAGCAGCGATCCTAATACTTGGTGAAACTGGAGAAAATATTCATGCAGCAAAACGCATTTTTAATGAAAGGTTTCCCGATCGCCCAGTTTCGAGGACTTATTTGAGAGAGCTTCTTCGTAAGTTTAAAACAACAGGTAGTATTAATGATGCAAAACGATCTGGCAGACCACAAATTTCTGATGAGAAAGAAATTGATATACTGGCAGAAGTAATAGTAAATCCTACTTCCTCAACAACTCAAATTGCATCAACCTGTGAAGTCAGTCAAAGTACAGTGCACAGGGTGTTGAAAAAAAAAACAAATTTCACCCATACAAATTAAAAATGGTTCATCAATTCTCAGACGACGATCCAGACCGAAGACAGCAATTTTGTGAAAATATGGAGACTAAAATTAACCAACAGCCAGACTATGTCAAAACAATTTGTTTTAGTGACGAAAGTACTTTCTATCTAAATGGAAATGTAAATACACAAAACGTGAGATATTGGAGTGACGCAAATCCTCACATGTTTCGTGAAACACATACTCAGTATCCCGAGAAGGTCAATGTTTGGACAGGTATACTGGGAAACCACATCGTTGGACTTGTTTTTTTAAATACCAACTTAACCGGTGAGGTGTATCTGCAGATGTTGCAAAATGCAATAGAACCGTTAATCCTTGAAATTTTGGAAGATAATCAAGATGAATTCGACATTTTGGAAATAACATTCCAACAGGATGGTGCTCCTCCACACTATTACGGTGCAGTAAGACGGTATTTGGATGAAGAATATCCTGGTAGATGGATTGGACGACGAGGTTCAATGGAATGGCCGCCTCGATCACCGGACCTCACACCTTTAGATTTTTTTCTGTGGGGGTATCTTAAATAGAATTTTTACGCCACTCAGCCTGACAATATTGATGTTTTAAAACAACGTATTGTTACAGAATGTAGGGCTATTTCCGCAGACACATTTGAAAAAGTACCAGAAGAGTTTCGCAATTCTTGAATCTGTAATTAAAATTATTATCCAAGTTTACTGATTACTGATTTAATCCATCAAAACTACCATAAATACAAACAATATTAGTATCATTGAATACGTTTTTTCGATACCTTTTAAAAGAGGTGTCGCTTGCCATAGGGTTCCATTTAAAATTATTGGTCACAATGACCCTGTGACGTCATCTTTGACGCATACGTCATCTATCATCGCTAGTAGGGAAGTTTACAACCTTTAATATTCAGTTACCAAATTTCACTAGTTTATGTATAATCGTTAAAAAGATAAGAGGGGGGGAGGGGACTATTGAATAGCACTGTATAGTTTTCCTAGTCCACTTTCATGAATACATACATATGTGAACTTGAATTATCAATAAGTGGTTCAACTTTTAATTTCACTGTTTTGAGTACATTTTTGAAGTACCTACCTTCATTTGTACTTAAATAAACCAAGATTACATCTGCTACAATATGCTAATCGCTAAGACATCGACAGTAGCTACGCATATATGTATTAACTCGCAGCTAATTTTTCTGAAAGTCACTCATTTATGTTAGATCTATTAAAGTCATCTGGTGATTTATATGATCCTGGGAAGGGGCTAGAATATTCGACGTAGCAACAAAAACGGAAGCCATTTTCCATGAAAACTAAAAGATTACGCGTTCCTTGATGCACACTTCTCCAACCAAGTTGGAATCTTCAGGAGATGATAATGCCAATCTCAAATCTTTTGATGCTATAAACTTGGTTGGCAAAATGCCAAACTTACTATTTAAATTTAAATGCCAAAATTACTAAAAACATATTATAATCTGACATACAGTATACTTTTAATCGACTTCGAATTCGATTATAACGATGATCAACTGTTTTTTAATGGCAAGATATATATTTTTTTCATACATCACGGTAGGGATTTTTTTCTCGATATATTGCAAAATTATATTTCTATTAACTTTGTAAAAGATTTTTGAATCTTGAAAAATAAATAAATAAGTTCATCATAAAAAAGTGCATAAAAAATAGTGTGCTAAATCGCCACAAATGATAAAAGACTATCACTCTTAATATTAACTTAATTATTATAATTAAAATCAATCGATGATCATGATTCGATATTTTGACAATCGTAACATTTATTCAGTTATAAGTAAAAAACATCTGGGTATCAGTGTGAATTTATTATATTCTACAGATACTTGTCTCTACAGGTATCCGTACAAAACAAATAATAATGAAATTACTGACATATTACAAGTACATTTTGAGAGTGGCACGACAACTATTAAGCAGTTTATTTATAATAGGTTTTTTTATTTCATTTTTCCTATATATAATAAGATAAAAATCCACAGTAAGCAAAATATAACAACATAACCAACTAAAAATAAAGTTATACAGCAAGACATAAATAAAGTCGTTGTAATAAAGGAACAGTGAGGGAACCGACAACAAATAAATCCTGCTTACAGACATACAGAAATCAGAACATCGATTGGGCGGGATTGCCACCTCTTTTAATAGAGGAAAAAGACTCCACAAAAATAAATAAAAGTAGTTACTGTGTGTGCGAGTAAATGCTTTTGGAGAGCATATGATTCTATTGTATAACATGTATATGCATTATATGCATATATATATATATATATATATATATATATATATATATATATATATATATATATATATATATATATATATATATATATATATATATAGTGTATTGTATGATGTATGTTTTAGACTAAGCATATTATAATGTACATATGATAACAATCTGAAAAAGTAAACCTGTAAATACTAGCATGCAGGATAAAAATAGCTTTGTAGTCAATAGAAATAAAAAGTTTTAAAGTAAGTGCGCACTTAACAGGAATGTTTTTCCATAAGAGAATCTCCATATTATAAAATTTCGTCAGGTTAGAATAAAATTTAAGGATATTTGGATTATTTAAATGCAGAGAAAGTTGGAATCAAGACTTCGGGATCAAAATTTGTTAGTAAGTGTGCTGTTCTGTATTGACGAAACGTTAATAATAACTTATATTATTGGATCGTCCCAAAATATGGTACACAGTATTTTAAGAAAATATAAATATACCGCATATTAATTAAAATTGTTTGTTTCAAAAAATACTCGCTTTAGAAGATAACGATTATATACGAAGATTATAGTTCGGTTATTTTTATTTAAATATATTACATACAAGCAAATTAATATTTTTATAGAGAAGCAATTTCGTCTAATGAATGTAGGTGCATTTACTAATAGTGGAATTTTCAAAAGATACAATCACCCCGATCAGAGTCAATAGAGCCAACGAGCGGTAGTTTACACAATATTGGAAGAACATATACTTTAAACATATGGTTCCGAATATTGGGTGACACACTGCCAATTTTTCTATGAAATTCCATTGGTAGCTATCATAGGAATCGGAAAAAAATATATGCTTCGAAAGAATTAACGAAATCAATGAAATATTACAAACCTTTTAGCGGCAATAAAATCAGTCTAGTAGCAGCAGCAATAATCAGCAGCAATCAATTTAGGCATTTCAGTATTGGAATTTTACCGAAAAATTAATTCAACAATGTTTTTTATCATAGGAATAATTTATTTGCGAGATTTTCTCTAATTGTGAGAAATATTTGCTGATATTCAGACATTACCTGAAGAGGATGTTCTTTACATGAATATACATGCTACGGGAGTGAACAGTTCATTAATTTTGTGGATAGAAATAAAGTAGTTTTTTAGTTTATAATTTTTCCAATTATTACTAATACGTTAAGCTAATTACTGTTTGCAGACATTTATAGTAATACTGAAAATCAGTCAACTACGAGTATGTTACAATCGATACCTGAATGTTAAAAGTAGATCCAGTTCTGTGAAAAATTCTACTCGAAAATTCATACAAACTTTAAGCAACTTTATACGCTGTTATAAAATTTAATACACAATGTAATATACGTATTAATTTCGTCATGGGTAATTTTTATTTCGAATAACTATCATAACGTAAATATATTTTATGATGTTTCAGCAATCTAATCATAATAATTTTAATGACGCATGAAATAATTCGTCTAACATACGTAAAATTCCTCAAGTAAGCCTTTATCTGCTCCACATACAATTACTCTACAAAACTAATCTGTAATAGATTACAACATGGATTTGCTTTCCTTGGAGCTGATTAAACCCAAACGATAATATAACATTTAAGATGATAAACATTCAATTAACGCAGAAGTGTGGATTATCGGAGGATAGTACGCATAATTGCAATTAAGCCCCGCATTACTGAACTATTCGTTTTTACCCAACACTAACGAGGCTACGAAAATGAATTTACTGATTGCCGTTTGATGATATTTTTACAAATTATTCGAATAATTTCTTCTCTGTCTATATCTAAATTAATATCTAAATTAAGATTAGTGTCTTTTAATAGACATCCTTTTAGAAAGTACTATTTATCATAGACATATTTTATAATATGCTGTGTACCGTGCTTTAAAAATGAAGTTCTGTAGTTATTTTCTATGGGCTGAAATTACGTAAAAATTAGTATCATTAATCAAAATCATTTTTATGTTCCTTCTGTTCAACAAATAGCCAGAAGTATTCGCGTCAGCTATAATTTTTTATGTGATTCTAGTTTTGGTTAAAAACATATTTAAAGAAATACCAAGAATATAGGTACTAATTTATCTGCTACAACAGCAAGATGCCTAGACTTAACTCGTCTGAATCTCTTCCTTTGGCGTTATATTAAGTCTTTTCCAGTTAAGTCACCCCAGTTTTTACTCCGCAACAGTTAGAACACATAATTTTAAGGACGTTTGGATAATTACAACTCCAGAGATGTTGGAAACAGTGGTAGAAAGTAATCCAAGAGCAAGAGAATGGCGCCCAGAATGATTCATGTAAATAGATTTAATTTTAATTGAGCCTTTTCAAATCAAACCAAGAGGAGAACCGAACTTTTTTTATCGAAGAAAATAAAAACGCAAATCTAGCTGGATATTTTATTCACTATTTAGTTATAATTATTATGAAAATTGTGTGATTTTGAAAATAATGCTTTAACGCTGCATGTAATCTTGATACCAGGAATTTATGAAAAGAATTCTTTTTTAATAAATGGATAAGATCCACCCTGATTATATTTGAAAAAATAATTTTTATTGAAAACGACATGACACTTTGAGATGATATAACTACTAACAGAATTTTTCTTATAAATAAAATCCAAAACAATTTCTAAGTCGCAGCTACTTCAGCTACTTACAAAGAGAGGTCACCCCCTGTGGGTTACCGGTTTAGCCAAGTATCTGTGCACTTAAAGAGACTTACTAGTGTAGTATATCCCCAAAACACTAGGATGCACAACTTGGAAATAAGGGAGAAATATCTCTCGAAAGTGTTAGGCTCACCATTTGTACAAATTCCAAAAATTCGAACTTCCGAAAGCCGTCGTCGGCGATTAGGGTTCGAAACCCTACTCGTCTATTTATTTCGTTCCTCTATCCTCCTTTCTTCATAGAAACTATTTATTTGTCAACATAATTTGACACTTGAAAACACCGCGTGCCGTTGCCGTTTCAGCCTGCAGTGCTGCTGGGTGGATTAAATAGCCCAGTAGTATTGTTGCCGGTCCCGAGCCCGGAAGAAAGAGGAGGGTTAAAGGATCAGGTTAGCTGCCTACCCTCTGTAAAAACAGATCCAGCTTATAGTACCGATGATATTCATCGAAAAAGAAACAGGTCATAGATCTAGATTAGAAGAAGGAAGAAGAAGGAGAAAAATAATTCGATACGTATAATTGTTTTTTTTTTCTTTCTTTCTTACTTTCTTCACAGAAAATGCCAATTTCAGCATAATTTATGAACGGAGTTTTGAGCAATACATTGGGCACAAACGCCCAACAACATTGAAGTGTTTCATTCATCGAGCGAAAAAAAGACCGAATAAAAACGATTTCCTATGTACTTTTGAATGACCACTGCATTTCATCATTAAAAAACAGAAATTGTGTAATTACGTTATTTATCATCGGATTATTTTGACTAATAAATATTTTCCATGAAGAAAGGAAGGTAGAAGAACAAAATAAATGCGGATAGTCTCGAATCACTGCGCTTAGAAGCATACACGCTGCTTATTTCGCCACGACAGCTTTCGTAAGTTCATATTTTTGGAACTTGTATAAATGGTGAACCTAATAATTTCGAGGGAAATTTCTACCTTATTTCCGAGTTGTGCATCCTAGGACTTTGGGAATATACTACACTAATAAGTCTCTTTACACAGAGACTTGGCTCAATTGGCGACCCACAGGGTGTGACCTCGCTTGGTAGTTTTATTTTATCAATTAAATAAAAAAAAAATATTTCCAATAAAAAATCTAAAACGGATTCTATCATATGCAAATTGATTAACTAACTCAAAAAATGTCAAAATGAAAGCCCTATGCTTTAATTTTTAATTAGTACAGGATTTACTACTTAAAAACCAAAGTTTAGGGTCAATATAGGGTGGATTTCAATCCATATTGAAGTCAACTTGGATTTCAGTATATATTGAATGAAAGTGAATTTTGATATGGAGTGAAACAGAAAATGGTTAAGGAACTGCTATGATTTACCACATATATATTTAAATTACTTACTTTTACTCAACAATGTTGCTTCTATTTTCAGTTCTTCTGGCAATATTGCTATCTAGTACAATTCAGTATGAGTTGTACGAACAATAAGCAATGTGGTTCCAAGAAAATAAATTAAGAATGAATGTAGAAATATTACAGAATATATAATTTTATATTTATGTTTTTTGCAATGAATGAATTAAAAGGAACACTGTGACAGAAATAGCTAATGAAAAACAAAAATCACATTTACTAGAGTGTCAAAAATACAACTAATAACATTTTGGAAGAGATAACAGTAAGATAAACAATGGATATAAAAATATACCTTTAACGATTTTTATGCTGCCGTTGGAAAAATGCTGTTGCCGTTGGCGCAATAAATAGTCCATCCTTCTAATACACCTCCATCTAGTGACACTGCTAACATCTCCTGTTTTATATTACCTACGAACAGACATAAATTATTAGTACCATTAATTTAATTGGTGATTTATTTGATACCAAATAAATCGCCAGGATTTGATTTATTACGCACGAAAACATAAAAAGAAATGAGACAAGAAATTAGTAAGCCTCTGTCGGACTTAATTAATAAGGCTTTTGGAATTGGGAAACACATATGGCCACTAATCAATAAAGAAACTACACAAATGCCAAGGATATAGTGTACAAAATATGTTGCTATCTTTAAACATGTAAGATAGAATCTATAGCTTACAAATATTGTAGTGTTCTTAAGTAAATAGTGTTTAGTAAAGTAATATAAACACCACCTTAAGATGTTTTAGTACATTTTGGTTCAATCTCATCTAAGTTACAGAGCTAATGAGCTTTCTCTAGGAGCTTTTAGTCTTCCAGAAGTGAATCATTAATTAAATTTACGATTAATAAAAAAATAAAAAAAAATTAAGAAAATTATTGAGTCTGTTAGCGAGTCATATTTAAAAGAGGTAGTTTAATGAACGTCATGCAATTGTAGCTTTACGAGTATGCTGTCTTAACTTATTAATATTATTAACTTATTAATACCATTATTATTATATCTCAGGTTATTTAGAAAATATTTATCGAACACTGTTTATATAAAATGTTTATACTACACAATTAAGTTGAAAATTCGTTTTTAATAAAAAATATGTTGGTAAACTCTATTGCAAAAATAATACTGTTAAAATTTGCTTAATTTCTTGAAACGAATATTATTTTTTCTCTTCCCATATTTTAAATAATATATTAGACATTTACTATCTGTAATTCGATGAAATTCAGTATGTTATAGATTTGTTATTAAGATACAAACAAGTTTAGACAACAAAAACAACAGAAGTACAATATCATAGCAATATTTAGTTAATATCTAATATTACCATGAGCATGGCAGATTTAAAACTGATCAATTTTGACACTCCATAGTTACTACCTAGCTCATAAATTCCTTAGATGTTTGATTTTCACAAATCAAATCGGTGAAAATGAGTTGTAGAAAAAATAGTATATGCAGCAGCTCACATTCAACGGTTTACTGGTGGCCTGAACTAAGTTTTACCTCAAATGTCTATCACTGCCTACGGGAAACGTTAAATTGAAGGGCCCTGAAAAAGATGTTTCAAACCGGGAAATCAAAACACGTGCCGGTTTTCTTTCTCGTTCGTTGTTTGGAAGTAATAAATAGGAAAATAAGAAAAAAGTTAACAAATGTTTAAAAAATTCTTTGTGGCCTTTTATGAACATGGATATTGATGGGGACACAAATATTATCTAGCCAAAAATAATATATTGACAACAGTATGTATTCCATTAATACATGATTGCACTTTGCAATTATTATGCCTTTATTTGAATGTAACATCATTTATATACAGTAACTAAACAGTTTGTATTTTGTCTGAACAATCATTGTTTACTACAATAGTAATTGATAGTACTCTAGAACTATCAAAAAAGGAATAATAATAACATCAAATATACTGCAAATCAACAGATCAGCTATACCTTATTACACATATTTGCTATTATATCCACACATAGCCTTCTTGGCATATTCAGGATGATTATGGGATACTTTATATTTATTCCAAGTAGCTGCAAAATAAAATATGCTGACCGGATTGCTTGTTCGCTATAAAAGCTCAAGCCCCTTTGGTGTTTAGTCAAAAATTCGTCAACATGATGAAAAACTGCATGTACTTTTGGCGTGACTGAGATACCAAATCCAAATAGGCGGTTCTAAATTGAATCAAGTTGTCTTTATAGGTCAGCTCTAATTTCCTCCCGAAAGAGGCGGTAAAGACTTTTTGAAACTTCTCCAATACCTCAGATACCCTAAACTACATATTCCTCTGAACTTATCCACACTATTTAATAGAGTTTTATATGAATTTCCTTTAAATGCAGTTCTATTGTACGTTATTTATTGCTGAACATTGCACTTTTCGACCCAAGTATAGTTCATTTCATCGCTATTTGCCAAATAAAAAATCCCAAAACATAACCTTGGCTTGTTTTTATGACTCAGGTAGACTCTTCCGTTTATCGGCAAGATAAGAGAGTTTTTTATTTGACAAATAGCGATGAAATAAATAGTAGTTGCTTCGTTAAAATCTTTTTTGTTTTTTTCCTATTTTCCTATTTGTTATTTCCAAAAAGTGAACGAGAAAAAAAACGGCACGTGTTCTGATTTTCCGGTTTGAAGCATCATTTTCAAGACCCTTCAATCTAACGGTGCCCATAGGCAGTTCCATAGTGACAGACTTTTGAGGTAAAATTTAGTTCAGGCCACGCGTGGGATATTAAGGCACTCGTATTCATTACATAATTGTCATACTTGTGTTTTAATAGCTAACATTAAATATGCATTAATATACTAATTTATATATATATATATATATATATATATATATATATATATATATATATATATATATATATATATATATATAGTATATTATTAGTATATACTATTAGTATATAGTAATATACTAATTTACGGAATTAAATTATTACATAAAAAATATGTCATACCAATATTAATTACATTTCCTTATCGACGTGGTGCTTACTGGAGTAGCACAAATAAGTAAATAGTTTTCTGGTCTTATTGGTAGACCTACCTATCGTAAGTACTACTTTAGTAGTTTTTCACCCGGGTAATTTTGCGGCAGCCGAGATGTCGATTTGAGATATTTAAGTTGATATAAATGTAAGTTATTTAGTTTAGATTTGCGATGGTTTTTGACTACCTATTGTTTTGTTTATTGTATCAATGTATATATTAATATCATATCATCTCTGTTACTTTCATGTAGCGTAAGGAATGTAAGTAAGGAATAACACATAACACAAAAGTGTTTGCGTATAATGTGAAAAGGCTTATTTGAGAATGTCCTTATTTGGAATATGAGAAGCCTCAAATAATATGTTTAAATGACAATCGGAGCTGATTGACCTTTAAGAAATACTTATACAGATCTGGCAGATATAAATCCTGAATTAACTACTAGTGGTAGAAAAGAAGAGAAATGAAAAAACTTAATTTTTTATATTTATTTTGTTAGAAAACAGCTTTTATCTACGTTGTTATTTCACAATTGGTGGAAACTTATTTTCCATTAATAATATTTCTGTTCAAAGCTGTTCAACACTAGTTCATGTAACCTTTGTGTTGACTACATGAACTAGTGTTGAACAGCTTTCGCAAACTTTTTTAAAATGATAATTTATACAACCGAGGAAAGAGTGCAAATTATCAAGTGATACTATGGAAATAATACTGCTTCAGACATTGTAGCACAATTTACATTTATATTTGAGGATAGACCCATTCAAACCCCATTCGATAGTTCATAGTTATTTGAGCATTTATAAAAAATGGACCTAACAAAACAAAATGCGTTAAGTGTATTATATAAACTGTATTATAAACTGTAAATAAAGTACGCTGCGTGAGAAATAAAATATAAACATACCTATTAATCTACGTTTATTTAGGGATGATTTTTACTTTTCGTTCTTAACTATACCAGAGGGGAAAAGTAATGTAATCGTGTAAAGAAAAATGGAAAAAAAAATTTTTCTAGCTTTTATTTTTCGTTTTCCGCCCTAAAAACCAAAAGAATGGTTTATAAAAAGTGTTGCTGTATGTGTGTCATTGTCGTCGCTGTCGTCGCTGTCGTCGCTGTCGTCGCTGTCGTCGCTGTCGTCGCTGTCGTCGCTGTCGTCGCTGTCGTCGCTGTCGTCGTTGTCGTCAGCATTTATTCTTGTTAGCACGATAACTCAATTAAATCGTGTCAGATCGATCGAATTTCGACTGATTCTGATTAGGTACGTCTACCAGACGACATCTATTCATTTAGAGGTGGATAGGACACACCCCACCCTGTCCATGGGTCATGAGAAAGTACGATGGTGGACTACTTGGAAAAAGTAAAACTGTCGCATAAAACACATATTCTGCATTTATGTGTTGGTTTATTTTTTCTCGGCCATTCAATTTCGAGATAGAGATGTTCTACGTGCGGAACAGTTTATTTTAAGGTTTTAAACCTGTTTATTTTTTACATTAGAAAGTTTGTTCTTAAGATATATCGGTTGTAGATACATAATACGTGTCCTCATAGAGTTGCAAAAGCACAATTAACATGATGCCGTAGTGGTATAGTATAGCTCGTAAAGCATCCAGGGGTTTGCTGTTTCTGTTCTTTTCTGCCACACATAAGTAACCTATTTAAGATTTGTAATTAAAAGCTATGTGTAAGGGTTTTTTTTAAAGTCTGGCCACTTAGCTAAAGACCTTAAAACATTTGGCTACTTTGCTAACGAAATTTTTTTTGATTTATTTTGTATGCTGTATCGTGTAATATGCCGTTATTTATATTGAATAAATAACTATTTCGTCAGTTTGGGAACAAATATAATTTTAACAAGTATTAAGTATTCCAAGATAAACATAATAGGCGTTGAAACATTAATGAAACGAGCAGAATCATTTTAAGATTATGAAAGAATACCTTAAGCAAAATAATTATACTGCTTCAATCGATAGATTGAAGCATAATTTTGATTTCTGATTTTATATTGATGTTTTTGGTTACTTTTGTATCCAAATATTGATTTGGTTTAGAAACTTCGAAAACTATGAAACTTAAAACAATATAAAAATCCGATACCGAAAATTTTTATATAAATGTGTTGTCTACATATCATATATTGTACAATAAAAATACATATGTACATGATTATATTTCAAAAATTAAACCAGTTTTTTCACACTGTATTAGTATCTTATAGTATGCAACACTTTATACATATCGGTGTTTTGTATGCTGATGACTGTAAAGCTTGTAATATAAGATTTATTTGAGTTAAATTAAAACAATGGAGAAAAAAAGATTTTCCTGAATTATTTATTTATCTACTGTCATCAATTATGTATATTTTGTTGGTCAATTCTGGTTTAGATAATTCTAATCTGGGACACATATCCCCACATATGCTTATTGTTACCCTTGATGTTATTTGTATGTATATTGTAATAGTTTCCAGACCTATAAGTAAATGCTAGAATAAAAGTTTTACATATTGCGCTAGCATATTAAAATGGGACGCATCTATTTTATAACGGTAGAAATACAATTATCCCAAGCAATAAAATGATATTTGTTACCACGGCGATCGGAGACAATTAAAACCCTGGTAGTCTAGATTATCCCTAGTGTTCAATCCCAAAACAAACGTTTCTTTTTCAATGTTAGATTGCTCGCTATTTGTTTACTTAAAAATTAACTGAACTATAACTTACTTAAGACCACTGTAAGGTAAGTATTTTAATTTAGATTCTTTGTATAGAACAAAAACAGTATTAGACACTAACCATATGACAACAGACACACAATATATATTACAATTTATTGATAAAATTCATAGACTAGTCTAATGTAAACAGAATAAAGGCATGTAGGGTACGTAGCTAAAGGAATATATTTGGAAAATAAAATGGTCGAGTTTTCGAAGGAGACGCTGTCTTAGATTTATATACATTATTATATGTATATAATATAACGCGGTTGCCCCTTGTGTCTGGGTTATTAACCGGTCACGGAGGTCTAAGGAAAAACCTACACGGGATGAATCTATTAAAGCAAAATCTCATTTATAAATTACCATAAGGAACAAGATGGTTTCAAATAGCTAGAAAAAACTATATAAAATTGATATAATCCTATAGTGTTCTAGTCGTGGCACTATCCTGTTACATTACTTCATTGAAATTAATAACTAATTACGTGATTACGATATTTTCGTGCGCACTTTCGTTTAGCAGATACTTTATGGGAAAATTTTGGTAATCTGTGGCTGTGCGGAAATTACATCTTCGACGCTGTACGCAAAAAGTTAAATTGCTATTTAGCTGGCAGATGGCAGTAGTGCCGTATTATGTGTACATTACTTCCAAAGTAATAGATCTGTATCTAATTTTCTTAGAACAGATCAGTAACATTGCAATTACTATTAGCTAAAAACACTACGTACAGTACTGTGAAAAAGTTTTTGGATATATGTAGACTGTTAACAATTTTGTGTATAAAAGTCTGAAAAATTATTATATTTTAAATTCAGCTTCAGTAGAAAGTAATAAGTTTTTCATACAAGTACAATATAGAAAATTACGCTGCTGCGACATCTTAAATGTCGTATGTTAAATCGCAAATGTTCATAAATAGTCGTATGCAGATGACTGACTTGTTGATACCTGCATATTTTCGTTTAGGGATAAAACCACCAGTTCCAACATCAGCATTCAGTGTATGATAAGCCGCTGCTAATACCACTGTTGTTCGTAGAAAACAAGCTTGATTTACGCAGTAAGGCGTTAAAACTTGCCGAGATTAGGAAAAGAAGTAAAAGTGCATTAAACATCGCGAGGAACAATTTTGTACAAACAAAATGGGTAAAATAAGACAATTGCTGTGCCTTAATTACATTGTACAAAGAAGGCCAGGCTGTGCGTATGATTTCCCAAAAATTAAACATTACTAGGTCTACTGTAGGATACATTGTGACAAAATATAAAAAAAAACTGGGATAAATGAAGATCAACAAAGAATTGGACGCCCTAAAAAATTAACACAAGGTGCAGTGCAATATTTAAAATCAACTTCATTGCGCAGTAGAGAAGCAACGAGTAAAGAACTGACAGAAAGTTTAAGAAATGCGCAAAGGGTTAAGGTCGATTCTTCTACTGTCCGTAAGGCACCACTAAAGTCAGGCCTTAGTGGGTGCGTAGCCAGGCAAAATCTACTTCTATGTCACAATAATAAAAAAAAACGCTTAATTTATGCCAGAGAACACAAAAAATTGGACAGTCAATGACTGGAGTCGTGCCGAGTTATGGACTGACGAATCCAAATTTCAATTATTTGGTAGTGCAAGGCGACAATATGTCCACAAACGAGTACGAGAGGCTTAGCAGGAACACTGTTTACAACCCACTATAAAAGACGATGAAGGGTCCTTGATGGTGTGGGGCTGTTTTTCTGCTGCAGGAGTTGGAGACTTTTTAAAAATTCATGGCATGTTACACAAAGAGCGATATATATTCTCTAATAGCACGCAACTCCTTCTGGTATTCGTTTAAGTGGCAACTATTTTTTTCTGCAACAAGATAATGACCCCAAACATTCATCTAAGCTGGTACAAAAATATTTTCAGGAACAGATTACACAGAAAAAATTACAATTAATGCAGCGGCCCCCATAAAGGCCAGACCTCAATTTAATTGAACATTTGTGGGATTACCTGGACCGAAGGAGAACTGAACGTACTTCAGTATCTACTGCTGAGCTATGGAAAGTACTTCAAGAAGAATGGAGACAGATACCAGAAGATATAATACAAAAACTAATAGCTAGTGCTCCAGGACGTATCGACTCCGTTCTACATAGTAAAGGTTGACATACAAAATTCTAATTTTTTAGTCAGTTCTAAAATAAATACTTATTGATTTTACTCGAATAAACGTTTTTACACATCTTCCATGGTTTTACTGCCTAAAGGTATTATTCAACTGTTATTTATATTAAATTTTCAAAGTGTCCAAAGACTTTTTTACAGTACTGTACACAGTATCTTGATATGCTGTGCTCATGCCTGATGTCTCCATCGAATGTAATTTAGACGAGACATTACGAATGATCATCAAAGTGTAGTTTATATGTCGTCCAAAAATAGATCGTTCTCCTCTTTTATTGCATTACCCTGTTATAAATCGTTTTGTCCGTTAATATAAGTGCTAACAATAGCATATGTTTACAACTAGTTGACTCTTTAAAATATACGCAATCAAATAAATTGATAATTTGCACATATAAAATTATAATATGTTTCATTTTTATTACAATTGATAATACTGAAGGCGTAAGTACATAAGTATAATGTAAATTGTTAATGACTAATTTTGTATAATTTTGTACATATAATTCTACACTGTTGGAGAAACATTACATGATAGTAAATGATAACGGAAGATTGATAAATGGTATATTTTGCGATAAAATATAAACTGCTTCGGTAGTAATATTAATATATTAATTATTACACTTGGAACTCTTACTCAAATATGTTCTTATTTGAGTAGATTAGTTTGATAGCTCACACTAAAATTAACACAAACCAGAAGAAAAGTTTCACGGTAACAAAGTATCTTTTGGAAGATATAAGTAATGTAGCCTGATACAAGTATGGTTAATTATTATACATGTATAGGGTGCCTCAGTTGAAAATATATAATTTGAATTGCGCTCCATTGTGTTCTGTCAAACATAAAGTGTCAATATATAACGACTGTCATCTACAGATCATACGATGTCAACATGCCTGGAAACATCATTTGGTACTTATTATAAGATGTGAGTTGTGAATAAAACTAATAATATTTGACAAACTGAGTTTTTTATTCTTCAACAAAATGGAGATGAAACGACTATAAATAGAAAAGAATATTGTTCACATGGGTGCCTCGATTCATCTGCCATGATGTCATTCGTTTAGCAAAACTGTCCATTACGCAGGCATATACAATTGGGCAACTGGTTCTATTTCCCGAATACCACGTCGAATGTTTTCTCTGAGGTCATTGATTCTTGCTGGCTGGGTGGTGTGTACCTTTCCCTTGACATAACCCCAAAATTCAGTTATGTTAAATCACATAATCTTGTACGCCAATTGAAATCAGCATTCGCAACAGATACGTGATGGCTCTTGATAGATGCAAGTATTGTGCACGACGTCGAATTGATGGATACTCTCGTACACTTTCTTCCACTATAGCAATATTTTCATTTGACCAGCTCCGACGAGGACGTATTGATGTTGCCTTATCAATAATAGTATCCGTCTCTTAAAATTTCTTAATTAAGTTACCGACTATTAACTCTGTAGGTGCTTCAGTTTGTCTTAATTTTGTGCGAATTTTTTTAATGCAACTATAATATGATGGCTCACATTCATAAAACAATTGTACACAAATTATTCGTTGTTCTGTTAATCTCCACGTTGACGTCGCATGGTTTGTAGATGACGGTCGTTAAATATTAACGCCCTGTCTTTGACAGAACATAAATACCACGCAATTCAAATCCCATAGTTCCCACTGAGACACCCTGTATATCATGTACATATAATAACTTACAAGTGATATTTGCGTATCAGTTATTTACTATTTACATTTTCGTGTGCAAATTATGATCATTAATGTTACGTAAGAGTATAAAAGTATATAGTGATAAGTTGAGGAACAGTCTGTGATGTATTCACTAACTAAAAAAAATGTCTGATTTACCATTAAGTTAATTGGTTTTCATGTGGGTCATTTCTCAGGCTGTCGCGTTTGTCTTCATTTTACAGCTGTTGTCTCGAAACAATAAACAATGTCTTACAACACAAGATTTCCCGCCTTCATTATGTAAATAATTCACTTACGTTTTAAGTAAGTAAATTATATGTAAGTTACGGTATTATTATGAAAAAAGTGTTATTTTTAGTATTTTAACAGAAAAATGCTAACTGTGGCTTGGTAGTAAGCCACAGTAACAATAATTTTTACTTTTTCGCACTCAACAATACCAGAGCGGAAAAGTAATGTAATCGTGTAAAGAAAAATGAAAAAAACAATTTTCTAGCGTTTATATTTCATTTTTTGGCCTAAAATCGAAAAAACATTGAATTACAAAATTTTGTCTGTGTGTGTGTCTGTCGTCGGCATTTTAAAAATTTGTTGTTAGCATGATAACTCAACTAAATCGTGTCGGATCGATCAGGTTTTGACTGATTCTGATCGGGGACGTCTCCCAGACAACACCTATTGATTTTGAGGTGGATAGAACTCACTCTACCATGTTCTTGGGTCATGAGAAAGCACAATGATGGACTATTTGAGAAATTTTTTTTTAGCACAATCACTCAAATAAATCGTATCGGATCGATCGCGTTTCGACTGGTTCTGATTAGGGACGTCTACCACACGATATCTATTGATTTTGAGGTGGATAGGATACACCACACCCTGTCCATGGGTCATGAGAAAGCACGATGGTAGATTATTTGAAAAAAGTAAAACTGTCGCATAAATCACATATTCTGCATTTGTGTGGGTTTATTTTTTCTCGGCCACTCAATTTCGAGATAGAGATATTCTGCTTGCGGGAAAGTCCGTTTTAAGGTTTTAAAACTGTTTATTCGTTTATTGCATAAGCAATAAACTAGCAAATATACTCGTATCCTTGCAAGGTTGTTAGTTTTTATGTCTTCACTAACTAATGAATTAATAACATGGTTTTCATGAAGAAAAATACCCTAATAGTTTCATTTCAATGAAGATAGCCACCTAAACTTGCTAGGAAATCATAGTAATCGACCTTTTATATTACCATTTGTATACAAATTGTTATCAAATTCCGTTGTATCATTTGATAACATATTGTATCAAAACTTGTTATTGTTGTTAATAACAGATTATATCAAAACAATTTGTTATTGACTGTGATGACAAATGTTCTAGAGCAATGTTGTCAACCATATAAAATGAATCACTAACGTCATGTCTACAATATTTATATATTGCGTAAAGTATATTAACATAAATGAAAAACTTTAAATAGTACTCACCAAACTGTCTTTTCCGAAGTTCAACGCAATTTTTCTAAAACAGAAATTTACAGTAATATAATGAATATTCTTATTCTTTCTAGATTAATTTTCCCCATTAGATATACATAATTAGCTCTCCAAATTTTATAAGAAAAAATTTTGATTAATATTAAAATTAATATTATTTACGTCCTTGAGGGAAGTAACCTATTAGTTATTTTCCTAATTGTAAAAGATAAGGTACTTGTAGATAATATGACCACCTTAAGAATTGGGAAAAATGGTTATTGTGGAACTTGTATGAATTTCTTTCCAGTAACATATGACAATTTATGTAATTTAAACCTTTTCTTAGTCACAAAAATAAAACTTCAATCTTCGTCACAATCCAGACATAGAAAAATCCTGAACTTATCTTTTGATGTTAACCTCATACATTATTCGTGTACACATAAACTACAATTAGAATATAATCTTGATTTGAAATTCCGCTCGCCCTGCAGACTCTCCAAAACCACAATTCATTACCAGTGCTGTCTTTTTTGCCTTGTTTCCTTTTGCATTGAAAACTTTTTTTACAGATTGTCAATATCCTAATGTAGTTTGTTTGTCAAACAAATATTATTTTTGCTACTTGACCTTTACATTTAAGGACTGCTACTTCACGATTCACTTCACTTCACGGAGGTCTACGGGATACTTTACGATTAGTAAACGTTTCGTCAGGAATTATAAGCAATTTGAAGAAGCTGCTCCCATATATTGTTGAATCATCATTGTGCAAAATAATATTTGATGATGCATCACTGCTATCACCCAAGGAGTTTCGAAATGTTTTTATTTTAGAGACCAGATATAGAAGGTGTAAGCTTGAAGGGGATCTTTGTTCGTTTTCGATGATCAAATTCTCGAAGTTGTGGTTAGCATCCATGTTAGGAATTAAGACAATTTCAGAAATTCCACACTTTTTGAATAGATAGATGCTTATTGCTGCAAAGCCTGTTTTATAATATTTACTGGAGTTTTCAGTTGATAAAATGACTTTATGTCAAACTTTGGAAAATATAATTTCAAATCTATGTTTTGTGACAGAGTGAACTTTATGGGCACAAACGTATATTAAAACTTCATCAACTCAATAATATTCAAATGCTCTGAACATCGCTCTGTTCATAGGCTGAAGTTCATGGGATGTAGTTTTTTTTTTTTTTGATGGGGACGTAGCCGATGCTTAAGCGAGCCGAACAAGTGGCCCCCAGATCTGTGTCCCACCTACCTCGGAACCGCTCTCACTTCTCGTCGAGGTAGGGGTCAATCATTCTTAGGATGTTATCAATTTCTATTCCATTGCCCTACATCCCCCCTCCGTCAAAGACGATTAGGGGTTCGGGCCCAGCTCCCTCTCTTCCTCTTCCTTCCTCTTCATTATCTTCACTACCATTCTTTCCGCACATGCTCACTCATTCGCACTTCTAGCCATCCCATTCACCAATTGCCTCACACTTTCAAGCCGACTCACTCTACTCGTATACTCTTCCCTCTCATTCGACCACCTTGGGCACCTGATTAAAGTGTGCTCGGGATAATCCCTTTCTCCGCAGTAAACGCACTCATCTCCATCCACTTTCTCTATCCCATGCAGGTACTCGCCAAAGCATCCGTGGCCCGACAACACCTGCGTAAGATAGTATCCTACCTCTCCGTGCTGTCTCTCGACCCAAGGCCGGACAGCTGGGATGCGAGACCTCGTCCATACCGCACGCGTCTCCGCATTCCACCTCTCCTGCCATCTCGTCCACGTCCTCTCCCTTGCATCCCTCCTCTCAGACCCCCGATATACCTCCTCTCTCTCCCTTGCAAGAAGGTCGATCGGAGGCATACCGGCTATCACTAACGCCGCAGCACCAGACACCGTCCTATATGCACTCACTACTCGCAACGCCGCTCTTCTCTGGATACTCGCCACACTCTTCCTCCACTTCTTCTTTCCCAAAACATTCACCCATACGGGAGCGGCATACAATAGAATGGACTGCGCCGCTCCCGCCAGCACTCTCCTTTTTCCAGCCTTGGGACCCTTTATGTTGGGCATCAGGCGTCCCAGAGCCGACACCGTCCTCCCAACCTTCGCCATCGTCTTCTCGAAGTATAACCTGAAGTGCATGCCGGGATCTAGCCACACCTCGAGATGTATCAGCATTCTTCTCGGTATCACTCTAACCCCACCTACCCGGAACTCAATTGTTGGTGGTTTCCTCCTCCTCGTAAGGAGGATAGCCTTCGTCTTTTCCACGGCCAAACTGAGGTTTTTGCCCTCCACCCACCTCTTGATCTTATCGATCACCAGGTTCGCTTCTTCTCTGATGTCGTGCGTTCTCCTACCTACCACCAGGACGGCCAGATTGTCCGCATATCCCACTATTGTTACTCCCGTAGGGACTCTGATCCTGAACACACCATCAAACATTACGTTCCACAAGACCGGCCCAAGAACAGGGCCCATATATATATATATATATATATATATATATATATATATATATATATATATATATATATATATATATATATATATATATGGGGCCACCTTCCTCTTCCTGAATGCCTCCATGATACATTCCCATGCAGCTGCATTAAATGCATTCCGAACATCCAGGGTTATCAGCGCCCCCACCTTACCACCATTCCAGGCCTCCAGCACCGCCTCCCTTATATGCGTGACCGCATCCACAGTGGACCTTCGGGCTCTGAACACGTACTGCCTGGTCGAGAGCTCCCCCATCCTCTCCATCTCCTCGAGAAGCCTGCCAAGTATTAAATGCTCCAGCAGCTTCCCGAGGCCATAGGTCACGCATATAGGCCTGTATTCCTCCGTGCTTCTTTCCGGTTTCTTCTCCTTTGCAACCAGTACAAACCTCCCCTTTTTCCAGCATTCAGGGAAGGCCCCATTAGTAAGCACCCCATTCATAATCCTTAGGATCACCTGAGGATCTTCCTCTACTAGCGCTCTCACAACTTCCGCCGTCATTCCGTCGACACCTGGCGCTTTCCCTAGCTTCACCCTCCCTGCCGCCTTCCTCAATTCCTCTCCCGAAGATGGGGCTATCTCCCCTTGGATATACTGTCTTTGCCAGGGCTCTCTTATCGGAAAGAGAGCATTTACCACCTCCCTAATCTTATACATTGGTAGTGCCTGGGAATGGGTTATAGTTGGGAAGATAATAAAACGTTACGTCAAACTCAGTTGATATCTGAATGATGCTATAGATAAGGTGATATTTCTCTCCGTCCAAAATAAGCAGATGTATAGAAGTATAATAACAAGTACTCCCGGCTTTATATTTAGCAGAATATTCAACTTCAACTGCAAGAAGTCGATACCATCATGCTCCTTCTTGTAATCATAATTACATCGGATCCTGATGGTAAGGTGTCTTTGCAGTCTGAGTTCTGTGTGTTTACTTTTTAATAAAATCATTGGAGGAGGCCTAACTCATTATCACATGAAATAATAGTACTATTTTCATCGTTCTTATTTCCCACGATGTGTACTCTTCCAGCGTACTTGTGGACAAAAACATTTTGTTGATGGTGGAGACATAATATACAATTCCTTTCATCGATGTTACATTTCGTCTCTGTTTTTTTCTCTCTGGTTTGAAATTTTAACTTTTGTGCTCGGGTGGATTTGATATTTTGTGGTTTTCGAGGGTGAGTATGTGTTTTCCTGGAATCTTCTCCAAAGACATCTGGCCATTTCTTTTTCAGTGTTTAATGGATTTTTGATATTATTATTTGTATATCAATGGCGTATGATTCATTTAGATAGTTTAGACTCCTGATCCTGACAGTAACAATACTATTTTATGACATTAAATCCTGATAGTGGATATAATGTTTCAAGGTGAATTGTGAGGTGCTATAGAAACAAATAAGAAAAACACTCAAATAGGCTCACTATGTTAACTGCCATCCCACTGCGGATGCCATCTATAGCTCTGGTCATATTTTCCTAGGTTAATTGGATTTTAAGTCCTTTTGGCATACTGATCCTTGCTTTATCTGTAACAAAACATAAGTTTCAAAAGGACTAACTAAAGAACCTAATGATTTTGTTCTTCGTTAGTAAGTGTAGACAAATATGGCCCTGGCAATATTGATAGATACCAAAATTAGCTACATTAGTCTACAATTTAAAATAGAGCATATATGCATCGATCAGCCAGCATCTCTAATTATTTAATCGATATATGTTACAAATAAAATTGATAATACTTTGTATAAATGCCATCTACTACATTATACTAGAATAAATACCATATTTAACAATTTTCGCAAGAATGTATATTATATATCTGCTGCTATTATCAGTCATTTAAAGTGCGTTTCACAACTGGCATCATCTAATTGTAAGATCTAAGATTATTTATCTCAACATAGGAGAAAATATACTGCACAAGCACGTGCAGATAATATTAGTTAGATAGACAACAACGACTTATTAGATTAGCAATATGGCTAAATCTTGGATATATTAACAACAGGTACCTTAATCAAAGTGATATTTGTATTTCCAAACGACAGTAGGTACTTTAAAGAATGAAAACTGTTTGTCAGATAATAAGGATGATAATGGATTTGGTGTTATCAAAATGGAGCTTATCCTCGTTTAATACACGATTGTTTCTTAATAATGTACGTAGTTCTCCTCTCAGATAGATAGGGCGACGGAAAGTAACTAAGTAGACACCACATTCAAACCCTTGGATTTCGCCTTGTAGGGTTACTTAAAAATATGCAACAAATTTAAAACGAAATGAAAAATCAACCAGAATTTAGAATCAGATCTTATTGAACGTTCAGTATAAACTGTTTGCACTCAAACTGTTAATATTAGATTGTTAACAGAGCAAGTTTGAGGATAACTTTAAAATTTGTGCCAAAAATAAAGTCGTATACTTTATTTATATTTTACTGAACACCCTCTTATAAATAGTAAATTAAAAATACCCAATTTGAAGTAGGTACTACTATATTCATACCTCTGTAAGGAATTCATTTTTATCAAAAAATATGTTGCGATTAAAAATAAATTAAAAACAGTTTTAAAACCCTAAAACCTTTTCCGCACGTAGAACATCTATATCTCGAAATTGAGTGGCTGAGAAAAAATAAACCAACACATAAATGCAGAATGTGTTTTATGCGACAGTTTTACTTTTTTTCAATTTTTCTCGAATAGTCGTGTTTTCTCATGACCCATGGACAGGGTGGAGTGTGTCTTATCCACCTCAAAATCAATAAATATCATCTAGTAGACGTCCCTAATCAGAATCAGTCGAAACCCGATCGATTCGACACAATTTAGTTGAGTTATCGTGCTAACAAGAATAAATGCCGACCACAACGACAACAACGGCACAAACACACACACACACACACACACACAAACACACACACACACACACACACACACACCATGTTTATGTTTAAAACCATGTTTTTTATTCTTAGGCCGAAGAACGAAAAATAAACTCTAGAAAAAAAATTTCTTTACACGATTACATTATTTTTCCGCGTATAGTGGAGTGTGTAAAAGTAAAAAAACTATGATGCCATCACAGTTCAAACAGAAAATCTAAAAAATATAAGTCAACGTCTCAATAAGGTTGACTTACTACTATTTCAAAATACTATTTAATAACGGCATTATGAATATTGTACAATAGTTTATCACCACGCTGTGTATTAAACTTATAGACATAGTTGTGACATTCTTTGTATTTTGATAATTAACGACGTTACAGATTATTACCTAACGCATCTAAGTAATATCAAAGGACTCGGCGTAATAGAATTGTGTGAATAAAATCATAATAATAACGCTAGGTAGTGGACATATCTCCAAAAATAATCACCGCCTTCGGTGTTTCAAAAAATGTCTTTCAACGCGCATTCTGTTCTTTAAAAATATAACGAAATAAATTTTATATACTATATACAAATGTATGCATTTATTTAAGTCTATAAAACATACAAGAACCTAAGAGCGTGGTAATAGCTTATATGAAACACTTGTACATATGGTTCGTATAATGATTCCTTGCCTGTGCGTCACAGGTAACAATCGGATGAATCAATAAACTGACATTTTTGAACAGTATCGTACCGAAAACACATTTTAGGATAACAGTACAATACAAATCCGTCAACTTATGACAGAATAATGAAAAGGTTCTCAATACACAGATACATTCAATGGAAGTGATATTTCCATCAAAATATATGAAATAAATTCAACAAAAATCAATATAAAGAAACAAAAATTAAATGAAATTTACATAAATATTGAGACGCCAATGAATGAAAACAATAAAGTTAAGACGTGACTTCATAATTGCATTTTGTTTGGCAAATTATTAACTATCTATGCCGTACGTAGTTGATTGAAACATATGTCGTTAGACATACGTGCTGGTAATTGTGGCATATTAGCAATAATTGAGAGTGGTGTAGCATGTGATCCGTTTGTCGGCACTAAATTGATACACGCTCAAATATCCATTATAGGCACAAATTGTAGAACGTATATGGGTAAAATAATGATAGAGAAATTTTACATATACAGCCACATGTACATGTAAACAATAAAATATAATTGTGTATATATGTAAAAAATATAGTTATACACGAACTATATATTATATGAACAATTTCGTTATTAACTGTTGATTGCATACTTACACAATGTTTTATGCAAAACGCTATCTGTTGGAAAATCTAAATATAAACAATTTAGCGTAAATAGGGAGTCTCAGTTGGAACTATAGGATTTGAATTGCGCGCCATTAGTGCTCTGTCAAGGATGAGACATCAATATTTAATGACTGTCATCTGCAAACGTCAACGTCAACGTGTCAACATACCGCGATTAACAGTTCAACAACGAATAGTTTGTGTAAATCTGTTTTATGAGTATGAGCGATCATATACAGTAGCATTAAGAAACATTCACACAAAATTCTACATTTTATTTGGGAAATAGAGGTAGTTTTGTGTGCCCGTATTATGGACAATTTTGCTAAACGAATGATAGCGTACCAGATGTGTTGTGGCGGTCGTATGAACGATATTCTTTTCTATTTGTAGACGTATCGTCTCCATTTTATGTAGAAGGATAAAAAGCTTCAGCTTGTCAAATATTATTAGTCTTATTCACAAATCACATCCTATAGTTGCAAATGAGACACCCAGGCACGTTGACGTCGTATGGTTTGTAGATGATAGTCGGTAAATATTGACACCCTATTTTTGATAACACTGTCTTAGTTTTCCACAAAACACCAAAACACTATCCACTACACTCGACGTGCGTTTCTCCAACAAAGTTGGCATCGTCTGAAGATGATTAATATTCATTTTAAAACAGTTTTAATCATCTCCAGATGAGTGTTATATAGTGTTTTGTTGTTTTGTGGAAAACTAAGACCGTATTATCTTCACACCAAAGGTTCCAACCTACTCCAGTACCCTATTCTTGACAGAATACAAATGGCACTCAATTTAAATCCTACAGTTCCAACTGAGGCACGCTATATTAGACATGACATATTGTATTTTTTCAATTACAACTATAATTAATTATAACCCATTATAATATACTTGAAACAATCCCTTCAACGAAAAATTCTGAGACGAACTGTAACGCCCTATGTATTTTAACATCAACCTTGGTCGCAGCGGAAGCTGATAAAAGGAAATAAAACTCCTCAATTACTTTATTAAGCGCTTCTTAAATTGTCAAATTGTCATACGCTATGTGCACAGTGTAGGTACCTAAGAAGTGACGTATTGCTTCTACATTGTGATAAAATGTGTTGACAGTTTTTATCGTGTATTTATCAGATATGGCTCCTGGGTTATCGACATTTAAGCGAGGAAGTATACAAGTTCAAAGAGCTGCAAAGGCCGTCAATGGTAAATACATCTCGTAGAATAAAAACAGTTAAAGTTATTTGATATTGCACTAGGCAGCAGTCTCTAACAGGTGCATTCGACAGCTAATAGGTGCATATATGTATATACATACATACATTTCCTTTTGAATTTAGTACTGATAATATGATTGTAGTTATGATAACGTAGATTACAGTAACCCCTAAAAATGCACAATAAACGAAAAACTCAATTATTTAAAAAAAACTGTTTCTCTTTTTGCCAAAATTTATATAGGACGGATAAATATTTTTATATGGAATCTCGTTAATTATAGGATGTATGAAAAATGGATCGCCTATACTCGATCTTTTATTTTCAAGAGAAACTCTATAGCGAAAACTGGAATTGTCTATATTATTGTCAATATCAGTGTCTATGTCAATTTCATTTTCGATTCACAAACCAAAATTCCTTTTATAGTTGAATTTTCGATACATTTCGTTACTCAGTTATTTGTGGAAATAGTGGAAAATTATTTAAACACCCCAGGGACTTTTCTGAGTAGAATAAAATGTCTTCAAGAGAATTTTAATATTTATTATCGTTCGAGTTAAAATTATTTTTCTTCAGTAACACATTTTTCAGACATCTATTCTCTAGGATTAGTTTTACTACTATTACCATGACTGTTAATTTTTGACTCTTATGATTCCTAAATAATAATTCGGGTATAATTAGTTATTCAGAAATCATAACAGACACATTGATTAATGTTTCAACAACAGCTAATAATTTTGTTATAAATAGAATATTCTGATATCATCAAAAATACTTTTTTTATTACATTTTTGGCAATATTTATGTACTATTACATATTAAATAATAAGTAAATAATAAATGGCAAGTAGCAGATATAAAATATATAATTATATTAGTTTGTTTATTATATTATCATAGCGAACGATAAATAGTATATGCGAACATATCCAAAAGCAATTTTTTTAAATTAATTTTCACGTCACATTTTTAATATAACTCAGCGTCATATTCAACTAATTATAATCAGGATATAAATGTAATTAATCCCAGTTTTAAGTCAAATGCATACGGTAATGAAAATATAAATGCTTATACACATCACTTATGCTTTCCTGTTATAAAGAAGCATGCAATTCATGTGATCAGTTGTTGCGTAAAGTCTGAATGGTTGTTACTTATGAAAAACCACATAAATCAATTACCTACAATTGGTGATGCAAATACATTTTTTGATTTAAAGATAGTTGGTAGTGTACCTACGCTTTAAAAAATTTTATATATAAAAATATTTTTGTAGGAACAAATATACAAATAAATAAATACCTTGCAGATATTAAATTTACAATCAAGTATGTAAGAAAGGGCCTAATACCCTAAGGGCATTAAGTATACAGTTAATATATTGAATGAAATATTAAGACATTTTGATAAAGAACATGCTGCAATTTTAGTAATCTTAGAATTTTCAAAAGCATTTAATTCTCTAGATTATTCCTCGTCATGAACTATTTAGCATTCAGTGAAAGTTATATAAAACTTTTCAGATCTTATTTGAATGATACACTCAACTTTAAAATTAGATGGTATTTTATCTAGGACAACAAAAAATATATTGGATGTATGTGATGAAAAATCGTAGTTACTTTGTTTTTAATTTATACTGTCGATATGTTTGTCGAAATGTAAATTTTGCTAAAATTCATGGGCGGTTGGACGATACTCAACCATTTTGTCCCCTTGGTTCTACAGCGATGGAAAATATATCTCAAAGTATATATCAACATTTTAATACTATTGTGAAATATTTATATAGGGTTTTAGGATAGCTTGTGGAATAACTTTATCAGGATAATGACCCCACCAACAGAGACCTAAATATTAAATTTTAAGGCAATCTAATAAAAAAACAAAAAGGTCATGCCCCTATCGACAGAATGCTATTATATTTAGTTAGTAAATTGTTAGATCCAGGTAGAAATTAATCGAGGAAGCCGTTACTCTGTGGTAGTTCATAATTCACAACGGAAATGAGTAAAATAACTACTACGTTTTTATACCACCATATTTTCACAGAGACGTGACTAAAATCTGTGTACTGTTTAAAAATTAAATTAAATTTTTTACCTAGATCTCTAGTTGGACTATTAGTATATGACACTACCGGTCTAATGGGGTTATCCCGTTTATGGGTTTTAATTAAATCATATAATTTTGGGGCTGAGGTATTCATGTTAATAATTCTTCGTTTTTCGTATTCTGAAAAAATGGTTTCTATGTTTGCTATGGTCTGCTTTACTTTAGCTTGGTTGGTTGGGTCTTTATTAATTTTAATGATATCTTCTGATTGAATGAAATGATTTATTTTACTTATATAATCCGACTTCGTGAGAATTACCGTGGCATTTGATTTATCTGCTTTTGTTACTACTAGATTATCATCATTGATTTTGGCCGTAGTTGATTTGATAATTTGTTTGTCTATTTGGTTGTTATGATTATTATCAGTGCTTTTTAAAAAAATCTTTATTTTTGCTAAAGACATGTCCTTATTTTCTACATTCTTTAGAGCAATTTCACTTTCAATAATTAATGTATCTATGATAGCCTTATTATTTATGTGTGGAGGAAATTTTGGACCTTCTGATAGTAATTTTATTTCTTTATCAGTGAACACAGTATCGGAAATATTAATGACTCTATCACTAAATTGTTGAACTTGTTCAGTGTTATTATTTAATTTTGGTTTTCGCGATTAAAAGACTGTTTAGTTTTTTAGACTGAGTTAAAAATATTTTATGTATTATTTCACTAGTTTTTTGCCTAATTTTATCATCTAATATATCAAATTCTATAGGGTGGAGTTTATACTCGTACGTTAATTCAGAGTGGAATATCTTAATATAGTTTTGTAGAATGAATCTCTTTTTGTATAGATGCTTGCATTCCTGTTTCAGCCATATTTCTTGAACTTTTTCTATCGCAAACTTGGCCGAGTTGCATGTATTTCTTTTCTTGAGGCTAATGTATTTTGGTATTACCTTCTAACGGAGGCATTGTTGGTTAAACCAAAGGTTCTGACTTGTTCTTCTGTATTTCATTCTCATCTTGAAGTAGAAATTGGCTTGGGTTGCTGTACTTGCTTGTTTCAAGAAATTAATCGAGGAAGCCGTTGTTACTCTGTGGTAGTTCATAATTCACAACGGAAATGAGTAAAACAACTACTATATTTTTATACCACTATATTTTCACAGAAACGTGACTTAGTTGAATCATCGTTTGAAAATGACATAATTGTCGAAACTGCAGTCACGTTTCTGTGAAAATATAGTGGTATAAAAACGTAGTAATTGTTTTACTCATTTTCGTTGTGAGATTCAGGTAGATTCATTCCATGTGCTGTATGCACTATTGCTTTACACATTATCTTTCTTTTTCACTAATCGGGACAGATTTATATATATGTGAAATTTTAAGCTAGTGTAACACTGACTTTGTTTTCCACAAAACACCAAGACACTATACACTACGCTTGCCGAGCGTTTCATCAACAGAGTTGGCATTATCTGGAGATGATTAAAACTGACCAGTTTTAATCATCTCCAAACGCACATCGAGTGTAGTGTTTAGTGTTCTGGTGTTTTGCGGAAAACTAATTCAGTGTTATCTTCACACCAAAGGTTCCAACCTACTGCAGTATTAAGCTAGTGTCTTATATTTATATTTCTTACCTAGTTAGAGCGGCTACATTAGAACAAAGTACCCACTTCACTTATTTTCGCAGTATTATTTTTATTTGTGAAAAGAAAATACCACTTCCTTTCACATCTTAAAACACAAGCTTGAGACTGTCAACTTCAAATTGCTTACATGTTTAAAAATGGTTAAGGGCATGTATTTTTGACCTCGCTAAACTGTTATAATGTGAGATTAATAATCGATTTTAAAGATGTATTACTATTCTGACTAGATAAATGAATAATATAATACAAACATCGATTATATAAATCTAAGATTAGAACTAGCCTTGCAAATCTTATTGCATATTCCCATCATGCAGCTACAGTCTTTTCAGTAGACTGTCGATAAACTCATCATATCTGCGTATCCCTGATAAATAATGTCTGCCATTTTTAATCTTGCAAATTTGAGTAGTTATGAAAATGAGTGCCCTGCATAGATGTAATGCACCAGGCAGAGTAAACACAAAACTCGTTTTATTTTCGTGAATTTGGGGATAACCCCGAAATTATACGACACCACATAACCTAAACAATATATAGTACAATGCAATACAATAGTGTTATACAATTTTATCACTAAAAGCCAGATTAGAAATTTCGAGACAATATTGATGAAAATAATAAATAGAAATTACAAACCATGCGAAAATTTACTTAAAAAAGTCGTCTGGAGCACATAGTAATACATAGTATATAAAGTCAACATAATTAATTTTGATTAAAAAAATTCACTATGTCAATCATTGGCGTCGGTATTATCCAAATATGACTGCATAATGTACCTCAAATTTTTAAGAGAGGTAAAAGTTACCGTGTTGCATCCTCGTATATCACATATGAAGGTATAACTTTCTCGTGTTTCTGTCAAAATTAATTATCTGCAATGTTTACGGATCAATCCTTTATTTTATATCTATTATATTCATTTTATGCTTTACATATTTAGGTTAAAAATTATATTTTAGACATCATAATGTTCACGATGGGTGTTTCAGATATAAATTATAAATAAATTATTATTACCGGTGCATCAACGCTTCGTATATCATTTTCATATAGATTAATTATTACATATAGTTTATGATACTTTTTCAATTTTAAATTTAATATAGATTTTCATATTTAATATATAGCGTACTCTCTATACACACTAGCAATTTCACATTTAAATTTATCTATTAAAATATAGTATCTTAATATAAAATGTCTCTATTACAATATACTGAAAGTATTATAATCCCTTGTTTTTATTTTTCAGAACAAATAGGCTCCAGGCAGGTCCTAGTCTTGTTTGCCATTACTGGGTTATTATAATCCCTTAAAATCTATAATAAAGTATTATAATCCCTTGTCTTTATTTTTCAGAACAAATAGGCTCCAGGCAGGTCCTAGCCTGGTTTGTCATTACTGGATTATTATAATCTCTTATTCAAATCTAAAGTATTATAATCCCTTGTTTTTATTTTTCAGAACAAATAGGCTCCAGGCAGGTCCTAGTCTTGTTTGTCATTACTGGATTTGTGTTGTGCGGTGTTGTTGAACAAAGTGCATCAGTAGCTTTGAGAGCGAATAGTACGTCAAGTTATTCTGCTGCAGAATTTGCTGAATATGTCGAGAACACGAGTTACATTACAAGATATTGTCAACCGCCATCTGAGAATGAAAACATTAGCTGGAGTAATATAACAACAGTTCATGTGGTTAGGTCTATACCACATATTGAGGTAGTAGAAACAACTAAGTACAGAAATGTAGATGCTGTATCATCCACTGTATATGCGTATATCCTGTCGCAACGTTAATAAGCAATTTATTAGACCCGCAATAGTCCAGTCCATATGTAGTCTTATCGCCAACACGAATTATGCGTTTTCATAAAAAAATAATATGCAGATATAACACGTTTCAAAATTGAATTATGTTTTCTGGCAGTAAAAAAATAGAATGATCGAAAGGTTCATTCGAAACGTTACCATCGGAATGTTATTTTCACCCATCAATCCATTAATTTCATTGATGTCCGTTATCTATGATTCTTTATGAATTAATTCTTGATACTTTTAGAAAATATGAGAAATGCTCTTAGAGGTCTATTTTTAATCCGAAAAGGTTATTTTCTAAACAAAATCTTAAGTAAACAGGGAGATTCAAATGCAGCACATGACATATATTTTTTAAAAATAGAACACCCATAGAACAATTTTATATTATAGAATTCAATTTAATGAATTGATTTAAATAACTTAAATTACTAATGATCTAACTGATTACAAGTATCGCTAATATTACTAATTACAAGATTTACAAGCACTAATCTGCGAGATTGTTGAATTGCAATTCATTTAAATGTATTAAATTAAACTAAATATTTAATAAGTTCTTCATTTATTCAGTCTGTAGAAAAATTCCTGTCACACTTTTTCTAAAATGTTGAATTTTTTTTATTCTTGAAATAACTATGCAGGAAAAAAAGGCTTTGGATCTAATGATATAGTGGTTTCAATATTTTGAACTCATTAAACGTACAATTTATGTACTAGAAAATATTTTATTTATATCCACTTTTAGGATCATATTGTAATTGGGAGCAATAAAACCCTATATTGCTGAAACTAAACAACCGTATTAAGTAGGGTCAAATATAACGTATTTAGATATAACATTACCAAAATAGAAATATGTAATAAAACATTACAAAACAGTTACCTACTAAGACTAATTAAACATCTAATTTTGCCAGCATTCTCTGCTTCCTTAAAAGCCGTTCTAAGTGACATAGTCCGTTCTTAGACTACGATTTGCATAAAACATATGTTTATAATTTTGTTAAGATATAATATTGAGCGTCAATGATTTATCACCTCCTAGCGCAATATTTTTTCTAAAACTATTATGAATTATGTATGATGTTCCTTCTAGTTTTTAAAACGAGAAGATGTGGGTGAAGGTCTATTTTTCCGATATTTTATTATTCCCCTCTAAATAATAACATATTCAACAAGTATACATTTTGGAAATAATAATCTCTAGATTACCAAAATACAAGTTTTTGACAGACTTCATTTAATCATGCATCCGTGATACTTATAGCCCATAAAGTACCACTTTGTAGTAGAGTCCTGAAGATGTGTAAATATAGAGTGTCTCAGTTGGAACTATAGGATGTACAGTGTGTGCAACTTGTGTTCTGTGTCAATATTTAATGACTGTCACTACAAATCATACGACATCAACATGCCGCGATTAACAGGTCAATAAGGTACAGTTTGTGTACAACTGTTTTATGAAAGTGAACGATCATCTACAGTTGCATTAAGAAAAATTCGCACAAAATTTGGACAAAATGAAGTGCTTAAAGGGTTGACAGTTCATAACTAAATCAAGAAATTTGAAGAGGCGGATTCTGTTATTGATAAGATAATACTTATACATCCTGTAAGAGAAAATGTATCGGAAATAAGCACATCAATTTGACGTCATGCACAACTATTGAATGTGTCAGGAGAGACACCACGCATCGGATTTTGAAGAACTATCTGCATCTGTCAGCATACAAAATTCAGTTGACACAACAATTAAATGTTACAGACCAGATTAACGTCGTACATTTGTTAATTGGGCGTTAAAAAGGAAAGAAGGTGATGCTCATTTTTACAACAAAATTTTGTTCAGCGATGAAGTATATTTTCTTAACGGATACGTCAGCAAACACAATTGTTGAATTTGGGGTGTTGAAAATCCACATGCTATTCACGAAAAAGGAATGCATCCACAGAGATACATTTCGGATGCTCATTTGGCCCTCTTTGAAAATGAAGCCAGTAATGGTAATCAGCCAATCAGCAACGTTATCGTGCTATGTTAAACAGTTTATTTTCGCACTAACTTGGTAATATGGATTTGAATAACATGTGGTTTCAGCAAGACAGTAGTTAAATATTGACACCCTATCTCTGTCAGAACACAAATGACATGAAATTCAAATTCTATAGGTCCATTTGAGATACCCTATATTAACCGAACTATAGGATACTATCGAATGAGTCTTTATTTTACGCAAAGCTTGCAAATGTGCCCAAACAATTAACCAAAATTATTGATAATAAAGTAGTTTTAATAATGTTTTAATGATATCAACTTGGTTGGTAAAAATGCGACGAGATAAGTATAATATTTCGGTGTCTGCTCTGCTATTTTTAATAATAATGTAATTATATTTATTAATACAACTTGAAATATACACTACTTACTATAACTATATGAATGCTATTATAATAACAATGATACAATGATATCAGGGCCTTGTAATATATATATATATATATATATATATATATATATATATATATATATATATATATATATATATCATATGCAGCAAATAGTATTCGCTGTTATAGATTTTAAAAGGGCATTTGATTCTATCGGTTATTTACGATTATGGTTTAAATTATATTGCATAGGCATTAACTCTAAGCTAACTCTAACATAAAAAGAAACCTAGCTAAGATTTATCCTATCTCTGAAGGGGTTTTGCACATAGAATATCTTAGTCCCACCCTATTTACACTTTTCATCTCCAACATTGAATCAATTTCTCGCGTAAAAAAAGATTGGCAGGACTCTATATTGACAAATGCAATGATATACATATGTACGTATGCTCGTGAATGCAGATTATTTAGTACTACTCACAGATTGTAAAATAGACCTCAATAGTAAATTAGCTGCCGTCGAGGAATATACACAGATCAACATACGTACTTAAAGTTAATATTAATAAAACGGAGATATTATTATGTTTGTCAAAACGTGGTCACGTTGAGAACTATAATTTATCAAACTACTAAGCTATCGGGGATTAACAAATATGAATGTAGAAATGTCAATAATTTCTCCAACCAAATGCAAGCTACCTACTACAGTGGTAATGCCTATATTTATCACTTCGAAAACAAATTCATACAACCCACGAATGCTACGTAATTCAGTTAGTTGTGTGTAAATGCTGTAACTTACTGTATGCTTGTCTGGAGTATCAGGTACACAGAAGTCATAAAGAGCATATAAATAGGTTTTTGCAAAAGATTGTTCCTTTGTTCCACATGTTACCCACCTGGATTACACGGTCTTTAAGCTTACCATGAAGTACAGTGAAGCTTACAGAAAGCTTAGATTTATTTCAGATACTGTGATACTGACTCGCGATTTAATTCAACCTTCCCAAATAAGAACAATATTTTATGAACCAGATTGCAACTAGGTTGTAATTAAGAGTTAGTTAACTCTGAAGTTAAGTCTCTGTACAGTCTCTTAGAACTTTAGTTTCTTACTTAAAACAGTCTCTAAACTCTTCTGAATTATTTAAAAATTCGTAAGATATATTAATTCACCAAAAAATAAACATATTTATTCACGAAAATATTAAGAGAATTGCAATGTCTTCTTTTCCTCTTTCTTATAATTCCTTTACCCATTCAATAGGTAAATAGAATTAAGTACCTATACTTCAAGAAATGTATTCATACTCAGTACCGAAGCGTCGATTTAAGCTGAGGGTAGGCTGTCCTGAATTAGACGAGGGAGGGGGGCTGCTAATTTTTAATGCAATATATATATATATATATATATATATATATATATATATATATATATTGAATAGTTGAATCGCAAAAACAACTTACATATAATGTTTTTATATCAATTCCATTCGCCGCGTTTTCTTTTCTGCAAAAACATCTATAGTTCTTGAAATAAATTTGTAAATTTTGCAGCTTAAATTTTTCAGTTTATCTTCTAAAGATAAATTATTAAAATAACCACTCTTATTAATTATAAAGTCTACTAAATCGGCAGTGCCTAGGGCCGTCATTATCATTAAAAATAACACTCACTACGACTAACGACAGGTCTGTTGAAGTGTTAATTTTACTTGCGCTATTTTACTTGTTTCTTAAATGAAACTGTTGAATGCAGACTAAACAAAATATATTTATTTTCTATACAACTACTAATATCGAATGCAATCACAGAACATACACACTGGTACATGGCCCCATGGATCATGGACTTAAAGAACTAAACTTAACTGGACTGAGCCAATCAGAGATTACTTCTTCTAACAGGGTCAATATTATAGCCACTGTATTACGCAAACTCATCGATCAGGCTAACTAAATTGCATATAATTTTTTCGCATACTCTCCGCCCCGTGCATCACGGATCTCTATAAAATCCGTAAAGGCCGTAGAGGGTCAGCCCAGATTCTCAGTGCGCAGGCCTGCCAAGGCTTGCGCACTGCCGGTTGCCGGACTGCTAGCGCTTCAGTTTAAATGGAAATAGATATGATAATATGAATAGAAAATGTTTATCATTCTGGCAAAGGCAAGTGGAAATATAAAAACGGAGTCTACCATCTAAAATATATAGAGTAGGCTGCGCCTTACAGCCTTAATGGACGCTTCGCCACAGTTCATATTACATATTTCTTAAACCAACTTTGAGCAACATAAAATACTCAATGAACTATAAAGAAGTTCCATCATATTTTTCTTAGAATGTCCCTTATATAAAAGTATGAAAAGTCCTAACCTACTTAATATTACGGATATGGATTCGTTTATAATATATTTAGAAAACATTTCCACAAGTAAAGTGAAATCGCTTTATAAATTATTTTGTAATATTTTACAGTTAATATCCTTTATTTTTAATGAATATATAGAATAATGAATAAGTGCTCTTCATTATAATATTATAACTAGTTCTATTTATAACTATTGATGCGTATAAAAGAGGTTTGGAGATCAGCACCATTTGTATAAAGCACCATTTATATAAAGCAATCGGATCTCAAATTTTATAATATGAGGAACTAAATACAGTATTGACACAAACTGAAGCACTTTTAAATTTGATACCATTTTCTTGGTTGAGTTCCGACCCTTCCTATCCATTGCCATTGCCACTATCACATTTCTTGACCTTAACGTCTTTAACTTCATTGTTTGCTCCAAATGTTCTCCATTCATCCAAATATTTGTCAGAAAAGATAAGGTTGTTAGATTATTTAATTTTGGTCTCGCTGATGCCATGAATCTCAATTACAGTACCGCCAAAAGTAAACCAAACCTGGTACCCAGATATAAGTAGGTATCTTTTTCTTGACACCGATGGCATTGATAGACTTGTAAATGTCCGGATTAGAGTTTACAAAAGGCCAGTAGTGCCACTATGTTCATTGCAGTCCCAATAAATTAGTACTTCGTGTTTAACTTATTAATATAGTTTAGATTAATAATAACATATTTTAAAGTTTTGAGAATTTGTTAATTGTTGATTTGTTTCCAATATTTAACGCATTGGTATTTTCTCTCCTTTTAAGATAATTCTGAAAACAGAATTTCAGGGCGGTGGATATGTTATATGTTCATGTCCGTTAATTTTGTTAAGCCACATCAGCTGTTTTTCTTTTTTTTAATTGCGTTTAACAATATAAAACAGATCCAATCTTTACCAGAAATGAATTAGAATTTAGATTTTGATATATGCAATAGAAAGCACCTAAGAGCAGTATAGACGAAATCTTCAGGTAAGAGTCCTTTGTTAATCAGAACACCCACATTGTAGATCAATAACGTTTTCCTTTTTTCACTCTATCCATCCTCCCTCTGGATACTATCATAGACATCAAAGGAACAAGGGTGAGTTTGTTATTTTTTTATATAATCAACGAGTACTATAATTGATTTCAGTGTAAAATTTAGATCAGCGACCTGAACAATAACATATTATTATGGATGCCTTTCATACAGTATATTGTGTTTTCTTTTTGTCTCTATATTATTATTTTTTAATTCTATATTACCAAATTTATTCCTATAAGATATATGTAACATTCATAGGGAATACAGACATAGATTGATAAAGCAAATTAACAAATTACTGTCTATAATATTATATTCTCTATATTACAGACATAACTCAGTCGTTTAGAAATTACATTGACTGGACTATTACATATTATGACAGCTATTATTTTCCAGCTCTCTACTCTCATACACATTGCCATATAGAGACAGCATAACCATAAATTTCATATAAATTAAGCCATTTAACATGCACCAGTTAAATGGCTTAATACTAGGGTTTTTCTTTTTTTAGATACCGATGACACGCACTGACGAAACAGAAGCAGTGTTGCGACAAGCGTTTATGTGGGGCACACTTGTCTCTCCCCTGGCAGCTAGCAGGATAGCAGCAAGAGTTGGAGCTGAAAGGTTATTTGGGGCTGGCGTGCTTGGGGCAGGCGTCGTAGCAGTAATGGTTCCTGCCGCATGGCTGACTGCGGGACATGTTGGCATTAGATTTGTTCAGGGTATATTCATGGTAAAATATAACAATTGAGATCCTGTATGTAGTAGTAGATACTCGTAAATATATCGATTGGTGAAAAATGTTCTTATGAACAAAAGCCATTTGTGACATCTGTTAATAATTAATGTTTGTCTTAATTTTTAAGACTAATTTTATTTAAAATCAATATTTAGAAGAGCATGTGAGGAATTTATTTTATCATAAATTTGTTTGTCGTCACTATTGCCCGTTGTAAATAAATATTCAGCTGCTCTGAAAATGCGTAAGCATAGGCGTTCTTAAACCGTAGATAGGAAATATTTTTGTACTGAGTCAAAATGTCTAAAATTATGTCTAACTAATTTCCTAATAGAATTACAATCTTTTGAAAATCATGCCCAGAATTTTTTTATTTTCTACACGATAATTGACAATTTTGAATGACGGTAGTTAAATTACATAAATAATACATGTACAATAGAGGCTTGGCGACTATTTCGAATTTGAACCAAGAACGTGAGTAGTATAGCAAAACCAGTTTCAGCTCACCCTCGGATTTGTCCGCGGACATTTGATGCGGATGGCATGTGGTCATTGTTGATCCGAATAACTCTTGGCGCAGGTATAAAACAGGTCTGTACAGGTATAAAACATGTGTGTATCGGTTTAAAACAGGTATGGTGGTATTAGAAAAAAAACATGACGTCATTAAACAGGTTACCATACCTGTTTTAAACCGATACCCACCTGTTTCATACATGTACAGACCTGTTTTATACCTACGCCAAGAGTTGTTCAGATCAACAATGACCACATGCCATCCGCATCAAATGTCCGCGGACAAATCCGAGGGTGAGCTGAAACTGGTTTTGCTCTACTACTGTGTTAAAAGGGGGGGGGGGGGAATCATAACAATAACCCCGATATCTTTATAAGTGTATTCTTTCAGAATTTGGACAATCCATTATGTGTTTTTAATGTCCCTTTCTATAAAAAAAATATGTTGAAATATAACAACTGCTGGAAATATGGTATTCCAAAATTCCAAAATAGGCTGTAGTAAAACGTGATACTTATTAAAGTCTTATTTGTATTACTTATGTACGCTTTGAAAAGTACTTTTAGTATCATAGTTTTGCATCTTAGCCATTCATCAAAACACTGTACCTATATATTATCTATATATAACTCAGTACTAATATACTGAGAAACTGTATATACATTTTCCTCTTATGTTTTTTTCTTACATTACAGGTATTATTTTGCTTTATACTATTTTATCATATATTTCTCAATTTTCTCACAAAACCCATTCATATAAATATATATTTAAAACAACTATATTTCAACAAAAATAAAGTTTCATGCTCAAATTTTTTATATATTTTGGTATCGTTTAAGTATATCATGTAACAAATTCAAACTATATATATAAAATAATATAAACAATTTGTAATTTGTAGGGTGCTACATGGCCGGCAGCACACATGTTAGCAGTAACTTGGATAAAACATAAACATGTTAGTGGTTTTGTTTCTTTGTATACAGGTGAGTTTATCTAAACGTGTATCCACAGCCTCATTTAGTGGCTGTGCCTTCCGTACCTCCGTTTCACCCACCTCAATTGCGAAAGGCAAAATGTACTTCTGATTTTATGGAGAGGTAGCCACTCCTGTCGGGTCTTCCTTACTCCTTGCTTGGTGAACGCTATCGACTAGACTTAGCGCTCTTATTTTCTTGTTTTGTTCCTTCGCTCTCTGTCCCATACTGACCTGCACAAGGCATAGAGGCTGAGTTAGTGTGTCTAGTCTGGTGTGGATCTTATATTTAAGATTCTCGGCGTGTTTTAGATTTTGGTAACCTTATCGGATGTAGAGCTATGTGACATGGAAGCATTTTAGGGTCCTTAAGCATACAGAAATGTCTCTACGATTTCAGGATTTTGAAAAACGATCAGTATATACGTGGCGAATGTTTTTATTAATTAACAGATCCTCTGTTAGAATATATATCTTCTTTACTCTTTCTTGTATCTTTTCTATAACTCACGTGTTCGGGGTTTCTTTGGATAATTAAATTTATAATGAGCTTTGACATATACAGCTTGTAAATAATAGGAAAAAGTATAAGAAACTTTGTGTATGCGTAGAAGTGTATAGCATTCGGAGGGAAAAGGATGCACTTTACGCGCTGCCAAATCAAACTCTGTGTACATTCATCTTCATAACTATTTCATCTCGACTGAGCAGCGATACATCATATACTTTTGTAATTTACACACTTAATCCACCACTTTCATTGACGCACTCGAAATTTACTCTGCAAAGGTTTTGAGTAAACTCATGAGTAAAGACCAGGCTATTTACTGCGCACCTCGTGGGCGGTCCGATATCGCAGTTTTGAGACTTGTCCTATTCTTAATAAGCTGTACAGAGTTCATTGTAGTGTTAAGTTTTCTATGGCCTCGGAGTCATTGGAAATAATTTGGATCCGTGTATGCCCAAGCAGTGCAGACCTCCTCTATCAACGCAGACGAAATTTCAGGATTTGTCTCAACATACAGTAGTTTGTTCTTCAGGTTGAGACCGTCTTGTCCAATTAAGATGGCTGATTAGGGTTACGATATTCTTGGCGCAGCTAGATGTTCCTTATTTTGCCGTGTCATAGATTTATCCAACATATCATCAAGGTAATTGATGGTATTATGTCAGCGGATATTTTCTCTTTAGCTTGACATCTCGCAGATGTGCTTCTTTTGTCCTTATTAATAGGAGGGGTTGGATCTATTGGTGTTGATTGGGACTTTATATCGATGGTATCAGTCCTTAGTTTCAGCATTAGTCTATGGAGGTACCTTGTACAATGTAATATCGTCATGATTCCGCAATAATAATGCGATGATGTTATTTTCGTACAATGCCAACACCATTTAGTTTGTCTATGGGAGGTATAATATGAAGATAGTGAATAGACGCAGAGAGAACATCCTGCACTATTTCAGTTTTCCTACTCCTGTAATGAGATAGAGCATTCTTTGTCTTTGATTTGAATCCTGCTCCTGATTAGATAGGATTTAACGTAGATATCTGATTTAACGTAGCTTGGTATTCGTCATGAAATAACCCTCAAAACATTGAATGCATTGGCTACATCTAGAAAAACAGCGCCAATGAGGTACTTGTTGTTGAAGCCTTGTTGTTGAGGGTCTGGAGTATATCCATGGAGTTTTCTGGTCAGTAGATGAATTGTTCGTCAGAGGCTTCGTTCAACTCCTCTATTTTTCTTTCATTCAATTAAAGAATACTTATTCTGCGACTTTGCTCATTGCAGGGAACAGACTGGCCGGCCTGTAATTTGCAGGATGGGTTAATTCCTTATTCGATTTCGGAATAAAGACAACATCTAACTTTTGCCATCTCATCTGCGAGATAGTAGAAAATTTGATTTCCCAGAGTATTTTCTTTCCGTTAGTACCATCATAATACCTGGATGGGATACTGACGCATCATATTCATCTGGTTCATAATTGTACTTTATTGATCGACTGTTCGTCCTATTTTCCGGTATTTCAGTTCTCTGTGTCTGCAAGTCTCCTGGTACTGCAGTTCTAAGTTACCTACGAATGCCATAGCTTTTTCATCGCTGGTATAAAAGGCTCTTTTTTATTCCTTTATGGACAGTATCAGGCACATCTGATCGCAGTGTTTTTGAGTTTTCCAGAGGCGACTCATTCATAATGTTTCTGAAAGCCTGGTGCGATCTGTCCTGTTTAATATGTAAGCATATTTGTATTTTAACAGATTCTGATAATTTAAATCCTTATTTATTTTCTATAAACGTAATTACAATTTTAATTATAAAAACTTATATAACATTGATATTCATTTATAGTAAACTAGTCTTCCTACTCAGAATTAGCATGAACATATCTGTGTATATGCATAACAGATATTCTATCTTTCACTTACAGTGGAACTATTAATATAGTCATAGAGTACAACTATACTAATATTCAAGATGCATATTAGTATAGTAGTACTTATGTGCCAGATCAAAGGAAATAATTTTTAATTAACTCCCAAATTAGTTTGAAATTGGGATATACAAGAAAATCTTTATTATCAGCTGCAGTTAGCATGACTAATATAGAATATTTATGAAAAAATTATACTATAAAATATATCCATAATACTATAAATAAAAATTTTATAACAAATTTTATATTTAATATGCCTTGATTTTATGTTTGTTTTAATGAACTAGATTTACTATTATGTATTTGCGGACTGATTTTTTTCCTTGCATATGTACATAAAATAATTTAATATATATTATCTTCTGTGGTGTTTTTATATTTATTTTAACTATAATTCCTATTACAGCTGTCAATTTAGGCTATTCCGTTGTTGGTATACTTGGAACTATTCTCGTTCGTAATTTAGGACGAGATTGGCTCAGCTATGTTATTGCGCTATCATCGTTTTTGTGGTACTTTCTATGGTGGAGATTTGTTGAGGAGTCTTTACATCCCAATAGACCTAAACGAGATGTAAGTATAAGAAAAGTAACATACATACAGTAACTACATGTCAATAATTTTTTTAGTTACTATATTTAAAGATTGTTTTCAACTTTTTCAAGCATATCGTACTTTAGTTCATTGATGATAGCTTTGATGGTTAACGGAGACGGCGTGTCTCTTATTTCCTTCATTTCCTTTTAGTAATAACCAAAATCATAATGTCTGTTGCTAGTCTCTTAATCCATTATTCAAAATCGTACTTTGCCATTTTTTAATTGTCATTTCACTTCATACTTTCTTCATCTTAATTTTTGTCATATATCCTACATCTTTCGTCCACTTCATGTTCTATTTATGATATTGGAAAAATTGGTATAAATCCATTGGTATTGTATTTGGATATATATGCACTGTACTTGTATCTGTTTTTCTTCAGTATTTAGTGCCATTTAGGTGGTGTATATAGCATTACAGACATTATATTACATTACATGTATCACTTAATTGAGCAATATAGTATCTATATACTATACTACTCATCGGTACTTACATAGATTATACTTTTGACATAGTTCTAGATAAGGTATTTATCCGTTTACCAAAAACTATCACTGTAGAATAGTCTCTAATATTTTTTTTTTTGCAATATTTATATATAAACTAATATGGAAAGTGCTGAATCCCTTGATCCAGCTATAAACAGGAGACAAGTTTTTCAAGAACACTAAAAGGTTACATGTTACTCAACGGACATTTCATCAACCAAGCTGGAATCATCTTTAAATTGTCATCATCAGAATATTTTCTTTCAAAAAATAAAACAAGCCACTGGTAGGATTCGACATTTGTCCCGGATCGGAACCGAATGACATACAGCTGTTTCGAACTTATTAGTTCTCATCAGTGCCGTACACGGTACGCCAATTTAGGACAAATGCCGAATGAACTTTATGGCGTATACATCTTTATCGATACGATCTCTGTCAGTAACATATAAGTCGGAAATCGAGAAAGGAACCACCAAACCGCCAAGCGGTTATCAAAGTAGTTCCCGAATAGCAAAGCTATTATATAATCGCTCTAGCAAACAACTACTCCTCGGGCTAAAGCCCCGCCAGGCATTGAATTATACCCAGAAGCGGTCCTCGACCCCTCTCTTGTGTTTCTGCACGATCAGATAAGGTTTCAAAAAATAAAACCCGCCACATTCGGCATTTGTCCTGAATCGGCGTACCGTGTACGGCACTGATGAGAACTAATAATTTCGAAACAACTGTATGTCGTTCGGTTCCGATCCGGGACAAATGTCAAATCCTACCTGTGGCGGGTTTTATTTTTTGAAACCGTATCTGATTGTGCAGAAACACGAGAAAGGGGTCGAGGATCGCTTCTGGGTATAATTCAATGCCTGGCGGGGCTTTAGCCCGAGGAGTAGTTATTTCCTAGAGCGATTATGTAATAGCTTTGCTATTCGGGAACTACTTTGATAACCGCTTGGCGGTTTGGTGGTTCCTTTCTCGATTTCCGACTTATATGTTACTGATCATCAGAATATGAGTAAGACTTGAGCTATAATCAACTTTATTATTTATTTCATTTTCCCATAAATTATCTTTTGACATTTACTTTCAAAGTCCTCATTTAACTTCATCTTTGAGTACTGCTGTAATGATATTATGGTATATACATACCAATCGGAAACCATTATTTCTTTGTAGTAGACTGAAAGTTGAAAAAATTTGAAAGTATTATATACTTAAATTCTTAGGAAATGTCATTTAGCTTTCCTTGTGAGGTCACCAGAATCTAGAACAAGCTACTAACCTAAACTATTATCTGAATAGTGAATAAATACTTGTTCTAGGAACATAGACATTTACCTTGGAGACGATTGCTAATGTCAAAACCCGCGTGGGCGTGTGGAATTGCAGTAATAGGAAGTCAGTGGGCCGATGCGACTCTTATGTTAGGAGTAACTAAATACCTAAAACTAGTGTACGGATTCTCTATAGAACATGTAAGCCTTATTTTACTTTGAAGTTGTGAATTTTACAAAACAGTTTTAGGAAGACATTCTGCAATCCCTACCCCACATTGGCCACTTTTTTGCAGCTATTACATTTGGGATAGTAGTTGATCACGTAAGGGAATCTGGTCTAGTATCTACGACGACAGCCAGGAAGTTTTTTGTTTATCTATGTAAGTACTTGTTTCTGTTAAGTACTGATGTTATGTTACTTATGTTAAGTACTTATGTTGTTATTACCACCAAAACGTGCATTTCAACAAGCAAGTTGGCATAATTCAGAGAGGGTTAAAACCATTTTAATCATGAGTTTGCCATATTAATAACCTCCCGATTATATCAACTTGATTGACTAAACGCGTGTCAAGAAACGTGTAATCTCTTTGGTATTCCTGGATCACGTGTCTCCTGTTTTCGTTGCTGCATCGAAGGTTCCAGCCTCTTCCCAAAACTTATTTTAAAAATTATAAATATATAATACGTATTTTTATTAATTCTATAATACTTTTGAGACAAGGATGGGGAAATAAAAAGTGATTCATTTCTAAGAATTTTCACACCCTTTATACTTCTGTCTCAGTATTTTCAGTACTCGAGTGATTTCAAAACGCGCAATGTGTTCCTCTTCTTTGTAATATCACTTTCTATAGATAGTGTCTTTTGCAACATGAAAATTCAATGCTTCCTGATCTTAAATATAACTAAATACCTGTTCAATGACCTATCAATTAATAACTATTATACAAGTTTGTTTAATATTATTACCTTACTGATTTAGAGCTTGTCTGTTTGACCTTGCTAAAGATTGCCTCAATTATGTCAACGTTAACTGTGCTAGCTGTATTTACCCTAAATCTAACAACTTACTGACCCAACCCAATGCTGTTCTGTCGTAGCGAAATGAGGTTTCTCATTTTTCTTATTAGTTTTCCTTGTAATATAAGTTTTACGTATCTTGTAGCAGGGTATTTATCCTGTTAGTCACGCCATCTGAAACCTCATATACATATATTACCTTATCTGTATGTTGATTCTCTATTCATTCAGGCGCATATTGAGTTAATATCTATATATCTTAAGATTGTATCTATTTTAATACAATTATGAAAAAGGAACATTTCGTGAAGTTAATGGAATATAAGTACTAAAAAAAAGAAAATTTAGTAAAATATGTACATTAAAAGCTTTTCTATTATGTATTTTGTGGTTTTTAACAAGAAGTATAGTCGAACTGAAATAGTAATAGTAACTCTTAGTACTTACTTGGCTCAATCTAAATTTGTTATCAAGATCGAATTTGTTGAATTTAGGAATTACTAAGAACATTTGATGTTGTTATTTATTTAAGGTACATTTATATTTGTTTCGCCATATCCTCAATCATTATTTATTTGTTATAAACATAATTCATTAATAATAAATAAATTATTTTCTTATATCAACCAGGTATATTTATTTCCAATTAAAGATAGAGAACTTATCCTGGAGAAATACTGTTAACGCTCACATTTTTGCTAACACTAACGTTCACATTTTCATTTTCATAATTCCTGGTATGTTTGTTATATCGTTAAGAATATCAATTCATTAGCATTTAATGGTATTATTTATAGAATTATCATCAGTAGTATAGTGTCAAAAGTGGTCAATAAGACAAATTTTAATTGCTATTCTTTTCAAGTAACAGTGAATATTGAGTATGTAAGAAAACCCAAATATCTCCAGCGAACAGCAGAACTAAGGATTGATGTTTAATACGAAGCCACGCATAAGCTAAATAAGAGAACATTTCTGTAAAATACAGAAATACTCGAATATTATGAATTAAAATCATAATTTTAATCTTCTGATATATTACTAAATACAAATGACTGGCAGATAAACTAGAAGAATAAGTAAGAGGTCAAAAGCAAGTTTAAGTTTTTCCAAATGTGTTTCCAAATTCCATATGGAGACTGTTTTCCCAAATAGTCTGTAATTTGAGATTTTTCAAATGCTTTCCCTTTAATTGTCTCAATCAAATATGCCTTGTTATTAACATTCCTCCTAACATTTGTAAGAATATTTTTCACGTGCACCTTCTTGACTTGTAAAAACTAAATTATAAAAACGATCAACAAAATAATTTTCGCAGCATTTTACTACTTGTCGATCAGTTTAATTTACTATAAGACGAGTATCTCGACAATTTTTTAATTTCACTGTGAAAATGTACTGACGACATTAGATGAACTGATGAAATGTAATTGTTTTCTTTTTTATTACATGACATACTATGAAAATACACTTCTTATCACTATCACATGATATACAATACACGTCGAAACTACCAAATAATTTTAAACGCGTGGAAGCGTTATTAGAGTTCCTTTCAATTAGTAATTTATTCGCCATTTCAGTACAATGCAGTGGTTACTTGCTTGCGTATTAACTGTCAAGGTTAACTGAAGTTTGAACTTCAGCCTTGAGAATACTTTTTGCACAGAAGTTGATCAGTAACGGTTGACAGGCGATTTCGAACATTGACATTATAGAGAACAACCTTGTAATGCATATTGTGGGTGTATATTCATAATAGCGTAACCTGGGTGGTGTAAAACAATAAAAGATTGAATATTCTAGCTTATAAATATTTAAAGGTATTGCATATAATATAGTCTCAATATTTTAGGAATAAACAAAAAAGTTACTAAATAATAAACAGCTATTCCCCTGGCTGCCCGTCGACGACGAGCGCTGAATTATATGGCAAAATTTGCCGTATTTTGCTAACATAGTTAGCACTAAGATACAGTGTTTCAGATTGCTCGAAAACCAGCAATCTGTTAGACAAAATACGGAAAATTTCGCCGTATTGCTTGTCGTCGGTATGTAGCCAAGAGAATAGCTGTTTTGGCCTAATGTGTTTAGTCCTTATTGTATAAGGCATTTGTAGATGGTGTGGAATATAATAATCTCCTCACTTCAGTAGTTTGTAAAGAATGACTGTCTGCCAAGTAAAACTTTGCATTGTAAAAAAATATATTCCAATATTTTTAAGAGAAGCAGTGCTTCTTTTACCACGAGGGACCGCCCGCGCCTAGAGGCATCTTCCAAAACACTGTTTTATAAGATCATAGTCTTTTTATTTATTTTCAGCTCATTTTCCGCCTGCGGCCCTTATGTTTGTCTTGGGATACACTGGATGTGACCCAGCTGCTCCTGCAGCCTTATATACTGCAGCATTAGCCATGACTGGAGCTACTCCAGCAGGAGCATTTGCAAGTGCGGCGGATATTGCACCTAACTTTGCTGGTAAGGCATTACCACAAGTGAAAATTCAGATTTTGTATTACAATGCTTAGTTTTAAAAATTACAATGTCGATTTTGAACTGGCAAATTAAATGACCAATAAACACAACGTCTTAATATTTTCACAATGTTTGAGAGCAATAGATTATTTCAGATATAATAGAGAGATAATCCGTTACCGCCAATGTTTATAGTAGTAAATATTATATAATCTTGGGACATTTGTCATTATCAACAAATTGTAAAGCCTTAATAATTAAAACTATTCATACCGAGAGTATAATAAATATCGCGACAAGTGCTTGCAATACGTACATTAAAAAATTACATACACAAACTTTTTAAAAATTTTAGTTTGATCTTGACTTTGATATTGAAAGTAAGTAAGAAAGTATTGAAAGTAAGGGTCACCTCTATGCCAAATTGAATATTTTCACTTAACTATTAAATTAAAGTTTATGTATGGAGTTGATAAAAAAGAAAATTTCAAAAATTGCAGGTATACTTCTGTAAACAAAATAATATTTAGAGTGCCTTTAATGTTAGATCTTTCTATAGTCAAAACTGTTGTTACAAATTTTACATGAGACTATTACCTACAAAACTTTCAGTCTTTGAACATTGGCCTAAAATATAGAACACCGCTTTGACTGTTGAGCCAAAATATAAGGCTCATGTAAAGTCAATGTGGATTTCTTACATGGTGACCGTTGACACCGGATATAGTATAAAATTCCAAGGTCAATTGGATTGATATATATGTAAATCAAAACTCATAAGGAAACTGCTAGTGACTTATTAATTTTTCTGAGGACTAACACTGATCTCGTCACGTCAACTCATTAAAGTATGTAATAATCATTTCATCGCTATTTACCAAATAAAAAACTCTCTTATGTTGCCGATAAATGGAACAGTCTACCTGAAGCTAACCATAAAAACAAGCCACGATATGTTTTGAGATTTCTTATTTGACAAATAGCGATGAAATAAACTATATATATATATATATATATATATATATATATATATATATATATATATATATATATATATATATATATATATATATATATATATATATATGTTAGCGTAAACTTATGGGATCTATTTTGTTCTACGTCATGTTTAAATAGTTACTCGTGGCATTTAATTTTCTATCGATATCTATGTACGTGTCATATTGTATTAATTTTCAAATCCAAACAAAATATTGTCGCAACAGTCCTGTGTAAAATGTATTGGAACATTACTCAATCTGTTAATTGTACTGTAATAGTGGTCAATCTTGTATTGCCACTGCCTCTGCCTGTTCACTTAAATAACTCTTTAGGTTTCTTCTGAAGAGATTAATTGAATTATGAGTGAACTATCAAGATGAGTTCGATCACTGCATAACCGGAGGAATTTTTTGATTCATTGGACAATACTATCAAAGCGTTTCAACATTTTTTATATTTGCAATCAACTTTTATTTTTCTATATCTCGCGGAACCTCTTTTTACTTTCAATATGTATTACATTACTTTACTGATAAGAGTGTAAGATGAAATATTTTCTTTTAGGAACCGTTTTTGGTTTGTGTCAAACTGTTGGTGCAGCAGGCCTTCTAGCTGCAAATTATGTCGTATCAGAGGGATTACATGGTTCGGTAAGGATTAATTGGAATTTAATTTAAGGTTACTTACATTCATAGTTTTTAAATGAAACAGAATATGGAACTCAATATGTATTAATGATAGTGCGGTGTTGTCAACTAACATCACAGTACCATACATTTTTACAGCTATAATACAGTTTCTAAATAACTAAACATGTATCGTTGATAATATATGGTTTGTATAATGATTCTTTGCGTGTGCGTCACAGATAATAATCGTATGAATCAATCAACTGACATTTTTGAACAGTGTCGTGACGAAAACACATTTTAGGATAACAGTTAGTACAATAAATCCGTCAATCTATGACAGAGTAATGAAAACGTTCTCCACAAAAACATTCAATGGAAGTGACATTTTCATCAAAATAAATGAAATAAATTCAACAAAAATCAAAATAAATGAAACAAAAATTACATAAATTTTACAGAAATATTGAGGCGCCAAGGAATCAAATTAAACAATAAAGCTAAGACGTGACTTCATAATTGCATTTTGTTCGGTAAATTATTAACTATCTATACCGTACGTAGTTGATTGAAACATATGTCGCTAGACATACCTGTTGGTAATTGTGGCATTTTAGTAACAATTGCGAGTGGTGTAGCATGTGATCCGTGCTTCGTCACTAAATTGATACACGCGCAAAGATCCATTATACAAATTGTATAGATGATGAATAAGGTATGGGGGAGTGGAATGCTATATCATAAGAGATTCATGTCAAAATAAATATTCAAATATTTAAAAACGAAGAAACAAAACCAAAATTATTTAAAGTTTTTTAAATTGTCTTATAAATTAGAACTTATGACTAGTTAGATGTTAAGAGCTTACGCTTGCAAATTTTCATTAGGTAGTGTATCACTAATCACTCTCACTCGTACAAAAACAATGACTGTGTTCAGATGAGCTGATCACTAGCGGGAATGATTATGAATCAGTCGGCTCAATGGTATTGTTTGAACTTAAATTTAAAAATTTTACTCAGTAATTGCCTGACCAATGACTTGATTTAGGTGTCGATTAATATTTAAAATTGACGATATGTGCTTTGAGGCGTCCTTGTCACAATTTTTATTTTTGAATTCTAGTTCATGTGTTAAAATGGGAGTCGTTGGTGATGTATGTAGAAATTGTATACGCACATAATAAAATAAATTAAAGGTAACAAGAATATCACCTATATATCTGGAAACGTTATTTAATTATACCTTCGCCATTATCGAATACAGCATGGAACATAATTTGTTATTTTCCACATCAATATCAAATTCGACTTTACTTTATTTTGTTAAAAGAGCTTATATGTCTGATTTGTTTATTTTCACTGAATGTGGTTTATTAAACTACAAGAACAGGACACTTAACAAATAACAACGTACGTAAAAAATAAAATACGATACGATACGATAAATGGTAAAATAAAATATATTTATTATCAATTATCACCGTTCAGCCATACAGAGGAGTATCTATTGAGCGGTAAATTTTATCAATTAGTGATCAATTCTGATAAACGGAGGTAATTACTGTTACAGTGACAACTATTATCTAGAGTTATAATAATTGTAACAATCAGTTACCTCATTTAGCAAAAATTTCACATTCTCCTACTTAAAGATTTTATTCATTCATTATATACAGAATCCAGCTTGCATGGATTCAGTGATTAATAAAATATTCTTACTTTATCTTTAATAATTTCACCAATTGTATCTTTAAGGCAATGATTTTTTTCTCGTTGTATAATATTTAATAATGGCTCTTTTAATATAGCTTCCTCAATCTCCATTTTCTTCGATTTCGATGAGTCGGTGATTTGTCCTTCTCTCTATGTTGCTATCAGTGACTCTTCTGTACGTCGACTGTCATTAAGATAAATCGTCCATCTTGACTACTGTATCATGTTTTATGTAAGGCAATACAATGCAAATCTTTCGTTCTCGTTAACCTGTTTTATTAAAATAACATATTTTCTATTTTAATTATTTTTTTCGACAAGATACAATTTAGGTTTTATTCTTTCGATTTAATTTTTAATAATGAAAAAATATTACATTGGTAGTCGACATGATGACTTAATGTACTTCTGTAATCCCAGCTTAAATTTTTTTTAAGTTCAGAAGAATACATTTTTAGTAACTGAAAGGCTTTATTGTTAAGGACTACAAAACTTTATACCCAATTTTTGAGAGATATTTTTGATATAACTCTTGTAAATATATCAATGTATTATCATTATCCGCTTTAAGTCTTGATAGTTCAGTATTACTTAGAAGTAAAATTTCTGAAATATTAAAACAAAGATAAAACTAAAAATAAAATATTATTTGTTTTTATTGTAATATATTAATAGATATGGAATTTATTGTTGTGGTACGTGTTCATAAATAATTTGTGTGGTTTGGTGGAAGAACAAAAAATTACCGGTTTAATTAGGTAATTTTACCTGATTGGTTTAGGTTCCCGAACTAAATTCGCTAAAAGTATTACTTGTGTTATTTTTTTACTAACAATAAAGGCCTTTATTATCACTATTATTATTGTTATATGATGAATAAAAAATTATTGTAAAAATTAGATTCACTTATTATTGTAATCATATTCTCCTAATCACTTGCAATAATTATGGTCAACAGGATAATATCAAATTTCTTTCATAATTTCATAATGTTGATAGGTTTTGTCTAAACTTCATATTTGATTATAAATTACACGAAAATTTGTTGCATATTGTATTTCATATTTAATAAATTTAAGCATAAAATTCTTACTGTTAATTGTATATTAAGAGATTTTTAAAATATGATGTTTTAAGTATGGTAGTGTTATAGAAAAACGTAAATTAAATGTTACATCCACATAGACAAAGGTAATATTAATGTTATAAAATATAATTAATGTTTTAGAGCTCTGTAAAATGAATACTTTATATTTTGATATAACAAAAGCGCAATCGGTCAAAATTACCTTTATATCACTGGTTTATTTATGAATTATATGTTTTCTAATATCTGTCTATATTTTTAAAATCTCCTCATCACAACTAAAATGTAACCGTTTAATAAAGTGATCCTGCAACGACTGTTGAAAGGACTATCAAGGGCATAAAAAACTATGTCAGACTCATTTCTTAATATATCAATTAAGTTATGTTTAAATAATTTAAGTGTAAGAACAATCGTTTGTTATCTGAAAGAATTCTCAACTGCTTTAAGGACACGTTTTACTACCTGTTCCTAATTTAGTAAATGGGAGGATATTGTTGTAATTTTTAATGCTCTATTCAACTGCGCAAGCAGTAGTTACTCGTTAGCCGTAATTAAATCATATGCAACACCGGTTAATATTAGCATAAGCATAGAGAACTGAACAGAATGATTAAGATAAAAAATAATTATTTTGTTGTAATTATGATAACTTTTATGTTATGTAAGATTTATATTGAGAAGTCGGCATTATTGGCAGGAAACAAGAATAGTAAAAAAAGTATTCAGAATTACAAAATGTGTTTAGAAATATTATTCTAAATTCGCTAAACCAACTTTTTGAACAGACATAAATCATATTTAATCAATCAGTAACCATGGATAATAAATATTAGAAAGCAATAAATTGCAATTCAAGTTAAATTTGTTTTAATTAAAATTTGTATACCATTTTAATTCGCTATTAATCGCTTCGACGACTAAAACGGTAATAAGAATTATTCATAATTAAGTTCAGGATGAAGCTAATTTCTTCACATAGTCCATAGTTCATAAAAATTCAATAATTCCATAAAAATTATGAAGGTAGTGTTGTAACGAGTTATAGTTCGATTGATTTTGTTGAGAAATATATGGTCATTAACTGACTCTACTTTTTTGAATAAAAATCATTAATGTATGTTATCCTATTACTTATTTTGTTTTTGAAAATTATAAATTTCTTGTTCGATAAAGTAGCCCAAGGTTCCAAGGGATAGAAGTCGATATTGATCAGGCTAAATTATTTAATTATTTTGTAAAATTAATTTTTGATCTATAAAACATCTTTTAAGTAAGATTCCATGTTTTTCAACATATTTAATTCCAGAATATATAAAACTGAAATCATTGGTACGCGAAACAATACCCTTACGTGTAGGATAATCAAATTTAAATTTGATAACGAAAATAAGCAATGAAATATTAATAATGCGTTAGTTTCATATTTGAGCAGAATTTTACGGTGTCGAGAATTTATGGAATCTTCACCAAAGTTAACATATTTATAGAGGAATAAAATAAAACGTTCTAGAATTCACACCTTGGAATCCAGTTCAGGGAAAATTTTAAAATATTCTGCTAGACCTGACTGAATATGATTTTGAATTCAATTAATATAGGGGATTCAATTAATAAGTCAATAGATAAGGCAACACCAATACGTCCTCTACATGGTCAGTCACATGAAAATAATGTTGCAATGAGATAAAGCGTCCAGAAGTATCCGAACACATCAATTCGATGTCATGCCCAACAATCGAATCTGTCAAGAGTCACCACGCATCGGATTTTAAAGAAATATGCATCTGTCAGCATATAAAATTCAGTTGACACAACAGATACAAGTTACACACCATTTAGAATGGCGTACATTTATTAATTGGGTGTTAGAAAAGACGGTGGTGCAGATTTTTGCAACAAAATTTGCAGCAAAAGAATATTTTCTTAATTGTGCTTTAGATCAGTTCAATATGCGACTATTTCTAAGCTAAAACTATAATTAACTCCAACATTAATTTACTATTACCTGCAATTCATTATTACATTGAGGGAATGTATCGAAAGTATCGCATTGTATGTGTTCTAAATGATTGAATTAAGCTATAAATCTTCTCACTCAGGGTGTATATAGAAAGTAATAGTCATAAAAAGTAATAGTCAATATTACAGCATATTCTAAAATTGCATTATTTGTTGCCAGGGTATAATGAATTCGCAGGGTATAATGAATGATAATTTGTTACCTTATTGCACCATAAGTGGACCAAACTCAGATTGGGATTATTTTCTGATATATCAGAAGTACAAGAAAATTTAAAATCAATATTATTAAATATTATTAAATATTTACATATATTGAATTATAAAAAAATCGAAAATATTAAAGATACCTAATTCCATAATTCCGAGAATTTTAAAATTCTGTAACATAATACTTCACTTACTTATCTTATACTAATCAGTATTACGTATTAATACTAGTTAATCCATGTCATCAATAGTTTGCAGGTTGGTGGAGATTAGTATTTGGTGTTTCTTCGGCAGTTCTTCTAACAACAGCAACATTCTTCATGGTAATGGGCAGTGGTTCTGTGCAAGACTGGAATGCTCCTGGTGATATAGAATCAGAAATGGAACCTATCGAAGAACCGTCGAGGCTCGATTCTGTGCTCGAATAAGTATTTATGTACAGTATACACCTCATTTTTTATACGACAACATTAAAAAAGAGATTTTTATGAGAGAATAATAACTATGTTTAATATGTGTTATATACGTATAGCTTTCGTTGTTATTTTCATATAAATCATCTTACAATTTTCTTTGTTTTTTTTTTTCGGAGTCGGATTTTGAAGTATAAACCTAATTAGTGTATGCAACTATACATGCACACGTTTGTCTTGTTGTTCATATTCCACATATCTACTGGATTTCCGTGATACTCAATGTTTATGTTTTATGAATTCCATCAATTGGTATGTTAAAATTATTGGGTTAAGCTATTATTGGGTCCATGTTTATTCTATGGTAATGAGAGAGCTCCGAATAAATATATGAAAATTGATATACTATAGACGATGAGATTACAAAGGGTTTAAATCAAAAATTATTATAATGTGATGATTAAGCCTACTTACTATGAGATGTAGCGTCGTATTCACTTTGGATATTCGATGTAAGTACGAGCAAATTAGTGCATTTCATTTTAGATTTTCTGTTGTGTTGATTACCTGTACATTACATTAATACAGTTAACACAGAAAAAGTATATAAGGTATTAAGAAGTTTTGTACAAAATATTCAAACGAATATTTCCCCTATGACATTTTTCAAGAATATAATTATTTTCCAGGTTTGTCATTACCAATTTATTCAGCAAAAAGTCCTAGTCCCAAACGCTAACCACTAGTCATATAACAAAAATTCAAAATTGATTGGAAAAAATTGTGCATACATAAATGACTTGCTCTTTTTGAAAAGTTCATGTTTTGTTGGTGGATATTAAATATGGAAAATTTCGGAAGTCATTGCCACTCCATTCACAAATACTAGTCCTATTGCTATTCCAAATTGGAAGTGCTGTTATTACCAGGTCTCTATCTCGACATATTCGACATATCTGATTAAGAAAGGCGGAGAAATCAATGGAGAAAACAGAATTGTTGTTTTAATCAATTTCAAGATGCAATTAGTTAAATCTACGAGTAATTATATGAAGAAAGGAAAAGAAGGAAAGAACCATGTCATCATGTTCATTTAGTCCGACGCATAATCAAAAATCCACGATCCACCGATAACCAAATAGTTCGAAGGAAATAGAAATATTTTAATCCAGTTTTCTTTAGCCAAATTGGCTGTGCTGTTATTACTATAGTAATATTATAATATTACATACTAATATTATATATGATATTAGTTAGACGATGTACAGAAAATATTAAAACTGTATGAAAAATTAATGCTCCCTGACATTGTATTAAAGAACGAGATTATTAATTAATGAACAGTGGTCGTTATTAAAATTATTTTGATTTTAAGGTTGCATAATAAAATAGACCACCCGTAGATATTAATATAATATACATCAGACAGTGAATAGCCGTACAACGTGTTGATGTACGGCTATCGTAATGATTATTATTATTATATTTATGTCAGATTTCGACCTGTCTAATGTCTTAAATATACAATTCACAATAAGAATTTTGTATTCCGAATTGATTGGGCCGTTACTTGATAACAATCTATATTTATACACAATTGAAACATTCGCTGGTTAGATTTTTAGTTATTATTTGTTAAACATAGCAATTGTTTCGCCAACACAGTGGCTTCTTCAGATGTTGAGTACATAGATAGCCTATGTACTCAACTTCAGCGAATGTTTTAATTTTGTATAAGAATTATTTACATTATTATTTTAAATTCATCTATTATTACGTTTCTTAAGACATCTGTTTGTCCTTAATAACTATCTTTTCTAATACTCGTATCTAACAAACACATGTGCTCGTAAATTACCACTACCACTTTACGAGATATTCAACAAACAAATGAAGAAAACAGTTCAGAATATATTGTATTGTTTGGTCTTTCTTTTTTCGAATTGTTCTCTTTTTTACATCCAGTATTATTCCTAGAACTATGTGAACATTTATCAAATAATAAAGTACTAGCCGTAAATCCTACTGTATCGCATATTGGCAAATAAAAATAATTTATTTATAACAACGGTTTCAAAAAAATGTGTTTCCTATTTAAATTAATTTATGGTTTTCAGATATGCATAGAGTGGTAGTCAATTTGACTGCCGCTGTCGGTTTTTTGTATTGTTGTTTCATTACAAAGATTTCATTATTTTTAAAGGTATTTATATGCTGATTTAATAACTTTATTATGAAGAATATATCTTTTTCCCATATCTTTAAAATTAAATTATAACAATTCAAAGTTATACTCGTAAGTAGATTGTGAAGAAACATATATTCATATTTATTTACAGTCACAATAGAGAAAGATAGGCATACTTAGTATTACTTATAAATATATCCAATGGTATCCAGAGATGCCAATCCAGCAACATTCATTGAAATAACTTAAATCATATTTCAGCGTTTCAACAAATGATCAACGTTTCAGCTTACTCGTCGCTTCTAATATCTAAAGAAGGTAATTCTTTTATATAATAATACCAGTAAAATTAATTATGCTATATCCTATACAATAAAAATGAACTGGTTGAGCATGGCAAGTCCACTCAGATACTGAACTAATAAAACTTATTTCTATGAGATAGTAATTGTTTTTAAAAATTGTAGATGGTACGAGTGTAAGTGTATTAAATACGCTTCGCAAGTATCGCTGGTAGCGCCATCGCGGCGATAAGAATGTACAACTCTTAGTCTCTATGAAAAGTAAACATATTGAGTCGAATATTCGGAATATTATGTTTCACTATTATATTTCAACAAATCAGGCTTTGGAAACGTTACTTTACTCATTACTTCGTCGTTACTTTTTGTATGTTATATTCACCTGTAAAATTGTACTGTGCAAAATTTTAAACGTAAAAAAAAATAATAAACAATTTTTATATAATTAAGGTGTCAATCTTTGATACTTTAATTATACAAAAAAAAAAGAATTCTAAGAAATTTTTATAATCCAATATACGTAATGTTACCTAATTTACACAGTCTCTACGGAAAAGCTTTATGAAATATTCATTATAAAATAATTCAATTTTGGAATTGTCCACTGTAAAAATTCCTCATCTCTAGAAATTTCGACATGAACCTGATCATTCGAAGAATAGACATAAAAATGACAACTATCGCAATTTAAAATGTACATAGAGGCTTGCATTTATGTATAATATATGTGAGATTTTATCAATTGCACGTTGCCTAGCTCATCGAATTTTGAAAGAGGAAACCAAGGAAATTTTTTTCTCTATCAAGAACAATAGTGTTTTCACACGTGTCAGTGAAATTTAATTTCCAGTAATTGAACTTTTTCATCGTTAAAAATAATACCGTTTGAACTAAATCCCAGAAATGGTTGCTCCAGACAAGCAACTAGGCCGACTTGATGTACTGTAAAACCAAATCGTTGTTCAAAAACTTCTCTTGCTTCTGATTCTTTATGCCATATCGCATTGCATCATTCAAGGTGCCCTTGTATTTTTCTTTAATAAATGGTTGCGCCGAAGATTCAAAATTATATTGTTTCGTCTTTATTTTGAGAGCTTTATTACTGTTAATATTGACAATTGTACATTTAGATCTGATATGATTTCCGACCTGCAACTGTAGTAAATCCTGTATTTACAATTAATCTGTAAATTGAACAGATCTTTTAAAACTTGAACAGCTTTTCTTTAAATGCATGCTTCTCCGCATTCTGAATGTTCGAGTTCATGAATACATTTAATGTCTGCAATAACTATTTCTACAAAAGGTGATTATTCAGTCATACGTTCATCGCTCACGTTCTCAATATATTTAAAAGTAAAATGTTCGATTTTATCAGGATTTCCAGAAGGAAATAAAATTTCAATCGCACAGCCTTTGTGGAACTTGTCAAGTTGAGATTTGGGTGGCTTGTTCCATATCATGGGTTGGTCGATTTTGGAGCATGTATTTTCCATATTAACAAATATGCAAATTGCAGCTGCATGTTTGCGTAAGGCCAGACCTGCTTTGCATATACAATATGTATCGTTAACGGTACGATCAGCGTTTAGCTAGAAATATTTTATCAGTGGATAAAATAATTTTTATCCACTGATACAAGCCTATATATATATATATATATATATATATATATATATATATATATATATATATATATATATATAAATATATATAAGCCTGTACTACAGGCTTATATATATTTTCATGTTCTTTTGTGCTACGAGCACCAGGAGTTTCTCTCAAAACTAAGCCTATCAACCTTATACTCTTGTTACTTATCTCTTCTTATACTTTACTGACATGAGAGCTTTTTCCCATTTGAAATACTTTTTCGCCGAAAAACAAAAGTATCTACGAATCCAAAAAAGTTTCTTATAATAATGCTCATGTTATTATAATGTTTTTATTCCACACAATAAATTTCAGTGCATCCTGACTTACACGAATATACGTCTAGCAACGAGAAACATTTGAAATGAAAGACTAGGAGTTACGAACCGCGCTCGTAAGGTGGTGATGTGTCACTTTAAACAGATGGTTGCCAAGCGTATACTCCCTGTATTGTTATTTAAATTTGTCTCGCGAGACAAATTATTTCAATTTAAGACACTAACCATTATATAAAACAGATTGCATAAATAGGGCATATAATTGCACATTTTCTCTATAAAATTATACATTTAATGATCTAGAAACTGCGACTTGGTTTTACATGTACAGCTTTCTTACCACAATACTATCTTCGGTTTATTCACGGATTATTATTATATTATTTCAAAACAATGGTTAAATTACTATATATTCCTAAAGAAATTGTGTATTAAAAGCGCGTAATATGTGACAATCGTACTAATTAACTGTTATAGCCTTTATATGTTAACTACGAGAATACGGAGAATACGAGTTGGGAAGTGAAACATGGAAGAGTTTTCATTGTTTTATTAAAATAATAAACCGACAGAACAGGGCTTCTCACACATAAATTCACATCTTTGGTAACATTTATAGAATATTTACACAATTGTCGCGAAACTTTTGCATATAATAAAAATCTCACTTACCCTACACATAATATAAAACATATAAAAATATTAATAAATATATCTACAAGTATTTATCACCAAAATGTTATGTTTAGAATGAGACAATGAGAAAGAGCTCTCTCAAAGTGAACTTTCATTGTCACCCTAATAATTATTTTGTTTAAAACATAACATTATTTAAATTATACAATGATAGCAATTGCTGCAGCTGATGACATTTTAAATACACATTCATATTTAGAATAATTTTAATATTAGAATTATTTTAAAATGTTGGTCATGCAGATTTAATTATGATCTAAGAAATATATAATAGCTTAAATGGAAGTAGAATATAATATTGGGTGGTTTTGGGTGTTTTGTATAATGCCACAAATAATGTATAAAAAAGAACATTTTAAATAAAAATCTTAAAACTAAATTTTATGATATGTACGACAGTATACTTATAAGACAGTATGACGTTCGATGATGATGATGAAACGTCAAATAGAAAATCCATTCAAATAGAAAAGCGACCATGTAACAGCCCACGGTGTGTTGGATTTTAGCTTTATTCATTCCTCCCATATCTTTACAAATAACACATGGACACAAAATAAAATTAAAAAAATATCTATAAAATATTATAACAAATTATATTTTTGCCATTTTCTGCAGCATGTCATAGAGGTCTTAAGTTGTCATTTTGCCTCTAATATTTTTATCATTTCATATAATACGTGATATATCAACACAGGCACCGAAAATAGAACAAACTCTATTTTAAAGTTTTAAACTATAGTAATAGCTCTTTAACATAAAAGTGCTAACAAAGTATTATTTCAGACAATTTACAGATAGATCAGAGAATCCATTTGAAGTGAAACTACCATTTGGAATGAAATTTAAATAGAACTTAAGTTGTAATTTTGCTCCTAATAATCCTTTTATTATCCCTTATAATAGTCGATATACCAATAGTAGACACAGAAATGGATACAATCTATATCCTAAACTTATATAGAGAGCTACTTAACATAAAAGAGCAAACAAAGGGCTGTTTCACATAAGTTGCATCTATGTGAAATGAAACTGAAATTTGGAATGACCATTAAATTTTTTATACGCATCGCACAAATAGTTTCATTTAGTATCTTATTGTATTAATCGAGAAATTTTATTTTATAAAAATTAAATAACCAAATATAATATATGTACAACATAATTATTCAAGATTGCCATACCACGACAGCATAAGTTAGTTATCGGATGATTGAATTCATTATTGATTAATTGATTCTATAGAGGCTGTTTTGAAAATTGCGTATTGTGATTCGGGCTGTGATAATTTGTTTAACATAAACTAAACAAAGACATTTTTTTATCTAGTAGATGGTTTGATAATACAATAATTAATTTATGTATATATTTGGTACCAGGCTGATTTCAGGAAGGGGTACTTCTAATAGGTATACTAGGAATTGGGGATATTATAGCAGAAAAATTATATGCTATAATAAATCGTATATTTCTTTATGAATATTTCAAAATATCTTACTAGGATTTTCATTCAATGTTATACTTTACTCTTATGTTTATTAAAACGTCTTTATAATAAACATAAATCTGTAAATTTGCTATGTGTGTTCATATATATTCATGCCTAATTAATATATTCATGCCTAATGGGCATTATATTTGAATATTATTTACTTTACCTATTTAGTATTTAGCGTTTTTTATTGATCTCAAAACTTTTAACATGGATATGGAATAAATTTGAAGTACAGATATTTTCTTAAGTTCGTAATAAATGACGTGAAAAGATATTATCAAAAGATGTGTTGTGCTTTAATGTTTACGTTATAATTTCTTCCCATATATTTCTGATAAGATTACATCAAATATCATTATTCTGTAAATAGTCCCCTTGTATTATAATTATATAGATTACGAGCCATAATCATCCACACTATATGTGAATTAAGAAGAATGTTCGGTAAATCTCAATATTTATTTAAATTTTAGTAAAGACCAAAGTGAATGCAAAATCTTTAAATTCCTTAGCAACAAAGTTATCCCAGATACCCATTTTTAATTTTCACCACTTGACGTGACGAAATTATTCTTTTCAGTATATTACGAGTATATACTACTTCATACTTGGTACTAAGTTTAATATACGAACCCTCGCAGTACAATCTCCAATCTCATTATTTTCAATCATACTATACGTATTCATATAATTCAGTCCCACTAAACAGAACAAAGTTCACAACAACATAAAAAAAGAAAAACGTTTAACCTATTCGTAGTCTTTTGATGACTCCTGGTATCTTTTATTACTCTCTTGCATCCGTTTCGCTGACTCTGGCTCCTCCCCTAATATTTCGACGTTCCTCACAGGCATTCGTTTAAACTGCGACGCCTCTGTTACAATTTCAACGTCGCCATCGTCAAGCTTCAAAGCTGGGTTTATAGCCAGCTGAAGCATTCGCAGCAATAACATTTCCCTTACCTCAGGAGGAAGATATTGCTCGTCTCCATCTTGCTGATTCTGCGTGTTTGATGGCAATAACCTTGCCACTCTTCTGTTTGGTCTATAGGCTTGAGCGTCGTATTGTTCTTGATATATACTTTGTGGTTGCGATCTATGACCAATTTGCTGCTGTTGTGGGCCTCTAGTTATCTCAAAGTATTGCCGTGGATGAATCATCTGTCGCGGGTTATTTTGACCAGGTCGCTGATGGATAAATTGTATTGGTGAATTTGGACGACTTAATGGTTCTTTTTGAACAAAGTACGGTGGCGGCTGTGAAAAAACAGGTCTATACATTTGCTGCTGCTGTAAATAAAATTCAGCCTGTTTTGACAGTGCACTTATCTTTTCTAATCGACTTTGCCTCGCTATAAGTTCCTGCAATAACTTTTGAAAATCACTAGTACTCACTGGAGGTTGAATATTGTCAATGCCGTTATCTAGATCATCATTGATATATTTTGGCGTTGGGGTAATAGGAACAGGAATTGGTACAGAGTATGGACTAGAAACCTGACGATGAATCTCTCTTATATATCCATTTTCGTCTACTTGGACTGGAATTGGTCCTAAAGAGGGTGGAGGTAATCGTCTCACAACAGCTTTTTGTTGTTCGATTTCAACACCTGGTCGAGTAGTTTCTTTATAATATTGATCCTGACTTGAGTCATATTGATCTTGCACTACATTAACTTCTCTCATATCTTCCACAGGAACAATTCTTCCCTGCAGATGGCTAAGAGGTACCAGTATAGTTGTTCTCTGTGAAGGGTGTCTGAATGCTACCAAAGGTTCTTCACCTTCTGCTCTATTAGCAGGTATTTGCACAACAGGAAGTGGAGCAGGGGTGGATCTTACATCCACTGATTGAACTGTTGTAGTTTCTTGAGTATACTCTGGATTATTTCTTTCTAAAGCTTGTGCAATATTTCGTTGATAATTTACGGGGTAACGAATTGTAGGTCTGGGTGCAGATTCAGGTGGAGGCGTAGTGCTTGATATCAGTACAGTTCTTGGCTTACTTGTGGTAGTGAATAACGGTCTAGGAGTTCCAGTCGTTACAGAACCACTGTAGACATCAGTAGAATCTTGTCCAAGAGACTGCCGTAAGTTATAAATATGTTCCCGTATATTAAGCGTCTGCCTGTTATCTTGAGGTAACTGCCTCCTCAATATATTTCCCTTATCTGTTTCTAATTCTTCATTTACTGGTTTGTCTACATCTAATTGCTTAAAGTCAAGTCTCCTAAGCAAAGGCAGTTGGGTAGGCTTGATGGTAATAATTTCAGGTCTAACTAGTTGTCCCTCCGATTTTATAGTCTGTATCTGGGAAGATGATGTAGGATTTGTAGATGGTTTACTTTGCAAAAGAATTCTAGGAGCAACTGAAGTATACATTATTTCATGAGGAGATTTTGTTGTCACTCTTGAAGATACATTTATTACATCATTATAATTTGGCCTTTGAGTTGTAGTTATACTTGTACTTGTTCTTCTTCGCGCTATGCTCTGTATAACAGTACTCGAGGTGGTACTGGGTGTAGATTGTATTGATGTAGACCTTCTTGTAGATATATTTCTATTTTTATTTGGTATTCTTTGTACCACTGAAGTAGACTCTGGTTTAGCGATAATTTCGCTCGAATTACTAGTACTATATGATACTCTCTTAATTTGTCCTCCGTCATCTAAAAACCCGTACGTTCCTTTGATGTTTCCTAACACATCTCTGCTCTCTATTTTGAAGGAACCATCATCGGCTTCATAACCTATTGTGTAGGAACCGTCTTCATTAATTTTTTTAATTCGTTTAATTATCTCTAACTTGCCGTCTTTTGACTCCGATTGCACCAGTTCTTCTTCTCTACCTTCATTGGCTTCTGTTTCAGATTCAATACTTTGAATATTCGTACTTAATGTGAGCAAGAGTACGCAGAAAATTATCTGAAAAATAAAGAAACGCATCAGTTTTATGGTGATATTGAGAAACTCATTGCATTTGTTGTGGTGAATGAGTACTACAGATTTTATTTTAAAGCACCCATGCCTTGTACCGTTAATCTATTTGAACTATTCAGAAGATAAATTGAAATGATTTTTATTAAGTTTAGGTTTTCTTAAATGCGATAGAAATTCACCCGAGCAGTAACCCAATTTAACTTATTAAAGGGTGAATCGAATCCAAACCCGTTGCCCTTTGAACTCGATTGAGGAATTTAGTACCTATCTCGGGGACTGATGTCCACTATTTTCTTTTCTATGTATACAAACAAGTTTATTGAGAGAAATAGCGTTAATTTATGATGAGGATTTACAATTTTTAAATTTAAATGAAATGTTATGGATCCCAATGTATACAGAGGATGTAAAAGTGTGTATTTCATTTAATACAATTCTGTGAGGCAAAGATGAATTTTGAATATACAACAGAAATGTTTAATATTTCATAATAGGAAACCCTATAATAATGCCACTGTAAAATCAACGCAACTGTTTACAAAGCACTTAGTTTTCTTCACGAAAATTCTTTAAAGATAAGAAAATGCCTGATATACTCTGAGATATCTCAACTTGTACAATTTTAAGTTATAAATTATAGACTTGAATCAGCGAGTCCAGTTAAATGTTTAAATATGTGTATGTAGTTGCTGATATTCACAAATTCTTAGGTAAGTTAACAGTTATTAAAATTTGTTCATTGGGATAATTAATGATCATCATTTCTTTAATCAATACAGTTATAAAAGTACAAAGAGTATTTTTACATTTTGATTATATTTGACAGAAAATTTTTAAATAAGTATCTATCTAAAGGGCTGAATGTATTCTTTAAATATAAATCTTCGATATCATAGATTTTATTTAGCATCAAATAGTATTTTGATGCTAAATTAAATCTACGACATCGAAGATTTATATTTAAAGAATACAATTGCATTCATTACTAGTTATAGTCGAGGGGAATATTTCAACAATCCAATTTCACACTTTAACACTTGAGAGACATGGAGTTTTATTTACAGAAATATAAATGTATTTTAAGAGCAGTCGAGTTAATTGAATCCCATATATGCAGAATCAGTGCTTGAAATTTTATTCCAATTTGCAAAACCAGAAGGAAATAAAAAGTTCATATGTTATTACTTCTTTCAGCTCAAAAATGTTCAAATACTTCAAAATAAATCTTTAGTATTAACTATTTTTTTTCCTACGGTTGCTTAGAAAATAAGCAAAAGCGCACTAAAAACGCAACGAGGAGTAGTGATAGCGTTTTTTCTTAGCATCCAGGCGACCCTCGTTCGATACTCGGCGTTTAATAATTATATTAAAATTAAATAATTATTATTATATTATGCCAAAAAATAATCGTTTTCAAAACAAAACTTAAACAAGAAAATTATATACATCCCTCGAATGTGATTAAAGTGCAACCGTAGGAAAAGTATAATGTAAAACACGTGCGAAAAGCATTTTTCGACACTTGTTGTACAATATACTATTTAAGTATTTAAATATATAATTGTAAAAGTAACACACTGGAAAGTCCTTATTGGGGTAATAGAAGGCCGCAACAACATACGTTTCAACTCTAAATCTCAACAGAAGAAAGTTTCAACAGTAAATATCCCAAACAGCTTTTTTGATACATTGCTTGACATATTTCTTTTTAATTTATCTTTTTCAAAAGTAATATTTGTTATCATATAATTTGCCAATTAGAACAGAAATTAAATATATTGGAGTTATCACAAATTTTATTCTACATAAAAAATACATCAAAATGATATTTAGTATTATTGATACTTGACATTAAAAGAAATAAAAGTTTTAAAAATCTCAGAAAGTACTTGAAGTACATGCCCGATGAATGAGTCATCTTCTGAAGTTACTTCAATAGAAATATGCAAATTGTTCATGTAATCTCAAAAGTAAATATATATCTCCGGAATACTGTACTGAAAATTTCTAATTTTTAGACCAACGATGTTGATTGTGATCACCGATGACATAATTCTGAATAAATTTTGTCTTCTCTGCTGACTCAATTCAATCTGGTCTCTTTCGTGGAGTTCATGAAAAAACGTCTACTACAAATTTCATACAACAACTACTAACAGTACTTCGACTACACTAAAAGGTGGTGAAAATGCTAAGATCAATGAAGTCTAAGCAAATATTTCATCAACTCGTCAACTACATTGAATCATACCTAAACATCTAAAACATTTTCCTTTTCATCCAGAATCAGATAACCCGACATTAAATTTACTTTTTCTGTTTCCAAACAATTTATTTTTTGAGCTCTTTTCCATTTAGATATGTGTACGAAAATCACGCTCCATTTCTCAATCATATTGATTTTATTTAGTTTATAAATTAAAAATATGTTGGAACTATTTTAGAACATGAGTAATGGCCTACAGTTAAAAAATGAAGAAAGAACACTAAAACGATAATGCATATTATATGCACATATTTCTTTAGATAGAGTCTAAATTAAAATTACGGAGCAAGATATAATTGTTCCTCAGAGTATTTCATACCTCCTCATGTCTTCATGTCTCATGTATTCATGTCTCCTCTAAGATTAGCTGCGTAAAAAGCATTTTGGAATAGATACGTAAAACAAACCTTTTTATTCAACGCCCATTTTCTTTGGAAAATATATTCATTAAATAAAAACAAAAATAACTTAGTTTCGAAGGAAATTAATTTTTTAAAAATTATTCTGAAGATTTTTTTGTTCGTTTGCTTGTCTTTCTCATAACTATATGACGGATAATCTCGCTTTAATGTCCAACAGAAGTCTGCAAGCATTCCATTCGATCATTTTTCTTGGTATCTTTTTTCCATCGCTATGATATCTTGATGGAATCTCTCCCCGTGTTCGTCGCTTACCGCACCTAAGTTTTCGGGAAAAAAGTCTAGATGGGAATGATGGAAATTAATCTTCAGAGAAATATTACATCCTAAGGATTTATAATCCTGTAGTAGCTTAGAAACCATCCCCTTATGGTTTGCAGACTTTGTATTTCCTAAAAAAGTTTTTGTCACTTCAACAAAAGAAAGCCATGCATTTTTTTCAATTTTGAAATAAAATTGAAATCCTTTATGCCCTTCCTTATATCCGGCTCTACGAAAATTCCTTCTTTTAATTTAGCTTCGCTCAGTTTAGGAAACAAAATTTTTAAATACACAAAACCTTCTTCATTTCTATCCATGGTTTTAACAAAGTTTTTCATGGGGTCTAATTTGATGTGCAAAGGCGGTAAAATTATATTGTTTGGCTTTACTAAGAGGTTTTCAGAAATATTCTTTTGTCCAGGAATGAAATTAGTCCTCATTGGCCAATATTTTTTATGTAGTGTTGACTTCTAGCTCTGCTGTCTCACTCGCACAAAAAACAACAGTATTTTGTGTAGCCTCTTTGTAACCCAAGCAATATTCCAACAACTTTAGGATCCGCACATATTTTCCAAGAATGATGGTTATACTGAATTTTCTCGAGCAGATTTCTTATATTAACATATGTTTATTTTATGTGGATACCATGTGCTGAAGGTACAGATGAATGATCATTGCCATTATGCATTAAGACTGCTTTTAAACTCAATTTTAAAGAATCAATGAATAGTCTCCATTCATCTGGTGAATAGTCATAGCCTATTTATTCATAAGCCTCTGCATATCACTGCAATATGTAAGACCACTATCTTCTTTAAAAAAAGTCTACAAATTCAGCATCGCGTTGTCGATATACTGAAATTTGTGTACTCGGATGAAATAAATTCTGAACCAACAATATCTTACTGAAAATAAACAAATGTGAGGATATATCGTGTACTCAAAACCAGTCTTGTCTTTGTTAGTATGGCCAATTACAATACTTTTTTCGATATACCGTCATAAATTAAGTGAAATTTATAGTCCATCATTTATTTAGATATTTCGATGTAATAGAATTTTTTCATTATTTTTTTGTTAATACTTATACATGAGAGATACCAAAAATATATAATTCGATTAACGGCAAAAATCGTGTTGATCAGTGTTATAGTTACTTCTAGAACATAGAACTATTTTTAAATTATCTCAAGGAAGAACATGGAAGTGTAACTATAAGTATATCCTAAATTAAATACGATGTATATATTACACTATTAAATTCAACGTAATACTCCAGCTGAGCTCTAAATAAGAACAATGGCTGAAATCATATACACAAATTATGATCATTTACTTGACAAACAACAATAACACAGATTAGACGGTCTTACCGGTGAAATTTAATGCAATCCTCTTTGCGCTGTTTACCAAATAATTGCGTTAGGCTGGATACGCTTTCGTTGTTTACAACAAACGTATATAATCTTCATTAAAAAATTCTTAAAAATACATTAAAAGCTCTAAATATTATGTATTCGAAATTTCACAGAAGTTTTTAGGAACACGTGAGTTGTATATTATATATATTTATATTTTGCAACCTACATTTTATTAATATGAGTACATTTAATAACGACTAACATTGTCATTAAAAATGCGTTTATTACTTTATTTCCGGACAAGTACATCCGTTGTGAGCAGTAAAAGAGAAGGTAAGAAGTAACTAACTAGTTTTTATCAACTTTCTTAGCGCGAGAGGCATCTTTTCACTGTCGATGAAGAACTAGTTCTTATATGTTTAATGATATTATAGTTACTATAAAATTGTCTATCTAGTGGCTATCTATATAATTTATGGCATAGGAAACGCAATTTGAAGTTATCTAACAATTTCACTTTGATTCGGTTAATAGCGTTATAATATGACACATTAATTGCCATATTGTGCCTTATTAACGTAATCGAGTATTGTGACAATTTAAATCATACTGACTTAGTTTTCCACAAACCACCAAAATACTGGACACTACATTCGACGCGCGTTTCTCCAACATAGTTGGAATAATCTGGACATGAATAAAACACCTTTAATCATCTTCAGATGATGCCAACTTTGTTAGCGAAACGCGCGTCGAGTGTAGTGTATAGTATTGTGATGTTTTGTGGAAACATCACAAGTCAGTGTTGTCTTCACGCCAAAGGTTCCGACCTGCTCTAGTAACAATTTAAATCACTCAGATCAATACCCCTAGTAGTATTAAGTTGCTCTAACTTATCCTGAAACTACCACCTCTGGTTTCAAAATTGTGGACAGTAAGTAATTCGATCTTTGTTTGCCTGCTATAATAGGCAAACACGAGAGCTAAGGCGCGTGCCAACTGTCTGCGTGCGACTAATGATAGCAGAGATTACCAGCTCATAAAAATAATGTTCGATACCTTACTGTCCACTATTTTGAAACCGGAGTTATAGGTAGCTACACTCTGGTAGCATCCCTGCTGCTACTTTAGTACAAATCACTTACGTGATTTGTACTAAATACATGATACCATAGTTAGGATCATATTAAATCAGAACGTTGTAGTTATTATATATTTTGTCGCACTGCTCTTTTTGGACCATATAGTTTTATTACTTCTAAGTAATTTTCAAATACGTTGAATGGTATGTCGTCATCAAGTCAAATTACTTTAAAATTATTAGAACAACGAAGTAGAATACAGTAGTACCTAAAACTGTATGTCGTAACTTATGTCTAGCTTAGAACTTTTTAGAATGTCAATCTAGTTCCCAAGTAATAGTTACGTTGTAAGGACTTTCTTTGATCCTTTAAAGTTATTAACTATGCAGTAGTAGTTTAGGCTGAAAATTACGTTTATATGACCCATAAACAATTTTTGGAAATGACTCATTAGTCACCGTGCACTAAACTAACTATACAAGGTCATTTTCTAAATTATATGTCGTATTTATTTACAAAACTTTGGATGTCATGATGTTGAATTAAATGTGTGTTAACTGTTATAATTAAATAATATTGTGTACTCAGACATCATAAAAATACAAAATTAATTATGCTTACTTAATTAATAGCGATATTTAAAATTCCGTTTCAATAATTTTGACGTGCTTTCATACTTTTGTTATACTTTTTAGGATTTTTTCAAGTATGTCTTGATGCGCTTTGTAATTTTTCCATCTCATATTTCACAGAAAAATTATGAGTTTGAATTTTTATTCATCAACAACGTTGAAACAGTTAATATTGTGTTTATCTTTAACACTTTAGCTATTAATAATAATTATATAGTAGTGAAATAGTCGTAACATGATGGTAACATTCATATATGCAGAGAATGACAGTAAAATAGTTTTTAGATGTACAAAATAAGGAAAGGGCTACGATAATCTAACGACGTTGCATTAAAGTAGCCACACTTACACCGCTTCGTAGTCAATTCGTATTTACGACATAAACCCGTAATGGGGTAGTTGGCATAATGCAATAGTTGCGTAAAAATTATTCTCCATTTTAATCTTCTATCCGTAATAACGCCGTGACTAGTGACAAATATTTTAAGGTTTCAATGGTAGTGGTTGGTACGTAGCCACGTGTAAAATTGTTGCTAGGAATATTGTATTTAAAAAAGAATTGTTAGCTGCACAACGCCATTATGTAATAAGAGTTTCAAGGCTAGTTTCAATCCTGGATTAATTCAATTAGTATTTCGATTATATTATTCGTTTATCTCGTCAGAATAGTAATTCAATCTTCACATCAATTACATCAATAACATTATAACAGTTCAGTGAGGTCAAAAATAGAAGCCCTTAACCACTTTAAACATGCAACTTAAAGCTGATAAACTCAATCCTGTGTTATAAAATGCATAGGAAGTGTTTTTTCTTTTCACAAAAAAAGTTAGCGTTGCGAAAATAACTGAGTGTGTAATTCTTCTAACGTAACCGCTCAAAATAAGTGAAAGAGAGAGAGAGATAATGTCTCAAGTAATAATGAATATACACAGAATATGATCTACTATACTAGTCGCATTCTCTGTGAACCTAACAATTTATTGACTATACATAATAGTGTTCTGTAGTAAGAGATATGACGTTTTTATTTTTTACCTTAATCGCTTGTACCTACATTGACTCTTCTAGCGTGAAGTTATGCGAGGGCAACACCACTTATTCGCATTTATGGTGGGCAGCTCTACTCATCATAATAGAAAATCAATACAAGTATGCTATCGCCTGTGAAGCTAATTTATTATTGGTTAAAAAAGTACATTAGTATTGAATGAAGATTTAATTAAAGGTTATTAATCTCTCATGGAAATCCCTAAGGAAGATTCAGTAGACAGTATATAAGATTGTCACTTATTTAAAGTATTCGTATCTAGACTCAAATACCTTTGAGATGTCGGAAATAATAGTAGAGTGTGCTCCACACTCATATTTGGTTGATCCTTTGAGTCTGATACATGGATGAATGATAATTTTCCAGTTGAGCTCTGGTGACAATATTCATACATATGCTAATAGACTTTTTTATTAACGTCTAATACCAAATGCCATCTTATATATTGTTGTATATTACAGTATTAATTTAGAACTACACTAACTGTTGTTTTAGGTCTTGCGCTATATTATTATCGGCATTACTTAACATTCTCTAAATTTGGGTCTCTATCTTTGATAGGTGTACAAAGTAATTCTTGACGAATACAATACACTGGTGTTGTTAGTTGCTAGTCTTCTTCTGGTACTTGATAGTCATCAGCGGTGCAGTACATAATTGTTTTTATGTCGGAAACGATTATGTAGAAATATTCGATTATCTTAGGGAGTAGTAAGTTAATTATATATATTATTAGCTTATTTCATGATATGACTATATACTCTAGTTTATAATCACATTATGAACACTATCACTGACGACAGTCGCTGTTTTTCCTACCAAACACAATGCCATAACGACTTCTCCATAGGACTCACATTAATGGTAAAGTGAACTTCAAAACCTGCGAAATGGGCTAGATATTTTTAAAATGTTTTTACAACACAAATCCAAATTATAAAGCTAGATTAAGTGAAGTTGCTACTGATACATTTACATAATTTATTTAAAATCTTTATTAACAGAGAGAACTTCATAATTTGCATTATATTTGGGGTATTCGAATAAATACTACAAATGTCCGATTCGATCTCGAATAAATAACACATCAGATTAGGTGTTGATTTTCATGAGAGAAACTTTAAATATAATCAAGAAAGTATATCGAAAAACATATCCGCAAATTAAAATTTGTAGTGATTCATTTGGAATTCTCAACATATATTCATCTTTGATGAATGCATGTTGGGATGGTAGACGTTGAATATGGATTTGACTTTGGTATTCCTAAATATGTAAAAAAACTTTTAAGTCTCGTTTTACTAAATCTAACTACGATTCTTGTGTTGCTTTGAGAAATAAGCTTTAATCATATTTTTAGGTCCTCAGGAGAGAGCTTCCAAAATAGAATACTATTTTATTATAATATAATAAAAAAAAATGTGTCTACTTAATATCCCAACAAGAAACTAACCATAACAAGTAGAATACGTAAATGTAAGTAATGATATTGTTAGAATAGTATATTTACAATACTGGACGGAAAGCTAAAATAATAGAGCACATCCGAATCTCGCTGAGAGCTGATCCACCTGCAGTGAAATAGTATTCTACATTAAAATGCACTCTGAATATCATATATATCTAATTTCTGCATTCAAATGGTATTTCGTCAACTAAAATACTACCCTTCTCACATTCCATTACACCCAATTTACGTTTATTCTTCTAATTAAATTTTTTTTGATTCTGAAATAATAGTTACACAATTCCTGAGTAATACCTAACAATAATAAAACTCGGAAAATGAATACAATATAATATAATGAATTTAATTAAAACATACGAAAAAACGATTTATTGAATTACTTGTTACTGTTTAATTAATTACTTTCATTTCATGACATCATTATTTACGTTGTTTCTAACGGGTGTCCTAGCGAGAGTTAGCCGATTTAAACTTGCCGCCATTACTCTGGCGGCAAGTTTTGGAATTTGATGCTTCGTGGTTACTACGTAGAGAGTATGCCATTACAAATAATAAAATGGAGCGCTATACTGTTCAGCAACGCATACTATACTTATTGTCAAAGCATACTACGAAAGTAATTGTTCAATTGTGGGCACTGAAAGAAAATTACGTGCAATTAGGGGTCATCGTGAGGCACCTACTAAGCGGACCATTCAACTCGTCATGGCGAAATTCAGGGAAAGTAGCTCCGTGTGTGATAAATAAACACCTATACGTCACCTTGGGCAAGGCTGAGTTGAAAACATTGAAGCGGTCAGTGCAAGTGTGGCTGCAGATAACACCATATCCGTAAGGTGTCGTTCCCAACCATTAAATTTCTTAAAGTCAACATTACAGAGAAATTTGAAGAAAAACCTTCATTTTCATTCATATAAGATCCAGTTGATACAGAAGTCGAAACCACGGGACCATGCAACATCGCAGTTGACGGGGAGTTTTGGGAAAAACTGATATTCAGCGATGAAGCGAATTTTCAATTAAAAGAGTAAGTATACAAACAAAATTGCCGCATCTGGAGAGCTGAAAATCCACATCGCATCCAAAAACAACCCATGTATCCAGCAAGGGTTACTGTGTGGTGCGCTTTGTGGGCAGGATGAGTTTTTGGGCTGTTTTTCTTCATAACGAAGAAGGCGAAGCGGTTACTGTAAATGGTGTACGTTTCCGTGAGATGTTAATAAACTTGTTTTTCTAACAAATTAATGATTTGGATGTAGGTGATATATGGTTTCAGCAAGATGGTGCCACGTGACACACAGCTAACGAAACGCTGAATCTTTTGGATACCAAATTTCCTGGGCGCATAATATCTCACAGAGCTGAAGTTGATTGGCCATCACGTTCTTGTGACTTAACCCCATTAAACTTTTTCTTCTGAGGCTAAATTAAAGGAAAAGTCTACGCTAATAATCTCGTTACAACTGAACAGCTGAAAAATAACATTAGCGAAGTTATAGCGGACATAAGGCTGTAGCTATACCGCGAAGTGATGTAAAAGTTCATCAAAAGAGTCCACAGCTGCCAGAGAACCAGAGGCGACCACTTACAAAATATTGTATTCCATGTCTAATGGCATAGTTTAAATAAACAATTGAACCAAGAATTATTGCAGAAACGTTATTTATTTGCCCAATAATTACAAACATAATCGGCTACCTCTCGCTGGGACAACCTTTATTACTTGTAATTAAATTAATGTAGTTACTATGCAATTACTCACTGAAAGTTAATCACAACGTTACATTTCTTTGTATATCTTTGTAAAATTGTAATAATTTAAAAAAAGTAATTATGAGCGAAGAAACTAATTTTAAAGAACATATACTTAGTATTTGAACTAATTGGTGAGCCTAAATACATTTTACTACTTGAAAGTCTAGGTACCTTTAACTATTTACTAGCCTAGGACTACTCAATATGTCTAGAGGAATAGTATTTAATTTTCATCATTATTCACAATATATTATATATATATATATATATATATATATATATATATATATATATATATATATATATATATATATATATATATACATATATATATATATATATATATATATATATATATATATATATATATATATATATCTATATATATATTCCGGATTCGTAGGTATATTCCGGATGCATCAAACTCAAGATCAACTGTGATCCAAAGGTGAGTATAAATAATGTGTGATGACGCTGAGGAGGTATTATTACACAAAAAATTATTTAAAATTCTATGGTGTTGTCTAAGAAGACTAAATCAAAATATAGTATATCTCATTTCGACATGGAAGACAGTGTTTCAAGAAAAATTAAATAAAAATATATTACATAATTACACATCCGTGCTTTTATAGTTTTGTTTGAGTTGTTATTTAGTAAAAGTAATATTGAACTTTTCTACATATCTTACTGACTTATTGATGAAATATTAGATGAGAGAATTTAGAAGCAAGTATTGTTACAATTCCATTTTTTAAATTGCTATGTAGACCAGCGTTTTTGTCAATAGTCAATGCTTGTTACAGGTCTTATCAATATATAAAAATTATAGCCTACTAAATCTTCAAGTGGTTCATTCTGTTATTTCTGGTAAATGCAGTAATAATAGAATTGATTAATAAGTCATCCACCTCATAGTTCAAATAGTTTAAAAAAAAATTTAGGATATATACAGAGACATTGTAATAAAAAAATCTATATTCGCTGTAAATCGTCTTTAGCATTTTATATAGTATGTATTTCTACTCAAAATCATTTTATTACGTTACAACTAACGATTCTATCGATTAGGAATATGTAAATTAATAATTCTCAATGCTTCTGTTTTAAGAAGGTAATACAGAAATAAGACGTGGGAGTACGTAGAATTAGATCTTGTCTAACTTAACTAAAACTGAAATAAAATTTTGTATTTATTATAACCATAGTCTTCCTTAATGTATTGCTTTAAACAATGCTTTTACAGCACGAGTCTTCGTAAATATATCTTCCAAGAGTACATTTTATTTACTGCGATATCTATGCATACTTTTCATTGTATCACTTAGTCTTGTTGTTTGTTATAAATTAAATATTGAGGTTTAATCTTAAATATTTTATTTAGGAAATCACAGATGATGAGCTATGTACATATGATGAACATATATGAGTAAAAATGGTACGACATGTATCTCTGGACTGGACATCAAGAACATCGATAATTTTTTCTATTCTATTTAGATATGTTTAGGTTCTAATAACAATAAATAATTGTTTTCATTCTTTGAGTGAAACCTTGCTTATAGTTATAATGTAAATAAAGGTAACTAATGACAAATTCGTCAATACTTCTCAAATCTTATTTTTCTTGGAGTTGGTGATTAGAAATTCATAAATAATTTGGCACGTCAGGAAATGAAAGATAATATCGCCCCGTTTCTAACACAATGACACTTGTAATTTCTAAATTCTTTAACAAATACTCGTACCACTGCACTGTAACCCTTGTTACGGAATTATATAAACAAATCACAATAAAAACATATTGCTTTACTTAACTAGCACCACTCGCTTATTAGTCTAACACAGGGTAACTAATAAACTTGTAAATTTTCGTATATCCTCATAACATACCTGTCTAAATCCTGCCATAGAGGCAGCTCTGTTGCACCACATGTCGCACAGACTGATTTCTAGGTATTTCTCGGGTTCCCTATATAACTTAGTTGAATTCGAGCTGAAGACATCTTAAGAACATGAAGATCTGGAGGGAGACGACCTTGACTTAAACACCCACAAATTGCATAGCAGTTGGAAGGAAGCAAACACGAGCTTCTGGAACGCATCAAGTGAAAGTGCCTCGACTTCTGTATTATCGTATACAACGCGAACATAATATGCATGTATAACTTCCATTAATACTGTTATTAATTCATTATTATGTTTTATTTGCTTGTTCCGGTTTCTATACAATGAATTGGTAAGAAGCTTAAAAAATACGATCTAATTTATATCAACAACATTTGTATCAACAATATTCAAAGGAGAGCGATTAACTTATGTACATAAATGAATTGTATCAGATTAATGCTTGTTTGCAATGCATTACTTACTTAACAGTGGTAAAGTGCAAATTCAGTTATAGTAAAATGTGGACCGCACCGTTTTCTAAACTTTGAATAAATAGTTTTAAACCTTTCTTAAATTAACCTGCCAAACTGCGTTTAATCTGTCGGATTTAACAATGCGGACTTTCGTTAATTGGATATTTGCTATATCAGTTCATATATAATGGTTAATATGTATATTAAAAAATGTCATTATTAAAATAGTAGAGGAATAAAATAGAGACACGAAGGAAAATCAAGTTAATTATACGTTGTCTTGTATCAAAAACAATAAAGCAAATCAATTTTGTATGCTGTAAGTTGTACTGTGTAGAGTATAGAAAATAAAGCTCCGATATGTGTAGGTCAGTTTTTAACAAATGAAGAGTGTTCTACTATTAGTCTTAATGATAACGATACTTGAAACTTTTTACATAATATGTTAATTATATATGTTACGGCTTGTCTCTTAGATTTTCCCTAAAGGTTAAAAATTTAGATTTCCTTTAGGTTATAAATTTAAAATTTATTTTTAATTCTTATTAAATAAAATTCTGTTCCCTATTTATATAATATGACGTAACTATATAACGTAAATAAAATTTACATTCCTAAAGCTCCATCATTCATGTGAATGTTAAATAAGCATGTGGTTACAAACTAAATATATTCAAAATGAATATAAAATAATACAGTAATTAAAGCGAAAACATTTTATTAACTTATAAAGTGCAGACATGATAGCTGCATATAATAAAATATCGGTTCTTCCCGATATTTTGTTATAACCATGTATAAAATTTAACAAAAAAATTAAGTGACTCATTTAAAACTCGGGCTGATTAAAATAATTTTCATTAGCATGGAACTACACCTAATTAAATCATAGATGTTCAAATCATAAATGTACAGGTCCAAAGGTGTACTGTAAAAGTATTATTTACAAAGTTGTGATTTACGTAGTGACTCTATTTAGATAATATATAAATTTGAATTCTATTATATTTCGGTTAGAAACAATTTTTTTATAAAAATTCTGCCACACTCCACCCTATATTTTGTTGCGCGGAGGAACTTCTGGAAAAGAACAATACAGGACAAACAATCTGGATGTGTTCGGACAGCCAGACGGCACTAGCTGCCTTGGCTGCCGTAAAGCATAACTCCAGATTATTGGGGGAAACAAAGGAATACCTGAATAAACTTTCCAGAAGAAACAAACTCCACTTAACCTGGATACCTGGGTATTCCGGGTAAAATGGGAATAAGAGAGCAGATAGACTGGCTTAGAAAGGAACCACACTATGTGGCCCTATCAAAAAATCAGTTGGAAAGCCTTACCAAGAAGGGTACAACGTGCTGAGATCCCACTGTAAGAATCAGTGAAGTAGGGTAGAAAATGTGGAAAGTGTGGCGGGTGGAAATAAAATGGCAGGAGACTCTCGGCTGCCGCACTTCCAAAGCTCTAATGGGGCTGGAAATAGGAAGATGGACAGATGACTTGAAAATATTCAGCGAGGCCAAGACCAGAATTGCTGTAGAACTGATAACGAGACACGGCAAAGACACAGGATGGGCAAAGAGGAGTCCCCCCTTTGTACCAAGTGTGACTTAGGGGAGGAGGAGACATCGATGCACTTCCTATACATGTGTCCTGCCAGATCACCTTATAGGATGACATGGCTGGGCAAACCAGAATTATTACCGGACGAAATCAGGGATCATCAGCTGCAGCATATCATCGGCTACAGCTTAGCGGCAGGGTATCCTGCCGCACCCTGAGGAAGACGGTGACATAGAGTACAAAAGACAAGGCTAAGTGCTCGTATCCGTAAAGACCCGCTAGATTAATAAAGACAAGGTCATACTCTACTAAATCCAGTAGGGTAATCAAATTGGATACAAGAAAACTGCAAAAACTTTTTTTTTGTATTTTTGGCTTTTAAGATCGAAGTAGACCTTGAAATTTAAAATATTATTCTGAAATTTTACACCGCAGTAGAGTTAATTATATATAATTAACGTATAATTAAGATATTAAACTTTCAAAAAAATCGTATAAATCGGCGAATAAATAATTATTTTAGAGGGATGTACCATTTTAAAATGATTCACTCTGTAGGTATATCTTGCAACTCCACAATGGTATGTAAATAACTCCACCTTGAAATAAAAGTCAAAATATATAAAAAAACAAAATACACAATATAAATGAGACACTACATCAAATCCAAAGTATCCAAAGACAATATGGATTCTCACCGATATTACCAGTGTAGTGCGGCACTTGGAATTGAAGCTATCACAATAGAATATCTGGTCACACTTGTCACATAATGCGTTCTAGCCAATTCAACTTCCACGATGGTTAGAAGCTCTATAGAAATAGTGTCTCAAATAAAATTTCTAGGAGGAAATATTCGATAAAAAGCTCACATGGGGACCATACATACAGGACCTAGCAACCAGATATAACGAATATCTAAATCTTATGATACTTAGCGCACATAAAATGAGGAGTAAATGGTGAAATCCTCATATAAATTCATAATCTCCTCAAAAATGGAATACGGGAATAAGTATTCACTCTGAGTAACGATAATAACACTTAAGAAAAATGGACACAGTTCATGGAGTAGGTATTCCGTACAAACACATTAATTTCTATATACAGTGAAATTGGGCTTCCACCACTATATCTACGAAGATCCAGACGTATATTAAACTATAGAACGAATATAAGGACATTAGAATTTAGTATTTAATGAAGAAAACGCAAGCGCTTTCTGTCTATATTATAAAATGCAACAATATCCCACCATAGAGACTCAACTCTCCGTCACTTAGATTAGATATTGTCGGATTTAAATTAAATACAGCACAGATTGAAATTGCAGGTTACAATCAAACTCCTTAATTTATAGTGATAGGTTAGAAATGGAGTAACGAAACAAAGAGTAGCTAGTGAATGTAAAAGTCTAGGCGAAATACGAATATGGAGCCTATACCACTGGACAAATATTTTTACTATAGAATTTTATGAGATATAGAGTGCACTGAACCTTTTTGATCATGTCAATAATACACTAATTTTGATTTTCGGATTATCTAAATCATATGCAAGATATAATACATAGTTTTATATTTAACGTACCGGTTACGAATATTCTCAACATAACTTCAAACATCAAGGGGCTTCGGAATATAGTAAAGAACGATATCGATGTTGCTTACTCCAATTATGTTAAAACTGCTGAAGTCAATATATCCAGGAAACTCAAATTTTGGACTTCAGCAAACAGTAAAAGAATATCTGGAAACATACCATCTCAAATACATTATAACGATCAGACTCTGGATAACCCTTTGGATATTGTTAACATATTTGCTGATATTTTTAGTAAATTGTTTTCATTCCTATCTGATGAAGCTCTCCCTGATCTTTTTGATGATTTTAGTTATATTAATATCAGTATCAATCCCTTTGGTGAAAGGGAAATACAAACTACATTAAAGAAACTTAAACTCAAGTTAACCACTGGGCCTAACGGTGTTTCCTCGTTCCTGATTAAGGACTGTGCTCCAATTCTTGACTATCCATTATCGATTTTGTTTAACTTCTATAAAAAGCTTTTCTACACCCGCAATTTGGAAATACTCCAAAGTCTGTCCAGTTTTTAAAAAGGGCGGCAACATGGATATTAGTAACTTTAGATCAATCGCTATTTTATGTAATTTTTTCAAATCCCTTAAAATATTAATTCTTGACGCAATTTATCCTAATGTAAGTATGCAAATTTCAGAATATCAACATGAATTTATGCAAGGACGATCTTAATTTGTATTATCCAAAGCATAGTTGAAACCTTGACTAATATAAGCAAATGGACGTCATTTACACCAACTTCACCAAAGCTTTTGACAGACTCGATCATAATATACTATTGAGTAAACCTGTAAGATTTGTTTTTTTAATAAATTTATTAAGCCTTCTAAAGTCCTATCCCACTAATAGAAAACAATCCGTTGAAATCAATGGTTTCAGATACCTTGAGTATGATGCCACGTCAGGTGTGCCTTAAGGCTGTATTCTCGGCCCCTTGCTGTTTAATATCTTTATTGATGACATCGTCACTGTAATATCTGTAAATTGTCTGTTATATGCTGAGAACATTAAATTATTTAAGGTTATTACTCCCCTGCATGATTGTGCTCTTCTGCAGAACAATCTGTCTAATCTTCATAATTGGTGTACTAGTATCAAATTACATCTAAACGTATCTAAGTGCAATAATATGTCCTACTCCACTAAATTATCTCTAATAATTTACGATTATCGGTTAGGCGGCTCTATTCTTCAAAGACCTGGTACATTAGAGACCTCGGTATAACATCGATAAAGATCTGTCTTTTACCACTCACGTAACTAAAGTAGTGTCTGAAGCTTGGCATGCTGGGTCTCTTAATAAGGACTAGCAGGGATTTCTCAAACACCGATACCTAGAAAATTCTATACTTTGCTTTTGTCAGATCTAAACTTGAGTACGGATCGTTAGTATGGAATCCTTATTATCAATGCTATTATTAACAGCTTGGAAATGGTTCATAGAAGGTTTCTAAAACTACTATGGTTCTAGTTAGTTAAAGATTCCATTTAAACAATATAGAGGTCAAAGACTATTACTAAAAACTTTATATTATGAGTAGTGGTATATATTCTTTCATTTAAATATACTGAAAGTTTATTATAACCTACGGTTTACTGGAAATATGCATCAACATCGCTATTTCAACACACATCTTTTTTCTATATTTTTGCATTACATCTTAGGATAACTTTGTAGTATTCTAAATACTTTAAGGATTTTTAAAAAAATGCGATATTCTTTGCAAGAATTCAAGATTATTTCTTATGGAATATTGGTTTGAATCTGTGTTCTTTGTGTCATCTCCTTCTTGACTTAATGTGTATGGTAAATAAGTTGAACCTGGTTGTACATTAATAGACAATCATTAGTCGACGAAAAAACACTTTTCAATGTGTTCTTTGTGTCATCTCCTTCTTGACTTAATGTGAATGGTAAATAAGTTGAACCTGGTTGTACATTAATAGACAATCAGTAGTCGACGAAAAAACATTTTTCAATGTATTGAGAATGGATAAGGAAGTCCTAATGATCTAACGTAATTCGTGTACTTTGTCTATGTAACTTCCTTGAGAAGTATACATTTTCGGGAAATACGCATCAGAATGTAAATGATGGTAAAATGTGGAATGTAATTTCTTGTTACTTTCCTAATGCATATTTATAAGATAAAAACGTGCAAAACTATCAGGTTAATTGTAGAATGTCTGAAAATCAAAAGTGAATATTATGGCGTGGTACAGCAACGAATTTGTAAAACATCGTGGGAAATAGAACTTATTGTTTCAAATGACTTAATATTTTGTAAGAATGTCATTCAGTTTACGGTGTTTTTAAAGCAATTGTTTTACCGTCATTGTATTTCAGCTAATTAGGCATTCAGATGTTAAAAATTAAAACCTCTACGCCTTGTAAAACATTATTTTTATGTCAAATGGCGATATCATGCCAGATAATGTGGCTGTTATGCAAGCCATTATTAATGGTATGTGGTATTCAAATTAAATAGTATGTAGCATTAAAATTTGAAATTAATAAAATTATATGTTATTATTAAAACATCCCTTATCCCCCCTACTCTCTTTGTATTGTATGCTTTCTCCTTCTTAAATGAAAATCCCAATTATAAAAATCCTGGTCAACAGTGAAACACCCCATATCTCCGAGTCTCTTACCATATTTTATGAAGCCCCAAACTATGAACGTCCCCTCGCGAGAACGTTCCTCACTCAGGGGTTATGTTGATATCACACCTGCAGAATATGATACCAACGAACCCATGTTACACCTGGTTGACCCTCCCCAAGAGAGTGGACGTACAAGTTCGAAGATTTGGCCTGATCGTTTAATTTTGTCTACTGGTAGGAACCTTGCTACGTTGTGTTTTTAATTATCACCCCCCAGATTATTTATATAAAGTTTGGCGTAACTTGTTTTAATTTTCTTATTTATGATTTGCTCTGGTTAATTTAATTTAGGATTTTCTTTATCTGAATTTAAGTCTGATGTACTTCATTTGATTTAATATTAGAAGAGGGTGATAAAAGGAAACTAAAAATCCACCTTAATTTACATTTATTATCCAAACTTGGATGAGTGGGAATAATGTTTTTGACGAACAACAGAGCTCTGTTATTTCTAACGGAAACTTCCGTTTAATTTAAACAGTGACGGGTAGATGCACAACTCTGCAATATGCCGAGAGGGACTCCTATCACCAAATACTCTGTTAGTTTCCCCACTGGGGAGACATTAAAAAATCTAAGCTCAACCACGAACTCGCAATTAGCAAATGGCTTGTTGCCACAGGCTGTGTACAAAATCACCTAAGTAAAGGTATTTGATGTGGCACACTGTCTCTGTAATGGCTTTGTGTGACGTACCCCCTCGCTCTGAGTTACCCAGGTAGAGACAACTAGTCCGATGTGAAGTTTTACCCTTCCTTGGTAGATAAAGTACGCACCCTAGGGCGATAAGCACTGATTATAATTATCACTTTAAACAACAGGTAAACGTCACCGATGGTACGAAACCACCGAACGAATTTCGCCTGTAGGAACTGCTAATATAATTTTAAAAGTTACGCTCGACCCTAGATATGCTAATGCAGCCGTATGGAGACGCCAAGAGATGTTCTACAATATGCAATAAATTTTGAACAAAGGGTTGTTAGTCGGTCAAGAACTTTCCGGACAGTATTATTTACATTGGCGCAAATTAGGTCAATACAGGGACGTAAGCCCCACAAGCAAATATAGAAACTAACAGTAAACTAAATATAAGTGAAAATATAACAGTAAATGGATAACAAGCGAAAAGTGAAAAGTTATAAGTGAAAAGTATAACGGTAAATAGATAGCAAGCCCTGGCGGCAATTGGTGGACACAATTTACCTAAATAATAATTGGATACCAACTACAGATTAATTTACATTTACGTGAAATTGCTGAAATCTGGAAATTAAGTTCCTGGTAAAAGAAATAATTACAAAAATGAATGAAAAACAAGTATATGCAGTGGCTAGCCTGCACTGAAACTAGAACGGTGAATTATTATTATGGCAGAAATTATCTAGAAAGTATTAAATTCAATTCTAATTGAGTACCACAGTGAACTAATGGCGCAGCTATAAAGTCATTGTTTAAGTAAATCCGCCCCCCCTTTTCCGATAATTCGTGTTCGCGATAATTTGACTATTACTGGAAATACGAATGATTAAATAACCCTCACCTAGCAAGAAGCCGATAGGCACGGAATCGGAGTATTGTCCCCCAGGTTCGCAACCCCCGCTTCCCGTGACGTCCATGACGGAGGACCCCAGACGACTCGATGGACGACGGGATAGCCGCCCAGATTTTACGACATACCAGTCTCGTAATTTCTTAGTGGACAGCGTGGTTCGAGCGATGAGACACTCCCGAGGCGGCGAGGCAGTAAACATGAAATGTGAATTTCGGGCTATTATTCTGCTGGTCTTCTGGTCTGTGGTCTTCCTGGCTCCGGAACTTCGGTTACTCGAGTCTTCGGATACTCCCAGATCCCAGTTTTCGGTTCTTGTGGTCCTCTTCGGCGTCCTCTTCCCGGCCTCTTCTTGCGTTGAAAGTCTTCGGATCTTCCCGGCTCCCAGTCTTCGAATTATTCAGTTTTCTTCGACGTTCTCTTCCCGGAATACTTCCAGCCTCTTCTTGCATTGACTAAAAACTGTCCTCTTGCCCTAAAGTCCTCCGTATTTAAGCAATATCCCGGCGTCATATGAGCGAGAACGCAAATTTCTGAAAACTCCGGTATACAAATATTCTACATTTATGATCTGGATATTTTGTATTCAATATTTTAAAACTCTAATTTCTGTCTGAAATTTAATTTAAAACTTGCCTAATTCCTTTTACTAATTAATACTTGAAATGAAAATAATTTTGGAAAAATTTTATAATCGCAAATAATGAAAAGAAAAATAATTTCGGTAAAATTTTGTATGCCCAATTAGTTTAATAATGATAAGAAAAATTAAAAAATACCACGTGATCTTATAGCCCGGGTACGGGACGTTTCATTACATAGTATCTTCTTTTATTAGAATAGAAGTAGAAATTTTCTTGACTTCGGACTTACGCATTCTACCCAGCACCATTTCAAAATCTCTGCCCAATTTTATACATAAATGTTTATCTGTTTACTGTTGTCAATATTCACATCATGGTTCATTGTGGTCAATATTTATGGACATATGTATACACTTCTTTATACTCCTATTTAATGTGGGTCTATTTCTGATATCAAGGCCTACGATCGACACCAGAAAGAGAGCTGTTACTAATCAGGAAGTATTACCGAACTCCTATTCTTGTAATGGAATAAGGAGATTTGGTGCATTCGGTATCTATTCCAACGCATTAATTTTTTATCTAATGTAATTTAATTTGTCGGTAAGTATTTGCTTCTTATTGCATAATATATCAATGATCTTACTTAAGAATATAATAAGACAATGATGTTTAAGTTAAAGATATAAAGAGATATGTAGTTATACGCCTGAGCTGTGTATCCCGTTGACTCACTAGGAACCACTATGTATAACCCTAATATTTATGAGAAACGCTAGGACATATCGAAATTTTAAAACTACAATATAGTTTATGTATAGTAACTGATTAATTCGTTAGTTACGAGTATTGAACCGTGAACTTGAGAACGAAATTGATTATTCAAAAAACACTATAAATTTAGTTAGAATTGGCCTTTTCTCTGAAAATATAGTCTAAGTTGATGTATGAGTAATCTTTTGTAGAATATTAAAAAAGTGTAAAACACTTTTTTAATATTAATTTCAGCGTATGCCAAATTATCGTGTTAGTCAGGAAAAATAATAGGCAGTGGAATTAATAAAGTTGCAAACATATATTTCTGTTTCTAATTAAATTGCAAAACTAGCGTAATGATAATAATTGTTGAACACCTACTAATTATGTATGTTTCTTAATTCTGGCTTTCATTGTTCTTTCTTCTTCGTCAAAAATAATAAAATACAATGAACAGATACGCTTCAAGTTTACTTTGAGTACCATCCTAATAGTTACCAAGCTGTATATTTGATCGTGAGGCGTCTTCTTGATAGAGAAGTTCCAGATGTGCGAAAATTCTGTAAGCTGAAGCAATATTTAAGGAATTATGGGGCTTTCCAAAAATCTAAACAAGAGCAATCTAAAGTAGAATAGAATAGGCTAGAATAGAATAAGATTAGATTCTTCTAGAACCAAGAACAAGAATTTAAACATGATTCAATAAGATCGTACTTTCTGCAGGGAATAATTTGGTCTGATGAATGTACATTTTGTACATTCAGTAACAACAGGATTTTTCGTAGAAATTCATCGACACTGGAGCCAGAAAAATTTTAGAACAATCCTGAAAAATAACTTCTATGCAAAGGGATGGTTCAAAAGTTTGGTGGGGTATTCTCGACGATAGATTGATCGGTCTTGATAGGCTAGACAAAATAATAGACTAAATCTTAATTGGATTAGTGATAATTTTCATTGATAGGCACTCATGGACCGATTCAGTGGCTTGTCCACTTCTCTGACCTCACACCGCACAGTTTTTGATTTTGGCCTATTTAAAGGATAAAGATTCTTTAATCCATCCAGATAGGGAGGATATCTTAAGGCATATAAATATCAAATGACTCTTATGGAGTGGCTAGAAGGTGCAACTTTTGTATTCAGTAAAGCGGTGGACCATTTGAGCAATTATTATAGAGGCCCTTTTGTAAATTGTCGTTACTTCCATTACATTTTGAAATGTTATCATAATATTGTTTCTTGATACCTTCGCTTTTTATGTCTCTTAAAATCGAAAATAGGATGTATAGAAAATGGAGATCACTTTGAATGTCTCAGAGGCTAGCTAATCAAACAATTTCATTTTGTTTATATATTGATAGAACTCTTCCAGATCGTTGAAAAAATAATAAATCTAAAGTAATCTATAGACTAAATATAAAATAAATAAAACGATGTGTTTTAGCACAACGTCGGGTCTACTTCAGAATATGAATTATTTTGGATGGAAAATGTTCAAAGAAAAATACCGCATAAGAATTCATACTTATTTTTTTTAATCCGTATTTTAGGTTCGTATTTTAAAAATGTATCCACCTCTGTTTTAGTTTGTATTATATTGGCTTTCTTGATAGAGGTCATTCTAGAAATCTATACGTCGCGACCAATGTTTCTACCATTCACTGCTAGATGGCGACACACTCGGATCAGAGAATAATTTTGTGCAACAATATTAACCAATAAGGTATAGTACTTTTTGTTTGAATTTGTTATTTTTCAGCTGTTGATTGTTCATATTTTCAAAAGACAATTTAATGTGTAATAGTGTGGTGCTACAGGTGCGGTTTTACATGCTGGACGTGGATGTCGTGTAAGTGTATATTATTAGAATCTGATATGTCTTTGTTTGTTAACACCTGTTTTATTTACCTGTTCTTAACCTCACTTTATATTTTACAGGTGTTTTTGGAAAATCAGGAACTTAAGAATCAACAAGAAAAAAGTAAGTAAAATAATTTTTATTACATTGTTGACGCAAATTATTACAGGATGACATAATCTTCTTAATACATATATAAATATTTACTTACACAGATCATCAAAAGCTTTAAAATCATATTTAAAAATTTCTTTCGCTACGAAGATAGAATATTGTTTTAAAATTATCTCTAGATGTACAATCTCTCCTATTGCGAGGTTGGTAAGTATCAGAATCTATCCATTTAATGCTTTTGTAATTATCAGTTTTATTATATTTTGTTATGCATGCCTGTTTTGAAGTTGAAGACATACTACTGGGTCTCTTGCATTCGTTAGAGTCAAATTCGTCTTTCAAGTATTTCTTGAATTCATCTCTAAAGTAATTATCAATTAAAGTCCATATCCCTAAACTGTACCAAAACATAAATGATAGAAAAATGAAACCTCGAAGTGGAATGGAAAACATATTAAAATATAATTATTTTCTTTGTCTGTACTCTAAGTACATATAATAAATTGTGTCTAGGGCCTCCTTAATTTGAGGCCATGAAAGTACAAAAAAAACTATTAATGAATTGCCCAACACAAACAGTTTTAAATTTTCAATTCCATCTGCAGATCCAATCCATTTTGAGAAACTTTGCTCTTCTTCAGAATCATGTATTTGCTCTCCGACTGTTGGTTTCTCTTGAATTATTTTTAATTTGTTCTGTCCATTTCTAAGTTCTTTATGTTTCAGTTTCATTATACATATACTTAGATGTATGTTTTGTTTACATTATGGCTGAAACAAAAACTTTTAATTGATATAAAATTGAGAATGCCTCTACAAAGATATAGGATATATTTTATATTCTACTGTTTATACTTTTGTATTCTAATGTTTTATTGATAAATAGTTTAATCAATAATATAATGTTACTAATTATTAAGTTTTTACTTAAGGGAATTAGGTTTTTGTTTTGTGTGATATATGTCATACCCTTTTAGTAAAATTAGGCCATTTGATATTATAATATTTTGTATTCTGGCAGCACTAACACAACTACAATTTATTAGTACTATGTGATTTAAGATTTTTCTGTAATCCTAAAATTAGCACATAACAAATCACATTCCAAAATGTTTGCAATTCTCTGCAAAATTATTCAAGCTTTGAGGTTATCAAAATCATAAAATTTAATGTAGAAGTGGCACTCATTCGCAGAATGTATTAATAATATCGCAAGTAATGACATATACAAGGATGATTAAAAATATTTTTAAATGTTTAAAAATATTTACAAATAAATATTTATAAATAGATATTATTAAGTTAAAATAATTTATTGTATTGTCTACTGCAATTTTATTTATTATTTATATTATGATAAACACTACATAATAACTATTAAAAATATAGGCTAAATGTAGAAATATGGAAAGTGGGTGTTAGTTTTTTGAATTTTATAGTTTTTATTAAATATGTACTAGGCATACAGGGTGATTCAGCTAACCCGTTCATTAAAAGTTTATGAACTTCCCATTGCAATTCATTTTTTAAAATTTGGAATCAGGGGTTAGCGAGGACGATCTATTCAACTAAAGTATTTTTGCTTTTCTGACACTTCCGATTATACCGGAAGTAGCTATCAACTTCCTTATTTTAAATAGAACACCCAGTATATTATTACATTTTTGAATTACCCTTCTGATTTTAAGTGAACTTTCTTAACAATTCCCTATACCTATCTACAGCAGTTTTTGAGATATTTTAATTTTTTTGAAAAAATTAGGTTTTGTAGTATCCCATTTGAATGCTCGTCACTTATTCAAAACAAAAGTTATAGCAGCAAATTTTGGGCTGTAATTAGGCGGACTATTAAGCTTTCAGGTGATATGTAGTTTGATATTTTGATATCTACAGGGTGTCCAAACGATTTAGTTCATTCTGACAAACTTCAACTGCTCAAAAGTCAATTTTCTTAAATTATTTAATGTTTTATTGTTTAGACTAATATAAGTTCCAAATCGTTTAAAATATGCTTTTTATTCATGATGATTTTTTTTTGTTCAATAACTTTGCACCATTGTTTATGATAAAAAATTAATATAAATGTTACATTGTTTTAATTTTCATGGCCCGCTGGTCAGAAGTAAATTAATAAAATGGAAAACTATGGTATCGAATAAAAAATACCTCGATAGCAAGAAAACGGTAGCAGATAGGTATAGGGAATTCTAATACAGATTGAAATATAACTTAATTCTCCATCACAGAAAGCAATAAAATACAGGGTGTTTCATTTAATACAATTGACTTTTGAGCAGTTGAAGTTTGTTAAAATGAACTAAATCTTTTGGACACCCTGTAAATAATAAAATGTCAAATTACATATCACCTGAAAGCTTAATAGTCCGCCTAATTACAGCCCACAATTTGGTACTATAACTTTTGTTTTGAATAAGTGATGAGCATTCCAATGGGATACTACAAAACATAATTTTTTCAAAAAAATTAAAATATCTCAAAAACTGCTGAAGATAGGTATAGGGAATTGTTAAGAAAGTTCACTTAAAATCAGCAGGGTAATTAAAAATGTAATAATATACTGGCTGTTCTATTTAAAATACGGAAGTTGATAGCTACTTCCGGTATAATCGGAAGTGCCAGAAAAGCAAAAATACTTTAGTTGAATAGATCGTCCTCGCTGAACCCTGATTCCAAATTTTAAAAAATGAATTCCAATGGGAAGTTCATAAACTTTTAATGAACGGGTTAGCTGAATCACCCTGTATACTCATGAAATACGTTAAAAAACTTCCAAAATTGCTTGAAATGGACAGATTGAACGCTTTATGATACCATCAATTGCACTGAATTCAATTTTGAGTTTAGTTTAGAATGATATATTCTATACATGGTGGTTGATTTTTTATTGGCATATTCATCTTGTCAAATTGTATTAATTGTTTCAAACTATCAACAAAATTCAAAAAGTACTTTTTAATAATGTTAAGGCATACTGACAGTAATATATATGGGTCATTCTCTACTAATTGGAAACCTTCTAATGCAAAGCTGTCCCATACATATTTTTTCTTTAAAATATATAACAAAGTATATACAACGGAAGACCAAAGTAATTTATTCTACATATTTAAAAATCTGACACATTTTCTCCTTATTTTGCAAGTTATGGACGATTTTGGGGAAAATGGTGACAGGGGACTGTTAACTTTTTCCGGGGACTGTTTAAATTAAACAAAAACATTTTTTATTCACATTTGACAAACCAAATGTATTTATTTTTCTGTTAAAATTTAAACAAGGTTTATTAATCTATGCTAAATCATGTCAATAATAAATGCTACATATCAATTTTCTTAATTGCTACAGAATAACTGGAAATAAGCAAATCAAAATATACTTTTTCGTTTAAAAACAAAATGTTCATTATTGAACTTATGACTGACAAAATAATGGAATCAGTCTTGTTATACTCTTGAAGGGAACATTAACTTCATACAAAATAAACATTAACAATAAACAAAACATTTTAACTTCATCAATATTTTATGTTGCTATCAGATTCATTATATTGTTATAGCTTATAGCTTACAACGAAATGAGTCTTATCGTTAATTTTTAGAAACAATTAAATAATATTTCTCAAAGGCAGATACAGTTATCTTAAAGTAATAAAACATTCTGTCCATGTGAATTATTGTTTCTTCATCACTTATATTTTCTTTTATTTCTTTGATAGGTTTATACTGATGAATTATATTTCTCTCATGCAGAAGATAATTTTCTAAATCCTCTTATAGATATTCTATCAATTGACGTAGACGAACTGTAAAAGTCCTTTTCACATATTTTGTTACAGTTCGTCATTTTTTAGATTTAGGGTTTTGAATATCTTGCTTCTCCGCTACACATTTCCTGAATTCTGTAGGCTTGTTATCATCAAACTCTTTGTAATAGGGATTCTTGTCAACACAGCCTAGGCATTTTCTTGAGAAACATTGCTCATCGTAGCGATTGCAGCATATATTTTCTAATAGCTTATTATGACTATTGTAAGGTAACATTTTTTGATTGTGTAATACAGACGGTTTCAAATCGACATTAGCGTGTGTTATACAAAGGCATGTATCTCGTCCGTTAATTTTTGGTGTAACTACCCAAAATGGCCGCAAACGACAAAACGTCTGGTAACTTATTTTGAAGTTTTCGGTTATGCACTTGTGTAAACTGACGATTGAATCCAACAGGTATCTCTCTTGTCTTTTCACCCCTCTTCTGGTCACACATTCGCGTTTTCCTGCACCAAGTCTGCTGTTGTTATCGTTTTCATAAAACATTCGCACTGTGGTGACATGTCTATCTGGAATCCTGTCTCTATGATTCTGCTTATATAAGGTACTAAAGTTGACTGACGTGCAGCCTTCTGTGTTCTCTTGTAAGATAGTAGAAGAGTACTTTTTTCGTTTCTCCACACTCCACAGTTTGTATTTCTCCACTAATTTACCAGAAACTTTACTAATATACCAGGATTTGTAAGATGGGATAATTCTACTTTAATTGTTTATTCATCACTTCACCGAATAAAGCCTTCTTAAAGACGTGTCCTCGTGTCTCTGGAGTATCACACATTTTTTGCTATTTTGTATTTGGTGTGTCGACATTTTGCTTCATATTAATAGCTTTTTACAACTGCTGTATTCTCTTTCGATGCCTTTCTAATTTCTTTTTGTATCTAGTAATATTGAGGTCTTTTTTATTATTATTATATTATATAGGTTTGGGCCTCATCAGCCACTGATCGCATGGGTAGTCCCTTGGCGATCCCCTCTTATCCAGGTCATTATCCAAAAATGCTATCCCATAAAAGGAGCAATTTAGGCACGTCCCCCGTCTTAAGCCTCGCCTCCTCTAGGATAATAGGGGTCCCTAATATAAGATACCTCTTCTCCTCCAGTGCGGGGCAGGTGTAAAAAAGATGAATCGAGGTTTCCTCGTCTTCTTTACAGTATCTGCAGGCCGGGCTATCAGTCAGCCTCAGCTTGTGCTTATATGCATTCAGGCTACTATGGTGGCCCGTTATGATTCCCACCAGAGTTCTGGCTTTGTGCCTATTCAATTTAATGAATTCTTGGGCCCATTTCTCAATCTCTGAGTATTCGATGAAGAGTTTGGTTATTCGACAACCCGTTACTCCTTTCTATCTTTTGTTGTGCTGGTCTCTTGCCCAGCCATTGATGCGGTCTCTGTTCAGATTCCGACTTATTCCCACTGCAGGTTCTGGTCCATAGAGGTTTTCCCTGGTCCCTAGTCTGGCAAGGTCGTCTGCAACTAGATTTCCCTTAATGCCATTGTGCCCAGGTATCCATAAGAGTTCCACCGGTCCCTTCCCTGCCAAGTGGTTCAATGCTTCATAGCAATTATAGATCAGCTTCGACTTTGTCGTTGCTGAATTCAGGGCTGACAACGCCGCCCTGCTATTGAGGTCTTTCTCTGTGTTAATTCTTTCGCGCATCTTTTTAAAATGTTACTTCCATCACTTAATATATATACTGGTCTGTGGCGCCGAATGTTCACTCTCGGAATTGGATGTATTTTCTCGAACAAAATTATTCGTAATCTCATTCAAAGTTTTTCTTTTAGCACGATAGGTTGCACAATGCTCCTTCCAATACTTTTTGCAGCCTTGTGCTCACGGCGATTCATGTCTTACCAGTTTTTTTGTACCTTTTTCTTTCTTCAGCTGGTATTTCCGACGCTCTTTTTCTTTCATCTCTTCTTCTTGAAAATAATTTTTAAGTCGTTCATACCTCAAACGTTCTGAAATTAGTTTTTTTTTTTTAATATCTCTTCCTTTGTATTATTCATTTTAGGTGGCATTGCGCAGCTTTACCTAAAATAAACATATTATCAGTCCCCTGGAGGATTAAACAGTCCCCTGTGTTATAAATTGACAGGGGACTGTGCCCAGGGAACTGTTATTTTTGAAAAGAAAATTATCTATTGCTAAATCACTTGCAGTTTTTATTAATTTAAGAGCCACACGTTCTGAAGTACTAACCGAGTAATTGAAATATGAAATTATTCTAACTTAATCACTAAAAAAAAAAAAAAAAAAAACCATAGAAAATTTACTTACCAGTGGACTGTTCAATCAAGCAGCCAACACGCTTGCACTACCGACAAACGCTGTGTTGACAATGAACCCAATGGCGCCCGGTAGGATTACTTACCAGCCAGACGAACTTCGCACCATTTGCGGTCCGCTTAACGCAAAGAACGATCGCTACTACACCAACAGTGAATTTGGCACGATTTTTTTAAATTGAATCAGGGGACTGTTCGGAAAATTTGAGAACAACATTCGAGTTTTTCGAAAGTTTTTTACATCGAAAATCCATTTTAAATCATGGTTCTAATTTATAAACACTTTCACTCTATTGTAGTTTAACTTGTGGCTATTTAAATTGCTTAATTTTAATACCAATAATAAATATTCGTTGTTAGGCTTGCCATTTTAAGAATGGGACATGACAGGGGACTGTGTTTTGGGGTATTTGAAAAGGAATAAAAGAAATATTACTAATATTGTTCAACTATGTGCGCTATGACATGACAGGAATATGTAACATTTTATCGTTTATGATACATAGAGCTCAGCAATAATAACTTAAAATACATTATATTTGCCTGATAAGTCGATTTTCCAATTAGTGGAGAAGCACCCATATAGGTACTTGTATCACCATCAAAATAAAGTAGTAGTGATTTCAATAATGCATATTTCAAGTTGATATCATTTAATTTGTAACCCATGAATGCCTGTTTAGAAAACGTTGTTCTTAAGTATTGTTTTTTTTATATCACACTTTCTATATACATTTTATTCGTAAATTGCTTGAATAGGTAGATACTTATATCGTAAAGTAAGTTCTAAGGGATGTAAGATAAATTATATATAAATAACACAAATATATATTCATCATAATGACGATGTTTATATCGTAGACAATGGAACACTTGGTATATTAAATGTAATTCAATTGTAGAGTGCAGATCTCCTTGCGTTCTTTCTACATGCCAAAATGCAAATTAGTATCTTTTACACGAAGAAAGTTATAAAGGTTACTGTAAACATTTACACCTGTCAAAATTTTTGTTTAATTTCAAATATCTCTAAAACGGCTGGATTTAGGCATAGGGTATTCTACATGTTTTTGACTCAGAATATTATGCTCTTTTCGATAACCCTAAAATATATAGGGTGTTTCATTTAAAATAAGCCAGTTGGTATCGACTTCCGGTATAACGGGAAGTGTTAGATGCTTGTAATTATTTTAGTTAAATTGGCTATACTGCCATAAGTATCTTCCCAAATTTTCAAAATTCTCTGGTGTGTACTTTTCCCTATATCAATCGATGCAGTTCCTGGTGAGACACCCAGTATATATATATATATATATAGGTATATAAATTTTTTTTTTTTGTTTATGTTTTGTCCAAGTTTTATTTTCTGTTTATAATACTACTGTTCAGTTTCATATTATTGATAGTTGTTTCGATTATGTAAAAATTTCATTGTGGGAAAGTATAAGTAAATATTTCATTGTAGGAAAATATTACTATAATGTAATTACATACATATAAGTACCGAACATTTTTCTTAACCCAAATTGTATACATGTTTATAACATACTAGACGAAAATAGTATAGTATTTAATTTTTTCACTATATTTATTTGCTAAATAAAAGTGCTTTAAAGAATACAATTGAAACATGTTTTAAATCGTTGTAATTTGGTTAAAGCAGGACTATCGTTACTATTCTTTATATCGTTACTATATACTCCAATTGCTTAGTTTTATACTTACAAGATAAGTAAGTATAAAAATAGAGCTTCTATAAAAATATCATTTTAGATCTTGAGAAATGTTTCTAAAGGGGTAAAAAATGGAATCTGTGATTATGCTTGGACATTTTTTAGCCCATCTAGATCAGTAACAGTTGAAGTTATTTTAATGAAAAGTGGTATAAGTAAGTGAATGTATTATATATGTATTCATTTTAATTTGATGCACTTTATATATTTATTTAAAATACAGCTACCCAACAGAAATTACAAATTTCCAATTATAGGGTAGGAACACAATAGAAATGTTACAAATACAATAAATTTAAATCATTAATCATTAAAGAGAGAAGCAGAAACATACTATGTTGCACATACGTTACCATTACCAATATACGTATTTTTTCTATATTAGACATTTTGTGTTATAAAATAATTTTTAATGTTCGCAATGGTACCGAAAAAAATATATATTTTATCTTGCACTAGTGAAAAGTTTGCACACATTTAATAGATTGGGGATAATTAAAGTAAATTCATACGTGGCGTTTGGAAATAAAATATGCTTGGAAATCGCGATGTGGTTCTGGGTATATTTAACTTGATCTCTTCTAATATTGAGGGGCTATCAAAACAAGAATAATCTTATAATAGAAATATAATCAAGTGCATTGCTCTGCTCTTTTCTAAATATATGACCGAAACTAATTAATTTTGTTGGTCATATCCATATGCAGGATATACCCATCCATATGAAATCTAAGATATTTAAAAACTTTTTTGTACCCTCTCAATATTTTTTCAGTGCACTGGATAAGTGGTAGCCCACACGATAGATGCATAATCAAGTCGAATTTTAACATAAGCATTAAATAAGAGATTCAACGTGTCAGCGGAACCAAAATCTTTTGAATTTAATATCACAAATCTCAGGTATTTATAGGGTTGGTATACGATTGTGTTACAATGATCTATAAATCTTGGCTTTGGGTCAAAAACTCAAGCTGGGTGTAAACTCAGGTTTCTAAAAACATTATAACAATTTATAGAGACATTATTCGGCGTAGAATCGTAATGACATTGCACTTTCGCACATTGATATATAAGACACCAGTCATTCATTTCCAAAAGACAATCCTATAAACGCATACAATTTAATGGTGAATCTATTTGTAGATATATTTTTATATCATCTGCATAAAGTAAATACTTTATGTGGTACTTTTTAAATAGCAATGTAATATTATTAATAAAAATATTAAATAATAAAGGACCAAGGATAGATCCTTGGGGTACACCAGAAAGGATGGTAACATTTTTCGATGTATGATTTCTATATTTTACATATTCAATGCGATTTTCTAAATAGTATCTTACAAGATTTTGACCATTCGGTGAAACAGAGAAGTCAAATAAACTGCTCAACAAAAGTTATTGCTTTGTTTATCAAAAGCCTTTAGAAAATATGTATACATGGTATCAACTTGCCTTTGATTATCGATAACACTGGATAAAAACTGCGTTATGTTATTATAAGATTAGTTGATATAGATCTACGTTTCATGAAACCATGTTGATTGCAGTTGGTGTCATTTCTCTCACATGATTGTATAGACTTTGATGTACAATTATCTCCATAATCTTGCAAAAGTTACATATGATATATATCTAACATACTGTACACTTAAAAGTGGCTTCTAGTTATGAGAAAGGAACTGTTAAATTAACTAATTACTACTGGGTTGTCTAAAAAGTTCATTCGGTTTTCCGAGTTAACCAATTACGTCACAACCTATGTCATGCGCACAGCTGCAGCCTTGAAGTTTTCCTCTCTATTTAACCCTGATATTTAACTGTTGTTTACTTTTGTTTACTGTCGTTATACTCGTGAACTTGTTTTGTTATTGTTGTGTGTGAGCTTAACTTAAAATGAGTGAAACCGAGCATTTTAGACACGTAATGCTTTTTTATTTAAAGAAAAGGCAAAAGAGCCGCTGAAACTTGCCGCCAATTGTATTCTGTGTACGGCGAAGATATTCAAGATCGAACTTGTCAAAAGTTGTTCAAGAGATTTCGATCTGACGATTTTTCCCTCACGGACGCCCCAAGGTTAGGCCGATCTAAATAAGTCGTTCCCGAGCATTTACGAGCATTAGCTGAGTCAAATCCTCGCCAAATCAACGTGAGCTTCCAGAAAAAATCGCGACGGTAAACCTAGTGTACAGAAACACCTTAAACAACTTTAAGGCGTTTAAGGGTTTGTCGGTAGACTCGATGTTTGGGTTCCTCACGAACTCAGCGAATCCAGTTTAATGGATCGCACCAACATCTCCTATATGTTAAGGATTCAACGTCAACGTAGCGATCCCTTTTTGAGAAATATGGAACATTTACGACGTCAGTCGAAAAAGATCGTGGGGAAAGTCCGGTGAACCTTCGCAACAATCCACACCAAAGTCAGGGCTTCACCTCAGGAAAGTTTCGTTGTCCGTCTGGTGGGATTTCAAATAAAGAATTAAGAATTAAGCCAAGCCATGCAGGAAAAGCGCCCAGAACTTGCAAATCGTAAGGTCGTCTTCCATCACGACAACACTCGACCTCACACTTCTCTGCACACCCGGAGGAAATTGTTGGAGTTAGAGTGGGATGTTTTACCCCATCTACCGTATTCTCCATACCTCGCCCCCTCGGGATTTTACCTACTCCGCTCCATGGATAACAGTTTACGAAACTTAACGTTTGCGAATAACGAAGAAGTCAGAAATCATTTAAAAACGTTTCTTCCGAGTAAACCACAAAGTTTTTATGAAGCTTACTGAGAGATGGGAGAAAGTTATTGAAAATGGAGGTACATTATTGATTAAAATAATTTGTAATAATTATAATGGTAATAATAAATACTTATGAAAAACCCAACGAAATTTTTGGACAACCTGATAGTATTTTTCTTGATTAATTACATCACATTATTGGTTAATAGAAAGGTTTACACAAAACATACTTTTTTCGTACTGTTTAGTGAATATGTATACATTTAATAAATGTATTTCTAAAACGAATGTTATAATATATAAAAGAAATGATGTCTTGTAATGAATATTTGAAATATAGTTTGGAGGTATAGAAACATTCTCAACAAGTTCGAAGTCAATTTAAGTAATTGTATAATATTAAAATTATTCGATAATATTGAACAGTAAGTATATTGAATAATATATTCGCGGATTCCGATTATTAATCTGAAGATTACGATGCGCTTTAACTTCATTCTCGCTGTTATTTATCAATTTCGTTATCAGGCATTTAATTACCGAATTTTTGCGAGTGAACAAACTTATTGGCGTTCTAATGAAGACCCAAATTTCCAACTTTAGCCGCAATATACTGAATATTAATGAAGTTTTCGAGTTAAATTAATATGTTGTAAATGGATAAGGTCGTCCCTGCACATTAATTGAAAGTTCATGGGGATGCAACTTATGTACCGTCAAAATTTGATATTTAGCTGGAAGTTATTAGCTACATGATATAAAGCCTCGAATTAGATTAGAATTGTTCGAGGGGTTATATATAAAATTAAAGCGTTAAAATAAAGTTAGACGATATAAAGTGATTAAAGATTCTAATCTCTATGTGTATTATAAATACATTGTTTAGAGGGCCCTTTTAAAAATGAAGCAAAAGAGAGTTCTAAGAATTGCAAGATAAATTATGTATAATTGTCTGATTGTAAGTTAATTTTGACCTACAAACAGCCCAAACTCTAATGTATTGGATTTTTATATTTTGAAATAGGTTTCTTGAAATAGTTTGGTTTGGTGGAATTTTGTAGTCTTTCTTAATAAAAAATACGATAAGCGTTGATTGGTGATTTAGTTTTCAATGTCATAATTTTTATCTCATTAGTATATTTACACTTTTGTAATATATTTTACATTTACTAAAAATATCCCAGTAATGTCAATGTCTGTTTTAATGTACGTTGATCTATGTTTTAACACTGTGAGAATGGCGTCAAATACGTCGAAACGTTGACTTTTGTAAGGGGAGATTTTTTACCTCCAATCTCTTTGCCACTGTTTTGATTAAAAGAAAAAAGGGAATGACGTTTAGATTTTTCTACCATCATCCTCAGAAAACAAATGAAACGAGAATATGATGGGTGCGCTAGAATACGATGGGGAGCAGCATGTTGCTCCGTGGTCACTATATAGTTGGATGACCTATCGTATTCTCCTATAGAGATTGCTGTGACAATGTCATTCATACTGGGGTCCGCGGTGGCAGACTGGGCCCGGTATTGGGGTGCCATTGTATCCTTAGGTTCGAGTCCCACCGGAAGGAGTGTGCACCTCCCCCTGAGCATGGGTGTGTTTGTCCTTGTCTATACGTGTAACCTTTCCCTGCGCAGCCTCAGGCTTTACAGGAAGGAAGTCGATTTCTGTGTGTCCAAACAAAACGCGCAATAAAATATCTGTTAAAGGTTTATAAAAGTTACATTAAACTCTATGTTACTTTAGAATATGATATTTAGTTTTCTATGTTATTTAAATGCTGTACGCAATTTATGGTAAATAAATAAATTTTTAAAAATTAAGCAATTTTTGTTTTCAAATTAAAAGAATATTATTATGTAAAAAATATGTGAGATAAATATTATGTGTAGCAAACCATATTATAAAATAAGAAATGTGGGTATTGTGTAAGGTAAGTTATTAAATGTATTATTATTTTTTAATAGAAACAACTCGTTGACAATTATTTTACCTGACAATAAGACTTTTGCCACAAGATTGGCACTTATGAATATTCCTAATGCGTTTTAACAGTTATTTCAATACTGCAAACCACTGCCTGTTATAATTTCATGCCGGAATATTTTGGAAACTGTTATTTAGCTTTTTTAAGTGATATTCTTTCAGTTTTATATTGTTTCGTGGTTTACTACTTTTGGGAAGCTATTTTAAATATTTTTCCAAGATTCTTAATACTTACTACTACTATTACTATTATATATGTATAATATATTTAATTTAACTGTCACCTACCCACGGATACTGATTTCAAGCACCCATCAATTCCAAGCATTAAACGTCAAGTATGACGTTCAGGTTAGAAGAACGTCAACAAGTCGTTGACGTTCGAAAAAACAACATATTGTTGTTTTTTCGACGTAAAGTTAATGGAAAATTTACCGAAATAAAGTAAGGTACCCGAAAGAGTTAAAATGACTATAAAATATTTAGAGAAAGCTTTTGAATCTTTCTGAGGAGCAAAATATAAAATAGCTTATTTGAGGGTCTAGCTGATATCAATAATTTATAACGTGTTGGAAGAAGATATAAAATAAAAGAAATACAATAAGGGAATGTCAGAAGTTGAATTCATCGACTGCTAAGGTAATTAAGAACAGTATTTATGACATATACAAAAAATAGCGACAATGGAATTAATCTATAAAGAACTACCAGGATATAATCAGATTTATGTTATCGAGAAAATAAAGATGGGTTTTAAAAGTTGTTTTTTTTTTTAATTTAAACTATTAATAAGTGAGCAAGTATAATAAAAGGTGGGAGAATAATGAAGAGGTGAATGAATTTTTTGGGTAGTTAAAAATCTAAAAATGAAAACATTTATATATTATATGGATGAGAGTTGGTATAATATACACGATACTCTTAAGAAGTGATGAATGGATGGATAAATGGAAGTCGATTATTCGTGCAATACGGCAGATTTATGAATGGATAAGTGGATACATTACATACACATTATCCACATTTCATCGGTTGGGTGGAAGGCAGCATATTTGAAGGTTTTTTTTTGTGAATATTTTGTATAATTGCAGTTAAATCCGCAGGCCTACGCTTAAAATATGTTTGCACTGATATGCTATATATTGATATTTTTTCATATTGATAAAATATCTAATCATTATTATATTTGTCAATCTTATTCCTTTTCCCAAGCTAATTGAAAATTTCAGGAAAATCTCTGTCTTGACATGTCTTGTATGATTCCTACTATTTTTTTTTATATATTTTAACTAAAATGTTGCGATTTCAATAGTTGTCATAACCTTAAAAACATATTTAATATTTCGTAACCATTTCCTAAAGAAAACAGAATATTTGGGAAAAATTAACGTACCATCAATAAAAATTAAATTTTAATTTTTATGTATAATACTATTTGATCAATATTTTAAATTTCTTCTAAAGTATTTTGTAAATAATGCCAATTAATAATGAAAAAGGACCGATGCTGTCATCGTTGCGTTATGCGTTGGTATAAGTTACAGAAGATACAATGCAAAGTGTTTAAAAATAGTAAATACTCATATTTAACTAGCGTCGTTTCCACCATTTTGGATATTTTACGTTGTATTTGATTCTGTTCAATCTACATAATTTATAAACTTCCAAATCTATTAATATCTTTTAGAACTAGAAACTTTACTATGAAGGAATCATGTATCTTAAAAACTAACAAATTAAATGTTAAAATTTAAAAAGGTGAGTTGTGTAAGTTTTTTCGGACTGTTTGAAAATCGATAAAAAATGTAAGAAGTAAAGGGGATGTAACGTTTGATATATATTAACAGGATGGATTTTGAAATAAAAAAATATATAATCAAAGAAGTCAAGCGAGTGACTGCTCATGAGTCAAATTCGAAGAAATATTGACTATCCTTTGACCTGATTACAGGAAAAGTTCTAAGACAATTATCAGAAAAATCCACTACTTTATTACTATACTTTTTAACAACATGCTTAGGTTAAGATACTTCCCAAATTAATTAAAAGTTGGTAATACTGATATTGAAACCAAGAAAACCTCCAGAGAAGATGGCGTTCTATATACCAACTAGTTTATTACCTATATTGACTAAGGTTTTTGTAAAACTTTTAAGGTACAGATTAACAAGAATACTAGTAGAGAAAAATCTCTTCTTCGATGAAAGATTCGAGAAAGAATTCTTCAATGTAACTGAAGCCTTCGACAAGGTATGGTATAAACGTCTATTCTACAATATCAAATTTAATTTATTCTACCATTATTATACAATTTTAAAATCATATTTGATATCCCCAGGAGCAGATGTAGACAGCGACCACAACTTGGTAGTCATGAAAGCTAGATTAAAGTTCAAAAATCTGAAAACCCGGAAGGATAAGAAACGTATAAATGTAGTCATATTGAGGGATCAGAATATGAAAGATAAGTTCCAGGAGAAAACAGATCAATTAATAAATAATGCAAGTAAGGACGAAATCAAGAACGCAGAAACTGAGTGGGAGGGTATCAAGAATAGTCTAGATTCCGCGGCTACAGACGTTTTAGGACACGAGAAAAGGGAAGCTAGGAAGCCCTGGATAACGGACGAAATCTTAAACTTAATGCAAAAGAGACGAGGCTACAAAAACAGACGAGACGAGGAAGGACTGAAAACTTATAAGTCAATAAAGTGGGAAATCATTAGAAAATGTAGAAAAGCGAAAGAACAATGGATAGAGGATAAATGCGAATAAGTAGAAGATAATTTGCAAGTAGGTAAGACCGATGAGGCTTACAAAATAATTAAGAGGAACTTCAGGGATATAGGAACAACAAGTAGAAACGTTAGGCGTCAATCGGGGGTCATACTGATCGGAAGAGAGGAGAAAGCGGATAGATGGAAGCAGTACTTAGGAAATTTATACGAGAGTCAGGAATTAGGAGAGATATTAGAGGAAGAATCTAGCATCGATAGGGAAGATGTAGGAAAACCTATATTGAGAGAGTAATTTGAAATAGCACTAAGGGGGCTAAAGAACAGTAGAGCGCCGGGTGTAGATAAAATACACGCGGAAATTTTGAAATGTGCGGGACAGAAAGTAGTAAATAGGATGTTTGAACTGGTAAAATACATATACGAAACGGGTGAGATGCCGGAGTATTATAAGAGGAACATTATCGTTACTATACCGAAAAAGAGAGGAGCCGACAAATGCGAGAACTTTAGAACGATTAGCCTAACCTCCGATGCGTCAAAAATCTTAACCAGAATAGTGCAGAAGAGGATGGAAAATAGAGTGGAGCAAATACTAGGAGAAGACCAATTCGGGTTTAGGCGAAATACGGGAACTCGCGAAGCTATTCTAACGCTAAGAGTAATGTTAGAGAAAACAATAGAAAAAGGAAAGAACGCTTATATAGGATTTGTAGATTTAGAAAAAGCTTTTGATAACGTAAGATGTTCGAGAAAAAATGTTCGAGATACTAAAGAACGCGGGAATGAAGTATAGAGATAGGAGAGTAGTACACAATCTATACAAAGAGCAAACTGCTGTTATAGAAGTAGAAGGGAAAAATAGGGAAATAGGTATTAGGAAAGGAGTAAGACAAGGATGTACGCTATCACCACTAATTTTTAATCTGTACATCGAAGAGGCGATTGATGTGGTAAAAGAGTGGATTTCGGGATTAAAGTACAGGGACAGAAACTAAAAATGCTGAGATTCGCGGATGATACAGCAGTATTAGCATCTGGTAAGGAATTAGAATCAGCATTGAACGATATGGAGGCAGTGTTGACAGAGGAATACGGAATGAGGGTGAATAAAAACAAAACTAAAGTGTTAGTGTGCAGAGGGCGCGAAATCAGAGCAAAAACGAAAGTACAAATTAATAATGAAAGATTCGAGGAAGTTAAAGACTTCACTTATTTAGGAAGTAAAATAAATTGGGATGGAAGAAGCGATAAATACATAAAATAAAGAATAGCGCAGGGTCGAGTAGCTTTTAACAAAAATAAAGCACTTTTATGCTCGGGGGTAATAAACTTAGAAACAGGGAAGAGATTTTTGAAAACATATGTATGGAGCACGGCACTATACGGCTGCGAAACCTGGACGGTAGGGGAAGCAAGTAGGAAAAAATTAGAAGCTTTTGAGATGTGGAGTTATCGAAGAATATACCATGGACTGATAGGGTTAGAAACGAAGCAGTATTGGAGAAAGTCGGCGAGAAAAGAAGTATGTGGAAAAACATAAAGAAGAGAAGAGATAGAATGGTAGGCCACTTGCTGAGACATGGGAGAATAGTCCGCGATATTTTGGAGGCAGAAATAGGAGTGAAGAAAGGCAGAGGTAGGCCTAGATTAGACTACTGCTCGCAAATAGTAAGGGATGTAGGTTGTAGCACAATTAGCGAAATGCGTAGGTTAGCACAAGATAGGAGAAGTTGGAGGTTAGCGTCCAACCAGTCTTAGGACTGATGACCTCGTGATGATTTGATATCCAGCAGTTCATAGTCAAACACAAAGATGAGCAAACACCATTACTTCTATAAATAAAGGGGTGCCACAGGGCCGTGTACTTGAACCCAACCCGTACCTTTTGTATGCAGCTGATCTTCCAACCACAACACTGACAATCACAGCGACCTTTGCTGACGATTCTGCCATATTAGTTACCAATATAGATCTTATAATCGCATCGCGATATCTACAGTACAACCTAGACATGATAGAGAGATAGCTTAGTGAATGGAAAACCAAAGTAAACGACACAAAATCAGTTCATATTACGTTCACTTAGCGCAGGAAGAATTGGCCACCAGTGACAATTGTAGTATTGTCTATTCTTATACTAATATACTGTAAAACTACATAGATAAATAAAATGATATAAAAAATAGGATGTAATATCTGAGTTCGTACGAGATTACTTGCTAACAAGTTTTCCCTAAAGGTAATTACTAAATATAGATACTGATTTAGACTTCATCTTACAGTTAGCTCATATAAATATATTTATACGTGTGCGTCCAAAATTATAATAGTTCTGTTATATTACCATACTTGCATATGAACGCATTTATTACTTTTCACTCCGGAAAAGTAATGTAATCGTGTAAAGAAAAATTGAAACAAAAAATTTTTCTTGGGTTTATTTTTCGTTTTTCGGTCTAAAAACTAAATAAAAATGGTTTTAAAAAAAATATCATGTGCAGCACAGTACACGTGATAGAAGTGAATACTTCTTTAGAATAGAGAATGAGAGAGATTAAGAGTAAGAGATTGAAAGAGAGAGAGAGAGAGAGAGAGAGAGAGAGAGAGAGAGAAAGGGAGAGGGATAATTTCAAAAGAAAAATAACAATATAAAATTTGTGTAAAATATATTCGGTTTATTTATTATCTACACTATCATCGGCTGGTGGTTCAATTGGTAATACTGATATGATTGGTTTGTGATAACTAAAATATGAAATATATGTTCGTGATCCGATATTTTCTAGATAACGTGTAAAAATTGCATCTATTGTTGTTCCGGATTTTGTTGTTGATTCTTTGGGATTATTATTTATAAGCAGACCAAATGTTTCTCGAAGAAAGTTAATCAACGTCAAAGAATCATTGGATCCGAAATTTACATTGAAATCTCCCCCGAGAATCAAAGGGATTTTGTCTTCGCCTCTTCCAAGTGCATTTGCACGTGTGTGGCTGTAAACCAGTAGGGAGCGGTGAATGAAATATATTATATCTTCATATATCTGATATATATGATGTATATCTCTCTTTCTCTTTCTCTCTATGTTATATATCTGTGTACTCTGTCTTGTAACGAAGCCTGTGTTTTAGATATACCAAATGTATAGCTCTCTTTCTCCTTCTCTCTACGTTATATATTTTTCTCTCTCGTGTAGCGAATTCTGGAAACGTTACATTTTTTCCAATTCACTCTCCATTCTCGTCAAATATCAGAACGCTGCCAAAGAAGTATTCACTGCAAAAATGTTTCCTGTGTGTGTGTCGTTGTCGTTGGAATTTATTCTTGTTAGCACGGTAACTCAACTAAACCGTGTCGAATCGATCGGGTTTTGACTGATCCTCATCAGGGACGTCTCCCAGACGAAACATGTACCATGTACATGGTTCATGAGAAAGTACAATGGTGGACTATTTGAAAATTTTTTTTTGTTAGCATGATCACTCAATTGAATCGTGTCGGATCGATCGGGCTTCGACTGATTCTGATTAGGGACGTCTAACAGACGACATCTATTGATTTTGAGGTGGATAGGACACATCCCACCCTGTCCATGGGTCATGAGAAAGCACGATGGTGGACTATTTGAAAAAAGTAAAACTGTCGCATAAAATACATATTCTACATTTATGTGTTGGTTTATTTCTTCTCGGCCACTCAATTTCGAGATAGAGATGTTCTACCCGCGGAAAAGTCCGTTTTAAGGTTTTAAAGCTCTTTATTATTGCTTTATATTGCTCATGATAAACTATTGATTTTATAATCACTATGCTGATTGTTGCTAAAAATATGGTAATAAAATATCTATAATTTTACTATAATATATACGACGTATTTTTCCTTTGTTCATATTAATCTCATCATACGTTATTAAAATCGAGTAGCTGCCATTGTTAGAATCGAATTTTTATTGATATTTGGCATCTGTTGCCAAACTCTCATCCCCTAATAAATTGTTTGCTGTCACTGTTTCTTTGGTAATATTACATCTTTAAAAGTAACATAAGTTTTAATTTGCACATTGATATAAATTATAAAATTAAATATACTGACATATACATTTACTTCGGCATTTATTTGATTTTATCCCGAAATATAATTTAAAACTTTTCAGAATTGGATATATTCAAAGCATTTTAAGTAAGCCTGCTGTGGAACCTGAAATTTAAGTTTGCTTCATTAATTACGCTTCGACGGTGTCGGGGCCTATTGTGGAATTCTTTATATTTATTGGTGTTTGAGAATTCTCGAATTGTAATTTATTTCCTCTCTCACGTAGCTAAGAAAAGATGAAGTTGTAAACAAATCATTAGAGAATCAACCCAATTTGGTTAATTGTTCTGCCGTCAGCTTGAGTTTTAAGTATCTAATAAATAATTTTTTAGTAGTTTGTTGTAACAAATGAATTTCTGTTTATTGACGTAATTTTTTCATGTCAACTCTCGTACATGTTAAATTATAAATACATATTTGTGAAATAATACCAGTAACTGTATTAACATTGTATTGTGTATTTCTAATTTCGGTAAAGATAATGTGAGTCTTATGCTTATGAGTTTATATAAGATGATATTTAAGAATTATTGCTGCAATATCTTCATATGCTGATAAACTTTGCGAAGGTGCTCAGGGAAAGACAATAAAATTGTCAAGCCGAAAGATCATAACTAGGATAATACCCAGTCTAAATCAGATATTTTACAGCAGATTCATTATAAAAATTCAGAAAATAAGGTTTTCAAAAAATGGCCCAATGGGTACTTCCAGTGACGCAACGAAGTTCAAGAAACTAGCTGAACAAAAAGTGTCAATAAACTATGAGGTTCATGAATTGAAGGTGTGCATCCACAAATCAGAGTTTTAGGAATTGCAGATGATACTACAGACGAATTACATTATTTGAAAACACAAAATTATAATATATTTAGTCTCGAATCTGTAAAAAGGTTTCCCTTTAAAAAAGTCTAAAAAATTTGGGTTTCTAAACACAACAGGAACGTACGTCAAGCTACACTATAGGAGGTACACTACAGGTAGGAGATTGGTTCGGATGGATGTACTAAAGACAAGAAGAGCATTCAGCAAACTTTACTGTAGCTATATATAACAAGACACTTGAACAAAACTTTTTGTATTGATTTGGATGGGTGTACCTACTAAAGACAATAAGAACGTTTATCAAGCTACACTATAGGTGGATACCTCCGCATATAGCAAGGCACTTGAACAAGGCTATTCTAGTATATGTCGCGCTATCAGTACCACGCTATAAATGTAACAGTTATTTCTATAGTAAATATTTTTGCAGAAATAATGTAACTTGTCTCATAGCTTCAAGGCATGAGTTGGAGGATTGTCCTGAGGGCAGGTGTCCATGTTGTGTTAATTGCACCTAAGCAGGTATATTAAACTGAAGCAGAACATTTATATTAACAGTAATTATACAGTCGGGAATTATCGTATAATGATGTTTTGCTTATAAGAAAGCTTCAGACAAATTAAAATTGGATTTATTTGGGCCTCCCGTTAAGTAGCAATGAGTGTCGATGCCATATGAATCATAAAGTAGCTCTATTTCCAGTACCTCTTTGTTAACGTATTTATCGCAGTTTTTGTATATAATATCAGATTGTGCATGGAATTAACAGCAAGACTACCTACTGTCAGAGTCCTGGTTGGATGGGGTGTTTCTATTGGTAAGTTTACCATTGCAAAGACGAGTCATTGGTAGTATAAAACTCACTTGTCCCAGGGCAGTATCCAAAGGTTACTAGAGTAACAGGATAGGTTAACCATATATAGTTGCATGTAAAGTTACTGGTAACAATTCCAAATTTGTGGCCTAAGGTTTTGCGATGTATCACATTTACTGTCTTCATCCATTTATTCGTAATTATTATTCCCGTCATAATTTGTATTCGGTACGCCAATAATTTCGTCCAATCCATTCGATAAAGGACTAAAACACCGTACGTCTAACACTATGTTTCGACTCGGTAACGTCAATACCCTTCCTCGTCTCCTTCTCGAAGTTCTAACAGGTGCTGCTGGAGGACCGAAGGACCAATATACTAGAAGAATCGAGGAACATTTTCCAAACGATATCAACAACATAATCTATACTGTCTATAATACTGTTTCTGAATAAGTACGACTTGTTGGAGATGCTTACTTCATGCATAAAATATTATTGATTATTCTGTTATCAATTTATGCAGTTTAGGAAAGTTGGTTAGCCTCTATCATAAATAATACGGAAAGTGTTGATGTCTATAGGTACGATTTATATCGACCTGATAGAGATTTTACTCGGACAAATATACATGGAGGAGTAGTGCTTCCTGTTGATTTTATGTTTAATTTTAAACTTAAAATCTAAAAAAAGGACTTAATTCAATTGCCTTACAATTGATATTCTAGGGGTCCAAATTAAAATTGATTTATTTTCCTATTATATAATATAGTATATGTACCGCCTAATATAGAGTTACATATTTATAACTCCTTGAAGCTATTTGTTCCGTTGAGTTTATTTACAATAATAATGTATTTCTTGGGGACTTTAATATTAGTGAATACTTTAGTTACCTACAACATCATATCGCTTATCCAGTACAACACTGAGAAATGCACAAGGTATAGTTTCGAGAAATTCCTCTTCAAAAATTTTCGATTTTTTGTTTTTGTTGTAAATTTTAAACAAACTGAAATTTCATAATTTTTCTTGCACATTTTTGTTTTTAAAATTTAACTTAACATTGACATGCGGCAGGGTCACAAAAAATTATATTAAGTATTTTTTTTTTAATTCTTGCAGATGTCTCAGTATTGCACCAAAGCAATGAAAAGTATTTTAAGATAGTGCCTTGGGTTAAATAAAAAATGCCTACTTTTTATAAATATTTATTCAAAATTCCTGTAGCAAAGAAAATTAAAAACATTTAAGTGCAAAAATAGAGAGCTGTTAATAAAGTTACTCTGCTGTCAAGTTTCTGAAAAAATCTTGATATTCCTTCTTAATGTGTTTTTAATTACAAAGAGAAAGTAGATGTTGATGTTTTAATTTTGATATTTTCGGCGCAGTTTTATAAGCTAAAGGCAAAGAGAGGTCCATATTTAATTTTCTTCTGGGATTCTTTCTAATATTTATAACTTTATACTCTGTTTCTGTATAACTTGTTTTATAAAAAACACTATTTTCCACATCTTTCTCCATCCGAAAAACTTTAATGTCATTCCAATTGTCATCTTGTTCTTGTAAACTGAAGTTAACTCCCATTTCATCACAGACCTTCTTCCAGTCATAAAATTCAGCTATTGTCATTTAGTATACTTTGTATGGAGAGCTCGTTTTTTTTTGCCAATTTTGTAATCATTGCCATCTGAGAGGGAATAAAGCACTTCTCAGCGCTCTTGCTTTTTGTTTTTCAATACACGAGTCTATTTGATCTCCCTCATCTTGTGTATGACCACTAATTAAATACTTATGGGTGATGGAGTTATATCTAACATTTTTAAACAGTACAGATACATGCAAAGGACAAACTTATTTTTATGTTGCCTAACGCAATTATCGGAAAAAAATATGATATATTTACCGCGACAATAATTTTTTAAAATTTTATAAATACACCTGATTTATAGGTGATGCTGTATACTGTAAAGTTTATGCAGTTAAGTTTGCTTTTATAAGATAAAGTCGATATATCTCAGTATGGCAATGGAATTACGGCTTGTAGAGCATAACAATACACAAGGAGGCTTGAATTTTCTTTCATGGATAATTCTTTGTCTTTATTTTTTCCAGTTATTGACATTTTTTTTTGCTTGTAAATGTGTATCGTATTTTTCTTGCATATTGTTTTCTTTCAATGTCATTCCCATTTTAGTACTGAGCACATATCGCGCATTGATCTTTTTTAGGAGCAAAAAATCCTATATTAAATTCCTCATTAAATATTGTTTCATAGGTACATTTTTTCATTGCTGTCCAATTGTTTGTTTTACAGTACTCGGTATATAATCTGTACATTGTAGAGATATTCAGTGAACCATCCAAATATTCTTTTTTTGTTTGAGAACGACAATAATGTGATTCAATTCTTGGTAAGTGATTAATGTGATTTCTTATATTCCCTTTAGTAGCTTCACTCACTTTCTTTTGATTATTATGCTTTCCTCTTTTTTCATTCTCTCGAAATCCTTCGGAGTTCATCTTCTTTCTAATTGTGGATATGGTATTGTTGCACACGTCTAATGTTCTTTTGAAAAAATCTCTACAAACGCGGATGTATTTTCCATTTACTTCAAAAAAGAATGTATAATTATTAGTTCTGATTTTCTATTTTTTCAGCTAGTACGAACAATTATCTCAGTGTTTCACCGATAAAACTTGCTGACGCAGACTTTCTGCAATACTGGGTCATCTGTTTTGTTCCAGTGTTGCACTCAATATGAACGCTTCTTTCCGGTTATACAATACTGAGTTAAATTATTTTCAGTCTGCTATCATTGGTTTAACACATATACCACTGGTTCACTGAACACATACGGGATTTTGTTAGCCATAGCGATATTATCTATAATTTTGAATAATTGGCAGATGTCTTAGTATTGCACTGAGCAAGCGCTATAGTAGTCATTGTATTAATTCCTTTTGTACTTTTTGGCATTAAAACAGTTTCACTATTACGAAATAATAATACAAGAATTTACGACTTTGTCCTAGCTAATATTACACTTATTATTGAAGAAGCTCCTGATGTATTAGTTGCTGAATATTCCTCACCGCCCACCCCTCTTAATACTATATGACATACAGAAAATACATAAGAACAACAGAGATAGGGTAAATATATCATTTTATAATTATCGTAAAGCCAATTTGGCTGAGTTATGTGGCAGCTTAGCTAAGATTAATTGGCAATTTCTTCTAGGTATTACGGACGTGAATTACGCGTTTGATAAATTCTATAAAAAATTATGAGGTTTTTGACGCAATCCTTCGTAAAATTAAGATAGCTAATAAGAAATACCCTCCGCGGTTCAATTATAATATAATAAAAATGTATAAAATAAATATAAACTTTAGTGCAATTCTAAGAAATTTAATGGTTTTGTCGTATTAGATAATAATCTATTACAGGTTCAGATAAAATATGAAGTTAATATGAAATATAAAAAGTACTGCTCTATTACAGAGTATAAATTTTTCAAAAAATAAAACCCGCCACAGGTAGGATTCGACATCTGTCCCGGATTGGAACCGAACGACATATAGCTGTTTCGAACTTATTAGTTCTCATAAACGGATAAGGGTCCATTAGGACCCTTATTATTTAATATTTTTGTAATTATATTTTTAATATGTCAAAATTAATAGTGCTAACGATTGTATAGCTCTACTGTATAGCACTACAAAAGAATCTCAATAAGCTATATAATAACAAATTTACTTATTCTCTCAAACATAAGTGTATCGTATACAATTGAATCGTTTATTTCAGAAACCACCTAAGGGACAAAATATCAAAAAATGTGTTTTTGGTGATACCGTACAATTTAAAGGTAAATACATCTTTTAGTGCAGAAATAATCTATGTTCCATATCAGCAATGCTATTTGGCAGCCTTGAAAATAATCCGTTTATTTCAGAAAGAACCCAAGCGCCGTCGCTTAGGTTCTTTCTGTGGTAAATTTCACTCGTGACGGTTAGCAGCCTTATTGATATCACGTGTTTTGTGACTCGCTGTTTTGTTTGAAGGATTCCTTCAATGAATTATTCATTGAAGGAATAACAACATCTACCTTCACATTGCTAAAAACTGCCAGCCCTCCGGAACTACCAACAGAGAAAGCTTATCTTTTGGGGAAGGTATGTTTACTTTTATTTTACCAAGGTTATTTTAAACGTTTATATTTTACTTTTAGCTAAACATTTTTGTAGGCTGTAACAAATTTTAAAATTTATCGGGTTTTGCACAGTGAGATTTTTGGTTTTAGGTTCCAATCAACAAAAAAAAGATAGACGATATAAAAAAGGTGATGGAATACACTGTTGGATATGAAGCCTTCTATGACACTATCATCCAACGGCCAACAACTGACCAGAAGTTGCCAGAAGACTTGCCAGAAGCTGAATAAGTGAATAAGGCCAGATCTGTATATAGACATACTGTAGCGTGTAGTTTACTTGTATTTTTCGATGTAGGCATAGTAAAAACACTCTTTTTTATACTTAAGTGTGTCTGTTACTTACCTTTGATACCAAAACAGGTAAAAATTAATGGTTTGACTTAATTTCAATAATACTTTTAAAAAAATCACTTTGGATACACTCATTTATTGCAGAAACCACCTAAGTGCAATTTTTTCAAAAATTTATAACTCAAAAACTTAAAGGAAAAAAAAATAAAAAATAGATTATCCCAATAGCATGTTTTTGATTTGGTAAAAAATATTTGAAGGAGACTAGACCTATACTTAAGCTGCAAAACAATTTTTTTTAGTTTTCCGAAAGTTGAAAAAAGCGCACATAGGTGGTTTCTGAAATAAACGATTCAATTATTCTCTAGAAAACTGGGTTCTCGAGATATAGAGGAAATACAAAGGCGATTTTTAAAGGCTATTTGGCTCTCCATATTCTGAGCTATTAAACAGATTTTTTTTTGAGTTTAGAGTCTCGTAGGTTTCTCACAACTATTTATTGTTAAACGAAGACAATATAATAGACTGTGGTACCATATTAAATTCACTAAACTATTCACCGAGGTTGAATACTAGACAAAACATTTTGCTTATCTGACCCTAATAGCTACCAGCAATTAAAGTATTCACCAGTTAACCAGATGTGTGAAAATTATAATAGTTTCCAGGACCACTTTGAGATGTTTCACTGCAGTGTAACTGTGCTAAACAAGCCTTATTTAGCAATTAGTATAACTCGTATATACATTCTGTTTTATATTACTACTGTGTTATTTTTCTTATTTTCACTGTATTTACTGTTTACCCTAAGTAGTGATTCGATTTCTCTGTTTAGCGACTGAATTAGTGTATTGATTAAATAAATAAATAATTCATTTATATTTTGCTCAGTTATTATTATGCATAGAACACATATAAGTAAAATATAATGTTTCAATAAAGAAATGTACTCTTCCTATTTTAGTTTCAGTTTCGTAGAACATGATATATGTATACATAATACAAAAGATAATAATATGTTAAATAATAATATATTATGCAATGAACATTTAATGATAAGTATGTAGTTATTAAGATCCAAGTATGAGAATTACGTTATCAGACGTTAGGGAGTATCGTAATGAATACCAATATCTTAATAGTTATTAAATGTGAGGTGCATACACTATTTTTTCTATGATCATGTAATAATAATGAAAATAAGCACCGATTTTATTTGCAAAAAGGAAACATTTTAGGAATCTATGTAGAGTAAATATGAGTTACTAAAACTGACACATATTAAATCTGTCTTGCTCATGTCCATATTTGATATTGACTGAATATTGCTGTGGTGTTGCATTGCTATTGGTTATAAACTTGTTTGTATCTCAATGAAAAATTGTTATCTTAATAAATTTCATTAAAGCACACATAGTAAATGTCTAATAAATCAATTAAAGTATGGGAGTAGAAAAAAATAAATACAATGTATTAATAGGTACATTATTGTAATTTTTTACAAAAATATGTACGATCATGATGGTGACTTTATTTCATAGTAGAAGGAATACACTAAAAGAAATGCGGTGTTGTCATTAGATTTTTAAATACATGTACACAATTGAAGAATACAGGGGAAAACGATCTAAGTCACATTTCGAACAAACGGAGATAAACGAAGTTGAAAGTTTAAAATGTTACTAGTCGTAAATTTAAAAACATAAAAAAATACAATTTAGCACACATTTTTATTTGAGATTTTGACATCAGCATTACATAAAAAATAAACCAGTTGTCACCTTGTGTTGATAAAAAAAAACAAAAATTTTTTTTATGTAACTATATGTATGGAAGAATGAAGTAAGTCCTTATCCATTCAGAGCTCCTGCAAAAAAAAGCTACTAGTATTATTTTAGTAGGCAAAATCAAAAACAATAACAAATTACGTCGATTTCATCGTCGCTTCCGTTGCTATCGACAAAGGGTTGTTCTTGATAAAAGGGTTGGAATTCCTCTGAGATGAACTGTTATAAGTCTTGCAGTTGGTCGTATTTTTTTCTCGGCAAGGGTATCAGGTTGGAGTAAAGTGGTTCTGGGCTAACGTCCGGATTCCATGTTATATTTTTAGTTGTGATGACGAAAGAAGTTAGTGGTGAATTGTATGCGGTCTCCGTAACTGCCACAGAACGTGGATGTTCTATAGTAAATTGTAACTCCCTAACTGGTCTAGTAGCGAATGGACAAGTTTTCCGGTAGTATGGTCGTAGGAAATTTGTCCAAGCACAAAAAAAGTTCCGCGTACAATCGTATACATCAAATGGCATAGGTTTTGACCTAGCTGCACGAAATACTTCGACCTACTGATCAGGAATTTCCACTATAGATTTTTGGTTGATTAGTCCAAAATCTTTGTCGCATTCAAGATATGAATTACCTCTTATAGGGAATATCACATAAACTGAATCAAATATTTTTTTGGTATGGACTATGTAATGCAAAAATCTAAGTAAAATTTTTATTTTGACCAGCACAGGAATCACAAAATATATGTAGATGTTTCACTTCTGAATTCAGAATTTCGCAGCAAAAATGGTACAAGAAAGACATCACCTCATCCTCCCCCTTCTTTGCTACTGTCTGTGGATATGTATAAAACACCGATTGGTTTGTAGATAAGACATGAATATTAAAGCTAATGAAAGTGAGTTGCCTTCTATAATAAACATCGTTGGTAGTGATATTAGGTGTCGGCAAGTTTTTGGAAAAATCCATTCTTACAGTTTCCAAATTGGTATATTTTCCAGCGCGTTTCTTCTCCAGCCGTTTTCTCTTATAGAATGCTTGGACCCTCAGCTTATGGAGTTTGTCTTCTGTTCCAAGTTTTTGCAGTTTTCTTTTCAATTCGACTTCTGCATCTTTATCAGGTGGATTTTGTTGACTAATTTTAGACTCTACCGTAATTTTCACGTTTGCTGCATCACAGGTACTACAGGTGTCAGACCTGGGATAGCCGAAGCCGATGTTGAAATATTTAAGGAAAACATTCCGATAAGTTTCATAGCTCACAGGGGGATATCTTTCTTCAAGGTACAGTTTATGGATTTTTTTACATTTAATGTTTCTGGTAAGTATAGTCGTCTAGTATTCTTCAGGCTGTAGTGAGAATTCCTACCCTTGAAACTTTTGATGTGCTCGTGCATTTGTCTTAGAGTATCGTCCTTTATCTTATGGGGTTGGTATTGATGTGTGCCCCTTTTGTCATGACAAGAACTTCCGGTTTCCTTTTTAACGTTATAAGCCGTATGTTTGTAATTCCATGTAAACTAATCAATGCTTTCTGAGAAATATCGATTTATTGCATTGTGCCATTATTTTTCATGACTCTAATTTTAAAAGTGAAAGCATTGTCTCGTAAATTAGCTATATTTTCTTCATGTCCGGGACGTCTAGGTTTTATATCATGAATACTTATAAGGCCACATAGGTGATTATTCTGTTAATTTCTGTCTCCCAGTGAATTGAACTCATATATGACACTACACCTCTGTGTCTCCGTTATGATTTGAAAACATCTGAATCTTTTGCATTCACAATACTCACCAGTTTCATAGGCTTGATTTCGTATTTTCTTTGCAACATCCCTAACACGACCATAAGATTTTCTTTTACGGGTTAAATAAATATTCACTGGTTTGTCATCGGCATCACTACTTACACTTTAACTCATTATTTCAACACACAAAACTGGAACTAATGCACAAGAACAATAGACCTGCACTGGCTAATCTGGCATTCTGCGCAGTGGAAAAACACTGATAGTAAACAGGATCACGAGACTGAAAACCAACGATTTTATTTCGTAGTGGGACTTGGATCGGTGTTTCACACAACAACATGGACTTTGGTCGCTCTTCCGTTAACCACACTTTCATTTCCATATATTTAATATGACTTAGATTGTATTTACGAACGTTTGAACTAGTGTACGAGGAAGAGCACGTTTAGAACTACCCAACAACATGTCTGGCTCAATTTATGCGCCGGTGTGACTTAGATCGTTTTTCCCGTGTACCCTTCAATTATGTATTATATTTGCTAATTATATATTAACAGCAAACAGTAAAAATTATTTATTATTATTATTAAATTTCGGATTTGACTGCGGACATTTCAGAATCGGACGTATAAGTGTTCTAAAATGTCTATTAGAAATAGAAACACCGTACCTACAAAATATCACAATCTTATAATAAATTGTACAATAAAACATTTCATGTCAGTGGCTTGTCTACACTCTGGCTCATTTTTTTTATAATGTAAATTACAAAATATACTGTTTGTATAAACTAGTAGGACATCAAGCAACAAGTTTATATTAAGTAAAATTTATTCATTGACCGCCTGCTATCTGCTGCTCTATTTGTTTCAGTAGAAATATTGAAGGTATTGTTGGAGGTGCATTGCGCTATGTGCTAATAGTAAAGGCATGCAAGGGTTGGGCAAAAGAAATATCTGCGGGGATGAATAATCGGTGTTGTCGCAGTATTTTGATTTGCGTACGGTATATATAATAGTTACAGTGCATAATAATTTGAAAACCAGTATTTTAAAGTGTCCTAGACCAAAACCATCCCTTGCCACAATACAACGTTGGATAAAGGAATTTCTGGGGTTAGTGTTAAATAACGGTAGTGAATTGTGTTCCCATTGTGATACATACATAGTGTATACCCGTAAATCGGATGTTATTAGACATTAATGTAAAAACATAAAAACAGCGATTACTGAACAGAGCAATGCTTGTGAAAGACACACGACGTTTTATGGGGCTCTAAACATGAGGAAAGCAAAAACATGGCTCTACCTTTTCTTAAGGATGCTGTGCCATGCATGAACGCGGGCTTGTCGACTTTTGGATGGAACGTATAATTACGATATGTTACATGTAACCTGCCGAGTGCATGTCGATTGCTTGATAGGGAATGCCAAACAAGTGTTTTTAAAAGTTCCGCAAAGAGTGACATTATTCACAGAAATGCTTCCCCCACACATAGTTATCTCTAGCGTCTGTAGTAACCCAGTGGGGAACGTGGATGGAGACAGCTTCATATTATTACTGCAATTTTGTGAATATCATCAGGGTATTTCAACAGTTGGATGCAAATGATGCTATTGCTATTGCGATGCCCAACAGACGTAAGTGGATCCAAGAAACTTACGTTATAATAAACTTACATTATTTATACAATATTGGTTAAATACTACAGAATAAATATATAGGGTGATTCAATAGGAACGCTCGAAGTTTGTTAGGTCATAGCCGCGATGTTGTTAAAACAACATCTGTCAAATTCGTTGTAAATCGTTCAGTGGTGTATGGAAAATTGCCATGAAAGGTTATAGCGTTCAACAATGTGTGCAAATCATCAAATTTTTTTTTCAAAATCAGTAGCTCTGTTCGAGAAATGTTCCGCGCATTACGTGATTTTTATCCTCGCCGCAGCCGTCATGCCGAGTCGATTATTCGACGTTTAGTCAAATTTGAATCAACCGGTTTGATAAACAATCAGCCAACACTCGTACGTCACCGAAATGCAAGGTCTGTTGAAATCATCACTGCTGTGCGTGAGAGTGTACGGGAAAACCCGAGGTAATCAATTTTTTGTCATCCACAAGAACTTGGCCTTTCTGCGATTTCAACTTGGCGAATTTTGCGTTGGGACTTGGGGTTGGGACCCGTATACATTCCAACTGACCCAGAAACTTAATGGTCCATAGACAACCGTATGTTCGCTGATGGAGCTTTGGAGCAGTTGGAAATTACCCAAAGTTCGCTAAAAAAATCATCTTTAGCGACGAGGTCCATTTTTGGATGAACGGATATGTGAGCAAGCACAATTGTTATATTTGGGACGATACCAATCCACACGAGATACACCAGCACCAAATGCATCCCGAGAAAGTCACTCTCTGGTGCAAATTTTGGTCTGGCGGAATCATCGGTCCGTACTTCTTTTAAAATGAGACTGGCATTACCATAACTGTCAACGGCGAGCGCTACAGATCGATGACAAACAACTTGTTGTGGCCTAAACTGGATGATGTCGATATCGACGATATGTGGATCCAACAGGACGTTGCTACGTTCCACACAGCAAATGCCACGTACATTCTGCACGACCGATTTGAGGGCATGGATATCTCGCGCAGCTGCAACATGAACTGACCACAAAGATCGTGCGATTTAACGCCTTTATACTTCTTCCTTTGCTATCTTAAATCACAGGTCTATGAGAATAAGCCAAGAGCACTTGATGCTCTCAAAGTCAATATAACGAACGCCATCCAGCAAATTAAGCCAGATTATGCGACAAAGTCATTGAAAATCTGACCTCACGAATACGTGCCATCTAGCAAAGCCGTGGCGGACATTTGAATAACGTTATGTTCCGTACTTAATGCCATAAGATATTCTTTTAAATAAAAAAATTACTGAATATCTCAGACGCAGCTTGTTTTATTTACATTTAAAAATCGAGCGTCCTTATTGAAAGACACTATAGATATAAAAGATTTAACTTTATTGACAATAGATAATACTGCTGAGACTATATTCTACTCTAATCAACATTTATTATTTCAAGATACTGATGTAGTGAAGATTTGAAGAAAATAATTGCCTTAATGATCATGTTGAGTGAAGAAACCTAGGTGAAATTAATATTTATTTTACATCCGGTTATATTTTCTAGGAATATTAATCTAAGTGGTCAGTCGCCTTTCACGTTTCAGTAGACGTGTTGCAGACTGTGGTTTTCCAATTCCTTCAAGAAATACTTTTATATTTTATTCCAGAGAAGTTAAAAAGACTCGTCTTCATGTGCTGAAAATAGAAACGCTTCATACGAGAAGTCACTCCTTTGTACATCTAATATATATTTGATGTAATTGCGTGTAGAGGCCCTTGGTTTTTTTAAAAGAAGGGCGCAGCGTTTCCCACGTCTCTTTGACATAATATGTTTTGTCGTCTTGCAACTATTTTGCCATAAAAAGGGGTATAAGATATTTTTCATTATTTGTAAAATTTGGCCATTATAGAGAGAATAAATAGACGTTTATATAATAGAAACGTATGTGTAGCATATTAAAGCTAATATAAATTTAGGATGTGCCACTTGCAGAATAAAATTGTATATTGTTCTATACAAAAAGAGTTTCTATTATTCCCTTACAAGAATATTATATTATTGATAACTATGGTGTGAAGTAAGTCAAGTGTAAATAAAAATGTAATTGCTAATATTACGTAATGTAATGTATTATTAAAAAAAAAAACAATTAAAATGGAATATAAATTAGATTTACTACAGTGATATTAGATTTAGAACGATGTACTTTCATGTCTACATATACATTGTCAAATCATAAAAGGTTATTAAAATTTTATCTGAAGCACAATATTTATATATTCATGACCATGACCATGACCATGACCATTGATTGTATGTTAAAGTGCCGTGTAAACTTTTGTACTTTGATATTGTATAAAAATAATGTAAATATTTTAGGTTGTTTTGACATTAAGTATATAAAAAAAAATTCAATAATTGTTAAAAAAAAGCAGGTTCCACCGAGATTTGAACTCGGATCGCTGGATTCAAAGTCCAGAGTGCTAACCGTTACACCATGGAACCTCATTATTTGTTTTTTTCGCAGATCGCGTCTCGGGGTCATTGTGTACATCTTTAATTTAGTTCAAGTATTATTTTTGGCTATCGCATTGGAGATTGAAATAGCACATAAGCACAGTATGTTTAATGATTTTGTGAGTATCTATTCGAGAATAAAATAAAACAGTGTTGGTCGTTTTTCCATAAATCCATCAGTATCTATAAATATTGACTCATGAATGTAATTCAAGTTAATTATGCAATAAGGATAATTAATAATTATGTAATGCATCAGAAATGTTTTTTATAATTGAATTGTTCGAAATAATATCTCTTGTGCCTGAGATTAAACGTAATACGTTGCTAAACGAAATCATTTAATCATAATAAGTAAATCGCGAATTTTTAATATTTGAAGTTTAATCACAATTTTTAATTTTATATTTTTAAATGCATAAGGATTTTAAATATAGAACGATGATACAAAAAAAAACAATACAAATTTATATATTGTTGTATGAGTTGAAAATATGTCAGTTGTAAAAATTACAGATTAAACATATGTTTACAGAGCACCTATTTGTTAAATATTTGAGGCTAGTTTGAAAATAGTTTTCCGATTTTTACAATGTAGTGTTAAATTTAATTTAATTTTTTTTTAGCGGGGGTCCTACAGCCTGTGCTGCATCCCGCATTTCGATCGCCATTTCCTTCTATCCCTCCAGTCATCATCTCCGATTGCTCGATCTCTCATATTTTTTCTAATTCCTTCTATCCATTGTGTTGTCCGTCTTCCTCTTCTTCTCCTATTGTATGGTATAAACTTCAAAGCTCTCTTTGGCCATCATGTCTCCTCCATCCTCTTTACATGACCGTACCATAGTAGCTTTCTAGATTCTACTCGTTCTGTTGTTGTAAGTACGCGTCCCGTTTTCCTTCTTACTTCTTCGTTCCTAATACATTGAATTCTGGAAATATTACATGATCTTCTTAAGAAGTCCATTTCTATCGTTTCTATCATCCTTTTCTCTTTCTCCGACAATTGCCAGCATTCACAGCCATAAGTTAAAATAGGCTCCACAATAGTTGTGTAAATTGTCATTTTGGTTTGTAGTTTCATCTCGTTTGACCAGAGTAATGAGTTCGGTAAATAAACAGCCTTCTTCCCTTGACGTGCCCTATTTTTGATTTAATTTTTTGTTGTTCCATCATCCGAAACAATGCTTCCTAAGTATTTAAACTGGCTACATTTTTTTTAATTTATGCAGTTGTAGATCTGAGTCTTCTACATGCGTGTCTCCTATTTTCAGATATTCAGTTTTATCGATGTTTATCTTTAGTCCCCATTTCTCATATTCTTCTTCCAACTTTCTAAACATGTAGTCTGCATCGTCCTCGTCACTTGCTATAATTATCTGGTCGTCAGCGAATAAAAGAGTTGCCAAGCATTGTTCGTTTACCTGTATTCCCATTTCTGAAGCTTTCCTCCTCCAATTACTTATGGCTTCTTGAATATATATTTTAAACAGGGTAGGTGACAAACTACACCCTTGTTTAAGCCCCTTTGTGGTAGGAAAACTTTCTGACAGGGCATTTCCCACTTTCACCAAACTCTTTGGTTCCTTATATATATTCCATATAGCGTTGACATAAGTTTTACTCAGGCCAAACCTCGTCAGAGTTTCAAAGAGTTTCTTTAAAGGTACTGTATCATAGGCCTTTTCTAGATCGACAAATACTAGGTGGTTAGACAGATTACGAGACGTTCGTTTTTCTAATATTTGCTGTAATACAAATATATTATCAATACATGATCACCCTGCACGGAAACCCGACTGTTCTTCTATGTCTTCTATAACCATTTCTATTCTCTGCTTCAGTATTCTGCCGTACAACCTCCCCATTGCATTTGTCACACTTATGCCCTTATAATTTTGGCATAGCTTTTTATCGCCCTTTTTGTAAATGGAGCTTATGTATGCTATATTCCAGTCTTCCGGGATTTTATCTCCGTTTAGTAAGCATTTATTAAATGTTAAAAGTTTGCCAGATTTTCAAGTAGTATATCTGGTCCATACCTAAGTTAAGTTAAATTTAATACATTTACAAAATTAATACAGTAGCAATTATACAATAAGAAAAAGCTATTTTATATATAATTTTTGCGTGACACACAGAACGGTGATAAAGTTTTTAAATTAGAACTGACTACGGATACACCGACTATTGGATACCGACTATTACGTTAGTATACTGTAATATACGTTAGTATACAAGGACTATACGTTGTTATATAGACGATTCAAACGATTCGTTATAGATTGTAACGAAAATATTAAAACAGCTAAAAAAAGCATCAATACCACTAAGAAGAATGGACGGATCATGGACAAAAAGAGACAAATTGAAAGCTGAGTTGTTTGCGTCATACTTAACTAAATTATTCCAGCTATAGGAATCTGAAATATTGCCAGATGAAGAAGCTGAAATACAGCAACTTTCTAATTATCTTAAACGCTTCAGTACAATTAGAACTCCCAATCAAACCCTAGACAGGTACTAAGGTTAAATTAATAATAAACATGGGGCTAGATCCAAAAAAGCAGCAGGTTATGATTTGATAACGAGAAGAATACTGAAAGAACTACTGGAAATTGATGTTAAGTTCATCATTTAAATTTTTAATGTTATTAATAGAATTAGACACATTCTAAATCACTGAAAAGGTACAAATAATAATGATCCTGAAACCAGGAAAACCTGCAGAAGAAGCAACATCATACATACCTATTAGTCTACTTTCAATGTTGTCAAAACTGTATGAAAAGTTACTCCTAGAGAAACTCAAACCTACTCTTAAACGCCTCATACCTCAGTTTGGATTCAGGTAGGAACACTCGTTGGGAGACGACAGGAAGGCAGAGGGGGAGGAAAGTGGAGGAACTATTTGGGAGGGCCAAGACTGGAGGGAATAAACCAGCGGCGGTCCTGATCTAGCAAATGGGGAATGGGGGCTCTTTTGCGGAAGTCCTAGCGAAGGTCATGGGGAAAGTGGACTCCAAGGTGGTAGGGGTAGAGATAGTTGGTCTAAGAAAGACGAGAGCGGGAGAGCTCTTACTGGAGGTTAAGGGTGGGAGGCAAAAGGCTGAAGTGCTGAAAGCCGAAATTGTGAATAAGATGGAGAATATGGAAGTAAAGACCCTGAAAAGTGGCGATAAACTAATTATAAAAGATATAGATCGTCACGAAACTGTCGGAAGTGAAGGAGGCCATACAAGAGAAAATAGGGGATATTGATTTTGAGGTGGTGGCTCTTAGAAATGGTCCAGGGGACACCCAAACAGCTGTGATCGACGTAGATAGCGATGGTGCCAGGAAGCTATTAGAAGCGGGGAGGATCAGGATAGGATGGGGGAGATGTAGGGTCAGCCTCCAGACGTAGAAATGCTCCAGGTGCTGGGACCACATCATATCTAGATGTATCGGTCCAGATAGGAGCAATCTATGTCTGTGGTGTGGTAAAGAGGGCCATTAAGCAGCAGAATGTAGAGGCAAGGAATCCTGCTTCTTTATGTATACAGGAAGGACATAGGGCTGATTCTGTTAAATGTCCAGGCTATAAGGCAGCAATTGAGGGGGACAGGAGGAAAGCGGGTGGAACACAGCCGCGTTCAGCATCATCCAAGTGAATTTGAATAGGTGTCGGGCGGCTCAGGTTTTACTATGGGCCACCGTAAGGGAGGAGGGGGTTGACGTGGCCATCATCAGTGAGCCAAACCTGGCCATGACGAGGGGACGCGGATGGATAACGTGTAATAGAGTGGACGCGGCCATCAGAATTACAGGAGGAAGGTGGGTAGGGAATGGTTCTGGGAGAGGTCCGGGGCAGTTGCTACTTCTCTCCGAACGCCCCCATGGAGGAACTACGAATATCGCTGGCGAGTTTAGAGGAATTGATCTCCCGCGTGGGGGGAGACTTTATCATCGCGGGAGACATTAATGGTATAGTCCCAGAATGGGGAGCGGAAGGGAGGGACGAGAGAGGCAATATAATTGTAGAGTGGGCGAACAGGATGGACCTCGTCGTAATGAACGAGGGAACGGAGCCCACGTTCGAGGGGGGTAGAGCCACGTCCATCCCTGACGTAATCTTTGAAACAACAGGGGTGGCCGAGAGGATTAGAGGGTGGAGGGTGCTGCAGAAGGAAACCCTCAGCGATCACAAGTATATAGTCTTTGAATTGAGGGAGGAAGGCGGGGATAATACCACGAGGGTAACACAAGTACTACCAACGATAGGATTAGGGAGATAGTAAATGCTCTCTTTCCGATAAGAGAGAAGGTGCCCTGGCAAAGACAGTATGTCCAAGGGGAGATAGCTCCATTTTCGATAGAGGAATTGACGAAGGAGACAAGGAGGGTGAAGCTAGGGAAGGCGCCAGGTGTGAACGGAATGCAGGCGGAAGTTGTGAGGGTACCAGTGGAGGACCATTCCCAGGTGGTCCTAAGGATTATGAATGGGGTGCTTACTAGTGGGGCCTTCCCTGAATTCTGGAAAAAGGGGAGGCTAATACTGGTAGCAAAGGAGAAGAAAACCGAGGGAGGGTCGGAGGAGTACAGGCCTATATGCGTGACTGATGACCTCGGAAAGCTGCTAGAGCATTTAATACATGGCAGAGTTCTCGAGGAGATGGAGAGGAGGGGGGGACTCTTCGACAGATAGTACGGGTTCAGAGCCGAAAGATTCACTGTGGATGCGGTCACGCATATAAGGGAGGCGGTGCTGGAGGCCTGGAATGGTGGTAAGGTGGGGGCGCTGATAACCCTGGATATCCGGAATGCATTTAATACAGCTGCATGGCAATGTATCACGGAGGCATTCAGCGAGAAGAAGGTGGCCCCATATATATATATATATATATATATATATATATATATATATATAACCTTATTGGGAGCTACTTAGAAGATAGGGAGATCCTCATTAGGGACGGGGATGGTAGAGAGGAGACCAGGGCGATCACGTGCGACACAGGGCTCTGTTCTTGGACCGGTCTCGTGGAACGTAATATTTGATGGCGTGTTCAGGATCAGGGTCCCGGCGGGAATAACGATAGTGGGATATGCGGACGATCTAGCTGTCCTGGTGGTAGGTAGGAGAGCACACGACGTCAGAGAAGACGCGAACCTGGCGATCGATAAGATCAAGAGGTGGGTGGAGGGCAAAAACCTCAGTTTGGCCGTGGAAAAGACGCAAGCTATCCTCCTTACGAGGAGGAGGAAATCATCGGCAATTGAATTCCTGGTCGGTGGGGTTAGAGTGGAGCCAGGAAGAATGCTGAAATATCTCGGGGTGTGGCTAGATCCAGACATGCACTTCAGGTCACACCTCGAGAAGACGATGGTGAAGAGTATCGACTTTGGGAAGCCTGATGCCCAACATAAAGGGTCCCAAGGCTGGAAAAAGGATGGTTCGAGCGGAAGCGGCGTTGTCCATCCTATTGTATACCGTTCCCGTATGGGTGAATGCTTTGGGAAAGGAAAAGTGGAGGAAGACTGTGGTGAGTATCCAGAGAAGAGCGGCGTTGCGAGTGGTGAGTGCGTATAGGACGGTGTCTGGTACTGCGGCGTCACTAGTCGGTATGCCTCTGATCGACTTTCTTGCGAGGGAGAGAGAGGAGGTATATCGGTGGTCTGAGAGGAGGGATGCAAGGGAGAGGGTGTGGACGAGATGGCAGGAGAGGTGGGATGCGGAGACGTGTGCGGTATGGACCAGGTCTCCCTGCCTTGGGTCGAGGGGCAGCACGGAGAGGTAGGATACTATCTCACGCAGGTGTTGTCGGGCCACGGATACTTTGGCGAGTACCTGCGTGGGATGGAGATGAGTGCGTCTATTGCGGAGAAAGGGATCATCCCGAGCACGCCTTAATCGGGTGCCCGAGGTGGTCGGATGAGAGGAAAGAGTATACGAGTAGAGTGGGTCGGCTTGAGAGTGTGAGGGAATTTGTGAATGGGATGGTTAGAAGTGCGAATGTGTGGGCATGTGCGAAGAGAATGGTAGTGAAGATAATGAAGAGGAAGGAAGAGGAAGAGAGGGAGCTGGGCTCGAACCCCTAATCGTCTTTGACGGAGGGGGGATGTAGGGCAATGGAAATTGATAACATACTAAGAAAGTAGGATTGACACCTACCTCGATGAGAAGCGAGAGCGGTTCTGAGGTAGGTGGGACACAGTCTGGGGAGCCACTTTTCCGGCTCGCGCAAATACCGGCTACGTCCCCCTCAAAAAAAAAAAAAGGTAGCAACCCACAACCGTAGAGCAAGTGCACAGAATCACATCTAATATCAGAGTGACATGAATCAAACACATGAAGACAAAAGCTGTTGTACAACAGCATTTATTCATATTGGACAAGCTATTAACAAAGTTTCGCATGGAGGACTAATGTATAAAATCAGAATAGCATTTTAAAATCATACTTGGAGAACAGGTATTTCCTTGTAAAAAGTCAAGATGAACAAATCGCGTTCTTACCAATAAAATCTGGTGTCCCACAAGGTAGTGTACTGGGATCTGTACTGTACTTCATTTATACAGCTGATTCCCACTGGCACTAATATCATTACAGCCACGTTCGCGGACGACACAGAAATACTAGCGAGACATAAAATGCCAAGAATAGCCACAAGTATGTTACAAAACTACCTAAGTAAAATCCAAACGTTGTTAAAAAAGTCACGAATAAAAGCTAATGAGAGGAAATCAGAACTGTATACGTTGAACAATCAACCACGAACACAAAAGGAAAAAGGCAGATATTTAGGAATACACCTAGATCGCAGACATACCTGGCGAAAGCATACATTCATAAAGAGAAAACAACTGGGACTAAAATTTAGCAAACTGTATGAGCTTATCGGGAAAAAGGCAATAAACAAAAGTTTCAAAAGTTAAATTTACAAAATTATTTTAAAACCCGTCTGCACATATGGAATCCAAATTCGTTCCAGGAACATTGCAGGACTATTTTGGTAAAAACATTTTAAAATACAAATCAAAATAAACTAAGAAACTATTTAATTAGCTAATAATTATAATTTTTATAAGTCGATGATGGTGGGAAAAATCACATATTTTAATTTAAAATTCTATTTTTCGTTAATGCCTGAATACTGATCATAATAACTGTTGATCTACTAAGGCAAATAAATATATTATGCTTTATTATTGAAAAACTAATTTTATACATTGTGGATAAATGGTACAATATGGTAGACATGATAATATATATTCCTAAGTAAGTAATATTTCTGGAAAGAACGGAACATATTTTCTATGTTTCAAGCATTTTTCTTCTAAGTAATGCTGCCATACTCAATAAATTTCATTATATGACATATAACTGTTGCAGAAACATTTCTTGATATTCAAAATGACTAAAGTTTATGAGATTTTTGAGAGAGAAGAATTTTAAAAACACCATGTGTAATTGTGGAAGCTAATACAATTTTTTAAGATATAGTGTTGTTAGATTTACACTTTAAATTCTAAAGTTATATATATTTTTTGAGTCTAACAAAAATCTGGATAAAATGCTTTATAAAATTATACAGCAATCTGCAAATTATAAAACTCAAGCATAAAATCGATTTTAGAATTATATATCTACTTCAGTATCTACAATATTTCAGTTTTTGCCTAAATACATGCTTAATTCCTCCAAAAACATACCTCGGCAAATTCTGGTTTTCTTTATATAAGAAGAACTTGACAGTTAAGATTTAATTTAAACGCTATTGTTTAAGAAATGGTTTATATAATAACTTGCATACAATTTATAAGATTGTAGTTGTGTGGATGCTATATCGTTTGTACCTGCATGTATTTATTGTAATATAAATAAGTGACATTTGTATAAAAACACTTACTTGCTAGTTAGGGCCCTAGTTGATCTGTACTTTATCCTTTTAAAATGCTAATTCTTGTTGTTTTTGTTAGAAAGGTTTCTTGCCTTGTTATATATAACAGCTGTATTGGTGTTTCTGACGACTGTAATGAAACAGTCTGCAGATGTTGAGGATCCATGAACAACTACATTTTGCTGCCAGGACACTAATCATAATCCTATTATACAATGAACATGCTGATCTATTTAGGAAGCTTTAGAAAGGGCTTAACTTGTATGGTTTGCCGAGTATTTTCTATAGAGATATTTTTATGGCTTCATATCTTCTTGTGTATCGCATAATGTACGAAAAATAATTTAGTCGAGTTGAGTTGTTTCGTTATTTAAGACCGTTACGTATAAATTATGTAAGGTATGCCAAAAAATACTACTAAATTTAATGGGTGATTTTGATAATCATAAATATTATTAATATAAATATACCAAGGTATAGTTTACTTCGTATGAGGTAGATTATAATCCGTGCCATATAACTATTTTACAGTACAGTGTGTCCAATTTTCGTTGTATTTGCAGGGTTTCTCGTATTTCCAGCGGAGATAGAGACTTGCAAGTTTTACATTTCTGTACTACTTTTTTTGAGAAATGAAGGATGGCGCAAACAGATTGTCGGTAGCTTTTTTTTGTTTCCGAGATACAGGGTGAAATTGACAATTTAGCATTTTCCGGCACATCCTGTATCTCGCTTATGCTGCAACTTATCCACTGGGGTACGTAGTTTTTTCTCATGGCGGCAGTTTTGGAGAAAAATAATTAACGTTGTTTTATTCAAATGGAACACCCTGTTTATTTTTTCATAATTCGATTCAGCTCCATTTACTCTTTTCAAAAATATGATATAGACTATAGTTATTTTAATTACTTTTGTCATAAACTGCAATTAATGGAGATTTTGACATTTAGGTAAAATAAATACAACCCAGTAACTTAATTTTTCTGAGAATAATAAGTTTATAAATTGTAACTGAAATTAAGTGTCGATATATATTTAGTGCTATACAAATACTTTAATAATAAAAGAATATAGAAATAAATAAATAGAAAACAACTAATACAAAAACGCAAGAACAAACATTTTATTAACAAAATAATATATAAAAGAAAAACACAACAAACAAGTAACGAATGACTAAATAACTGCTATTCCAGTGAATGTTAAATTATAAATACTGTTCAAACACGTTGCCATTTTTTTGGATACACATTTCACATCTTTTTCTTATAGTATTCAAAGCATTAACAATCATGACAGGTCGCTCTTGTAATCTAAGACGATTACAAGAGCGACCTGTCATGCCTATTCGGTTGCAACCCTAAGATCATGTTTAGTCTCATGACGCACACTATATATTTTATTTTTTATATAACCCCATACAAGGAAATCCAGCACAGACAGGTCAGGTGACCTAGGAGGCCAGTGTGTGGGCCCTCTAGTACCAATCCAGTGGTCCGGGAAATTATGGTTTAAATATTGAGTCACAATTCGAGAATTGTGAGCTGGGGCTCCATCCTGCTGAAAGTATATTTCAGGCAAATGTCCCAAAGGGATCTCATCTAACAAATCTGGTAAAATATTTTCTAAAATTTGTAGATATAGGGCAGCAGATAGTCTTTCTTAAAAAATTTCGTATTTTATTCTGCCTCCAAGTATAAAACAAGATATGCTGAATCCAAACCTGCCTTGCTGTTCACGCCCGAATGTAATAAATTCGTTTGTTTGCGACCAATGCCTAGTATTATGTCTGTTAAAAATGCCAGCACTGCTGATATAAGATTCGTCAGACCAAATAATTGTTCTGGCAAAATTTATGTCATTTTGAATATTTTCCAAATACCATCCACAAAAATTCATGCGTGGCTCTGCATCACCAGGGCGTAAACTATGAACTATTTTTGCTTTGTAAGGCGTGAACTTATTTTTGTGCAATATTGTTTGTACCCGCTACTTTTTCACAACTACATTTTCTTCTATTTCTCTACATGAAGTTTTAGGTGCGGCTTCCACAATAGCCAAGACATTGCTGGTATCTACTTCTAGATTTTCTTTATTATAAATTTTGGGCCTGGGTTTGCCAAAGGAACCATAATTTAACAAATTTGATTTTATTCTAGAAAAAATCACTTTATTTGGTTGCCTGCGCTCTGGATATCTACAACAATTAAAATGTAACCTACAAAGTCAGTTGCTAAGAAATTAAATAATAAATACCTGTTAAAATAAAGTTCAGTTGCATCATCCGCATTTTCTTGACATTCAAAAAAACAACAAAGCATATCATACTTTTCATAATATTGAAAACTTTCGTTTACTGCCATACCTACTTGTTTAAATCAAGATAAATTTTAGACTTTATTATAATTAAATGCTTTATTTAGACTGAATAAATAGAATAAATTTGACAGGTAGAATAGTTTTTTGTTTATCTGCCATAGCCTACTGTCAATGAAACCGATCAACGATATTAAGACAGACACTTTTAGTGTTTAGGCGCCAGTTACTATTTATTTTTAAAGTCAAGAAATGCTTATGACACAGCCGAGCTTTATTTCAATATGTCATGTCTGTTCGTAAATTTTATTGTAAATTATGACTTCCATACCTATCTCCGCCTCATAGGTAATGTCACAATCTCCATTAATTGCAGTTTACGACGAAAGTATTTAAAATAACTATAGACTATATCATATTTTTGAAAAGAGTAAATGGAGCTGAATCGAATTATGAAAAAATAAACAGGGTGTTCCATTTGAAAAAAACAACGTTAGTTATTTTTCTCCAAAACTGCTGCCCTGAGAAAAAACTACGTACCCCAGTGAAATTTGAGACAATGTGCCTGTTTGTGATATGTGTATAATCAAATTATGGCTATGTTATGGACAATAGATGTCTGAATAATGTGTTGAGTTTTAATAAAATTGCTGGAGGGCTTCGGTAAATTAATATATACTACATGCGTTTTACGATAATAGACTAAACAGAATATTATAAACATAATATTTCATAATATTACGCTAAAATTAGTAATATATTTTTTACTGTTATTTCTTATCCATCATCTACTTGATACTATATTAATATTATTACAAATATAGTCAATTAGTTCATAATTAATTATTCGGGTACCACCGTATTAAAATTCTTAGTTTTATTTATTTCTATCTTAAAGAAAATTTGTTTATAGATATGTAAACTATTCTGGATATTAATGTCATATTTATTACCTACTGATTCGCAAGAGTATTAGCAACATAACTATTGGATTATAAAATTTAAATAAAAAGTGCTATAAAACAAATCGAAATATTATATAAGCATGTGGCTACCAGGGGCGTAGCGTGAGAAAATAGTCTAGGGATGTGATAAAAATTTTATAAGGGGAAGAGGTATAGTCAGATGAATGGTAGGCTATATGAAAATGGTAAAAATAAAAAAAGACACTAACCTAAAATGATTATGCCGAGGTATAATCCTAATTTTTAAAATGAAAATCAATTCTTCGGTTTTTGTTTGTCCAGCGAAAACGTCTATCACTGTTTCTTCAAATGTTGGAGATGATCTCATATCTTCTAACAAGGCACTTTCAATATTTATTAATGCTAAAGCTGACAGTCTTTCTTGCTTTTGAGAATTTCGCAGATAAGTCTTTATTCTCTCTAAACATAAAAATGATCTTTCTTCGGAACTGCTTGTGGCAGGAATAGTCAAAATTAACCGACGCAATTTTGATGACTCCAGGAAAATAGAAGATAATTGGAGGGACATAATATATTGCTCAAGCTCAAACACAGTGCTCTTTTTCATTTCGGGATCACTATAAATCACTGAAAGTTCACTTTTTAAACGATTTGCGTCAAAGAATGTTCTGTATCTATCTACTAAAGAAGAAAAAATTCGCCAGGAAAACGTTTTAGGAATGAAGTAAATTGTGTGGAATCTAGTTTTAAGAATTTCAATTTAGAAATTTCACTAAACCGTTCACCAATGTTCAAAGTAATAATGTCCAAAATTTCATAAAACAATCGTGCGTAGGTGCTTTTCTTATCGTCTTCAGGAATTAAATCCAAACGCATTCTTTTACTTGGTGGTTGATTTTCTAACACAAATCTATCCATATGGTCCCATATGTCACTAAACTCATTTCTCATTTTTTAAATATGTGATTTGAAATCGGCGATCTTTTTATTGAAGTAACTAATTACTGATGTTTTTGTCTGTAGAATTTTAAACAGATTCTCGGAATGTGGAATATTGCAGAAAACATTTCTAAGAAAAAATTAAAAGTCGCGCAATAAAGTTAAAGGGCCTCTAGCACAAATAACGATTTCTCAATCCCATTCCTCATTTTCATTTTCTACAATTACCTGAAACAGCGTTTCCAAATCTTCGTTATGCTATGGCAGTCGCCAAGATGCGTTCACATAATCGCATAACTGAATCCGGAAATAACGACAACACCCACTCGAAGTTCTACCGTTGACTGCGTAAGATCACTGACATTTTCGCCCATCTAACGCGTAACTTGGATGTAACGTGGACCATCGCATTTCAGTACTGCAGCAAGTAACACGGGAGTCCAATAATTTCGGGCGCCTGCGCCTTCACGGCCGATTTGAAATAAAAAAAAGTTGATGGTAGCCTTTGAAGTAAATAATGTATGTTTGCGGTCGGTTTAAAATAATAAAAAATTGTATTAATTGAATAAATCGATTGAACGTTTAAATAACACCAATTTGCCAATATTTTAAGGGATGCAACGCATTATTCGCATCCATACGCTACGCCCCTGGTGGCTACGTTATTCACAAATTTAGTAGTATTTTCTAAAATTCCATCACTACATACACATGCTCCATCTTTCATTAGCGCAATGTAATAAAAGACGATCAACTATATTCCTTTTTAATAGTGTATTCTTTTAATCCTTTCAAAACTGGAGATGAAAGGTTTTACCTAATGGTGGTGAAGTTTACACTAGACGTCGGGTTTATTTTACTCTAGTACTGGTATGAAGCTTCACACCAGTGGGTGGTAGAATTATGCCACTGTCTTGCTCTATTAATTTTGTATGTACTCCGTTTCATGTGACGTTATCATGTCAGTTAGTGTATAAGGCAGTGATAGCGAACTAATGCATAAGTATCAGCATAGCCAAGTAACAGTTTTAAACAAGAGACTTACACAAATCGGATTTCGACCATTCTTATACAGCTAATAATTTTGACAATAAAATAACCATTATATGGATACCAAGTTATAAGGATTATGAGAAATTGAAAGGGCAAATTAATAGGTCAGGAATTATAAAGAACGTATAAGTACCATATCATTAGAATTTTGGAAGTAAAATTGTCCACAACAGAAATATGCTCTGCATAAATAAACGGTCGCCTAAATTCACTGAAATATCTTACAGAGAAAGGAATCCAGTCAGGATCGCTGATTTATTTGACTGATCGCTTGTTTCATAAAACAGTTGTACACAAACTATTCGTTGTTGAACAGTCGTTGTTTATAGATGACAGTCGTTAAATATTTACACCCTATCATTTACAGAACACAAATGGCGCGCAATTAAATTCCTATAGTTCCAAGTAAATATAAGGCAAGATTGAGGAATAAGTCTATAAAACTAATGAAAAACCAGTTTGGTATTGATAATAGAATGTGTGAGAAATGCTGTAGTGAGATATATGTAAGGTTGACCTGAATCATTGACCTGACGAAGTGGCCTAAATATTCAATTTAATTCACAGTCCAATGACGAAAGAAGACATATTTTTATAAATTTCGGTCTAAACTTTAGCCTTTTTTTAATTTACAGGTTTAGAATTTATAAGTTATTTTATCATAGATTTACCAGATATGTATATGAGTATAATTCCTATAATGTATGTACATCATATAAATGTATATTATAATAAATTACAAAAGTTGTAAGCCACATTCCATTAACTATCTATTCTAAGCCTAAGAATAGATCTATTGATGTTTACTAAATTTATGTTGATATAGTTTGGTCAGTATCGATTAAAACTTTCTTAATTGTATCGACACTAAGTTTGCCCTGAGTCAGCTGAGGTCTGAAACTTGGTATATTAATCAGCGTATACATAATTAGAAGGGTGCGAATAACAAAAGTGCTGATGTAGTGGGGCTACCACGTGTTCTAGAAGGATGCTTAATTTTTCACTACAGTTCAGATTAAAGGATTTATAAATGCTGACAATCTGAAACATAAGATGTTTTTTGAATGTAGAATTTCGAATTCACTCGTGGTGGTTTAAGGAAATTACAGTATACAATATAACTATATTAATAGTTTTGAAAATTTGTATATATGTTTCTAAATGATATACGTACAATAATGAGTTACTTTATTGAAATAACTTCGTGTATCAAGGATGCACACTTCCAGAACCTCCGGATTTAAGAGAAATCCGAAAGATATGAATCATGTGATATTTTTCTCAAGGTAATTTTGTCTAAAATATGGATACCTTAAATCGAGGCAAATTATATCGAATAGGGTGCTCAATTGACCCCCTGAATACGAAATCAATCTCTCTTGTCGGGAATGAGAATTTGTCGGTTTTCTTGTAAAACCGAAACATTTTTGTCGAGCTTCACATTCAAATCGACAACTTCGAAATTCATACGTACCTAGAGAACTTCTGGATTAAGGAGAAATGTGAAGATGCCACTGAATTCGTCTATCCATCTTACGTATGTATGAATTTTTGTAGATTTTTCTCGAGAAAACGTTTTTTTTTTTCTTTGTAGAACAAAATACATAGACTACAAAGCAAGGCAATTTTCTTTAAAATATGAAAGTCTCAAAATCGATGCAAATTATATCGAATACGATGCAAATTAACTTCTTGAATACGATAGCAGTCTCGACTTTAATGACAAATTGTCGGTTTTCTCGTAAAACCGAAAACGTTTTTTCGAACTTTAGATTAAAACTTCGAAATTCATACATACTTAGAGAATATCTGGATTTAAAAGAAATCTGGAAGTCACCTTTGAATTTATCTACCTTTCTTACGTGTGTATGATTTTTTGAGATTTTTTCTCGGGAAAATGTTTTTTTCTTTTGAAGAAAATCGATGGACTGCGCAAGGAAATTTTGTCGAAAATACGAAAATCTCAAAATCGAGGCAAATCACATCGAATACTATTTAAATTGACGCGATATATTGAATACGATAGTAATTTCCATATTAATAGAAAACTGTCGGTTTTCTCAAAAAGTTTTTTCGGACTTAAGGTTTAAGGTAACAACTTCGAAATTCATACTTTCTTCGAGAAATCAACCTCATGAACACGATAATAATCTTCTTTTTAATGGGAAATTGTCAGTTTTCTCATAAAACTCAAAAAATTTTTTCGAACTTCAGGTTCAAATTAACAATTTCAAAATTCGTACATACCTAGACAACTGTGGGTTTAAGGAAAATCCAAAGACGCCATTGAATTTGTTAATCTTTCCCACCTCTGTACGAGTTTTTTGAGATGTTGTTTTCGAGATACGTTTTTTTTTGTGGAAGAAAACCGATTGAAGGTAATTTTGTCTAACATTCGACAGACCCAAAATTGATAATAATTACATTGTTTACGGTGTAAATTGATATACTGAACACGATAGCAACCTCCATTTTAATGAAAACTGTCTGTTTTCTCGTAAAACCCAAGAAGTTTACAAATTCTCAAGAAGTTGCAACGTGAAGGCATCATGAAACTGACGCATCTTCAACACAGCACTACGACTCCAATATGGCCGAATGCAAGAGAAACTTGCTGAAGTAATAATGATTCCCAAACGTAGCAAACTACCTGAAGATAGACCATCATACCGCCCAATATCCTTATTGCCAATCATGTCCAAGCTGTTCGAAGAGCTACTCTTACAGAAACTTGAACATATAGAGGAAAAGCAGTTTATTCCATCTCATCAGTTTGGATCTCGTAACAAGCACTCAACTATTGATCAAATGCATCTAAAACCCGACGTAATTGAGTGCACTGGAAGAGAAAAAGGTCTACACAATAATATTCCTAGATTTGAGTGTGGTACCAGGGCATGGAATTTAAGTTAGGAAATATGTCACAGTAAATGAGCAAATTCTTCACTCATGAATTACTAACCGACACTTCAGAGTCAAAGATGAAGATGAATACTCTGATTTCAAGAAGATTGATGCTGAAATGCCTTAACCTTAAACTTTATATATATATATATATATATATATATATATATATATATATATATATATATATATATATATGTAGGATATCTCGCGATTTAGCGGACAATCCGACAATCTCGCAAAGTGCGGCATTGACCTTCGCGACGGCGTGTCGTAGCAACGTGTGAACAGAACGAGGGTGACGGTACAAAAGTGAAGACCAACGACGCGGCGCAATATAAAGACGAGTGCCTAAAACATTAAACGACGTATTACAATTCACCATATCATTTACTTTATATCCGTATTTTTTCAATAATAATACTATCACATAAGTAATTATACAATTTTCTTTCAAATAATCCCACATATATATATATATATATATATATATATATATATATATATATATATATATATATATATATATATATATATATATATATATATATAATGTTCCTCTGAGTTTTAAAAATTCGTCCGTTACCTACTTGTCTCATTAAAGCGTGGTTTAGTAGTGTGTATTTAACCGTATTTTTAAATATTCTAAAATAGTTCCTTGTGTTATGCAACCGATATTTCACTCCAATAACCTCTAAATATTCGGTACGATATTAGGATTACACGTTCTTCATAGAAAAAGTGCATGTTTATACATTTTGGTTACGGCACATATTGTTTTGTATTTTACACTGGTAAGTAATTTTTTAATAATATTTCTCTCTGAATTTGCGAGAATCTGCGGAAATCCTTCTATGGGACGCTATATCCCAACAGTAGTTTACAGTGGGTCGTACTAGTCCCAATAGTATGTATTTGTTACAGCTTACATTATGGCCAGGCCTCATTATCTAAACGAAAAAGAGCTAGAAGACATACTGGAAAATATCAGCTATTTATCTGAAAAAGAACCGTTTTCTGCCTCAGGTTCCGAGTATTTACCTGATAGTGAGGATGAAGAGGGTATTCAAAACTTATGTAATGACGAAATTTCAAATGGGGAAGAACAGGAACAAGAAGGTTACCATTCGCAAAATATTGATAACAATGAAAATAGTTCAGGGGCCTCTACTGAGGCATACTTCGATACAGATGATAATGCAGATACAAATGAATCTGTTGTAATGTGGAAAATTCCTAATACTGTATTTACTCATAAGAAAGCAATTCCAACTGAAAGGGCAGCAATAACAACATTGAATATTGACAGAGGTTCACGTGAGGTAGATATTTTCCTAAAATTATTTCCACGCAGTTTATTTATGCAAATTGCTTCTTACACCATTCAAAGAATTTTTTTACTGAAAAATAAAAGAAGTTCTCAATGTGAACGAGAGTAAAAAGTTAAAAGTTGCGTCTTAATGTGAACGAGACTGACATGTATGAAATAATGACGGTGCTAGGTTGTACCATGATTATGTGCTACAACAAAGTACCTAATATTTCGAACCATTGGTCAAACAAAGAGTCTCTTTCTAATCCTGTTATAAAAAAGGCAATATCAAGAGATCGTTGAATATTTCTGTTGTCTAAAACATATTATAATAATCCTGAAAAACCTAATGATGCTTCAAAAACCTATTATATAGATGAAGTAGTTTCATGTTTGAAACATACTTTCAGAACGCTAGAACTAATAGTTCCCATCAAGCCATCGACGAATCGATGACTAAATTCAAAGGGAGGTCCTTTGGTGAGAAGTCTGAATTCGCTTGTCCAGATGCCATTATTTTTTACAATAAATTTATGGGTGGGTAGACTTAGTCGATCAAAAAGTCTGTACCTATGACATGGATCGGAAATCGACCAAATGGTGGAGAAAAGTCTTTTATATGCTAGTTATGTACGCTGTAGTAAATTCATGGATAATATATAAAGATCTACGTAAGAGAAATGTAAAACAAGACTGTGCCAAATTTTCACTCTTGAATTTTTTGGTACCATTAGCGGAACAGCTGATTGAACTTGAGATCTAAATCAAAAATAAAAATACGAATCAGTGGTCGTTCCGGTAGAAGTTCTAAACGACCAAAAAATGATAAATGTTGGAGGCCATCTACCAAAACAAATACCCACTAAACGAATATTCAATCGAATTGTATAGCATGTGATCTTCCCCTATGCAAGGACTGTTTTTTGACAGCACAGTTAAATATTTTATAACGATTTTGAATTAAAATGTTCAATTTTTATTTTTTATTACTTTACTAGTGGGATTTATTTATCCCAACATAAAATACTATTGGGACAATATATCCCATATCCTTTTCAAGGACCCAAGATCCTGTAAAAAATCACAGCGTTTACTTTACACCGCAGATTTCCGCCAATAATACTTAAATCATCTGAATGTTTTTTACAACGTTAGAAGGAAATCAGTAACGAAAGGGTTAAGGCAGTGCCCTTGGACCTGTTCTATATCTGCTGGATACCAACAATATCTAACAAAGCGACGGAGTAGTCTCGGCAACATTCGCCGACAACACTGCTCTGCCCGTTACCGACCAAAATACATAGTCAGCTACAAAACAACTTCAAGCAGCAGTTAACAATGTCACCGACTGGACAAAGAAATGACGCATTAAACTACATGAGGCATATCATAATAGGGACGTGAACATTAAAGTCAGACAAATGTATATGCTCTTCAGACGTTATTCTGAGTTATCAATACACAACAAACTGCTACCCTACAAACAAATCCTAAAGCCCGTGTGGATCATAGCCTATGGACCTATGGCCTGTGTTGAACTCTGGGAATGCGTTGCAGAACAAAGTACTTCGTAGCATAGTAAATGTACCATGATATATCCGCAATGAAGACATCAATCGCCACTTGAAAATGCCTATGGTTGAAGGTGAGAACAGGGGGTTTGCAACTAAACATCAGAAAATATTAGAAAACTACGAAAATGTTGAATCTACTCGACAATAGTGGACTTATTCGACGACTAAAGAGACTAACACCATTCGAATTAGTGTAGTGGCGGTGAAAGTGCCTAGAAATTCTAAGTGTAAAAAACCGGACATCGCTTACTAAAGGGACTTTGGAAATTGAGGGAATGCTATGGATGTTTGGCCGCACCAACTCGATTTTTTTATAATAACGAAAAGTATTACATATTAAGATACATAAACATACATATTACAACTTATAACTTGTACGTAGTTTATATACTGCGTCACGGTAAATGAGAAACATTAGTTATAAACAAGATGGAAATTTAAAAAATCTAAATTGACTACAATGTTTTTGCATTATAGTGTATATACATTTACTTAGTATTCAATGTCGTTGAATATTTCACAGTTCCTCATCAAATAACTGTTGTGCTTATGTAAAAAAATAATAGGTAATTTATCTTTAATACTACACCCTAGTTCCTCCCCTCGCAAAAAATTACGGTTTACGTTTGAAGCCGGGGAAGAGACGTAGTCTTGTGTGAAATGTCTTCGTAATTGGATGCAACTATCCGTAATAGGTTTGAGGAGAATTTCTATTACAGCCCGAATTTCAACCGTTCTTATTGTAGTGATAACGACTCCGTAGATTGAAACAGTTCAGTTCATCCTCATAACTCGATTATTGTCATAGTAAGATGACGATAGGGCTGTTAAATAGGACTTCATTTAGGATAAACATATAATTTGGTTTGCGTCTGCCTGAGACATGCCGGATGATTTGAATAGGTATAGTGTCAGAATTCTCGGTTTTGTAGGTTTGTGATATTCTAGAAATGCAAATGGCTTAGTCTTGTGTGATATAAAACAATTCAGTTTGAATTGTATTATCGCACATCTAGTTTATTGTGGTTAAAATGTATCTGTATAGATTGGCGTATTTCTTGTTTGCGGGTTAAGTACATTGTATCTAACCGACCGCAATTTATACGAGTTTAATTGCATGGCGAATAGTTTTAGACTATTTCATAATGGTTTTACTAAAGAAAGAAATGTATGTGCAAATGCTTCCTTTAGATTTTGTATATTTGTATTGAAATATTAATTAATTACATCAGTTTGTATATCGGAGTTTCAAGTTTTTACTATATGATAGAGAAACGTGTTACGTGTGTTCTATTTATATGGACCATGTTAAAAGTCAACAAAGCTGCTCAAATTATTCTAAGATGAGGAGAAATAAGTCCATCATATACTTTTTCTGTATAAGTATATAAAACGTTAATTTTTTGGTATGCTGCCTGATGAAACTGTCGAGAAGATACTCAAAATACAAAAAATACAATAAGAATAGACACACCGGAAAGTAATTAAATTGACTATTTCAGTTACCTACCATTTAGTTTTTCACAATAACCAAGAGGAAATTATAATTATTATATTCATAGATTAATTCGGGTTACAATAAACTTCGAATGTAAGGCGAATCCCACAAAAGTAATTTAATTGGTTTAGACTTTGGTCAGAGCTGGCCATTCTATTGGGCGACGTGTAAAAATGTATCTCTTCTATTGTTAAATTATAAATATTAAACTTATTTCATTATTTTAATATCATTTTAATCAATATCAATAATAATTTAATCAATATTAAGCTTATTCCATCATTGAATATAAACGATCTTACCTTTAAAACTCTAGATCAAAATATTATAAAGCTGGTTCGCTTTTTCTAGTGTAATATTTTCTAAATATGTAATCCATATTCGTGACACTAAGTAGATAAGGTTTCTTACTTGGAATGCCCAATTATATCGTAAATTGGTAGCTAAGATTAATGCTATGATAATAAAAGTTATCTATTTAATCTTTAAATAGATACCTTTTATTCAATATCAAAAATATCTGTCCTCGCTCATAGAGTAGATCTAATAGTCAATTTCTTCTACATTACTGAATATAATATTATCCTTCGTTAACGTGTGTATTCAATTCTGTTTATCCCTAATAGTCCTTTTAGCACAAGGAGGTTTTTCAACGGATATTTTATACATATTTATTTTTAGTGCTCATTGTGCTATTTAGTGCTTTAGTGCGATTTTCAATAACGCAGAGGTGTCGCACTACCGCAGATATATGTATACTGTAGGCTTTGTATTTTCCCATAATGCTATTAAATATTGTATTCTGACAATTTCAGCATGTAATGTGTTTAAAAACAGATCATCTACTCGTATATACAGAAAAATATGTTATTTTAATGAACGCGCCCTTATATAGTTTTAAAATAATTCTTCTTCCTTTATTAGAAATATGATCACATCGACGAAATTGATGTTGTATTCAGACAATAACTAGTTAAATGGTCAAATAAGGGGTAGTGTAGATAATAACTAGTATCTGCGCTTCAACATTTTTTTTTCTATATCCAAGGAAATATCTTGAATGGCCCATATGCTCACAGGAGTCGTTTCCAGATGTGATCACCTAGATTATGTTCTTAGACGCTGTTATGTGTTGTGTTTTACAAGCTCATTTTTGACAACTTTTGATTTTTTTTTTGACATAAGATGACTTCAATCTGACTGATACCTTTTTGAATCAATATTGTCCAAAAACTCGTTTTGTGATTTCTTTATGTACTTCTGTCAGAAGCTGATATTTGGTATTAATTTCTGAAACGTTTGGACAAGTATGAAGGTATGTTTAATAGTAATACTCTCAATAATTTAAACTTATCTACACTAATAACACACGTTTATTGCATAAATAAATAATGACTAGGCTTTATACAATATTAATGACCAAGTTTTATAATAAAAAATATAACTTTTTAAGAATTTTTTGTATCAGTGAATTCAAAACAGTAATATTTGCCTTTGCAGTAGTTTTTTTTTTATATTTTATGCTAGTTGTGTGATATATTTTTGATTTTATAACTACATTGTCTTATCCCCATGTTTTCTTAATGCCGTATTTTTTACATTAAATAATTTGTTACTTAGTTTGTGGTTCTGAAGGAACTTTGCTTAAATAACAATGAAAAGGTGAAATAATTGTGAGAGTAAATACATACCTATCAATATTGATTTCTACAGTGACCACCCGTAATGTGTAACAAAGGGCTGCTACATCGCTTCCTGCTTTTATCTGCTTGAATTTTAACCAACCTGCAATCAAATACTGCAATTTTAGCGTTATCTAGACTTGAAATATGTTCAAGTGAGTTCACATGAATTTAACAAAAGTATTTGAAATTAATTCTGTTAGGATCTCTATCAGTTGCGAGCAACTGAAGGATTTTATTTGTATACATATTTTAAAGCTTTGGCAGACAGAAATCGACTTCTTTTCTCTAGAGCCTCAAGTTGTGGATGGGAATGTTATACCTAAAGACAAGGGCAGCGACACCTATGCTCAGGGAGAGAGGCAAAACTCTCTCCGTTGGTATTCGAATCCAAACATACAATACTGGCACACAATACACCCCAATACTGGCACAGTTAGTTCAATCCATCACCCCGAAACACAGTATGAATGGAATTGTCGCAGCCACCTTTATAGGAAAATACAATAGGTCATCCATACAGTGGTTGCGAAGCAAACTAGATATTAATTTGTATATTAATATTTGGAATTAAGTTTTGCTAGAAACTTTTTGACATATTGAAATAATTCAAAACGTATGAGTTTATTGTAGCACTTTAATCTAGTACCTTGTTTGTATTGGTCTTCTGTATCGACTCCTGATTTGTGACTATGCTAGATTAACCAGATCAGAGAATAAACGTCACAACTTCATCTTCGACAAAAAGTAGGGTAGGGAAAACATTGCTTCAGGAATTACCACAACTTAATTCCGATTTCGTTGTTTTAAGTCTTCAATATTGGCGGGTCGTGGAGTGTATACTGCTTCTACGAACTCAATGATCAGAAGTCGCAAAAAGGTTAAATCGGGAAACGAACAGGATATGGAATATCGCCGTTTCGGGAAACTAAATGTCTATGAAATTTTTCACGCAACAGTCATTGTTAATCTTGCCATGTGTGAAGTTGCATTTTACATTGAAACCATACGGCATTTCGATCAATTCCACGTTGACGCAATTGTGGCTCCAAGAACTTATGAGGCATTTATACATAGCGGTCTGATGTTGTTGTAACGGTATTGCCTGCATCACTTTTAAATAATTATGAGCTAGTAATGCCGAATGTGATAATGTGATACTGCACACAATACAGCTATCCCGTGGCGGTGAGGAGGATGCTGGTGCAGTTTTCGAATTATCCAATGCCCAATATCGAAAGTTCTGTTTATTTACGCAACTATATAACTCAAAATACGTTTCATCCGAAGTTAGTCCAGGGCATTTCCTTCATTTAAAATTTCAAAAATCTGTTAAGCAAGATTTACACGGTGAATCAAGTCCACATCACTTGGCTGTTGAACCACTACAATTTGGTATGAAGAAAGTTCAAGTCTTTGTGAAAAATCCTGTGAAGGTTTCGATTTGAAATTTCCAAGGCACTATCATGTCTTCTGGCTGAATAGCGTGGATTTTGATGATGTGTATTAACTGCAGCTCTGACATTCTTCGTAATTTCAGGAGCTTTCTTCAATACAGAACCACTCTGTCGAAAATTCGGGATCCCTAGCTTTATGGTGTTATGAAGGGGAACTTCATTATGGCGAGGAATTCCAAAATGTATATCAAATATTCGCCGAGTTGTAATAACTGATTCACCGTTCTTAAAAAATGTTTCAATTGCAGACGCACGATGTACACTGCTCCATCGCTACCAAAATTACGTCAGATACGTTATCGTCTTCCTTAATCTCCGCAGCATCAGCTAAACCAGTCGTCAATATATGCCAATCAAAGACCGTCATGTTACTATGCCCCACCGTTTAGAACAATTATACATTCAACTACCCAATACGATGGATTCAACTTCATTTAACATGAGAACAGCATTTAAGATGATCATTTTACAAATGTCAGGAACTACATACAAAGCTATTAAAAAATTAATGTGCTGAATGGTATGAAAATAAAATAATCAAAGATGACTTCATGGTAAAACCGACTGATATTCGTTTATTATTATTTTCTGTAACGCATCTCATGGTACCTATCAAGAGCTATTATTATAACAACAGCTCTTAATACCAAATATTAAGGGCGATTACAACTGCTCATCCATGGTAGCTATGCAACCAAGTGACAACCACAATCAAATGAGTTGTGCACAACAGATATTAACAGTTCCTTGTTCTTATTGGATGATAAGGCACATGCTTTAGTATGTGGAAATGTTTTTTCATGTCATTGTTGATGTGAGGGTTGGTAGATCAACTTGGTAATTTTGGGTTTATGTGGTTACAATATCTACGACGGGTTAGTTGTTTTGGGCTTTAGTGTTGACTGATTTAGTTAACTGTCAGGAATGCAGTCGTGTGTCAATTTTTACTTTTCCGTACTCAACTATACTATACAAGCGGAAAAGTAATGTAATCATGCAAAGAAAAATGTAAAGAAAAATTTTTTTTCGTTTTTCGGCCTAAAGACAAAAAAAAATGGTTTTTAAAAAATGTTGTCTGTGTGTGTGTCGTCGTCGGCATTATAATTTCTTGTTAGCACGATAACTCAACTAAATTGTGTCGGATCGATCGGGTTTTGTCTGATTCGGATTGGGGCAGACGACACCTATTGATTTTGAGGTGGATAGGACATACCCCACCCTGTCCATGGGTCATGAGAAAGCACGGTGGTGGACTATTTGAGAATTTTTTTTTGTTAATTCGATTACGCAACTGAATCGTGTCGGATCGATCGGGTTTTGACTGATTCTGAACGTCTCCCAGACGACACCTATTGATTTTGAGGTGGATAGGACACATCCCACCCTGTCCATGGGTCCTTTTGAGAATTATTTTTTGTTAGCACGATAACTCAACTAAATCGTGTCTGATCGATCGGGTTTTGACTAATTCTGATCGGGGACGTCTCCCAGACGATACCTATTGATTTTGAGGTGGATAGGACACCCCCACCCTGTCCATGGGTCATGAGAAAGCACGATGGCAGACTATTTGAGAAATTTCTTTTGTTAATACGATAGCTCAACTAAATCATACCCGAGCGATCGGGTTTTAACTGATTCTGATCGGGAACCTCTCCCAGACGATATTTATTGATTTTGAGGTGGTAGGACACACCCCATCCTGTCCATCGGTCACGAGATTTTTTGGGAATTTTTTTTTGTTAACACGATAACTCAACTAAATCATGTCGGATCGATCTGGTTTTGACTGATTCTGATTAGGGACGTCTCCCAGACGACACCTATTGATCTTGAGCTGGATAGAACACACTCTACCATGTTCATGGGTCATGAGAAAGAGTGGACTGTTTGAGAAATTTTTTGTTAGCACGATCAGTCAATTAAATTGTGTCGGATCGATCGGATTTCGACTGATTCTGATTAGGGACGTCTAACAGACGACATCTATTGATTCTGAGGTAGATAGGACACACTCCACCTATCTCATGGGGCTTTCTCAGTCAGAAAGCACGATGGTGGACTATTTGAAAAATGTAAAACTGTCGCATAAAATACATATTCTGCATTTATGTGTTGGTTCATTTTTTCTCGGCCACTCAATTTCGAGATAGAGATGTTTTACGTGCGGAAAAGTCCGTTTTAAGGTTTTAAAACTGTTTATTTATATCAGGTTATTATAAATTCATTTTAGAGTTAAATAGCCAAAACGCGATATCATCAGTAATAGGAGACAGACTTAATCTTGCAGTTTGGAGCTTCACAAAATTTGAAACCAATTTTCTAAATATTTAATGACAAAGTTTATATTTAAAAATTTCATAAATAATAACAATATGGAATATTGTTTTTACTGTAATATTTATAAAGCGTATACACTATGCAGTAAAATATAATATTTACCTTGTATGTCAGAGAGATCCTAAGGTTGACATCCGATAAGGTTAATAGTTCTATTGATAGTACTGATAGATTTCTACTTTATAGTGCGCGCTGTATAAAGGTGCTTCAATGTTTATATTTCCATTAATCAGGAGCATTACTAGTAGATTTTAGTGTGAAGTTTTCACGTAAATTCTACACATGTATCCTGCTGTTTATATTTTAGACGTGTCCCTTTTAATAGATTCCCAATTCGGAATTAATTAGCATCAAGGAATTTGTAACGTGACATTTACTGGCGCACCAATAGAGAAATCTATACTGTGACAAATGGCACATCCATTAAATCAGTTTGCGTATTAATTACATTATAGGGCCTGTCATCAATATTCTTACCTAGATGTACATTTCCATTAACGCCACTACCTTTCCGTAAACATTAAATTCTCGCGCTTTTTTCACCCTCCTACATTCTTCCGACGACGTCGCGCCGATTATTTCTGGAATTATTTAATAGTTTGTCTGACACTCCCAGTCCATTAACTTGGATCTTGATAGAAGTCTTCGTCTGCTAATATAATGCAGTAGTGTACATTACCCGCATAAGTTGTCTACAGAATAATGTATTTTGTTTTATTTCGACCTCACCAATATCCTCGGCACTGCAAATGGACTTCTGATGAGGGGTTTGTAAGAGTTGACAGTGTTACTGGTGTTTGTCATAGAAAAGTGCAGTAAACCGGAGTAGGTTTACTGCTTACACTATGAAGGTCTTATTCTGTGTGCTCGCTCTTGTGCTATGTTACTAGACTATTTTAACTCGTACTTCTAGACTATTTTGTTTTGTAATATGAATTCTCGATAACAGTTCTTTTAAATCGCCAGCATGTCTTGTATTATGCTGGTGCGCGTTTGCATGTTTTAGCAGGTTGTCTAAGTTATTATGTACTGAAAGAAGTAACTCCAGCTAATACAAACATGCCAGGGGTAGAATCTTATATTTCTTAAATATTCTCTGCTAGAAGTACGTATCGCTGTGCCCTTAATGAGACGAACCGCAGACTTCTAATAAATGCCTTTTGAACTGTGTTACAGTTTGCCAATAATAATACTCCATACGCCAAACGACTTTGGAATAAGTCAAAATAAATTATTTTCATTACGTTATTATTTACAGATGGCCGCAGCTGTCTCATGACAAATACCTGTGTGCTTAATTTCGAGCATAGGCTGTCGAGAAGAGCAGACCAATTTAAACTAGGGTCAAGTATGATCCCTATTAGCTTCACTGGTTCTGATTAGTCCATTTGTGTTGGAAGTGATTTTTTGTTTTGTTTTACCCATTTTAAGTTTCAATTTATTAATTGAAAACCAGGTGTTTGGCGAAGCCAAACTTTTCCAGCTCATCTCATTTCCTCGAAATAGTAAAGTAGTGTCATTTGCAAAAAATATACAAGAGCTATACACAATTGCAACTGGTAAGTCATTTATACTTATAAGAAATAGTATCGGACCTAAAACAGATCCTTGCGGTACACCTCTTCAGGTAGCGAAGCAGAGTCGGAACCTTCAATGCATACATATTGTTACCTATTACTTAAGTACGAATGAAACAGTTATTATTCGCTACTGTAAATGCAAGTATTCAAGCTTTATTTTTAGAATATCTGTTTATGCAATCAAATGCTTTGGTTAGATTGCATACAGTTGCATATGTGTTTGACTTAAGATTACGTCCTTCAATAGTATTACCTATTAATGGTAAAAGAGTTTTTATCGCGGAGAAATCTTCCCTGAAACCGAATTGTATTTGCGATAAAATGGACTAAATACTGTTCTAAGTATGAAAGGAATTTTCTTTTAAGAGAGTTTCATAGATATTTGAAATGGCAGGAACAATAGCAATAGGCCGAAACATATCCAATACATCAATATCCCCTCTTTTATGTTTGGGAAGAATCTTTATTTTAAGTAAGGGGATATGGCTAGCAGCCTTCCTCTACCATCCGGTTCAAGATCAGGGTAAGTGGTGTTGCAAGTAACTCAAGTGAGGCATTGATCACATATTATTTAAACCGTAATAATCAAAACGTGTTGAATTTTTGAGTTGTAAAGTAGCTCCGCGAACATCAGACTATAACCGGCGACAAAAAGGGAACATTGAGGTTTCGACAGTTTCTCCAGGTATATTGTAGGACATATGTTCGGAATTTATATAGTACTTAGAATAGCATCAGATATCGTACTGAAAAAATTATTAAACCCATCGGGTGCTATACCCGACTTAGGTAGATTGTTCTTGTGAGATCTTTCCGAATTTATATAATTTCCATAAGAATTTGGTTTTGTTATCCTCATTATCTATTGCGTTATTATAAGCGTTTCGTTTGGCATGTTTTAAGGATATTTTCTAAGCTTTTCGACGCATAGAGTAAACCAACCAATCGTCTCCCGCATTTGACATTTAAAATATTTTTTTTACTCCTAGCAAGATTTTGTTTCATATTTCTGAGTTCCCTATTAAACCATGTCACACCTACAGGTTTCGATACTAATTTATCGGGAAAGCAATTGTTACTAATTTTAGTAAGGGTATCAAGCAGTAATTCAACTAATTCATTAGTGCTTAAACTAGAGGTAAGTAGATTAGACCAATATATTAATTTTAATTGATTAGAGAATTTCTCCACATTAAGATCATTTACTATGCGCTTATGTACATGTTTTTTTAAGTTTATGTGGTTGATCTTAGCTCTTGCCTCGAATATAGACGCCTAGGTGGTCAGCAATATCTAGATCACAAACTCCTGGATCAATACGTACGGCATTTAGATTAGTAATTATGTTGTCAAAACATGACTATGTAGGAACTGTAATCCGTGTTGGAACATTTATATAATGCTTCATACCATACATTGAAAAAACATTTAACACACTCTTCGCATACTCTGTGCTTCCATCAAAGGCCAAATTCATGTCTCCAGTCCAGATAAGGGTGTTAATTTAGTCGAAAAATAGTCAATGATATCATATATACAATTTTTGAATATTAGATCATCATGAATAATTCTTTATTAAAGTATACTATTTACATTAAGATGGCAGTTTTATTTAGGCCTAGGACCGCGCGATCCTCTTAAGATTTATTGTGGATACTTATGCTGTCTCTTGCTAGAGCACTTTATCTAACTTTACCTTTTCTATCAGATTCGATATACTTGATAAGGGCCTCTGCAAGTAGCTGTTACACTTAGGTTTTTCTTCATCAAACCGTTGGAATCGCAGACATGACAAGGCCTCACACTGGCAAAAACATGTATTGATATCTACAGGTTGCCTCATCTATCAGCTCCATCATATGTTTATTAAGTCTACAAAGCTCAGTTAAAAGACCCGCTATTTATTCTAGTGGTATTTTTGCTTTGGTATAGTAATACTTCTATAACTTTAGGACCTTGCTCCTTTATGAATAGTCTGTTGCGGCATGCTCCTCCACCATTCCAGAGATTTATTGCCTGTCCATTCGTCCTGGTGTATGACTTGGCCACACTACAGAAATATTTAGGTCTTCTTAAAGCCAAAGCTGCTGCGTGCCCTGGCTAATTCCTCTGCCTTTTCATAAAGTGTATGCCCCTAATATTCTCACATCCACGCCCAGGGTTACTTTATTCTAATTTCATATTTTCACGATACTATTCAGATTACGTTACACATGTACTGCTCGTCAATAATACGAAAAAGTGTGAGATTTCTATGTATGCGTAGAAGAATGAGCGAGGGTAGTAGTCGGCTATTTACTTAGACCAGGCTATTTACTGCTTACCTTGTGGGCGGTCTGATAGAGACTTGTTCCTATTCTTCACGAGCAGTACTGTTAGTTACTCAAAACCAACACATAAAATGGAGGTTAGTATTAAAAACTTATTTCGTCGTATATATTTTACATCAAGACTGATATTAAATTGCCAATGAAAGTGCATGATATGATATACAATATCGAATTATTTAATGTAGTCTAAAAATGCGAAGGCATTACTGTATTACTACTTTCTTATCGCATATTTTTCAGCGGCTGCTTGCAAGGTGATGTGTATAAATTCTTCACTAATGTTGATATGAAGTTGCCATTAAAAATTGCGCTCTAGAATATCGAATGCTTTAATATATAATCTAGTAATATACCTAGTGTACTATTAACTTTAGCACTTATTTCAATGGATGCATTACTTCGTTTCGCTGTGTCTATAGAAACATCAAGCATGAAAGTGGATTTCGCCAAATCAGATGACGATTGAAAGAGTACATCAAAATACTTAAACAGTCAGTGGTTTGTTAATCATTAACGGTTTCGGTTGGTATGTAAGTGGCGGCTCGTCACGTTATACTGCTGAAAATATTTTTACTTGGTTTGTTTCTTTTTAATATCTAGTTTTAATTATTAGCTATTACTTAATTCTTGGAATCATTGGTCCTTATATTTAATTAAAAACAAAATGAAATTAGTATATACTTCTTTTATTATATTGTTGAGGCTCCTTCAAAACTAAAGAAAAAGAATTACAAATGTGATTATAATTGTTAGTCTAATATCCGTAATTGCTATTAAGGATATTAGATGCTATTTAATATCTTAATATGTTCTTAATAATACCAGATTGATATAATCTAGTACAGAGAGACAATTAGTAATATGCATTTAAATATTGATCTACGTTTTAACTCCTGTTGGCAGAAGTTCTTGAGGCAATTGGACTTTGCAAGCATGTAGATGCAAATATTTAGTGAGAAGGTGAAGAGTGGTTGTTGATATGTCCAATTCTTGTGCATGATGACGAATCGAGGCCCCTGGATTCTCCATCACTCTCTCCAATTGTTAATGATGTTTTGTTCTGAACGACCAGTACGAGCTCCTCGTGTCGTGTGTTTTACATCAATAATTGAACCAGTAATTTCGAATTTTTCGATTATTCTTTTCACAGATGATAAACTTGAAACATTATTGTGTAAATACCGAAAATTGGGTGCACATTACGAATTAGAGCAACCAAACTTTCACCATTTTGATAGTAATGTTTAACAACAAGGACGCATTGTTATATCGTGTAGCACTCCATGTCTACTAACTCCTATCTGTTTCCTATTGACCTGTCACAATTACTGACTTATCGAATCATGACAGCCAGAATAGCGCAATTAAAATCTTGGGCTGTTATTATAACACCCGTGATAAGATAAATGTCGTATTTCACAACTAATCATGTATAGGTCTAGGTTATAGACTACTATTTCGAGAAAGTAGCCTTTTTAAATTAATTTTAATTAGAATTAATGTAAAATATATAACATGCTGTAAATTATAAGCAAAGATGTCTATAATATACCATTCTCTTTTGTAATTTGAATATTGAATTGGTAGTTGCAAATTTTCTACAATATTTAATACCAATCTTTTGTAGAACAATGTAGAACATTTTTGTTTATTGGCTTTACGACCGCCCATAAAATTAGGATCATTAATGCGGAAGGAAAAAGGGAGTCTCTAATGTATACTGTTAATTAAAGTATATTATTTTCCACTAACTTGTTTTCATGAAACGAAAGGTTTCATGCATTTGGCAATAAAAATGTTAATTCAAAGAAAGTATGGATGTTCCTGTTTTGCATTAAAAAATGTCACGTATTCACGGGTTTCATTTGAATAAATTTTACCGTGAAAATATACATTTATGGAGCTATAATTTTTTACGCGGCATCAAAATTACGCTGTAAATGATGCAGATAGCGAGTTTTAAACTGTAAGCGAATATTAAGCGTAAATATTTTACCATCGATAGGTTTACAATCCGTAGAGAATTGGCGATACTTGATACGATAAAATACATGTAAAAATATGAAATAAAATTATTATTACTACTGTACAGCATACACTATCATGTTCTTATATGATAATACGAGTATTATAGCTTTTTATGTTCATATTATGAATATTTCGAATACATCGTGTTTTTATGGCTTTGGAATATTGAGACGCTTGATATTGTTCGAAATCGGCCAAGTGCAATTAATGTCAGTCAATAATATTCATTCATTTCTCCTATTGGGAATAAAAATATCCACAACAATAAGATAAAGATAAGTCAAGTACTAAGTATGTTCTTAGTGGTTGTTAAAGTCAACCATCCCTGAAGTTGATGAAGCTTGTCGATTACTACAAAATGGACTATAACCATCTTATTGTTGGTTGCGATTCCAGTGCTCATCACTTTTTGCGGGGCAGCGAAGATAACAACAATAGAGGTACAAATTTCACTAAATTCATCATCACAGCTAATCTAGAATAGGGTAAAGAACCTACTTCTGCTACGTCCCACAACTAGGCTGTGGTTGACATCACACCGGCGCCTCGTCATCCGAAATGTCAAACTTTATACATGGGTGTAGTATCTCAATAAGTCAGCATGTCAAACTATAGATGAGTTTCACTTTCAGACTAAATGCAAGAGGGGTAGAGAACGTTCTGTACCAGGACCCCAGGTAGACAAATAGGAGGCATTTTTTCTTGCTTGTCGATTGGAAACTCGACGGAAATGATAAGGGACATTGAGGCCTGTCAATTGTCTTTCATATCAAGCTATGAGGAAACATGCCCACTGAGGAAATCTGGAGTGTTTTATCTTAAATCTGATAATTTTAGTTTCAAGCCAATGTTTGTTATTAGAAGTAAAAAAAGTAGCAAATCTAGTACATACGGTACATTTCTGTATTTTTCTTTTATAATCCACCAAACACCACGTACCGAAAAACGTCAAATAAAAGAGGTAGCCTGATATGGATGTAAATGGGGAAAGAGCTATATATACTAGAGGAATTTGACCATACAACCCTGACGGATATACTGTTGGTTCTCAATTAAGGGTACTCATTTCAAGGTCATATGCTAAAATACCATTCTATTTCAATTTGGAACGACGCATCAAAATGACGCAACTATATGGATGCGTTGGGAAGCACTCGCAGTTCACGCATGCAAAGGGAAAGCGACGAGCACTCAGTCAGTGACCCTGAGTCCACCATTAAATCCTGTGAATTTAACGATAACATCCCGTCGGGATCGACAAGCACTCCGGTGTCGAGGAGCGCGAGCTCCAGGAGCAATATAGATATGACCCAATGGGCAACCGGTAATTTGGAAGACCAAAGAGCATTTATTGCAAACCAGAGAAATGAGATAAAGACTCACAGACTGAGAGACGCTACAGGGACGTACACGTTAATATTAAAAGTATTAATAGCGTAAGTGCAAACAGTCACCAAAGGAAAAAGACCTAAAATATCTAGACAGTTAAGTGGCGGTAAGCTGAGTATTCCTCAGCTCAAAACAACAAATCAGTCGAAGTTGGAATTAAAAACCTCGAATAAAGCAAACATTCCGGCCAATAAAGACCGAGCGAAAAATATCCCATTGATAGGTGATAGTAAAAGAAAGGATAGCGGCAAAGAACCCGACCAGACAGTGATACCCGCTCAAGAAAATCAATACAAATAAGTCACCGGTAATGGATCCAATTCAATAACTTTAACTTTATTCAATAATGTGGAACAAATAAAAATTTGCTGTGCAGAACTCAGAATTCATATTGAACGGTGTAATAATTCGACTCGAAGATCGAGTACAAATATCAATTCTAGGGTTTCAGTATTTATAATCTCTCTAATAATTATCATCTTTTTATCAATATGAATACTGGATTTATCGAACTTAATAAAAACACTATATTGAATTAATTATATCTGGAAAAGATATACTTAAGAAGACTGAAACGGAGGAAAGGATAGAGCCCCCAACACTAGAAGTTAAACAAGCAATTAAGGCCGAAAAAGATAACGAGGCACCAGGAATAGATGAAACACCCTCCGAAATCTATAAACTACGTGGCGAACGCCTAACAGAATCTATCCATGCACTGATAACGAAAATATAGGAGGAAGAGACAATTCCTGATGACTGGAAAGAAAACATTATTTGCCCTATTTATAAAAAGGGTGATAAACTAAAATATGACAACTGTCGCGGAATCTCTCTTCTATGTACTGCGTATAAAATACTAATTTACATTCTTAACCAACGTATGCAACTTCTAGCAGAAAACATAATTGGCGAATACCAAGCGGGATTCAGACATGGCAGATCCACGATGGATCAACGCTTCACAGTAAAACAAATACTACGCAAAGCCTGGGAACACGACACGGTTGTATATAACACCTTTATAGACTTCAAACAGGCATACGACTCGATTAACAGAAATAACATGTTCCAGATATTTCCCAAATTAACAATGCCGCCTAAACTAATCAGAATGATAAAAACGACAATAAATGACACGGTAGCGACGATACGTATTCAAAATCAACTAAGTGACATGTGTAACATCTCGAAAGGCTTGAAGCAATGAGATGGGTCGACTCCCACTCTATTTAACTTAGCTTTGGAATACGTAATAAGGCAGATGGACATTGGAAAAGAAAATCTGTTAACCAACAAGACCCTCCAGGTGGCTGCCTACGCGGATGTCATCAATATTATGAGCCGAAGAGCAGAAGCAGCAAGCCAAGCCTATTCTGAACTAAAACTGCATGCCAAAAATATCGGCCTTGAGATCAACAGTACACAAACAAAAACACTCATTCAAAAAAGAGACAATAGAACCGCACAAATGATCGTAGAAGATAACATCGAGTCAGTGGATCAATTTGTATATCTGGGAGTGGAATTGAGCTCAGCCGGTATGGAAGATGGAGAAATATGCAGAAGAATAACGATAGCCAACAAAGCCTACTTCGCAATGTCCCACGTACTTAAATCTAAAAATGTCCACCGTAACTACTAGCTGAGAGTATACAAGACAATAATAAGACATATTGCAAGTTATGGAAGCGAAGCGTGGACCATGACGGAAAGAACAAAAAATATACTCAATATCTTCGAAAGGAAGGTACTGATAAAGATACTGGGACCAGTTAAAGACGATAATATCTGGAGAACCAGATTCAATCATGAACTATATATAGTCTTTTCAATGAACCCCTACTCTCAGAATTTCTAAGACTGCAACGGTTACAGTGGGCAGGGCATGTGGTCAGAATGGAAGATAAGAGGCTACCAAAGAGAACGTTAAACAGTCGAATGTACGGAAACAGGCCAGGGGAGACCTCGGAAACGCTGGGAAGACGAAGTACAAGAGGATGCACGCGATCTTCTAGCAAGCCGAGTTTGGAAAAGAGCAGCAGGAGACAGAGAGGCATGGAGGTGGAAGTTAAAGGAGGCCAAGGCCCAGCTTGGGCTGTAGCGCCATAAGAAGAAGAAGAAGAATTAATTACTGTTTACTACCAACAATCAACAAGTATCATTATTCTATAGTTATAAAAATTGCATTAATGCACCCATCTGAATATCTAAAAACTGCATCCATCCTGTATATCTACTTTATTACCATATATTGTAAATATCTCTTTCCAAATATACGAAATTCTACCAGCCGTATTGTCTTTGAATCCTAAATTCTGTATTTCTGGTTAAAATGATTTAATTTTATACGTTCATCTGAATCCCTAGAAATTTTATAGGACTTCAGGTAGGTTATAGAAGACAATTTCTTCCATAAAAACTTTTTAAAAAGTCTACTTTATAATCACTTTCATTATATCACGTCTTATGTTCTAGGTACGGTGTTTCAATGCCGTACGTTACTTTTATGAACCCTCCTATTTCCATAAAAATAAACCTGTATAATATTGACAAGGACCTAATTAAATCACGTCCCGAATTTGGCCCACCATTTCCTGAGAATATATTGTTGGTGGCAACTTGCTAAAGTTTGGATAGAATTATGGCTTTACATAAATGATTTGAGGGAGCTTAAGAAGCCAGTAGCGCACAGCACGTTAATTAGATTGAACGAAAGTGGGAACTGACTGCACATTTGCGTTATTCTCGGAAGAGAAAGCATGCAGCCTTAGAATTAACGTTTCAGCCAACTTAGAGGTAATATTTTATTTTCTCTCAAATCCTCACTTAGAGATTTGTTACTAAATGTTTGTTTGCTTTATATTTTTGCATTCTTGCCCGGTTGAGCTTGAATGCAAAATGAGTGAGTATTTTACAGTAATATCTCAGTATTCTCCTGCTTCCCGGAATTATTTTTTAGTTTAGTGGCGCCGATAATAATATTATTATTATTGTTATTATATATCCTAGTTTGTAGATAATGACTTTGATATAGAGAGAGACAACTTTGACCAGGTAACAATTTTAATGATTTTGCGTATTTTATTGAACATCTTAGTGCGCTATGGAAATAGAAGAACATTAAGGCAGGATTATGTGATAATAAAGCAGCCCTATAATAATTTGATAATTCAGAGTTATTTGTAAAATAAATACGAGTATTTATCACCGTAAACTGTATCACCGGTTGATTTTTTTATATTTACATATAAGGTGTAGCATGCAACGATAATAATTATTATTGTTGACAGTTAGCAAACGTATTTTAAAAATAGATTTATTTTCGTGGTATGTAAGTATGTAGTCAATAGGGATTTCATTTCAAAACTTTTAGAATGGTCATTCATAATAACACATGGTTAGGTATCATTTAGAATAACACATAACTTGAGGAGGCCTGATTTTTTAGATATAAACTAAGACGACTTCTGCGGGAATCTTTCACAAATAATTTCAAAATTTTCCTTCTATAATAAAATCGAATTAGTTTAAGTTAGTGTTTCGGCGGTAATTGAACAATAGTATATACAATAAATTATGCTTTTAATAAACATAAATCTCCCACACTTATGTGTTTCAAACTGATTAAACACAGGGGCGCCGCACGGTATTCAGATTGCCCGATTTCTTGGCTAAAACTAAAATCGAAATTTGAATTTCAGGACTTTTTTCACCCTAGATATTTAGGTTGGGATATGTACTATATGACGTGGAATTTTTGAGGCCCACATGTACATATTTCCACCGGGAAACCATTGTAAATCTGAGCGTCATTCACAGTCGGTCTCGTGCTCGCGCTAAGTGAAAAGTTGCGTCCAATTCAAGGGTTCACAGTTTTACGTCGAGATCACTGATTTCCATTCTGAAACATAAATTATGTTGTTGAAAGTAACTACTTTTCGACGGTATTTGGGTTTTTCTAAATACATTTTGTAAATGAGCAATTGAGCCTTAGAAAGTATGCATTTTTTGCTGGTATTTTTTATAAAATCAAAATGTAAAAGGCAATAAGTCAAAAGTCCTAGGATATCCCGGTCTGAATGAAATTTTTCCGTGTTCTACAAACCCTTGTCTATAATGCATGTAGAAAATTAGCTGCTCCGACTTGTTCCCTTTTGCTTAATCAATATTTTTTGGAGCGTTGCATAAACGTGCACAAACTGGAACACTTGTAAAGCCATTTTCAACTTAGATTATACATGCATGCATACGTGTGTATGTGTTATATGAGTGCATGTAACTTTTTTTAATGCATTTCAACAAATACTTCTAATGACTTCATTTTATTCGCAGAAAAACAACATGGTGTCGGAGATATTTTTGTTTCCAGAATGAAAATATTTGAAATAGTAAAGAGTCGATTTAGCGAAAAAAATAATGTTCCTTATTGACATCATTGCTGAAAAATGCGTATACCGACAGCGATTGAAAATTGAAATAAATACGATTTTTAAATAATATTAAAACTAAAAACATGTGTTTCTTATAGAGCAACTTAAACAGTTGTCCATTTTGAGGCAACCAAATTTTGAGTTTTTGAAAAAAATTACCAGACCCGTTCTCAGCCGCCTCGAAAACCTCTGTATTAACATTTTTCAACGTAAAAACAGTATTTTTTATAGAAAAAGTTGTCCATTTTGAAGCCACCATTTTGTTTTTTTGAAAAATAATTTCCGGATTCGTTCTCGCATCTCGAAAATCTCTACGTGAACATTTTTCAACGTAAAAATAATGTTTTTTTATAGAAATAGTCGGCCATTTTGGGGCCGCCATTTTATTTTTTTGTAAAACAATTTCCCGATTCGTTCTCAGTAATCTCGAGAATCTATATGAGTATTTTTCAACGTAGGAACAATCTTTTTTATAGAAATAGTCAGCCATTTTGAGGCCGCTATTTTGTTTTTTTGAAAACCAAATACCGGATTCGTTCTCAGCAACCTCAAAAACCTTTATATAAATATCGTCCAATGTAAAAACAGCATTCTTAAAGAAAAAGTTGGCTATTCTGAGGCCCCCATTTTGTTTTTTGAAAAACAAATATCGGATTCGTGATCACAAATCTCGAAAATCCCTATATACCAACTTTCAACAAATTACACAGAATATTTGAATTTTGACTACGAAATCGGGAAATTCGACTTCGATTCGACGAATTAACCGCAAAGGTTAAGGGAAAACTTAATTTTATAAAACCTCGGTTTTAAAAACTACAAATTATTTACAATGTACATTTACAAATACTGGTGCGTGATGGAAACAAAAAAAAAACAGTGTTTCTGTAGTTCATGGTGGTAACTAAGTCAAAAACTTAAAACAGACCGATCACAAAATCTTCGTAGCCCTATGTAATCTCTCCTGATGAGTTTATGGCCGTATTTTATCTCCTTTACTGGACGTTTCTTTCTTTCAAACCATATCAAATTTTTATTAGCTTTCTTATGCAAGTCTACTTTTTTCTTGTTGTTTTATCACCTATCAAAATTAATGACGTTTAACCTGGACCACCCAGTATATCGGCTTTATAATTATCACTACGAGTTATCTAAGGTTTAATTAGGTATGCTTTTATTTTAGTAACTAGTTTAAGTTATTATTATTACTTTGATATTGACTTTTGGATTTTATAAGGTAAATGGATTTTTCACAGGTATTATCAAAGTATTGACTTTATGCTCGCTTCCAATGTTCTGACACTAAATTTTGTTTCTAAGAGTCATCTGTCGTACCCTACAGTTATCAATTATATTTTTATATAACTTCTAGTCATTTTAAATACAAGCCATTTTAATTTCAATAATAATTTATAGCATTATAACAATTTATGGCTAGAACATTGTAGTGCGGACATCGAGTATTTGTTAGCGACTGTATCTGCTGAATCGTAAATATACAGTGTGTAAATTAAAAAGGGGTTTACAATTGGTACTACGAGCTGTGGATATAAAATAACGAGGCTTATGCTGTGAAACTTTTTATTTTAAATTTATACATATTTAATTATTAACTCCAATATACACCCCTCTTCTATCCCTTCATGCGAATTTTCCATCGTTCAAAACAGTGCTGGAAGTCGTCTTCTGTGAGCTCATCCATGACACGTGCCGCTTTTTCTTTCACAGCTTCAACGGTCTGAAATCTTGTTTCTTTTAATGCATATTTAACCTGGGAGAAGAGATAAAAGTCACATGGTGCCAGGTTAGGCGAATAAGGCGGATGGTCTACAAATATTTTTACTTTTCTTATTGTTCGATTGTGAAACTTTTCGGCACCATTTTCGCACACACTTTTTGCATGTTAAAATTGTTATGGAAAATTTGCCTTACGCATTTCTGGCCGATTCCTATAGTTTCACCAATCGCACGAATAGTTAACCGACAGTCAGATCGGATCAGATTACCTACTTTTTAAATATATTTATGCGTTTTTGACGTAGAAGGGCGTGCCAGGCATGCATCTTCAACATTTTCTAGGCCATCTTGGAAATGCTTAGACCACTAAAAAACCCGTGCACTTGATAAATATTCATTTCCATATACTTCTTTTAAGTTTCAGTAGGGGTTTTCCCAAGTTTCATATGAGATTTCACGACAATTGGTTGCTCTATTAAAACACTTATCGTTTTTCTGGCAAAACAAAAACACAGATATTATACAAACAAAGGTCCTGGCCAGACTAATATATCTACAGATACGGCAGACATTTGAAAGAGAAGGCAACAATTGAAAGAGAGGGCTTCAGGCTACAGAGCTGTCGGTTATACGACCTTGGCGCATGCGTGGTTCGTCTGTAGTAACATCAGTCTTATTATTTTATAGGCACACCTCGTACATTTAGTATAGAATAATACTAAATATTTTATATTTCATATAGATGGAAGCAGTACATAGGAAATTTATACGAGGGTCAGGAATTAGAAGAGATATTAGAGGAAGAATCTAGCATCGATAGGAAAGATGTAGGAAAACCTATATTGAGAGAGTAATTTGAAATAGCACTAAGGGGGCTAAAGAACAATAGAGCGCCGGGTGTAGATAAAATACAGGCGGAAATTTTGAAATGTGTGGGACAGAAAGTAGTAAATAGGATGTTTGAACTGGTAAAATACATATACGAAACGGGCGAGATGCCGGAGGATTATAAGAAGAACATTATCGTTACTATACCGAAAAAGAGAGGAACCAACAAATGCGAGAACTTTAGACCGATTAGCCTAACCTCCCATGCGTCAAAAATCTTAACCAGAATAATGTAGAAGAGGATGGAAAATAGAGCGGAGCAAATACTAGGAGAAAACCAATTCGGGTTTAGGCGAAATAGGGGAACTCGCGAAGCTATTCTAACGCTAAGAGTAATGTTAGAGAAAACAATAGAAAAAGGAAAGAACGCTTATATAGGATTTGTAGATTTAGAAAAAGCTTTTGATAACGTAAGATGGGAAAAAATGTTCGAGATACTAAAGAACGCGGGAATGAAGTATAGAGTTAGGAGAGTAGTACACAATCTATACAAAGAGCAAACTGCTGTTATAGAAGTAGAAGGGGAAAAAGGGAAATAGGTATTAGGAAAGGAGTAAGACAAGGATGTACGCTATCACCAATAATTTTTAATCTGTACATCGAAGAGGCGATTAATGTGGTAAAAGAGAGAGTGGATTTCGGGATTAAAGTACAGGGACAGAAACTAAAAATGCTGAGATTCGCCGATGATATAGCAGTATTAGCATCTAATAAGGAGGAATTAGAATCAACTTTGAACGAAATGGAGGCAGTGTTGACAGAGGAATACGGAATGAGGGTGAATAAAAACAAAACTAAAGTGTTAGTGTGCAGAGGGGCGAGAGCAGAGCAAAAACGAAAGTACAAATTAATAACGAAAAAATGGAGGAAGTTAAAGACTTCACTTATTTAGGAAGTAAAATAAATTGGGATGGAAGAAGCGATAAAGACATAAAACAAAGAATAGCGCAGGGTCGAGTAGCTTTTAAGAAAAAAAAAGCACTTTTATGCTCGGGGGTAATACACTTAGAAATAAGGAAGAGATTTTTGAAAACATATAGAGCACGGCACTATACGGTTGCGAAACCTGGACGGTAGGGGAAGCAAGTAGGAAGAAATTAGAAGCTTTTGAGATGTGGTGTTACCGAAGAATGATGAAAATACCATGGACTGATAGGCTTAGAAACGCTCGGCGAGAAAAGAAGTATGTGGAAAAACACAAAGAAGAGAAGAGATAGAATGGTAGGCCACTTGCTGAGACATGGGGGAATAGTCCGCGATATTTTGGAGGCAGAAATAGTAGTGAAGAAAGGCAGAGGTAGGCCTACATTAGACTACTGCTCGCAAATAGTAAGGGATGTAGGTTGTAGCATAATTAGCGAAATGCGTAGGTTAGCACAAGATAGGAGAAGCTGGAAGTTAGCGTCCAACCAGTCTTAGGACTGATGACCTCATGATGATAGGTTTCAAAAAATAAAACCCGCCACAGGTAGGATTCGACATTTGTCCCGGATCGGAACCGAACGACATACAGCTGTTTCGAACTTGTTAGTTCTCATCAGTGCCGCATACGGTACGCCGATTCAGGACAAATGCCGAATTAACTTTATGGCCTATACATCTTTATCGATACGATCTCTGTCAGTAACTTATAAGTCGGAAATCGAGAAAGGAACCACCAAGCCGCCAAGCGGCTATCAAAGTAGTTCCCGATTAGCAAAGCTATTACATAATCGCACTAGGAAACAACTACTCCTCGGGCTAAAGCCCCGCCAGGCATTGAATTATACCCAGAAGCGATCCTCGACCCCTTTCTCGTGTTTCTGCACGATCAGATAAGGTTTTAAAAAATAAAACCCGCCATAGGTAGGATTCGACATTTGTCCCGGATCGGAACCGAACGACATACAGCTGTTTCGAATTTGTTAGTTCTCATCAGTGCCGCATACGGTACGCCGATTCAGGACAAATTCCGAATGAACTTTATGGCCTATACATCTTTATCGATACGATCTCTGTCAGTAACTTATAACTCGGAAATCGAGAAAGGAACCACCAAGCCGCCAAGCGGCTATCAAAGTAGTTCCCGAATAGCAAAGCTATTACATAATCGCTCTAGGAGCTTTGCTATTCGGGAACTACTTTGATAGCCGCTTGGCGGCTTGGTGGTTCCTTTCTCGATTTCCGACTTATAAGTTACTGACAGAGATCGTATCGATAAAGATGTATAGGCCATAAAGTTCATTCGGCATTTGTCCTGAATCGGCGTACCGTATGCGGCACTGATGAGAACTAACAAGTTCGAAACAGCTGTATGTCGTTCGGCTCCGATCCGGGACAAATGTCGAATCCTACCTGTGGCGGGTTTTATTTTTTGAAACCTTATCTGATCGTGCAGAAACACGAGAAAAGGGTCGAGGATCGCTTCTGGGTATAATTCAATGCCTGCCGGGGCTTTAGCCCGAGGAGTAGTTGTTTCCTAGAGCGATTATGTAATAGCTTTGCTATTCGGGAACTACTTTGATAGCCGCTTGGCAGCTTGGTGGTTCCTTTCTCGATTTCCGACTTATAAGTTACTGCCATGATGATAGAATAATCTTATCAAAACTAAATTACTCACCTTGTATAAAAATATTGATAACACCAGATAATTTGACTTGTACAATACTTAGCATTTGTATGATAACTGCAGATAACTTGCGTGGTGCAGAATTAATAAAGTTAAATAGTCTTCTAAAGTTAAATGTCGTTTATCCTATGATTTGAGATGACGGGCCGAGCCCAGTATTGGAAGTAATATTATATGCTGTAAGGAGTTAATTCGGTAACTCCTGACTTTGATGTGTTTGTCTTAACGCTAAACAGAACCTTCTTCCTTATCGTAGTCGAGGTTTTAAAGCAAGGACGTCAAATTTTATGTCAAAATTACGACTGTACGCATTCATCTATTCTATTTATATCTTTCGGAATTTCAACAAATTTTTTTAACGACGCATGCATGTGATTACAGCTTTAGTTAGTTATAACATAAAATGTTCAAGATGACAACTATTTTTGTTATCTTAGGTATTCTTCCTTAGCTATAATAACGGTTTTCTAAAAGCCGTTGATATTTGTGACTTACTATATAGTAATTTGTCGTAGGGAACTTAGCAATCATATCATTGTCATGGTATATTCGATAGTTATATTGTTAATCGAATATCGCTTCTGAAATACAGCTTTCGCAATATTTGTGATAGTATCGACCGAACGAATATGATTTATTTCCTTTATCTGAAATTGTACAGGATAGTTTATAAACCTTTATTAAAGATTTCTTAATTGTAGCAAAATACCTACTCGTAGTATGGAAAAAATGCGTGAAACAAAAATGTCTCAAAATATTTTACGCTTTTAAAAACGATCCAGGAGATCAAGAGGTATTTTAAAATGCTTTAGAACTATATACAGTGGCGTTCATTTGGAGTGTCAAGGGGAGCGCATTTGCTTTAAATGGCAACCCCATTTTTGGTCGATACAATGAAAGAGCATATTTTTTGAGTATTGTATAAATTTTATTAAGCTGCATAAAGGAAGTTTCGAGAAAAATTCAAATAAAGTTTTAATTGTAAAAATTGATTTGTTTATAAAACAAAACAAGGTAAATATATTAACTAATAATGTGTTCAAACTGTTACCCATTAACTGTTTCCCAACAATGCCCTAGTTTCAAAATTAATTCATTCTGCACTCTGTTAATTAAGATAAGATTTGTCAAGTGTTCCAGACATCTTTTCCACACTGTATATCTTTATTGCGAAACTCAGTTCACTTGCATATATTTACATTATCATTCTAAATCTATGTGAATGTCAATATAGATTGAATGCATATTTATTGTAGAAGGTATGCATGCAGATTTGCGTTTTTTACTTTGCCTATTGACAGTTTCATCCATGATGCCACTTTTTTGGGTCTGAGATAGAAATCTTCATGTTCTAGTTTTACTACAATTTCACAACATCGGCTGTGTTTTGAAACGAATTTTCCCTACTTTGAGTGAAATTTCATATACAGCGAAAAATTCTTCCGTTTTTATCTCATCATCGACTTACACTGATTGGTGTTATATTAAATCGTCCATTTTAGATCTTAGATGTAAGCTAAGGTTTGTGTCCCTGTGACATCTAGCTATGGAAAATTTTGTTGTTCAAAGTAGTAATATTTCCTTAAAGTCATTTCTGGGATGTATCGCCCCATTACACCAATCGCGACCTTGTTGAAATTCTACTAATTATTCAGATATCTACAGGTTCTTTCGAATAATTGGATAATTATCCTCATCCAACTGACTGATAGAACATTCTTTCAAATAAAAAAAAATCGATCGTCTTTATTGAAAGACCCTTTATTTTCTTTATATGGTTTCTTCCACTCTAGTCAATAGCTATCACACATAATGGTTATACATCGCTGTGATAATTAATGGTTAAGAAACAAGATACAGTAGCAGTAATGAAATAATATTGAAAGTGTTTTAATTTTCAATATTGAATCAAAATTGAAAATAAACACTTTAAACTGACACTGGAGACTCCGCCATTTCTTTAAAAATGCACTAGGTAGTTCCTACTGCAAATAATTACCCAATCATTATTTTAAAATACATTTTGATATTAAAATATAACAGTTTTCATTTATATTCGCTCAGGTAGTTTATGAATATGTTTGTTTTGGTGATGCGGAAGAGGAGAGGATAATCTACGCTCTGTCATACGCTGTTATATTCAGCCGTTTTATCGTGCTTTAAAATTAACCTTGCTTACAACTTATGTAAAGGTATATCCAAGATGAAAATGTATTCCACTCTGTCAATAAATACGACACCTTCCCTTATTGGGCATATTGTCCCATATTATTACAAAATCTAATTTGGAAGAATCATTTATATTCCCTTATTAAAATACGTTTTCATAAGGGCGTTGATATACTACGGTATTTACTTCTACTAAATAAGAAAACAAAACAAGATACAATAAAAAGAAACAAGATACAGTAGCAGTAATGAAATAATGTTGAAAGTGTTCAGATTTTCAATATTGCACTATTGTAGAAAATTAAGCCCTTTGTACTGAAACTGTCGACTCCGCCATTTGTATAAAATGCACTAAGAACTACCCAATCATTATTTTAAAATACAATTTGATATTAAGATATAACAGTTTTCTTTACTTTTTCATAAGGACGTTGATATACTACAGTATCCACCTCTACTAAACATATTATCTAACGTCTGGTAGGCCGTTTGTCACAAAACATTTTTCATTACACAATATGATGAATTGAATATATTTGCCAATACCAATTTTAATATCACTGCAATGGACAATAAACGGCTAATATTTGTTTTGTATGTATGAATGTTAATTCTAATAGCGCTAGTTAAAACATGATTGCATATGAATATGTCGTGACGCGGCATGAGTGGAATTAAAAAGTATTTGTGTACATAATTTTGTGTTGGGTGAAATGTAAAACTGTTTTATAAATTGTTATATAGTTATTGTGCTGTTATTGTTACTGAAAGCAATAAATTGTTAATGACACATCATGTATAGTTAACATTTATTATTTAGCAATTTGATTTTCATTCAAAATGTATTTATTTAAAAAATATTAGTAGACGTCACGGTCTACACAGTAGTAGAGTGGTCTACGAAAATATTAGTAGACGGACATTATTTATACAATGTTCATATAATATACATATGTAATAAATTCATTATTTCGGAATATGTACTTACTTTTTATTGATCTTTTTTGATTTTTTTTTTACCAGGGTGTACCGAAACAGTTATCACTGTGTCGGTTGTGACGGAATCTACCGTTTTTTTTTTAATTGAAGGCCCTGGTAATTTTTTCATTTTTGAACTCACTAGGGATATTCCATTTCCAAATCCTATACTACTTAGGGTCTAGTGTTTTTAAGGCTGGAGCTGTAGATATTTGAAAGTATTATTTTTTGAGGTTAACCATTTGGATTTATTGTGACAATCAAACGAGTAGTTTTACAGTAAGCAATAACAAAAAAATGAATTAATAAGATATTAACAGTAACAACTTTGTACTTAACAGTATCCGAAATAATCAATGAATTCTTGCTGAAGTTTATTTATAGCGCCTTGAGAAATATCGCATTATATAGGGTGTTTTAGTTGGAACTATAGGATTTTAATTGCGCGAAATTTAATAATTTAATCTATAGGAATTTAATTAAAATTATGACAAAATGAAACGCCTACAGAGTTAACCGTTTGTAACATAATCAAGAATTCTGAAGAGACGGGTTCTGTTATTGATAAGGCAACACCAATTCGTCCACGTCGTGGTCGGTCAGATGAAAATATTGCTGCGGTGAGACAAAGTGTACGGGAGTGTCCAAATTTATCAATTGGATCTCGTGCACAAGAATTGAATCTCTCAAGAACCACCACGCATCGGATTTTAAAGAAATATCTGAACCTGTCAGCATGCAAAATTCAGTTGCCACAACAATTAAAAATTACATACTATTTACAACGTCATATATTTGTTAATTGGGTGTTAGAAAAGAGAAGACGATGCTGATTTTTGAAACAAAATTTTGGTCAGCGATGAAGAACATTTTCATCTTGACGGATACGTCAACAAACAAAATTGTCGACTTTGGGGTGCTGAAAATCCACATACTGTTCAAGAATAAGAAACGCATCCACAGAGATGCACGGTTTGGTGCGCATTTTGGAGTGGTGGAGTAGTCGGACCATATTTCTTTGAAAATTAAGTTCCTAATGCTATCACAGTAAACAGGGAATGCTATCGTAACACGTTGACGACATATGGTCTGTCGATGACAGTCATTAAATATTGACGCCTTATGTTTGACAAAACACAAATGGCGCGCAATTCAAATCCTAGTACCAATTGAAACACCCTATAATATAATTTTGTATTTTCATTTTTGAATATTGCCAGTTTAACTTCTGTACATTTTGTACGAAAAGCACAGCAAGCCTTCAGTTCGCTCGGCCCAGTGTGGAATTCCAGACAATACTCCACACAAACAAAATTACGAATTTTTCCTTCAAACGTCAAGTCAGTTCTGTTATATGGTTGTGAAACCTGGAAAGTCACAAAGGTACTATCACATAAACTGCAAGTCTTTGTCAACAAGTGCTTACGAAGAACACTTCATATATTCTGGCCAGACCGCCTAGCAAATGACGACCTTCTGCATCAAGCAGGGCAGAAGGAAACTGCATCTGAAATTAAGAGCAGAAAATGGGGTTGGGTGGGGTACACACTCCGCAGACCCAACAACAGTGTTGCGAAACAGGCTCTAGAATGGAATCCACAGGGATCTAGAAAGGTAGAAAAACCGGTACAGACATGCAGAAGAACAATGCAATGGACGAGCTAAGAAGGGCAGGAAAGACATGGAATGAGGCCAAAGTTATGGCGCAAAACAGAACCAGATGGCGCGCTTCTACCAAAGCCCTATGTTCCATGTAGGAGTTAAAGGACTTAATAAAAAAACTTTTGTACATTACGTTTTCTAGGTGATCCCAAAGGAAAAATCTAGCGGGTTTAAATCCCAGAGTTAGGACCGAAGGTCCCCAAATCATCTAGCAACAACTGTTGTGAAAGTACAGTCGATAGTTTGTGACTGTCCACAAGCTATCGACAAGCTTAATGGTTGACATTTTGATATATCAAGATTTCGACTATTATTCGATCTTTTAAAGACACGGCTTATAAACCGTGTATCAAAAAGTTCCATATTCTCTGTCCTATAGTTAATTTCATAAATTTACTATCAACTTTATTATAGCTTTTTGTAATTCTTCGAATTCGCAGTATGAAACAAAATGAGATTCACATTCGTTTCAGCGTGAATTTTTGAATCATAAAACATGTAATATAAGTAATGCATCAGTACACTGGGGGTTCACTTGGTTCATCAATGCATAATATACATATATTTGTATGAAGCTTTATAGCAGATAAAGGAAATTGTGAGCTCTTCTGCGACTGTTCTACATTCCCAGTTTAACGCTTAGTTAACTGCCTCAGACTTTTCGTGTCGTAAAGTTCAGACGTAAACTTTAGAAGTTCTCATAATTAAGTTTGTAATATTACATAATTTTAGTACTATAACGTTTTACGTTGATTATATATATATATATATATATATATATATATATATATATATATATATATATATATATATATATATATATATATAATAAAGTATAAAATTCCGGTGTTCTATATAAAACCTAGGTATTCTATACAATGACTAACGATTTCAGGCAATGTATGAAATCTGTTACAATTCAAATAGATTTATATAATTTACCTATTCATTTCATAGAATGCCTATATATAGTATTAGGAAAAGTGTTAAATAAATAAATATTAAACTTTAAATTAAACTTTTATTCGAAATAAAGGACACAGTTCCTTAACAGAAACTGTACAAACATCGAACATTTTTTTCTTTAAAGTCTCTGGGAACAGATTTTTCTATTTATTTTTGCAAAGTAAACTTGAGTGACATTTACTGGAACAAAGCGTTTTCTTCTTAACGCACAAACACTTCATTGTTCTATACACACATATACACACAGTTCTTTTTGCAACTGCACTTGACAAATCCTTGGCTTGTTCCGGTAGACTGCAAAGTTGCAATTGAACGTAGTGTATTTTTGTTATCAGGAATATCTTTAATGTCCAAGAATCCTTTCTGACAAACTGTAAACTGGGATCTAGAATAGAGCGATTTAACAATTCTTTGCTTAGTACCGCACTGGTATAGTCCATCGACTGTTTTATTCATAACAATAGCTAGAATATTTCGATCATCACCACGTCCCCTATCAACTTAGGGTACTGGAATTCTTACAGTTTTACCAACAAATACCGACGGAAATTTGTTGTCACTATGTTTCAACATCTTTTCTGCTTGTTGTTTTAAGTTTTCTACTGCAGAATGCCGATTTTCGGTTGCTACTATATTTCTAGAGCATAAAGGACGTAGTATCGAAGACTCACAACCCTCATCAATATCTAACGTTTCAAGTCCACTACAAATGGGATGAATAGTTTGTTTGTATCCTCTGCAAGTCTGAGATCCATTTGTCTCTTTGAAACATACACAACATAAACTGTTTGATGGCTCGTAGTTATATTCCCTGAAACTGAAGGTTGATCAAGTGACTCAATCGTTTTGGAGGTTACATCCTCCAAAACGATTGGAGAAGGTTGTCTTTGTGCATTATCATGATCAATATTGTTATCTATAACTCTTTCCAAATCTTCCTCAGTTTCAAGAGATTGCGCAACTTTATTTGGTAATGTTATACCTACTTTTACCTTACATCCAAAAAGAGCCTCATAAGGTGTTTGCTTGATTCCGGAATGAAAAGCTCTATTTTTCATGAGCTGTACAAATCTTAAACCTTCACTCCAATGTCCTATTATTATCTTGCACCCATGTAGTGAACATGTTTTCGACATTTTGGTTGGCCTTCAACACTACCTTGACTCTGAGAGTGTCTTGGCTTGCCATGCACAATAGTCAACGAAGGCCAGTACGGTTTCAAATTATAAATAATCTCATTCGCAAATTCCCCGCCATTATCAGATTGGAGTATAGCAGGTGCACCAATTAGGGTAAAAATATCTAATGGGACGTAAGCCACTTCTTCTGTCCGTTTCGATTTAAGCCCTCTCAATGCAACGAATTTGGTTAAATGATCTTGATATAGTAATGTAAGTTTCTCCATCTGGGTGAGACTGAAAGTCAATTAAGTCTACTTGACAACGAGAATTAAACTCCGAAGAAATTATAGGCTTCACAACAATACCTTTTTTAACACTTTTTTGTTTTTGTTGACATGGTTCACAAAGTTGAATGTACAGCTCTATATCATATCGGGTTACATTTTTGTGCTTCTTTGACATATTGCCAGTTATTCAATCGGCATTCCATATAATGCCTAAGAAATGTATATAATATAATGTATTTCATACAATGCCTGATGATTTTAGGAATTATATATAATACCTAGGAATTCTATACAATATCGGATTACATACTTTGCCGGTAACATACACACACATACATTTATATACTGTCACCGATAATTCAAATAATCAACAATTAGTTACAGTAGGTTATTCTAAGAGACGTCTCACCTGGAATATAGAGTTATCATAGATTTTAATTAATAGTTTTGATCATGAACATAATTAAATAAGTATTTCGAGAAATAAACTCCATGATAGAGTTATATAAGGCAGTACATATACTTATTCCTCGAGCTAAGTCCAAAATAATATTCCTTGAAGACACTTCAATGATAAAATATGGAATTCTATAAAGAAAGTTTTACCATTTTACTAACGGAATGTTTGAAATGAATTAATAAATATTCACATACACTTTTCCTTTCTTAAGTTCTTCATATGTATCGTGTTCTTCAAACATGTTCTGCATTTGTTAGGAATTAATATTCTAGATGATCTCAATCTAGCCACTTTAAACGCAACACGTAGTTGCAGCATGTGCATGCATTGTGTAAATTGCAACCCGGATGAACATATTTGCATTCAAAACCTGAGATGGAACTATTACACGCTGCGGTGTGTTATAAGAGATTAGCAGAGCAATCGTGCGTTAATAGTGTTTGTAAATCAATTCAAAGTGATTAGAATTTACAGACCATTGTTGATATATTATTCACTAATTTCAGTTCATATTAATCATATATAATAATTCTATATTAATAAATTAATTGCGCTTACTAATTATATATTAATAGCAATTTATATTTCTTTTTTTTTTGCAAATGACTAATAACTAAGGATGTGGGAAATGTGCTGCGCGCCATAGACGTACGCATCGTAACAAGGATAATAAAATAATAATACAAAGTGATTAGTAAACAAACACACTAAACTGTTAACAAGTAAATATAACATTGTATGTACTCACCCTCCTAACTGGCGTGGTGAGCTAAGCATCATCATCATCGTTATCACGAAATGAAGACGATCCGTAAATACTTTACAGCATTAGGGATGTTTCCATATTTCTCTCAAAGAATGATGTTTACTGTGGTGGAAATAACTTCTTATATTTGGAGAACGACCGTTCGACATCTATTGATGTAGTACAGGTATACGTAAAATACTCTTTGCACTCACTTAGTGGATATGTAGAGGCACTGTCACTATTAGGAGTGTCATCACAAACTTGTCTTAATCGTTTAAAGTCACTGTCTTTCTTTAACACTCTCGTACTTTCATACTTTTGTTTGACGCGCTGATTTTTCGTATCATCTATAGCGTGTAGCAGTGAATTTGGTTCACTATTTGCAGGCACTCCGCTAACACCAACGTATTAATTTGCAATTTCTCTATTGCGTCATGCACTTCTCTATAGTATGAATAGTGTTTTTAATCAGTGTGGGCATACGTGGCTCTACATACGCATATTGACAGCCGTGATGGTATTTCTGTATATGATAGTTTTATGTTGTGTAAATATTAGAAAGTAGAAACCCTTGTTTAGCTTAGTACTCGGAACCAGGGCCCATCTGTTTCTTATGGGTAAAAATGCGATTATTATCGGCAATAAGTTTTACTGTCCCAGCCACTTGCTCAGACCCTTGAGAGTACGTCAATGGTTTATGACAAGCGTGGCGTCGAAATAAGTTTTAAATCAGTCTATTCCCGCACCTCGCCCCGAAACATCGGCCCTCGTTCGGTACTAGTTTGCTCGCTATTTATTTATTTTCTAAACAGACGTAGCTGTAGCAATAACATACCACAAGTATCAGTTACAATGGAAATATTTAGAAAGTGTGTCTGGCTTTCCTTAATAGCTGCAGCCTCAACAGGATTGACCTGTAGTGTTACAGATTTTATTTGCTGGAAATTTTCAGCATAATAAAAACTGCCTTTAACTATATTCTCCAACGTGCAATGATCGGCTCTGGTGGTTCGGGAATTCGAGGAGACTTTCTGTGAAACTCGCGAAGACGTTTAGGAGATCTTAGAAATACTGTTTTTGTACTATTGTATGCACCATTAATTCATCTTTGTATGTACCATAATCTACCTTGGGAAAATATTGTCGAATGGTGTCAACGTATTGTCGCGCTACCATCGGTCACAGACATCAATATTTGACTTGTTGACTCTTTACATTTTCCTAACATCTCCAGCACTACCTGCGTAATTGTATTACCAGTACACTCAGTAAGTCTTTTGCTAATACCACGACATTGCTAGCTAATAGTAATCGAAATGTCGATTGCCGGGGGTCCAGTATACGTACTATAACATTTATAATATAACTTACGAACTATCTATCATCTCGTCAACACATAACCCCAGTCGTCTATTTTGTAATTTATATGCAATCTTCTCTATAATGTATAGTTGATATATCGTTCTATAATTTTCTTCGACTCTTCGACTGCTCTTCCACTGAAACAGTGTATTGTATTTGTCCCAAAACTTTCGAAATGATTCTTAATCTAGTGTGTGAAACGGAATATTACAGGCTATCAACATCAACAATAAATCAAACCTAAATTGAGTTTGGAACTGCACGCCTTGTTTTCTATGTTTGTGTTGTACAGAATTCACGTGACGTGTGCAGTTGGATTTGGACCAGCACATTAAGGGTTTATCGCATACTTTACAGATTACTTTCGCTCCGTCGTAGAATAAATCATCAAATTCACCAATAAACTTTGTCACTTGGTGAACATATAAACGTTCTCTGGGCTTTTGCACGTGCGACATACTTTATTATTAAGTTAAAACATTTCAATTAACACAGCGGAGACCGTATGTAGACCTCGATCGATAATCCCTCCCCCCACTACGGTTTGTTGACCACTTACGTCATCTCAGCGTTATTATTGCACAGCTACGTTAAAACTGATTAGAAATTAAAAGACAGTTATCTCGGTGAATTACCATACATAGTTTATAATCTAATATATATTTTATTACGAAATTTTATAATGAAATTTTATGAATATTATTATTTTAGAATAGTTAAGATTTGTGGATAAACGAAACGTTCATTACAGTAAAAATATTCATGCTCCTACATGAAGCGCCAATGGTATGCAGCGCTCGCCCACAGTCTTACTAATAACAAAGATCTTTCTTGCTTCTGACATAATATTAATATATTTCTTAAATAAACCATAACATAAAAATATAAAAAAAAATTAAAATATAGAGAAACATGTTTCTCAACGCGATATTATGTAGTAGGGTCTTCAAACATTAATTTGAGCTTTCACAAACTATTTTTTTTGCTTAAATATATTTTATGAGGAATTAATTGCTAATTGCGAGAAAAAAATGCATTTTTTCTTGTAAAAGAAAATTTCTTACGTTATTAAGAAATGCCATCCTAAACTGGAATATTTTTAAGTGGTTCTTAAAGAATTAAAATTTATTTAAGAACCACTACCTGATATGGTAAGCATTAAAAATTTTGATTTCAAATGTAACATTTATTTCACATAACGAATGTATATTTACTAATAAATAAGAATACTAAATTATATCTAATATATTTGCTGTCGAAGTTACTTTAACGAAGTTTATTTAAGAGAAATTTGACATTTGAAATATTTGCTTCGTCATATCCAAAATGAGGGATTACTTGTCATAAACGTAATTCCTCTTATTATGTTTAAATGATTAATCTAAATTATTATCTTGGTGAAGTATCCCAACTGTCTTATTTATTTTGAGCATCAAGCTTCAAGTGATTTGCAATACGGAGTCACAATAAGAACGAAATCGCAATACGCGATTATTATCCTTCACAGAAATAAATTAAATAGCCGATTATTTTGTCAATTTCCACCTCCACATTGCTCATGTGCTATCATCATCTTGTCGTAAGTAGGTACGTACTGCGGGAATAGCATCTCCAATTCACCATCAATTTTCACCAGATTCTCTGGTGAAAAGTGCTTCATTTTTTAGCACATAGATGGCTCTGGTACCATTGTGGTCACACAAGTTATTGTTAGTTTATTTATTGTTTAGATATGTTTAGCTATGAATATACAATCGAGTCTATCTCATATACCATGCTTGTTTTAATATATTTAACTGTTTAGGTGTTACTCGGATATATCTTTCCCACGAGCCTTAATACACGGTTGCTAAAATATTGCGATATATATGTATCCCCATCACTTAACATACTATTTATTATACACTAATAAGGTGTACATCCCTATATTTGTTATTACAGTTTCAAGTCATTAGTCCTACATGAAAGCAGCTTGTGGAAGAAGTGGGAAGATCGTTTCCCAGTGCTCATTGTAATGTAGTGTAAAGGTAGACTTTCGAGCGACGCGACATGCGCCAGGCAGCAGCGGCAGACGGCAACGGCACTTGTCGCAACGGCACTTGTCGTAACGGCAGACCGCAGTACTTCGCACTACTATTTTATATGGGATCATTTTCAAAACCGGGCAGCAATTGCCGCGCGACATGTCGTGACTCATTGTGCCGCATAGCGGCAGATGGCAATACTCTACGTCACAGTATTGTCGCGTTGTGTCAAACATTATGGATGTGTTGAGAGACGGGTGTGAAAAATTAATTAATCTGGTATCTCAACGATCTGCCTTATTTGATTATAATCATTCAGGTTATAAAAATCAGCAATTAAAGGAAAATATTTGGCGGGAAATAGCTACAGAGCTAAATGGAAGTGACAAAGAAGCATGTCTCATCTTTCTCGTTTTCTACTAAAACTTGCTGAATTATATTATTCATTACTACAGCAGTATATAGATTTACTAAAACATAAAATGACACAGACCGATACTACAACGATACTTGCTGGGCTGCAACTGCATCTGACTTCGGAATGTAGACTGAAGATACATGCCGTTCAGCGGCAAGTACCGTTGCCGTCTGCTACTGCTGCCTGCTGCCTGCCGCGTCGTTCGAAAGTCTACCTTAAATAGGGGAAAAAAAAAGAAGCAACATGATATGTCAAAAGTGTGATGTTGTTTTGTGTCAAGCATGTTTCGGTACATTTCATACAACGTAGTGTTGCTAAATTAGTGAATTTGTTAAAATTTTCACATACACTGATATGCCTATAAAAGTACATAATAACAAAATATTCAAATCCTTATATTTTTGTAAAGTGAAAAATTATTATCCCTGTGAAATTGATACGTTACGTGAAATATCGGTGGGATGTACGAGGTCTGAAAAAAAATACGGTGAACGAATTTTTATAGTAGAAACTGCTGACGCTACATATGTGTCAAATAATGCGTCCGGTAGCCTGATCCTTTGATATAGTTAGTATGAAGTTTTAACAGGTTGTAATTTGTCAATTGGCTTCAGAACATTGAGGACGTGTTTACCGTGTCTGCCGCACATCATGGATTTCGAACAACGTATTGACATTAAGTTTTGTTCTGAGTTGCAAAAAAATGTCAAAGAATCCCATGAAATGTTAAAATCAGTATATGGTAATAATGTGATAATAAATAAAGAGGTATGAGCGATTTAAAAGCGGAAATTAGTCGGTTGAACACGAGCATCGGTCGGGACGTCCTTCGACCTCAAAAACAGACGAAAACATAGCAAAACTGTAAATTCCGAATATTACAAGGGCGTACTGCAAGGTTTGCGAAATGATGTACAGATAAAGAGGCTAGAAAATGGGCCAATGGCTTCCTCCTTCATTACGACAAATCGTCGTGCCACACCTCGCTTCTGATCTACGAGTTTTTGGCTGAAAATAGAGTCCTATCTGTCCACATCCGTCTTACTCTCCGGATTTAGCACCATGCGACTTGTTTCCGAAAATTAAAGCCGTGTTAAAAGAAAAACGTTTTGACACCATTGCTACATTGAGAGGGCCACGACGGAGCAGCTGCAGGCCCTTCCGAAAAAACCTTTCAGATATGCTTCCAATTATTGAAATAACGTTGGCATAATTGCATCGCTAGCTAAGGACAGTACTTTGAAGAAGATTAGTTCAAATTTTGAAACAAGTTTATTACTTTGTTCATAATAAAATTATTCACCGTATTGTTTGCTCAGATCTCGTATATATCCCACCCTACGTTTTTGTGAAACTCCTTTTTGTGAAAAAAGCTTGTTAATATATTTACACATAAACTGATCGATAATAGAAAATTATTAATAAATACAAATACCCCAGTCTCTTCCAACTTAAAGAGTTAAAAATAAAATTGTGGAATTAAAAATAAAACATTAGTGATTTTTTTTGTAAATCTGAACGTTGTATCCACATTTCATGACGATGGAATGGGTTTTATTAATTCTGAATGTAATGCATTAAAATGTAATCAATGACGTGAGAATATGACGTATTTTTCGTCCCCGAAAATTTAAAAATATACTCGTATATTTCAATGGGATTTCTATTTTCGTTCCTGATTGAATGTGGGGAGTGATTCATGATATTATGCGTTTATACGTCCACCGATTAAATACTAAAAACTGTAATGAAGCCGTCGCGTCGTCATCACAGTGGTAACATTCTAATATCCGTCAAACCCGGATATTACAAATCGAAATCCTGAATTGGCGCTTAGTAGCACTTAGCATTCCCAATAGCTTCCAAATCTCCCTGTATTTGAATCTACATGATTACGTCGAAGGTTTGTAATTAGTTTTAACAGCATTTCATAGTTGATTAATACTTAATCAATTTAGGGCAATTGGCGAAAGGGGTTTCAAATTGTTGGGATTATAAACCAACGAACATTCATTCGATATATTTCCATTCTGTCGAATGGAAATGGGAAGGTAATAGCGTGTCAATTAAATTTACTTTTATTAATGACATATTAGGTATGCCTATTTATTCGAAAGGGAATTAATGTGTATAATTAAGTTTAAAATTATATTGTATAAACTCCGTATTTCCTGAAAATGTTTTTGTATATTAACAGAAACTATAAATTTGCTGTTGCTACATTGTTTGGCATTATTTGATGATGTATTCTTTAATATTTTCATTTTGTGAACTTCAACACAACAATACCAACAAAATTCATGACCTCCTTGATTTTTGCGTAACTAAGGGAATTCTAATAGTGTCCATATGCGGTCTATATATTTGATTCAACAACTTAAGAATGAAGGACAATTCAAGATTTTGCGACGCAAAATCTTGAATTGTCCTTCGATCATACCACAGTGATAAGTCTGAGTTCCCAGGCAAGAGAGACACAATAACTAACCGAGAAATGTTCAGGAGTTTACTACAAGACTGAACCCAACTTCAACTAAAATCCCACAAATATATTGAAGTAGCTATTGAATACTTAACGACAAATAATAAAGAGCCCCCTGGGAATCAACAGAGCTAAAATATCAGTATATATTGTAAGTGTCCAAATGCTGTTAAAAATAAATTAAAATTGAGGTATATTCGGATAACAACACAGCACCAGAAGATAATGGTAATAATGACGTTATCATGATATGATAACCCAGTTCTTTGTGCCTCAATTGGAACATGTTGCTCTTGAAGACATATGGTTTCAGCAGGACGGTGCCACTTGCCATACCACCTGTAAAACCTTAAGGGCCTTGCACTGTCTTTTCCTGGTCGTGTCATCTCGCGTTTCGGTGACCAGAATTGGCCGCCACGATCTTGCGATTTAATATCTACGGCCTTCTTTCTGTGGGGTTTTCTATAGTCTCAGGTTTACGCCAACAAGCTCACGACCACCCAAGCATGAAGGCCCAAATTGAACGCTGTATCAACGACATACCGCCTCATTTATGCAAAATGGTTATTGAAAATTCTCCCACAAGGGTACTCATGTGCCACCAAAGCCCTGGCGACCATTTACCGAATGTGTTGTTCCATACATAATTCTCAAATGTCTACATTATAAATCAATAAATACTTCACTACTTTGCTACAGAATACCATGTGCTATTTAAAATAAAATCTTGCGCTCCTGTTATAACACCTTTTACTCATATTAAGATTACCTGAAAAATTGTATAATTGTACAAACTTATAGCGCCCATTTCTATATTATTTGTATGGAAGTTAAATTATATATGGAGTATAAAATATTTTATTTGTTACTCATCACAAGAAATATGAAACCTTCATTGTGTCTAACAATTTATATTATTCTCTGTCTGCTGTGTCCTGGTGTATTTTCCACAGATAATTATTAGTCTGCACGGAAATTCCACAATTAGTACAAGTATGCGGTACGCGGAATTCGTAGAATTTCAACTTGGATTAACCCGACAACCCTGTACCTAAATATGGTATTTGTAGTTATGCCAGTAATCAAGTAAATTGCCGCGCGCAATACTGACAGTGTTTTGTGTTTTAATGCCAGTTTATGTAAAGATACATTACATTCCAAATGTCGGGAAAGCAATTATTTTATGATAATATACATTACAATATATATTGTGTATTATGGGTTTCGTATAGCAAAACTTTAATATGGCGAATGAATTGAATGAAGTTCAAACGTTGTTGACTCTCCAAGACTACTTTTTATTGGAGAGCAGCAGTGATGTTCGAAAGCAGTAATATGTCAATTGCTGAAATATAATAAATTAGAATATTTAATAATTATTTTAATATTTTAATATTTACATCATATATATACATGTATGTAAATCAGGATAATTGTTTGACAAGGACCAAAAAGTTTTAATAAAGGCAAATAAATGCCAATTTTTTATTTGTGAAGCAAATATACAGAACTGGCAAATACAAATCTTCAATGGGCTACTTATGTACGGCAGAAACAAAGAGAAATAGCAAAGAAATGTATGCGACACGAGCTGAATATACGATCACGATGCCAACTATATTGTGTTAAAGTATATGAGGATACGGATCATGTATCTAAGACCGATATACATTAGGAATTAAATTGCTAGTGTAGACAAAATCACTAGATAAATGTATATTTGAGATTAGTAGATATGTTTACTTCACTTCACGCTTACCGCATTTTGTAATAGTTGGGCCATCTGTACCCTTCCTTTTAACCGACTTTAAAAAAAGAAGGAGGTTCTCAATTCGTCTGTATCAAATGTCAAAAGTCTGCCAGGCAGACTTGCTATTCCCTATTTACATATCTATCATAAAGGTACTACCGTGCAGAATTTCTAGTTCGTTAAACATCTCTGCAGTGTAAAACTGCAGTGGCCACATAAAAGTTGCAATAAATTGTAAATTTTGGTATACACTTTTTGACATCATCTTAGTTAGCGTTATGACGTGATCGACAGTTTTCTTAAATCGCATCGCCTTTATCGGATGATGTCATTTAGTAGAGCACATTTTTATATATGGAGATTCAATTTTGTGATAGCTTCTTACAATTTCGATAAATTTGTTAATTTATTGTAGATACTTATTTGAGACTTTTACTTAATAGACTACTATTTACTGTTTTTAAATTTTGTTAATGTAAAATGCCGCCGTAACTTTTTTTTGTGAATTATCCTGCTCTTGACGTGAGTCAAGAGTAGGACAAATGGACTGGTAGGAGAGGAGCTATTGAGTGGCCAGCTAGATCTCCGGACCTAACTCATCTGGACTATTTTTTGTGAAGTTGCCATAAATTGAAGTTATCTTAATATACCAAATACTATTAGCGTATTAAAAGATAGAATTCGAAATGAAGTAAGACCTATTAACACTTAAATAGTAAATAACGTTTTACAAGAAATTTATTTTCGACTTGTACATTATCAAGAGATGAATGGCAAATAATTTCAATACTGTATTTAATGAGTTTTGTTTGTATTAAGTATTATTTTTCATAACATTCTTCTAATCGGACAAAATGTTACGCATTTTAAGTTGAAAAAAATGTGTTCTCTTAAATGACATCATCAGATAAGGATGCTGCCATATCAAAAAGAAACTGCCGTGGATGTTATAACTCTAATAACCATGAGATCAAAAAAATATACTAAAAAATGTGTACCTAAAAAAACAAAACCAACCTGTGCTAGTGTTTTTTTTTTGTTACTTAATCCATAATGATTTCTTCGAATTTGTTACAATGTTTACGTGTTTACTGTATAAACATGTAAATAACAAGACTGACCATTACATTTAAGGAATTATTTACTGACGAAATCAGTACACATACATTTTGTTATTTGTTACATGATATATACTAATTCTCAAAATTATTATAATTATAATTAAATATTGATATAATTTTTTAAAATTTTTAATTATATTTATATATTTATTTAATTGTTTTAAATATATGCTTCTGTTGTAATGAGTATTATTATAAAGTTGTTTATGAATCAACGTTATTATTACTATAAAATACAAACGTAATATTAATCCAACAGAAACAAGTAAAAAAATGAATTATGGAACATACATAAATAATTTTTATAGTGGTGTTTGTATACGACGTTTATTTCTCTTCTTGTTGACATTCTTTAGCCCTTAATGAAATTTATAAAAAAGTACATACTTGAGCTCGTTAAGGTCATCAAAAATTAGACCCTCAATTCCCTGACGTCCTGAAAAACAGTCACGTACAAAACGTCCATCAAAGCGCGTGTTTCACGGCGTTTGAGACGGTTTTTATTGCAGAAGGCAGCCATTCCTCAAGTCTCATTGTCCAACATAAAATAGACTGCTGCCTTCATATTCCTTGCTTATTTGAGTCTGGCAATTCACCATACTTTTTAATTACTGCTGTTATTCATGGGTGGCATTTTACTTCATTGTACGTTTAAATATTCCATACTAATGAGGAGGGTACCCTCTTTGTCTTTCTAACTTACTTACATTAGTCTTGTTGCGATGATAGCGGCGCAAATGTGTGAATATTTCTCGCAGGTCCGACATTGTTCGAGTCCCGTAATGAGCATGTGTTTATTTTACAAATTGTTTTATCTCCGCTGTAAGGTTTTTAAATTGGGTTCATGTTTAGCCAGCGTTAAAACAGATATAGGAAGCGTACAACAAAAATTTCAGTTATTCAACCTAGTTACATAATGTGCAAATGGCTTAATAAGCTCTGCAATTGTAAATTTGGAGAATCGTGCAAAAGTATCCGATGCTTATCGATAAATAAAGGAAGCCGAATCTTTATCAACATTGATTTGTGCGATTTAGTTACACAAATAGTAGTGATAATAATAATAATGCCTTTATTGCCCAACATAAATAATCCATTCACATAACAAACATATGGAATACAAATAAATACATAAACTAAACTAGAAAAATAAAAATAAAAAACCTAACCTCTAAATAGTTTTAATATAAATATGCGATGAAATACTTCAGTAACATATAATTTACACGACAATAAAATGTTTTTGTTTTCCTAGAGATATTAACTAATGAATATAATAATTGAAGTCACAAGTGCTACATACAATACTATTACATTAAAATGTTTTGACATTACAAACACTGGCGATTTTAACAGAACGTTAATCCTTGCAGTTTGGTTTAATAAAACATACTTTGCTTTCGAGATCCTAGTCTAGATATGCGTATACTAGACATGCTTAGTAATGCGGGTGCATCGATACTATCATGGAAATGTTTAAATAAAAATGAGATTCTAGGAAGAGCGCCCTCCTGGAGTTGAATGGTGGGATGTCATATCTTTGTAGGAGCAGAGTATTTTAATGTTGGTGTTTTATATGCACTAAGAACCACATGATTGATATGAGCAGAGAAAGACAGTCTGTCATCAAAGTATACACCAGGATTCCTGATATTTTTAGAGTGTATTAAAACTATACCAACAAGAGCATAATATATTAGTGGTTAATTTTTTAACTTAGTAACTAAGTAAACTTTAAATTTACTGCTCAGCAAGAATAGGAGAAAGTGAAATTCTCTAGGTATACGTAGAAGAAAGAGTGCGGCAGCATTTGGAGGGAAAAGGATGTACTTTACGCGCAATCAGATCGAACCGTGTGTACATTCACATTCCGTGTGTTCATCTATATTCAGTCTTCAAAGGACTGAGTTCGACTGAGTAGAGACCAGGCTATTTACTGCGTACGTCACGGGCGCCACTATGGGCCGATGGTGGAGGCACCGCCTCAAAAATCTGTAACTTTTTTATTTGTTATTATAGACACATGAAATTCGGTATACAGATATAAAGAAAGGTCTGATGTTCAGTAGTGACGGTAAATAATTTTTATTTTGTTTTTGTACATTTCACTTTATAATTGATAGCATACAGGTGTAATTTATGTACATAATTGTATGTAAATAAATATTTATTGTAATAGTTGCAAGGCTTCTTCTTCAAGTTCCATAATGTTGCGTGACACAGATTGTCTTAAGCTCGTTATATAAGGGTCTGATGTATACAATAAATTATGAAAGACATCTTCGTTAGCAGCTTTTCGGGAACATTTGCGAGAATGATGTAACCTGAAACGTTTATAATCCTTATTTCTGGATTCCTGTGCATCTTCGGACAACTGGCCAAGTGGTAAAAGTGCATTATCTCGAATTATGTTTTCTCCAGGAATGAGTACTTTATGTACAGAGGAGGGCATATAGTACCATGGATATTTATTTATAATTCGGCTGTTCTAAAAGCATATTCACCAAACTTTATGGCATCGATTGCCATACCACTTGACATTGTCTGAAGTAGTATTCGAAATCTCATAATTAATTCTTCATCAACTCCAGTAATTTGTGCAGTGCAAGCAGAATTGGCAAAGAATCTTCGAGCGGTATTTCCGTCATTACTAGCTCCGCTGATTTGTCGAGGTTTATCAATTAGTAATCCTAATTCTTTTCGAAACTGCTCCTGTACTTAAGCTTTTTTAGATTGCTTTTGCTTTTTCATGTCCTCTGAGGTTACTGACCATTTTTTAAATGAAAATTATATGAAACATGAAGAACTAACTTCATAAATCGAATCCATGCATGTACAGATGAGAGTCCAAATCTATAATGCTCTTCATTCTCAGGTCTCTGTTTAACACGTCCCAAATTGTTCATTTCTGTTGGTTTTGCAAGACATATATGGCATGTGGTAGTTGATGGAGTATTTGTTACTATTTGCGTAACCTTACCATCTATCATTGTAAAGAACAGCTTATGTTTAATAGACAGCTATTTTTCATTCTTTAATACAAAAGAAGGCAAAAGAGTGCTTATTTGAGTTTCCACTTCATTGACAACAGATCTTGTTTTCTCTGGAGTCTCTTTTGAGAATTCTATTAAAATGGGTCTACAGTATCCAACAGAGGACGGGGTTGGATTTTTCCAAACAACGTGTTTTGTGACTTCATCTACAATTTGTAATGGAACCAAGGATGTTACAAACAAGTTAGTATCGGATATTAAGTCACTTTCACCACATAGTATTTGCTTGTACTCACTTTGTCCCGAAGATCCATCACAACCCCATTTACTTTACAATATTAATTGTGAAAAGTTGGCCACATTCACAGAATCAATTTTGACTATTCTCTTACATGTGTGATCTAGAAGAGACTGCAAACTTACTGTAGCACCAATTTCAGTTACTTGCATGTGCTCTGGATAACATTCTTACTTGGCTTCTATAAGCTTGGTATATGATGGGAGTACAGTACAGTCTTTGTCTTGTAAACAGTTTCTAAGGTATGTATATTGGTTTTTCGTTAAACCTAAATCAATGAAAAGAGCCAAGGCCTTTTGATTTGTGAAAGGCTGAACAGAAGTATTACATCTTAATAATGTGTGGATAAAATCATTCCTTTCTTGTGATGCAGAACGTAGTTCCTGTATAATTTCTGATACCCATGTCTCACCAATTGAACGTAATCCCTGAATATATGAATGATAAATGTGATCAAGTCCAGAGTCTCGAAATAGTTTTATTGCTTTTCGTTTCTGTGTCTTCTCTGCGGATTCGTTAAATGACTTACATGGCCTCCCTCGTGGGTTTTCAGATGAGGACGTCGATGCTTCTTCGTCTTCTTGGAATGGCACAAAAAACTCACCATTTAACCATTTCTCGTTTCTGCGTAAGAACACATCCCTTTTCTTCCGGCTTTATTCAAGCGTATCTTAAATTCGGGCAATAAGTGTTTCTGAATGTTGCTGATAATTGCAACTGCTCTACAAAAAGATCGAAATGCTCCTAAACATACCGCTCTGCTATTGACATATGTTTTCCGTGCTTTATAAAAGCGTCACATATGTTATGTTGAGTAATTTTGAAATTGTTCATTGTTTACTGTCGTAGGTACAGCTAACAGCGGCAAATTATTGATTACTATTAATTAATGCTGCTTGTATACATTAATAATAACCTAAAATTTTAACAAACCCAAGTTTATATACTTTTCTAAGGACAATGGTAACCGCAGAATAAACATTCCGTGTATAGGCGAAAAAAAAATATTTTCTCTTTGGTTTATTTTTCATGACCAAACAATATTTTTTTCAAATTATATCGTAAACCATTTTTATCGATATACCACTTTGTTTAATAAGTTTAGTAACTACAAATATTTATTTTATTTTATCTAACCGCAAGGCACTCGTAAACATATTTGGTCAAACGTGGGATATGGTGGTGCTGCAAAAAAAATCAGATTGACCGTTCCGATAACGATTTCTAAAATCCAGGCATTCAGTGAAATTTTATGCTCTTATTTGTTGGAATTCTATAATGGATATGTATTTTTTACTACGCCGTATTTTGCAAATTCATAATTCTTACGGAGTATTGCAGATTTTTAAGTGTTCGTCGCGCGCGCTTCTTTGTATATTTTCCTGATTTGCAAAAGAAGCGCAAAAAATCCGCAAGATTTTTTTTTGGATTTTATACAGGATCGTTTTAGTTGCCAGACGATAAAAAGAAACTTACCCGGGCGAACCTTGCTAACAGTAAAAAATTTTCTTGAAGTTGAGAAAGTCATTCCAGTAATATGAGACCTTTATCATTTCTTTACTGTAGTAAGCCAAAAGCAACATACACATATTTTTTATGTTTTTGATACTTAAAGAACTGCTCTTTGAAACGGTGTATAACAGATTACACTCTATTTAATTGTTAAGCACGAAATTGTTTATTTAAAATAAGCATCAAAAGAACACATATCTAAATCTCTTCATATTCCTACATTTGAAATCTACTAACTGATCCCAGTCAACATTTAAATAAATTACCGAACCAAATTATAAAAGTTTGATGTATTAGTTATAAGAAAATTGTGGTTTGTGTTCCTTATTCGGGTTTTGGTTTTTGGTATTTTTAAGACGGCGACTCCACCATCGGCCCATAGTGCCGGACCGGGTGGTCCAATATCGTAGTTTTGAGACTTGTTCCCAATCTTCATGAACTGTATCTATGTTCATTGATAGTTTATTTTCCGAATACTATGACACAACAAGGTGAATAAGTGTTTGGAATCTCATGTGACCATCTAAGCAGGTTATATTTAAAACTAATTTCAAGTCATCGGTAAAAAAAAGATGATGTGACAAGAATTAGAGACAAATCATTAATAAGTAAGACAAAAAGCTATGGTCCTAAATTTGAGCCTTAAGATACTCCAGAGGACGCTAAGTTACTATCTACTGATTCCATATAATTTCAATTTTGAATATAGTATATTCTGATTCTTGTCAAAGGCATCCGAAAATCAGTATGCACCACATCTACTTGGCCTTCATTATCCATGCGATTTGCGATTATTTGGGTAAATTCTGCTAAATTTGTAACTGTGCGCGTTTTGCTACGAATCTAAATTTAGGTAGATAATGACATTTCGAAAACTTTTGCAAGATTTGACAGAATAGTGATTGGGCGATACTTTTTTATATCCTACATTAAAAAGTGGTCATCACTTTCTAATATCGAACAGATCTTTGCCACTTTCCAAATTTCAGGAAATATGTGAGCAGAGAGTATCATTAAATAAAATGGGAAGTATCCCGATAAATTTTATTACATTGATACAAACTGATTGATAGTCAGAATTTGTGTTTATAACTTGTACATCATCAATGATTGAAAAGACATTGAAAAATATTTAGCAAATTTATTTATAATTTTATTTGGAGCATCAAACGCGTTCCTCATCGAAGAAAACTATTGATGGAATACGCGTCGAACTTTTCTTACTCTGAATCAAATCTTTGGTTTTCATAAGACCAAAAACCTCTGGGATCGCTGTTAAAGTTTTGCAGAATGGATGTTAAATTGAGGACGTTAAGTTAAGATGAGTATCAGCTATTTGTGTTTTAATAATGCCTCGTAATCTCTTGAATTCAATAAGATCAGTTAGATGATGTCTTTTCTTAAATTTGTTGTGGCGCTAAGACTTTTAGTTTAATATTATTCATTATTTCAGCGGTGTGCCGCGCTGGACATTTAGGCTTATTTTTTATACATAGAAACAAACTAATCAGATGAATTAAAATTTTCTACATAAAATTATTTACATGCAGAATTAATATCAGTATGAGTGTTTAAGAACACCTAATCTCAATAATGAACGTATGCCATTAATTTAATACAATAGGTGTTTCTTAGATTGGTTTTATTGTAATATTTTAAAATTGTAATAATATTGAAGTACTATTTTATTTAGTTAATTTTTCATTAAATTATCTTTTCTAAAATCTTGTAGTTATGGTAAATCAGCGCTTATCTAGTTACCAGTTCGATAAAGGTAATATCCACAGCAGCTTTGGAGACATGTACATTGTACTTATGTATGTGTGTAAACACCTCTTGACATGTACGTGTATATAGAGAAGTATACCTCAAGGCCGCCTATGATACTAGGTATGCCAGTTCTATGAGCGGATGGTCTGCAAGAGAGACGCGCGTTCTGGGGGAAGCAAACAAAGGTGCGTCCAGACATGCAACAACGAAGCGCAACGTAACCCCGACGTGTAACTTACCATTGGGACACAATATCGTAACAACACACATATTTTTACCCACAATAGGACATCGACGTGTTACACCGTAGTTCGTAACACCACGCCGTTCCATTCATCAGTTCTCGGTGAAAGCTTATAAAGGTGCGGTCTAGCGTACACAACAAAATTATGTATAATAATGGACTATGTAGTAAAATAGAAGAAACGGCAAAGGCGATGATGGCATACACAGTTATATAGGTTATTATATACTAATATATATATATATATATATATATATATATATATATATATATATATATATATATATATATATATATATATATATATAATATTATATATTATATACTTGTCGTTTATTCTCACAGGTTACTTACTTTTCTTTTCCAGTCGTCCATCGTAGTATGACCACGTAGTATGTCCTGAAGTTCAAACCAAGCATCACTTTTTTAAATTTTATTATACTCGTAATACGTAGGATGTTTTGTCTTACACAATATTTCAATAAATTGCAACGTGCGCTCTTCACGCCACTCCACGTTTTAAATTAAAGCAGTTCTGCCACGCAGTGTTCTTATGCAGTCCCGTCCAGACATGGAAGGGGGATGCATAACACCACTGTGGTACGAGTCTTTGATGTGACGCTGAAAATCCGACAAGCTACGGAACGCTCCGATGTTGCGTGACGACGTTACGATGTATCGCTGTGTTGCCTTTAAATGTCACGGGGGGCGTTATGTTACTCTTCGTTATTGCATGTCTGTAGGCACCTTAAGCAATATTTTATTTTGGAGGTGGACGTGGATCGGACCCCCCCATTTTTCTATTTGAAAATAAATATTAGATTAGATTGAATTTCGATTATCCAAGCTGACATGTGGTCTAAGGGTTCAAAAGTGTTGGTGAAGTTTGGAAATGAGATATTTTCTGAGACGCTCTAAACTGTATATGTGGGATATAGGATTACGCTGTCACTCCGAAATTTAAACAAAATGAGGAGCTATATTCAAAAACTACTAGCTGAAAGTAATTGCTCCAAGTCGACTATAGGTGGAGGAATGATAGAGGTCTGCAGTTTTGGAGGCTTTATTTGAGCAGTGCATGTTTATAAGTACTATTTTATGTATATTTCTAGTGAGTTTTGAATTGTGACAATATCAATAATGAATGACAAGGTTATATTTTTATATTTATTTTAGTTTCTTTATCGGTGCACTAGTCTACCGTCATTCGGAAGTTAACTTCACTAGCTAGCTTTTCTAGCTATTTAAAATAATACAATAGTTGACATTGATATACCTTTGACAAGGACAATATGTGCTGAGAATAAATAAAAAATATTAATTTAGTGTATATTCTTATTAGACTATTTTTCAAGTAAAATTTTACATTTACATGTATGTACTTCATCCAAAACAAATTGTAATTAGGACACCAAGCAAGCGACGCATATTCTAACTTAGATCTTAGAAGGTAGAAATCCCAGCCGTAACGTGCTATAAAGCTAACGTATTTTTAAGGCTTTACTAACAGTGTTTTCAGTATAAGCATTAAATGTTAGTTTAGGATCAAATAAAATACCTAGGCGCTGAAAACTCGTAGGTCTAGTTAAAATATTGTTTCCAATGTGATAGTTAAATATAAGAGGGGTAATATTTCCAATAAATGAGATAACATTACATAATCAATAAATAATAGTCAGATTATGTGCATCATATATATATATATATATATATATATATATATATATATATATAAGGTATCCGTTATGTTATTTATAAATATATTAAATAATAAAGATCGTGCCTCAGGAAATAGAACTCTGAGGCACTTTGGAGGAAGTAGGAAATTCACTAGACGTAATACCGTTATATGTAACATATCTGATACGTATGATTTGAATAACGTTTTATATGAACATGAAAACTTAATTTCATTTAGTTTTCCGAAGTTTAGTTTTAGATTCCTTTAGTTTTTACAAAAGCCTATTATGGTCAAGCCTGTCGAATAATTTAGAAAAATGTGTATAAATTAATTATATCGATTCAGGATTATGTCAGTATTCAAATGTTCTGCAACAAATTATACTAAAATTATTGAAGAAATCTAGTTGAAAATATGTGCTTTTGGTACAAAACGCACCGACTTACATATCTCTTGTTGCGTTGCATGAATTCAGTGAAGTTATACTTGAAATGGACGAGGTTTCCATCAATTTGAACGTGCTCCAGGAGAATGGTTTGCAACCCAATATATATCTTTCCAAGGGAATATCTTGTGAACGATGAATTAAATTTGTAAAGTAGAGGGATTAATACGTTAATTCAGAAACATTAACAAAACCAACTGTCATCAGTTATTTACTAGGCTAAAATGTTATCAATATCCCTCTGTATTTTGTATATTAAATTACACAAGCCCCTCGTAACATACATATATAGGTGCTATATAATTATTTAATAAAAAGAAAGAAAAACAACTTTCTTAATACAATTTTGTGTGTTGCCCAGGTGCATTTCATAATTGAATCTTTCCTAGTTCGTTCTTAATGAGGTTTTTTTAAAAAAATTCAGCAACGGTTATTGTCAATTAAATGCAAATTGTTATTATCCCCCGTTCAGATATTTTCAGCTTTACTAATATAATCAATTTGAGAGTATAATGTCACATTCCCTTTATCCCTTTTATTAAGCGAATTTTGTGAATAATGTGGCATCTTTCATATAATTTCCCCACCGATTTTATAATTTTTATATTATAATAGTACATACAGGGTGGCCCACGAAGTTTTGGCCTATCGATATCTCGAAACCTATTTGAACAATTATTTTGCAAATTGGCGATGTTAAATAGCCGAAAGCGTTGCCCATTCTTGGCATAAAAGGACTTTATTTCACCTGCACATTTCCGGTCACGTAACATCAACATCAAAATTTTAAATGAGACACCCTGTATGTTATTACAATTTTGTGATGGTCTATCTAATACCAGCCTAACGATATCATATTTATTAGCACGTTTATGTAAAATAGTGATAATCTGAGCTTAATTGAATGGATTGCTTTTTTAAAACTTGCATTAAAAAAGATAAATAATTACACAGCAAAATACAATAATCATAAATATCATTACACTTGATGCTCAAATTGATGTCCACCTTCATTAACGTAATACTCAAATATTTCTAAAACATTTGTGTAGCATGCTGCTCTAATCATTTCATGTGTAACAGTTTGGCACACAGCTCTGATTTTGTTTTGCAAATCTTCTAAATTTCTAGGCTCTGTATTGTAAACCAAACCTTTTAAGTATCCCCATAGAAAGAAATCTGAAGGTGTTATATCTGGGGAGAGAGCCGGCCAAGATATTGTTTGTACCATTGCGCCCAATCCATATTTCAGGGAAAGTAGCATTAAGATATATTCTAACTTGCTTTGCAAAGTGAGGAGATGCACCATCCTGCTGTCACCACATCGTCCTTTTTTCGTTTAGCGAATTAGCTTCAAGTAAGTGGGGAAGCATATTCTGGAGAAAATCTGAATATATTTCGCCGGTCAACGATTCTTGTTAGAAATATAGCCCAATTAAACGGCCGTTGAATACACCGCACCAAACATTTACGCCCCATGTTGTCTGCAAATTGGTTTATTGCATCCATTTTGGATTTTCAGCCAACTAGTAGTGAGAATTGTGTCTATTTACGGTACCGTTGTTGTTAAAACGACTTTCATCACTCCACAATATTTTATTTAAAAAGAACAGGCCATTTGCGACTTTCACTGACATTTCTTTCAGGATTTTCAGGGGCTAAACCTTGCGTAAATGTATTTTGAAGGGATGATATTTATGATCTTTTATTACTCTCTGGATTGTAGTTCTACTTACTCCTAATTCTTGCCGAAGACACCGCGTTGAGATACGGTTATTTAGTTGAAGATACGCCAGAATATTAATTATAGTATCCTCGGTTTGAATAGGCTTTCTTCGAGGAGTCTTCCGTTTTCCACTAGGAAAAGAACCACGTCTTAATGTTTGTTCCACGTAAGCAAAAGTATGTTTGCTTGGAACTGTTCGGTCGGGAAAACGATAACTATACAAATCTCTAGCACGTCTGCTATTTTTTCCACAGTCTCTATAGATCAGCTGCATATCAACGTACTCGTCGTAAGTAAAATGTAAAGGCATAATAATCTTATTACTATTTTTACAAACACAAAATCTACTAATACTGCTTGACAGCTCTTGACTAGTAGTGATGTCTTTCTGTTGCTAGGACAACTCTTGTGTTTCTAAGTTACCTACGTTTTTTTTTTAATAAAAATAAAGAAACGTTCATAAACAGTTGTTTATCATTACCGTAGTGCCGCCAAAACTTGATAAATATGGTATCATTGGATTGGTATTAGACAGACCATCACAAAGTAAAGTTGATGTCACGTGATCCGAAATGTGTAGGTGAAATAAAGTCCTTTTATGTCAAAATTGTTGTTCAAATAGATTTCGAGATAGTGACTGGCCAAAATTTCGTGGGCCACCCTGTATATCATGTATATGACCGCAATTTTTTATACATAATACAAATAGTAGTTATGAGCTATTGTAATATATTGTCTGATTCCTATATAACAGTAGATTTATTTCTTAGAAGTATATAAGTACACTTATATTTTTTATAAGTATGCATCAATTTCCTGTTGTCATTGGCGTGGGTAGTGGTTGGCTGTAGTATCATATTTTGACTTCAAACAAACTCCCTTATCCCTTTCCATACATTAGAAACCACTACTACACAAAAGGTTCATTAATTTGTAATCGTTCAAGCAAGTTCAAATGAAAGAGAGCAATAATCCAGGAATTTTTCTGGAGATATACAATTTGGGAGAAACATGACAAGCGGTCCTTCAGTAACAAAAAGAGGTGACAAGCTATCCTTCAACTACAAAATTTAAGTTGTATATAAATTTCATCACTTTTATGCGGCTGCGTTTCGTAATACACTTATTCTTTTTACGCATGAGGTAATATTAAAATAATTTACATAAATACCTCTAAAATTGTTTAAAACATTTGAGAGATTTTAAAAGTATATCGATTTTAAAGTAAAATATGATTTAATTATATTTTATTTAATTACAATTAAAATACAATTAAGTGTGTGGTTCATTAATTATAAGAATACTTATCGCTACGATTGCCTTAAAATTATTTTTTGAAAGTATGCATGTATCTTTATTTACACGATTTACAATTTTTACTTACCGAGTCTTTAGTCCATAGACTGAGTTTTTACTGACATCATTAGGAAGCGTCTTGTGTTTACTTTAAAGGTATCAAAGAGATTTTTTAATAAACGAATATAAACGACAGAAAATATTTATCACATTAATTAAAGTAAACAATAAGAAGTTCTTCGGCATAGCATAACCTCATTGAGACTGCGAACTTTAATGATTTTAAGATGTCTTGCCCTTTTTACGTACACGTAATATTTTAAATGGAACAGTAATGAAACGTTCAAGGATTTTAACGAAACATGTTCTGTATGAGATATATTTAGTACTTTAATATAAGTTGAATTGACTATGTTAATAATCTATTATCCAAGTAATGCAACGGAAAAAATGTTTTCTGTTATATTTAAGAATATCTCTTTTGTGGAATATTTGATTGGTCTGACATATTTCTGACGGTTAACAAGATTAGAAAAATTATTCTTATATTTTAATAATACGGCATTACATAAATTAATTTTTATACAATTCCGAACTTTGAGTGTTTTCTTTTTCATTATGTCTAATCCTATCTATTTGTTTTGTCACGTAAACTAATGACCATATGATGTTGTATATCATCTGCTAAATAATTCATATTTATATAGTAATATTTGCGTATACACAATTTTGATACACATAAAATACACATAAGTTTATTGTAGACGCTGGCGCTTTTTAATATTGGTTTCTTTAATTATTGTTTGATTTACTTGTTCAATCGTAGATTTGTTATGAAGCTGGTCCATTTGGAATCGTACATTTAGGAAATCGTTTATTTAATTTTCTTCATTTGTGGATAGATCTTAGAAACAAGGAAGAGAAGGAAGAGGAAGAGAAGAGGAAGAGGAAGAGGAAGAGATTTTGGAAGAGGAAGAGAAGAGAAGAGGAAGAGGAAGAGATTTTTGAAAACATATGTATGGAGCACGGCACTTTACGGCTGCGAAACCTGGACGGTAGGGGAAGCAAGTAGGAAGAAATTAGAAGCTTTTGAGATGTGGTGTTACCGAAGAATGATGAAAATACCATGGACTGATAGGGTTAGAAACGAAGAAGTATTGGAGAAAGTCGGCGAGAAAAGGAGTATGTGGAAAAACTTAAAGAAGAGAAGAGATAGAATGGTAGGCCACTTGCTGAGACATGGGGGAATAGTCCGCGATATTTTGGAGGCAGAAATAGGAGTGAAGAAAGGCAGAGGTAGGCCTAGATTAGACTACTGCTCGCAAATAGTAAGGGATGTAGGTTGTAGCACAATTAGCGAAATGCGTAGGTTAGCACAAGATAGGAGAAGCTGGAGGTTAGCGTCCAACCAGTCTTAGGACTGATGACCTAATGATGATGTGGATAGATCAGAAGGGAAGGGCTTAAATACGTTTTTAGGTATTTGGAGAGAATTTCAACATTTTGCTTATCATTTCCTGACCCAAGTATTGTCGTCTTTTTTGATTGGTGGATTCGGCATTTGAGGTGTTTTAAGTTTCCTTGTGGATTTCCAGAACGAATAATCCGTTGCTTCGGTTGGAGAGACTTTCCAGGTATTCTTTAATTCCTTGATTTCCTTCTTCATGAATTAAGTTGTTTAACTATTTTGTTGCCTTGTTAAGTTTTCTCTTATTTTATTCCGTTCTTGCTTGTTGCCAATTTTTTGCAACTGTTTTCTTCTGTAATTTCTTGCTTAATTGTGGGAGACACGTCATTTTCTCTTAGGGATGTGGCACAGTTGGGAGTCGCATACTATGCTGCAGCTTGTATATTTTTTGTTAATGTTATTACTACTGTTTCTATGTTCAGCTCATTCAGTTTTTTTAGTGCAGATTTAGTGAAATCAGGCTGTCTAGTTTTTCTCTGAATAGTGACCAATCAGTCCCATTGTTATGAAGTGAAAGTTACTCTTTTTTGTTTTAGGTAAAATTGAAAGGTTTGGGCAGACGAATAATGTGAAAGATGCGCTAATAACTGGACGACGCTTGATCACTTATATAATAATCCAAACTTAATGTGCTAACATAAATAGAAGACCCACATACTGTAAATGGCCAACTGGCTTTGAACTGTAATGTAAGTTAAACATCAATGATCGGACTTAAGAAGATATATTTGAAAATTCAAACTAGTACATAAACTAAGGGAGGATGATTTTAACCACCAGGCTAAGTCCCATTTTACGAAGAGATATTGATTTGGACGCTATTGCGCTAGTTTTGAGATAAATCATTTTTTTCTGATGATTCCGTCTTTTACCTTAATGGTTAATCCACAAAGTTGTCCTTGTTGGGTAAGAGGCAATCCTCATTGGCTGCGGAGATATATTCTCATCATCTTCGAAAATTTAATATATCGACTGAAATCATTGGCGATATAGTTATAGAACCTTACTTCATTTAAAGTAATCTGACTGCGGAACAGGATGATTTCATCCTCGCATTATTAGTGTTATGCAAACGCAGAAAATTAGGATTTGCCAAACTATTATATCCGGTACCAACATCATGGTGCCCTACCTCATTATGTAATTATACTTAATTTGTACCAAATAGATGGATTTGTAGAAGAAGTCCGGCAGAGTGGCTAGCCTAGATTACCAGATCTGACCCGTTCTGAAAAGATTTATGCAATTCATTCAGAAGAAAGAATAGAAATTGGACATTTTTGAATTCAGCAAATTAAGTTGTACAAAAGTCTTTAAGATAGGGGTTTCAGTAAAATAGGATATTCTGCCATCACGCGGAAAAAATAATCATTGGAAAAGCATAAGTGCAGGAAAAAGTGTATTCTTAAAAAGATGAATCCACTAATCCGAGGAAATTTCATGAAACTGAATCATTTTATAAATATAGAATGTATTCCAGACTTTTGGTACGCATTGTATGTATAAATACCATAGACCTCAATTCGCGGTATTCTCCAGGTATAATCTATCGCCCCAATTTATACCGTCCCATAGTTATCGACAATGTCAATAATTAATAGCAGACGTGGCTACGCGACGTAATGAAAGCTGGAAGTTGCTGCTGCTGCTGCTACAGCACAAGTTTGCCATAATGCAGCAGTTGATATTTGGTATTGGAATTCTAGAGAAGATCCGGCCTGGCCGTTAGTTACTCTCAATTCATTAGACCCTTTTAATTACGACTATAGCCGAACGAAACCGCTCAACCTGTCATTAACTGTACTTACCCCGGCCTGTTCACAACTCTAAAGCGTTTGAGCTTTTGGAACTCCCCACGCCCCATGACAAATTTACTGCTGTAGAGCACTCTCGTAAATCTGGTTAGTTGTGGTCTAGAGAGTGGGGGTCTTAGGTTACCTATAAGATTTTTTATACCATTTTGTAACAATTTTATGATAATAGAATTTCTCGTGTGCAAGAAAGTTACCAAAAGGTTTGCACACAGCCGTATTGTTAAAATGCTAAAATTAATTAATACAAAAATTGAGACTAAGTAGTCGGATATATTTTTGAACAACGGACTAATTAAACTACTGTTTGTTATCTCGCCTTAAATTTGTTGAGTTAAAACTATCCCTCTTTAGCTTTCGTGAAACTTGAATTGAACTAATTCGTGAAATCTTCCACACTAATTCCAATATTTACTATTCATTCGCAGTATGGAGATACAAGTATTAACTTATTTTATACAGTTAATTTATAAGATACGTCCTTAAACGGGTTTATATTTATTTTTAAATTGTCAAGTTTTGGTATCAGTACTATCAGTAGTAGTTCAGTCAATTTTGATGGTACAGTAATCAACTTTTTCTCTTGCGATTTTTTTTCTTCAAACAGTTTACGAGTTGTTAAATGACTTGCTGATGTCAAAACCTTAACGTTTTGTTTCCTTTTACTTAATTTATGATGTATAACAGCCAATGGTCTAACTATTTGTAAGGTCTTAGTGGGTGATTCTTCTTGTAAAATAACAGAAGCATGTGGTGTAGGCATCTGGACATTTTGATTCATCGAAGATGTAGAAGTACTCGGCAAAGAAAGGTCATTTATATTCTGAATTGACTTATTACCCGAAACAAATCAGGGCACATTAGCTAATGTTCAGGGTAATGTGCCCCACTTGACTATGACAAAAAAAAATTACCAAAAACGGAACGTAATTGTAGGCATACAAAAGTCAAATGTTAGGTTAGATTTAGATTTAAACTTTAAAAATGTAAAAGAATATGAAGCAAATACTTTAACATGACGTAAAAACAGATACAAAACAAATTGACACTGTCGTACATACCTTTTAATCACTTTTTCTCACTTGAAACAAATAAAAATCGGCACTGGGGTGTTACATCGCAGCTATACGTGTGTCACTGACCCGTTCGGATCAAATTAGCTCCAAATTCGAAATGCATCTATTAGTGTCGCGAGTGGGGCACGTTATCGACTGGGACACGTATGCCTGATTTACCCTATATCTTGGAGATATAGGGTAAATCAGGCATCTTATTTTCGAATATTTGTTGACAAAAAATACATACGTGTAAGATAATTAGGGCGTCTAATAATTATACAAAGGATTTTGCCTTCGCGGTTTCAGATGATCTTATTTTATTATAATGCAAATTAATGCAATATGAAAATTCTATTTAATGGCGAAGGCGCGGGTAATACAAATACATTTCATGTGGTTGTCGGCACGTGAACTTTAATTTTAAAAACACATAGGGATACGTCATGACTTTGGCGAAGGCGAAGGAAATAATATAATTCTTGATTAAGACATACGAACAAATTTCATGGTGTTGTTAATATGTGAACTTTAATTTAAATACATATAGGGATACGTGATGAATCTGTGAAGTTTAGGTTTCTATAAAATAAAGAATACATAGAAAGTGTTACATAAAGGGCCTTGGTTTGTGAAATCTATTAAATTCGGAATTGATACAAGACATGGGTACGTTAACTCTTAATCACAAATTTATTATATGGAAGAATTATTTGTCTTTGGTTATGCTTTTAAATATTTGTCTAGTTCATCAAATCCCTTATTTATAAATATGTAGTGGTGTAATATGGCTATAATATGGTGTAAAATTGGTACAAATTTTTGATTTAAACATTTGTTACATGTTGATCTTGCATTTTTTATCAACATGATACTCTTACATTGTATTATACGATATTGTATTTTTAATTAATAATTCTATTACGTACGTTATTGTATCATTATGTTTTATGTTATTCACATATTCATGTATCAAGTAATTACTATACAGTGCTATTCAAAAGTCCCCTTCCCCCCTCTTATCTTTGGAACGATTATACATAAACTAGTGAAATTTGGTAACTGAATATTACGGGTTGTAAACTTCTCTACTAGTGATGATAGATGACGTATGCGTCAAAGATGACGTCACAAGGTCATTGTGACCAATAATTTTAAATGGAACCCTATGGCAAGCAACACCTCTTTTAAAAGGTATCGAAAAAACCTATTCAATGATACTAATATTGTGTCTGTTTACGGCAGTTTTGACAACTGGCTTTCAAAAACCGCAAAGCTATGATGAATTAAATCAGTTAATAATAAAATTTAAAATTCAAGCTCCGCCACTGGATAGTTGGATAGTAAATAATCTGACGTTTTTGCAAGTCTCCCTAATTTGATGTTTTTTTAGCTGTCAAAGTTTTTATACATTTAATAATTTGTGTATTGTTGATCGAACGTTTAACTGTTTTAGTACCTTGTGGTAATTTTAAAATACTTGTACATTCAATAATTTGTTAAACTGTTGTGAGCTGAACGTTTAAGTGCTTCAAGAAGAGAAATGGTACGTGTTTTAGGTGATAAAGTAGCAGCGATCCTAATACTTGGTGAAACTGGAGAAAATATTCATGCAGCAGAACGCATTTTTAATGAAAGGTTTCCCGATCGCCCAGTTTCGAGGACTTATTTGAGAGAGCTTCTTCGTAAGTTTAAAACAACGGGTAGTATTAATGATGCAAAACGATCTGGCAGACCACAAATTTCTGATGAGAAAAAAATTGATATACTGGCAGAAGTAATAGTAAATCCTACTTCTTCAACAACTCAAGTTGCATCAACCTGTGAAGTCAGTCAAAGTACAGTGCACAGGGTGTTGAAAAAAAAAACAAATTTCACCCATACAAATTAAAAATGGTTCATCAACTCTCAGACGACGATCCAGACCGAAGACTGCAATTTTGTGAAAATATGGAGACTAAAATTAACCAACAGCCAGACTATGTCAAAACAATTTGTTTTAGTGACGAAAGTACTTTCTATCTAAATGAAAATGTAAATACACAAAACGTGAGATATTGGAGTGACGCAAATCCTCACATGTTTCGTGAAACACATACTCAGGATCCCGAGAAGGTCAATGTTTGTGCAGGTATACTGGGAAACCATATCCTTGAGCCTGTTTTTTTAAATACCAACTTAACCGGTGAGGTGTATCTGCAGATGTTGCAAAATGCAATAGAACCGTTAATCCTTGAAATTTTGGAAGATAATCAAGATGAATTCGACATTTTGGAAATAACATTCCAACAGGATGGTGCTCCTCCACACTATTACGGTGCAGTAAGACGGTATTTGGATGGAGAATATCCTGGTAGATGGATTGGACGATGAGGTTCAATGGAATGGCCGCCTCGATCACCGGACCTCACACCTTCAGATTTTTTTCTGTGGGGGTATCTTAAATCGAAGGTTTACGCCACTCAGCCTGACAATATTGATGTTTTAAAACAACGTATTGTTACAGAATGTAGGGCTATTTCCGCAGACACATTTGAAAAAGTACGAGAAGAGTTTCGCAATAGGATGTTTTACTGTCAGGAAGTAGATGGAGCTCACTTCGAACAATTACTATAAGTAGGTACTGACTCTTGAATCTGTAATTAAAATTATTATCCAAGTTTACTGATTACTGATTTAATCCATCAAAACTACCATTAAATACAAACAACATTGGTATCATTGAATACGTGTTTTCGATACCTTTTAAAAGAGGTGTCGCTTGCCATAGGGTTCCATTTAAAATTATTGGTCACAATGACCTTGTGACGTCATCTTTGACGCGTACGTCATCTATCATCACTAGTAGGGAAGTTTACAACCCTTAATATTCAGTTACTTAATATTCAGTTAGTTCAAATTTCACTAGTTTATGTATAATCGTTAAAAAGATAAGAGGGGGGGGGGAGGGGACTTTTGAATAGCACTGTATACTAATTATATGGATAAAATATCTGTTCGTAAAATTTCACTCTAATATAATTGTAAAATTTTATATATTTTGGGTATATAACTGACATAAATAGATGAAAATTAAGCCATGAAGATGAAGATCATAATGTAGTAACCATTTTACATGTGGTGCTGTGCATTGACAGTTGTCAGAATGAAGCAATATGCCTATTCATAATTTATGGAGTTCTCTGGAGAGTTCTGAAGGGACTAATCAACTTATGGCGCTCAAACGGAGGTCTTTGGAATAAGTCAAGAAAAATGGCGGCTAAGTGTATTAGAAATAATAATTCCCAAATGACTGAAAAATGTGTTGCATCTTAAGGAAGTCGCTGATTTCATTAACTCATATATGCCTTCTTGTCTTTCACGACAATTAAGTAAACAAAGTAATATAAACGCATATTTTATAATTACTTTCTATCATTTATTGTCTACTTTTCTTCAATATTCTTCCCATGCCTACATAACTGTGTTTACACTGCCTGTAATGTTCTATAAAATTTAACACCACTTTCACACCAAACGGTGAAATGAGCACCACAAGACCGTGATAGAATTTTACCATTCGCTGGTGTGAATTTTCATACCACTAATGGAGTGAAATCAACACGACAGCTGGTATATACTTCACCATTTTCAGGTGTAAACTTTATTCCAATTTTACGCTTTTTGAAACACATTTGAAATATAATATACTTTTTTATATTTTTCTTTTTATTGTACAAAGTTCAATTATTTATTTCACTAATAAAATATTGGTGTACATGTGCTAATTCAAGTCTAGAAAATATTTATGTATCCGTGAAGAACACAACCGAATTCCTATCATATTTGAAATAGTACTTTGTATTATCGAGCTTTCCAATTAACTATTATGCTCCCATCCTAACGTAAATGTTCTTCCTGATTAATAAATAATAAATGTGTATCGTTGACATCCAGATCCCTTCGGATGTTTATTACTAATTCATCTTATAGTGAGGGGATTTACTTCTTACTGAAAATAAGAATTACTATTAGACAGTGTTGATATAGTAGTAATTGTGTACCCATTCACATTAAAAATGAAGGCAATTATTAAATTCATTATTTAATAATTGGTTCCATTCTTAATAAGGTTAATATGTTATTATTACGAAGTTGACAATAAAGCTGACAAATATAAAGTATCACTTAATTACCTACCCAATAAAGTCTTTTCGAATTTGTCAAAATTTGACATATTTTAGAAATCTAATATGTATTAGTATTTATAAACTTGACCATGACAGTGACTCTGTTTGCTTCTTATAATACACAAACCATTTGAGAATAAGTTGATTGTTCATAAATAGCCACATTACTTCAGGTTTTAACAAGTGGTAACAATTCATATTGGGATTAAGTTTTCCCTGAAAATAAAAATTAGTTAATATTCTTGACAAAATTTACATATTGTTATTAAATAATAAGGAGACAATAAATAAAAAATAGCGCATACATAATAGGCATTTATATTACCTTGTTTAATGCATCGCATCGTCGCGAAACACAAATAGGTTAGATATGTACAGCTCACCATGAATAGAAACAAGTCTCAAAACTGCGATATTGGGCCGCCCACGAGATGCCCAGGAAATAGTCTGGTCTGGTCAGTCAAATTGAGACCTTTACAGAGCGAATATCGAGAATGTATGAATGTACACAGAATTCGATCTGGCCTCACGAAAAATGCACCCTTTTCATCCTTTCAAAAGCATCCTCCGAATGCTGTGATATACCTAGTGAATTTCACACGTTTTCCTATTCTTGATGAGTATTATCCAGCGACTCGCGACAGCGATAAAATTTAGCTCATTACTGAATCAAGTTTAATAAACTTGGCCAGCACAATCAATTTTTGCTTCTTGAGATATACAATATCATTTGAGCATAAGCTGGTTAACCAAAAATCACGAATAACCAAATTGTCACTTTTAAATAGTTTCAACTTGAAGACTATATGGATGCATACTCTGGAACAGTTACAACGCAGGGATCACAATCTACCCCACGCGGAGTAAAGTGTACTATATTGTTCTGTATTTATACTAGTTTTATGCCTAAAATGTATAAATGTTTACAATTATTGTTATGTAAAATTTTACCAATTTCACTGTTGTTAAGTTTTATACCAAATATAGTGAAATTTTACACCATTTTCACACCATTGAAAGTGATACAGTTATATCATAGCAAATTTTCAACAATGTATAGACTTCGTAAATGTTTTTCTTCTCTAACTGTGTTTTTCTTCATAATGCCATCATGTTTTTTTATAGCGATGCCATGTTTCCAAATAGTGAAAGTCTTTGTTTTACTACAGTGACTTCATGGCTCATTGCGAGGCAGCTTTCAGCCATCGCCGACGGTTTATTTCGATCATTATTTGCATAATTTCTTGCATCTGAAAACTTTAGCACTATGTTTGTTTATCTATTGGAGTTAACACATCAATTATGATATATCACCATGCATATAACTATTTCTCAGATTTCATGAATTCGTGAGCCCTACTTACGAAGTTCAATATGCTTAAACTTCTTAGAGCAAAGTGAGCGTTGGAATTAACAACTTATAGCGTTTCGAAATAATGACAGCATAGAAATTAAACCATTTGTCTCGTACGAACGACAAATCCATTTCGATTCTACCCGTGTTGGTCATATACTGTAATTAGGTATCTGACATTATTTAACCCTGAGTTGGGAATTATATATCTAATTGTGGTTGAATCGAACAGTCAAGAGATAGAATTGGGTATATATTGACGCCAACTAAATCCGTCCTAACCAACAAGCAGTCCTATTTGCGTAAAGTGATACGTACTGGCAAACATTGTCCCTATATTATCTAATAACATATTATTAGATACTGAATTATTATATAATTTTAGAAAAAACTACCATAGATTTCAAATACTTAAAATAAATTATTCATATTACGAATAAATGCTATAACACAAAAATACTTAATACTAATAAATTAATTTTACATTTATTATGGTCTATTTTGCAACTAGGTCTAGTGTTTTCACAAATAACAGGCAGGTGGCATAGTTATATTTCAATGATAGTGTCTTTACCAGAATCGTTTAGGCATTTATCTGTTGTATTAATAATAGGCTGCTAAGAATTCTCCATTTATAAACTCCTGCTAAGGATAGATGAATAGGCTATTATTCTCGATGACGGTGCCCCTACGCAAAGCAGTTACATATTAGTTATTTTGTCTAAACGGCCATGGTGTTCCGTGTCATCCTGAAGCTTCTGAAAGATTTCCAGCTGATTGTGGAAACTTATTGTTAGTGATTCTTCTTTGAATAATTATTGTTTGTCTCACAATTGATAATATGTGACGTAGCCTACTTCGTTATACTAGTACTTTTTCAACTAGAAATCTTATATTAGCCATGCGTTATAGCTTCCATTCAGAGCATCTCGTCTAAGTTATAGCTTTGATTAAAAAGCCACGCTTCCGATATTAACTGAAACGTTATTTTTATATACATATTTATTCAATAATCATAATAATAAATAACTTAAAATGCTAATGTTTGCGATAGGTTGCGATACATAGTGATCCTACTGTGTTTATTAACTACCTTAAATGACATATTCTGCTGTAATTTTATTCTAATCTTCATTCACGGCATTTTAGCTATTGTTATGTAGTATGTAAATTATATAAAAATGGAAAACACTCTTGTAGTCGCTCTATAAATTGCAATTAGGTAGTTTATAGTGCTAGTCGAAATATAATACATTTCATGGAGGCTATTAGGAGTTCCTAGTATAGGTAGGAATATTATATATATATATATATATATATATATATATATATATATATATATATATTTAGTTAATGGTACTTACAAATATCTAGCTTTCCTCAAAGGATACAAATTGATGCAAATCATATTTGTTTGCGTGTGTCGATACGGTTACGGTCCTAGTATGGTATGGTGCAGTGGGCAGAGACCTAAAGCCTTAGCCTGTGGAGGAGAAGATTGTATATAATAATGAGGACAAACATATCTATCATTAATCACAGCGGTGAAAATATTCTTGCTGTTATGACGCCAAATTAAACATAATGATGCCCCTAATTCTATGTACAGTAGACCATCTTGGACCATAGTAGCCACATTATGGCACACACTTCTACAGGAGAATAGGTTATGTCACATATCTATTTCGTAGACAGAGACTAACTTCTCTATCTTACATCAGACACTGGACTAAATATTCACCGTATTCTTTAATTAAACTTTAATTAAATATATATAATATTTAACTACACGTGACGTAGTGTGATATGGTGACGTAGTCTGATATATGACGATTGATATGTGACGTACTCTACTTCGTTATACTAATACTATCTCAACTGGAAATCTTATAATAGCCATACGTTATAGCTTCTATTCAAAGCATCTCATCTAAGCTATAGCTTTCATTAAAAAGCTACGCTCCCGATATTAACTGAAACATTGTTTTGATATACATATTTATTCAATAATTATAATAATAAATGACTTACAATCATAATATTCCAGATAGTTTCCGATACACAGTGATCCTACCTTGTTTGTACCTACCTTATATTATACCTTAAATTGCATAATCTGTTGTAATTTTATTCTAATCTTCATTCACGGCATTTGGCTATTGTTATGTCGTACATAAACCATATAAAAATAGAAAACACTTGTAGTTACTCTATAAAGTGCGATTAGGCAGTTCATGCTGCTAGGCGAAACCACATACATTTCGTGAAGGTTCCTTATTAGATTATTATTAGATGTTCCTAATATTACTAGTATTATATATATGTTCTTACTTAATGGTAAAATATCTATCTTTATTCAAAGAAGAGCATAATTATTTCATACTCGTCTAATATCTCTTTAACCAATATTGAAGTATTTAGTCTTCCTTTAAGTTTTCTACTGTATTACTCAGAATAAAGAATTTGGTTTAAAAAAGTTTTAAACATGTTTGGACATAGAAATCAACTTACTTCCCCTAAAACTATAAGCTGTAGGGGAGAAAGTTGTACATAATGCCGAGCACAAACATATCTATGATTAATCGGAGAGGTGCCACATTCTCCCTGTTATGACGCCAAATCAACCATACAATGATACCCCAACCCTGAGTCCAGTCGGCTAGCCTGGACTATAGTAGCAAAGACACTATAGCACACATTTCTATAGAATAATAGGTTAGATCATATCAATTTCGCAGACAGAGAGCTACTTTTCGATCTTACACCCGACACTGGAATGAATATTCACCGTATTCTTTAATCAATGTTTAATTAAAAATCATCATCATGAGGTCATCAGTCCTAAGACTGGTTGGACGCTAACCTCCAGCTTCTCCTATCTTGTGCTAACCTACGCATTTCGCTAATTGTGCTACAACCTACATCCCTTACTATTTGCAAGCAGTAGTCTAATCTAGGCCTATCTCTGCCTTTCTTCATTCCTATTTCTGCCTCCAAAATATCGCGGACTATTCCCCCATGTCTCAGCAAGTGGCGTACCATTCTGTCTCTTCTCTTCTTTATGTTTTTCCACATACTCCTTTTCTCGCCCACTTTCTCCAATACTTCTTCGTTTCTAACCCTATCAGTCCATGGTATTTTCATCATTCTTCGGTAACACCACATCTCAAAAGCTTCTAATTTCTTCCTACTTGCTTCCCCTACCGTCCAGGTTTCGCAACCGTATAGTGCCGTGCTCCATACATATGTTTTCAAAAATCTCTTCCTTGTTTCTAAGTTGATTACCTCCGAGCATAAAAGTGTTTTCTTTTTGTTAAAAGCTACTCGACCCTGCGGTATTCTTTGTTTTATGTCTTTATCGCTTCTTCCATCCCAATTTATTTTACTTCCTAAATAAGTGAAGTCTTTAACTTCCTCCAATCTTTCATTATTAATTTGTACTTTCGTTTTTGCTCTGCTCTCGCGCCCTCTGCACACTAACACTTTAGTTTTGTTTTTATTCACCCTCATTCCGTATTCCTCTGTCAATACTGCCTCTATTTCGTTCAATGCTGATTCTAATTCCTCCTTACTAGATGGTAATACTGCTATATCGTCCGCCAATCTGAGCATTTTTAGTTTATGTCCCTGTACTTTAATCCCGAAATATTTTACCACATTAATCGCCTCTTCGATGTACAGATTAAAAATTAGTGGTGATAGCGTAAATCCTTGTCTTACTCCTTTCCTAATACCTGCTTTCCTTTTTTCCCCTTCTACTTCTATAACAGTAGTTTGCTCTTTGTATAGATTGTGTAATTAAAGATATATAATATTTAACTATAGATACTCACATTCGTGGATCCAGTTGACCATCATGGATCACAGTAGGAATAACATTGTTGCACACACCTCTATAGGAGAATAGGGTAGGTCCCATAATTATTTTGCAGACACGATGGTAACTTGGTCCTAGGATAGATACTGAACTAAATATCCACCGTAGTCTTTAGTTAGTATATAATATTTATAGTGTGATAATTTGCGTATTACTAATGAGCTAAGCTTGCGATTGTGAAGGCAATCAACAGCAACATCAACCAAAGCGGTTATTAATAACTGAAATAATTGGTAATTTTTAATTGTACGCTTTAGAGCATCGTTATAATTTGATTTGTAAGCAATATATCAAAAGGACATTAGCTACGAAGTTTGAGGATGAAATTCCTCTGAGCACTAATCAAGTCACAAGTACAGATTTCGAGCACCAACATCCGTAAGCTAAAATGATTAAATGCAGTTTGGCTAAGGCTTTAGTAATGTCAGCAGAGCTCTTTTATTGAATATATTAAGCTCTGAGAAACCAGTAACCCCAAACGGGTCTTACAGTCTTAAGAAAATTACGAAGAAAAACATTTAATAGAGTTTAACGAAAAACCCAAATAGCGGTATTTTTTACTAAAACAAATTTACTAGTTGCAAATGTTATAATGTTGAAAAATATATCTACAACATAAGTCTCTTATGCGGTCATTGCAGAAAGATTCTGTTGGAACATGTGTTAGGATGGTACTAGAACATTTATGGCAAAATTTGTGATACGTTGCATAAGTTTTATTTTATTTAAAACATATACAACGTGAATGCATATTTTTTACATGAATACCTGTAAAAGTTATGCATAAGATGTATGTATTTATACGTTTATTGTATTTACATTTCTATTGTCTATCCGCGGTGGTACTGACTTGGTAATTGGTAACAGCGTGGCAACTGGGCCAAATACTGGGCACATTGTCTGCGTGAGTTCGATTCTCACCAGATGGAACTTGGCACTTCTCTCAGGGCTGGGTGTTTGTCCGCGTTTATATGTGTAACCTTCCCCTACATGACCCTGCCTGTAGGCTTTCTGGGGAAAGATGTCTAGTTTCCGTGTGTCCAAACTTTAAAAACTTCAAACTTTATTGATGTATTCATTTCATACAAAGATTTTAAACTAAGCATTTTCCATGATATTTGAGTGACCATCGCAATATACAACAATTTGATAACAATCCGAATATTCACATAGTATGCGTGTAAAGGTTGTAACAAATTTCATAAAACCATTACCGTGACAGTATGGAAAAATTCTCGACAACATTGAAAATGATAATTTTGTTTTTTTTTAGATGCGCATTTGAAGTATACGTTTGTATTATCTGATGATGCCATTTAATAGAGCACATTTTTCTACATATAATGCGTAAAAATTTGCGGAAGGTTATATAACTGTTCGATAGATTTATTAATTTAATTTTTAAAAGCATTTCTATTCTTTTGTTACGAAACTAATTATCTACTTTTTTTTTGGAATTCTACATTTAGTTCTTTCTAAACTCTGTTATTATTTTTACGTTTCTTGGCGTATTTTTTTTTTTTTTTTTTTTGAGAACTTATGCATTTACTGTCACAAGTTTTACATAAAAGGAAACATAATAAATTAAAATTTTTAGGGTCAATTAGAACCTCTACATAATTTGTAGTTTGTGGGTTATTTAATAATAAGTACCCTGAACGTATCCTGAACCTGCTATATGCTCAACTGTAAATTAAACGGAGGAAACATTAGCAATTTTGGTACTGTCAGATACAACAGGTCATCCTGCTATTTCGAAATATACACAATTAGATCTGTGTAGACAAATCTTCACCAACCAACTTGCGAAATCGTATTGGAGCTTGTAATGTATTAATCATCTGTTTAGAAATATCTGAGGCAGAATATGTGGGACATATACAAAGGGCAATTACTTTAAGAACAAAGTGTAAGTTTCAGAAAAATTATGTCGACCGCAGAATATATTTTCTATAATAGAGTTGATGATGTAATAGTGATAAAGCAGATAATAGCATGTTTTTTTCACCGATGATGCTAATTTTTGATTCAGTGAATAGACAGAGCTAAGATATTGAATTCTTAAAAACCTTCATTGGGTGATAAAGGCACAAACGTAACTTTCAGAGAAAGTTAACGTGTGGGCAGAAATTTGTACCACAATTGTAGGATTTTTATCGACGAATGGTAATTAAAAAAGTATTTGGAATTAACTTGTGACGCTGACAATCAATATGGTACATGATGGCGTGCCACCAAGAATTCACGAATTGTGCCTGATTACCCAAACATCGATTTCCTAATAAGTAGATCGGAAAAAGAGGGGCTATTAAGTAATCAAATACATCTCGGGATTCAACTTCGTTAGGGTGTAACTATTTTTTGTAGAGGTCACTTTAAATTCAAGTTATATCTTAACAGACCAAATACCATTGAGGCTTTAAAAGACATACTTCGGAACAAAGTAAGTCTACTTAATGCTGAAACACGAAATAACGTTTTTTAAGTTCCGTTTCGACTGGCATATTGCATGGTACTGAATGGCAGTATGTATGTTGTTATATAATCTGCCACTAAATTTGACGCATCATACGAAAGAAGGTGTAGTTTAAATGCCGTCATCAGAAAAGGGTGTTACTATTTAAAAGATATGTCAAAGATGTCATAGTTCACTAAATCCAAGAGTGATCACATCGAAAATATATATTTATACGAAAGCTGCTCATCTAGAAAGCAAAACAGACTTATCCGAGTATTTTTTCTTACTAGCCGAGTTATGGTTATTCACAATTTATTTTAGCTTTTACGTGTTTACTATATATGTTTGTATAAGTCTATGTTATATACTCAAAAATTGACGACAAATTTTGTATTGGCCAACTTACAAATTTTATATTGAAATATAAAATTTGTGTTAATCACATCTCACATAGATAAATATTAGAAAACGTAGATTAAGCACAATTCTTCTTAACTCCACAATCTTTCGGGAATAATCCAAAAATAGTAAACTTGTGCCGATTCCATATGAACCAGTTTACCAGAAATCTCAAAGGAGTTTTCAAGGGTTTAGGAATGATATTAGTGCACCCTTCTGGAAACAAATTCCAACAATTTTTAGAAAGTTTCAAAGACATCTGAAAATAACGAAACGTCCAAGTTTCACGAAATAAGCTGCCAAGATTATGGTCAAAAGTATATTGGGCAGACGAAAAGAGCAATTGTAACTAAGTTTAAGGAGCACATGACTCATTTAAAATATTAGAAGACTAGAAAAATCTTCCATTGCCTAATGTGCTTTCTAAAACAGTCATCGCAATCATCTCTAGTAAATTGAAGTTAGTAGAAAGTATAATTAACAGATTATTAATGTTATAGAAAGTATAGACAATTAAATGTGATATGGCATGAACAATGGCAATGGCTCTGTATCTAATATTCTGTTGTTTTGGTTGATACCGTGAATGATGACAATAATGGATCAGTGAAGTGAATGGATACCTTCTTACGGTTTCTAACCATGTATTAAAATAGTTATAGGAGATTAGGTATTAGAGAGAGTGGCGCGGTGAACCAAATCAAATTATTTCTTCACCATGAAGAAATTCAATGAAGTTCAGTTAATTTATTAGTGAAAAGAAGTTTTAATCATCTCCCAATTATGCCAACTTGGTTGTCGAACTGAGCGTCGAGAGACGCGTAATATTTCGGTGTTCGTAGGAAACTAGTGCCGTATATAATTATTATGACACCAGATATGATTCCTACTAAAAATATATTGAATATTGATTTTTTAATTTTAGAAACCAATCGTCAGAGAGGGCTTCATCGATGTATATGAAATAAATATCGCAAAATAAACATCGAAAAAGTGGTTGTGTCTATCTGTATTTTCATCAAAAGTATGAATTGAGCACGAATTGGGATAATAAAATATATTATACAGTAGCTCGTTATAGAATATTAAAAAAAAAAAAGAGAAAAGATGGTTTACTTTAAAAGAAGCATTACTTTGACTTGAAGTATTTTATATAAACATGTTAATCTTAAAACTTACTGACTGTAAAAATTATTTTAGATTATTATCGTTTTTCTGTCGATTTATTATGTTTTATCGTAAATTAATATACCATACATAGAAACGCTTGTCACTCGGTTTATGCTGAACGCATACTAGTTAACACAGTGGAATAGTGCAATATTTGCATTAATATCCGGTTGTCGTCATGGTCGAAATTTACACTTGTCCGTATGATATTTAACTGTCAAGTGACTAATAGATTTACCGCAAAAAGTGAATAATGCCATTAAGTTTCCAGGCACACGTTTCACATGAAACGTAAACTTTGTCAACGTGTCATTTTGCGAAAGTTCATTAACTACGGGACATAGAAAACTTTACTCTAGTATTATCTGTTTTCAATTAAAAATCATCCTGTAATAGAGGTAAGTTTGCAGGAAAATATCAAACTGTAAAAATATATAACGTTAAAAATGTTGAGGGAAACATGTTGGCAGTTACTAATAAATCAGTGGAAGTCATAATAAAAAAGAATATGTGGAAACGAAATTATTTAACGGGGTTATTTGGAGCAAAATATTCACGTTGTGCGTTCACGATTCTGCTGAAAATCGTTGGAAATTGTGTGAAAGGCTTTTTGTTTATTATGAAAAACATAATGGACCATATAGGCTAAGAGACGTGAAACATATAGACTCATCTCCCTTTAACAAATGTCGCTCATTTTGAAATGACTGGCAGATATATTTGGTACTGTGCCTCGGGTTTTAACACCTGTTAGTGACTGCTAATAATTCATCTTATCAAGAGAGAGTAATTTATTCATTACAAATATATATTTCACATTTTAAACTTTAAACGGGCGAGATGCCGGAGGATTATAAGAGGAACATTATCGTTACTATACCGAAAAAGAGAGGAGCCGACAAATGCGAGAACTTTAGAACGATTAGCCTAACTTCCCATGCGTCAAAAATCTTAACTAGAATAGTGCAGAAGAGGATGGAAAATAGAGCGGAGGAAATACTAGGAGAAGACCAATTCGGGTTTAGGCGAAATAGGGGAACTCGCGAAGCTATTCTGGCGCTAAGAGTAATGTTAGAGAAAACAATAGAAAAAGGAAAGAACGCTTATATAGGATTTGTAGATTTAGAAAAAGCTTTTGATAACGTAAGATGGGAAAAAATGTTCGAGATACTAAAGAGCGCGGGAATGAAGTATAGAGATAGGAGAGTAGTACACAATCTATACATAGAGCAAACTGCTGTTATAGAAGTAGAAGGGGAAGAAAGGGAAGTAGGTATTAGGAAAGGAGTAAGACAAGGATGTACGCTATCACCACTAATTTTTAATCTGTACATCGAAGAGGCGATTAATGTGGTAAAAGATAGAGTAGATTTCGGGATTAAAGTACAGGGACAGAAACTACAAATGCAGAGATTCGCGGATGATATAGCAGTATTAGCATCTAGTAAGGAGGAACTAGAATCAGCATTGAACGAAATGGAGGCAGTGTTGACAGAGGAATACGGAATGAGGGTGAATAAAAACAAAACTAAAGTGTTCGTGTGCAGAGGGCGCGAGAGCAGAGCAAAAACGAAAGTACAAATTAATAATGAAAGATTGGAGGAAGTTAAAGACTTCACTTATTTAGGAAGTAAAATAAATTGGGATGGAAGAAGCGATAAAGACATAAAACAAAGAATAGCGCAGGGTAGAGTAGCTTTTAACAAAAAGAAAGCACTTTTATGCTCGGGGGTAATAAACTTAGAAACAAGGAAGAGATTTTTGAAAACATATGTATGGAGCACGGCACTTTACGGCTGTGAAACCTGGACGGTAGGGGAAGCAAGTAGGAAGAAATTAGAAGCTTTTGAGATGTGGTGTTACCGAAGAATGATGAAAATACCATGGACTGATAGGGTTAGAAACGAAGAAGTATTGGAGAAAGTCGGCGAGAAAAGGAGTATGTGGAAAAACTTAAAGAAGAGAAGAGATAGAATGGTAGGCCACTTGCTGAGACATGGGGGAATAGTCCGCGATATTTTGGAGGCAGAAATAGGAGTGAAGAAAGGCAGAGGTAGGCCTAGATTAGACTACTGCTCGCAAATAGTAAGGGATGTAGGTTGTAGCACAATTAGCGAAATGCGTAGGTTAGCACAAGATAGGAGAAGCTGGAGGTTAGCGTCCAACCAGTCTTAGGACTGATGACCTAATGATGATGATTTTAAACTTTAATGTGTGTGATAAACTGATGTGATAATGTGGTATCTGCATAACTAGTTAGTTAATAATACGATAACTTAATATATTATTAATTAATAAACAGGCTGGCTATAAATGAGAAATGGAAGATGGAAAATATTTGTTTATGTTACTTTGTTTATCTTTACTCATTACGTTAAATTTAATATTAATAATCTTCTTCTTCTTCCTTCTTTTATATACCTAGGCATTTTGCATCTTTTTCTTCGTCGTTTTGCCCAAGTCTGGCTATTTGGAATATTGTCGCTCCATAGTTTCCGAAGTCTTCCGATACTTCTGCGTCCTGATGGTGACTTGTCTCTAATTACTTTTACTAGTCTTTTCTCTGACATTCGGTTAATGTGTTCATTCCATTTCTGTGTTCTGTGTTTTGCACATTTGCCTGATATCCTCACTTCCTTGGCTATCCAACAATGTTTTGCCAGCTATCCTGCGTAATATTTTCATTTCTGCTGTTTCTAGTATTCTTTTTGTTTTAGCTGTTTCGGGGCTGGTTTTAGCTGTGTATGTCATAGGTCTGATCGCTGTTTAGTATATCCTAGATTTTGTTTCGATTCCTATGCGCTTGTTTCTCCATATTATGTTATTCAAACATGTTCTTGTAGCCTTTGTCACCTGGCTTCTTACTTCAGCCTCAATATTTCCGTAACCAGATATTTCTGCCGAGGTATTTAAATTCTTCCTGTTGAATAATCTTATCATCAATACAAAGTTTACATCTAATTGGTATTTTGGAAGTAGTCATGCATTTTGTCTTTGCTGTTGATATTGTCATATTAAATGCTTTTGCTGTTTTATGGAATTGAAACAAAAGGCTCTGTAGATCATCCTCATTTTCCGCTATTAATACGGCATCATCGGCATAGCATAAAATTGTTTATCTCCCTGTCTCACATTTTATACCCTTTGTGTTTTCATACTTATTTTATTACTTCACCCATGACGATATTAAACAGGAGCGGGCTCAAAGAGTCCCCTTGTCGGATACCACTAATGCTTCATATTTTTTCGGTAAGTTTGCAGTTGACTTTGGCTTGGATTGTATTTGCAAAATATATGTTTCCTATTGTTTTAATGATGTTATGTGGTATTTGTCTGTCATATAGAAGATGTTAGTACGTGTTTTAGTTTTATTCGATCAAATGCCTCCTCTATATCAATGAAACACATGAAGGCTGGTCGGTTGCAGAGGCGGATTATCCCTAAGGCAAACTAGGCACGTGCCTAGGGGTGCGAGGTTACAAAGGGGCGCGCGCGCAGAATTTTTAAACAAAGAAAAAATAAATAACAAAATTAATTGTCAGTAAGTATGCACCTACTTACACAAAATAAAAGATTATTTAATTCTATAGAGATTTAGAGCTTCCGAAGCGTTCTCCGCCTTCTTCATTATACCTACATTGCCTGATTTTATAATAGAACTTCATTCGGTTCGGTTATTTGCCTTAATGTAAACACAACGTCCGTACATGATATTCCTGACCGAAATCCTTGTTGTTCGTCTGCCAATGTAAATTTTGCTTGTTATACTTCTGGTAGTGAACTTTAAGGTTGTGCTAAGCAGATTTATGCCTCTGTAATTTGTTGGTACTTTTTATCGCCCTTCTTGAAAAGTAGGATCATGGTACTAATTCGCCATTTGTCTGCAATTTTACAGAGGGATAATATTTTAATCAGAGTAGTTAATTGTTGGGTTAGTTTTTCCCCTTCATATTTCAGTAGTTCATTAGCTATATCCTCGTGGCCTGGACTCTTCCTATTTTTAAGTTTTTGAGTGCGATCTCTACATCTTTTATTTCTAGCAATATTTCATAGTTGACCATTATTTCAGGTGTGTTTGGTTCCGTTTGACTGTCTGTTTTTTCTGTTTGGTAAAGGTCTTTCAGGTATCTGACCTATGTTTCTTTCTCAATTGTGCTAGTGCTAATGAGCTCATTTGCCTCTTTTCTCTGACCTCTTATCAGTCTCCATATCTGTTTTTGTAGTCCATAAAAATCGCATTCCATTTCCCAGTGTTTATTCTTCACTTGTCGGACTAATGCGTTTATGTCGTTGCTAATTACTTGTATTCCTCACATGTTTATGGTGTCTGCATTGTTCTATATTTTAAATATGCTTGCTTTTCTTTCTGCACTGTTCCTTGACTTCTTTACAGAACCGTGGTGTTTTATTTGGCGTTCGTTTATGTGGAGCTGTGTTCCTTGTTCCCATAGCCACGATTGCTGCTTCTTTAATGTTTCCCTTTAGTTTCTCCCAACTGGCGTTAATAGTATCTTCATCTTTTATAGGATTTTATAGAAAGGATAGAATTTTAATAATATTATTAATTAATATTATTTTTGTTCGTCTACAGTCGCCTATGTCTGGTATAACTGCATTTCTGTTATTGTTTAGCGTGTGATCTCCTGTCCTAGAATTTTGAGTGGCTTCCTTGTTACACCATTGCTGGTTCCAGTCACGGTAAATAGCCCTTCCAAAGAGAACGTTGGTGTGTTTAGATACCTGCCTCCTCATGTTCACAATTTCCTATGCGGAAATATCTACCCCTTCACGCAACGTAATACATCTTTTGTTTTTTATCTTTCTTTAACACATTCAACGACTGATATTGTAAGATCAGGAAGATTGCGTAATTAGTGTGTCCATATACTATGAGCTATTAACTGGTCTTGGTATCCACAAATATGCAGATGGGTTTTCTATCGGTCTCCTGACTAGTAATTTTTCTGGTAGCCTATAGTAGCTCCATAACAGCGCTGACACAGTAGTGAATTAGTTTGAGTTCTTGGTGTTCTAAACGAATGATGAATTAACTCTAAAATCAATTCATGATTACCTATATTTCAAGACAGCATATCGATACTGTGTCATTCAATTATTTCATCTAGGTCATTATTTTTAATAACATTGCCAACACTATTAGTTATAGTTGTTTGTTAGGACTCAAATATCATCCGGGCGTAGACATATTAGTCAGCTCAACAATGTGCACAATGCAATTGTGACCCTTTCGTTGATTACCTTAGTATATTCAACGACTTCTTATATTGCAAGATCAGGAAAATCGTGGAATTAGTCCTCGTGTCCAACTACAATGGGCCATTGACTGGTATTACTGCCTGTGAATATGCCAATGAGTTTTTTTTACCTATCTCCTGACTATTAATTTCTCTGGTAGCTTGTAGTATCTTCAAACTGCAATTTGGAGTACTGTTGCGGGGGTTGAGATTTAATCCAATCAGATATATCTCAAATATAAAATTAGGAGAGGTGTGATCCACATCAAGTTCATAAGAAGGGGACAATCTAGAATGCGCGCCTGTCTTGCAGTCAGTCCGTTAAATGTCTATAGCTCTCTTGCACGCAGTCCTAAAGTCGTCGTCAAAGCATACTTCTCTGAAGACAAGTCAAATGCCCAAAGCGCTTTTAAACCTACTCTGCTCCTCATAATCAGAAGCTTTTTTAGTGGCCCCCATCACACTATAGTAATGCTACACTGAACTATCTCTGATCGTATTTCAACCTTACTACCGTATTTTTTACCCGTCTCTAAATAATGGTTGTAACGTCATTGCATTGCAAAAATTTCGCAGCGTATATGTAAAAAGATTGTGTTTCTCTATGTGCCTTCATATTATTTACAGATTTTTAATATATTGGACGTAGGATATTTGTGGTAAAATATTTTTTTTCGCATAGAAAATGCCGAGTGTGTTAAAATGGCATTAGAATCATGATGACTTAGTGTAACAAGTCTCAATGTTATAAGTACTCGAAGACAATAACCTTCTTTTTGTTCGCAAACAGCCTTTGACTATTATAAACTACTGAAGTACCGTTACCTTATAAATTTTACCCAAATTTACATCATGACTACCAAAGATAAAATTATTCTTATGGCAGTAGACCAGATTTTGGCAAAACATGGGAGAATAAACCACATATATATATATATATATATATATATATATATATATATATATATATATATATATATATATATATATATATATATATATATATATATATATATATATATGTGTGTGTGTGTGTGTGTATAGAGATTAGCACGTCAGTGTAACGGGAGTAATTTATTCTACTTCTACAGTATCCAAGGACCAGGCAGAACCATGCTTTTCCAGAATAATAAGTGTGGTCATAGACTTGTTGCCAAAAATGTGATGTTACTACATGCTATTGAGATGTCTTTCTATAAACCTTACTTTTCTCTGCATCTATAATTGATGGGGAATGAAATGTAGAAGAAAATCTTAGTAAAGACGGCCTCGTATTGTAAATCGTTGGCTCTTAAATAAACGAAGGAACAGAAATATTCATGGCAAGTAATCGAGGTATTTCACTTATAATTGTGTACTGCGTATGCCTCTAACAGAGAGAATATTAGATGGAGTTATGTAAATAAATATCTATCTATCTTCACTGATAGTCAGGTAACCTTTAAAGCAATTTTATGGCATCAAGTTCGATTAAGTGGTTATGTCACCTTGGCGCTCTGAAAAATAGGTATAAAAATAATTTTTTTTTACGCAGCCATTAAGTATATAAAATGATCTTTATTTTACACATATATTTAGTTTTATGAACAATTTTCAATATTAACGATTAAAAAAAATTAAAAAATGGCGGAGATATGAGCTATTAATTAGGAACATCTTTTGAAAATCCTTGCTAATGGTGTACTTGATTTTTTTCTTAGGCATTGCTTGAAACATAAAGAAAATGTTTTTCTTATTTAAAAGGGTAATAGCTAAAATGTGACATAGGGAAAACATTTTTAAATTTTTTTTGTAGAAATGACAGTTTGAAAAAAACTCGAATCTGCATCGAAATTTTATGTTTTTGAAAAAATTTATAACTTTTGAACATGACATTATAAAAAATAAGTTGTAAATTTTAACGAAATGGGTTAAGTAGATCTTGAAATATCGTGTACACCGGTTTGAAAAAGTAGTTTCGAGAAAAACGCTAAAAAAAAATAGTACGACCGACGTCTGGTCATACCCTCGTACTGCCCGGGGAGGAAGGGGGGGGGCTATCTGGCATTTATGACAACGAATGTACTTGAGTAATTTTTAGCTTCCGAAATTCCCCAAAGGAATCAGGTAATGTCCCTTATCAAAGCTTTGGGTTCCCGTAACGGTCGGATCGCTACTTGAGTTTCGGGTCGACTCTGATGCGCTGACTGATAATTGCTATAACCTCGGTAATAATAGTGAATTTTGGAATGGTTAAACGGTTAGAATATTCTTAAAAGTATAAACAATTTATCTAGCAAAAAATAAATCGATTTTTTTGAAAATCTCAAGGCGTAACCCCTTAAAGTTGGTATGCCTATAAAACCTCCTAGAACTGGTTAACTACAAAAGTTTCCATAATTTGACAAGGATGTCACGAAGGAAATAATAGGTCATGAATGAGCCAATGCTTTAGCGAGTATAGGAAGCTTCTACAGGAAGTTTTACAAAATTTAAGCCTATATTTTATGCTTATGGCACATAGAAATTTTCGGCAGTAAGAGTAGAAATGCGAATGAAACAGATGAATTGTTTACAGTTTTGCAACGAGTAATTTTTCGAAGCTTTTTCACATGTGGAAATAAATTATAACGACTTTGCACTTTCCGATAGACCTAGATAGACTTAGTCACCTAACAGAACACAAACTAACCTAACCTAACCAGCTAACACAAACTGGTTATGTTATAAAATACAAGTTATAAGAATGTTACCTATATTAATTTGAATATGTTTATTAGGCTTTTCTTATGCTCTTGCCAGAAAGCTTTCAAACAAATGTACATATACACTGCTATAAAGTTTCAGTTGTGCAAGAATTATATCTTCTTGATTTTGAATCACGGACACACTATGTCAATGGATTACCGAGAGCTTAAATGACGATAATTTATTAGATATTACTTTTATGTCAAATGATACATGGTTCCATTTACCAGAAAATGTGAATAGCCAAAATTATAGAACACGAGTTACAGAAAATCCATATTATAACGAGGAAACCAGTTTGCATCCACTTAAATTAGGTGTGCGCGGAGAAAAAGAATTATTGGCCTATTCTTTTTTCATGAAACTGTGATGGTACAAGACAGTACAATACCGTACTGACGATCTTGCGACCGTTCATTAAACAGTATATGATGACAAGATAAGAAATGCTTGTTTTCAATAACGTGGAGTAATAGCTCATGTTGCTCATACTACAACAAATTAGTACAATAATTTTTTTTTACAATTTTTGCTGGTTCACTAAAAATTACTTCCAATAAAACAAGCATTATCGGATAAGAGTAAAGTAAATTATATTCAAACTTTATTATCCTTTTGTACTGTATTGTCACAACCTGGGGGAATTTGGCAAGGAATAAATACAAATATGTAAAAAATATAGATATTTATTAAACCCAAAAGAAACATGAAAACATTATTAAAAGGAATATAAATAAAAGTGTGCTTACTTAGTTATCTTTGCTGGGGAGTTGTGCCCGGACGTAATACTGTACGTTAAATAATATAAATAGAATTATTTTAGGAAAGATAAAAAAATTGTTTTAATGGATTTGGGAATCAGTCGAGCCTACCTACAGAGAATATGCCAATAAGTTGCTTTATTAAAACTTAATAAAGTATAATAATAATAATAATAATAATAATAATTTATTTATTTAATTTAACATCAATCTCACAATTACATGATTATATATAGATGTTATGAAAATCTCGAGTAATACTACTATTTCTAAATATATATATATATAAGAATTGGATGCAAATAAATAAATAAGATAATCCGCAGAAGTATCACTAAGATACTTGTACGGGTACAAAAAAAAAAAGAATATAAATACAACCAAATCATAAATATAAATCAAGAATGCCACATAATTGAATACAAAATAACATAATATAATAACAATACAACATAAGGGAGTTGGATGTATTCTAATGTAGTGTCACCCATAGATTAATTTTAGTATTTGTTTGTATCTTAAAATTTAATTAATATAGGTATATGATTTAGATATTAGACAAATAAGTATATATGCACAAAAACAACATGGACATACATATATAAATATAGATAAAATATAAATAAATGTATAGATAAAATATAACTAAATGTACAAATAAAATTATAAATAAATTAGTAAGTAGTAAAATCAACCGAGTACGTATGAATTATTATTTTTTTATTTAAAATTTTTATTATACTTTGTTTTATTTAATTAACGACAATAAAAATATTCATGAGTAATTTAAATCTTGAAGAAGTGAGTCATTTTATTTTACTGTGTATATAGAATTGACTTGATAATTACATGTAATTGTTTTGATCAACTAAAACGTGGAACATATTTCTGTCATAAATCACTGTTATTAATGCTCCACGTTTCACTTAATACAATACACTCAAATTCGTTAGTAAATTGACTTAAAAATACCTCCAATTCCTCAAAAAAATTTTTGAATACTTCTGATATTCAGATGTGCTATTTTGAAATTATCATTATCTATATTAACATTTAATACCTCATTAGCTTCACTAATATTTTCTAGTACCTCTGTGATGATTTTTTTTTTGTTTGGTAATCTCTAATAAAGGGGTTTATTTGTAATCCCACAAAATTTAAACTTAGTATTATTTTAAGATTTGTATAATATACTTAGTACGTATGTTAACAAGAAGTACACAAAATTATTAATTACAAATAATGTTATATATTCATATACACACCTGTACATAAACATTAATACGCATACATTCACCTAAATTAATAAATCAATTGAATCTTCGTATACATTTCAAGTATAATTTAATATTGGATTAAAACAAACTATATTAGATCATAATTATTCAAATTAAATACTTCCTTTGACAAAATATATAGGCTATAATTACACTGAGACAGATTTAAAATACACAAGGCAGACATATTTAAATAGGATTTAACAAATTAACAATATATATTATTTATTGGAACTGAACCAGATCGAGTTTTTATTTTACACTCTTTTATTTGTCTGGCAGTTTTTTCGTTCCTCTTTTTCCCTTCACGTTATCTGTTGGAATGCCAGTTGTTTTAATCGGTGTGTTATCTAGGACTTCTTCCTGATTTTGAATTTCTTGCCTAAATCCAGATGTTGGGATAGTTGGAGTCTCTGAACCGCTAATCGATTTTAATTGATACAAATTCAACCTTGATAGGGCAGTCTTCTTCTTTTCCTAGCGAGTACAAATTTTTTAAATCTGCCAAATTTAGATCAACATCAACCAACTTTTTTAATTCGTTACAAATATATTCTGGAGAAATTTGCTGGGTATGAGTCAGACCAAATATTACAATATTATGTTTTCTTCCTATTCTGTCAATTTCTTCAAGTTTCTCTTCAATTTTCATATTATTCTTTTCCACTATATTTAATCTTCTGTTTAACTCCTCTACTTTTAATAAAATTTTAACTTCTATAGCTTCTACTATGGTTTTTAATTCTTGCCTAGTTTTTCTTATTTCATCCAAAATTAATTCATTTGTAACCTTTTGATCTTCCATTATCTTGTGCTAAATAATGAAGTGTATGGCAAGCTTTATATTGGCTTCTATTTAAAAGTACTTATAAGAAGTGATAAGAATGTTTTGATTGTTTTGATAAGGTAAGATATATTGCTATGGTTTTTAGCGGAATTCTATGTATAAGTTATGTTTTTCCCCAGTGCAGATTTCATCAAGGGATGTTCTATTTCCTTATACAGCAATATTATAGCATATATTCAATATATTTGGTTTTGATACATACCAATACTTAAATTTGTATGGAGCAAGTAACACTATAACTTCATTTCACTAAGGCGTGCCACACACCTTATTATATCATTTTACTTTTCAGAATTAAGAATTTGTAATTTTTAAATGTTATTTAATCAGTTGTTATTATAATTGGTTCAAAATATATTACAATAGTTATTTAAACAATTTTTTATAAGATGTCAAAATTATTAAACATTAAGAAAGGAACCTTCAAAAATATTATACAAACATAGATAAATCCAAACATAACCTATAAAAAATTAAACATGAAAATATATCTTCAAAAGGCGAAAGAAGAATATATCTAAGTTATTTTGTAAACTTCGCCCTCCCTTATTCTGACGCGGCTAAATTAAACAACTAAACCGTGCCCAGTGTCACCAATGTGAAAAAAATAAATTTATCTTAAGGTCACGTGGTGTTCGGTCATTTTGGAAGGTAGCGTATAAAGTAAATATGGTATGGAGGTTAATGGGGACGTTAATCAGTATTTTATTAATATATAATGTTTTGGTAAGATGCGTAAGGTCATTGCTTAGTAAAATTATCAGAAATGATATTACTGAACAAGACTATATTATTGCACAAAATTACATTCTTAAGATCATCCTCGGCAGAAGGATCATTGAAATATGATTACAGAAATTATAGTAATAGTTACGCATAATAGATATCATATTAAATCATTAACTCAAATTAGTCGTTTCGATAATGATAAAGATAAAGTGGTTATTTTTCTTTTTTAGTCTGTTACTATGGTCACGACTTTTAAAGGAATTTGTCAGAACTAAAAATTTAGAGAATATCCGGCATATCATACATTTAGATAGCATCCTTTAAGCTTTCAGAAGCTGTCAACTTTGTAAAATAAATTGTTATGCAGCTTGCGACTCGGCTGTTCCAAGGAGTTTGCTCAATATAGATATCGAATAGCAAAACATGTACATCAACTTTTCAGAAGTACTTCAATTCCATAAATTAATCATGCTATTGGAATACTCAACGTTGAAAGTTCCCATTGTGTCTTTTACTTTTTTTCCTCAATTCTTGTAGTTATTTTCTTTAAACATCTTGTGCATTTCTCACGTTCTGAAAGTTTGAGACCCTGAAATCGAACCATTGAAAATTTTAATTCTTTGAGAGCTGTTTCAGTTTCTGTGGTTTATTTTAACTCACAATACGTTAATATTAATGTGAATCAGGGTAAGATGTTGTTCAGTCTAAGGACTGAATAAGGAAAGGATAGCACCTGTGGTTATTCATAGTTGTCGTCTTGAGTGCAGATTACTAGATGCAGTGAATATAGGGTACGCCTGGAAGTATTTATCTGTTATAAAATTATGGTGCCACATATTTTATTAATAACATATTGTATTTTGATTTTTAAATGAACTGAAAAAACGAGAGAAATGTCTCTTCGAAGATTGAACTTGACATATATTCTAAAACTAAACTAAGAAATCTGAATTTAACAAATTTTGAATCTAACAAGGATTCAGTATTTCTAATTAACGTTTTTAAATATTTATGCAAAATGTCTGCCAGATTCTTTTCAGAAAAGAAAATCTGCCACGGGTAGGATTCAACAACTGTCCCGGATGGGAACCGAACGACATACAGCTGTTTCGAACTTATGTTCATTATATGTTCATGGTAGTTATGTTCACGGTATGCCGATTAAGTACAAATGCCGAATGAATTCCGAGGGATATTCATCTAAATCGATACGATCTATGTCAGTAACATATAAGTCGGGAATCGAGAAAGGAGCAAGCTGCATAACAATTTATTTTACAAAGTTGACAGTTTCTGAAAGCTTAAAGGATGCTATGTAAATGTATGATATGCTAGATATTATTTAAATTTTTAGTTCTGACAAATTCCTTTAAGAGTCGTGACTATAGTAACAGGCTAAAACAGAAAGATAACCACTTTATCTTTATCATTATCGAAATGACTAATTTGAGTTAATAATTTAGTATGATATCTATTATGTGTAATTATCGCGTAATTAGGCGATAATATAATAGCTTTGCTATTAGGGAACTACTTGATAACCGCCTTGCGGTTTGGTGGTTCCTTTCTCGATTCCCGACTTATATGTGACTGACATAGATTATATCGATTTGGTAAATACCCCACGGATTTCATTCGGCATTTGTCCTGAATCGGCGTACCGTGTACGACACTGATGAGAACTAATAAGTTCGAAACAGCTGTGTATCGTTCGGTTCCCATCCGGGACAGATATTGTATCCTACCCGTGGCGGGTTTTATTTTCTGAAACCTGGTTGATTGTGCAGAAACACGAGAAAGGTTTTGAGGATCGCTATTAGGTATAATCCAATGTCTGGTGGGGCTTTAGCCCGAGGAGTAGTTGTTTCCCATAGCGATTATGTAATAGCTTTGCTATTCGGGAACTATTTGATAACCACCTTGTAGTTTGATGGTTCCTTTCTCGATTCCCGATTTATATGTTACTGCCAGATTCTTGATACAAAATACCTGTAGCGGCAAAATATTTTAATTTTTCAATGCAACCGTAGTTTATATATTTAACTCCCTCTATATTATAAACGTTAAATATAAAAATCCTAATATGGGATACCGTTGTCGCTATAAACCTTTAAGGAATTCATTTCTGTTAACAAAGGCGAGGTCGCAATTTTAGATATACCATGATAATGTCAACTCAAATATAAAATAAAAACATCGTCATTGAATTTGTGTTGTAATTAAATTGTACGTTAGGTAATATCTTTTAAAAAATAAGTTTCATGGTTTTCACAGTTTATAAAGAAATATTTAAGTTATTAAAAATTATTATTTACCATTGTAAAATACTTTAAAATTATTTGAAGGAATAATTGACTATCGTCTCACATGGTTTCTAGAGAAACATAATCTTATACTTGAATATCAACATGGCTTTAGACGATACTACTCAATCCTAGACCCGAGTATCCACTAAATGTATATGGGGTTTGTCAAGTGAACACACCATAGTAGTATTTGACTACTAGAAAAGGTATTTGACATGATATGGTATTACAACATTATGAAAAATCTGTATGACTGGGGCATTAGAGGACATTTGCCAAAATTCATTAACAACTTCCTCTCAAATAGAAAATTTTGAGTGCGTTTGGAAAATAACGAGTCATCCAGTAGATTGTTACAAAATGGCATACCCCAAGATTAAAATCTAAACGTTACACTTTTTCAGGTAGCAGTCACTCATACTGCATCTAATATTCGTTTACCAATTGAAGAATGTGCATAATATGCACATTTTTTTAATTGGTAAATAGGTTTAAGTCATCGACATATTATGTCGATGACTTAAACCTATTTTCTACTGACAATTCGATTTAAATTTTACAAAATAACATACACTGCGTCATACACCAAGTCATCGCAGATGCTGTAGAAAGAGATGTAGATGCTCTCTGAAACAAATACAGCAGCAGTACAGTTTTGCTGAACTAAACACCCTTATCTAAGACTAGTAATAAGTCCAAGACTAGTCATAAAAGACATACCAACTCTATTTAAGGATTATAACAAAATTTTAGGTGTAATATCAGGCAAAAGACTGACTTGATTGATGTGATTATATTATCGAATTAACAGACAGGTGTGAGAAGGTGATGAATGTAATAAAATGTGTATCCAAACTAAACTGGGATGCTAACAGGGAAGTAATATTAAAGCTTTATTCTACCTTGGCTCATTCAAGGATAGATTATGTGAGTGTAGCGCACTCATTGCCATCTAATTCTACACTCAACATATTAAAAGGTATACTCCAAAGCGGTTTAAAATACGTTACGGGAGAATTCAGAACTAGTTTAAGTGTAAGTCTACGCAAAATAAGGAGGACCACTTATTGATATTAAATTCAATCAAAACCTTTTAAAATATGGGTTTTTCCCAGTTACAGAAACCACGTTATCCTGTATGCTAATACGGATTATGAGTGAAAGGATTTTCGCAAATACTGCCAGTTTTTGAGTAAAAATATACCAAAAAATGTAGGTAGGTATATTTTAGAATTCCCTAAAATGTGTTGAATTTTTTTTTTTTTTGTAAAATACCTCATGCAAAATATCACCTACTATGAATCTTAGTCCTTCAAAATGTCCTTTAAACCAAGCAAGCATAGAATTAATAAAACCACATTTTTATGAGATTTTAGGGAAACAAAATAATGCAAAAATTCTGTAAAATCCGTCTTTGATACAGATGGATCAAAGACCCACAGACACGGGATGTGCCCCGTGTCTCTGTGGGTGTATTTTCTTCATATGTATTTTCAAGGCTCAACTATATGTCACGCAAGTATATGCTCAAATCACATGGACTTTTCTAGTGGGTGCTGGAGTCTTCGCAGCAGAACTGTATGCGATCTGGCAAACTGTCCTGTGTGCCACATTAACATTATTCACATTAACAATATGTTTAGACCCTCTTATGGTTTGTATAATGATTTTTTGCGTGTGCGTCACAGGTAACAATCGTATGAATCGATCAACTGACATTTTTGAACAGTGTCGTACCGAAAACACATTTTAGGATAACAGTCAGGACAATACAAATCTGTCAACCTATGGCAGAGTTATGACAAGGTTGTCCATAAAAACATTCAATGGAAGTGATATTTCCATCGAAATAAATGATTCAAAATTCAACAAATATCAAAATAAACAATGAAATAGAATTTACAGAAATATTGAGACGTCAATGATTCAAATTATACAATAAAGCTAAGACATGACTTCATAATTGCATTTTGTTCTGCAAATTATTAATTGTCTCTGCCGTACGTAGTTGATTGAAACATATGTCGCTAGACATATGTGATGCTAATTGTGGCATATTAGCAACAATTACGAGTGGTGTAGCATGTGATCCGTGTGTCGTCACTAAATTAATACACGCGCGCAAAGATCCATTATACAAATTGTAGTTCTATCATGGCCAGTCATATAAGGATAATGGGCAACGAGGAAGCCGATCGAAAGCGGCTAAAATTGCAACTGTGCTATTTGTTGCGATGATATACCGATTTTCACACAGAACATCATAAATTTCCTGAAACAAGGATGCAATAAAACATCACAGAATCAGTGGGGTATAACAGTTAACAAACTTGAAACTGTTAAATCATGCATAGAAAAATGGAAACTGTCTACACATTTAACTCGTCATGAAGCGATCGTACTCACCAGGCTTAAGTTTGGACATACAAAATTGATGCATTGCATTCGCATCTTCCTTGCAACGAAACCCCACCTATGTGCAACACCTGTAATACGAATCTATATATAAATCACATAATAGAAGAATGTATAGATTACCAAAATTTTGCCAGGTAACAAACGTATCCAATAATATAACAGCAATGCAATTTAAGAACCCCATTGCAATAAACGCTACTATAGAATTTTGCAAGCAAAGTGGCTTTCAACAACTACATATAACCGAACCGTAAACATATAAAATGGATAGAACCATTCAAAATGTGGCTGAATACTATACCAGTTGATGTTATAAAAAAAAAAACTAAATGATCAATACCATGTGAAAGTATATTAAATAAATAAATTATATACACATACATTATTACAAAATAATATAATAGTATATTTTCTAAACAGTGAATAAAATTTCGGTTTTAATCCACCAAACACATCGTTTCTAAAATTAACTTCGAAAATCCTTCAGTAAATAAAAACCGTTCATGAACGTGCCATCCAGTGATGAACTATCACTCGACGAAGAGGTGCGGAGGCGTCTTTTATTAGTGCAAATAAAAAGAGTGAACGTATTATATATAAACATAAACGCTGGAAAATGCAAATCAACTGTTTAAATTTCATGAATGAATCCCCAGTTTTATATTCAGTTCACGCACGGATCTAGGTTTACTCTATATATGCTAACCTTTGCACCCACCTGCTTTCATACATATGCAGGATATGATGTAATATATTCGAGGATGATTTGTGGTTAAATTACTACAACATGAATCCATTAAATGCGCTGCACGATTAAATGTTACATACTCATGTTTGGGCGGAAGTATTATGCGTATTGCTTCGTCTGGATGCGCAGGAGGTTTACGATTGTAAACCTCTAGAGTCCAAATTAAGATTTTTTTAGTCCAAAAATGTCACGGTATTATTTATCGTATTTATGTACATAAACCATTGACAAATCAAAAATAACCTTTTGTAATTGTAATTTTGATGCCTTCGACTTAATTAATCACGAATTACTAATGACCAAGTTACACTATTATGGAACTAACGAATTAATGCATTTCTGATTTAAAAGTTATGTTTCTAATCGAACACAGTGTGTTAATTTAAATTATACTGCATCAACTGAAGTTCTGGTGATGTAAGGTGTTCCACAAGGTAGCATACTAGTCCCCTTACTGTTTACAATATTTACTGCAGATCTGCCGGAACTTTTGACATCGCAGTACCGAATACACCTTTATGCAGACATCTGTTAACTGGAACTGTCTGGTGATCTGGCAGAGTGCAATAAGATTTTAACAGAATTGAACAAAAATTTATCTATAACTGCAAAGTGATCTAAAAGTGCACGTTTCCTCATTAACTCTAATAAATCAGTCATCATGTGTGGAAACAAGTGCTGTATGTAAAGAAACACAATCTAATTTGCATTGTAAAATTTTTGTGTTAAACGCGAGTGTAATCGCTTTTCAGTCCACTTCAGTCAAAACATTTTGAAAAACATATTATTTATGTTATTTACAGATGTTCAAATATAGTTGTAAATTTAGCGTTAAGTGTATGGAATGGGCTGAAAAGTGCTTTGCAATGCCTTATTTATGTTTTGTAATATTTATGTCTTGCAATAGACGTTGTTATTATTATTATTATTATTTTTTTTTTTTTTTTTTTACTAAAAGCCAGTCACCCCTTTCTGTGGCTCCGACTCACACAGAAGGTGCGCTGGTAATACCAGCAATCACTCCTCGCGTCCGCTCGGTTAGTGATTACTGGGCCGAGTCGTGTGCCCTGAGTAGACGTAGTGAGCCGAGAATTACGGCCCTCTGCATGCGACCGGCTAAGATTTCTGCCGAGTTTCGGCATGCCGGTATGTTCTTTAATTCAGAAAGCAGTGTATCTCTCGCTCCACCAAGGGCTCCTATAATCAGTACCTTCAATTTAACAGTATGGTCTGGATAGAGTCTACGGAGTTCGAAGATTAAATCTCGATATTTTGTCCGTTTCTCCTCCTCTTTCAAAACAATGTTACCATCACCGGGTGCCGAGAACTCGATGACGAACATTGTCCTGATTTGGTGGTCGAGGAGGACTACGTCAGGCTTGTTGGCTTGTATTTGCCTGACGGTGGAAAACGAATAGTTCCAATATATTCGGCACTTCTCGTTTTCCACAACGGACTCAATATCCCCCGGAGCGTAAGGCAGCACTGGTGTCTCGTCTATCTGATACGAGTGCCTTAAATGATAATAAAGCACCCGCAACGCTGCGTTGTGTCTATGGATATAGGCCGAGACTGCATATACCGGACAAGCCGACAGTAAATGCATCAATGTCTCCGGCGCCCTACGGCAGGCCCTGCAGCTGACATCAGGGACCTCCATACCCATGACACGACTCCGATAGACGAGCGTGTTAAATACACCATCTTGGCAAGCCATGATGAATCCCTCGGTCTCTGAATTTAGCCCGGCTGACCTTAAGAAAGCAAAGGTCAGCCTTTCGGATAAGCCCAGGGCTTCCATATTCCTATAGAAGACCCCGTGCATGGGCTTATCCTTGTGAAGCTGCAGAGCTCTTAAATGCTCTGCAGCTTTTACTTGGGCTTTTAACTGAACGGGTTCCAACTCGGTGACAGAGTTGTGATTGGCCCGTTCGGTATCGAAGACGAGACCGAGATCATCGGCTGCTCTACGTGCTGCCTTAAATAAAAATGCTCCTATCCCTGCATGTTCGTGATCTCGGACCATGCAGAGAAGGGGATCCGAACTCCTGATAACTTTACAGGCTCCGTCCAGAACCATCCTGTTATGAAGACACTCCAAACTCAAGAGTCCACGACCTCCGCGATATCGTGGGAGATATAGCCGTGGAACGGACGATCTAGGATGCAAATTCCTACTGAGATGCATCCTCTTTCGGGTTACTACGTCGAGTTGTCGCAGCTCCTCCTGTGTCCATTTGACTACTCCGAAGGAGTAGACAAGGATCGGAACGGCAAGCATGTTTGTTGCAGACACCTTGTTCTTCCCCGACAGTTCTGAAGACCAGATCTGTCGGAGGCGGTGCTGATACTTGCCGCGGAGAGCGTTTTTTACGACCCCTACCTCTTGGGTGGAGCGTTGCTCAAGACCCAAGTAGGCGTACGACTCTCCGGCATCTAAGTGATGTAAGATGCTTCCGTCTACCAGCTGCGCATCCTCTGCGTATTCCCGGCTTCGTCCATTATTATTATTATTATTATTATTATTATTATTATTATTATTATTTTTAAGGGGCTAAAGTTTGAACAAACATTAATAAATCAGTTTTTGTCGATGTTTAAATAAAATAGTGTAGGACACGTCAATTTTTATTTTGAGTTTACTGGGTTTCAATAAATATTGATATTATACATATATGGAGTCGAATTTAATTTACTGCTGTCAGTGTATTTTTCTTAAATATGATGCTATATAATGCTTTATATTTTTGGAGAGACCTTTGATAGACAATTTTAATAATATATCATTTCACATCTGTTACTGTCGTGGATATCGCTGTATTAGCTTTTGAATTGTGATATATTGTATCTATTTAAAACTCCAAGGTTATGGAATTCTGCAATAGTTAAATTCACAGTGTTTTATTAGGGGATTATTTAACTAATGTGGTGTATTTTATATTTTAATGTTTTATTTCTATTCACTTTGGCGAAGTTTATCCAACTATTAAATAATGTAGGGTGAAAAATAATAATCAAAATTACTTTACGCGTATATGAAATCCAGTTTGAAAGAGTAGAATATAAAAACATTTTATTGGAAAAGTTGTTTTTCAGTAGCAGTAAGAAAAACAGGCAAACAGACTTGTGAGGGTTCTGAATCTTCACATTTGAAGAGCCTGTTTCACGTAGTTATGCCAATAATTATTTTGCAAGTGTCATTTGAAACTGTTATTTGAAAGTGGGTTGGGTAAAGGTATCAGTAGCATGTAACCTACGATTAAATGTATGTATTAAACAGGTATTTTTAGCTGAATAATGAATAGAAATATCGATAATGCTTGGTTGTAATGAAAACGCCAATCGCAAGCAGAAGTGGATGCTTTAATGTACCACCAGAAACTAGCCTTACCGTCAGTCGTATTTGGATTATCGCCTGGAGTTTTATGAAATAATGATGGAAATGTGTAACAGAATACCAACATCTTTCAGGTTACTTTTTTTAGGTAATATTTTCTTTAAATGAAGACGCCAACAGACAACATAATATATATGATACTGGGCAATAGAACATCCCCACTGGGTGCGCAAATATCACACTCGATATTTGCGCACCCAGCCTAATGTTTGGGCGGGGATCATAAAGGATGAAAAGACGAAGCATTTGCGCCATATTTTTCAAGATACATTTTAACGGGGCAAACATATTTATTTTCTGTTTTTGGGAAAAGTTACTTTATATGTTGACTCAACTGTATCTACAAAATGAACAAGATCCAGAATCACGGTCTACCTGGTTGTGGTTCCAATAGGACTGAGCGTTATCAGACTATGTAAAGCAAGTTCGATGGCTTCGACAGTATCTTTCGCTGATAAATTATGGAAAATTATACAAGGTGTGCCTGGCCAATAAATAAGGGGAATCTATTGCACAATGCGCGGAGACACTTAAGACGTGTATATAAAGCACATTGATGGTGTAACCATCTTAAAATTAAGAGAGACTAAGAAACAGCGTATCTATGATCTATGATAGTCTCTGCTTGCGGCTTAGCGTTTCATTTGTGTAATTATCCAGGTTTTTGACATTCTACATGGTTCATCATATAGCTTGCTCAGTTTGTTGTCTCCAGTAAGTACTGGACGGAATTCTGAAACGGAATTGCGGCATTCGCTGAAATCTGATACTCTCTTTTTAGTCTACATTGCGCTATTCAAATGTCGGAATTATTTAGGTACACATTTGTGACATAGCATCTAAATTTTTAAATATCATATTGTATGTTTTATGGAGCTTTATTTTGCCCTAAAACGAAATATACATTGACAAACAGAGAATATACTCAACATATTTTTAATGATTTTTTATGGAATAGTACGAGTATATTTTACCAGTCTAAAACTTCTACATACTTCATCTGATTATTTCTAGTTGTGTAGTCGATAACACGATTTGGGTGTGTCGTGTGATCGACTAACGTTTTGTACTAAAATATTATTCCGAGTCTTCTTACTTTATTGGCGCTTTTTACATTTGTATTGTACATTTTACAGTATACGAGTATTGTTAGAATGTTTATTAAAGAATTTCATGAATTTTTCATCTTATAAATGTTGTCGGCAAGGTTTCTCTTCTTTACCTTGAAAAAGTATGTATTTAAAATGTAATTAATGAATAACAAAATCTTTGGTATTTATCGTAAATATATATAAAAATATTCTATATATATAATAAGATTCCAGTGCTGAATCAGATTTACATTGTAGAAGTAGAAACTCTGTAGAAAAAACTACGTACAAATGTCTTTTAGTCAAATATTTTATTTACCTGGAATTTTTAAATGACGAAAATTGAAGTTTACATTCGTCCAACTGTACGCTAATACAATTTCGGCAAGAGTAGAGTTGTATTCAACTTTGTTCAATAAAATATCAGCAGTTGTTTCAAATGATTTGCCCAATTCAACGTAAAAGGCATGAACTTCTCCGTATAGAAAGTTATAGAAGTAATACATACATTTCTGTACAGAACTAATAGATGAACACAACTAGAGATTTTACTATGGAAAAGATCATGCTGGGAAAGGATGAAGCAAAAAAGCTGGAAAGCAATAACAGGATTGGGTGCAGGAACAAAGAACAGATCAGTTTTTCACAAACACCAAAAATTTATACGTCATCCGATGCGCGTTTTATAACCAACTTGGCATCATCGCGAAAGTCAAAGCAAATTTTCCAATGTAAATTATTTTGGTAATATTTCGATATTAGTGAAAAAATAGTCCCATTTTGTGGATATACACATTAATAATGAACTGTAAATAGGTAGAGATTGTTGGTATGGTGGCAATGGTATATAGTTGTTAAATGTCAATAGTATTTCCTATTTACGCAGTTTTCTATTTTGTCAAAAAACAACTGTAATAAACAATAAAGAAAGGGATATACATTCAAACACTTGTATATAGAAACCGCCCCATCAAGGCCAATGTCCTTTTTAAAATTAGGTATTAAGCCTTATTATTTCATTTAGTAAATTAAATAATAAAATAAATTAAATTATAAATTTTTCAGAGAAAATTATATTACATTACAATTATGTTTTTCTACGCCATCTGAAGAAATATGTTTTCATCTCACAGGGAGTATTTCTGTTATGTTGAGATCTGCCCACCTCATTGCTTCATCAGTGACAATGTCGTATATAAGTAACTACGTACAAGTTACTTATAGTGAACTGAATTACTTCTAGCTACAGAACATGTCCCAGAATATGTCGTGACTGAGAAACATAAACCTCGTTTATATGGTAATCGGTCAATGTCAATTTCATGGAAAATTGATTATTTTCAATTACAAAACAATTTTACGAACTCATATTCATAACCAAAGATGCCCACCACGAATGCTGTATCAGTGGTCTTACACGCGGGTCACTTTGAAATAGCTGAGATGCCGTCTCTGTGATCGACTGAGATATTTGAATCCCTGTAGGCATAATTAAAATGAATTACTTGTATCTACATCGATTCAAATATCCTAAGTGTACAAGATGGTATGTAGGCTACCGTAGGGTGACCCAAGTGTAAGATCACTGATGCAGCACTTGTGGTGGATAGCTTTAGTTATGGATATATGGATGAGTTGTTACAAATTTTTTGTAACTGAAAATAATATATTTTTCTTGAAATTGGCATTGACCGATTTCCACTTAAAGAAGTTTTATGTTTCTCAGTCATGACATTCTGTAACACGCTAGCGGGCTTTTACACTCTTTGATACCAGCGTATCGCATACATTACATGGTAGTTCGGTGCTGTCAAAATGCAGTCCGTGAAAATCACTCACCCACTTTTCCACCATAAGACACGAAGGCAGTTTATGCGACATTTTTATTTTAAATCTAATAATAATATTAATTCAATTTACAATAAGGTATACGTCAGCGAACATTTGTTACACCTACTAGAAACGACATCTACTAGTGAAAGTATGCATCTACTGACACAGACCTTTTCCTTTTACCGCTAGGTATGCTAGGTTATGGGCCCTTTCCGACTCGTGTCGCATGCGGAAGATAGTTTTGATCATTATTCATGCAAATATGAATTTCATGCTTTTATTGGTAATATAAAATTAAACAACACTGTAGGTTTTATATACGTACGAAACAGACTTAGCAATTATATTGTTTAACGAAACAGTTGTCGAGAGTTTTTCATAGTTGATCATTAATTGTCATAGTTCTCACTTTCATGTGAATTTTTGTTATAAGGCATTTAGAACCGGGCAGAGTTCCATTAGAAATAAAACTATTTATTTTACTATAATCAAAGCAATTTTTTCGGTAATTGACCTATTCCAAACTAAATATCCATCATAAACACAAGTACTTAAGAGTAATTTCATTTAATTTCATTAAGAGAATTAATGATGTGAATGCCTGTGATGTATTTTATTATCCGACCCTTTCTCATTACGTTATATTCTCTTCAACTTCAGCTAAAACGCGGCGATATTTTTAAAACTTGTCCACCTATTCAGATATTCCCTTTGGCCAGAACATAAAAGCTCCGAGAATAAACTGCACTCGGCTTTAATGGATAATAAACGACGCAAGATCTGACACTGACAGTTACACAAAAGTTGTATACTTAATTCGGGTCTCCCATTAAAAATGCCATTTATCAGCGAAATCTCTAATAAGAAAGTTTTGACTAGCTAATAAAAATCTAACAATTATATTTCTTCGGTATTATAACGTTTTATTCTCAACACGACTGAGCGCAATGGTTTAGTAAATAAATTCAAAATACATTCAAGAAAGAAGAATTGAACTTTATAATAGAACTACAGAGTTAACTATTTCTATATACGAGTATATAGGGTGTGTTTATTTTCTATTGATAATTTGGACTTTCGTCCAATCAACCAGTTCTTTTCTTTCATTTTTAAGTTAATTTGCTTTTTCTTTTTGAATATGTGTCTAGATAAGTTTACCATCTAGGCGGAGACCAAGATATTTAACGGTTGTTATTTGAGGTAAGATTAGTTGAGATGAATTGCAGGACAACATTTTTTTAATGGTAAATGTTATATAAGAAGATTTTGACCCATTTACTTTTATCTTCCACTTTTCCAACCACTCCTCAAGTGTTCCTAGATGATATTGAAGATTGTGTATTACAATGTTGGGATCTGTATCTCTAGATTATAAGACTGTGTCGCCAGTGAATGCCAGTAGTTATCTGTCTTGAAGTTGGTAAATCAGGTGTACGTAGTACATAAAGAAGAGGGCCAAGTATACTTCTTTGTGACACAACCGAGTAGATTTTAAAACAGTGTGAAGTCCATTAATTTTTCTTAACAATTGTCTTTGGTGCAGGTATGATTTTAGTAAATTAAAGTACTTGTTGGGTTAATTCCCTTTGACTTTGAATAGCTGTCCTGGATACCAGACTTCGTCAAAAGCCTGGCTTACGTCTGTAAATACTTGCTGTATAATACTGGTAATTTTGCATTGATTTTTTGACACTGTTGGATGGTGGAATGTGATAGGTGAAATCCAAATTGATAGATGAAAATTAGATTTAATTGTGTGCGAAGTTTTAACTTTTGGTTTTCGTAGAAAACTGGTGTCTTTATTGTTTACCCATTTTTTGTCTTCCCTGCTTAGCTACAGAAATAATAATAAATGTCAATAAAAGAAGTGCCTAAATCAGTACTTTTTATAATTTCAATACAAGCCAGAAATGGAACAGAAAAGTGTGGTGGGTATTTTATTATTTTCAATAAATTGGATTCAATAGATTTAATTCGGAAGAATGTAGATTGGATCATTTAAGTTGGACACGATATATGGAAAAGTTGATACCCTTTACTCAGATGGGTATCATGGCAGATAATATTAATGTGTCCATAAATGAAATAATAAATAATATACTTAGAACAGCTGAGTTAGATATACCTAGAACTGATAATATACAGAAAAGACCTGGAGTGCCGTGATTGAATGAGGAGATGCAAAACAAAATAAGGAATAAAAATAAAACGTTGAACAGATTCAAAATATTTAAAACTCAAGGTGACATGCTAACTTTTAAACGCCTTCGATCTAAATGTCAAAGAACAATAATAACTAGCAATAATTTTTCTTGAAAGAAGTATGAATCTGAACTAACACCTCAAACAGACTCAAATATGGAAAAGGATCAGAGAAATACAAGGAAAAAACGGTACAAATCCTTACTAATATTTCTAGAATATCAGCTCCTGGAACTACAGTCTTGAATGTGCCACAATTAAACGAGGATTAAAATAAATTTGAATTCTTCAGATACTGACTATATTTCTTATAATGATCCATTTTCCATAAACTCGAGGATGCTCTCAGAGATCTTAAGAATTCCTCTCCCGAAATAAACATATATATATGAACTAATACATCAGCAGCCAGTCGCCCACAACTTAATCATCTTAGAATTATTTTATGGAATCTGGCAGGGCACATATCCTAATAAATATAGAGAAGCTATTATAGTCTCAATTTCAGAAGAAAACAATAATCCAAACCACCTTGAAAATTATCGTCCTGTCTACATAACATCTTATATCAGTAAGATATTAGAAAAAGTGATGAACGCTAGACTAATGTAGTACCTTGAAAGCCATCAACTACTTGAGCATCTAGATCCACAACAGATCAACTTGTGCAGCTACAACATAAAAGTTTTGTAGTAAGAACTCATGTAGTACCCATATTTTTGTTATTTCGGTCAGGCGTATGACAGAACATAGAGAAAAGGAGTACTGAAAACTTTTTAAGCCCACTCTCGTAAGCCGAATCTCTTTAAACCCTCCCAACCCGATTGGGGAATTAGGGGCAACCTACCTAAATTTATAAAGAATTTTTTGAAGGAAAAGCGGTTTAAAGTATAAGTTGGAGACAAGTTTTCAGGCACAATGCTAGAGGAAAGTGGAATACTTCAAGATCAACACTAAGTGTCTCTCTATTTGCAATCGCAATAAATTATATAGCTCTAAAATGTAGATCCAGAAGTTGGAACCGCACTGTATATAGACGATCTAGTTATCTATCTATCAAGGATATAGAATGCGTAGCAGAGCAATTGCAAGCCGCCATTAACGTTATCATATGAAATAAGGAAACTCATTGATTCCGACTTTCGAGAACAAAAAGAAAGCGCGTTCAGTTTTGTAGACTGAGAAAACCCCATAATGACCCTCAGCTTAGCATTGACTCAAAATATAGAAGTAGTTTTTCAAACTAAATTTTTAGGAGTAATAAATTATTCGTCCGTTAACCCATCATCATGAGGTAGGTCATCAGTCCTTAGACTGGTTGGACGCTAACTTCCAGCTTCTCTTATATTGTGCTAATCTACGCATTTCGCTAATTGTACTACAACCTACATCCCTTACTATTTGCGAGCAGTAGTCTAATCTAGGCCTACCTCTGCCTTTCTTCACTCCTATTTCTGCCTCCAAGATATCGCAGACTATTCCCCTATGTCTCAGAAAGTGGCCTACCATTCTATCTCTTCTCTTATTTATGTTTTTCCACATACTTCTTTTCTCGCCGACTTTCTCTAATACGTCTTCGTTTCTAACCCTATCAGTCCACGGTATCTTCATCATCCGTCAACTATAGAAATTATAATACCAGTACATGTCAGTAAATTAAGTGCATTAATCAGTACGGTATGTGTTACTATAAGCCAGAAATAGCTCACAGGTGTGGTAAATAAATGTAATTAATAACTTTAGTAGAGCGTACGTATGTTATTACTAGTAGTACAGGTATTCATCTTCACGCCCCACCATTATATTTCTCATAAATCCGACAATGCACATATATTTAGTCTTAGCTTTTATTGTTCTAAAAATAGGAGAAAAGATAATCCCAAAGCCGCTGAATCCCGCAATAAAGTGAAAGAGACGAGAAAGATATAACGTGGTCATACGCCTACGGATAGTAAATAAAACTTCTTAGATTGTAATATAATCTCATGTTGAAGAGGTCGGTTTTGGACTTTTATCACGCACTTGTGACATATTACTGGCATCATAAATAGTAAGAATGGTCCCGTTCATCATAAGATAAAATTTCTGGATGAATAAAAATAGAAGTAACTGTTTCTGCACATGAAAGTCTACATTTATGGGAATTAGGTTACATAATTTTGCAAATTTTAAAGAAAAACTTATCGAGGATTGAAAAGTAAAATCTCTAACCATTTGTATTCGAATATTAATACATACTAATATACATGGTGATAAAGTTTTGCACGATGTTATCATTTTGTTGTTAAATAAACTCTAACAACTCAAAATTAAAAAACTATTGAAAAATTATTTTTTTTAAAGAACAGTGCAAATTTTAAAGAAAAACTTGTCGAGGATTGAAAAGTAAAATCTGTAACCGATTGTATTCGCATATTAATATATACTAATATACATGGTGATAAAGTTTGGCACGATGCTATCATTTTGTTGTTAAATAAACTCTAACAACTCAAAATTAAAAAAACCATTAAAAACTTAATTTTTTTTAAAGAACAGTGATTGACGTATCATTATTTCAGATTTTATGTCTTGATTCTGACGTGATTGTGGTATTTTTTAAATTGCAACTGTTTGCAATTTCAAATTATAAATTTAACATTTTTTTTTGTTTTCCTAGTAGTACGGTATTCCATTTTTAAAGAACAGTGATTGACGTATCATTATTTTAGATTTTATGTCTTGATCCTGACGTGATTGTAGTATTTTTTAAATTGCAACTGTTTGCAATTTTAAATTTGCAAATTTAACATTTTTTTTTGTTTTCCTAGTAGTACGGTACTCCATATTGAGGATTTTCTATTTACCACCTTTAAGATGTGTAACATGTAACTATAAGAACATGTGTAACATGTTTTGTAACTGCATAGGAATCTCGTATCAGATATTTGGTAGACACTTTGACCGAAGAGTAGTTGTGTAGCGAACATCAATTTTAAAATTGAGAACGTAACTAAATCTGTTACTGAAAGAAATAATTAATAGTGGAAAATATCAGTAAACTGATTAACTGTTCTGTTACTGTTGCTGCCAAGCTGGCAAGACAATTTGAAGATAATTTTAGAGATTCGATTTAATAAGTAATAAATTATAAATAATTATGAGTCGTTCAGATTAAGATCTCACGAGGAAGCATATAGTTGATTAATTTAGATATATCTATTCCAAGATCAAGAAAATTTCTACCTTGTAGTAATGTAACTTGATGAGTAAGATCTTGATCGCTCCCTGCAAACTATTTTACATAAATGGCGGAGGCGCCACGATTTTTCTTGATGTATGGATATTTTGTTGAACTTAAATATTTATTTTATGTTCCTTCTTCCTTTCTAATCCATAAGTACCACATATTACATTTATACATAGTTGTGGTAATTACTTATTAGGAAGCAATATGTTCAAATCATATTGACTGTTTCGCCAGTCCTTTAAAAAATGTTTACGAGGCTATATGCAATTTTGCAAAGATATTATATTACATTGTAATGAAAACTGCAACTTTTAATTTTTTTTATGACGAGGTGACTTTTTCCTTGAATGGAACATAACTACACATACTGGTTTCATGAAAATCTGTATTGGATTTAAAATTGGCATGATCAATGTCATCGTAAAGAAATATAATGAGCTGTGGAATGAATAATAAAAAATAATTTTTTAGAGCTTTACTTTTTTACAAAATTTTACTGCTTCTAAATATTTAGAATTTCTACGTTTCCACTTAGTTCCAATCCCAGTTTATCAATTTTGTATTTAAACAATGAGGATGATTATGATATCCTAACCAAATGATTTGGTTTCAACAAGACAAAGTTTGTCCTCATTTTGGTGTTTATGGCCGGTTATTTATTCATAATACATTATTGGCAAATGTATAGGAGCTGGTAACTAATTGAATAGTCACCAGGATTACCTGATTTAAACCCTTTGGATTTATTTTTGTGGGGTTACTTAAAATCACGGGTTTATTTTAACAGTAAAATGATTGAGGGTATTGAGGGTATCTGAAGCAATGGATTCGAATCGAAGTTGAAAATTATTGAACATTTAATAAAAAGTGTTATACTTAGATTTTTCTGTCATCAATACAATTTATTTTTAGTGTTCTAATCTTATATTGTTACTCTAAATAAAAGCACATCAATAATGGGCTTTTCTTAATTTTTATTAAAATTTTCAGCGTTGTGAATTATTTGGTTCATTGTATTTAATTATCTTTGTTGTATTTTGTTGTCTTCAGTAATAACTTACTTAATGGGTTTTATGTGGTCCCAATTCGTTACTTACAATATTCTTTTTTATTTTTTTAGAACAAAAAACATCAGAATTTAAAAATAATTTGATTAACGAGACTTAATATATGAATATGAGAGCAAACATTGTTCTTCATGGCACACTACACTAATGTTAATTTGGACTGGATGTTAATTGATTATCATATTAATGTTAATTTAATAGCATTTATTAATAATCTTAAGGATAGGTGTTATCACAGATTAGGCCTAATTGAAGTTGGGGAGCTTTTACGATACTTGCAAGCCATTTACTTGTAAATAGAATATTACAAACAACAAACGCTGAAGAAATTATATAGTGTATACAATATATCATATTATATATGTCACATATTAATAAAAAATTAAGCTGCATATGTGCATATGCAGATAGCCTCTACTTTGATTTACTGGCCATCACAATTTATTTCACATAATCTGTTTGTTGATAAATTCATACTAACTCAATACATGTGTTTCTGAATTAACGCAGGAATTTCACGGATTATGTCCAAGAATTTCTACTTCTTCACAACTTATCCTAACAAGATGAGGAACATAGGTGAATGCGACTATTTTTGCTATTAGACCAATTTCAGTGCAGCAAAATCTATAGTTATTACATGTGCCCCAAAAGAGGTCAAAACTGTACATGCAGTTATTTGCAGATGCACAGAGGTAGATTTACAAAGTTTTAGAAAACTATAGTATAGTAGCATATGCAATTGACCTACTACAAGATGATTCCGTCTCTATAGCTGAGTCGTTAGACAGATTGGATAATGTAGATTTGACCTTACATCACTCAAGGGTGTAATGTAGACTTGACCTTTTATCATGAGTAAATTGTGTTAATATTTTTGGTAATATAAGTAAACATTGAAAAATAGTCTTTTATATTGTTGCCCCATGTTGATAGTAGGACGGTACGAGACAACCTAATTTTTTCGAATTATCGTAGATAATTATGATATTTTGATATCATCTTTATTTTAGTTTTTTACAAAGATGGTGGTACAAAAATATAAACAATTCGAAAGTTCTTTAACATAACATTATTATTCCTCTATATATTTGCTTAATGTTGATCAGAATCAAACACATAACTGATTATGATTTTAAGATACACAACTAATTTCCGATAACGAGTTCTTCTGTAATAGATTTCTTCTCATATTACAGATATACATTTAATATATTATATACAGATATACATTATAAGTTTTTTCCATATCCCTCAAATATAATATTCTGGAAGAAATCAGTAAAAATATATGTTGTGAAAGAAAATTTCATTTTGATGTGTATATGTGTGTGTATAATGTGTGTACATTTACTTTAAATGTCATATATTATAATATATACCTTTGTCAAAAACTGTAATATTAGAGATAAAAAACCATATATGTACAATGGAGGAACAATGCATACATAGTCAGATATACACATGGCCTAAGTACTAGAGGATGTCCTGAAAATATATTTATTGTAAGATTCTAAAAACACCAACTTTAAGAGATTAAAGCTAAAGTTACAGACTTTAACTTTTAGAACTTTGTAATTCCTTAATCGATATACATTGTGATTTTACAACAAGATCGGCTAAATGTTAGAGAATATTTTGAACTCATAAATAAATAATTTGTGATGTAAAATATATTATTGTAACTATAATTATTTATTAGGTAATTATTTAGGAAATTGATCGAGGAAGCCGTAACTCTGTGGTAATTCATAATTCACAACGGAATTGAGTGAAACAACTACTATGTTTTATACGAGTACCACTATATATTTTTTATAGTGATATAAAACTTAGTCGTTATTTTACTCAATTCCGTTGTGTAATTATTTAGGTTTTAATAAATATTTGTCATATCAGCGTGATCAGTATTAGAGACAGTTTAACGAGTAAGAAACTACTGTTTTCTTTTTATAACCATATTGAAATAATGAACATAAAGGAGTTTTAAAACTTTTGTGCTTAATTTATTGTTTTAATTATTGTTTTCTTGGTTGCAGCATGATGCCAAATTATACAGAAATAAAATGTTTTATATAGTTAAGCAAAATATTAAACTTGAAGCTTAATATTAAATTAATTACGGACTCGTTCAGTCTAAATCTGCCACATTTACATTTTAGCAAATTTCATTCCGTCTATTTTTCTTTAATCCCTCTCATATTAAATCTCGAACGGCGCGAATTTTTTGCTAATCAACGAAACAGTTGCTTTCATGCCCAGGAGATTCGATAATTAATTCAGCAACCAAAGTAATTTCCTGGTCATCAAGAACAATGACTTATTTACATAAAAGGAACATAAACACTTGTAGGGAGGTGGTTTGAGGGCGCAACAACTACCGCAAGCCGCCAAAGCATACACATTTAGGCCACAAGATGGGGATTAGCTTTCGCAGGAACTGAAACTTGTTACGCTCTGGTATGAACTCCCTATGAGTCGGTACATGTCTGATAACATTGCATTATCCTTGCGCCAACAAAGTTTAAGCTAAGACAATAAATCGTGACAAATAGTCCTAATGTGGCATACAGCGTTAACTACACATTGAAATTCAGTATATCTTGCTATTTGTGACTTCACTAAACACGTATATACGTTGTATATACATAGATATATATATATATATATATATATATATATATATATATCTATGTATATACAACGTATATACGTGTTTAGTGAAGTCACAAATAGCAAGATATATATATATATATATATATATATATATATATATATATATATATATATATATATATATATATATATATATATATATATATATATATGATGTAATTTCTGTCGATTTTGGGTCTTTTGAATTTTAAACAAAATTTCCTTCGATCGGTTTTTTTCCAAAAAAAAAAACCTTTCTCGAAAAATAAATCGCAAAAAACATTTCTTATAGAGAAATTCAGTGGTGATTTCAGATTTCTTTTAAATCCAGATATTCTCTAAGTACGTATGAATTTCGAAGTTGTTACTTTGAAAAAACTTTTTCGGTTTTATGAGAAAACCGATAATTTGTCATTAAAGGGGAGACTGCTATCATATTCATGAATTTAGTTTGCATCGTATTCGATATAATTTGCATCGATTTTGAGATTTTCACATTTTAGAGAAAATTGTCTTGCAGTCTTCTCTACAATTGTCTTGCATTTTGTTCTACAAAAAAAAAAAACGTTTTCTCGAGAAAAATCTACAAAAATTCGTACATACGTAAGATGGATAGACGAATTCAATGGTATCTTCAGATTCCTCCTAAATCCAGAAGTTCTCTAGGTACGTATGAATTTCGAGGTTGTCGATTTGAATCTGAGGCTCGACAGAAATGTTTCGGTTTTACGAGAAAACCGACAAATTCTCATTCCCGACAAGAGAGATTGATTTCGTATTCAGGGGGTCAATTGAGCACCCTATTCGATATAATTTGCCTCGACTTAAGGTATCCATATTTTAGACAAAATTACCTGGGATTAGCTTTCGCAGGAGCTGAAACTTGTTATGCCCTGGTATAAACTCCCCATAAGTCGGTACATGTCTGATAACATTGCATTATCCTTGCGCCAATAAAGTATAAGTTAAGACAATAAATCGTGATAAATAGTTCTAATGTGGCATACAGCGTTAACTACACATTGAAGTTCAGTATATCTTGCTTTTTGTGACGTCACCAAACACATACACTATTAAAATAGGGGATGATGAATGGGGTAAAATTTTCATACTATTAATGCCATGATATACAATTTCACTATCCGCTATATTACACGCTTCTAACTGATCAAATTTTGCATAAATATAATACCTTTTAGATATACAACTAAATAAAATAAAAAGTATATTACATTATGGTAAATATACCATAATGTAATATACTTTACTCCGCATACGTTAGATGGTAATATATGCGATAAAACTATTCTACTCGTATAGTAGTGATCATCCTTTTTATAGAAGGGGATCCTTGAACTTGGCCTCGCATAAAGATCCGGATCTCAGAACTGGATCAAGCATTGTATGGCTCTCTGATTCTCGACTCGCAAATTATAAGACAATTTTCTCTACAGCACAAGTAGTACCGTTACAGGAGAAACCATAACCACCAAATATAGGAGATTATATTCTGCCATATAATAGAAAATACAGTTTTATGTATTAATTTATAATTTATTTCGTCTCACAAACTTCGTTCCATTTGGTTTTTTTTTAATATTTTTATTTAGTATTATTTATATTTACTGTAGACTAAAGTTAATATAACAGTGATTTATCGGAAAATTTTAATATACATTAGGCCCAGAAATTAAGGGATGTAAAAATCCTAAATTTTTAGGTGATTTTCAAGGGGCTATAACTTGGAGACATATGGTTGAAGTTTTTGAGTGTCTTTCTAAAAAAATCTGTAGCCTACAGAGCCAAACCATTTCAAACTAGGTAAGAATATATGCTGTAATAAATGTTGTTCCTGGGTGTAGTTAATATTAAAAATACAATTTATATACACTGGGTACAGAAATTAAGGCATGTAAAAAATTCTAAATGTTTAGGTGATTTTCAAAGGGCTGTAATTTGAAAAAAATTGTCGCATAATAATTTTAAAAGAAGTAAATTGAAACTTGAAATTTTTACCATCAGCGGTTTTAGAGTAATCATAAGAAAGCGATCGGAAAAAAATTTTTCTAAATATTTGCCTGCCTTGTAAAAGGTCCACGGACTTCAATAATTTTTTTTTCAGTGATTTCATCATAAAGGTTTTTTTAGATAACTTTGCCTTCTTTAATTTGAGCGGTCTAAAAGCCTTATACGATGATTTTTCGCTGAGTTATCATCATCGAAAACAAAAAAGTGTGTTTTGATTTTTTCTTGAATTATTATTTAATTTTTTTTCTTATAATTGACTATTTGTGATAAAAAATATGGATTATTGCTAAAAAAACATTTTCAACCTTATAAAATGAATAAAAAGAAAAATTCATCCTTAAATTGATTTTTAGCAAAAACGACAAATTCAATAATTCCGAACTCAATGACAAAAAATTGCAGCGCTTTGAAATTTTCAGGGTTTCTTTGGGATACTTTAAGGTTGAACAGAAATGGTCAACATCCTTAGTCATTATTTGCAAAGTTATGCTAAGTTAAGCGAATATCCTTAAACACGCAATTTTTTTACCTCTTTTTTAATCAACATTCTCGCGACGAATTTTTTTTTATCAAAAACCAATAACTACTGCTTGTAAAGAATACTTTGCAGTTTTTAACACCCTGCTTGAATTTTCTGGTTTATTCTGTATACCACAATTTCCCCAGTAATTAATTATCAAAGTTAAAACTTGAACTTTTGCTTTGAACGACGATAACTTCGCGAAATATCCTCATGGAAGGCCTTTATGCCGCTCAAATTAAAGAGGATAAAATTATCCAAAAAAACGTTATGATGAAATGACTGAAAAAAATTTATTGAAGTCCGTAGGCCTATGAAAGGCATGCAAAAATTTGTAATTTTTTTTCCGATGGTTTTCTTATTTCGATCTCAAAATCTGAAAACTTGGAATTTCAATTTGCATTTTTTTAAAAACGTTCTACAGCTACTTTTCTCGAAGTTACAGCCATTTGAAAAACATCAAAGGATTTTTGTATTGCTTTAGTTTTTGTGTCTACTGTATATAAATTGTATTTTTAATATTAATTATATCGAGGAACAACCAGTTTGTTACATTTACTACAGCACTTGTTTTTATGTAATTTGAAGGCACTCAGTTCTTTGTATGTAGTTTTGCTCTGTAAGCTATATATCTAAAGGAAACTCTATAGAGAATAGAAAGCTATAGTTTTATTTAGATTAAGTTATAGATTTCTTAGTGAAATTCGACATTTTCATTTTCGCTAAATTTCACGCTTTGTATCATAACGTGATGGCAAAAAAATCTGTTGCGCAAAATATTTATATTCAAAGATCGGTAGGTACACACAATTTTTACCTTAAATTAACATATACGTATTTTAACATTTCAATATAAATGCGATAGATAGTAGGTAATTCCTAACAATAATATCGATTGAAATTTAGATAATCCTGTTGCAGAAGAAATACGCTTGTAGCTCTTACACCTGTAGACCTTTTCAGGGAAATCTCGTTTCATACTCTAGCAGTAGTCCGTTTTCCTTTTTTCGGAAAAACGAAGTCTTTGCAAAGCTCTTTAATAGGTTTTTTTCATACAGCCTTGAGGTTGATACCTCAGCTACTTTCTTAGAGGTCCCGAAATTATGCACTAAGTCACTTGATTCTGGTTGTCTGAATTTTTGAGGGACTGATGACTGTTATCACATGACGAATCATCAGATGGATTAATTTTCGGAACTTTGATAACACAACCTGCGTGAAGTTTCACTTCATTTTCATCTTCATCTTCAGATGAGAAAACCATTGAAAAGTTAATAAATGGCGGATGCGCCAATAACATTTTAATGTGTGGCTATTTTGTTCTGCTCGTATTTTTTAAATATATTTTTGCTGTTCTTTATTACTTCCTCATGGCAATTAAAGGTTATATAAAGTAATATAGAGCAGAAGCAAAGAAATACTTTAATAGAATATATTACAACAATCTATCTAAATACTTCTAAAACTACAATGACACTTTCGCCATTTTTCGACAAAAAAGCTAACTGGAGTATCTTCTTCCAATCCTGAGATATTAACTCCAGTTTATTATTTTGGTCTTTAGGTTCAAAGTTATGTTCTCCTAATGAATATCTTCATTGTTTTCATAATGAAGATATCGCCATTCTATTAGAATAAATAAATTATACTTGGAATTATACTAGAATAAACCCTCCTCCTCCTATTAAAAATTGCTATAGCTTAGTTTTAATAACGAGACTTAGAGTTTTACAGTGTTTCTCTAAAACCCTTAATGACAAAGAATTTTTTTTTAATCCAATGTGCACCTAAAATCAACTATACATTTACGATTTTGTACCACTTTTCTTTGTGACGCTTAAACGTGTACTGCCTTATCATGGAATTTCAAGTGATTTCCCAAAGAGCTATTACTAGTTCTCGCCCCAGAAGTAAGCCCCTACTACTTAGACGTGCCAAGGTATCCACCTCTTCATTGATATGATTTCCTACGCATCCCGTCACCTTTCATAAACTGACACACCGTTTGTTTACCCTAGCACAGTCCATACATCACAGTAATACATACAATCAATACAGCACCTTTGTAATGCAGAATGAGACCGGAATTAGTTCTGCAATTATTTAGGGTGCTTACTGTGTGTGTATATGACAATGGTTTTTTTTACTAATTTCCTGACTAGTAATTTCTCTCGTTGTACCCTCATAACCTCAGCTTGGAATACTGTGGCGAAATTGTTTAATAACTTACTGATCCTCGAATCATGAGTATATAGCAGACTTCCGGCTATACAAGACATCCGGCTTTAGAAAATCATCGAAATTTAATACTTTTATCTCTGATACTTCTGTTGCTTCTTTTACAAGTATCTATTGATGCTTCTAATCTGATACTTCTATCATTATTAAAAAATGGGGAAAGCCCAATTGAAACGTGCCTCCATAATAGAAAGTTACTTATTTGGCTCCTCTAGTAGACGTAGGTATCTTGCGTTCTATGCCCTCATTTTCCCTAGTCCTTCCGTCACGCAGAGAACTAAAGAAAGAGTTGTCCTCTTCTATATAGGAGTCAACAAGTATCAAGTCCAAGACGGTTTCCATGTGCTGCTGCTGCTGTGTGTGTGTCTCTAATCGTATTAGTAATGGTTAGACGAGCAGACCTCTATATGTATTGTAGTTTTACTATCGTGATTTTTTATCTCACTCCGGGCAACCATTTACTTTAAAATGTACAATTCCTTTTTTTATGCCAATTATGTATGTCTTGTTATAAAATATACATTTTATCACCCAACGTATTTAATCGCCTATATTTTCGTTTTTGGCAAGTGCCTTATTATTTGTATTCTTACAATATAACGACAATTCAAGACACCCGGTCGGTGGGCAGACCTCTTAGCTTTATAATTTTGTTATTTTATTTATTTGTTGCCTAGCTCCTGTTTATCTAGGGTTAATACTTTTGTCTGATGCTCGGGCTTCTATTAATTCATTTGTCATTTCTATTTTTCTTGTGATGTTTTTCTTATTTTCTTTAGCTTTCCTTTTAGGAACATTATTTTTAAAAGCCTACTCTAAATAATTGATTTCCAACATTGTACTCTCCTCGCTAAGAACTGTGCGTACCTTTCATAATTGTAATTATTTGTAGTTTCGCCATTCTGTTTCGTCGGACAGCCAAAGGCATTGTCACAATACACGTCACGATAACCGTCTACATCCAAAATGTGGTCCTAAGATGTAATCCCTATAATTCCAAATTACGATGCGACTATGGAAATGCAGCCCATGCGTTTTATTTTGTATATGCGCTTACCAATTTAACTTACGGTCGACAATAACGTCCAGATATTTGAGTTCACTAGACAGTTTGAGCTTACACAAACAATTATTTATAATGTAACAAGCAGGTGCCACTGGTGAAAATTGGGTACCATATATCTATGCTTAAATAATTACTTAATTTTTTAACTATCGAGTGATCCTTGACATTCAGCGGTTGGACCTTGTAGGCTTCGACATCCATCCAAATAATGCAGGCTACACCTGTTGCTAGACTTTTGGTGATGACAATTAAATGTGTAAATTTTTTTATAAAATAAATATATAAAATATTTTTTATTTTCGAACTCTTAGTATTTTTTTTTATTTTTAAAAATAATTTTTAAATAATAAATACAGAGAATGTATTACAGATATATAGAAACATTCGATTATCTCTTTAATGGTCATTTCCTCGTTAAGTATTCTCGTTATCCATATGATAACTTTCTGTCTCAATAGGTTGAAATAATAAATGCAGTTCTTCAGTATAAAAGATAATTTTATCAGAACCATAACTTATGCCTCTCGTTTTAAAATAACTCGGAGGTTGAAGAATTTTATAGCGAAATCTCCCACACTACCGCAATATTAATAATTATTGCAGGACAAACAATAAAAAATTGCTTTCGTTATGCTCCAGAGATTGGAGGATAAGAGGGATATAAAATTGATTTTACGGCTTTATATCGTAAACCCTCAACAAATCACCAAGCATGTATTTTAGTTAGATAAGAAATGAACTAAAGAGAGAATCCCCGAGTGCTCTTCTTGGGGAATGATGATTTATTTTGTATTTTTCCCTAAGAGGAGTCCACTTTTCGCTAAATTAAACTCACGGATTGTGAATGGCTCCTATATATTTTTATTATGTGCCGCAGCTTGTCGAGCTGAAGAGGAAAATTGGCAAATTGATATCTTTCCTGGAGTACTTTTCATTAATTAAATTTAGTGTGGAAATAATGGCATTCATTGGATTTATCAGAATTATATATATAATTAATGAGCCACTGTGTTCGAATTATAAGGATCGCGGTTATTCTCTGTTAAATTAAACGCAAAATATATTAGATGTTTGGGGTAATAAGCTTATTAATTCATAGTACTAAACTGCATTAGACATGAACTGGTTAAATCAACGAACAGAACTTCATGCAAATTCCTTGCGTGCAGATATGATTATATTTACATCTAATTGGTGTAGAATTTTGCTGGATTAATAACTGTATAACACATAAAATAAACTAATTTGCAGTTAATCGAATTTCGCATGCCTAGGAAGTGGGAAGTAAAACTGTATAATAAGAATAATTCAAGTGTTTGCGTTGTGTTGTTTTGGGACATCCATGTCGTGTTAATAACGTTAAGTGAAGTTAAGAAATTCGAGCTTTAAGCTCACGTCGTTAAAGAAAATTGTGCCAAAGTATTTAGAAATTTTTATGTAAGGCCTTCTTTAAAGCTAATTTAACCCTTAAGTTTATTACGAAACTAATTAGAGGATATGAAATTATAAACACGATTAACTTAAGGAAAAGTTTTCGTTCCGAAGTTAGTTTATTCAGTATATACTAAACTGTGTTACGTACATAGACATTCTAAAAGCTAAAACTTGTATTTAAAGACGATACAGTAGTCGTTAAAAGTCTCATCATTCCTGTTAGCTCTTGAACGACAGGATACAAAAGTTAAATTTGACATGGGAATATGATATCCAAAATACATTTTGTTTAAGCAGATATTTGTTTAATTAAACACAAGTTAATTAAACAAGTTAAGCGCAATAGCCAGTTTAATTACACGCAAGTCCTTTTTTGCAAAATAATATTTTATATCAAATTATTAATTTTTCAGTTTTATCCAAATCGCATTTTCCTTTTAAGCAGTATCTTTCAAAAAATGAAGTCCGCCACAGGTAGGATTCTACATCTGTCCCGGATTGGAACCGAACGACATACGGCTGTTTTGAACTTATTAGTTATCATCAGTGCCGTACACTCCTACCTGTGGCGGGTTTTATTTTTTGAAACCTTATCTGATCGTGCAGAAACACGAGAAAGGGGTCGAGGATCGCTTTTAGGTATAATTCAATGCCTGGCGGGGCTTTAGCCCGAGAAGTGGTTGTTTCCTATAACGATTATGTAATAGCCTTGCTATTCGGGAACTACTTTGATAACCGCTTGGCGTTCCTTTCTCGATTTTCGACTTATAAGTTACTTTTAAGCAGTAGTCATATAAGGCTTATGACAATGTGTGAATAATACGATGGTGTGCCTTATTTTATTTTTAGTGAGGTATGAGTTTCTCATTTGCTTATCAATTGGACATTAGTTTGGCAATAACTCAGTTTAATGGAATATTTTAAATTAGAGTTAGAGGTAGTCGAATTTAAGATAAAACAACTATGGATTGGATGTTCTAGGAAATCCTTTCTTTTAAATATTTTTTGCAAGTTTTAACTAAGATTAAATCAGGTTTCCTATAAGAAGTACTTAAACCATATTAACTCTCAGGTTCATTCTTCTCATCTCAGGTTCATTTTTTGGCCAGATCATATATTTTACAGATTCCAGTATCATAATAGCTTGCATCAAGCCAGAGTTTGATATGAAAATATCTCATTTTGTGATGTTAATAGTCCAATCTAAATTTGTTCTGTCTGCAGTCAGTATGAAGATCCCCAGATCCGGGAGACCAGTTTTCCATGAACATCGAAAGATTACACGTTCCTCGATGCGCGTTTCGTATGGGACCATCAGAAAATGAGTGCTCTTGGAAAACTGGCCTCCTACTATTGTTGCTGCATCGAAGGTTCCAGCTCCTTCCTATTTTCTTTATCAGTGCTATAGATTTTTCAACAATTTGTTATGATTTTATTCTTATATCGTGAGTTTCAATAGCTGTTCAATTGTTGTCAAAAAGGCTGATGCTATGGTCTGAATAATATAATTTCAGATTTTTTATATTCTTTACTTTCAAAGACTGTCTTTAAGTTCCACATTCTTTCATTGTTTATTTTTATATACCTTTAAAAAAAATCCTTTTTTTAAATTGTCTTAAATTAACATTTTTATTCTCTTTTCTAAGCATCAAAATAACACTTTAGTAAACTGGAGTAAATAATACTTCTCTGTCCAGAACCAAAATTTCCCTTTCTTACAGATATTACTTAATCGAAAAAATTGTGTTAATAATACGACTCTTTATATTTGAAAATTTATTTATTTCAATCGAACAAATTTTAAAACTGAAATTAATCAACCTCCATTATTTTCTTTATTCAAAAATTGCAATTGAATTCACCAATATAATAGTTGATCAAGTTTGTTTCAGATGTGAAGACAACGTAAGCACTTAAGACCATATCTTATTCTGAAGTTCCAGTTATGGTACAATAATGATTTTTCAGTTCATCCAGATTTTCCAGATTATCAAGGTTCGATACCAAACAATACGAACTTCAACAACTATCGTAAATATTTTATTTTAATTTTGAATCGTATTTTCAATAGAGTCTTCAATACGTTTCCGTCATTGAAGTAGATTTCCAACCTCCATATATTTTTATGGGGGTAATGTCTACATCAGAATCAGCTAAGAGCATCTGAAACATTCGTTTGTACAGTCCTCCGTATGCAGTGCATCAACGATTTCAACGCAACGATTCAAATGCAACGATTTCTTTTGGAGTGAATTCAATCACTCGATTGGCGCATTTCTAATTAGCCTATTTAATGAAAAATCTACAACTTTTAGTAAGCTTAGACCTCAAAACACAGTATTTTCGATATAATGTAATAAGAAATATTTCTGAACTGACAAAATGTACTCTGAGTATTGTGTTGCATTCAAAAATTTTAATAATAACCACATAACCACTGTATTCTATATCTTGTACAACCATATTTAATATTTATTCTCTTCTACAGGCCCCATGAATGTCCATTATTAAAATAACCTGTATTTGGGAAAGTGGTTGAAGTTTATGATTCAGTAGGTGCAACTGTAATATGTTATCAACTTAATTTTGCAACTTTTGAGTAAATAATATAGTGGTAGTAGATTAATTTGAGATAAAAAAACTTGTGTTATTTGTTAAAAAGTAATCAACAATTTAATCAACAATTTGTTAAAAATTGTGTATTGGAAATAAATGCATATTATTGTAACAACAGTATTTTACCAGTACATCAGTCTGGCTTTCGCTCTGTCCATAGTGCATCCATAGCACTTCTAAATCTATCTGTTACTTATAATGATAATTCTACCCAAGTTATTATAATAAAGATTTACTAATTAAAATCAGGCTACAGTTTTGGTTTTGCTAGACTTTTGGAAAACATTTTTATCGATCACACTGGACATCACCCCTGTCGATCAAACGCTGTCGATCAAACGCTGTCGATCAAGAACTTATATGTGTAAAATTAACTTGCTATGGATTTGATGCAACTTTATTTTTCAAAAAGTGTTTATTAAGTCGATTTCAAAAAATTAAAATAGATCATGATGTATCTTACCGAAAATCCACTTCTCCTGGAATTCCACAAGGGTCAATATTGGATCCTCTTTTGTTCATTGTCTGCACATGAGACATATTTTATGTTCCAAAATACACCACGATACAGGAATATGCAGATGACACTCAAATATTGCACAACTTCGAATATTTTACGGTAACTGAAGTTTCTAATTCAGACTTTCTTATATTTAATTAAATATTAAGTATATTCAAACAGGCAAGTTTTAAATTTTATTATCAGGGAAGTAACTTTGAGATACTTTAGGACTACCCATATTTAATTATTAATTTAGTATATTTTCCATGTTCAAATTAAATCAAACCACAAAATTCTGAATTTAGAAAATGCATAATACATGTCGTTTTATGTTTGGTTTGGTTGGAAGTATGACAAAATAAAAATCCTAGGTTGACTTAATACGAATAATTTAGTAAAACAATATTATCTAGTTTTTGTTCGTAAATTATTAAATACTGGAATTCGTATCTACCTGCCAGATAAACTTAAACTGCAACAGACACTTTACAATGCTTATATGAGAAATGAAAATACTTTGATTATGCCTAAGCATTCAACAACTATGTTTTGCAAATCATTTGCATACATGTATACTTTACAATTCCCTTGAAAACATTTGTAAACATTTGTTACCTTTACAATTTAAGAAAAAAGCTTAAAAAGGACCTTATCTTATATAGCTAGGCATTTATATCTTTTTTTTTGTGCTATGTACAGTACTGTAAATTTTTGGACACATGTAGACTGTCAACAATTTTGTGTATAAAAGTCTGCAAAACTAATATGTTTAAGTTCAGCTTCAGTAGAAAGTAAGTAATAAGTTTTTCATACAAGTACAATATAGAAAATTACGCTGCTAATTAATACTATTAATGTTGATAAATAGTCGTATGCAGAAGACTGACTTGTCGATACCTGCATATTCTCGTTTAGGGATAATACCTCCAGTTCCAATATCAGCATTCAGTGTAGGATAAACCGCTGCAAATACCACTGTTGTTCGCAGAAAACAAGCTTGATTTACGCAGTAAGGTGTTAAAACTAGCCGATATTAGAAAAAAAAGTAAAAGTGCATTAAACATCGCGAGGAACAATTTTGTATGAAAAAAATTGCTAAAATAAGACTAGTAGATCGCTGGTGTGATTTCCCAAAAATTAAACATTGCTAGGTCTACTGTAGGATACATTGTAACAAGATATAAGAAAACTGGGATAATTGAAGATCAACAAAGAAGTGGGCAGTGCAATATTTAAAATTAACTTCATTGCGCAATATAAAAGCAACGAGTAAAGAACTGACAGAAAGTTTAAGAAATGCGCAAGGGGTGTCGATTCTTCTACTATCCGTAAGACACTACTAAAATCATGCCTTCGCGAGTGTGTAGCGAGGCAACAACTACTTCTACGTCGCAATAATAAATAAAAACCCTTAATTTATGCCAAAGAACACAAAAATTGGATAGTCAAGGACTGGAGTCGTATCTTATGGACTGACGAATCCAAATTTCAATTATTTGGTAATGCAAGGTGACAATATGTCCGCAGACGAGTACGAAAGGCTTATAAGGAACACTGTTTACAACCCACTATAAAACACGGTGGAGGGTGCTTGATGATGTGGGGCAGTTTTTCTGCTGCAGGAGTTGGAGACTTGGTAAAAATTAATGGAATATTAAACAAAGAGCGATATAGGGATATTCTCAAATAGCACGCAATTCCTTCTGGTATTCGTTTAATTGATAACAATGTTTTTCTGCAACAAGATAATGACCCCAAACACCAAACATTCATCTAAGCTGGTATAAAAATATTTGCAGGAACAGATTGCACAGAAAAAATTACAGTTAATGAAATGGTCCCCGCAAAGTCCGGACCTCAATGTAATTGAAAATCTGTGTGATTATCTAGACCAAAGGAAGACTGAACGTGCTCCAACATCTACTGCTGAGCTATGGAAAGTCCTTCAAGAAGAATGGAGACAAATACCAGAAGATACAATATAGAAACTAATAGCTAGTGCTCCAAGACGTATCTACATAATCAAGGTGGGCATACAAAATACAAATTTTTTGGTCAGTTCTAAAATAAATACTTATCGATTTTACTCGAATAAACGTTTTTTTACATCTTCTATGATTTTACTGCCGGAAGGTATTATTTAACTGTTATTTATATTATTATTTATATTAAATTTTCCATTTAAAAGTGTCCAAAGACTTTTTCACAGTACTATATATCAATATATCTATCTGTATCAATCTTTCTTTTATTAATGTAATTCATTTAAATAAATTTCAACCAGACTCCGCATCGATTAATTAATCCAGTAGCATACAACATCTGTATTAGATACTTAGTATAAGCATTAATATGTACTAGTAAATTGTTGTGACTCAAATTAACTGTTTTATGTAATATACTCGTATAGTTTATTTTAGGATTAAGTGTAATAGTAGCCTAATGGCTAAACTTTACTCTTATTAGGACAACGAATGTATTTTTCTAATTCATAATTCAATAAAGATGTATTATTATTATTATTATTATTTTGGCGCTTAGGAAACAACGAAAATATCAACATTTTGTGGCAGTTTTTGAAAAATAACTATTTTCCGACAATTAATTAAGTTCAAGACACTCAGAAATACATTAGTGTTGTTTTTGTAACACAAAAAGTATGCTCAGAAACCAATTATTATAGTTTTTATGTTTAGATAAACACAAGGAGTAAGAGGGAAATGATACTCAATATTTCATGACTCAAAAAATAATTGAATAGTCTACCGTGAATACCGTTTCTCGCACAGTATACCCGAGAAACGCTTTCGATATTTATTTGACACTGGTTTCCCAGACGTATGATTTCGATGGTTGAAAATATTATACATAGAGTTTTAAATAAATACTGAGGCTATTTAAAAGCTTATTGTCTATTGACTTAATGCACAGCTTTCGAGAAGTGATAGACAATTTAATACGTTGATTATTTTTCAAATAATTAGATACTGACTATTGTTTCATTGTTACACCTTTCGTTCATCCCAATGTGAAAAATTAAGTACAGTGCGAGAACTAGAATATAATATAGTAAAATTACTATAGATCTTATTACAGAGAATACAATTGGCACTTAGGTCAGTTGCTTGGCTCAGAATGGCATAAAATATGTATGTGGTGAAATAGGAAATAGAAGGATTTAAAATTAATGCTTTAGGCAGAGCTAATAGAAGTGCAGCACTTTTGTCTCCGACCACTACATAGGTAGGATAGGTGAGCTGTCGTATTGTATAGAGGTGGTTGCAATGCTAATCGTGCTGTGGTCCAGGATAGCGGACTGGCCCAATATTAAGGGTATCATTGTATGTCTTGGTTTGAATGCAAATGGAGAGAGTTTGGCACATCTCCCTGATAATGGACGTATTTGCCCTGGTCTATATATGTAGCCTTCCCTTCTGAAGCCTAAAGCCTTAAGATGTAATATTATTTTTATGGATTCTTAATTCCCCCGAGGTATGCGCGTAATGAATGATCGACCGCGTTTCGTTATTTTCGGTCGTTCGTTTGAAAAATATCATGGCCACCTTGCCTGGAATTTACCAGAAGTTGATTTGAGTTTCTTTACCGATTTACAAAAGAATACTATAGAATGAGAAAACCTACACAAAAATGTTTTATACTTAGCAAGCATCTTTCATTAAAAGATTTTGTTCGTTTCCCTCATAACACGACGGTTTTCGCATTGTATCACATTAATTACAGCCCACTGTTTACTGCGTTTAATTTTCAATAAATATATCTCGTTTTTTTGTAAAATAGAATGAAGCAAACAGTAGATATTGGAATAGATATAATATCGCATTTTAAGTTGATAGAGAAACATGTAATGTCATGAAATAAAGTTATCCTTGCATAATACTGAAAATTGTCTGTTTCTTGTTCTTTCTACATTCTTTCGCATTTCATCCAGAAGATCCATATATTCCTAATACTACTGAGTGGTTTGAGTATTACACACTGCCGTGTATTATGATAGGATAGTTTATTTCTACAAGGACTGTTTTCACGATGGTTACCGATATAAAATATACTGCGCATACGATGTGGAAACACTTATATTCTATTTATTTATTTTATTGGAAAATACTTAACCTATAATTTCCGCCGAATAACTGTCAATATTTCTATTGTCTTACATCTATTTTAAATTTGGTAGACAAAAAATATGTTATATTGTTCTAACGCAGTTGAGTAAAACAACTACTAAGATCTATACCACTATATTTTCAAACGATGATTCAACTAAGAATAACTAATACAAAAATTCGGTTCCTATAATATATACTATCCAATTACACAGAGTATCAATACTGTACCAAAATTGTTCCCAATTTTTGTACAGATATGTGGACGATATTTTAGCTTGCTTTAAAGGTCCTACTAGAAAACTAAACACTTTCCTAGATGGTATGAATAACTTACACCACAAAATTAAATTCATAGAACGAGAAACAAACGATAGTATATATTCTCTAGATCCTACTATAACACTCAAAAATAATCAATTCACATTTGATGTTTTTCGAAAACCTACATATACCGATATAACTATCCTCTTTGATTTTTGCCATCCATATTCGCATAAAGTAGATATAATTCAATGTTACGCAGAGTTTTTTCACTACCTTTATCAGAAACATAGACAAAAGCAGAACTCACAACAATTCAAAATATAGCCGAAAACGATGGTGAAAATTATTACCAAATTAATAAACAAAAAACAAAATCTATATTCTTTTAAATTAATGTATACAAATATATTATGATACATTGTCAATAAAAATATCAAATGTTCTCAAAGTAGCATTTAAACTCCAACAGAAGTTATCAAATTTAGTTTATAATTCCAAAGATAAAACTAATAAATATGAAAAATCTGGAGGTTATAGGTTAAAGTGCTCGGAGTGCAATAGCACATATATGGGACAAACTGGACGCAAATTAAAACTAGCTACGTTGATCACAATAGATTCTGCAAGTTACAGAAAACAGATTATACTTTTGCTAATCATATCTTTTAAAGTGGACATAATTTCCCAGATATTGATAATATGAAAATCCTACACTATGCCAGCAAAAGTTTAAAACTTAATTGGTTAGAAGCATTAGAGATCTACAAATACAACCATGGTGATAATTTTAACTTGTTAAATAATTAAGTAGGTATATTATATTCTCCTCATTTTACTGTTACTAAAATTAACTAACCCCCTGTATAATAGTTGTTAATAATATCCCTGGAAATTCCCACAATTTGATGGTCGGGATTGCACCATTTATAAAACACGTTTTCCTGGAAACTTTAATTACCTGTTTATTGTCATAACCCCTTACTCTGTACAATTGGATAGTATACATTATAGGAACTTTTTTTTTTTGCAAATATAGTGGTATAAAACTTAGTAGTTGTTTTACTCAAATACGTTCGAATTATGAACTACCACAAAGTAATGGCTTCCTCGATCAATTTCTTAATACTGTTCTAATAAACTAGTTTAATAATATTTCAATAATCATGCAATAGGCTGTAAAGAGGCCATTTAATTTTTACTCATGTGTGTATTATTTTTATTTGTAATTGACGTTAAACTAATTGCTTATATTGTTGCTGCATAGAATCTGATAATATTCAAAGTATGCAATGAATTAGTCAGTGTTCATCCGCGTCAAAATTCCAATTTGAGTTTTTCAAATTCTCGTGAAGATCATTAGTTATTGCAGATCAAGGTATTTGTCCAGAAGCTGTATTCGGATAGTGTGAAACCCCGCTTTGCTATTATAGGTGAATTAGTTTTATATATTGGATTAATATTGAATCAATTATAATTCTTCTTTATTTTCATTAACTATTAGTATATAGGAATTCCCGTTCCCGTAAACATAAACTGTAATTAAAGAACGTTTTGTTTACTCTTATATGGGATATTTTAATACAAACAGTAGCATTTTGCCCATCAATTCCACTACACTTAAAATTCGTTATCACTTGCTTTGTGTCTTTAGTTGATTTTATTTGATTTTATTCGTTATGTTAAAAGTTTAAAATTTTTTTCAATGGCCCCAGTCGCGCATTTAAATGAACATGATAGCATATTAGGGCTGTAATATTAATAGAGAAAGAATATAATCAGCGTGAAGTCGCCATGAGTCTGGGTGTACACCATTTGACCATAGGCAGGGTTCTTCGGTGCTTTAGAGAAACAGACCTCCAGAATACAAGGACAGGGTCGACCTAGATCTACAGACGAGAAAGACAATAGACACATCCCTTATCTGACTGCGAAACTCAAGCGTCATTGAAACTGAGATAAGAAATCTTTTCCAAGTCCCAAATGTTTCCATTTCCAACAGAACTATAAGAAGGCGTAATGCACAATCTACAATTAATCTACAAATAACCTTAGGGCCCGACACTCTGCCAGTGACCCTTACCATATCTCACCAAATAGCCAGACTTCAGTTCGCACGTGAACATGTCAATTGAACTTTGGAAAACTGGGAGGAAGTTCTCAATACAGATGAAGTGAGAGTATGTCTCAAGTCTTCAGGTGGTCCCAATTTTACGTGGAGATGCCAAGGAAAGACGTACGCCCCATGCTGTACGGTTCCCCAGGTGGAGTTTCATGGTGGATCACTGATGTTTTGGGGTGACATATCCTTCATTGCTCGTAGCCAGTTGGTTGTTTTGAGAGGGAATATCTCTAACTTCACAGAGGGACTTCACGAAGGTATAATTGAGGAATGTGCAGTGTGTCCTATGTTGGTGAAAAATTCTTGCTAATGCATGATAATGCCAGGCCCCATAGGGCACGCATTGTGGATGACTACCTGATTGAGGTTGGAATCGAGTGCTTGGCGTGGCCACCAAGGAGTCCAGATTTAAATCCAATCCAACATGTTTGGGAGTTGGGACCAATTTATGCGACATGTACGGCGGAACCCAGGTCCTAGCAGTTGGAGAATTGGAAAGGGCTGTTGTCGAAAAATAGGAAATATGTTAATTTTACTAATGTATTAGTGTTACCGCCATGTGAAAAGTGTTAATTTTAATACCGATATTTTACTTCACTAAGGTATTCGGATCAATTTTGGAAATTTTTTTAAAGAAAATATTAAATATATAACTTGTAATAAATTATTAAACTATTATAGTCGTTTATTCATTGTAAAATATGTATATACAGAAGGTATATAATTTCCGGTATCTCTTGTTCTGTCGTGAATTTTAAAAGTGATGCAGTAAAACAGACATTGTGTTTATACTATACTGTCATTCAGAATGCCATTTTTTCCATTAACCATTAAGACGGTAATATTATTGGTGGTACTCTTTTTGATACTGAATTATAAAATTACCAAATTATGAAATTATCCATACATAATTGGTTGACTAATATTTTAACAACTAATTTAATAAGTGCGAACATAAAAGGAAAATGAAGAAGACTCTGATAAAAAAATAATGTAAATTATTAATATATCAAAACAAATCGTGGTCTAATTATTTCGATATACATAATTATTGGCAATAAATGAAAACAAATAGGATAATAGAAACCCATATTTTTACAAACATTAAAATGAACCTTGAATAAGTCATTTGGTTATGTATTGATCGGACAGTTCCATCGCTTTCATTTACATAGACCAATAAAGATTTTGTGATCGGACTATTTTGACTTTTTGGCTTAGTTGCATATTATGAACTACAGACACACAATTTTTTTGTTTCTATCATGCACCAGTATTTGTAAATGTACATTGTACAATAATTTGTAGTTTTTAAAACCGAGGCTCTAAAAAATTAAATTTTGCCTCAATCTGTGCGGCGCTCCTGTGATTAATCGGTTTGAAACGTCCACACAAGTGTGGGGGATTTACCGAAGCAGAGTTGGCTGGTGGGGATATTCCGGTTTTATACTCTTTGGGTATTTACATAATCACTGTAGTACGTTTTTAATGTGTGTACATTTACTCGTGACATCGCGTCGTGTGCTTTTATTTTGTTTTAAAAATACCTAGAAGTTTCAAAATACACCAAATATGTTTTGTTATAAACTTAACACTTAGTTCAAAAAACGTTATTTATGAAAATTTGGTTTATCCGCAAAGAAATATTTTACCGCCAGTTCATATTAAATTAAGATTAATGAAGCAATACGCAAAAGCTATAAATAAAAATGGGAATTATTTTAAATACTTCCATGTGCCAAATTTCCAGTTCTTTGTGAAGCAAAATTAAAGGAAGGCATTTTCGTAGGACCAGAAATAAGAAAATTATTGCAGGACCAACAGTTTCAAGAAACTATGACACAAATTGAAGAATAATCGTGAATATGCTTTAAAAATGTAACAGAGATTTTTTTCGGAAATTATAAATATCTGCTGTAGAAGAAATGGTCAACAAACTGGTGGATAAGTTTAAGCAAATTGGTTGTAATATGAGCATAAAAATTCATTTTCTGCATGCTCATCTGGACTATTTTCCAGAAAATCTTGGTGGTGTTAGTGAGGAGCAAGGTGAAAGGTTCCATCAAAACATAAAGGAGAAGGAAAGGAGGTACCAGGGTCGATGAGTTGTGGCGATGATGGCAGATTACTTGCTGGATGCTAAAAAGAGAATATTCAGCGAATTGTTACATAAGAAAAACTACAAAACGAAGTTTTTTTTAAGGAGGGAGAAATTTTCAAAGAAAAGAAGACATTAGAAACTTAAAATTATTTGTCTTATTACTTTTTACTATGCTGTTTAATGTTTATTAAATATAATATTTATTAAAATGTAATTTTTCCGTTAGTTTTTAATTTATTCTGATTATTCAGTTGATAAAAAAACCTTACGTGAGGTGCAAAAACGGAAGGTAGATGTGAAATCAGCATAAATAGCTCACTTATAATCACTTATCAAACCCAAATTAACTTTCAAAATGTCAAAATTTGTAGGCCTGTGTTATTAGTACAAATGGTATAAATCTTGAATTAGTTTCATTTTCAGTCGAGCCTGATATTAAAAGTAATGGACAAAAGTAATTGTTAGTATTTCTAAGGTATATAATACTAAATCTTTTTCGACTATTTCTGTGTATTATACTCAATATTTATTTCGTAGATATTGGTACTGTAGAGATTGGTATTGATGATAAATTTAGATCCGACTCTGTAATGTTAACTGTTAAGGTTAAATCCATATACTAAATAGTCTGGCACATCTAAATGGTATCAAATAACGAGACGACCTTTACATTAAAAACGTAATAATTTTGTAACATTCGTTTTAATTTCTTCTCCATTTAGTAAAAACTCTTTAGGTTGATATTCCGAACTTTTATGTAAGCCGTAACTGATGTTATCTAGTAAGCAGCGACCTGAAGTCTGATCGTGAAAACGTTAGCTACCCACTCCATTACTTAAGCTTCAGTTTTAATAGGAATTAAAGAGGAGGAAATGGAAAAATTTACGAATGCGAATATTTTAAAATTCTTTCCTTATTCTGTTCTCACTAACTCAATATTCCGAGGGCGAGGCGTAAAGGCTTCCATGCTATTTACGACCTTCCGCTCTGGTGCGGTCGTTTGAGATGCATTAACTCCTTCTTTATTACAGGGAAACTAGCAACGTTGAATGTCCGACGCCAAGGCTGACCATCCAAAACAGGTGAGGTTGATTTTATTTATGTACATGTTCATATTTATGCATCAACATACTGCTCCACTACAAAATAATAATTTGAAGATGAAATCCATGTTAGAGCTTTGGCATAATTCTACTCCTATTAGAAAAAAAAACATATTAGAGAAAGTTGTTCAGAATCTAAACTTGAATACCAATTTCAATGAATTTTTCAATGTTTTTCCGCAAAGTCCATATATGGTTACTATTTTGGTATTCAATTTAATAGGGTTCCATGGAAATGCAAAAAAGAAACAGAAGAGCCGATTTGACAAAAAAATACAAACTAAGAGAAGCGAAGACAAACAATTAACTTTTGGTAATTGAAATAAGTAAAAAGACAACAGTTTAAAGTAACAATTAGTTTTTGAGATAATTACTTATTACACTTAAATAAAAATTTTATTTAGTTATCGGAAGTAGCCTCTCTCAACTAATCTGGATTTCGCAACACGCTCGTCTTATTTTTTCACAAAGCACAAACACGAGTTATTAAAAAGAAACGGACCAATTATTCTGTCTCCTAAAATTCACACCATCCCATCGCGTCGCCTATACACCCCCGCGCCCACTCTGTTCTCACTCTTGGCTCCATCCGTGTACCAGATGTCTCCACTGAGCGGTAATCCAGCTCGACCCTCTATCCAGTCGGTCTTTCTGGTGAGGGTGACCTTATATCTCTTGTCAAACAGGAAGTGGACACTCGTACTGTCAGAGGGCATCCATAGGAGCCCCTCCTCAGCTAGATCTCTTGAGAGTCTATTCAGGTCCACTACCTGTTCATGTTTCCCACCCTGTGCATTGCCTTTGCAGCTTCCGCTTTCAGGGTGACATCAAGACGTGGTATTCTCGTCAGTATCCCCATCGCCTCGATTGGTGTCAATCTTGAGGCTCCGGTTATACTTCTTAGAATCAATCCTCTCAGCTTGTTAAGTCGGTTGACTTCCGACTTTAAACAGGCTCTCTCCCACCAGACTAGTGCTCCATAAGTCAGTCTGGGTTTGAGAATTGCCCATACATCCATTTCATGGTCTCCGGTTTCAAGCCCCAGCTATTACCAATGGCTCTTCTCAGTTGCCAAAGTGTTGCTGTGATCTTGGAACATATGTGACTTAGATGTTTTCCCATGACAGTTTTCCGTCCAGGATTACTCCTAAATATTTCACTTCACTATTATAGCTTAGTTCTTGACCACCAAGTTTCAGCGGACATGTTCTGTTCCACTTATATTTCTTGGTGAACACCATCGCCTCAGTCTTAGAGGGACTGACCGAGGGTCCCTTATCTCTGCACCAATTCCCAACCTTGTTTAATGCTCTCTGCATTATATCAAGAACCGGCTCCAGGAAAGGGCCCGTCGTTATTATTACTAAGTCATCACTATAGCCAATTGGTAATCCTTTAACCTTTCAAGCAGCAGCGCGTGTATGGCAGCGCATAAAATACGAACAAACAAACAAGTATTGATTTTTATATATTAAATTTATTTTCTTTTAACTATAGCTATGTAGTAATAGTGACCTGAGCTCGACTCTATTGCAGCTCGCTGGAATAGACGCTTTAATTATAACTACATAATTCTGATTTATGTTTCCTTCATTATAATACATACTACAGTGAGGTTAGTGTGTAGGTGTAGTGAATAGGTTTATAAATTATTGTTGCTAAATGGAATAAGGTTATATATTTTGTAAATTAATGTTTTAATTATTGTTCCAGGTAGGTTATTAGACTTTCAAATACAAAATATGTAATAAAGAAATTGTAAAATATCCTATTTGAAGATCATTCAATTGTAGTTATTACCATTGGCATTCGCATTTGACTGAAAGCGCTTCAGCATAAATAAAGTACATTATTATAAAACAGTAATACAAATTATGATTTATTTTTAAAGATGTGTACACACTTAAAAATTAAATCATATCTTATTACTTATACATCTGCTGTATAAGAACTACAAGTTACACGAATCCCAATCAGGTTCGATAATGTAATCTCTATTTTGCGGTCTTCTCAATGGCGGGTTGTACCTCCATGGAGGCTGTTTTATAGGTAGCACTGCTCCACTAGGCAATAAGTTCATTGTATTTAACCAGAACAACGCGTGCGCCAGTATCCATGTGAATAAAGTTATTTCTTCGCTGTGGTGAAGTTTCCTTCTCTGAGGCCATATAAAAATTATTCCTTTTTGTTGATATTTGGGCGCCCTCGTGTATACTCTTGGGATGGAAACAGTTTGATATATATGCTTGTGGGTGATGACTTGAGTAGATTTGGTACATCCGTGAGATATCTTGGATACTTTCCTATAGAACTGACTTTTTACATACTTGAAGTTCTCCGAATTCATTCCATTTAATCGTGCAAATATGTCAAAATAGTCTGAAAAGCTGTGTTCTTTATATTTTCCCATCTTGCAAGTAATGGCATTAAATTCTTCCGGAATGAATTTTCTTCCGGCAAATTCGTGTCATATTTGACCTCTAAGTATATGTACAATAATTTGACAACAACTATTTTGCATAATTCAAAACTAATTGCTGACAGCTGATCCTGTCAGTACTGACTTTTACTATCCTTCACTAATGTTGATGCTCCATTATTAAATTTTTATTTTTTTCTGTTTTTTATATGACAGAATGAAGATCAAAAGTATTATTTTTAAATCTAGAATAATTTTTTGTTATTATTTTAAAAAATATATAAATTCTCAATATAAATAAAACATAATTTTTCGAAATTAGCGTCGTCGGTTTTAAAATAAAAATAAACATGTCACATGCCAATAAATACCTGCCCATATTTTAGCCGATCTTCGTCAACCACAGTGACGAAACACGACACATTCGCCAGCATCGCAGATGCCTCAGACGGGTAGTTTCTGCAGGAGGAATAGAGGCATTTCATCGTGTTAATGGGGTGGTTCGAACGATACTGGCTCGCCTAGGCGATCCGCGTGCAGAGCGGACATCTTGCTGAAACGTTGTGGCTTCAGGTGTGGGTGACGGTATCGTGTGGGTGATTAGCTTCAGCAGTAGTGTCTAGACATTGTCGTTTGGACGGTGTTGATCTTCAGTTTAATCGTACTAATACTACGAGTATGAGACGTGAATGAGAGATGAACGATTATACGCTGATATATTCATATCCGAAATTCAGCGTGTATAAACAGTGATAAGTGATTCTCCTCATGATCTGCTGAAATCTGCAATGCTATTGGTCAAACGGCCATAATTTGCGGGACGTATTCGTAAAAGCCCATACAAAACGATGCACTTCTATCATCGTTTCTACACGAGTGCTCATCGGGAATACCAAGGCTTTAGCTTGAAAATCTATAAGATTAATTGATAAGGTCGACATACACCAACTGTCCGATTTTTTAAATGATAATATTTTGAGAGTATATTAAAGAGTTACCTGTTGACTACCAGCAAAATATTTACAATATGTAACAAACACTTCTAATTCTCTATTTAATAATGGCGTTTATTTAGTTTTTAAGCGGACATTCGGACTTTGGTTTCATTTCAAAGGTGACAATGAAAACACGCGCTTTCCGAGTAATTTTAAGAGTTCAAGCTTGTTCATTCCGCTGCTCAGATTGCAAGGAATATTAATTAGGTTTTTGACGGAGGGTGTTCTAACGAAAGAACTATCCGTCGTTGGTTAATAAAATTTTCATCACGAGATACGACCTTAGAAAATCAACCCCGTGGACGACCTTTAACACCAATCTATGACGAACTTCTTAAGGAAACCATGAAAGAAGATTTTTATCAAGCAGTCAGATAAACATTTAAAATTAACCGGGAACGTTAAAAATCTCGATACGTGGTGAACAAGAAAGGTCCTATCTTGTAAACAAATTAAAGGATAACTACGAAATCCTGCCACATCCCCCATATTCTCCTGATCTATCTCTTATAGACTACCACTTTTTTCGGAGTTTGAACAATCTTATGTGAGGAAAATGTTTACAAATGAATCGGACGTTAAAAAATCGTTTTCTGACTTTGTTTCATCTCGTAACTCAAACTTTTTCAAATCTAGTATAGAGAACTTGGTTAGTTGATAGCAAAAGCATGTGGAAAGGATGTTGAATATTTTTACTAAAATATATTTGATTTGTTAGTAAATTTTTTCATTTACTTCCTGTTCCAATAAAAAATGGACAATTCGTTGTTGACAACCTTATATATTGAAGCAATAGTATCTACTCATTACTGCTCTGGTAACAAATGACATTTACGTGCTTCTGTGTACTGAACCTCGAATTCGAGTGGACTGTAGACTGTGCCATGCGCCGAATCATTTCTCTGATGCGTTTCTTCAGAACTTCGAAACTATGGATGGAGGCCATTAAGTCGGTCCTGTTCTATTTAAATGAAATATGGCTTGATCGAATGAAACAACATATTTTGTATAACGAAGTATTTTACTCAAGAACTCAATGACTTTCATCCAATGGCGATATTATAAGGATTCCAATTCAATGAACCGAAAATTTTATCCAATCGAAGTTGTTTGCAACAGATATTTCTTACAAAATATGTTCTGCTGTTTAGGAGGAGTTTGGGGAATGGAAGGTTGTTCCTCCTATTCTGACATGATGAGGCTCCTCCACCGAGAAATACCTCTAGAACCCTATTTCAGATCTGATGTCCAGCATCTCTTGAGCCTTTTGCTGTTGTGCTCCTGTACAAGTGGTTGTAGTAAGGGGTTGATATGTGTTTCTAGTGTCCTGCGTTGCTTATCGCCTCTTTGATGTATTTCTTCTTGGACTGTTAGTATGCAAAGATAGTTGTGTATCATTTGGCTTGTCACGTACCATGACGCATCAGCCATGGCAGTGAGGATTTTAGATTGTGCCCGTTGTATAATCGAGACTCTTGGTTTATTAGCGCAGCCCCATAGTTGTTTGCTGTATGTCCATATTGGTTTGATAACATCTTTGTATATTATGATTCTACTTTCTAGTGATATTTTTGATTTTCTTCCCAGTAACCAATATAGTTTCTTTATTTTTAGCCAGTCTGCTTTCTCCTTTTTTGGATGTGATCTTTCTAAAGGAGTTTGCTGTCGAGGTGAACACCTAAATATTTCACGCATGTTGATTTTGGTATTTCTACTGTTGATTTTGGTATGTCAGAATAAGAGGAAGAACCTTCAAGTTCTCTAAACAGCAGAATAGGCTATGGACTATAAAGTCGAATATATATTGTATTATCTGATTGCTGTTTTAATAAATAAAAAATATATATGTTCATATACTTCATGTTTACTATAGTTTTTCCCACGCCCAATTGTAATCAATGTTTCTATCATTTGTCTATCGTGTAAATGTGCAAGTATTTATAGAAAAACAATCTACGGCTATGGTCATTTAAAATTATGGTATATAAACGTATCGATAAGTAGCTAAAATGTTATACGAATAATTTTGTTTTTAAGAGGTTACAAAAGAAGGGTACATAAATAAATAAATAAAAGGGTTATACCATAAAACCGAAATTAGTGGGTTATACCATAAAAAATATATATCGATAGCGTCATACTCTCTCAAATAATATGATTAAATTTTATTAAAATGTTTTTAAAAGTGAACAGAAAATGTAATATGAATTCCGTGGTGGGTTTTGTGACATACTATTATATATAAATCATCACGAAAATTATATTGTCTTTTACTTATTTATTGTTGTAAAAATTAGTCATAGAATGACACTGAAAAAATAAAATTTTAATGTAGTTGCTTCATACTTTCCCGTTATCGACATTTCGTCTCTGGTCGTAACGCATCGTTCTGTCTTTCTTTAGTCGTATTCTGTCATCATATTTCAAAGTAAAATAATTATTTTCACCCTTTGCTTAAACGGACAACATATCTTTACGCCCCTGTGACATTTCTTAAACTAAAATAATGTTTTTTTTACACTCGCAGTATAGAAAAACAGAAGCATCCTTGCCCCTTATTTACTATGTTGAAATATTAAATGTACTTGACATACATTTACATACATATATCAACTCTAACCTGATATTTGGCTGATGGAATTTTAGAAAAGATAGTAACGATAGTTTTCCACTTCGAACATCTATTTTACTATCTAAACTGCCTTCTGTAGTCATAAAAAGTCTGCTGCGTCGTACATGGAAAACATAATATCATATATTTCCATTACGCCATCGGAGTTTTCAACTTGGGATTGATATATCAGGACGCTCCGAGTTGTGAGAGTACTTTGCAGTACATAAAACGTTCTTTACTTTCACAAACTTCAAATGCGGCGTAAATTAAGGCCAGATATTCGCGTTTCGGCGTCTTTTCGCACAGTTCCAGCTTTTATGTTGAATTGAATCTATTATTTCTATTAAATAGTAAAGGAAACGAACATTCCAGTGTTCTTAATAGCACAGTGGCGTTTAGTACAATTAAATAACCTGAATGCATTAGACCAAATGAAAACTTCCTCAGGGCAATTTCACTCGACTTGCGATAGGTAATTTGATTACATGAAGCAACAGCGCTGTGTTTAGGGTTTTCCCGAATTTTATTATTTTGCATCTCATTAATGAAGAATAATTTACATTTAGTCTGCGGAACGGTTTTTCTAGACTGAATTTAATTTATTTATAGAGGAATCTGTGTCGTACATGTTGACATGTAACATTCTAAAAACCTTGTATATGGTGCTCTCGTTCTAGGACAGACATTAACCATTCGAGAAAAAATCTTTACTGGGACTATATTTTTATATTAACGTGTATAAAAGGTTAGTCTTTGAGTTATACAAACAGACCCGGCAACTACAAATCTTGAATGAACTACTTATGAGTGGCAGAAAAAAAGAGAAAAGTTTCAATTTCTTCAACTGAATTTTCAATCTTTGACTCGACTCTTTTAACTTGATTACTTCAAAGGGTGTACATCTGAAATCAAACCACCATGTATTATAATACTGTTCATTAAATTTTATTATTTAAAATATCTGATTATTAATTATTATTAAAACTTATTTCAATAAAATGATTATAATAAAATTTATTATTGTAATACACGGACTTAGATTAAAATATTTTTTAAATTATGTGTCTTAGTTACTATAGGTATTGCCAAAGATCTATTTGACTATATCACAATAATTAATAGAGAATATCATTACATAAATTACTGATGTGAGGAGATTATTATACTTCACACCTGAAGATGCTCCATATTATACTCCACATCTGCAAATACCTTATACAATAAGAACTAAACAAGTTAGGCTAATACAGCTATTCTCCTGGCGACATGCCGACGACGAGCGCTGAATTATATGGAATAGACGTGGAGCATAATAATCTCCTCACATAATAATTTGTAAAAATTACCATCTGCCAAGTAAAACTTTACATTGGAACATGCTTAACGTATTTGGTAATAGGACCGGACCGGTGTAGATTAGACCTTCCTATGAAATAACCTTACTATCAATAACTGTTCTCCAGAATATTTAGTAAGCTTTAAGATATATGGTGTAGTACTCTTTCCATAATATGTATTCTTATTATGTGTTATTAAAAATTCCCGTAAAATAAGTTTTATCCATTTTTTAGTAATTCTGAGCTACAAATAGCTGTTTATATCACTGTTTTATAGCCTGTAGCTTGAAATTAAACTAGTGTTCCGTAACGGCAAACTTAAATGCTTTTTTTCCCTTGACCAGTACCCAATTGTGGATGAAATATGGTGATCATGCGGCGAAAATCAATTTTCCTCTGTGAATGAGATATGTGTTATGAAACTTTTATTTTCGTTGATGCTCTCCCTCATACTTTCACAAAATTTCATCCGTCTTCCGGGAAACATTTCTTCAACAATGGAAACTTTATAGCAACGATATTCGTTCCTCCTTAAAATACTTCGAACTTTTCGATCAGGTCCACCGACTTTGGTAGATATTTGTTGTTTTGGTAGAGGTTTGGTAGATATCAAAACATTTATTTTTTTGTTGTTCGCGATCTTGGTTTAACTGAACACTACCATCTATATCATCAGCATAAATATTATTATACTTTCTACAATATGTAACATATCTCGAAGAATGAAACTTGTGAGCGATGGGAAGTTAATAGTTCTGTGAATTGTAGTAATGGATCTTCAAATGGAAATGTAAATCACGCGACAACTTTCGAAGCAGTATTATTTCCGTAATACTAATTAATAATTTGCATTCTTCGGTTGAATAAATCAATAGGCTGCCATTTTAAAAAAGTTTGCGAACGCAGTTGAACACTACTTTACCTCACCAATACAAAGACACAATTACTAATGAAACATATTTTTACTTTTCCGCACTCCACTATACGCGGAAAACTAATGTAATCGTGTAAAATTTTTTTTTGTAGGGTTTATTTTTCATTTTTCGGTCTAAAAGCCAAAAAAAAATGTTTTTAAACCATTTTGTGTGTGTCGTTGTCGTCATCATTTATTCTTGTTAGCACGATAACTCAACTAAATCGTCTGAGATCGAGCGGATTTTGACTGATTCTGATCGGGGACGTCTCCCAGATGACACCTATTGATTTTGAGGTAGAGAAGGACACACCCCACCCTGTCCATGGGTCATGAGAAAGCACGATGGTGGACTATTTGAGAATTTTTTGTTGTTAACACGATAATTCTACTAAATCGTGTCGTATCGATCGGGTTTTGACTGATTCTGATCGGGGACGTCTCCCAGACGACACCTATTGATTTGAGGTGGATAGAACACACACTACCATGTTGATGGGTCATGAGAAAGCACAATAGTGGACTATTTGAGAAATTGTTTTTGTTAGTACGATCACTCAATTAAATCGTGTCGGATCGATCGGGTTTCGACTGATTCTGATTAGGGCGCCTACCAGACGACATCTATTGATTTTCAGGTGGATAAGGACACACCCCACCATGTCCATGGGTCATGAGAAAGCACGATGGTAAACTATTTGAGAAAAATTTAAAAAAGTAAAACTGTTGCATAAAACACATATTCTGCATGTATGTTTATTTCTTCTTGCCCAATCAATTTCGAGATAGAGATGTTCTACGTGCGGAAAAGTCCGTTTTAAGGTTTTAAAACTGTTTATTTTAATATAAAAAAAAACTACACATCTTAAATTGCGGTAACTCCTATAACCTGCTAGCAACTCCCGCGGTTACCATAGATATACATATTTGCTTCTCTATCGTTTAAAAGTTAGCTCCCTAGTGGCATCTAAGCCAAAATAGTGGCAACAACGTATTTAAAAGCTTCTACGACAAGCGTTTTTAGGAGAAAATTTTTACAATAAAAATCGAATTTATTTATTGAAAAATTGGAAATTTACAAACCAATGGGTTCAATAAAACTTCCAGAAAGTTATTTTGGTAATATGACTTAACGGAACACTGCAAACCGAGTCGAATGCATTAAGAATGAACTTGTCATTGAACATAGTAAGAACATATCAACATAGGGGTCAAACCCTATTGTATCCCTACATAGGTAATTGTCAAATTCGACATGCATAAATATAAGGGACTCCATGCATAAATAAAGCATTTCTGCTTCAACAGATTTTTTAAACATTTTGGTATGTATAGCAATCCTTAATATTTAAGGCGTTCTTGGTTGGGGGGGTCACACCTTCTTACATACGTATGTATTATTATATAGTACACGTCTAAAGTCTCTCCCCACGCCTCTCAATGAACTCAGTCTTGAACTTCTTTATCTCAGTAAATAGTATCCAAACAAGTAGATTGGATGCCGGGGTGCAATAGAATGGCCTGCTCGGTTTCCACATTTAACACCCTTAGATTTATTTTATGGGTCTGCTTAAATTCTAGGTATATGGTACAGAATCCACTAACATCGAGGTTCTGAATCAGAGAATTACTGAAGAATGTAGGTAAATTTCCACAGAAACATTTGAACGGGTGACGGAAGAATCTGAAGTATCAGGTTTTATTTTATTTTAGTGTAAAAAACTAAATATAATTTTTACAGGGAGGCCTGCCTGAAAAGTTTGATGGTTTGCCAATATTGAAGCAAAAGACGTGAAAATAAAAATAACGTTTGAATAGATGTATGAAGCAGCTTTTAAATGAGGTGTTACTTGCATACTGTTGACATTTAAAAATACGGGGTCCGCCCGGGAGGTATGCTGTTTTGAGACGACTTTTATGCGCGCCTGCGTGGAGCAAATGTTTTCAGGATGGTTGATATCTACTTGTTGCGGGATGCCATTCCAGTAGCCATGGAGTCGTGATCTGTGGTACATCGTGTGTTTATTTACAACACTTTCATTGAAACTGGTTGTTCTGTGGTGCTCACAGTGACGATTTCGAAACCATTTTAATATTGGTCGGCATGGTCACTATGGTCCGTATATCGGTTCGGAAAGAGCGAAGTTCTTTCCCAAAACCATGACGCACGAAATTAAAAGGATTTTAAGTGTCATGTTCGAAAGGAGTATGGATGATTTTACCACCCGTCCACAAGTATGCGCCGACAGGAATGGACGTCACCTAACTGATGTAATTTTTCGCAGCTGACTTATGTTATGTATTCTTCAATGGCAATACATGACTAAAAACAATAAATTTTAAAATTCTTTCAAAAATAAGCGTGTGTCATTCATTTAAAAAACTGCATACCTCCCAGGCGGACCCTGTACTTTTCAAAGCATATGGCGCACAACTCTATCTTGGAGTAGATCAATAGTGTATGTATCAATTTTCGTTTTTTTTTTGTTTTGGCTTCTTAGTTCCAAAGTAAAAAAGGTGGCACTGTATGTATATATTATATGTATAAATATATAATATTATAGTTTGCACAAAACTCAGCTTTCACATAAATAGACTCTATTGTTTGAAGAATAGAAACAATTTGGCTTGAAAACTTTTATGTTCAGCGATCTTTGAACATTCGGATTAAACTTCGTAATGTAATAACTGTAGCGAGCTAGTGAATAAGGTGAACGTCGAGAAGTTTTAGTCAATACAGGCGTGTATATAAATGGGTGTAGCAAGTTTTATTATTAAGAATACGCCCAATATTGAAGGGGATAATATTTTCTTTATAAAATCTAGAGTTTTCTTACCAAACAAGTTATAAATTTGATATACTCGTAGTAAGTTAAGACTGAATGGATATTGAAGATAATAAACACTTATTGTAAGTTACAACACATTTATTATACTAGCTAATTCATGACATGTTGTATAAATTCCGGCTATAGGTACAGTCAGGAATAGCCAACAAAAATGGTCATAGGTTTTTCCTTCTTGATATACAGGGTAATTTCTTAATTCAGACCAAAAGTTTCAATGCTGATACTGTTTATGTACGTTGCAGGAATTTAATCGAATTTGATGTACAGTACTCTTAGTAATAGCCCAATACAGACCCCATACAAAAACAAAAATCCAAGATCGTGTGAAGTACGAGGGGGTATCCAAAAAAATCCAACTGATGTTGTGGTGGGGGAAGTTTTTGTAGTACAGCGTTCTGCCGCTAGGAGCATATAGAGCTATCATTCCCGAGTCGGTAAGCCAAGCATCGTTCCGTTCGCCTTGTGTGAATTGAGTAGTGACAGTTGTTTTGTGTGCTTGTCGTTTTTTGATTCTCATAAATAGCGCGCGGCCGTAAAGTCTTGTTTGTTGCTTTTAAAAAACTGGAACAGAATCTGTTGAATTGTTACAAATCGTCTACAAAGATTGCCGTATTGGGAAAACTCAAGTGTTGAGTGGTTTTCCCGTTTCAAAAGAAGTGAAATGTCAATTGGTAACAAATCTCCCTCTGATCGTTCATCCATGGCTTCAGTCGATGGAAATGTTGAACAAATCATCATGGAAGATCAACGAGGGACCGTTGACGAAGTTGTAAAAATTCTTGGTCAAAAATTTCCGCACAGACAGCTCTCACATCGAAAAAAAAAACAAAAAAGCGACTAGCACATTAAACAACTCTCACTAAAAAACTCACAATCCGAGCGGAACCTTCTTTAGTGACGACACTCGACTTACTGGCTCGGGAAGAGTAGCTCTATATGCTCCTAGAGGCAGAACGCGGTACTACGAAAACTCCGCCCACCACAACATCAGTTCGGTTTCTTTTGGGTACCCCCTCGTAAGACAAACTATTTTGATTCACATCAAGAAGTTCATTCTCTAAACACATTATCTAAACTTATAAGCCTATACAGAAATTCAAAAGTAGAAGCACAAGCAGTTAAAACTGACTGCTTTCTTATTTTTCTTTTCCTTACAACTGACACAGTAAATTAATTACAAATCCTTGTTAGTAGTCTGGATATTCCGGTACCGGATTAAGTTAATATTAAATTTTGAACATAATTAATTCGTTGAAAGTAATAATTTTAGATAAAAGAAACTATGAGACCACGAACACCGAAAACACGTTACTCGATACGCTTTTGGCCATCCAAACTGGCATCATCGAGATATGATTGACCGATTTTACAGTTAAACAATTTTAATTATCTCACGTGATTTACGAACCACGCGCTATGTAACGTACAAACTTTCGGTGTTTATGGATAAGTGGTCTCCTATTTTTAATGATACATCATAGTGGTCAGAATAATCTTGGACAATAATATACTGTTTATGTTCATTTTGTGTATGTTGTATATATGGAGAAAATAAAAGAAATAAATAAAATAAAATAAGGGAGATATGATAAATATTTCATACATATAAAATGAAAAAGTGTAACTTTGATAAATTTAACAGAAAGCCTAATTAATGATTTAATACACATGAAATGTTTTGCTGTCTCCTCTTAGTGGTGCACAATTGAATTTATATTTCGTGATAAATAAACTAGCTGTTTGTTTATAAATTTAACTAACGTTAATAAATTCAAAACTTAAAATTATAATAAAAACATATTAGCGAAAATCTACTGAACGTCTTAATGACATTATTATTTAGAGAATAAATTTGAGAGATGGTCTAAAATGACTTTTTTGTAGTAGTTTATTTATTACTAACAAACTTTTTTTTTATTAATGCCATTAAATTGTTTATCTGTTATCTGTTTAAAATAAATTAATGGAGAAAGCTCATTACTGTTCATAATTATCAATTTGTAAAAATCAATTCTGTAGAAAATTTGACAAAAACCTTATCCATAAAGTTAGTTTTGATATGGTCCAATCTATTTAAATTATTAACTAGATTAGTGAAATTATAATTCTATATAAAATTATCATTTAGTTAAATTACCGGTATTAGTTATAGGGGGAAATAAATTTAAATATAGTTTAAGTTTTATATAAAATTTTATTTTGACAGTTTGCACTTTTTACCATATGTATTTACACAAAAATGCGACAAACATCTTGCCTACTCAGTTATAGCTCTTTATCATTCTATTTTTGAATTCCTTCTTATGAAGTTCAAGATGGGGTGAAATTTTTCATTTTGAAAAATTGATGTACTTGATCCGACTTCCGATTTATTTAATTCTTAAATGGACGTTCTATAAGGATCAACTATTAAGTGTACTGCACACCAAATTCGATAAAAATCCTGCAACATACTTAGAGAGTACAGACATTTAAAGTATTGGTATAAATTCAGAAATCACCTTAGATAATCACGAGAAGAAAGTTTATGACACTTTTTTTGGCCATTCCTTTTTGTTTATACAACTCTTCAGAAATCCCCCGGTATATATCTGTAACACAAGTTATAGGGTATTTTATAATATACCTCTCTGCATATTTTAATAGTAGATCAATAATTTTCAGCTATTGTTGAAATTTATTTTTTATTCGAAACTGAACTCAAATAGTAACTCGTCTTTTCGCAACAGAACTGTGTAACAATATTTCACACAAAATTGCAAATTAATTTTATAATTATTAGGGCCACCTAATTCATTAATTATATTGCCCTGAACTTGACATTTTATCTTATCTGGAGTGGATTTGAAAACTGAAAACATTCCATAATTATTTATCAGAGACAGGCGGCGTATTTATATTTATAAATATTGAGGAATGCGATTGAAACCTTCTCCCACGAGAGCTTTTGTTTTAATTTTCTTCATAAAGATTTCAATCTGACAGAAAGTGGAATAAATATCTTGTATTTCGCGTTTCAGTTTCATTCAACTGAAAACATATGTTTATTAAGCTTTCTAATGACAATCTAGTGGAATAAATGACCTACGTTGATCTAAAAAAACGAACTATGGGAATCCACTTAATTTTTAACCGCATATTACATTTTTTTGCCATAAAAACCTATGCCTACAACGTTGGAATACTTGTTATACTGTTTCATAACTAAATTGCAAATCTATATGTATTTGTAAAAAATACCCCCATCGATTTTGCCTTGATTTAGTTCCATGGAAGTCCTGTTGATTTCTTTTCATATTTGGGAAAAGACGAAAGTTCACCAGGATATAGTCCTGATGCTCTTCTTCACTAACCAGAGAACTGCAAACACTTTTAACACCAATTTGCTTTGAATTTTGCATAAGTATAAAGTTCGCATAAGTAACTCCAAAGTTACCTATCTATGAGATGCTCATGCTGTTCGAAAATGGAGATTTTGTTTGGCTAGATTCATTGAAAACATTTATATTACGTCATAAATATAGCACAAAAGATAAATTAGCAGAGCTAACTGAGATTTAATCGCCAACCTCGTACAGAATTCTCAGAGGAGAATTTTTGTAGTGCCTCCCTTGTCTATAAAAGTATACATCACATAGATGATATAAGGGCGAAATAAAAAGAAGGGTAGTTCAAAAGTAAATGTTAATTTTTGCATTCTCTGTTATTTATCTATTTAAGTTTACATATTAAACTAAATACAAAATTGCAATACATTCGTCATAAATAGACCTGCCCACTTAGATGCCTCATAGATGCGATGGTGGCATCGTATGTAAAAACCTACGTATACTAATAAATACGTATACTACGTATACTAGTAAATATATTTATTTATTAATTTCATACTCTTCTACAGAATAAGCCTAATTACAGAATAGTTTGGATAGATAATATCCCAAACACAAAACTAAATATACCTAACATAAATAAAAAATGTTCATAAATTACACAAATCGAAATACACAACATTCAACACTCTGATAGTGAATTTCTCCTCAAAAATGTACAAATATAAGTTCTATTTATTTTAAATACATACATTTCAAATTAATAAGCTGCAATGCATTAAATTGTATATTAAATATTTATATATTATATTAAACATAGTCATATAATATGTATGTACATATTATATAAATCAGGTAACAAAATTAACAATTGGACAGAAAAATGGTAAATAGAATTAAATGAATCAGTCTGTATTATTAACTTCACAAACACAAATGATTGAACCATACAGAATTCCATTTTCAAATATGATTAAATATCAGCTACGTTAGAAAGCCCATATCAAACAGAAAAAAGAACTTAGGATTAAATATACAAAAATTTACTGGTTGGTTGGAAGAAACTCCATTCTAACTGTTCATAATAAGCTTATGTTATATAATCAGATACTTCAATCAGTATGGACCTATGGAGTTCAGCTGTGGGCCTGTGCCAGTCACACCAATGTACAAACCATTCAAAGGTTTCACAATAATGTGCTAAGAAACATCCTAAATGCACCTTAATACATCCGAAACATTAACCTCCATTGGGACCTGGGTATGGATACTGTTGAACAAGTCAAATCCAGTATTGGCAGGAGTCATGAACACCAACTCGTCCAACATGTCAACGTTGAGACGATCAAGCTTCTTCACAACGCAGGATTGACAAGAAGACTCAAGAATATCAAGCCCTTTGAGTTCGCTCAGTGACATGACAAAGCAGAACATTGTGCCTCTTAGTGTATACGTTATGGTGCGTTGTCATTCATTCAAAGTCGAATTCTAGTGAAACTCGAATTCGAGTTCGAATGAATGTCAACATTTGTGGAATCCAACTTTAAGAGAGTATAAAGATAGAGATGCACGTGACAGCACATTAAAAGAAATTATCAAGGCAATGGGTAAAGACAAATTCATAATCGAATTCGTGTGTTGTTGACATACATGGCAATATAAACCCTACTCGAATTCGAAGATAACGTTCCAGTACTCGGTGGTGATTGAATTCCACTGAATCGAACACGAACTCTAATGAATATCAATGCACCATTAGTTTTAGTATAGCTAGTACGAGTATATTAGAAATCTAATGATACTGTTGAGTACGACCTTAGTTCTAAGTTTTTCAAGTAGTATTATAAGTTACATAAAATTTACTTATTGACCATTATGATCAGATGTCCATGAATGCCCTAAGGAGTATTCATAAGTTAAAAAGAAAAACTGATATATTGTTTATGAATTATATATTTTTTCTGTTTTTAAATATAGCAAATTTACGCCTTTTAGTACTTAAACAAATAACAAAAACCACAAGTTGTACTTCAGTTACATATTGTTAAGAATTATAGCGTATGACCCTCTATTAAGTCATGTGTTCGGTTATCAGCATCACAATAAGAAAGAATTACTTCTTTCAAATTTTGATGATTCCTGTACTACTATTTGTATGAATTGAATTGTCTTCCATTGCTGATACATGTATAACACTTGAATGTATAAAATTTCAGTTTTATACATTCAGAATTCAGCGCCATTCGATTTCTAGCGTATTTAATAAATAATAATTAATAAGTGGTGTCATCGTTATGTCAGTAACATAATAATTATCTTGTACCTTCTAAAGAGCAAACGATATTAATACTTTATGGCAACATCACAGGTTTCATATACCTTTAATTCACACAAAAAATGATATATTGTCCATTTAATATCCCATAATCTATAGCAGCGTCGCCTGAATTGTAATTACTGAGTTTCTGTCCAAGTCTCACAAATTTATGAAGCTGCTTGAACTTCGGCTCTATATCGAATGTGTATAATTTCATATTAACTGATATCTGTGACCTCCGCCACTATTTCAAGATTCTGCAAACACTTTTCTACAGAAATTAATTTTATCAGGTTTGAGAAAGAATCTTTGAATTCTTTGGTTATACTCGTATTTTAACAAAATCAAAAAAATTAATAATAAGCGGTATTTGATAGCAACTGACGTAACGTATACTGAGTGTTGCCTCTTTAAGATTAATATACCATACCATGAACTACAGAAATACTGTTTTTTTGTTTCCATTACGCACCGGTATTTATAAATGTACATTGTAGAATAATTTGCAGTTTTTAAAACCGAGGTTCTATAAAGTTAAATTTTGCCTCAAAATTTGCGGCGCCCCTATATTTAATCGGTTTGAAACGTACACACAAGTGTGGGGGATTTACCGAAACAGTTAGTTGGCCGGTGGGGATATTCCGGTTTTATACTATTCGGGTATTTACATAGTCGCTGTAGTACGTTTTTAATGTGTGTACGTTTACTCGTGACATCGCGTCGTGTGCTTTTATTTTGTTTTACAAATGTCTAGAAGTTGTAAAAATGTACCAAATATATTTTGTTATAAAACATTCGGTTCAAAAAACGTTATTTATGCAAATTTGGTTGATCCGCAAAAAAATCATTTGCCGCCACTTCATATTACATGAATTAGGATTAACGAAGCAATATGCAAAAGCTGTGGACAAAAATGGGAATTATTTTAAGTACTAATGTGGCAAGTTTCCAGCTCTTTCTGAAGCAAAATTAATGGAAGATATTTTCGTAGAACCACTAATAAGAAGATTAATGCAGGATCAAAAGTTTGAAGAAACAATGACAGAAATTGAAAAAGAACCTTGGATACGCTTTAAGAATGTAATAGAATTTTTTTTAGGAAATTATAAACATCCGCAGTATGAGAAAATTTTTTAACAAAATGCTGGATAAGTTTAAGCAACTTGGTTGTAATATGAGCATAAAAATTCATTTTTTGCATGCCCATCTGGACTACTTTCCAGGAAATCTTGGTGCTGTTAGTGAGGAGCAAGGTAAAAGGTTCCATCAATATATAAGGGACATGGAGAGGAGGTACCAGGGTTGATGAGATGTGGCGATAATTGCAGATTACTGCAGAATGCTGAAAAGGGAACATCCAACGAATGATTACACATGAAATACTACAAAACGAAGATTTTTGTTAATGACGAAGATATTTTCAAAGAAAAGAAAAAGGAATAAGAGACCCAAAACTATTTGTATTGTTGGTTTTTTCTATGTTTTTTTTTTTAACATGTTAAGGACGGTATAGCCATCAGCCGCCCTAGCGGTAGGTCCCCCTTGATGGCTATGTGCCTCATCCGTCCTTAACGTGTTCGTTGATTAAATAGAATGTTTATTAAAATGTAATTTTTCCTTTAGTTTTTAATTTATTCTGATTATTCAGTTCATCAAAAATATTACGTCGTGAGGGGCAAAAACGGAAGGTAGATATGAAATCAGCGTAAATAACTCACTTATAATCACTTTTCAAACCCAAATCAACTTTCAAAATGTCAAAATTTGTAGGCCTGTGAAGTTAGTATTTCCACTTCCAACATATCCATAGTGCTAAAGCTGCATATGGCGTGGGAGGGGTTTATAAAGGGGCGCTAACACATATTCTTACCTCGAGAAAGATGATATTTTGTTACTGTGGCAGATTTGTCAGGACCAGGAGACCGTCCTCTATACAGAAGTTGTATCCGTTCTTGATTACTTCACACAGAGTCAGCGTGAACAAAACTGAAAATATCACACTTAAATTGTTTAATTTTATTTTTGCCTGTATAGTGTTAACTGTATCTACTTAGTAAATGTAAGATATATGTTGACTATACACACATTAATGAGTTTTAGATAAATAGAGCAAAATTTCAGTTTATTGACCATATAATACCACATATTATAACAAGAATGTTTTGCGCTGAATAATAAGCTTGGTATTATACCCCACTCACTACATTATATTCTAAATGTGTAGGGAAATGCTATGTGCAATTAAAAATTCAGTACAAAGGAATTTAACATTTCGCATATAGCTTCATTTAATTTTCCGCATTTCGTTCGCATAATTACAAGATCTTTATTCCGTATTCTGTAGAACGACGAACGGCAAGTAAGCCCTTTCTTCGTCCTTGCATTATATTCCTTTATGAATGTCTGTTTCAATGAAGGGCCTTATTGAAATTGAAATAAGTTTTATTGAGACGCTGTAATTTTGCAAACAAGGTTGCTAAAGGTTATTTTTTGAAAAACGCAGGTAATACATATGCAGATCACACTTCTAAATACGTACAAGAGAATAAATCTAGTAATTTTGTTATAGAACGGAACTACCTAATGTTTTATTTGTAGTAATCCTTATTAACGTTTTAGCAAGTTATTGTAAATTAATCTTCTATTAGTTACTTTCAAACCGAACATAAATACGGTATACTCGGTTCAAGTAATTGATTTCATGTGTTTACTGTTGTTATTAAGGTATATTTTTTATAAACTGTCGCGAGATGGAGTTTTGTTTATACTCCAATCCATCTGTAAATTCCTTAAACATTAAGGACAAAACAAATTAAGCCAATACAGCTACTCCCTGGGCTATATGCCGTCGGCGGGCACTGAATTATATGGCAAAATGTTCCGTATTTTGTTCCAACACAGAACAAAATACAATGATTTGGATTGCTCGGAAATCACAAAGAAGATGCAAAGCGTCCTCTATGGCAGGATACTGCTAACTGCAGACCGGTTTAGACCTTATTGGGTCTCGTCAGTATAGCCGGGGGAGTAGCTGTTTTGGCTTAATTTGTTTTATCCTTAATGTTTAAGGAATTTACAGATGGATTGAAGTATAAACAAAACTCCATCTCGCGACAGTTTATAAAACCACCATCTGGAAACTTTGTGTTATAAAAGTATATATTTTTATCTATTTATTATCCGGTATATTGTATTATACTGGGTGATAATGAAACCAGTCTCTACCCAATGTTTCAAATAATTTGGGAATAAGAATTTGCAACTATGGAATATCGCTTAGTTTTGATATTTCATGTAGCAATAGTTCACAATTTACTGCATAAAATTTACTGATTTAATATCGTAAGATTCACATTTATTTGAAACACGATAACATACATTATTATTTCTACCGGAAACTGCTGATTTCAATGCAATATCCGTCCCCATTTAATTTTTTCTTGATTTCAGAATTTCAAAATTTTATATAAATACTGCCCCACTATTAAGTTAAATTAAAATATTTATTATAGACTAAGAAACAGTTGTTCTGATCGTACCTGATCACTCTGATCAGTTATTTACTAATAAGATGACGATGTTACCACTAAAGATAGCGACATCAGCGATGAAATGTTTGGAGAAGTAAAGCTCCTTGAACGGTCAGAATAGTCGAGAAAATGTTAATAACAGAAATACAGAACACATAAGCAGAAAAATGTAAAAAGCGCAGGAACTACTATAAAAAATATATATTTCATTAAGTTGTATTTATGGACCTAAAATAACGAAATATAATAAACGTATGCTAATTCTTATTGTAGAATTTTCTCTTCCTAAAAAACAAATTGTAAAAAGTCAAAAACAAACTTGTCACTTTTTTTCTATATTACGTAGTATTTTATGGACATTTGTGTGGAATACAATACAATGGTTTTCCCGTTACAAATATGTAGATGTAAATAAATATTTATGATAAATGAAAACATTAAATTGGATGTGAATCAACTTCATACAAAGTTTTGCTATATAAGTAATAATTATTATTTTAGGGGTGTTTTAGTTTTATTTATTTTTGTTACGAATTCTTGCACCTAACTTATATCATAGTTTCAATTAATATTGTGTAAGTTGTATATGTTGTATTAAATCATTTTTAATAAATTATAATATCCCAAAATAGCAAAAACATGAAACAGCGTACATTCTTTCATTGAATCATTCTTTATACGATTTATAATATTTAAGTACAAATATTGAACTTTTTTAAATATTTTACATTATCTAAGTTAGTATCTTATAGCATTTTGTGTTACTCATATTTACTTTATCTCTAGATATCCATATATAATTTAAAAATCAATAACTATAGGGTCTTTCAATAGGGACGCTCGAAATTTGTTCGGTTATACCAGGCTACGTTGTTAAAGCAACACATTTTTTTGTGAATTGTTTAGAAACTGTTTTGTAGAAACATCGTTATTAAAAGTGACATATGAAAGGATATTATATCATTAAAGGAGCACAAATTAGAGCTCAGCACAGGTGATCCAAAGTCTAAGTTCTCATGCTAGGATAGAAGCTAAGATTATAAAGACGTGCATTTACGGTAGGTAAGGATCACAATAATATTAGATTTCTGCATTCTACCCACTAATAAGTGCATCCAGAGTAAGAGTCTCCCGTACTGCAAGAAGTAATACAGTTTAAGTTTTGTTGCTGGGAGAAGTAAACTAGATACTATTTTACACGCAAAAGCGTATTTATGAAATGGTTTTTTCTTATTCCAAAAAAGATTTTGCATTTCACAAAGATTGACCCAGATTTTCTTTCTTATTCTAATTACTAAAGATTCTTTGTTTAAAAATGATTTACCAACTTTATTATATCCTTTAATAGGTGAGATTTCAGGTCCTACTGTTTGAAGTGTAATGGAAGGATTAACAGTTATATGTATTTCTAAGAAAGAGTTTCTTTTTTTTTTGTAAGAATAAATACTGTTATTTTGTTATTTGTCTTTTAAGAATATATGATCTGTTCACGTTTTTGGGGTTCTTTGGATCTATGTAAAATCATTTATGTAGACTCGCGAACAAAAATATTGCACATTTTAAGTCATTATTTTTATTTTATTTTTTCCATTAAACTTTTTGTGTTTTTTATTGCTAGATACCCTGCACTGGAGTGTTTTAAGTATTCTGAAATTTTTTTCGGATAAAAGAATGTTCAGACAGCTTTTATAGCTGAATAAGCAACAATGTTACAAATTACAAACATGTCATTGTGTACCTTGGCGATTAATATCAAGTGCTGTTTTGATTGTTGTTATAAGAAATACATTTTTAGTGCTTTATTTATTATTTCGGCAGTTTTGGTTAGTGAAATGTCACATTTAAGCGAGTTAGTTTCTGTTAAAATTGCTATTTTAGCCAACGAGGGTTACAGACAAGAAGATACTGCGAGGAGATTGCATATGCATCAATCGACGTTTTCTCGTATAGTAAAATGATACAATGAGACTGGACAATAGAAAAGATGGCCTGATCCAGGACGTAACAGTTGTAAAGCGGCAAGAGATGACCAATATTTGAGAATAGAATTATATCCTTGCGAAATCGTTTACTTATAGTTCTGCATCTGAAAAACGAATTACTGATTACAAGACAAATCAATGTAATGTTAAAATAGTAATAAGGAGACTTAAAGAAGTCGGTTTAAACCCGAAATATCCTGCCTAGAGTTACGTCACGGAACCATACGGTAACAAATTTCAAGAGCCCATTCTAATTGGAATGAACATCAATGGGAAGTCCTTTTCATAGACGAAACAAGAATGCAATTATGGAAGCTAGATGGATGTGGTCCAGTATACAGAAGGTCTGGGGAACGTTTTACAGAATGTAATCTTGCACAAAACGTTAGTTTTGGTGGCAGTTCCATTATGCTTTGGGGAGCCATTAGTTGGAAGAGTCGCACGGAGCTTGTTGAGGTAAGTTTAAGAATGAATACTGACTTTTACATATGCAACATCCTTGAAGAGCATATTTTGTCTCAAAAATTTCCCCTTAAATTCACCAATTCATTCAAAAAATTCACCGCGTGTCACCAAATGGAAAGCAAAGCAGTTGTAATATTTTAGGTATCATTTGTCTTTTCCTCACATATTCTAGTATAAAAAACCGACGTATTGTATACGCTTATTTTTGTGTAAAAATAACGTTTTTATGTATTGTATTACTTACATGTTTTATACATAAAGACTTAGTAAAGATAAACCAGGTTTGATTACAAATCAAACATATTATTTAAGACCCGTAATATTTTAAAATTCTCATTTGAACCTTGTCACATGTGAGAAAACAGTTGCTTGCTACCAGGGGCGTAACGTACATGGATGCGAGTGATATGTCGCATCCCGTAAAAAAATGGCAAATTAGTGTTATTTAAAAATTCAATCGATTTATTCAATTATTACAATTTTTTAATTATTTTAAACCGACCGCAAACATACTTTATTTACTTTAAACGCTACGATCAACTTTTTTATTTTCAAATCGGCCGTGAAGGCGCCCAAAATTATGGGACTCCAGCGTTACTTGCTGCAGTGCTAAAATGCGATGGTCCACGTTACATCCAAGCTACGCGTGGATGGACGAAAAGGTCAGTGATCTTACGCAGTCAACAGTGGAATCTCGAGTGGGTGTTGTCGTTATTTCCGGACTCTGTTATGCGATTATGTGAACGCATCTTGGCGACTGTCACCATAACATAAGGGAGATTTGGAAGCGCTGTTTCAGGTAATTGTGGAAAATGAAAATGAGGAATGGGATCGAGAAACCGTTATTTGTGTTAGAGGTCTTTTAACTTTATTGCGCGACTTTGATTTTAATTTTTTCTTAGCAGTGTTTTCTGCAATATTCCCAAATTCCGAGAGTCTGTCTAAAATTCTACGTACAAAAATATCAGATATTAGTTACTGCAATAAAAGGATCGCCGATTTCAAATCACATATTCAAAAAATGAGAAACGGGTTTATTAACATTTGGGACCATATGGACAGATTTGTGTTAGGAAATCAACCACCAAATAAAAGAATGCGTTTGGATTTAATTCCTGAAGAAGATAAGAAAAGCACCTATGCACGATTGTTTTATGAAATTTTTGACGTTATTACTTTGAACATTAGTGAACGATTTAGTGAAATTTCTAAACTGAAATTCTTAAATCTAGATTCCACACAATTTACTTCATTCGTGAAACGTTTTCCTGACGAACTTTTTTCTTCTGTAGTAGATACATATATCATCTGTTTTCTCGGAGTCATCAAAATTGTGTCGTTTAATATTGACTATTCCTGCCACAAGCAGTTCCGCGGAAAGATCATTTTCATGTTTAAAGAGAATAAAGACTTATCTGGAAATAAATATTGAAAGTGCCTTGTTAGAAGATATGAGATCGTCTCCAACACTTGAAGAAACAGTGATAGACGTTTTCGCTGGACAAACAAAAACCGAAGAATTGATCTTCATTTTAAAAATTAGGATATGTATCTCGGCATAATCATTTTAGGTTAGTGTCTTTTTTTATTTTTACCATTTTCACATGGCCTACCATACATCTGATTATACCTCTTCCTCTTATAAAATTTTTATCACATTCCCAGATTATTTTTGCACGCTACGCCCCTGCTTGCTACTGTAAACTTTTAGCATTTTTAGGCTATACAAAAGTCACACATTGTAACACCAGTGATGCAGCATTCACCGTGGGTAGCTTAATTCACGACCCTGGTTTAAATCTATGCACCGGTACTACCAATGTCAATGAGAATGAATATTGTCAGATATATATTGTTTTGCTAAAATATAATCCTTTTATCGAGGTCATACCAAAATAAAAAATTTAATTTCGTTAATTTTTAAATTCATTATGCATAGAAGAAATTTATGTTCTCTTAACAACCTGAAAATGTATTTGACTTTATTTGAGTTTACCCATCCATCTTACACCGCATTTTAATGCCATGAAAGTTTCATAAGTGTTTGATGCTTTTATTTTCATACAAAAATGATTCGGAAAATTATTATTCGAAATGAAAATAAATTAAAGCTATATTATAAACTTTGTTCATTATATTGCGTAGGCATTTCAATTTAAGTTCATTTAGTGTGATTTCCAGTACTGAAATGTATGTGGAAATAAATTTAATTCAGTTTTATACTAAATTTGTATGTAAAACTAATTATGGTTCCAGTGTTAAATAAATAGAATCGGCCACTAGTAAATGTTGATATCGTCTATTAGAATTTAGACATGTCTATTACATATGTACATGCTGTTTTTCAATATGTAAAAACTTCGGATATTTAAATAGACTTTGTAATTTCAATTTATTGCCATTATTGATAAGTATGTTTTATTTTTGAGAGTAATCATATTTATTTATTAATGTTAAATATAAGCCTAACTGGTTTTATGTGAACTTAAATTTTATTCTAGAACAAAAGTTAAAGAATGCATGTAAATAATTACCAAAATTTAGAACGGACGTAAAATGCAACTGGTTATTTTAATAATCGTTTTAAGGAGGCTGGGATGAAGTAAATGTACTGCTATAGGTTGTCAATAGCTTATACTGGTCTTTTGAATAATAAATGTTTGTTACTGTAAAATGTATAAAATAAATTATGATTTTTTAAAGAACTGCTTTCGTTTATTCCAGTTTGCATGGATGTAAAATTAATAATTTTATATTTTTCTTTATAAAGATAATTTAGCTCAAAACAGTCTATCTATATTAAAAATATATTTAAATAAAATGGAGTGAAATTTAAAGAGAAATCTGCAGCCACGTAATATCCCCCTTATTATTAATTATATTGTTATTTTATTGACTTACACTGAATCCATTGAATAAATACTGAATATAAAGTATGGATATAATTACCATAATGCTTCCTCAAAAATGTTGTCACCGCAAAAAATTCATTATATGTTTGCGGAAAGCTATATTGTTATAACCCAGATTCACAGGATGTTCTCTTGTTTTTATTAGAGTACATAAATTATTTATAAGTTCACAATAATATTTATAGTTGAAAATTTTGCATATTATAAATGGGAAGCAGTTCGCTAAAGATGTGAATTTACGATGGCGCAAGTAAATGTGGTATTATTAGTATAATATGTCCCATTTTGTTTATGATTGTCTCATCAACAAAAACAGCAAAAAACAGAAAACCAAATATTATATTTGCCTAGTCTGTTATTACTTTTCACGCGTCTTTTGGAATTTTTTAGTTGAAAACTTGATTGCAAAAAATCTTCTCACTGAGACTCTTGGTATTACATTACATATTACATTACGAACTCAAAAACAGAGGTTGGTCAGTTATTTAGAGATTATTATCTAGACATACCCATTAGCCCAGTTACCACCAGTGAAATTGAGTCTCGTTTCCGGGAGTTTGATCAGATGAGATGTGTAGCTAAATAGAGGCAAGGAACTATTAACGATGAAACCATAAATGTGTTATTAACTGTTCAAGAGAGCCCCGTAACTCGAGTTCGATTACTGGTTCCAAGTGGATCCAATTACACCACAGGATAAATATAAGTAAAGGTTATTATCTCCTAAGTGTGGACAACCAAACTTAAAAATTGATTTATTTCAGGAGTTTTTGTGGAATCTACGTTCGCGAGCTTTTCTAGTACACCCAGTGCCAACCGTAAGGAATGAGCGATTGCAACTTCTAACGATAGTCAGACCTACTTCCCTATATTCATTTTTGCATTTGCCTAACCCAATTAGACTTGATAGTTTATACAACTTGCACTGTTCATTTTCGCAATCGCCGGTTCATTGTGTGGTTTCGAAGGGCACGTGTTTCGTGTTTGTGATAGATTGAATTTCATTGTAAATAGTGCATTAATTTACGTTATGTCTGAAAATAGTCACATGGTGGCTATCACAAACCGGTCGTCTATTATACACTATTGTAGTGGAGACACTAGTGAAGATTTTGTTTATATTTTTTCCGGTTATAATTAAAACAGATTCGCAATAAATATAGAAATACTCTTAATTACTCGCAATAGATATCGTAAGCTTTTTAACAAAAATTTTTTTAATCACCTAGGACAGTACGAAATACTGTCCTAAGATGATAGAAAATATTACTATAAAATTTGACCTGCTTTAAGTATTGCACAGGTTCTAATTTGAATAAACCTTTAATAATTGTAGAAATAATATAAATCTAAGCCGTCGAATAGACGATCACAGATGAATGAGCAAAATAAATGATTTCGTTAAGTAATTTCAGAAATGTATAGGACATATTTTTGGTTAAAATTGGGGCAACATTGAGAGAAATATGGTATGCAAGTAAGTTGTGTGACCGTTTTCGATTTCCACAATGACTTTGAATACGCAAATAAATGTGAATGAAACATTGCAAGAAAATAATTTCAAAAGTAGAAAAATAGTAGAATATTGCTTTCATCGAGGTCAATTTTAAACGTTGAATATAATCAGGATGGTAGTTTCAGAATTAAGTATTAAATTAGGTATCACTTTTTAGTGTTTCTATTAGTCAATATTCCCATTAAATGAAGTACTAGAATCCATAGCTGGATCTTAGTCTGATGGAAATTGTGGTTTGATGAAAATTGGATTAAAAACGCATTTCTTTTTTGATGAAATACCACACTTATGTTCAGCGAAGCTAATCGAAATTAATTTAATCAACGCCACGAACTCTAATGATAAATGAATACATTCTTTATTGGTGGTAATTATTACAGGAGCTAAATTTAGCTCTAAGCTATTTCCGCACACATCCAGCCAACTGAATATGGGAATTGAACCCACGCTTGAATTTGAAGTCAAGAATTGAGGCCAGCTTCAAACGACTGACATCATAATCTGGATTAATCAAGGAAACTTGAAGAACTTTTGTGAGATAATTGTGGAACAATGTACTCTCAGAAGCACAGTCATTATTTTAAATACCCATACCAATGCGGATTCGAGCCGGAAGTAGTTCAATCGAAAAACTTCGACCAATCTTTCGCTTTCGTCAAAGTTATCATTATTGATAATTAATATGCAAAGCTTCATGATTTAATGAATTTAAGTAAATTGATTATTTGCATGTGGGTAAATATTGAAAATATAATGTGTACATTTACAATACGACTCACACAACACGAGCCACACATTGTACAGATCATAATTTAGATAACTCTTGTGGTAGTCTTACCAATGTAGTTTATTCGACAGTTGACGCTTCATCAAAATAAACACTTAAAAGCACAATTTGTAACTGATAATTTCCAGTAGATGTGAAAATGGCAATAAGTAGTGCTATAGCTTCAAATTCCAAAGGAAACCCAAGTGCATTTGGAACTACTAGATGTCAGTCAAGATTAATAATCTAAGCCGCGATAACTTCTAAGGGATACCTTCCTGATTGAGAGTGATCCGAAGGATATAAGGCGGTCGCGAACGACGGTTAACAAATATGTTTGTAAAGTGCCTATCCGTGTTTTAGGTATATGTGAAATCCCACATGTATTTCCACATATAGTCAAATGTAATGCATACACTTACATTATAATTCAACCATAGAAAATACTTCTAATTTACTATGCTGGTGCAACCGAATTGTAAAGCCTGCTTTTACATTTCGTACATTTTCTATATACAAGGTGGTGAGTCTTTGTACATATATTTTTATCAGCAGTGTCTTTTACCCTATAGAACACTATTATAACAATTTTTTCTTTAAAAAGTAAAAACTAAATTTGGCAAAATTTTGCTTTAAAATACGATCGATCACATGTTGGTTACCCCTGATGAAATACGCGAGCTACCGGTACCATTCAACAACACCTCTACATAAGGACAAAGCGCTCACAAAATTTTAGCTCGTGACGTCATGAATGTAGGCCTTTCCGATATGGAGCGAAGATGTAGGAAGCCAGCTTACAGGTGGCGTAAACCAACAACACCTCTACATAGTTTGGACGATATACAGTCAATATTTGAAGCCATAGATGAGACTGTTATTACCGAGGTTATTACCCTACCTTTAGAGGAAAATCGAGAGGAAAATATTACCGATAATGACAAGCCCGACTGGGACTTTAATAGCAAGACCATGCCTGATTCTGTCATATCATCAAATGACATAAGTAAAATTAAAACGTTATTGTCTCAAATTTTAATAAATGATGATCACTTTCACGATATCAACGATGTATTGCCGTTAATTACATATTTAGGTGGTTATTGTTGCTATATTACGTTAAAAAAATTAAAATGTGCCAGCTGTAAACAGAAATTAGTATATGACGAGCAATTTATTGTTGAGGACAATTTTGATCTCGTTAATAAATTAAATCGTGGAGGACTTCTATATCCCCAAGGACAAGTTATAAATGTTGTATCTGTGACTTATATAATCTTCAATAAATTAATAAATGAATTTGAGGACACATTTCTAGAAATCTATAATAAAAGATCGTTCATAGTTCATTTAATTTTGGAATATTGTATTGAATAGAAACATGTCCCACATTTCGATGGATGCGCTAATCATAATGGAAAAGACATTTTAAAAATTATTCTCAAAAGTATTTCCAATACCCTCTTAAAAAATTATTGCGCTAAAAATAGCGACCATTTAAAAAAAGGAAATAAAGAAAGAAAACTCGGTACATTAACGAAGTAGGCCATATACCTACCTATACATGCATAAATATTTTTTATAACTAAACGTATATAATTTGGGACCTATTTCTCTAAAAGTTTAATTAATGCTACGAGCAAAGACTTTGCTCGTAGAATTAATGTATTTTCATGGCTTGTGTTCTATAATATATTTTTTATACCTAAACTCTCACCTCAACACTAAGTTATGCACGATGTTAGGTAGGTAAATGAAATTTGAAACTGCATAACATGAACATGCATACCTATATTATACCTACTAAGTAATAATAATTAAGAGAAGGTGTGGAATAGTTCAGTATATGTATTTATGTGTAATAACCTCTTTTCAATAGTGTGAAAAATGTTTATTATACATAAATACATATCCTGAATTTTGGCGCAGGTGTAGGGGAGTTGGGAACCTGCATTTAATACTACACCTAGTGTTAAACCAAAACTCAAACATAATTTTTGGGATTTGTCAAGCCTGTCATATAACTAGCGTTCTTTAAAATAAGTTAACTATTGATAGTTTTCATAAATATTAGGGTATGTATCCCCTTATATGATTAAAATTGCACGGCCTACATTGATGACGTCACACGACAAGCACTAAGGCCTTGTTATTCAGTGGGTGTTGTACCAATCCACCACACGAATGCACTGTTGTCAGTTTATCACAGATTTCTCAGTATTACAAACAAGATACCTACAAATCCGATTTGTCTGTGAAATATCAAAAGTACATTCTTACATTTTTCCTTGGCGTATTATTTTTTATTTTATTAAATGTGTTGTATGATTATAGGTCTATTATTTTACTGCGAATTTTTATAAATAAAGAATATAGCAAATGGTTTTAGAAATACAAGAAACTGTAATTTTTTGTTAGAGATATAGGAATTGTTAATAGTCCACTTTAAAAATAAAAACATTTTCGACGATTAAAAACGACATTAACAAAGGAAAACAGTAAATGGAATAATTATGTAAATACAAATTCATCTCATCAGTCAAGAATTAAAGCGCTTTACATTTCACGTCACATCATATCATCTGATGTTATTTTATGCCATTTCATCTCGCAGATTATACACATCCTATATTACTAAAAATTACAAAAATAATATGCACAATATAATAATCACAAAAACAATATCTAATAGTGTTATTAAATCGTATAATGGCGTCAATGGTTTCTCTCCCAAAATTATAATTCAACGCATATTGTTTTTGATTTCTTATACAACTCTTGAATTTTCTTGATAGATACATACTCGAATACTTATTCTTCTCGTATTTATACCAATATCTTTTTTACCAGCGAGAGGTAGCTGACTTAAACTTGCCGCCATTACTCTTGCGGCAGGTTTTGGAAGTTGATAATTCGTAGTTATTACGTGGAGAGTATGCCATTACAAAATGGAGCGCTATATTATTCAGTAACGCATACTTATTGTTAAAGCGTACTACGAAAGTAATGGTTCAATCGTGGGTACTGAAAGAACATTACGTTCAATTATGGGTCGTTGTGAGGCACCCGCTAAGCGGACTATTCAACGCGTCAGCGTCATGGCGAAATTCAGGGAAAGTCGCTCCGTGTGTGATAAACACGTATACGTCACCGTGGACAACGCTCAGTTGAAAATACTGAGGCGATCAGTGCAAGTGTGGCTGCAGATAACACCATATCCGTAAGACGTCATTCCCAACAATTAAATCTCTCAACGTCAACATTACAGAGAAATTTGACGAAAGACCTTCATTTTCATGCAGATAAGATCCAGTTGACACAGGAGCTTAAACCACGGAACCATTCATGACGCGTGAGTTTTGTGAATGGGTGTTAGAGGACATCGAGATGTTAGAGGGCATCGCAGATGAAGTGCATTTTCAATTAAAAGGGTATATAAACAAACAAAATTGCCGCATCTGGGCAGCTAAAAATTCACGTTTCATCTAAGAACAACCCATGCATCCAGCAAGGTTTACCGTGTGGTGCGCTTTGTGGGCAGGAGTTGTTGAGCCGTTCTTATTCGAAAACGAAGCAGGTGAAGCGGTTACTGTAAATGGTGTATGTTACCGTGAGATATTAAAAAACTTCTTTCTCGAGCAAATCAATGATTTCGTTATAGGCGATATATGGTTTCAGCAATATGGTGTCACGTATCACAGAGCTAACGAAACGCTGACTCTTGGGTACCAAATTTCCTGGGCGTATAATTTCTCACAGAGCTGAAGTTAATTGGTCACCACGTTCTTGTGACTTGACCCTATTAGACATTTTATTGTTTGGCTACGTTAAAGGAAAAGTCTATTCCAATAATCTCGTTACGATTGAACAGCTGAAAAATAATATTAGCGAAGTTATTGCGAACATAGGGCCACAGCTATCCCGCGAAGTGATGGAACACTGTATCAAACGAATCCACTGCTGCCAGAGAAGCAGAGGCGGCCACTTACAAGATATTGTATTCCATGTCTAATGGCATAGTTTCAATAAACAATTGAACCCAAAATTATTGTAGAAATGTTATTTATTTGCCCAATAATTACAAACATAATCGGCTACCTCAAGCTGGGACACCCTGTATTACTTTCAATTTCTATTACTTCAAACAGGACTGGCGCAACATTTCTTATTCTTGCCGTCTATTTTCTGCAGACATCTTGAATATAGGAGTTAAAAACTCAGACGCGTTAAAAGTTCTAGCAAAATTAAATAAAGAGATTTCTCTCTGTATATGTTTTGGAGTATAATATCGCTTCATGTGTATGTGCACCTGTTAAAGAAGCAGCGTAGCATTGATCATTTCCAGGTTCGACTAAGCCCTTGTATTCCAATAATATTTTTCACCGAACTCGCTTAGATATAACAAGTATAACCTCACTTTTTACATTATTCTTACGGTTGGAGATGTGATTGTTTAAAACGATCGATTTAGTGTTGGAATAGATTTACTGTGACTGAACAAATTTGAACTTTTCATCAATTCAACTTCTTCCTCGTATAGGTCAAATCGGTTTTAAGATACAAAACTGAATTATAATTTTCAGTACAAACAAAAACACATATCGACAAAAAATCATGAAACTTAGAAACCCTCTGTTGAGTTAGTAGATGTTATATTTCTCGTTTCATTTAGATGTCTTTATAAATGAAAATGCCCGTCCTCATCTATAATTTTATTTGTCAGTTAGTACTAGTTGTATAAATTCAACAACATTATGTCTCCAATATTATGAATATTTATCATTTCCTTTAGCGAGTTCGTCCGCTTACATGTTGAAATTTTGTTTCTTTAATATTTATTTACTAAGAATCTGTTTTACAGAAATTATTTATATCCCTTCAATATTGGTCTACTGGTGTCTAGAGGTCACAACAAAACAATAATGCGTTTGTTCCGCAAGCCATATAAACCGAGCTCCACTCGACGTCCAACAACAGTTAATCACAAATTTAGGGTTCACGTATACAGCCATCAATAATACATATCCACAGTATGAGCTATTAGCGACATAATCTACTAACTTTTTCCTAGATGTTGACTCTTTTGTTTAGTTTCAGTTTGAATCTTGTACACAGGTTGACATGTCGATACTTGTAGCGTATTTTTAAAACTCCAGATTGATAACAGACATAGAGACTTATATGATATGATGTTGATATGCTGCAGAGCATAGATATTTTACCTTAACAAATGGTATCGTTTGATGTGCAGCGTCTTTATGGTAGATAAATAAATTTCGTTTTTGGAGATATGTCATATTTGCGGTATAGCTTAATCTTCGTAACTTGAGGGCTTTTGAAGTTTGGGAGGTAAGAAGGTAAAAATAGTTTTGCTTAAGTATTTGAGAGTTTTTAATGTAAATTAAATACAGAATATTTATTTTTTATCTATTACCTGTTCGAAATGCAGCAAACATGTCAGCTCTTCTTATCCAAGTTGTTTCCAATGAAGTAATTTTTTAACTATTTATTTTTCAACTAAAGGAGGAAAATGTAATGTGGAGATTTGACAATTTGACTGTATGTTTGATATAACTTGTATCGTAGATATGCTGGACCAATAAATCATTAATTGGTTTTTACAATATAAACAAAATTTCCAAATATTAAAACTTCAATAACTCCGTTAATAAGGAAGGTGTTAAAAATAGTTTTCACTATAGTCATCGTCATTTACTAGATGTAAACATTAAGTAGTTAAAATATATGTACAACTCAAAGGCTCACCTTGTATAGTCGTACTAAGGATCCGAATTTAAAAATAATATCCTATGTTTGTAATATATTAGATGCCATATTTGTATTTAACTATGAACAAAATTAGACAATTTATATAATACTTAATTATTTATGCATGCATTTCATTTAAAGGAACAAAATGCACAAGATAGATATATACAAATCTTATAAAAACTTTAAATTTTTTTTGTATAGAAAATTTAAACATATTTTAGCACAACTCAAAGCAATATTTTGCATAACATAATATAGTTTTTAAAGTAGATTGACGCGATAATGCATATAAAAGACTTTTTAGAATCAGTGCATAAAATTTATATTTCAGATCCACTTAACTTTAATGCCAAAACGTCAAGTATTTACATATAAAATCAAACAATTACGTTTAGCATGTTTTATAAAATCTGAGTTCCGACGTCCATATTTAACGAATTTCGTATAGTTGTAGTAGACTAAATTGTCGATTATTATCGGTTCTCAACGAAAATTTTTATTATAGCTGATTCTGTTCTTTTTATGATGATGGCCGATTAAAAATTTTATTCATTCGTAAAATTTCAGGAAACCAATAGACAAATTATTCATTCTTTGTCACATTCCTTTAACACATTCACTTGATTACCTTATTGTGACAGATATTAGCATAATAGGATAATGGTTCGTTGGTTGCTTTTGTAGCCATCTTGTTACAACATAGATGATACTACATAATCTAGCTAATTTATGAATTTATCAAGGAGTAATAGCTAGCAGCCAAATTATAGTCACATTATGAGAAGGAACACGAAGGAAGGAATTTGGCACTGACTTAGCTTGTGAATATGTTGAATTCTCATTTCAGATCTCAATTTAATTCGACTCTGAACAAGATGACATTTTTAATAATATTTTTAATACTGTATGTGACAATGTATTTTTAATACATCTGATGATAATCTATTAATCTAAAACATTCCACCAGGATAACACTTTGATTTTTACAATATATCTATTTTTAAATAGATAATTACTTAATTGGGCGTATGTAATTCTCTAATATATTTCATGTATTTCTGATAAATTCTGGTGTCCCTCAGAAATCTATTGTCGAGTCCTCACTGTTTTTATGTAGGTACATATAAAATTTTCACATATATTTAAACATATGGCATCTATCAGTAGGCTAATAATTCACAGCTATATATAAGAACTCAAACGGGTGCCTATGCCATGCCAGATCCGGAAACTGGCATAGCATATGCTCAGAGGTTGCCACCTCTCCTCTACACCATCTGCATTATTTGCTGATACTCGAGCCAATCTTGTTAACATTGTAATTAGGATGGCAATATCCTGTTAAATACCCTGTAAGCACACGAATGTTCAACATTCTCCTTATCACTTCTAAGGAGTTTTGCCGTCCAATCGTTGTTAGGCGTCAAACCCAACAGCAGTTTCACTTACCTACATCCCAGGTAAGTCAGCGTAAGTTTTTTAATCTACAGCCATTCCTGAATTGCCCTCTTGTCGAGATAGTGTGTAGTTCTGACCTCTGGTTCAGGTCCCATTAAGCCTCTCTCGGTTCCTTCCTTGACCAGATTGTTCGCCTTCATGATGCCACCGAACATAAATTACAACTAGAAAGTTCACTCTAAGCTCCGCCCGCTAACCCTTACTCCGTCTTGTCGTGCAGCGAATTAGCTAACTAGCAAGTCTTGCATGTATAGTATCGTATGAAGTATCCCTCATATACTCAAGAAGGCCGCCGCTCAACAGTTGCATCACGGCATGCCCTTTGTAAACTCAAAATAAAAGTACCGCTGGAGAGTGAACCTTCTAGTTGTAATTTCTGTTCGATGACGATGCCCCGGATACTAGTATTACCCGGCACCTATACCACCAACGTCGGCTTGTTACTCCTTGCTTGAGTAGTATTCCTATTGCATCCCTGTATTTCCTGTATTCCTAAAGCATCTATTCGGCATATATGGTAATGCGCTTACCAACCACTCCATTCAATAGTTGCGTTTGTATGTAGACGTGGATGGTTATCATCGCCTGGAGTACTGTGGTATAACCTCCAAGAGGAATAGTGTACTCCTCTCCCAGAGAAATAATGTATTCTACTATATCCATATACTCCAGTCGCAGTCTTCCACTCGACCATGCGTGAACCAAATTTCCTCAGCCAAAGTGGCCATGGCGTTTGTCCAGTCCTCTCTACTGGGTAACACTGTAGGTTTTAATAAAAATGATATGATACTAATAAATAGTCTTAACACAATTATAACATTCATCTACGTAGAGAAGTATAGTAAAATACTTTTTAAGTGTACAAAACAAGGACAAGGCTACAACATAATCCAAAGAAGTTCCATTAAAAAGTGGTACATATGGTGCTTAATATATAGCTGCTGTCATATATTAGGTTTTAATTCATAATGGTCCTTGTTTGTAACGGGGTAGTGACATAAAATAACAACTAAGTAAATATTAGTCTCTATTTTAATCTCCTATCCGTAATAAAACCTTGACATTTACGTGTCCCTGACTGTACAGTAATAAATACTTTAAAGTTTCACTAACAGTAGTTGGGACATGGCAGTCTAAAGTTGCTTGTGAGGAATTGTCAGCCAAAAATAATTTTGTTTTGAATTGAAATATTATTTACATGTCTCAATGCCTCTTTTCTAATAATGAATTATTTTTATTTATTAATACGAAGTATTAACTTAGAAAATATTCAACATTGTTTCCGTCCACTTTCTATATAAATATTTCATTTCACATAAGCGCATATCTCAAAGTATTTGTTTTTCCAAAGTATTAAGCCCTCTTTGCCTTTGCCCTTTGTAACTACCAGTATTTATTTTTAATTATATTTCTTAGTTTATAATGAAACTTAAGAGAACAATCAGAAATAGAAATAAATTATAGATAAAAAAACAATTTAATCATTCACACTAGAAATATGAAAACCTTCGATATCGCGGAACTGTTCAAATGTGTCGATTGACGTAATATATTGGTTTAAATAACGACTGTGCCGTTCTGATCTATCAGGGGCTCATTCTAGAAAAAGGGCGTTGAACAGTATTACCGTAAACAACGGAACGTATATTTTTCGCGTTGAGCCTGTCTGAAACAGTTACGCTATAGCGAGAGAATAAATTTGCATTTCGTATAGGCACCTGAAAAGGTAACGAAAATGGATAAGGCAGTTTGTGCAGCAATAATTTATGAATCTTACCTGCTAAAGATGCCTGCACATAATGGATTAGCGTATAATTACACGAAATTAAATTTTACAGGAGGACCAAAAGACTGAATGACATACTTAGAGCGTGCTTTTGGCGTGGTTTTTTATTTACCCATATGTAGTTTATGACCTAATTTGACATATGTGAAATCCAAATCTCTGTCTCTAATAAAACGGAAGATACTTAAATTTGAAAAATGCAATTATGTTGTTCTATTTGCGACCGATGCAATTATTATCCAAATGCAATAGTTTTCATTGCCACTAGGATGCAGTTAAGTGCATTGAGATGACATTCTGATTGCAGTTTACATAAGCTTATTAATAATCATAAAAATAGTCTCTTTAGAAAAAAACAATGAGTCACTTCTCTCAAAATAAAAAATTACGAGTGCGTTCATTATATACTGAGCTCAATGTCTATTTTCTCACAATCTCAACCTCCGTCGTGTCCATCTTCCTGACATCCTCCTTTATCATTTTCCTTGCTTTCCAGTGGACTCCCTAAAATTCTTTATATCAACTTAATTCTCGATACTGTTCCCAGTTGTTTCTAATATAACTCAATAACTTCGAATAAACAATCGGCAACCAAGAACTCAAACAGCTGATTGCCACAGATTATACTCTTTGACCACAGACTTTATCTTATTTTCTACTAATAAAAACAAAAGCTAGTGGTAGCCTCATTAAAAGGGTGTTGAATGTGCAAAAAAGTGCAAAAAAATGGATATCACCTATTTCATTTTTATTGACATTTGTATGACAATTATTCCATTTTGAACGAAAACGTGCTCGCTTATTCAAAGCTGTTGAAAATTTACTGTAATTGTACCGTTTGAATCGAAATCACGAACTTTAGACTCAGATTTAGCACAGTTTTAGGTAGTTTTGCATAGAAATGAGTTCAGATTTGTATTCAGTGGGCTAAAACCGTCCGGATTAAAAAGAAAAACATTTTTTTTTATCACAAGCATAATTATACCATTCTGGTTGCCAGCTTCTCAATTATAATTGTGTTATTTTAAATTGTTATTTTAGTCGTAAAACATATTATTAAATATAAAGATTTATATTATATATATATATATATATATATATATATATATATATATATATATATATATACGGTTACTTATAAATTGAGACATAATATATAAATTAAATGCTTTTAAAAGTTTATTTAATAATAAAAAGACATCATGTGCTGTGGTTTAAAATAATATTGTTTTCTACAAAGCAAAATGCTGTGTGGTGTAAATAACATGGAACATTTATGTAAGTAATCATAACTTATTAATATAATATATTAATAAGTTATTAGGATATCGCTGTTATATATTATATAACAGCGATATCCTACTAAGCCCGAATTGTTAAATTTTAACTTATGTGATTTAATTTATATAGCATAGTTATACGAGGGGGCACCCAAGGGAGATTTATTATATATATATATATATATATATATATATATATATATATATATATATATATATATCTATATCTATATATATATATATATATATATATATATATATATATATATATATATATATATATATATATATATATATATATCTATATCTATATATATATATATATATATATATATATATATATATATATATATATATATATATATATATATATATATCTTTTAATTTAAGATTACATCTTAAAAACATCAATCTCCTTCAAAATACCATTCATTAGGTGATATACACTTGTCGCAACGGTTTTTTCACTGTTCGAAACATTGTTTATTTCCCTTTAGGTTTTTCTTTATTCTTGGGAATAATAAAAAGTCGTAGGGGGTTAGGCGAATAAGGGGTGCGAAACCGTTGTCATGTGTTTTTATCAAAAACTGGCTGATTTTCAACGCTGTGTGGGCAGGCGCATTACCATGACGCATGTCATGGTAATACGCATCTCATTGCTTCAGACAATCAATTTAGCGCTTCCATACAATAAATTTGGTTCACTGTGGTGCTCTGAAAAACAAGTTCAACATGAGCAACTTCATTGATGTCGAAAAAACGAACCATCATGGACTTTACTTTTGATTTCACCTACCGTGCCCTTTTTGGTCTGTCTTGTTGATTGCCTCTCATGTTCAAATCTTCAGTTGGGATTCTTTGGAATTCTCTTCTTTGAAAATGCCAATTATTTTCTCCAATCCGTCGATTGTCTTCGACGATCAAACATAATGGCATTGCGCATTTTGGAAAATGGATTGCGAAAATGAATTTTTCACGTCCTCGATATTTTTAGTTAGCTTAAGTGTATGAACACAGAAGAAGAAAGAACCATTTACCTTCGTCCTGATTTTTGAAATTGTATTTGTGATGCCAGTTCTTCAGAAGTTTGGATAAACAGAAATCGACTTCCGTCCCCTAAAGACTAAGATTGCGCAGAGGACGATACACGTTATAGCTAAGGACCAATACACTCATGCTCAGGGAGAAGTGCCAGACTTCCCCCGTTGGGACTCGAACCCAAGCATACACTGACACCCCAATACCAGGCCCTGTCCGCGACCCCAGATCACAGTACAAATGATATTGTCGCAGCAACCTCGATAATTCAAAAATAATTTCGATTGCCGTTGTTTGTGAAGGAAAACTCTTGGATTTCGCTCTGAAATGCCCAAATATCTCGACACTGGAAATCGAAAAGTGACATCCTACACGAAAGAATAAAGTCTATTAGCCAATGATAATCGACAATGAATATTTTATAATTCACTCACTGGCGAATAGATCTATACATTCTCAAAGAAAATTCAATGTACCCAAGACTACCACGAAAGTTTTACAGGTATTAATATATAGGAAGAATATATTTTATTGCAAATAAAGTGTCTTATACTTGTAAAGGTGATCATTACTATTTCGTTACTGGTAAGTAATGCAATGACAAATCCCCAATGTTTTTTTTCCAGACTTGCTCTAATATAACTTGAAGTGTGATAAAAAAAAACAGTCTCTTTCTTTTATGTTATTGTAATGGATCAGACTGTATTCAATTCAATGGATTTCGACAGCATAAACCAATCACTTTTGATTGCAAAATTCGTTGAGGTCGATCTACATAGAAACCTTCTAATATGGTTTAAGTTATACGTGCACAATCGTTGTGGAAGGGTTGTGTTAGGAAATTGTACATATATCCCCAGCCGTTGTTACATAATTCCTTTCGCCCAAAACCCCTGTCGAATCCATTCATTAAAGATTATGTCTTATATAGAGGCATATGATTTAAATTTATATAATTTTATCACAAAAGCCTAGCACCATATTTTTCAAGATATTTGTCGGAAGTGTTGAGGAGTTGCGTTTTAGTTTTTAACTATAGTGGACGTTTTCATACCATATATGTCTTAATAGAAATATTGTACTTCTATTTATATTACTTATAACAATCTAATTATTAGGTAATTGAATATTTTTAAGGATAAACAAATGTTATGTTTCATATTCAGCCATTATATTGTTATATTAAAACTTTTAAAATACTAATAAATAACTATGAATAGTTTTTTCGAATAAACTATACAATTTACCGAAAGTATGCTTAAATAACTTAAAAAAAAAGGGTTTCAAGTCAAAATTAGGATATCATACGTTACTGCAGAAGATAGTTGGGAAATGAAAACTATTATTTCACATGAAAATGATATAATTGACTAGACTACTTGATACGAATACTAAAAGTCTTTATGTATCCACGATAAGAATAAGACAGGCAAGAAAACTACACCCATTCCTGGGTATGGGTGGATTATTTTGTAAGTGTAACATTCCTGTAAGCAATCAATGGTTTTAAGGGATGCTGGTCGATTTCTGTATATACTTGACGGCGACTTTTAAAAGTCAAGTCCTTATGCATTCACTACAAGGATAAGATAAAGAAGGCAACTACACCTCTTCCTGAGTATGAATGTATATTTGTATTTCTCTATAGGCGTAATCTTCCTCTAAATAATCTGTGATTTTAAGGAATGGTGGTCGACTTATGTGTATACTTGACGCTTTTATTAAAAGTCAAAGCCTTATGGGTACACTATAAGTATAAGATAAGAAGATAACTACACTTGACAACTATATGAGTATATGTATATAGATGTAACCTTCCTCTAAACAATCTACGGTTTGGGTTTTGGTCGATTGTGTGCCTAACATATCTGTATGTATAGGCACGAGTATACTATCGCCACCAGTTATTCTATTCAATATAATCTAGTTTCTCTTCCTCTTCGGTTACACTTATGCTTAGTTCAGAGTTTATAGAATGGAAAAACATTAATATTTTTAAATAATTTATGAGCTATAGATTAAATATTATTAATATTACTTCTATTGAAGTTTAAATCTGTTGTCTATGCATAGATATTTTTATTCTAATTTAATTAGGAAACTCCCACAAGCAATCAACGGGTTTAATTTATTGTTTAAGGTAATAAAAAACAATTTAAAAAATATGACTATACGAACTCATTTGACTCATTTCCACATCACCACGAGGTAGAATATACAGTGTGTTTGTCTTTAGTTATATCCCCCCCAATAGGCCTAATCAACAAGAAGAGCAAAATCAATAAAATAAAAACCTACCTCGATGCATTTTCGACACCGTCAAACCAATAAATTTACTGCACTAGATATTTAATTTAGATTTTGCTGCATGTCATTGCAGGCTTGATGTATTCTTGGAACTGAATCGTCCGTTTTTAATTCGGGAGTATCGTAAAGTTTTTATCTTTTACATTTCTTCAAACTCAAAAGTCTAATGGATTAAGATCCGGTGACCTGGGTGGTGAGGCACTAGTCTAATATCATTAATTTCTCTCTAACAAGTCAATTCAATGTTGCGGATAGTTAGTATTTACCCAATCTCTGATAGCTATTCCAAAATGTGGGAGGGCTCCATCCAGTTTTATCCAATTTTTATGCCTTAAGTTAACAGGTAAATTTTCGACGTACTTGTAGTCCTACAGGTTATTAGTAAGAAATTCAAAGAATTGTTCCGAGCTTAACCTCGGGGGTACAAAATATGAACCATAAACATTATTATCCCAAACATTTATGCTAAATTCATTTTCATATGATCGTGGTTGGATTTCTCGTGTGCCCAGAACTAAATATTATGATAATTCATATCTTCACGTTTAGTAAATTGTTCAGTACTTTAAGCGAATAATTAAACTTATTGATTTTTTTTGTAATGTTTTTAAGTAAAAAAAAAAAATTAAATTGCAATGGAAAAGTCTATGAATGGACAACAGATTAAAAATTAAATACAACTAATTTTAGTAACATTAAATTTGACGTTACTGATTGTCTGTATAACAGAAGTTAACAGCTAGGTGGAATATTTTACATATTAATCTATTTTTAAGAACATTTTTCCTTAACTGTTGCTCAAAAATTATTTCAAAACATAATATTTTTAAAAGCGAATTGCGAATATTCTAAATATCTAATACATTTAAAAAACATTAATCACCGCATTAACCGTCAGCATCAAAATGATGTCCTGTTAAATACTTTACTTTGAGACTATTTAAAGTTTCCTCTATTATTAACTTTTCCGTTAGTTCTCGTTCGTCTGCGTGGCCTCGAACCATTAAATTTATGAAACGACGGGAAACGGAACTAGAGTTATATATTCTTACAGTTTCTGTGCTGCAACTTGTCAATAGAATCTTGACATAGATTCCGTCGTTGCGAAACTGATGCAAAGGCGGGTTAAAAGGGCCATACTATAGACTGTTGATTACAAAACTGTGATAAGTGTGTTAGTCTTACGACTATTTGACGTAGTTTTATACAGCTTATACACTGTATACGTGGTAATTTTATAAAGACAAATTACTTTCCTCATTGCACAGACTAGGTACAGTTAAAGAAAAGCAGAAAGATAAAGCTAGAAGTTTCAAAATGCAACAAGGACGATGTTCGGTCATATAATACTATAACCAATATACCAGTAAAAATCTAAATTTGTAATATAATTGACGTGTTTTTGGTGAACTATTTTGATGTCAATATTATACAAGATGAATATTTCAGTTGTACATATATTTTGACCACTTACTGTCCACTTCTAGTAAATGCTTATAGTGACAACTATTTTTTAAAGCCATCATTATTAACGGATGTATTGAATTTTAAATTAGCTCCAACAATGTCCTTCGTACTGAGTGTCATTGTATGTTTATGTTAAAGACTCTCTATATCTAAAACAACTTCATGGGATGCTAGACTAAAATTGTATGACCATTTTATAACCCATAGAGGTGTTAGCAGTGGAGAAAAAGTGAAGTAACATTCCGGAGGAGCAAGAGCAGTTGAGGAAAATTGTGAGGCAGGATAGCCTCACAATTTTCAGGATAACTTCACTAGGCAGGAGAAATGGGATGCATCCGAGAAGGGAAGGTGGACACATCGCCTCATCCCTCACGTTGAGGTTTGGCTGAACCGTAAGCACGGGGAGGTCAATTATTACCTGACCCAGATGCTCACGAACCATGGATGCTTTAGGGCCTACCCTCATCGGTTCACCAGACTGCCCGGTGGGGTGCGAAGTGGCGGACGATGCAGAACATGTACTCTTCCGGTGCCCACGTTTCTCTGAGGAGAGAAAAAAGATGGTAGAAGGACTTGGGACATCACCAGAGCCAGACACGCTGTTGGTGTCGATGTTAGAGACGGCGACTAACTGGTCGACGGTTAGCAGTTTCGCCACAGTCGTCTTGATGAGACTTCGAAGAGAGGAACAGGAGCGGAGAAATACGAGAGGTTCAACAACAGCAGCTTCTCGTAATTAATCGTGAGGGATGAAGGACATCTGTAATCGTGGAAGAGCTAATAGCTGATGCCGCTCGCGCGAGGTAATGCCTAGCGGCGGTACCGCGGGGGCAACACGAGGCAAATGACGATGAGAGGTTAGGGTTTTAGTCGGTAGGGCGCATTAGTGGAGTCCGACACACGGGTCTACAGTACCTATGGTGCGTAGAGCATTTCCCCCCTCTATAACAAAAAAAACACACACACTCACGCACGCACGCACAGTCCTCTGCTTTCCGTCATATGGCAGCGTGCAGTTTTCCTGGAAAGTTTTCTGTCACATTTATATTTCATGAAATGTATCACATAAAAATATCAAAGCAATCAGTAAAGTTCTCATAAATATTCTTAGGCTTAGGGCTGTTTCAATAAATGAGTAATAAGTTCCTTTTTGTTATAATTAGTATTTATTATATATTTCCATAATTGTTTTTGCCAATTTCGCTTAAAAATTATTGTATTTATGTCCTAATAAAATTCATTATTTCTGTTAGAAAGAAGAAAGGAGAGCTTCTATATAAAAAAATTTAAGAAAATTGAATAATAAACTAGACCAACTTGTATTAATAATAAATATTGCAGCTTGCATTAATAATAAATAAATTATGGAAATATATATAATAATTATAAGAAAAAGAAAGTTATTCATTGATCAATAAGTATAAAAATGTTCATGCTTTGACATTTTCATACGATACATTTCCTAACGTGTCAATCAGTGATTGAAAACTTTCTAGAAAACTTGCACGTGGCCTATGGTAGAAAGCAGCTAAGAAAATTAAATGCGGTAGTTGGAAAGTGTTGCACAAAGAACAAATTTCTGTTAAATTAGCCTTGAAGTGGAATCCCTTGAATGTTATTTGTATTCGCGTTGGATAAGCGTCGCTGTGCAATTAAACGAACAAAAGCTATGTCCGTTTTGTATTCGAATAGAGTTGATCATCTATAGTTAACGAGTAACTCAATGGAAAAAGAGAATATTTAGAATTCTCTAAATGGTCTATGTCTAAATTTTCTAGGTGTTGTCACGTAGTTGCTGATATTTATTATTAAGTGCATATTTCTTTTAAGTATACGAGCATCACATTGTTCATATACATATACAAAGTCAGTTTCTGTCAAAAATTATTTAACCTACAGAACCCAGTTAGGTATATATTATATCAGTGGAACCATCATTATATAATTAAAAAAGTCGGTACCTACGGTCACGCATGTTCCGGTGTAATATGATACCCATGCTTATACCATTCCTTTTATTTTCGATAACATATCTCTTGGCAATATTACGCTTAACGTAATATAATTATTTGAATCATTTATCTCAACAGAAGCTGACACAGCCCTTAGATAAGAAACTTTATAAATACTCATTTCTGTCCTTCATTACTAACAGTGAATCTTGTAAGTTTGAAATAAACGTTTTGTTGTGTCAACCCCGTGTCTCACTTGTATTACTGGCGCAGTCGGTAGTGGATAGTCGTTCAACGTTTCTGCTGTGTATCGAGCACTCTTCAATTTCCCGAAGAATCAGAAGTCGCTGATCGTCCGTCTCAACGGTTCAACTATCCAGAATCTTCAAAACGTAATCCCAGAGCACAACGACACCAAACGTAAGTAAACTTGCATTATTCCTGTTCACCCGTCCCTATTTTTGCACTGACAATTTTCAAGCTACTTTTGGAAAGTGTGTAATTTTAGTGACAACCTCTTGGAGTCCCGCATCGTGCGATATTCTAAGGGAAGCTTTTTATTTTTGTATCGTACAAATTAAAAAGATTAGGTTAAGAATTCAAAAAACAAGAAATTAAATTTATTAAAACATTTTAATAATTTTAAAGATAACTTCAGTAGAGATTAAATAATTACCGTTTATTTTACTGTTTAAAGAATTTTAATTTTTAATTTTTCCTTACTTTTATTTTATTTTATTTTTATTTACATTGCTAATAAATTACCAGTTGAATTTTTATTTGTTATTCTATTTTTATTTACATTGCTAAGAAATCACCAGTTGAATTTTATGACAAGTTTATACTCTTCAGAAGACGAAGATTATTCTCACACTTTAAGTAAAGACGAGATTTCGGATATTTCTGATCTTTTGAATAACACTCTTTCATTTAACACGATGTCTGAATTAGATTTGCATAAACTTAAGAACATTTCTGAATTTGTTCCGATTTTTTCTGGCGAAGAAACGGAAATAAGTAATTTCTTTGATGCTGTTGAAAATCTAATGGAAGTGTGCAATTCAAATGTTCCCCTACATATTAGAATTGTAGTAAGCTGCATAAAAACTAAAATTAAGGGCAAAGCTCTTCAACTTTTGAACAGTAGACCTGATATTCAAACATGGCCTGAAATAAGAAATCTTTTCTCCACTAACTTTTCAGATCATAAAAGTTTAGAAACATTACAGCTAGAGTTACAAAATTGTAGATTAAAACCAAACGAACCTTTGATTAATTTTGGCAATCGTTTAATTGAACTTAAATCTAAAATAATTTCAAAAATTCAGTTATCAAACATACCAATAAATGAAAAGGCTGGGTCTATAGCGTTTTATAAGAACCAAGTTTTTAATATTTACAAAATGAATATGCCCCTTAATTATGAAAACATGCTTAGGTATAATACCGCCATTACTGAATTAGAACACGCCATTACTTTTATCGACGAGCAGGTTAAATACGATGAGTTCAAACGCTTTGCGTTCGGACGACAGAATACAACACCTCGATATCCCATGTTACCAATGCCTAAACCACGCCAACAAACGAATCAACCGGTGCGATTACCAATATTTCAATCTCAACCCAATAATTATGCAAACAATTTTAATAACCCTGGTAATTTTAAAAACCATAATATACAACAACAACGCCCCTTTGGCACCCAAATACAACAAAACCAAAATAATAGATCCAACGTAAATGTGTGGAGACCAAACCCGAACCAAAAATTCGCTAGACCTACCCCAATGTCTGGAATCAGTGGAACGAATGCAACTAGACAACAGCCTAGTACATCAAGAATTCAGAATGCCCCAAACCACAACTGGCAACCAAGATACAACCAGCCGAAGTACATGGTAGAAGAACTTTTTAATCAAGAAACGGATCCTACATCGCAGAATCCCTGCTGGATGGACAATACCCCACTGACACCTTACGACGAACCCTCAACAAGTCAAATGGACCTCCCAGAAAATCCACAAGGAGAAGAATGGGTATACTTAAATGACGGAAATGGAAACGAAGAGAATATACCGAATGATTATGAAGAAAGTCAAGAACAAAATTTTCCTGTAGCCCCGAATATAAACAACCGGACATAGTAGAACTAAACTCTGCTAATACACCGTGTTCGCTTCCATATATTAATATTCGAGAACCCCCTTTAAAATTGTTGATCGATACCGGATCATCAAAGACCATAATTCGTCCCGAAATAATTCAAAAATATTACCCCAACCATATTTTCTCTCATGAAACACTTATCAAAACTTCAACCGGCAAATCGACTTGTCAATTCCAAGCAAACATCCCTTTATTTAAAGAATTTAATATAGACTTCGATTTAAACGTACTTCTGTATGATTTCCATGATTTCTATGATGGCATTTTCGGTTTCGAAGACCTACAAACGTTAGGTATCCAAATAGATTTCCAAAATCATCTTATCTATAATGACTACTTCCAGATTCCAATTTCTATTCGACAACCCGAAGAAATTTCACGTACTTATTCTTTAAACCCCGTCGAATGTATTGTTCGAGAAATCCCTGTCTCTATTGACAACGGCGAAATTGTCATCCCATTTCAAAAAACCGACAATTATCTTATTCCTTCTGGTATAAGCAAAGCCAAGAATGGCCTAGCTCAAGTCGAAATATTTAACACCAACACTTACCCTATCACGGCTCAATTCGATACACCAATTGATGTCCAACTCTATTCCGAGTATACTGGTTTTGAACCCCAAATTTCAAAAAACGATAAGCCAACTCATAATTCTCTCAATTTCACCAATCAACACATACAAAATCTTCTACGCACTGACCATCTCAATGAAGAGGAACGTTTTAACCTTTTTGAACTCTGTAAAAATTACTCACACGTATTTCACTTCCCTAGTGACAAATTAACTTTCACAAACGAAGTCAAACACCAGATACAAACTACCGATGACACCCCCGTTCACGCAAAATCATATAGGTATCCTTATGTCCACCAAAAAGAAGTACAAATGCAAATTGATAAAATGTTACAAGATGGAATCATTCGACCTAGCTCCAGCGCTTATAGCTCCCCCATTTGGATCGTGCCGAAAAAACTCGATGCGAGCGGCAAACAAAAATGGAGGCTTGTAGTTGATTACAGGAAATTAAATGACAAAACCAAGACTGATAGATACCCGCTACCTAACATAGCGGATATACTGGACAAACTGGGCAGATGCCAATATTTCACGACTCTCGACCTCGCTTCAGGGTTCCACCAGATTGAGATGCACCCTGACAGCATAGAAAAAACTGCTTTCAACATAGAGAATGGCCACTTCGAATACGTACGGATGCCATTTGGCCTCAAGAATGCGCCTGCAACGTTCCAGAGGGTGATGGATAATATATTAAAAGATCTGCAGAATAAAATATGCTTCGTATACATGGACGACATCATAATTTTCAGCACGTCGTTACAAGAACACCTACAAAACCTGGAACTGGTATTTAAAACCCTCGAAAAAGCCAACCTGAAGATTCAATTGGACAAATCGGAATTCCTCTGTAAACACGTGGAATTTCTTGGCCACATTATAACCCAAGATGGTATCAAGCCAAACCCGAAGAAGATAAAAGCCATTAAAGAATTTCCAATCCCAAAAACGGCGAAGCAAATCAAGAGTTTCTTAGGATTGCTCGGATTTTACCGCAAATTTGTCCCCAACTTCGCTCGTGTAACTAAACCCCTTACCAATTGCCTCAAAAAAGACCAAAAAATCGAGTTAACCCAAGACTACCGCAATTGCTTTGAAACTTGCAAGGATTTACTCTGCAATGAGCCTATCCTAGCTTACCCCGACTTTAATAAAACATTTACTCTCACTTGCGACGCATCCGCGTATGCAATAGGAAGCGTACTTTCACAAGATGGACACCCCATCAGTTATTATTCCAGGACATTGAACCCTGCTGAATGTAATTATAGCACAATTGAGAAGGAGTTACTAGCCATCGTAAATTCCGTTAAATACTTCCGACCTTACTTGTTTGGCGTTAAATTTATAATTGAAACCGACCATCAGCCTTTGCAGTGGCTGTTCAACCTAAAGGACCCTAACTCGCGACTAGTAAGATGGCGTCTAAAATTGGAAGAATACCAATACGAAATAAAGTACAAAAAAGGAAAAACAAACCAAGCTGACCCGCTCTCGCGTATCAAAATTGATGAACTTAACGCAATAGAAGAAGACAATATGTCAATGATAAATAACGCCCCCGATGTAAGTACTTTACTCGATAATCTACCAGAACCAGACCCAGAAAAGTTCCAAGAAGTCTTAGACGACTTAAATTCAATAGACGACCCGAATCGCGCGCCGCCCTCAAGAACTAACCAGACTATTCACTCTAGTCACGAAAACCCCATTCTAGAAGTCAAATACTCCGAAACACCCTTAAATAGGTATAACAACCGATGGATCCTCCTGGAAAAGGATAGTAATAAAGTTAATTCGCATTATGCAATACAGCCTTTCCCCAAAGTTAAAGAACATCACTTCAACCTAAAATCACGCTCATCCGACGAAGAAATTTTTAAATTTTTATCTCCATTCGTTCAAAGTAACACCACCATACATGCTCTATACTTCGAGCAACCAGAGTTAGAAAATAAGATCATCAGAATCCTTCAAAACCACTTATCTCATTGGCTCAAGTTTTTAATTTGCAAGAAGAAAGTAGAAGACGTAACATCAGAACAAGAACAACAACTGAAGATACGTTATAACCACGAAGGCAAAGTTACACACAAAGGAGTAACAGCTACCCACCAAGCTTTAATTAATAAATATTTCTGGCCTAACATGTTTGATCACGTACGGGACTTTATCGCCAAATGCGAAACATGCAAAACGTGTAAAACTGACCGGCACCCGGTGAAACCAATCTTTCAATATACTGAAACGCCTACGAAACCCTTTGAAACCATAAACATTGATACTCTAGATATCCAAGGACAAAAATTTATAACGATCATTGACACCTTTTCGAAAATAGCTCAAGCCTACCCCGTCGAAACTAAGACAGGCATGTCAATACAACGTGCGCTATTGAAATTTATCGAACATCATGGACTACCCTATGGAATCCTGGTGGATACTGGCCTAGAGTTTAACAACGCGATGATGAAAGATTTCTGCAATCTGCACAAAATTAAACTAACCTTTACTTCAATACAAGGACATAGTAGCAACGGCAACATCGAACGATTCCACTCTACTTTATTAGACAGCGTCCGATGTCTTAAACATGAAAATCCAAATGCACCCTTAGACTATCTAGTACAAATCGCAGTTATAAGTTACAATCATACAATTCATTCAAGCACCAAAATGTGTCCTATCGATATAATTCGTGGAGACGAACGCCCTGACCCTTTCGATATTAATGAAGAACGGATACTCTCAGAGTACATTAACACCCATAAGAATGTTCTAAAAAACCTTTACAATCAAATAAAAACCAAGTTAGACAAATCTAAAATGCGAGTCATAGAAAAAGCCAATGAAACACGCGAACTACCGGAAACTTTTGAACCCAACGAAGACGTATATATTGCAAATCCAGCACGCGGGAAACTAAACGAAAAATTCATTCAAACCAAAGTAGTAGAAGACTTAGGTCCCACTCTAAAACTGTTTCAACGTAAGGCACATGCTGAAGGCAAATATCATAAAGCCTATATCAAACGAAAACCCAGGCTTAAGAAAAAGAAAAGCGAACAAAAGGTTAATACTGAACCTTCTTTACAGGAAAAACCCCCAGAGGAAATTCAACCTATTGAACTAAGCAGCGAGACAGATGAAGGTGTTAACTTTGAGGATAAAATCCCTCCAATTACAATTAAGTACCAACCTGGTCCTTCTCACTCTTATTCACTACGCCTCCGCGATCCGAATAGAGACTATACGAAACTCCATTCACATAAATCGCCTAACATGTGAAACTAAAATAATACAATCGCAACATGACTTTATTCACATTATCGATTTAAAGGACGTAACAAACAATTTATACAAATTAAAATCCGACCTAAGCTTTTTCCAAAATAAACATAAATATTCTAATAGTACTATTAATCAGCAGTTAAAATACCTCGTAAACTTGACCGAATATAAATTAAATAATTTTAGGAATCCTGAAGTCAGACTTAAACGTGGACTTATAAACGCTATAGGTTCCGTTCAAAAAATATTATTTTTTGAACGGAGCGTTTATCTGTATAAAATATTATACAGATAAACGCGAATATAGAACTACTCTTCAAAACGTTCAAAGAAGTTCAACAAGACTGGTCATACTTTGAAACTGGTGTCACTATAAAAAACGAATTTAATATATTTTTAGAATTATTAGAAACTTTAGAGAATGCAGTCGCCATGGCTCAGCATAATATCATTCACACCTATTTTTTGCCAGTCCCAAATATACAAATTATTTTAACTAAACTCTCGAGTCTATATAAACGAGATCAACTGATACATCTTAGTAATATGCATAGTTACCTTAATCTTTTTCATATCTCAGCAACGGTTAAAGATCTTAAAATCTACATAAAATTGTCAGTGCCAATAGCCACCCAAGCACCTTACTATACTTACCATTTGATTCCCACGCCTTACCAATCCAAAGTTCTTATACCAACCAAACCCTATCTCATTGCAAGTTTACGAACCAAACTCACCTTTTGGAAAGAGGACTCCTGTCCACGGCTAGAAAATGTATGCCTGTGTAGAAAGGATAGCCCATACAACCACGACGAGTGTTATCTTCCTATTCTACAAGGAGAAAATCCACAATGTAATCTAACCAGCGTACGACTCGGAGCTACCATAGTTGAACAAATTGCAGAGACACAACTCATAGTCGTCCCAATACAAAGGACCAGAATCTAAGAAAATTGTAACACCCCCATGGACCACTTTATCGAGCAGCCCTCAATTGTTACTTTAGAGAGCTGCCCCGTAATTATCAACGACGACATCTTCAACGCCAATCACGAGCTTCCCGACGAAACGTCCCTGGCGTTACCTACCTTCAAATTGAACTCAACCCCAACCGCGGAACTCCACCTTCAGGACATCAAACTACAGGACCTAGCAGACCTTTCCACCCAACTTGGCAGCCTACACCCTGTGCGGATTAAAGACTTTGAAAAAAACAATTCTCAGAATACTATGTTTTATATTTTATTATCTATACTGTTCATGGGCTTGCTTATTTATATATACCTCAAATTTTGCCATCAAAAGGTAAAAATATTACTTCTTAAGAAGCCTACAGGTCCTTCAGAACCTGATAGCCTTCCACCTAGGGAAGGAGGTGTAATATGATACCCATGCTTATACCATTCCTTTTATTTTCGATAACATATCTCTTGGCAATATTACGCTTAACGTAATATAATTATTTGAATCATTTATCTCAACAGAAGCTGACACAGCCCTTAGATAAGAAACTTTATAAATACTCATTTCTGTCCTTCATTACTAACAGTGAATCTTGTAAGTTTGAAATAAACGTTTTGTTGTGTCAACCCCGTGTCTCACTTGTATTACTCCGGGTTTTTAATAAATAAATTAAAGCATGAGTAAATATTAGAAACGACATATGTGTGGTACCTATTTCCAAGCATAGGTACTAAAAAATCAGGCGTATTCTGAAGAAGTAGCATTTTAAAATAGGACACTTGTACTCATTCGATAATTTCCGGATAATATAGGAACGAACCACACTGAAAGTCTTGATGACAACAATGGAGTCATACAATTTTAGCATTGCATTCCACTAAGTTGTTTTAGATCTAAAGAGCAGTGACATTACCATACATACGCTTATGCGGTTTAGTGGCAAAGACTCTCAGCGTCAGAGATGAAGAGACAAAGTCGACTCTTAGATAGCTATATTTATTTGTTATTTTTATCTTGAACTCATTAACAAGAAAACTATAATTGTATTCTGTTTCAAGTGCACCTTTTGAAAACCTCATTAGGTTTTATTTTTCAGTATTAATTTTTAAGTCGTTTAGAGCTCAGAGCATTTTTGTAAATTTTTAGGTTTCGCCCAAGGTGTATCTCGGAGTCAGCTAGCATTAGTAAATGATTGACATACTGGTACATCAAAAGAATATTTCTGTATCACAATCAACAGAAAAACCGTGTAAATTATTGTGATGAAAATAATTATCTGTATCAGATAGGTACATATATAGAGAATAACGTAAGGCTAAGAGGTTCTACCTGTAACACAAGAGGAAACATAAAATTTAATCATATATTCATAAACAGTTTTCATTTTAACAGTAACAATATTATAAATATTGTGTACAATATTTATGAAATTCGCACTCACACCTATGCCGTAAAGTTTTTGCCATAACAGGTTACAATGACAGGTAGTACGCACAAAAGTAATTCCATCATGTGTATCGAAGGAACACCATAAATCGATTCCAACATTGAAACTAGATTTGTAGATAGATTGGCATACATCGATTCCAACATTGACGAAATTGAATAAGATTCAAAGGCGTGACCATCACATGCGGGAGATTAAAACTGTGACCAGATTCACTATGTCGATGGTTTTGTAAAGATATGCAGAAACGATATGACAGGGATTAAAACATTTTTAAAAGTTCGGGACGTATGAGGTAGGCTTCAAAAGAAAAAAGGTTTTTAATATTCACAATACCTATATTTGGGCTGATGAAAATCCTCGACCTGTACAAGAGATCCACTTCCAACAATAATGTTCATTGAACTATTCATTTCCTATGGGAATCATTGGAGAAATTCTGATCTAACCACACATATTAACTATGAAATGACGATGGGGTTAGTGATTTAGCAATTCATGAGATATGAAAAAGTCTGAGTTTATATATTGAAGTTATAATTGAGGGGCTCAATTGTCGCTTCTTGTTGGTGTGTCCTCATATTTTCTATTCCTTTTACATACAAATTATCAACCCTTTAGTGAATGCATTGCCCATGTTACCATCTGTCTATATTTACGTGATCTCCAAATTTACTCTGCATCTCACTATTTTATTGTTTGCCCATATTTATAGATTTAGCTTTTTATGTTGTATTTCCGGTAATAATCTTCCTATCGGTCTTATGTCCTTAAGGACATGCTGAATGAAATTCAGGTGACCTCACCTCTCTTTGTCGGGGGGCCACCCTTCTACAAATTCTTATATGAAAAAGGGGATACCTCATATTGAAGAAATTTTAATTCTCTTTGTAAAGATACCCAACATTCCATATTATCTAAATAAATTAATTTTATTTAATAAAAAAATGGTCATCCTGGATGTCTCGAAAAATAAAGCGACGAGATATGAAAATTTAGAAGAATCATTCCTTGGCGACCATACCTTTTTCCCATATCGTAGAATAAACAATTTATTAACAATACCGTGCAAGATTGCAAAATCGTATTGAAAACTCAATATAATAAAATATAATCAATTTTAAAGTGCTTTAATTATTTGATCATAGTTTTATTTGCTTAACTATCATATTTACTGTTCTGTTAATTGTACAATTTTTAATTCCCTGAAATATGTTTACCTTTAATGGTGAATGTTATTTGTTTTATTTCATTCCCATTGAAAATCACAGGCTCTTGTATTTTTAATATCGTTTGATGTTTTCTTCATTTATAACAATCCATAATACAATAATAAGGGCATGGGTGAATAATGGGCTTAAACAGTAAAAGTAACGCGTCAAAGTAGATGCAAAAAATATATATTTGGTATTCTAAAAACAAAAACATGTCTCATAAATATTTTGTCTAACTGAATAATTCATATGAAATTGACAACAGTGTATTTCTTTGATAAAATGGTAACAGTAGTTGTGCCAACTACCATTACTATTCTGCTTTAAATCTACCATAATTTTAGTTTTCCGCACTCCACTATATGCGGAAAAGCAATGTAATCGTGTAAAAAAAATTTTTTTCTAGGGTTTATTTTTCGTTTCTCGGCCTAAAAACAAAAAGAAATGGGTTTTAAACCACTTTGTGTGTGTGTGTGTTTGTGTCGTTGTCGTTGTCGTCGGCATTTATTCTTGTTAGCACGATAACTCAACTACAACGTGTTTTATCGATCGGATCTTGACTGATTCTGATCGGGGACGTCTCCCAGACGACACCTATTGATTTTGAGGTTGACGGACATACGCCACCCTGTCCATGGGTCATGAGAAAGTACAATGGTGGACTATTTGAGAATATTTGTTTGTTAGCACGATAGCTCAATTAAGTCGTGTCGGATTGATCGGGTATTTGACTGATTCTGATCGGGGACGTCTCCCAGATGACAGCTATTGATTTTGAGGTGGATGGGAAACACCCCACCCTGTCCATGAGTCATGAGAAAGCACTATGGTGGACTATTTGAGAAATATTTTTTGTTAACACGATAACTCAACTAAATCGTGTTGGATCGATCGGGTTTTAACTGATTCTGATCGGGGACGTCTTCCAAACGACACCTATTGATTTTGAGGTGAATAGAACACACTCTACCGTGGGTCATAAGAAAGCACAATGGTGGAATATTAGAGAAATGGTTTTTGTTAGCACGATCACTCAATTAAATCATGTCGGATCGATCGGGTTTTGACTGATTCTGATTAGGGACGTCTACCAGACGACATCTACTGATTTTGAGGTGGATAGGACAGACCCCACCCTGTCCATGGGTCATGAGAAAACACGATGGTGGACTATTTGAGCAAGATTGAAAAAAGTAAGACTGTCGCATAAAACACATATTCGGCATTTATGTGTTGGTTTATTTTTTCTCGGCCACTCAATTTTGAGATAGAGATGTTCTGCGCGCGGAAAAGTCCGTTTTAAGGTTTTAAAACTGTTTATTTTCTTTAAAATGCCAAGAGTCTCCCAACTGTTTTTATTAACTATTTAAAATTACATTGGTCACGAAATGCTGAAATTATATGGTAGATTATGAATACACATATGTAATAAGAAACGAAGTATAATAAATAGAAACCGAGTATTACTCGACAATAACTATCAGATAAGAGAAATTCTTTATGGAATGTTATTTATCTCTGTGTTTAAGAATATCCAATGTTCGGGAAGTTTAAAAAGCCCTCCTCAAAGGCATATTTGAGGACTGTCAAGGGGCATGCAAATTCTACTTTATAAAATTAAACTTTATTCTACATAAGGGATGTTTCTGAGGATAAAATACGAATTTATTACTCCATAATGTCGAATAACTACTTGATTTAAATTTTAAAGTAGGTATTTTTACCAGGTGCGAGATATTACAGCAATGCAAGTTTAAACATGATTCCGATGCTTAAATGTCTTTTATTTGTTGGTATTTTCCAATGTTGTATGTATATATGTATAAAAGGTGATGTGCTCTTGTGGTTTTTGATACTTTCCTAATTAATCCGAACCGAAACAGCTTTTAAAAACCAGCATCTATGTTTTTGTTAGAATAAAAACAAAACTATTGAATGTGTATTATATACTAAAATATACTATACTACCCTTAAAAATACTAGAGTTTATTATATGTTGATGGTTGTAGCCAAATGGTTAAGAGGCTTTTTTTTTTGTATGAGTCTGAGATATAAGATAATCTCTTAAACCGTAAAATCTATTGTATATTCTTACAAAATCATATAGTTAAACCGCACGTTTACAGAAAAATAAAATAATGCATACCTACGAACAATGTTCAACATATTGGTATATGATATTTATAAGAAACTTAAATAAATTTTCTAATTTGAATATCCGCAAATAAACAATATTTTTTTCTATATTCAGCAATAAATATTACAGCAAGAAATATTTGCAATACTTACACTTTTTTAACTGTCCCAGACAAACTTAATCATAAAATAAAAGAGAAGACCAGTTTTCCAGGAGCACTAAAATACTTCACATATCTCGGCTAACGTTTCGCCAACGAAGATAACATAATCAGGAAATAATTAATCTAATGATGCCAATTTCTTTGGCGAAATGCATATCAAGTAATGGGTGATATATCAGTGTTCCTGGAAAACTGGTCAGCTATTTCTGTCGTTGCGTCGAAGGTTCCAGCCCCTTCCATTGAAAAATATTCAGAATTATTGTAAAAAAATTTGAAATTAGTGTAATTAACCGTAGATGGCAGTTTCTGTTTAATAACAAGCGTGCACCAATTCATAACAAGTATGATTTTTGTTTAACTATCGCAAATCATCATGTTATTCAGCAAATATACATTTGCTGAATAACAACTAACATTAAATAGTTTTCTAGGTGTAGTAATGGTTGGCATTACTGATTGTTTCTGCGAACCAATCGAAGATTTTCAGGGCAGTGGATTGTAATTTTGCCAAAATTTACGTATTAAATATATGCACTATGGAAAAGATGTCTGGAATACCTAATAAATCTCACACAATATTTTTTTCTTGAAAATGAGCTCGAAGTCAAAAGGTATTTTATACTTGCCGTCTTTTGAAATACTCAATGTACAGTAGTGTACAAGTCCAGTGGGGTGTGCAGGGTCAAAGGGGGCGTATTTTTTTTAATAGTAATCCTTATTTTTTCTTCGATATAATGTAAGAGTACATTTTTTGAGTATTGGTATAAAAATTATTTTAATAAGTTGCATAATAAATGTTTCGAAAAAAATGTAAATAGAGTTTTAGCTGTGAAAATTGTTTTATTAATATGTTGCCTAAAAGGCTCTAAAACAAATTTTGTATATCAGTTAAATTGTTGTTATCGTCAATTGATCCCAACACTGACAGCTTTATAATCAAATGCAAATGAACCAGGCATACCCTGATAACAGACTTTGGTATCAACAAGAGTTAGCACCTCCTCATTACGTTCTTCCTGTGCACAGTTACTTGGATTACATACATATTTCCATAACTATGGGTAGGGCTACTTGGAGCTATAGAGTGGTTACCTTTTTCCCCACATATTACACCCCTTGATTTTTTCTTATGGGGGTCATATAAAAACCTCCGGTATATATAATATTCCAGGACATTTAATTTTACTATTGATTTGTCCACATTTGATATTGATTTTGTTGATGTTCCAATTTTAATACTATAACACTATGTTTTATAGTCATGAAATTTTGAAAATCTTTTACATGGTGAAACGGATAATCAGGTAGAAACTCACTCCCTAATATATCGCTTTCTAATGCATAATATTTGGCGTATTAAAATAATTACATGCTTTAGCTAAGCGCACGTACTCGATCGGATTTCACCGTATTAGCTGGGTCGGCAATCGACATGTTCTGCATACATATTCCATTGTCATTGTCGTGGTATTTACGATATAAGCGTGTTAAATCTATAAAGTTTCTTATTTGTACTTGTATTATGTGTACTGATAGAAAACATTCGATGTAATAATGGTTTTACAGTTTACTTTAAATATTAATTTTAATTTCCAAAATATAAAGTATATTAATAGTAGATTAGACTGTTTAAGTCGTCTTAAATTTATGTAATTGAATATATAGTTTCTGTTCCTTTCCAGTAAGTAATAGTTGCCTTTTTTTATTTCATTGTGTAGCACGTCTAGGAAATTTTTATACTTAATAATTATTTTAATTTAATTAAAATTTATCATTTATAAAAGATATAGTATAATAATTTCATAATAGTTTTTTAACGAATACTGCTTTGAGATGAATTGATGAAAAATATTTAATTGAGATGTAAAAAAAAAGAACATGTAATTATCCGAAATTTCATAAATGGGGTAAAATGTAACGTGTTTTTTCATAATATTTAATTAGAATAGTTGTATTCTATTTTACATCTCGCAAAATGGAGAAATAAATATAGTACGTCTGGTTTGTATAATGAAAACAAACGTATGAATCAATCAACTAACATTTTTGAACAGTGTCGTGTTAAAAACACATTTTAGGATAACAGTTAGTACAATACAAATCTGTCAACATATGACAAAGTAATGAAAAGGTTCTCCACAAAAACATTCAATGGAAGTGACATTTTCCCTCAAAATAAATGAAATAAAGTCAACAAAGATCAAAATAAATGAAACAAAAATGTAAATTTTACAGAAATATTGAGATACCAATGAATCAAATTATACAATAAAGCTAAGACGTGACTTCATAATTGCATTTTGTTCGGCAAATTATTAACTGTCTATGCCATACGTAGTTGATTTAAACATATGTCGCTAGACATACGTGCTGGCAATTGTGGCATATTAGTAACAATTGTGAGTGGTGTAGCATGTGATCCGTGCGTCGTCACTAAATTGATACACGCGCAAAGATTCATTATACAAATTGTAATTCAAATCACTTATACTAACGAGATGTAAATTTATTATTCTTTTTAGCTAAATAAAGTTACTGTCTGTATGGGAATTAATAAAGTTTTTACAATTTTTTTACAGGAAGAGATGTTTTTAATAAACTATCCGAGTCTCACACGATGTTTTTTTTTGTTTATAAATTTATTATTAATTTAAAGAAACTAGTTGATGTCGGCGATAATTGACTAATTAGCGAAAAAATAAACTTATATATAGACTCTAGTTAAAGTTTTTCAAACATACAAATAAGTAAATAGGATTATAAATAAATCCTCTATAAAAATTAAATGGGTGTGGTATATCGTAATAAATATGCCCTTTCAACTAGAAAGATAATTTTCTTTAATGAATTACGTATTCTCCTGCAAACGTTTTTTTCCTGCTAATTATTATTATTATTATGTTTTTGTTTTCATCTTAATCATTATTATTAAGCTTTTTTCAAACTTTTTGAATGGAACCAATTGTCAATAATGGTATAGTATTCCGAAGGACGCTCTATGTTTTCAAAATAATACTCTAAAATGTCGCCTCAAATTAAACTACATTGAATAAATACCTTGAACATACTTTGAATTACCATATACAGCTCATCAAGAATAGGAACAAGTCTCAAAACTGTGCTATCGGACCTCCCATGAGGTATGCAGTAAATAGAATGGTCTTTACTTAGCAGAATTGCGACCTTTGCAGGGTGAATATCGATGAATATTGAATGTGAATGTACACAGAGTTCGATCTGGCCGCGCGTAAGTGCATCCTTTTCCCTCCGAATGCTGCCTCACTCTTTCTTCTATGCATACCTAAAGAATCTCACACTTTTTCCCATTCGTGATGAGCAGTACATATAGTCATTTAGTAATATACTATTTTTCTAAGGTACACTGTTCTAAAAGGTAAAAAAGAGCTGTGATGATCGACAATATTAATACCAATAAATCTTAAAAAAATGTATAATAAATCTTAAAAAATATACTAAAGTTTGCCAGTCTTTGGATTATTTTGTTAAATGGTACGTACTACTTGTGTTTCATGACAATTTAATAAACACAGTAACGTTAAAAATTTTATATTATTCTTAACAAAGTAATGTGTTATACTATCATTCTTATTTATTTTCTTCTTATTAATACTAGCTTGAATATTATCAAGAATGTACCCCATTATTAAATATTGTTTATGTGGGTACCACATTGACATCACGTCAAAACTATATAAATTTTGAATTTTTGTTTTCAGTAAAAATTAAATCTTCCTTATTAGTAGTAAATGCCCAAAATATAATAGAGTAGAATCGCAATATTTGAGCAGAAGGCTCAAAACAAAGCAAGTGCAACTAGTTTCTCAAATATGATATTTAGGAATTTGCACTTTTGACGACTGTATAAATATTTCTTAAAGTTGCACTACTATATATGCATGTGCATTACATGCACTGATTTACAATGCACTACATGTATTGAATTAGTCTTCCAAAATGTAGCCAAATTCCTAAATTCAGCATATACATATTCCGATACTTCGTTAATAGTCTCTTTTGGATAATATCGATAGTAAAACATGTAAATTTTTTATCTTACATTGAATTAGTTTCCACCAAAAGGGGAAACAGTTTACCCCAAACGTCATACTACATTTCTGGTGTGCTCTATATGTACCCCGTTTGGTGTGAAATTATATACCACATTTTAGGTAGTATATAAAATCATTTTTTCTTTAGGTTACATAGACACATCTGAAGGATTAAATAAATTTATATTTTAAATTGAATTTACCACGATTATATAGTGTTTTCGTAAACTAATGAATAAATTCGTTCAAAATTTAATGAATAACTTTCGGGAAAAACTTTTGGACCTCTAAAATTGTATTTGTAATTGCGCGTTTTTTAAAATATAGTTCGAGTAGGAGGTATGACGACATCGATATTTTTTTAACCGAAACACAATTTTCTATTAAGGAATATGAAAGAGCACATTTTTTACATAGTTATGGTAATAATTACATTAGCGACTATAGGTTATATAAAAAATGTGAAGAAAAACGATTCCGTAATTTCAAAACACCAAATTTAATAGCAATGAATATTTAAAAAGTCAACCAAATAAAAATATTCAATAAATATGCACGGTTGACTGTGTGGTAGTAGTCTAGCGACCGATGACGATGTTTTTATTGCTGTCAGATAAAAACTTGATCATACTTAAATAGCTATTTTGGTTTGTTAAATTATTTCTATAAAGAATATATTTTTTATCTCCTGATTGGAAAAATCGTTTGACGTAACTTTATCATTTTTTAACAGTAATAAAATTAACTGAGTGGGTAAGAATTGATATTATTTGCATGATCGGATCGGATTTGGAGACAGGGTGCGCATCTAAAGAATAGTTGAATTTTTTTAATGCAGCTCATGCTTATCGGCAATCCATTAGCCAAACCATCGTAATCAATATCAAGTATAAAAACTACGAATCTCGGCATGTTCGTGATCTTCCTGAATCTAATCTAACCCTTGCCATCAGAAGACGATAAGCTTAATATTTTGTTGGCAATATAAGAAAATCATGACTCAACACATAATCAATTAGCTTCTGGTTTCAATATGGCAACGTGTACAGTACACAAAATTCTGAATATAGCAAAGTACCATCTTTGTTTCTGTCTGATGACGAGTTTGATCGGCGAAATCAATTTTGCGAAGAAATGGAACAGTTGCGTAATAATGTTGATAATTTCGTAAATCACATAGTTTTTTATAATGAGGCTACCTTTGTTTTGAACGGTCATGTCAATAGACAAAACTGCCGTCATTAGGCTACTGAGAATTCTCGACAGTTGATGCAGTATTACATTGAAAATTCCGAGAAAGAGAATGTGTGGTGCGTCATAGCCGACGAAAATATTCTGGCGCTCTATTTCTTTAACGTAAACCTGGTTGGTGCAATATAGCATTTTCTTCGAGGTGACATTATTTCCGCACTAATAACTTTAGATCCAGATGTAGAGGAACCTGATTTTCGTGATTTAGATGAGATGTTCCCGAATCGTTGGATAGACAGAAGCAGGTTGATTGAGTAGCCAGTCATATCGCCAGATTTGACACCCCTAGATTACGTTTTGTAGGGATACATAAATAGCAAAGCATACAAGCAAGAGAATTTAGAAGATATAAGAACAGGAATTCGTCACAAAATACAACGTATACTTTCTGTAATTATTGACAATGTTCAAGAAGAATTTTTAAACGTCTTGTATTGTAAGGCAGCCAACGATTTGAACATTTCATTTAATTGATTTTTTTTAATAATAATTGCCATTAAATTTGGTATTTCGTAAAAAAAATGTGATCTTGCTTGAAATGAATTAAATTGACCCTGTTTGTATTAACTATATTTTAAATAATGCGCAACAAAAAATAAAATTTGACAGGTCCCAGAGCTTTTCCCAAAAATTATTTCTTGAATTTTTTACGAATTTATTCATTACTTTACGAACGTACTGTATATTTATTGTCTGCGAAGGCGAACTGGAACCGTGTCCTTAACACTACTCCTCATTTCAATAATTTTGACGCAATATAAAAAAGCTAATTCTACAGAAAATAATTCAAGTAGAAGGATAAGAAGTTTGTCGCTACTGAAAAGAATTGCATTAGTGGCAGTAACATAATATAGAACCGTTAGTAACTCTGTAGGTGTGGAGAAAAGAATCTAAAGCTGGAACGGGGATGCCGCCTACAGCAAAATAACCACCCCCGTAGCACAGATCAGTCTCTCTCGGACGACGGTTCTGTACAGACGCTCCAGTTTCCGGGTTCCGGTCTCCACGCGACGTGTTTCCATTTATTACTGATACTGAATGTAGTGTCGGTTCAGCAGAAATACAAAAAATATTACCGAGACAGTGTAATAAATGAACGGTCTTTAAATCTATGTTGTTATCAGTAGCTGTAATTGTACGTACCAAATTAGTCATAAATAAATCGTCGCTACCTAAAGCAACAGTTTGTAAATAAAGGAGGTTTACTTGTCCTTTTCAGGTGGTGTGCAGGTATTTTTCTTTCGTTTTCAAAATATGTTTTGACACCCAACTAGGCTAGGAATATGAATACATAATACATTTTTAACTACTTTAACGACACGTAATTTTTTGTTTATTTTTGAAACTCATTACATTTGAAACTATTACATTTGTGTCATAATTTTAATTGTGTTTATGTAACTTCTTAATTGCATAATTATATCGAGGAAGAAACTTATAAGAATATTTCAATTGTTTGAAAATTAATAATAATATACCTAATAATATGAGATTATGCAACTAAAATCTATGGGTACCTGAAAATATGATTTTTAATATTAATAATTAACTCATTATTAATATTAAAAATCATAGCTTTAGTAAACTACAAAATAATTTAAATGTATGTCTTTACTATATTGTTTTTTCTTTACATTCTGTATTATAGATTTTTTTTTTAAGAAAAACAGTTTCAGAACTCAAAGTAATAGAGGTAATAAATATTTATATAATAATACAAAAAAATATTTGATGGAAAAAGAAAATCGTATATAGGGTCTGTAACTTTGATGAACTCGCACATCCGTTATGCCGATTTTTCTAATTCATGCAGTAGCAGTTATGTTTATTTTTGCGTATTCGGTTAATATATAATAACCGTATAGTTGATTTTTAACATTTTAAATAAGAAAAGAACACATCAAACTTGAACAAGACTATATTTTAATAAACTAAACTTTGTAACAAAAAAACTTAAAACGTAATATCTTCTACGTCCCATCTAACAATTAGTGTGAAACTACATCTATAGGTAATAGGTCCTTTCAAGGGACTATTTTATAAAGGTCGTACTCCAAATATGGTTTATAACATCTTATTAGTCAAGTCGCCACAATGGACAAATTTGCTTTTAATAGCGAAAAAATAAATAAATATGTATATAAGGATATAAATATGTATATGATTTTTAATAATATAATAAGTTACATTTTTAAAATTTATGTCGCTATTATACCTTTTGGTATATTTTATTACATTTAGTTTTCTAATAACCCGAAGACAGTTCATATAATATAATATTGCCAAATTTTTATTTTATTATGTTTATTGCATGTTTTAAATTTTAATAAGAAATATTCTCATCATGGTAAGTTTTCTATTTTGTGGCATTCAGCATTCAATATATTTATACAGTAAGTGTCCAAAGTGTATTCGATTATATTTAATATTGGTATACCATCAATTTTTTTAGGCAGAACCTCTTTGTAAAATCTAATTTTTTTGACAGATCGCTAATAAAGTTTAAATGTTTTTATATATCCAAATTTTATTTTGTGTTTACATTAGAAAATTTGTTTTTGCATATTTTTTATTGATTCTAATAACATTGCACATATGTTAGAGGGAAAAGTTAATGTGATTATAATTATTGGCGAGATTGGAAGAAATCTATAGGGTGTCTCAGTTAAAACTATATGACTTGAGTTTATGTTCTTTTTTTGTTTTTTGTGTTAACGACTGTCATCTATAAACCAGATGACGTCAATATGCCTGGGTATCTTATTAGGAACTGTAGGTATGGTCCAATTTCTCCAATATTCACACCGAACCGTGCAGTCTGTGAATGAATTTATGTTTCATGAACAACATTTGGATTTTCAATACCCCAAATTCTATAATTATCTGTGCTGACGTATCCGTCAAGATTAAACTGTGCTTCATCGCTGAACAAAATTTGGTTGGAAAAGTCAGCATCACCTTTTTCGTTTCTAACGCACAATTAACAAATGTATGACATTGTAAGTTAACGGTCTTTAACTTTTAATTGTGTCAACTGAATTTTGTATGCTGACAAATGTAGATCTTTTTTTGAAATCAGGTGCGTGTTGGGTCTTGACAGATTCAATTGTTGTGCACGACGTCGAATTGATGTGTTTGGATACTTCCGTACACTTCTCTCTCACTGAAGCAATATTTTCATCTGATCGACCACGATGAGGTCTATATGGTGGTGCCTCAACAATAACAGAACCCGTTTCTTCAAATTTCTTGATTAAGTTACGAACTATTAACTCTATAGGCGCTTCATTTTGTCCTAATTCTGTGCGAGTTTTTGGTAATGCAACTGTAAGTGATCGCTCACTTTCATAAAACAACTGTACACAAACTATTCGTTGTTGAACTGTTAATCGCGATATATTGACGTCTATGGTTTGTAGAGGACAGTGATTAATTATTGACGCCCTATATTTAATAAGTAACAATTGTTAATAGTCCAGATTAAATTAAAACATAAGACAAAAAAAATCAATTTAAAAAGACGAAATCAGGATATTATTGTTGAATATTTTCAACAAACAATGTTATTATTGAAATTGAATTTTCATTTATATATTTTAGATTTTATTTTTATTTGGACATTAATGGTTTATTATAATACTCATACCTATATGTGTTGAAGAAAACTCAAACGTGCTTTGGTATTTCTTCAACACATTTAAATTTGGGTTGGATTTTTTCTTTGGATAAATTAGAACGAAAAATTTAAAACTTTTAGTATAAATAATAATAGTAATATTTATTTTGCTGAAATAAAAAGTATAACTAAAAGCTCTTTGCGGTATAGGAATGTTTCTTGTAGCATATAACGTGTTTTATTTAATGGGGAGAAAACATAATATGTTTTGACTCTTTAACTATGAAAATGGAGTAAAAAGTTGATAATAATTTTAAAGTGTTTGCTGCGTACTCGTTTGATTATATGAGCCTTTATACATAATTTACGGAAACAAAAAATTAATTAATACATGATATATAATTGTGACTAGCTATTTTAATAAAGGAAATTTTGCCTACGGAATATTAAACATGTATTTCAATCCCCTGGAGGTGCCGTTGGGGGGTTGAAACCCCAAATTAATCTTATGTTCCCCTTTTTAGAATAATGTTGACCTTAGCAAGGCATTTAAAAATACATATATGGGGATGTCTTGGTAATAATTCTTACTGTTTTAGGATTTTTATTAAGGTGGGTTAGGTTTTCAATTCTACAATAGATTAAAGATCAAAACGTTTTTTTTTTTATTTTTGACTTCCTAGTCGTTCATACTCATAATCTTCCTAAATGTTATTGTCGTTTTGAAAGGAATTCTAAAATAAAATTGAAACGTTAACATGTGAATATTTTATTCCTTTATTCCAATACGATGATTTACGACTAACTAGTATTATAAATTCCTATTAAAAAATATTGCTCTTCTCCACATAATATTCCTCTTCTCCAAACGCTCAACCTACATCAATATAGTAAAATTTACAGAAGCGGATATTCGTCAATAAATGTCAAAACTTAGAAGAAAGTGGCCTGTGGATCATTTCCCGAGTTTTCTTGTTAAAGATTGGTCAGGTGCCTTAATGGAGCCACTTCTCATATTGTTTAATCTGATTATAGTCTCTAACCACACTTTTCCTGGTATTTAGAAAGGAGCAAGGATCTGTCCTATATTAAATATTGATAATCCATCTGACATAAGAAATTATCGCCTAGTCACTATTTATCACATTATATATAATCACATTACATACTCACATTTATCTTGAAGTGGTGTGCAACCCAGTTTATCATCTAATCAACACGGGTTCATAATAAAGCAGCGCTCTTCAGTTACAAATTTAGCAGAGTTTATCCAGATAATGGCAAATCACATAGATGATAAAAAATCAAGTGAATGTGATGTATATTGATTTTTCGAATGCCTTTGACAAGGTAAATTATAACGTACTAACTTCCAAATTAGAGTTATATGAATTCAGTAGTAATCATCTTCACTTAGCAAAATCGTATTTATCTAGATGTACATTATTTGTTTCATATAATGACTTTAAATCTCAGACCTTCCTAGCGTCTACTGGAGTACATCAAGGCTCAAATTTAGGACCATTATTCTTTATCTTATCTATTAACGATTTATCTCTAATGCCAATGTCACATTATCTTCTTTCTGCCTATGACAAAAAATTATTTTAATCTCCTTAGATAATCACGTGATATTGCAAAAACTCATCGACTTTTTTGTGTCATGGTGTTCAGAGAATAAACTAACAATAAACATAGATAAATGTAAAGTCTACTCCTATATTTTGAAGAAGCAACCACTAATATTTAGCTATTCTCTTGGTACTGTATTAATACGTTGGGAAAATATTAATGATATTATTGGATATTTTGATGATAAACTATCATTCTCTGGGTATATCAATTATGTGGTTCTTAATGCATATAAAACCCTTGATTTTGTGATTAGAGACACATGACTCAATAACACTGCTACCTTCATTTTTTTTATATTTTGCGTTAGTTCATTCAAAATTAGAATATTGTAGTTTTATTTGGTATCTATATCTAAGTCATATTAATGAATCTGAAAATATTGAACGGTATTTGAACCACTGTAATAAGTTAAGACAACTTTGTTTTTGATGAAAGAAAAGGTAGTAAGATAATAATATTGAAGGAAGTTATTAGGCATATATTTAAATATAATACAAAAAATTATTATCAAAAAATATTCAAAAATGGCGACACTGGAGCCATGCTCGCGAGATATGTCGAGATTAAGGCGCTCTGGGGCACGTAGTGTAACTGGTGCAAATTTGAATCTGGAAAAAATCACTTAATCTCATGTTTATAGCTAGTGAATGATATACATAGGAGATTTTTAAAAATATTGATTTTTGTGTGATTAGCGAGTATCTAAATAAAAAATGTTAAATTTTCAATAAAGAGGGAAATCATTTGTTAATAGATAATGCTTAAATTAAATCGAAAATTCCGTACCTACGTATTTCACTTTAAAATGTTATTTTAAAGATATTGTTAAAAATTTGAATGAAAAAAATGAAAATTGTTGGAGTTATGCTGCGTGCCGTATTGAAAAATCATGTAACGAGAAAAACGCGTTTAAAGTTTTGAAATGTATTATAAACATGAAAAAATGAAAAATCTGAAACATTTTTACCATTAATCTGCTACCCAAGACCATAAAGCTGCCCTTTTATATTTAAATATTTTTTCTCATTTTTCTTCCTCCAATATTTTATGTTAGAGAGTGCCCCTTTCACTGCATCTGTCAAATACGAGTATATCTCGACGTGCTTGATCCACCTAGCATCGGTTTCTAGACAATAATTGTATGATTGGACGCCAATATCCATCTCCAAAACTTTTATAATTCGATATATGTTAATCAGACCATCATTAAAAGTACACACAGCAATATCATTCGGTATACTACTTTTTTGCCACTTTGACAAGATTTTGAAATCAATTTCCAAATAGTAGCATTGAAACTTTCATTGCTATTTTGCGTGTAGCCTTCCAACTTACGGTTTAACAACTCGGGTCGATCCAGGTTCTCATAAATCGGTTTGATGTATTTAAAGACTTTGTTAGGAAGCGGTGGCTTATGATGCAAGGTGTCCAAAAATCCGCAGTTTGCGCTTTTTTCCAGTCACACCAATACTCTAAGCACTTCTCGTGCTGCGGATTTTCGTCGCTTGGCAACTTATGAAATAAGGTCGCCCAGATTTCAGTTTTCATATTTCGCAAAGAACAATAACTATTTTGAAACCTAAGCCTCGAGGACTTCTTTCATGAAACGTGATGTCTGAATCGCACATTTTACATTTCAGGTGTGGCGAAATAACAGAGAAGACGACAAAAATATTTATAATTCTATTGCCCATTTCGTAATTAATAAATCTTCATCAGAAACTTTTAATCTTCTTGACAGAAGAACTGACTTTTTTCGAATCGCTCTCAGCCTCAAATCTATTCAACAGTCGTTTCGATGACATATTGCTCTGACGCCGCGTTGGATACGATTTTTTTTTGTACCGTTCCTGTCTTGATACACTTTTGCCTCACTCATGGTAACTTATAAGTACTCTGAGATTATAAATAAACTATTAAATATCAGCCCTATACACAAAAACAGTGATTTCAAGCTAGAAAATTGTCTTTTTTGTGCATGTACTGGTTTATACTAACGTACTTTTGTTTGTGAATGTTTCTGACTAAACATAAACATCTTTTAATGACATCTGTTGTTTATTATAGAAGTTATAAATCATAAGGTAAAACATTAGGCTGTACCTAGACTGTACCTTCCCAGGTAGTAGTTATTTGGCGCAGGTTCGTTTAGGAGCAGTCCTATGCGCTTAGGAAAGAGCACATAATTTCTAGAAAATAAAAAGTTTGGAAAAAAATTTTCTGCGCCATATTCTAAAAGTTTTATTAGCTTAAAAGTGCTTTGACTTTTTAAGCTAATAAAGAAAATCGATTTTTTTGAAAAATTTACAAAACAGATACAAACGTATTGCATAAATAATTATTATTTAATAAGGGGTTATGATCATACTCTGCTTCTACAAAGATTTGTTGTCCAGTCATTGAACACTAGAAGGGTGCTTGCTAGCCTGTCTCATTTTACTGAGACTGTTCCATAATAGCATAGATGTACCCGTATTATTAAGCATGTTTAGTATACGAGACGATTAGGCTGTTAAAATCGCCAGTGTTTATAATATCACAAAATTTTAATATAGTACGACTAAGCAAATCGCAATAATATTGCGCTGCCCCCCCTCGCTCATATCGAAGACACCTCCGGAGCATGCCTCTAGAGGCTTTGAATCAAAAAATAAAAGATACCACATTGTTCGCAAAGGTCGATTTACCATATTGATTTTGTCAAAATGCCGAAATTCGAACGAAAAGCATTTCGTACATCGACCTAAAAATTTCGTGACACACACGAAAACAGCCGTTTAGTAAATATAAGATGATAGCACTTGTGATTTGAATAATTGTACTCAATAACGAGTTACTGTTTTTAGGGAAATAGCGACAAAGATTATTCATAGCTGCAATATTTTAGATTATGAATAACGATAAGGTTATTTTAAATTCTTTGATAATCAATTTGAATCTTAAAATATTTAGTCTACGTTATATTCTTATTATCCGTGTTACGTGATAATACTTTAATGAGGCAATTAATAAATATATTAAAAGTAATATAGAATGTATCGAAAGAGTGGCCACTGGAAGACTACTTTTATAGACAGATAGCAAACCTTCGTTTTCAAATACTTAAAGATGCATTTTAGAGCGATACAGATCCTTCGATTTCCTTTATCTCTAGAGGAAATACTCCAGAGGATTAAGACGACGCCAGTATTATTGGCGTTTGAGAAATAATATATCTGCAAAAAATGTTTTCATAAATAATTTATGGAAAATCTCCTCATGAGATTTTGATACGTGGTACCATATACAAGAAATGGCTATGACATACTTGTTTCATCAATAAACAAATCCAGGCAATTAGTGTTAAGTTTCTACGATTTTACCAAATATGACAATTTTCACACTTGAAGATAACAACATCCTAATATTTGAGACTACAAAATCAGTTAATTAACTTGTTTCTTCTATTTAAAACTTCTTTGTCAATTGAATCTCAAAATCGCTTATCCATATTCCACATACGGTTAGATAGAGTAACTAAACAAGCAGCCCAAACTACAAAATATAATAAACCGAATAATTTAAGAAAATCACGGTGATGACCTAAATCAGTTCACATATTTCCCCCTGATATGTGGCATGGTATTAAAATAGTTGTGTCAAATAATAAAACCTTTGAGGGTCTTGCAGGGCAGTGGTAAAAGCCTACCAGTCTGTTTGCGCTTATTTTCTGCTTTTATATTTAATGAAATTTCTATGGCAACAGCGAAAGTATTTGCCATGTCGTGTTTGCTAACATAGACAATAATGGACTGAGAGGATTAAAGATAGATGTGTATCTAGAGCGTACAAGTATATATATATATATATATATATATATATATATATATATATATATATATATATATATATATATATGTATATATATATATATATATATATATATATATATATATATATATATATATATATATATATATATATATATTTCATATAAATAAGTAAACTAATCTGTATAAACAGTACGTGAAATTTATTTTAATTCCGTCCCAGTTACTTATCTGAACTCTTTCTTACCACCACAAAATTATTCCACTATAAAATTAACATATGCCCTCATACTGGTCAAAAACTCGTTTATTAAAATTGCTATATGGCAAGGCGTATATCATGATCCAACAGCAGCAATCAACACCGAATTATTGTCTTACACACGTGACCCGTTTTCGGAAGTTTTTCATAAACCTCTCGATAAAAGTATTGATTAACCGTTTGGCATTGAGACAAAAGCTCTTCCAAAAAGCCAATTAACATGCATTTAATCTTCGACTTGCTCATTTTTGCTTTTCTGGCTTTGGAGAAGTTGAAGTGTGCCATTTCACGCCCTGATGATTGGTTTCCGGGTCATACTCAAACACCCAAGACTCATTCCCAGTAATGACACATTCCAAAAAATCATTTTCAATCGATTCCATAATGTCAAGGCACCTCTCCCTCCTGATGTCCTTTTGGTCTTACGAAAGGTTTTCTTCTATTTTTCATCTTTCTAACTCTTCCCCTATCGCTCTGACTGTGAACCGACGATCTGAATGCACAAATATTTACTGGATTCTCGATATTTTCATCAGTATTTGAAGATGAAGGCCTTCCGCTACGAGATTTATGTTCAATCGACTCTTTTCCTTCTGAAGTGCCATAAACCACCGAAAAATCTTGTCCCTTGACAAAACACTTCTTCATAGGCCTGCTGAAGTTTTCAAAAGTTTCCGTTGCTTTGTATCCAAGTCTGAAGCAAAACCTGACAACACATTGTTGCTTGAAATTGATGTCACTCATTTTTAAATCGTACTAGACTTCCACGAAAAAAATCGCTACGAACAACCCCATGACTAGCCAGTTCAAACTCGTACTGAAGGCGTATGTTCACCTGCCGTTCTTCCAAGTCCCGCGTCCCAAGTGTTGCCAGATCGGACGCTACGTTGCCAAACTCATTACTTAATTGACATACCTCGTATGGGAAGGTTAATATTTTATAATGTTTGAAATAAATTTATAACTCTTTCTCATAAACAGGCCGAACATGTTTCATTAATATAAATAAAAATATACAATATAAAAAAGGCCTTATATGAAGTAGATAGTAACATTAATAAAAAAAATGCTAATGACCATAGACATCGAAATCCAGAAAAAATAATCCATTAAAAAATAACTGCTAAACTTTTTTGTGCTAAATGTATATTACACGAGTGGGTGAAATTACTGCAGAAATAAATGCCATATTTTAGCACATCTCGACACAATAAATACATGTTATTTAATTTCAAGAATATCCTTTAATGTTTAAATTAATAAACTTTTAAATAGGGTTTGAAAATTAATTCCACAATGTGCTTCCGATTTTGGCAGTTGTCAATATTAACACCTAAAAATTATATTTGCCGTTTTCCTGGGTATTACTCTGTTATTCCAGATAAATTTATGATGTTGATACTTCTTTGTTTATCGCAAGGCTTTAGATTGTTTTTCAAAATTAAAGTATTTATAATGCATTTTCGAAGAACAAACTCCTTAAAATATTTCAAGTCGGATCCAAGTCTAACATAAATTGTGCATGAAATATAATTTTAATTAAATTGTGCAGGAAAATTGGATGATTAATTATTAAACGGAAACAGTACATCACCAGAACTAATCCTTGTAGCACTACTTTTCTAATGAATGATTTATTTTCTTCTAATTTTATACGTTAATATGCTATTTTCATTCTATAATTTCCGAATTAACGTAATTAATACTGGGACAATTCTTATTAAACAATAATATCACAGATACGTAAATACAACATTTTTCTTACTGAAACTCATCATGAGATCACCAATACTTTTATAGAAATTTTGTTATTAGGAAGCAACAAAAAAGAAGAAAATTTTTTAGAAATTAAACAAAAATCTATCGACAATAACTATGTTAGTATGAAACAAAACTTTATTAAGAATAAAATAACTGTTTATGCAAATAATTGTTTATTATTTTAGCCAAATGTTAACAGAACTACGTTATATGTGTATATATCTAATATGGAAGATAGTGATCGATTATTAATACAGCTTGATTGATTGAAATCGTCCATTAAAACTACTGGGAGTTTTTCTCATTATTATTTTATGAAAATATCAACACAACACGTATTAGCTCATGTTCTGTCCAATGATAATATTTGTAAAATGGCTGCACTTCCGGTTTTATAGAAGCCGTTATCAACCTCCCTATTTTAAATACAATGGTGTATTTTTCGTTGCTCATTTGTTTACTAGTTTCTTGCTCATTTCAAATTTCGATTATCTTAAGGGGTCTTGAATTAAACCTTTTTTAGATATTTAAATTGAAAATAATAAAAGGATATACAAAATCGTTTTCATTATTTCTGCTTGTTTCAAGAAGGATCTATCAAAGGTCTATTTTGATACCTAGGTATCAAGAATTGATTAGAGTATATACAATTGTTTTTTATCAAAATTTAATTTGATTTTTACAATTACTAATATAGATTATAAAATTGCTAAAACATTACAATGCGGTTCGCATTCGAATTTCAATAATTTAATTATTATTGCATAGAATCGGAAATATATTTAGGATTAACTAAAATGTAAACTAGTGAATTTCCAAATATTAAATAACTAATTTTTGAATGAACGCAATTTATAACAATATAGCGTGATGTATATACATCGGTATGATCGTATCTGGTAATCGTGTTCGGGGATCATGTTCTCTTTATCCTAGGAGCATCATGCAGACGTAATATTCTGCCTATTGTGATATGACAGTTCCAGAAGTTATGGAAATAATTTCATTATACTCGTACTTGTACTCAAAATATGTATTGTATGTATTTTAATATCTAAATTGTAGTATCCACGTCAATTGAGTTATTTCCGAAATATTCCTATTTTGATTTACGATAAATTCCAATCGTTCAGTCATGTGAACATAAAATATCTTTAATTTTGTTATAATATAGCAAACAGGCCAGGCATCTAGTAGAAAATAAAGGTAAACTCTGTGGAGTTTTAATATTTCGTACCTTTATGTTTTTTGGGTCGCTGAATACGAATCTGAGGTTGACAAATGAGAATTTTTTCAATAAATATATTTTTTTTCACAAAGCGGGTAAGAAACCGGACTTTTTTCGTTTCTTGTTTCAAAATAATTTCAAAATTATGTATTTTACGTTGAAAGTCGACCATACATGAAACTAAACAGAATAATTATTGAGGTTTTTCTTCGATGAATGGTTTAGCCCTGAGAGCTCCCGAAAATGGGCGACAAAAACAAAAACTCAGAAATGAGAATTACGGCATTGTACGTCGATATAATACGAAATCTATCCATTTAACGCAAATTTTGACCATATATATGATATTAAAGATGATAAGACTTACAAAAAAAATACAGTTTGAGGATTTCACTATGTTTGAAGATTATACAATTTCAGAGGATTTCTTGTCGAACCAAAAATTTCGGTGCTAGCACGCATTTGGAAGCGCGTTTGGCCGCTTGATTGATCAAGCGGCCATAAAATGTGTGGGTGTTACTGTTAGAAAAGCCCTCCATTTATCATCCCCCACTAACTCATAATATATATATATATATATATATATATATATATATATATATATATATATATATATAATTGCTTAATAATAACGATATTATTTTATATACTTATTTTTTTGTTAATTATTTTACTTATTTTTCTTTTACGCTCCGTTATTAGCTCTAATTTTTTATTTTAAATTTGAGATAAGATTCTTAATCACAGTAGTCGGTTCAAAGCCATAGACAGTCATCATACATCATAGCAAACATACCACTTAAAAAAATTATTTTAAATTTTATACATTTATTTAATATCCAAATGTTAAAATTGAAATTTTGACACGTAATTAATATCTCTTGGTTTCTTGATATCAATTAATACTAAATAAATGTGAATTATCAAATTTTCAAGTATTATTTGTACTTTCTTTTATCCTTAAAACTAACCATTTACCTTCCTATTGACTGTTATCATAATTTGTATCTAAATTTCGATAGGTATGTATAGAGTGTTTCCTATTCTAACATTTATATTTTGAATTCATACAGTGACCTACTTTTTTACCACTAAAATTCCCTAATTAAGTGTTCTATGATCTGTAATCTGTGAATGTTTATAGATTATTATCGATTTATCGTCCTTAATATTACCTCACTGTTTTAAGCAGTCCTTTTTACACACTTATTTTAATGTTTTTTTGAACTGGGTAGGTCTTATTTTATTATATATGTTTAATCTGATATAGGAAGGTATCTTTTTTATAATGAACCTCTCTTGTAGGTTAGGTAACGTTAATTTTATCGTACGATTTATTATTCAATTATATGTTATTTGGTACCTTTTTCCATTATTGTGGGCCCCTCTAAGACCTTTAGGATTCCTCTGGTATGACCTTCGGCTATTCTTGATGGGATCTGAGTGAAAAATTGGCTGGCACTGGTATAACTTATTCGATTTCATTTTTGGTAGGTATTTTATTATCTTTTATGTTTTAATACCTTTAATTATCCCTTTTCTTAAAATTTTGTTTTCTTTTTTTTTTTAGCGATGCGGCGTCCCTAAAAGCTGGTTTTTCACTGTTGTATCAACAACCTCTTTTGTTTTCCTTAGATACCTCTTAAATTGTAATGTCTCTTTCGCATGCCTTTTCCGTAGCACTTTCTTTTTACACACACTTTTGACTCTTATTAGTGATTGTACAATATTCAGTCATATATACGTAATGTACAATTCTATATGTCATATTTTGAATTATGTTGCAATCATTTTTGTATTAGTCTTTATGCTGTCACATTTTGACATTTCTCAAAATTTCAGTTATAACTTTAACTTTGAATGTTAATTTTAAAGTTATTTTATGCTTTCCAGGTTTGATATTGTTAGCGATCGATAAAATGAAATATCTTAATTCTTTTAATATGCATGTCTCTACATTTCCCATGGTTAATTTTTTAGCAATTTGTAATCTTATGCTTCATGTTACCGTTCTTCTGGTCAAAAATTTGCTCAGATTAATTTTAATTTAAAAATTTCTACTTTATTTATTATTATGAACTTATTAAACATTTAATAATCGGTATATTATTATATTATTCAAATTTTTATAATTATATTTACTGTGTGTTTTTGATATTTTTGTGTATTTATTCATTATAATGTTTGATTATGTCTGTTTAGTAGCGTTTTATTGTTTATGTAATGTTTTGAATCGTCTCAATATATCTACACAGAGTTCGATCTCGTTGCGCGTAATGTGCACCCTTTTCCCTCCGAATGCTGCCTCACTCTTCTACGCATACCTAGAGAATCTCACACTTTTTTCTATTCTTGATGAGCAGTACATTTTATTCGAAAAAATCAAGATATCAAAATTATCAAAATAATGAAAAAAATACAGCATTACATGTAATAATGTACATGTACATACATATATAGTGTACATGTACGTGTATAGTGTACATGCACGTGTATAGTGTATATGTACATGTATAATATAAATAACACAACAAATCTTACAATGACGATAATTGAAAATACACAAATCAGTGAAATAGTTGAAAATTCAATATAGGTACAGTAGGTAACAAAATAATAAAATAAAAATTAGATTAATTAATCAGGCCTCATTTTCCTCGGCACTTTCTTTTATTTAAAGGCCCCGGCTGTTCGTCGACATTTACAACATAAGAAAGACAAGGATGCAATTAGAGGGTGTTTTTATTATTACCAATATTGTATAATATGGTTCCTTAATGGTAGGTAATATTTGACACCTCGTGGCATAGCTTGGTCCTCTTCCATTGGGTCCACAGATTCAGTGGTTGGGCAATCCATCTCCAGCTTGGTTTCCAAGTCCAATTTGAGTTCCACCTCGTCTTCACATATCACTGACGAGCTCCCCTCACAATTGAGGCATATGTTGGAGTACCAGAGCCCTGCCTTCTTGCACACATAATTTCTTTGACAGTTTTTCGTGCACTTTCAATATATAAGCTTGAAAAAAGCAGGGAGCAGACTCAAAGCAAGCAACAGCTGTAGTCCTTTTGCATCGCCACTCTTTGGAATTTTGTTCAATTCAACCCAGCCATTGCTGGACCATTGCTGGTATACACTTATAGAATGTTGCCTTACTGCAGCTGCAGATGGTGTTTGAACTGTACCTGAAGGTTGATTTATTGTACGAAATATATATCAGGTGATTCAGGGAAGTCACGTTCATTCCACTATAACCGTACTGTAAAATTAGAAAACGTTCGCTTTCTATCTATCAGGTGAAAGATTTTGTCCTATGGCGAACACAAATCTTGGGTAGAAGTACCTACTTTCAATTATGTGATCTACCCACCTAGAAAACTATGTTTTATTTACTTGGTTGCTAGTTTAATTTTAAATAATAACAATATAATACTATTCAAATTATTGATTCACGTTCTTGAGAGATTTTTGCTTTTAACACTCATTTTTCATCACTCACTCAAAAAGTTTTATCCTTTTCAATTTTATATAGGATCAACTTTCACGCAGAATTAATAGTTTTGGAGTTATTTTGAAAAACTCGAAAACAAAGTTCGGTTTTTAGTTTTTTTTTGCGAAAAAGACATACTTCCTGAAAAAAATAGTATTGGAAAACCATAGATTCGTGACATAGACATAGACAAATACCAAAACACTTTTAAAAGTTTCCTTTATTTATCCTGTGTGAATACGTATTGTCTGGCTTAAGAGAAAATGTTCGTCTTACTGTATTTATTTTGATAAGCTAGGATGGATACATTAACACGACAAAAGTTGATAGTCCAATAGTGACTTTGTAACATAACTCATATTTATCAAACCACTGCTTTATACAGTTTCGCCTCTTATAATGCCTTCAACTTCATATGTACTTAAATGGTGGTCGTAGAAGTGGGAGAAGCATGATTTAATTCTAATGCATAATCCCTTAAGTGCAAGAGATTTTTGTTTTTTAACATTACTTCAAAACTCATAAACAATTCGTTATGATTTGCGTTTATATTTGATGAACTAATACTGTTAGATTAGTATATTATTTATTATCAAACAAATAAAATGCTTTCCTTCAGTATAAAGTAAATTAAAGCTATTATTTTAAAGTATTATATACGGGCTAATTGATCCTGTCTGGCTGATTGATTGACCGTCCATTAAAAGTATAGAGAATTCTTATTAGTCTTTTCTGAAAATTTCACCGTAAACGTATTGACTATTTAATGCCCTATTTAATTAAAATACTTTAAAGATGGCTGCATTTCCAATTGTACTAGAAATCGCTATCAACTTTTCTACTTTAAATTGAGTGGTATATTTTTTGATGCACACTTTGTTTCTACTGATTATTTTAAGGTTCCTTTAAATAGCTTTGCCTATATTAAAATTTAACTATTTATGAGATTTTTAAGATTACACAAATTTGGAGCACCAGGTAATTTAAAGCTCCACGATGTAATACATTGTAAAACAATATACTGTACTAGTTAATATGATAATGCAATTTTGTCCAGTAGAACTTTGGAGTAGAAACTTCACAATAATTCAGTTGTTGAATATTAAAGATTTGTTCCAACAAGCCTACGATGTTAGCAAACTGAGATATGAACTTATCATTTAAGTTTTTGATCTGATCTCGATCTGTCTGAAAATATCAGATAACTTTATTGGTGCCTAATGTTTCTGGGGATCTATTTCTTCCATGCGATGAAACAAGTATTTTGGCGATATGTATGTAGTTTAACTTTTGCCCACTTACTCCAGTTTTCCGTATGTATTGAAATACACCAACTTGTTTCTATAATTTTGTTCGTGCAGTTAACTAATTTGAAGGGAATATATACACCACAAGATCTAAAAAACCACCAAAATTGTTACTATATGACTCTTGTCCATTGGAATCTGTAGAATGATATGTAGAAGTTTTTCCTAATAAACTTCTTAGTTTACTAACCCTGACTTAGTCTTCCACAAAACATCCAAATACTATACACTACACCTGACGAGGCACAACAATGTGGGCATCATCTGGAGATGATTAAAACTATTTTAATCATATCCAGATGATGCCAATTTTGTTGGTGAAACTTGCATCGAGTGTAGGGTATAGTATTTTGGTGTTTTGGAAAACTAAGTCAGTGTTATCTTCACACCAAAGGTTCCAAACTACTGCAGTATTAATTTATTAACTTATATTATAACTATATATTGGTAGCAGCCTTCAGCATCTTCGATTTTAAATCGTTTTTGTTTTGGTTGTTGAGTTACCCACTATTATTGGGATTTCCTTTGAATCTTTTAGCAATGGTTTTATTAGGTTATCATCTTTGTGGATAATGATTGAAATATGTTTCATATGCACCACTAGAATTGTAATTATTTTCAGTAAACATACTACCATGTTTTTTTTCCGTAATTTTCTTCTTCATGTTTATTTAATTTAAATTAAATAACTAGGTTAATGTGAAGTTAAACTATGATACTTTAATCATAGACGCTTTAATGCTATTTAATATTTATTTACTATTTATATAAATGGTATCCACCTACTATGAAGATATACGACAAAAATGCTTATAGTGTTCTATGACAGTAGACAAAATAAATTTGGATAGAGAATATAAATGGTGCATATATTTAAATTGATCCTTTTTCAGTGTATGTCATTAAACAAAACAAAAGAAATACGTTTCACCTAAGATGTTATTAAAAGCATATTTTTATTATGTATTCATTTTAATCTTTCGGATGTATATGTTATATAAAATCCTACCCTATTATCTTTTTAAACTTAGAATAATCTCACACTGTCTAAATTATAGTCAGGTCATTCCCATGTAAAATAATACGTCAAAGAAAATGTATCCCTAAAATTCATTATAATTATCAAATAATTAATCCTTTCGTGTCTTATCTTAAATTATAAGTATATTATAATCACGTTCATAATGAGTTGCAAAGACTCAAAAGAAACACAGTCCTTAGAACCCTTTTGCTATATCATCCTTAGCTAGGTTGTAAATAGAAAACCACATAAGAAACGTCAGTAATTTTTAAAGTAAACAACAAGTAAACTCACAACTGTAAAATTAAATACAATATTTAAAATAAAAGTTAAATAACGAAATTATATAAGATCTATATACCTGCACAACTACTTACATATTTCAAAATGATAAATCTTAATAAAATCGTTATAATAAAAAAAATAAATTGTGATCAGCTGATATTGACGGTGAAGTTTTTCCTAATATACTTATGACGAGTACCCAAAAGAAACCGAAATTATTTTTTATTATTATTTATTTATAGTTTAAACAAAAAACCTTTTTAATTTATTTCAAAGTACTCTCCACTGGCACTACTACACTTGTCTAATATTTTATTCTATTGTTCAAAACATTTTTGAAATTCGTCTTCTGTGATGCCCGACAGCACCTCCGCCGTTTTTTTCTTCGCCTCAGCAATGTCGACAAAACGCTTTCCCTTCAGGTTTATTTTCGTTCAGGAAATAAAATTCAGGAAAAAGTTTTAGTCAAAATTTGGCACAGAGATAGGGATATGTAAGGCATGAATTTGCAGCCATGCTTTTCATCCCCAAATCTTCCGTTAAAATTCGCCAAACTGAACTCCAAGTCCTTCCATACCGCTCCACAACATCGTCAATGGTCGGTCGTCGATGGATGATTTCGCGAAGTTTTTAATCGGTTCAAGGTTCATGGAAAGACGACCAGAGCGAGGTTTGTCATCAATTAACATTTCACCTCTTTTGAAACGAGAAAACCATTCAAATACATGAGTTTTCCCAATAAAATCATCCTTGTAGGCCCTTCTTAATATATCAAGAGTTTCTGTGTCAGTTTTTCCAAGCAAAAAGCAATACTTTTCGGCCGCGCTCTGTTCACGAGAATCAGAGTTGAAGATGATTTCGCGAAGTTTTTAATCGGTTCAAGGTTCATGGAAAGACGACCAGAGCGAGGTTTGTCATCAATTAACATTTCACCTCTTTTGAAACGGGAAAAGCATTCAAATACATGAGTTTTCCCAATAAAATCATCCTTGTAGGCCCTTCTTAATATATCAAGAGTTTCTGTGTCAGTTTTTCCAAGCAAAAAGCAAAACTTTTCGGCCGCGCTCTGTTCACGAGAATCAGTCACTGCAAAAACGACCACCACACAAAACAACTCTCACTAAAAAGTTCACACAAACCGAACGAAACCTTCTTTAGCGACGGCGCTTGGCCTACTGACTCGGGAATGGTATCTTTACGCTCCTAGTGGTAGAACGCGGTACTACAGAAACTCCGCCCACCACAACATCAGTTCAGTTTCCTTCCGGTAACCCCTCGTATGCATATCATATTATGATTGGAATGGTATTACCCAAAAATGGATATAGGCATCGTCTTCATTACATTACTAGTTAGTTGTAAAGCTGCAACGTATATCAACGGACGATATGCTGTCATTGAATGATTTTCTTTAGTTCTAGGGTTTTCAGTGGTCCCTCATAACATCCTAGTGTATATAAAAGGATAGCACAAGCTTATTTTAGATGGTAAAGTATGTTCAATACAAAATTACTTCATATTATGACTTACTGGTTTGAAGGACCGTTGTCTTGCAAAATATCTACCTGTAAAAATTCTTCATTAAACACTTTTATATCTCTATATTTAAAAGTGTATTCATTGTTTTCCTCATTAGAAGCAACAATTTTTACTGCTTGCAACCACTTGTGATATTTTTATCATTAGCTCTTATCGAACTTTATAAGGACAATCTTTCATATTTTATTGAGTGCTTGCTAATTCATAATTAAATGTAACGAATGTTTTTAAGTTATGTCGTTATATACATTTAGTACCCTTTATAAAATTCATTCATTCAAATAAAATATTTCATGTAAAAATATTTTTAATTATCAGTTTAGTGAATTAAAGTCGCTATAAAACTATTCGTGATCTAACCATATCGCAGTTTACACTTCAGTAATCCTACTTTGATCTCGTGATGATGGGGTTAGTTTTCAAGCGAGCGGAACATAAATGTTGGGGTTCATTTAAATGTGAACACATTTTACAAAAGGGAAAAGTAATAAGATCATTGTTGACCTGAAACACCCCGCGCTATTTGACGGATACAGATCAAATATTTAATAGTGTCTTTTGAAAGCGTTATTGCAAACTTCTGTCAAATATGCTCGACCCTGAAGAGTATTCACTGGCAGTTTGAGACGGCATTTTTCCAGTGGCAATGGAAATGAATCCCATCGCCGTAGGGTTGTCCTATATTGCTTAGATAGCGAAAATATGCATATAACGGTGTCCTTAGGGTGTATTATAGCAGACCTTTTATATATATATAGGATTAAGAAAATGTATGAAAAACCCGATTCTTCCCTAAACTAATTTTGTTAAGGGCTTTGTTTAATATGGATTAGCTAATACTATTAACAATAATTTTTGATATCATTTTCATCAAATACTAGGCCAGTTTACATCTTACTGTGTCTCTGCGCGCCTCTATAAAAAAGTACTAATTGTTTCCTGGTTTTTGTTATATTTCGGTAACAGATCACCAAACATTCCTATTACTGCCATTGTTTTTTAATTATGGCTCAATGTGAAATTATTGCACTGTTAATGATGGTTGGTTTTAGAAGCAGGCATAGATATTTACAAGATGCTTGCATTATCTTCAATGGCAGAAATTCTCTCCATATTTCTTGATAGGAAGTCGTCTCCTATTTCAAAATCAACAGTTCAGAGGATTATACAGCAGTCGAATACATCAGGAAGTATTAAATTTTGACCAAAATCCGATTGAAGTATAATAAATAGACAACAACATACTATTTTCCAATGAATTTACATTGCGCTTGAATGAACTTGTAAACCGTCATAATTGTTGATATTGTGTTATTGCTAAAAGATTGCACTGGATGGAAAACAGTCACATCTAGTACTTTCACAAATTAAATATATGGCGGCAATAATCGGAGAAAATACGTTTAAGCTCGAAACATTACTTACATCTTCTGTATAAGCCAATCTATGTAAGTTAAGAATTAAACCGTTTGTGTCCAAACCAGGCAAATTTTTAACAGCTATCAGATGAAATCTGTTATCAGCAAGGTGACGCTTCTAATTATGAGGCAGATCCCGACTTTACATTTTAATTCTCCTAGACTATTTGCTTTGGAGTTATCTATTTATTATTTTAGAGTTATTTTTCTTTGCAGGTATTTATTTATTTGATTAGTCCACTATCTAGAATATCAGTAGGATGGCTTTTCTAGAAATGTCCCAACACTATTAAAATAAACAGTTTTAAAACCTTAAAACGGACTTTTCCGCGCGTAGAACATCTCTATCTCGAAATTGAGTGGCCGAGAAAAAATGAACCCATAAATGCAGAATATGTGTTTTATGCGACAGTTTTACTTTTTTCAAATAGTCCACCATCGTGCTTTCTCACTACCCATGGACAGTGTGTCCTATCCACCTCAAAATCAATAGGTGTCGTCTGGTAGAGGTTCGTAATCAGTCGAAACCCGATCCATCCGACACGATTTAATTGAATGATCGTGCTAACAAAAAACATTTCTCAAATAGTCCACCATTGTGCTTTCTCATGACTCATGAACATGGTAGAGTGTGTTCTATCCACCTCAAAATCAATAGGTGTCATTTGAGAGACGTCCCCGATCAGAATCAGTCAAAACCCGATCGATCCGACACGATTTAGTTGAGTTATCGTGCTAACAAGAAATTTTATTAAAGCCGACAATGACGACAGCAACACACACACACACGTGCAAAATTGTTTAAAAACCATTTGTCTTTGGTTTTTATGTCAAAAAAAAAGACGAAAAATAAACCCTAGAACAATGTTTTTACACGATTACATTACTTTTCGGCGTATAGTTGAGTGCGGTAAAGTAAAAATATCCCAGCACGCTATTTGATATTCTCCAAGAGTTTTTGCTGATCAATTTATGCTACTGAAGATCGCTAGTTTGAACATGTATTATAATTTCCTAAAATGCTCAATATTTTGTATTAATATACACTCACACTCCTGGATCAAATTAACACATCAGCAAAATTTTTCATTATTTCTTATAATTTGTCGAAGTTTAAAATCCTTGAACATTTTATATATGTGGCCTGTGATATACTCTGTGATTACTGATAACCAATTGAAATAGTTTGACAGATGTAAAGTAACATTTTGTGATAATTTGTCAAAAATACATTTAACGCCGTTTAAAGTAACTTGTAAAAGGTAATAAATTCAGTTACGCTAGTGATTTTTTTTAATTTAATGTAATCACGTGAATGGAACACTTCGTCCAGTACACTTAGAGTAAAGGAAATTAATGATCCACGCAACTTAAGAAAAGATGAAGCAGTGACAGAGTAACTCTGGTTAACGAGGGACGTATCCAGCTATAGGTATGTGGTTAATTTGTTAGGAGTTAGACAATCAATAATTAGTCAAAAAGTTAAACGTTTCAATGAACCTGCAAGTTATTGTAGGACCCCAGCATAAGGTCGTAAGAAATCTGCAGATGCAAGAGATGAGCGATATCTTATGCAAGTCACTTTAATAAGCAGGCGTTCTACCAGAGAGTTGAAAGTTAAGCAGAGTCCCAGCAGCAGCTTGAAATGTAGCAGTTTCTGGACAAACGGCCAGGAAAAAGCTTAATGAAAGCAGATTACATAGTATAAGACCAGATATTACATCACTGCCTACGAGAGGACATAGAGTTACTAAACTTCATTTTGCAAGAGAACACGTAAATTGGACCATTGATGACTGGAAGCGAGTTTTGTTTTCAGATGCAACAATAGAAAGTCTAAATTGATTTCATCCACTTGATGGACGTCAAAAAATCTGGCGAGCACTAAGAGAAAGATTTGCTGCCTGCAATTTCTTTTTGATGATTCCTTTTTTTGGTGGATAGATAATGTTATTGGGAGAAATTTATTTCGATGATCGCACGGATTTGGTTCCTATACGTGGAAAATCCATAAATGCACATTTCTATGTAGAAAACATTGTAGAGGGACATGTGAAGAACGTTGTAAGAGAGGTACTAGACTACCTCCGATACGTGAATATTCTAACTATGGGCTAGCCACCAAAAAGCCTAGATATGAACCACAGAAATCATGTGGGATGCACTAAAACGATCAGTTAGACGCCACATATATACCTGTCTGTATGACTTTTAGAAAACCCGAAGAAGTCATTTTTTTTTTGAATGGGAGAATGCATCAGGACACCATTCACCACTTAATTACATTAAGTGGTGAATTACACTTAACTTGACTAATAACATGCCCAGATGAATGAAAATAGCGATACGAGCTAGATGATCTACACGCTACTGAATTCAAATTCTTATGATTGAATTTCACCTCCACTTCAATATGTAAATTATGCGAAGTTTCACTGGTCTTAACTTTGTCCAGGAATTTATATTCACCCTAGATCCCATCCACCATATCTTATATCATTTTAGTTGCTAAAAAGGTATATACCAGAAAACGTAAAAATAATCAAAGTCATCTATCTAAACAAAATTGTCGATAACGACAAATTTTAAAAGAAAAAATGGAAATCTGCGTACGTCGTTCAATAGATTATAATAGATACAAACATTTTTGCTAAGGGTATTTTTAAATTTATTTTATAATGTAACTAGAAATTAGGTATTCAGATATATTTTCCCAATCCGGTATATTAGAAATTTTCTTGAAATGAACATAAAGTATATACAATCTACGTTATAACGTCTATAGATAAAAACATTGAAGAACTTTTCTCTAGGTCAAAACTCTGACCTGATTGATTGTGTTTTTAAAAGGGGTGATTTCTATCGACCTAACTCTCATTTCTCTCTTGGCTTTTATTTGATCTATGACACCCTAAATATATTTAATTGGATCACCTATTTTTGCTGCAAGTTTGTATAGCACAGACAAATCTGTTAACTGAATCATTTTTCCACTTGAAAGACGAACTGAAGCGAAGGACGAATAATGCCAGTATTGTATTACACGGAGAGAATAGTTTATTCATTGTTAATGAGTTACGTTTATGATAAATTAATTACGATTTTGGATCTGGTGAAAAATATCATCGTCAGTATTACGTAGAGACGTAACCGAGTTTCCTCAATTTTCCAGGACAGTGTTTCAAAGTATCTTATGAATTTTAAGTGATCACTAATCAACAAATAAAAATTCAGTTACTGATTGTTTCGCCATTCATAGATATTGTATCTAGCTTTTGGTATTACAGCCTTGTTGCATACTTTTCTTTAGGTAAATATTACTTTGTGCAAAATTTCGATAAGTCGGAGTCGCTTGTTGAAACTAAATACATAGATTTGCGTGAACAAATGCTTGAGTTACGCTGTTAACAATATTTAGTAATTAAACTGCTTATTAAGAAGCCAAAAGTGTGGTTCATTGAAGTATAATTGAAGGCTATAGACAAGAACTATTAGACCTACATACTTGCACCTCTAATAAGGCCTCCTTGGATACCTAGAATCCCAGATTCCATTAATAAACCTATTATAGTTCTAGAGTTATTAAAGGTTGAAAGCTTGAAAAGTTCTATTTTTATCACTCACTCATCAAGAACCTAGACCACTTCTAGTTGATTTAGAAACTTGAAATTTGACATCAAATTAAATCATTAAATGTATACAAAGGAAAATATTTGAAATCCAAATTATCGATATTCGGTGTCGACAATGTTATTTGAGCGGTTAATTTCAGGTACTAAGTATCAATCAATTAGTGTCAAATACTAAGTGCCAATCAATCTAATAAAAAGAGATGACGCCACTACACTACATGATTTGTTACATAATTTTCATATCAAGTATCAGACATAAAAGTAACATAAATATTCGTAACTAATTATAATAAAATAGGCAATTTATATTTAAGGTATACCCACAACAACCACATTGCGTTATATTAAATAATACTTTTCAAAAATTAATATTTCACCAAAAACATAAACGTGAAAAGGGGACCAAGTTCGGTACAAACGACGTTCGGGGTTGTCGGCTTGGCCGATAAAGAAGTTGAGATCTGAAAGGGTGCCAAGTTCCATAGGAATTTACAATAGGAACTTACAACTTTCAATAGGAATGTACAACGATCTTCAATTGAGGTAAAAGAAAATTTGTTACTTTCTTTGGCATTGAATTTATAACTTGGCAAGTTTTATATTTAAATTGTTTGTGGTATAAAATAGAGCAACTAGCAAAGTTAAATTTTAAGCTTGTATTAAATATCAACATGTTAAAAGTAATTTATTAACTATTAAAACTTGCCAAGTTATAAATGCAATATCAAATAACGTAACAAATTCTCTTTTAAATCAATTGAAAAACATTGCACATTCCTATTGTAAGTTCCTGCTGTAAGTTCCTATGGAAGTTGGCACCCGTTCACATCCCAACTATTTTATTGGCGAAGCTGACAACCCCGAACATCATTTGTACCGAACTTGGCATCCTTTTTACATTTATGTTTCTGGTGAGTTATTTTTTAACTCATTCTACATAAAGCTATAAGACATCACTTGTTCTGAGGGAATTAATTCCCCTACATTGAAATTGTAATTCGCAGTCTATTGGTGAGTTGCCTTTTTACTGGAGTAAATATATTTACTTCAAGGAAGTACTCCAAGGAAGTATTACTTACTTATTATGATATTGTTTTTGAGGCTTTCCTATTTGATACTGTTTTTGATATTTTTTTTATTCTGCACTATACCTTTAGAAAAAGTATTTTCAATAGCGCTGCATAACTCTTTTCAATTTTCGGCTCTCAATTTTTTTGTAGTTTCTTCACTTTGTCGATGAGTCATACATAATAAGCACATATATAATTACTTTTGCTATAAATTAATTCAAGAAGTTTCGTAGGTCACTATTCGTAGTCACTATCGGCTCATTCTGGCGCCGGTAAATATGTTGACAACGATACTTTTCACTACTGCTTCAGTATATTTACTGACACAAAAAATGAACCGCAACCAAAAATAGCAGTATTTATTCTTTATTACCTAAACACATTGTGACAGTTATTGTACAACCTAAACTGTTATTCAACATAGAAAAGAAATATAAAAAAACAAAACATGCAAATCGGAAAGTAAGTTGACAAATGAAGAAATATATAATATAGGGTAGCTTAATAGGAAGTGTGGTAACCGTTAGTTTGGATAAGTTAGTTTATCTTAGTCTATTTGGAATGCTTGTCATTAATTTTGCAATAGTTTCCTGGCCTATAGCTGCCCACTCAGGTTTTAATACTTCAGTGAATTGGGTTTTGTTATAACGGTCTGTTTGTGGAATTGCCCGATTCAGTTCATCCCACAAATGTTCGATCGGGTTAAGATCGGGACTTTGCGCAGGCCATGGTAGCACATTTAATATGATTTTGTTCAAAAAACTGTTTTACAATCTTGGCGGAATGTTTGGGGTCATTATCTTGTTGAAAGGTAAATGACCCCATTAACCCCAATTTGTCGACGGATTCAAACAAATGCTCTTCTAAAATGTCAATATACTTGCTGGCATTAAGAATTCCATCTATTATGTATAAATTTCCTACTCTTTCAGCACAAAAACAGCCCCATACCATTATCGATCCTCCACCATGCTTTACAGTGGGTCTAATTAAATTTGGTTTAAATGCTTCAGATATTCGGCGCCAGACCATCTTTCGTCTCCTATTAGTTTTTAACTCAAATTTACTTTCGTCGCTTCAGAGAACTGTCTCCCAGAATCGGAAAGGCTTATTCAAATACTCCATAGCAAAATTTAGGCAATTCTTTGCATTTTTCCCAGAAATGTATGGCTTTCTTTTAGCCACACGTCCGTGTAGATTTGCCTAATTTATTCTATATTTAATTTGCGTTACTTGAATGGGCAAATCCAGTTGATCCTTTATTTCTCTAGCAGTCACAAATGGATTCTGTCTCACTACTGCAAGCATTTTTCTGTCCTGACGCGGTGTCGTCTTTCTTTTCCTACCAACTCGGGGACGATTTTCGGCCGATCCTGTAGCCTTAATTTTTTTTATTATTTTATTAACATCCTCACGTGATATTCCATAATCTGTAGCCAGTTTTTGTAAGGTTTCTCCCTTCCTTCTTCGCTCAAATATTATTTGCCTCTCCTGTGGTGTTAAGTCCCTTACTTTAGGCATTCTGTAATTAACAATAATTATAAAATACAATTGGAATTTACAGCACGCCTAGACTTTTGTAATAATTATACTTGAAAACCTAAACAGTTAGTATTGTAGAAGAAATATATTTGTCAACTTACTTTCCGACCCTTAACTTGCGTAGTTCGCGAATATTTTTTGAAAAATACAAACACTGTGTGCTTCGCTCGGCAATCGGATTGCAACTGTGTACTAGATGATGACCTTGAAACCTTGAATTACGATGGTAGGGGTTGCACCATACTTGGATGCGTTCGTGTCTCAGAGTATCGGCTTACTTGTATTTACGATTATTTGTCAACATATTTACCGGCGCGAGTTGTTGCGTGCAAAGTGTTCTACATTTATAAGTTCCGCACCGGCCAACTGATTTGAATGCCCACCGTATTCATCCATGTAGCAGTAACTAACAAAATATTGTATTAATGATCTTGTTTAATAAACATCAAAGTGATAGTTGATTAAACTTATATTGTAGCTGATAATAATATTTTATACAATTTATCTCTGTAAATATTTTTAGGTCATCTGCAAATGATAACTAACATATATCTGAGATATCTGTATTTATAAATACATTAACGCCTTTAAAACAGAATCCTCAGAAACTGCAGAGGAAATACGAAATGCATCAGACGTAATTCAATTATAGGTAACATACAGTATTGGATCTGTACCTAAAAGACAAATATGATAACCTAATTCCATTTAGTTTTCGCAAAAGTAAATCATTTCATGGCTATTTGCAAAATAGAAAACTCTCTTATCTTGCCGATAAATGGAACAGTCTAGCTTACTTGATTTAATTTTGTATTTTTAAAAAGCAGTATCTCGAAAAATACTATGGAACAAAAATATCAAAGTGATAAATGTTACATCCATTAGGAATTGAAATAGTAAAAGCAAAAAGATAATTTACGTAGTTAAGCTTTTCTTTCCTGATAAATTGTTTTGGGATTGAAATTGCGCCTTTTCTTTGAGCTACCCTGTATTTTTGTTCGTTTTTTTTTTATTCAATGTGAGGCCCTTCAGCGATGCATACTAATCTATCGATTGATATTCTATGAAACAAATAACTCGGTTTTCCATTTTCCGGCATTAAACTAATTGGATTTTTCTGCGGCGGTAAAATTAAGCAGTTTTTGTAATTAAGGGTAGCCTCATACACCTGATACACGAAATACGCGGGGAACAATAGCCCTTGTCAAGCCTCAGAATGAGAACCTAATGTGTAATTTCACTTAAAACTGCGAGCCAGATCGATATTTAAGCAAAAAGAAAAACATAATTTGTTAAAAGTGTAGAGAGCAATGTAATATACTCAGGCAGCCTGGTTGTAGTGAGGGCGCATAATTTTGAGGAGTACCATCTTCATTAAACTAAATACCTATGCAAATTTATTAAGAGAAATCATAATTTAAGTTAGACCATTTCGCGGTACAATGTTATAACTAAATGATCTTTGAAATAATGCAGAACCGTATTTGGTTGCTGCATAAAGATCCCCAAAGATGGCGAGTAAAGCGATTATGATTATCACTACGTTCTAAAAATTTATCATGGAAACGGGTGTTTTAGTATCGTAAACCGGTCTGGTCTGTCTTTGAACCTGTGAGGTAACATTGCACCAAGATTACAAAAAAATTTCATTTGAATATATACAAAGTTTCGTCCGACTGAGGGACATTGTATATTTACTACAACGCTATGGCGATACTGTTTGTTTCTCAACTATTTTCCAGCAGTTTCTGGCCTTCTCTGAATACAGATAATAGTTATTCCTGAAACAGGTTGTGTCAAGGGCTAGCTAACACTCAGAATAAGTGGTGGATTTTACCTTAGTAAAGATATCAAACCGATCAAGTTATCCAAAGTAAGTTTCACATTCCTTTTACTATATACTTATAGTAATTTAAAGGATTTATTCATATTTTGTGTATATTCATGCCGTTACACCATGGGAATGACTTTGCACCATCAAAATGTTGGTGTAAAGTTATCTCGTCGAATACAACAGAACTTTTTGAATATTATTTCACTCCTAAGTTTTCACACTTTGTATTATTGGGTAATATCCATGGTTACCTATTTTTCATTTTATACAAGTACCGGAGAGATATCTACGAAAACCAGGTAGCAATTAAACCCTGGAGGTCTGCCTTAAAGAAATTAAATCGGGGTTTGTAAGCTAATGAAATGGAGCTGCGAAGTAAAATATTACTCGTAGAACTATAAATTATAGTTAAAAGAGCTGCATGGAAAGAAACCAGGAGGTGAACCTGTATTTACTGAAGGGGAGGAAAAAGCTTTTTTCTCCCCTTTAAGCTTTAAGCTTTTGTTAACAGTTCTAACAAATGTTCCTCCTAGCTGTGCAAATACCATGTGGAATCTTTCGTTCCTTGTTTAGAAACAACGCAAATTATTATTTAACTTTAGTTTTATTGAGCTGCAAAATCTACTGAACAAGCTCTAAATAATAACAACATGCTTTAATTTTGCGTTACAATCAGTTTCCTATGTATTTTAAATGAAAAACAACTGGTGGTGCAATGTCAGGTGATTCCGGTTAACTTTACACCAAAAAAATATATAAGAAATCTTGCAAATATCTTTCCCAATAAATGGATTTTGAATTTACAGAATATGTAATTATATAACTATGAATATTTTAGGACGTTAGATATAAAATCCATAGATAACTAATCCATTATTGTCAACAAGAATTGTGCAGTCAGACTGGTTTACGGTAACATTGATTGTTTACTAGGTAAGCTAAATGATGTTGAAAACGTTCAGTTAGGTTAGATTAAGCCATTTTGAATCAGTGAATTTAGAAGTGATATGATGAAACTTGTGCAGCCTATACATTATGTTATATGGCTTTGGGCCTCATCAGCCACTGATCGCGTGGGTAGTCCCTTGGCGATCCCCTCTTATCCGGGTCATTATCTAAAAATGCTATCCCATAAAAGAAGAAATTTAAGCACATCCCCCGCCTTAAGCCTCGCCTCCTCTAGGATAACAGGTGTCCCTAATATAAGGTACCTCTTCTCCTCCAGTGGGGCAGGTGTAAAGAAGATGAGTCGAGGTTTCCTCGTCTTCTTTACAGTATCTGCAGGCCGGGCTGTCAGTCAGCCTCAGCTTGTGCTTATATGCATTCAGACTACTGTGGCCCGTTATGATTCCCACCAGGGTTTTGGATTTGTGCCTGTTCAATTTAATGAATTCTTGGGCCCATTTCTCTCTCTGAGTATTCGATGAAGAGTTTCATTATTCGACAACCCGGTACTCCTCTCCATATTTTATTGTGCTGGTCTCTTGACCAGCCATTGATGCGGTCTCTGATCAGATTCCGACTTATTCCCACTGTAGGTTCTAGTCCACAGAGGTTTTCCATGGTCCCTAGTCTGGCAAGGTCATCTGCAATTATATTTCCCTTAATGCCATTATGCCCAGGTATCCATAAGAGTTCCGGTCCCTTCCCTGCCACGTGGTTGAATGCTTTATAGCAACTATAGACCAGCTTCGACTTTGTCGTTGTTGAATTCAGGGCTGCCAACGCCGCCCTGCTATCCGAGCAGATACATACCTTCTCTTGGGTCCGATTTTGGTCGGCCCCCAGAACACCATATGTAATCGCAATTAGCTCGGCTTGGAGTGCGGTAGTGTATTTGCCCAGGGGGAAGGTTTTACCTATCCCATCGCATCGTCTATATACCCCCGCTCTATTCCCACTCCTGGCTCCATCCGTATACCAGATGTCTCCATTGAGCGGTAATCCAGCTCGACCCTCCACCCAGTCGGTCTTACTGGTGAGGGTGATCTTATATTTCGTGTCAAACAGGAAGTGGACGCCCGTACTGTCAGATGGCATCCATAGGAGTCCCTCCTCAGCTAGCTCTCTTGAGAGTCTATTCAGGTCCCTTACCTTTCTATGCATGTTTTCCACCTTGTGCATTGCTTTTATGGCTTCCGCTTTCAGGGTGACATCAAGAGGTGGTATCCCCATCAGTATCCCCATCGCCTCGATCAGTGTTGATCTTAGGGCTCCGGTTATACTTCGTGCAGCCTATAACAAACCTCTGTATTCTTTGGAGACCTTCCGTATATTTGTTTAAAGTTACAGTCCGATAATCTGTATCATAGTATTCAATGGTGCTAAGAATTAACGAATTGTATACTATTTATCTGTAATTGTTAAAAAGTTTTTATGGAAATAGTGTTCGTAATTCTCCATAAGGTTTTTGAATGAGCTGGTTGACGTGTACAGTAAATACTATATTCTTGCAATTACTACTAAATACTAGGTAGCCAATTTATGCCGCTTATTATTGTATTATATAATGATTTATTAATTATGTTGGGGAACAATTTTTTTGTCATTTGCTGTTTATTAATTTTTTTAACTGATTTTAGTAATATATGGAGTGCCGATTTTAAATCTAAAATTGGCTTCTCGCTACATGTTCTAGTTTCCATGTTATTTGATGTGCGTTTTATATGAAATTAATATATTAACCCTATGATACTATTCTATAACTTCTGAGATTTTTTTATACAAGGTATTGTGCCCTTAAGGATGCTTCATTTATCCATTGACATACTTTTTGTACTACCAATCTTCAATGTAAAATAGTTTCATTTAAAGAAAAGTCTATTGGTACCCTACTTTTACTTAACATGGGGGTCCGCCTTTAAGCAGGTCTCTGTTTGTTGGTGGATAAGTAGTTTGTACTTACATCTTTGAAAATGTATAGACATGCATACGCAGGTTGTGACTTTGCAAAGCACTTTGAGGCATGAGTTTTTAGTTAATCTCAGGAAGCTCCTAACTATGAAGTTCTGTTTACAACAATGTTATTGGCTTTTAAAGATCATGGTTGCAATATGAGTGTCAAGCTCCATTTCCGGCATAGGCACCTCGATCAGCTCCCAGAGAACCTTGTCGCGATAAGTGACGAGCAACAAGAACATTTTAATCAAGACCTCTTGACAATGGAGGAGCGGTACCAAGAGCATTGATAGCAGACAACCATATGATAGCAAACTTTTTCTGAAGAATCGAACAAGCTCGCCCTGAGAAGGTATACAGGTGCAAGAGCAATAAGGATAATTTTTTTGAAGAATAGGAGTATCTTAACTTTCATCCATATCAGTTGTTACAAATCCTCTACTATCTATCGCATTGACATATGTTAAATTGTTAAAATATGTATACATTAATTTAAAATAAAAAATCGTTTGTATGTACCCATATTTCAATATATGTATTTTCTGTCTTTTGTCATCACGTCATTCTAGGAACATTTAGAGTTTACACTGCAAAGTTACCTACAGATTTGAGTTCACCGCCTTCAAATTAGGTAAGACCAAGTGCTGTAGTAAATGCAACAAAGTTTTTATTCTACAGTGCCAACAACTACTAATAGCTCAATTTTCGTTTCATTCAACATCAAACCATATGCCTGCGATACTAGAGAAATAGATTTTAAATCAGAGTTAATCTGCTGAGCTGAGTTGGCTATTTATGTCACTGACAGATCATCCGCATATTGATAAGAACATATTGATGAGGAATATTTTAAAAATAACAAATCGGCTATGTACATATATAGAAGATAGCAAATCTCCCAATATTTATACTCTACGATACACCCACAGTTATATATTCTATATTCAAACTGGGATTATATTTTCACAAATGAAGAAGATACTTTATTCACAATGGCTTTCTGTTAATTGCGTAAAAAAGGTAATTATCTAAATTAAGGCTAAGATATTTCAACTTTGTTCCCAAATTTTCATAATGTGTTGTATCAAATGCTTTGCTATAATCTAATAAAATAATGCAAGCTGCTTTCTTATTATCACAGGCTCTATATATCTTATCACTTACTTATAATTCTGCGGTAGGGATATTCTACTTTACTGGAAAACCAAACTCTGTGGAAAGTGGTATATTAAATTGTCTAAGAAATCGGCTGTTCAAAAATATTGTTTTTGCTATAATTGTAGACAAAGAACACAATATATTGATTTGTTGAAAATAGATTATCTCTGTAGGATTACATTCTTTAAGTATGATTGGAACGAGAACAGCATCCTCCCAGCACTTAGGATAAATACTCCCAAGTAGATATGTATTTATAATAAAGGTATTTAATTAGGTACGGTAAAATAAAATTTTACATTTAACTTCTAGGTATATATACATAATTTTAAAACGTCTACACCATTTTAATTTTATTCTAGCGTGTTAAAAACATGTTTAATGTTCTCGACAGATTGATTTAAAATGAAATGTTTCAGTTCAATTTCGATACGTTGTCATAATTGGCTTCTACGAACTAATTAAATCGTTAAAAACATTTACTGACAGCAACTTATTGATCAATAAATTATTAACATCGCGAGTAATGGCAATAAATGAAGATGAGTTAATGGAACTATTATAAATATTGAGGATTTTAATGTTCTCGAGAAGTTTTAAAATTAGATTTATATTTGCACTTAAGATTACCTCATTTTTCTGATTTAATGGCCATAATAATAAAGTTCCTAAGTGCTTTATAAGTGCCTTAATTAGCTTGTGATTTATTTATTTTATATTTGAAGAAATTATCATCCCTTAATGTTGGTGAGCTACGGAATAGGAGGTTTAGTTATTTTTATCTTTTTATAAGGTGCTTAGAAATTGAACAAAAATAACACATTATTATTAATATATCATTTCATAAAAAGTATCTCAAGAATATAGAAAATCAATCTAAACTGAACATAAATCATGTACAAGAGCATCATAATTAAAAATAACGATGAACTCCAGCCCATGTATCATAGGCTGCTTTGATTTTATATGTCTAGCATTGAACATCTAATTACTCAGTATTTATAGACGGAGTTAAACTAGAATAAACAATAATTAAAGTACTAGTATTTACAAGTTACTCGAGCTGGCCTGGTAATAAGTTTATGTAAAGCATACTTATTAAACTAATTATTTAATGTCACAAAGTTAATGTCAAAAACATTATTTAATGTCACAAAATGTTTATTTAAAAAATCAAGATTAAGATTACCTCCAAAGAAAAATACATCAAAGTTTGGTAATAAATTGACTCGAGTATTTACAAGTTGATCTTTACAGAAAATATGATTATTTTATGTAGTAAATTAATATACGAAGATATTACTTTATTTGATTTTTGTTTTACTTTCAATTTATTAATAGCCTTAGTTATTTGACTGCATCCTCATCTGGAATACCGATTACCCCAAAGTTAAGAGATGGAGATGGAGATGGGTTGAATGCATTTATTGAGTACCGAGTACAATACCTATGTGTTCTTACAATAATCCAACTATACATTATCACATGAATAATATACTATATCCACTTTTTTCATTCGACGTGTTTTCCTTTTACCACTATTTCTTTAGCTTATTTTCCCTGAGATTTTCTGAAAACTGATGATTTTGGAACTATGTGGATTTGACATAGGGGAAAAAATGATATGGTATATTATTCTCGTGATAATGTATAGTTGGATTATTGTACATATATTTATTGTACTATGTATTCTAATAACTGCGCCCAATCCATCCGATAAGGGAATAAAACAGAATGCGCCTTTATCTTTTTAATCAGTTTTTCGTCCCTTTGATCTTTTTCCGTTCTTGAACTTCTGGTAATGTCTTTCGATGCGGTGGATTGTTGATGTCAAGACTGCCAAACATTCATATTATATTGATATTATGTCCAAATATTTACATTTAGTAACACGCTTTTATCATCGACTACTAATCTTTTATCATCGACTAAGGTACTTACTAATTTTCCACGTTTAAGAATAGTATTAATTTCTTGTGCAATCACTTTATGAGCTCATCATTTTTAAGTAAAGAAATGGTTTCATCAATTATCATGATCTAAAGGTGGGTATACATATGCGCGCCGCGCGCTGCGTCAAGTTCCCTAGATTAGTGCGGTATTTTCGAGTTGCGCGAATCGCATGCATACGGCGCATCACGATCCACCTCGTGTCAGTTTTTCCGACGAACGCTTTGCGTGTTCGCGGTACAGATTTGGACGGGAGCGCGAGAGGCTCGTTGTTTTTGTTGCGCGTCCATTCAGCGGTAAACATGGAGTGAAAGTGTTCAAATCCATATTAATCTCGGTCCATTCCATTTTTTAAACAGGTTAGTGTGCCACCAACGTTTTCTTTTTGCACAAACTTGCCATTAATAAGAAAGCACCACTCATCACCGAAACCGCGTAATTTTTATAGCGCGATAGGGACATGATTATCTACAATGCAAAATGTCTACTAAATGTTCGTGGGTTTCCTCTGGTTCTTCAAAAATAAATAAAGGTTCTTCAAAATAAATAATTTCAACAAACATTGGACGAGCATCGAACGCGCGGCGCGCAGGTTTATAATAATTTTATTAATAAGCATTATTTTCATGATCTATGTCGGACAGTAATGATCAAATCTTTATCCTTACTGCTGACTCTGATTCAATTTTAAAGTAATCGCTGAATTTCTTAATACGTAAGTAAATCAGATTGTTTAACATTAAAACTGTCAGAAATAGGAAGTAGAATTCTAAAAGCTCCATTACTATTTTTATATTCTTGCAAAAGACTTATTAATGATAATGAAAAACTACCTGTTACTACTGCTGTTTTTTTTTTTACTAAACGTAATTTCTTTAAAGACAATTGTAAATAGGGTACCTGTATTATTTGACTACATTCAGCTAATACACGGTTCTTGAATACCTCTGCCATATATTAAACAAAGATAATAATAATAAATTATTTAAGTTCAGTCCTAAGTAGGCAAACTTTCCTAGGACATAAATATAAATAACCGACCCTTCCAATGTCATGTTAACCAAGCCAGTTTTATGCGAAATATAATAAACAAGTTTCGTACCTCAAAGAAGTTAAGAATCCTTAATATAGTGTTAGAATATGGAATATATTATACGGAATTTATTGAAGCAATATTGTTTGTGCTATTTTATAAAACTGAACAATTAAAGTAGGAAAACAGAGAACATTATTCTTCATGAATATTCATAAATAAGCCTCGGATTAGATTGCGGACATTTCAGAGTCTGACTTACACGTGTTCTGAAATATCTAATTAGAAATGCAAACCCCGTAAAGAAATATCACAATCTTGTAATAAATTATACAATAAAATATTTCATATCAGTAGCTTGTCCACACTCTGGCTCATTTTCTTGTAACGTAAATTAACTGCTTGTATAAATTAGTTGGGCATCAACCAACTATTTCATATTAAATAAAATGTATTCATTAACCGCCTGCTGTTTGCTCCTCCATTTGTTTCACTAGAAGTATTGAAAGTATTGTCGGAGGTGCATAACGGAATTTCCGGAGTTGGTGTTAGATGATGGTAGTGAATTGCCGTGTTCCCATTATGATACATACAGCGTGGGTATACGCTATGTATGTACCATCATGCAAATCGGATGTTGTTAGACATTCCCCATGTTGAAATGGGGCATTTGACAAAGTAAATGTGCTCACAGAATCGACGATGCAAAAAAATGATGTACTGCAAGCTGCTGTCACTGTGAATCCTACTGTTTATTCCAGAAGTTGAAGATAAATATTTATGGGTTTCTGTCGATGAAACCACAAATGCCTGCGGCTTGCAAGTGGCAAATATAAAAGAAGTGAGCGATATATCGGCAACGCAATGACATGTAATAGCATAATAAAATATTGACAAAAACAAATGCCGAAGCAAACAGTAAACATGATTAAAACAAAAATATGGCTCTACTTTTTCTTATGGATAATGCGCCATACGTGAAAGTAGCTGGTCGACTTTTGAACAGAATATATAATTACGATATGTTACTTGTAACGTGCATAGCGCATGATCTTCATCGCGTAGCAGAGGCAATCCGTGGCCGTCACCCAAATGTCGATCGCCTGATAGCGAATGTCAAACAAGTGTTTTTAAAAGCCCCGCAAAGGGTAACATTATTCACAGCAATGCTTCCCCACACACATGCAGTTACCTCCAGCGCCTATAATAACCCAGTGGGGAACATGGATCACAGCAGCTTCATATTACTACTGAAATTTTCAGAACATCACCGGGATATTTCAATAGTTGGATTCAAGTGATGCTTTTGGTATTGCAAATGCGCAGACTTTAGCGGATCCAGCTATTCTACATGATTTGGCGATTACATGGCAATCTTTCGTGCATACTATAAGCCATTGTAAAGGACAAGACACCCCAAGCAGATGAATTTTCAACAGTGAATGCTGTAAACGTTGTTTGGGTCCTCCGGCAGTATATTTTTGATTTGAAGGGGGATCTAGTATCCCCCTCTGCAATAGATTTTACAGTCAAAGTTATAAATAAATAAAGTACTGCAGTTTTGGATAACAACCGGGGATTTTCTGCTATAGCAATTATAGTAGATATTTTACAGCGGAAAGAAGTTCATTTCTCTAATCCAGAAATGAAGGCTCGACAACATTATTCATATTTCCGGTATGTTCCGTTGACTTCGGTTGATGTAGAACGGGAATTTTCACATTATAAATAGATTTTTACTGACTGACGTCGCTCGTTGACTGCTGAACATTTAGAGCAGCTACTAATAATATACTCATGTAATCATACGCGCAAATAGTGTTAGGTGTGTGATGATGTTACCTTGAAGAACTACTATGTTGTCCAGATCGTTTTGACAATACGGTGACGTGATGACTTGCCCCCGGATCTAACTTCGAATTTTTAGTAATCCGACAACAAGTCTTCATTTGTTCCTAAACGACCATGCAATGAAAGGTAAACTAATATATGAATACAACTCTTTCTTATAGGTTCTTTTCTTATAGGTGTTTCTAACGTAATTGGTACTTTCATGCTAAAAAATACATTATATAAAGGGATGCAACTACTCCAGAAACAAATTTTTATCTTAATTAAAGTCCACATCAGTAAAGTTAATAATCTTTAAACGACTTATTTCAAGAACATCCTCTAATTTTTTAGATTCACAAACTATTGACTTGAGTTTAGAAATTAATCATGCATAATTCACTTCCCAATTTAGACTGTTCTCAATGTTAACACAGCACCTAAAAATTTTACATTTGCGATAAAGCTGCATAGTCTTGTGTTCAAAATTAGTTCAGGATATTGAATTAAGAATTATTGATGCTCGTATATTTATTGAATGTTGTATTTACTAGATATATTTACCTACTAGTTTATTATATATTATTTAGATATTATTAATATAGAGTATATTAAAAGGTTGTGTAAGTTAGCGTAGGATATATTTTCCATAGATTTATAAGAATTTATCAGCATCATCACTTCGGAAAGTGACCGGATCAAATTGCCTTTCTCGAGTTATTTCAAATACTCGTAATATTCCAAAGCAACACAGATTCGGTTAAAGACATTTTTAGTATAATTTATACTGAAATATATCAAAGATGATAAATCACTGACGTCAACATAGATCTGTCGATAAATACATTTCATCCGATTTGTCATTCGAAGAAGATATTGATTTAACTTTGAATATTTCGAACTTACTGAACTCAGATCTTGAATATTATGAACTGTTAATGATTTTCCTAACTTATATAGCCATTAATCTTAATTATTAAAACCACTCGTTTTATCATACCAGAGGCGTCACTTGTGTACCAGAGGCGTCGCCTTCACGGCTTCGTAATAATTTAAATAAAATATAATAGGTAATGTGAAAACTTGAAATAATAATAAGCACCTGATTATACGTTGTAATTTATAAAATACTGTAAGACAACCCTCTTAAACGCCGTTATGAGTTGGATTAAGCTCGGTTAAACATTCCCAGTATTATATATATATATATATATATATATATATATATATATATATATATATATATATATATATATATATATATAATGGATATTTTTCATATGAAGTTATGCTCTACGGGTTTTCGTTTGCAAGCTACAGGGCACTAATAACTTTCGATCATTAGAAGATAATGGAATGAAATTTTAGCCGTAGTTTAATTTGATAATGCCCTAGTAACAGGAAAACATATACTTGATAATGTTTTTGTTACTTTCATTTTCCTATATTTAGCAGTGGGAAAAAATGGTGTTTATAAACGTTTTAATTACGGGAAAATGTCAAGAGATACAAATAAATTTTGTTTAAAATAAAAAGTGGATCTTAAATAAATATTAAAAAATATATTTTTACCAGTTGCGTATCACAATTTTCTTCGGAAAACCCTACGGTACAATGCGTACGCACGCCACTGAGTAACTGACGAAGTCAATCTTTTTTCTGTTATTATGGCATTATCAAATTAAGCTACGGCTAAAATTTCGTTCCATTATCTTCTAATGTTCGAAAGTTATTAGAGAAAAACTAAATTTTTTCAAATTTTTTGTCGCCCTGTAGCTTGGAAACGAAAACCCCTAGAACATAACTTCATATGAAAAAAATCTATTTTTTTCTTACCGAAAAATCCATCGTTTAATTTATTCCCAACGTTTATATTACAACCTGTATATATATATATATATATATATATATATATATATATATATATATATATATATATATATTTCTATAGTTGTTTCTCTATTCCACCAGTCCCTTGTAATTGTTATGAATAATTGGTAAATCTGCTTCAACTTGAGGATCTTGAAATATCGCTTAACTTTGCTTGATAGGAGCTGCTTTTTAATATCAAATTGTAAACACCACAGACTTCATTTTACGAAAATGCTCAAAATAATAAAATGCTGCCTATAAACATGTTCCCAGCGAAGAAGCATTGGCGGTGAAAGTTAAGAGATATCGGGACTTTGTCTGTATATGGCAAGTTATATATTCCTGGAATAAGGATAATGTTCTCCTTTTGACTCGCCTACAGTTAACTACAGTATGCGTTTAAAAAAATATAAGCTTAATGGGGAACTTATAAAATAATTATATATTTTAAGGTATGGGGGATAAAGATCAAATCCATATTCCTTTGCCCAATATCTTAAGTCCTTCTGCACTAGCTCCACTGTCATTTTTTGTTAAATACTCGTAGTTAATCACAAAGGCTACTTCTAAGGAATAGCTAGAGAGGGTAACATCAGAAGATTATCGCCAACTGCTCAGAATTCGCTATGCTCTTGTGAGTGTAGTGGTAGAGTTGCCTCTGCCAATAATGTTGATGCCGATACAATTCTTTATTCGCGTAATTTCATGGAAGCAGCTAATGATAATTCCACTGCCGTTTTTGTTGCCGAATTTCTTCAGTCTTTCTACATTTAATATTATCAGAACTTTCTTCACATTGTTTTAATGAACAACCAGCTATATTGATGTCGTGAAATTTTAGAATTTATATCTGTAAATGAATGAATATTTACAGGGTTATCACTACTTTTAAATGCATAACCTCCAGAAATCATAGTGCTTGTTGACAATGAAGTATTTCATCTGGGAAAGTAATTTCAACCCGAAGCCAATCTTCATACATCGACAAGAAGTAGTCCTCCTTCCTTGTAGTAGCCTCCCACTTTGTAATATATTTCGGAAAGGCGATTATCTTATAAAATTATCAAGCACATTAGTTGCAATTTCATGCCCATTTGTTTGAAAATATTTTCTTGGGAAGTCTAAAACACGAATTCTCTTCGTATAAAAATCTTGGCCAGATACTTCAATCATTTTCTAATATAATTATATAGACGTGTGATTGTGTGACAAAATGTAGAACATGCACCAAAAACAAAATCAAAATGAAAATCTCTTTTGACTACACCAACAATTAACAAACTAAACTTATGACCACACTTAATTAAGACTAAATACGTCCGATATTCGGTGCAAACTAAGGTCTAATGCACCCTATTGCGTACCGTTGTATATGAAAAGTTGTGTGTTGTTGTACCATACAAGTGTTGACGTGTACAAAACAAACAAATACATCAATTTCAACATATTCAGAAATACTTAATAATTTTTTCGCCGATTTCGAATACTGTGCGATGTTGCTGTTTTGTACAAGAGATAATAATAACTAGACTAACTAGAATATAACTAGAATAATTGAGGTGGATCTCAACAAATACGCAATTAAGATTTTTATGCCTAATCCTCTACATTAAGCTAGTTGCTTATATTATCTATTTCCTTCTTCTTACAAAATACCATTTTTTATGTTTTCAAGCTCATTCTTGTCATTTTGCTTATTTTATCTATTTTTCTTAATTTGTATAATTATATCTGTAGCCCTAGTGGATTTTATCACATTATGACATTTATTTAGAAGGAGGGTTTCGTATTTTGACCTTTGATGTGATTCTGCGTCTTACGCAATGCCGTTTTATTAATGCGAGATATCGTGGAGAAGACTGCCACCGCTTCTAAAAAATTCGAATCGATCAATTGCAAAACCTGTATTAATTTATTTTTGATGGATGACTGTGATATTATCGGAGTTGGGGTTGAATAGATCAGCAGAGTTCAGTATAATTATCTAAGGATGTTCGTGGTGTAACGACGCGTGGAAGAATTTAGTAATATTAAAATTACGCACAGAAATATATAAATGTATATGATATAGAAAGAACGTGATATGAGAGAATATCTGAGGTGCCGTTACATAGTGGGTTGTTATATTTGCGATAAGCGTCGGATCAATGGTAAATACGAAAATGGTAGGAAAGTTGTAGACTTCTGATTTAAGAAAACAATCAATTGGGCTGAATATTGTTTGGCAACAAGACGGTGGTCCAGCACAAAAATGTAATGTTGCCAAGCGACATTTAGATAACACTTTTATAGAGTGGATAGGTTCAAATGGAATTATTTTACGGCCAGCCAGAAGTCCTAACCTGACCCCACTGGATTTGTTTCTGTGGAGCACTTTGCACCGGTAAATATACGGAAATGTCAAATAACGTAGAAGAACTTGAGAAAAAATGTCAGGAGGTCAGAGTCATAAACGAGACTGGTATCTTGGCTTACAAACGAAATTTTTTAAGGATGTATGCTTTCTGTATTGCACAAAATGGAGGAATTATAGAACACCATGTATAATTTATAATTATAGTTTTTAATAAAATGTTACGTTTCAACCAGAAATATGCTTTGTAATGTAACTATGATTACATCAAAAATAAAATCTAATTTAAACTATGTACATAAAATTATTTATAACAATTCTCGTAATTATTGTTTAAAATTTTCCATGGCGATCTTGATTTTGTTTGATATTCGATATTTCAAAGGGCGATACTGTGCAAACTACTAGAGCAAAGATATAACATGTATAGATTATTGTAATCAGAAAAGCACTTAGATTTCAAAAATCGAATGATAAACAGGGTGTTCTATTTAAAAGCACAAGTTTGGTCTAGATTTCCGAAACGAGAGATTCGATTGTTTTTCTAAATACATGTCTGAGATCGCAGTAAAATTTCCTACGACTTTCGTATTTATCATTTTTTTCTATTTCAAAAAATAAAACAATTAAAGGGGGGGGGGGGTAGAATGTTATGTGGATAACTCTGTACATAACTATCGTAGAATCCGTGTTTCTTTTATAATTATTTTAACTTATTCAATATTCGTGATTGAACCTTTAGGATTCAGATGTTGAATCTTCAGGACTGGGATATGTATTTGAATAACTTTTAATAATTTAATAATAATTATAATTACATGAAGTGACAATAAATAACTATTTTAGACTATTTCAAAAGTTGTATAATTGTTAGGGACAACTCAACAATCATGATATTTTAATATGTTTTTATGTATTAAATACACAAAATTGAACTAAATTTGTCGTTTAAAATTTAGGTCAGTATCATGTTTAGACTATTAGTATGTGAAGATGTAGTAGTCTCGTAATGTAGTAGTTACGGTGTTTACCTACTGTTTTGAAGGCGAGGCTTGACATTATCCTGAAGACTCAAATTTAGGACCATTATTATTACTTACAAACTACTGAAGTGGGAAGATATCTCCACGCTATCTGCAAATGCCTTATTATTATTAAGGACTAACCAAATTGATCCAAAACAGCTATTCTCCTGGCTACATGCCAACTCTGTGCTAACTCTGTTAGACAAGGTACGGAAAATTTCGCCATATAATTTAGCGCTCGTCGTTGGTGTGCATTTGCAGATGGTGTAGAGATACCTCCCCGCTTCAGTAGTTTGTAAAAATTACCATCTGCCAAATAAAACTGCATTGTACTTTTTGTTATGTTTTTCGGTCCTTCTAGAGTATCTGCAATTATTAAATGTAATATAAACTAAGATTTTAAAATACTGTATATGTTGATTGCCGAATAGGTTCGAACTAAAATATAATTAAAAGTCAGTTCAAATATGCGAGCAAGGAACAGCTTGAACATATTTATTCAAATATTAAAAGTGGCATATGCATCCTTAATGGATCTCCTAATTAAGCTACAGATTCAGATGCTACATTGTAATCGTACAAATGAAAGAGGATTATTAAATATATTTAATGATATTCGGAATATGAAGAAAATTCCTTATCGTTAATCTACACCTTTGTAATAAACGACAATAACGGTTAGTCATGCTTCCACAAACCCTTCTTAATCATTTGTATTCTGCAAAAAATCCATTGACATCTATTATACGAACCGTTAGATATCTTCGCGAAGTATACAACGTAATAAATCGAATAAAATGTATCACTGCCACAGCAGTGCCAAACTCGCAAAGGCCACGTGGAGTTGATCTCGCCTCGAAGTTAGGTCGATTTGCGAATTAGAATTCAGGGTCCAAGTTTGCATGTAATGTGCGTGAAATGGAATAAATAAATTGATTTGTCGATGAAAGACTTCCGTCTGTTGAACTTGGAAAAATATATTTCGAATTATGAATTTTTACCTTGTGCGGTGGATGGTGTTGTATGGTGGATTATTATGATTGCCTACATAAGGGCAAACTTTTTGAAGTATTTTACATCACCTATTGGGAATATTGTTTATTGGAATTGAGATATTCTTCAAATATTAGTGAACTTTGTATTTAAATTCACTGACAAGGAATGACCCTTAAGCGTCAAATTTGAATTTCGATTAATTCCAACAAATGGTTTTGATGTGAATGAAATTAAAGGTTTAAGCAAGTACGTAATTCTGCGTAAATGTGTAAGGCTCAAATAAAGCATATATGAAAAGAAAATCAGGAGGCTTGTTTTCCACAAAACACCGGAGTATTATACGACATTCATTGCAAGAAATTAATGGAGGAAGCCGTTATTCTGTGGTAGTTCATAATTCACAATGGAAATGAGTAAAGCAACTACTAAGTTTTATAACCACTATATTTATTGGTATAAGACTTAGTAGTTGTTTTACTCATTTCCGTTGTGACAGTCATTGAACGTTTCAGTAACTACTCAATTTGTATCAGGAGATGGCTAAAACTGTTTTAACCACCTCCTGATTATACCGGTTTTATTGACGAGAGGTACATCAAGTATCGTGTACTTTTTTCGCCATTGGTGGAAAACTGGTCTTCCACAGGTGTTTTTTTGTTCTGCATCGAAGAGTCAACCCTCCTCCAAATACCTGGGAATTAAAAACGTTATTAAATGATACGTATGCTATGGTTTATTTCATCGCTATTTGCCAAATAAAAAATCTCAAAGCACACCGTGGCTTCTTTTCATGCCTAGGCTCAGGTAGACTCTTCCGTTTATCGGCCAGGTAAGAGAGTTTTTTATTTGACAAATATTTATGAGATGAATAGTACTACAGCAATGCCATGGTACTATAGCATTAAGTATCCAAAGGACAATAACCATTTTATATATGATTTAGAATAAAGCTAAAAGAATAAATATTTTCTACCTTATATACATATATTAAAATAACACAACATATTTATCATAATCCTCTACAGTATAGGAACATAAAAAGTACAAAATTGAAGTATAACTCAAGGAACTAGCTTTATCCTTTATATGAGGAAGGCAGTTAATGTAAATGATAAATGTATTGTTTTGAATGTTTTACAAATGAAATTATCAAAGAATGTATAGATTTTATAATATTTACCAAAGAAATTTATTTGAAATTTGGAAATAATTTACATTGAAAAGATTTTAAAAGGGACGGATGGTTGAACATAGACACAAGGGCGAGCACTCGCTCAACTAATATCTCACCAATATACCGGGTGATTTGCGTGCAATATTCCATATCCCAATGGCAGATATAGCACTTTAAGGCAAGGCTAAATCGACAAGGAAAACATTTTTTCACGGTTGGTTAAGAAGATACAGGGTGTTTTATGCAGTTGGTCTGACAATTCAAACAGGTATTCTCTGCAAGGGTTTAATGTAATCGAATGAAATTTACCAGTAACATTCTGCACCTGGAACTTTTCAAAAAGACCCACTTGATTCGATAAAATCCAAGGCCGGATTCGGTAAAAATATGCCCGCCTCATTTTTAACAAAAAAGCACATTTTTCTATCGCATTTCTGGAAAACTATTAGCGGAATCGGAAAGTTCAGAAAAAATGCTATGAGCATAGCGAATCAATTTTGACGATATACCTAAACCGTTTCGACAAAAAAATTACGAGATTTTTTCGGATCACTTGAGAGGTTTCCGCAAAAAGATCACTGATTGATAGAGCCTGTTCAAATCCCTTCTGAAGCAGCAAACCGCACACCTAACAAGGAAAAGATAGGGTCGTACTTGTGAAATGGCTGCCTCAAAATGGCCGACTATTTCTATAAAAAACATTGTTCTTACGTTCAAAAATGTTTATATAGAGATTTTAGAGGTTGCTGGGAATTAATCCGGAAATTGTTTTTTTCGGAAAAGAAACACTGTTTTTACGTAGAAAAATTGTAATACAGGGGTTTTCGAGGTCGCCGAGAACGAGTCCGGTAATTTTTAAAAAACAAAATGGCGGCCTCAAAATGGCCAACTTATCTATAAAAACACCGGTTTTTAGTTTTAGTATATTTCTCAATGTATTTAAAAATATAAAAGAGTGTTACGAAGGTATAGGATGGGACAGAGATGAAATAGTGAATACAAAAATCGTATATATATATATATATATATATATATATATATATATATATATATATATATATATATATATATATATATATATATATATATATATATTAAATTTTCAATCGCTGTCATGTATAGCGACAGCGATTGAGAATTCAAATTAGACTTTCGTTGTCGTCGCTATCATCGTCAGATTGTTACCTAAACAAATTGATCATTGTTCGTTCTTAATCTTTTAGCAATGATGTCAATAAGGACAGAATATCTCGGTCTGGAAATAAAAATGTTTCCGACGCCATGTTGTTTTTCTGTGAAGAAAATGATGTCATTAGAAATATTTGTTAAAATACATTAAAAAAAGATATACGCACTGACATAACACATACATGTATGCATGCATGGATAATCTTAAGTTGAAAATGGTTTTACAAGCTTTATAAAAAAGGGAGCAAGTCGGAGAAGCTGCATACGTTATAGACAAGGGCTTGTAGAATACGGGAAAAAATGATTCAGGCTGGGATGTCGTGGGACTTTTAACTTATTGCCTTTTACATTTTGATTTTATAAAAAAATATCATCAGAAAATGCGTAATTTCTAAGGCTAAATTGCTTATTTACAACATATAGTTAGAGAAAAATTCAAATACAGCCAAAAAGTACTTACTTTCAACAATAGAATCTATGTTTCAGAATGCAAATCGGTGAATTCAGCGTAAAATTGTGAACCTTTCAATGTTACGCAACTTTTGACTTATGCGAGCACGAGACCGACCGAATAACGCTCAGATTTACAATGATAGATTAATTAAGTAGAAAAAATAACTATATTTCCAGAAAAATCAGACATTTTTTTAATATAACTTCACCATCGGAAAGCTGACACAAAGAGAATACTTAGAATACATAGGGTATCCATATCTTTGTGTTATGTCAAAGATAGGGCGTCAGTATTTAACGACTGTCATCTACAAACCACACGACGTCGACATACCTGGGTGTCTTATAGGATGTGATGAAGTATAGTCCAATTATTCAACCACTCCAAAATTCGCACCAAATCATGCAGCTCTGTGTATGCATTTCTTTTTCGTGCGCACCATGTGGATTCTCAGCATCGATAATGAAATTCGAAAATTTTGTTTCCTGACGTATCCGTCGCGATGAAAATATGTTTCATCGCTCAACAAACTTTTGTTGTAAAAATCAGTACCACCTTCCTGCTTTTCTAACACCCAATTAACACATGTACTACGTTGTAAATGGTCTGTCGCTTTTAATTGTTGTGTCAACTGAATTTTGTATGCTGATAGTTGCAGGTTTTTCTTTAAAATGCGGTAAGTGGTGGCTCCTGGCAGATTCAATTGTTATGCATGACATCGAATTGAATTCGAATTCAATTGTTACCCACGACGTGTTTGGGTACCCCCGTTCACTTTCTCTCACTGCAGCAATATTTTCATCTAATTGACCACGACGAGGACGTATTGATGTTGCCTTATCAATAACAGAACCCGTGTCTTCCAATTCCTCGATTAAGTTACGAACTGTTAACTCTGTAGGCGCTTCGTTTTGTCCTAATTTTGAGCGATTTTTTAATGCAACAATAAATAATCACTCACTTTCATAAAACAATTGTACACAAACTATTCGTTGTTAAACTGTTAATCGCAGCATGTTGATGTATGGTTTGTAGATAACATTATGGTCATTAAATATTGACACCCTATCTTTGACAGAACACAATTGGAGCGCAATTCCACATAGTTCCAACTGAGACACCCTATACATACGTTTAAGAGTGCAATAGTAGACCTGTGTGAATATATTATTCTAACCAAACTAAGAACGAGTTCATTAAACTTGTAGGAAAATATGAATAATCTAAAGCAAAGTACTCTTCGATGAAAACTGGGGAAAATATACAAAGAACTTACTAAAGGACAGGCTCAAGACAGCAAGGATAGATACAAAACACGAACTGAAAAATACTGAAAGAAGAAAATTTAATAAATTTAAATTCAAGTCATCTCCTAAACTGATGTTAAATATTTGTATATTCTCATTACCCATTTAATTTGAAAATTCTATTTAAATGCATTAGTTGTTCATTTTCATTTTTTTTTATTACACTTGTTATTAGTTGAAACTACTTTTTGTTTTATAAAAACAATATTATATTCTAAGCAATTTTAGAACACTGACTGTTGTAATGGCACTAATGGCAGTTTTTGCTACAAGCTATTATTATTACACGCGCCGATCGTTCATTATCATATTTTGCAATGACAGTGCAATTAAATCGCTAATAATTATCTGTCATATTTAAAATATGTTTATAAATGTTTGATGTATAACTAGCTGCTTGTTTACTACATGGTTGGATAATAGCTTGGCGCTATTCGAACGGCTCCTGTACTATCTGGATTTACCATTACCAGACAGAGGGCCCTCTCTCTAATGAAAAACCTTCGCTTATTTTTCGCCGTCTCATGATTTATATGTTCGCTTTTTTGTGTTCGCTCTTTGTCTATAAAATAATTAAAAATACGCTATTACAGTCCACATTTCTCTCTCTCTGTCTCTAGTTCATTTGCATATGGACATCACAAGTGTTTGATATTTCGTTCAAATATTACAAACTCATCTCAGCAATAGCATGCCTGTTCTTCCAGTTTGGCAATAATACATACATTTCACTTGAAAACCTAGTTTATGTTTTCTAACTCGCATTATCATGTACATATACCTAATATACACAATAATGCAGGTGAGGCAATATTGTCATAGAACCAGCTTAAATAAAAATGATAGCCTAGTAAACGCCCTTCTAGAGTTCAGGAACTAGATGGCAAATCTTTGCAGAAAAAGTGTATAGTTATATCCTCTTACTGGGTAATAATTGTCGATTATAGATGATAAGAAGATTAATAAATACAGTTAGATATTTTCAAATTGATTTATATGTAGCAAAAAATGCAGATGATCCAAAATACCATTACAATATTCATATTTAGAACGAATTAACATGAAATTCTAATATTTTAAGGTGGGCACGTTTTTAAAGGATGATGTGTTTCTAATTACATAAGTAACCAAGGTTTTTGTATAACATAAAATAAAATACCATATATAAAATAATGTATACATACATTATTTTATATGTGGTTTTTTAAAAGCCACATGAATGATATACCAGAAAATGATATATAATTATCATGACCTTTAATATTTTAAAAACGTATTAGAACTATACTAGTAAGAGAGGTATATTATATTACTGATTGCTTTTTAAGGAATACTGGAAACTTCACATTTATATATAGTTATTGATAATTATTCAACAAACATCACGACTGCGACTGTTGAAAAGAAAATTGAAAAAGATTTGTATTAAATGGTTGTCAAAGTAGATTATATTTAAAAATAATTTAAGTCATTATCATAAAGAAAATTATGTGATTCAAGTCTTAGACACAAATAAATCATTAATGCGTGAGATAAAGAATAATGGTCCCAATTTGGAACCCTATAGTACCCTATAGTAGATGGAGATAAAAGTATCGAATCTAAAACCGTCATATACAATAACAACTTAGCATTTTTAATCTACATACTCGTACAGCTTGTCAAAAATAGGAACAAGTCTCAAAAATGCGTTATCGGACCGCTCGCGAGGTGCGCAGTAAATAGCCTGGTCTTTACTCAATCGCATGGAAACCTGAGTGAATATCAAGTATGTATGAATGTACATAGAATTCGATCTGGTCCCTTTTCCCTCTGAATGCTGCTTCACTATTCTGTTACGCTTTCACAGAGAATCTCACACTTTTTTCTATACTTGACAAGCTGAAAGTATATATATGATTTGCAAGAAGTTGAGTAAATGTTAAAAAATATTGTTTTGAATGTTTTAGAAATCCATATTTATTTGGTTATAGAATTCATATTTATTTGGCTGTTTCATACGATGACAAAGGTATGTATATGAATATTTCAAAACGCCTTGCAAAATTTAAACAAATAGTAATAAGACGATAATTTTTTAAATTGGATGGATTGCCACTTTTCAATGCGTTCCTAATCTGAGTACACAGAAATTATTGTTATACAAAATGATAGGTAGCTCTAATAAGCTCCCTCAGCAATCTTTACCTCGGGATCTGATCTGCCTCGTACATAATTTAGCTTTTATGTTTTGATATGAACTCACGAATATCCATTCATAGAAGTTGTCGTGTGCATGTCCAAGGGCGTAGCCAGGGGAGGGCAGGGGGGGCACGTGCCCCCCTCCCCACCCCGGTCAGGCGTCGCGCTTCGATTTTGCCGCGCGTCTGATACACTTGCAGCAGTTGGAAATGCAGGGCGCAGACTTCTGACTTTACATGAGCAGCAATAATACAAACCGCAGCAGCAGCAAATGCACGCTGTTGACTGTCAGTCATTTATTTCGAAAAGCACAGAAGAATTTGCTTCTTCCTGTTTCTGCAGTTTGCATTATTGCTGCTAATGTAAAGTCAGCTTAACTATTACAGTCAGTGGTTACCTCAATTAAGGAGCTTCTAATTCTTATTATCATCAAAATTAAATATTATTATTATTTCAAAGAGGTAACAAATTTCAAAAAGTATTACTGTGAAAGTCACTATTTTTGTAAAAGTGAATTTATCATTGAAATTCTGAAAGTGTCAGAAAAACGCGTGACCTTGAAAATTTTAAAAATTTTCGCTTCCGGCGCTATCACTTAGCGCCTCACGGCGCCCTTGATTTGCGCGCGTCCCCCCTCCCAAGACCAAATCCTAAAACCGCCACTACTCCCCCTGTTCAAAATCCTGGCTACGCCCATGTGCAGGTCTATGGAGACAACAGTGGGGAAACATCGTTCGAATCCATTTCAAAAAACATTGTAAAAATAAAAAAAACTTTTTTTATTTTTGCGCATAAGAATAGAAATCTCTACAATAGTCTTCGCTTTAATGTTAACTATCTCGGTAGAATATCACTTTAGGTATACACTTAAATATTCCATGCATATGAATAACCTGAATACAATAAACTTTTTCATGAGATGCTTAATGTGCAGAATTTTTATTAACATGAAAATTTTTTCTTAGTAGTACTATTGATAGGAAACTTAAAGGGTTGAGTTATCCTAATTTTAATACCTATTACTAGGGAAGTGTGATTGCCTTCTGAACTGAATTTTTGAATAACATTAGGAATTTAAAATGTATAGATCATTTGAATAAAAAATACAATAAAACTTTTAAACATTATTGAACTGGAAAAACACGTACACTAGAGGGTAAAATTTACGTACATCTGAAGCTATAAAGAGAACTGTGGAAGTCACCTCACTATAATACTATTTTAGTATTTACAAAAGTAAATTATGAGTCTTCAAGAAACAATTCTAGCTTTTCATTATTACCTTATGAAGAATTAAGTACATGTAAAATAAAACTATATAATACTAGTTTGTAATCAATTTCATCGACGAGTAGCACCAGATTAATAATGTATTCAATATTCAATGAAGACTGTCCCACCAAAACATCGCCACAGGCTATACATTTTTGGATCAGTAATCCTGCTCGATCAGCAACTCTCCATTTAGAAGCCACTTCGCCTGCCAGAACAGTGGCATATGATATTAATTTGCTTAATGCGTTTTTTTTAGCATCTACAGTAATTTTACACAAAAATCGTTGTTACCCCTAAAATTTGTCGCTGTTTTTAATTTGGCCGAATATTCCAGTCTTTCAGTTTCATATAATATCTAAAGTAATAGATATTTTTTAGTTTACAGAAATCAATAATGTTTAGTGTTTACTTAGCGGACGGGTCCGCTTGAAGTAAAGGTTTTAAAGTGGAAATATAATATGCATGAAAAGAGTTCTACAGTTTCAAGGGATTACAAGACACTGACCTTGAAACTTTCATAAAGTCGTAAAGCCATTGGAAAGCCAACTTCTTTTCATTTTATTGGCAGCAGGCTAGAAACGTGAATATGGGGTTTATATACATACATTCCCAGAACTTTTGATACTCTATAATATCACATAAACGTAATCTCAGAACTTTAAAGAAATAAGAGAAGGATTCCTTGCTTCGGCTAAAATTGCTTTATGTTTGACGGTTATATTTAAACAGTAACCGCCTTTGAATATTGGTGGTATGTTTCTCATATCTGTTACATATTTTTCAAATATGTATTATAAAGTAAATTTGTAGTTTTTGTAATCAGTATTTGGGGATATTTTTAATACTTATAATTTTTTGGTGAACAGTATTTTTAAGGATTTCAAGTGACAAACCCATCGCAAGTGGTAATATAGACACGCCATTATCTGTGGTATTACCTCCAAGATATACCAGTTCATAATTTGAAAAAACAATTAATTTAGCTAAGCTTTCGCTGAATAAATATTTTCTTCCGAAAACTGCATACTTTTTCCACTTGAACATATAAATTACCTGCCATATTCCGTTGACATATTACAGATATAATACAAATACTATTATTAATAACTAATATACATGATTCATTCACATCAATCATAGGTAATTTATGTGGTACTCGTTTCAAGTTATAATACTATGTTATTTTGTACAAATAATAGACAAAATATAAAATGTCAATAAATAAAGTGTCTGAAAATAATAACTTATAAGACCACCGAACAATCAATTTAATTTTATTCTAAACTAATCTGATTCTAAAGTGACATTACTTGAGCCAAATAATATATATATATATATATATATATATATATATATATATATATATATATATATGTATGTATGTATATATATGTATATATATATATATATATATATATATATATATATATATATATATATATATATATATATATGTATATATATATGTATATATATATATATATATATATATATATATATATATATATATATATATATATATATATACCGCTTCCTTTAATCCCCTTGAAACTTAAGTTACTATTTTAGTAACTTTTTTAAGTCGAGGGGGCTTTTAATTCTTCTTTCAGTGATATAATTTTTTTTTTTATGTCATATCAGGGAATTTAATATTTTTTATCAAGAAACGTTTGAAAATTTTAAATTTTATTTGTATACAATCAAGTACGTTATAAAACCAAGGAACAATTTTTGTCTATTGGCCAAAACTATCAAATCTGATTAGTAATCATGTAATTAAAAATTCAGTGTAAAACAACATCGTTTTTAACAGAATTTAAGAAAAAACCTTTTTTTATTTGCTACATCTGCCATTTGCTTTAACCCAAACCGTGATACGACTTCTATTCATGAATAATGGCATTTAGCTCAGGCATATTTAAATTTGCCACATCTCTTAATCTTGGATTTAAGTACCGGATATTTGGATGCCGTCTTCCACAGGCCAGATCTTTTAAAACCGCCCATCATTTGTAGTTTTATGGCTCAGGACTACTAGGAAGGCTAATTATCAATAAACGTAAAGCTTAAAACGTTGATCCTGAGCCAACCTTGCGTGGATTGTGTTTTATGGGCAGCTGCCCATATGGGGGTCCTGACGGAATATCCACCGTCCGTCATTTAAGAGATACTGATCTTTATGGCGCCTTTGAGTATATTTTTGATGCATTGTATCTAAATTTTTAAACCCCTTTCTCGCAGAAACGAATGTTTGTGATTCCATCGCATTTGACCACCATACTATTACTAACGCCGGGTGATGATCTTTTTGAACTCTGGTACTCGTTATCTCGCTTCTTTGGATAGTTGTGCATTACACTATCATTTTGTTTATTAAATTTTTCCTCAATGGTAACAATTTATTGCGTGTTATTAAAAGTTTCTTTCTTGTTTTTTTATTAATGCTTCCATTAGTGAGTGACTCGAATGCTTTTTGTAAGTACCTAACCCTAACTAAGTTTTCTTTCATTATGCGAAACATAGAGTTTCGCGTTATTTTGATTTCTGAGGTCAATATTTTTTGGTTTCGGAGAGTATTTCCCAGCATTGCCGTTCCTCTACGTTTCGTGTATCCTCAAGTAGTTTTATAACCCGATGCACAACAGAGGATTTATTCCAAAGCCTGCAACGTTTAAACATAATACTTTTTGTCATACCACATTTATGCAAAATTACTAACGCAATTCTGTTTTCTTTTTGACCCCAATTCATGACATAATGGTTATTAGTATTATTACTTCAGAATTTACTCCATATATCAGTAGTACTAAATGTTAACTATACAGTGTGGGTGACACTAGTGGGCCTGGGTTCGTTTTAATAGAACCACAGGTGCTTTCGAAGTTGCAACAGTATTTATGGGAACTAGGGATATGCGACGTATAGGAGAAATATACACACAAAACTTAAATAAAAAATATCGAGAGATAATACGTAACTAACAAGACATGATCTACGCAAAGAAAAATAAAATCAAAAGGCCTAGATAATAAGAGACAAGTTGTAGTCACGTGCTGCTATTGGCGATAATTTAATGGTTTTTATGGGCTAAAAGTACAAACTCGCAGTAATTACCTTTGATGAAAGATACAATTATTCTCAGAAATAGGAAAGTCCACAAATATACAGTTTATTCAATAATCAAATTAATCGGTCATCAATATAATTTATAGCCGAACACTTTGAGGAAAAATGTATGGCTTTGGTTTTCCCTTTTACCCCTCCAAACTAAAATCGTAGCGATTCTAATTCCTTTTCAGCATATATCAAGTGTGATATTTGGATGACAGTAATAAGGAATGTTTATATATTGTACATCTCACATCTAATTAGTTTTATATAGAAATAACTAGAATAGGGCAGTAGCTGCATAATCAAGTGATAGTACTTTAAATAGCCCGGTCAATTTAGCTCAAAAAATACGGGTAAACTTACAAAAATTCGCATGGAGCTGAAAATTGGTACGAATGTTTAGAACACCATTATAAATGAAATGTGAAAAGTCCCCATCGATCCCACATCTGCAAAAAAATGTATTCAATTTATTCATTTACATTTTTTAGCCAAACTACCGTTTGGCTAAGTTTCATCATAAAAATAGATCAAGCGAAAATTGTAGATCATGCAATTATCTACAAAAATTGCTCTTATACTTTTTTTTTCTAAGAATCACCATTTCTGAGATATAGCGATTCAAAAAGTTAAAAAGTTGTATTCTCCATAATATACACACGTTTACACGCCACCTGTGTGGTAGTGTACTTGGTACGTTTTTTTTAACGTGGTTTCCCCGATAAACCTATTCCACGATCTATTGTAGTCTTGTTTAATTAAATAATATTGTATTAAATAAAAAATGGTACTATTGGAAATGATGAATGCGGTGTGAATTATGAGTAATTGGGGAAAACTATTCGTCTGATTGATAATTATCTAATGGAATTTCAAGTGTAATGTCTTCTTCTTCCTCTTCTTCTTCTCCTTCTTCTTCCTCTTCTTCTTCTCCTTCTTCTTCCTCTTCTTCTTCTCCTTCTTCTTCCTCTTCTTCTTCTCCTTCTTCTTCCTCCTCCTCCTGATGGATACAAGCAAATTGCTCTAACAGCGATGCATCAGATGTCTCCTCGCTGATATCGTAAGAATCCTCTTCTGATGGCGACTCAACATTGGAGCACGACTGGCCTTGACAACTGATACATGTTAATGAACAAAACAGTCCAACTTTCTTGCAGTCGTATTTAGCACTACACCCCTTCTTGCAATTGCAAAAAATTGTATTGATGAGTTTTTCTGGTGCAGATGAGAGTAAAGTCTGGATTGGTTCCAATGTATTGTCAATTAACTTCCAACCCCAGTCTTCTGGGTCCAATTGATTACCAAGCCACACTTGAACTTGATAATATACCCGAAGTAGATGTTGATGAGCAGATGCAGAGGTTGGGTGAAGACAAGCTAATTGCACTCGTTTATTGTTACGAGTATTTTTTACAAAAGATAAGTATCAAAACTTATCTAAGCAGGTCATTTTTTTTGGAGCTCCATATACAGAAAGAAGGAAGTGAAGTCCGTTGGTGATTACAGCTTATGGAGTAGAGTTACTCTCTTTAAAAACTTTATTATATAGCACAATTAACTAAATCTTTTTTTTACACAATTTAAAAACTGTTGTTACCCCTCCTGAAAATTGCTGATATCGTATCGCAACCAGTTATTGCGTGTAAAAATAATATGTGATTTTGGCATTTTGAGAAAGCGGATAAACTTTTGGGTGAATCCATTTCCGATTGCTGTTGAACCTTCCCAGGTTTTAAGAAATAAATAATTTTTTCGGTTGGAGTTCGAGCAGTAAGTAATACCAATAAATCAGCATCTTCACCAACAACAATATTTGTTGAGTTGAATTGTTATATTGCTGTTTCAATTATCAGGATATTAGCGTCATTATCAGCTTGTTTGACAAAAATATTTTCAGTGGTAAATTTTTCTTTTAACATTGAAATGAACCGAGACTTGCTGTGAGTATTAGCAAGACATTTTTGTTGGCTTGTGGGAACTGTCATAAATTGATCAAAAATGACATCAGAAGATGAAGATGTTATTGTAGTTCGACGATGTTGCTCTGCGGCTTTAATATTTTTCTTGCAACCTGTATAGCCATCAAATACAACAGTCACTCTATGGCCAAAATGTCTACGTACATACTGAACGTATTTATCTAAAATAATGTTAAGTATTTCTTCGCGATCCCATACAACACGGTGTAATAGATATCCTCCATCGATGATGTACGTAGCATTTATGTTGTCAATATCAATGTTTACTGTTTGAAAACAATCGTAAATGGCTAATTTTTGTGTTTTGCGCATTTCCATATCATCGAACAGTGACAACGGGTAGGGAGCCAATTCGTATTCGAAATATTTTTCAATTTCGTCTTCGAATACCATAGTAATACTCATGCGTTGAAATAATAATACAGGGTCAACAGGTACTTTCTCATCGTGAACTTTTATGGTGCTACTCATAGCTTAAAGAGGGACTACTTTATGAGCGGTACTATTTTTTTTATTTCTTTTGTGTTTATATTTTCAGAATCGTACAATTTGTAAGTACAAGTTACACAGACTAATATTTTTACTTGTATTACGGGTCCAGTGATGTATATAGGCGGCGTACTCGTGCATATTATGGAGAACATAACTTTTTAACTTTTTTAATCGCTCTATCTCAGAAATGGTGATTCTTAGAAAAAAAAGTGTAAGAACAATTTTTATAGATAATTACATGAACTACAATTTTTGTTTGATCTATTTTTATGATAAATCTTACCGTTTGGCTAAAAAATGGAAAAAACCCATATTTGCGAATTTTGACCATGAATAATTTTTTTGCAGATGTGGGATCGATGGGGTCTTTTCACATTTCATTTATAATGGTGTTCCAAACATTCGTACCAATTTTCAGCTCTATGCGAATTTTTGTAACCTTGAATGTGTATTTTGACCGGGCTAAAAGTAGAGCTTACGTTCTTTATAGATAATGGTGTTTTTAGTACCAAGTTACCGAGAAGCAACACTCTACGAAGATAAATGCTGTGGCCCAGAGAATGTGGATACAACATTTATACAGGGGATTCTTACAGGCATATGTTCCGAACCGTAACACTTTCTTCCAATATTTTACTTGTTATTCTCGACAATAATGCATGTTGAGGGTTATGTGACTACTAGCATATTCATTGCACTTGATATAAAGAAAAATATATTATGTTCTAGCTATTTTTGGGTTAAGAAAATTATTTTATTGGAATATAATTGAATGCTAGATAATGAGATGTATTATATGTAGTTAAAATTGGGATAAATAATGATTAGTTTTATATATACAATATAAATAGCATAAGTTTGCCACATCTTCCTTCAGTATCGAAGAAATCAAGTAACAATATAAGCGTCTGAAAAATTTCATTAAAGTTAACGTAAGCTCAATTGCCAGATAATTAAATTATCTCTTATTTAAAAACTAGAAAACTGTTTAGAAATATTATTTACTTACATTTTGATGGGGCTTAAACAGTGTCTCGAAATAAATTGCTTTAAACCGGAAAATCACCATTAAGTTGATTGAAACCACTGAACTGATTGAATTGAAACCACTGTTTCAATTTCAGTAGTGTACGCTGCAATAGAATAATTTCATCTTGGGAAGTATTTTAATGGCTTTCTGTAGAATCACAATATATCGTATAAACCCACGACAATGCAAAAACTGACACGTCATTGTTTTTCGTAATGACCTTGAGATGTGTCAGTTTATAATTTAAAAAGAAAATTGAAATTCTGCGGCGCCTTCGCCGAAGGAAACATGGTGGAGGAGAAACTGCATATTTTTCCGCTTCAACATATAAATTACCTGTCACATTTCGACAAGTTCTTGCAGTGATGGATGGAGACAAATACTTCTGTGATATGATATAACAAATCGTTTGTGTATGAACTAGTTGTTTGTTTATATAATTTCGTCTACCAGATTTTCATGGATTGCGAGTTCAGGAATATAGTTAATATCGCTTATTACAACAAACAAAATTAACAATAATTGTTGATTCAATTTGCATATGAAATAGGTAATCATTGTTGATTGAATCATGATATAAGTTTTGAACATGCCGCTTATTATCATATTAATTTCCAGCACAAATGTACAAGGCGATTTAGAGTTAAATATACATTTGCTAACCATCCATGGAGTACTTTTGATGATTGGATCCCCGTTAATCCGTCCCTAGACCATCCTTATTTAGATAATAATTCATTTCATCGATTTTCCTCAATTGTCTTTTCTAGTAACTTTCATTTATTTAAGTATTTATGTAATTTTAAACAACAGAACTTTCAATCCCAAGTCTCATTGACTACTACCACATTTTACCTACGTTCGTTATTTGTCAAAATTCAAAGACACATCAGCAAATAAATCTTAAAGTGCTTAATAAATACTGAAAATATACTGAGTAAAAGAGACTTATAGAGAATAAGAGAATATTTACAGATCATTAACTAAGATATATCAACATTAAGAAAAAATATATAAAACACACCAAATAGCTGTAACATATAAAATATGTTTGACTATTTGTCAAAGCCTTATTTATAAACAAAGTCGAAGTTCAAAAACACATCAGCTCTATCAAATAAATCTAAAGTGCTTAAGAAATTCCAAAAATAAACTGAAAAAAAAAAAAGAAACTTTGAATATGAGCAGATTATTAACTAAGATATATCAACATTAAGAAAAAAGATAAAACACACCAAATAGTTGTCACATATAAAATATGTTTTGACTATTTGTCAAAGCCTTGTTTATAAACAAAGCTTTGAAACTTTAAACAATGTTTTATTTACTATAGTAAATGAAACTTCTATATAATTGTTTATTAGCACATGTTCAGGAAAATGTTTGTTAACATATAAGAAATTGTTTTTCGTGCCAACTAATACTAAACCATTACACCATGCCACAGTATACATACTCTAAAACCATTACACCATGCCGCAGTATACATACTCTAGTATATATAGAGTGTGTCATTTGGAACTATAGAATTTGAATTGCTCGCCACTTGCGTTGTATCAAAGATAGGCTGTCAATATTTAACGACTGTCACCTATAATCCATACGACGTCAACATGGCACGATTAATAGTTCAACAACAAATAGTTTGTGGACTACCCTTTTTTGAAAGTGCAACAGTTGCATTAAAACAAATTCGCACAAAATTAGGACAAAATCAAGCGTCTACAGGGTTAACAGTTCGTAACTTAATCATGAAATTTAAAGAGACGGATTCTGTCCTCACCAATACGTCCTCGTCGAAGTTGGTCAGATGAAAATACTCGTATTTCTGCAGTGAGAGAAAATCCAAACATATCAGTTCGACGTCGTGCAGATGAATTGAATCTGTCTTTCGTGCAGAACAATGAAATCAGAATTGAATTGAAGAGCCATCGCCCATCAAATTTTAAAGAACGATCTGCATCTGTCAGTATATAAATTTTAGTTGACACAACAATTGATAGTTACATACAATTTACAACGTCATACACTTCTTAATTGGATGTTGGATGTAAAGGAAGAAGGTGATGCTGAATTTTGCAACAACATTTTCTTCAGCCATAAAAAGCACATTTTTATCTTAACAAATATATCAGTAAACAAAAGTGTCGAATTTGGACTGCTGAAGATCCATATACTGTTCACGAAAAAGAAATCCACATTAGTCGAATTTGGAGTGCTGAGGATCCATATACGAAAAAGAAATCCACCCACAGAGATGCACGGTTGTGTGCGCATTTGGGATTGGTGGAATTATTGAACCATACTTCCTTGAAAATGAAACTGGTAATGCTATTACAGTAAATGGGGAACACTATCGTGATATATTAAATAATTTATTTTTTCACCAATCTGATGATTTGGATTTGAACAACATGGGTGGTCTCAGCAAGACGGTGTAACGTGTCATGCAGTACGTGTAACTATAATTCTGTTGCATACTAAATTTCCTGACCATGTTATCTCGATAAATGCTAACATCAATTGACCTGCAAGATCATGTGATTTAACGCCACTGGATCTTTTTATTTTACTGGGTTATGTCAAGGAAAATTGTACGCCATCCAGCCAGCGACAATCAATGAAGTCAAAGCAAACATTCAACGTGTTATTCGGGATATAGAGCCAGTTTTATGTGCTCGTGTTATGGACAATTTTGCTAATGGGATGAAATCATGCCAGATGATACGAGACGGCCATATGAACGACATTCTTTTCCGTTTGTAGTATATCGATTTAATTTTATGTTGAAGAATGAAAAGCCTCAGTTTGTCAAATATAATCAGTTTTATTGACAAATCACATCCTATAGTTCTAAATGAGACATCCTGTAGTAAATGATTATTGTCAGAAGATAATACGATAATGACATTCATCTTCAATGATTTTTAATAAACTTCACAAGGACTGTCCACAAAACATGAAACAATAAAATATATTCCTCCATAGATTTGACGTAAAGCCAAGTTTATTGCAAATCTAGTAGTAATTGTGTAACTAATAACTGTATGGTGTGAAAATAATGAATTCGTACACCTAAAGAACCAAATTGCAAGTAGTTTACTTTTAAGACAACTAAATGCTTATTTTGAGTATGGGGTATCAAATACAAAGTTCTGTCAAGGAATAAATATTAGATATGACCTTATGTATTAAATGTAATGCTTCTGGATTTAACAATATGTCAGGAATGATGTTAAAATATTGCACATCGATTATCCTCCCGTATAGAACGGACATTATTAATTATTGTCTGCTGAGTGGGTATAAGATTCATTTTAATCATTTTTTCAAAAATCAAAAGATATATTTATATCAACGACAATAAATTAGGAGTTTAGGCGCGCACTATATAACATGGCAAAGAACTACATATATAGCGACTACATATGTATGGTTACATATGAAAATAAAGTTATGAATTATTATTTTTCCACTATAAGCGGAAAAGTAATGTAATTGTGTAAAGAAAAAAAATGAAAAAAAATTTTTTTTGAGATTATTTTTCGTTTTTCGGCCTAAAAACAAAAAAAAAAATGGTTTTTAAAAATGTTTTGCTGTGTGTGTCGTCGGCATTTATTCTTGTTAGCACGATAACTCAACTAAATCATGTCGGATCGATTGGGTTTTAACTGATTCTGATCGGGGACGTCTCCCAGACGACACCTATTGATTTTGAGGTGGATAAGACACACCCTACCCTGTTCATGGGTCATGAGAAAGTACGACGGTGGACTATTTGAGAAATTTTTTTGTTAACACGATAACTCAACTAAGTCATGTCGGATCGATCGGGTTTTAACTGATTCGGATCGGGGACGTCTCCCAGACGAGACCTATTGATTTTGAGGTGAATAGAACACTCTACCATGTTCATGGGTCATGAGAGAGCACAATGGTGGACTATTTGAGAAATTTGTTTGTTATCACGATCACTCAATTAAATCGTGTCGAATCGATCGGGTTTCGACTGATTCTGATTAGAGACGTCTACCAGACGACATCTATTGATTTTGATGTGGATAGGACACATTCCACTCTGTTCATGGGTCATGAGAAAGCACGAGGGTGAACTATTTGAAAAAAGTAGAACTGTCGCATAAAACACATATTCTGCAATTATGTGTTGGTTTATTTTTTCTCGGCCACTAAATTTCGAGATGGAGATGTTCTACGTGCGGGAAAATCCGTTTTAAGGTTTTAAAACTGTTTATTTAATACCATATGCTAACAATATATAATTATTGTGGGTTACAAAGTTAAATTTATTCCATACGTAACGTAGTTCAGAACCTCGTTTTGTGTAGATTCTTCACATTCAGTTATTTCTAGAACAGTGTAATTCCAATCATGAATTACAGAAATTCAAACCCCAAACGTTCCAGTAATTAACAAATAAACCGGTTAATTAATTTACAGTGAAGTGACACAGTTTTCCTACAGAGCGAAACGGTACCTTGATATAAACATATAATAACAGACTTATTGAAATAGCTATGTATATATTTGTTACGCGCGACGGCACGTAGTATAAATTAAGGAGATATATTACCATATTCTTTAAATTACCTATTTTATTCGTAATAATATTTTAATTGTTTGCAAATATTTTTGTCATAAATTTGTTTAAACAAATCTTATGATAGCTTTAACATATAATGATTCGTGGTATGCAAATATTCACCTTTGATATATCATTAATACAGTTTGGAGTGTCAACCGGTTAACTATAAACTGGTTAAAGAACTTGTATATTTCCTTGAAAGTCAATCCACATATGTACAGCTTGTCAAGAATATAGAAAAGTGTGAAGTTCTCTAGGTATGTGTGGAACAAAGCGTGAGGCAGTATTCGGAGTGAGAAGGATGCACTTCGCGCGCAGCCAGATCAATCTCTGTGTACATTCATACTCGATATTCATTCTTCAAAGGTCTCAATGCGATTGAGTAAAGACCAGTCTATTTACTCCATACCTCGTGGGCCGTCCGATATCACAGTTTTGAGACTTGTTCCAATTATTGACAAGCTTATTATTTTACGAGGGGCGTACATAAACGAGAATTTCAGACGAGCGGTCTTAGGATTATTTTGGGTGCTGATGAGAATTGTAGGATAATGGGGGTAATCGATGGCGAGAATTGGGACCGACGCAACCCTACGAATGCTAATGTAGCAGTAGCAAAATGAGCGAGAGAAATTGTTCGTCAAACTGAAATTTTGCGAAGATTGCAAGATCACTTTGATAACAACGCCCATTCGGAGTCACGAGTATTTTATTTGCACAAAACATCCTCTGAACTAACCTACGATTATCGCTCCAGAACGAGTTTAATCGAAGAACATATTTAAGCGGTTGGTGACCTTACTGACCGTATTACAAAACATCAGCATTGGGAATACCTATTTGACCATCCGCCATCTGAATTCAGCTTCAGATCAAAGCTGAACAAGGTTTGTTGCTGGTTATCGGACTGGGGGAGGCCCTTTCTTTAGCCGCATTGTGACCTGTATTTGAGCCGACATTTAGGTTCATCATTACACTTAACAAGCAAGGAAATGAGCAAGGAATGACGAAAACAAGGAGAATCCGTCCCCAAGGAGGCCAAAACTCGTTTATCAACGAGTAAAGGTCTCGTGACGGTTTTATGGATCCAAAAGGCGTTCTTTTGCTGAATTTCCTTCATTAACAGAGAACAATTAATGCTGCATATTAACGCACTCTCTTGGATCAATTACAAGCCGCTTAGCGAAGCAAAAGACAACGAAAACCCGTCAAGGACATCATTTTGCTTCACGACAATACCAGGTCTGATACGGCAAACCAAGCAGATTGTAACTTGGAGGAAATATTCTGGGAGACCCTTGAGCACCCATACACTCCTGACCTATCGCTATGTGGTTTTCACGTATTGTACCGGCCATTGAAAGGTATAAAAACGAGTAATCAAACGATTACTCATTTTACTACAAATATGTATAAAAATAAAGTGTTTTTAGTTAATTTTGTTGTCCTTCAAATATAAAAAAAATATTGTAACGCCCGCTGTATGTGCGCGCGTAAAGCAACTTGTCTTAGAGAAGCATAGTTTATTCCAAACATTCATATTCAAAAATGAGTTTAAACACAATATAAATACGTTAAAGTAGGCAAACATCCTAATGGAAATTTATTAGAAATTAATGTTGTTTTGTATTAGGTTTAAAATATTCTCTAGAATATGCTAGTTTATGTTTAATGCCCTATTTTTAATTAAAATGATTTTGTGAATCTCCCTTCGCAAAAGCAATTCTTTAAATGCTTCTGACATGCGCTTTAATAAACGACCTTTTATTTTATTTCATATGTATTAATTATAACGTGAGATATTTTTATGAATTGAATAATAAAAATGGCGATCATAAAGTGTATATTTACATTTTTATATAGGAGTTTGCAGGAAAATGTGTATATGTCAAGTTTAGTTTTTAAAGATACTCGCTGATAAAAATATGTTCTATACCAACGTTTATTTTTAGTATTGTGGCATTATCATATATATTATTTCACTTCCCTCTATTCTGCACTTCCCTTTTATATGAAATGGAACCCCGCTGTTTTCTGAGTACGTTAAAATGCGACACGGCTTTCAACGTTTAGTGGCTTTTTTAAAACAAATAAGCGTGCAAATTTTATTTTCAACTAATATAATTTAATAATTTTTTGGTTTTCAATTAGGTCGAGCGTCAAAGTTGAGCTTGTTATCAACGTTTCGTCGAACATTACGACTTCTTCAGGGCTACTTTCTTGGATATTGCTGAACCGAGACTGATGATTCCTTATAGAAAGAGAAAACCAGATTGATATAATGAACGGAGATAACTTATTTTTAAGTACCTTATTTTCTTTAGTTGCATGAAATGAAAAACTTTTATCCGTACAATAAAGAAGATATTCACCATCAAAATTGTAACTTTTTGCATGGTTTGAAAAAACTTTTCTATACATTTTTTCCAAAAACCATTCATGTTTTTTTTTTTAAGACGAGGAGAAATCTTCAATAAGACACCCGACGGAAGTAGCCGGTAGTGTTGGGATTCTTACCCACTAAAACCCGTCCCCCTTGGTTCACACAGAGATGGAACTACCTTTCGGTATTACTTCATTCCCTGCAGGTCCTTCATGTTTATGTATTACTGCGTCTTCCCGTGTCCTCTATTATTGCCTCTCTTCTTCACTTTTCCTTTGAAGTATCGCATGTACGTATCTTTTAATTATAGTCCATGCCCTACTTGTACCAAGCACGATTTCCAGGATATTTTCCGGTCTTAACTACACCCCCACCTCTGTTTCGGCTCTTCTTCGTTTTTATTAAATTTACACAGATATTCCTCGAAACATTCGTATCCCGTCAAAAATTGGCAGATATAATAGCCTGCCTCTCCATATTTGCTTTTTATCCATGGTCGGATATCTGGCATAAGTCTTTTTGTCCACACTCGCCGTTTCAGCTCATCTAGCTTGCCACTTTTCCAAGGTTATTACTCTTTTGGTTACGTTTTCCGCCTTATTTTTGCGGTATGTTCTGTCTTCTGGTTGTAGTTATATAGGTAGAGTGTTTGTTAGTACGAGCGCTGCCTCGGTGGAAATCATGCGATATGTGCTGCATATCCTTAGTGCCATTTTCCTTTGTACTCTTCTCAGTGTGTCCCTGTATTTTTTGATTTACAGACCCCTGCTCCAAATCGGTGTTGCATATAATATCACTGAATGTACTATCTGACACAATTGCCCTCCTTTTGCTGTAGGTCCCTTTATATTAGCATTAGTCTACACAGTGCTGCAGCTGTTGGCTCGACTCTTTTAGCCGTCTGTATTATATGTTCTTTCATTTTCGTGCCTTTGTCGAAGGTACTTGACTGATATTTTTGTAGCAATATTTTTATCTTCTATCTTAATTTCAACTTCTCTTTTATTTCTTTTGACTACTAATAGGACCTCAGACCTACCTTTTTTTTGTGCCAATTGGAGTCTCTTTTTCTCTAGCCAGTCTGCTATACGGTGTATGGCTGCATTTGCCGTGTATACTAGATCCTTTACGGTTTTTCTTGATACTACCGCTAGGTCATCCGCATATCCTAAGATAGTAACTCCATATGGCATAGTCAATCTCAGCACATTGTCATAATATATGTTCCAAAGAGTAGGACCCAGTATCGACCCTTGGAGTACTCCACACGTTATGTCCATTTCTTTGTTTTCTCCTATTAGTAGCACTCTGTCCGTGAAGTAGCTAGCTATTACTTTAATCAAGTATCTAGGTACATACATTAATATCTCATAGAGGGTCTATTATGGAGACGTTCTTAATATCATCCACTTTTTCTAATAGTTTGGCCATGGCATCCACCGTCGACTTGCCATGAACCCAAATTGTAGTTCCGCTAACCCACCGTCTTTTTCTATTTGCCTCACAGGTCTGTCTTTAAGTAACTGCTCCATAAGTTTTCCCATTTAGGAGACATAATGACATGTAAGCTATAGGACTATTATCCTGTTTCTTTAGTTTTTCCAGTAGTATTAGTCTAGCTGTTTTCCATTCTTGGGGAAATTCGCATTCTTGCAGTAGCCGGTTCATGGCCGCCAAACATTCGTTTGGTAGTCTTTGCGCTATTATTTTAACTACCTCTGGGGGTAAGCTATCCGGTCCTGGTGCTTTTTTGGTTTTAATTTTGCAAATCGCCGTGTGAAGTTCCTCTTCGCTAAACAGGGTTATGTCCTGAATTTCCACCTCTTCCATCTGCCACTTTATGTTATTAATAGGAAATTATTATCTAGGGAATAATTTATCTGCTTCTTGTAACATTACCTCCTCAGCCTGTTGAGGTTTCATTTTGAATGATCTTGTGAATGATTTTGGTTATTATTTTATAGCCCTCTCCCCAAAAGTCCTCTTCTACTTCCTCTATGACTTTGTCCCAGGCCCTCTCTTTAGATGTGAGGATGGCTTTCTTTAATTTGCACCTTACTTCCTTATATTCCCTCCTTACCATTTCTTTTTCTTTCTTCGTAGCGTTTCTCCTAGTATTTATACGAGTTTCCTCGTATACTACTTCTTTCCTCGCCTCCGCCGATTTCAGAGTTCCACCAATATGTTGGTCTCCTACACCTATTTCCCTTCACTTTTTTCACCTCATCGCACGCTTCCACCAATAGTACCTGTTGTTAGCGGTTCCCCCTTTTCCCTTATCTTCTGTCTTACTATATTTACGAATGTTTCCATTCGTTGTTCTTCTATCCTCTTCCTTCTTCTAGCATCTACTTAGTCCAATGTTTTCCTCGTGTGTTGTTGTTCTGTCGTTTCTATATCGAAGTAGGTATATATTATTGTGGAAGTACAGTAAACTGTGCGACAAAGAGCAAGTATAGCTTACCTTCTCCCACGCGAATGCGTTAAGAGAATTTTACTTAGGTCCACCTTTATAGGCAGGTCTGTGTCTATTATTCAGATTGGATTGGTAGGAAGAAAGTCAGACATGCATCTGTCTTTGTCGCACGATTTATTGCCGACTTGATCTTCATAAAATAATTCTACTATATATTGTTCTTCAGTACTTCTAGATCTAGCTCTGATATTACCTCCGCAAATATGTGTCCTTCGACGTTAAGTTTTATAACATAGATTTTAATATTTTTCATCGTCTTTTCCACAATATTGAATACAACAGTATTCAATAATATAATTATATAATTTGGAACTTTATCATCACACTGTATAACATATTTTGGGGGTGGTAAACGATCATATTTATCACTAACCAACAGATGCATATCATCTATGTGCTGAATAGATATTTGTGCAATTATATATAATTATACGTTCACTGGTTCTATTAATCCCTGCCAACTGCATTTAATATTACGCTGTAAATCATAAAATATCTAGTCACAGTAACCTATTTTTGGGGGTATTTTAAATAAAATGTATTATCGAGGCAATGGAAACAAATATGTCATAACGGGTCCATTCGTAGCAAGGGAAAGAAGTAATATTTTTGCCTTTCCGCACTCAACTATACCAGAGCGGAAAATTAACGTAATCATGTAAAGAAGAATGGGAAACAAAATTTTTTCTATCGTTTATTTTTCGTTTTTCGGCCTAAAAGCAAAAAAAAATTGATTTTTACAAAATTTGTGTCTGTATGTGTGTCGTTTTCGTTGGCATTAAAATTTCTTGTTAGCACGATAACTCAACTAAAGCGTATCGGATCGATCGGGTTTTGACTGATTCTGATCGGGGACGTCTCTCGAACGACACCTATTGATTTTGAGGTGGACAGAACACACTCTATCATGTTCAAGGATCATGAGAAAGCACAATGGTGGACTATTTGAGAAATTTTTTGTTGTTAGTACTATTCAAATAAATCGTGTCGGATCGATCGGGTTTCACTGATTCTGATTAGAGACGTCTACCAGACGACATCTATTGATTTTGAGGTGGATAGAACACACCCCACCTTGTCCATGGATTATGAGAAAGTACGATGTAAATATTTATGTTCATTGTGAGATTTTAAACATAAACATTTAACGCATTGCTGATTTAGCATTGAACTAAATAGACATATTCGGTCTGTATCATATACGAATGAATGAGAAAAAAAAATATATAGTTCGATCACAAACGTATTAATACGGCACTGAAGCAGTCGCCAATGAAAAACGTAAAACTGTCGCATAGAACACATATTCTGCATTTATGTGTTGGTTTATTTTTTCTCGGGTACTCAAGTTCGAGATAGAGATGTTCTACGTGCGGAAATGTTCGTTTTAAGGTTTTAAAACTGTTTAATTATTCTAATAATAATATAATATAATTTATTTTCAAAATACATATACGAAACGGGCGAGATGCCGGAGGATTATAAGAGGAACATTATCGTTACTATACCGAAAAAGAGAGGAGCCGACAAATGCGAGAACTTTAGAACGATTAGCCTAACTTCCCACGCGTCAAATATCTTAACCAGAATAGTGCAGAAGAGGATGGAAAATAGAGTGGAGGAAATACTAGCAGAAGACCAATTCGGGTTTAGGCGAAATAGGGGAACTCGCGAAGCTATTCTGGCGCTAAGAGTAATGTTAGAGAAAATAATAGAAAAAGGAAAGAACACTTATATAGGATTTGTAGATTTAGAAAAGGCTTTTGATAATGTAAGATGGGAAAAAATGTTCGAGATACTAAAGAGTGCGGGATTGAAGTCTAGAGATAGGAGAGTAGTACACAAGTTGTACAAAGAGCAAACTGCTGTTATAGAAGTAGAAGGGGAAAGAAGGGAAGTAGGTGTTAGGAAAGGAGTAAGACAAGGATGTATACAAGACTATCACCACTAATTTTTAATCTGTACATCGAAGAGGTGATTAATGTGGTAAAAGATAGAGTGGATTTCGAGATTAAAGTATAGGGACAGAAACTAAAAATGCTGAGATTCGCGGATGATATAGCAGTACTAGCATCTAGTAAGGAGGAATTGGAGTCGGCATTGAACGAAATGGAGGTAGTGTTGACAGAGGAATACGGAATGAGTGTGAATAAAAACAAAACTAAAGTGTTAGTGTGCAGAGGGCGCGTGAGCAGAGCAAAAATGAAAGTACAAATTAATAATGAAAGATTGGAGGAAGTTAAAGACTTCACTTGTTTAGGAAGTAAAATAAATTGGCATGGAAGAAGCGATAAAGATATAAAACAAAGAATAGCGCAGGGTCGAGTAGCTTTTAACAAAAAGAAAGCAATTTTATGCTCGGGGGTAATAAACTTGGAAATAAGGAAGACATTTTTAAAAACATATGTATGGAGCACGGCACGGTTGCAAAATCTGGACGGTAGGGGAAGCAAGTAGGAAGAAATTGGAAGCTTTTGAGATGTGATGTTACCGAAGAATGATGAGAATACCGTGGACTGATAGGGTTAGAAACGAACAAGTATTAGAGAAAGTCGGCGAGAAAAGAAGTATCTGGAACAACATAAAGAAGAGAAGAGATAGAATGGTAGGCCACTTGTTCAGTGGCCTACCTACATGGGGGAATAATCCGCGATATTTTGGAGGCAGAAATAGGAGTGAAGAAAGGCAGAGATAGGCCTAGATTAGACTACTGCTCGCAAATAGTAAGGGATATAGGTTGTAGCACAATTAGCGAAATGCGTAGGTTAGCACAAGATAGGAGAAGCTGGAGGTTAGCGTCCAACCAGTCTTAGGACTGATGACCTCATGATGATGCTGAATTTATTTTCACCAATAATGTACATTTTTAAATAATATATTTGCAGTATTCGAAAATCCATTACTACTACTAAAGTTCGATACAAAAGCTATTACATTAAATACTAATAAAAACTTATTCTTAGCAGAACAAAGGGCAAACGATATTTAATACATGTGATTAGTGCAAATATTTACTCACAGAAGTACTAATAATTACTTGGGATGATCCTGTGACAGTATAATAACTTCAGTCTAAAATTATGTTGTACAATTATACATTTATTTACTAATAACTACTGCATACTAGTAATAATAAAAGTATTACACACTACATATCAAAATAAAAAGTCTACAATAATTACATCCAGACATCTATTACAGTAAGTTAATTTCATCTAAGAAGCGAGATATATTAGCGAACCACTTACTACTACACTTAAATTATTAATTATTTTAGTTATTATTTATAACGTAAGATATATCATAATTGTGCTAATCTATTTAGGCGAATTGAGGCAAGGAAGAAGGTAAATTATTGACATAAAGATAAAAAATAAATTAAGTACTAACATTAATACTTATTTATAACAAAAATATAACAGGTAAGCATATGACGTATATTGGGTAAGTATTATTATTTATGTTAAGTATAAATGTTTTTTTTTCAAATTATACTTTGATTTTTTAGATCAATTATCTGATCAAATATTAATCACAGTCCGAGGTTGTGAAAATATCATTGTTTAATAGTTTCTTTAACAGGGTCATAGAAATTTTTTTTTATTTCAAAGAGGAAGTAGTTATAATATTTACGACTTAAGTCAAGGAACAATCTTTCTACTCGTACTATCGTTTTAATTACAAAAGGTACAGCAACTACCGTATTTTGTATTTTGTTGGATAACAAATTAAATATAATCTTTATTGATGTTGAATTCTACGTTGTGCACAATAATTTAATCTATCAAGAGCCACCATGCATCGAATTTTAAACAAATATCTGCATCTGTAAGCATACAATATTCATTTGACAATTAAATGTTATAGACCATTTATAATTATCTAAAAGCAAACATTCTACGTGTTATTCAGGAAATATTGCCAGTTTGATATGCCCGTGTTATGGACCATTTTGCTGAGCGAATGGCATCATGCCAGATGAGTCGAGGTGGCCATACGAACGATATTATTTTCTATTTGTAGTCGTATCAGTTTGTCAAATATTATTAGTTTTATTCACAAATCACATTCTATAGTTCCAAATAAGACACCCAGGCATGTTGACATCGTGTAGTTTCTAGGTGATATTCGTTAAATATTTGCGCCCTATATTTGACAGAACCATAAATAGCGTGCAATTTATATCCTATAGTTCCAACTGGGACACCCTATAATATGTGAGAAGCACAAAATATTCTATTATCCTAATTTAATTCACAACAACTAATTAATACACAAAATTGAAGTACAACATAATTAATATAATTTGATTAATTATTCATTTGTCTTAGACAATGCATAATAATTAGAGCTGTATAATCAATGCCGAGTACCTGTGGCTTGCGTACGGGTAGGTGTGGCGGGGGCCTCGAGCTCGTGACGCGGAGTTCAATTCACGCTGATTTAATCTGACTTTCCACTTTTTTACGTGCAGATGGTAAAAGGTGGTCCAACCAAAACGCACGATGTTAATTGTAAATAATACAAAAAGTTTTCAGAGAATTATCTTAATATTTTTTATTATGATAGAGGGATCTATGACAATTATGTGTGAAACAAAATATCGGCCAAATGCTCGCCACGGCTTCGGTGGCATACCTCTATCCGACGGTCCATATTTTCAATGACTCTGAGACATAATTGAGGTTCAATGTCGTTAATGTGCCGAATTATCTCATCCTTTAGCTCTTGAATTGTTCTTGGCTTATTGACGTACACGTTTTCTTTTAAATATCCCCAAAGAAAGAAATCCAACGGTGTCAAATCACATGATCGTGACGGCCAATTAACATCGCCACGACGTGAGATAACACGGCCCTTGAATTTCTCGCGCAAAAGTGCCATTGTTTTGTTGGCTGTGTGGCAAGTGGCACCATCCTGTTGGAACCACATATCGTCCAGGTCCATATCCTCAATTTCTGGCCACAAGTCCGTTATCATCTCGCGATAGCGAACACCATTCACGGTAACTGCTTGGCCGACCTCATTTTCGAAGAAATACGGCCCGATGACGCCGCCAGCCCATAAACTGCACCAAACAGTCACTCTTTGTGGATGCATCGGCTTTTCAACAATCACTCGTGGATTCTCATTTGCCTAAATGCGGCAATTCTGCTTGTTAACGAATCCACTGAGGTGAAAGTGTGCCTCGTCGCTGAAGATGATTTTCTTTGTAAAGTCACCATTCACTTCTGTCTGTTCAACCAACCATTCGACGTATTGACGACGCTTGAAATGGTCAGTAGGCTTCAGCTCTTGAGTCAATTGAACCTTGTAAGCGTGTAAATTCAAATCTTTATTCAAAATTCGCATCAGTGATGTTCGTGAGATGTTCAATTGTTAAACAACGAACTGGGCGAGCATGCACAGGTGTTTTCACATTTCCTACAGACCCGGTTTGCTGAAATTTGCGCACAATTCTCCCGATTGTGGACACATTTGGTCGATTATGCTGACCAAAAAAGTCACGAAGTGCACGAAATGCATTTTGATTTGAACGCCCATTTTCGTAAAAGGCTTCAACAATCTTAACGCGCTGCTCAATTATGTACCTCTCCATGGCTGAATTTGTCAAACACTGAAACAATGAAATGTCAAATTAAGTTGGGCAAAAAACTTGACGTTAAGGTGTGACTCACAATTAACATCGTGCATTATGGTTGGACCACTCTTTATAAGAGTACGTGTCGTAAGTCATTCGATAATATTCATAGAAATTTAATGGTTGCCTTTTTAACTCTTCGAACATCTGATTATATTGACTTAAACGACGATTTGCGTATATTTGGTTAAACCAAAACCGTCTCTTTCGTTTCCCAAATGCAAATACTTTTAATACTGAATTTTTAGCTAGATACAATTCTTCTTCAATATCCATATCTTCGATTAAAAACACTAGCGCTCACGTCCTATGAACCGATAATATCGCTTTGAATCGCTCGAACTTAGAAATACCAGAAACCACTCTTTTTTCGCGCGAGTAAGCGCGTATACGCGCGAAGTATAATTCGCACGAAAACGCTTGCACTGTAACCGTAGCCTAAGTGTGTATTTCGCTGGTCTCACCCCCTCAATAAACGAAGAACGTTGGCAATAGCTGCTAACGAAATGAGACATCGTTCATACTTTGATTATGACGCGTTAAAACTATTAAGCGAAACTACTAGTTCATGACATGATATTGAATGTTGTTTTATATATATGTATATATATATATATATATATATATATATATATATATATATATATATATATATGTATATATATATATGTATATATATATATATATATATATATATATATATATATATATATATATATATATATATATATATATCTGTGTGTCTGTGTGTTGCCTAATACACATACATACCTACATAAATATGAACAATACAGACGCCGGCGCCGGCCGGCGCTGCAAGGGTTATCTGTGTTCTACTGATATGCCCTATAATATTGTAAAGACACCACCTCGGGGAGATAAACATTTGCTGTACTTCTCTTCAACGCAACCTATCAATTATACAACTGGATTTGCTCTCCCTCTTCCAGCTAAAATAATATTAACTTCACCCTATTTCGCTATAACGCGGTTATATCTGAACTGCACGTTGATAATAAATCGGTTTACTGCGAGTCTTATTTTCGTTCTCAAATCGATTTTAGTTAGCTTAGTTGCATTTGATTTTATTGCCGCCGACCCTTTACTGCTGTTGCTGTTAATTTCCGTCAAATATTCAGAATAATGTAATTATTTGCTCAGGAAATGTTGTCAGAAATATTTCACATAAAGTTCAGTTTGTGTTTGGAGCTATTCAAACGAGGGGTTGGGGTTAACGCAATTAGATTTTCATAAAATTGCGCTGTGATTTATTGCACTAGCAATATTCTTGCTCGGTGTATATCACTGGAAGCCAGTGTACAGTGGAATAGCTTTAATAAATTACAAGTAGTACAATAACCAAGCATTATGCCTAGCTTGGGGAATATAAAGCTTGAGCTGTACTGTACCGTCAATTTTTACATAATTGTAATGTCTGGCGAATTATTACAATGATCTATGGATGATTTGAGGTCACCGTTAGTAATTCTAAAACATATTTACTAAAGTGAATATAATTTGTTTTGAATATTGCATATACATTTTGTTTTTTATGTGTAATACATTACACTACATATCGTACAACTTATCGATATAAAATATTCGATATTAATAAAGACGATAAATTTATCATTTCGAGGTAAATGTCGTGGCGTCAATTTTGAAATTACGCCAAGTAAAATTTCATTTAATAGATATTTTAGTTACAATGATTTAGTTGAACTTGAAAAACACATAAAAAAACAAATTATAGTATTAAAGAAAAATAATCCCATGTATATAATATTCCAAGGCGATTTGTAACATAAATCTAAGAGCAGTTGGCTTTGTTACAGCTCAGCAGTATAGACAGTTTGGTTAGGTTGGAGCATTTCATAGTAGATGACGTCCTTTCAATCTCACCAAGAAACACTTGTTTTGCAACAATTTGAGTATTGGATATTTTGGATATTTGGTTTTGCAGTCCTTTTTGATTTTACCAATTTACATATATTACCATCCAATTTTCATCACAAATAATAATTATGTGCAAACAATCTTTTCTCTTGAACCTAGTGACCAAGGGGGAGTATTATAATGTTTGCTTTTGTTTTCCGTAGTTAGTTCATGAGGGACTGCTTGCTAAATCTCCCCAGATTATTTGTAGACGTTAGAAAATTACTTAAAGTGTCAAGTGCATCTTCAAGATCTACTTAAGTTTGGCAAGCATTTTCATCCAGAGCTGGTCCTACACCTTATATTGCACTATTTTTGGTTGACTAGGACGTTCATCATCCTGATCTATTATCACCTGTTACTATATTTTTTAAAGTTAAATATAAATAGGCGTTCTTTTCATCATAATCACAAATAAATGTTGCTTTTCTCATAACGTCGTGTCTTCTTAGCCAGACTTCTTGCGAATTCTCTCTAGATTCTGTAGAGGATAGAAAATGGTTAAAAATGTCACTCCTACTGCCTTCGCAAGTTTCAGTTAAGTTTGACAAGGATTAGTATCCAAAAGTTGCTCCACCTTCTCGCCTTTTACTCTTCTTTGTTGACCATAACATGGATCATTCCGAAGGTTGAAAGTTTTCTTGCAATTTAAATTAGAAAAAGGTGCCTTAAATATTTATTTTCGGCTACTCATATTTTAGGTTATGTAGAACTGATATTTCATAATATTAATTATTATAATGTACAATCCAGTATTCTATCTCGTATTTTAGCTAATAGATAACACTTTATAAAGATTGTATTATGAGGATATAAAATCCAGTTTGAATAGATACTGTAATCGATTGAAAGTAGAATCCAATAATTAATTTGTACACCTGATATAATAGAAATGATACAAAAACTTCGGTGCAGACTCTGATGCTGTTATTTTCCTAATGCTGACGTGTAGAATTTGAGATACTGACAAAAACTTTTCAATACTTACTCAAGTTATATAAAAACTGATGATCCTTCTCAATTCTCAAGTTTTCTAGGCAACTATCAAGACAAAGGCATTTATATGACGGGTATCCTTATTTCAGCAATTAGTATACGCCCATGATAATCAATAGCGGACATTTTATACATATATACGACATGAGAATTATTTTATAAGCATTAGAAGAGAAATATCAATTTCATAGTGCATGGAAGGTAATTAAGACACTTTAAAATTAGGGAGATAAAATTACTACGTAAGACCTCTTTGGATTTTTATGTATAAAGATCCAAAGAGGTCTTACTCCCTGATCCATAACTCTTCTTTAGACCTATCTAGGCAAATAATGTAAATTAAAGTAAATTAAATATCCATGATTATTAGATGAATGTTTACAACCAAAGATTGATTTAAGAAAGAATCTTAAAAATACTGTGGAGTCTAACATAATGAATAGTGCCAGATAAAGTTGTTTAATTAAATACAGGGGACGATCTCAGAATTAAGGTGGTCATCGTTGAAGTCAATAACCAATTTCTTATACATGTGGACTGTAAATTTAGAATGTATGTATCTTGCTTAAGTATGCCCGTTTTAGCATCCTCTCAAGATGGCAATTCCGTGTTAATTTGATGCCAAAAGTGACATCAAAATATTTCACTTGTTACAATTGTTTCAATTGTCACACAAATGTCAGTGATATATTTAGAAGTACAGCGGCCTTCATGTCCTCCTGTTTTCCTTTTCCTCATAAAGGAACTAATTTGTATCCTCCTGAATTTAACAAAAATTGTACTCGCCTCGTCATTTTTCTATTATTCTGGAGGCTGTCTGCATTCTGCCACTTGAATTTTCCATTAATGAGTACTACTAGATCATTTGCGTATGCAGTGGTGTAGCAACCGTCAAAGTGAAGACCGCACAAGAGGTTGTCAAGAAATGAGTTGCACAATAGTGGTACTAATACAACACCCTACCAATAGCTTGTAGTAACCATTCCTCAGATTGAAATGGCTTTCACACTGACTTTGACAGCTCTTTTTGATAGAATGTTTGTGACTTAGCCGCTAATGATCTAGGAAAATATTCTTATCTGTTTTGTTGATTGGATCTTTGGAAAGGTGATTTTGATAGGTTATTTGTTGTCCCATATTTCTCTATTCGACGGCTAATAAGGCAATATTCATCTGTATTGCCTTGTGTGTATTATCTTCTCCAGGTGTCGACCACATAATCTTTCCATCGACTTAAATAATAAAGATGTTATATCAATGACTCTGGTGTGCTTTTTTATATTAATATTCTCTATTTAACAATGTTAATATCAATCTGCAATAATACTCCCCTCCCTTTTCTCTTACCTCCCCTATACCCTCATTTTTCTCTTACCTCGTCTCTACCGTCCCTTCACTCTTACTGAAAGCATATGTAGCACTACTCTACAAACGTACTGTATATACTACACTCTATTAACATAAACACCGTTTGAATAACGTATAACGTAGATTGTGCCACATTTCATAATCAATCCAGATTTTAAATAATTATGAATTTATTGTACCGTTGTTGCGCGCATTTAATATATATCATGCGTAATATATCCACTTTTAAATTTAAATTAATTGTTATCATCATGCTGTCACATGATGCATTTGTTGCCAAGCTACAGTTGTATCAGTTGTATTATGAAAATGCAAAATTTTGACAATGGCTTTTTCCAGATGATTTACGGATTTACGGAGCTTCATATTTCATGATAATATTTTGTTTGCGAGTTAATCAATGTAAAAATAATTCCTCCATATCAATCTGTACAAATTTTCGTTGTAGACTTATCTACATAAATTTACATAAATATATCTTTATTTTCATGTAAAATACAATTAGTCTACATCACGTTGGATGTATTTTGTGCATATTAAAAGATTGTAGATGGTATACATTTTATGTATATTTTTGAAGATTTAAGAACAAAAGTGAACTTGTTTTCTCATAGAAAGTCTTTGTTTTTGCAAATTGTTCTTTATTAGTAATTGTTATTAGTTAGTTTTCAAAGAAAGCTCACTATATATTGCTGATATGAAAAAAAAATGGTTAGAATGAGAAAAAATTGAACCATCTGCTTAAAATACTAAATTTTACTAAAGAAGAAACGATGGCGTTTTAATTCTCGCCTCGAAGATTTCAACATACACAGTATTATGAAAATAGAAGCCAAGTGATCTTTCGAATTAATGTTACTAACATTTCAAGGTTTAGTAGTGAAGGTCTATTCTGGACAATTACTTTGATCCGGGCTGCTGAGATTATTATAAGAATCTAATATCATTAAGTCTGGGGATAGAAATATTGTAACATGAAACGAATTAATATTTTTAATACAGTGCTGCTAAGACACATAAATCGATGGTCTCTCAAACGCTATAAAAGTTTAATGAGCTTAGAGATATTAAGCTGTCTCTAAAATCTGGCCAGCGAAGTAATCACAATAAAAAATCTCTTGATATTATATTAGATGTAACAATAACAGGCAATCCAAATAAATTCATCAGTTTATTTTGACGATCGATGTAAGTAGAGAATGGATCGTGATTTGAAAAATACTGTAAGATTAAATTATATTCCAATGAACTGTTTGCTTAAATGAATAATTTGACTAGCACAAATATAAATATTACTGAAATATATAATTTAAAAGTTTTTTGCAGAAATTCATTAATTTTATCTAAAATCGAAGAAACAACAGAATGGCTTCGTAAAATAGGTCATTCTGTTGTTCCTTCCTGCCTTCTTTGACTTCTTTGTGTAAAGTTAAGTAAAAATTTGGATTTATGTTGACAAAGTAATATTGAGGAGTTACAAAACAGAAAATCTCCCCTCCTACACCGACAGAACAACCCGTGTCACAAGTCGTTGGCTACAATGGTAAATTTACACGAATTGTATTTCGAATTGCTTCCCCATCCATCGTATTCTCAGGATCTGACTCCCAGCTACTACTACCTGTTCGCAGACCTCGAAAAAAATGCTCCAGGGAATGACATTTGCGTCAAGTGCTGAAGTCATAGCCGCAATAAACGTCTATTTTGAGTTCAAAGATAAATCGTTCTACAAAAAAGGCATCGAAATGTTAGAGTAGCGTTAGAATTAATGTATCACTTTTCAAGGAGATGAATAATGTAAAATTTTGTAAGAAAAATGTTTTTGACTTTTCCGTACTCAACTCTACCAGAGCGGAAAAGTAATGTAATCGTGTAAAGAAACATAGACAAAAAACAATTTTTGTTTTAGTGTTTATTTTTCGTTTTTTGGCTTAAAAACCAAAAAAAAAATAGGTTTTAAGAAATTTGGTCTGTGTCGTTGTCGTCGGCATTTAAAACTTGTTAGCACGATAACTCAACTAAATCATGTCGGATCGATCGGGTTTTGACTGACTCTGGTTTCTGGTGTCGTCTGAAAGGCGACCCCGTCGCCTTCCAGACGACACCTATTGATTTTGAGTTGGATAGAACACACTCGACCATGTTCATGGATCATGAGAAAGCTCAATGGTGGACTATTTGAGAATTTTTTTTTGTTAGCACGATCACTCAATTAAATCGTGTCGGATCGATCGGGTTTCGACTGATTCTGAATAGGGATGTCTACCAGACGACAGCTAGTAATTTTGAGGTGGATATGGGTCATCACGATGGTGGACTATTTGAGAAATTTGTTTTGTTAATACGATAACTCAACTAAATCGTGTCTGATCGATCGGGTTTTGACTAAATCTGATTAGACGACGTCTATTGATTTTGAGGTGGATAGGACACACCCCACCCTGTCCACGGGTCATGAGAAAGCACGATGGTGGACTATTTGAGAAAAGTAAAACTGTCGCATAAAACACATATTCTGCATTTACGGGTTTATTTTTTCTCGGCCACTCAATATCGAGATAGAGATGTTCTACGTTCGGAAAAGTCCGTTTAAGGGTTTTAAAACTGTTTATTTAGAATCGGGATCTTACTGAGTGATGTTACATAGAAATGATATGTTTCGTAAAAATATTTCAAAATGCTACATCAATGGTCAAGCACTAGTAAGGACTGTATGCAAAAGTTATGTTAATTATTATGAATTTAAATGTTAGCAGCAAGTTAAATGTTGTATTAAAATGAACGTAAAGCAAAGATACCTGCATATCATACTTACACCTTTTTTCGTTTATTTAATATATTTCTTTTGGTGTGCAAACACGCATGGGGAGGTTACTTGCACATGCAAATGAACTGAAATAATAAACACCTATACTAACAAGGTAAATTAAAATATTACATTATTTTTTATTTCCACAGCAAACTGTAAAGCCACCGTTACAACTGTTACACTCTAGTAATTTTTACGCTACAATTAATAATTTCAATGAACATATGACCAGACCTATTAGTTAAGAATTAACGTTAAAGCAGCCAATATAACGTGTTACATAATCATATAAAACCTAGTGATTTATATAACAACTTGTGTGGTGATGGTGAACGTTAATGACGGTATTAAGACTCAACACCTGTGATGCGCCTGCTCACGTGGAACTCCCTTATCATGTTCGATATCGTCTTCGTCTTCTTTTTGTTCCTGGTAGGAGTCACTTGTTTGATGTATTACCTGCCAGGAAGGCGACCCGAGCCGGAGGACCGACCCTTGCAGTGTTACGTAACGGTAACTTCAGCGGAATTGCAAGGCTCGCCAGTTGACCACGTCTAGAGAATGGCCCGTGAGTATATATATTTTTTTATTTCTTAGTGGATGGTAAATATTAACAGAAAACTGGGGTAGTTTAAAAGTAGTCCATATAACGATTTTTTTTTATTTTATTCGCTTATATGCCACAGAAAATTGTTTAAAACTTTAATTGGTGGTAAATAAAAGTATAAGCAAGTCATTTTGGAAATACACAGGTTTTCTCAAATATTCGTCTGGAATATAGGAATATAACACACGAGAAAACACTGGGTGTGCTGAATCATTATTTAAGATAAGTGTATCGGTCGAGGGTCGAAGAGAACTTCGGGATCCGCTCAAACAATTAATGACTCTCACTCTTGGCTTTCTCTGTTGAAATGCAACTACGAAAATAGAATGAAATTCCCTATTTTATTACAAAGATTAAAACTAAACGTAATTTAAAATAGATACAGTGGATCAAAATTCTAATTTGAGTCCATTAAGAGCTTGTTACGTTTGATTTCAAATATAACATTGTCATTATAAATAAGTCTTATGTAAACATAGCTCGTAGCATATTTAATTTTTATGTTTAACGTGCCCGAGGCAATTAACGCCCACTTAATAATTAACTTAAAATTATTATTTTTGAAGTGAATACTTCTTTGGCGGCGTTCTGATATTTGACGAGAATGGAGAGTGAATTGGAAAAAATGTAACGTTTCAAGATTTCGTTACACGAGAGAGAAAAAAGATATAACGTAGAGAAAAGGAGAAAGAGAGCTATACATCATATATATCAGTTTAGCCTATCCGCGTCTCCCTATTGTCGCGCATGCGCGCGTTATAGATGTACGCTTCCAGACGCTATATATTAACAGCTGAAGTAGCACGCGTGTGGACCGAATATGTATCATTGTGTTTTGTAATTATTTAACGTTATTTATATCTGTGTTCTGTGATTATTTGATAATATCCTTGAACCGTTTAACTTGTTAAAATCTAGAAGATAATATATTTCATTCACCGCTCCCTACTGGTTTACAGCCACACAGATGCAAATGCACTTGGAAGAGGCGAAGACAAAATCCCTTTGATTCTCGGGGGAGATTTCAATGTAAATTTCGGATCCAATGATTCATTGACGTTGATTAACTTTCTTCGAGAAACATTTGGTCTGCTTATAAATAACAATCCCAAAGAATCAACAACAAAATCCGGAACAACAATAGAAGCAATTTTTACACGTTATCTAGAGAATATCGAATCACGAACATATATTTCATATTTTAGTTATCACAAACAAAAATAGAAAATCATATCAGTATTACCAATTAAACCACCAGCCGATGATAGTGTAGATAATGAATAAACCGAATATTTTTTACACAAATTTTATATTGTTATATTTCTTTTGAAATTATCCCTCTCCCTTTCTCTGCCTCTCTCTCTCTCTCTCTCTCTCTCTCTCTCTCTCTCTCTTTTCAATCTCTCACTCTTAATCTCTCTCATTCTCTATTCTAAAGAAGTATTCACTTCTATCACGTGTATTGTGCTGCACATGATATTTTGTTCTATAAATACTATTTAAATGGAACAAATAATGCGATAAAAAGATTAAACATAATTTTCTGATTTGAAAGATGCTAGTTGCGAGGTGTAACTATTTATTATTTCCATATCAATAACATCTTTTTAAAAACCTTGTCTTGGGCGTTATTAAAAATATTATGTTTATTACCGCCCATTTTCGTAATAAGATGCTGGACGCAAAAAAATACATTCTTAGGGGCTACATACCTAATAAAACATAATAGTCGCAAATAAATTTCTTTATTAGAAATAAAAGAAATGTAGCAAATCAACATTTAACAAAAAGACTATCAAACTTCTTAATACGCGTAAAGTAACTTGAAACTTCTAGTTATTACCATTGTTAACAAGACTTTTAAGTTCTGACATTGACATTTACAAAGGATAACAGTTTAATGTCTTTTTTTTTCTAAAAAAAAATAAAATTATATCCCGATCGTTTGACGAAGCGTTAATATTCAAGTGGGCGTTATTGTCAAGTCAAACGTTTTTACCCTAAATTATGTGTTACCTTGAAAATATTAACGAAATATGAAAGATAGTTACCTACATTATAACACATCTATACAAGTATGCAAAAAATACAACAATATATCTATAAACGTCTAATTTTGTCCGAGCAATTTTTATAACAGTGGCGTCCATGGCAGAAGTTCTTGAAGCACGGCGCGTCACTGGCAAGATGACGGCACAAGAGACTTGCGTTCACGCTCGGTGGGGCTCTACTAAAACTTTATATAATATTATATACTATTCAAATACGTACATGACAATATTTTTTTACCAAAAGTATGATTTTATTTGTGGTGCTACCGAAGAATGATGAAAATACCATGGACTGATAGGGTTGGAAACGAAGAAGTATTGGAGAAAATCGGCGAGAAAAGAAGTATGTGGAAAAACTTAAAGAAGAGAAGAGATAGAATGGTAGGCCACTTGCTGAGACATGGGGGAATAGTCCGCGATATTTTGGAGGCAGAAATAGGAGTGAAGAAAGGCAGAGGTAGGCCTAGATTAGACTACTGCTCGCAAATAGTAAGGGATGTAGGTTGTAGCACAATTAGCGAAATGCATAGGTTAGCACAAGATAGGAGAAGCTGGAGGTTAGCGTCCAACCAGTCTTAGGACTGATGACTTAATGATGATGATTTTATTTAAGTTTTACATTTTACTTGTTTTATCAAACAAGTTGCAATAATTCAACTTGCTTGATATATCTCTTGAAAAAATGTTTGTTTTGGGCCAAAATAAATAATATAAACTAATAAGTAATTTCATGATCGATTCCATCGAGAGTGAAGTTTATTCCATCGAATATTACATACTAACTGCTAAACGTGTGTTCGTAATTATGCACTCTACCCCAAACACGTAACTATCTCCAGTTTTGTTGACAATAAGATTACGAGTAAATTATTATGCCCCTCAGTAAGTGTGACGAATACTACTATCGCGGAATACACCGATATCGATAAAAATCCTGTCACGGCTGCAGCACGTACTAAGGCTCCTTTCACATACAACGGTTTTGGACGTACGGTAAAAAGACGTACGATAATTTATCGTAGCAAAATTGTTTTTACACACAAAGACATATTGTCGTTGTTTAAAATCAGTACACCTATTTTAGATCAACGGAAAACTGCGCGCTGTTGAATACGCGGGATAGAGAAACCAGTCTCATGAATAATAATAATTTGTGTAAAATTATGACATTATGGTACATTCATCGTCGTAGAAGAATGTGGAAACGTAAGAATCGACTTCATTGGGTGTATCCAATCAACCACAGGAGAGAGGAAGTTGGCATATTTTGCTCCCTATTTAAAGAGCCAAGAAGCGACAGAAATAAATTTTTTAATTATTTTCGAATCTCATTTTTGTTTGATCTTCCAGTTCTTCAAGAGTTGGTTTTAATGCCAAACAAGCCTTGCGCCAGTCATTCCTTGTGGCGATTCTGTCTTTGAAAACATCTAGGCTTTTATCCCACAACACTGGTCTATTTTCAATTAATGGAATTAAAATGTTGGCATCAATATTTTCAGCCATCTTAAAGAAGAATTGTCCTCAAAGTTTAATTGAACATGTCACGAGGAAAGCTAAAGCATGAATAAAATCAGTCCCGTGTGAACAGCTGCATTTGATTTCGTAGGCCACTGACTTCTCGGAACGGCACCGTCGCAGGCGCGGCACCGTCCATTTCAGTGGCAAAGGACGGTTGCTGAACGGCACGGTCATGGAGCTGTGCCGTTATCGTTCTGTGTCAAAAGTTTCATGCTCCTCTTCATTGTACTAATGGAATGTGGACGTACGTATTTTAACGTACGTCCAAAATCGTTGTATGACAAGAGTCTAAGGGCGTTTTCACACTAGCCGACACGACAACGACATATCATGTAAATCAAATGAGAAGCTTTTTCACTCGCCGATATGCCACTCTTTCTCACTCACTGGTGTCGGTGTCAGTAAATGTGAGAACGCCCTAAGGGACTTGTTCCAAGGTCAGGGGAGACTAAACTTCGGGGACTACCTTTAATGGTAATGTTGGTGGAAATTCGTGGATGGTTGGTCATCTTACAGTTGCCTAGGTTACGCCCTAATTAATACCTTGAGTACTTATAGTCTCTCTATAATATGTGACTTGTACCATGGTGTAGCACTACTTTATAATCTTGCTTTAATCTAAATGTTTCTTGATGAATTTGTTACCATACTTATCAAGCAAGAACACCCTCTGTGCATTATTTTCTTTTGTTTCGAATTTATAATTCACTTCAGTACTATTATAATAGTATAATAGCAACAGCTATTCTGCTGCCAAGGCGTCAACTCTTGACTTGGGATTTATTCTACAATACTTTAAGGATTTTTCCCTTTTGTTATTGTTTCGAGATTTCGTCACTTCGATATTTCGAAGAATGTTGTAATTGTCTTAATTATTGTTCTTTATCTTACATGAGATGGACAACATTGCAAAGGCTTTTCTTGCATCTAGATATTACGCCCTTTGTTCTCTGATGTGTGTGTCTAAACTTAAATCCATCACACAGCGGTATCGAATCGTGACCGGGTTAGTTACAATTAATTCTTGCTTAGACATCCAAGAACGCTTATTAAATTTATTCCTCTTTCTATATTTGTAATCTTTGTATAAACTAGTTACATATGTTCTGTTGCTTCAGTTTCCTCCCTCGTGCTACTCTTCTATATTATCTGTAGTTCAATAAAGATGATGTGCTATAAGCAACTTATAGTCGTGTGCAAAAACCCTCATGCGCAGCTAGGATATAAGAAACCTTCTCCTCGGTATAGATCTAATAATATTATGTCGACAATATGAGTATGACGGTACAAATACATATCATTTTTACATATCAATGTGTAAAAATCTATATCTTAAAAAACTCTGTTTTTCTACCCCCGCAAGAATATGTGTGATGCTCCGTTAGGGTTTATCGTTCGAGAACTAATAATGAGTTCATTTTATCGATAATAATAAATCTAGTGATAATTCTCTTGAGTATAGAGCTAATTGTCTAGCTCTAAGTATAGAGCTAAGTAACACAATTGAACACTTTTCCTCCAGCTATAAATTCCTATCCTATATGAAAATATCCTATATGATAAATTCTATATGAAATATCACAATATGTGGAAGTTATTGAGGATGCGGATACCCCCTCTGTCAGAGAACAAAAATGTGATAAAGCATTCCAAATTATGTCTTTGTTAAAAAGGAAACCACAATATTTAAGGCAAATAGCTATCAATGAAATCAATTCCTGAAGACCCAGGGCCAGTTCCGATTTTGGCTAGGGATCGGAGATCAACCGCCACAAACTCTTGATCGATAAAGAGTAGAAGAGTAACATACTAATTTCCGTAATTAGTAACCACTGTATTTAGAGTTTTGCTTTATATTAGAATATCAATTGTGAATGAATGAATTCAATATGAAAATGACCAGGGGATATATCCCGAGGTGCACAAATTGGGGAAGAGATGATAAGCTGTACTATGTACTATAGGCTTTATATTTTTCATAGTAAAGAGTAAATTCACAGATACCATTAGTGTTAGAATAAATAAATAAATAGATCAACAAATTGATTTTTGAAAATAATTGTTCATATAACAAAGTAACAGACAGTGTTAAGAGATAGTAAAGATAGTAGTTAATAAAAATATAGAAAATTAACGCATTTTACCAGATTCGTAATGATTAATGATATTATTTCACGAATATCACGCTACAAACAAAAATCATTTTTACATATCAATACGTAAGTATGTCTTCTTCTTCTTCTTCTTTCTATAATAGGTCTATTATCTGTTCCTTCTTCGATTTAGTCCTCATCTTGGATCTAAATCGTTACTCCATCTTCTCCGTGGTCGGCCTCTGCAGCGTGTACCACTAGTATAGTAGTATATTTTATACCCAGAAGCGATCCTCGACCCCTCGCTTCTGGGTATAATTCAATGCCTGGCGGGGCTTTAGCCCTAGGAGTAGTTGTTTCCTAGAGCGATTATGTAATAGTTTTGCTATTCGGGAACTGCTTTAATAACCGCTTGGCGGCTTGGTGGTTCCTTACTCGATTTCCGACTTATATGTTACTGACAGAGATCGTATCGATAAAGATGTATACGCCATAAAGTTCATTCGGCATTTGTCCTGAATCGGCGTACCGTGTGCGGCACTGATGAGAACTAACAAGTTCGAAACAGCTGTATGTCGTTCGGTTCCGATCCGGGACAAATGTCGAATCCTACCTGTGGCGGGTTTTATTTTTTGAAAATTTATCCCCTGATATTTGATTTGTTTCGCAGTTGTGTTATGTCTTTGCGCTGTTTGTTATCACTCGCCACGTTTGTTTCTGTACACTATAGAAGTCTCCCTCCAATTTTCTAGAGAACTGCTCCCAATGTTCATTTTTAGCCTTCTGTATTGTAACTATTGTATGCTTCCGGTGTCTTTAACTTCTATATGCTAAATAAGCTTTTCATCTTTCCTTATACTTATATTTAACTTCTTGGCAAAACCATGGTATTCTGTTAGGTTTTTTTATTATATTATGTTTTTACATAAGTATGTAAAAGTCGAAATCTTAAAACGTGATTTTCCTACCCTCGCAAAAATAAGTGCGATGCTCAATTAGGGCTTAAATGTTGAGTTCATTTTATTGCTGATAATAAATCTATTTGAGACCACAATTACTTTTTACAAACTACAAATTTGTAAACACATACCAAGGCATTTACTATGTATTATTTATATTGTTTCTGTCTTGTATAAGTATTCTTTCAAACCGATAGTCATTCCTTCAGATATAGAAGTACTAAGTGAGAAAGGACAACGCTTAATAAAGTGATAATAATTTTCGCATTCATAATGCTCCAGTACATCTCTAAAATGTCTCGTCATTGGAGGAATTACGCCATTCCGAGTTAAAATAGTCGAAGCTACGTGTAATACTCTGAAATATCTTCCCCAGTCCTTCATAACAATCACAGTGAAAACATCTCATTTTAATCGATTGGATCGCCTCTAACGCAATTCTCGTCCTTCAATACTGTCAACCGAATTGTCGTTAAATGCGGCTTTTAAAGTACAATCTCATTTTACGACTTGTTTTATTTTCCTGAGAGCCATAAATTGGTTATAAAACGTACATAAAATACTACACACTGCAGTTGGCGCGCATGTTACGGAGATTACAATAATTTAGAGATAAACATGTAATACGGACATGACACTTTTATTCGTTTTAGATTTCATACCAGTTTCCCCAGCTTATAAATGCAATTATATTAATTTGTATCATAAACAAATTGAAAACAGCAACACCTGGAAGGGTCAATTCAACTTTTCACCAACAACTCTCTAAGTCCTAAACCATTATCTTAAAACTTCAAAAATGAAGATATAATGACTCGTTTTAAAGTATTTCTTATACCAAATTGAACAAAAATATTTCGAAATATGGTTAATAAGTAATGAAAATATTCGACAAAAAATCTTTTCGAATGCGTATATATGCAGATAGGTCATTGGCGTCTGACAAGTAAGTTGAAAATCACACTTGTCACACGCGGTTCATTTTATACTTGTACATAAAATAATTTGTCGAATTGCTATTTTTAATATGCCGAATTTATTAGAAAAACATCGACTTAAAATCCTAATTTTGATTGATTGGGGAGATAAAATCAGAAGGCAGCTCGATGTTATGTTGCAAACAAAAGAAGATATATGTTACAGATCAACACAACCAACCTTGGGTGAAATGTTATACAAATCTGTACAAACAGATTTTATAAAAAATGTGCAACTAACAAGTCAATCAGATCAAGTAAGTGATGATTTAAGACTCAGTTCAAGGCTCAATGTAACACAATACCCAATAAATTCGATGAGAACATTAACTCGGCAACAGAATATTTCGAAATCAGCAATTGATCATTACGTAAACAGAAATCGTACCGAACAAAAAGGAAACAGAATGACAAAAAAATCCTGGAGCTCAGACCCAATGATGCTGATAGAAGACTGGAATTGCAAAACAGTGTTAAACATAATAGCTGATAATCAAAACCTCTTAGATGATGTGCTTTTCTTTTTCTTAGATGTATGTAGATGTAACTAGAGGGTGTTTTTTAAGCATAATGTAACTTCAGATAGCAATGGAGATATGTAAAGGGTGTTTTTTCAAGATTGATAGAACTTTAAACTTCAATAAATACCACAAAAATTAACTTTTGATAAACAATCTGTTTTTATTTGAAAGATCAATACATGGCACTAATATTTAAAAATGATTTGAGGCATATGGCCACCGCGGCTATTCCTATGAAATCAGCTGTCAATTTGCGTCCAATTATCGCTCATTGCCGACTCATCAAACTCCGCTGACTCATCAAATTGCTTAAATTTACTTTGAAAATCATTCGTCGATTCAGGAAACGTATAGACGACTTCGTGAATTTTACGGCGTACGTAATCGTCCATCTGAGCTAGCATCCATCGCACTGTGAATAGATTTCGTACCACACACTCTCTAAAGGATTCAAGAACAGCAACACGTCGAAGGAATGTGCGTAGTGAAGAAAATATTGCCGCTGTAAACGAAAGTGTGAAAAATAATCCAAAGTTATCGATTCGTCGTCGGTCGAAGTAGTTGGGACTTTGTCGGTCCACTACGTGGAAAATTTTGCAGAAAGATCTTGGCCTACACCCATATAATATCCAGGAATATAAGGTGCAGGAATTAAAGCCACAAGACAATCGCTTGCGTCGTTCTTTCGCTCATTAGGCTTTAGAGCAGTTGCAAGAGGACCCACTGTCTTATCGCAAAGTTGTGTTCAGCGATGAGGCTCATTTTTAGCTTAACGGGTTTGTTAATGAACAGAGTTGCCAACTATGGAGTCACACCAATCCAGAAGAGATCCTACAGACCCCATTACATTCAGAAAAGTGCACAGTTTAGTATGGTTTATAAGCTGGTGGCATAATTGGACCTTATTTCTTTAAAAATGAGGCTGGATCTAACGTTACGGTCAATGGGGAACGTTACCGAACCATGATCAATAAATATCTTTTTCAAAATATGGATGACCTTGATCCGCATGAGATGTGGATGTAACAGGATGGGGCGAATGAAACTATCGACTTATTGCAAACAAGATTTGGTGATAAGTTAATTTCAAGAAATGGACCTGTCAACTGGCCACACAGGTCCTGCGATTTGATGCCTCTTGATTACTTCCTATGGAGTTACGTGAAGTCATTGGTTTATTTTATAAATTGCCAACACTGGACGCCTTGGAAGCCAACATTGTTCGTGTGATTCATGGCATATGGTCACCACTGCTCGAAAGCGTGACCCAAAATTGGACTGACAGAATGCGCTTCATCAGGAATAGCCGCGGTGGCCATATGCCTCAAATCATTTTTAAATATTAGTGCCATGTATTGATCTTTCAAATAAAAACAGATTGTTTATCAAAAGTTAATATTTGTGGTATTTATTGAAGTTTAAAGTTCTATTAATCTTGAAAAGACACCCATTACATATTACGTAAACGAATAAACGACAAAATATTGGAGTGACATAAATTCTCATTGAATGAACCATTCGCAAAGACTGCAAGAAGTGAATGTTTATATGCGATGCAATAGAGTTTTGGGACTATACTACTTCGAGGAAAATATGAATGGAGAGGTGTAGGTATTTGAGTTTTTTTCAATTTGAATTATTGCCAGTTTTAATTGTTTCGGTTTCACACGATGAATTCAATTTGTTTGATGAAACTTCCGTACCGATAAATCCGTTAGATTTTTATTTATCGGGTTGCCTGAAACGTATAACTTACGCAAATATGCCAGGAACTACTGAAGAACTTCACATTAGAATGATAAAAGTTATTCGTGTCTAACACAATTAGTTATTGTGTATATACCATCAGTTCAGGATGGAATAGCCAAGATCAGAATGGTGGTCATTTTGATATACTCTTGTAAATATTTTTTCAGTTTCATTGTTTTCGGTAGTAAAATTAGAGATACGAATTTTAACGAACTTTTTCAATGTTTCCTTTATTTACTTACGAAATTTCAGTTATTTTCAATATTTGAACAGAAAATATTCTTGACGAGTCTTCTTCTTGAATGAAGTATCAGATGAGGTATCTTATCATATTTAATTTTTTTATTTGGGCTTATTAAGACTTAGACGTTGGTGGTGAGAAGTTGAAAACAACCCATACAGGGATTATTTTGAAAATAATAATCGACATATCCGACGAGTTTTTCTAAAAAAAAAAAAACATTAATTTTGATTTGATAAATTAATTCCAAACTTTGTGCACATACTGTGTATCATTATTATCTAATATACTCTTTCAATGAACTTATTGATAATAATTTTTATATTTCACAGTTCAAATTTCACATTATTTACAAAAAAATATATATATTTATTAGAAAAAGGAGATTTAAAAAATTAACAAGTATTTGTAAATATATAACATACCTTGTTATGGATTACGTTGCATAAATATATTTAGGATAGTATAATCATAAATTATATACATGATAGTAAATCAGATATTGTTTTAGAATTAATCTGTACGATTTTTCTACACGGAGTCTGCGAATTCATAAAGTTGATTAGACGATTAGTTTCTTCTGAAACGTTGTTATTATCATAATCTCCTTGTCAATATGTCTCCAGGGGGTTGCTTAAAAAATTCATAGAAATTCATAAGTAATTTAACTATGTGTAAAGTTGCTTCCATGAAGCTTTAGTTGCGTCAAATGTTGCATCTGTTCAATTAAAGTGTTAACAAGTCTTAATTTAAATAATTTCGATTTCTAACTAATTCAAGCTAGAAAACTGTAAATCAAAACATTAATATTATTGCGATTAAATTGCGATTGTAAGGCACCCTGGTACTAAAAATGGGATCTCTAGAAATAAAATATATAACATGGCATTCTGTCAGTTATAAATAGAATATTTTACTCCAGTACAGCTTTTCGTCAAGCTTTACTCCAGCTTTACAATTTTTTCATCAATTATTTAATGGGAAAATGTTTTATGCGTATTTCTATCCTAGATTTTGTGAAACCACGAACCGAACTATAAAATCAATTACCAGAATGTTCGAGGTTTGCCTACCGAAACAATGAATTTTAGACAAAACATGTTATTGAGGCAGAATTTGTAGGTATATATGTGCACTAACAATTCTGTGAATTATTTGGGAATAGTTTACTGGATATTTAGAGATAGAGAAGTTCCTGAGAAACGAAAAATAAATGAAAGAAAAGGCGCGCTGATAGTTCCAAAAGAAAATTGTGATATACAAAAGTGAATGTTATTTCGTTTAAAAATTATCACTCAAATGAGGATTAAGTTGAGGAATGTTTTATAACTCAATGTTTGAACACTAGAAAAATGATTTTGAATAAACTCTATTAAGTGACAGTAGCTTTTTATGTTTGGGAGATTTAAAACATACATAATTGATAGGCATATCGGTATAGAAACTTTATCATCCATCTAATAGTGTTATATATAACAACATATACAGGGTGACCCTAAATTGTGTCGAAAAGCAGCAACTAGTGGTCTGAATAGGCCAATTAGACCTAATTTACATATATATGAAAATGAAGTCGAATTAGGAAAATATTTTTGTGTATATTATTTCCAAACTGGCGTTTTCTTATTCAGTAAAGGAAGTGTACTACTAATAAACTATAATATTTTAAAATAAAAATTATTAACAGTGACCAAGGGGGTAGAATAATTTTGCAGTAGTACCTCTTCATTTTATTCCAAATAGTTTTTGTACATTAGGCTATAATATTATTTTTGATATAATAAATGACAATTTAATTTTATATCTTTCGTGTACCGTTTTTTTCTACCACTAATATTAAAGAAATAAATAAGATTAGAATAAATTATACTAGCTTCAGATAGTTTATTTTATTACTTATTTAAAAGTATGATAAATGATAAATGAAACAATGTGATTTAAGTTATCAACTGAAGCTGTATCAAGCTGTTCATTCTAATATGTCAAAATAAATAAAATCACGTAAACAAAAACGCCACCTTATTTAAAAGACAGTTGCTGTTAGTTACTAATTAATTAAAAAAATGTTGATATTTTATACTTTTAATGCACAGACTTATATGTTGCTTAAGACTTAAAATATGTTAACTTGATTCAGTAAGGTAACAGCTGCTGTTAGGCGCAGTACATGGAAAACTTTCCTACTCGTCGTGCCGACGACAAGCTTCACTTGAAAACATTATTTATTTAAAATATTGAACGTTGTTTACGAGCAAATGGGTCATTCAAATTTGGACCTAATAATACTGATCGCCCTCGACATGTTAGTAAAGTTAGAAATGAAGAAGTGGATTTAAATTTAATTGAATAGAATATAATTTCTAGAAAGAAAATTTATCATCAATTCAATATAAATCTAGAGACTTTTTGTGAAATTATAGTGACCAGAGTAAACATATATCTTTATTTGTCTAACAAAACAGTTTATTGCGGAGGACATTTTTACAAGAAATCGCAGGAAAAAATACAGGGTTCGGCAGAGGTGTATGACGTTTTTAAAATGAGTATTACAGTTCAGAGGGGGCATGCTAATGTTATTAGAATGGTTGGTATGTGAAGGTTAGATGCCGTTCCAGTAGCCATGGAGCCGTGTACGATCGAGCATAATGTTTTTGTTTACAACACGTTCATAGAGACTAGTCGTTCTATTTTCGCTACGCAACGCAGCTCTTGAAATCATTTCAATATTGGAATGTACAGTAGTGTCCCTACTGGGAACATGGTTTTCAAGTGGGCAAACAATCTCCTTACTCCAATAACAAGGGAAATTGAAGTTCTTCCGATTGACGGGTACAGCACTGCATGGACAATTTTTCTATAGCGGTTTACGGAAGTGCGTTAAAAAAGTGGTGGCTACTTAGATGTTATGATTCACTCTTAATTTTTGCTTTTTAATGTTCTTCATATGATAACAAAATGGCATCTTGTAACGAATATTTTGAAAAAATAAAAAATTACTTTCGTAAAAAAATAACAGTTATTGATTTTTGTAAATTGTCATATATGTTTGCCGGGCCCTATATTGATAAGGGACATACTCGTACATGGAATGATAAAGATCCTCACGCGGTTATATAATTTTACCAGCAGTATATATTGAAGTATTATGTATGGTTGGGAAATGTTAAGAAATAACCTTATACGGCCTCATATAGCACCGCATCGCCTAGATGGAGAAGCATACCTACATTTTCTACAACATAAGTCCAGCTGATTACTCTGTGAATATGTGCTAGTTGTTGCATGTATTTACCAAGTAGATGGAAATGTCACTTAGCCACCACGGTCTTCTGACTTCAACCTATGTGATTTTTACCTTCGGTCAAAATTAATGCATTAAAAGCACGATTTATTTCATACTAGTAGATAATTTAGTAAGATCTTAAACATCGAGTACGAAATTCAGTAAATGAAATTCAAAACGGTTTACCAAGTTTTCTCCGAATAAAGTTAAAATTTTCGAAAATTACTTCGTGGTTATCTTACAGCAGATGCTGTGAAAATAATTTTGAAAAAATCTAAGACTAGTATGTATTACATGATTAATATGATCCTTTTAAAATTATTTTCTTGTTAACTATCGTTATTTAAACTATTCTATGCAGAGTAAAGTCAACCATACTGTGTTGTATTTATTATTATATTTTTTCTGTGTTATTGTGTTCAATAATTATATTATACACAAAATGTATTAAAATTGACAATTATAGTAGTATAATATATATGACTTTATCATACCAGAAAGTTTTATACCAGAAATAATGAACTTTTATCGTAGTTCCACACCATTATAAAGATTCAGCCTGCGAGATTTTTAATGGCCTTCTGTAATGTAGAAATGCTTTCTGTAATTTCAATATTAAGTATACCTAGTCTGGTTTCAAAATTGTAGGCAGTAGATAATTCGCAACATGCGGACCAGACAAGGCAAACAGATGAGGCGCGTGCCTTGTCTTGTGCGTGACTAAAGAGAGCAGAGATCACAGAGTGCAGGGATTGGGCTTTACAATTTATACGTAAAACAGACACAAGTATTGTTGAATCGTATTACCAGCTTATAAATATAGTGTTCTATGCCTTACTGCCCACTATTTTGAAACCGCAGTATAGTCGTGTTATTCAAATCGAGTTATTATTTGAAAAAGTATTATTTTATTAAATATATTATAAAAATATTAAAGCAGTTATGTTTTCATATATTAAAGTAATATAATACCTTTCAGAATAATAAAATAGACAATTGTATTTATTAAAGGCAACTAAGTGACTCCTTACAGTGAGTAAATATGCTATAAAGGGTATAAAGAAATACAAATCAAGAAGTAAGGGCAAAAAACTTATAATTTTTACACTACTCTATTGAAAATTGAAATTATCAAGCGTTATCACACAAGAGTGTTGGCCATATTTGATGAAAGCAATGGCCTAGATGACCTCAGAGATGTGTTTATTATTAAAATAACTGTTGAGGAATATCGACGAGTTGGTAATTTTTGCTTTCGGTGAAAATTATGTCTCACTTAGCAGTTAAGTTAACAGTTAAGAATTATTAGCAGATGTTAACCCTGAGTTCTGGATAATAAAAAGGCACATTTATTACTTACTAACCCGGAAGTTCATCGATATTATGATGATACGATCAGATGATTTAAATAGAATGCGCGATAAGACAAACGCAAGTAGTATCACAAATATAGTATTTATGAATTTGGCTGTGATATTCACAAATAGGTAAGTATTTCCTAAATTGGCGTCATTATATAAAAATACTTCGTAATATGTTTATTTACTCCATATTTCCTTAGTGAAATATATGTATATTAAAAGTATAAGGTACAATGTATTCCATTTCAAAAGTATTTTATTTTCCTCTTTTAAAAATGTATGGATAGTAAAAAAATGTAAACCTGAATTAAAGCTTACAACAAAGGATGATGAAGTTCTAATCCAGAGGTATTGTGGGATTACTCCCTTATTGGTATGAAAATTCACACCTGCGCCACGGGTGACAACATTCTACCAGGGTCTTGCGATGTTCATTTCATACCAAACGGGTGTATCTCTATATGTACCCCGTTTGATGTTAATGTAATATCAAGTTTTACTACATTTCATACCACTTGTTTTCCACTGCCATTTAATAAAGAAAGTGAAATAATACATTCCCTCCTTACAACTATAAACTACAACTATAAACAGACTTCGTCAGACTAAAGGAAGGTAGTGTGGTGAACAGGGGCGTAGCGTGAGAAAAGAATCTAGGGATGTGATAAAAATTTCATGAGGGGAAGAGGTATAGTCAGATGTATGCTAGATCATATGAAAATGGTAAAAATAAGAAAAGACACTAACCTAAAATGATTATGCCGAGGTATACATCCTAATTTTTAAAGTAAATATCAATTCTACGGTTTTTGTTAGTTCAGCAAAAACGTCTATCACTGTTTCTTCAAATGTTGGAGACGATTTCATATCTTTTAACAAGGCACTTTCAATATTTATTAATGCTAAAGCTGACAGTCTTTCTTGCTTTTGAGAATTTCGCAGATAAGTCTTCATTCTCTTTAAACATGAAAATGATCTTTCCGCGGAACTGCTTGTGGCAGGAATAGTCAAAATTAAACGATACAATTTTGATGACTCCAGGGAAACAGAAGATAATTGAAGGGATATAAATCACTGGAAGTTCACTTTTTAAACGATTTGCGTCAAAGAATGTTCCATATGTATCTACTATAGAAGAAAAACGTTCATCAGAAAAACGTTTCACTAATGAAGTAGATTGTGTGGAATCTAAATTTAAGAATTTCAGTTTAGAAATTTCACTAAACCGTTCACTAATGTTGAATGTATTAACGTCCAAAATTTTATAAAACAATCCTGCGTAGGTGTTTTTCTTACCTTCTTCGGGAATTAAATCCAAACGCATTCTTTTACTTGGTGGTTGATTTTCTAACACGAATCTGTCCATGCGGTCCCAAATGTCACTAAACTCGTTTCTCATTTTTTGAAAATGGATTTAAAATAGGCGATCTTTTTACTGCAGTAACTAGTATCTGATATTTTTGTCTGTAGAATTTTAAACAGACTCTCAGAATGTGGGTATAATGCAGAAAACGCTGCTAAGAAAAAATTAAGTCGCGCAATAAAGTTAAAATAAAGGCCTCTAGCACAAGTAACGGTTTCTCGATCCCACTCCTCATTTTCATTACATTACCACATCCACAATTACCTGAAGCAGCGCTTCCAAATCTTCCTTATGTTATGGCGACAGTCGCCAAGATGCGTTCACATAATCGCATAACTCAGTCCGAAGATAACGACAACACCCACTCGAGGTTCCACTGTTGACTGCGTAAGATCACTGACCTTTTCGCCCATCTAACGCGTATCTTGGATGTAACGTGGACCATCGTATTTCAGCACTGCAGCAAGTAACGCGGGAGTCCAATAATTTCAGGCGCCTTCATGGCCGATTTGAAATAAAAAAGTTGATAATAGTGTTTAAAGTAAATAATGTATGTTTCCGGTCTGTTTAAAATAATAAAAAATTGTAATAATTGAATAAATCGAATGAACTTTTAAATAACACTAATTTGCCAATTTTTTAAGGGATGCTACGCATTACTCGCATCCATGTACGCTACGCCCCTGGTGGCGAATATTTTTCATTGAAGTCTATCTCGAAGTTAGACAATTTCGAAAATACATATATTTCTAGGCTCCTTACATTAAAATTTACATTCGAACGAATATGATGATAAGGTTGTGTAATAAGACGTGCCTGAAATAATTGTGGACGTTGAAATACACTTTAAGGCATTAGTCGGATCAGACATTATCGAATTTCCGTAGATCCAATCGCGAATATATTTCATGATAATTGTAAGAGTAAATAATATTAGTAATGGAGCTCGACGTGATATTGATTGTAATTAAGTAATTCAAATAATGACAATGGATACGAATACGTTTATACCATAAAAGCAAAATGGCTTATCAACTGCTGTAACAAATAATTTCTTTTAAGTAAGCCATTTCAAAGAATTTAGTTAATATAGTTTTTGCAGGAACTGTATCGTATGAATTACATTATATACATTTTTTTTTCTTACTCTACGGTGTACTCTATGAAAATATTATTTGTCAATGTCTGTAGTATTAAGAATAAACATTAATTTTACATAGATAACTTAAAATATAATTCTTTATATATATATATATATATATATATATATATATATATATATATATATATATATATATAAACATATTTTTTATAAAAATGTTTATTTATTGTTCATTTAATTCAGAGCTATCAAGTGGAACATTCATTACATTATTGGATATATTACTAGTAAATACTTTATACGATGAACCATATTCTTGACTGGTGATGTGAATATCTATAAGTTTCCTGGATTAATCTGGAGTAATAATGCCAATTGTATAGAGCTGGCCTACATTGCCAGCTCTTAGAAATCCAAGCAGGGGGTTGAATCCCACATAAGCTAGCTGTGTGTTTCTGTATGTATCCATATAAATATTGTGGGTTAAGTGGAAGAATAGCATTAAGCTAAACCTCGCCACTATAAAAGCAAGAGCGAAAAAATGTCTTGTATAAAAAAGTAGAAGAGGCTACCTTCTACTTTAATAAGGTAAATAGCGAAACGAATGCGATATAACTTTCTGAGTTTTCCAAATTTAAATATTTTGCAATACCACAAGCAATTTTTGAAAAACTGTCTCCCTATGTACTAGTTAAAACATGTGTCATTTTACCATTTTAGTAAGAAACTTTTAGAACTTTTGTTTTCTGAATTCATCAGTCGAAGAATTATATATTTTCTAAATAATACGGAAGAATATAAATTGTCATCTTCATTGTCAACGGTGATAGTAGAACTCCAAGTTTGGCGATTTTTTAAAATCGAGTATTCTAAAACGTATTACACTTCCTTTATCTAAAATATGTTATTATAATTCGTCTTTGCGACAGGCTCCAGCAATTCCTATTTTAGACACTACTTTCTTCATTGAACATCTTTGCACTGTTGTTTCTTTCAAAAAATGTCGCCTATTGAATATACTTCACTTTTTTAGGACAATATCCAATTATTTTATTTTTAAAAAACACCTTCAATGTAACATTTTAAAATGTCAACAGTATCATTTAAAGCTATGGTTTACAACAACTTTGAATATTCACATCATAGACTTGTAGATTCTGTACTTTTTGTATTTTTCCAAAAAATATACAGGTAAGGCCGCTTCACTTATATGATTGTCCATCTTTTTAACACAACAAGACTTCGAAACAAATCCTTGCATCACTTCATATATATCCTTAGTTTTTTCTGTTAAAGGAGACACCCAGAAAAACTTATAGCGGTTTTGATACCAATTTGATCCATTTTTAACAGAGCTTTTAGTAAAAAGGCATATACAGGGTGGGGCAGAATGGAAGGCGTTTTTAGAACGGGTAGTACTTGCGAACAGGAGGGGGTAGAAGGTTGTGGCTAACGTCGTGGGATTCAAGAAGGCTTGCCAATTATTAGTCACAATGGTTATATAGACAAGAGAGCATCGTGCGTTCGCAGTCGAGGACCACCTAAAATCGGGCGCATTGGACAACGCTTCAATATTGGTCGTCATGGTTCAGTTCCGAAACGTGACAGAATCAATAGATGGGTTCAGAATTTTAGAACTACGGCATCGGCAATAAATCCAAAATCTCAAGGTCATCCTCGAAGTGTGAGGAAACCAGCTTCCGTAGAAAGGGTGAGACAAGTAGTAATTGCAAGTCCAGAGCGCTCTGCTCGAAAACAGGCTGCATCACTCTAAATGAGTAATTCACTTCGCAGAATTTTACATCAACATATTTTCTTTCACCCCTATAAGCTTGTGGTTATCCAGAAACTAAATGAAGGAGATTTTGCACAACTCAGACAGTTCGCTAAAAGAATGCAAATGATTTTTGCTGAAGAAAATGAACATCTCATCATGACCAATGATGAGACCGGTCATGATGAACCCTCATCATGACCGATGAGGGCTCATTTTCATTTGTGCGATTCTGTTAGCAAACAGAACTGCCGATATTGGGCAGCCGAAAACCCCCGTGAACTGCATCAACGCCCACTTCACAGTGAGAAAGTGTCTTTTTGGTGTGCTGTGAATCGTCTTGGAGTGATTGGACCTTATTTCTTTGAAGATGCAAGAGGAGCAACTGCTACCGTAACCTCTGAGCGATATGTCTTCATGTTGGAAAACTTTTGGATTCCCGAATTACGACGACGAAGAATTAATACAAGACATGTTTGGTTCCAATAGTACGATGCTACAGAACATACAGCCAAAGCGTCAATGGAAGTTGTGCGTCGCATTTTCCCTGGACACGTAATCTCCCGTTTCGGTGATGTGCCGTGGCCCCCTCGTTCCCCTGACCTCACAGTTCCCCCGCTGATTATTTTTTATGGGTAACCTAAAGGTGAAGGTTTACGTCGATAAACCTCGAAATCTGCAAGAGTTAAAAGAAGGCATCACAGCACAAGTTAGTGCAATTTACATCGACTTGTGTTAGAGGGTGATGCGGAACATTGAGGAGCGACTACAGCAGTATTTTGCACAGAGAACAGACGTCATCATCATTTGACATCATTTTCAGAACATAATTTCATTTTTCATTGTTAAATGGCAACATTTAAACTTTTATTAAAAATTTATTTTAAGTTTTAAGTTAAAAAATAGCTAAGTTATTTTCATTTCAAAGACGCCCTTCTGTTCTGTCCCACCCGTTACATAATACTTCAAAGCATATTCATTGAAGTATATATTTATTCATTAAAGTATGTATTTTACAAATAATGCTTCTAAATGTTGTCTACAATAACTGTATTATTTAGTTTGTGTTGTGATCAATAATTCGAAGTATTCCACATATTGAAACGAAACGAAAAATCATAATTAATGTGTTACTGTTGAAAATGTCTGCGAGCAAACGTCAAATATATTAAAACGAAATACAGATTACATAAATGGTGTAATATATAATCACAGAATTATATAAAATAACTGATAGCAATAAAAGAAAAATAGAAACAAAAGTTACTACTTTACACACAAAAATCGAGGGGACGGTTACACATAGAGGCGAGGACAAACACACCCATGCAAAAATTGGCCAAAACTTTCGCATTGCAAATCTATCTCAAGCAAACAATTATCACCATACAAATGAAAGTATAACAGTCACTTCTATGGGATAGTACAATAAGTCAACCATTCATACAGTGGCCGTCGGGCTGCACTTTCATTAGCTCCTGGTCGAGCGACTGACCTGAGTGCCCACCGTCTCATAAAACTATAACAACATATAATAAATTTTCCACATATGACAACATATATTCCACGGATTACCACAAACTACTTTAATAAAAATATATAGTAGTTTCTTTTTCAAGTTCTATTTACGTATTTCAGAGCTATTTGCTAAACTTCATATTAAAATTTTTTTATTAATAAACGTTTTAAAGTTTATAGTGAGTAAAATATATGTCTACAAGGAAGCAAAAATTTGCCTATAACTTGAGACCTGACTATCCCCATCAAGTGTTAAGCCGATCGATTTTAGATGATCCTATTTTACTAAGAGGCGGCAGGAAAGCAGAATATAAAAATAAAGTAATTGGTTCAGGCAATTTCGTAAAGTCTCGTTGATATAACAACTTTGAATGTAATCGTCTACTCTATAATAAGATTGTATTTCACATTTGCAAACATTTCAGCAACCAAATCTTATTCTAATAGACATTTCCAGTGCACGGATATAGGATTTCGGGAAGATGTTCGGCATTAAAAATCCGATTTAGTTACTGAAATCTTGGAAATTTGCATGCCAATTTGTACAATGAAACTTGGTCGTTATCATAATACTTAACGGAAACCTCTTGAATATTCAAATAGTATTTGCGCAGATCAGTTTTTTTATTTAGAGTATACATATATACATAGCCTTGCGTTTGGTTACGTTCGTGTTAATTTTACTAATGTTGCCGTTAACTTAATTTAACTGTTGCTCAAATAATGCAGTTAACCCAAATAAAATTAAGCCAGTCTCTTTATAACAATTGACAATGTAGTAAAAGACTAAGTAGTACTGTAATTTTATTCCAGTATAGACGTAAAAGTAGGAAATGTTCCCTGAATAATTTCCTATAAAGCTTAAACTTTTGTAGATTATATTATGTTTTGTAGATTATATTATGGTTTTTGTGTGCTACAAGAATAATTTATGATTGAGGATTACTCCAAGGTCTTTTATATATAGTTAGCTCTGTAGAATATTGTGTAATTTAATTCATAAGTAAAATTAGTTAAGTATTTCTTCCCCAGGGGCGTAGCGTACATGGATGCGAGTGATGCGTCGTATCCCTTAAATAATTGGCAAATTAGTGTTATTTAAAAGTTCAATCGATTTATTCAATTATTACAATTATTTTATCATTTTAAGTGGACTGCAAACATACATTATGTACTTTAAAAGCTACCATCAACATTTTTATTTCAAATCGGCCGTAAAGGCGCCCGAAATTATTGGACTCCCGCGTAACTTGCTACAGTGCTGAAGTGCGATGGTCCACGTTACATCCAAGCTACACGTTAGGTGGACGAAAAGGTCAGTGATCTTACACAGTCAACAGTAGAACCTCGAATAGGCGTTGTCGTTATTTCCGGACTCAGTTATGCGATTATGTTAACGCATCTTGACGACTGTCGCCATAACATAGGGAAAATTTGGAAGCACTGTTTCAGATAATTGTGAAAAATTAAAATGGGGAATGGGATCGAGAACCCTTATTTGTGTTAGAGGCCTTTTAACTTTATTACGCGACTTTGATTTTAATTTTTTCTTACCAGTGTTTTCTGCAATATTCCCACATTCCGAGAATCTGTTTAAAATTCTACAGACAAACATATCAGATATTAGTTACTGCAATAAAAAGATCGCCGATTTTAAATCACATATTCAAAAAATGAGAAATAAATTTAGTGACATTTGGGACCATATGGACATATTTGTGTTAGAAAATCAACCACCAAGTAAAACAATGCGTTTGTATTTAATTCCCGAAGAAGATAAGAAAAGCACCTACGCACGATTGTTTTATGAAATTGTGGACGTTATTACTTTAAACATTAGTGAACGGTTTAGTGAAATTTCTAAACTGAAGTTCTTAAATCTAGATTCCACACACCTTACTTCATTCGTGAAACGTTTTCCTGACGAACTTTCTTATTGTTTAGTAGATACATAGGTATGGAGCATTCTTTGACGCAAATCGTTTGAAAACTGAACTTTCAGTGATTTATAGTAATCCTGATATGAAAAAGAGCACTGTGTTTGAGCTTCACCAATATATTATGTCCCTTCAATTATCTTCTGTTTTCTCGGAGTCATCAAAATTGTGTCGTTTAATTTTGACTATTCCTGCCACAAGCAGTTCCACGGAAAGATCATTTTCATGTTTAAAGAGAATAAAGACTTATCTGCGAAATTCTCAAAAGCAAGAAAGACTGTCAGCTTTAGCATTAATAAATATTGAAAGTGTCTTGTTAGAAGGTATGAGATCGTCTCCAACATTTGAAGAAACAGTGATAGACGTTTTCGCTGGACAAACAAAAGCCGAAGAATTGATCTTTGAAAACTTAGGATATACCTCGGCATAATAATTTTAGGTTAATGTCTTTTTTTATTACTACCATTTTCATATGGCCTACCATATATCCGACTATACCTCTTCCCGTTATAAAATTGTTAACACATCCCTAGATTATTTTCTCACTCTACGCCCCTGTTCTTCCCCCTACTACAAGTCATTACACTACACTTCGATGAATTTACAGTAAGTTGTTCGTAGACCACCCCAGCAACATCCAAGTTGCCCCTACTGACAATGAGTCCGGAATCACCCACAGGTAATCCCGTTAGTTATTACGTGATTTGTACTAAATATACGTCATTAAAGTTAAACCAGTGACCAGAACATTATTGTCGTTATGTAGTTCATTCCATTGCCTATTGGAACCATATACTTTTTATTAATTTTGAAATATATAGAATGGTATATCGTCACTAGCTTAAATTATTATAAAATTAGGCCAATTAAGTAATACACAGAAGTATGAATAACCTGATGCCATTATGTATTTGTCACTTTTTTAAGTTTTTAAAATTTTGAGGTAGTTTCAAAGTAGCAGTTACCTTGTAGTGATTTTACCTGATTCTTACTACTAAGCTTACTACTAAGGTATTAACTTTGTATTAATAGTTTAAAGTCATTTTTTAAATATATGCCATACTTATTTACAAAACCTTGAACGCCACTACATTAAGTGAAATTTCTACCTTTTAAAACTAATTTTGTGTACAGCATGTCAAGAATAGGAAAAGTGTGAGATTCTCTGTGTATGCGTAGAAGAAAGAATGAGACAGCATTCGGAGGGAAGAGGATACACTTTTTACGCGCGACCAGATCGAGCACTGTATACTATGCATTTCATCGCTATTTACAAAATAAGAAACTTTCTTATCTTGCTGATAAACGGAACAGTCTACCTGAGCCTAGCTATGAAAACAAGCCACGGTATGTTTTGATATTTTTTATTTGGCAAATAGCGATGAAATAAACTATACATTCATACATATTCGATATTCACTCTGCAAAGGTCTAAAATACGACTCAATAAAGACCAGGCTATTTACTGCGTACTTCATGGGCGGTCCGACATCGTAGTTTTAAGACTTGTTCCTATTCTTGGCAAGCTATACTCAGAACCACCAAAACATGAAGTTATGCTTAATTATACTTATTTTTACTTAATTATACTATGCACACAGTGTCGAGTAGCTTTTAACAAAAAGAAAGCACTTTTATGCTCGGGGGGTAATAAACTCAGAAATAAGGAAGAGATTTTTGAAAACGTATGTATGGAGCACGGCACTATACGGTTGCGAAACCTGGACGGCAGGGGAAGCAAGTAGGAAGAAATTAGAAGCTTAAGATGTGGTGCTACCGAAGAATGATAAAAATACCGTAGACTGATGGGGTTAGAAACGAAGAAGTATTAGAGATAGTCGGCGAGAAAAGAAGTATGTGGAAAAACATAAAGAAGAGAAGCGATAAAATAGTAGGCCACTTGCTGAGATATGGGGGAATAGTCCGCGATATTTTGGAGGCAGAAATAGGAGTGAAGAAAGGCAGAGGTAGGCCAAGATTAGACTACTGCTCGCAAATAGTAAGGGATGTAGGTTGTAGCACAATTAGCGAAATGCGTAGGTTAGCACAAGATAGGAGAAGCTAGAGGTTAGCGTCCAGCCAGTCTCCAACCAGACTCATGATGATGATACTATGCATAGTGTATACTCGATTGTATACACTATGCAATCGATAGTGTAACGAAATATGTTTAAACTTTAGATCGTCTGCATAAATCAAATGATGCACGTTTATTCTGATAAAATATCATTTAGAGACATAAGAAAGAGGAAGAGGACGTAAGAAGAGGAGTCCAAGTGCCGAACCTTGTGGTACCTCAGATGTCTTAAAAATGTATCAGACCTGTTACCACTGTATTACACAAATTGATCTACAAATCTGTTCTACAAATAAGAATCGAATAGGCACAGCAAGGGAAGTGAAACATCAAATAATTAATTTACATAATAATACACCATTGTCAAGTCTATCAAATACTTTAGTAAAATCTGTATATATAACATCGACCTAACCTAATTCGTTAAGTTTTACGCACAATATTAGTCGCTATTGATCTGCTCCTCATAAAGCCAAGCTGATTACTAAACCCGGGGTTTGACTGCGGATGTTTCAGAATCCGATGTATGCGTGTTTTGATATCTTATAAATACAAACACCGTAAAGAAATATCACAGTCTTATAACATATTATACAAATTTCATGTCAGTGGCTTGTCCACACTCTGGTTAATTTTTTTGTAATGTAAGTTAACTGATTGTATAAATTCGTAGAATATCAACCACCAATTTTATATTAAATAAAATTTATTCAGTGACCGCTTGCTACCTGCTGCTCTACTTGTTTCACTAGAAATATTGAAAGTATTGTCGGAGGTGCATTGCGCTATGTGCTAATAGTAAAGGTATGCGAAGGCAGGGTAGAAGAAATATCGACGGGGATGACCGATAACGCGACGCAATGCATTATTCACAGAAATTCTTCCCCACACACAGTTATCGCCAGCGACTGTAGTAACCCGGTGGGGACGTGGATAAAAGCTTCATACTATTACTGCAATTGTGAGAAAATCACCAGGGTATTTCAACAGTTGGATCCAAATGTTATAAATATAAAAAATTATATAAATTCGAAGATGTTAGAGAAATTGTAAATTAATATTAAGAATAAGTGGAATCCGTCACCCTGGTTTTCATTTCAATAGGACGTAAGTTGTGAAATAACATTTTTTTCTGATATCCGACGTACACGAGGGTTTTCAGTTTACAAAAATGATGATTTCGTCGATCGCTTCGTAGAAATACTTTGTCGAGAAAATCTAGATTTATCAATGTATATGATTTTCTAATAGTACTGTGTAATTTCTTATACAATATTCTTTAAGGCCAAGTATTATACTGCACTATGAATTGAATGCTAAAAATTTATATATAGCACATTAAAATATGTTAATTATCATTTAATTCGTAGGATGTTGTAGACGTCAAACGTATTTTAAAATTTATAAAATTATTATGAATTAATATAAGTGTTCTTTTATTCATTTGTGGTAAATGTATCACATTCTCCGTATGTAACAAATAGATCCATTACAACTGTATCAATATGAGAAAAAAGTTTTGCCAAAATAAACATTTTTGTTGCCCTCATTATCTTTCTAGGGACACTTTATAGACAAATGAACCTGAATAACAACATATGACAACCTTATGAGCAAGCAATAACACACAGGAGATTCCATTAAAAAATATTATTTTCGATCCCTGATATGTACGTTATTAAGAAACAACTTATTTTAAATACACTCTGTATACAAAGGAAAGTAAACAATGAAAATGCATAAGGTTTTGTAGCTCATGTAGCCTAATTGCAACCCAAAGTACAGTTTGTTATCACATTTTTTATTCACACCACCAGCAACCTATTTAAAACGACTTAATATTTTGAAAGAACATATTTTCAAGTAAGTTTCGATATTTTTGCGTTGATAATGTATACTAAGATTTAAAAAGGTATTTTAGCCTTGTTTATATTACGAGAAAAATAAACATAATTTTGTGTATACTGAGACTATGAGTGTTGATATAACAATGTCTCGACACTTCGATGCATCGACACTTTCATATACATATGTTATCAAAAGTACTTGATGAAATCCATTTTATCTAACCAAGATTACTTTATCGAGAAAAGGCATTTACTGTCCAGAGAAGAAAAATAAAATGTTAGATAATCGATATAAATGGTTTTCCAAATATGAATCAATTTTCTTGTACGTGACTATTAGATTAGTTTTCCTATTAAGAGACTGTGATCGATCACGACTATTATCTTAAATTTAAGTTACAGTTCAAACAGCAATTATAAAATTAAATTTTTTCCATTCTATCTACCCAAAACTGGACAAAAATATAATGCCTTGCGTAGTTGAGAAACAATGGACATTGTAAAACTGTTAGTTTTACTGTCGTACCACTCGTACCCTAACTTTATGTATTCTGTGGAAAATTTACGCTGATAGTGCCAATGTTTCCATGGTTGTTCTACATGAGAAATTGTGCTTTCGCTATCACTGTAAGTGAGTAAGTGGCATAAAACATTATAAAGTAGTTAGAACCAGTTAAACTAGTTAAAATTTCTAGTTTTATTGAACATATAAAATTGAGAAGAGAAAATAAAATAATACTCTTATTTTCACATATTTTGGAATACTAAATGTATTCCAAAATATGTATTTGTACTATATATGTTGTGTTCGTCATTTTTTATTAGACTTTATACTATGTTATATATTATATTATATATGGTTTGAAATGTAAACTTTCACGCCCCAATTCAGCCTTAAACAGCTTTAAAAGCACAGAACTAATACGTATCCCCTATTTTCGGCTCTTCTGTCACAACGTGTAGTAGAATCGAAATGAAAGACAGCACCTGGGACGTTTACTTGTAAGTATGATCTCCGGATCTCAACTTATGTGGATTATATAGGAAAGTATAACCATGTAAGAGTAGTAATAAGGCTAAGAATTCGCAAGGAAGAACATTTACATAAAAATACATCACAATTTCTTATAATACAAATACGTTAAAAACTTCATAAAGTAAAACGGACAACGGAATTGTTTCCTTTACATTGAATAGTTGAAGACGATTCCATGAGCTGTCCGCAAAGAAAGTCAAATATCATTTAAATTTGCTGAGATTTTTAAGCGAAAAATAAATTTTGTTTAAACTGTATTATTATATGTAAAATAGAACAAGAACGTTACATTGCATTACATAATATTACTGTGACTTGCAAAACGTCTATCTCAAAGGTATTTAATTACCCCCTACTCTATCAGCGGCACAGAAAAAGTAACAAGGTATTTAAGAATACCAAATTATGTACCATTGACTAGGCATCACATTCGACTACGACGTACCCCTGGTTCTAATTATAATTTATTTCAAACTCTAAATTAAATGTTACAATCATTTAAGTACTTCGTTGCACTTATATTTAATAAATCTGACTTAATGAAGTCCTCCTAATGCTGAATTCAAGTAAACCATTTAAAACTTCTAAAGGGAAGTACCTTTAGAAGTAATATTTTTATTTCAATATGTATTGCATACATTTAAAGAGATAACACATTTATACGCACATAATTAGAAAAACGAAGTGTCATTACTTGTGTAAAATCAATATTGAATTTAAATTGCAAATTATATGGATAACAATTTTTTTTTTCATAGACACTGTAACCAAAAAATATCATGAATGATAATGAAGATAAATGTGTATCTAACATAAATTTGTATCTAAAATTATAAAATTATCTTTTTCAAATGTGTAGATTGTTAAATTGATAAAATAAAACTTGGACGTATTGTATGTGCGACTGGTTTGCGCAGAAGCGTTATACTCTTAAAAAAAGTGTATCTTAAAGTAAAATAATTTGAAACCGAGAGCATCAAACGTCGCACTAATTTTTAATATATATTACTGAGCCCCGAATATGACTGCCGACATGACGCAAATAACAGAGGCGGACTTACAATGCAGGCGGAGCAGATTATATATATATATATATATATATATATATATATATATATATATATATATATATATATATATATATATATATATATATATATATATATATATATATATATATATATATAGATAGATATATATATATAAATTATTCATATATTAGTTTACCTTTCATTGCGTGGTTGTTTAGAAACAAATGAGAACTTGTAATTATATTAATAAAAATTCGTAGTCAGGTTTGCCGGCAGGGCAAGTCATCATGTCACTGTATTGTCAAAACGATCTGGACTACACAGTAGTTCTTCAAAGTAACCATCGCCACACACCTAACACTATTTACGCATATGATCACATGATATTATTAGTAACTACTTTAAATATTCAGCAGTCAGCGAGCGACGTCTGTCAGTAAACATCCATTTATAATGTGAAAATGACCGTTCTATATCAACGGAAGACAACGGGGCATACCGAAAATATGAATAATTTTGTAGTTCCTTCATATTTATTTCTAGATTAGAGACATGAACTTCTTTCAGTTGTAAAATATATTAAAATAAAAATCTACTGTAACTGCTATAGTAAAGAACCTCGGGTTGTTATCGAAAACTGTAGTAATTTTTTTCTTTATAGCCTTCACAGTGTCCCCTTCGGACTGAAAAATATACTGTCGAAGGTCCCAAACAACGTTTGTAGCAGTAGCGGTGCGTGATCCTAAGATTGGGGGTGCACCATACATAACAATAATGATAATCATAAGAATAATAAGAATGTCCCTAATATGAGATAAACATTTATCTCATATTAAGGATATTCTTATTAACTTTATTAATTTGAAAACTTACCTAATTTTCTTTGTAAATGAGCTCAATTCTGCGATTTTTACACTGTGCAAATTTTTCAATTACTTTGTTGTTAAAATTTTCGATATTTGTAATAAAGTCGTTTTCAATGGAGAGCATAGCCAAAGCCGACAGTCTTTCCTGGCACATGGTGTTGGGCAAAAATGTCTTTAATCGTCTTAAAGTCGAGAAACACCTTTCGGCTTCTGCTGACGAAACAGGTACTGTAATGATGATTTTCAATAATTTAGCACTTTCTTCAAAAGTTGACTCTAGCTTATTGGAATTAATAAATGTATTTAGTGATAGAGCTCCGCTTAAATTTCTAAACTCAATTCTTTAATAAATTAAGGACAACTCGGTACGTAATTTATTTATGTCCAAAAACGGGTAAGATTCGACTGTTTGTTTTAAGTAATTTTCGGGAAATTTTTTAACATATTCCGAAAATTTTTCTGGGAGAAGTAAATTGGATGCTACCAAGTGTCCAGTAAAATTAAATCTCTCCTTAGCTTGACATATTATAATGTTACACACTTCCTTTAGTTCTCTATTTGTGTCTTCCGTAGAAGTGTCTACTCGTCTCCTTTTCATTGGTTGTATTTTATTTGGTTCATCTTCAGTGCTTGTGGCGGTTTCGGTGCTATTTCGTATTGCAGAGATTTCTCTAATAAAACCATCTATAGATGTTTTTACATAAACTGGATCAGTTTCTCTTTTTTGTAACTGATTATACAGAATGTTAACATGTGGCATAATTTTGTGAAAATTACCTAACCAAAATAGAAAATCGTTATCCCTTAAAGTTCTTTTCAATCCACTGGCTTTATCAATAGTAGGTGGATGTTGTATGTGACTTTTTTCATCTCAATCAATTCTACACATTCCAGAAATTCTTCTATGTTTTCAAACACAGTATTTACTATTCTAGAATTGAAATTCCATCTTGTAGGTGCTGATCGGGGTAATCGGGTTCCTACTACTTCATCAAGAACTGCGGTACATTGTGCGGAATTAGAGAAAAATGAGCAAAACCCTCCCAAATTTGCAAAGAATACTCGTACGTTCCGATTAGCAGAAGCCGCATTTGCCATAATTAAATTTAATTGATGCGCATAACAATGCACATATTGGGCAGCTGGATAACTCATCTTAATCCTGGCTTGAACTCCATTCGATGATCCACTCATAACGGCAGCTCCATCATATGTTTGAGCAATCAATTTATGTGGGTCATTTTTAACATGGTAGTCTAGTTCACTTTTTAAACACTCCGCCAATGACTCTGCATCATGTCCTACTGGTTTTAAAAAACTCCAGAATCTTTCTACAGGCTTTCCACCCACCATGTAACGATATATTAAAGCCAACTGAAAAATTGTAGAAACGTCTGTAGTTTCGTCTGCTATTATAGCAACAAAAGTGGATTTTTTAATTTCAATGGTTATTTCATCGTGACAAACTTCAAGCATGCACTGAAGTAGCTCGTTGTGTATAGTATTAAAAGTTCCTTTAAAAGCCGCCGCGTTTTGTAAATGATACTTCATGGCCTCGTCTAATTCGGCACTGAAATCAATCAACCCACGACAAATGCCTGGATTGGATGATGTTTTCGATTCATCGTGTCCTCTTAGGGCCAGTTCAAATTTTCCACAAAAACGAATACAGTTAATAATAATGTTTAAAACATACCTGTTTTTTGAAACCGCTTCACTGTGTGCTGCCACTGCTCGTCGATGAGCAGAATCGAGCATTGTCGCAATATTTGCAGTGCCTAGCATGGCTAAATTCAAAACATTATTTATGTGTCCAGCAGAATTTGCATGTTTTTTTATTTTTTCGTTTATGTGATTTAAATCCGTTGCTCCAGTTTTGGTCCAAGGTGTTTCCCCGCCAAACAAAACACACGGAAAACAAAACACTGTGTTCAATACATCGCATCCACTTAACCACAAATGTTTTTTAAATAAGTCATTATTAAATGTTCTTACAAATTGTTTATTTTTTCCTTTCACGGCTAATTTTAAATTAATTTGTGGAGTGGGCCTACCTAGAGTTTTAATTTGCACTTTTTCCTCCAAACTCAAGCTAGAGAATGGAGTTTTTAATAAGTTTTGAATAGAATTCATTATTCCAAACTAGATTCTAACCGAAAACCCGAGTTTATATTTATAAAACGTAAGCGATAAGACAGATTACGAGACAAGCGATGTACGAAAACAATTCACAAACTAACCGATTCTAACCTCTCTCAATTTCGTGCGCTCTTAAACTCTGCACATAATATCTATAGAATTCTCCCACTACTTTTCCTAATTGTAGAGGGGCAAGCAGTAACAATACGCATTCGCTTTTTCATATTGCACGGAAGCACGATCGCCGTGCCGCGACCGGAAATCGGTGGCAGAGACCTAGCGTCTAATGGATTCGTAACGCTGCGGCCATATAATATTTAGATGGTATTAACGCTAGGGATGCGGAAAGGCGATAAATTAAGAATGCATCCATTAATTACTAAATAAAATTATTAATGTTAAATTGTCGGTAGTGCGCGCGTACCAGCGCACCTTATAGACCACCGCCACTGGTTTGTAGTATCCACTATTGAAAATTCATCTGTCTGGTTTTATTTTCAAATTTTTCAATGATTTGGTATATGGAAAACATTGCCATGTATATACGTCAAATCTTATTGAATACTTGGATCCGTTGCGCATTCGCAATAGCAATAGCATCATTTGGATCCGACTATTGAAATATCTTGGTGATATTCTCAAAATTGCAGTAATAATATGAAGCTACCTCGATGCACGTTCCCCACCGGGTTATTACAGATACTGGAGGTAACTGTGTGTGGGACATTTCTATGTATAATGCCACTCTTTGCGGCGCTTTTAAAAACACTTGTTTGACATTTGCTATCAGGCGATCGACTCGATAACGATTCGGATAACGGCCACGGATTGCTGCTGCTACGTGACGAAGACCGTGCGCTAGGCACTTTACATGTAACATATCGTACTTATACGTTCCGTTCGATAGTCGACAAGTCGCTCTCATGTAAGCATCCGTAAGAAAAAGTAAAACCATGTTTTTGTTTTCGCCCTCGCATACCTTTACTATTAGAACATAGTGCAATGCACCTCCTACAATACTTTCAATGTTTCTAGTGAAAAAAATAAAACAGCAGGGAGCACCCAGTCAATTAACAAATTTTATTTAATATAAAATTGTTTAGTTTATTATAAGATTGTGATATTTCTTTACGGTGTTTGTTTTTCTAATAGATATATCAGAACACCTGTAAGTCCGCCTCTGAATTGTCCGCAGTCAAATCCGGGGTTTATCTATTACTATTGTTTATTACTATTTTTGTTACCGTCAAATAAATGCACTTAAAATTATTAATCTATAAATAAATATACATGTGTATCATACTCAATGCTCATATTAAATCGCATCTTTAAAAATGATGTTAATGACCTGCAAAATTTTAAATTGCGAATTTAGTGGTCCGCAATATCTAAAATGTTGCCGACCGCTGCTCTAAATGATTACTGAGAGCTTGTGTTAGGTGAATAGCAACTGAGACGGACTTGAAAAAAGTTAGCAGTCAGAGCGATAATGAAATCCACCTACACTGTTAGCTTTTCACTGATAAATCTCCCACTAGACCACCATCATTAATCTTACTCCATGCAATTCGGTAAGTGGAGCTGCAACAGCCTTTTTCTCCATTATGTCCAGCCATTTTACTCTGTAAGCTCAATTACACGGCTTGCTTTGGTTATCATTTATAAGTCCATTATTTTACAAAATGCCTTTCCACGCAGCTGTTTATAATATATCATTAGAGAGAAAATGGAAGTAAAATAATGGCCCTAGTCAAGCCATTAAAATCGGGTTTCGCAAGAGAATTCCCGATCAAATTTTATTTAATGGATTTTTTCTCTGTCCTATATGTGACCGAAAGAAGCTATAAGTCTAATGTAGAGTTAATCTTTATGAAACTCGTATATTTAATATTTAAAAAGTGACATTAACGATTTTTGGTTTATTTAGTGTCTACAGAACATTTAGTTGGACAATGAAGAAAACAGTCAAGTAAAACAATGAACCGTTGTAATATAAGTACGCGAGAAATTTGTAAAGAAAAGCTGGGAGAAAACTAAGGCACACTGTCTTACAACTTATAATATGGGAAGATGTTTCAGTCTACAGCAATCTGCTTTATGTTGCAGTATTTTTCTGGACAAACTTGAGAAATACAACTTAAATATAAGAATACATATCCGTATACGCATTGTTCCAGATATTAGAGATACTTTAGATTCTTATATAAAGAATCCGAATTTGCAACACCATTATTTGTCTATGAAATTATGATTGGCTTTACTATACAATTATGATTAATCTATCAAAATAATATAGATAGCATATAAATAAAGACATAGAATCCTCACACACTATAGGTATCATATGAAAAGTTCTACCAAAGTATCGTATTTTTGGGTTACATGAATTATATCCAACTTCAGTGCAGTACGAAACATATACGAATGATTTTCTTGGAAAATTAAAAAAGTTATTTATCTTATAAATCTAAAAACAAGATTACGTATAACAATAATATTAAAGAACTTAGGGTGAAAATCATTAGTACAGTTATCAGGGATATATTTATTTATATATATATAGAAAGAGAAAACAGAAAATCAGTAACAATAAAGTATTGATGATAGTTTAATTTGATAACAAAGGAAGAAAATTAGAATAACATAAACCCGCTCAGTTAGAAGAGGAAGAAATAATATGTATTACTCACCATCAGGATTTACCTATTATGGAAGGAATAAAAATATGTTAACATTGTGATGGAAATGCAGAATAATAATAATAAAACCATATGTAGGAACTAATAAAAATTCAGCACTTTATGTCGCGTCTACAACATGGATGAATGAGTACATGAATATCAAATTGTATTCTTCTATAACGGGGTCTGTCATGTCTGCTCTTACTGTTATCTGAGGTGGTGAACTGAACCTATGTAATATTGGAAGCGTCTTTGTTTGCATGGATGCGAGTCTAAATGGGGAGAATCTGACACCTCTCCTTGAGCATGGGTGTCTTCATCTACATGTGTCATCTTCTTCTCCGTAACCTCAAGTTTTGGGAGAAGGGAACGATTTCTATATATCAAAGCTTCTAATGTTGTGTAGTGGATACATTAAACCAAATTATACACAATGAAAAACGCATTAAATCTTGTATCTCATTCTCAATATGTGGAAGAATTGCATTACAATAGAAATATGTTCCACTGTTCATATGTGGAAGTGTTTTCTGTGGAAATATGAATGTTCATCATTAAGCATTAATATTGAATTCGGCACATTGGCACTTGTGAAGTGTTATACTGCCCATAATGTTTTCCACCTTTTAGTTATCTACATGAATCCCTTGCAATTCACTTGCAAATCTGCACAATAATAGATGATCCCTGCTTTAAAATTTACAAAATTTCTTTAACCTCACGCAATATGATAATGTTATTAACAGTGATAATAAAATGCTAGATCTTGTGTTATCCAATTAGTCGTGCTCAGTTGCAAATACATCTGAGTAAGATATACTTAATAATCCAAACCGATTCTGGAGTTATGTATATTCACTCAAAAGATAATACATCTTATATACCCTGAGTTATTTATTACAGTAATGAAACCAGTGTGTGCTAGACCGGCAGACATACTTAGATTTTGATTTGTTAAAATTTTTGTTGACCTATTATCACACAATTATTTTTATTCTGATGACTGGTGGAAAATTATATTATAAGTCAATATTAATGTAAGTATTAGTACAGTGAGACATTATCAATAAATATCTCAAGAAGCAGGCCTGAAAGAAAGTTTTATATCTTTTGATGGGAAAAAAAATCCCTGAGAAGATGTAAAGTAGTGGGGGAACTTACCAGCTCTCTAGTTCTTAGTTTAGAACTCTCCGTGCCCTCATAGGCTTGACTGCAACTTTCCGTGCTTTGAATGAGTGCATTGGAGGCGGAGGGGGCAAAAGTGGAACAGGTTCCAGAAAAATGGTGGGGGTTGTATAGAACTCCCAGTTTTACGGCTTAGATTAAATTTTTAATGACTTTGTTAATTATTTCTGAAACTCATTTTGACTAAGAAATGATAAGAACTAAAGTCATAGAAACATGAACACATATTCCATGTTTTTTAACCTTGGATGCTAGAATTAAAATGATAGAAACCTGACCTTATATTTCATCTTTCTTTTATCAAAAATGCTCCTTCTTATATTTTGGTTAATCGTTGACTGCAACCTTTAATCATAAAAACATCACAGTTTCCCAAGGTATGAAAACTGTCACGTGTAATACCTATTTTTAAAAAAGGGAATAGGAATGATATTAAAAATTGTAGGTTAATAATAATTACTTGTCATCTTTCTAAGGTTTTAAATGATTTTTTGTAGACTCGTGTCAGCCTGACTATAATATTTGTGAAGCAACACGATTTCATATAACATCAATAAACTGTCATTACACTTCATAAATTGGTCGATAATGCAATTGATTTCCTGGGATACTTAGTCTAATATGTGTCAGAATACCTAGATCGGGTCTGCGTCCTGCATTCTTTAAACCTTAGCCAATACAGATTTCATAACTGCATCCCCAATTTATGAAATAATTAAATGTTATGCTCATCTTTGGACGACCATTTAGATATATACTACTCAAAGAAAATTAAGGTAACAAAATCCGAAAAATTTTCAGTAATTTTTGAAAGGCTTTAACTTTATGAAAAATGGTCGTATCGAGATGAAAAAAAAAATGTTTTGAAGCTTGCAGTTTCTAGTTTTGAAATATTGTGACAACAAAAATTCCTAAACTACGGTTACTGCGCAATCTAAGGATATACCGCCAGGAAAATGAGCGTTTTCGGGCTCAGTATGTTTTGTTCGGGCTAAATCAATGCAAAGGCCGATTATCCTATTTATTCAGCTTTACTTTTTAACAGTATTAAGACGGAATTTTTTTCCATCTTGATAATCATGAAATGATGTTTCAAAACAATAATCTTCTTTCTTTAATTCTTTTCAAAACTTTCATTCATCATTCGGGAAAAAATGGTTCATTGGATCAAGTTTAAAATTGACAAGGCAATTTGGATTATAATAAGCTAAAAAAAACCTATCAACATCAAACTTTCCTCAAAATTTGCAAAGTGGCGGTAGATTTTTTAAAAACTCAGAAAAAGTATTTTTTTTGTATTTTTTCAAATTAATAGCGAGGGTAAAAAAATGATTGTGTCCAAAAACGATTTTCTTTTGTAGAGTTTTTCAAAACCATCCTTCGATTTGCTGTACGATAATTACTTCTTGAGATATCGATGATCAAAGACAAAAGCATCATTTTTCATTCAACCATATCGGTGGTTGAATTCTCTTGAAATATTACTCAGCAACAATTCGTCATCCATTAAAATAACAAATTAAAGCTGAATAAACAAGCTAACCGGCCTTTGTATTAATTTAGTCCCAAAAACATTTCGTGGGCCCGGGGAGCTTGTAAAGAGAAAATTGGAAAATTTTTTCCTCGCAGTATTTCTTTGAATTGAGCAGTATCCATAGCTATTTTTTCCACAAGATTTCAGAACTATAGTGAAACCAAGAAGTCCAAAGAGTGGAACTGTATCTGGAACAGAGGCGTAGATATTTTTATTTTTTGGCACGGTCAGTAACAAGTACTGTTACAATTATTGATATGACTGATTTTATCGGCTACCTGCACAGTGCATTTGAATCTAGTTAATGTACTAAAGCGCGATCTATTTTTGAATTTGAACGATTTTTTTAATTTGCGGTGTGTTTTCATCATTTTTAGACTGGCTTTTTTAATTTTAATATGTTCATTGACCAACTGAATGATCGTATAATTAGTGATTTTTCAACTTTAATAGTAACAATATTACATGAAACAATAATTTACATTATTTATAATGAATCCAGTTAACGATATTATTTGTAATTTGCTGGAAACACCGTTCTGTTGCTGGAAAGACGAAGATAAAAGAGACGTTTTACTGGAAGGAAGACCTACGACTATTTTATCAATATTCGCCAAAAAAGAGATTAAAAAATCTAGTATATCTTATAACGTAAGTTTCAAATCTGCTTGGCTCACACATTATAAACGGTTATGTAGCAGCCCAATGTTAAAAAACTATATTGCTGGCCCTGTTTACTATTTTCTAATAAACAATTGGTTTAGAACAGGAATGGATTTGTAAGATTTGAAAAGAATCATTAGATATTAATTTTTACAAGCATCAAATAAAACAGACACGTGAAATATTGAACAGAAAGAAAAATGACGAACTTTTTTAAGACTATTTTTAATAAAGCAAGTAGATTAATGGAATTAGAAATTACAAAACGACAATACGCTGGTCTTTCTAACGAAGCTATTAATACAAGATACAAAGCACCTTTCTATGACATATTGGACCATATTTTAATGAAAATAAACGTCAGGTTTCAGGACTGCGAAAAGTTGAAATTCATTTGTCTCGCTAATACTCCAAAATTTGAACAATATAGCTCGTGTTTCCCTTCTAATGCTTTTAAGAATTTGGAACAACTTTATGGAAATATATTTACCAAACATCAACGACTTAAAAACGAACTTCGCCTGTTATATAGTGATGAAAGTTACAGAAGCTTACAGGCTGTTTTGTATAATTTTAACTATTCTATCAAGAAGTGCGTCTGTGGAAAGATGCTTTTCGTGTCTTGAACGTATAAAGGCTTATTCAAGAAATACCATTTCCTAAGAAAGACTTTCATCTTAGCAACTATTTCTATCGAGAAAGAATTGTTGCTAGAACTAAAGAAGAATTAGCCATTTTATGAAGATATATAGATAACTACGCCTCACTAAAAGATTGAAGAATTGATTTGATGTACAAAAATTAGATACCTATAAGTTCGGCTATAGATAAGTCTTAAAAAATCAATCTACTTTTTTCTAACTGTTTACATATTTACATTCTTCACCTATTTTCCAACCCGCGAGCCGCCACTGCCATGCAGTTGACGTCAGCTCTTGACGGCGCGCGCATCTAAAACAGTATAAACGAGTGAAACAAATAATATTCTACAAATGAGAGAAACAAAGAGGGTGACAACACGTGCACAACTTCGAAAACCGACGTTGCCATTTTTTTCAGAAAATCGGCGAAGTATGAGAATGAAAAAAGTAATCTTTTTATATTTGACAAAGATTACATAAATTTACATGCACTATGTCGCAGATAGGCATTATACAATTGAACTCTAACATTTCTTATTTAATTTTGATTATAAAAATTGCAATTAAATTTAATATTACGGAATTAATGTATAACATATAAGAGATTTAGGAATTAAATATGACAATAGCGCCTATCAGCTTTTTAGGTCATTGCACTCTTTGGACTTCTTGGTTTCACTTTAGAAACTTCTCGATACGACCATTTTTCATAGAGTTACAGCCTTTCAAAAATTCTTGAACATTTTTCAGAATTTTTTGTTCCCTTAATTTTTTTAAGTCATTTATTTTATAGTACCTATTATTGATCAAATTAAGAAATCAAATACGTTATACATAAATGTATTTACTTGGTTTTTATACCCATAGTAGTAGTCTTAGTTTTGTATTTACATCCATTAATTCTTTATATTGTCATTTTTGTTTATTTATATATATTAGTTATTTTTCACTACAATATGTGATTTGTCAACAAATACGTATAATGTTAGTTATTTTTCTTTTTATATAGGATTTTATTTGCATTTTTCCTCATTCTATAATTGGGGTTACGTGTAAGGTGGCGTATAAAAAGAAATAAGTAAAGGAATAAATAAATACATTTTTTGTTTTTCGTGTCGGATCCTTAAATATTCGACAATTATAGTTACATATTATTTATCAGGATTAGAGAAACGTCTCGCTCTGTATATCCACAACTACCTAAATAATAAATGAAAATTAAAATATAAATTACATCAACAACTAATAAACTTTTTATTCTAACAGTATGACGTTACTGCAGACTAGACACTTAATATAAACAAATGGTAATTTACCTGGTGAAGATGACTAAGGCCTACAGAACAGGTTTAAAATTTACTCAATGAAAGCACGGAGATAGTTACAGCAGTAAAACATGTGCGCAAGTTGTAAATTTTATGACGGTCTGGAAGGCAGTCTCAATATTAATGTGATCTGTGAACGGTTCAGAAGTTTATGAACGTATTGTATACCACGTGTTATTTTAAATTTTAAATTGAAATAGTGGTCTGTGTAATATTTGCTTTTGGTAGGCAGCAGTTTAGTGCAGTGCTGTATCTAATATACGTACATATTCATATGTATATGTATTCTGCGTTGAACATCCAGTGAGTAATGGTTATCTAAGTAGTGCTATTTGTTGTACCAATAATATAAGCCGTTTTACAATTAGCATCATTTACGTTGGTTGTGAGCTTGTAAGCTTCAAAGCAACAAGTCCAAGTAATTACGTAATTCCTATAATTAATGACTGTCGTGGGGAAGACTTATTGCATCGGTATTTATTTTAGATCGCAGATGTGAAATCATTGTTATTAAATACCATATCGTTTAGCTGTAGGAATAGTAAGATTAATTGGTCAAACGGGTTAAACCAACCATTTATTTTAGGAATAAAACTCATTTTTCAGTTAAATTACCAATTCTTTCGCGATTTAGATACTAGTGGTTATGGTACAAGGTACAAGAGGTAGATTTATTTTGTCATTGTCTCAAGTTTAGAGGAAGCGTTAAATAAATATGTATAGAGTATGTCTTAGAGATCTATTAATATCACGTTAGTAGAGTATCTTTTATGCATAGTTCTGAATAGATCAATAAATCAATTAAATCATTGAATGAAATTATACACTCCCTAGTCAACACCAAATATATGAACAATTTAATAACAAAAAGTATAAGTATAGGGTGTTTCAGTTGGAACTATAGGATTTGAATTGCGCACCGTTTGTGTTCTGTCAAAGATAGAGCCTTATTCTTCTACAAACCGTACGACGTCAACATGCCACGATTAACAGTTCAACAACGAATAGTGTACAACTGTGTTATGAAAGTGAGCCACCATTTACAGTTGCATTAAGAAGAATTAGCACAAAATTAATACAAAATGAAGCACCTACAGTATTAACAGTTGATAATTTAATCAATAAATTTTAGGAGACGTTTTCTGTTATTGATGAGGCAACACCAATGCGTCCTCGCCATGGTCAGTCAAATCAACATACTTCTGAAATGAGAGAAAACACACAGGAGTTCAAAACACATCAATTCCACGTCGTGGAATTGATGTGGTTTTCAGATTTTAAAGAGAGATCTGGATGGATCTTTTTATTTGGAATTATGCCAGGGTAAAAATGTACGCCACTCAGCCAACAAATCAATGACGTCAAAGCAAACATTTAAGTGTTATTCGAGAGATAGCCCGTTTTATGTGCCCGTGTTATGGACAATTTTACTAAACGAATGACTTGCCACATGACACATCGACATCAGTCGAGACGGCCAAATGAACAATATTCTTTTCCGTTTGTGATGTTCTAGAATAAAAACCTCAGTTTGTAAAATTGTATTAGTTTTATTCACAAATCACATCCTATAACTCTAAATGAGATACCCAGGTAGTGGCAGATTAAGAGTTTTGGATGCCCTAAGCATAGAGATCATGTATGCCCTATATTGCTTGGATTTGGAAGGTAGAAATTAGAAAATAAAACGCAGAGAAACGCCAGCAGCGGAGAGGAGGCTCCTGGAGAACAGGAGCCCCAAGCACGTACTTGTAAAAGCATTACAAGCACGTGCTTGAGGCCCCTGTTAATACTTTAATCCGCCACTGCCCTCAGGCATGTCGACGTCGTATGCTTACAGATGACAGTTGTTAAATATTGATACCCTATCTTTGACAGAACAGAAATGGCGCGCAATTCAAATACTCTAGTTAAAACTGAGATATATAATAAGAACATAAGATGAGTAGTGTTACAGTATGTAAAGTAATTAGACGAGAAAAATAAAAGATATTTGTCATCTTCACTCACCCGATCACACCAGCGCAAACCAGCTTGGTTTATAAACTACTTCGGTTCACCCTAATCTTAAAATAAGCATGCCCTAATCTTAAAGTAAACTTTCATAATGCAATTGTAGTTCAATCATAGCCAAAGGATAGTAGAACAGATTAAATTGTTGAAATTATTTTATTATTATTGAAAATCCCCAAAATCTTTCTATAAAGCCTATCGCTGCGATGGGGAATGCTATAAATAAAGATGAGAACAAACACATCCATGCTCATGAAAAAATACTACACTCTCCCCGTTGGGGCTTGAACTTAATCATCCAATGACGCTCCAATATTGGGCCCATTCCGACATCCCGCACTATAGAGTCAAGAAGACTAGAGAGTAAGGAGTCAGCTCCTCGAAAAATCAGTGGTGGGAGTGGCACGAAAACCCGAACTTTTTTGACCACACACTACAAGCAATCCTGGCAGTTAATTTTCAGTAATAGTCGAATTCACTACGTCATGAAAAGGAAGCAGGCATTAGCAGTGGCGGCGGCTGTTGCTGTTTTAAGTAAAAACAAAAAAAAGCGGCGTTCAATATGGGTCAAAGAATGGCTTTTAAAGCGAAAAACATATTCTCATATTCATTTATTAAATGAGCTAAAATTGGATCCAGGAGACTGGTATAATTACTTAAGGATGGATGAAGAAACATATTTAGAATTGTTAAATCTGGTAACACCATATATTACTAAACAAGACACTCAATTAAGAGAAGCAATTTCTCCACATGACAGGCTTACAGTAACTTTGCGTTATTTAGCAAATTTATATTTAAAGATCGTATGAAGATTTAAAGTTTTCGACAGCGATTTCCCCACAGTCTTTAGGACAAATTATTCCCCTTAATTGCGCCTACTACGCTAATGTAAATAAACCGACGATTCGGAAGGAAATCCCCACACACTGTCGGTTCGGAGCGATACCCGATAAACCGTCGTTCCAAAAATCAAGCACCAGCAGATATTTTAACCGACGATGCGACACGACGGTTTTTCACCACACTTCTGTTTTTGGCGCTTTTGGCACGGCAATTCGAATCGCGGCGATACGAACGGATGAAAAAGAACGAAGTCTGTGGCCGGCTTTACGCCATGATCAGGGCTTTTGCTGGAACAATTCGCAACGCAGCAATATCTCGACGCTTTTGACATATTCAGCAGAAAAACTGGAAGCGCTCAAAACACAGCAAACAAAAATAACCTCGCTCGGTTCTACGCAATAACCGCCATGATGAAGCACACCACCATCATAGTGCCGACGCTTTTCGTGCTACCCCCACCACTCGAGTTATGTCTCCTGTTCTCCAGTCTTCTTAGTCTTCTTGAGTACAGCGGACATTGTCGTAGACATATCCGTAGAGGAATATAATGGGTCACCTATTCACGTTGTGGATGGGGAGCAAAGTACTACGCGTGTATTGGCTCCTGATCTGGCAAGTGACCTGAATGCCTACTGTATTTCAACCGTTAATAGTGTCTTTTTGTGATCGAACAACATTCGACCATACACCTTAAAAAATGAATTGCTTAAAAATACATACTAATCGAATCTCTACAGCCCCCTCACCAATTGGAGTTCCCTATTGACAGTCTAACACGATTTTTTTATTTAGGTTAACTAGACATTTTTTCTTAAACCATTTACATGTTCTCTGTTCGTACCAGGAATTGTTTTTGTGGTGTATTGTTTGTTAAAAGAAGTTGATAAAAATATATAATCACTGTTAAACTATATCTCACTGAAAATAATTAACAATATATGTCATACAAGGAGGAAGCTGTCTTGAAGAACAGAACTGTGACGTACAGTTTCTACGGCTTTTGAGATATTTGTGACAAAAGCTCACAATTCCGTTAATTATATAATATATACTACTCGTAATTAACGTGCTCAAGAGGTTTTCGAAAGGAACAGAAAACAAATCTTTTGCTTTTAAAAAAGTCTGTATTTTCTTCACCCGAATATAACATATTCGGGTGAAGAAAACATACACTAGGAATATAATCCTAGTATAACAACTGCATGGGCTATTTAAAGAATCATGATTTTAGAAAATGTAATAAAAACATTTTAGAATGGTTAACAATAAAATGGTAAAAAACACAGTAATAAATATGTGTAAGTTATATATGTAGATATTTTTATCATCTCGTATTCTAGTACAGAGAAGTTTTCTTCTGGAGTTTTTAAGTATATTTAATAACAATATCGTCATGGAATATAAATCTTGTACAACTCGGGATAATACTGAGGTATTTGGGTAGTTTGAAGCAGAAAATAGAAAACAACTTAATATGAAATTCCTGGTTTCATATAGTTAACAACTTTGACTAAACTGATATCTCGATAATACCAAATAGTAATTTCTAAAGAACCATCGGCCTATTTTATATTTAGAATTATTAATTAATCATTATTCATAATCTGTTGTTAAACATACACTAGGCACAAAAATTAGGGGATGTAAAAAATCCTAAACTTTCAGGTGATTTTCAAAAGACTGTAACTTGGAGAGGAATAGTAGTATTTCAATGTGAGAATGTTGATTGAAAAAGAGGTAAAGAACTGCGTATTTAGGGATATCCGCTTAAGTTGGCATATTCGCACTCGTTGGCACTTTGCAAATAATAAATAGACTAAGAATTTTGATTATTTCTTTTCAACATCGGTATATCCCAAAGGAACACTCAAACTCTTCTTATTTATTGTGTTCGCAGCGATTAAATGTGTCATTTTTGCTAAAAATCAATTGAAGGAGGAATTTTTCCTTTTTTATTAATTTTTTGAGGTTGAAAATGTATATATTTTTTTATGAGTAATTCATATTTTTTATCAAAAAATGTTAATTATTGTAAGAAGAAAATTATTTCCCGAGTAATTAATTACCAAAGTCAAAACTGACGTTTTTGCTTTGAATGACTATAACTCAGCGAAAAATCATACAAGGCTTTTAGACCGCTCAAATTAAAGAGGATAAAACTATCTAAAAAAGCATTATGATTGAGTCACTGAAAGCAATTTATTGTAGTCCGTGGACCTGTTAAAAGGCAAACAAAAAGTTGAAAAATTTTATTTCCGATGGTTTTCTTATGTTACTTAAAAACTGCTGATGATAAAAAAATTTGAACTCAGGACCTGAAAACTAGAAACGTGGAGCTTCAATTTTCTTTGTTTTCTAATTTTTCTGCTACTATTTTTCTCCAAATTACATCCCTTTTGAAAATCATATAAAAATTTAGGATTTTTTAACATTCCTTAGTTTTTGTGCCTAGTGTATTTTAATTGTTTACTGTATTACTATAGTGGTTTCAGTTAAAATTATTTTTTAATTAGAATTTGGAAAATTCAAAAGTGTATTAAAATTAAAATCTACAATAATGAATTATTGGATCTCAGTAATATTATATAAAAATACTACTTACAATTAATTTTACTCAAGTTCGTCTTCACTAAAAAATCTATATTAAGCAAATAATAACGTTTTAATTATTCATCTGGTTTCAGAATTTAATAAATAATGAATGAAAATTATACCTGTCTGCGATACGACAGTTCTTATGTTCACCCAGTGTTTCATCACTGGAGTTTCATTGTAAATGAAGATCCACTTACCTGCGTTTAAAACGACGTATTCATTGTTGATCCAAAAATATGTATACTTTAACTACGGCAAGCCCTTATCCTTGTAACTTGTCTGTGACATATTTTGCTTATTTATTCATCTTATTTTGCATTTCAAATATTGTTACTGTAAATACGTGAATGGGAATCAAATTAAAGACGAAGTGACTAGACTGATATCGATTTAGATATATGTACAGCTTGTCAAGAATAGGAACAAGACTCAAAATTGCGATATTGGACCACCCACGAGGTTCGCAGTAAATAGCCTGGTCTTTACTCAGTTTCATTGAGACCTTTGCAGAGTGAATATCGAGTATGTATGAATGTACACAGAGTTCAATCTGGCCGCGCGTAAATTGCATCTTTTTCCCTCCGAATGCTCTTCATTCTTCTACGCAACACAAAGAATCTCACACTTTTCCTATTCTTGATAAGCTGTAGGTTTGATGATTCGAAACCTAAACGAAACTAATTAAAATTAGTAATCGTTAGTTAGATTTGATCAACTATTTTAAAATCGTAGAAGTAATATTTCTACCAGATTAAGTTTGAGACGAGGTATTATATTTCATTTCATTGTCTGGTCTTGCAAAATTAAAATAAATTAAAATGAATTCAAACTGTAACGTTTCTTGTTTTATACAATATACTGAGATTACAGTATTATTATCGGCCGATAATTAAATAATTGCATTAGGCGGATTATTTGACAGGATGAGTTTAACTATTAATCACTTGAAATCGGTAGCTACCAATTGTCACATTCATTACGCAGCTCATCTTGTCACATTGTTCATCTTGTATTATACTGCTGTCATTTTCTATATTGTGCTGTATAGAAAATAGTACATATATAGTTTATTCAACAACAACAATTATGTTACGTAAAATAATTTGAAAAGTAGTTATATTTTTACATTACGAGAAAAGAACATTATAATCTCTCTCCTTTTCATCAGGTCGATTAATTCAATCTGATCAAGGTGAAATTCACCAAGATATTCCTCCATCAAATCCTACGACTTCTTTATTCGAAGATTTCTTCGGAAAACTGAAAAAATATTCAGCAGTCCTGGTATTTTTTCCTCAGACGATATAAAAGTTTGTACAGACCCCATTTTACGTTCAAAGACACATTTCATAACATATATCGATCCACTTGGAATTTAATGAAATATTTGCATTGATTTTTTATGAAGAATTGTTTGAAGTACAAACAGTGGCTAGAATTCCAGAAAATACCGAATCAAAATAATCGGCACCATTTTCGTGCATCATGAAATGTTTTTGTCTGGTTTTTGTTCTGTTTTTATTTTAATTTGTTTTGTTTTTATTTCCAAACCACCCCGTGGTATGGGTACCGCGTCAGATTTAATTTCGGATTTGAGATGCTACGAATTTTCTAATTTAAATAAAATAGGAAAATTGTGTTCCTTATAAATGGATTACTAATTATATTTAGATTTTCCGTTTTCCCTCTAGAACAAAGGAAAATAATTTTTCGTGACGGAATATTAGTGCAGAAATGTTAATAACGCCTTGTATTGTAAACCATACTCATTTTATGCATTTTACTTGTAGATGTCAGTGAAAATTTAAAGAACACGCGCCTGCATATTTCTGTAACTAAAAATAAAGCGAATATTTCTTTTTTTATCAAAGAATCAACCGATATAACTAATGTGCCTTATTTCCCAGTAATAAGTTGTAGATGCCTACAAAACCACAATGTTCAAACTGCCATTGTTTTGTTTCAAGGATTTTTTATTAAAGTAGTTTCTCCGGAAACTCACTATTCTATATAATTTCATAAAATTTTGGGTACACATAAAGAATAAAATTACCGAAGAAATTGCTTAAATGAAAAATGTTGTTTGCCCGTACCATAGAGGAGATATTCACCAAACTTTTTGCATGGTTTAAATGTACCAGTTGACTAAAAGTTACACATTTTGCATCATAACTTGAAGACTTTTCTATACATCTTTTCCAAGAACAACTCATCTATACATTAGTTTATTACGAATATTTTGTATTAAAAAAATCGGTTGCTGCCTGATTTTTTAAAAAGATAAACATTTAAAAATATGTCAGTTTAAGCTTTGCTCGGTAAGTCGAGAACTTGTCAATTAGCGTTTGGCAATACAGCAGTATGCATTTTACCATGCATGCATTTTACCAGTTGCCACTTATGTTATTAGTGCACATTCGTCACAGACAATACCTAAAATTGAATTTAGTCCTAAACGGCTTTCCTTTTTTATTTTTTCAAGTGAAAGAACGTGTTTACATTCACAACATCTTAAAATTCTGCCAAGCTCGCTCAGTTCAATAATAGGTCATCCAATGCTTAGGTTAGTTACTCTATTTACCTACTATCTACTCTCTATTTATCTAATCTTCTGCTTCAGGATGATTCAAGTAACCTTAGAGGTTAGAGTTATGGGTACACAGTGTACTTATTTCTTCATTTGCATCAACTTTGTGACAGCAAGCTATGCCCTAAATTATTGTACACGTAAAACTTTTTTTTCTGCAGTAAACAAATAATGAAAAAAAGCGTTTCTTATTTCTCAACTCACCGGAGTCTAAATAATTATTCTGATGAAATAAATTACTTCTAATTTTTTCATATCAGGAAGAACTGTATGCAAGTCTTTGATAGAGCTCATTTAAATTTAGAAGTACATAGATGGAGCTATCTGATATAATTACAACCGAGGACGCAGAACTACATTTTTCTAATTCTATTTGTCAATCAATTATTGGTGGTAATTGTTTTATTCCCTGAACGCATATATGCTATTATTTTATGTTTGTTATACTTGTGCTTTGTATGTACATACTTATAAAAGCCTTTCATGCGATACTGTATAATTTCGTAATAGATACGTTTATTCCATATGCTTCTATACGTGAATCATATATAGACTAGACTATATAAACTATATAGAATAGACTTTATATTGTCCACTTTATTATTAATTTCGAAAAAACTAGGGAAAAGGTAATTTTTTATGAACAGAACATCACAATTTCATAATGCTACTGTATCAAACAAGTAAAGTACACTTTTTATAATCTCATCAATTGAGGATACCAAGAATATTAGTTATTTAACAAAATACAACGTATAAAGTAGCTTTTGAATGTCACTAATGAACAATAATATGTTAAAATACTTAAGAAAATAAATAATGTGATTATCATTTACAAATACTTCTTACAAACTGTAGAAAAATTTTACTTAGTCTATAATTGACAGCTACCCCTACATCGTCATCATTACATTAAAAAAATATTACTTTCATCTTCAATATCATTTTCCACCGTATTCCACGGCTTCTAGCCATTGCAGTTTAGGATCACTGCCCCTCTTCTCTAATGAAACTAATAAGAGAAATTCTAAAATCTTAACCCATTCTTTATAAAAAAAATTTTAAGGTTTTCGTTTCTGTAGACCTAAGTTTTTACTTTATTTATTTTCTTATATTTGATCCATCAGTATTTTTTTTTCTATTACTTCAGTAATAGAAAATGCTTTAATTTCAAACCAGACATTTCTTGAAATTATCTCTAACAACATCTCACAACATATAAATGAAGAATGAAGATAGTATTTTGTCTTCTAAACTAACAATATTTCGAAGAACAGTACTTGGGGCTTCGTTTATAGACTTCGCTTATAAACAAAGTTTTGTTTGAATGTCTATGAGCTATTAATATAAAATTAGCATTTTATATGCAAGTATGTACGTCTTGGATGGCTAAGTAACTATCAATACATACACATTATTAATACATACGTTTCATGTACCTACATACAATTTACTATATGTCTGGGGACACACGTGGCTCCATTGACCGCCGTGATGGTATTTTTGTATGTATCAGTTTTAAGTGTTGTCCATATTAGAAAGTAGAAACCCTTGTTTAGCTGGTTCTCGGAGCGAGGGCACATCTGTTTCTTACGGGTAAAAATGCGACCATTCCAGGTCAGGCCATCAGCTTTTGCGATAAATTCAAGACAGTCCATTCCCGCATCTCGTCCCGAAACCCGAAACATTGTCGCCTCTTTCGGTACTAGCTTGCTCGCTATTTATTTATCTTCTAAATAAACGTAGCTATAGCAATAACATACCACTAGTATCATTTCATCACACGCAGAACCCAAAAGACCGCCATATATTTTTCATTGGTTCTTTATTAATATACTCGTATTTCTTAGAATTACTTTAATTTTCCTTAAAGCAGTTTGATTTACAATGGATATTTTAAGTGGTTGTTATTATTATTAAAATCATCCATTGCATTATGTGTTATTGAAAAATAAATCAACAACTAGAGAAACAGAAATTAATTTTTCTAGTGTCTATTTATAGCTACAGTTCTGACTCGAATGTTTACGCGGAAGCAAGAAACTCTGGATATGTTATCAACTTAATGTATGTGTACCTCAGTATATAAAAACACTAAATGGCTTTATATAAATAGGGTGCTTTCGTTTATAAAATATTTTTTGCCGGTTTTTATAGACTTTCGATGTACGGCACAAGCTTGATGTAGTAGGTTATAATGCGCTCTCGTTTCACTTCTATCTAATATACACTTTTTATCTGTGTCGTTCATCTTAATGTTACAAAATTTGCAACTTCTTATGAATAATGTTCGGCAGTTTTGTCGTTCTCATGCCTCTTTTAACAGTACCCGCCCCAGGCTGTATTTCAATAAGTTTCACCAAGTAATCAACATACCTACTTATGTAAATATTAATATATCGATAGATACAAATATACTACTACTCGTAGATTAAGGTCTTGTCAAGGGCTGTTAGATTATCAACGACAGTATATCCGGTTAGCCATATTTTTTAGCCGATTGCACTACACATTACGTCTTTACAATGCACACGTGTGAAGTCATCACGTAGGAATAAACGTGGCTAGTTCTCTATCGGTTTCAATAGAGAACTATTGAATTTATATTTGAATATAACTCAATAAACAATTTTATAACATGCTACTTTTGTATTATGGTTTGTAGAGAAAGTATAAAAAATAAATAAATACAAACCACCAAAGAATTTATTCCTAAATAACTTTAAGATTGGAAAATAAATAATACTGTATTTTATGAAACATGGTATTTTAAAATAAAAATGTAACTAAATGAATAATTTGTTAAGGTCTCTGCCCACTACACCGTACCATACTATAACCGTAACAGTATCGACACATGCAAACAAATATAATTTACATCAATTTGTATCAGACAACGTTCACTAGACCGTTCCATCACCAGCCAACACCATAGCGTGCCATGACCGGACCATTGATGCAAATTATATTTGTTTTCATGTGTCAATACGGTTACGGTCCTAGTATGGTACGGTGTAGTGGGCAGAGACCTTAACAAATTTTTCATTTGTGCCCATAAGACTTCAAATCTTCTCACAGTAAAAATCAGTAAATCGCCATGTATGTCAGCTACTGACAATATTGGTAACGTTTTTCAATCTTCTATATATCCTTATAGAAATGTTTCGAATTTTCGTCACCAACAGTGGCAGTATTTATGGGGAAAATCGAAATGTGAATGTAGAATATGCATTTTTTATGGATTTGCAAATATAGACTGTCATGAGAACCGACCTATTAATAGATGCACCCATTTTGCTGTAAGCAATCATGGAACTTGGCTGGACATCATGCTACGTCAGTTACGTCATGATATCCTAACAGTCATTTCGTTTCATCCGAAAATGTACATGTATATAGCATAAATTGGACAAGTCCTGGTTAGGTGGTACCAGTGCTTCGTGGCCAATTTTCAACTTAGCAGCGAAATCTAATCATCGAGGTATAATGACACCAGACTTTGGATGTTTTATGTGGCCGAGCTCCACATAAATTGATCGAAAAATACACAACCTCTAACTGGTAACGACCAGTGAGGAAAGAACAACCTGACCAGGAGATTACAACAATTGACCCAACGACCAGGTCGCGAGTCGGCGGACAAGTTCCCATGTCGTCGATCTCTGCCGGACGCGGACTACAGGAATGATTACCATGCAGGAAGCCATAAAAGGAGGCCCGTCAGACGGAAACAACCCAGTCGAGAAGAATTAGTAAATCCGTTTCATTTTCTCCTAAGTTGTACCCACCGGCAGCGCGGAGAGCGTCAGCGCTATCATAATACTGCGAATGAGTGTAATGTGTCCAGCACCAGCGGAAGCAGGAAAAGCTGGCAGAAGAAACCCGGCATGGACTATGAAGATCCGTAACGGCAGGAATACCGTAGGTTCACACCGCAGAATGAGGCCTCCACCTACTCGTATTAGGAAACCATGGAAGTCCCCAAAACCGAAAATATAGGACAAGGGTCCCCGAAAAGACTAGCACAGCTAGCTAGACTCCAGTCACACGACGATGACAAAACATTTTTATCCATAACTTTTTCGAAATTATCCATTAAGCCCAAATAAAAAGAGATATAAAGAATCATGAGGAAATTTTTCAAACTGAATAAATTTTAATCTTCTGATGATATTAACTTAGTTGACGAAACGTGGAGCAACATTCAGTGTTTTTGGAAAACTGATCTCCGACTTTCGTTGCAGCAGCGAAATTTGTAATCCTCTGCTAGAACTAATTCTATAAATTAAAGGTGTACAGGAATATTGTATTGTGTAAATCACAGGCGTAAATATTTTACATTTAATTTCCTACAACATTCTGACCTTGTTTGGCAATCTTTAGCCAACTACTGTTTTTCAGTTGCTCAAGTATCCTTCATTCAAGAACAATATTTTGTAAAGCCGCTGAGTGTGATTTCAATAAGTTATCTCGCAGTTTTTAATCAACACCACTCAGCATATGTTGATTAATAACTAAATAACGGAACAATTGTAGTTTTAACCTTAAATATATGAAAAGTAAGCAAAACCCAGTAGCATGCAAACCTGTCAATATCAGACCTATTAATAATTTACAGAAATTGCTGTGTATCTACGTAAATCGATAGTATGTAGAAATTTTACATAAGCGGTATACTTGTAATACTATATGAAAAATTAATTATTGCGCGACTAACAAAATCATAAATTGAATTGTTTCATCATCAAATTATTCAACCCTTACTGCTGGAGCAAGTGTGGTTTTTTAGGTAAACCTCTAGAGGTACATGTTTTAATGTGAATACTCATTTCTCTAATATGTAATTTATTGTCATTAGTCATTACACTCATTACCATTAGGTCTTGTTCTTACAACTGGTCTTGCTATTTGCTACACTCTTCCGTCGTCTTACCGGCTCCTCTTGCACAACTAAAGCTGTTCAAGATACATAGATAAATAAATATATAATTTTAAAATACAAAACTCTAATGGTTGAGAGGTTATTTTCTACTTTCGGGAGTGGAAGGTGTGCTGGAATTCTGCTCTGCTATGGATCCACAACTTCATGCCGTAGTTGGTCTGCTGGCTGTAGTTGGTTCACGAATTGGTCAAGCAGTTTATTCGAAAATCAGTCAAACCATTAATCCCGGAATTTGATCAGTACTTTGATCCAGTTTTAGCCTTGATTCAAAAGGAACACTACATCGAACAAAACTAGTCTAGGATATAAAAGTGAAAATTTGGAGGCATGGAAATTCAGGATGCATCTCTCCTACAGAAGACACAAAAAAATCTTTAATATTGAACAGGAATATAAAACTTTTACCCATCCTCAAACCCTCCAATCACGCGACAAAGTAGACAGAGAAAGTTGTTGATAAGATATTGACACTACGTCAATTAATACCCTGTGGCGTATCTTCTACAGAAGTAAACTTAGGTAGAGCCGGATAAGATTATCCCATCTCAAAATAGATTGGAATAGACTTTAATTCCTCCTCAAAGGAACTCAGCTAACCTCTAAGTAACCGTGGTCAACCATAGTATTCAAGAAAAAGGCACGACAACTAGCTCTACACTGAAGAGAAAAATATAAACAACATTGTATGATTATATTTCTACCAAAATAACAATAAAGAACGATTATATATTAGTTTAAAGTTAGATACACCTACAATCGTTACTTCTGCTACTGCGATTTTAAACGACTCATCATGGATATTTATTTAATAAATTGAGATAGATTAGATTGAGTGATATAGTAGATAATGATATAATAGTAGATTATTTTTCAGTCTATTGCCATCCTAACAAATAACAAATTACGTTCCTGAGCCTTATTAATTCAGTATGACAAATGAGGCATTTGACTTCTCCCACGGATCATAACTGAGTTATATATCATCGGTGAAATATAATTCCAATTAAGACTGCCGTATCAATTTACATGATTTAGGGTTATTACAGGTCTCTTCTGTAATGGCTGTGGACGTAAACCTATACAGAGTTTTCGCAAACATAATTATAGATGCGCAGTAATTGATGAGCCAAATTGCAGCTATATCGTATTTCTTTTTAATATACCTCGCGACTGATCAAGAGTATACAATTTTCAACCATTTCTTATATTGTTTGTTAAGTTAACCATTTGACATTAGTCAAGGAGAAAACTGTCTAGAATAACTCCTGCAACTTGAAGATATATGTCTGATTGTGTATCTTGAATTTAGGCAAAGTCCATATTATCCAAAGTGACACTGATTCAGTTTTAAAGGTAATACAAGTAAAAAAATTGGAACATAAACTTCCCCCAAATAAAACAGTAAGTGTGACTGTTAAACTTTAGTGTTACGACGGTTGCACCTGAATCATATATTATTTGTACTTTTAATATTTGTAAGGAAATACTGTTATATATTTTTTTAATCATATTAAACATTTTTTAACATACCCAATTTTTAGGAGAATTTCACAAACCTATATTTAGTAAAGGATATCAATATCTAAATAGAGAATAATAAATAGGACGATATAAAAGGAACAGCAATGTTAAATTAAAGGAAAACTTACGACACCTACAATAGACTAAATTGATCAATGCAATTTGAATCCTTACATTATTTTACAATCCTTACGTACTATTTTTTTTGCTTTTGTTTTTACGGGGGCAAGGTTTAGCTCAAAGCTACTCTCCCAGCTCAACTCCGATATTCACACGGCCACACTCAACCGATTTATATGGGAATCGAACCCACTCTCGGATTACTCCGAGTGGGTAATCTAGGCCAACTCCATACGACTTGGAAACCTTCTGCGAGGTAGTTATGGGATGATGTACCCTCAGATGATCTGGTCAGATCTCAGACATACGAGTATGGTAATGAAATTTTTTTCTTGGAAAACATGGGTATTGGTATCGAGCTTATCTGTTATTTATTATCCGCAGCGTATTAATATAAACAGAATGAAGCTGCGCGACGGTTTTAATTTTTTGTTAATTAATCCTTCAAAATAAATTTGTTAAGAATGACAGATAGATGAACATTAATGAAATAAATCTGGTGGTAGTTATAGAGATATGTTTTATTTATATTAGGAATAAGAAATATTAAGACCAGCTGTCACAAATATTAAGATACATATATGATTACAAAAATCAATATTTATTTATTATTTATTCCTACATGTTGAATAGACAAAACTCATTTGTAGAATACAAAAGACGTATTATAAGTAGTTGATAAAATAAATAATACTAATAAAAATAGTATATATACATAAAAAATATAAATACAATCGATTAGAAATAGGCCATGGAACCATAATCACTACTCGTATATCATAAATATATACTAATTAAGACAAAAAAGAACAATATAAATTAAAATTAGTCACTGTATTAAATAAAATACTCCTTTGATACAACGAATATTGCGAAAAAAAAATATCTGTCGTATTTTCTATTTTACAAAAGTTATACTTCATTTGATATACTGATGAGACTTTAATAATATTGATTCTAGCAGTTGTTAATTTAAAAATAGTATTATAGCATGATGATATTCTAAGGAATTTGAAATCCAATTTACTTAATGGGTCTATTCAATCAAGTACATTTCTACTTAATTTAAAAAGAAATATCACAAACTGAGTATATCTGCGCTTTTTAAGGTAAAAAATTCAAACGTTCTAATAACATTATTTGGAAACCTTACTCACAGTCTACTCCATCTAATATGTGTATATAAACTGTAAGCGCCATTAAACGGTATTGTAGGTATTTTTTCCAAATAATCAATATGTGTATTATAAGTGGGACTCCAAACTGTTGCTGCATATTCTAATGTTAATCTAACAAATGATATGAAAAGCAATAAGAGTGTATAACAGTTATAGTGTTATAGCGACTGTATAACAATTCCTTGGATTACGTAAAGTTAGTCCAAGATTATTTATATGTAAATAAGACAGTATACTGCCTATGTCTTATAAATATAACTTTTGTGTCAAAAATAACCCTTAAATGTTTCATGTATTTTGTAATATATCTTTGTAACATGACATAATGAAATTTGTAGTTATAAATTAAAGATGTAGCTTTCTTGTAAATCTCATGACGTTGGATTTAGACACGTTTAATAGATTCTCAATACACCTTAATACACCAAGCGATTTACACTGTTGAAGGTTCCTTGAATGTTGGAAATGTAATTTGTTTCGGATGTAATTTCATAGAATAATATTCATTGGCATACAACAAATATTTAGCCAGATTGCAAGATATTATGTACATATATCATAAACATGATGAATAACAGTGGGTCCAATATTGAACCTTGTGGCACCCCTGAACGCTGCAAGAATATTGTGGACTTATGATCAATATACTGTACGAATTATTTTATATTAAATATGATTTTAAAATTTTATCAATATCTTCCAATCAGCAATTCGAAGGCTTGAGGGAATTGAGAGTCTTGTTGGATATAAAATGTTTTTCATGCGTCAGCTCTATCCGAAAGAACGTATTTATTTTTCAGGAAAATAATGACATCCTGTTCCCTTTTTATTTTAAAAACTTCTTTCTAAGAAGAAAATTGTTTAGAACATTATTTTGATAACCTTTAAGTTAAAGAATGTACGCCGGCTCAACTGATATGAGAACTTCATGGATTCAGTATGTAAACAAAACCATCGTCTGAGTTTGGAGAATATTAAAAATTGAGAAGCCCCTTTCTTATATTAAGACTGCGGATGTCATTTATTTTTTATATAAAAAAGTCGATTATTGCGTTTCCACGTTCAGTAAACATTGCGATACAAATCAATGTAAATACAATTTGAAGCTAAAAAACAGCGAACTCGCTGACCTCAAATAAAAATTAAGGGATATGAAAAAACATCCGTAATTTACATTTTTATGGATATATTGATTTCAGAAAATAACGAAATTGTAGCATGTTTGTGCCATAAAGCGTTAAGAGACTATAAAAGCTGATTAAGTACGCCTTTTGTTTTGGTATGCACCGATGCGATTCACGCACACAAGGAGATAAGGCTTTATTGCATATTTGCAATTTTAACTTTCAATTTCATAGCCAATAGGAATTAAGCTTTATAGTCAATAACAATGAATATGAGAATTACATTAAGAATAAATGTATTAATTTATACAATGTATTGTAGGTATAAGAATAAACTCACTCTCATTGTACAATCTTCATCAGAAGAACGAATTATATACAGGGTTGCTCACGGAGTTTTGGGTCGATATCTTGAAACCTATTTGAACATTAATTTTGAAAATTGGCGATGTTAATCAGTCGACAGTGTTGCCCATTTTTGGCATAAAACGACTTCATTTCACCTGCACATTTTCGGTCACGTGACATCAACTTCAAAGACACCCTATATGTTATTACAATTCTGTGATGGTCTATCTTATACTAATCCAACGATACCATATTTATTAGCACGTTTATGTAAAACAGTGATAATCTGAGCTGTTAAATGAATGGACTGATTTCTTAAAACTTTTATTAAAGAAGATAAATAATTACACAGCAAAATACAATAATTATAAAAATCATTACAGTTGATACTCAAATTGATGTCCACCTTCATTAACGCAATACTCAAATCTTTTTATAACATTTGTGTGGCATGCTGCTCTAATCATTTCTGGTGTAACAGTTTGGTACGCTGCTCTGATTTTGTTTTGAAAATCGTCTAAATTCTTAGGCTGTGTATTGTAAACCTAACCTTTTAAGTATCCCCATAGAAAGAAATCTAAAGGTGTTATATCTGGGGAGCGAGCCGGCCAAGATATTGCGCTCAGTCCATGTTTCAGGGAAAGTAGCATCAAAATATGTCCTAACTTGCTGGGCAAAGTGAGGAGGTGCACCATCCTGCTGCACCACATCGTCCTTTTTTCGTTTAAGGGAATACCTTTAAGTAAATGGGGAAGCATATTCTGAAGAAAATCTAAATATCCTTCGCCGTTCAACGTTTTTTGATAGAAGAGTGGCCCAATTTAACAGCTGTTGAATAAACCGCACCAAACATTTACGCATATTGTCTGGAAACTAGGATTGTCTCGCATCCATTTTGGATTTTCAGCCGACCAGTAGTGGAAATTGTGCCTATTAACGGTATCATTGTTGTGAAAACGACTTTCATCACTCCACAGTATTTTATTTAAAAAGAACGGATCATCTGCGACTTTCACTAATAGTTCAGCAATAAAAGTCTTCTTTCAGGATCTTCAGGGGTTAAACCTTGCGTTAAATGTATTTTGAAAGAATGATATTTATGATCTTTTATTACTCTCTGGATTGTAGTTCTACTTACTCCCAATTCTTGCTGAAGGTACCGCATTGAGATATGGGGCAGAACTTTCATAAAACCCAAAAACGAAGAAACTAGGAACCCGGCCAATTACCTGTTTACCCACCATCTACAAAATCATCACCTCAGTAATTGCCCATAAGATTGAACGACATTTAACAAAAAACACTATAATGACAGAAGAACAAAAAGGGTGTAAAAGGAACAGCCAAGGATGTAAGGAACAACTAGTAATAGATAGCATAATTATGAAACATATTGCAAACCAACAGCAGAATGTACATGTAGCATATATCGATTACAATAAAGCATTTGATATGGTCCCACATGAATGGATAAAACAAATTCTAAATATATATAAAATACACCCTATCATACAAAACTTCCTAACAATAGTAATGAACAGATGGGAAACGCAAATAGAACTGAAAACCAACAAAGATAATATAAAAACAAATTTCATTCCAATTAGAAGAGGAATTTTCCAGGGCGATTCCCTCAGCGCGCTTTGGTTTTCTATGTGCCTCAACCCCCTATCAAATGCACTAAAAAGAACACAATATGGATATCAAATAAAACAACAGAAAAATGCATTATATAAAATAAATCATCTGATGTATATGGACGATATTAAAATCTATGCGTCAACACAGAATCACCTACAAGGGCTACTGAAAATTACAGAGATATTCTCGAAAGATACAAACATGGAATTTGGTATAAGCAAATGCAAAACACTACATATAAATAAAGGGAAATGGGATGAAGAAAAAACTGAAGAGGAGACACTGGACAATCACAAACTACAACAAATGGAAGAAGATGAAGTATATAAATACCTTGGAGTTAACCAAAATACAAGATTACATCACACCACCATCAAACAAAATTTAATAAATCGATATAAAAGCCGACTAAAACTAATCATTAAATCAAAACTTAACCCGACCAACCTATTTAAAGCCATTAATACATTTGCTATTCCCATTCTAACATATTCTTCTGGAATCATAAAATGGTCAGCAACTGACTTAGAGAATATCAACATATTGACTAGAACAAAATTAACTCAAAACAGAATGCTACACCCGAACTCATGTAAAGAAAGAGTAACACTACACAGGAAGAAAGGGGGAAGAGGAATGATTGATATACAGGAACTACAGGAAAAACAAATAAAATCATTAAGAACATACTTCCATAATAAAGACTACAAACTACACATATCAGTTGCACAACTGGACAAAAACTATACGCCGACTGACTTGATATAACTTATCAAATAAACAAGAAAACACTGAAATAGAAAATATCACAGAAAAGAAAAAAAATTAATGGTCGGCAAAACAACTACATGGAAGACACAATAACGTGAACAAAGAACAGATAAGTAAAAAACTAACATACACATTTCTTAAAAAAGGTCAATTATTCCCTGAAACCGAAGGCTTTCTATTAGCAATCCAAGATCAGGTTATACCTACAAACAACTACAGGAAATATATTCTCAAAAATGGATCAATTAAGGATGATAAATGTCGAAGATGCCACCTGTTTTCCGAAACCATTGAACATATAACATCAGGATGTAAAATGCTGGCAGGAACTGAATATACTAATAGACATAACATGGCTAAAATTATTCATCAAGATCTTTCACTTAAATATAAATTGCATGACGATGCACAACCATACTATAACTACATACCTCAAACAATAATAGAAAACAACAGATATAAAATATACTGGGACCTGGCCATACAAACAGGCAAAACGGTCACTCACAATAGGTCAGACATTACATTTCAAGAAAAAAGAAAACGAATTACTTACCTCATAGATATTGCTGTACCCTCAGATGAAAATGTCATAAAAAATACATCGAAAAGAAAGAAAAATATCAACAATTATCAATCGAAGTAGAGAGAATCTGGAAACAAAATCAAGTGCATGTAGTGCCATTTATTATCTCAACAACAGGTATCACTCCAGAATCCTTCACTAAACATCTAGCACAGATCAATTTGCATGAAAGTACTCACACAAGAGCTCAAGAAGCAGTAGTTACAGCAGTATACCTGCTCACTGACGAGATCTTTCCTTGAACAAAAGTAATACTCTGGTGGACTTGGTGACAACCCGTTCATCAGAGAATAGAAAACCAGCTAAGACTGAGAAAACCGTCAATAATAATAATAATAATAACTGCCTATAATAATAATAATAATGCCTGCCTTACGCTCCGGGGGATATTGAGTCCGTTGTGGAAAACGAGAAGTGCCGAATATATTGGAACTATTCGTTTTCCACCGTCAGGCAAATACAAGCCAACAAGCCTGACGTAGTCCTCCTCGACCACCAAATCAGACTACAGCTATGTGAGAAAGAAAGCGCCCCGGTTAGCGAACGAGGTAGCTGAAAGGCTGCCTAATGAACCAGTTTAGGATTCGGTCTTTACCGTTCCACCAATAGTAGAGGGCCTCAGTACCAGAAGGGGGTTACATCGCATAAGACCGGCCAGAGTGGATGCTGAAGTTCAAGCATCGCTTCCAGAAGAGGCCGACATCTGGCACATAAATAGTGCCCTGTACACTGCCGCCGAGAGCTTCTCTCATATGGAGAGGGCGAACAACTCTTCCTCTCCGCGAGAGAGAGCTGAGTGGCGTGTACGGAAGATGGAGGCCAAGATCCAGTCGGCAAGACAACAGGTATCCCATATCCAATGTGTGATGGACTATATGGCGGCCAATAGGCCTTTCGCGAAAAAATTACGGCGAATCGCCGCCAATTTAAGACGCGTCAATCACACACTTAATGAGGTAGTGCTGCGTACCACCAAACAGAACTGCCTTGATAGGATACGGAAGCTAGTGACATGCAATAGGGCATTAGTGAGGCGGACGCGAAGGCTGGCGGAAAATAATTTGTTCCGCCAAAAACCCTCGCGCCTATTCGAACCGCCTCAACCTGTTGTCGAAAGTCCACCGACTGTAGATCAGGTGGAAAACTTTTGGAAGGCGCTGTACGAGCAGAAGCTTCCACTCCAAGGAGACACTCCAGCCCTGGTACACTTTGAAGACTTTTGCGAAGGTCTTCAGCGACCAGAAGAAGTGTGCCACCCAATAACCCCTGAAGAGGTTCGAAGGGCTCTTGCGGGCTCTAAGAACTTTGCTGCTCCGGGTACGGGATAAATAACTTTCGGTGGAAAAAATTATCCATTATCCACCGCCATTTAGCCAGAACATTTACCACCTGGCTAAATGGGGAGCAGCAAATTTCTTCTTGGGTTGTCGAGGGGCGGACCGTGCTAATCCCGAAGACCGGAGATATGTCCAACCCAAAGAACTACCGACCGATAACCTGCTTAAACGCCTGTTACAAGGTGTTTACATCCATCTTATACACGTGAGTACTCTTAACAGTTGAGCCGGTTTTCGATAGGATATACGAACAACGAGGGTCTAAGAGGGGTGTCGCTGGCTGCAAGGAGAATCTGTTGATTGACAGATATATCACGCAGGACTCCGTGCAGTACAAGCGAAACCTTTCCATGGCCTGGATCGACTACCGCAAGGCATTCCATATGACATCGCATGAGCTAATAATTCACTTGCTCCAATGCCTTGTGATGCCTTGCCGGTCCTGTAGTGAGATGCATTCAAGAACTGATGCCGCTTTGGAGGACTTGGTTTACCAGAGCCGGTGTCATTCAGAAGGGGCGTGTTTCAGGGAGACTCCCTTAGCCCCCTTCTGTTTTGCATCTCACTGTTGCCGTTGTCCGTGTCCCTCAGGAAAACCCGTGGCTATAACTGCGGCACCCCCGGCGATCACATCTATAAGGCATAAGGTCACCCATCTATTTTACATGGATGACCTAAAACTTTATGCCTCCGGAGAAAGGGAATTACGCCAGTCCCTGAGGGTGGTGCAGGAGTACACGCAGGCCATCGGGTTGGATAAATGTGCACTGGTTCATCTCAAGGACGAAGCCGGGAATACACAGAGGATGCGCAGCTCGTAGACGGAAGCATCTTACATCACTTAGATGCCGGAGAGTCGTACGCCTACTTGAGTGTTGAGCAACGCTCCACCCAAGAGGTAGGTGTCGTAAAAAACGCTCTCCGCGGCAAGTATCAGCACCGCCTCCGACAGATCTGGTCTTCAGAACTGTCAGGGAAGAACAAGGTGTCTGCAACAACCGATCCTTGTCTACACCTTCGGAGTAGTCAAATGGACACAGGAGGAGCTGTGACAACTCGACGTAGTAACCCGAAAGAGGATGCATCTCGGTAGGAGTTTGCATCCCAGATCGTCCGTTCCATGGATATATCTCCCACGACATCGCGGAGACCGTGGACTCTTGAGTTTGGAGTGTCTTCATAACAGGATGGTTCTGGACGGAGCCTGTAAATTTATCAGTAGTTCGAATCCCCTTCTCTGCATGGTCCGAGATCACGCACATGCAGGGATAGGAGCATTTTTATTTAAGGCAGCACGTGGAGCAGCCGATGATCTCAGTCTCGTCTTCGACACCAAACGGGCCAATCACAACTCTGTCACCGAATTGGAACCCGTTCGGTTAAAAGCCCAAGTAAAAGCTGCAGAGCATTTAAGAGCTCTACAGCTTCACAAGGATAAGCCCATGCATGGGTTCTTCTATAGGAATATGGAAGCCCTGGGCTTATCCGAAAGGCTGACCTTTGCTTTCTTAAGGTGAGCCGGGCTAAATTCAGAGACCGATGGATGTATCATGGCTTGCCAAGATGGTGTATTTAACACGCTCGTCTATCGGAGTCGTGTCATGGGTATGGAGGTCCCTGATGTCAGCTGCAGACATTGATGCATTTACTTTCGGCTTGCCCGGTATATGCAGTCTCGGCCTATATCCATAGACACAACGTAGCGTTACGGGTGCTTTATTATCATTTAAGGCACTCGTATCAGATAGACGAGACACCAGTGCTGCCTTGCGCTCCGGGGTTGAGTCCGTTGTGGAAAACGAGAAGTGCCGAATATATTGGAACTATTCGTTTTCCACCGTCAGGCAAATACAAGCTAACAAGCCTGACGTAGTCCTCCTCGACCACCAACTCAGGAAAATGTTCGTCATCGAGTTCTTGGCACCCGGTGATGGTAACATTGTTTTGAAAGAGGAGGAGAAACGGACAAAATATCGAGATTTAATCTTGGAACTCCGTAAACTCTATCCAGACCATACTGTTAAATTTTTAAATTTAAGGTACTGGTTATAGGAGCCCTTGGTGGAGCGAGAGATACACTGCTTTCCTAATTAAAGAGCATACCGGCATGCCGAAACTCGGCAGAAATCTTAGCCGGTGGCATGCAGAAAGCCGTAATTCTCGGCTCGCTACGCCTACTCAGGGCACACGACTGGGCCCAGTAATCATTAACCGAGCGGACGCGAGGAGTGATTGCTGGTATTACCAGCGCACCTTCTGTGCGAGTCGGAGCCCGTAGAAAGGGGTGACTGGCTTTTAGTAAAAAAAAAATCTTTATTTTGCTAAATTAATGAACATGACCGCAAAGAAAACTTTAAAAGTAAGTAGAATATAGACATACAGTATTATAGTATCACATACTTTCAATAAAATTAGTGATAATAGTAATACTTGTGGTGAAAGTATTTTTTTGTTAGTTTTTCATCTGATTAGATGCGACTGACTAGGCAACCGTAAGACTTCATCTACAAACCTCAATAATATATTAGATAAGTTCTAATAAGCAAAACCTCCTGACTACATATGTATGTTACAAGCAAGAAGACTAGAGAACAGGAGACATAACTCGAGTGGTGGGGGTTGCACAAAAAGCGTCCGCACTATGATCACGTGGTGTGCTTCATCATGGCGGTCATTGAGTAGAATCGAGCGATGTTATTTTTGTTTTCTGTGTTTAGAGTTTCCAGTTTTTCTGTTGAATATGTCAAAAGCGTCGAGATACTGTTGCGTTGCGAATTGTTCCTGCGAAAGCCCTGATAGTGGTTCAATGGAACCCGACATTTTGATAGCGTGAGAGAGAAACCTCGATAGACAAGGACAAACGGCATGCGCAGATCCCGCGCGCTTCTACGCGGGCCTGCCATATTGCCGACGTTTTTCGTACCACCCCCACCACTGATTTTTTGAGGAGCTATGTCTCCTTCCTCTCTAGTCTTCTTGGTTACAAGTTATTTTCTTACATATGATTATGATGATATTCTTCTAGAGACATTGACATTCACCCTGATTTAATCGCTAGAATCTGGCATTCAGTTAAAACTCTAACTCCATTTTTAATATATCGTTAAAGTATAATACTACCTGCAAGGACTTTTTATTGTCCAATTATCAAATATATAAAAGTACTAAAAGACTTTAAGAGTTAATTTTTCGCCTCCAACAAGCATGATAATGGCTCCTTAAAATACAGATTAGCATATTCCTTCTTGTATTCAGATCCACTAATAAAAATCCTTGTCGATGCTCAACCTTTCAGAAGTAATTATTAGTTCAATAATTATCTAGAACCCACTTAATACCGAAAGATGATACTTAATTACCGAAGTTTTCATACAATTTCTATAGAAATTCTACAGCAATCATTCTCGAATTAGTTCCAGCTTGACGGACAAATATTTAAGAAAAAATGCAGTGAATAGAAACTAGCCTGCCCAGTATTACGAAAATGCTGAAATTACGCAATGGATATACCGTTCCTTAGAATTATAATATCACGTATATACTTGTACATTCAGTGAGTATTGCATCCATGATATTTTAAACTAGTTTACTGGTTTTAAATACTTTTTTTGTAATGTATTGGTTGGTCGATCTAAGCTGAGGAGTTGACATAATGGCTTTACTGTGAGGCTAAGAGGATCGGATTCTAAAACAATTTTTTGTAGCATTCTGTATCGAATAAGCAGTAGAACATTGATAGAAATACTCCGAAAATGTGTCACGAATCATCAGAAAGAAATATGTCGATATGTCTTTCTGACCATATTCTTCATATAACTTACAAATGCATATAATATCTTAAGCTTTAACATTTTTTAGGCTTTACAAGAGATACAGCGTACTTTTCTATCATCGCTACTTTAAATAAACAGTTTTAAAACCTTAAAACGGTTCCGCACGTAAAACATCTCGAAATTGAGGGGCCGAGAAAAAATAAACCAACACAAATGCAGAATATGTGTTTTATGCGACAGTTTTACTTTTTTCAAATTGTCCACCATCGTGCTTTTTCATGACCCATGAACAGGATGGGGTGTGCTCTATCCACCTCAAAATCAATAGATGTCGTCTGGCAGAAGTCCCTAATCAGAATCAGTCGAAACCCGATCGATCCGACACGATTTAATTGAGTGACCGTGCTAACAAAAAAATTTCTCAAATAATCCATCATTGTGCTTTCTCATGACCCATGAACATGGTAAAGTGTGTTGCATCCACCTCTAAATCAATAGGTATTGTCAGGGAGACGTCCCCGATCAGAATCAGTCAAAACCCGATCGATCCGACATGATTTAGTTGAGTTATCATATTAACAAAAAAAATTTCTCAAATAGTCCACCATCGTGCTTTATCATGACCCATGGACAGGGTGGGGTGTGTCCTATCCCTCACAAAATCAATAGATGTCGTCTGGGAGACGTTCCCGATCATAATTAGTCAAATCCCGGTCGATCCGACACCATTTAGTTGAGTTATCGGGCTAACAAAAAAAATTTCTTAAATAGACCCATGGACAGGGTGGGGTGTGTCCTATCCACCTCAAAATCAATAGGTGTAATCTGGGAGACGTCCCCAATCAGAATCAGTCAAAATCCGATCGATCCGATACGATTTAGTTATCGTGCTAACAAAAAACTTCAATGCCGACGACAAGGACACACACACACAGGCGATATTTTTAAAAACTATTTTTTTTTGGTTTTTAAGCCGAAAAACGAAAAATGAACAAAAAAAATATTTTCCCATTTTTCTTTACACGATTACATTACTTTTCCGATAGTATAGTTGAGTGCGGAAAAGTAAAACATCTATTTCTCATTAGTTTGATCTAAACTGGATTTGGCACTGTGTGATACCCTGCATATCAAATACAACTTGCGAATATTCAGCGTCATTTTTTGTAAATTTTTAGCGTATCGTTAATATTTACCTCGTAAGAGGTCTTAACCATGCATTACTTCTACACAGATTTAATATGCAATAATTGAATATCAGAAAGGGGAATTACTAAATCGTCTATTACGGTGATCTGCGACAGAGACGGTCTAATAGTTGATACGCTGCTGAAGTCCATTTCTATAGCACGTGCCACCGTGTGTTACACAGGTCTATTATGGGATTGTTTATGTTTGTATTCGTTAAATAGATTGGTAATTATTCGGAGTTATTTGGGGACGTGTATTAGACGAAGTTATCTATTCTGTCATGTGTGTGAACTAATTATTAATTCGTCTAAAAATAGTAATGTAACAAGAGATATGAACAACCATGGTTTGTCTTGCGATCACGATAACGTTAATACTAGATTTTTCTATGGCCTCATGGTAACAACCTTTTTGGCAAGTGATATTCCGTTCCATAAACTAAATATCCCTAAACTACACCCATTTCAAGAAAAATATATGGACCTAAAACTCCTAAGCCAACTACACTAAGAGACATAATTACCAGATATACGAGGATGTGTTGCAAAACATTCGCAACTACGTTAGGAAGAAATTTTATTACTTCGTTGTAGACGAAAGAATAGATGTGTGCGAACGTCCAGTGGCAAATTTTGTAATTTGTGCGTTAAGACCTAACAGTGCTAGCCAATGGCAGCCATTTAGTGGCTTCTAAGGCATTAGGCAGAACCAACCACAAAACAATTATTATAAATTTTGTGACTGAATGCTTTCACTGTGTATGGATGGCCATATCCAGACAATTCTCAGAAAGTATTAGTAATGCTAATGGCCACAACTATATGCATGCGAAAGCTAGGAGATCTATTAACTGAAACATTTCCACATATGATATTCTTTTCATGTTCAGCTCATACAAGTTAACATACATTAGCTTGGTTAGATGGTGATGTCCATCACGTTAATAGTCACTCTTGCATGTTAATTACTGTAATAACTAAACTGGAAACATATGGTTTATCGTTACAAGAATAGTTTATGGTATTAGATACTGTTAAAAGAAGACAAGTGACCACAACACACGTAAAGTTAGTACCGTTATAAAAAGAACTGCAAGATGAGTTTATGAGAAGCGATTTGGAACACGTGTTCATTTCTTAAAGGGTACACGTCAAGTGTTATCTCTTACTTTACTAAAATATGGCCCATATGTAGTTAACTTCTCTATTGCCCTCTAGTGGCGCGAGACGTTGAAAGGAGGTTTTCTTCCAACGGATTGTATACATGAATATTAAGTAATACGCGTCGACGTTTTCCTTCTGAAAACTTAGAAGAATGTCTAGTAGTAAACTTTCATTATTGTCACCTGTCCCCATGCACGTCAGAAATCGAGATCGACTGACACATGTGTCGTTAATTGGTTTCATTTTTACTTTTATTTTCCTGTTTATCTGTTTATTCGAGTATTTATTAATATTGATTATCGTGTTAAGATATATTTTCTGAATTTTATCGCCGTGTATGCTCTGTAATAATATTGACCTGAGTGCGACTCCGTTGCGGCTCTCCGGAATAGACGCTTTAGACTGACTAGCAGCTTTTCATCCATATTTAAGATTGTGTAACATACATACATTACTAACCACATTTAATATATTAATCTTGGTCTTTCTAAGCATGGTTCTCGTGTAGACATTATGTTTTGTTATCCAAATGCAAGAACGAATATACTACCAATGTCTTTAGGGTATAAAATGTTGGATAATTTTAACCAAATATAGTAATTATGATTTTTATTTCTCTTCATATTAATTGATACTATAATGACATGATAATTCTTTCATATATATGTACCTTTTACTTACAGGATATTGTTAATGTATTTATAGGTTTGCATATGTAATGTCTTTTTGAGTATACTGTTTAATTGATCTAGTTTGTCTTATAATTAAATCTGATTCTGTTGAGCGATAAATGATTTATTTCTATTGTCAATAATAACGGTAGGCCACTTTCAGAGACATGGGGGAATAGTCCGCCATATTTTGGAGGTAGAAATAGGAGTGAAGAAAGGCAGAGGTAGGCCTAGATTAGACTCTACTGCTCGCAAATAGTAAGGGATGTAGGTTGTAGCACAATTAGCGAAATGCGTAGGTTAGCACAAGATAGGAGAAGCTGGAGGTTAGCGTCCAACCAGTCTTAGGACTGATGACCTCATGATGATGATGATGATGTCAATAATAAGATTAGAATTCGAAAATTCGATTCAAATTAGAGTTCTGATTAGTCTTCCTAGCATCCCAAAACCAAAAAAACTCGTATTTTGCCTATACATGTACGTAATTATGCTCTATATATACTAACTGATATAAACGATGCAACACCTACAGACATGTTAAATTGGGGATGTTAGTAACTAGTATTATATATCATTTTTCCAATTTTTTACTGATGTCTGACTTCGGGTACGAAATGACTTGTCTTTATCAGACAAATGGTGTAGTGAGCACCGCTCCAGTCTGTTACGCCGTTGCTCCAGGTTCAAAACTGGAGTACAGGTAAAACTTGGCCAGGTTTTTTTCACAATACTACTAGATTTCCGATTGAAATCCAAATTGACATGGATGCTTACAGGTCAGATCTATATGCTTCGATATATATCTTCTAAAGGTAAATTGCCCCAAAATACCATGCAGAAGGTTTCTAAATTTCCTAGATTAACCTGGACTAACGATACTAATTACTTGAGCCTGATTTAATCTAGGTGTGGCTTGGATTGCCGGTTTAGAGTAATCCGAGCATATTTTTGATTACCACGTGAATCATCTGTATGAGTGTGTATGTTTGTGTATGAATGTGTTGTGTGTAATTGTTCGAGGAAGCAGATGAAAAACTGGCTGTGAGAACATCGCTCTCGTAAACATAAAGATAAATACAAGTAAAATGAAAAAAGCAAAAAATATTATGTTTCAATACTACCACTAATTTTTTCTAGCATTACCGTAAAGGTCCTGTATTTACGTCATTGCTTAGATAGACCACTTTGTATGTTACATCCCATAGATACCGGCATGGAATTAAGTTAGAATATCATTATTTGACTTAATTATGTAGGTCACCTAATCAACTAAGAACTGTTCCTATACCCAAACAACATTAAATCTTAGTTGACAATAACTTGGAGTTAATTGAATTATTAGTCCCTTGTCAGACGTGAGTCACCCCTGCATCTGAAATTCTTTCGTCCATCCATAATTTTAGCGATCAACAAGGTGAGTAGAAAATAATATCCTCCTATGTACTATTCTATAATAAAACAAAACTGATGATTGCTTGTTAACGGATAAGAGAATAAGTTTTTACATGCTTTTCTCTTATCCATGCAGGTAATAAACGTAAAATATGGAACGGAAAAACAAACAAAGGTACATGAAAATATATTCTAACCCGTCAAAAGTTTAATAACGGACCATCGAACTTTATTATTTCAATAGTATCTTAAAAGGGGGTAAACCACCCTAGCACTTTTGAAAAAAACCAAATTTTTTTTCGCGTAAAATGTACCTTAGTATCGTAAAAATCACGTGACAAAGTTTCATACACGGGACATATCTGCAAGGGCTCGAATTTCAAATGCAGCGCGGCCCCTTTCTCTCCTCTATACGCGCATTGCAGATTAAAGGTACATTTGATTTTTTTCTTATTTTTTCAGCACTTAAAACTTTAAATGCGTTTTTCCCGAAACAACAAATTTCAAGCCGGCCGAACCGATATCTCGAACAATTTTTGTTCGATTGGCTTGTAATTTTAACTGAATATTTAAAACTACTTTCTCCTCGACTGTTTAGTTTATTTCTATAATGCATTGTTAAATTTTTATTAACGATTTTTCGAGCGATTTTTTTTTCGTTTTTTCGAACTTTTTTCAAAAACACACCATTTTTGCCAAAATCAATTTAAAACCAAAATCCTACGTGCCGTCGTAACTAATATCATATTAAATCAAAATTTTCTTGACTCATGATTGTATCTTTAAATTTGTAAGTTATTGGTTCGGCCACGCAGCCATAAAAAAAAGATGCCCAGGGAAAAATACTGAGAAGCCGCTATTTTGTTGTTTACAGCTCCGAAAAGATGTGAAGACACACTTTAATAGTTATATAATAAGGAACTTTTTATCAAATTTCGATATGTTGTTTAGTCTTTTTGAAAAAAGTTCCCGAAATGTTCTCTGTGTTTTGCCCTCTAGAGTGGTTTACCCCCTTAATTTTAAACTATAACTTGGTACAAGTTCATACAATTCCTTCATTTCATTTCCATACGACATACCACATATCATACTTTTAAAATATGAATTACGACATACGGACATTCATTCTGAATAAATCATTTCTAAACCTGTATCTATAAATTGTTGTTATGCGTTAATTCATCATATTGGATATTCCAGATAAAATCATACATTGCATGGTTATAATAGAAATTATGTAAAATTGAGTAAATATAACGTAAAAACATTATACTGACCAAAAACCGGTTAACATTATATAAATTAAATGAGAAGTCTATACATTTTGATTCACATTTTGTCATTAAATGAAGTGAAGAAATAGTTTCGATAGTCAAATATCGTAAAGTACAAGATAAAACATGAATGAAATGAACATACCTGTAGGTGCTCTAGAATCGACGTACTCTTAGTTTTGTATAATATGAATAAGAGAATAATATAGAGTCTGAAAAATCGTATTATTATATTTAAGAAATTTAAATCATCAACACGACTGTGAAGTAAACTTCCACTACAATACACACACACACACACACACACACACACACACACACACACACACACACACACACACACACACACACACACACACACACACACACACACACACACACACACACACACACACACACACACACACACACACACACACACACACACACACACACACACACACACACACACACACACACACACACACACACACACACACACACACACACACACACACACACACACACACACACACACACACACACACACACACACACACACACACACACACACACACACACACACACACACACACACACACACACACACACACACACACACACACACACACACACACACACACACACACACACACACACACACACACACACACATACACACACACACACACACACACACACACACACACACACACACACACACACACACACACACACACACACACACACACACACACACACACACACACACACACACACACACACACACACACACACACACACACACACACACACACACACACACACACACACACACACACACACACACACACACACACACACACACACACACACACACACACACACACACACACACACACACACACACACACACACACACACACACACACACACACACACACACACACACACACACACACACACACACACACACACACACACACACACACACACACACACACACACACACACACACACACACACACACACACACACACACACACACACACACACACACACACACACACACACACACACACACACACACACACACACACACACACACACACACACACACACACACACACACACACACACACACACACACACACACACACACACACACACACACACACACACACACACACACACACACACACACACACACACACACACACACACACACACACACACACACACACACACACACACACACACACACACACACACACACACACACACACACACACACACACACACACACACACACACACACACACACACACACACACACACACACACACACACACACACACACACACACACACACACACACACACACACACACACACACACACACACACACACACACACACACACACACACACACACACACACACACACACACACACACACACACACACACACACACACACACACACACACACACACACACACACACACACACACACACACACACACACACACACACACACACACACACACACACACACACACACACACACACACACACACACACACACACACACACACACACACACACACACACACACACACACACACACACACACACACACACACACACACACACACACACACACACACACACACACACACACACACACACACACACACACACACACACACACACACACACACACACACACACACACACACACACACACACACACACACACACACACACACACACACACACACACACACACACACACACACACACACACACACACACACACACACACACACACACACACACACACACACACACACACACACACACACACACACACACACACACACACACACACACACACACACACACACACACACACACACACACACACACACACACACACACACACACACACACACACACACACACACACACACACACACACACACACACACACACACACACACACACACACACACACACACACACACACACACACACACACACACACACACACACACACACACACACACACACACACACACACACACACACACACACACACACACACACACACACACACACACACACACACACACACACACACACACACACACACACACACACACACACACACACACACACACACACACACACACACACACACACACACACACACACACACACACACACACACACACACACACACACACACACACACACACACACACACACACACACACACACACACACACACACACACACACACACACACACACACACACACACACACACACACACACACACACACACACACACACACACACACACACACACACACACACACACACACACACACACACACACACACACACACACACACACACACACACACACACACACACACACACACACACACACACACACACACACACACACACACACACACACACACACACACACACACACACACACACACACACACACACACACACACACACACACACACACACACACACACACACACACACACACACACACACACACACACACACACACACACACACACACACACACACACACACACACACACACACACACACACACACACACACACACACACACACACACACACACACACACACACACACACACACACACACACACACACACACACACACACACACACACACACACACACACACACACACACACACACACACACACACACACACACACACACACACACACACACACACACACACACACACACACACACACACACACACACACACACACACACACACACACACACACACACACACACACACACACACACACACACACACACACACACACACACACACACACACACACACACACACACACACACACACACACACACACACACACACACACACACACACACACACACACACACACACACACACACACACACACACACACACACACACACACACACACACACACACACACACACACACACACACACACACACACACACACACACACACACACACACACACACACACACACACACACACACACACACACACACACACACACACACACACACACACACACACACACACACACACACACACACACACACACACACACACACACACACACACACACACACACACACAAGGCATTCATTTCAAAACTATCCATCCTTATTATTTCTTTTTATTATCAAGGAAAATGATCTTTAGACAAAAGTGACGCACATTTGGTTTAGGTATCACTCTCTTCCCCCAGCTACCTCCATTTAAACATTTTAAATGGCACTCCCTATCTGGTAATACATCCTTTTAAAGGCCTTCAAAATTCGGATTCAACTCTGTTTAGTAAACTTAATTCGGTTGATCCATTTTCCTAATAGAAGCAAAATAAAATAATGCAAATAAAACAAATGAAATTAAATCTTACTAGATTAAGTGCTCAAAATTGTTGTTCAAACAAAAGTAAAATCTATTCTCGAATTTATGTCACTCATCTTGAAATATGTCTTTAATAATTAGCCTGCATGTGTGGGCAATCTTATTCCTTAAATCTTGAATATTATTGGGCAAAGTTTTGTATACAATAATTTTCAAATAACCCTAGAGGAAGAAATCCAGCGAAGTTATATCTGGGGATCTCGGCGGTCATTCTAGAGTGCCTCTCTGCCAATTCATCTGTCGGATCTTTGATCCAGCGTTATGGAACATGTAATGTGGTGGAGCATCATCTTGTTAAAAAGTTATCAAATTGTATTTCTCTGTCATAGTCATCTTCGCCGAATTACTGAAGAATGGTAATTTCGTGTGGATGGTTTAGTTTTAAAGTTTTGTGTGTAGAATTAACTAAAATGTTTGTTAACTCAGCGACTTTTAAAATTCAAATGGTAGTATCAATGGCAAAATGGCCTTAAATCTTAATCTGTGTAGTTTTGGTAATATCAAAGTCACATTTTTATCATGATGCCTTTCATAGAAACGAACTATCTCACGAGCACACTTATTAGCACGATAAATACACTAATAAATACGATAAATAAAACTAATTTCAGTTCTGTCTTGAAATATATACACATTTATGAATCCTAGCACTGTCACTGCAACTGACAGCACTTGATAAATAGTTTAAAATCACATATCAATACTTTACCGACTCATTAAGTGTACTTCAGAATATAGAGAACAATCTATTGATCAGTAATGAATATATTAATACTATATCCATCAGATATCTCCATATCTTTGTCACTTTAATAAAGACAATATTTCTTTTGCCTTTGTCTGGATTAAGTCCCTTATAGGGATTTGCCATCATGAGTATGTAGATTAACTTGCAAAAGAAAGTGTTACTTCAGTGGCATTCAATCACATGTCGATGTTAAGTCTAACGGACTGTGTAAGCTACTCAAAAAAGGACCCCAAGATAACTGAACAAACACACTCCGTTTACGCAGACTGAAAAATGCAAATAGTCAATACAGTCCAGTACAAGAAGAAATCATAAAACACGGGTTTAAGAAAGTTAATGCGCTATGAAGGTTAATTAATACTATTTGGAGAATAAGGTATAATCATGCTCTACATATGAAGCACCTGCATCAAATTGAAGTAGTTTATAGTACAGAACAGTACAGACAGTAATATTTGTACTACATGTGTTCTTCAACTTCTAATTCCTAATAGCCCATAACTCATAATGCCAAAACGCCTCAGAAGAACTCTCACAAGCCTTGGTTGAAAGTCACATAATGCTTCCTATTAGGATTATCCGTTATCTATTTATTATCTAAGACATAAAGATATAACATGTTTCAATTTATTAACACTATTTCTAAATAAAACAGGTGTGTTGCTTTGAAAATAAAAGTGGCAATATTACAATTGTCATTAAGGTTAAAGTTAGCTTTGTTACCTCCGATCTCTTCTGTTATTGACCCTTCCTCCCGATAGCCTATATTGTATATCATATAATACACTTCTCAGGCCCTTAGGCGAGAAGAGTGTGCTCCTGTACTTTTCCTATTGGTTCTGTAGCATTTTGTTCATGATTTGTAGTAGATTGAATAATGTTTTTTTTATTCTTCGTTTATAAAGTATAGTTAATACTGCACGAAATAGCGTACATGTCGATAGCCTTGAAAGGTTAAATTGGCTGGTACAACAAAACAAAATGGATACTGTCCAATGCCATTAAAAAATTGATGTGAGCAAAAAAAATTAAGAAAAATATAAATCTTATCGATGTTGAATCTGCGAAAGTGATTTTACAAAAACAGTGCCTCCTACTTTCATTGAACTTAATACATTCCTTAGAATACTCGATTAATTTGTTTTGTTTTATGAAAATTATTTTATTTTTACTTTTGTTACGAAAACGTATCAACCGATGTCAATTTTCTAAACAGAGTTGAATCATAATTTTTAAAACCTCTAAAAGAATAAGGAGGACCATTTAAAATTTTTTAAGTGGGGATAGCTGAGGATAGGGTGGTGAAATCTAGACTGCAACGGACACTAGTTTTAGACTCATCCTTAGATATCTAAATTTACGGACTTTATGGCTATAGAGCATTTTCATTGCTAAAATAAATAATGGAGTGGTTAATTTTGAAATTAAAACACTGTATGTACTCGTGTATGTCCACTGTATGTATCACTTTTTAGATCTAGCTTACAACTCCGTTCTAATCATGGGTCACATAAATACATTTTAATTTTCTAATTAGAAAATATAATATCAGATAATTTCTGATACAATAATTTAATAATATCTGATTGTCGTGTCGTTATATTACATTAACAATATAATTCAAAAACATTGACAATTTTGTATTTTTCAACTATCTGCGTAGCTTCCTTCGACTCTGCCGCACTCTGCGATCTTATAAATTCATTATAAAGTTTATGAAAAGCAGCCACATTCATTTCGCCTACAGCATCTCTTAAATCTTTGTTCCATTTTCATACCTAGTAAGCTAACTCTATTCACTTATCGAGTGAAAAACTAACAGTTCTACTATCTCTATAATACAAAAACAAGTTTGCATCGTTAACTGTTTTTCAACCAGGAAAAAAGATATATCGACAATACTGTTAATTACATAATCAAAAGTTTCCACCAGCCAAATCCTGACTAACCAGTTAGGAGTATAATTAAAATTTCGAATAATACTTATCTAAATGGCTCACAAAGTTGTATTAAATTTTGTTTTCTTAGTATTTATTAGCAATCAGAAAATATACAAATATATGAGTTAATGTGCTGGTTTTGTGCATATAGCTAGTTTGTACAATTAAGTGCCGTGACGAAGTAGGCAGACCAGAACAATGTCTTCTCATTGTTCTGGTGTCTGTCGCTTGTAGCAGTCACGGAAGTTTGTTGTGGTATCTATAACTTCTTTTACGGATGACTGACTACATTTATCTAAATAGGGGATTTTGAGATCTGGGTGAAGAGTATGATTAGGTATCTGCCATGGTGCCCCTGCGAGTATTCTGATGATTTTAGGTTGGGCTCGTTGAATTAGTACTGTATTTGATTTGCTTATTCAACCCCAGAGTTCGATTCTGTACGTCCAGTCAGTTTAGTTTTTTTTGTTGTTGTATCAATTTGTTATCTTTTTTTTGTGTTGCTTCCAAATGTGTTTTTTAATCCAGGTGCAATCTCAGGTATTTAACAACTTTGTTCTGAGGTATAATAATTTCATTGGTGTAAACTGAAGGGCATTCTTCTTCACGGAGGGTGAAAGTTATATGTGTCAACTTAGGTTCACTCACTTTAATCTCCTATTTCTTTGGCCAAGCTTCGACGAGGTTTAGGTGTCTTTGAAGATTGGCTGACGCTATTGTAAAATCTTCACTATTTACAAATATCTCTGTATAATCTGCAAATATACCTTTTGTATCTGTTGTTATTGGTAGGTCCTCTATATATAGTGCATACAGTAGTGACCTTAAGATGCTTGCATGCGGAACGCCTTATAATATTAGAAAGCCGCTGCAGGTTTCTTCATTGTACTTTGTTTCAAACTGACGCTCACTTAGATATTATTTTAGGAGATTAAATTATGCAAGTGTTCTTTTAATTTTGAATAGAAGATCTGGATGCCAAACTTTGTCAAATGCTTACTTATCTACATCAGCAGTATAGTACTTACGCGTACATTTTTACAGGGGTACATTTTTCCATTTCTTCATTGATTTTGTTGAATATGTAGTGGCATTGTTGCATTGTTAGATGGCAGTACCGAAAGTCGAATTGATGATTAGGAATCCAAATTTGTGGGTTAGGTCTTTGTCTATTCGATGAAAAAGAAGTATTTCGAGAAGTTTGGAGATTGTTGAGTGAAGACTTTTGACCGGTACAATGTAACATCTGTTAGGTAAATATAATGATATTTAAACTTGGGTAAAAGTTTAGGTATCATTATATTTTGACCAATTTTGAGGAATTTAGGCCAGTAATCATGTCTTATAATTGCATTGAATATATGCACTATTTTCTTCAATCTTTTTTTTAATAATACTTTAAGATTTTTCCAGTATATAGATCTAAACCTTGGGCCCTTCCTAGATTTAAAGTCTTAATTACATCGTCTGTTTCTGTTGGTGTGAATAATTTTAGACTCTTATACAATAAAAAGTTCGGATATTTCTTGTTCTATTTCTTATATCTAAAAATTGTTGTGTTGAAAGAACACTTCTGAAACATGTTGGGGAAATAGTTTAGCTTTCACTTATTCACTTATTGTTCACAATCCTGCAAATGTTAATTATTTTCAAATAGGTGGTAAAGTTAATATAGTCTTGTAGATTTTACTGGTATCCAGATAGCATTGTCCTAGAGAGACATTACGAGTATATTTAACTGAAGCATTTCGAAGTTCTTGTAGTTTTGATTTTAATTTATTGCCTATACTGTTATTTTTATTCTGGTTTTCATGTATTTGGGTACATTGCCATTTTGACCTAGTTCACCTTTTCTCAGTTATTAGCTTGAATATTCAAATGTTAACTTTAATATGTATGTATAAGTTATTCAAGCTTTACAATAGCAGCAATTGCTTGCGGAAAATTAGTCCAAGGTGTTCCATTTGAGGACTAGTAACCATCAAATAATGCTTTAAATATGTTGATGAATCAACACTATAGTTGCATCTTATCTAAGTTTTGTTAATTTTGATAAACAATATAATGGGATATTCATTTCTCGTCGGTGGCATGGACAGCGATCATGTTATTCTGTATATTTTCAGAAATACACTCTATAACTCTGCTACTACTAAAAGCAAACCTTCAATACTACAATAGTTCCCACTGTTTTTCTAAATTGTTTTTTAACATAATTTTTTAATTTATTTTTTCCAAATTGTCTATTCATTCTTTTAATCTCATACATATTTCATAGAGATGAAAAGTATATAACACGGATTTGTGGGTAGCAAAATAAGTTTTATTATTAATTCAATGTCGATTATTATTATGTCATTTGTGATGAAAACCATAGGTCGTACCACCTAGGACAGTAATTAAAGTAACTGGGTATTAATGATAATGGATACATACATACTATCCATTTCATCGCTATTTTCCAAATAAAAAGCTCTTTTATCTTGACGATAAACGGAAGAGTCTACCTGATCCTAGCCATGAAAACAAGCCAAGGTTATGTTTTGAGATTTTTTATTTGGCAAATAGCGATGAAATAAACTATACACATATTAAAATCCGGGTGCACTCATCTAAATATTTGGAGCATTAGGTACATTTCTGCAGTTTATCTTTTATTTTTTGAGAAACACACGAGTCTTTAAATTATACATATATTGTTACTAGAGGTATACTTTCACCTGTAGAATATTATTATACTTTTTTTTAAGAAGTTTCTCTTCAAGCGCATCGGCTGTTCTATAATTTTATCAGAGTAATGCGCTGTTATCAATTTATTACGAATTTCTCAGAACTAAACACAGAACATCTACATGATAATATGTAGGTTTTAACATTCCAAAAATTGTTTTTGACGTGTTACTTTTCTATCCCATTCTAGTCATATATCTTACTGTTAATTTTCATAAATAAGAAAAATTGTATTCGTACAAGAATCGGTTATTTGCAAATTACAATGGAACATAAACGTTGATAATATTCCACATTAAAAGTAGAAACGTTTTTAAGAATTAAAAATGATAACATTAACAAATAGAACAGTAAATACTAATAATTAAGCAAATAAAAACTTTGGCACAAACCAAAGCACTATATTTCCCATCTCATTTCATTTTTCACCACTTCACGTCCCATATTAGATAAATAAGATGTATCATGTCAGGGTTTATTTGGTGGCAGAAAATGTACTGATTTGATACTTTATGTACCTATAGCGTTGAAAAATTATTTGCAAGGTTCTGTAGCATGGTATTCTGCATTCGGTAATCCATTTATTCCAAAAGTGACGTAAGGGTTCCTTGTCAACAATTGTAAGCCATAATACAAACAGCCATCAAACGTCAAATTCAGTACATTTCGCCAAATTTCGGTATAAGGTTATTAATCAGATTTATTAAGTATATGGCCAACATGGGGTTATATTATTTCTACATAACGCTATGTTCCAATAAGAGACTCGTATTATACATTAAATAAGTTACTTTGACATCATCATATAAATCGGCACTCGCTGGAGGTGAGATATTCGTTAAACATGTGCTGCGCGCGGTAAGCCGCGCTATACCACTGTGTTTGTGCAAGATAACTAATGATTATCACTATTATCAGTTATAAAGTCGTATATTTAAGTGTTACTATAAAATAGAGTTATCTCAATAAAATCTGTATTATTTTAAAGTTCTCTACGATATTTAATTTCGTGACAATGTTATATGGCAAAAAGATAATTCTTAACCATCGATAGTATCAAGCTATGTATAAAAATCTACTATTGATTTTATTGCTCTTCGTACTGATGTGTTAATGTACTAGTATTTGAAAGTAATGGCATCGCATTTACAACACTTTTTCTTTGCAGTATGTCACGTTCGAGGGCTACTAATGAAAGCCGTCTTTATGGTGGGCCGACTTTGGGAGATCTCCTGACGGCTCGTCCCTCGGGCCTTGTGGAGCCGGAATCATGGGCCATTCTTTGCCAAGCTGTTCAAGCCCTACAGGATCTATTCTTATCAGGTATGTTCTTTGTTTTCAGTATGTTATATGAACTTTCTAATTTTATACCACAAATATATAACTCAAGTAATTAAGTATTAAATATCCGTCGCTTCTTTGTAAATTGTAACAATTTCGTCCGTTATTTACGAGAACAAGGGTTTCCGTAAATAATTTCCGAAAATGGTAGGTTGACTTGTTTTTCATAATGGTCACGTTGTAGGTATTTAGAATGAACCACCACTATTTGCAACAAATGTTAAAGATATGCAACTGTATCTTCTAGTATTTCCAATATGGAACCTCGTTCAAGTAGTGATCTACTCTTACAGAGAATATTAAATTACATTAGAGGGAGGAGAGCAATGAATCATTCATATGATCTCAATATTAGAAAGGATAATGTAACAACATATATTTGTTCCTGTTATAAATGCACAGTTATATATAAACGTTCCTATTATACATTAATAGGTTTCTATTTAATCAAAGCACAATTGCATATATGTTTTCTATTTTCTAATTAACACACGAACTGACTGTGGTTAGACTGGTAAGACGTGGATTATCTTTAACACTATTTCTATGGTTAGAACGCCATATAGTACAGCGGCATTGAAACCTGACGATTGTTGATATGAAATAACGTTTAATATATAAAAGTTTTTATTCGGCGTCTTCTACCACGGCAAAGGTAATTCCATGCCATTTTATTTTTTGGTATTGACGTCTGTGAAATGTGCTCCGTTATTGTGCACACATTGTTCTAATCAACCTCGGATATTTCCTATTACTCTCTGTATCATTACGTGAAGAATCAGTGCAACTTCATCTTAGTTCGTTGATATACTCGTAAATATTGAGTATTAGTGGATCGAGGAGGATACCCCGTTGCTGTTGGGGTAACCCCATAACCAGTAATTACAAAACGTCAGATCCTGAGAACGACCAGGATAAGAAATTCGTCTACGAGAATTTCAAGAAAATGTTGTGTAAAATTCATGCTTCAATCAAGTCCACATAGCTTAGCTCCTGTAACCACTATTTCCCTATTCCTAATGTAAAATTCTGTCAAATTCTACCCAAGTCCTAATGTAAAATTATACGGAGGCTTCGACTTGAAATTTGTACTGAAGAGCGTGTATTCTGTTGGATTGCTGCTCTCACATTTTCGATGGTCTTATCTCGATTTCGCACTGTACGAACAGGACTCGGTGACTTTTCTTTAAAGCAGAACTACTCTGTCGGAAACTATGCACCCTAAGCTTTATAGCGTTATGGCTAGGAACAACATGGAATTCGAAATGTATAATACATTCTAACTGAGCTTGGATAACTAACTCATCATTTCAGAAAAGACTGTTCTATCAAGAACGCACAATACTACCTAATTCATAATCCTCCACGTCGACTGACAGGGCATTAGGTGATCTGTCACTTTCTCACACTGGACGTGATCAGTTCATTCAGTTGTTGGTTCCTATGCCCCACCACGTATTAGACCAGATGTGCTATATACCAGGTATGCAAATATGAAACGAAACCGCAATTTCTCTATAAATGGCCTACAAATGTAGTTGTCGTTATACCGCGTCATTGGCGCCACTTTCTTGTTTTGACATGTGATAAAGATTTTTATCTCACAACAATGCATATATATCTCACAAGTTTAAGTTAATACCGTTGAACATGTCGAATTGTGTGCCTGGAAACTACGATTTGCGCATAACATTGATTTTCTGTTACCATTTGAATAAAACTGCTGCCGAATCGCATCGAATATTTGTTGAAACCTACGAAGAGCATGCTCTTGGTAAATCACAGTGATTTGAGTGGTTTAAAAAATTCTAAAGTGGCAATTTTGACATCAGAAACGAAGAACGTGGAAGACCACTGAAAAAGTTTGAAGGTAGCCAATTACAAGCATTGTTGGATGAGAATGACGCTCAAACGCAACAAGGACTCGCAGCTCAATTAAATGTGACACGAGAAGCTATCTCCATATGCTTGCAAGCCATGGGATAGATCCAAAAGATGGGAAAATGGGTTCCACATGAACTGAATGAAAGACAGCAGGAAAACCGAAAAAACATTTGCGAGATGCTGCTCGCCAGATACACAAGAAAGTCATTTTTCCAATTGTGACTGCACAAAAGACAAATTTGGAGACAAAATGAGGCGCCTCATAATTAACAGTTCGTAATGTGATCAGAAAATTTGAAGAGACGGGTTCTGTTATTGATAAGGTAACACCCACACGTCTTCAACTTCGTGGTCGGTCGGATGAAAATATTGCTGTAGTGAGAGACAATGTGTGGAAGTGTCCAAATACATCAATTTGACGTGGTACACAACAATGGAATCTGTCAAGTGTTACCACGCATCGGATATTAAAGAAATATCACCTGAATCTGTCGGCATACAAAATTCAGTTGACAACGATTAAATATTATAAACCACTTACAACGTCGTACATGTGTTAATTGGGTTGTCGCAAAGAAGGTAGGTGATGTTAATTTTTGCAACAAAATTGTGTTCAGCGAGAAACCACATTTTCATCTTGACAGATGTTAATAAACAAAATTGTCGAATTTGGGGTGCTGAAAATCCACGTGCTGTTCACGGAAGAGAAATGCATCCACATAGATACACGGTTTGGTGCCCATTTTGGAGTAATTGGACCATACATCTTGACACAGTCCTTCTTCACAGTTCTTGATGACAGTCATTAAATATTGACGCCCTATCTTTGGCAGAACACAAATGGCGCGCAATTGAAATCCTATAGTTACAATTGAGACACCCTATAGTTAAGGAATATAATTCGATGAAACGAGATGTAAAATATATTTAATTTTTTTTATTTTTATTCTTGCGCCTTTTAACGAAAATACCTCAATATTTTCAAGATGGTATATAAATAAATCAGTTTATTTAGGTATCACTATCTGATATGCTAAATATTGCCCAATTATATAAGTTTTATTTCAGTGACAATATTTGTTCCACATAGCACATGTTTCTTTCCTAATAAATGATAATATTAAGTCTTAACTAGTGTGGTTGCTTTTACAAGCGTATGCTAATACATATATTCTTATATTAGCAATATAAATTATTATTTGTTTAATATAAACATAGGTTTGTTTCATCATATCCCCAAAGTCAGCATTTAATTGACATACATGTAAACATAATTCACAAACAATAAATAAATTGTTCTCTCGGTCCAACCAGTACCATACCCCAGCATTCAATAAATTATTTCTTTTTCATTTAGTTATATTTTTAATAAAGCTTTCTTTGAAATTTATTGAAATAATAGGTATATATTTTGATTATTTAAAATTGTCTCTTCTGAAAATAAACACTCCATCCGTGAAATAAACCATGCATAATTCACAAAGGGGTCGTCTCCGAGAAGAGTTGATTGGATTTAAGGCCTGGATTTACTAAATATGATATATGTAAATATAGTTGTTGCTCGTGAACAATTTAACACAGAAATATAATCCGCTTCCATAGGCTTTGTCACCTTCCTTATGCTTGAATTGGGATCACTTTGTACTGTTTTTAAAACTTTCCTTCAAATTTCAATGATCGAGTTGCAGAGTCTACCAGCATCATGTCTGTTTGCTTTTAAAGTATTTGTATGTCTTAGGAAGACGTTGTTTTATTGAATTGTCTACAGTTTATTGGTTGGTAAATTTGTTGAAATATATACATTGTAGGTACCTACATCCTTTGTATTTCCGACGGTGTATATAAACTGTTAAGTAAATTATTCTTGAAATTTAATTACTTGCTTTATCAATAGCATCATTAAAATATATTCAATTCACTCAAATTAGAACAACGCGACGTCAAAATTAACCGTTATCAACTGAAATCATTCGTCATATGTTATTAAATATCATCTAAACTATAAAAATATTTTGAGAAATGGAAAGGTTAATCAACCAGCCATGAAATTACTTTTACAGTTTTTCACTAGAGAAAAATTGTTTTTAAAAACATGTAAAGATATAAGAGTAGATCATTATACATATCATTAGACATATGTACAATACGTTTATGAAACTTTTTGATCTCCTCTTGTGTAAAATATAATACACGAATAGAGACCAACAACAAACTATAGCAAATCACATCTTAAAATCTAAAATGTTAATGTTACGTAGGGTCAATATAGCGAATTAATTATTTAGTTTAGGTATGCCCTATTTTAGATATCCTTAATCTAAATTGTTTCATTAAAATACCGTTCCGTAGCACGGTATACATTAAAACTAGAAATAGAATCACTCATCTTGATATCTTATATTAATCAGCGTATGCATAAATTTTTTGTCCTAGATTATTTAAAGATATGTTATCCTTCGAGAATGGCACAATGGGATTTCGTCGAATTGGTATGTACCTACTTATGGACAATTACAATAGGGAAAACTAAGTAACATAAACATGTATTTAATATCTATCGTTTTTTATTTATTGTCCAATTATTAATAACGGGGATAATATAAATATTATCCACTGCATTAAAATAGTCTGAATTTAATATAATAAAGAGTTATTCATAAATATCCAGTTTACTTGATGCCAACCAAGCGTTTTAATTATCTGCTGACCTTGAAGGGCATCAGCATTAAGATAATCGAATCAGAAGATAATTTTAATGGAATCTCAATAATATTAATTAATGGAAATGCAAGTAATACTTTACATATGATATTAAAAAAATTGGGTGATTGACGAATATATAGATATATTTTAAATTTCATCACAACTCATATTTTATTACTTCATTAGTATAATGTAAATTAAAACGGAAAATACAATACATAACAATATATTGTATTACATTTCAAATATGCTTTGTTTTCTTCTTTAAAATAAAATGTATCGATCAAATAGCTTCCATATGTTGAATTAAAGCTACAGTAAACATCATAATGGTGTATTAAAGGAATTTTTTATATGCTATTATGACTTCATCATTTTTTGCACTAAAAATGATAAAGTTTGTATCTGATGCGTTGAACTTGCACCACTACACCATTACTTGTATAAAATGTCACAGCAGTACGAGATAAAATTCTATCAGAACCTTGTTTTATTTTTTCATATTAATTATCATACATAATTTTTAACATGTATTATAATTATTATAATATAGTCATGAATTTGAAAGCCTTTGTTATCAAATAAATTAAGTTTTAAGGCTTCATTAGCAAACATTAAAACTAGTGGTAGGTACTATGAATAGCATAGTTAGTAAATATGTTACATAAGATGCAAGGGCCCACTTGTAAACTGAGCTGAAGAACATAATATGTTCCATGTACATAGTTCCAAAACTTACATCACAGGATCCAATATATATAGTGGGTTTCAAGATAGTTTCTAACATAACTTTAACAGGATACTAACCCAACTACCAGAGACCTAAATCTTAAATTATAAGGCATTATAATAAAAAATAAAAGCCTCTATGTCCCCTATGACAGAATACCACTATGTCGGATGAATAAGTTGTTAGGTTCAGAGCAAATACTGCTAACGCAGTTGAAGTTGATATTCTGTGTACTTTTGCTTTGTACTAATTTCCCTCACTAATCATGACATCTTTTTCGTGACACGTGTAAAGTGGAATTTTAAGATAATGCCTAATTTTAATATTATTTTCCCATTTAGAGCAACCACATTACAATAAAGTACAGTTATTTTCGCAGCGATTTTATTTTCGTCAGAAGAAAACCCAATTCTTCTCACATTTTAAAACGCAGGCTTGATGTCAGCTTAAAATTTCTAGCATATTTAAAATTGGCTGACGGCTTGTATTTTTAACCTTGTTGAAATGTTTTAATCCGAGATTAATCGATATTAATACTGTTATTCGTCTGACGAAATAAACGATTAATATAATCCAAACACCGATTAAATTAACTCGAGATTAAAACTAGTCTTTAAAATCTTATTTCATATTCCCTACACTATTTTCACGATATAGACCGTGAACTAACAGAGTATATGCGTATTCTTGGTGAAAAAAGTCTGCCATTTTTATTATTGCTAAATTCGTTCAAATCGTTATGACAAAGCGTGCGGCGGCTGTATAGATGTAATTCGCCAGACAAACTGAGTTCGATTTTATTTTCATAAACTTATTTTCCTATTTTGATCATGCAGTACCCTGCCCTGATTTACTCATTGTATGTGATATTATATTACTATGAATGTTACCATGAACATAGAGGAGAGGCAGAAGGATGTTAATTACAACTTACAACTTTACTTTTTTATATAGCAGTTCAACACAATCTCCAGATACTGTTTTATAACAGTTTTAATAACCATATTAAATATGTTCCGTAAGATGCAAAGGTCCATTTGTAGATTGAGATATGAAAAGTAAAGCATTGTAGTTCTAATGAATTTACCGTACGTATTTATCGCCATGTAACTTATCAATATTATTTCAGCGTATAGTAAAACAGCGTTTGAACATTATTGGAGAGTTCATTTGTCTTGCTTCTATTTTTGAAAGGAGACTGGAATTCTGTCCAATTAGCATTGTTCAGCTGATATCATTTTAAAAACTTTACCTTTCGTATAGCCTCAGAAAGATAAATCCATTCAAGTCAGACCTAGCGATTGTATTGCGCATTCGAAGTATCTCCTTTCTACCACCAAGTTTGGTTTCCCATTTAAAAGAAATCATTAATCAAATTAATCACGAAATAAATAAAACATTTTTTCTAGTTTTTTTTATTTTGTTTGCAATATTTCTCATTATATGCCTTCAGCTCTACTTGAGTTAAATTTTCTCTAGTGAATTTTAATTGATGAAGGGACGCTTTCTTGAAATATATTTTAGAAATGTTTTATTATTATTATATTATGTAGGTTTGGGCCTCATCAGCCACTGATCGCATGGGTAGTCCCTTGGCGATCCCCTCTTATCCAGGTCATTATCCAAAAATGCTATCCCATAAAAGGAGCAATTTAGGTACGTCCCCCGCCTTAAGCCTCGCCTCCTCTAGGATAACAGGGGTCCCTAATATAAGATACCTCTCCTCCTCCAGTGCGGGGCAGGTGTAAAGAAGATGAATCGAAGTTTCCTCGTCTTCTTTACAGTATCTGCAGGCCGGGCTATCAGTCAGCCTCAGCTTGTGCTTATATGCATTTAGGCTATTATGGTGGCCCGTTATGATTCCCACCAGGGTTCTGGCTTTGTGCCTGTTCAATTTAATGAATTCTTGGGGCCATTTCTCAATCTCTGAGTATTCGATGAAGAGTTTGGTTATTCGATAACCCGTTACTCCTCTCTATCTTTTATTGTGCTGGTCTCTTGCCCAGCCATTGATGCGGTCTCTGATCAGATTCTGACTTATTCCCACTGCAGGTTCTGGTCCATAGAGGTTTTCCCTGGTCCCTAGTCTGGCAAGGTCATCTGCAATTAGATTTCCCTTAATGCCATTATGCCCAGGTATCCATAAGAGTTCCACCGGTCCCTTCCCTGCCAAGTGGTTCAATGCTTCATAGCAATTATAGACCAGCTTCGGCTTTGTCGTTGCCGAATTCAGGGCTGCCTACGCCGCCCTGCTATCCGAGCAGATACATACCTTCTCCTGGGTCTGATTTTGGTCGGCCCCCAGAACACCGTATGTAATTCCAACTAGCTCGGCCTGGAGTGCGGTAGTGTATTTGCCCAAGGGGAAGGTTTTACCTATCCCGTCGCGTCGCCTATACACCCCCGCACCCGCTCTGTTCCCACTCTTGGCTCCATCCGTGTACCAGATGTCTCCATTGAGCGGCAATCCAGCTTGACCCTCCATCCAGTCGGTCTTTAAACAGAAATGTTTTAAATATCTCAAACTTTTACAGTACCTAGTTTTAGTTATACCACTGTTTCAATATTAAAGAAAAGTTATTCTAAAATAAATGATAAATTGGAATATAACCAAATGGATTTTCACGTTTCGAGTTGAGATGCTTGAAATATATTTTAGACACACTTCATCTTAACTTTATCTTTTATGTTATGTTGTACTCGATTTTATTTGTCTTGTCTTGAAACTGATTCATTTCATACAATTTCTTCTGGAATAGATTGTAAATTAAAATATAATTAGAGTCGTTTCTTTTGTAATGTTTTTATTAGTTTCGTATGATAATTCGTCTTTTAAGAATGCAACTGTGAATTTGCTGAAGATATCTAGGGAGTTTTATACAAAAATATTCCGAAAATACAAAAGAAAATTCTCGTTAAAAATTTTCGTTAAAAAATATTAAGGTGAATATGCTTTATGAAAAAAATTACGTCATACAGGTAGAGGTTAAAGTTAAAAGTATGGCAATGATATACATTTATTATCGTATTCCTGAGATTCTCCAAAATCTCGTAATCTTAGGTGACAAATTCTCTGTAACCTGTTTTCAGACTGATTAAGCAATTGGCTTATTTCAATAATTATGCAGTTAGTTATTGTTTCAGTATAGTTAATTCTAAAATGAACTATATATCTAAGAATTATGTATATATTATAATGCAACTTACGAAGAAACTCTTCTATCCTATACGTCATAGTAACAAAATATAAAGTTATCCTTTTCATACGATGCGTTAGTTTATTGATTATATGAAAGAGACCATTAAAAAGTTTATACCCTGAAATAAAAGGCAGAGATTGTTACAGCGTAACAGAACTTGTAAAGATGCGAGCTTTCTAGACCTAGTAAATTAGAACATTATATCATTCTAGTTTCACTGTAATTAGTAGAGCGCTGACGATGTTTACCACGATATTTCGCGATCAATAAATTATTTTAGTGTAATAAAGTTATGTAAAAATAATATGATCATACAAAATGATATGCACTTCATATGTATTTTACTTTTTGATCAATATTCCGTAATATTGATCGCAACAAAAAGTTCATATAAGCTTGGCGTGTCAAGATGTACACCTGCCAGAATAGTTGTTTCAAACTATGTACCTTATATAGAGACAAATAAATTGAATATATATGGTCCGATATAGCATTTTCGATGACATTGTTGCATAAATTTGGCTGAATTTGCTGGATGGTGTTCGTTATGTTGACTTTGAGGACATTAATTGTTTGAGGTTTATTCGCATAGACCTGCGATTTAAGATAATCCCAAACGATGAAGTCTAAAGTCGTTAAGTCGCATGATCTCGGGGACCAGTTCACGTTACTGCTGCGCGAGATAACCATGCCCTCAAATCGCTCGTGCAGAATGTTCATCTGGCATGCGCAATGTAGCAGGTAGCGCTGTCCTGTTGGAGCCACATGTCGTCGGTATCCATATCATCCAGTTTAAGCTAGAAGATGTCGCTTATCATCAATCTGTAGCGCTCGCCGTTGAAGGTTATGACAATGCAAGTTTTGTTTTGGAAGAAATACGGACCGATCATTCTGTCAGACCAGAATCCGCACCAAATAGTGATTTTCTCGGGATGCATTTGATGCCTGTATATCTGGTGTGGATTGGTATCGTGTCAAATCCTACAATTTTGCTTGTTAGCATATCTACATATCTATTCATCCAAAAATGGGCCTCGTCCCTAAAGATGATTTTTTTTTTGACAAAATTTGGCTCAACTTCCCACTGCTCCAGAGCCCAATCAGCAAACACACGGCATTGTCTATGGTCGTTTACCTGAAGTTGCAGTGGAGTACAGACCCAAGTCCCGACGCAAAATTCCCCAAGTTGAATTCATAGAAAGGCCAAGTTCATGGTAATGACGAGAAATTGACTGCCCTGGGTTTTTCCATACACTCTCATGCGCAGCAGCGGTGTTCTCAGCAGACCTTGCCTTTTTTGGTGACATACGGGTCTTGGCTGATTATTTAGTAAACCGGTTGACTCGAATTTCACCACGAAACATCAAATAGTCGACTCGGCGGGACGGTTGTCCTATCCTATAACTTCTGACGTTTTCTTTAAGCAGGGTATTGTGCCCTTGGAAATGCTTCATTTATTTATTAGAATACTTTTTGTACAGTCTTAAATGTAAAGTATTTTCATTAAAAAAAAGAACTGTTGGTACCCCACTTTTACCCAACATGGGCATCTGAAGCGTAATCCGTCGTTAAGCAGGTGTTTGTTTTGGGGGAAAGTAGTGTGTACTTGCATGTTTGAAACTATGTGTACGTACCCTTATTCGTGACGAAGACTTTGTCAAGAAGATGAATGTCAAAGCGAAAGCAGCGTAGCTATCTTTCGCGGTAGTTATACAATACTTCCTTGGCAACAAAAAAGCTCTTAGCTATGAAGTTCTGATTAATAAAATACTATTGACTTTTCAATATCTTGATTGTAATATGAGTGTCAAGCTCCATTTCCTGTGTAGTCACCCCGATCAGTTCCCAGAGAACTTTGGCTCTGCAAATGATCAACAAAGGTAGCGTTTCCATCAAGACCTCTTGTCAATGGAAATACGCTCCCAAGGGTGTTGAGACAAGCAGATGATAACAGACTACTGCTAGAGCATCAAACGAGGTTATCCTGAGAAGGTCTACAGGCGTAAGAGCTACAAGCATAAACTTTTGTCCGAATATGAGTATCTAAATTCTCATTGATATCAGTTGAACGATGTGGATCATCTACTTTCTATCGCATTTATGTTGAAATGTTAGACTATGTATATTCGTACACTAATTCAAAGTAAAAATCGTTTGTACTTACACAGATTTGAATATATGTATTTTATTTTTCTGTAGTATTAATTTTTTTATCATATCATTCGAAGCATCAACTTTTGCGAAAATGAGAATATTGAATTGCAAACAAATTAGAGCTTCCAAAGCAAAACTACCTACAGATTTGAATTCAGCGCCTTCAAATTAAGCAAAAACAATAGTAAATGCACAAAATGTTTATTCTTCAGTGTTCAATTTGTACTATTTTTCCTGACTGCTTGATAGTTCTCTTTATGTGTAATGTCGAAAGGTCTAAAAATGTCACTGATAACATTGCTGTTGTTTTATTAAGTAACCTAATAACAATAATCAATTTACTGGCTGTCCTGGGAAGGTGCTGGAACCTTCGATACAGCAACAAAAACATTTTTGCACAAACGCTGAAAAATTATTCTTCGAGAATCTTTCGATGTTTTGTGGAAAAATGATCCCCTGTTTTTTTTTAATTTACAGTTTTTATTTAATAATCGATTAATTGAATCTAAATTCATTTATTCATCATACAATTAATATTACGACCATGCAGCTTGACTCAAAAATAAACGCTCATGTTTATGAATAACTTAAACATCCAACAGTTGAAATGCAAAAGAGAATTATTTCAACAATTTACTGGGCGGATGCATAAATAACCGTAATACTCCTTTTTCTTCGTTATAATGAAGGGCATCGTAAATAATAATAGGCTTTTAAGAGAGGCTCTGGTTTCTTGAAATGTCCTTAGTTTAAGGATGATATATTTCAGCTTTCCAACCGGCCTCCTTTTTATAACCCATATTTCACATCACAATTTATGAATATTTTCTAAGCATCTTAATAAAACATTTTTGCTTCTTTTAATTTTAAAATAGTTATTTTTTACCTCATTAATGCATATTGTAAAATAGTAAACGCAAAATTATTGAGTTTAATCTTAAATATACCAAATACTCGTACATAGAAAAAATATATTTGTAATAGTAATTTGAAACATATATTTAAATTACTTATATCAGAAAACGATCCGTAATTAAAGAATCATTATGACCTCTCAGAGAAAGTGAGTTCATGTGTTAATTAAAATTGTGATAAAATTTGTACTCTCAAAAGTCCGTGTTTAGTAATTATTGGCTCCCAATTTAGTAGAATTTCGAAAAAACATATTGTAGGCGCCACCGAAATGTGAACAATAAAATGGTGTAGTACAATTTTAACTTTAAGTCGCAGGCGTATGTTTCTCAGTTTCTCAGATTTGATAGTCCGATAGTTGTTAAATATAATGTTATACATCACCAATACATTTGTAAACGATAAAGTAAGAAAGTATGCCAGAACACTTAAAATGAGTAAAGCTTGTCGTTTTTTTTAATGTCCAATAAGAATGAAGACAATGCCCTAATCGAGTCTCTGATTAGAATCATTTTGCCACTGCCATCATCTCCCAGAATCTATAAGAATGGCACGGAGTCGTTTGAAATAATATCTAGGGATTGAAGAATGCTGCTACTGCATACAAAATTTTCTTAAATGACAACCACAAGCTGAAGAAGATGCAGTTTGTCCATTAATACATAAATGGTCCTAATGAATTTCGAAACAGCGTTGTATTCTCTGCTCGGATCGGATCTTTTCAATCTTATAGTAGTGGCAGACTACATATTTATCGTCTTATAAACTCCAGGTTTGAAGAAAACTACACGTTGCGTAGTAAATCTGGTGAACTGTGGTGGTGCCAAAATATTTAGTGTTTATTTTATAACTATGGAGAAACGTTCAAAGGCCTGGAGTTTATTGGAGATTCAATGAATGACTTATATTGCAAAATTATAAAAATATTTTAGGGAACGTGATGTTACCATCAGTGAGACAAATTGTTCATAACAATTATGTATTTCAATACATAAAAGATATTAGTTATTGGAAAACATACAATAATAGTATTTTTATGGGATACTTATCCAGTTCATACATCATCAGTAATAAGAGAATGGATGGGCGACAACAATGTTAGTGCTTTGCCTTGACCAGCAAAAAGTCCAGGCTTAAACTCCATCGAGATCGTATAACGCATAGTAAGGAAATATAAAAGAGAGATTTTAGACCGAAAAACGCTGATCAAGCCTGTGAAGTCATCGAAAATGCTTAGGATGAGCTTATAGACACCGGATATACTCGATCTCATGATATGAAATCGTTACTTATCTCTGTACAAAGACGATTGGAAACCGTTTTGGTAATCAATAGATTTGCAACAAAAGATTAGCATAGCAACAATCCATCAGTTTCTGAAGCGATATCCGATATGCTAGTAGTTTCTCATTATTATAAGCCTCGAGAGGCTGCCGTCATTTATACCCAATTATAATGAGAGTAAGCCCATTTGTATTTAATTTTTAAATATTATATTAATATTTAATCAAATATATATTATAAATTGATGAAGTACAGTCATAAATGTTCTCTGTATGACGCTATTCAACAAACGTTGACCTACTACATTTAAAATGTTGATTTACTACATTTAAAGTTAAACATTAACATCGTTTTATTTCAGGCTATTTGAAGTAAAAACCAGTCTTAGCCATTATTTCTTCAACTAAAATACTAAATTGTTATATACAAATTTGGTAATATTGAATACCATAAATCTGATGTAACTTTCGATGAGATACATGTTTCAATGGACCACAGGTTCTAAAAACGTGAAACAATTATTTCTGAATTTTTAAAATTGAATAAATCCATTAATAATGGCTATATTAAAATAGGGTTTTCCAATAAGGGCGGGTTGATTTTGAAATGGAATAAAACAATCTGTGTGTGAGGTATTAACGTAATTATTTTTTTATCTGAAAGGCCCATGTATGTCATTATGTGTGGAGTATAACATTATTCAAATGTTCGCCGCGGCTTCTCACAGTGGCACGGATCCGAGTGGTCCAATTTGCAATGACTCTGCTGCATAGATCCGGCTGAATTTGAGCGATGGCCTGGGTTATGTTTTCTTTAAGGACATCAGCCGATTGCGGCTTACTGGCATAGACCTGCGACTTCAGAAAGCGCCACAAGAAAAAGTCTAGCGGGGTCAAATCGCACAATCTTGGTGGATCTCAAATCGTTCACGCAGAATGTCCATCGTGACGTGCGCTGTATGACACGTAAGCCATCCTGCTGGAACCACATATCGTCCACGTCCATGTAATTCAATTTTGGTCAAAAGAAATCGATTAACACCGTTCTGTAGCACTTGCTGTTGGCGGTGATGTCTTCACCAACGTCGTTCTCGAAAAAATACAGACCAGTGACGCCGCAGGCCCAAAATCTACACCAAAGAGTAACTTTTTGTGGATGCATTGATACCTGGTGAACCTCGTATGGGTTGGCGTCGTTCCATATACGGCAGTTATGCTTGTTAACTAATCATTCATCCAAAAATGCACCTCGTTACTAAAGATGATTTTTCGGTAAAAAAACGGGTGCAGGCCCAAGTTCCTACGCAATATTCACCAAGTTGAAGTCTGCGAAAAACTAAGTTCTTATGCACGACGAGGAATTGACTGCCTCGGGTTCTCCTGCACATTTTCATGGACAGTGGCGATGTTTTCGGCCGATCTGACGTTGCTTTGACGTACAGGTGTTGGCTGATTGTTCACCGAACCGGTGGTGTCAAATTTGGTGACCAAACGCTGGAGAGCTGACTTTGAAGGGCCACCGCGTCTGCCGTAAAATGGGCGCAACGTGCGCAGCGTTTGCACACTCACAATGAACACTCATTTTGATAATAAAGTTTTATCATTTGGGCGTGCTGCTAAATCGTGTAACTTGTCATGGTTATTTGGCATCAGTGACTGAATAATAAACAACAGGTTAGACAGACGCTGCCAAAACAACATGGCCGCCACAGGCTGGCAACATCGACTCGTCTCAATTGCAAAACCCTTCTTTCTGCTGCTGTTTTTTAAGGTCAGTTTAAATGTTTTTCTTTTTTTTGCTACTACGGGTATAACTAATTATTACAACATAATTTGCTGCTTCCAAATATATCCAAGTTTTTACTTTGTAACGGCCCTATTATGCATATTATGCAGCATGCAGTTTTAATATTCACCATTCAGGCGATTTAATATGTGCACAGTCAGTCAATCAACATCGGCTTAATTCTAATTTTACTCAAACACAATCAATCACCCTAAGATGATATTGGACCATTTCCCGCATTGACAGAGGGCTGTCTGTTATGCTAGAATGATGAGTTTAGTGGTGACCCATAAAGCATAGAGCAACTAAATCTCCAGTCCCGCTTTTTGATGTCCCATAAATAGTGGATTGGAAGTTGCAGTCCCTTAGCTATTTATAACTTGCCAGTCGCTTTACGCAAAAAGCTTTCGGTTATTTAATCAAAGTGCCACTTAATTTACCTGGTTTTCACAGCCCTATTTTTAGTTCGTGCACGTAACTGAATGCATGGAAGTCTAATTAGGACGTACGGGTGGCATATAACATACATTAATACAGTTATTTAATTACTGAACTAATTGGTGTTTTGAAATGCGAATTAATAGCTGTGGGAGTTATGTGACTAATTTTAGCTTTATGAAATAGGGCAGGCAAGTTAGTTCCTGTACACTCAAATACTTTAATTACCTGAAATTACGTCATGTATTTTGCATTGTATAATTTGGTTAGAAGTTGCTTGTTCTCTATATTTATAAAAGCGAACGTTTCTACGTTCTGAGTAGACTCCTACATCTACATGAGAAATGATATTGTACCATGTAATCCTTATCGACGAAAAGAAATTTAATTTGGATGGACCGGATAGATTTAGCTATTATTGGCACAATTTACGAAAAATGTCAATAAGACCTCAAATAGTTGGTTCTATTATGATACGAACGGTTTTCAAAAAGGATATGAGAACCAACTGGCATTTGCTAATGGCACACTGAATGTGATTGGTTATCAAAACTTAGAAGATTGCCTATTACCATTTTAAACTCTTACTGAAGATGATGGTGCAATATTTCAACAGGATAATGCACTTATTTATTCCGCAAGGTTCACAAAAAACTGCTTTCAGCAGTGTGGGATCGACCTTATACCATGACCAGCATTAAGTTCTGATCTTAACCCAATAAAAAAATCTATGAGGTATACTGATAAGAGTAGTACAATCCAACAAAGCCTTCAGTGAAAAGTGTTGATGAACTATCGAATTGTTGAAGTGGCGCATTGTAGCTGCCTGGGACGAAATTCCAGAGGTAACTTTAAATATTTTAATAAGCAGAATAAACATTCGCTTATTAAATGTAATAAAAAATAAAAGTAAATGAACCAAGTATTAGCCCAAGTAAAATATAAAACACCAGAGAGTTTATAATTTGTCACAAATTACAGACCCGTCTTTTCATAAATCTCTGTTATTCACCAATACATGAGATCCTAAAAACTCATAATATAAAACAATGATTTTACGTCCAATATATATTAAATATATACTAAAATACATAATATATACTAAATATATACTATACATCGCTCCAATATATACTAAAATTACTTTCAGTTTTGAGTTTTACTCATGATGTCCAAATTAAGGGTGAGTATGTTTTTTCACAGCACTGTATATCGTATACTCATTTTTTAAAGATCTCAAATGAAAATGTTGCTTGAGTTTCGGTTTCTGCTAGAGACGTTATTTTTATCCTTTTGAACAATGGTAAGAAAAAAAAGAAACTTATTATAGTTTACTTCATCGCTATTTGCCAAATAAAAAATCTCAAAACATAACCTTGGCTTGTTTTTATGGCTAGGTTCAGGTAGACTTTTCCGTTTATCGGCAAGATAAGAGAGTTTTTTATTTGGTAAATAGAGATCAAATGAATAGTATATTCTTGTTTATTACAAAGACCGGAAAGAGACAGATAAGAGACAGATATACAGAGAATACTTTCAGTTTTAAACATTGTAAATTTAATTAAGGACGATATAATGTAAAAACGGAAATGATATGTTGATTTGTAATTCAAGGAATTCTTGCTATATAGAAATTATTACATCAAATTAAAAGAAAATAAAAAGAAATTGAAAACATTTTATGTCCAATTGCATTTCGGCGAATCCCTAATATAATAAAATTATTATATTACAATATTTATAAATTTTGTTGACTTCCGTCATCATAAGGAAATACTCGTAAGATAATTTATTTCCAGCAGTTGATCCAACTTGCTACTTTTGGTTATAACTAGGAAAGGTTTTATCCTAACGCTGAGAAAATTTCTCTTAGACACTTTTGTTTGCAATAAAATTGATAATAACCCTTTAATAAGACTAAAGGTTAACGAGATATTCATGAAAATTCTCTTTACCGTTTGTTCTTTGCAATATGGCTCCGAATGAGAATTTCCTCGTCGAAAATGGAAAACTTAGGAGTGAAGCTTTTGTAATAGTTGACATAGTTTTGTAATTGTTATGCTTTTTATATATTGTATATATTGTTGTGCTTGTTATGCGTCATATGTGTATATTTTCTGATAACTCTAGTGTAGTAGACCTAATTGTAAATATGATGCTACTGACATATGAAGATATATTTTTGTTTCTAAACTACGCAGACGTGAAAAGCACACAAGAAGTCTAGTTTAAAATACTTTCTTTTTCCATCATATTGTTGAAATTATCAACACTACGAGAAGAGTTTACGGATAAGAAATATAAATATACAAAAATATTTTACGATATCCTTATACACAACATAAATCAGTGTTCGGCGTATAGAATAATATTTGTTCAATTTAGTACAAACACGTTCTGTTTAGCACAGAAAGTTTATGACAGAGGTGGGCAACAATTACATATAATAATAAAATAAAATAATGTATTTATTCTCATAGTAATTAACAAATATATCGTATAACCTTTGGACAAGGTAAATTGAACCTACAACTGAAATTACAAAAATAAAATATATTTATCTAGGACCACTATATTAGGAAGGTTTAATAGTCTGTCACATAAGAGCGTAGCGGCGATTATCCGCAGCCAGTAAGTTGTTGACATTTACCATTTTTTCCGATGTATAGGGAACTTTTGCCGTTTTCACAGTGCCATCAGTAAGACGTCCAGTCTCCTCCAGCATCGATAATTGCCTGGCACCTCCGAGGCATACTTTCCACAAAATTTTTGGCATATTCCTTTGGGAAAGACCTTCAAATTTTTCGAATTCGTTGGAAGAGCTGAACCAAATTGCAGGGTCGGTTTTTACGGAGCTTCAGCGTGATAAAAGATCATACATGTTCGATTGGATTTGCATCGAGCAATTGAGATGGCCAATTCAAAATAACGACGCTTTTCTGCTCTTTCCACAATTTACACACTTTGCTCCGATGTTTTGTATCGTTGTTCTCTTGGAGTATTCAATCCTCAATGCGTTTCTTATACCAGCGTTTAGCAGACGGTAATAAAGCATTCTGGTAAATTTTGTTAATTTCTTCGGCGTTCAAGTTGTCGGTGAAGAGATAAAAAGTGCCGAGACCCTTTTTTGAAAGGCACTCCCAAACATGGGCCTTGACGGAGTGTTTTACAGTCCGTTGGAGCAATCTGCTTGAGGAATTTGCCTAGGCACGTTTGATGCTCGAAAAGCCCAAGAAGTTGCTTCGTCGGTGAAGATTACATTGCTCCTATCATGATCCAAGTTCTCTTGAGCCTACGCGAGGCGTTTCGCGACGTGTTTCTCACTTAGGAATGGTTTCAGCAATGTGCTCCGATATTTAACGTTATTATCGCGCAAAGCCTACGACTTGTTTCGTGAGACATTTTCACACCTTTTTTGCTCATTTTCTCGACCCCTTCACGCAAGTCAAGTCGAGTCAAGGCAGGATTTTTGGAATACAAGTCGAGAACCATTTTTTCGACTTTATCCGACACTTTTCCAACATACACACGATTCGGAAAGTCATCGGCATTCGCAACCTCCGAAAACCGGTTCACCGACTTACGTACTGCCGCAACATCTTCCATGTATCGTGCGGTAGCTTAATGTATCATTTTTGGTCCTCGGGGGTGAGAACACAAAAACACCGCCTCGTAGCTTTTAGCGTAAATAGCACTCATTCTCTTTGACGGGTCAGAAGCCAAGTAACAAGTGTTCCCTTCCATACTGCGAAAGTGGCAAGAGCTCCATCTATATCAGTATAAAAAAGGTAAATGCCTACGACTTACCGGCTGCTGATAATCGCCGCTACGCTCTTATGTGATAGTGTTACGTCTGTTTTCCGTGGATTGTAGGCCTTCTAATGCACTAGTGGATTAAAATTATGCGTGGTACATAATAGCACGCTTCTGGACATTAATATGTAATATTCTTGATCAAAATAAATCTGTCAAATCTGACGTTTTTCAAAACCAGATTCTTTCACCTCCTAATTGACCGGTTTTGTCCGTGGTCATGGATAAAATATTGAATTACATTCGGGAATTAACAGCCTTTAGTCCGCTCGAAAAAGTGGGTGCTCTCGGCTGCGCCTCGAGTGTCCATTTTTTTCGTGGATTAAAAGCTTGTTAATTCCCTTATATAATTAATAACTGTTATAGTATGCAAACTAAAATATTATAGCTCTGCTACTAGTTGGCCCTGATTCGCGGTTTCAGCTACCTTTCCAGTACCAGATGATTTAAATTCGGAGTCCCAACGTTCAAACGGCTCAACTTCATTGCCACTGTCTCCCAATCTTTCATTGTAAATACTCTTATCATGTCTTCGGTAAGTTCCTCAAGTTTTCGACATTAAATGCTATGATTGAAATTACTTATCTTGTTAGTACTTGTTTAACGTACTACCACGAAATAATCTCTTATGCAGCTGTAAAATAATTAACATCCTGTATTCTCATATATAATATCCGAAGTCATACTCACCATAAAATCAAACTTATATAAAATAAGAATGCATAATAAATGTTATGACTATGTATAGTGTATACTTCATTACAACTGCACTGGTTGAGTTTTATATCATTTTATATCATAAATTTGGAATCTATACTGATATATATATATATATATATATATATATATATATATATATATATATATATATATATATATATATATATATATATATATTCCATAAGTATTACGTCAATTTAATATTACTAATATAGTAATGAGATGGAGAAATTATCAGGTTATTTATCTTCACAAATTATTACATGGTGGGGATATGACATAATCTCTCCTGGCTTAAGTAAAACCTTTCATGAGATTCCCTGGTAGAAATTGTCTTACATCTACGCTTTATCTGGTATTAATTAACATTAAATGATTTCTATGTATCGTAGTTACGACGATATTCCATACAATTTTAGATGCTTTAAAGTCTACATGATACTTTAAAGCATCTATTTCTACTCCAACTTATTTCTAAATTAAAAATTATTTTGTAAATATATAGTGACATATATGTGTGTGTAAAATGTTTAGCCAGTAAAAATAAAACTCGCGGAGAAAAATTATAGTCTTGTGTGTCGTATGGACTGTTGCACCTTCTTGCTGAAAATAGCCATTCTGAAATCCATCATCGTGTAATAGTTATTGAATTAATTCAGTCAAAATACTGATCCTATACAGCTTTACATTTACAGTGAAATTGGCATGCTTATCGTTCTCATATTTTGATAATTCACGGATCCTAAAAGATTAAAGAGAAAATCAGGAGAAATATCTGGAAGTTAAGGTAGATATTTTCCATTTCACAACCATTTTGGCCAACATATTTTTTTAACATCATCAATAATTAACAAATAATATATAGTACACAAGTGCATTTAAGTTTGCAGAAAAAAATAGCCTTTAACAAACGTACGTGATAACGGGAGAGTCGAGAGGACACAAATCCATTACAGTCTCAATATCATCAACACAAGATGATTCTGTTAATTTGATTCGATTTGATTGCTTAATAAATTTGAACAATCGAAAATGTAAATTATGATTTTTGTGATTATTTTATCTATTAACAACATTTGGGTAATGTAATTAACTATATTTCCAATTTATTTAACAATCCTGTATAACAAAATAAAAATAACAATGCGATTGGTATATATTTAATAAAATAGCGAATTTATCAGACTTATTCCTCAGTCTGACATTCTGATGTAGTCTATAATTACTTCGTACATCTCGGAATGCTACCATGACAATTTAAATATAATCTTATTACTCGCTAAGTGAATTTGTCGACGCTCTAAAGCTATATATTTCCCAAATCTCTCACTCAATGTATAGTTAAGAACAATTTAGTATAAAATTCGTCCTGCTGAACAAGGAAATGAATGGAGAAAGCAAGAATCAACAACTTTCACGAGAAATATCTCGGCTTTCCGAATTTTCTGAATGGTTAGCAGTGTGTAACGAAATGAAAGGGTGTAACGTTGACAACGTTTTCCCTGAAGCCTTTAAGTAGATACTAAGAGTAATATTTATCCACCTTTAATCCCTATCTTACAGAAGGGTTTATTTATAATATATTATGTACTTTCGTTGTGAAAAATAAGCTTCATGTTTTATGTGATAGAGCGCGTTTCACGGGAGAAGAAGCCGGGGGCAGGGTCAACTTATGACGGAATATGCGCGAATATCATGGCCGACTCAACACATTTGACAGATTCGGTCTGACCAGTGGCGTAGACTGTACATATGCATACTGGGTAAAAATTGTATAAATTTTAACAAAACAAAATCGAATATTATTTTACAAAGTTTCAGAGGTCTCTATTATTAATTTTATGGCGGAATTAAAACATTTGACACCTTTTAAGTTTTCTCTGAAGTTTATTTGTGGCATTCCTTGAAATTTCTTCTTTCTATTATTTGAGAATTGCTACCTGACTACATTTAAACTTTTATAGATATTTTGCGAATTATTTCAAGGGCAGTACCCAAATAATAGAAAAACATTTTTTAAATTAATTATCATTTAGTTGTGCGTTAACTATGCGGGCTTTTAAAAATCGGGGCTTTTTAAGTAAATACTATTAAACTATTATTTGAAAAACTTTTAAACAATACATTATTAAATATTCTATTGACTACTATATGTGTATAACAGTATTTTTATTATAAAAATATGGTATGTTTTCAAACTACTCTTTTATAAAATGACTTACAGAATATAATGTAGTTGTTACTGTTAGTTAAATGATAAATTAACAAATATTTTCATTTTAAAATTTCTGTGCAGATATACTTTTTCAGCCAATGCATTTTTTGAATATATTTAATAATACAAAGAATATTTCGTTGTAATGTATTTATTGATAAAATATAGTGAGAAATAAACAAGTATCTTACATAAAATGATTTATTCAGCAAATAAAATAATAAAAAATAAAGAACTAAGAAAAATTAAAAATATACATTTATAGCAGTTTATAATAATAAAATATTTTGCTATTATTATTATTATTATTACATATAATTTTAGTGTATACGAAAATGGGCCTATTCAGAATCGGTGTCAAGTGGTTCAACGTCGCTCAAAGTTTCTTCCAAACCTTCTGAGTCATCATCAGAAAAGCCTGTGTTGACAAAAAAATTGCAACGCATAATCTGCTTCACCCAGAAGGTGCTCCTTTCTTAGGAAACTCTTCCTCGATTTTTAGGACGTGGTTACAAATTCGCTCTCAACACTTATAGAAGAAATCTTCTCTCGTGTTAGAGCCTCAACGTCTGTAAGTTTTAAACCCAGAAAACCCAATTACTGCATCTTCCATTTTATGTAAAACACCTGTAATAACCAAGTATAAGAGAGGAAGAATCGAAATGTAGCATTATATTACACTTAAGTAGGGTAATATCTAGGTACAGTACTTACATTTTAAGGTTGGCCGTCTTTTTTCGATGAGTATAAAATCATAAACAATTTGTCGAACTTGTTCTATCTGTCCACAGGATAATTCGTCCAAAACAGGTGCCCGATGTGGACTGCTTTTTAGTGGGCTTTCAAATGACGTAGAGGGGCCTTCGCCATCAAAATCGATTTTCTTAGCTTCCTTACCTATTCTCTGGTAAGAAGATCGAGAAATTCCTGTAGCTACCATCACCCTTTGTCTAAAAGAAAACATAGATGTACTCGTAATGTTTGAAAAAATATGCAATAATGCGTGCAATAATTTTCTTGAATTAAGTTGCGAGAAGTTGGGTTAGGTTGATTACTTTTTTTACAGTTATTGCAAATTACTTCAAAAACAATATGCAAATAATTATTTTATTAGGGACATAGAGATAGATAAAATTCAGTTAACATTTTAGATAAACCAAATAAGTTAACATAACCTACCTATAACTTGTTAATGGAATTGTAATTCCTTCTTCGGCTTCTCTTTTCATAAACGCTGTGACATTATTAATTATTTCACGACTTTGGCTGTGAATAACTAAACCACTTACACCAACCTTTCTTGAAGACATGGTGTTAAAACAAACACTTAACACAATAGAACAACAATCAAACGTTAATACGCAATGAAACACCAATACGTTATATCCGATCCGCGTCATTCCTCCCCACACACCACTGGAGATTTCCGTAGCTCGATCGTCCCCTTCTCTCGCCGATAATAAAACTGGTCACTGCACATGTACGTCATAATGACGTAGGTGGCTTCTTCTCCCGTGGAACGCGCTCTACTATTACTAAAATTTTTAACTTGTCGAACATAATCTTAAAGTCGCCAATCAAGATAAAATTATATTATGAACAAAAATTACCCTACATAATGTGTCCCAGGATGTGTTTTATAGTCATATCTCCGTTAGGGGGCTTTGATGATGTTTTGCTGTGTGAAGGCGTGCATTATGGTGGAGCAAGACGGCTTGATTTTGTAGATCTGATCTTTTACTTTTCCGCACTCCACTATACGCGGAAAAGTAATATAATCGTGTAAAAATTTTTTTTCTAGCGTCTATTTTTCGTTTTTCGGCCTAAAAACCAAAAAAAGGGGTTTTAAACAATTTTGTGTGTTTGTGTGTGTGTGTGTGTGTGTGTGTGCCGTTGTCGGCATTAATAAAATTTCTTGTTGGCACGATAAATCGTGTCGGATCGATCGGGTTTTGACTGATTCGGATCGGGAACGTCTTCCGGACGACACCTATTGATTTTGCGGTGGATAGAACACACTCTGCCATGTACATACATGGGTCATGAGAAAGCACAATGATGGACTATTTGAGACTTTTTTTTGTTAGCACGATCACTCAATTAAATCGTGTCGGATTGATCGGGTTTTGACTGATTCTGGTCGGGTACGCCTCCCAAACGACACTTATTGATTTTGAGGTGGATAGGGCACCTCAATACTATACTATACTATGTTCATGGGTCATGAGAAAGCACAATGGCGGACTATTTCAGAATTTTTTTTTTATCACGATCACTCAATTATATCGTGTCGGATCTGGTTTCGACTGATTCTAATTAGGGACGTCTACAAGACGACATTTATTGATCTTGAGGTGGATAGGACACACCCCATTCTGTTCATGGGTCATGAGAAAACACGATGGTGGACTATTTGGAAAATGTAAAACTGTCGTGCGGAAAAGTCCGTTTTAAGGGTTTAAAACTGTTTATTTTATTGACTAGCTTGAGACCGTTTTGTTTTTCATTTGTGACTGTCTTGTTCTACTCAAGCATTTCCTAGTGCACGAGACTTTCCCAGTTCCCGCTAAACGCATATTATGGTCTTCTTTGTTTCTTTCCTTTGTTTTATGTTGACGTGGAGGTGCATTGTCCAGTGATGATTCTGAACAGGAATCGTTGCTTATGGCCCCGGGTTGCTCGGTGTCTGGCGAGATATTGAGCGACCATGGTAAGCTGCTTCTACTTTCACTTTTCGGCCAGTTCGTGGAGGACCTGAGCTCCAAGTTTTTGAACAAATTCAATGAAGTGAAAGTGTATGACGGTGATTTTTTGGGGAATAGTCCATCTTCTTGCCAGTTCCCGACTTGTTTGAAGGCCGTCCTCGTTCAGAAGCGTTTAGAAACGGTCCTCGCCTTAAGAGCTGATCTTAATTTCAAACTCGGATGATGGATCGGAGCGGAAAGTGCCGTTCAGGCCAAAATTGCCTTTTTAAAACTTTTTATTCAATCTTAAGCGGCTTTCGCAGCTATAATAGGCTCTTAGTATACAGCGCAAATGTCTCAAGCTGCCTTCATTGCTCATTTCTATTATTAATTATTAATTTACAATTATATTATAAATTAATTACAATTAATTTATTTAATTACAATTATTATAATTAATTAACTACTAATTACATTTCAGTTAATTACAATAATTAATTGTAATTAATTATTTTCAATTGATTAATATAATATTATTTGCTAATAACATCCCCAATTGAAAACCTTTGCACTACCATGTCCCCTTTTTCTATTTAATATGGCAGAAGAGAGCCACTATGAGTAAATAATCTCTTACGTAAATCTCTCACTCGCTCAATAAATATCCTCAATAAACCTCCCACTTACAAATTACCCGAACCTGAAGATTTATTTTTTCGATAAAGGTTTGTACTTCAATCGTCACAAGCTCTTAATTTTTTTGTTTTTTATAAAAGTTTTACGAAACCTTTTAAAAATTTCTAAAATACAGAGATGCAGAAAGTCATCAGATTGATGACACTGATAAAAACGTCAATTTCAATTATACGAAGGTAGACTAGAAAGCAGTTTTATTATCTTTAGTAAGTATATTTTTATGTGATGTTACCTTCAGTCAATTTGGATCTCTCTGTAGATAGTTGTTATAAACGTTTGTATAAAGGTGTCTACTTGATTAATTGAAATAACGCGAATAGCTGCCAACATCGAATTATAATTTATCTTCAACGTCTGATATAATTAAATACCTCGGGATTTATACGTAGGATTTAGACGCCAAATATCTCCTGGAGTCACTTTATAGTACACCTTTGTTAATCCACTATCAAGCGTTTGGAGACAGACATTTGGTAGACTTCGTATTAGATGAGGGCTTGAAGCTGGTCCAAATTGTATAAGTTCAATATATTGGCCAAAATAAACATTGCATTTTAATTCGCAGTATAATAGTTTATTCTCCAATATTATTCAATTTATTATCATACCATGTGTCCAACACAAATGCACACACATCATACATACATCATACATGTACATTAACGTTATATCATCATCCAATACTTACATATGTGTAATTTAATAAAATACAAGTTACCCTAGAAAACGTGTGCATGTTTTGAGGACTTGTAGATGAGGTGAAAATTACACTATAAATTCAAGTTTTCCTAAGATTTGTAAGCATCCTTGCAGATAATAACTTTAAGAACAAAATGTTTCTTTATATATATATATATATATATATATATATATATATATATATATATATATATATATATATATATATATATATATATATATATATATATATATATGTATAGTTTTCTAATAAATTTTAATCCATTTTGAATTGCGTGTTCAGCAAATTAAATCCGTTAGGTATGATAAAATTTCGTCGTCAATGGCTTTAAGGTAAACTATCACTTCAACACCGACCGAAAATCTGTATCGAAGTGATGTAATAATTTTTAATATCTCGAGATTTATTATAATAATAACGTGTCTTTGCTTAATTACAATTAAGTAAACCGTTTTCGGAAATTTATTGATTTAATATTATTTGTTCATTGTTACTTATAAGAATTAACCTATAACCGGGACTAAAATACTTGTTTATATTCAGTGGCGAAGCGTGGATTTAAGTTGATGGTAGGCTGTCCTGAATAGTTGAATCGCAAAAACAACTTACCTATATTTTTTGTACATCAATTCCATTCGCCACATTTTTTTTTCTGCAAAAACTTCCATAATTCTTTAAATAAATTGGTAGGTTTTGCCGCTTTAATTTTTCAGTTTATATTTTAAAGATAAATTATTAACATAACCACTCTTATTAATTAAAAAGTCTACTAAATCGGCAGTGGTTAGGGCCGCCGCGCCATTATCCTTAAAAATAACACTAATCACTACGACTAACGACAGGTCCATATTATAGCCACTGTATTACGCAAACTGATCGATCAGGCCAGCTAAATTGCATATCATTCTTCGCGTACTAAACGGAGTCTACCATCTAAAATATATAGGGTAGTCTGCGCCTTACAGCCTTAATGGACGCTTCGCCACGGTTTCTATTTATTAATTAAAAAGCATCTTAGCAAAAATCATAGACACATTTATGATGAAGGAATTTTTTACCTACTCTAGTCATTTTGATACATTACCCACGTTTTATGGAATACTCTGTTCATTTTGTACACTATTTACACAAGGCCATGAGAGGGATTTATGTTAATATTGCAATTAACAATTTTTTTTCAGAAAATCTGTAAAGAGGTTCCTCTTTTTATAAAAACAAAATTTTAATGGTTTCAACTTCAAATAACTATATATTTTAACAGAAACATTACTATAATTTTTTAACGGTAATTTCTGATTTTCAAGTATCATTTATTCATATTTTGGCAAATACCCACGTCTACTTGGGTATTTGCCAAAATACTAAATTTTTCTACTAAATTTTTCCTGTGCTCTGAAACTGTGTGCATTGTTAAGTTGATAATAGTATATCATTTGCTACGTAAATTCCTTGGTTTTTTCTTATTTATCAATTTGCGGATTATTTCAAATCATTAGTAGATTTTTAAGACCTCTAGATTATGTAGTATGCTAGCGTCTGATTTCATATGGGTATCTGCATTTGCATTTCTCATTGCTAAGATCTAATGAACTTGAAAGTCACTTTATAGATTTTCATCTACCAGTTCACCTAGGAAAACTCTGGTCCAAATTAGTCCAAAGCAAATGCAATAGACCATGATCTGGAGATAAGTTGTATACGTGAAAAAATGGATATTTGTTTTTCTAATATGAAGGCATAAAATTATGTAATATTAAGTAAGTTAAAAAATTTGTATTTTTAAAATAAATATTTAACACGAAGTAACATGCCGATGTACATATATCATTTATATAATTACTTGATATTTCACGTATTGTTTTTCTAAAATCAGTAAAAGTGACAGTCTTAATATTATTATATATATTTTTTAACGTATGTCTCAAACTAAAAAAGTATGGGGTTGTGCACTGAAGAAATAGCTGATTGCAGCAAGCCTTGGGAAATATTTCATCATTTATCATTAATATTTTTAATCTAATAGAGGAATAGATTATTTAAACACCTTTACTGAACTCTGCACAATCACGAATTAGTCTATCAAGCTGAATTTGGTTACATTTATTTTATACATGTATATATTGTACAATGAATGTTTTGACTTCTTTGTATAGAAATTGTGGTAATCGTTTTTACTATTAAGATTAAATTGCGAATAAAGTAATTTTTGAAATTTAAACAATATTTCCGATTACATTAAATTTTCTGAATATCATACATAGAATTTAATTTGTGATTTAGCAGCTGGCAGTAAAGCCCAGTAATTTTCAATAGTAACTCTATCAATAATACACATTGCAGGTTAAAAATTCATTCGTCCGTATCGTGAGCTCAGAATATCAGAGCCCGCGTTACGTAGAGTGAACAATAGTCCACTCTACTAAAATTAAACATTACTAATACTTCATTGCTCAAACTTTTAACATGCATAACTTCTTCATATAATATGCATAATTTCTAAAAATATTAAATTATAAAATAGTTTTTGAAGTGAATACTTCTTTGGCGGCGTTCTGATATTTGACGAGAATGGAGAGTGAATTGGAAAAAATGTAACGTTTCGAAATTTCGCTAGATGAGAGAGAAAGAAGATATAACGTAAAGAGAAGGAGAAAGAGATACATTTGGTATACCTAAAACACAGGCTTCGTTACAAAACACAGTACACAGATATATAACGTAGAGAGAAAGAGAAAGCTATACATCATATATATCAGTTTAGGCTATCCGCGTCTCCCTTTTTTGCGGTCCTTCGTCTTTAACGCCCACTCATACGCTAAGTCCAAGGTCTAAGTTGCTTGAAGGGGGAATAGTTTAGGAAGCATCATACGAGCAAGAGAGAGTCACGTATTAATTGAATACTAGGCAATAGAAGAAAATATAGCATGACGCGCATGCGCGCGAGTACGTACAACTCTGACGCCACACGGGAGTGGAGCAAGAGAGAGCGATATAAACTCAGTACGAAGCGATGAAAAAATATTGTCATCGCTGCCATCTATATCTAACCGAACCAAAATCTAGAAGATATAATATATTTCATTCGCCGCTCCCTACTGGTTTACAGCCACACAGGTGCAAATGCACTTGGAAGAGGCGAAGACAAAATCCCTTTGATTCTCGGGGGAGATTTCAATGTAAATTTTGGATCCAATGATTCTTTGACGTTAATTAACTTTCTTCGAGAAACATTTGGTCTACTTATAAATAACAATCCCAAAGAATCAACAACAAAATCCGGAACAACAATAGATGCAATTTTTACACGTTATCTAGAAAATATCACGAACATATATTTCATATTTTAGGTTATCACAAATCAATCATATCACTATTACCAATTGAACCACCAGCCGATGATAGTGTAGATAATGAATAAACCGAATATTTTTACACAAATTTTATATTGTTATATTTCTTTTGAAATTATCCCTCTCTCTTTCTCTCTCTCTCTCTCTCTCTCTCTCTTTCAATCTCCCACTCTTAACCTCTCTCATTCTCTATTCTAAAGAAGTATTCACTTCTATCACGTGTACTGTGCTGCACATAATATTTTTTTTTAATTTTTTTCTAACAGTTTTATTTCCAGTTAAAGGTTTGGATATTCGTATTTATTTAGTATTTATTTTATTTATCTACTATTTACTATTACTTCTATGGGTATCTCATCGCATCTATAGAATGCGATTTGTGAATAAAACTAATATTTGGCAAACTGAGTTATCTATTCTTCGACATAAACTGACGAAGATATGGCTACAATTGGAAAAGAACATCTTTCGTATGGCCGCCTCGACTCATATAGCGTGATGTGATTCGTCTAGTAAAATTATCCATAATACGGGCAGTAAAACTGGCTCTATTTTCGGAATAACACGTTGAATGGTTATTGATTGTTGCCGGGTGGGTGGCGTATACTTTTTCCTTGTCATGACACCAAAAAAAATTAGAGTGGTATTAAATCACAAAATCTTGAATTCCAATTGATGTCAGCATTCCGCTAGACAGCATGATCAGCAAATTTGGTATACAACAGGATCATGGTTGGACATACATGTTTTATGCCACTATGCACCGTCTTGCTGAAACCACATGTCGCATGTCGTTCAAATCCAAATCATCAATTTATTGGAAAAAGAAATTATTTAACATGTCACGATAGCGCTCCCCAGTTAGTGAGATAGCATTACCAGCTTCATTTTATTTCTTCAAATGCTTCATTCATATTTGAATACTTCAGTCGAATATGGTCCAATTACTCCACCACTCCAAAATGTGGACCAAACCGTGCCTCTGTGGGTGCATTTCTTTTTTTGTGAACAACACGTGGATTTTCAACACCGCAAATTCGACAATCTTGTTTACTAACGTATCCGTGAAGAATTGAAGATGACAATATGCTTCATGGCTGAGCAACAGTTTGTTACAAAACTCATCATCACTTCTTTTGTTTCTATCACCCAATTAACATATCTACGACGTTGTAAATGGTCTACAACTTTTAATTGTTGTCAACTGAATTTTAAATTCTGGCAGGTGCAGGTTTTTCCTTAAAATCCGATGCATGGTAGCTCTTGATATATTTGATTGATGTGCACGACGTCGAATTGATGTGTTTGGATGCGCCAGTACATTTTCTCTTACTTCAGCAATATTTTCATCTGACCGAGCACGACGAGGACATATTGGTATTGCCTTATCGATAACAAAACCCGTCTCTTCTCAAAATTCTTAATTAAATTACGGACTGCTACCTCTCTAGGTACTTCATTTTGATGGCACTTCAAATGATTGCTCACTTTCATAAAACAGTTATAATATTTCTCGTTGAACCGTTAATCACGACATGCTGATGTCGTATGGTTTGTAGATGACAGTTATTAAATATTTGACGCCATGTCTTCGACAAAACACAAATAGCGATCAATTCAGTTCCCCTAATTCCAACTGAGATATCCTATTACTTTTATTTATTTATTTATTATTTATTTTTATTTATTACATTGTTATTTTATTTTATACGAAGAAACAATTTCGCATATCATTAGCTCTAACAGGAAATATTTGCACTACAAATACATACGTTTACATCTTTTGTTAATAAATCAATTACGTGTTTCTTTGCCAAAGTTCGAGTTTCTGTTCTGTATTATCTCGGAACTAATTGAAGGAAAACAGCGAAGTACAACGAATTAGTTTTTCTTTGTATAGTGTGATTATTTATTAAATTTGACACATATAATATATTACTTTTATTATTTTCTAGACACATTAGATAATATTTCTTTTTGTGAAAGAAATCAAATAAGTATAATTATCTTCATTTAACTTGAAATGTCTATTTGTTGTGAAATACATCGAAAAAATATTTCACTTTTCTGTGACAGGGGACTGCTCATAATTTAAACAATACATCAACTGAAATAAATATTTACTATATTATATTTTTGTTCTTATGCCTTGTCAATCAAATAAAAGTAAAATAACGAACATCATGTTAATTGGCAACATCAATATTTGTGTCAACAATTCATTTTCACAAATTGGCAGTTTCTTGGTTAACGATGTATAAAATAACTATGACGTTAAACAATTATTAAGGAATTAAGGAAAACATATTTGCAGAAAGTATATTGTATATACTCCGTGTAAAAATTTTAAGGTGCCCAGTTTTGTCGAAATATAGAAAAAACTATGCTAGTCTTAGTTGATTTGCATTTAGTTAGAATAGAATATTTTCTTTTGTGACACTCTTTTGTGTTTTACCGTGTTTAATTATGAAGTGTTCTTCGATTACTGTAAGTAAAATGTTAAATGGTAAAAAATAATAATAAAAATGGTAAAATGTAAGTAAGACATACAACACATTCTGGGTATCTAGTGTGCCAAAAATATAACCGACATATTCACAAACAATAAGGCTACGTTAACGGCCTCAAACAATTATAGTACTAATTTCACACTGATTCTGCATTCTAAAGGGTAATTGAGGGCAAATAAACAATGCCACTTTATGTGAAGTACAGGCACTCGTAAGAAATCGTGGAAATGAGGAAGCGGATACCTTGACATGTCGAGGTTCTAGGGTTTTCATGAGACCGGAATCAGCAATAACGTACAGCGAATCCACTTGAAACTGAATACCATAGCTAATACACGCAAGTGCTACAGAGACAGATCATAGATAGCAGTTGTAGACAAGCAAAAGGATTTTTGTCATACTGAATGAAGTCAGGATATGGGAAAATATATTCTTGAAGGATATATTCCACGTTGTAGCCATCTAGCAATTTTTGAGTGATTTCCACAACTTCTATACGTCCTTCTGATACCTGTCCAATACATCACTAAGTCTGCCGCAAGAACTAGCTTTTTTATTGAAGTATTGAAGAATATTCAACGTAGGATATGGTCAACAAACCGTTCGTTTGTTGACCATTATTCTAAATTATGATACAATAGAATGCGTGTTTCATCACGAGAGTACAGTATGCTTTGAGAGAGTGCAGTATACTCTCATACATTGCTAACCAATCCACGGTGAATGCTCCTCAACAAAGTGGTCTCTCTATTCTGTAATGCTGTAATATGGAAGCGATTGTGGAACATTTGCAGATTGTCTTATTCGAAAATCAGTTTCCTTGAATTTACCACAGACCGTAAATTTGCTGCTGAAGTTCCTTTCAGTAGCTTATTGAAGATCCACTAACCTCGAATGGTGGCTAACAATGAATTGGTGCATATACTTGCATTACTATACCTCCTGTTGTTTAATACCCACTTCATACAATATAATTAGGCGTAAGTTCTATTTGAGAAGTTATTACTCAATAAGTGTCAGAATATCAACACACTTTGTCACAATTGACTGCCATAACTTAAGAATCTCTCGTGAGCGACATAGTCAACAATATGTTGTAATACAACGCCTTCCTGTTTATCTTCAGATCCATTGTTTACCTTAAATCGGTTCATAATAGCCATTTCTATTATTTGAAAGCATTTTGAAACTAAACAGAATATTTTAAAATTAAAGATATTTAAAAATAAACAATACTTTTACTCATGAGGGTAGTATAATGTTTTGTGGAAAACTGATATATTGTTCTGCTTTCGCATACAATTTTCCAACACATTCCCGTGATTATTTTCTAGCAACTCAAATTCATTATTCAAATGTTATCAAATCCTTTTACATAAAAATAGGACAAATAATTAACGAGAAGAACATATATTGTATAAGATGTTCATTTAATTACAAGGAACTATTTTATTGTTTTCTGTATATTCATGATTTATACTCGTATGTATTTTTATTTGGACGAGATATAATCTATATTCGTTCCAGGAAACGTCATATTCGTTGTTTTTTATCGCCAATATTGGTCTGTTGAAACATGGCGAATACCTATCCAAACCAGCTCGGCACTAAAAACGCTTGAATAAGTAAAAGAGGAACGCTTACTAGTTGCTATTTTCTGTGAAATGTCCTTGATAAGAAGAACAAATGAAACCACTCAAAGATCTGCCGTTTACTACTTTCCTTATATTCGAGGGTTCTTCTTTATACTTGTTCGCTTGATATGAACAGAAAAAAAGGAAGGGAAAATGTAAACTTGGTTTATTTCATGCGTAACAAACCCTGACGTGCGTTATTTGCGTACATCCTAACCCTTTAATAGCGACGAATGTTGACACTGAATCGTACGGATTGGGATTTAATTAAAATTAAATTCCGAATTCACTGCTGTTGTTTTCAACGGTATTGTAATCGAACGGACTCAGATAAATTATTGCCTAAAAAATTCTCATTTTACAACCGATTTCACCATCATATGACAGATTTAATTATTAATTTGTGTGTGGTATGATGTTTCAAGAAAAATACAGAAACTAATAAAATTGTTACTGTGTCGTTCCCGAAACTGATTTTATTTATGGGAATTTAATATTTGTAAAGAATTATAATGCAATGGACCTATTTCCCGATGATTGTACATAACAGAAGAGAAGAGGGTTTTATTGATTATTTATATATAATAAGGATACTTATTTGTAGTTACGTATTTTGGTAGTCATAAAAAAAGTCAAAATCATTAATCATAATATACATAAAAGACACAAGGAAAATATATTATCATAAAACAACAATAGGAGTCAAAATATATCTGGGTAGCCTATATTCGACCGGATTTGGCCATTGTTATGATGCAGGAACCATGTGTTAAGTCAAGTCTTTGGTCGTATTTTCTGGAGTATTGCAAGAGCTTTGCCAAACGTTTTGTGTACCAAGCACTAGTAGCTATCCGTTGTTTGTTTAGGACAAGTCAATCATTGTTTTTTTCGTGGAGTGACCTCCACCAGAGTAAACGCATTTTCCAAGAGTCACACTTTGGTCTTATTGCTTTTGTTGAATCACAATATGGTTGTCGTATCATAATATTAGAATCTCGTCTCTTTTCATGATGCTGCCAACATCCATGGATGTTGCGTATTAAAAACTCATAACCAATTTCTTCTCTATTTTATTCTAGTGCTCTTTTAATATATATAATATTTATATTATATACTATATAATATAGACAACACCAATGTAATACAATAAATAAAAATCATCGAGAAAGATGACAAGCATGAACTATGCATCAAAATGAGACCGAAAGTAATTACATAAATGTAAACATTAAGGAAGTTTCTTAGACTATGTATTTTCTTATACATACAGAATATCATTGCAATCATCTACCTGCTAAATAGAAAAATTTGAGGAAATGGTGGTCTTGTACATACATTCACTTTTTGGTGGTATATCATCGGCATCAGTTACTAATTACCGATATATTGATACTTCCCAATAAGGATGAAGTCTGTTCTATTCTCTGAATATCTGTGCTCTGTATGAATGCTGAGATTGTGGGAGTATTGTGAAGTAACCACAGAAGTAACCACAGAACAATTGGCATATTCTGAAACAGTAAGGTGATGATAATCCTAAATAATTACAAATCCTGCAATATAAATATTCATTAGTTATTCTAGAGCTAACATATGATGTTACATTATCATTTGATGTGGATGGGATACGTAGAAAACCGTGGAAATGAGGAAGCGGCATATCAAGATTTTAGGGAAATTTTGCTGGGACCGGGACCAGCACTAGCACTTTGTGAAACTACTAAAAGATTGTACACTTAAAGCAGCAGCTGAAAGTAGCCTCATAGAGGCAGGTGGGCCAGTATTAACAATTGTACACAAGTGGTAATATTATTAACTACACCTTCTGACAAACTACTTCTTGATATTAGTTTCTACCTAATTACATGTATATCTATAGGACCCAATCAAACCCTTGGGTTTAAAAATCTCTGACATTTATATAATAATTTGTAGAAGCACCGTCTTGCTGGAACCAAATACGTTCATGAATCATATCGGAATCATCATCGCGTGAAAACAAAACGATTCAAATTAAAAAAAAAACAGTTTTAAAACCTTAAAACGGACTTTTCCGCCCGTAAAACATCTCTATCTCGAAATTGAGTGACCTAGAAAAAATAAACCAACACATAAATGTAGAATATCTGTTAATGCGACAGTTTTACTTTTTTCAAATAGTCGAGCCTCGTGCTTTCTCATCACCACTGAACAGGGTGGGTGTGTCCTATCCACCTCAAAATCAATAGATGTCGTCTGGTAGACGTCCCTAATCAGAATCAGTTGAAACCCGATCGATCCTACACGATTTAATTGAGTGATCGTGCTAACAAAAAAAATTCTCAAATAGTCCACCATTGCGCTTTTTCATGACCCATGCACATAGTAGAGTGTGTTATATCCACCTCAATATTAATAGGTGTCGTCTGGGAGACGTCCCCGATCAGAACCAGTCAAAACCCGATCGATCCAACATGGTTTAGTTGAGTTATCGTGTTAACAAAAAAAAATTCTCAAATAGTCCACCGTCGTGCTTTCTCATGGCCCATGGACAGGGTGGGGTGTGTCGTATCCACCTCAAAATCAATAGGTGTCATCTGAGAGACATCCCCGATCAGAATCAGTCAAGACCCCATCGATCCGACACGATTTAGTTGAATTATCGTATTAACAAAACAAATTTCTTAAATAGTGCTCTCATGACTCATGGACAGGGTGGGGTGTGTCCTATCCAAATCAATAGGAGTCATCTGGGAGACGTCCCCGATCATGATCAGTCAAAACCCGATCGATCCGACACGTTTTAGTTGAGTTGTCGTGCTAACAAGAAATTTTAATGCCGACGACAACGACGACACACACACAGCAAATATTTTTGAAAAACAATTTTTTATTTGGTTTTTAGGCCGAAAAACGAAAAATGAACCCAAAAAAATTTTTTTTCGCTTTTTCTTTACACGATTACATTACTTTTCCGTTAGTATAGTGGAGTGCGGAAAAATACAAATCAGATACACATCTCCGTTTACAATTATTTAAAAAAAATGTGGTCCCAACATTCTCACTAATTGTTCCTGCCTAATCATTTGCTTTTTGTGGTTAAAGAGTCCCTTGTATATAACGAGAATTTATGCCATTTTAGTATATTATAGTTTGTTCATTTATGCTGCCAGTAACGTAAAATGTAGTTTATTCGTATAAAAAGACATGTATGTTATGTGAGAAGTCTTGGTAATCAGTTATTATATTCAAGACTCCTTCTTATAAAACCTTATAAACTCCTTATTACTATATCTTCTCTTAGATATTTTCATTATTTATTAACCGAATTTGAATTTTTTTGTTGAATGCGACACAAGGAATGCTTTGAAACCAGGTATGGCACGGAATATTTGAAATTTTTTAGGGCTCTGGGTTGATCGTGAGGAGTTGAAAGCAACCCCTATAGGGCTATTTTGAAAATAAAACTGGATATGTCCGAGGGTTTTCTCCAAAAAACGTGAATTTTAATTTAATAATTTTTATTCAAAGCTTTAGAGGTATATTGTACATTTAGAAATAACCTATGGAACACGACAGTAAAACTAAAATTTATTTTGAGATATCCATTCAGAAACATATTCACGCAACGATTGATTTAACGATAATAGAATTAACTGAGATAGATTGAGATCATTTTCAGATTTTACATCTCATGAAGTTCCCAATTCTGATCATTTGACTGTCAAAAATTTCCGGGAAAAATAATATGAACATATCCCATTGAAATCATTTGTCATTACTAATTTCTACCTAAAAGGACACTTCAAAAAGTATGGCAGCGGTGGGATTCGAACCCACGCCTCCGAAGAGACTGGTGCCTTAAACCAGCGCCTTAGACCGCTCGGCCACGCTACCTTATTTCCTAAATTTAAAATGTGAAAGTCAGATACATATTACTAAATATATTATTTGATTTATCCACGTTATTTAATCACATACCGGGTAATAAAGTTTTATGAGATAATATAAAAGATTAATTATTAGTATTATACTGTAGAATAATATCGATGTTTCATTTTTCTGAACCATCCATCGTACATTTGTATTTATGATTATATTTATAATCTATGGAACTACTATCTATGTACAAATACTATAAATGTAATACTAAAACTTCAATGACTGTTAAAACGTTTATTTGTAACTCTGATATCCAGAGAAATTGTTGTTATACAAATTACTTGTTGGGTGTAAACGAAACTGTTGGCATTTCATCAAATCTAAAAGTAACTCAAGTTGCTATGTCACTTAGATTATTTATAACTTAAAAAGATAAACAACATAGTTATTTGTGATTAACATTGATATCTGCAACACCGCAAAAACTTCACAATAGAACTTTAGCGTTATAATATCTTAAATGATACGCTAAAGAATTATACGCTAGAAAATATATCTAATAATATCAAAAATAGTATATCATAAATTCGTATATTTTAACGTCCTACTTGTTTAATACGGTAGAACCTGTTGGATATGTAGGAATTCCCTCTTTTAAAATTCATCTAACATCTGGAGTTCCCTAATTGTAAGATATAATAGTCACAAATAGTATGTCATAAATATAACATAACGTTCTACCTGTTTTGTAGAGTAGAATCTGTTGAGCGCATGTGAAAATTCGCTCTTTTAGCATTCACCTGACATCTGGGGTTCCCTCAGACTTTAACGTAGGGTCCTTATGTGTAAGTCCTTATTATGTATGCCCATTTATTCATTATATACCAGTTTAATTCGCTACCTAAAAATTTATATGTTGATGAGTTAAATATACCGTATCTTGAAATTCACAAGTGAAAAGTTCACAGGAAAAAACGATCAATGTCACAAAACGTAAGTTTTGTGATATCCAAGAAAGAAAGTTTCCCAACTCCTCTCACAATTCACTACTCACAAATAACCAATACATTATTTTATTATATTATGATTGCTTAGACCTTCACAAATCATTTTACAGGGGCATTCCTTTATTTGAAAAGAATCATGATATCACTTATTTTTTTTAAAGAGAAATATGTGTAGACTCTGGTCCTTCTTCCTTGGTAAGTTGTATTAAATTAAACGTTGCTACAATTTTTTTATTTTCTATTTATTTATTATCATATATTTCTTTGTTAATTAGGTATTCTTTGTAAAAAATTTCATAAGGGTGAATCATTTTATATACATTAAAAAGTCGAAATCTGTAATAAGTCTTTTTTAATGTATATTTTAAAATAGAAAAATCACAAATAATATGAAATAAACAAAAAAATTAACCAGTAAAAAATATATATGAATTCTGAAGAAAAATTTCAATATAGTCCAATATTTATTTTAGAAACGGCCTTTTTTCGCATTTTTATTGTTCTTCCTCTGAGAATTCATTCCCTTCCACAGTGGTGGATATCAAATTAGCGTGGTATGACTTTGGCATTTTTGACATGAATCCTTCCATTATAAGAATTTTCAGAATGTGCAGATCTTGAATCTTTTGGCTTACTCGGGATTTCGTCTTACTTTTTATAATTGCTCAATAATATGCTCAAAAAATTATATTTTATGTTGCAATAACCTTGGTTTATCCGACGTTATTTTCAAAACTCTTATTGGTCTTGAAAGCACAGGCAACTCTTTCACTTACATGGGGTTTAAACATGAAGTCCATTCTTTGAACATATCAGTGTAGCACGTTACAACATCGAATGGTGTAGGAAGGATGAAATAATAACGCAGTGTTTGCGGCAAATGTATCTAAGATCGACAGCTCGATACTGGAATTTGCATGAAATTATATCTTCCTCTTTAATTGTTTCTACAAGATTCCCTTTTTTCATAATGTTTCATTTTTTTGCTACCAATTTTGTATATTTGAACTGAAAAAAAATATGATTCAAAAAAAAATGCTCTGTTATATTGATATTTAGTAAATTGTGGGTATTTATCTATATTTTGGCCTATTAACAAAAGTGTCATGGGTTATTTCAAAAGACGGACCTCATAGGGATTTACCTTAGGTAATTAGTGAGAGAAATACGAAAAAATTATATCCGACTACGCCCAGAAATCATGTTGGAACAAGTTGCCTCCAAGATCAAAGTCCAACCAAACGCAGTTTTTGGGTACCTGGGTGTTCTTAATTTTACTTTTATCGTTTAGTTTCATTCCGTTCTCAGTTCTGACTGTGTTTCGATTATTTTACAATGTTTGGGACAAATCGGAAGTTATTCAATTTGTTAAACTAAGAGTGGAAATTTTGCTGAACATCGTTAAGTCTATTAACGATGCATTGCTAAGGTTGTAGATTCTAAACAACAGATGGATTCAAGTTCACTTTATGTGGAAGAAAATTATATACACGAGTGTGAGGTGAAAAGTTTTCGGCCTCATGAAGAAAAATGTTTTTTTAAATTTTTTGTTATTTTGTTTTTCAACATAATCTTCATCAAGTCTAATACATTTTTCATATCGATGCTATCTGCAATGCTATAATGATACCATTTTAGAAGGATTTCTTGGCCCTTCAATATCGCATTTATATCATTGATTACTTCCTCGTTGCTCACAAATATTTTTGCTCCGAGCCAATTTTTTCAGGTTAGGAAACAAGTAATAGTCGCTGGGGGCTAATTGGGAGGTGCATTGTCATAGTGGAACAAGATCTCTTTCTTCGCCAAATGAGATAATTTTTCCTTCATTTCGTCACTCAAACGATTTAATAATAACTCTGCGTAGTATTCACCATTGATGGTTCTTTAGGGTTGGTTTACCTTCCCTTACCAATGGGCGAGGTCCATTATTTGGACTGTTGTTTACTTTCAGAGGTGTAATGGTAGATCCAAGTTTCATCAACAGTTATTAATCGACGCAAATATTCGCTGGAATTTCGCTTGTACAGTGCCAAGTTCTCAGTCGAAAAGTCCTCCGGCGCAATTTTATCGATAGTTAGCAAATGCAGCACCCACCTAGCACAGAGCTTCTTCATATTCAAATGTTGATGTCAAATATTGCGTACACGTTCAGTTCAGATCCCAGTAGCCTCAGCTATCTCACTCGCTTTCAATCTGTGGTCCTCTACTACGATGTTATGAATTTTCTCGATCATTTCGATAGTTGTAACCTCAACGGGGCGTCGACCTTTCTTAAATTCAGAAATCCACTGTTTGGTTGTTGAATAGGATGGAGAACAGTTCTTCAGTATTGAATCCATTTCTTGTTTGGTTTGAAGTGGTGCCAATCCTTTCAAATAGATATAGTTGATGACCGCATGTTTCTCCAATGTTTATATTTTCACGAAAGCAAGCAAGGCGTCTTACTTATTCAATACTTTGTCAAATATATGCTTACTAACAGAGCAATCGACTTGAAAGGTATTATACAAGCTAGTCAGTTGTATTATACAAGCTACTGTAGAATACGAGTCAAAAATTAAACCTGCTAACGTTATATCTGGCTCAGACCGGAAACTTGTCATCCCATACCCTCGTAGATATGGAGAAAGTTTATTATATTGGAAGACATAACTGCTGAAGGATAATTTTCCTTTAAAATAATATGAGGGAAAAATAACTGGAACTTTTGAGAGATAAACATTTCCCTACTTACCTTCACCAACAAATGTATCACAAAGGAAAATTGACTAAGTAAGGAATACCATTGGTCGATTCGTTAACGCCACCAAACTATGTAATACACTGCCTGTCTAATAGGGGATAGAAGGCAGTAGTTCTGCATGTCTTACGAAAAAACTTTATCAAAAGGCCACCGGCTGACCAGGGTTATTCGTTTACCTAAAATATTTTCAATATGTGTAGAAGTGTAGAAGAAGAACGTGCATTAGAGATTATGAATGCATACAGTGGTCGAAAAATAAGTTTTTTATACATGCAAGAAATATCGACCCTACAATAAGAAGTTACCTAGTAACTGTATGCATAAAGTTTATTTATTTTTAAATCATGCGCTGATTGGTGATAAAAGAGCTGTCGGCTAGTGGCAATAAACGAAATATTTACGAAATATTTCGTTTAAAGTTGTAGTAAAGAAATATAAAAAGCAACTTATATACCTCGTCGCCGATTTGCAGTTTTTAAAAAACAAAACTTTCACAATTGAATTTTCGTTTAATTAAAATATTTATTGTAAGTATGTCTTTACAATTTGAATATTAAATCCGAACTAACTACATGAATACAGAATAAAGCATAGGTTTTAAGATATTGCTGTCAGCATTTCTCTAGGAATTGAGATAAGAACTGCTAGCGCAGTTGTTATTCCTCCATCCCTAAATTGAGGCATATTTCAGGGGGCGAAAAATGCCGAAGTGCTGGGTTGCGACTGGTCACTACCGGGTTCGTTGGTCGTCCTTCTTCTTCTTCGGATAAATGCATATGTGAAATATAGGCCAGTAAAAATTTGAATAATATATATTGGGATTGTCCAAAAAGTATTGGTCCATGTAGTTCGATTTGGAGTGAGATCGAGAGGATGATCGATAGGAAAATTTTGAGATTGTTCTTCGTCAGGATATGAATATTCATATGTCTGTTCTTCGTCATAAAAATATTCAGAGTTATAAATTGGTTGATTATCTAATTCGGCATTAAATAATTCTTCCGAAATAAATTTAGGCTTTTGACCATTATTTTGGAAAACATTATTTTGAGTTTGTTGTCTTAATTGTGGTGTCGTATTTCTAGTCGATACACTCATTGGAGTTGGTTTATTTTGTTGATTGTTGTTATCAGTTGGTGGTTTCCAGCAATTTGTGGTCTGCCGAAAACTCGTGAATTAGTCAAAAATCTTTGATGTGGTGGATTAGGATGTCTTTGAATATTTATTGGACCGCGTGGAGAATTAGAACTCGTTGGTTGTTGTTGGTACATTATCGGTCTAGCAGGGCCACTCATTTGTGAAAATTAGGTTATAACAATTTTGTGAGTGATTTAACAACAGATTTCTTAACTAAGACATTGAAATTTGGAATAGATTTTTGAAAATATTTAACGTTATCTTCCTCAGAAATAAATTGTAAAGCTTGGGCAAGAGTTGTGGGTCTCATTGCACGAATTATAGGTCCTAAAGACTCTCCTAAACATGCCAAAAATGTTTTTAAAGCTTGTTTTGTGAAAAGACTACGTTTGCATTGCCTTTCTGCAATATCGCAATGAAGGTCAATATAATTACAAATTGTATTTAGCAAATGAATAACCTTTTCGTGAAATTGATACGGTGTTTCATTTGGTTTTTGTCTTAAATTTACTCAATCTTGATTCAAGCAATTTTCGTTTCTTTGATCGCCAAAATTTTGAAGCAAAGCAATTTTTATATCGTCCCAATTTGATGTGCCGTTTATTACGACAATCTCTTTTGCTCTTCCCTCTAATTTATTTAAAATACCATTCATTAAAAGTGTATTTTGGAAATTATTAGCATTTTGTCTATCATATGATTTAGTATTGATTCCGAAGCACTAATAAATCTATGTAATTTATTTGGGTTGCCATCAAAATTTGGAATAATTGATAGATTTTTAATATCTAAAATTGGTACTTGATCGTTCGGCATATTTAAATTATTCTCTAAAAAATTACTTTCACTACTCTTACTACTTTCACTAGAATTACTTTTCGTTTTGATTTTTAATTGACTGAAAAACTTTACTAGTTTCTCTAAATCCTGATTGTTTTCGCTCAAGGAATCAATGGATAAAGAGGAGTCTGACATGAACAAAAAAGACTACCTACAACATCGATGCCTGTGATCTCGACGGCGGTTGCTGTCCTTAGGTTTTCCTCGATGAAGTCCTTGCGGTTAGCACTCAGTATATTGTCCTTTTTTTTTCTGTGTAAGTCCGTTTTTTCGTTTAAGAGTTGAAACTCACAGGTTTTTCACGATGAAAGTCCCACGAAAAATCCGCTCCCGACTGCGCCACTTATATACGTCGTCGCCGATTTGCAGATTTTAAAAAAACAAAACATTCACAATTGAATTTTCGTTTAATTAAAATATTTATTGTAAGTATGTCTTTACTATTTGAATGTTAAATCAGAACTAACTATATGAATGAATACAGAATAAAGCATAGGTTTTAAGATATTGCTGTCAGCATTTCTCTAGGAATTGAGATAAGAACTGCTAGCGCAGTTGTAAGGTGGCTGACATAATTACCATCTTAGCATCATGTTTACTATGGTAATAACGCAGCTTACCTGAGGTTTATATAAAACAGATATTTTTGTACGGTTAACAGATCTTACTTATAGTTAATAGAAATTTATCTCAGTATAAGTAACATGGAGATTACATGGAGCTCACATGGATGGATAAGATGGAGCTCACTTTATTCTACATTAATGTTTGTGAACATTAATGTAGAACAAAGTGAAGGAAGGAAACATGCCATTAAATGTACAACTCGATCCTATATCTGTCTCCATAATCAATGTATATTAGCGTATTGGCTACATTTTATATGCTAGTTTGTTTCTTTCTCTTACTAATTTAAGGTTGTGGTTGCATTAAGTAGACTATTCTGTGACTGATGATGTAATTATATTATTACGGTTTATAGTTAAAGCTCGTAATCTTTTTGATGGTTCGATTATCTTGTTCTGATGTATTTGCATTTTAGTTTACATGTCATATCTCGTCACTGTAATTTCTAAGTACTTTAAGCACAAAGACTTATTAAGAATATTGAAATATTATATAAACTACGAATTGTTGTAAATGACTATTCCCTTCCGTCCATGTGTAAAAGTAGTGCTTTCTAGATTATGTTTCCATAATTAAGGTGTTCTGTATACTTGATATCAAACTACTTTAACCTATTGTATTGGGAGCCAAAATAGGTTAAAGTAGGTAACTGTAATACTAAACAGTACTAAACATTTCCCTCCAAATTTTTCAATTAATTCGATTCCATTCAGGTATTTTAGTTATTTTCAATACTTTTAAATTTAAATACTAGTAGATATGCATGTTATCTACTTACGTATACATATGTTTAATATCCTATGACCATCTAAGGTGTACACTATATGAAGATAAATAATAGCGAAGACGAGTGATTTCCGTAATTACTTAAAGTAGAACATTAAATATGAAGTAACAGCGCCTTTTGTACCCCTAGTTACTTTCGTGAATAAATTAGCAGTTGACCTCCGGGTCCCACCATATGTTTAATACGGTAGGTAATATAAGGGTGATGTTACACAGTGTGGAACGCTATTGTTTACTGTGATATATGCTTTGTAGAGCTTTGAGCTTCAAACAAGTGGTTTAGTATGACAAGTTAGCATGTGAATACTGTTTGTGTAATATTTCGTGTGGATTTTTTTTTTGCTCGAAATGAGAGTAGGTGAGTGACGGTTAAGCTATTGAAACACATTATGACTGATGCATGCATTAAAATGTAAATTAGCCTACTTTTTTTTATTAATGAGTAGAGACAAGTAATTCAAAATTTGTTATTGACTGGACCGAACATATATAGTTAATAATAGCTGCATCACTACCATTTTAATACAATTTTGTATTTCATAAATTTAAGTAGTACCCTTGTTTTAATATTAAGCACAAAGCCTTAGATACCTAAATTTGCATAAAAACTATTTAAAGCTTTTTTCAGTATGCTTTCAGTTAAGTATACCAAACTATATGCATATATAAAGTATATATAGGTTAAAAACATTTATAAACCCATTTTTAATTATCTCCAGATGATGCCAACTTTGTTGGCGAAACGCGCGTCGAGTGTAATGTATAGTGTTTGGCGTTTTGTGGAAAACTAAGTCAGTGTTATCTTCACATCGAAGGTTCCGACCTACTCCAGTATAAACCCAGTTTCACTGAATTTAACTGTGTGGTTAAAACATTCTTTTTTTATTTAAAACAAAAATTATTTGGTTGGATAAAAAAGTAATTTCCATTAATTCAGCATATATTACTTTATATTAATAGTAGCTTCACATGGAATCGTGAACTGTGCGAAAACACTACATGTTTTGCATACACCAGACAAATTGGTTATTCATCACCATGGTTTATAGCATCTCAAGTTCACCCGGAATATGTTACTACTGGACCAAGAGTGACGAAGGGGCACAAATAATTTTAAAATAAATAGAAAAAAGTGGTCAAATAGTAGTTACTTAAATGGTAATTCGAATTCCCATTAAATTGGTCACTGAGCACGATTACCAGTAGTAAGATGTCGTATTTATCTGTGAGTATGTCCGACAATCAATCACAGGCAGCTAGCTTCATCCAAATTCCTCTTGACCTGAATGTATATAACTGTAAACTGTAAAAATTAATCATATAAAATGTGGTGGCTATAGAATTTATAGCTACTAAAATATGCTAAATTAGGTATAATTTAGGAAAGGTTGAATTGAGATTCTGTACTTATTTGCTCCAACTAAGTGCTCAAAAGAACAGTAAATTCAACCAAGTATACACCTCCGGATGGATGTGTAGGCCTGTCGTCCACATCCTAACTGATATGGTCCAGGATTCATCATAGAATAGCACTCGGGGACAGTAAAGACAGCGTAGAAGATCTTCTATAAACCAAAATACTACAAAGAAAAATTTCCAGAAAGAAAATATACGTAACGAAAATCTCTATAAAGAAAAATCTATCTGGTAAAAACGACAAAAAAGACCCCGTACAGAAAGATTGCTATCAGTACTATCTACTAATAGTCTACTAATAAACAGTACTGTTTACATGCTATGTAAATTTATAAAATACTGAAACAAAATTACCTTATACTAAGAGTCTTTCCTTTTGTTTGACGATTATGACGCCGTTCAACTAAGATTTATTTTTCTTGGAGGCACAGATTACGAGTATTACACCCTACAACATTCGAGCCTCGTATAACCTCAAATTGTAATACCACACAGATGAACGAATAACAAAGCATCCTTATCTGTGAAAAAATCCTTATCTGTTGTTTGAAATCTAATGGAGGAAATTCTCCGTAATCCAAACTTCAATACTATACCAGTAACTATAACCAAGAAAACAGGAGAATTCGTTAAGTAAGCATACAACTATAATCTCTTTCACTTTTACAGTCATTCACCACAACAAGAATCAAAATGTGCCTTCACTTGACACTAACATAAAGAGACAGAATACGAAAGAAGATAGTTGTCAAATGTTATCAACTCTTGGATTACCATATTTCGAGATCGATTGAACTGACGAACATGAATAAAAAAAAAACACGAAACCAGTTTCTCATGAACCCCGAAATATTATACGTTTTTTGTCACGCGTTTCGCCACCCAACTTGGCATCATCGGGAGATGGTTGTAACTTTCATGATCAGCGATTGTCATAAAATCTCTTTTATGATAACACTGATCAGTTTTAATCATCTCCCGATGATACCAACTTGGTTGGCGAAATGCGCGTCGATAAACGTGCAATGTTTCAGTGTTCGTGGAAAACTGATCTCCTGCTTTTGTTGTTGCATCAGAGATTCCAAGCTCTTTTCTGTGATCGACATGCAAGTATAATTAAGTGTTTGCAATGTTATTATCATTGGTTATTATGAAATGTATAACGTTTCAATGCATATATAAACTACACAAATAATATGGCAAAATACAATGAAAAAAAAAAAAATCACGCGATTAGCAATAACATTATTGAGCCTGAACACTTGTGAAAAACAGCCTAATTTGAGGATTCTCAATATAAAAAGAGTTCGACACACAGCAACTTGAGTAAATGAAAAGAGTCTGAGATGGGTTATAAATTGCACTTGAAAGATATTAACCCATAACAAAGTACCCATAATTAGCCACAAATGTGCCTAATTAATTCTTGTAATGGAATCGTATATTTTTATATTTTTGGGCTACATCCCAAATACCAAAATAATCTGCATCTCACACGGTACAATATGAGAACATGGTTACGCGGCCTAAATATATGAGTAGTTATGATATAAAAATAAGTTATAATAGTCTATGCATATTGTAGTTCTCTGATATTAGTTATATAACATTAAAAGATAATAACCAATATATTCTTAACTTAGCTGACCGATAAATAAACATATATCTCCATTTCTCTTTTTTGTTGAGTGAAAAAGAGAGAACGAGATAGAGAGAGAGAAATCAAGTTGGGTTTGGTCTCCAAATTCCCTTTATTCTCCTCTGCCCTTGTCTAAGCACGGACTCCTAACAGACTTCTAGCGTCTTCAGAAATTCGATTTCCGAGGAAGTGTTACTAGGTGTCCCATTGGTATTTTTGGCTTCACTCGCCTATCGGGAGCATTTTTTCTAAAACTACATTCCTCCATTTTTGTTATATAATATGCCTATCCGTCAGTAAGTGGAGATTCTCTAAATAGTTCGTAACTTTCACAATTAAATCTTACCTTCCATACACAATTTTTTCTTTGCTGTCGTTTTCTGTCATCTAGAGGTACGTAATTTTCGCAAATACTATATTAAAAATTCGCATTTAAAACAATACAAAAGCAAAATTTGGCATTTATTCACAAAAATTTACCTAACTAAATCGATAATAAAATACAGTATTTTAAACATTTAATTAAAAGCCAACATTGTAGAAGTCTCTACATTTTCTTCATTTAGCCTTTGCCTTCTGTCATTTATAACTATGTTGTAGATACTAAAATATCTCTCAGCATCTATGCTGTTGACTGGACTAAAGAGGCTTTGAATAGCTGCCTTTGCAAAGCTAGGGTAGTAGCATTTTGTTGCTACTAAAATCTGTAAGACATCAACAGGAGTTTCTTGGTTAATCACTTGTAAGTAGTTGTCTATGAAAATGAGTATATCCATCCATGAGTATATCCATCCTGTAGTATGTCTTTCAAAAATGGTATTTTAGAGAAGCTTTATAGAGTCAAATTTGTGTTCAGAGATGATGTATATACGGCTGCTGCTACAGATGGACAAGATAATTTGCCAATGTGCTGGTAGGCTTCGTTTATCAGGTTGGATCTCATGTGTGCAGACAATTTATCTAAACACTTTTGTGCTGCTGTCTTCAGCATAATGCAGTGGTCTTGATGGATTTCATCATTTTCATATGACAAAATGCTTTTTGTTTTTTCACCAAAACAACATTCACATTGACGTTCAAGAGAAGACTTTAAGAACACCCGCCGAATGGCAACGTATGCTCATGCAGAGCGAATACTCAAGTGTATACGCGGTTTTATTTGATCGTTTCGCTTTAAAAAATGATAATTATCGAGATTTCGCGGAGATGTATTAAAAATTAAAAAATCTCATTTATAGCATTTATTAGCAAATTTCGCCTTTATCGCATCTATTTCGTAAATACGAAAATTACGTACTCCTAGTCATGAGCCATACATGATAGTCATTATAGATTGGTAGCTTAGTATTGCGATTGATGATGTTGTATCGAAAAGTACGAGACAAGGCAAAATGAATTGTGTTAAAATTATCATATTTCCCCACTTATTCCACTAATTCCATGATGTCTAGTTTTATAGAATTTTGTAAGGTTCTACTATTCTTCTGTGTAATAATGCCTTTGTTTTCTCCATATTTATTTCCTAACGGATTCTTTTGTCTGCCATTTGAATTCCAGATATGTATATATTTATTTGTGATCCTAGTTCTGCTCTCCGACTTATTATGTTCACAGTTGTATTGTTTTCATAGTTGAAATTGTTTACCAGCATCCACTTGCCTTATGAGGTACTCCAATGTTATAGTCTAGTCAATATCTTGAAATACGTGAAAATTCGTGGTACTGTGAATAAATATATAAGCGATGGCTTATTTGATTCAGAATGACATGACGTCTAGAAAATTTTGCGAAAAAATTATATTCGCCGATAAACAATTGCAAGAGTTATAAACAAATTAAGATTTAAAAAAGAGGGGCCAGTTTTTCTCTGATAACCATTCAGAAATATTAACAATATCGTAAATCTACTCGTACCGTACTCGTATAATATCGAACTTAATTATTAATACCTGTAATTTAATGTTGAAAATAGAGCTCCATGGCGCGAGCGTGTCCGTGCTGAAGTGAGGATATTGTTATTTAAGATAATTTGTCGGAGCTGTATATTTTATACAAAACCGTTTGCTTGTTTAACCCTTAACTGCATGATTTTTTATTTTTAATAAAAATAAAAAGTAGTGCGTGCAAACAATGTAGTATAACATGGGAAAAATATAAAAAAAATTATCGTCAAAAGCTAAATTTATTTTTTCAAAAAAGTTACTGTTTTAAATTTACAACGTCATGCAAATTGTTAAAATTTAAGTTTAAACCTAAACAAGTAATGTTCAATTATGGAACTGATTGAAATAGTTCTTCTTCTTGATGAAACATAAAGCTAAGCATTTTGCGTATTGTGAATAGTCCTTGTAACCTGGATATTTGCATCTTGTTTGTTTATCTGCCCAAGTACACCAATGTTCAAACCCATCAACTCGCACTTCTTTCACAGGAATGTGTTGGCTTGACCCTTTCTTTTTTTTGCATCTAGCTCTTCTTCCAATGACGAAGACGGCCTTCCACGCTTAGTAATAGAAGAACTGGAGTTTGTCGAGGCCTCAGCAATCTGGGTTTTGAATTTCCAGAGAGGCATACATTTTTTATTCGGAAATTTTTCTTTGCTTGCCCTTTTATAAAATAGCCAACTATTTGAAATGCTTACGTCAAGGAGGTGGTAAAATATGCGAAAATACCATTTTTTACTTTTCCGAGTGATCTTCAGGCGACCCATTATTAGCGGTCCAGTAGATCAACGCCCTCCATGTGATGACCGTATTCTATCACTACAAATGGACAGTTAACTCTGACTTTCTTATTCTGTTTTCGGTCATACCTTTGCACCGATTGTATTAGCTCTTCTCCTGCAAACGTTGAGAGAGAGAAAAAAAAAAAAAAATATATATATATATATATATATATATATATATATATATATATATATATATATATATATATTTATATATATATATATATATATATATATATATATATATTTATATATATATATATATATATATATATATATATATATATATATATATATATATATATATATATACAACACGATGCAGTTAAGGGTTAAAGTGGAAAAGACATTTTTGCAAAAAAAAAATTTATTTTAATTTTTTAATAATTTTTTGTTGGTTTAAATTATTTATAACTGATAGAATTTAACAATTTCAGATATTACAATGCGATAACCTTGTTATGTATAGATATAAAAATATCTCGACGAAGCAAGCACAATAATTTTGGTAACTTTCTTTGATTGTTAAAAATGTTTTCTTCAAAGACAAAATACATTAGAAAAACATAATTAATGATTTTTAAGAAATTATATATTATGTTTTTATAATGCATGTCATCACATTTTTATCAGATATTTTTTGTACTGTAAGAATCATTTTCAAATTTACGATATCGTTAGTATCTCTAAAGTTATCAGCGAAAAACTGGGCCGTTTTTTTAAATCTTAAATTGTTTATAACTTTGACAATTATTTATCGGCAAATATGATTCTTTCGCACAATTCTGTAGACGTCATTTCGAATCAAATGAGCCAGCGCTCATGTTTGTATTCGCGTTTTTCAAGATGTTTACTAGACTACTAAGTTGTATAGAATAAGGGCCAGTCCATGATCCTGTTTCAATCCATTGATACAGCAAGGATATCTATATAATGAAGACATATCGCCCATTTATCATTTGCGTCGCATTACGAATTAGTTGTGTAGACAATCTACAAATGATTCATCCTTCTTCTCGAATAGTTATTATCTCAGTGTAAAGATAACAACTGCATGAAACATCCATGATATACAACTACATAGTAATAACATATTCTAAAACAAAAGCCTATTTTGTTACAGAATGTCTTGGTCATGTTTACAAGATATAAAATGTAAATTCTATTTTCGTATATATATTAATTCATCGACGTTCTGTGTAAGGCTAGATATTCCTCGTGAGATGTTGACCCTTAAGGCCAAACGTTACGCCTTAAGTCGATCTTGGACCGTTATGGAAGTTTGCGGTTTATTAACGGAAATGCGGGTTAATCTCTTGCGACAGTAATATAATAAGGAATAGGAGGACGAGTGTTTAGATAGCAATAAGATGTGACACATAAATACCCTCTATATCCCACTAACGATTGGGAAGATATTTATGTCATAAAGCTGTGTCATCAATTTTAACATTGGATTTAATCCGAGAACGGCCTACAAGGAAAACCAAAATTAGATTCCGTAATCCGTCTCGTTATTATTTAATTAATTTTACAGGGTTATTATGGTAGAAATTAGATAAATTAATGGATATAATATTTAGTATTTCCTGATTGCGGTGTATAGAGAAAGAATAATAGATAATACAACTGGCACGTTAATACAAACATAAGGTCCTGTTGGCGGGTGTGTATGGTACGCATAGTTGATAGGCAATCATAATACACTAGGCATAACAATTTAGGGACGTAAAAAAATCCTAAATTTTTAGATGATTTTCAAAGGGCTGTAACTTAGGAAAGAATAGTCGCAGAGCAATTTTCAAAAACGTTAATTTAAGCTCCAAGTTTCTAGTTTTCAGATTTACATTCAAAATTTTTTACCATCAGCAGTTTTTAAATAATCATAAAAAAACCATCGGAAAAAAATCAAAATTTTTCTCTGCCTCTCAAAAGGTACACGAATCGCAAAACTATTTTAGAAAATTTCATCCTCTTTAATCTGAGCAGTCTAAAAGGCTTGTATGATAATTATTGTCGTCCAAAGAGATAAAGTTAGTTTTGCCTTTTTTCTTTCTTTTTAATTTTTTGTCTTATAATAATTAAAATGTTTTGATAAAAAAAAACATAGATTGTTGCTAAAAAAACTCCAACCTCAAGAAATGATTGAAAAATGAAAAATTCATTCTTAAATTGATTTTTAGTAAAATCGACAAATTCAGTAATTCCGAACACAATGAAAAAAAAAATCGCAGCGCTTTGAAATGTTCAGGGTATCGTTGGAATACTTTGACGTTGAAAAGAAACAGTCAACATCCGTAGTCTATTAGCAAAGTTATGCCATGTTAAACGAATATCTCTATATACGCAATTTTTTATCTGTTTATCAATCAACATTCTCGCACCGACTTGTAAATCGAGAATCAACATTCTCGAACTACGACTTTGTAAATGCTACGTAACTACGACTTGTAGATAATACTTTATAGTTTTCAAAACCCTGCTTGAATTTTCTGTATGATCATTATTTTCCGAGTAATTAAAATTACCAAGATCAAAACTGATTTTTTTGCTTTGAACGACGATAACTCAGCGAAAAATCATCGTACAAAGCTTTTAAATAGTTCAAATTAAAGAGAGTAAAATCATCTAAAAAAGATTTATGATAAAATTACTCAAAAAAAAATCCTTAAAGACCTTTTCCGATGGTTTTCTTATGATTACTCAAAAACTGCTGTTGATAAACAAATTTTGTAAAAAGAACCAGAAACTTGGATCTTCAATTTACTTTTTTTTTACAATTACTCTGCAACTATTTTTCTCCAAGTTGCAGCCCTTTGAGAATTACCTAATAATTTTGAATTTTTTTACATATTTTAATTTTTGTGCCTAGTGTAAGAGGCACCTAAAATAAAAGTATAACATTACGAACACACTTAGATTTAATTAAGATTTACATGCAGTGGGCAAGTAAAAAAATGCTCAGACAGGTCTGCGTGCACATTTTTTATATACGTATATTTTTGTGACTTCATCACTGTTGGATTTATGATATCATGGATAGGTTTCGTGTCTTGGTGTTAATACCCTGACGATGCTGATCTGATAATGCCTATTAAGAGAGCACACGTATAATGACTTAAGTTAATCACTAGGAAAAATTAATGTTTTTATGAACAATTTTATTACTAGTGATTACGTAAGACGAGAAACATAGCCTCCGGCTAACAACTATATTCTGACTTAAAACTAGATATTTTCAAATTATATATACAATATTTCTATGCGATAACAGTCTAGGGGCGGATGTTTGAGATGTCCTTATCTGCGATAAGTGTGGTGTGTGGTCCATAACTTAATGAATCTATTTTTATCGAGAATCTATTTTTATCGTAATATCGAGGTTATCCTTGGAGTGCGGTAGGATTGTTAGGTATTGCGAAGCTAAATTTTTTTATTGAGATTATATTCGGTATTGTCTACGATGATTAAACAAGGTGAGTTTAGCACGTTATTTCCCTGAATAAATTGTCTTGAGATAATGTTCTGGCACTTTTCAATTACTTCTTTTTGATGTTTTACACTAGTTAAAAGTCCGTTACAGAGTTCTTTGTAGATTTCACAGTCATTCGTTTTCGCGATTAGGCACAGATATGTGTTTTTTAAGTCGCACTGGTTTGTTAAGAGTTTTTCGCAAACGAACAGATTGTTTGTCCTCCGGCATGTGTTTGTCCGTCGATCTTCAAAGGGTGATTGTATATAGAAAGAGGCTGGAGGGATCAGAATAGTTTGTATCGAACTCGGTATAGGGTAAATTTTGGAAATGTTGTATGTAGTAGGGTTTAAAATAGGAATTTTCAAAACCATTAGAAGAATATCGTTTATGGAGATAATTCCAAGTTTTGAGTTGTCTAAAATTTCGAATGGATGGTTTTCGTTGGTACAGTTTTCCGCACGAGTTTTTGAGAAAAAAGATTTGTACTCGTATTTGTGTTTTGGTATGCAAAAATTTGTTTGTGGGCATTTTGCCTATTGTCGTGCTCATGACAGCTAGTTAAGGCTGTTTCGATAGTATCAGGTGGTATATAAGTGAGTAGAGTGAAATACGGTTCCCTAACACCTAGCGTGAATTGATCAAGAGTTATTTTTGCAATATATGACTTTCTTCTTGCTATATTACTGACTATATTCTTACATTTAACAATTCTATGGTAAAATTGCGTAATGTCTTCATTAAGATTTTGCTTACAAGATTTTAATTGTGCATACAATAAATTTTCATTTTGATGATTGCCGTAATATTTTAGTAAAGCAGCTTTAATTTCAGGCCAATCATTGGTTAATTCTTGCAATACATCGTCTACAACGTGTCCACGTAATTTACTTAATATGCCGAGTTTAATGAACGAATGTTGAAAATCTGTTAATTGGAATCTTGAAAATATATCAAGGACATTATCTATGTTTTGAATGAAATGCGGTAAATTATCATTTGGGCCAAAAGTGGGCAAGAAAGGAGTGTTTTCATCAGTTCTGATACCTCTTGGATTGACAAAGCCATTTTTGATGCTGTATTGTTAGTTATATTTATTTCATTTAATTCTAAACGTATAATTTCTGTACTACACTCAGGTAGATTTATTCTTGGAATCGGATTAATACGGTTTTCAATTGATTGATTCTGGGATGTAATTGTGTTTTTATATAGTACTTTAGATTTGCTTTTCTTTAAACCTGGAATTATTTCAATATTTATAAATTCTTTCGACATGAACAATTTGAATTATTATTGAGTCGGGAAGTGGCCGTACTCTTTTCAATGTCTCCACATCCTGTTCGCAGCGCCACTTAAGTTAATCACTAGGCAAAATGCATTTTTAAAAACAATTTTATTACTAGTGATTACATAAGACGAGAAACATAGCCTCCGGCTAACAACTATATTCTGACTTAAAACTAGATATTTTCAAATTATATATACAATATTTCTATGCGATAACACTGTAGGGGCGCATGTTTGAGATGTCCTTATCTCCGATAAAGGTGGTGTGTGGTCCATAACTTAATGAATCTATTTTAGTGATGGGTTACATAACAGTTGTGAGAAAGTAAACACTATTTTAGTAAATTAATTATTCAGGGTAATGTTATGAAAATAATAATTAATATAACCAAAAACCATTAAATGTGCCAATCGAAACTAAAACTCTTGTAAAACGTTGTTAGTGTTACTTTGTCTTACATCGTTCTGAATCCTATTTTTTAATACCTCAATAGTATTTGGCATGTTAAGATATACCTTGGATTTAAGAAAGCCCTACAAAAAATATGCCAGTGAAACAAGCTCCGGAGATCTAGCTGATCTAGAATGACTGCCCGTCTACTAATCCACTTATTGGAAAAGTCCATATTTAGGTAATCACGCACAATTCCTGAACAATATGGCACCTCGCAGGGCAACACACTCTCCAACCAGGCCAGGTGATAATAGTGATGATAGTTCATTAATTGAAGCTGGTGCTTAAATCTCCTCACTCAGTATTAACCGATAAATTACGACGGTACCCAACGATAGGTTGCTTCTATTATGTAATTTTGTAATACTATAATGATGCCATATTGAATATAGTGATATCATATTGACTATTCTCGTATTTAAGGATTTTCATTATGTGGATGTACTGCCACTAATGAGAGAACAATTGTTGCAATCCCAAATACTTTTCGGCAATTAATGCACCTTTAATGAAAACTGGTCGTACAATAGTGGTTTCAAAAACTGCTATTCACGCGTTGACTTTCTTTAGAATCTGCGTGTATCCCTCTATCATCTAATGAGGGTTTTCATAGATCCAATATCTGAATTCATCTTTCCGATGCTCGTGAACTAACTGCGCTGTATATGGGTGTCCTTTTCACTTTTTCAGGTATTTCACAAGTCACTGACACTACAAGCTCCAATACGATTTTGCAAATTGGTTAATGAGGAATTTCCTGCATCGCTAGTAACATATTCAACAATGTATCTACTTTTCACATACATAATTAGGCAGGACGACTTTTACTATTGTCTTCCCCAGAATCAACTTTTCCAATGTTTGTATCTATTTTACTTGCAGTTGAACATGTAATAGATCTGTCAGGATAATTAAATATTATTATTAATAACTCTTACTAATAACTAGTAACTATTACCAATAACTTAAATATTATTATTAATCATGTTTAAGATTGTGTACAGATTATTAAATAACTCAGCTTGTATAAGGGTCCTATCTCCATAGCTAATCATCAAAATATTAATTCGGTGTGTATCACATAAGGACGCCATTTTTTGAAAACCTGTGACAGTAAATAAGTAAAATTGTTGCCTAGTCTTCCAAATACAACCAGATAACGTAAAGACAATATAATATCTTAGACAGAGTCGAAGAATTCTTAAAAAAAGTCACTTTAAGTAACGTGAAAACAAGAACGAATTTTTTACAGCGAAAAGTAAAATTGTTAAAAAAGTCCCAAAATTAGAATAAAACAATGGAAATGCATGTTAGCAAAAATTTAATTAATAATTTTAAAAACAGTTGTTATATTAACTTACCACCACATTCGATACATCATACTTAAAAAATATCATTAAATAAAAGTGTTGTCATTTCAAGAAAACTGTCGATGATATCATAATACAACAGTGATGACGGCAAAAAATTATACATGAACCAAAGAATGCGCATCTAAAAAACAAAATCGACCGGCCCAAGCATTTTCTCTTACTGGCTCTATAACGATTTGTCGAAGTTACTCCGACCTTTACGTGCTACTGTATAAAGAAGCCATATGTTAAAGTTCCTTAGATAATCTGCTTTTCAATTTTTATCAAACATACGTATTAAAATATTTGTCTTCATTTTAAAAATCAATAACAAGTCTAATAAGATCCTAGTGAAGCGCGAAGTACAAAAAAGTATTCCAATCAACCCTTGATAAAATGAAGAAAGTCCAGGGATGTATCTAAAATATATCTTATCAAATGATTGACAACAAAAAATCTTTATCCACTACCACTATATTAGGAAGGTTTAATACGTCTGTTTTCCGTGGATTAGAGACCTTCTAATACACTAGTGCAGGAGTCGCCAATCTGCGGCTCGCGAGCCGCATGCGGCTCTTTCGATGTCAAGATGCGGCTCTCCAGTTCCATGCGCAAATATTAATAATTATATTGTTTTATTTTCAAAACTCGTAAAAAAAATATTATTCTGCACAAAAAAAATATACTGCAAAGAGGATAAAACCAGATTTGCCATTATCTGCTAAAACAATACAAGATAGAACTGCTAAAATGTCTTCAAATGTAACACATATGGAAGTGGGAGACATTCAACTGGCTTCTGCATTATCACCTGCTATGGATGAGTCTTGTGACATGAAGGACACGGCACAAGTTACCCTTTTCGTCAGGTATATGTCGTCCCAAGGTCCAAAAGAAGAACTACTAGGATTGCTGCCGCTCTCAGGGCAAACTCGTGGAGAAAATATAGCAAATACTGTGCAAAAATGCCTGGAAGACTATGAAATCGATATAAATAAAATCGTTTCAATATCAACTGATGGAGCCAGAAGTATGACAGGAATACATAAAGGGGTGACAACGATTCTTCGGCAAAAAATAAACCACGAAATTTTAACGTTTCACTGCATAATTCATCAAGGGGCCTTTGTGGCCAAACATTTCCGGCCGAAATAATTGAGGTCATGAATTTGGTAATTAAGATCATTAACAGCATTTTGGCAAAAGCACTCTACCATCGCCAGTTTAAGGAATTTCTTGAAGAAATAGAAAGCCAGTATTCTGACCTACTTCTGCACAATAAAGTGCGATGGTGGATACCTAAGTAGAGACAAATGCCCCGATTAAGATTCGCTATTACCCCATTGAGATATACATACCATATACACACTCTAAGGTGATAAACACTAAATATCACAATCACCTTAAACCATAGAAGAAGTTCGTCATCCCTATTAACTATTAACATCCTTTCGTAAGCTGGATTCTATTTTAGATTTATCATTGGCTCTGTACGCAGATAATTTCATATGACCTACATGAAGATTTTAGCCTTTCAAGAAAATTATACTGCACGAATTATTAATTATATCTGGCTAAGCGAGTGAAATACAAACATTCTTCAATGAAAAGGACATTGTCCATCCCGAATTGAAAGAAGACAAATGGCTGCAAAAATTGAACTTCATGGTGGATATCACAAAGAAACTAAATGAGCTAAATGTAAAACTGCAAGGAAAGGGAAACCCAGCCTAGGCCTTGCTTGAAGAAGTGGTTTGTTTCGAAAGTAAGTTACTTCTTTTTGTCGAAGACATGGAGAGCGGTAAATTATTTCATTTCGAAAATTTGAAACAATATGGCGATGAAACCAATGCAACTATTGACACGAATTACTTCTGCATGGCTATAAACAAAATGAAGGATGGATTCGCAGAGAGATTTGAGCAATTCAACACAAACGCAAGTACTCTGGCGTTCATAGTAAATCCTCTCAACACAAATACAAAATAGATCAACGTTGAGCCATTTGGAATCGATGCTGGTTCGCTTCAAATGCAATTGCTGGATTTGAAAACCAAACACTTGTGGAGTGGCAAGTTCACAGAACTCAAGAGCAAGTTAGAAGAGTTGGAGGTCCAGAAAGGCATGCACGTCACACTGCACAACTGGACAGCTCTAAAAGAAATGCCGCGAGTTGAGGCACTCATATTTGACGCATGGAATAGGCCTCCAGAATGCTACAGTGAGGTGAAGAAGTTGGCATTTGGAGTGCTGACGATCTTCGGGTCAACATATTCATGCGAGCAAGCATTCTCTTCCATGAATATAGTAAAAAGTAAAGTAAGAAGCCAATTAACAAATAAAAATCTAGAGGCGTGCTGGAAACTGAAAACAACAAGTTATGAGCCAGATTTAACCAAACTTTTAAAAGGCATGCAAGGCCAATGTTCCCATTGATGTAACTATTGTAACTATCTATTATTCAATAATTATAGTTATATTATTTGATTACTAATTTTATTATTCTAAAATACTTTAATATGTTTTTTGCGAAACTTATATAAATAAATATTATTTCATATGTAAAGCTATTTATTTTAAATAAAAAAGCAAATTTATATACCTAATCTTAATCAAATACCATAATATTGAAACAAAAATGTTAGTGGCTCTTTATAAACTGGGAAATTTTGTAAATTGTAACTTTTGGCTCTTCCGTCTCAAAAGGTTGCCGACCCCTGCACTAGTGGATTAAAATTCATAATACCACGCTTCGATTTTATAGCATTTTATTTAGAAGTATTATCCTTGATCAAAATAAATCTGTCAAATCTGACGTTTCTCAAAACCAGAATTTTTCACCTCCTAGTTGACCGGTTTTACCCGTGGTCGTGGATAGAACGTTGAATTACATTCGGGAATTAACAGCCTTTAATCCGCTCCAAGAAATGGGTGCTTTCGGCTGCGCCTTGAGTGCCCATTTTTTCTCGTGGGTTAAAAGCTTTTTAATTCCCTTATATAGTTAATAGCTATTATATTTACTATCAACTTCTAAACCAATTAAGCACTATTAAGTATCAGTAGCAAAATAAATGGTATATTCTTCGAAGAAATATCAATTAGCTTTGATAATTGAGGTTTTTTCCTGGAGGCGTTACTCATGATCTAAATTTCCAAATAAAAATGTTTATTTTTATTTTCATCAAACTAAATACTTATATGTACTGCAATGATATTATAACCTGACATCTTATTAATAAATGGAACAATTGCTGTATATCTTCATAGATACATCAATGTTAATTTTAAATCATATATTAAGGAATAGTGCTATGATATCTGAATATAGATAGTCATATATGTTATATGAGTTATGTAAGGTGTCTCAGTTGAAACTATAGGATTTGAATTGCGCGCCACTTGTGTTCTGTCAAGATAGGATATTTAACGACTGTCTACAAGCCATATTACGTCAATATTACGCCATATTTAGGTGTCATATTTGGAACAATAGTGATGAAGTATGGTCCAATTACTCCACCACTTGAAAATGCACCCCAAGCCGTACGACTCTGGAGATATATTTCTTTTTCGTGAACAGTATGTAGATTTTGATAACCCCAGATTCGACAATTTTGTTTGCTGATGTATCCGTCAAGATGAAAATGAACTTTATCGCTGAATAAAATTCTGTTGAAAAAATCAGCATCAACTTCTTTCCTTTGTAATACCCAATTAACAAATGTACGACGGTGTAAATGGTCTGTAACTTTTAATTATTATTATTATGTCAACTAAATTTTTATGCTGGTAGATGCAGATATTTCTTTAAAATCTAATGAATGGTAGCTCCTGACAGATTAAATTGTTATACACGACGTCAAGTTGATGTATTTGGATTTGACCACGACGAGGATGTATTGGTGTTGCCTTATCAATAACAGAATCCGTCTCTTCAAATTTTTTGATTAAGTTACAAACTGCTAACTCTGTAAGTGCGCGCCAATATTAATTGGCAGGCGTAATGGCCTTGATGGGTTTTGTCAGCAAGTCGAACGAGATTACCGCTCTTTACTCGCTCTTCGTGTAGACCGGGACCCTCGTACGAAGGTAGGCCGAGCTTTGCTTCCGCCTTCGCGGAGCTCTACATGAGAGGCAAGTGCCGCCCAGAAACAAGACCCACGTGATTGGCAGCGGTTCGCTCCCCTCGACCTCCTTTGGTCTTGACGCTTTTAAGTCCCGCTGGCAGGGACTTCTTCTGGGCTTTTTCTTAATCTTCGATCGCCTTGTTTTGTCGTATCGCTTCGCCAGCGTCAACTCCCCGGGGGGTGCTGTAGGCGCCTTATTTTGTCCTAATTTTGTGCGAATTTTTCTTAATGCAATTATAAATAATCGCTCACTTTTAAAAAACAGTTGTACACAAACTATTCGTTGCTGGACTGTTAATTGCGACATATTGACATAGTATGGTTTATATATGACAGTCGTTAAGTATTGACACCCTATCTTTGACAGAACACAAATAGCCCGTAACTCAAATCCTATAGTTCCAACTGAAACAGTATATAAATTATAATGAGTTACTTCAAGTTTTTATTTAAGTACCTACGACAATAGTACTCACTCACAATTCGTTATTATGTTGAGTAATAATTGCAATATTTACGACATATTCTGATATTCCCAACGTGATATCATCATTATGCAACAAGTTTGAGACATATTGAAGTATCTTTTTTTTAATACAGTACATTAATGATAAAGATGATTTCAAAATCTCAATATGAATTCTCCTTAAATTAAACGGCGTTAAAAGGATTGTTTTAGAAAATACTTAAAACCGATAATGTATTTAATATTTAGCTATAAAGTCTTAGGGTTTTTTAGTCTTATTTACTTTGAAGATATATCCAGATTAAATGTCGAGAGCGCCCTAGGCAAGCACCTCATCGGCGCCCCTCTAGCGCGAAAGTTTGAAAGAATGAGAAATTGTCTCATTGCATAGCTGGTAGTTGATGGTTATACTATTATATGTGAACGAGTGAAGGACATCACTTGACACTTTGCTATATTAAAGAGGAGGCGGTTTCGATCACTCCAAGATAATATTAGTAGGGATAATTTAGGTAGGCCAGGACACGTATACTTATCCTTAGGCGTAAATGAAATATGTGATGAGAGTGAAGAAAGCAAGAGGGACAGAACGAATATGGAAATAGATGATGCTTCTCTGAGATACAGATTTGACTGTGTATGTGTATTGACAGATGGTGGTGTGTTTTTATTAATTATGTAAAAACTTAATTATGTAAAAATAATTTATTAATATTTGATAATTAAAAAAATTAATTATGAATTATTTATTTAAAAATTGATACTAATCACATTCAATGTCAATTGTTAAAAATTAAAAGTTTCTGCGTCTCCATTTTTGTCTTGCGAAATTGTCAATAACATCGTCATAGTTTAAAGATAGCAATAAGTTTGATTCAGTGTTAAGTATTGCTAACGAATTTAATGCTCGCGCGCCCCTTTGTAACCTTGCGCCCCTTGGCACATGTCTAGTTTGCCTTAGGGATAATCCGCCTCTGGATATATCTGTAAATAGAAGAACTATCAATTTTACAGCTTACGGTTCCATTAAGTAAAACATTTAGTATATGATGTACTGTATTATGAGTACCACAATAAGAGAAGCACAACTTTATCCACAACAGCAAATACTTGCTAATAAATATTAACCGAAATTAACAGAATTGTTAACCAGTTGTAGCTCTTTCAGTGAGGTCAGAGACGCAGAATGTTTAATACACATTTTGATTCAGTGAATAATGTTTTCCCGGACAAGCTGCTTTTGTTAGCAATCAGGAACACGAATATTAACGAATTGGACCATAAATTTCGTCACGCGTCAAATATTTTCATAGCAACAAGTTACACATCAAAGTTTTGTTACAGATGGTGCTTCCGGCAACTCGTGCATTCCGTTAGTGACGCCTTCAACCCTCGTGCTTTCGTCTAGAGGGAGGGTAAAACTATGCCAAAGTCATAACGTTTTCGGCAGTGGCCCACCTGCGCACCTGGCTGGCTATTTGGCACCTGAATATAGGCAGAATAAGCCATGCAGCGACACCGAGATGGAAAAGGTAGGAAAACTATTTGTTCTTTAGTAAATTATGTACGTAGTATGTTGACAGATTATTACATTCAATGCATAAGAAAAATAAATTATTGCTTTTCCGCACTCAACTATACCAGGGCGGAAAAGTAATGTAATCGTGTACAGAAAAATGAAAAAAATTACTTTTTTCTAGCGTTTATTTTTCGTTTTTCGGCATAAAAACAAAAAAAAATGGATTTTAAAATTCTATTGTCTGTTTGTGTATCATTGTCATCGTTGTCGTCGGAATTTTAAAACTTAGCACGATAACTCGATTAAACCCTGTTGGATCGATCGGGTTTTGACTGATTATTATCGGGAACGTTTCCCATACGGCAGCTATTGATTTTGAGGTGGATAGAACACACTCTACCATGTTCATGGGTCATGAGAAAGCACAATGGGGGACTATTTGAAAATTTTTTTTTGTTAGCACGATCACTCAATTAAATCGTGTCGGATCGATCGGGTTTCTACTGATTCTGATTAAGGACGTCCACTAGACGACATTTATTGATTTTGAGGTGGATAGGATACACCCCACCCTGTCCAAGGGCCATGAGAAAGCACGATGGTGGACTATATGAAATAAACAGTTTTAAAACCTTAAAACGGACTTTTCTGCACGTAGAACTTCTCTATCTTGAAATTGAGTGGCCGAGAAAAAACACATAAATGCAAAGTGTGTGTTTCATGCGACAGTTTTACTTTTTTCAATTTGTCTCAAATAGTCCACTATCGTACTTTCTCATGATCCGTGGACAGGGTGGGGTGTGTCCTATCCACCTCAAAATCAATAGATGTCATCTGGTAGACGTCCCCGATCAGAATCAGTCGAAACCCGATCGATCCGACACGATTTAATTGAGTGATAGTGCTAACAAAAACAATTTCTCAAATAGTCCACCATTGTGCTTTCTCATGACCCATGAACATGGTAGAGTGTATTCTATCCACCTCAAAATTAATAAGTGTTATCTGGGAGATGTCTCCGATCAGAATCAGTCAAGACCCCGTCGATCCGACACGATTTAGTTGAGTTATCGTGCTAACAAAAAAAATTCTCAAGTAGTCCACCATCGTGCTTTCTCATGACCCATGGACAGGGTGGAGTGTGTTCTATCCACCTAAAAATCAATAAGTGTCGTCTGGGAGACGTCCCCGATCAGAATCAGTCAAAACCCGATCGATCCGACACGATTTAGTTGTGTTATCGTCCTAAGAAGAATAAATGCCGACGACAACGACACACACACACACACACACACACACACACACACACACACACACACACACACACACACACACACACACACACACACACACACACACACACACACACACACACACACACACACACACACACACACACACACACACACAAAATGGTTTAACATTTTTTTTTGTTTTTAGGACGAAAAATGAACCCGAGAAAAAATTTTTTTACACGATTACATTGTTTTTCCGCGTATAATAGAGTGCGGAAAATAAAAAGTAAAACTCGCATGAAACACATATTCTGCATTTATGCGTTGGTTTATTTTTTCTTGGCCACTCAATTTCGAGATAGAAATGTTCTACGCGCGGAAAAGTCCGTTTTAAGGTTTTAAAACTGTTTATTATATTTATTTAGCGATCATAATAATTCATATTTTATAAGTTAACTAGGAGGCCAGCTGTATAACTAAGTAACCTCTACTCCATTATATATATATATATATATATATATATATATATATATATATATATATATATATATATATATATATATATATATATAGTATTAATTCTTAATAACTTATCATACCATTATACTAAACTTAGACCGGCCGCAGACTACAGACTTTTTATCGGCCGACATTTAGTTGGTTGCTTATTTGTATGATAACTTTAATGGTGTAGCATCTCAGATTTCGAGGACCAACTCAAGGTATTCAAAATTTAATTTTACAGAGTAAATAGTTTTAGGAACATCCCCTGATGTTTAACAACAAGCAATCAACTAAACTGTCGGCCGATAAAAAGTCTGTAGTCTGCGGCCGGTCTTACACTGTAATCGACAGTCTTATTATGCCCGACGTGCATAATAGAAACATGAGTGAGTGTAATGGCTGTAACAATGTCATTCACATTGTCGTCTCAGATGAAAAACTAGGCCGGGATGATAAGTATTGTGTATAGAATTGTATCCTTGGGTTCGAGTCCCAACAGAAGGAGTTTAACCCGGATTGGTTTGTTCTCGCCTGTATGTATAATCTCCCATTCAGCATCTTAATCATTTAGGACAAGGAAGTCGTTTTTTGTATGCCTAAACTAAACCAGTTATGTTGGTCATGATTTTTAAGTATTTTTTAGAGTTACTTGGTCCCAACTGCTCTAATAAAGGAGTTGCGTGAATTTCTATAATTCCTTAATGTTAGTAGTTTTATCCTTGATAGAATCCTAGAGTACTGGCTCATGAAAATCTTTATGGAATGTGGAATTCGATACAGACTAGGCAGATGTGGACAAAGTATTTTTAATAGGCACATTTGCATGATCTCTACTCAAAAAATCTAACAACACGAGCTGACTCTAAGACATTTTAGCTAATACCGAATACAAATAATTCATTAAGGTACATTCAAATACGTATATAAGATAGTTCGTGAACAAAATCAAATTGGTGAACAAAAGAAAATACGGCTGTGATTGTTGGAGATATTTTTATATTAGGAATTTGGAACAAAGCAGAATTTCGAATGGACTTTGTTAAAGTTATTTTTAAGGGACAGTGTCCGGCAAAGATATTTTTCCCTAAGAAACGACAAAGCACAGGATAACAAGGTCCAAAGGTAGGACAAAAGTATCTAAAACGTCGTGCTTTGTTTATTTAAGACCAAGTTATAATGATATAAAATTTGAATATGCCAACTGAAGTAGCATTTTGCAGAGTTCAGTTTCTGAATGTTTTAAATTCAGTGCAGTAATTCTACAGATCATTGGGACCTCATTTCAAGGTATTACGAATTTGATAGTAGCTTCGTGCCAAAATAATTTTCTGCTGATTCATAACATAACTGTAGGGTAGATAATATAACTAATATTTACATACATATGTATCTATCAGTAAGAACGTGCAAAGCTTAAAGAATAAGTCTTACTCTTACACGAGGCAATGCGTTACGTAAAACTTATTGTTATTTAGACTGTGTTTTTTATGCAAACATTTTACATAATTAAGAACGGGCCATTGTAACAACTTCCAGTGTGCGGCAGAGTATTTAATTTATATTACCTTCAGAGTTATATAAAACTCCATTGGGTTTTTCTTTAATTTTCGAGTTGGCGCCTTACCCTAGAGATTCTCGAATGAATTGGGACAAACATGTCATCTAGATCAGCGGTCGGCAACATTTTAGATATCGTGGACAACTTTTAAATTTCGCAATTTAAAATTTCGTGGACCACTAACATAATTTTTTTAGGTATGAATTAATATGAGCATTAAGTATGGTGTACATGTATATTTATTGAGTTATGTATATTAATAATTTTAACTGCAATTATTTGGCGGTAACACAAGAATAGTGATAAATAATAGTAATATATATTAAAAATTAGTGCGACATTCGCTGCTCTTTTTTAAGAGTATAAAGCTTCTGCGCAAACCAGTTGCGCGCACAATACGTGCAAGTTTTATTTTATCAATTTAACTATCTACACATTTCAAAAAAGATAATTATATAATTTTAAATACATATTTATGTTAGATACACATTTATCTGCTAATATTTTTATTTACAGTGTCTATGAGATACAAAGTTTTTATATCCAAATAGCCTGCAATATAAATTCAATATTCATTTTACACAAAAGATAATGACACTTCGTTTTTGTAGTTATATGCATATAAATGTGTTATCTATTTAAATATATGTAATAAATATAGAAATTAACATAAAAATATTAATTCTAAGGGTGTTTCCTTTGGAAATTTTAAATGGTTTATTTGTATTCAGCATTAGAATTCAGTTAAGTCAGATTTATTTGATACAGATATAATGAAATACTTATATGATTGTAATATTGATTTTAATATTTAAAATAAATCAGGATTAGAAGCAAGGGCGGGCCGTAGTCACATTTGATGCCTAGCCAGTTATACAGAATTCGGTATTATTATTTTGTTACTTTTTATATGCCGCTGATACAGTAGGGGGTTAATTAAGTACCTTTAGGTGCATGTTTTGCATGTCACCGTAATATTTTGTAACAAATCTATTTGCAATATAATGTTCTTGTTCTATTTTACATATTATAAGACGGGTCAAACAAAATTTATATTTAACTTAAAAATTTTATTAAGCGAGCTCAGCGAATTTAAATAATATATAAATTTCTTTGCGGGTTATTAAAATTATATCACGGACCATCGATGGTCCGCGGTTTAGATCACTAGTCGGAACAGTACAATAAACTTCAGCGGATATTCTATATCTCTCACCTAAATTACTAAACGAATGTGGAGCTTCCCAATATTTTTTACCAATGCATTTTATATATTTTAACTAATAGACCATTTTACCAAAAACTTTATCGATTATTCACTACCGTTCGTCATAATGTTCTTGTGTATAATATATGTAGTTGGATTATTGTACACAGAAATATTGTACTCGCTATTCCAGTAATTACGCCCAACTAATCCGATGAATGTGCATCCGATAGGCGCATAAATACACTATGCGCATTTTTCTCTTTAATCTTCTCCTCGTCCCTTTAATCTTCTTTCCCTTCTTGAACGGTCAATGATGACCATTAAATCCTGATACTCTTTCGATTCTATCGTTGAATCCCGAACCCCTGGTACCTATGTGTTGTAATACAAGCAGCTTAAATCGTAATTCACGTCGATGCTTCTGTGAACAGAGTGTGACAGTTTTGGTGGAGAACTTCCATAACGCGAATACGTTAATATTAATTGGCAGGCGTAATGGCCTTGAAGGGTTTTGTCGGCAAGTCGAACGAGATTACCGCTCTTTAGTCGCCTATCGTGTAGATCGGGACCATCATACGAAGGTAGGCCGAGTTTTTCTTCTGCTTTCGCGGATCTCTCTCTACGCGAGAGGCAACTGCCGCCCGTAAACAAGACCCGCGCGACTGGCAGAGGTTCGCTCCCTTCGACCTCTTTTGGTCCTGATACCTTTAAGTACCGCTGGCAGGGACATCTTCTCGGCTTTTTCTTAATCTTTGGTCGCCTTGTTTTGCCGCATCGCTTCACCGACGTCAACCCCCCGGAGGGTGTCTTGTCGTGGGCGCCGCGACCAGCACGACGTTCGGGAATTTGGTCATATCAGGCGATCTTCCACGACAATGCAGACGAACCGCGTCGCTTGAATCGCCGTCAGGAGAGTGAGTCTTGTTACTCGGGAGGGGCACTTCTCTATTAGAAAAGAATCCCAGGATTTAGAGTCGGGTGTATGTGAGAATGAAGTCGTGTGTCTTTCTTGTAACAGAAAATGGTTAAACAGCCGTAGGGCCAACATAAAAAAATGGTTAGTGGCGCAATACGGCTCAGCTGTAATGAAAATTTATGTTTGACCTGTAAAGAGGGTCTATGCGGTTATTCTACCTGGATCTTGGGTCTCTTGTGTCTTCCTGGTATTTCTGGTCTTCCTGCGTCGTAGTCCGAAGCTGCTCGGATGAGGGGGGTGTCAAGGGCACCTGCTTGATCGTAAAGCTTTCGAGGCCTGACTCGGATTTTCTCGGTCACAGTAGTGAAGTCTAGGTCTCGCTGGATGTCGATGTTCCTCACGTACCACGGGGCATCCACGGCACCACAGCGTAGCCCCAAGCTGTCGATGCGTACATCAGTTGGGGCTGAAGGACTTGCCATATGAGGAGCAGCTTGTTTCTGAGTTTCAGCTGGCTGTTGTTTCCCGTCATCGTCCAGAGTCTGGCTGCGGTAGCTTTGACGCGTCCCGTCACTTGGTGGATGTAGTTTCTCCATGTCAACGACTTGTCCTTGACAACTCCAAGGCACTTGGTCTTGTCCCACCATTGGATGTCCCCGCCGTTGAAGCTCACATGTCCTTCCGGAGTTTCCCGCGTCTTCTTGAAAAGCACCGCCCTGCTTTTCTCTGCGTTGATGGCTACCTTCTACTTGTTATATCAGTCGGCTGGTTCGTCCGCAGCACGCGGCAGGTACGTCATTGCCATGCGTGCTCTCCTCGACTTCGCTATGATCGCCGTGTCGTCAGCGTACAGCGCAGTGGCCGTGCGCTCTGTCCTTGTCAGGTCTGACGTAACCTTGAGATGTTGAAGAAGTGAAGCGACAGCACCGCACCCTGCGGTACTCCGGCCTCGATAGTCCTGTAGTCCGATAGAGAGGTCCTTACTCTGGCCCGAAATCGCCTTCTTGTCAAGTAGGACTTGATCAGTTTCACCAGCGCCGATCGGGTATCCCAAGTCTAACATCATGATTAGAAGCCCGTCGTGCTAGACTCTATCGAAGGCTTTGGATACGTCTAAGAATATCGCTGCAGTCCCATAACATGGATCACATACAGCTGTAATAGGATATATGCTAGGATATATATATATATATTATATTTGACTTCTGTAATTATGCCTTTCATTCCTGATTATTTTATCTGTTAAATTTTAGTAGAATATGCCATATTTCGATTAGATATGAAAACATTTAGTATTTACTGGTTACTTATAATCATTTTAGGAATCGATTAGAAGTTCTAAGCGTCGAAGTTAAAGTTGAACTTGTGAAAAAAATTTATTAAAGTTAAAAATAGTGAAATAAACTAAATATTTTTTATTAAATAAAACAAAAGGCTTCCTGGACATCATTGAGCACATTAATGATTATCCAAATGTTATATATGTCTATATTTACATTTCTTTTTGCCAGATACTGTATTCTATGTACAAATTATATTTAGGTCTATTATAGTAATTCATAATTTTACAGATAATTTTGAGACATTAGTTTCACATTCTAGATGCAAAGCACATGCTTGACTTTATTAACTCTGCCCCCGGTACTAAACTGATTGCGCACTATATTCCGTGTTTAGACATGATGCTTGTTATTTAACGCTTTCCTTTTTGCCGTATTCCCATCTTCTTACTGATACAGGGCATTAGTCCAGCTGCTTATATGAACGCAGCAGCATCCGTGACTAAGAATAAAAATTTGCATTCGCTTGTTTCGTATTCATCACCCTACAATTCTCTAAAACTTCCTGTCACTAATTCTGTTATACCTTCTGTATTTAGCTTATAGCACTTTTAATGCTAAACGGAATTACGTAACAAAATCTTCTTCCAATGCATCTACCTCAGCATTTATTATTTTTCATCGCCAGCAGTAGTTGTTTCCTCCACGCTTAACCATAAATATTTGTCTTTTAAATCAGAGCGAATATTACTGTTTATTGTTTTACTTAGTTCAGATAAATAGGTTTTGCATAATGTAACGAATTTACTAGAAAGTTCTTTATTTCGAACATTTATTTACAACTCAACTATTTACTAACTCCAACTAACTAACTAACTCTCTACTTTAACTTTATAAACTAACTTTCGCACTGTATATCACTTTCTTCGCACCGTATCGCTCACTATCGCGGTCCAGATTCAACTAACTCCAGGCTGGACGACACAATTCTTATATAGGCAGTAGGACGTCTCTCCAGACATTTCTGGATAAAGAACTTTGGCGAACCTTCTAGTATAGAATGCAGTGGAATCTCACACGCACGATGGTTTCGAATATTCCCGGCGTTCGGGATCGCTCGAGGCGTTCGTGACAATAATATGTTGATTCGTTACGACACATTTACATTAGAATATTTACCACTCGTTTCCTTATTCCATACGAAAGAATTATTGGTATTTCAAATAAGAAACTTCAGAATGGTCAAGGAAAGATGAAACATCAGTGGAACGTCAGATAATACTAAAATAAATTTTCCAGAATTTCGCTTTCTTCTAATATTTTCAAAACTAGTCTATATCCGTGATTTCTCAGTACCATATTATTGATCGTACAACTATACTACTTTAACTTAACTACGTTGATCTGTTAGATCCGTTTCGAGACCCCCATGGCGAATAAGTTTCTTATGGGACACAGTGTATACTGGATAATAATATTTTGTAAAAAGCCTTTAAAAATGCCAAGCTCCACTCAATCGGAGAAACATGAAGCAGAATGGAGAGAATAAGGGGAAAGGCGCATATCATGCAGACACTTATTTCTCATTAATCGAAATAAATTTAGTGATGTGATGCATCTATCTGATCTGTCTACTACGATTCTTTGACGTTCTCTCTATTGCGAAATGAACCCTAATGACACTTCCTGAATAAATTTATCTTGAAATCTAGTTAGGCTTATAAGTCGGAACCTAAGTACGAGTCTCTTGTATATAGAAAATATTTCATTATATTCAGTTGAGCTCAAATAAGTACACAGAGTTTATTGTTATGTATAGTAAAAGCTTTATAAAAAATTGCTCGTGTATTTCAGGCAACCGCTAATGTTTTCGTAATTTTTTTAACCAATAATTTAGTCGCCTGTAATACTTCTCATTAATGTAGCAATACAGTTTTGATATGTCGAGTGTCCATTTTTATCCTGCTTGTTCTTCCTTTATAGAAATATTCTTTTTAAATTGTGTATACCTACTATAGTGGCGAGAAAAACTATATTGGTGGTAAGAATAAAATTTTTTTGTTGTGATTTATTTTCTACATATTAACGAATAGAACACTTAGAAAGATGTAGAAACCTTCGATGTAGCAGATGGAACTTTAGATGTAGCAACAAAAACAGGTGGCCAATTTTCTACACCGAAAGATTACACTTTACTCTATGCATGTTTCACCAATGAAGTAGTCATAATCATAAGATGATTAAAACTAATTCTTAAATGATCTTCTAATCTCTGTTTACACCTGAATTTAGTTCAGGTTCAGTAAACAGTTATGAACCTTTTTTCGTTTTCATGCACTGTTCACTAGTAATCTCACTCAATGTAACTATTTTATTCATGATCAATGAACAATGAAGGCATAATATGTTGGAGTTTATTGCATAATTTCTTCTAATATCTGATATCTTACGACTCTTTATGTTTATGGTTAGTGAACCGTAACGAGGTAAACATTCAGTTCACTAGTCCATTGATGTCATCATTCGCCGCATCTAAAAAACAGTGGCCTGTTAGAATATGACCCTTGTCCTTGTTCATCCTATTATCACATTCGCTATCTTAATACTTACAATGGCATCCGACAGTCTGTTATTGATTAGAGTTTCAACTAACTTTAAATTACTTTAATTTATTTTATGATACTTGAGTTTTCGAAATCATGTTGGGTAACGGGGGATTATTTCAATCTTCCATATTTTAAATAGACTATGTGCTTATTTAACCTAATTATAATTGCGCTTTTTGTCTGCCCAATATACTTTTGACCATAACATTCAACAGCTGATTTCATATATTCAGATCCTTTCGTTATTTTCAATTTTATCTTTGCGATTTCTTATAAGCGAGTGTCTACATTTTAGGTAAACCTACTTGCTTTATAAATTTTGCGCGATTGACTAGTTTTACTTTTCTTTCCTTTCAACTTTATATTGACTACCCTATATTTGTTACACAATCGTACAAAGTTTCAAGAAAGTTTTCCCAATGGTAAAACACGGAAAATAAACATCCACATAAAATCCACTTAACTTGTGAATTATATATTTGACTTAACTCCGATAGGGGTCTGAATAATTCCTTCTGTGTGCATCCACTTATGAGTGCATAGTCAGTGAAGCGTCGAGGAAATAAAGCCCTCACACAATCCTCTTGTCTATAATATTCCTGAACCCATTGAATATGTCGATAAGAGATACGATGATACGATTCTGACAAGGGTGAAGTGATTTTTCGTCACCCCTCAAATTTTACTGAGTGGATAAATAAATTCGATTAAAAGAATAGAAAGGGACGATTTTCTGTTCCAGTTTAATGTGTCTTACTTTCTTTTTTGGTGTACAGTCTCTTTTCCATTATCTCTAAAGTAAAAGCAAGGAATGAGATTCCATTAATTTAACGGATCGATAAATTTTTAAGCTAGTATATTTTTTATACTAAAAACTTAATTTATATAAGAAATAATATTCATAATGGTGGTTATCGTGAATATGAACAATTTTTTTTATTATATTAAAATATTGTAAACGATTTAGTCCAGCCATACTCAAAGTGTGCTCCGCGGAGCCCTAGGGCTCCGCAAATCCTCTGTGGGGTCTCCGCGAAAATACTGGTCATAATGAAAAAAAATACGAAATTAATACGTATGAGATTGCAAAGGAAAATAAAATCTATCTAAATATTCCAACAAAAAATTAACTAAAAATGTAGTAGTGGAATACGTAATATGAGAGCGCGACATTTCAACCAGAAGCTTAGTCAACAGTTCAACACTGACTGACTGACTGGAGACCAAACTGAACGAATTAAATTTGTCATTACAAGGTAAACAGACAACAGTGTTCAACGCTAGTAACAAAATAACCGCTTTCAAAAGAAAATTAGATTTTTGGAGTATTTGTGTCGGTAAGAGAAAAATAGAAAACTTTTCAACGCTCAGTTAGTTCGTTAGCGACTCAACGTTTCAAACGTTTCAAGATGATATGTTTCAAGAATTGGTCCAATATCTCAATGCTGTGCGCACATCTTTTGAGACGTATTTTCTCGAAGAACAGAATACACAAATTAATATGAATTCATGGGTTCAAAATCCTTTTGTACCCAACTTGCAAAAGTTCGAAAGTATGTCAAATGAGATTTATGAATCATTTTTAGAAATGTCATCAGACACCAGTATAGTCACTGTTCAAAACAATGCCTCTGAATGGTTTTTGGTGCAGAATCCGTGACGAATATCCACTTCTTGTCACAAAGGCCCTGAATGTTCTTCTCCCGTTCCCAGCAACTTACTTGTGCGAAACAAGATTCTCAACCTATGCAGCTACAAAACAAAATACTACAATAGGCTGGATGCCGAACCTGATATGAAACTTCAACTCTCTTCTATCAAGCCTGATATCAAACAATTGATGAAAAATAAAAAACAGTTTCATACCTCCCATTAGATTATTTGATTATTATGTACCTAATATGATTATTAATAAAAAATACATATAAACTAGTTTTTGATTATTTTGGGGCTCCGTCAAATATTTCGCTTTCCAAAAGGGTTCCGTCGTCAAAAAAGTTTGAGAACCACTGATCTAGTCTAAGACTAATGAGTAACTTATTTCGAATCCTATTATACAAAATGACTGAAATTCTAAGAATCGCCCATTGATGTCTTCTTAGCCATTTCTGACAAGTATGACACTTTATTGTGCACTACACAAATTACTCTGCTTTTAATTTCACTCAAGCCACTGCACTAACTCATTGCGTTTAATCTTCTTGAGTCTTCTTATTTTGTTGGAGTTATCAAGGAGCTGGATGGCCTCGATATTCTCTTATTGTAGAGGTCTTTCTTCGTTGCTTCTTCCAAATTTTTGAATTTCTATTCCAACGTCTTCTGTTCCAAGATCTCGGTGGAGATCTTCATTTCTTATATACCAAGGTGCATGTTCTGTAGTACATTATTTTGAAAGGTTTATATAATTTTAATATTTAACTTTCTGCTACAACCCCAAAGCTGAATGCCATAAATCCACACCAGTTTTAATCTTTGCTAATACAATAGGAGCTTATTATGTATCGATAAGGCTTGAGTCTCTATCCAAGAGCCAGTACATTTGCTTATATCTTATACATAATTCCTATGAATGTTCATGGGTCATGAGAAAGCATAATGGTGGACCATTTAAGAATTTTTTTGTTAGCACGATCACTTAATTAAATCGTGTCGGATCGATCGGGTTTCGACTTATTCTGATTAGAGACCAGACGACATCTATTGATTTTGAGGTGGATAGGACACACCCCACCCTGTTCATGGGTCATGAGAAAGCACGATTGTGAACTACTTAAAAAAAGTAAAACTGTCGCATAAAACACATATTCTGCATTTATGTGTTGGTTTATTTTTTCTTGGCCACTCAATTTCGAGATAGAGATGTTCTATGTGCGGAAAAGTCCGTTTTAAGGTGTTAAAACTGTTTTCATCACATGAGTCTCTATGTTCAAAGTAACAATTTGAACTGAGCTGTACCTTACTTGTTACTGTTAACTTAATAATGAAACTTGTACCGTAAGGATATATTTTCAGTTGTCATATGGTAGATTTACTTTAGTTGGGTTTGTTATATACAGCAAAATAGTTCAAGGCCTGTAATAAATCAGCTTTAAAAGTTTTGTGAACATTAAAAGATTTGCAAGTTATAACTTTCACGTACTTCTGAGAAGTATGTAAGCACTTAGAGTAATAGCTCAGCACATTTCACACGTTGCTGCAATTAATCAGTTATACAATTAAGATAATTGCAAGGTACACTGTGAAGAGTTACAATTAGATGGATAAGTTAATTGCAGATGCATTTTAATGTTTTACCTTCCCCTTTGCTGTGGAGTATAGCTATAATTTAGCCAGAAAATACATTTACATTATACTTGTTTTACATTACACATTTAAATTAATTTATAAATATGTTTATTGAGGAATTTTTTAATAATTTTAATAAATATTTTTTCTGGATTCAATGGAGGAACCTATAAGGGCAATTTAGATAAATATTTGATTATTTTTCAATTCTTGAAGCAATGCTTTAATATTAGAATATATTTCAAAAAATAAAACCCGCCACAGGTAGGATTCGACATTTGTCCCGGATTGGAACCGAACGACATACAGCTGTTTCGAACTTATTAGTTCTCATCAGTGCTGTACACGGTACGCCGATCCAGGACAAATGCCGAATGAAATCGTGGGGTATACATCTATATCGATCAGATCTATGTCAGTAACATTTTTTGAAACCTTATCTGATCGTGCAGAAACACGAGGAAGGGGTCGAGGATCGCTTTTAGGTATAATTCAATGCCTGGCGGGGCTTTAGCCCGAGGAGTAGTTGTTTCCTATAGCGATTATGTAATAGCCTTGCTATTCGGGAACTACTTTGATAACCGCTTGGCGGTTTGGTGGTTCCTTTCTCGATTTCCGACTTATATGTTAGTGATTAAAATGTATTTTTTACAATAGATTCGCTGTTTGTTAAATTTTTCAATTATGTATATATTTATATCTCTCGATAAATCACGACTTTATGCATTTTTGTGTATATGGATGTTTTACGTGCGTTTACAAAATATTGGTATATTTGAAGGAACACATTTTTTAATGTAATCTTCCTTATTTTAATAAGAATAAGAAAAATTACTTCCTTATCGAAATCGGCAAAAATTTCCATTATATATGTTTCTTAGAGTAATCACCAATTATTAGACATCTATAGTTTACTAATATAACTGATTTTCAATATACCTAATGTGTACATCAGATATAGCATGACCAATGTAACATTATTGTGAGTTAGCCACATATCCAATGCAAATAGCAATGTTCATAGATCCTGTTATAATGTCTTGTTTCAATTTATGAAGTTTAATCGTAATAGCAGATTTCAGGGAATAAATTTAGCTTGATAAATTATTGTAGATGCTTCCTTTCAGATGACCCAAAAAAAAGTCGACAGGTGTTAAGTGAGCTATCACAGATTTTGCAAAGATCAATGTCCTTGTTCTCGAGTTCAATGTGTTTGAGTAGCAAAGCTTCTTCGACACTGCGTTGTTGAATAGTGAATCTCTGCTGCAGTCTAACAGACTGCGGAACTAAGGTTAGAACTTTAGTTATGGGTATCTAATAATCAAATTGAGCAGTCGAAGTAGTCCAAAATCTCGCGAGTTATACAATAATAAATCAAAAGAAATTGAAATCATAGGAAAATAGTTTTTACACTAATTTAATATAAACAACAAAAATACTTTCTAATATGATGAGCCGAATAAGAATACATTTTTTATCATGGTTTTATGATTTAGAGTAACATAGGTAATAATATTTAATATGATTAATATATGTAAGTTGTAATGATATAGAGATATAAAAGTCCCGTACAACAAATGGAAGTGCATTTAAAATATCGGGCCTATCAGTAACTTGGCGCATTGTATATTATTGTTATTATAGAGACATTTAAAAAATGATCAATTTCTGCATTGTAAATTTTTTTTTTTTTCGAAACGAATCTTTCTGGTCTCTTTTTCGTCCACCATACCATATGAGAGGTAAATAAAGCAAAGAAGTTCCCCTCCTAATTTATGTTTTCTACAGACAAATTGTATTTGATTAAAATTTGGTGAATCATTTTCTACTTTAACGTATTAATTTTTTGGCATTGAATTTTTAAAATAGATCCATTATTAATATAATGCAAAGTTTTACTATCAGCAGAGGGTAACATTCAAACTACAGAAATAAGGAGTACTCCAACCCACCTGCAAATGCCTTATATAATAAGAACTAAACAAATTAGGTCAAAACAGCTATTCTCCTGGCTATATGCCAAACGCCGAGCACTGAATTACATGACAAAATTTGTCGTATTTTTGTCTAACAGAATTAGCACTAAAAATACAGTAATTGTTCCAAAACCACCAAGAAAGATGCAAAGTGTCACCTATCTCAGGATATCGTTAACTGCAGACCGGTTTAGACCTTTCTATCTTGAGTCTCGTCAATGCAGCGTAAACGAGTATACCTTCGACAGATAATGCTCACATCTAGTAGACGTTGCTACGTTCCACCGCAGTAGAACGTACCAAACGCCATCTCTTGGTAATTTCGAACAATCTAAATCGAAGTAAAAACTTGAGATCATCAATATAATGCAAAGTTTTACTACCAGAGGGTAACATTCAAACTACAGAAATGAGGAGTTTATACTCCAACCCATCTGCAAATGCCTTTTATATAATAAGGACTAAACAAATTAGGTCAAAACAGCTATTCTCCTAGCTATCTGCCAAACTTCGAGCGCTGAATTGCATAACAATAATTTCTTCATCTGTGTGTAATGATCAAATATGGCGTTGCGGCGCTATGTTGAAAATTATTTTCAAGTGATAACAGTGTGCGAATAACACCTCATTTGCTGCTGCCTCATATATCTATTCAAACGCTTATTTTATTTTGATATGTGTTTTTTGTATTAATAAAAATATAATTACATTTTATATTGACATACTATCAAACTTCCTAGGCAATGCCTCCTTGTAAAAGCTAATTATCAGTTTGTTTCTGACAGAAATCACGCAAAAGGTCACTTAGGGTGTTTTACATATCAGAATTCTATTTGGTTTTTAAATTTAGAAATTTCATTTAGTTTATTTCAAGTTGATTTTAATAACATGGTACCTACTTTAGATAAAGACATTAAGGTGATTTTAATTATTGGCAAAACTAGAAGAAATCTAACGCCCGTCTAAGGAGCTCGGTTTCCATTTATGAAACTACTTAAAATCTAAGATATCATCATATCAGTTTATGATGTCCTTCGCCGTCTTCCGATTCCTAATCTCCATTCCTCTCTATTTCTCCACATGTCCTCGTCCAGACCTCTCTCCAACTTTTTCGTGGTCTTCCTCGCCTTCTTCCTCCTTGTGGTTTCCAGTTTAGAATTTTTTTGGGTATTCTGTCATTTGGCATTCGCTGAACATGCCCGTACCATACGAGTTGTTTGGTTCTTATATCATCTACAACGTCATGTGTTATTCCCATCAAATCTAAGATAACGGGATACAACCCGCTGACATCGAGATTTCATTGAAGCAGAAAATTACTGAAAAATGTAGATTAGTTTCCGCGGAAACGGGTGAAAGAAAGATTGTTTTGCCGTCATTAAAAGGGAGGTGCACATTTTCAGTATCTATTTTAAAATTTTTACTGTTATCAGTGTTCCGTACCGAACTACCTCCATGTTCCTTCCTACCTGCCATCCCCTTCCCTATATCCTACCCTACACCCGTGTGCAAGTGCCGCCTATGTATAGTTTAGTGCGGCCAAGCTGGATCGCAGGAGGATAGAATCATATCAACTACAGACAGTAAGATATCGTGTGAATTCCAGGCAAGCCAACGTATCCTATCAAAGTAAGTCCCGTTATTTACTTATTATCCGTACCAATTATCCCTGCGTCTGCAGGTGGTCCTTCAAGTTCGGTATCGAATATCATAACTAGCAATTATCACACATAATTCATTGGCCTTCGAGCCTAGATCGTGAACGGTTCGTGGAGAATATAGTCTTTTTAGTTTGTTTTTTTTTCGTTTATCTTTATCTTTTTTATCATAGCTTAGTTCTTTATTTATAATTTATAACTTATATTACTTTTTTATCGTATTCTTTTATTTATAATTTATCTTAGTCCTATCATATCATAAATCATTACTTCGTAAGCGAGCGTAAAATAAATATCAAATTAGTTTTTTTTTTATTAACTTTACCATTAGTTTTTACTATTCTGTCCAAGTAGCTTTATCAGTTAGTTTTTTTCTGTCCAGTAGCGTACTTGATATAAACAGTTTAGATTTATCGCTACTCTGAATAATGACTGCTCGTTTACGTGAGTTAAGAGCAAAACGCAAAAGCTACATCTCTGATATTACAGAGCTTCTTGATGTTGCCAGGTCAGCTAGAAGGGAGGCTGCGTTGCATACCTTATTTGATTTACGTTTTAAGCATTTGCCAGAAATTACGGGAGATTTTAAAACCTGTCATGACGCGATTATCACTATATTATCTAATCAGGCTGACTCTGATTTGGATGCTCAAGAGGCTGTGCGGGGGCAGTTCCGGAATGCTGTTTTTTCTGTTGAGGTGATACACGGGGAATTTTTTCCTAGCCCGGCGCCTTCTACTCCATTATCTGCTAATGCCAGTGGCGTATCAAGTTCACGCTCTCAGGTACGCCTTCCGAAATTGGCTCTCGGATCTTTTACTGGAGATTTCGCTCATTGGTCTCAGTTTATCCAGCGATTTAACCACGCTATTCATAAACATGAATCGTTGCCCGACGTTGACAAGTTCCAGTACCTAGTGAACTGTCTCTCCGGGGAACCTTTGAATCTTATCAAACCCTGTTCTATTTGTCCTGAGAACTATCCGTTGGCATATGATGCCTTGGTTAAGCGTTATCAAAATAAAAGAAAACTTTCCTCCCACTATTGTAACCAGATCAATTCAGTATCTAAAATCTCGAGTGAATCCGCTAAGGCTCTTCGTCGTTTAGCGAGCACCTTCCGAGAAGGCAAGGCTTCTCTTATATCCCTTAATATCGAATCTTTGGTTGATTTTTTGTGGTTCAGTTGGCTTTTGGAAAAACTGGATGATGAGACTCGCCAACGTTTTGAGGATAAGATCGTGGATAATTCAACAAGCGATTATCTTCCCAACTTTTCTGAACTTTTGAAATTTATCGAGGGTCGTGCTTCCGTCCTGGAGTCAGTGCACATTGAAGATGTATCCAAATTTAACTCCCAATGTAGTTCATCATCCTCAAGTCGCTCCAGAGCTGCCACAGGTCACAAATCCATGATGACTAATCTTGCATATACCCGATCTGCTTTCTCGTGTCCCCTATACAAAGGTTCAGATGTTTTGCGTATGTGCGACGCCTTTCTGAAACAATCACCTAAAGAGCGTTCGTTATTTATGCGCAAGATTAAATCCTGTATCAATTGCTTACATCCATCGCACACCATCAACCAGTGTCAATCCACTCATAACTGCAGAGAGTGTCAATCTCGCCATCACACCCTGCTTCATTTTTCTGATGCCTCCATCGCCTCTCACCCGACTCACCCCAGACAGTCTGATCCTGGCCAATCCTCGACTCTATCTTCCAACGACGAGGCTCCAATTCCACCTGTTGAGCTCACTACATGCACCAGTCGTGTTCTGTTTAGTAACGCTCAGTCTCAGGTCCTTCTGTCGACTGTCTGTTGTGAAATGTTGGATAGTTCAAACAATGCACATCCAGTTAGAGTCCTTCTTGATCCCGGCAGCCAGGTATCTCTAATCACCGCCAACTGTGCTCGAAAGTTACATTTATCTATGTCTCATGAACACATTCTTATCTTTGTAGTTGGCCATACTCCTTCTCAACCAGCACACGGTGTTGCGAATTGTCGAATTCGTCCTGTGGGTCAATCATATCCTCTTTTGACAGTCCGGGCGATTATTTTACATCGAATTTGTGGTAACTTACCAAATACCACAATCAAATCTATCGATCTCGATCATCTTCAAGGATTATCTCTTGCTGATCCTGACTGGAAGCAATCTCGTCCTATAGATCTTCTCATCGGGGCTGACCTTTATCACCGTGTTGTTTTGCCAAGTCTCATAACCGGTAGCTCTGATTGTCCTGTGGCTTTGCAAACCATCTTTGGCTGGACATTATCAGGTCCACAACCAGGCTCATCTATCCCTATACAACCATCCGCACTTATCTGTTCGTTGTCTTCTCTCGATCAAACCCTTGAATCAGTTTGGGAAATCGAGGAGATTCCTAAATCGTGCCCAGAGGACCCGCACGTCCAGAAGGCGGAATAGATCTTTCTGACATCCCTCTATCAAGAACCTTCTGGTCGCTTTGGTATCCAACTCCCATTCAAGATCTCACCTCCGGTCTTTGAGGACATGTTAGATATTGCTGATCGTCGATGGTTGTCTCAGGAACGGCGTTTACTATCTAAATTGAATCTCTACCGGCTATATCTGTATTTTATGAGGGACTTTTTGGATTCCGGGCATATGTCTTACCTCCCCCCAGTTGAGGAATCTTATTTTATACCGCATCACTGTGTGATCAAAACTGAGAGCGAGGAACAAAAGATCCATGTGGTATTTGACGCATCTGCCAAGGCGTCGAATAATGTATCTCTCAATGATGTTCTTCTGGTCGGGCCTAAACTTCAGGCTGATATCACCTCAATTTTGCTCAGATTCCAAGCCAAGTCTGTTGTATTTGTCTGTGATATACGGCAGATGTATCGACAGATTTTGGTTGAACCCTCACATCGCAACTACTAACTTATCCGCTTCAGGTTTTCACCATCCGATCCTATTCAAACTTATCGATTGAATACCGTTACCTATGGAGTTGCTTCTTCACCCTACCTTGCGATGCGAACTCTCTTGCATTTGACAGAACAAGGATCATCCAAGTTCCCTCTGGCCTCCAAGACTATCCAATCTTGCTTGTACGTCGATGATATCCTCTGCGGAGTGGATACTCTTGAGCAGGCTATAATACTGAAGCAGCAACTTACGTCTATATTAGAATCTGGTTGCTTTGAATTAAGGAAGTGAGCCACCAATGTTCCTACACTATTGGATGACTTTCCAGTTTCGCATCGTCAAACGTATCCATCTAACTTTGATAATGCTGTAAATTCCCCTATTAATATCCTGGGCTTACAGTGGTATGCATCTTCTGATCATTTTTCATTCTCCGTTCCTAAGGACAGTTGCCTCAATGGCACTTCTACCAAGCGATCTATCTTATCCCAAGTGGCGCGTATCTACGACCCTTTGAGTTTCATTTCACCCATCACCTTGTTCGCCAAGCGCCTCATTCAACATATTTGGACGGTCAACATATTTGGTTGGGCCTAGGTTGGGACGATTTGCCACCCAAGGACGTTCAACATCAGTGGTCGCGGTTCACCTCTGAGCTGTACCATGTGTCGTCTTTTGACATTTCACGTCAAGTAGTTCCATCCCGCTTTGAGAGTTGTTAGCTGCACGCCTTTGCTGATGCATCCAAGGTCGGATATGCCGCTGTCCTCTACATCCGCTACATTGTGGATAGTGTGCCGCATGTGAAATTACTCACATCAAAATCGCGGGTGGTTCCGTTGAGGTGTGTGTCGATCCCGCGCCTAGAGCTCTGTGCGGCGGTATTACTTGCGGAGTTGGTCACTTTCGTGATTCGTACCCTTTCCGATACGTTAACTTTTGATCGCATATTTGCGTGGAGTGATTCCGCTGTTGCTATAACCTGGATCAAATCCCCTCCATATCGATGGAGGACTTTGGTGGCCAATCGGGTTTCACGCATTCAGGAGAGGCTGTGCCCTGAGTGTTGGAGGCATGTCCGATCTTCGGACAACCCTGCCGATCCTGCATCTCGCGGCCTTCTCCCGGGCGAGCTATTATCATGCTCCCTTTGGTGGGCGGGGCCTGCGTTTCTCCTTTCCTATGAGTGTTCGTGGCCTGAGAATCGTTTTGCCCTTAACGATAAGGAGGCTCAGGCTGAGAGAAGTGTCGTTGCTCTTGTTGCGCGCGCTTCCCCTTCGATCATCGATGATCTCCTTGCTAGGATGTCTTCTTTGCACCAAATACAGGCAATTATCGCCTATTTTATTCGTTTTGCGCGCAACTGTCGGTCAATTGACAGGTGCATCGGATCGTTATCTAATTTTGAACTTTATGACCCCTTAATGCATATAGTTCGGGTAGTTCAGTCTCAGATTTTTGCATCTGAGATCGAAAGCCTTCGTGCTGGCAGGTCATGTATCAAAGCCTTTCAGAGGCTTGCTCCTTTTATCGATTCGGACGGCACGCTCCGTGTAGGTGGGCGGCTCCAACATTCTTCATTATCAGTTTCTTCAAAACATCCTGCGGTGCTTCCTAAATCACACAAATTTACCGAGTTGCTCATTCGTAGCACTCATTTGAACCATCTCCATGCCGGAATCAATTCCACCATGTATCTATTGCAACAAAACTTTTATATCTTATCGGCACGTCGCGTCGTGCCATCCGTAGCTGTTTATGTAAATGTTTTCGATGTTTCCGGACAAGGCCTCCTACTCTTGTCCCTTCAATGGCCAATCTACCGGTGCATCGTATTTCCTAGGTTAAATCATTCAGCTGTGTAGGCGTTGATTTCGGGGGTTCCTTTGTTATCAGAACCAGCAGGCTTCGGAATGCAAAAACAACCAAAGCTTATATTTGTCTCTTTGTGTGTTTCACCACAAAGGCTCTACATATCGAAGTCGTTTCCGATTACCGACGACCTTCTACCACTTTTGAAGTGGAAGCTGGCTAGAATAGTTGCACTCTTTCCCGGTTCGGTCGGTATAAATCGCGTTGCCTCCCTTCGAACTATACACGGTATGCTTAAGCGTCCAGTGGCGAAATTATGCTTACTACCGCAACCATAAACATATTTAACTTTATCATTTTCTTTATTTTATCTGTTTGTTTTCTTATAATTTATCATGAATCTCTATGTATTTACGTTACTTTACGAGGCGTACTTAGAATTTATTTTTGTTTCTTTATCTTATCGTATATCTTGTTTATCAAATACATATCTTAACTTAGTCCAAATCGCGGGTGATAAAATGCCCTCTACGCGGCCTTTTAGGTGGGCGGAATGTTTCGTACCGAATTACCTCCATGTTCCTTCCTACCTGCCATCCCCTTCCCTATATCCTACCCTACGCCCGTGTGCGAGTGCCGCCTATGTATAGTTTAGTGCGGCGAAGCTGGATCGCAGGAGGATAGAATCATATCAACTACAGACAGTAAGATATCGTGTGAATTCCGGGCAAGCCAACGTATCCTATCCAAGTAAGTCCCGTTATTTACTTATTATCCGTACCAATTATCCCTGCGTCTGCAGGTGGTCCTTCAAGTTCGGTATCGAATATCATAACTAGCAATTATCACACAATCAGTATCTGATATTACTTTTTACTTATAATTTTGTGATTTGTGAGTTAAATTTATAGTCTTCCATTAACCTAGAATTTATTTTTAATGTAAACACAAAATAAAATTCGTATTGCAAAGATGTCGTAAGTAACTTTTTACGTGATTTCTGTCAGAGAAAACCTGAGACTTATGTACATAGAGGCACTGCCTAAAAAGTTTCGATATATACCAACATCGAATTGAATCGATTTTTTAAAAAATCAAAAGAGATGTCAATATAAAACTATAGAGGCGCACTGTATAAAGTACGTACTATTCATTTCATCACTATCTGCTAAATAAAAAACTTTCTTATCTTGCCAATAATCTGAACGGTCTACCTGAGCCTAGTCATAAAAACAAGCCACGGTATGAGATAAGAGCCGTTTGGGATTTTTTATTTGGCAAATAGAGGTGAAATAAACTACACTATAAATAGATTTAATATGGGAATATTCGAGGCTTCAAAACATATTTTGGTACATACCCAATCATACCATCAGTATTATTATTTTTGAAAAGAAAAATATCACTTTATCTAATTTCGCAGGCAATAGTTTCAACGTACAGGATGAAGGCTAATTTGGATTAGAGAGTGACGCTGAACATGACATGACATAAATTTACGGAATGTCTAGTCTGCAAGGTATTACATGTTATAGTACATGACAGTACATTTATTAGATTTCAAGGCAATTTAATTCTATTTAGAAATGAAATAAAATTTTCATTTTCAACTGACGCTTTTCTAAAGTTTTGTTCCAATATATATGCTATTTTTTGTATATATTTTTATTCTGTGTTAGTATCCTGTCATCTGTTAGTTATTTAGATTATATATGTATGTGAAAATGACGTCAACTTCTTTGTTAGTTATGTTTTAATTTTACTTTGCAAGTAAAAAATAAATATATAGATCAGAGGTCAACAATGTTACTTGCATTCATTTGTGGTCACGTTAAAGTGCATTTCTGGTATAGATAAAGTAATAAAAAATATCCATAAGGTATTTGTATTGGACTATAGAACCATAAATATTTCGAAATTTAAGATTTTAAGTCATTTTGTATGACAGTTCTAATTGTCGTATTGTAATTGCAGTCATATGATAAGTATATCCATAATGAGGATATAATGAGCATATTCTATAAGTGAAATTGAGATAGGATAAGTTTCCTTCAGGGGGCGAAATGAATTTAAAATCTCGACCAGTGACTTAGTTTATTGCATATTATTACTATTTCTAAAATATAATAAAAATGATTTTAATATATTTAAAGTCTCCTTGCTATTCTCGGTACTTTCGTTAGCGGTGTAGTTGTATCATTGAATAATATCGAGCATTAAAATTACTTAACCTCAATATAATGCAAAGTTTTACTATCAGAGGGTAACATTCAAACTACAGAAATAAGGAGTTTATACTCCAACCCATCTGCAAATGCCTTATATAATAAGGACTAAACAAATTAGGTCAAAACAGCTATTCTCCTGGCTATATGCCAAACGCCGAGCACTGAATTACATGACAAAATTTGTCGTATTTTTGTCTAACAGAATATCTCAGGATATCGTTAACTGTAGACCGGTTTCGACCTTTCTATCTTGGGTCTCATCAGTGCAGTGTAAACGAATATACCTTCGACAGATAAGGCTCACATCTAGTAGACGTTGCTACGTTCCACCGCAGTAGAACGTACCAAGCGCCATCTCTTTTTAGTTTCGAACAATCTAAATCGAAGTAAAAACTTGAGATAATCAATATAATGCAAAGTATTACTATCCTTATTTCTCTAATTTGAATGTTACCCTGTGATAGTAGTCCTTATTATATAAGGCATACGCCATTCACAATACACACTCAAGCAATCACTTCTTGGAGAGAAGTGACAATTAACAGTTACTACCTATATCCGTATAATAGTGAAGGGGCTACAAAAAGAACTGGTCAAGATTGTGTTAACTATTAAGCTGCTTAAGCTTTTAAGTGTTCCTAGGTGATTATAATAGCATAGAAACACTAAGAATGCTAACACTAACATCTAATAAAAGCACGATATAGTATTAACTGGAACATCACTTTTTAAATAGAACTTAATTACTATGTTATTGGTGTTCACAATTCAAAGTTTTCTCCAGAATAGAACACGTTTTATATAAGGTTACCCAGATTTAAACGGACATACTCTAGTAGAAGGTAGAGCAAAACGCCCCTATACTTACCGTTGAATGTGACCCGTTTTCGAGATACGGCGTGTTTTATGGTTTTTGTCCAGAACTTTAGTCCGCCATATTTTTGACATGACTGCACATATTTAGATAAAATTTGGTACACATTATACTCTTTTAGGTTAATAAATAGCTTAAGTGATTTCGGAAAAATTAAAGGACCTCCATTTTTTTAATATGGCTCTTTGGGTCGTTAACATCACACTGTATATTATTCTGTGGTAAATATTAGTAAACTTTTAAAAAGCTTATGGATAAGTATATGAAATAATGTCATAATATTTGATGGCACGTTTATGGTTATTCTTCGATAAATTTTCAAAAGTATTGAAAGACAAAATTTGATAATCTACAAATAACACAATCCAGTTGCTAACATCATTATTTTATTAATTTTAGCTAAACACCCAGCAAAAGAGGTTTTTGTTTTGACATTCAGTGTTTTTAAGCTTTTTTTAATTTAATTTCATTTAAAATATTACACATCCCATTTCTTTCATAAATTTATTTAGAACTTTAAATAATTGAAAAAAACTAAAACGGTGCAAATAATTAAAACTATAACAGATTTTCAAAATGAATGCCTCCAGCGTCAATACATTTTCGAGAACGTTTTAATATGTTTTTCACTGATCTATCAATCACTTCCGGGTTATTTCTAATGTTATCACATACAGTTATAGTTTTTTCTGTATTGTGTATTGAACTTTTCATTGTACACCTCTGACTTAAGATAACCCCATAAAAAGTAATCTAAAGGTGTAAGATCAGAAGACCTAGGTGGCCAGTTTACCGGATCCACGACCAATCCATCTGTTGGTGTAATGCTGGTTCAGATGATCCCGTACCGGTGCAGAATAATGGGGTCCAGCATCATCGTGCTGAAACCACAAACCCCTATTATTGATGCCTTCTAATAAATCTGGCAAGATATCTCTAAGAAAGTTTAAATAAACCTCACCAGTTAGCCTTCCTTCAAAAATGTGGGACCCTATTAGATGATTATTGTACATACCACACCACACATTAATGTTAAATCTGTATTGGAAATGTTTCTGAATCACTGCATGTGTATTTTCGGTTGCCCAAACATGCTAATTTCTACAGTTATTAATTCCATCACGTGTGAATTGGGCTTCATCCGTGAATAGAACTCTGGATATTGTTCTTCTGTGAGCCAAAATCCACCTACAAAACGTTAAGCAGGGAACGTCGTCGCCGTCTTCTAAACGTTGAACTGTTTTAACATGAAATGGATACAAATTTACCTTTTTTAATATTCGTCATACTCTTGTCTTAGGTACTGCTAACTCATTACTTATTTTTCTAACACTTATGGATGGATTATTTCCCAACACCCTTTAATATTTGCTCCTCTTGTGGAAAAGTTCTGGGAACATGTTCGTGCTTTATCATTGACGGAAATTGTCCATGTTCCCTACTAAACTGGTATACCTCTGGAAACGTTTTATGATCTGGTACATGGCGATTTCGAAAACGCATTTGATACTCTCTTTTTGCAGCTCTCCCATTTCCGTCACAAAAGCCATACACAAAAATAATATCCGCATATTCTTCATTACTAAATTGAAACGACATCTTAAAATTTTTAGTTTTATAACTGTTTTTTTATCACTTATTCTAATAACAATTACTAAGAGCGAATAGCAATTCTTATTTGTAAAATTTTTAAATTACACATTTGACATATGCCTACTTGGGATTTTTAATGCAACAATGTTATGTGTTAATCGCATCGTTGTATTACTTATTTTTTATTCGTGAAATAAATGGAATGTGCTTTATTTTGGACGGAAAAACACTGAATATCAAAACAAAAACAAATAACAACCTCTTCTGCGGGGTATTTAGCTAAAGTTAATAAAATAGTGATGTTAGCAACTGGATTGTGTTATTTGTAGAATGTCAAATTTTTTTCTTTCAATACTTTTGAAAATTTATTGAAGAATAACCATAAACGTGCCATCAAATATTATGAAATTATTTCATGAAGTGGTCCATAGGCTTTTTAAAAGTTTACATAAAAGTTTAAACATTTACTACAAAAAATATACAGTGTGATGTTACCGACCCAAACAGCCATATTAAAAAAATGGAGGTCGGTCTTTGAATTTTTCCAAAATCACTTAAGCTATTTATTAACCTAAAAGAGTATATAAGTATAAGAGTATATATAATATGTATACTAAATTTTATCTAAATATGGGCAGTCATTTCAAAAGTATGGCGGACGAAAGTTCTGGTCAAAAACCATAAAACACCCCGTATCTCAAAAACGATTCACATTCAATGGTAAGTATAGAGGTGTTTTGAACTCAACTGAGTGTGCTCTACCTTCCACTAGAGTATGTCCGTTTAAATCTGGGACATCCTGTAGATAATGAAATGGATATGAGATTACGGATGGAATTATCCATCGGATTGAGTATGAAAAGAAGCAGCTAAACTAGATGCATCGTTTATCTAAAGTTCTGTTAAGCCAATATTATTTCCCAAATTATATTAAACTTACCCATTAATATTACATAGAAAGAGATCTTTGTTGAAACACTCGTGCTTCTCATGATACACGATTTAGAAAAAATATAAATTTATGGAATATGATTGTTATTGAATACTGATTATTACTCAATATCAGTAATAAACTAACCTAACGAAAATTAATCACTGTAAATTCAGTGAATAACAGTATTATTCTTCATATTTAAATGCAATTAGTAATTTAATGTATAAACAAAGAAAATTAAAGAAATATTGTCGATACACTTGTATCAATTGATTCCTCTTGTTTCTACTTAAACTCTTGTTTTAATTCATCCAAAACAATTTAATCATCTCGATAATGTACAGAATTGATTTGAGGAGTATTGGGCTGTATTATTAAAAAACATCACATAAATGAGATTATTCAAACCGTTTAACCTTATTCTATGGCAAGTAAAACTCGATAAACAGCTGGTTGCTAAACTTCTTAACTATGCGAAAAATTATTCATATATAGCGTACGAAGTGTTTGGATTTCACATCAAATGTAAGTTATTGAGAATGAAGATCTACTAATAAATTTCTACTTTAAAAAGATGTAACGTGGCTCGTCTAGCCTGAGATAATTAATTACGGATCGCTGCTGACTGGATTCAGTGGAAATAAAAATGCTACTCAGAGTTGTGCCGATTTTTCAAGGATTAATTCCGCTAATAATGACCCTGACAGCTTGGCTCTTACTTTGAAGGCTCCTCATCTACAAAAGGCATTGGCAGAAGCACCCTCAATGCTAAGTTACTGGGAATTCCAGCCCATTTCAGCAGCTAACAATTTCAGCCCGCTCAACTTAGCTGAATAAATAAAAAGCGTCCGGACATGCATGCCTCCATAGTGGTCCTATATACAGGTGTAATGATTCTTATCTACAGGAAAAATTATAATGGCTACGCAATAGATTTCACCAAAGCTGCGTAAAGATAATATGAAGTTATGTCAAGTTTTCGTAAAGTTCATGTAAAGGCCTTAGATATGAGGCCGTTTGAAATTTATTTTATGTTTTGGTGGAAAGTTCAAAAATTCAACATGCCTTCTCTGAGGGCTGAAACAAAAAGTCTTCATCATATTCTTTATTTTTGTAAAAGCTTGGTTATTGGTGGTGAATTTTAAATTGCAATATTGCATAACAGAAATTATTGAAAACACCCCGCACATTACTTATGGGAAGTTCTCGGTGAATTTCATTCAAATTTCAGTAAGTTGTAGTTTTAAGGACGCTGATAAATAGTCTTAATCTCCATGAAACTAGAAAATCATTGTTTTTTCATGTAGAGTAGTTTAAATGACCATATATCAATATATTACCAAATAAACAAAGTAATGCCCAAAGCGGTAACTAAGAAGATCAATGCTACGATTACTAATAAGGTAATATAAAACAAGTCCTGATAGTATTTCCAGTTAAACAAATTTCATTGTCATTCATTATTACTGGAGATGATGCATCGGGAGAAAAAGACTCGAAAATTTCTCATATGTACTCGTAAATACAGTAATCAAACATTCCGATTTAATACGAAACAATAGATTTGACAACATACTGATACACGATTGTTTAAACGGCTCTAGATGGAAAAATAATGATTTTCAACTTTCGTGGTCATTCAAACTTGATCAGCGTCCTCAAAACTACAACATACTGAAATTTGAACTAAACTTGCCGAGGAACACTTCTCATAAGAAATGTTCCGAGCCCTTTTATTAAATAAAGAATGTATATTGATTGTAAAATAAGTCCATAGCGTATTTTAATAATTAGATTTTATCCCTCTTATGTTTCGAATCCCTCTTATGTTTTCGTTAGTTACATAAGATGTTATTATGCGTCAGTTTTAGTCTGGATCGAATTCTTTTAAAAGGTGTTTTGTTTACTGAAAATGGAGGGAAAAATTAATTTTCGTCATTTAATGCTTTTTCATTACCGAAAAGGATAAACGACAACACAGACTGCTAAACAAATTTGTAATATTTACCGCGATTATGCTTTAGGAGAAAGCACTGAGCACTTCTAAATTTTAATTTGGAAGGCGGCATACGCTATGGTCGCCCTTCGACCATTGATGACGACCAAATTCAATCTTTGATCACAAATAACCTCCACTCAAGAACACGAGATATCGCAAAAACACTTGACATATCATACAAGCATCTCAAATCATCAGAAAGCTACTAGATATGTTTTACGGCGCGACATATATAGGTTCCTCACAGATTGACGGAACAAAATTTATTGTAAATAAATTCCTCCTGGACGATAATATGCATAACACATTTCTAAAAAAATTGGTAACTGGAGACATAAAGTGAGTTCTTTATCTCTATTTACTAAACGAATGTCTTCGTGTGTGTGTGTGTGTGTGTGTGTGTGTGTGTGTGTGTGTGTGTGTGTCACGAAATTTTTAGATCGATGTACGAAATACTTTTCGTTCGAATTTCGGCATTTTTACAAAGTCAGTATAGTAAGTCGACCCTTGCGAACAACATGGTAACTTTTTTTTATTCGGAACCTCTAGAGGCATGCTCTGAAGGTGCCTTTGATATGAGCGAGGGGGCGGTGCAATATTATTGCGATTTGCTTACTCCTAGTAATATCATGAGGAGAAAATCCTGGGAGAAAAGCAGCGATCCATCATTAACAGCTACAAAAGCCGTATTGTATCCCAGGAAGGTTATGATGTGAATCTTGTGGGTTTGGAAGGGGGTCTATTATTATGAACTCCTTCCATCAAACCTTTCCATTAACTCCAATGTATATTGCACATAGTTAGATCAACTTAAGGTAGCGATTGACCAAAAATGACCGGCATTAGCTAGTCGCAAGGGGATTGTTTTTCTCTAAGATAACCCCCGCTCTCACGTATTTTTACAGACGCGCCAGAAATTATTGGAGCCTGACTGGGATGTGCTCCCCAATTCGCTTGACCTTGCCCCATCAAGTTTTCACTTATGCAGAACTCCCTCAGTGAAAAATATTTTAATTCATTTGAGGATTGTAGAAACCACGTACAGGAGTTCATCATCCTAAAGCATGAGAAGTTCTGGGAGAATGGAGAAAATATTCCTGGAAGGTAGTAACAGGACCAGGAACAAAATGAGTTATATATAATTGATTAAAATTATTTTCAAATATCTGAAATATATGAAATACAACATAGTAGAGTACAATATATGAAAACGTTGTTTTATTGCTTTTTTCTTTGTATTGTAACCCAACTTGTTTATAGGGGTGCCAAGTAGCATCCCCCCCCCTCTTTCAATAACATGGCTGGCTTCGATTCAATGTTACTTTTATACTGCTCATGACATTTAGTGAATTGAAACCACGAGAAAGGTTAAAATTATTCAAGGCAACGGAAAAATAATAATTTATTCTGTTGTCAGGGTATCGTATCTCCCCCTATTACTATGTTACTATGTGCCCGTGATTCTTAGTTATTTACTAATAAAGGCGTAACTTTGCAACGAGCATACCTCATATAAAAGGAATTTTCACGCCAACACGTTCACAAAATATTTCAAAGTTAGTATTAAATTCAAAATTAATTCCGTGACACATTTTAAATGATTTATGGCACTAATGGATTCTAATAAAGAAGCTTAAGGTAGAGCTGGCCGATCCCTCTATAACAAAACAAATTAGATATTCCAATATTACATTGCGCTCGGGTAGTGTTGAGTGGGTCGAGTTTAGCATGAAAAGGGTTTCAATATAAGTCAACACCACCTTCAACCGCAGACATTTCCGAAGGAGCAAATCCATTTAACTTTGAGACAGAAGTAATACGGGAACTAATAAAGGATGTTTTCTAGAAATAAAGGAGGTGTGTAACTTAAATATTAAGTAACCCGTTCAGACGCAAATTTTTGACACACGAGGACTTTTGACGAAATATCAAAACTACTCTCCTATTAAAATCTTGTGTGATCAGAAAATTACTAGTCAAATCGTGTACACCATCTTATTGTACAATCATAATGGATTATTAAAATTTGATTTCAAATATAATATACACTAGGCACAAAAATTAAGGGATTTAAAAATCCTAAATTTTTAATTTATATTCAAAAGATTATAATTTTCATATAGTACTTTTATATAATAATTATATAAATAGTCGCTGAGGAATTTTAAAAGAAGCAAATTGAAGCTCTATTTCATATATTGAGTCCAAAGCGTTCTGAGTTTAAAATAGTTTTTTATCATCAGCAGTTTTTGAGTAATATCAAAATACCAGCGGACAAAAATTTTCTAAATTTTTGCTTGCTTTTCAATAGGTCCACGGACTTCAATAAATATTTTTCAGTGATTTCATCATAAAGTTTTCTAGAAGTTTTTTAGATTTTATCCTCTTTAATTTGTGTGGTCTAAAACCTTATATGATGATATTATTGATGAGTTATTGTCGTTCAGAGCAAAAAAGTTAGTCTGATTTTTTTTTTTGGAAATAATTTTATATTTTTTTCTTAAAATAATTAACATTTTTTGATAAGAAAGAGATTTTTGCTAAAAAATATTTTCAACTTCAAAAAAATTATAAAAAATAAGGATGAAAAATTTATCCTTCAATTGATTTTTAGTAGAAACGATCGCAGCGCTTTGAACTTTTCAGGGTTTCTTTGGGATACTTAGAGGTTCAAAGAAAGAAACAGTCAACATCCTTAGTCTATCCATTATTTGCAAGGTTATGCCAAGTTAAGCGAATATTCCTAAATGCGCAATTTTTTACCTCTTTTTCAGTTTACATTCTCGCATCAATTTTTTTTTATCAAAAACCAATAACTGCGACTTGTAAAGAATACTTTGCAGTTTTGAAACCCTACTTGCTAATTACCACTAATCACCAACTAATTACCAAAGTCAAAAATGACTTTTTTTATTTCAACGACGACAACTCAGCAAAAAATCATCGTACAAGGCTTGTAAGCTGCTAAATTTAAAGAGACTAAAGTCCGTAGACCTTTTGAAGTGCAAACAAAAATTTGGAACTTTTTCCCATGGTCTTCTTATTATTTCTCAAAAGCTGCTGATGGTATACCAATTTTAACTCAAGTTCTGAAAACTAGAAACCTCTGGCTTCAATTTTATTTGTTTAAAGTTGCTCTACAATTATTTTTCTCCAAATAACAGCACAATGAAAATCACCTAAAAATTTAAGATGTTTTTACATCCCTTAATTTTTGTGCCTAGTGTAATTCAGTCAGAAACGATTAACCCCTAACAGAATGTTATCTGAATAATAGACATAAGAGTTTAGATTCAATGCGTAATCGTAAATTAAACTAAGTGTATTTTCTATAATATATTCCATTATTCCTATTATAGCAGAAAATGTATCAAACGGTAATTCAAGAACAAATAATTGAATCCAAAGGCGATGGACCGATTGGGTATTACAAAGTGGTTACTAACACCATCGTTGCTTAAGATTTCATGCTATGATTAAGTTGATTAAAGAGAATTATTATGATATAACAAATAACGAATAAAATATGTATGGACTTATAACTTTGTGACCCGCGCATACGCCATTTATGTTAGTTTACTCTACAAAGTACAGAAATTATCATTAGTTTGATTGTAAATGACTATGATGTTCTCATGTCTTATCTTTTTATTTTCTTATCACCCAAATGAACTAAACAAGAAAAGTATTATTCTTGGAAACCTACTTAAAGTATGCGAATTTAGTGGAAAGTGCAAGAAAAATTATATAGTTATTATAGGGTTTTCAGTAATACGATAATACTGAAACGCTCGTATTGTTCTAGCTGTATTTTCCCGTATGAATTGGTGTAATAAAAATCATGATTACCTACATATCACAATATCTAATAATGGTCAATACAAACCTCTTTACTGATTTGTATTTCCAGATGTTATTAATTTTTTTTCCAATTTTGTAAGGAATTGTATACATTTACTTGACATACATATACTTTTCAAATATCTATTATTACGATAATAATAATCTGTATTTAAAATTAATGTAACACCTTCTGTAAATACAAAAATTATCTAATAACGTCAAATAAATTTTAATTAAAAAAAGAACATTTAGTAATCCGAGCATAATTATTAAAAAGACGGAGTGGAACTACTCGTAATGAGGTCGTTGATTTTTCTCTCCAGGAGACACAGAAAACACTAAAAAATACTAATTAATGGACTATGAAATAAACTTAGTACTATATACTATATAGGTGTTATTCACTAAAAATTTTACAATATAAATTAATTTAAAAAAAATCATTTATTTAACTGCTAATCATTTAGCTGAAATTATGCATTAGATATTAATTTAACCCAATTTAAGTTTAAATATGATATAGAGAGGGTTTTAATTTCTGCTTATATTGCACTATAAAATTTCGCTATTTGATGAGAAAAGGGAATGGAGAGAATCTTTTCATACTTCACTTCTAGCATCGTTATTATTAATTTTATTGTTTTCTATACTGTGACGTTTTATAAACAACAATACTGTGGCCACATATTAATCTAATGCAAGAGTTTTGTAACTGTAAAATCCGATTAGAAACATAGAATTATGAATTATTATTAACCCTCAATTGGTGTCGTGGGAATTTATAACGTTGACGGTGTCCTGGTGCCAATTAGACCCTATCTAATTTTTGTCATTTAGGTCAGTGAAAAATGCCAGTAATTACGATAGATTGGTTTATTGATCTTTTCTTAAGTAAAAAGTTTTTGCAAAAATAATGTGTGCGCATTCGTACATAAGATAAACTAGCTCTAATACACATATTCCTGTTCAACATAAAAATGAAGAAAACTTTCTAATTTCGATTACACATAAATATTAATATATTAATAAAAACAATAACAAAGAAGGCAGTCAAAAAATTTGTTTGTTTTAAAAATGACGAACACTTAAAATACAACATTTTTCTCAAACACATTTTTTACAAATATTTGCCCTACACGTTTGACATACAGGTCGATGACATCGATTGCATAGGTTTTTAGTTTTTCTATCACTTTTCCTGTCGCATAGAGCACAACGTTTTGTTTTTCCATCAGCTACTTCCAAAGTATGTTCCATATATGGTTCTGCCAAGCTTTTTACTAGCAATTTCAAGAACTGTTGTATATCTGTACTTTGATTACTTTTGTAACACTTATGCAAGATGTAAGATATGCGCATTTATAACAGCAATATTTAGAATGCCATAAAATATTGCTATAGGCCAACGTCTGGTTCGTCTACTAGTTGAATAAGTAGCACATTTCTGGTCAAGTTGGCCGACGCCACCTTTATTTGCATTGTATAACTACACTATTTGTGGGTTCAGATGTCTAAATTCGGTTGTGTCTGCGTTCTTATATTTTTCTTTCACAACTGATATTTTTTCATCTGTTCGCAATATAACTTCATCCTCCATTTCCTCTGAAATCAGTAACTTCCATATCTGTACATTCCCCAGCTACATTACCAATATTTTTAGCAGGACCTTTCAGGCCTGGCAAAATGTTGTGATGATTGTGCTTCCTAGTTCTGACATTCACACTAGGGGGAAGGGCGGACTACTTGTATCGATTTCGACCATAATAAGATGTCAGTCCCGACTTTTCTTGAATATTATTATCATTATCAAAACTATTTTCCTTATCACTCATAGTTTTCTCGAATTCATGATCTACTTTCGTTTGCTGATCACTAATTCTTCTTGTGAATCATCTGAATCCGTGTTGTGATCACTTTCGGGTTCAAAATCTAGGTCTTTATGATCTTCATAATCACTACATTCGCTTTCAAGCTCATTTAACCATGTATTTAAAGTCTTTTCAAAATCTGCATCACCATATTTTACAGTTTTCGAAGTACCCGCTATAATAAAATATATTACACAACAAATTATTAGCGTGGTAGTGACAATTAGACCCCAAATAAACTGAACCTTAGGCTAGCACGTTCAAGACTGATTCGGTCAGGCAACCGTTATGCTGACTAATACTTAATGCTGTAACTTGATGGTCGACAGCTCTGCGGGCAAATAACGACAAATTTGTAAGAGCGGTACATCTTGGAAAATTGGCTGGGGTATGCAGTACCCCACAAGCCCAGTTGAGGGTTAATAGAAATATATAAATTATGCGTAACAGTAATGAAATTTCTTTGTGAACCAAACACATTAACCTGTAATTTACCTGGGTTTTAAAATTTGATAATGATTTTGCAATATTGAAAATGATAAATATAAATTTTAAACTTAAATCTAAAATCGTTTTTAATTCTATCACAATTCAGCGTCATGCACTGCTTAGTATTTATCAGGATACCATATATTTAAAAGAATAACAATATGTTTTGCAATTTCGTATACATAAAATTAAGTTTATGCATATAAACGAAACAGAAGTAGCCTCATAATTGAACCTTGAATCCCTCCATTGAAGAGACCTAAAGCTTATGAAAAACAATTATCTAACTATATCTGACTATTTGTATTCTATTCTTTAAATAGTTCACAATTAACTTTATCCCATAGCATTAAGTCGTAATGTGTAATGTAAAATTGCAAGGAGCAGCTAATGACAGAGGTCAAAGTATACAGTTAATCCAATCTTCATTCAAATTTGAGATATTTTTATACAAATTTGTAAACACACTGTAAATTTTCAAGAATGTATATATAAATGCGCCAGTTATACTGAGTTCTATACTGATAAGATCCCAAAATATAATTTTAATTTAAAAATTCATTTTATGAAACGATGATTTTACAGGAAAATGAGATAATTTTTTTCACCCACCGCACCGGGGTATTTTATTATGCTGATTTTAATTCTGAATTTAAATTCAGCCACATTTAGAATTTTGATACTGATAATCCCCATTCTTTGCAGATGTGGATCTTCGCCTTAGGAGAAACACTGAAACGGGCTACGCTGACTAGTCACACGGCCACCTCGCGTTTAAGTGCAGAATTGTGTCAAGTTCTGACGGATATGACTCGCCTCCAGGCGTCGGCCAGAGCTTCCTTGATGTATCTTTTAGACGTGAGTATTCTAGAAATGAATTCGAAGGGTCTATAGATTGGTTCGTGGAGAGTACACCGAGGGCTATTTTTTAAACATTACGCTTGGTGGCATATTTATTTAAAAATGACAGTTTCTAAAGACGAATGAGACAAGTTTGAGCGATGGTATAATATCTTAAAACACTTATTATATGTGAGTAAAGAAGCCATTACACATTCTCTCATTTTTCATATGTACATAAAGATGCGCATATTTATGGGCTGTTTTAGATGTCATATTTTAGACGATCCTTATTTCAATACCTAATATTACCGTTAATTGACTAAAAAAATCACACGTCGCCGGCGACATGTGAGATGTAAAATAAATTTGTTTTAATAAGTTATTCACATACTCAACAACAATTGTACTGAGAAAGTTATAATTTCGCAATTAAATACAGGAAGAAGTAGTACGCCGACATATATGAACATGAAAGGTTTTGAAGATTTTTTTATTAATTCCAAATATGTTCATGAGCTAATGACTGGAAATACATGAATTGTGTAGTGCTCATGGATGGGCATGAGTTGTAAATTTACATTTAAATTCCAACGTTAATGGATTACAGCTAACAGAGCTATTTAAAATAACTAACCCTATTAAATATAGTGCTTACAATTAAGAATGCTAAACTAGTTCACATGAACTGTACTTAAGGGGTTTCATTTCTTCTTCAGCTGACTGATGTCTTCATTATTGCCTAGTAAATTAATTGCTAGTGGGTTATACGTTTTTCAGGGCGATTGATGTAACGCGCACAGCTTCTTCACGCACTGGCCGCATTTGAAAATCTTGTAATATAATGTAATTTTAACTTGTCATGTACTACGAAGTATCTGCAATACACCTTAATACTTTTTACTGAAACCTTTGGAGAATGTCATAGTTTGAATTTCACAACTCTGTTCTGTACGACCATATCTATTTTAATATCACTTTGTACACTAATATAGGGTGTCCAGAAAGGGTTGGGGGTATTTGATATATTTGATATAAGTCAGAAAAAATAAATTTTTTTGTTAATTTTTAGACAAGGTTTTGGAAAATTAAGTACTAAAGATTATGTTCTACAAATGTTGGCCCTCACGCTGCTGACACTCCTCTAACCGTAAACGGAAATTAGCCACCACGCGTCTACACATCTCTCTGGAAACGGCGGCCATTTCGGTGCGAATGTTGTGCTTTAATTGCACTAAAGTTCGTGGTTTGTTTACATACACTTTCTCTTTAAGGTATCCCCATAAGAAATAATCAAGAGGTGTAAGATCAGAAAATGGATTCGAATGTTTGAGAATACCGGTTCGACTGTAAAAATTCGCAATCCAGGTTGCCCGTGCTCTGTTCAAACCCCACAAGCGATTGAAGAAGTGAGAGTTTGCGAATTGATTGAGAAGGATTTTCACGCACTGAACAAATTAATTTTTTCTGACTTCTAGTTTTTTTTTATCGAATCTACAAATACCCCCTACCCTTTCTGGACACCCTTTAGTTTGTTGTCTAGAGATTGTGTTGAATTTCGACCCAGTAACTAATATAGTTTATTAAATCTAAGTTGCTTCCTTTTTGCCAAAATATGTTTTTTTCCAATTAAGTCTGCGATTGAGATGCATACTTAAGTAGTTTGTGTCTTCTTTAAACATAGCGGGAGAACAATTTTCCTTTCTCAAAGTAAATGTAACATTTAAAGAGTTTGATTCAGTTTAATTTCACCTTCATTTTCCATATTTGGAGCGACATTTGGATATTGATCTAGTAATTTTTGAAGTTTACTAAACGCTGCGACTGGATTTTAATTGTATATTGTCAAAAAAGTAGCAAAAAGCATTTTTGAGAATGTCAGGATATCTACTATAAAGAGCTGGTAAATAACTAGCCCTAGTATACTACACTGCCTTGTGGCACACTAGATTCAATTAATTGTAATGGTGTGATATTTTCCTTATATCACACTTGGAATAATCTACCTTTTAAATATGAGTAGAACACTATGTAGTAAATACGTGGGAGATTCATTTTAAGTTTTTATGAAAGCTCTTGGTACCGGACCTTGTTCAAGGCCTGGGTGATATCCAAGAAAGCCGTTGAGCAATACTTTTCCCTCAAATGATTTGTTGATCACTTCAACTAATCGACGTATTTGCTCTATTTGCGATATAGTCTAACCGCGTAGTAGATTACGTGGTTTTCACGAAAATCAAACTGGTGATCCGGGATCCGGGATTCTAAATCTTCTAGGACAGGTTTTAATCTAATCAAGAATAACAGTTCGAACATAGCTGGCAATAAGCTAATTGAATGATAGGGATTACCTCTTTAACTAGTTTTCCGTGTCTTGAAATAAGGGTAATAGTAGCCACTGTCCACTGTTGAGGGAAGAAGTCAGTTCTGAGATAAGAATTATGTAGGTATGTTATAATCATAACAATAATCGTAGATAGTTCTTTGATAAGAATCCTCCTGAGATAAGGTCATATCTTGGAGCTTTTTTAGGATTTAAATGGTTGTTTATCATATTGCTGATTTCACTAATTTTGAATAGTTTTATTGGCAAATTCATCTGGTGAGATATCTTAAGATAGTTTTCAATTTCTTGTTCATCATCTAAGGTTAGGTCAAATTTCAAAGTTCAAAGGGGTGCGGTATACAAATATTTCCAAGATACTCCGCGAATGCGTCTGCCTTCTCCTTGTTACTACGGGCCCAGGTTTTGTTTGTTTCTGAGTTAAGTTTAGAAGAAACTGCTCCTATACTTCCATTTTTGTTTTCAAAATAACATGTGAAATTTTGTAACGGTGCCATTTGCCTTTCTGTTCATTGTGTAATTTTTTTTATAGTCCAGAAACTGATTGTTATATAATATTCTGCAAAACCAGTGCATTTTTCATTATTTAAAATAGATTTTCTGTGTTCATCATAACGCTTTTTTATAGAACGACTTGACCTTTTTCTAATTTATTATTTACTAATAAAGAGCCTAGATTATTTTTATTTGCACATATAGGTTTTATATTGTTAAGTTTATGAGAATCTGCTCCTATACTTCCATTTTTGTTTTCAAAATAACATTTGAAAGCAACTCCCTTGAGAAGTTATTTTCAGCTCCTGACCATGACTGGCTAATGGATATCGTTTTCAGTTTTCTTTCAAATATGAAGATATCCCGGGTGACCTCGTTTTAAAGCACTTTTGGTGTCGAATTTAACAAATAGAAATTCCGAAATTTGGTTAATTTTGCGACTACAAATAACGAAGTGGAACGACACAACATTTTTTATAATAGTTGTTCAACATGACAACCGTTATGAACTTAATAATAATCAACTCGATACATTTACGAAAGAGCCAATTGTGTCAGACGGAATTTCAGAAATAACCTCCCTCATTCAAATCTTCTATTAATTAATGCTTCCTGACGGATTCATGTAAACCCTTCTTTTTAGATAACCCCCTAAATAAAAATTTAAAGGAGTTATGTTGGAATATCTTGGGGGCCATCTGTTTGGAAAGATTTCATTTAAAAGTCTTCTAATTTAAAATCCGGAAATAATCCGAAATACACATTATCCGCTCACATTTGCCTAGAAGAAGTGTGGTCCCAAATTTTTATGACTAATTATTTCGAATCAAACAATCACTTCCTGTGGTCTTTGCAAATGGGTCTCCTGTATCCAATAAGAATTTATGTTGTTCCGGTATTTTGTCGCTTGTCTATTTACGCTGTAATCAAAGTAAAGTATAGCTTCGTCAGAAAATAGCTCATTATGCTTAGAAGTAAAATTCCAGTGTTCTGGTATTTTGCGAAACAATGTAGAGATTTACAAATTAATTTTGCAAGAATTCGATTCATGGTTTACTGTATAGTATATTGATTGCACTGAAAGTAATGTAGACTTTGGTCTGGCTTCTTATTTTATCTCTACATCTAATCATAATTGGGATTTAAATTCACTGTGTTATATATAAATACAGAACAGACTACAGTGGCATACAGACATATGTGTAATTTTAGAATTGTCAAATGCAAACGACACAGCAACTGCTTTTAATTCCTTATTACTAAATCTACATAGATATAATCTTGTCGGACTTAGAGGGTTGATGGTGAAAAGTTAAAACACCCTTGCAAATGCTATATGGGTCACTCTCCACGTATGGGCTAAAATGATGTAACCATTACTTCCACACTAAATTAAGATTTATTTTTGATATACTGAATACTGTATAAATTTAGTTACGCATAGTTCAGAAGGGTTTTCTCTCTGAAATCCCCTTTAACAGTCATTTTACATCTCAAATGTCCACTCCATGGACTGTAACCTTCTTGAAGGATAATATGCGGTGCTTGATTTTGATGACATGTTATCATATATTTTAAATTAAAAACATCATATTTTGTCCAGACACATACAAGAATAGACTGTCTAAAATAATTTTGATATTTTTCTACATAAAACCTTTCTTGTGTTAACGTTAAATACTGTAACTACTTTCGATGTCCACTCCATGGATATAGGGAAATACAGGTATATATACAATATTGGGAACATATCTAACTTACCATGTACCCCAAGCACATTAGTCTAAGTCTATTATTAGCCCTTGGAGAGAGACAACGTTTTCTTTTATATAAGATTTAGTTCAGTGGTCAAAACGTTCGTGGTTTAAGGTAAGTATTTTTATTATTGTCCACTCCGTGTCAGCAAGAAACAGTTAATAAAAAAATAAATTTTAATTTTTCTCACATTACGTCTAAAAGAATTTCGAATTACATTTATGTTTAACCTATTATTTTTAAAAAACTATTTTCCTTAAAGAAAAATACCCGTTACTATTTATATATTTCCACTCCATGGACGTCCAGTCCATGGCTTTCGATTGTAAGTATTTTCGCTAGATACAAAGTGCGCATTTTGGAGGGTCCAAGCCACAAGTTACACGACATACAGCCATATGGTATATCAAGGATGCAGCTACAAAGGAAATCCAAAGCTTTTCATTTTGCAGTTTCTCAGAAAATCTTCGTCACGATTCTATAGCAATTTTTGCATATTTACAACCACTTTTTAAAACAACTGTAGATAACATTTTGTCTCTGATCACGGTAAAGGCACAGTTGACGGTGTGGGAGGTTACTTGAAACCAACAGCTGATCGTTTTGTAGCGTGTGGATAAGATGTTCATAATTTGGACTCAGTTGTTTTCCATTTGAGAGAGGCATGTGAGGGTATATAAATCGTTGTAATAACAGAAAAATAAATAATTAACCTACTTACTTGAAAATAAACTCTCTAACAATCTAAAGCCCTTTACAGGAACAATGAAAATTAATCAAGCTCATTATTGGACTAGTGAAAACAAAGAGTATTTACAATTTAGACGCCTTAGTTGCAATATTTGCTTAGAGAAAATCTATTGTACTCATTACGGATTAGGAGAATATGTAATTAATAATGATGAATCAAACAAACTTAGATATTCTGATGTGCAGCAACTCTGGTGAAGAACAATTTATGGAGATTTTTAACTCTGAAAAAAATACTGTCACTCAACAGTTGAATTATCCCGATTTTAACTCATCTGATGATAACTTGCCATTATCTATCTTCGTTAAATCTGAGAAAAGACCAACATAGAAGCGCTTTGGAATAAAAGACGAAGCCAATTCTAAATGCGGCATTTGTCTCACGTTAATATTATTTTATTTTTAATAGATTTATTAGATCTATACCTACATTTTGTAAGTTTTTACCTAAAGACTCTTTTCTTCGTACCTTTTGTATATACTTGAAAATATACTAGTTTGGTTATTCATGAAGTTTAATTTTTTATATATTATAAAGTGGGCACCTTTTAGAGTTACTATGTTCCATGGACAATAACTGCAAGATTGGAAATAAATTTTATTAAATCTGTTATTTTTTGTTGGGAGTTAAGTCGAAAATAAAGTTCAAATATTTAATTTTGCAATAAATGTGCTTACAAGATACTAAGAATAAACGATTTTTATTTTGAATTCATTATTTGTCTTCTCCGTGGACTGATCTTTCCACTCCGTGGACAGCACATACTTATATCTTTATGTAATAGTAACAAAAATATTTTCAATATATAGCCGCTTTTTGCATCAAAGATCAGGCTTTTACTAAAACAAAATGTCATATTAAATATCGTTATTTAGACACGTTTTTATAAACTTTGTTGTAAAAGGTGGTCCAACCAAAACGCACGATGTTAATTGTAAATAAAACAAAAAGTTTTCAGAGAATTATCTTAATATTTTTTATTATGATAGAAGGCTCTATGGCAATTATGTGTGAAACAAGATATTGGCCAAATGCTCACCACGGCTTCGGTGGCATACCTCTATCCGATGGTCCATATTTTCAATGACTCTGAGACATAATTGAGGTTCAATGTCGTTCAATGTGCCGAATTATCTCATCCTTTAGCTCTTGAATTTTTCTTGGCTTACTGACGTACACTTTTTCTCTTAAATATCCCCAAAGAAAGATGTCCAACGGGGTCAAATCACTTGATAGTGGCGGCCAATTAACATCGTCACGACGTGAGATAACACGGCCATTGAATTTCTTGCGCAAAAGTGCCATTGTTTCGTTGGCTGTGTGGCAAGTGGCACCATCCTGTTGGAACCACATATCGTCCAGGTCCATATCCTCAATTTCTATCCACAAGAAGTCCGTTATCATCTCGCGATAGCGAACACCATTCACGGTAACTGCCGACCTCATTTTCGAAGAAGTACGGCCCGATGACGCCGCCAGCCCATAAACCGCACCAAGCAGTCACTCTTTGTGGATGCATCGGCTTTTCAACAATCACTCGTGGATTCTCATTTGCCGAAATGCGGCAATTCTGCTTGTTAACGAATTCACTAAGGTGAAAGTGTGCCTTGTCGCTGAAGATGATTTTCTTTGTAAAGTCACCATTCACTTCTGTTTGTTCAACCAACCATTCGGTGTATTGACGACGCTTGAAATGGTCAGTAGGCTTCAGCTCTTGAGTCAATTGAACCTTGTAAGCGTGTAAATTCAAATCTTTATTCAAAATTCGCATCAGTGATGTTCGTGAGATGTTCAATTGTTGGGCACGACGATGAGTCGAGGTTGACGGCTCTTCTGCTACACTATCGCGAACAGCAATGTTTTCCGCAGAACGAACTGGGCGAGCATGCACAGGTGTTTTCACATTTCCTACAGACCCGGTTTGCTTAAATTTGCGCACAATTCTCCCGATTGTGGACACATTTGGTCGATTATGCTGACCAAAAAAGTCACGAAGTGCACGAAATGCATTTTGATTTGAACGCCCATTTTCGTAAAAGGTTTTAACAATCTTAACGCGCTGCTCAATTTTGTACCTCTCCATGGTCGAATTTGTCAAACACTGAAACAAAGAAATGTCAAATTAAGTTGGGCAAAAAACTTGACGTTAAGGTGTGACTCACAATTAACATCGTGCATTATGGTTGGACCACCCTTTACGTCTCTATTTTATCCCGTTGTCAAAGAATGACCCATATTGGAAGTAAGAATCGTAATATCGGAAGAGATTCTCTCTAAGAAACCTTCATTTTAATTTTATGAATTTTATTGCAAAGTTTAGAGACACTGCATGAATTTTAAATGTTTTCAAGACAATATAATACAACAATATCTACAATATCTAACCCGTGCTTAATTAATCTTCACGCGTACTGCTACTTCGTTTTGTAACTATGTATATACACAGCTATATATCATCTTGCATTTTTATTTCTAGGGAGGTTTACGTATTAGATAAAGTACAATCATAAATAGTAGGTAAGACAATCCAATCATATAAGATGATCCTTTTATAGTAAATAACAGTAATTAATTACATCTAATTTTTAATTAAAATTTTTTACCTTAAAAAATAATTATTTTCCTTTATTTTCATGTAGTTTTATAAGCGAGCTTATACCTTCGCTGAGCTCTTAATTACTTCAATTGGAAAGTAATCTTGAACAAGACATTGATAATGTGAAATAAAATTCGTAATTAGGCACAGGTCAATAGGTTTCATAGCTTATGAATAATTATACATTTATTCAGAATGTAGACAGATCGATAGGGTCATGAAAATATTGCATAGGAAGCGAGAAAACTGTAAAGAGATAGATGATAAATTTGTGAATATAATAGCGTCAATGGAAATAATTAATTAGACCTGCCACATTTTTTGATTTACGACTTGATGTGTGCCCTTCATAAATAAAAAAATTAAATATTAATGATTAAATATGAAATATCGACATTCGTTGCTGATTTTCTATTGTTGATGGTAGCAGCAGTGCAATCATCTCTAACTCATAAATTGTGTGCACTGTTTCGTACTAATTTATTTCTAATAAAATAATCTATATTAATTAACTAGTAAATGAAAGAAAACACTTGGTAGGTTTCACAAAAATTGCAAACTATATTTCTAACAATTGTTTTGGCTTTTATGCCATTCTCAAAGAGTAACAAACTCTTACTAAACCTAACAAGTATAAAATGCAGTCTATATAGGCAGATAACGACATCTGGCGATTTTATACTACAGCTGCTTCTATTACTAGGGTAATTCCAAAACCTGTTATCATTGGTTATTACTATTTTATTAAATATTGCTTTTTTTTATTTCTAACACTTCTAATAAATCTAATCTTCTGCCTTTCCGTTCATTGTGTAAAAGTTTTATTTTTTGCTAATCCGGAAAATGATTATGCAATGTTCTGCGAAACCAGTGCATTTTTTATTATTTAAAATAGATTTTTTGTGTTCATCATAACTTTTTATAGAACGACCTGATTGGTCGATATAAATAGTATCACAATCATTACGTCCTAATTCATAAATGCTATTTTTTTGTGATTTGTCAACTTTTTCTAATTTATTATTTATTAATATCGAATTAGATTATTTTTATTTACACATGTAGGTTTTATGTTGCGCTTTCTTAATCAATTACATATTTTATTACCAATATTTTAAGTAAAGTTTATATAGCGTGATATTGTTTTTTATCTTCAGTAGGTCTACCCATCACTTAAAATTGTAAAATAAGAGTTTACATTTAAAATTGCCGAGGGCCGGCATTCGCATTACTAATATTGTATGGCATCGACTTCAAAATTATATAAAACAATTAATAATAATTGCATAATAAACAATAATTTCCTAATTTCATTAAACGGAACAACATATAAGTATTAAATTGTTGTAGAAAGCATTTATTTCTTGCTTTTTAGTAATTACTTTTTTTTGAAGTTTGTTTTCTTTTTAGCTTATTATATTCGTAAGAGTTTCAACTATTATATTTCATGCTTAAATATTGCATAGATGGTGTCTAGACTAATTTTATTTATAATTTGCAATGGTGTCCCATATTAAGGGTTTCCTATTTATAGTTAATAACATTGAATGTCTCAAATTTAATATTGTAAACTACGTTGTATGAGGATAATTCAGATCATTGCATACACTTTCGTAAGATATCGTATTACGTAATGACGAAAATCCCTGCTTTTTAAGGTTCGTTGTTTTTCTCTGATGAAGCGATGTTTTCTTTGAATGCTTCAGTTTATCGTCTAACATAACTGTAGATATTGGACCCAAGCGAGTCCTTGTTGAATTCAAGAATCGTATAGTTAGTGTCAAAGTAAAGTAAATATATGAGCTGGAATGATTTACGACCTTACTTCTTTGAAAACAAAATTACTACTACCAGATATATAGAATTTCGACTTCCACCAGTTTTAACACTTCTCTATCCAAATAATGAGGATAATACTACCCGCCAAGGAATTCAGTTCTAACACGAAGAACCTCTTCCTCATTTTCGAATTGAAATTTGATCATCTCTTGACGATACTTTTCCTGTAGGTGAATAGAACGATGCAATAGAGCAACTGAATGGCCACCACATTCATCTGATATTTGACAGGATTTCTGATTTACCCAGTGATTTTCATCTAATTTGATCAGTGGCTGAATTAGGGACAGGGGATTAGGAATTCTGGAGCAACTAAATCGAATCGAGGTGACGAAAAAAAAAAACAGCGAATTTAATACAAAAAGCTTATACCCTCTCTGAAGAATGCTAGAATGTTAATGTAGGACAACTTCAACAACTTTAAAATTTCTATCAAAAATAGGGTCGTTGACTTTATTTGCATTTTTTCTTATTATCCCCGTATATGGGGGATCGTTGGACTAGGAAACTTGAAGGAATTCACCTTTGTTAAAAATGGTTGGGTCCTAATTAAAAAGAGGCTGCAATCACGTTACAGCTGCAACACAAAATTTGAAAACAATGGCGATGCTTATCGTCTTTGATAATCATGAATTTGATGTGTTTCAGAGTTGTTCAACAAATTGTTTAATAACAAAATTATAAATATTGTGCGAAACTTTATCACCACGCTACTATATATTCCATTCAAAATTATTTTATTACATTATATATATATATATATATATATATATATATATATATATATATATATATATATATATATATACATATATATATATATATATATATATATATATATATATATATATACATATATATATATATATATATATATATATATATATATATATATATATATATATATATATATATATTATTAAAGTACCTTTTCTTTAATTATGTGTTTTTAATGAAAAATAACTAATTTACAATTACACGTCACGAGAACATTTTACAGTCGCAGTCGATATTCTAATGTTGACCCGCTCGTGCCGGCAACGGTCGCCTTCCACCTACATGATGACTTCATTGTTTTGACTATTTGACAAACATTTGACTGATTCGGCCATCGCTGACCTAGGCACGTCATCGGGCCTCTCATTGTCAATACCAAGGAAAACATGTAAAACAAAAATAAGAACATTAAGAATATTATTGGTCTAATGTATTCAGATAGAGCATAACTCTCACTCTTTTTCTTTTTGTGGCTGTGGAGCGCCAAAGATCATTATCCTATGGACTCAACAAACGTAAGCTCATGGAGTGCTCACAAGGGAGTCAACATGAGCGATTTGGAGTGCGCAAAAGGTCTTAACCTCATGGACTCAACAATTAGTTCGGAATGCGCAAAGTCCAATGTTCAAAGGGTTCCACGCATACTTCTAGTGCGCAAACGACGTTATCAAATGGACTCGATAAACTAATTTTCAGAGTGCACACTAAATCATAGGGACTCGACAAAAATTTACTTGGAGTACTCACGAGGGACTCAACAAGCTGTTTAGAGTGCGCAGAATCCAACGTCAAATGGACTCAAGAAGTTATATAACACATTTCACAAACCAAATTATTTCAGAATCAAGTTCAGAGGTACCATCGAGCATCACCCACTCAATGTATACTTGACTTGCATATCATAGGTCATAAAAATAAATTCAGAATCAATAATCAATAATATACACCAAGTTCAGAGGTACAATTAAGCATCACCCACTTAATGTGTACTTGACTTATTGTTAAATGTTACATAATAAGCATGTATCAAGAAATACTATATCAATAAAGAAAAGCAATAGTAATCAATTTCAAATGAAACAGTTTTAAACAAAATAGTGTAACACTTACATCAGTCAACGAGTTGTGCTTTAAATAGTTTAAGTTTATCACTGGCGACCACTCCATGGAACCGCCGTCGGTCTTTGGATAACGATTTTACTGCATATCGATCGTTGGGAAGGACTTTATCCACTTTGAAAGGACCAATGTAACGTTGTACCAACTTCCCACTGGAAAGACCCTTCACTGTCGGCGTCTTCTCAAACATGACCATGTCGCCAATGTTATAAGTATTTGCCGGAATACGATTCTTATCATAACGTGCTTTCGTTTTGTCGGCACTTTTGTTTATATTATTTAACGCTTGTTCACGCACAGTTTTTAATTGCGTCTCTCGATCTACCTCGTAAATTTTTAGCTTCACTTTGGTTTCACCTCTATAATTCTCCAATTGCATCGATTTTTGATAACCATTGTTTAACAGTCAATGATTCTGAAGAACCGTCAAATTCGGGAATTAATTCATACGCCCAGCATAACGCCGTGTTTTATCACTATCGAGAGGACTTCGTGATCGACGCGAAGTTGAGTCATCGCATGAGTTGAGACAACAACACCTCTACATAAGGACAAAGCGCTCACAAAATTTTAGCTCGTGACGTCATGAATGTAGGCCTTTCCGATATGGAGCGAAGATGTAGGAAGCCAGCTTACAGATGATTGCAACGTTGCCAGACTACTACGATACTAGCGAATATTAGGATTCCAGTATATAAAGGATGTATCTCTTTCTCTTAAATTACCATTTTCTTCTTCAATATCGTAAAACACATATTTCCATAAGATGTTCTTTCCTCTTCTTTTAATGTGGTATTTCGTAATTTATTTATTTAATTATCAAATACTACTACATTGTTCGACTTCCCTAACAAAAATACTTTCCTTACGGAGCCGGCAACAGCGCTCATCTGGTACGCTAACCTCTAAACATAAAAGTTGCTATAATCAGCGTTGTCTTGTATTTTTCTGAAATCAGAACTATTTATGTGCTTTTAAGTGCGTGAAACTTGTACCTAATATTTCGTTGTATATTTAGGTATACAATTTATATTGTTAGGCGTATTTTTAAATACGTAAAACCATATATTTCGGACTTATAAGCTGTTGCTTTTTTGGCGGACCATCGGTTTGTTTACAGCACAGTTTATAAGTTTTTGTTCGTGTTTAATTGTATGTTTTTCTCTTGGTTTCGTCTAGTTTTGTGGTAACTGATACTTTGTGAAATTATGCATCAAAAGTGTTGTGTTCCTCGCTGTAACGGAAACTATAAAAATGGGCGTAAAGTTCATGTTTTCGGTTTTCCAAAGGACGTAAGTTTACGACAAAAATGGCTAAAAGCGATACCCCGAGATAAGTTTCAGCCCACAAACAACACGAGAGTATGTGAAGCTCATTTTCCTGAAGGTAGTATAATAAAAAGTACAACAGTTCAAGACTCAAACACTGGTAAGATTTTTACAATAGATTTACTAAAACCACGGCTAAAAGAAGACTGTATACCATCTATTTTTTTAAATTGCCCCATTTATTTATCAAAAGATGTCAAAATACGGCCAAGTAAAGATGAAAAGCTCAAAAATATTGATGAGTTAAATTTGCCAAAAGCCCTTGAAATAAGCAAAATTGAGTTTGAGAAGCACGAAAAAAACATACATTTTGACAATTTTGATGAATTTATAGTAAAATTTTCTACATTTAAACTACCAAAAGACTGGTTTTCTGCTCAAAGTTTGTCTCAAGAAGGTGAAAGATTAACTATTTTTAAAATTGAATATACACCTGGCCCATGCATTAATTGGGCGATTGTTCTTAATTATAACCTGAATATTGAAACTTTTTTGTATAGCGAGTCAGTTTGTATTTCAACATCAAAATTTAAAACGCCGTTTATTTCACATAGTTTGGACGATATACAGTCAATATTTGACTGTATATCGAGACTGATATACAGTCAATATTTGACTGTATATCAGTCTCATAGATGAGACTGTTATTACCGAGGTTATTACCCTACCTTTAGAGGAAAATCGAGAAAATATTACCCATAATGACAACCCCGACTGGGACTTAATAGCAAGACCATGCCTAATTCTGTCAAATCATCAAATGACATAAATAAAATTAAACGTGTATTCGATTTTGTGTCAAATATACTAAAAAGTTTTCGAAATCTTGATGATAACAAAATAGTACATGCTTTAGCTTTTATTCGCAGTTTTGGCCCTATTATTGTTAATAAGTTCTATGAGCTACCTGATTATGACCCAGATGAAAATTGCTCTCAACAAAATTTTTATCAAATTAAAACGTTATTGTTTCAAATTTTAATAAATGATGATCACTTTCACGATATCAACGATGTATTGCCGTTAATTACATATTTAGGTGGTTATTGTTGCTATATTACGTTAAAAAAAAATTGAAATGCACCAGCTGTAAACAAAAATTAATATATGACGAGCAATTTATTGTTGAGGACAATTTTGATCTCATTAATAAATTAAATCGTGGAGGACTTTTATATCCCCAAGGACAAGTTATAAATGTTGTATCTGTGACTTATATAATCTTCAATAAATTAATAAATGAATTTGAGGACACATTTCTAGAAATCTATAATAAAAGATCGTTCATGGTACATTTAATTTTGGAATATTGTATTGAACAGAAACATGTCTCACATTTCGATGGATGCGCTAATCATAATGGAGAAGACATTTTACAAATTATTCTCAAAAGTATTTCCAATACCCTGTTAAAAAATTATTGCGCTAAAAATAGCGACCATTTAAAAAAAGGAAATAAAAAAAGAAAACTCGATACATTAACGAAGTAGGCCATATACCTACCTATACATGCATAAATATTTTTTATAACTAAACGTATATAATTTGGGACCTATTTCTTTAAAAGTTTAATTAAATGTATTTTCATGGCTTGTGTTCTATAATATATTTTTTATACCTAAACTCTTACCTCAACACTAAGTTATGCACGATGTTAGGTAGGTAAATGAAATTTGAAACTGCATAATATGAACATGCATACCTATATTATACCTACTAAGTAATAATAATTAAGAGAAGGTGTGGAATAGTTCAGTATATGTATTTATGTGTAATAATCTCTTTTCAGTAGTGTGAAAAATGTTTATTATACATAAATACATATCCTGAATTTTGGCGCAGGTGTAGAGGAGTTGGGAGCCTGCACTTAATACTACACCTAGTATTAAACCAAAACTCAAACATAATTTTTGGGATTTGTCAAGAAGCCTGTCATATAACTAGCGTTCTTTAAAATAAGTTAACTATTGATAGTTTTCATAAATATTAGTGTATGTATCCCCTTATATGATTAAAATTGCACGGCCTTGATTGCATTGATGACGTCACACGACAAGCACTAAGGCCTTGTTATTCAGTGGGTGTTGGTTGAGAGCGCTACGCGATTTTGATACACAGCTTTCCAAGGCCGCAATTCGGTCTTCCAAAAGTTCTCTGTTATCGCGATCGCGATGACGAGATGGACTGTGATTGTTTTGACTTCGACGATGACTACGACTCCGACGTTTAGCGGCGTCTTGCTTTCGCACACGGCTTCGACTAGCCCGATTCATAATTGTTTTGGTATTGCACAATATTTATCGAACAATGCAAAGTAACGATAATACAGGTAGCAAGGCACTAATTAGAGCAGATAGACAACGCAATACAATAAACAGTTTACTTGTACTCACCAATACAACAATGAGTTCTTGTCTCTTGTCATATAACACACAATACATTTATTTTAGTCTTTGTTTTAGTATTACAGGTAAAAGTTCGTGCACCAACACAGATGAGATAGTCCTTAATCCCGCTTCTGAGATATTAAAGCACCTTTTCTTTAATCATGTGTTTTTAATGAGAAATAACTAATTTACAATTACACATCACCAGAACAGTTTACAGTCGCAGTCGATATTCTAATGTTGACCCGCTCGTGCCGGCAACGGTCGCCTTCCACCTACATGATGACTTCATTGTTTTGACTATTTGACAGATTTATGAAGTTCAAAACATTCGGTCTTAGCAATATATATATATATATATATATATATATATATATATATATATATATATATATATATATATATATATATATATATATATATATATATATATATATATATATATATATATATATATATATATATTTATATCACTTTTTATTTAATTAACTTTTTAAAAACAATTTATTTTTAATTTACGATTTTGAACACTTTACTATGTCAAAAAAGGAGTAACCGACTTTTATAATTTAATTTAGACTTGTTCGATGTTTACTTGACGACTAATCGAAGATTACTGATATGTGAAGATGCGGACTACTCGTGGAGCGATTACTATATTTGCCGATTACTATATTTGCCGATTACTGCAGCTACCAATGGTTGTTTCTCTATTTAAAACATTTCTGTATGCTGATGCTGCAGGAATGTTCTAAGAAGTGTTTTTCTCAAGCTTTTAGCAAGTTGCAATAATTGCGATAAAATAAAATGTAGGTTTATGATAAGCACGAAAGGTTTTTAGTTACGCGATAACCGCAACGACTTTGGTATACTCTTTTCTGGATATAACATCCTGTATGCTAATGGCCTGTTACAATGTATATTACAATATTATAAAATACAATATTAATCTAAGTCTTAACCTAATATAAGAGAGGATTCTATATAACAACTCCCCCCTTATAATAAAAGTTGGTGTCATACAACAACTTTTTTGTAAAAATCGATTACAAAATCGATGGCGTTAAGTTCATGCAAGCACGTAAAAACATGAAATTGCATATAAACTTTTTCTTTAAATTGACAATGGGATTACATTAGAAATAGAAATATAATTAAATTAAAACATTGGGATAAAGGTTAAACAAAGTGAGTTACACTGATTAAAAGTTAAAATTAAAACTTGAAACGGAATCTAGCACTGCACTAGCACTGTAGCACTGAAAATTAGTTCAATTCAATATCTTCTTCGGATGGTTCTTCTGGTCTGATTGATGGTCTTCTCCTGGGAAGGATGCTGGCGAAGCTTCTAAATGTTTTCCTTGGTCTAGGTGGAGGTGGCGGTGAATTGGATGTAATAGCAATGGCTAATCTATTTCTTTTTCGGCATTTACAACAGATGTATAATAAGATAATGCCGATTATTGCAGCAATTGTGAAGTACGTGAACCATGAAATATGTTTGGTGATGAACGGTTCATTAATCATATTATCCAGCGTTTTTGAATATTCGTCTAATTTATGTTTTGCGATTTCGAGGTCTTCGGTATTAAGATTATTTAATTTTAATGGTTGTAATTTGGGAATTTCGAAATCGTCGGGAATGTCATGACAGCAGTTGTATGGAATTAAAATAGGATGAGCATCGAGCTCCTTTACGGTGGTTTCTTTCGAATTGGATTGTATTTTAGTAACTCCTACAAATGCACTGCATTCTGGTTGTAATGTCAGAATGGAGTTTTTGAAAATAATTTCTGTCTTGGTATTTATCTGCTTACAATTTATAGTGACTTGAAGTGGTTCAGAGTTTACGATGAGCCATGAGTTGGTTAGTTTTTGAACGTTATATCCTTTTGCGAATATTAAGGACGTTTCGCAATTTTCGGGTAGTGTTTTTAGATTTTTCAAGATGCGTGCCTCGCACATGGCATTGTCATCTATGGGATATGCGAAAAGGTTTGTACAGAGTTTTGTTCCTGTATAAAGTTGTTTGCATCCGTTCAAATTTGACAAGGGTATGTACATCAAAGAATCATCGTCACGCGCAATATATCTTTGTGAAGTTGACAGTACATGATATAATCCAGTTCTGTGATTTAGAATTGGTATAGGAAATAATTTAAAAAGTGTGTATCTTTGCTGATCAATTAATGGAATTTTCAAAACAAAAATAAGATCTGAATCTGTCTGAAAGGCTTCTAATTCCATTATGTCTAAGTATTTAGCAATATTAGATAACTTGATAACCAATGGCAGGTTGTTTTGATGTAAATTTTGAGATATTTCCTGAAGTGATGTAACCAGATTTTCCGGATTAATTATTGATGTATGAATTATTTTTAAACGCGCGAAAGTGACTGAATTTATGATATTGTTTAATTGATCCTCGATATACAAATAACTCTCCATTAGAAATTCACATTGTTCTAGAAATCTCAATTTGGCTTCGATGACTTTTATTTTGTCAGCTGTTTTGTAAATCGTGTCTGAAATAATTTTTATGTCCCTATTAAAAGTGGCTTCGTCAATTTGTAATTTTTGTATAGTGGCATTAAAGTTTTTGATAACAGAGGTTGTTACTGAAATTTGGTTTTTTAATAAACTTTCTAATTGGAATTCATCTTTTGCTAGTTTCTTAATACAATCTGAATAATATTCTCCATCTGCAGAGTCTAAATTTCCTGTGATGGTTTTAAATATTGAGCCAATACCGTTAATAAGTCCTCGTTTGTAGCGTCTGGTGTCGAAATAAATTTCATTTAATTTCTCTTGTATTGATTTAGAGATTTGCGTAAGCAGGCTTACATGGGTTTTAACTTCTCCTCGAAATAGGTTCATATTTTCGAAAGTAGGGTTGACTGCGTTTAAAAGAATTTCTAATAAGTTTTCATTATGTTTGAAAGCATTTTTCAATGACGATATGTTTTTGTGAACTAATAGGGTCCATTGTTTGTTTGAAATCACTACTTCACTTTCCTTATGGAAATATATTCCGATGGTATTATTTATAGGAGATATGGTGTATTGTGAGGCTACTGTTCCGATCAGAAGCAGAAACCTGAAATTAAATTTTAATTTTCAGAATAAGGTTTCATCCTATCAAAGTTTACTTTCGTAGTTTGATTCGTTTCTAAATTTTGTAAAATTGCTGAATTTTGAAATATTTCTTTTATTCTAAATGGGCCATTAAATTTATTGTGAAGTTTGTTTTTTATTTGTGATTCTTTCACATAGAAGTTGTCACCGATATTAAATTTAGGTATATTTTCCGAAATGTGTTTGTCAAATCGCGTTTTCGCTTTTTCCTTTTGGAGGTTCGTTTTTGATCGTGCTATTTTGTAGTACCATGAGATTCTATTATTTAAATCTCGAACATATTTAGAAATCAGTTCTTTTTGGTTGTATAGTGTTTCGGGAGGACGACTAGATGTATGTCCGAAGACTAATTCATATGGTGTGAAACCATGGGTCTTGTTTACAGAGTTGTTATAACATATTACTGCGTATGGAATAACTGTTAAGGGATGTTCATTTGGATTTTCTGCTTTATTGACTCGTATCATTTCTAATAATGTCGAATGGAATCGTTCGACGGATCCATTTGATTGTGGATGATTGACGCTAGAGAAAGTCAGTTTGATGTCGTAAAGAGTACATAAGTCTTTTAGTAACGTATTGTCAAATTCTCTGCCGTAATCACAATGAATTCGGAGAGGTGTTCCGTAATGTTGGAAGTACAAAAGAAGGGTGTTGACTGTCGATTTAGCTGATTTGTCTTGAAGAGGGTATGCCTGTGTAAATTTTGTTAGTTCGTCCCTAATTGTCAGGACGTGATTTTTTGTTGGAATTTCTAAAATATCTATGTTGATTCGCTCAAAAGGTGTTTTTGGAGTTTCCGTGATAACTAAAGGGTTGCTTAAATTTTTACGTAACGTTTTTGTTTTTTGACAAATTTCGCAGTTCTGAATGTATTTCTCTACGTGTTTTGTTAATCCTGGCCAATTATATTTTTCGCGTATTCTACGGATAGTTTCATTTATACCACGGTGAAGATTTGCTTTACCGTTGTGGTATTGATCTATTATTATAGGAAATTGATCTTCGTCCGGTGTTCTTGTTAAATTTTGACAAATTGTTAAATTTAGATCTGATTCAGTGAAGATGAATGATAGCATTTCTAAAATTGGAAGGTCTGGATTATTTTCGACAAAATATGTTTTCGAAAGGTCGAGAGTATTTTTATCCTTGTATAAGGTAACAAACATTGTTTCAATTACTTCATCTGCATCAAAAGGTAATAAGATTATATAATATTTGCGATGTTTTATAGTTTTGCTAGATACGGTATTTATTTTATTGTGAATAAATTTTGGGTTCTCATCAAAAATGTCTTCTATTATTTTATAATGAAGATCTTCTAGTTTATCTTTCCTAAAGAATACTATTACGTCCTTGTGTTTTTTGTCTAATAGTTGGTCATTAGTAAATTTAATTTTGTTATAGTCAATTAAAGATTGCGTCTTATAAAGTTTTACAAATGTCTCTAATTCCTGTGTACATGTTTCTGGGGATATTTCTGTAATTTCTGAATTTATTGATTCATTGTCTGAATTTGAAGTTAAAATTTTTGTAAGAAATTCTGAACATTTTTGGAAATGATTGATCTTTATTCTAGATAAAGCGTCAGCGTTTTTATTGATTTTTCCTGGTTTATATTGGATTTCATAATCATACTCCTCAAGCTTTAATCTCCAACGCGCTAGGCGACTTCCTGGATCTTTTATTGATAGTAGCCAAGTTAGAGGTCTATGATCAGTTATTAATTTAAATTTACGTCCAAAAAGGTAAGGTCTAAAGTGTTTGACCGACCAGACAATAGCGAGAAGCTCTCTTTCAATTGTGGAGTATTTAGTTTCGGCATGACATAAGGTCCTGGATGCAAAAGCTATAGGTAAGTCTTTTCCTATTTGTCCTTGGGATAGAACTGCTCCTATTGCATATGAGCTTGCATCTGTCGTTAAGATAAAGGGTTCATTAAAATTTGGATATATCAAAATAGGGGTTGAAGTTAACGATTCTTTTAATTCTTTAAAGGATTTCTGGCATTCGTAATCAAAATGGAATAATATGTCTTTTTGTAACAATTTCGTCAAAGGCTTAGAGATTTTTGCAAAATTGGGTATAAATCGTCTGTAATATCCTGCTAGTCCTAAAAATTGTTTAATTTCTTTTTGATTTGTCGGTTGAGGAAAATTAGCTACACAATTAATTTTTGTTGGATTTGGTTTTACTCCGTCGGGTGTAATTATGTGACCTAAATAAGCGACTTCTTTGCGGAGAAATTCGCATTTGTCGGGTTGTATTTTTAAATTCGCGTTCCTTAATCGTTTGAAAACTTCAGTTAATCTACTAATATGTTCGTGTATTGTTGGTGAATAAATTATGATGTCATCCATGTATACCAGACAACGTTCGTTTTGGATACCTAAGAGTATGTTATCCATAACTCTCTGAAATGTAGCGGGGGCATTTTTTAAACCAAAGGGAAGACGAGTGAATTCATAATGTCCATTCTCTACCGAAAAAGCTGTTTTTGCAATATCCTTTGAATCAATTTCGATTTGGTGAAAACCTGAAGCCAAATCTAAAGTTGTGAAATATTCACATTTACCTAGTTGATCTAGTAAATCGGATATATTAGGGAGAGGATATTTATCTCCTATGGATATTTCATTTAGTTTCCGATAGTCGACGACAACGCGCCATTTTTGTTTCCCGGAGGCGTCCAATTTTTTCGGAACGACCCATACTGGTGAAGACCATGGAGAAATAGATGGTCTTATTATGCCTTGGTCTAACATTTTTGAAATTTGTGTTTTTACTTCCTCTTTATGGATGTGAGGGTAGCGGTATGATTTTGTGAAAATAGGTTTTGTGTCTATCGTGTCAATCGTATGTTTAATTTCGTTTGTAAATGTCAAATTGTCACCTTCTAAGTAAAATATATCTGAATATTCTAAACATAGTTCTTTAATTAAAAATTGTTCTTCCTCGTTCAAATGTTCAATTCGCAATTGATTTTCAATTTCGAAATTTCGATCTGTGTAATTTTGATTTTTATTTGCTGTATTTGTATTTAATAAACTGGAATTTTTAATGGGCTCTAATTTTAAATCATCGAAATGCATAATTTTTGGAATTTCATTCGCGTTAATTATTGATGTTAAAAATTCTCCTTTTTCATTAATTTTTACAAGAGCATTTGGAATTCGTACTTTGTCTTTTTCTTGACCGCTTAAAATAGCGTCCGTGTTAAAGAGATTACATTGAATTTTAAATATTTGCTCAGTACGAGGGGCGATCGAAATGTTATTTTTAATAGTTTTGGTTTCTAAATTTGGTGGTGTGTTTTCTTGTTGTTCGTAATCGTCAGTAACTTTAAATAGTGGGACAGTTTTAAAATTGGTTATGAGTTGTCTGTTTTTAATGTCGATTATACAATTGTAGTGTTCTAAAAAATCAGAACCTAATAGTCCGTCAAATTCTATGTCAATGTCATGAATATATACTTTATGAGGGTCCGAATCTGTAAATGGTATAAGTGTTGACTCTTTGATAAAAATTCGTTCATCCGTTATTCCCTGTATAATAACATTTTCCGAAAATCTTTTAGTGTAATTCTCACAAGTTCTAGGTTTAAATATCGAAAGTCCTGCGCCTGTATCGATTAAAATTTTGAATGTTTTGCTAATATCTTTAATATAATATAAATTTTTTGAATTTACAGTTAAGAGGTTTTGATCTACATGAATTTTTTGTCTTTGGGTTGTTGGTTTTTGTTGCATTTTATAATTTGAATTTTGGTTGTCTCCGAATCTGGAGGGTGGTCTTGATGGTCGAGGATGTGAAAATCCTGATTCGTATTTTGTTCTGTCGGATCGTTAGGGTCGTGGAACTGATGAGCAGTATCATCATATCTGTTATAGTTCTCATATGGTGAATATTCTTCACAGTATTGGTTTTGAAAGTTATATGGATGAGCGGTGTCATCCGGGTAATATTGTGGGGTTATTTCTTGTTGATGAGCTGTATCGTCATATTCGTTATACTCACAATAATTTTGATTCATATGATGAGTTTTTTGTTGGGTAAAATTTGGGTTTGGCCTAATAATAGATGGTCGTTGTTGCGAATAGTTAGGGTTTGGTCTTATAGCAGAGGGTCTATTTTGTTGAAACTGTTGGAAATTTTGATTTGTTTGAGGTCTGACGTTATTAGCATTAAATGGTTGACGTGGTTGAAAATTATTTGAATTTTGCGAAAAATTCGGTGTGTAATTTGGCGTGTAATTTGGTCTAGCTAAATTCTGAAAAGTTCCGAAATTTTGTTGGGTACTCCTACATTCGTTAGAAGTATGACCAATTCTTTTGCATTTATTACAAATTTTCTTATTTGGAAAATTTTGAATATTAGTGGGTGGTCTGTTAGTTCTATTAAATTTTTGCGTTTCAAAATATGATAGTTGTAGCTCTCGTTTTATTCGGGCGACAGCTTGAAGTTTATCACTCGGATTACTTGCTCTAATAATGGAGCCTAATTTGGGGTCTAAACCTGTTAATAACGTGTTTAGAGTCATAGTTTCAATCAGGGTACTTTGCGCTGATTTTTGTTCTGCGGTAAGCGGTTGCTTTTGTATTGCCGCATGCATTTTTGCGTTGTGAGTCTGTAGTCTAGAGACGAAATTTAGTGCAGACTCATTAGAATTTTGGCTAATTCTTTGTAGGTCTTGAATTAAAGCTGTGAGATCTCTAGAATCTCCAAAATGCGTTTCTAGTAAATACTTAATCTCATCCCAAGTGGATGGATTACGGGAATTTATTAACTCGGCGGCTTTGCCTCTGAGCTTATTTTTTACGTGCAATGTTAGTAAAATTGTTTGGTTATCGATGGCCATATCGTAAGCACATCTTACTGCATTGAGAAAAGTGTGAAGGAAAATTTGATTTCCATCAAATTCAGGTACTATGGAAAAAATTTCCGATAGCCTATACGGTTCAATATGTTCTTCAGCCATTTTTTGGTTATTAAATTATCAAGTATTTTATAAAAAAAATAAAAAAAAATAATAATTTTAAAATTAAAAGATTTCAATTATATAAAAATTATATGACTTATGACAAATATATTTCGATTCACTGGTTTATATCAGTTATTCGTACGTATTGTACGTAAAATAAAAATATACACAAAAAAATTGTATAATGGGGTAAGCGAGATGATTCTTTGCGACTTACCAAGTTGTCGATTTCATTCGTCGGCTAGGGTCCACTTCCAGTGAGGCAGATCCGTGTTCTGGATAGGGTTGTCCTGGCTGATGTTGAATATCGTGGAGAAGAGGTCCGCAGACAGTGAGGCAAGGTCCGTGTTCTATCTGGGTGTCCTTCTTCTTTTCTTCTTAAAACTAGGTTGCTTTTTCTTTCTTGTTTATTCTTCTTTAATTATTTCTTCTTGAATTATTTCTTCTTGAATTATTTCTTCTTGAATTATTTCTTCTTATTTCTTGAAACTTCCTGTTTCTTTCTTCTATTGGTTCTTTCGCTTAGGAATTGGAATTCCACAACTCTAGTTAGGCAATGTCCGTGTTCTAAAGTTGCGCGAAAATCCGCACGACTGCGCCAATTTTTATATCACTTTTTATTTAATTAACTTTTTAAAAACAATTTATTTTTAATTTACGATTTTGAACACTTTGCTATGTCAAAAAAGGAGTAACCGACTTTTATAATTTAATTTAGACTTGTTCGATGTTTACTCGACGACTAATCGAAGATTACTGATATGTGAAGATGCGGACTACTCGTGGAGCGATTACAATATTTGCCGATTACTATATTTGCCGATTACTGAAGCTACCAATGGTTGTTTCTCTATTTAAAACATTTCTGTATGCTGATGCTGCAGGAATGTTCTAAGAAGTGTTTTTCTCAAGCTTTTAGCAAGTTGCAATAATTGCGATAAAATAAAATGTAGGTTTATGATAAGCACGAAAGGTTTTTAGTTACGCGATAACCGCAACGACTTTGGTATACTCTTTTCTGGACATAACATCCTGTATGCTAATGGCCTGTTACAATGTATATTACAATATTATAAAATACAATATTAATCTAAGTCTTAACCTAATATAAGAGAGGATTCTATATAACATATATATATATATATATATATATATATATATATATATATATATATATATATATATATATATCGTAGTCTCATGATGAGATACGTCAATTCATGAAAAGCCTAGGCAGTACATGAACTGCCGACATATTATGTAAATTCTTAATGTTACACAATCTGCCTAGGCATTTCATGAAGCGCCGTGCTCGTCTCGGCACATGATGTTTCAAGTCGTACTACACGATCTGCCGTAAATTAGATATCGACTGTTCGTTAAGTGACCACAATGGCCGGCAGATTGTGTTCTCTGATTTACCGTCTATCTATATGGATGAAATAAAATAATAATACAGGTAAAATCCATATATTTTACAACTAAAAAATAAAATTCTCTTTAAAAAATAAAAATAATCTTCAAACTTGCAATAAACAACAAAACTGAACAATAAAAAATAATAATACAGGTAAAATACATATATTTTACAACTAAAAAATTAAATTCTCTTTAAAAATATAAAAATAATCTTCAAACTTGCAATAAACAACAAAATAGAACAATAAAAAATAAACTAGCTACGTATATATACAGAATTTTTTTTCACTTATTGGCGCACGGGCCACTTTTGTGACATCTGAAGTTATTGCATTGCAGTTTTGCTTTAAGACATTTGCATCTATTGGTCTTACATTGCACCTTAGAGGGTCGGCATGAACATTTTACATACCCCTGCCCGTTAAACAAAGATTCGAAGGAAACGTCTTCTCTAATTGACATAAATTTAGATTTATTTACCTGATTAAGGTTAACAAAGTTTGATGTTGCTCTTTTAAGGTAAGGTCTATTGAACCACGATTTGATAATTCCGCCAACAGTAACAACCTGGTATACGTCGTTTTTAATACCCGTAACTATTGAAATAAGATTTGGTGGATCTCCTGGACTGCGATCAACTTTATCAACATTAACTAAGACACAGTCCCCGATGTTTGTTTGATAACATTTTTTTTGTAGTCGCAATCATCTGTTCTGCTTGGCGTTTTTGTCCCACAAAGCTTTCTTCCTGCTGAGTTTTTATAGTTTCTTCAGAGCTACAAAAATCGCACATGTTTTTCCCGTTAATACAATTTAAATGTACCGGCATTTTACAAATATCGCACCTACTCACGTCATCTGTTATATTGTTTTCACAAACAATACAGTTATCTGTATTATTTTCTGCACAATTGCCTAACTCAATAGCTTCAATTTCATTTTGTACATCGTCTGTATTGACAAGATTATTATCATAATCAAAGTCATTTTCATTTGACAGTTGGATTACTATATTCTCTTCTGGCAACCCCCCTTGCTCTGTTTTGTACCGTTGAGTAGTATAGACTTCTTGTGATTCTTCTGTCACTTCGTGGACTAGTATGTGTCCTTGAACACCTAATTCATTTTCATTCATTTCATCTTGCTGCTCTTCGTGCTGATCATTTTCATATTGTTGAGTTACATCTATTTCATTCTGCAATTTGTCTGCCTCCTCTGCGGTAGTTATAGTTGATATAATACTTTTAGGGAGATTTGTTGATTCCAGACCTTGCTTCGAGACCTTGCTTTAAACGGGCTTCTACCTATCACTCTATGTAGAAAAATACGCAGCTCCTTTAATTGATTAATGGTACTCGGTCATTTGTTCGGCTTTGCTATGTAGTATTCTTTGTAATGCTCACCAAATAGTTCTTTTTCACTCTTACTTTCCATAGTTTGCATTAAAGAGAACAAAACAAATAAGCACAAATAATAGAACACAATCTGCCGGGCAACGCTGGTCACTTCACGAACAGTCGATATCTAATTTACGGGAGATCGTGTAGTACGACTTGAAACATCAATGTCCGAGACGAGCACGGCATTTCATGAAATGCCTAGGCAGATTGTGTAACATTAAGAATTTACATAATATGCCGGCAGTCCATGTACTGCCTAGGCTTTTCATGAATTGACGTATTTCACCATGAGACTACGACATATATATATATATATATATATATATATATATATATATATATATATATATATATATATATATATATATATATATGTATATATTATTTTTCATTATTATTTGTCTTTATATTGGTCAGGTGAACTATTTTTTATTTATGAAGTACTATTTTTTTTAAAGGAAACGGAATGAATATGCAGCGCAAAAAAAGTGGACACATTAAGTGGTACTATGGAATAGGCCCATTCCGACGATTAAAACAATTATAAATATTGTTTGCAAGTTTGAATCTTCGGAAAATGTGATTTAAGATTATTTTCACTAATCTGCTCCGCACCAGTATGATAATCGATGGATGATTATTGTAATATCAACCTCATTACTTGTAGGTCAACAACCCCTTGAAATGCTTCTCCAAGAGTTTTTATTCGTTTGCCATAAAACCTTATCGAAATTTATATCTCTTCGATGTTGTAACGTCAACCTAGAAATACCAAGTATAGATATGTAACTACTAATATACCCAATGGACTCATTTCGGTTCACGAGTATTTACGGTCATATAAATTAATACATATAAATAATTATTGTCGGCTTCCGTTATATATCCAGTCCATACCCAGTTATTAGTATAGAGGTAATTAGTATTTATATAAATAATCAAAAATGCTTACAGAAAAAGTACAGCAAATATTTTTTACAAATTAACTTCAAACTTGAACTGAATATACCAATATAGTATAATAGAATTATATTAAACAGAACATTAAGAAAAACATATTAACTCCCGCAAAAATTCAAATAAACAGAAATACGTGGTGAGAAGTTTAAAAGCAATATACTTACTCAACTGAATCCGATGGGCCCAAACGGGTGAAAATAAAATATAGACGGCGCGGCAGATGCAGCTGTTGTGGACATTTATGAATGTTATTAAATAACAGTTTTTTTACATTTTTAAATATAATTTTGTTTTTCTTTTAATAACAACTTAACGACTTCAGTGCAGAGTAATTAAATTTTCTAGTACGAATTCGTTTAATTATAATATTTATTCACCTTCCTATAACTATTCTATTTCGTTATACTACTAGATGATCCGGTAGTATCATTTAGATTTAATAATGGCGTTTATATAACTAGCAAAAAATAATTTAATGAGAATCATTTTATATTTATGTATCAATATTACAAGAATTTCTATGAAATAATAAATGTCATTGCTAGAAAATATAAATTTTGCAGAACTACAATCTTTATACTAAGGAACAGGATAAATAGGAATATTTACATTTTTTATTCTCTATTTTACTTCCAGTTAGTTATCGTTTCATTTTAAAGAGAACGAGATGAAAAATATTAAGCATCTTCCAACTTTAGCGAAAGTAAAATAAGGCACTTGCAGCTCATCATCTGGTGCCAATCACGGCGTATCTTCACAAGCCACGTTTGAGTTGCGTTGGGATCCCTGCCGACCCACATAATATCGCGAGATAATGTAATCTTTTTCTGGCCCTTATCGTTCTCTGCAACAAGTTTCCGTAAAGTGCTAACGAGAAATTGGATATGAAACATTTTCTGGCTCTCTGTGCCTGCCAAAGTTTCCTTTTATGTGCGCTAAAATTCGTAAAATATGTAGATACGAGTACATTTTTATGAAGTGTATCAAACAGGATGATTAATTATCCTGATTTTGTTTTATTTTGTTTTTAAGGTTTAGCTTATTACTCTGTACTGCTATTGATTAACTTCACATTATATCCTTGATCCTCCTCTTCTGTGTTATATATTGACACATCTTTTTATTTCGCAGTTTTTATTAACTGTAACGGTACCTGTATTAGGGTAAACATTAAGGTGTAGATTAGTTATGTTCATATAATAATTGAATATTTTTATAGAATAGACTGTTATAGAATCAAGAATATAGTAATTGTGCGTGACGAAGTAAGAAAATGCAACAACCAGCAAATACGGTAAAATCCTCTAGATATTTTATGAATATACCAATATACTACCGGAAAATATATAATTACAATCTAGTAACTACTAAGTAAAATTCAATAATGAGTTGGGCCTCTTCTATGAACCATATATTCATTAAGTCATGAGAACTTTAACTGAATGAGGTGATCGATGCTATCTTGAGTCATCTAAATCAACGTAAAAGCCATAGCAAGTCTCTAGACTTTGTGGAGGGTGGAGGTGGGAGAGGTTTTACAGTCTCCTCATAATATCCTATGCCTGCTCAATTGATTTACTTGGGAAGCTTTCAAGAAGCCTAATGTTGCCGTTGTCATACATATGTGTTGTCATATATATGTCAAATATATGTGGTCATGCATTATCTTGCTAAAACACGGAATTGAATAACATTGTGTTTTAATCCCACTATGTTTGTAGATACGTGCGTTGTACCATAATTCATGATTTATAAACGGAATTATTATCGTTGTTATGTATACCATATGGATTATATTAATCTAGATTCGTTTTCTGTTTTGTGTATATAATAATGCTTATATAATTATATAAGCCATCATAAACATTAAGCCTATGTTTTAGAATAAGGTAGGTATTACTAATACAACACATCCCATATCTAAATGGCCCCATTCACTAACAGTTTAACTGAAGGCACTGATCTGACAATTCATCGTGTTTAGGCACACACATACAGTCGGTACTCGGTATTAAGATCGGGGACTGTAAATGGAATGTACCTCTATCCGATGGTCCATATTTTCAATGACTCTGAGACATAATTGAGGTTCAATGTCGTTAATGTGCCAAATTATCTATATACTACATCTATATTATCTATATACTACTTCATCTATAGTGAATCTAAGTATTTCACATTATTATATCGGACATACTTTTATTTCGACATGTTTATGCCGAGATTATTATTTAACCAATTTTGTAATTGAATAAGGGCTTAAGTAAACCTCTACATAATCTTCTGAAATGAGTTACCAAACAGGAGACCAGTTTTCCAACCATAATGAGGTAAACATTCGGTTCACTGATCCATTAACGTCGTCATTCACCATATCAACCAAAACAACAGACTGTTAGGGATAACCCCTTATCTCTTTTCATGCTATTATCATATTTAAGTATCTTAATATTTCCAAGGCATTTAATAGTCTGTTGTTGGTTATACTTTTTACCAACTTTAGGTTACAATTTTCGAAAGTATTTTGGGCAATGGAAGATTTATCTATATCTACCATATTTTAAATGGGCAATGTGCTGCTGAAATCTAGTTGCAATTGCTCTTTTTGTCTGGCCAATATACTTTTTGCTACAATATTGGCAACTTATTTGATAAGTCCCGAACCTTTCCTTATTTGCAACTTTACCTTTGGAATTTCCCAAAAGTTGTTACAATTTATTGCCAGAGGAATACACTGTCATTCTCAAATCTTTGACAACTCCTTTGAGGCCTCTGATAAATTATTGTATATATGAAATTGACACAATTTTACGATTTTTGGAATCGTGCAGCATCGAAGGTTTTATTCCCTTCCCTGTATTAATAAAAATTAATATAAATATACACCAGAGCTATTATTTTTCACCCGTTTATAGCTGTAAACAGGGACCAGCCTCATTTAAGACAGTAGTTAACTATTTAATTTTGAAGGGACCATATTCTCAAAAATAAAATTCATTAGGATCCAGAAGCTGCAAAATGTTTTGTTATAAAACAAAATAACATTTTATCAATTGAAGACTTATTTTTTATGAATAAATAATAACTATTCATATTAAACGAATTTTAGTAATGCTTAGTACATTCTATACGAGACAACAAATTATTTGTCTTGTTTAGGGTTTATAGTTACTAGCAGAATTTCAATGGAAGCATACATATTCTGTGAAGTCATCGCTTTTTGTAGGCCTTAGTAATTTAATAGCCTTAACCTCACAAGTCTGAAAGATGAATTAATTCGACTAATTGAGCGTGAATTGCTTTCCTTTCTTATTAGTGTTGGGGGGTTGAGTAAAAGTTATTTTACTTAGTTGACAAAGTCGGTCAAAGTTATTCTACTTCGGCTAACCTATCATAGATAATGCTATTAGCAATAACAAAAAAATGTGAACTAGAGTTAAAGAAAAGTTGCTATACGGCGTGTTTTATTTTTGTAATTAAAACTAAAATTAAAACTGTTTGCTAAATAATTAGGTTGTTAATGCATCAATCTGAACTATAGTGTTTCTAAAGTTCTCTAAATATATAATTGGATAGTTATAATTATATATTCTTGGTAAAACAGTTATCAATGATCAACAACAAAAATTCACATCATATATTTGTATAATTAAATAAACATACAAAATTTACTTTAATCTACAGACTTTAAATGAGCGCTGCACAAAATATTTTTTAAGACATTACATACATGTATGATTAATATTTTATTTGAAACATAGTTTTATTCAAAAATGTAGAATCAAGATTTTTTTCATAAAAAATGGTATTGTTATATTTATGTTTATATCTTAATGATGATTTATTCTTTTTCCTGTCACTTTTTACAACTTTTATTGCTTATGGTTATCAAAATTAAATCTCACATCTATTTTTTAGCTCACTTTTAATTATGCTTTATGCTTTGAAAATATACCATCAACGCAATGTATAGTGAAATCCCTCAATATATGCTGAATAAATCTCTATGTTTGAAAAACTGAAAATTATCCTTAAACCCATATTGTGTAAATATGCCAGAGTATCTTGTAGTTGCAGGAAAGGTTGTCTCCAATAAATGGATCACCTTATATCCCAACTGATGAGAGTAAAAACATTCCATTAGAAAATTAAAATAAGGAGATTGATTAGACAATATACTGATCACCTTTCAATGTTTTAGAGTAGTAATATAAAAACTTTAAAGTGGACTTGACGTACAATTGAATCCTTTTAAATTTATGCGTGATGTATCTGGTTTTATAAACTACAAAATGATTCGATTAGAGTGAAGCCACAATAAGAACAGTTAGGCAAAAACCAAATAAAAAAAAATTACCAATTAATTTTTCATGAAATTTGCTGCTTTAGACAAGTCTAAAAAATTATTTCAATTATAGTGGCTGTATCATAAAAGGGTAATTGATATGATTAATTTGTATTGAAATCCATTTGTGAAACAATATTATGAATCAAATATACGAGTATATTTTCACATGTATAATTTTGCAACGCTTGTCTATATGGTGTTCCGTATGTCGATAAGTATATAATTTTTAATTTAATGAAAAGTTTAGTACTCGACTGTAATTTAACAGAACTGTTTTTTTCTTCTAAAGACAAATAATTGATACAGCAATAGAAGGGTGGTATTAAGATCACCTCTTTAGAAAACTCTGATTTGTGCTTTCATCAATTGGTATATTTGTAACTTTATATGAGTAATATTTTTAGAAATTGATATTATTACCAATGCATAATGTAAGTTAAATAATTTAATGTAATTTAAAACATCATTTTCAGGTTTTAAATGTACCTATTGTAACCTTTTAAAAGGTAAGGAAATTTGAAAAACAAATCTTTTTTAGGCATTGTGATTTATTTATTTGTCTTTGTATTTATCGATACAACTAAAAACAACTAATTAAGTTTGAGCAAGTCTGGAATCCAAAAATGTCGCTATGTCGCTGAATATTGAGTATATTTTAGATGTTCATATACAATGACTTTCATTGCTCTATCTATTTTTTCTTTAAATTTCTGTAATCAAATATCTTCTACTATATACAAGAAATATAAACAATATAATTCGTTATTCACTAACATAGATTGATGCAAATTATGACTAGATATCATACAACGCCACTGCGGTCAGCCAGATAGACAAATAAGATCATGAGATGAGTATTCGAAACCTGATGCAATTAGTATTTGTTTTTAACAAAGTTTAAATTTATATCTCTTCAAACCCTATAGTTCTCACATACCTTCTACTTAATTCATATTTTGCCCTATTTGACAACAGTAGTATTCTATTTCACATCAAGAAAAATAATTAGTTAATTAGAGAAGGGTCATTATTTTTTACATAGTGTTCTTGTTATCTAGATTAAATAAAAATATTACTTTTTTTACGCACCTAAGATTTCATCAGAATATTTTCAGTGAATTTTCATAAAATGTGTGGCATGTTTTCACAGGTAACCATCTATAAATAGTATATTTTAAGTACATGCATAAAATAATTGCTGACTTTCATTACCAACATTCAAGTAATTTGTTTTCCTTTTTTATTTTTTTGTTCTATAGAACAAACCTTTTTTCAATAGAACAAACCTTTGTTCGATAGAACAGAAGCTTTTAGAAACCCTTCTAAAAGCTTTTACTTTCCTTATAGGTTATGACAAACTTTGGAGGATTTTTGAAGTAAAAGTAATTTATAGAACAGTAATTTATAGAACAATAGACAACATGTAATAAATTACATATTTTCATTTGCTTTTTTTCTCCAAGATGGTTAGTATACTTGATATCAAACAGCAGTATATAATTTTTAGAATATGGTTCTAGGTAGCACTTAAAAATGTATTCAAAAGTATATATACATATATAATTATTGGTAAAACATTGATATGGCAATATATTGGGCCAACATTTCGGTATTTACGCAAATTGTATTTAAGAATGAGGGAAATTCACCTACGTACTATGCATACGCCGCGATCCAACATTAGCATTGTACATCATCAGTGGTGCCACAGGTTTCTATTATTCTGAGTATATGCCTTTAAATTTATTTATATTCTTAGCGTCTAAGAGAAATGAACACAGCAAGTTACGTAATGCAAGCTACAAAGTAGCTGCCGAATGTGGTATCTTGAATGGATGATCATAATAACAGAACTTATTATTGTTGGGTTGTTAGTATGAAACCAAACATTTATTGCCTTTTTATGTGTTACATACTTGATATTAAATAACGAACTTCAAAAAATTATTACTTCAGAAAAGTTTATATATTTACTTGTAAAATACTGATTTGGAAATAGCGATCAACACCCGAAGCATCGTCACCGACGACGTATTGTTATTTCAAAATGATCGAAAACTCAGATACAATAAGTGTTATTATAAGAATTTATCTTGTTTTAAATATTTTTTTAGACGAAAATAAAATTCGGAGAAAGAAAACAGCGTTAATTATAACAACTATTTAAACACTAAATAGACAAAATCAGTTTTAAATAATGCGCCGAATTCTTATTAGGAAAATATTTTTTGAATGTACTTTGTTAAAAATGTTTGTGATGTCACCCATCGAACTTAATTATTTATACCTTTTCAACATCCTCGTAAATATCCATCTTTATGTTATAGTAAAAAGTTATAGTAAATTTTGCAAAACGCTTCACTTCAGTTTAACCTTATCTGAAGAGATCATTCGTTAATACCCCTTAAAAATAATACCTTTAATTATTTGCCAATGTATCCGCACTCTCGATATTATATCACATATTAAAATTGAACTGTCAAGAAAGAAGAGAAGTAAAAATCTAAAAACGATGCCTTCTAATTATTTTTTAAGGTTTTAAATGATATCGTACCCCCAGACGGATATTTAAAAAATAGTTAAAATCCACAATTTGGAATACAAAAACATATAAAATGAGTTATAATTATTTCAGTAAAAGAAATTATTTCTTGAGTTAATAAGAGACCATACGAGGTCCAGTTCTATAGCCTTTTAAATTTCACATGACTAGAAATAGTTTTAGTGAAATCAATTAAGTACATATTCACAGATACTGAGATTTGGAAAGAGACGTATAATTTATTATATTTAAATTATTTCTATCTGGATAATTTAATTCAGTAACTGTAAAATTACGAAAATTGTAAAATTCTGTTTTCCAATTATATTTATTTGGTAACTGAGGTCGCATTTAAAAATATAACAAAATAACTATAAATAAGGTAGGTAGATCTCGTTCCAAAAGGAAAAAATACTTTATAGTTTCGAAATCTTAAGTTATAAAAATAGTATAGTAAAATAGTATAATAACATACGTGAATTAAATGTAGGTTATGGACTATTATCCTGACATTAAATTTTCCTTCCTTCTATAAAAAGTCGAACATAGTCGTAATTGCAGTTTTCATTAAATTGAATTGAACGTAAAGCGAATTTACAAAATTTGCCTGCATTTCAATTAATGTTTGAAATTATCCCCAGCATGCAGTAAAGTTTAAACAAAATGAGGAGTGGTAGATTAATCACGGGTTGCCCATTATTTATTGTCGCACATCCGTTCTGTGGACTGCACCCAGCAATTTCACGTATTACGGGTGTGCGGCCCAGTCGTCTCGTTCGCTTTTTTTTCGAATCGCGAATCGCGACAAAGTTAAATTGGAATCGTTCACAGAAAATCTCAAGTGATTTATGACGACAACTCCATTCCCCGCGGTTGTTCGCGAAACCTGGATTAGACCGGAAAGGAAGAAACAATGTATTGTGGAGAATTTATACATTTACAGCTGAAAATATTGTTTGTGTTCAGGTAAGCGTATACCTTTTGTAAAGCAAATCTTATTACTAACGCTCTAATTAGCTAATTACCATTACAAGGATATATATATATATATATATATATATATATATATATATATATATATATATATATATATATATATATATATATCCTTATAATGGTAATTAGCTAATTACAGCTTTAAAACCTGAAAACGGACTTTTCCGCACGTAGAACATCTCTATCTCGAAATTGAGTGGCAGAGAAAAAACTAACTAACATATATATGCAGAATATGTGTTTTATGCGACAGTTTTACTTTTCTAAATTTTTCTCCAGCATCATCGTGCTTTTTCATGGACAGGGTGGGGGTGTGTCCTATCCACCTCAAAATCAATAGATGTCTTCTGGTAGACGTCCCTAATCGGAATCAATAGAAACCCGATCGATCCGATACGATTTAGTTGAGTTATCGTGTTAACAAAAACAATTTCTCAAATAGTCCACCATTGTACTTTCTCATGATCCATGAACATGGTAGATCGTGTTCTATCCACTCCAAAATCAATAGGTGTGGTCTGGGAGACGGCCCCGATCAGAATCAGTCAAAAACCGATCGATCCGACACGATTTAGTTGAGTTATCGTGTTAACAAAAAAAGTTTCTCAAATAGTTCACCATCGTGCTTTCTCATATACCCATGGACGGGGTGGGGTATATCCTATCCACCTCAAAATCAATACGTGTTGTTTGGGAGACGGCCCCGATCGGAATCAGTCAATACCCGATCGATCCGACACCATTTTGTTGAGTTATCGTGCTAACAACAATAAATGCCGACGACAACACACATACACCTAATTTGGTTTAAAAACCATTTTTTTTTTGTTTTTAGGCCGAAAAACGAAAAATAAACCCTAGAAAAAAAAATTTACACGATTACATTACTTTTCCGCGTATAGTGGAGTGCTGAAAAGTGAAATGATCATAAGCATTACTCTCGTACTTGGAGGCTATGGTTATAAAAATATAAAAATATAAAATTTATGGGTATAAAATTCTTTATACTTATATTTAGTAATTTTTAGGGATTTGCATTTATTTGTCAGAATTAGTAATTGTAGGGCAATTTTAAAATCTTCCACAATCGCAAGAACCGTTACGAAATAACATTTTTGTAAGTGTATTAACCCAAGTTAAAAGTATCTGACGTATATATTTGTACTATAAAAATTATGTTTGGCTATATAGATTGATGACATCTATAACTACAACTTTACCATATCTACTAAAAGAATAAATATCGATAACTTAATTTCTTGAAGGAAAGTTCCATATGTCTTTATCCATATGGGGGAACTGCCATCACATAAGTTTCTTTTTCTCTGACACCCCTTTACCAATGCTACTCAAATTTTGTACAAACCTGACTGACTATGGTATCATCATTTTAAATATAGGTATTTTATATAGTACCCAAAGAGAAATGTTTCATTCGTTTGCGAAAATCAGCACTTTTTCTGTCACCTTTTTTTATTTCACAATTGGTTTTTTATATGAACAGAAAGCTTTTTCAAAAAAAAAAACCCTTGATTCAGTTTCTTCTTCATTTCATTCTAGATCCTTTAAAAAAACAATTATCATGATATTTTGAATAGACTGAGAAAAGGGAACATTAGTGTGAAAAAACATGACTTCAGGAGACGCGATTATTCAAAAAAATATCTTTTTACAGATAATCGCTTTCTTAAGCGATTCAACTTGATTGCGGATGCTCACTTTTCGCCATTTTCAAGAAAATATAAGATTTTCATGAAACCATGATATGTCTGAAAGGTCTACTTTTAGAAAAAAATGTAGTTTTATTATCCAAAATACGAGAGTAGAGTGAAAAGTTTCCGGCCTGATTTTTTTTTTATTTTTGTTATTTTATTTTTCAACATAATTTCCATCAAGTCTAATACATTTTTCATAACGGTGCTATATGCAGTGATACCATTTTTTAGAATGATTTGTCGAACCCTTCAAAATACGCATTTACAGCATTGATGACTGCCTCGTTGCTTACAAATCTTTTACTTCCGAGCCATTTTGAGGCTAAGAAACAGATGATAGTCGCTGGTGGCTAAATCTGGTGAATACATTGGATGGGGGAACAATTCGAACTTCAATTAGTTGATTTTAGCCATAAGATATTGCGGACATGTTCAGTTGACATCTTAGTAATCTCCGTGATCTCACTCACTTTCAATCTGTGGTCCTCTACCACGAGTTTATGAGTTTTCTCGATCATTTCGGCAGTTGTAACCTTAACGGAGCGTCCGGGGTGTGGTTCACGATCGTATTCTCATGTGAATGTACACCATGCAGTGCAATGGTGTACATTCCCAATAACATAAATGCAAATAGCGAACGCGAACTAAATAAACGTTACATTTGGCTAGTTACACTAAAATGAGGAACAAAATTCTCCATCTGATATATAGTGACAAATACAGGGTGGCTCACTGGAAACAAAATAAATAAAATATCAAAGCTATATCTCACAATCAATTAATGTCTACCAAAATCCTGATAAATGAATTATAAATCGTTAATAAAGGTCTTTAGAACTCATTCAATTTTTATTTCGAGAACACATTATTTTGAGTATTTCTTTGGTTTTAGCAGATAAACTTCTTATCTACCGAGGAAGGCTATCTCAACTACCCAGAAAGGTAATACATAGCACTTCCATGTCCGTCTGGCTTATGATAGCAGAAAATAAAACACTGCCCTCTATAATATACTGGGTCTATTTTATATCCATACACCTATTCCATATGGTGTGTGAATAACACCATATGGAAACTTCAAATATATATTCAAGTGTTGTATTTATTTTGATGTCTTTTGATATCTGAAAAAAATATATTGATCAATTTAACTTAATATTGACATACCATCAAATTTTTAAGTCGTAATTTCCTGTAAAATGTCAGGTTTTTTTCTAGAAAAAAAAAACCCTGACATTCTGTGTTTTCAAAAATCACGCAAAAATTACTTAGAAGTTTATACACCGTGTCTCAGAATATGTGGGCAATCTCCCGGATTCATATAGAAAACATAAAAATAAGGTGGCAAGTTGCTATATTTTTTTCCTACACACCATATCTCTACGGAGATATGGCTCCCTAAAGGAGGTCACTGGAATTCGGGGTGTATTTTAATGATTTTTTAATATAATGGATACCAGTTAGAGCTCCTTAAAGTGATACCGTTTTAATACATTGGGTTTATTTAGTTCGCCAGGGATGGTCTGGTTTTAATAAAAAAAAAAAAGGTTCTCTTGTTCGATATCGATAAAATGAACCGTTTTCGAGAAAAACTATTTTATTTAGATATTGTTTTATGAAGTTTTTCTAAATACTCGACCAACGTACTATACGAAAAAGATACTTATATCTGTGGTTTTTCGTTCGTTAGTTTGTTAGTTAAGTTCGTTAAAATTTGCTGTAACTTTATTGTTGTTAATTTTTTTTTATTTACGATAATGGAATTTCCGTTCAGTAAATATGCCGACATGCATGTAATGTACAGTTTAGCATTAAATAATGCATCAGAAGTGAAAAGACTATACGAAGAACCATTTCTAAATCGTAGGATTCCCGTTCTAAATACCTTTGAAAGAGATGATCATCTTTCAATCGTCGTTTAAGGGAGACCGATTAGAACTACAAAGTTTTATTTGTCACGTGTGTGAGCTGGTGAGCGCACCCTAACTTTTGTAACATTTTAATACAGTTCATCAAATATTTTAGTAAAATTTGAAATAGCCAGTTAAGGAGAGTCCAACAATCTTCAATTCTCAGAGCTAGGAAGTGTATAAGAATGGAGGGGCCCATGTTGAACCGACGTACAATATTATTTAATAAGAACCATATTTAAATAAAAATAGTTTTTCTCGAAAACGGTTCATTTTATCGATATCGAACACCAGGACTTTTTTAGGCTAAAGTTATTGTGCCTTTATCATACAGGGTGCAAAAGGAATGATCATTATTGTATTAAAACTAATCCGTCTCTCGCGAACTAAATAAATGTTAGAAAGGTACCATTTTAAAAATTCCTAACTGATATTCATAAAATTAAAAATTTATTATATAATACCAAGTACTTTAAAAGTTATTTGCGGGAAACGAATTTCCAGCGACGACCTTTACGGGGCCGTATCACCTCAGGAAAAAGGTTATAGGAACCTCTCACTTTATTTTAATGTTTTCTATATGAATCCTGGAGATTGACCACGTATTTTGGGACACGCTGTATATCCGAATTTTATTTTGTTCATATTTAATAATTTAATTTCCCATACTTTTCAATAACATGGCATACGAGTATGCTTCAGAAGAAAAAAAATACTATTCTAATTATTGGCGAGGCTGAACTACTCCATGCAGCTGAAAGATTTTTTAATGGGAGATATTTCTATCACCCTATCTCTAGAGCATGCTTACGGCATACTGCATAAATTTCAGAGATCAGGTAGTAATCACTAATCAGAATGAAAAAAAATCTACATCTAGACATTGCAGAAAACTAATTAATAAATATTGTCGCTGAAAGAGTCGTGAATCCCACACAAACTATATCCAAAACTGCCGTTTAGTATCAGCAAGAATTGTCCGGTTTAGACAAACAAAAATTCGCCCCTACAAATTACAAATGATCAATGATTCCATCAACTCACAGATCCCGATCTGACTCTTGTGAAATATCAGGAAACTTCTTAAAAACTACGTGTATATATTGACCTTTCATTTTATTCAATATACTTTTAATTACGAACCCGGCACCTAACTTTTAAAGATCCCAGTTTTTCACAAGCACAAATATCAGAAATCCTCTGCCTATTCAACATGTGTCCTGCTGCAGCTTCATCGATCCATCTTTCTCAAGCGTGTTAATTTTAGGGGCAATAATTGACTCCAGAATGAAATGACTAACCACACTGCTTATTCTGCTATAACCAACGTTTATTTGAGACAACTAAGGGATTACATCTAGGCCCGATCATTAGGTCCTGCATAAATTATAATGAAAATGTTGTTTCCGTACCTGTTTGAACGTGCGATATCTAAGTAATCAAGAAGTTCCCAATTAATCCGTCAAAGAGAAGGGGGCCCTTTTAATTAATGACGTGGACGAAGATATAGTTAATGGAAAATAAAGTCAACCGTTGTTCAACAAGTCGTTTAGTATGCCCAAGAGAACTACAAAGTTGGGCACGCAGAACAAGTCTATTCCGGTTTCGCAATTTAAGTGAAACATCAATATTGCCTTTTCAACACGGTATCTGTGCCAATTTTACAGATAATATACTTGCGTCTCTTTGATTTGCGTTTGCAATATTTCTTGGAGTTTGTGTTTTATATTTAAACACTTAGATTCTAATCGAAAACGTATGTTTTTAATGAAACACGTTCTAAAGGGTCTTTCAATAAAAGCCCTCGATTTTTAAACGTAAATAAAACAAATTGTGTTTGAGATATCCACTCAATTTTTTTAAGGCATTAAGAATATAATGTAACGTCGTTCAAATGTCCACCGCGGGTTTGCTTGGTGGCACGTATTCGGGAGGTCCCATTTTCGATGACTTTGTTACATAAATCTGGCTGATTTTGCTTGGTGTCCGTTATGTTGACTTTGAGGACAGATGTTGCTTGCGGTTTATTCGCATAGACCTGCGATTTAAGATTACCCCAAAGAAAGAAGTCTAAAGGCGTTACATCGCACGATCTCGGTGGTCAGTTCACGTCGCTGCTGCGCGAGATAACCATGCCCTGAAATGGTTCGTTCAGAATGTCCACTGTGGCATGCGCTGTGTGGCGCATAGTGCCGTCTTGTTGGAACCGTTATCAGTATCCATATCATCCATTTTAGGCCATATGAGCTTATCTGTAGCGCTCGCCGTTGACGGTCAGGGCAATGCCAGTTTCATTTTGGGAGAAGTACGGACCGATGATTCTCCCAGACCAAAATCCGTACTAATCAGTGACTTTCTCGGAATGCATTTGGTACTGGTGTATCTCGTGTGGATTGGTATCGATTTTTTTGGCGAAATTTGGGTCAACGTCCAACTGCTTCGGATCACAATCAGCGAACACACGGCGTTATCTATAGTCGTTTACCTTAAGTTCCTGGGTCATTGGATTTTATACGGGTTCAGACCCAAATCCCGACGCAAAATTCGCAAAAAAGTTGTAATCGCAAAAAAGCCAAGTTATTGTGAGCGGCAAGAAATTGACTGTCTCGGGTTTTCGCATGCACTGTCACGCACAGCAGCGATGTTTTCAGCAGACCTTGCATTTCGGTGACGTACGGGCATTGGCTGATTATTCATCAAACCGGTTCACTCCAATTTGGCCACCAAACGTCGAATAGTCGAAAATTGGATGATTTGCATACATTGTTGTACGCTATAACCCTCCATGGTGATTTTCCATACACTTCACAACGAATTTGACAGATGTTGCTTTAACAACATGGCCGCTATAGCCTAATCAATTTCGATCGTCCCTATTGAAATACCCTGTACTTGAAAAGAAAATTAAAAATAATCTAATTTAAATAATTCAGGATTAAACCTTATTTCTTATTAACCCTATTGAATTAACGCCATTTGTTGATTTCCTTTTGACGTTTACATAAAGTAAATAAAAGTTATTATAAATTTGAGTCTGATGTTATCTAAGAAACGCCAAAATTATGATGTTCTGATGTTTAAACACCAAAATTATATTTCCAAATAGATAAATGGATTGGACGACGATATCTAATCAAGGGACCACTAAAAACTCCGGATCTTGATCGCTTTTTTTATTTTGGTGAGGGTTAGTTGAAAACAGGGTTTCTGAAATAAACTTTGACCACACTAAGATACTGTAATAAAGTCCAAGATGTGAAATTAGACCACTTAGCAGATCACTTCGGATACGCTACAAAATGTAAGATATTGGTTCCATCATCGACTGGTTTTTTATCACGAAAGGAACGATGGTAAACTAATCAATCATATTCAAATATAACTGACCAGCATATATTAATCAGAGTCATTAATATCAATAGTTCTTTTTTATATATTTTACAGGTGACAATTAAAAGAAAAATTAGAGTACAAAGTATGCCTCGTGACCTTTCAAATGATATGTCACTCGGCAAATTCTTATGTACATATGAAAAAAATTTGTGAGCGATTACATTCCCCAGATTGAATACAATTAAAGGTTATTATCATCTACGTATGGGAAACCAAAATAATAAATCATGCCAAGTTGTTTCCGGAACTTTTATTGAAATCGCATTCGAGTTATATATTTTAGTCCAGTTGAGTTATCCACCTTGTAGAACAAACAAAGAAACATTTTAAAATCGGCCTCTAATGTTGATGGCCGACTTAAATACGATTGGGTTAAAAAGATTATGGTAATCATACTATTACCACATCAGTCCCTTTGATTCTACATCATATAAAAATAGCTGACAAATGACTTTCATATTTTGAAATTTGAACAAGAAATTAGCTAGTAGCCATAAGGTAAATTATTACTTTTATGTTTCTGAAAGGCCTTTATTTAGAATAAACTAATTGCTAAAGTGACAGGAGAAAGATTGCAAAATCAAGCATGATGGTATCCAAAGATGCAGAAGAAAACGATTGTAATATCAGAAAACAGAAAATAAGCTAATAAAATGTTATTTTAGAGGAAAATATATAATACTTTCCAAAATTATGAAATTCATATTTTAGTTTGTTTTATTTTCAGGAAAACGCAAAACTATAATTCGTATTTTAAACGGATTATTAATATTTATTTCGCATTAAGTTATTTTTTAAATTAAGTTTTCTAGATAGCTATATTTATTTTTACGATATTTAATAAAATAGACGTTGTCTACTATATTTACATTTTTAATAATAGGCTCTTTTGTAATAGAAGTCGCAATGAAAGTATAAAAATAGTTAAGCGTTTAAAATAATTTGAAAGGTAGTACCAATCAAATTTTGTATTATTATATATTACAATACTTTTTGCCTTATTTTCTGTTAACTTTTATTGTAAAGAAGGATCCATTGTAGTGTTTAGTTCACAAAGTTGACTAAAAGAGTGCGTAAATGATCAAGCTATATGCCTGCTATCTATCACTAACTCATATATCTTCTCACTTATCACATTCTCAGTACTCACATCAATTTTTTTGCTTCGGGTAAGTTAGTTTAACTTCATTATCAAATTATTCACCTCATGATACTCTTAAAGATCAAAAATGTGGTCTTTTGAGGTCAATGTCGTTCAAAAATTAAAATATGCCAATTCTTCCAAAGTAGTTTAAGTTCACGTTTGATTATATTTCTTGTAATTTCTTAATATAATTATCCTAGCCTAGGTAATACTTTTACACCATTATTTTAATGTTTCTGAAACACCATCAAAATTATGATGTGCTAGTATTTTGTTAATAGCAGAAGAACCTTTATAGAAATGTTTGACAACATTATATACATATAAACTGCCATTGAAAGACATGGACCTAAATATATGTCTGCGCAACTTTATATCTAATTATGTACATCCATATTGTATAAGTAAACAACCGCGTTTATTTAATGCTTGTCGGCTTATTAATTATATCGAATTATCACTTTCATCTTCATCAATCAGCATCACATTATTTCTATTCTAACATCCAGTTAACAAATGTACGACGTTGCAAATGGTCTGTAACTTTTAATTGTTGTGTCAACTGAATTTTGTATGCTAACAGATGCAGATCTTTTTTCAAAATCTGATGCATGGTGGCTGTTGACAGATTCAGTTGTTGTGCACAACGTCGAATTGATGTGTTTGGTTATTCCTGTACACTTTCTCTCACTGGAGCTATATTTTTATCTGACTGACCACGACAAGAACCTATTGATGTTGCCGTATTAATAACACCGTCTCTTCAAATTTCTTGATTAAGTTATGAACTGTTATTTCTATAGGCACTTCATTTTTTCCTAATTTTGTGCGAATTTTTCTTAATGCAACTGTAAATGATCTCTTATTTTCACAAAACAGTTATACACTAACTATTCGTTGTTGAAGTGTCAATCACGGCATGTTGTCGTATGGTCTGTAAATGATAAATGACGCGCAATTCAAATCCTCTAGTTCCAACTGAAACACCCTATATAAATAGATAAGAGTTATACATGAGTCATTTAAGAAAAGTCTTAACATAAAATCAAGTCGATGTTGCCTTATCAATAACAGAACCATCTCTTCAAATTTCTTGATTAAGTTAAGAACTGTTACCTCTATAGGCACTTCATTTTGTCCTAATCTTGTGCGAATTTTTCTTAATACAACTGTAAATGATCTCTTATTTTCACAAAACAGTTATACACAAACTATTCGTTGTTGAGCTGTTAATCACGGCATGTTGTCGTATGGTCTGTAAATGATAAATGACGCGCAGTTCTGCAAATGCGCGATTTCCTTTAAACTGAAAATCTTTTCTGAAACTTAACGAACAGACTATTCCTACTACATTAACATACATTACAATCTAATTTAGTGTACATATGAGTATAAATAACACATTTTACATTATTTTTAAAGAAACGTTTAATAGCAAACGTAAACCTTATCCTGTCAAGTTCATTTGCAACTAATCACGTATCCATGACCTCAAACTGTCTTACTGATATTATTCTCGGTCTCATATATAGGATAATTTCTTTCTACCCCATGCCGCATATTTACCCTAAAAATTACATCACATCGAAGCGCTTTAATACATATAAAACAATGCACAACGGAGAATCAACCTCTGTTATTTGACGTTACGCTTAACTTTGTTTGATAGCAGATTATATCTACTTATTTCAATATCTAGTTTAGAACGAAATCTAATAATGTTGCAAAAGATAGGAACATTTTCAGTTTATTCCTTTATATACGTAATGTATTCATCTTCGATGTTTACAACGAGTTTGTAGAATACACAAGAAAGCAACTAAACATTAACTATGTTATAAATGTTTGGTTAAATTATTCATAGTATTAAATATATAAGGTAAGAAATATTAAATAATTCTTAGTTACTTCCAGTGCCAAAACTGATTGTTTAAGTAATGCATAAAGGCATAAAGCAATGTATTTTTGTACTTTTTGGTTTTGAGAAAACGCAGAAACAATTTTTAGTAACAAATAAATATAATTTTTGCATACTTTTAGTGAACTTTGTGAATTTTTTATTAGAAAGTATTTGTTTACAATACCAGAGGACAATAACAAACATATGGCAAATAAGGTAAAAATTATTGTTTATAATACATATATAATAACACATAATTTGATTGACTGCACCTTCCAAATTATTTCAAACGCTTAACTATTTTTTTACTTTCATTATGATATCTATAACAAAATGTATTATTATTAAAGACATAAATATATGTAAACAACGTCACAATTTTGTCAAATGTAATAAAAATGTACTTACAGCTATATAAAGTTGTATGTACGTTAATATTTAAAAAATATATATTAATGCGTTTAAAATACTAATTATAGTTTTGTTTTTTTGTGAAAATAAAATGAATCAAAGTATGAATCATATTTCATACTTTTAGAGGATATATATTTTTTTCGTAAGTAACATTGTATTAGACTATGTTGTCTTCTTGTATTGCAATCATTTTTTTCTGCATCTCTGCATATCAATATTTTTGGCATTGCAATATTTTTACCGTTACTTTAGTACTTTATTCTATAGAATAGCCATCCAGAAACACACAAGTAAAAGTATCTCTTACTTCTACTAACTTGTTTTTGTTTAAATTTCAAAATAAAATCCATTTGATAGCACATTTTCAGCTATTTTATGTGATGTAGAATCAAAAGGAGTGTAGCAATTGTTTGATCACCACAAAAGCTTTTTAATCCAGTCGTATTTAAATCGGTCAACGATATTAGAGTCCGATTTTAATATTTTTGTTTGTTCTACATCCTGGATACCTCTAACTGAAATAAATTCTGTAACCTCAACAAAAAAGATTTCAATAAGAATTTAAATACTTTCTCTGAAACAAAGGTTTTTCTACTTGCCCACACTTAGATATTAATGATCTTCAGTTAACCTCATCGTAGAGAACGTAACTATCCACAAGTTTTTTTATATGTAAGGATATACCGAAATTTACCACTAATCCGAAATATGTCATAAGTGAAATGTGTACTATTAGAGAGATATATAATGTAAACTATATTCGAAATAATTACTCACTAAAAGAATATATATCGAAGCACTCTGAGGAACAAAAATGTCTTTCTTTTTTTCCTTTTTACCCACAAACCTTCAATTTTGTTATAATATAATGTTAAGCGGGACAGTGATATGGAATGTTTACATATTGTACGTCACATATATAGCTGCTTTTCGTAAAAATATATAGAATAGGGCAATAACTACATAATCAGGTGGGGAAAAATGATTTAAAGTAGAACTTATCTGACTGTCTTCTAGGCATTTTTTTTGTACTGGGTTGCGAGAGAGCAAAGCTCTCCGAAGCCAGATTCTGTAACATAAAGTAAGCAAAATACAACGTTTACACTGCGTGTAATAACATTATCTGACCTATTGTATTATTCCAGTTCACACATTTATTTTTGTGAGCGCTGGGTATGATTTTCCGCATTCAGTGGGGGTCGATTGCAGCTCAATAAAGACTATTGTGCCAATTAACTTCACCATTTAGAGTAAATTATCCATTCGAGAAATATATGATTATCAAAAATAGATATTATCATTAGCTCACAAAACTCAATTATGTGGTCTGGATTATCTTCAGTAATTTCTTGAATCATTTGTATTTGGAAGGGTACATTTATGCTTCAATTAATTTTAGAATTAGTGACACATTAAAACTGGCGCATTAGCAGGGATAATGAGTGTGCCTCGATAGTTCAGCGGTCAGAGCAACCAACCGGAAATTGGAAGAGCCGGGTTCGATTCCCGGTCGAGGCATATGCGCTTTTATCCTTGCTATCGCCAAAGGGGTGACACCGACGTGATGTGATTCGTTCCAGTACTCGAACCTCCCTTAACATCTCAAATTCGCGGATTCGATTCCCATCCTATCCATCGCCCTATAGTCCGGGGGTTACCGAACAACGGTTCGTAATAATGGCGAACCCGGTCACATTCCGTTAAATTGTATCGAGACAAACCATGTCTCTAGGGAGGGAGTACTGTAGTGACGCATTAAACTGGCGCATTAGCAGGGATAATGACACTCATTATCCCTGCTAATGCCTCGATAGCTCAGAGCAACCAACCGGAAATTGGGAGAGCCGAGTTCGATTCCCGGTTGAGGCATATGCACTTTTATCCTTGCTATCCCCAAACAACAAATAAGTGTTATCGCTGAGGCGGCCGTGATCCCATACAATCTCCATCTCGAACTGCCAATTTTTTGAGGAGTGTCTGTAAAAACTCTACAAAAAGTATTAAACAAATAAACATTTCACCCCCACAAATTATAAATGGTTCACTGGCTCACAGATGATCCCGAACGCAGACTCCAATACTTGTGAAATATTAAAAAAAAAGCTCACGAACCTAATTATTCAAAAACAATTTATTGTACCAATAAGTATACGCTTTTCTCAAATGGTAATGTAAATATTTGGAATGTAAGATACTAGAAAAAGATTTACTTTTTTTCAAATAGTTCATCCTCGTGCTTTCTCATGGCCCATGAACAGGGTGGGGTGTGTTTTATCCAGCTCAAACTCAATAGATGTCGCCTGATAGACGTCCCTAATCAGAATCAGTCGAAACCCGATCGATCCGAATGATTTAATTAAGTGATCGTGCTAACAAACAAATTTCTCAAATAGTCCACCATTGTGCTTTCTCATGACCCATGAACCTGGTATAGTGTGTTCTATCCACCTCAAAATCAATAGGTGTCATCTGGGAGACGTCCTCGATTCGAATCAGTCAAAACCCGACCGATCCGACACGATTTAGTTGAGTTATCGTATTAACAAAACAAATTTCTCAAATAGTCCACCATCGTGCCTTCTTATGGCCCATGGACAGAGTGAGGTGTGTCCTATCCACCTCAAAATCAATAGGCGTCGTCTGGGAGACGTCCCCGATCAGAATTAGTCAGAACTCGATCGATCCGACACGATTTAGTTGAGTTATCGTGCTAACAAGAATAAATGACAACGACACACACACACACACACACACACACACAGCAAAACATTTTTAAAAACCATTTTTTTTTGTTTTCTCACTTTTCTTTACACGATTACATTACTTTTCCGCTTATAATATGCCGGAAAGGTAATAATTATTTTTCCACTCTATTGTTTGTATTCCAAATCCAGTCTTTAAGTCTCTAAACGCACAGATACGTACTGTATATTATTAGTTTTCCATATAGCTTATTCATCACCAGTTACGTAATGCATTGAAGGTGTGTAAAGGTAATTTCTAAAAATTTCGCATACGATTTGGAATAAATAATAATTATGTGTAATTATTTTCAGATGATAGAATTGTATTTTAAATTAAATTTAAAGATATGATGTCAATATCAGTTTATGAAATACAGGTACTCATGTTGCAAATATATTTGCACGTGAAAACAATTATACGTTGAAATATTTAATTTCAACTTCGCTCAAGTAGCTAGGAATATGCTTTATAATTTAGTTGTTAGCTATTGTATTATTAAAAGGTAAACAGGTGAAATAAACGAAAAATATTAATTGATATTGATAAGAACGTAATAATTTTAAATTTGCGTAATATTGTTGAATAAAAATTTGTAACTTGTAAATGCCTGTTATATAAAATTATGGTATTATTTCTCGGAATTTAAAAATACTTTGTATTGTATATATTACTATAGATATATTTTTTAATACTATAAAAATGGAACACTACGCTTTCGACTTAGGTTTCGCCAACCAAGTTGAAATCATCATCATATACAAGGATTTATATATCATCTCATAAAACTCAGATGATTAAATACTTTAGTATGTTACCTTATACATATTTGTGATATCTTTTTTAACTGTTATATAAAAGCTTAATTATGAATTAAATTACAGGCAGGTAGTAAGAAATAGTTCTAAGAGATATTTTTTTTACTGAAGCAGATAGACAGGATATTGCTGTTTTTGTCGAAAAAGTTTTAAATATAAAAAAAGGGAACAAGAATTAATAAGTTTAATTTAATCAAGAATAAAGTAAATACAGGATGGCTATGTCCCCATTGCGGAAACTTCAAATATTATTGCATAACATTTGGTTAGAGAATCCTTAGAAACTTCTGTTGAATAATAATTGCGAAGATTTGACGTTTATTTTTGTTATTCTTCCTTAACCGTAATTAAAAAAATATTTCGAAACAATATATTTAGATGATATTAACTACAAGATGGATTACAGGAGAGACTTGTGCAAAAGAAACATCATGGAACCTAAAAAATATTGGTTATGATCAGTGCAGTAGAAATTCTGGTATGAAAAAGGGTCACTACACTCCCCCTTTCCACGCCATTGATGATGTTGAGAAACTTTTGTAATAGAGAACTTCACGAAATAATTTATATCACCAAATTTTTTTAATCTACTAGTTTGTTCGAGAGATATTTACAAAAATCGTTTGAAAAATAAAAACTTCAACACCGTGTATTTCAAAAACAGCGCGGTTTATGGCAATATTTATGTAGCAAAGTTTTGATGGTTTTTAATTATTTCCTGAAATTTTAATTATCTTTCTTATAAGTAGGCATTTTCAAATAATACTATATAAAGACTATCATGCAGTCATTTGATTCGCATCACTACACACACATATTGTCACTTTTGTTGAAATAAATATAGCTAAGTAACTTTTTGCGTGACTTCTGTCAGAAAAAGAAACAAACCTTGCACTCTCTGGAAAGTGATATATTAATATTTATTATTTGATTTTTTCAAAAATGAAAGAGGGGAAGGGGAGACTTTAGACGCGCATTATATACTGAAATATGTAAACACAGAGCAACAAAACAATTTGCAGTCACGTAAATCAATTTAAGTATCATTTAAGTGCATATAATAATTGTTTTTTAAAACATTTCATTCTTTCACATTGTTCATTGTTCAATTAAATAATGAGATCGTTTAATAAGCATACAGAAATTTATGACCACTATTTGTATGTAACACACATAATATATAACTATGTATGTATACTATATACGTATGCAGATCAAAACATGGCATCTACTATATACGTATGCAGATCAAAACATGGCGTGAGTGTATCTTTCGATTTTTTTTTTTTAATTTTTTTATTTCAAACTACTATTCTTTTAACAACTTTTAAGACCAGTACGGTCGTGGGCCCTCCATAATTACAATTTTTTTTTCGATTTTTAAGAATTTGAAAATTTGCTTTCTCTATAAATCATAAGTACCGATTTTTGTTACTGTATACTCTTCTTTTACTTATTTTAAATTAATTTTAATACTTTTTAATTGTTAATAGGTGTTTAAAATCAATAAGTAAACGTTAAGTCTATTTATAAACAATTATAACAAACGTTTTTATTTATTTTCATGGTGAAAGTCAACAATTTTACAACCTTTCAAATCTTTCCGAAACACTTATTTGCTGTCAAAAATAGCTACATTAGACTGATTGTTGACAATAACGAATATATACTTATAATACCGACATGTGCGAATTCAATGTATTTCTGCAAATTGAAATAGATTACCTAAATAAACTGACGAGTATCGTGATGAACGAGTAAGAGGATTTTCTTGTAAGTATAATTCCTTTGATAGATAGAAATTCGGAACACTGCACGTCTCCGCGACTGTACAAGATATATGTATTTGCCGATAAAGGGTTTGCTGGGAAAACGTTCCATAAAAGAACGACTTCTACGATATCCTAGATTTTACTTACGTTTTATAATTGTATTAGTAACTGCAATGAGAAAATCCTTGTAGCATTATTGCCATCATCCTACCTATCAGTTAATCCCATATTATCTAGAATTTATCATCTTACTACCTATATTTCTCTTTTAAGCTAAGGAACTTGAGGTTTCAAAAAAATAAATGTAATCTCAGAATTATTATGTAAGATGTTGTGAAAAGTATCTTTTAAAAGTTAATCTTGAGAAAAAATTTGTCAAAAAAGTAAAATTTTAACTTAAAAATAAAAATTTGTTTGTTGGCAATATTTAATATATTATGTATAATAACTATTTCCTTTCACTTTCTATTCTGTGGATGTAAAGCAGTTCATATATTTTTTAATCGCTTTATTTTATATATCTTTCGGACTGCCATCTTCATGCATCTGGGATGTACATGATTTAAAAGCAAGGAAGGGCTAAAAAAGTAGCTAGTAAATTTATGATTTTCACAATATAGTTGTAGACACACTTACGACTTATTATACTTATTATCATATAACAATATCCTTGGAGCCGCTCGATTTTGTCAGCGGGACATTGTTGCCGTATATGTGCGCACACATATATGGCAAATATACGGCATATTATAAAGAAAATGCATATTCACTACGTCACTAAAATTCACGTTTTCCAGGTTTGGTTTGACTCCTTCAGGTTTGGCTCCTTCAGATTTTGTTTGATTGAACTATTTGATAATTGAGAACAGAAACATACTAGTCTAAATAATATATCGATACAGCCTACATACACTCATCGTGATGCTAGATATTGGCCTGAGGGCTTTGTGAGAGAGAAAGTGGGTTTTAGTTCCAACAGTACTGCTCTTCTATCTACCTATTCTACACTACCCGTCTTATCGCTGTATGCCTGGACTGCCTCATATAGGGGTACCACCACCATTTCCTTCACTAGTATTGCTTCCTCTTGAAAGGCATAAATATACTATTTATAGTGCATGAGCGATAACAAACAGCTGATGAGAAGTACTTCTGGAACAGCAGTCAGTATCAGAAGTACTCTTCTGATCTTCTCATGTTATTTCTTCGCTGGCTGCTTCACTCCAGAGGGTCTTGTCCGCCACGAGTCCAGGACGTCTGCACGAGACCTTATGTGAGGGTTTTTGACTGTTTGGTGATCTTTATCTCCACGACGCACTACGTCGTTTCGATTTCAATTTCTAGAAAATGTATCGAACTGCGAATCTCGAGACTAGTCTCAGGTTATTAGGATAAGGAGCATGAACCAGCTCGTTTTTTCGATGTAGAATTGTGCATGATAAGTATTTGTGGATCGTCTACAATCCAAGAATAATTAGAGGTGTACATATTTACGTATGTATGGTTTTCGGATATTAGTGGTAATATATATATATATATATATATATATATATATATATATATATATATATATATATATATCTATATATATATATATATATATATATATATATATATATATATATCTATATATATATATATATATATATATATATATATATATATATATCTATATATATATATATATATATATATATATATATATATATATATATATATATATATATATATATATTAAATACTCAATATTATTAATCATATTTTATAGTAGAATTATTTTATAAAGACCAAGTCGGCAATAAATCGTGCAACAAAGACAGATGCATGTCTGACTTTCTTCCATACCAATCCAATCTGAATAAGGGGCACAGGCTTGCCTATAAATCATTTGCGCGCGCTCCTAAGTAAAATTCTTTTACTGCATTCGCGTGGAAGAAAGTAAGCTATACATTGCTCTTTTTCGCACGGTTTATTGCCGACTTGCTCTTCATAAAATAATTCTGCTATAGATTGATCATCTCAATTTAATGTTTGCATATGTGTATACCGAATTCCACATGTTGATGTGGATTCCACACACAAGAAAACTTGAAATATATGCCTGAAAATTTTAAACGCCAAGCCTAGATATGACAATGCTTTTTATTGAAATTTGGCCACACACTGGTAACAATCCCGGCATTTGTCTCATATGACTGTTTCGTTATCACTCAGATTGCTTCGTTCATTAAGTAACCAGCTCACATATTTGCGTGTCACCGATCAGCCGAGCGAAATAATATAATTATGTCCTATTTTCAATTTGTTTGCGGTAGCACTTAGTGCATCATATTAGTAATGTGGAGTCATATTTAAAGTGCTAAAACAAAACGTTTGTTCATGTTATAATATATTTTTGTGCTTTATTTGCATCTTTATGAAGAGTGCACGCCATTGACTTTCCACCGAATAAATCTAGCGGAGTTCAGAGCGACTCAGTTATTAATTACCATACATTAGTGTTATTACTGCAACATATTTTGTAACAAGAATGTGACTGTATTGCATCGTGAAGCTTGTTTGTGCTCTCGCATACTTGATCTCGAGTCAGTATGGCTAAAATTTAAATAGATTTTACAACAATCTATTTATGTACCCCCTTATATTAAAGAGCTTATATCTATATGGAAGTAGAATAACAATATTTAATTTTTTCGTATCCTTATTTAACGTCGGATTATTTCCACTACTGAGCCTTATTACGAACGCCAGAAGACGAGCGACCCAAACCTGAAAATTTGGCCGAACTCTCACTCATGTAGTGGGTTAGGGATTTTTACTTGCCTAACATGTAATAGACAAGGGACGTACGGTTTTGCATCCTATCCGAGAGATAGTATGCCCTATACACAAACTGGACCCGCTTCTGCCATTCCATTGGCATACTAGTTGCTAGAAGTTACAGGCGAGCCAGCCGTTGGTCATCCATTATACAGGTAACAGTGTCATGTCAGCTGTTGCTTGCTTAATATCGATGATATATGTATGTGCTCCAAATCACCCTTGGACACTACTTGCCCGTTATTTAAATCAAATGAGCGTATTCATCAATTCAGTTTAGAATAGTAATATACAATAATACATACATACTTTAATATTTTTTCTTGAATGTGACGCTTACTTATTTATTACAGGTTATATCGGAATACTGTAAGAGGAGACAGCAGAGTCGTCCATTTTCTCATATCGTAATGGATTTACATCAAGAATCCATGGCTGCCGTGGAGCTAGCGATGGACACGCCTTGGGGTCCACCTGCGATGCCAGAATTGAGGCCTAGAGCAAGAAACAGGTATAAAATAATTTTTGAATAAATATAATATTTGTCCTTATACCACATGAGTCATATATGTTTGACCTTAGACGACCCACGGTATGATTTTTAAATTAATTAATAGAGGAAATGTTTTTTTTATTATGCATCGCATTTTAATTCAAGAGGCGTATTGATTGCAGACTTCTGTGAAGTATTAATGAGATATAATTAATAGATTCATTCGAGTTTTTAAAATTCCTATTATATAAGCCATTTTATCAAAAAAAGAAAGTTTATAGTCTCATAACCCATTTATACCCAGGTAATGGGTACAAAAAAAAAAGGGAGTTGACTTGCAAAAGGTCAGACAGAAATGAAATTTGGTAAAATGGTAGACATAGGCCTCCTGATGGTACACCTAGGTTTATGATCTTGGAGGATGCCCCTCAAAGGGTGAGGGTGGAAAACTGCATCGTCGCACTGTTTGAGTAATAGCGCCGTTATTTGGAGTGATATCGTTCAAAGAAGAAATACACATTATAAAATTATGCATTATATTTCTATGTTTGTCTTCGACCAATAGTCCGAGATACAGCGGGTCGAAGTTGGGGGGTTGATTTGCAATTTTCAACAAAATCATATTTTCATTCCAGATTAGTACGAAGATCGACTGCAAACAATTCCCCAATATTTTTGTTATTAAAGATCAATATTTTGTGAGTCTAATGATGCTTAACTTTTAAAGTTTGGTTGTATACAACGGAAGATATGATTTTTTGAATCACAGCGCGATATACCCAAATATGTGGACTTTTTAATTATCCAATATGGATAATTAAAATACCATATATACAAACTTAGATACTAAGGTTGATATATGTATATTTTTGTATAATCGACAAATATATTATATTTATGCATACATAATATAAAATATATTACTTTCAACTCGTTTCCATACCGCCCTCGAGATATAATTAATCGGTGCATTGTTTTTATGTGGTATCCCCAATAGGCTTAATGCACAGTCGAAATCGAGGTTTAATTCACCTTGCGTCGCTTACGATGATGCAAACCAGACTCGCTTTCATTCTCATCATCAGGTATCAATTCTGAAGTAAGGTCGGAACAACCGTGCTGATCGAGATATTCTGCAGCGTCGTTTTCGTCATTTTCGTCGTCCAAAAGTTAGTCAGGAATATTCCCACATGACGTCTCATTACAGTGCAAGCACAGTACCGCACTGTGCATTTTATAATCTACATTTTTTATTTGAACATTTTTTCATATCACTGAAAAATAAGGGCCCGTTCCTTAAAAAGTGCAGTAATGCACAGTTTACCAACACCCCCCCCCCTCCCTCCCGGGTTGCAAACTTAGAAGTTCAATGAGGAAGCCTATGTCTACCATCCTACCAAATTTAATTTTTGTCTGACAATTTGCAAGTGAAAAGTCCCGTTGCCTGAACTAATTTTGGAAATATTTTTTTATTATATCTGAATATATAAGATTGAGAAATAATATAAGCTCAATTAGGTAAAAAAATAATCTAAGAATACGCTTTACATTCACTTGGTCTAATTAATACTTCATAAAATTGTGGAAAAAATTGTAAAGTTGGTGCAGCGGTGTGATCTGTTACACTGGCTTGTTGAAAATAATCCTCAAATGAAATTGTTCTATAATATTTATGGTATATTATGGTATATAATATACATTTATGGTATACGATACCATAAATACCCATACATTTATGGTATCGTAAAAAGATCTGAGCAGTTATTCTACGGTGAGATACAGCCACCCGAACTCCAACTTTAAGAAAGTGTAAATTTTTGTCTCTTAAAATGTAAAAATTCTCTGCAGGTCAGATATATGCGGGCACTTTACATAAAGGGATGAAACCCGTGTCTGAAATTCACCTCAAACTACACTTTCGACTATATCTCGGAAACCACTTAAGATATCAACCTGAATAAAATACTATCACATTCTATTCTGAGAGAGAGTGAGAGACAGAGAGAGATCATTATGTATATATTACTTACCTGTTCTTGCATTTTCTCCTGCGATAGAAGAAAATGCAATTAATTGTTTCATTGTATTATTTTTAGAGAAGCGCTGTACTGATACAGTTACACTTCATTTTCAAAAACTTGTGTTTATGAAAATTTAATTATTTGACAAAACTTCCCATTAAAAGCATAATTATTAAAAACATTACCAATCAAAATCCAGTACAAATGCAATATCGAATATCGGTAAATTTAAATACAATATCTGTATAATTATTGATTATATTAATAATAATGCACTTACTACTACATTTGTTCGGATTACATCGAAGTCTTTGACTTTTATTTGAGAGATATCTTTACCTTTGCACAATTAATGTTTCTTCTGATCGGTTTCATTCAATGTATCCCTATGTTGTAACCAAATTTTGGAAATTTTCTATGATTTAAGGAAATTTCTAGGAAAAATTGATTCGTTGAATATATTTGTGGCTTCTTATCATTGCAAGCAATTACTTATTTAACTAGATGACAAAAGTCTCTTTAATGTGTTCTTCAGATTTTTTGGATAACTTCTAAAATTAAGTACATCTCAAATAACTAAAAAAAAAAAAAAATCGTTTCACCCCTATATGCAACCAAAATATAATACGTATACCTGATTTTTCGTTCCTAGCATATACTCATTCTTTATGAAACGTTGTATCAAAACGGGAAAACTGACAGAAGAACTGTTCAGTCATTTTGCTTATGTATTAAAAAATGTATTTTCTTAATACGTATCAAATTTTATCGATAATCATGGTAAAGTGGAAGTTGTGTTAATGAATTTTACCAAAGATTTTGATGGAATTAATCATGAAATAACTCTAGGAAAACTGAACTGTTGAACTTGAGTAACCGTCTAGTAAAATTATTAATTTCATACTTAACTGATAGATCACACCATATGGCGTATAATGGATTTAATTCTAAAACATTTTATCGCGCATGTAGAGTACTATAGGGGTCCAATCCAGAATCCAGAATATTATCACTTTTGAACTTAGTGATTTCCTACTAAAATTACTTGTTTCATACTTAACTGATAGGTCACACTATATAGCGTATGAATATTAAATTCTAAAGCATTTTGTCCCATATCTAGAATACCACAGGGGTCCAATCTAGAACCATTACTATTTATAATATTTATTTATAATATTACTAGCATTCTAGACTCATACTATAACTTATTTGCATACTACCTTAAGATATATTACGCAGTTGAAACTCTTGACGATTGTTTATTCATTCAAGAACTGTTATTAATAGTGCAAACTTAGTGTGAAGAATAAATAAACTAGATTTTAAATTAAGAAAAATGTAAATCACTGACTTTTACTCTGAAGAACAGCCAGTTGAATATATATATATATATATATATATATATATATATATATATATATATATATATATATATATATATAAATTAATCTCAGTTAAGTGCTTGCCGGTTTGTAAAAGAGTTAGGCGTAATCTTCAAAAATAAACTTTCGTTTACTGACCATATCGCACAACCTATATCAATAACATATAAAACATTGTAGTTCATTCTAAGCTGCAAAAATTTTTAAATATATTGGTGCTATTATTTTTTTTTACTATTCGATTATACGGTCCAAACTGAAATATATAAAAACCACAGTATTGTTCTAGACAACACGATATTTTCCAGATACAGCCAGTTGAATATATATATATATATATATATATATATATATATATATATATATATATATATATATATATATATATATAAATTAATCTCAGTTAAGTGCTTGCCGGTTTGTAAAAGAGTTAGGCGTAATCTTCAAAAATAAACTTTCGTTTACTGACCATATCGCACAACCTATATCAATAACATATAAAACATTGTAGTTCATTCTAAGCTGCAAAAATTTTTAAATATATTGGTGCTATTATTTTTTTTTACTATTCGATTATACGGTCCAAACTGAAATATATAAAAACCACAGTATTGTTCTAGACAACACGATATTTTCCATTTACCAACAGTCAAAACTAAAATATACTCTTACGGTCACCATTGTATGCAATATGTTATAATTTAAATACTGTTAATTTATGTTGTGACATATCATGATCATAGATTTAAAATAGATACACAATAGTGCCATTCAGTATGATGATGATTTTCGTTGAATTACATATCGTCGTTCATTGTAAATAGTCAGTTTTGACTTGGGTAACTAATTACTCGGGAAATAATGATCGTACAAAAAGTTCAAGTAGGGTTTTAAAAACTGCAAAGTCCTTTTTATAGATCGTAGTTAGTTGTTCTTGAAGAAAATTTGTTTTAGTGCGAAAATGTTGATTGAAAAAGAGGTAAAAATTGTGAATTTAGGGATATTGGCTTAACTTAGCATAACTTTGCAAATAATGGATAGACTAACGATGTTCACTGTTTTTTTTTTTAATTTCAAAGTATCCCAAAGAAATTCTGAAAATTTCAAAATTTTCTCAACTCAATGAAAAAAACTCAGCGATTTTGTTTTTATTACGTGTGTGTTCGGAATGATGCAATTTGTTGTTTTTGTTAAATATCAATTTAAGGAGGAATTTGTCATTTTTTATTATTTTTTTGAGGTTGAAAATGTTTTGTTAGCAATAATCCATTTTTTTTATCAAAAAACGTTGATTATTAAAAAAAAATTAAAAAAGTCAAAAGTGATTTTTTCCCTTTGACCGACGACAACTTAGCGAAAAATCATCGTACAACGCTTTTAGACCGCTCAAATTAAAGAGGACAAAACAACTAAAAAATATTTATAATGATATCACTAAAAAAGATGATTGAAATCCGTGGACCTTTTAAAAAGCAAGCAAAAATTTGTAAAATTTTGTATCGATGGTTTTCTTATGATTACTCAAAAACTGGTGATGATAATCAATTCTGAACTGAAAGATCTGAAAACTATAAACTGGAGCTTCAACCAGTTTGTTTTGGAATTGCTCTGCGACTATTTTTCTCCGAGTTACAGCCCTTTAAATATGACCTAAAAATTTAGGATTTCTTTATATCCCTTAATTTTTATGCCTACTATATGTTATATTATTTTTTAAAAATATAGCGGATTCTAATTCCAACTTTGTATTTGAATATTAATTTTAAATAAATACATTACAGTAGATTTGATGAGTTTCTACTTTTATTAAAGAAAGATGTTTTCCTACTCTTTGAAACTATATTTTGAATTTAAATGACGTATATTATTTATGGAGGAAAGGAAATTTCATTATTATTATGCGACTTGAATATATTTTTCAACAATAGACTTAATTTAATCATCCACCAACAGTATGATTAATAAGTAACACTACAGTAGTAGAACTTAACCATTCACAAATGTGTTATTCCGACATAATTATGAATAATTTTTAACGATGGAGATGGACATTAAATATAATTTTCAGAAGTACGTTGTATTGCCACATCTATTAGTCATCTCAAATGAAAGTGAATTACAAGCTAGCGCAGTTTAATACCACATTGCACCTCTTTAAAGCAAAGTCTTCTCAGTGGTTATTTGTATAAAGATAATTTTGCTTGCGGTGTCTATCCTCGACACAAGTAGCAGTTGCATCTAGTATGTCACGCTTGGTAATTCTATTCTCCGCTTTGGTTTTCATATTTCCATATTTTTTTTAATACGTAAAGTATCTCCTTTATTTATATTTCATGGATGCTACGCTATTTCAAACGCTTGCCAGTTTGTTATATTGTAGAATTCCTAGAAGTTCAAATAGCTATTGCAGTCTTCTAAATATAGACATTGATGAATGACTTCATGCAGCACGTCCTGGGCTATTATTGACTTGATCGGGCTGATACAGTCTTAGTGTCTTTTCGTGGCCATTCTCCTTTAGGTCAATTTTCTTTTTCTCCTTTCAATTCCTTCCGTTTCGAAAATAAATGGATGGTATTGCGGACATATATTAACGTATACATTAGAAAGTGTTGTTCCGGACAGAATTTGACAGAAAGAAAACCCGCCACCGGTCGGATTCAACATCTCTCCCGGTTGGGAACCGAATGACAGACAGCTGTTTCGAACTTATTAGTTCTCATCAGGTAGTTCCTATCTCGGTTCGCGACTTTTCTGTTACTGACATAGATCGTATCGATTTAGATGAATACCCCATTGATCTGATTCGGCATTTATCCTGGATCGGCGTGACGTGTACGGCACTGATGTGAACTAATATGTTCGAAGCAGCTGTCTGTTATTCGGTTCCCATACGGGACATATGTTGAATTCGACTCATGGTGGGTTTTCTTTTCTGAAATCTTGTCTGATTGTGCAGAAACACGAGAAAGGGATCGAGGATCGCTTTTAGGTATAATTCAATGCCTGGTGGGGCCTTTGCCCGAGGAGTAGTTGTTTCCTATAGCGATTTCGGGAACTACTTGATAACGGCCTTGTGGTTTGGTAGTTCCTTTCTCGATTCCCGACTTGTGTGTTACTAATTATACTCCCATTAAAACTGTAAATTTTCAAATTGATCCATTGAACCGTTTTTTTTTTTTCGAATGATAAAAATTTTTGGAAGAATTAAAGATTATTGCTTTCAAACATTTAATAATTTCAGCATTTAATGATTAACAAGATGCAAAAGAAAATTGCATTGTTAGAATTCCACTTCCAATACTTATTAAATTAAAAGAAATCTGGCTCGGAAAAATTATGTCTGGACATGATAAAGGAAATAAATAAAAAATTTAATTAAATAAAAAAAGAACTCAATAACTTGTTTGTATGTAAATGGAGTCCGAAATATTAATATTATCTGTGTATTAATTTGAATTTTAATTCGTTATTAATTTAATTTAACGCTACACCGAGGAAGTTGCAAACCCTACGTTGACATAACTTCTGGAGTGGAAATTAAAAAGAAAAAATCGAAAATAGATTTCAAGAATGTGAATTTTTTTTATTTTTTCCTTTTTTTTAACTTGATGAGTATTGTATTCGAGATTATGAGGAAAGCAAAGAAAAAAGTTTTTCCCTATGTTGCTAATCATTAAATGTTGTATCAAAGCAATAATCTTTGTTCCTTTAAATATTTTTAAACTTTGATCATTCGGGAAAAATGGTCCCATGGATCAATTAGAAAATTTATAGGGCTGTTGGAAGTATAATAAGCTAAAGAACCTTGGCAATATTAATATTTTATTCAATATTTGCAATGTGGCGGTAGATTTTTTAAAAACTCAAAAAAAGTAATTTTTCACACTTTCTCAGATTACTATCGGGTAAAAACAAATGTTGCTATCAGAAACAGCATTTGTCATTTATAGTGGGTTTATTCAAGTTATCAATACCATCCTTCGATTCGCTGTGCAAGTATTAGTTCCTGAGATATCGATGATCAAAGACAAAAGCGTCATTTTTAATTGAACCACCGATATCTCGGCAACAAATGGTAGTAGAGTCCGTTATGAAGCCAAATTAAAGTTCAAAAATAAGGCTAACCGGCCTTTGAACTGATTTAGTCCGAACAGATTTTCCCGAGTCTGGGAACGGTTTTAAAAAAAAATTTGGAAAATTTTTGTCTGGCGGTATTTCTCTGGATTGCGCAGTAACCGTAGCTCAGAGAATGCCAGCATATTTCAAAACTAGAAACTTCAAGCTTGAAAACTGTTTTTCTTTATCTCAATACCACCATTTTTCATAAAGTTTACAACCTTTCAAAAATCACTGAACATTTTTCTGAATTTTTTTTGTTCCCTCATTTTTGTTAAGTAACATATGTCGTTATAATGTGTGTAGATCATAAAAATTTCAATTATTTATCCAACAGCGGAACAATTACTAAAGTATGTCACCCATTAGGAAAGTCACGCCTTGCTTTATGTCTGTAATTAACGTACTTTTCCATCTCCGACGAGGTTCTCGTTCGGCACTACACTGCGAAGATGAAGCCGTAATGAGAATTTTCACGAATACCTCGTTAACCTTTAATTTTATGGCGAAGGGTGTTATTATCAATTTTGTGAGTAAAAGTGTCTATGAGAAATATTCTGAGCACATTTGAAACACGGTTGAAACCTTTCCAAGTTATGACCATGAGTAGCAAGCATTTTCACTCAGCTGCAGGAATAAGGTAGCTTCTTTTCTTAAGATTACGGTAGTCGGTGGAATTCATAAAGATTTTAATCTAATAATTTGATTATATTAGGGATTCGTTGAATTGCAACTGAACGTATATTTTTTCCAATTTTATTTTTTATTTTCCTTGAATCGATGTAATAGATTGATTTGAGTATAAATTCCTTGAGTTATAGCTAAGGCTGGGGGAAATATGTTGCGCGCCATAGCCGTAGGCATCGTGACAAGGATAATAAAATAATAATGCAAAGTAATTTGTAACAAACGTGCTAAATAAACTGTTACAGGTAAATATAACACTGTATGTACTTACCCCTTTAACTAGCGTTATGAACTAGCATCACCATCATCATCATGAACTGGAGACGATATGTAAATACTTATAGCATCAGGTATATTTCCATATGTACCTCAGAGGATGATGTTCGCTGTGGTGAAAATATGTTCTTGTATTTGGAGCGACAGTTCGACATCTACTGGTGTAATACAGGCAAACGTAAGATACTCTTTGCACCCACTTAACGGATCTGTATACGCACTATGAATATTAGCAGTATCATCACAAACTTGGCTTAATCTGTTAACATCGATGTCTTTCTTTAACACACTTTCGAGCTTTTGTTTGACGCTATCGTTTCTTGCATCATCGATAAAGGCCCTCTATACGTTGTCCAAGGCGTTGGCCAAACACGCTGGCCAATGCTTGTTGGCCCGCGTGTAGAGGGGACTATTTGTCGTATTGGCGGCATTGGCAGAGTTGGTCCAAGCGTTGACGACCGATCCGTCGTGGTGTCGGTTTTTCAAGACACGTCAAAGGGCGCTGGCGGGCATTGGTAGTCACGTCCACACGTTGGCAGCTAGCACTGGCCTAGGATGTGAATAGCTGGCGCAGGGATAGTGGGTACGACTGGGTAAATATTTTATACTATGCATTGTTTATTTGTTTATTTGGTAGTACATAATGGTGGCAATGAGTAACGAAGAAATAAACTGCTACTCTCATGACGTTCATGTTGTTGTTCATATTGGCCTGCGTCGAAACAAACTGAACGTCCTTCCAACGTGTGGACAGATATTTCAATTTACTTGCCAGCGTGTTGGCCAACGCATTGGCCAACGTGTAGAGGAGCCATAATGTGTAGCAGTGAATTTACTTTGTTCACTATTTACAGGGACTCCGCTAACGCTAACGTACTATTTTGTCATTTCTCTATTACGCAAGGCACACTATAGTTGGTTTTAAAATCAGTTTCAATAGAAATGTCTAGAAATTCTGTCTTGCCTTTTTTAATAGCTGTAGCCTCGACAGTATTACGCTTTGATAATTGAGCAGGATAATAAAAAGCTGCCTTCAACCATGTTAGCATATAGTGTTAGCATTTTTATAAAATATTCTTTGTCTTTCTCCAGCTCCCGAAATACGCGTAAGTATAATCAATTTCATCTCCTTGCTTGTCATTGCTTATAACGATAAAAATAATGTATTTTACGTATAAACTGAAAATCAAAATTTTACAACTCATGAAATTTAATTCTCGCTGACTGTTATTCGATATGCTTCATTTATTTTAAGTTTGGGTATACGATATATTGTGAGAATGTTTGCGATAGTTTACAGAAAAAATATTTTTCGTTTTTCCATGTTTTCTATAACTATAGTTATATACAGGGTGGGTCATAACTAGAGTTAAACCAATTACAACTTTTTTGTTTGTCCATTATTTTTATTCATTTCTTAGTGCAATAGAGTCAGGAATTGAAAAAATATATTCATTAGGTATGAAAGATTATGTCCTTCAAATGACGTCCATTAGTAGCTTCGCAAAGATGAACCCTCTCTATGGCATGTTTCATGACTGATGTTAGTGTCGCTAATAAGGCAGTTATTTCCCTTCTGATATTCTCCTTTAGTTCCTGGATGGTCCAAGGTTTGTTCATATATAACCTCTCCTTTAAATAGCCACACGAAAATAAGCCTGGGGCTGTAGATACCGGTCGATTGCGGATCTCCTCGAAATTATTCATTCCCCAAAAATTTATCTTAAAACCTACATTGTGGCTTTAGCGGTGTGAAAAATTCTATTGTGCTTAAACTTCATATCGGGTCTATTTTCCACAAAAGAACGTATGAAGTTTTTAAACTTGTCTCGATATCGTTGTCCATTAATTGTGACTGCATCGATATTTGCATTTTCGAAGAAAAACGGGCTGATAATGAGGTGACTCCCCATTAAACCGTACATTTTTTCTAGTTGAATTACCGTTGATATACTGCTACGTTCAGTACTCTAAACTTTGCAATTGCGTTCATTAACAAAAAAGTTCAGATTGAAATGAGTCTCATCGGACGTGATCAGGTGATGAACAAATTTGTATGCCTCTAGATTCAGATTATGTCCATGCCTGACCCAATTATATTTTGTATGGAAACAAGTTCAATTTATGTAAAAACCGCCGTAATGTTATGTGAGTCATACCCAATTTGTCTAATCTTCTAGTCGACGGTTTTGGTTCCTCTTCTTACACATGCTCAATGTTTACTTCTGTCTCAGCAGTACATAGTCTGCTAGTACATTCTAGAAGATCACTTATGACACCCTGTTGTCTTGGATTTAACGTCGACTGATTGATTCCAAGGGAGCTTCTTGTATCCCGAAATGACGACAGAATGCCCGCTACGTCTGAATAATTGATTGACATTTTCTATGATTTTCGTTCGCTGAGTAGTTTTCAACTTTTCGATTATTACACTCCTTATTATGACCTACAACACTTGAATAAAATCTGAAAAGAGAAACATATTAAGTAAGTGATTATATTAGCTGTTCAAACTCTATGTTTATAGTTTTGTATGTTATATTGAAAAAGTATTAAAAGTATTGTAAAAGTATGTTAAGTGTATTGGAAAAGATTAAATAATATCTATTATCGGAAATTGAATATAAATCTCAATCAATCTAATGTACACATTAATATGTTCTTCAAACTCACTCTGAATATACACATTTCTTCAGGGTTTCAGGATAGTTTCGGGCATAATTTTATATATGTATATCTCAGATACTAAGCAATACAAAAAAAAATAACTGAAGTACCCCACGAAGTAAATAGACTGTAATTAACACCCTTCTGCCTCTTCTATACGCGAATGATAACTGTCATAGTGACATACATAACATCACATGCAGTGAGGAGGTCATGGTAGGTAACGGCACGTTCATAATAGGAAATTTAATTCACCGCCTGTTTACATGGTGAACAGGCATTTATATTGTTTATGTCATGTGGGATCGTGCAGTATCGTGAATTCTGAATTACCGAAAATAAATCGAGTTTAGTTTGGTTATTATAACAACTTAAACTTAACAATATTAAAAATGGCAGACTTTACTCACCTAGACTACACAGATATGTGGTTAGTTTACGGTCTATATAATGAGAATAGTGTACTTGTACGACGGGAATATGCACGAATATTTCTAGGGCTATCTCAATAGAATAATTACAGTCCTAATAAATTAATCTCATTCTCAAATTAAAACAGTTCAGCGAGGTCGAAAATACGATCCCTTAACCAGTTTAAAACATAATCGCCGTCGATTGAAGGCGACAGTCGAAAACCGAAATCGAAGACGAATGTTTTAGAATGTGAGAGGAATGTGGAAAATTTGGCTACTACAACTAAATAAGTACTATCAAAATAAGACACTAGCTTAAAATTCTACTTTCCACATACAAAAAGAAGGGAGAGAAATTGTGTCAACTTTAAAAAAAATAACCAATTAGCTGTGGTCATCAATCTTGCGGAGTTTGATTGTTCGTCAGTACAATGCATTTAACTTTTATATTACAAGCATTTTCATAGGCTATCCGCCATAAGCAATTTTAATATTTGAAATTGCTCACAATTAGAATTATCACTAGATTTAATATAAATATATATATATATATATATATATATATATATATATATATATTTGTTGACTTAAAAATAATATTATTAATATATTATATTATTTTGATAGGTATACTGTGTTAATTTCACTTGTTTCATATTGTATTAATATTTAAAACGTTTTGTGCTCGAATGCGTACATATTTCTTAATAATATGCATGACATCCTGTATAATTATACAAATTTACGTAACAGAATTTCAGATTCTATAATGTGAATATGATTACTATTGTATATTATCATGTGTAATGAAAGTACTAATAAAATTACTATCTACAAAATCACAACTATAACAATTATCATGTTTTTCCCGATAGCGAATAATTATATCATAAAATGCTAATTCGATAGACATACATGCATTTAATTTGTATATTTGATTTCGTTTTATCATATTTCATAGTAAGAAAACCTATTTTGCGTCACGCGAAGTTATCGTTTTTGAAAAAATGTTTTCAGTTGTATCAAAGTCACTATTATTGACTTATGGCATATTTTGTCACGTCTTTATTATTAGTAAATTCTTTTTTTTATTCTTTTCATAGTTCATTTTATTTTCAATATCATGTTAAAATATTTTCAAAGATGTTTAATTGATATGGTTACGTTTTAAACATGTAACTTATTTTACAATATGTATAAGAAATTGCCTTCACATAAACTCATGTACATGAATATTTTTCATAAATATGTGCTCGAATGACGAGGCATTGAACCGACAATATTATAAACAATGAAAATTGGCATACATGCAGACATTAAGATGTGAAGATGATGTTAGTTAATAAATAGTAATCATCAAAGATGGTGTTGCACTACCAATTTTAAAATTATATTTAAATGACAACAGTGTGCGATGAACCTCCTCATTTTGACGATGCTTCAAATATTTATCGAGACGTTGTTTTTATTTTTACATTTGTGGTTTTGTGTTTGAAATAGTTATTAAATTTTATATTGGAATACTATCAAACTTTTTAGGTAGTGCCTCCCTAAAAGATAAGTGTCAGTTTATTTTCTGATAGAAATTATGCAAAATAATTACTTAGACATTTTTACGTATCCGAATTTTATTTTGTATTTACATCAAAAATTAATTTATGTTAAGACAATAAATGTAATTCACAGATAACAAAAGATGAAAATAAAGACCAGATATGTTTAAAAATAATAAAAATAAATGCTCAAAATGTGCACCTCCCTCTTGGTGACAGTATCGCATCCTGTTACAAAACTCTTCTCATACCCATTCAAGTTTTTCTACGGAATTTTTTTTTCTGTATTTTTTGAAAGTTTGAAAATTTCGATGTTAACGTATTGCGCAGTGTATATAGATTTTAAGTAGGACCATAAAAATAATATGTAAAAATATGGGCGTTACATCTGAAAATCGAGTAGGCCACTTTATTGTATCCCGGCGTCCAATCTATATATTGTGATACTGTTCGTTAAGACAAATTCTTACTGTCTCGTAATAGTGCGGAGGAGCATCATCCTGTTGAAAACTTATTTCCAGATCTCGAAATTTATCATTTTCCTCTAGAGTCTCCAAATTTTCGATTTAAGGGCACAGAACCTACGTGATTATCCAAGATCCCTACCCACGCGTTGACTTTTTCTGGAAATTATGTAGGGCTCACAAATTATGGGAGCATTCGTGTGACCCCACATTACGATGTAGGAAAATCTTAGACTCTTCGGAGGAAAATGATCTATTGTAGAATCAATCAGAGATATGCTAAGGTAAATTTCTGAATGTAAGCACAAAATAAAATTCGGATATGTAAAAACGTTTAAGTGACTCTTGCTTTATTTCTGTCAGAAACAAGTTCATGCATACAAGTTTTACAAGGAGGCCTAAATGCCAATAATTGAATCGATTTTTTAAAAATAGAAAGACAACGCGCCAAAAAAGTGCCAACTTTGTTCTGACAGAAATAAAGCAAGAGTCACTTAAACGTTTTTACATATAACATCTATTCAAAGATGTCTTTTTATTTTTGAAAAATTTTGAATGGATGTTTGAAGTATCTTCAAAATGAGGTATTAATCGCACACTTTCATATTTATAAATAATTTTCAAAATAGCCACGCTACGCCATCTTTGATTATATCTTTAGTTACATCTTTTAGTATTTGTTTATGCATCAGTTTTAATCTAGTATTAAAATCCACTATTTTTTTTAGCCTTTGGGGCGCATATGGATATCTCTTAAGCATATTTTATAATTTTATTACATTTTCCATTTATAGAAAATAATTATTTTTTCCCACGGCGGCATTGGTCCATGTCCGACCTCTAACCGCACCCTCCACCATTCATTCTTCTCGTGACTTAATCTATTTTCTATTTTTAACAATGGTAGTTAATAAAATAGTTAATCAATATCAAGCAATAGTATGATAATATATTATGTAATAGTGTTATTTTCTTTATTTGTGGGTTATTTTAATGATTAGGTATTTAAGAAAATGAGAAGTATTTTTATTGAGTTTGTGTGTTTCTTTTACAATTTTTAAACACTTCAGTTGTTTTAAGATTCCATTAAATTTAAGTATATTTTCCAGGTTGTTGTCAAGATTAAAAATTTTACGATGTGGTCTTTATATAGGCCATCTTACATAATTAATTATATGACCTATACATGATCAAGTATATAATGCAATATTTTAAACATTACAAGTTATGTAATATTCGAAACTTAATTCAATCAGCTTACAATATGTGTTAAAGGTATGAGTATACAAATTATAAGATACTATGCTCGATGATGTTGCTTTTGCCCAAATAACATAAACTCAAAATGAATTATCTACTACTTTGCTTGATGTTGCTATTGACATATAAAGCTAATAAGATCAGATCTCTAGCATTCTTCAGACAATTGGTTTGAGAAGCAAGAGAAGGAGATAGAGAGAGATAGATAGATAGATAGATAGATAGAGAGAGAGAGAGAGAGAGAGAGAGAGAGAGAGAGGTTATTGAGATCTTTATTTCAACGGCGTTGAATTATTGTCCTCTAGGTATACATATTTTAGAATTTCTAAAGTGATATTATTGTGGACGAATAAAGGTACCTGAGCGTGATTTAAAAACAATGCTGGTAACTAATTAAATTTGAAATTTTAATTCTAAACACTGTATCCTTTCGTCTGTCAAAAAAGTCTTTATTCTCATTGACTATGCAGCGTGTCTTTTGTAACATGCGAATAATATACGATCACTAAACTGTTTAACTTTAAGCTGAAATATTTTCAATGCAACTGAATTTCATTAATATCTTTCACATATCAAGTGAGTTCGAGAACGCATATTTTCTTTGACTTATATAATATTATCACTTAAATAAGTTTAATATATTGCGTACATTCACCATTACAGTATATATGACGGAAATTATTGACGAATGTAACATTCATGAAAATAAGATATCAAGTTGCAGTCAAAAGCTTTATTATGCAATTATTCAGGTCAGGGGTCAGGTTTTCAGTCTTTCTCTCTGGCTCCAGGATTCGGGTATGGAAAATTGTGGGCTTTTAAAAGAGGATCAGGGTAATGTTGTCTGCATGTAACTCAATATTATTTCCCTTTTATTAAATTGTACATATACAAATTAATTTTTTTTGTGTGTTGATGGCATTACACACTTCCCAGTTGAAGATATGTATAACATTTGTTCATTATTGATTTTGTTCTTACCTCATGATATACAGTATAAAATTAAGATTAACATACGCTTGGATATAAACTAAATCTAAATAAGATATATTGTATTTTGTATAATTTCTTTCATTGTTAGGTCTGCTTTCCCAATATGATTCCTGGACAGTTTTGAATTGTTTTACTTCGTCTCCTGTCATGTGCCCAGTGACATCTTTGTCTTTAACTGGATGATTGATAGCAATTATTCTAAAAGAGGCAATTTTGTGGATACAGCACAATACATTTAGTAGTACAATATATTTCATACAGTGATTAATACCATAAACGATGATAGTATGTGTGGGTGTATCGAATTAATTAAAATATCTACCGGATCTTATACATTTATCTCAAAGTTTCGAATAATCTTAATAAAAATAATATATTTCGCATACTATTTTCTGCATAATATTTATGAAAATGCGCTTGTAATCGTCAATAACAAAAATGAAAACAGCGCAAACACGCCCGAGAACCAGGTGGGGGGGAAATACTCTACAATCTAATTACTTAGAAATTATGTTTTTCCGATGCGAACATTAGACACGAAAATTGCATATCGATTTCATCCGTGTTAGGAATCATCAGTGATTATTAGAGCTACCCACTTGAATGCCTCATCAGTGGCGGCGCCTTGTATATGCAAGTACAAATAAGTTATAATAATTTTATTATTACGCAGTACTTATCAGTTAGTATGAGATACCTAGATTGGTTTGGCAAAACATCTGTCGTTTCTGATTAAAGTCGTTTTAAGTCTTTTCCGACAAAACCTCATGTCCAGTGCAGGGTGCAATGGGTGCAAACGCACATCAATGTCCAGTGGGTGAAAAAAATTCTCATATTAAGAAAGCGATCATTCGACATCTAAAGATGTAACATTTGGGCAGTTGAAATGGTCGCTGAATTTATTCAATATTAATAATCAATAATAATTAATTAATTGTTCAATGTGTCTCAGCCTGGTGAAGTCTATATATTTACTTATTACAATATGAATTTTTTCTCTAACACGAATACTGTACTCGTCATTTAAAATCTGTAGCACTTTTTGTCCATCATCTACTATTTATAATAGTTCATCTAACGATGTTGAAGTATTTTGTAACTTATTTATGATATCCCCTATTTCCGCATAATTACTATGGGAGATTACTATGAGTTTTAAAATCTGACATGATTTATAAATTATAGAGTTGATGGTAAAAAAAAACGCATATTAATGCATCTACATCCGGATAATATTTTTAAATTTTTTCTGTTGTAATATGTAACACATGAAGCATGCATGTAACATGTATTAAATTAGGGTATACGTTTTTGAAAAGTTTACTGGTTAGTAAATACACAAATTATAGTCGAACCGGATCAAATGTACGTGTTATAATGTTGGCCACAGAATATTTTTTAGAAACTGTCTGTCTTTCTCTCTATCTCTCTCTCTCTTTAGAAATATCGTCCACTGCTAACCACACTTTATTTTGTATTTAAGATTCAATATTATTTTAATTTTAAAGTCTTTCGTACACAGGAGAAGTGCATTTGCAAGATACTCCGGCTTCATTCCGGCTCTATGGCGGCTTTAATGTTCCAAAATAAAATGAAATTGTTCTTTATTCGATATAAATAACGGCATTACACGTATAGGGCATAAAAGTTAAAGACATTCTGGGTAAGGTCTTTCGCCAATTTATTTATATGTTGTCTTGTTACATGCATTATACCTAAAGATTTCTTAAGGCCCAACAAGCTTCGATTATAAACCAAACGTATTCCCCACATATTAAATCAGGAAATTCCCACGCCATATTAACGCGATATGAAGGTCATGGAGGCGAGATAAAAATAAAAATATTTACACTGCCACAATGAACAAAACAACAAGGAGCCGAACGCGACAAAACTAAACTGAATTACTTGCACCTAAAGTGATTCAAAATATCTTAAGTCTACGCGATGGCACCTCGGCTGCCGCGGAGTTTGCCGAGTGTAACATCACTGATGCGGCACTCGCAGTGAGTAGCTTTTGTGATAATTCTGCAATAACGATTCGTGAAATATCCTGATATGAGCGATAACGTTTTTAAGTTATCGCTCTAAGAAAGAAAGTTAGTTTTAGAACCAGTGAAGTAAAAGAAAAAAGATTTAAGAGTACATTTTATAAGTATTTCGTATAACATTTCTCTTTGATATCTATTTGGCTGAATTTTAAATTATCTTGAATTTTGGTTGATTATTTCTATTGAGTTGCAGTTCGTTACATCATATAATCAGATACTATGAAAATGTTAAAATATTAACATTTTCAGATAGTCCTAAAGTCATATTAAATCCATTTATATAGGAATTATTTTAGCTCGTTTCGGATATAATATTCCGCTCACTACATTTCAAGCTAATTTAATATCTCATTGTTAATTGTATATACAGCTATGATTATAGTATTTATCATTTATTGCAGTACTACGTTACTTATTTTCAACATCATTATTTAAATAGCAGTTCCTATATTTATTTGTTATTTACCTAAATTATCGTACAGATATTAACATTTGGATTCTTATTGGGTATCCGTTCTCTGTATTTTCGTACAAGTTTAGACAAATCATCAAAGTATACCATCACACCGTCAAGTTTTTGTTAATATTGTATTCAGTCAGTAAGAAGCATAACGTAACAAAGAATTATATGAACTAGGAATGTTTAATTATTAATATATGTGTTTCTTTCATAGACCCGATTCTACCGCAGACGGATTTGGAACGATTCCCAGGAGGTGGATGGGTTTAACACGAAACCATGATGTTAACATTCCAAAATTAACAAAGGAGGCTAGCACCAGCATGGAGGACTTGCATTTCGGTGGGCAAGTTTTCAACACTCCAGGGAACGTCTTACGTCCCAAATCAATGTGCGTTCCAGATATGAGATATTTTCAAGATCTCGGTGACTTTTGTGCCAGTGAGAGACTTAATAGTGAAATAAATATAAACAGACAAAGTAGTGTTAGTGAAAATTATCTATGCAACGTGCCAACACGTGAATACACTGATAGAGTAACCAATTCATCTAGACCCGGAAATTGTGATTTGGTAAGTGTAAAGTGATATGAGTTAGTCCTAGCGTGAATTTTAGACATGGTTATTACAATGAAGGTAGCTCATACTTTGTTCACGAATTAAAAAATCGGTTTTCGGTCTGTTTCTCAAAAAAATTCAACCAGTTTATTAATTAACCCACCGGTTAATTCCTAAGCTGTAGCATAGATGCATCGGTTGTAGCCACTACCCCATTTATAGCCATTGCATCCTTTATTGTAGTGTTATTTAGTTATGGACCTTAACATTTTTTGTTCTAGTTTGATACAACATATTGCGCATGGTCATTGTCTGCATAATCTAAAAATTATAATCGTGTGTATAGGTACGATAATTACATTATTTATGTTATTTACAACAATAAAAAAAATAGTGTAAGTCAGACATATATTATATGGATTCAATAGTAATCCTTTTCACTTAGTTAAATATTTACTAAGTAACGCATTTATCCAGACGTACATTATTTGTTTCATATAATGGTTTTAAATTTTAAATCTTCTTAGCGTCCTTTGGAATATCTCAAGGCTTATATTTGGAACAATTAATCTTTATATTGTTTATTAACGATTTATTTCTAATGCTTAATCGTATCATCTTCTTTTTGCCGATCACTTAAAATTATTTTAAATATAACCTACTTATATGATCACTTGAGATTTCAAAAACTCATTGACCTTGTTATATTGTGGTGTTAGGAGACAAAACTATCAATAAATATAGATAAATGTAAAGCTTGCTTATATACCTACCCTAAAGAATCAACCACTAACATACGATTATTCTCTTGGTACTGGTACAGTTTTAATACGTTCCGAAAATATTAAGGATCTTGGCGTGTACTTTAATAATAAACTATTGTTCTCTATACCTATCAACTATGTGGCTATTAATGCATATAAAACTCTTGGTTTCGTGATTAGAACACGACATCGTTTAATAACACTGTTACTTTAAAATGTTTATATTTTGCATTAGTTCGTTCGAAATTACAATTTTGTAACCTTATTTGGTGTCTTCGGTGTCTATGTGTTAAATGAATCAAATTGAAAATAGTGAACGGCGTTTCTTAAAGTATTTATCAATTCGCATAACTAATTATTATCCAGTAAGGGATTATGATCATACTCTACTTTTACAGAGATTTCCAAAACATCCTTTCATTAAACACTTGAGAAGCGTGCTTTCTAGCCACTCATTTTATTTATACTTTTTATAATGTCTCTATAATAGTATAGATACACCAACATTACTAGACAAGATTAGTATGCGCATACTTAAACTAGTAGTCCCTTCAAATTAGACAAAAAATCACTGATTTTGGGAAATTTTTCCTGCAGCTAAGCGACCTATACAGAAAGTTGCGTTAGGATTTTGTCAACATATTTTTCACCTAGCCCATAATAAAAAAAAGGGTTGTTTTTTAGATATAGACATATAAATACGCGTTTTTTTGCCGTTTTTTTCCGTTTTCTCGGTTTTTTGCAATATTCTGAAAAAGTATGCATTTCTGGAAAGACATGACCTGATTTAATGTAGTAGATTTTGCGATTCTCCACAATTTTTGTTCTTTTCATTTTTTCGAAATTCTGCTTAGTTGCGCCGCTAGAGCGCGCTGAAGTATTTTTGAGCTGTTTTTCGATTTTAAGCCAAAACTATGCATTGTAGAGAAAAATATCAAGAGATCAAAATTGTAGATATAAAAATTTACGACATATTTTGTTGTTTTGTTTTTTTTAATGTCGCACGGTCTTGCCACTACAGTGCGAAAACCGTTCTTTTTTCTTTTTTTGTAATACTCTTGTGCAAATGAAAAAACACTCTAGAGCATTATCTTTTATTTATAAGCAAAACTATGCATTTTTTAGAAAAGTTCAATCACAACAAGTTGGAGAGCAAGAAACTTCCTACAAATTGTCTTACACTTTTTTTTTACACAAAATGTGTCGTAAATTTTTATATCTACAACTTTGATATGTTCATATGTTGCTCTACAATGCATAGTTTTGACTTAAAATCGAAAAACATCTCAAAACTACTTCAGCGCGCTCTAGCGGCGCAACTAAGCTGAATTTCGAAAAAATGAAAAGATCAAAAATTGTGGAGAATCGCAAAATCTACTACATCAAATCAGATCATGTTTTCCCAAAAATGCATTGTTTTTCAGAAAAACGCAAAAAACCGAAAAAGCGGCCAAAATCGCGTATATATGTCTATATCTAAAGAACAACCCTTTTTTTTATCATGCGCTAGGTGAAAAATATGTTGACGCAACCCCAACACAACTTTCTGTATAGGTCGCTTAGCTGTAGGAAAAAATTCCCTTAATTTTCCTAATTTGAAGGGACTATAGGTTCTCCAGAGAATAGTCGTAGTTTTATTGTCAGACTGCAAAAACTACCATGCTATGAAAATCGACAATGTTTGTAGTCACGAAATTTTAATGTAATATTTACCACTTATGATTTGAACAATTATACTCATAACGAGTTACTGTCTTTATGGAGCCAACAACTTTTTACTGTCATGTAATTTATGTTAATTAAGTTATTCCGCCGTTTATTTATGTTAAAGTTATTTAAATGTTATTATTTATTTTTTAGTTACACACATTACTTATAATCGTCACAAATTGGTCTAATAATATAATAGGTATAAATTGACGTTAAGTATCGGATCAATCCATAATTCTCGATGCACTGGTTTCAATTTGGTAGTATGAGTCATGTATTTGAAAACACGGTAAACAGCATTTATTTGTACATGTTCTTCTTGAAGTATAAGAGATCTGTCATTTTATAGCCAGGTGTTAAACAATTTGGATTGATGGAAACTGAAAATTAAAATGGAATTTTAGGTTTAAGTTTAGAAAGTTCAGGGGTGGATGAAGTATGATTGAAGACGCACTTCATTCGGGACGCCCTGTCGAATTTGATGAAGCTATCCTGAAGGATCTGGTGGGAGCAGAGGCAACTCTAACTGTAAATATAATAATAGAAAATCTGAATTCATCATACAATTTGTATAATGTATCTTTGCGCGTGTATCAATTTAGTGACGACGCCGACGCACGAATCACATGCTACACCACTCGCAATTGTTACTAATATGCCACAATTAACAGTACGTATGTCTAACGACATATGTTTCAATTAACTACGTACGGCACAGAGAGTTAATAACTTGGCGAACAAAATACAATTATGAAGTCACGTCTTAGCTTTATTGTATAATTTGATTCATTCGTCTCATTATTTCTGTAAAATTAATTTCATTTTTGTTTCATTTATTTTTATTTTTATTGAATTTATTTCATTTATTATGATGGAAATATCACTTCCATTGAATGTTTTTGTGAAGGACCTTTTCATTACTCTGTCATAGGTTGACAGATTTGTATTGTACTAACTGTTATCCTAAAATGTGTTTTCGGCACGACACGGTTCGAGTTAAAAAATGTCAGTTGATTGATTCATACGATTGTTACCTGTGACGCACACGCAAAGAATCATTATATAAACAATATATGAAAGATCATTCACATTTGCTGAAAAGATAAATGTCGAAGCTCGGAAAATGGGCTCCGCATGAACTATCGCCCTCATAACTTCAACAGGGTCCATCCACATCCTGTTTATTGAGTTCTCTTGACAGAGAACCTTTTTTAAATCGTATTGTAACAGGTGATGAAAAATTAATAGTATATCATAATATCGTAGGGAGACGTCAATGGGTAGACGCAAATATTACAGTAAACCAACTGCCAGAGCTAGAATGCACGTACAAAAAAAAATTATTGTCAATATAGTGGGATATATCAAAAATAATTTAGTTTGATTTGCTGGAATTGAACAAAACTATTACAGTAGACAAGTATTGTTAACCTACAACACTAAATTCAGAACTGGAGAAAGCCGAATGGAAGAACATGCAGAAAGCAGAATGGGAGAAATGCCGTCCCTTGATAAATACAGGAAGAGTTTTACTTCACCATGATAACGCAAGAGAACATATTACAAGAAAAATTAAAGTGAAATTACAGGAATTTGATTGGGAATTTATGCATCATCCAGCATATTCGCCGGATACTGCTCCTAGCGATTTCTACCTCTTTAGGGGTCTATAGTATTTTCTGAGCTCAAAGCAGAGAAAAATACTGTTGCTTTATACTTGATAAACCAAGTATGAAACTATTCACAAATTCGTAGCAAGCTTGCGCTTACGTACAAATGCCTAGTATTAGAATTCTTAAAGTATTTATGTCATTAAATTCCCTACTGCGGTGAACAATAAATCCATTTGAATTATATGCTTTTTCTAAGACCTCATTAATATAAAATGTGAATGATATTTAATCATTAACTGTTACTCTATTATATACAAAAATGTGTGGCCGAGAAAGTGATGTGATAGAAATAGTAAAATAAAATATTGAATCAGATTTGAGTGAAAAAGTCATAACAAAACATTAGAATAGCCCAGAGGTAATTCACACTAGTGTTAATCAGTTAATCACGTTTGAGTTCAACACCACTTTCGTATCATTTATAAAGATGTTAAACAGTAATGGTCCTATGTTTAACCCTTGAGATACATCCGATAATGCAACAAGTATTCAAAAGATTTATTTCCATTATATTGCTCCCTTCCATGACAATAACTTTATAAAACTTGCTTCTTTATATGACAATAAGACTTTGTAAACATTATAAAGGAATCTGAGAAACCAAATTGTTCAGACTATAATTATAAGGCTACCGAATGTTTTTGAAATATCTATACACGAAATATATATATATATATATATATATATATATATATATATATATATATATATATATATATACGAGGAGGTACCCAAAAGAACTCGAACTAATATTGTGGTGAGCGGAGTTTTTGTAGTACCGCGCTCTGTCGCTAGGAGCGTATAAAGATACCCGCGTCAGTAAGCGAAGCATTGCCGCTAAAGGTGGTTCCGTTCGGCTTATGCGAATTTTTAGTGAGAGTTGTTTTGTGTGCTCGTCGTTTTTGCAATGGCTTATTCTCGTCTACAACGAGCGGTCATAAAGTTTTGTTTCTTGCTCGGAAAAACTTGACACAAACTCTCGAACTATTAAAGACAGACTACAAATATAATATTATTGGGATAACTCAAGTGTTTAAATGGTGTTTCCCCTTTTCAAAAGATGTGAAATATAAATTGATGATAAACATCGCTTTGGTCGTCCTTCCATGGCTCGAATCGACGACGGACCATTGATGAAGTTGTGGAGCTGTCTGAAGTGACTTGGAATTCAGTTCAGCGAATTTTAACGGAAGATTTGGGGATGAAGAGGGTGGCTGTCAAATTCGTGCCTCAACTGTCCTGTCTGTGCGCCAACTATTGACTAAAAATGATCCCTCTGCCCCATTCCTCCTATTCACTCGACCTTAACCCCTTGCGACTTTTTTTATTTCCCCGAATGAAAAGAAATATGACAGGAATGCGTTTTGCCGACGTTGCTGAGGTGAAGAAATAAACGACGGAAGTGCTTTCGGACGATTTTCAAAAATATTTTTTGAACAATGAGATAAAAGATTATACAAGTGTACCTACTAGTGTCAGTGAAGAGTACTTTAAAGGGGACTGGAGATTCTTTGTTTCAAATTAAATTTAAAAAAAATTTCTGTTTCTTTTGGGTGCCCCCAAGTATATGACGACTATTTGAATTGTATCAACATTTTAAAGCTATGTACTGGGTAACTAATGTTAGTAATGATTGATCGTGCTTTCATGAAACCAAGTTGAGTTATATAAACATTTGGTTGCGACAATATGCAATTGACTTATACAACTAACCTTGATATTATTATTTAAATTAATTAAACCTCAAGTATGTACCTTACCTTGATTCTTATGTTTTTAGTAGGTTTATAAGCGCTCGTGAATTTCGGATCATTATTAAAAATAAACATGTCGATGTCATAGTTTCCAAAAAAACAAAAGCGAAAGTCTGGAGATCTGTGGAAAAATATCATTTAAATATGTCCAGTAAAAAAGTTTAATAGAATTTATTTACGATAGTTTACAAATCTACAGTGCAATAAAATTATATATTCTTTCTAAACATATTTTTTTATGTTTTATGGTGCTTTAAGATCTCTGCCCACTACATCGTACCATACTAGGACCGTCACCCTATCGATATATGCAAACAAATATAATTTGCACCGGTCATGGCACGCTACCGTGTTGGCTGGAGATGAAACGGTCTAGTGGACGTTGTCTGATACAAATTGATGCAAATTATTGTTTGCATGTGTCGATACAGTTACGGTCCTAGTATGGTACGGTGTAGTGAGCAGATACATTTATCATTAACCTCGAATTTTTTTTTACTATAATTATTAAAAATAATCTATTTGTTGACAAAATTAATTGAACAATTTTATTTGTTGATTACTTATTTTTGCATATTACATAACGGTTTCATTTTAATTATTCACGTTTATAATTAAAATACAGTCAGAAATGAATTGGTTACAGCGTCCCTTAGGAATAACTGGTCACGTTTCCCTTCGGATAAATTATCTCCTGCAATTACCTCTACGTTATCCATCCTTATTGTAATAAAATACTCGCCGCAAAGGTCTCATAAATTTAGTTAATATGAAAATAAAATTAAACGCAACTGGACAGTTATTGGAGCTATCGAACATGAGCTATAATCACGAGAATTTTGTACCATATTTATTTTCTTTGTTTCCGTCACATCGACCACAGCTATAATAAATCTGGAGGCGGGAGCGATTTACTCCTGTCAAGTGCAAAACAATTAAAGACGAAGATTGCTAAATGAGCACAATCGTTATGATTTGCAGGGAAACAATAGAAGACTGAAAGTAAGACGGAATCCCGTACAAAGGGCAGCCTCAAGACTGTACCGAGCTGGGATTGACGTGCCAATTAATGGGGGCAGTTGTGCACCGAACAGAGAGTGTATCGGGCCTGAATTTGTCGTTAGGGCCGCCCTGCCGAATAGACAGCTTACAATGCCCGATATTAAGGGAAGTGCCAGGAAAACCGTTACTGTTATCATGTTGAATGGCCAAAAGTTGGATGTTGTTTGTAACCCCAATTCTACCACCGCCGGACAACTTTTTGAGGTAAGGATATATCAATGATTATTTTGTATCTTATATAAGTATCATTAATATGTAACTGTAAACTGAATTAGAATATTTACCCCACATAAATACTATGTAAAACAGGATATTTTAAAATTCATTTATTAATATATAGCGGGGTGACAAAGAGTCGCAGAATATTCATAATTTTGTTAAATGATTTTTTGAAGAAAATCGGCCTCCAATAAAAATCCGACATTGGCAGATATGTGTAAAACCTTTATATTGGACGTACAATACGCTTCGCAAGTATCGCTTACTATCGCGCCTGGTGGCGCTATCGCGGCGACAATAATGTGCAACTCTTAGTCTTTATGAAAAGTAAACAAACCATATTGAATCGGATAATTCCGAATATTATGTTTCACAATTATATTTCATACAATATTTAAATAAATCAGGCTTTGGAAACGTTACTTTACTCCTTACTTCATCGTCGCCTTTTGTATTTAATGTAACTTATTCAAATTGCAGGCAATTATGGAAAAGTATTTTTAAGGAAACTTGGAATATTTTTACTATATGCAGGAGCAAGATCCAATCTGGCATTCCAATCGCATATTGGACGAATTAGAAAATACAAAATTAAAAGTAACAAGTGAAGATATTTATACTAGTTTATACTCATTTATATACATATATTTATACTCATTAATCTAAACTTTTAATTTTCCAATTCAACGTGCATATGATTAAAATGCGCAAATACCACCTCTGCATATAGTAGAAAAATAGTGCAGATTCAGTTAACAAATATTTCACTAGAATTATAAGTAATTTGAATTAGTTTTATTGAATACAAAAGGTAACGATTAAGTAACGAGTAAAATAACCTTTCCAAAGCCTGCAATAAATATTATGTTAATTCATCTATAAAATTGTACTGTGCAAAATTGTAAATGCAAGAATAAACAATTTTTATATAGTTAAGGTGTCAATCTTTGAAACAAGGAATTTTTATAATCCAATATACGTAATGTTACCTAATTTACCTAATTTACACAGTTTCTAATAAATAATTCTCCAATAAATAATTCAATTTTTGGAATTGTCCACTGTAAAAATTCCTCGTCTCTAAAAATTTCGGCGTGAATAGACATAAAAATGACAACTATCGCAATTTAAAATGTAATGTTTGCATTAACTATTTCTGCAAAAGGTGATTTTTCGCTCACGTTATCAATATCTTTAAAAGTAAAATATTCACTTTTATCAGGATTTCCAGAAGAAAATAAAATTTCAATCGCACGGCCTTGGTGGTACTTGTTGAGTTGAGACTAGGGTGACTTGTTCCATATCATGAGTTGGTTTTTAATAAGTTATGTATTTTCCATATTGACAAATATGCAAATTGCAGCTACATGTTCGTGTAAGGCCAGACATGCTTTGCACATACAATATGTATCTTTAACGGTATGATCAGTGTTTTAGCTAGAAACGTTTTATCAGTGAATGAGATGTTCAAGTTAAAAAAATCGCTAATTATACCTTTACTACAGGCTTATATCGTATGTTCATGTTTTTATATGTTCATGTGTTTTTGTGTTATGAGCACCAGGAGTTTCTCTTAAAATTAAGCCTGTCGAAGTTATGCTCTTATTACTTATCTCTTCTTATACTTCACTGACATGATAGCTTTCAACAAGCTTTTCCTCTTTTGAAATACTTTGTCGACGAAAGACAGTATCTAACTAATCCAAAAAAAGTTTTTTATAATAATACTCATGTTATTATAATGTTTTTATGCTATACAATACATTTCAGTGCATTCTGATTTACACGAATATACCTACGTCTTCCAACGTGAAACATTTGAAATGAACGACTAGGAGTTACGAACCGCTCTCGCAAGGTGGCGATGTGTCGCTGTAAACAGATGGTTGCAAAGCGTATAGTTTCTAGATTGACATTATCAAATTGATTTAAATTCGATTTGATGCCTCAGACTTTGTAAATAATTTCACGCACGATTTTAAGTAACATGATAGAAATATATCCAATGGTGGTTAAATCAAATAAACACGGTGACGTTTATGTGGGGAACAGATCAAGTGAAGATCTCCGACCTGTTGAAACCAAATTCTTTGATGGGGAACATCATCATCCTCATTATTTGAATCAAGAACTGTTAGGGCTATAATCAAGTAGAAATGTAGGCATTCTAAATATATATCAGCAATACAATTGTCAAGAAGTAAGGCCCTAAACGATGATTTTATTCCATTCTATCATTTCAACCCATACTTTATTTTACCTTGACACTGACTATGTGATTCTTAAACCCCATGAAGATTCCGTTCAGAAATAGAATACATTGACAAAAAAGGACATTGAAAAAAATTAAAATTGTAAGTTAGTAAATGTTTAAAGAAATTGGTGTTTTAGAGTCTCTGAAAGGAATAATTTAATAACAAAATTATGAATATTGTGATCGAGACGTAGCCTAGGCTAGCTTGACTCTATATTAATCAAACAACGTATGTGGAAATTATAACCAAGGAGGCCGCCTATAACTTCTAACTGGTTCTACACGTTAAGGAAGTACTATTAATTTCATCGCTATTTGCCAAATTAAAAGACTGTCTTATCTTGCCGATAAATGGAACAGTCTACCTGAGCCTAGCCATAACAACAAGCCACGGTAAGTTTTGAGATTTTTTATTTGGCAAATAGCGATGAAATAAACTATAAACTATCCCTACTCTACTACAAGTGATGTGTGAAGGTTCGGTACAGGTTATGGGTAACTCGTCATCTGCCGTCGGTGACAGGCCTTGGTAGCAGGAATAGATCGATATAAATAACAATACAAAAAAAAATAAATATTATGCAAAACTTTATCACCATTATATGAAGTAGGTATATGTTTCTAATATAATGTGAAATGTTTTATTTAATGCATTTTTGTCCAACTTGAGTTGGCAAAATTTTTCAAGGTGATAACCTATACCAGAAATATATGATAAGCTAATGAAAGGCATTTATTATAAAAGCAAATTTACTTTCTTTTATACTTAATATCGATCGAGTAACAAGAATTTAAAGATGAAGAGAATAGATCTTTAATTTATTTTCAACAAAAGCTCTTTTTTGAACCTCCACTGAGAATGGTATACAAATACAATGAAAGTTGAATTTCAGATTCGTTATTGATTTCAAATACCAAGTCTTATTGAAAAATTCGTCCACCATTTTGGGTCCGTCATGTTTACTTTTGAAAGACCAAGTTTTCGGGCATTCCCAACAGATTTAATTGATTTCGTGTCGTGTTCTGACTTTGGTTTCGCATTAAACGATCAAAATACATAATTATAGGGTACTCTGGTCTGCCGCACATTGTACTTTTTTATAGGGCTGTGTAATTAATATTATTAGCTAACAGATTTATGAAACATCCAGTAATAATTATTTATAATCCAACTGTAAGTTATCACGAGAATAGTATACCATATCCAAGTAGTATATAGTTTATGGAATGTATATTTATAGTTCTAATATAGTTTATATCAAAACCTGTACCGTTAAATTGCAAGAAAATTAGTGGAATATTAGGTAAAGTAGCACAAAGGAAAAAATGGCGTGGTATATTATTCACACGATAATTTATAGTTGGATTATTTTATGTATAGTTAATTGTAATTCTATCTAATCCGCCGGATAAAGGAATAAAACACCATGTGATTTGAGGCATTTTCTCGTCTTAATCTTATTTTTCGTCCCCTTAATTTTCCGTTTCCTTCTTGAACGTTCTCTGGAATATTATTAAAAGCGAGATCCTGAGATACATTTATAATTTTTTTATAAAACATACTCCATATACTGCAGATTTATGACAGAAACTCTCATTTTCACATTGGTCTATCCATAAATCACGGAAATTTTCATTTAATATTAGGTAATTTCAACAGAAATCTGTTATGAAAGCAAAATCATTGAAGAGATAGGGAAACTTTACAGATCAAAGTAGAATAAAATTCTCTTCCAAAAAAAATGAATAAAAGATTTGGGTATAGTATTTGAATAAATCGAGTTTTGGAAAAGCAATAATAACAATCATCAATACAACGCAAAGTGTGTGGGGATATACAATACAATGTGGAGGTATCTCCCCACTTGTGTCAGTGGCGGCTCGTCGGGGTAGGCAAGGTAGGCGCCGCCTACCTCTAAAATTTTATGTCATTTCTCATAACAGCACAATTACAATGAACTGTTAACGTCCCTGATAATACAGAAATATTTAATATAATTAATAATAACTACTTTATACTAATTAAATTATCTATCACCGTCGGCGGCGCTGGTGCCGTAAACACCCTTTATATATACCACCACACGGCGCCGCGCCACACCGAATTAAAGCATTTTATTCCTAAACAGAACAACCAGGCCAGGCTCGGTCCTCCATCCCACCGCCTGATAATCGATAGCTACACATCAACCAGATGTCGGTAAGACGACAAACAGCGTTGTTGTAATGGCAAAATAAGCGCAGCTCAGACGTCTGCAGCGAGTTATATTCTTTAAATAAAGCAGTTGGAGCCGAATGCATTCGGCGTTCTTCGGCAGATCCGAAAACGCCTTCGCATTGAATAAGCCGTGACATTACTGGGGATATTGGGTTATATATTATGATGATCAATTTGAAACATTAAATATCGAGTCAATGTTGAAATATTTTGTGGAATATGAATTTCGAGAAATATTTCCAGAGGTTTTTAAACTTATTGTTTTAATTGCTACAATTCCAGCAACAAGTACATCGGTTGAAAGACATTTTTCTTGTTTAAAACGTATTAAAACGCATAGTCGGAACTCTATGAAGAATGAACGTTTATCGTCGCTTGCACTTATTTCAATTGAAAAGGAATTATTTAGCACACTTCAGAAATCTGATGACTTCACGGAAAATATAATTAACAAATTTTCATTAATTAAAGATAGGCGCATTATTTAAATTATAAAAAGTAGTAGGTATCCACTTTGTAATTGTCAGTCAATAATGGCGATGGTTAAGGAAGGCTGTGAGGGGAGGAGGACGCCTAAACCCTAAAGCGCCCTAAAATAATGTATTATTGCCAACCCAATTTACATAATATAGGTATAATACTCTATAAATATATTTCGTTTATTCCAATTTATTTATACCCACAATAACTATTATTATTCACGAATAACAGAGGTATCAAGTTCAAAAAATTCTTGTGAAAGTCTATATTTTTGTATAAATGAAATTCAATCATTGAAATTCTGAAGTACCAGGAAGACGCGTGACCTCGAAAATTTAAAAAATTTTCAAGGTCACGTATTACTTCTACATGCGGAAAAGTAATAGAAATATTGATAGCGCCAAGTGCAGCATCTTCAGAAAAGCATATTTAACATAACGCTCAATACTTTTGGATCGTCTCGATTAATCAGCCTGTATATATTTGGTTGGTACAAGTTTGTTACATGTTACAAAGTATTGTTAAGAATTGAATTACACTAATTATAATTCATCCTTTGTTATGTGTTCATTGATCACATAATGTCAGTTAAGTAGAATAGCGAATTTTAAGATGCATCAAATTTAATTACGCGTATCCGATTCTTCCACGTTCTACCAGTTGTACAGCATGCTGTACTAATAGGCATAGAAGGAACGAAATAATAATCTTTAATTTCAGTTCTGTTGATCTCTTTATTGAATATTTTGTATAAGAAGTCGCCAAATATCAACTTATAAAGATTTTGCAGCTTGTCCTCGTTAAAACAAAAGCTTTAGAAAATATTTTCCAGTTTTACTATTAATTTTCTTTTTCTTCCTCATATTAACGCAAAGTCCTTTTATGAATTCCTATATTGCATCTTCACAAAACTTTCATTATGAATGGCCACCTGCTATAATAAGCTCACTCACAAACAGTTCTAAACTCTAGCTTGAGGATATATGAAATAGTGGAATAATCCCTGGAGGGCTCTAGACTGAATTTACTCAGAATGTAGGGATTTATTCAGAACATGAATGTAAATATAGTCGACTAAAGGAGTTCTCCATAATAGTGTGTTCCATTGTTCTGGATACCTACGTTATGTCTGACAATGAATATAATATCTCAAGGAATATAAATTATCTCTATAAAGTATTTATCCAATTGAATTTCTTTTTAAATGCAAATGCCGTGATGTACATAAAATACAATTTGGTAAGGTCCTTTAGTTTCTTTGAAATAAATAGGAAACGAAACTTTAGATTGCATTAAAATTGCAATTACAAAGCCAGAATAGTTTTGTAATTAAACAGTTTTCTGCTGATATTAAGTATTTATTTATTCACGGAATAATTCATGGATCAAAACATTTTATATTTATAATGAAGTATTTTCTAAATATTTGTTAGTCGGTCAGAGTGCAGAATATTGACCGTTATTTCAGTTGAAGTATAATGTCTTTTATAGACAGGAAGTTTCTAGACCTTCATTTTCAAAATATTTATTTTAAAAATCAACGTCGTCAAATTAGGAACTTAATTTATACTTCTTTAATAACTTAGTTCAGCGGGATGTAATAGCAATAATAGTACAATAAAAATATTCCTTCGTCATATATGAGTCATCGCCAAAATATGTTGACAAGATTTAATAAATAGAGAAGAAAGAACGCCCAAGAAATAAAACTTAAGCTTTTCTATTTTTCATTTATTCACCCCTTCAAAGAGTATTTATTAGTATATTAAAATCACACACAACTACAAATATTGGTCGTTAATAATCAAGAGGAATATTTTACGATAATCTCCATTGGATTCCAGAATCGGGTAACCAGCGACAAGACAAGTTCAAGATATATGTTAGTTGGAAGGATAGGAAGTCATCTTTTAGTGCCTTACTCCTTTTAAGAACATTTTATTATTTTTACTACGTTCACCATTTGATCCCCTAGATTTCTTCTTGTGGAGTTACTTCAAATCACGAATCTATTTTAGTTGGACAAGTAATTTAGATTTTAAGAAATTAATTCGAATTGAAATGGAAGATATCAGTTTTGTAACAGATCAAATATCTTCTTGTAAATTTTTGGTCAGTACATATATTTTCGACTTTAGTATTGTAGTTATTGCAGTGAATGATACAGAAAGTTTTGGAAACATGTAATTTATATAACTAGTGAAAATAAGTTTCTAATTATATAGTTATTGATACACCCTCAAAATATTCTTCATAACCAGGCCGTGCTTTCTAAACTACAGTTATGTCCAATTGTAATATACATTCCAAAGACGCACACTTTGTTTCATTTCCCGTACCTTTTTTTATTAAATTAAATATTTACGTTTTATTGTATTTTAATAGCATTATTTTTATATTATTTGTGTAATACTCGTTGTGATTATTTTTATATCGATTCAAGTTGATTGGGAACATACTTTATAATTAATTTATTGTAGTAAGTTCTAAGTTTTGAAAGGCACTATTGTCTGTTCAGTACTTGTCGCGTTCACCCGATATCAGACATATAAGGACAGTCGGTCTCTAGCTGGAACACGGTTTTCTTATTCTAATAATTTTGCGACAATAATGATCAATGTGTATTATTGTGATAGTTCATGAGATACATTAAGATTACTGTATATTTTAGAGTCCTTTATCAGAGTGTGGATTCTTGTTCTCGTTTCTATAATTAAAAAAAATTTCTGAGTTGACTTCTGAGTTCAAATCTGATTGAGTTTAACCTTTAAAGTGGCTTTTGAGATGTATGGAGTTGGAGCGTAGATCATTTTTTTTATTTTTGACAAGAAATTTTAATTGAAGTTCTGGATGTCTCGATTCTAGACGTCTGGATAGAAATTATAGATTTTCTATAATTTTAGGGCTCCAAAATTATAGAAAACATGTAACTCATAGAAATGTAACTCGAAGTTCAGAAGGATAAAGTGCCGCGGCACAATCCTAGGCCATAGCATGTTTTTAAATTAAATTTTATCAAAACAAAATATTAGGAAAGAAAATAATTTATTTTGAAAACCTTTAAATAAAATATTTAAGTTGCCACACATCCACCTACAGATTGTTTTTATGGTTGCAACCTTTCAATTTAAGAAATTCTTTTGATATTGGATGAATATCATATTATAAACATCCCTATTAAAAATATAATTTAATACCTGTAGCCATTCAAACATATCCAATCGCAGTTTTTCTCACCACCATGTGATAAAATATATGCTTAAGATAATGTCTAAGACAGATAGGATTAGATAGGAGGAGATTAACGAAATGCAAATTACAATTAAAAATTTTATTTAAGAAGAAAAACAAGTTAAATACTTTATTGTTGGAAATGTTAGTGAACATTTATTCTAAGTATACAAAATTTCAGTTCTAGAAACAATCGGGTCCAAAAAGTTCATACGAAATAAGGCCACAATATATTTGTACTATCATTTTAGTAATATATTTTAGATTTTCACTTTCAAAAATTACTTTTTTTAAAAATAACTATGTTTTAAAATTGCTGTTTATTAGACTGTTTTATAAAGATTTTTTTGTGACTTGAGTTTTTCTGAACTAAAATAATTTTGTTTGAACATAATATTTATAACCTTTGGATTGCCACGTAAGCACCAGCAGAATTCAAAGTGGCGGATGCTTGCGTGTTCACAATAATATTGCAAGGAAGTTGTTATCGCTTTTGATAAATGAAATACAATATCGTAATACGATATGCCTGAGACTAGCTGCTGTGAATATTCACATATAATATATATATATATATATATATATATATATATATATATATATATATATATATATATATATATATATATATATATATATATATATATTGATAACAATGACTATGTTAATATTTTCTAAGCAAAGTATAAAAGTATTTATTATAGTAGATATTATGAAAACATCACAAACATAAGGTTTAAATAGTGGCGGCACGTGAGTTTTATAAATAAATATTAATTTATGTATATTTTTAAGCACCTACATGGTTACATTTTTAGGTAGGTATATCGCAGTGTTTTAAGCCAGGTATTAAATATTAGAATAAAATTATTAAATTAGGTATATACCTATTTAGCTTTAATTAATTTTCTTGAAAACAAAATCCATACGCCTTTCTTTGCGTTGGGGGAAATTGTCGATAACAGGTTCATCGAAATTTGTGGTTGACGTTATCAGTTCTTTTTCAATTGAACACATTGTTAATGTACATAGTTTACTTTTTCAAGGTATTTCTTGAAAATGTTTTTATTCTTTTTAAAGTAGAAAAACATCGCTCACTCTTGGCTGTCATCATTGGCATTGTGCACAAAATTTTTAATTTTACAGTCTCCACAAACGAAGATGTTAAATTATTTTCATAAAAAAATTGTATTAATTTTAAGGCACTCGCAGCAGTTGCAAAATCTGGTCTATTATAAAGCACTATTAGTTCATGTTTAAATGCAATTGGATCCAAATCGTAAGTGTTAACAGCTTTCTGAAATTCGGTTTCGGGAAAATTTACTTGAATCGTGGACAACAACTGAGGTTGAAAAAGATGAGCTATAGAGAAGTAATCACTAAACATAAATCGGTCATCAATATTAGAAATAATAATGTCACGAATGCCTCGAGCGATCCCGAACGCCGGGAATATTCGAAACCTTGAGAGCGTGCACTATTAACTTCCAGCGCGTTCTATACTAGAAGGTTCGCCAAAGTTCTTTGTCTAGAAACGCCTGGAGAAACGTTCCACTGTCTGTATAAGAATTGTGACGCCCGGCCAGCAGTTAGTTGAATTTGGACCGCGATAGTGAGCGATATACAGTGCGAAAGTGATATACAGTGCGAAAATTAGTTTATAAAGTTAAAGTAGAAAAGTTAGCTAGTTAGTTTGACTTGTGAATAGTTGAGTTGTAAATAAGTGTTCGAGAAATAAAGAACTTTCTAGTAGATTCGTTACAGTGGTGTCAGAAATTGGGATAGAACGTGGTAGAAAGTTCTGGAACACTTAGTTTAGTTGGAGGAGAAATCCCAAGTGGCGCATCGCCGAATCCGTTCCGGCGTGGAAAAGCTGAAGATCAACGTTCTGATAAGGCCTGAGAATATTCTGGAAGGTTCGACAAAGGACGAGAAAACCCACAAGTCGTCCACTGAACTCGTCTCGTCGTGAAGAAATCGAGAATCGACGTTTCAAGAAGGTCAGAGAACATTCTCGAACTTTCGATAGCAGCCAAGAAAAACCCTAAGAGTGACGCATCACCGGAATTGTCTCAAGAACAAGACGTCTACTGGGTTTTGGGAAATTTTGTAAATAAAAGCGAATTGGATGCCAGTAGGAACTAGAAGCCAAGCCGCGGCCATGGAGGAACAAATGAATGAGCTACTAGCAATGTTAGCTGTAATGAAAGCAGGACAAGATCAAATGAAAGCAGGCCAATATCAAATGAAACAAGAAATGAAAGCGGGACAAGATGAAATGAAAGCAAGACAAGATGAAATGTAACAAGAAATGAAAGCAAACCAAAAGGAAATGAAAGACGAACTAAAAGCTGTACACAACGCCATGAGAATGTTTCAAGAGGAGATAAAAGAACAAGTCGCCATGGACCTCCAAGTCTTACAGGACGAAACAGAAAAGAAGCTAGAAGCGGGTATGAAACAGGTGGAAACAGGGCTAGCTAAACAGGAAGCAGAAATAGACGAAATACGAAAAGACCAACAGAAAGCCAATCAGTCCTTAGCGTCAAAGGTGGAAGAGATCCAAAGGGAGGTTAACCGACTAAAAATACGTCCGACAAGTGCTGCACCTGGGGTCCAACAGCCAGCCAGAGTGACAGCACCAACTTTTGATGGTTCGATTCCTTGGTCGGTATATCGAAGACAATTTGAGGCTGCTGCTTGCGCAAACTATTGGGACGATCAGGAAAAGGCTATAGTTCTTATCGTCATCTTAAGAGAGGAGGCTCTCGATATACTCCGGTCTTTTCCGGAAAGTCAACAGAATTTTACAACAATAGTAGATCGTATGGAGATGCGCTACGGTGACAAACACATGCAACAAGTCTACGAAATGCAACTGAAGAGTCGAAATCAAAGGAGCAGCGAGACATTGCAACAATTTGGGGCAGACGTCGACCGACTAGTACAGCTGGCATACCCAACAGCATCTCAGGAGTTTGCAAATCAACTGTGCATGCAAACATTTATCGATGGCTTGAGAGATCCGGACATGCAGCAGGTGCTGAGAATGTCACGACATGACACTCCCAAAGCATTAGCGCACGCCCTAGAGTTTGAGGCCGCAAAGCAAGCATCGAAAGGGCACTGCGGGTGCGCATGGCCGAAGTCAACGGTGAGGAAGAGACCAAGCAGGATCAAATTGGTAACTTCCTGCTGGAGCTGAAAAAGGCTTTGTTCGACCGCTTGTCACCATTCCGAGGGCGATCTGCTGATCGGGACGATCAGTACTAGGAGGGGGGCAGTGTCACGAACGCCTCGAGCGATCCCGAACGCCGGGAATATTCGAAACCTTGAGAGCATGCACTATTAACTTCCAGCGTGTTCTATACTAGAAGGTTCGCCAAAGTTCTTTGTCTAGAAACGCCTGGAGAAACGTTTCACTGCCTATATAAGAATTGTGACGCCCGGCCAGCAGTTAGTTGAATTTTGAATTTGGACCGCGATAGTGAGCGATATACAGTGCGAAAGTGATATACAGTGCGAAAATTAGTTTATAAAGTTAAAGTAGAAAGAAAGTTAGCTAGTTAGTTTGACTTGTGAATAGTTGAGTTGTAAATAAGTGTTAGAGAAATAAAGAACTTTCTAGTAAATTCGTTACAATAACATCACACGCTTCTTTAGCAACCATTGCATGTTTGTCTTCAAAACGCTGCCTTTTACGGTGGGAAGGTTCCTCGTGGTCTTCATCATCACTGTTTTTATTTTCTCGGTAATAATCGTAATCAATTGTATTTCTCACATGCTGAATTGATGTTTTGAATGATGTCACGTAGGAATGAATATTAAGACTGTCAATATCTCGTTGCCGCAGTTGATTAAAAATAATATCTCAATTCGGCATAATTTTATTAAAAAAGTGTTACCAATAATTAAAGTCATAATCCTTTAAAGTAGTTTTTAAACCGCTAGCTTTTCTTACGGTTGATGAGTCACTAGTATCATCGTTTAGAATTTATTTGAGACATTGAATAAGATCCATTTTGTATTTAAAAACAGTCACTACACACCGTGATTTAAAATTCCACGTGATTCGTCTGCTTGAATGGCTATATATGTATTGCGTTTTGTTGATTTCATCCAGTATTAAATTACGGCAAACATCGTAAATACAATCCAATAATTCATTTTGTATAGTCTTTGACAAACCCATAAACACCATATTATTAGATTTTTTGATATGCTCCTTCAGAGTACCGTCGATTTCCGCACACAGATTTACCAATCCACGAAAAATTCCGAGGTTCGCACTGCCTTCTTTCTCATCGTGACCCCGTAGTGCTATCACAAACATTCCACAAAATGTAATACAATTAACTTGCTGAGAATATGTCGATTCTTAGCTACCTGTTCATTTTGTTGAATAATATTTAATCGATATGCACTATTTAATTGACACATGATATTCACTTTTCCTAAAATCGGATATTCAATAACATTATTTAAATGTTTTTCACTAATTTTATGCCTTTTAATTTTTTCACTTAGGTGTCTTAAGTCACAAATTCCCTTAGTGGTCCAAGAACGATCGCTTTGTAGAGAATTTCGATTTAAACAAGCGAAACAAAAAATGCATTTCGAACACTATGTCCACACAACCAATCTGCTAACTCGTACATACTTTTATTAAATTTTCTCGTATAACTTTTGGCTCCTGATATTTTCTGGAAAATTGTCATATTCGGCCGAGGACATCCCAAATTTTTCATTTGAACCTTTATCTCGTACATGAACTCATTGTTTCTCTATTCATTTTCTAACTCATCTATTAATTTTAAAATATTGTCTACTGAATTATTCATCATGAATAAATAGTTCCGTAGACTCGTAAACAGCAATAATTGAAACTATGTAGTAGGTTTAATAATGTATCTAGTGCGACACACGACCACCACAACACACTCTCTGAAAGCCGCTTGGCTTGAGGCAACTTGGTTTTAGCCCAAATGATGACGTAAGTCGACGGACTTTAACTGCATGCGCTACGCTTCTCACCTCTGATCATCTCGAGTGGCACAGGACTACTTCGTGTGTCACCCCGCTGTAACCGGTAGTACACCCTCATTCACAAATTGCGCTGTTTCTGCAAAGCGGCCAATTAAAATTAAAATTCAATTAGAATAATTATAAAAAAATTGAACATCAATTGACATAATTATAGAATTTACGCAGAACCTGAATTAAATTATTAATAAAATATAGAACTTTAAGAACTTGAGGAATTAGTTGAGGGGACTGTCCCATTGCCCTCCCTGCACCAACCACCACTGCGTTTAAATTCATATACATGATGAAGATACCTGTTTATACTATGAATAAAATTATATTAATGAATTATCAATGAATTTTTAATTTATGTTATTTCAGCTTATAATTCAGAAGGAACATATAGAAGAAAACTTCATGTTAGGCATATCAGCACTGATAGCCGGCGACTTTGTCTTCCTTCCTTCTGATACAAGAATTTGTAAAGCATTTCCATCGGGTAACACACAGGGAGTGACTCTAACGCTTTTCATGAGGGTAAGATTTTTCCTGCCAAGCCTTAGAGGCTTACGAGGAACTCAAGCCCGACACCTTCTGTATTTACAATTGAGAAGATCAATTTTGGAACATCAATTACCTTGCTCCTTCATGCAAATAATTGAATTAAATGGGTTAGCTCTTCAGGCTGAATTTGGAAATTATAACGAAAGGGTGAGTAGTGGATTTAATGCCTGATGGTACTAAGACAATAACGACTAAAAAACACTGTGTCAATTTACAAATATTTCAAAATCGTTTCAAATATTTATAAACTTATTTATGGATTTTATTTCATACTAATTGGTATACTTTTTGTGATATATCTTTCAAAACATGTTCTTGATTTTCAGGAACATGGTACCAGAGACTATTTCCTTTTAGAACATTATGTGCCAGAGACAATGTCGTGTGTAATAGAAGATTCTAAACGCCTAAGACAAAGTCTCATTAAATCTCACATTTCTAAAAAGGGCCTAGATCCGGAGAAGGCAAAAGAAGATTTCATTATTCTTGCGCAGACTTTTCCTCATTACGGGGGTCATTTTTACACAGCCACATGGGTATATACTTACAAACAATTTAAAAGAAAACAATATAAACTAATTATAACCTATTTTAGATGTTAAAAGACAATAATCATAAGGATGTATGGTTATACATCAGTGCACAAGGAATTAACCTATATGAACGAGGCCAAACTACAAGTCATTTTGGACCCCAATTGTATGAGATGTTTGAATGGAGGAATATTCAAACGTTGTGCTACAGTAAACATTATTTATGTATTTTGCCTCACAGTAATTTACATCATGCGTCGAAACTAAAGAAGTATAAACTAAAAATGGATCATAAAAAGTAAGTAATGTCCTTAACTATATTTTAAGCATGTAATAGATTTACAAAATAATTATACATTTTTTTGTCGCGGTTTTCATGGTTAATATCTTTTGACACTAACCAAAAACTATGTAAATGTAGCTTTGTCTGTACAGTCAAATGAGCTTATTACCTATTCCCTACGTCTAGAATTTTTCTATATATTCCCTCTATAATTAATATTCGATCGGATTTTGCTTTTAACCATTAAAGGGCCATTATAAGTATTCGAGGTTCCATTTTCATAGAAATTAAGAAAATTTGAGTTAGTGCCACATCAATGTGTTCTGATCACTGAACTCTTTATAGTCCTATTTAAAACATTTTCTGTTATACTGTAACTATCTTAAACTTGTTTTAAAAGTTTTTCATGGCTATTAATTTAAAGCAAACAGTTTCACTTTTGATGTGGTTCATAAGAAAATGACGGTTATTCAAAGTAAGGTCAGAAAATATAGATGGCCAGTGCTAAAGTCCACTGCGGCCAATCTATCGATCTTCAAATATATTAAGTAGCTGACGATATATTTCAACAGCTGAATGAATAGGCGCGTCGTCGAATGGACACCCAACAGTCGTGAAACTGGCAGAATATCTTTGCTGCCGCAGAATTACGCAAGTATAACACCACAAATGCATAATCACGGTGGGCAGCCTTATTTCTTATACTTACAATTAAAACGAAAATATTTCAACCAAAATTACTTTCATCTGTTTCCAACACATTTCCAGTGTTGGAAATAGTTAGAAATAGAAAAGCCTGAGTTTCGAATTTAGGCTAGTTAGGTAGTAGTAAAAAACAGGAAACCAGTTTTCCACTTACACTGAAAAAGTACACGTTTTTCGACGCACGTTTCGCTACCCAAGTTGGCATAATTGAAAGATGATTAACCCCTTCAGGCCTGATTTTTTTTGCAGTGAATAAAAAATTATTTGTTGGTTATTTTTAAGTTAAAAGGGTACTAATATGAGAAAAATAGTAAATATTACAAAAAAAGTTTTTATTTTTCAAAATATTTAATGTACATTACACTGTACATATGGTACAAAGTATTTTATCTTCTACAATTTGTATGGAACTTTGTAAAACAATTCGTATCTTTCAGGAGACATAAATGTACTGTACATTTTTTACAATATGCACGGGTCCTTCCTTTGCAACCAACTAATTTGCATCTAGTTGCTTCCTTATTATCATCAAATAAGGGAAGATGATCGACGTTGTCGAATTGGATTTCGGCCAAGGGACGTTTTTCACCACGTCTATGTACAGGAGGGGAAAGAGTTGGCGATGAAGATGGCCTACCCCTTTTGTTTACATTAACTGGTTTCTCATATTGGATTAAATTTTCAGCAACTCGCATTCTAAAAGCAAGAAGATCAATTATATCTTTCTTAGGAACGCGGCATTTTTCACAATCCTTTTTGTATTCAATCCAACTCCCTACTAATGCAAAATCTACCATATGCATTATTACCCTCAAGTCCATTTTCGGGATCTGATAAAAATTCGATAAAGACTTATGAGTTGGTCAAAAAGATCTACACCTCCCATACTATGGTTATATCTTTTAACAACTTCTGGTCTAGATATTTCTATATACGCAGACGACTGTTTATCCCATCTTTTCACAATATCTTCATTTCCTTTTCCTATAAATTTGGAAGCTAAACATACGGTCCTATTGTCAAGCCATTTCACCAGAACTATGCCATCACTACTTACGACCTCTTCAGCATATCACCGTCCCTTTTTCCCCATTTCTTTATCTGATGACACAGAGGTGGCTTGGAAAACCTATTGACTCTGATTGTTCCAGCTGCGAATACATTTCTGTCCTTCAAAACCTTTAGTAATGAATAAGGGGAAATATAATTGTCATAGAACAATTTATAGTCCTTTTCTGGAAATATTCGCTCAGCAAGATGAAGGACAACTGCTGCCCCTTGGCCGTAAAATTTATGATTTTCTTCATTCACACCCGAATTCTTGCCTTGGTAAAAAATAAAATCAAATGGTTGTCCACTTTTACCACAAAGAACATATACTTTTATGCCCCAGGGACAAGGCTTTCCTTTTATATACTGTTTGAACCCGAGCTTTCCCGTAAATGAAATTATCTGCTCATCAATGCAGAGCTCTTCTTCCAGTGGTAGCTCGAGACATCTCTTTCTTACGTTTTCAATAATTGGGCGTACCTTGTATAATTTATCATTGCAGCCATTAGGTTTTTCTAAGTTTTGACCAAATGCAAACAAGACCTCAATTGGAAAAATCTGTCTCTGGTCATATTGTCCAGAAAAGCCCTTGTCCCTAAAATTCGCTCCCAATATGTTCGTATTCTGGGAAATTTATGTAAATTTCCAATAATTATGTGTAGTCCAAAAAGTGTTTGAATTTCAGATGTAGTCGTATTTCTAAAAGTGATATTCTTCTTACTACACAAATATTTATATAAATATTTGTGTAGTAAGCCATTTTTAATAAGTAAGTCAAAGTCCGTCGTGGTGATATAATGTTCAAAATACTCTATAGGATAAAGTGGTTGTGCAGGTACTTCATTTTCTGCTGAGTCACTGTCAACAGGTAAGTCGGTATTAGCTGGTGGTGTGTATGTGGTTTGTCTCCATTCAACTGACTCTTCTTTCTTTTTTTGAACTATTAAAGGCTGGTCATCATCTTCATTAATTTCTTCATCACTTGAGTTTTGTTCATTTACTTGATTCTCCAAAGTTTCCATTTCGGTTCTATTGATGGTATCGCTTCCAAGGCGAATAGACGTTTGAGAAATACCAGGATGATACTCTATCATCTTATCGTCTTCTTCCTGGTCATTTTCGTCTGTATTTATTTCAATATCAGCTTCATCCAAGTCTGAAATATCACTGTTTTCGACCATATCTATAAGTTCCTGAACATCTTTAGGATCACAAAGATTGTACACTTTCCCTTTTTTGTCCATTATTTTGCTGTAACAACACAAAATACAAAATTACGAAAATAATTATGTATGTTTGCAATCGGTACCAGATGTACATCCATATGTGCAGACTGAAATAGCAACCGAGACTGTTTGTACATATACATGTGCAAGGTAATTTACAGCATCATAAATATAACCCCAGTTCAAAATTGTACATTCTAATAAATGGAGAGTGTTTTTGGAACATATCTGAATGAAATGAACACACCTACCTTAAAATGAAATACCACAGACACTAAAAAAGCACTAAAATAAACAACGATGACGATCGGCGTGCGTCCTCTACCTACTGCTTTGACAGAACTGGCCGTTTAATTGTCGATTATTCCGCTAGATGGTGCATTATGTTATAAATATCCTTTAAATAAGTGTACATTAGTATGTACAAGCGGCTGTAATTGCTAGAGAATGCCGAATAAGCAAATAAAAAAAATTTAAAATCAATGTACTGTGCATCAGGTCCGAAGGGGTAAAATTGATTGAGTTTTAATCATTTTCCGATGATGTCAACTTGGTGGTCTCCTGTTCTTGCTGTTGTATCGGAGGTTCCAGCCCTTTCCGAGGAGGTAGTAATTAGTTGGATTTATCACATAAAAAGTTGTAACCGACTAGGTTACCATGTCGAGAGAAAGTTTATGTTATTATACATAACTATAGTGTACAGTGGCTACCACGGGCAACAAGGGCCAATACCGGAGAATCTGTTTTGTTTATTACCTTGTCTTCTACCTTTTGGCATCACTGCTATATTTTCGAGATCGATTTAGATAATCATGATTATAAAAGGTGTTACAAGAGCGCAAGATATGAATTTTAAATAAAACATTGTTTTCTGTAGCAAAGTATTGAAATACAATATTTATTGTATATATATTTATTGAATGATGGAATAACACATCCGGATATGGCGCCCACGGCTTTGGTGGGACACGAGTACTCTTCTGGCGAAATTTTCAATAATGGTTTTTCATAAATATGGCGGTATTTCGTTGATACAGCGTTCAACTTCGGCCTTCAGTATTTGGGTGGTCGTGAGCTTGTTTGCGTAAACCCCACAGAATTTCCATAATACTGTGTCCATAGATATTAAATCCCTAGGCACTAAATCGCAACATCGTGGCGGACAATTCTGGTTACCAAAACGGGAGACGATACGACCAAGAAAAGACACGTGCAAGATCGTCAATGTTTCATGAGTGATATGACAAGTGGCACCGTCTTGCTAAAACCACATATCTTCAAGAGCGGTATCTTCTAAGAACAATACTTGCCTCGTTTTCAAATAAAAGTGGTCTAATGATTTCTTCAGACCACAATGTACACCAAACATTGACACGTTTGGGATGCATTTGTTTCTTATGAATCAGTCGTGCCAAAAATACATCAGTTGTGCCTATAAACGAAGCCAATGAAGTGAAAATGGGTCTCGTCACTGAAGATGATTTTGTCTACAAAATCGGTATTCACTTCTTGTTGTTCAATGATCCAATTGCTGAACTCTCTTTGCTATGTATGGTCTGTTCGCAGAAGTCGTTGAGTCAGTTGTAGTTTGTAAGCATGGAAATGCAAATTTTCATGCAGAAAGAGAAGAATACGGTGAAGAGTGGCTATTGAAATGTCTAATTCTTTTGCACGATGACGAATCGAGGTCCCTCAACTCTTACCCACACTCTCGCGAATTTCCGTAATGTTTTGTTCTGAACAACCACAACAAGTTCATATGTCATATGTTTCACATCAATAACTGAACCAGTACTTTCCAATTTTTCTTTTCAATTATTCTTTTCAGAGTTGATAATTTTCATTATTATTTCAATTTCAACATTATTTCTACCGAAAATTGAACAAATAAGGACGTATTGTTGTATCATTTAGCGCTCCATGTCTACTTACTCCTATCGGTCTCCTATCGACCTGTCATAATTATTGAATCATGACATACATCACTATCGAATCATGACAACCAACATGGCGCGCAATTCAATTTCTTCTCGCTCTTGCTCCCTTATTTGCGCTCTTATTGTAACATCCTTTATAATACTACATTAAATTGTATACGGAAATACTGTGCAGATGCCAATAAAAATATTATAATACCGAAAAAAAACCTTAAAAGAATTATCTCAATGGTTTTAACCAGCTATAATTAAAATCTTCAAACCACGGTAGCCAGCAGGTTATATAGCAGCGATGTAATACAAATTCAGAATTAATTTTTCGTAATTCCCGTCGTCATTGGCATACTTGGAACGGTTCATCCTAAAAACATCTAGTCCCAAATAGTTATTAGTTATTAAATTTACAGAATAATAGCTGTTCTAACATCTAATATTTTTTCGGAGCGAGCAACAATTCAAGTTATCAAGTTATACTCCGATCGTCTCTTGACTTCGATAATATATACGCCTAGCCAAATTAGGGAACTGATTGTTCATAATAGATAAATATATTGCTTATTATTTTACACAATATACGTATACATCTATTAATAGTAATTTCAGTGAAGTTAATCTGACACTGAAAGATATCATGCGTTAGAGACTGTCTCTAATGCACGACAGTCCTTAGTAGTTAATTTATACGGTTTCACTTCCGATCATGAGAACGATTTCATTTGATTTTCACAATGAACACCATAATTATAATAATAATAATCTTTCAGGAGTTATTTTACTTTTCGCTTGGCATCGCTGCATCATCAATTCTTCCTTCGTTTGCGGACCGAATACACCTCACTTCAGACTCTCTCTCAGCAGTTCGGCATTCCCTTGAAGGACATGAAAAACGAAACAAATTCGTTATACAAATTAGAGGCGTTCGCCAACCCGACCTGCATGCTATACACTAATGATGGGACCGTGAGTGCGGAAACTGAATTCAAAATCGATTTCCGGGCATCTTCCAAGTCCAGTGGAAAAACCCAAACTGACAATAATTTCAGACGCACAAAAAGCGTTAACGACTTTAATGATTTAGAAGATGCTATAAACGAGGATTATCAAAATAAGGAGAATGAAATTCCCGGACAGAAATCGCACACCGGTCTAATATTGGATAGTAGTTTTTTATCGGGGCTTCCAACTATTACAACAGCTGAGAAACGGAGAGGTGTTAAAATGGGGACGAGAGCTTTTAATAACATGGGACCAAGAGTATCGAGATCAATGGAAGCAGTGAATGCCACTAGCAATGAATACTTGGAGGAGATGTCTTTGCAATCAGTTTCGTTACACTGCAGTTCAACGTCAATTTCGAGGTCACCTACTAGGGCATGCACACCCAATGAAGCTTATATTTTAGGTAAGTAGAATTATAATGTTGTATTATCGATATATCTACTAAATTTGAATAACCTAAATAGTTGCTCATAATCAATACTTTCCGTCAGTATATTACAAAATTGTCAGCAGCGGACTATATCAAAGTGTGGCAACTGTCAACGCCGGAAATTGAATGGATCTTCGAACATAAGATCATAGTTAAGCCATCCCATAATTTGAAAGAAACAAATATTTCTCGACATAAACTATAAATTTTAGATAGCTTCTATTACTCAATATCAACAAATACTGTATATAGTTTTGTAGAACCACGATGGACTGTCGCAAATATTTTATTCTTTGATTTTCATACAAATCTATGTGAATACAAGACAGTGACGATGTGTGTCATATATAAAACGATGTTGTCTATAAACATTGTGTAAATATCAGAACATGTCACAATAATAGGCATAAATATATATAGTGTTTTTATTTTAAAATGTATCATCAATAACGTGTATACAATGTGTCGTGTATACCTCCAAGTCTTTGGAGGCACACACGACAAGTTGATATACATAATTTTTTTGGGGTTGGGGAGGGAAGGGGGTCAAAGCCAGTCTTTGTTTAATTTTGTGTTCTAGTCACCCTACTTTGCAGTTTCAAATGACTGTTATGTAGTGACCTATCGTTTTGAAGAGCTTGAAACATGTACAGAACGATCTGTACAGTGGTTTTCTTTTCAACCGTATAATCTATCTTTTCAACATACACTAGAAGTCAGCCATCATGTTAACATTCTATCGTCTTTGATAACGACGCTCCATTTCTTTGAGGCCTTGGTGAAAGTAGCAAAATTAGCATTATTGAATAATGATTTTGGTTCAGCCGGTATAACACCAGACCACAAAAATATGTTATTACCTCGTATTCGGAAAACAAGAACACTAAATTTCAATTTGGAAATCACGGTCGTCAAAAAGTTACAGTTCCCGATCTATAGCTGTTTACCAAAGGCCTGTTTTTACAGAAATTTTATGAATTCTTGAAACATATACAAATAGGAACAACAATAAGCTCCAAGGATAAACTCAAAAGCCTATAAAAGTTGATATAAGAAGCGACCATTATATATACTACACCACCCCTGTACACAAAGACAGGCTGTTCCAGTAATACTTCGTAATTTTGTTCTAACCGACAATAATTCCATTATTGTCATTAATCATTATTAGTGTGTCCAATTAAGAAGGGCTTCAGACGAAATAAAGCCTCAAATAAAGTCATAATTAATTAATCTTATCTCTGTTTTATATATTTTTTTTTCTCTTTTATACTACAGCTACTTTCTTATCATGGGGATTCTTCTACAATAATACTTTTATTCAATAGTCTACTTTAGGTTTAAAATTTTTACGTTGATTTAGAAAACCAATATTTACAATATATTGAAAATTGTACAGGGTGTAATAAGTATAACTGCTATTGTTTTAATAGTTGATGGTTTGGACTTACACAAACAAAAAATGTTTTGCAAGATTGGTACTCAATTCAAACATTTACGAGCAATGTGTAAACATACTTATGTATAAACCACTATACAGGTATGATAGTGAGATCTATGTCTATGAAAATTTGTAAGCAAAAATGAAAGTAAAAACTGCAAAATTTGTGGAATTCCTAAAATTGTTTACAAATTATCTTGAGTTATTTTGAATATGAAATACTTCTTTATTATTTAATAAATTCAACAAATCTTGAAATTGTTACTTTTATTTTTGTTATATTATGTACATATTTATTAGTCATATTAATTAGGTGATCTACATTTTCTATTTCTCGTAAATGGTAGAATTGGACACATGTTGCATAACACTTTCCGGTTTGTTTGTGTCCCAACTACTAACTGTTAAAATAATGACAGTTGTACTTCTTATAACCCATACACACTGGATCTCATAATTCCATGAGTGTACTAATCATACGTACTTTTTAAAACCTTTTAACAGTGTATAATAAACTTTAAAAACACGTGAGTAGGCACATCACACAGTATTTTATCCCAATATAGTATAATCATTGACGTAAATGTAATCAGGTACAAGAGAGAACATTTACAGAAAAAATTTGCAAATGTGAAAAAATGTGAGAAACATGTGTAAAATAAGTGATAACAACACTCATACTATTAAAATTTCTGACTATGAACATTTAAAGGGAACTGAGAGGAAGAAAATTTTAGTTTAGAAATAAGTTATCGAAAATGAAATTCTATGAACTACATGACAATAAGTCGTTTGCAATGTAATTTCATTTGACGTCAGTTTTAAAATTTTAAATAGGATACTCTATATGCTACATTTTTATAAGTCTTAATCTTAATACAAATTAAACTATACTATACACATTGATGCGAAGTAACGAAAATAACTAACATTTAGTTGACAACCATGAACATTTAAAACTTCTTATACATATTAAATGTGATTTTTAATAAAGGAATTGTATAATCAATACTCATTACACAGTAATTAAAAAATAATTTTTCAATCCAATTTGTTTTTAAAATCCACTACAGGAAAAATACAACATGTTTTCAGTAACAATTACTTTTAGTTACTTTTGATTTTATCGTTGTTATTGACCCTGTCATTGACCCCAGTTTTTCACGAACACCGAAAGATTACATGTTACTCGACTTTCGCGAATTTCACCAACCAAGTTGGCATACTCATGAGATGATTAAAACTCAGTTTTAGGAACAGTTTAAATCATCTTCTGAAGGTGCCAACTTGTTTGTTTGTCTCTTCAGTCGGAAATATATAATTATATATATTTTTACTACACTAGTGTAATTATTATTATAATAATATATTTCTTCGATATTCGCGTATAATAAAAATATTGTCAAAATTTGTTTGACAAAAAGTGTTGCAGTAATTCGTTTTTACTACCATTACTTATTTATTATTCTATTTTCGACCAGCGTATCAGAATAACAAAATAATAAACGAAAGAATTAATATTTTGGTAATCAGCAAATAATTTTCCTTAACTGTCACTGTAAAATAAAAAACACCATTCTCAGTCATAACTACTAACGTCCTGAGAAGGCGTTGGAACTTTCAATACAGTATCAAGAATAGAGGGAACAGTTTTTCATGAGCATTGAAATACTCAACACGCTTTTCACCAACCAACTTGGCATTATTAGGATATGATTGAAACCGAACTAACAACAATTAAGAATACTTATTCGCTGGTTAAAATATTATTTTGATATTTTTATTTGTTATTCGGGTAATACATTTTCTTGCAACTGCAACTACAATATATTTAGTACAATTTATTTTATTAAATATTTCAGATATTATTTAGTATTTTGCATGGCCTGATTTAAAAAAAATGTTTAGTTTTTGAATTGCTTATTTTTGTGTTTATATTCTTCAATAGCTAAAATATTTTATTTCATCCAAAACAAAATTTAATATAGCATCCATAATAATGTTCACAACAATTTCAGGCACCTGAACCATTAAACTTGGATTGGGGTAAAATCATTCACAAGTAACTGACGTAAAAATATTTCTCTGATTTTAGTTTTCCTTTCGATAAAATTATTAGAGAATTATTACAAAACGTAAATTCCTTGAAACCTTCCTACACTTTAATTAATAGTTGTTTTATATTTATACTTAGTTTTCATAGGGATCATAACCAGGAGCGTAGCGTGGGAAAAGAATCTAGAGATGTGGTAAAAATTTTATTAGGGGAAGAAGTATAGTCGGATGTATGATAGGCCATATGAAAATGGTCAAAATAAAAAAAAACACTAACCTCATCAATTCTTCGGTTTTTGTTTGTCCAGCAAATGCGTCTATCACTGTTTCTTCAAATGTTAAAGACGATCTCATATCTTCTAACAAGGCACTTTCAATATTTATTAATGCTAAAGTTGGCAGTGTTTCTTGCTTTTGAGAATTTCGCAGATAAGACTTTGTTCTCTTTAAACATGAAAATGACCTTTCCGCGGGACTGCTTGTGGCAGGAATAGTCAAAATTAAACTACACAATTTTGATGACTCCGGGAAAACAGAATATAATTGAAGGGAGATAATATATTGGTGAAGCTCAAACACAGTGTTCTTCTTCATATCGGTATCACTATAAATCACTGAAAGTTCACTTTTTAAACGATTTGCGTCAAATAATTTTCCATATGTATCTACTAAAGAAGAAAAAAGTTCGTCAGGAAAACGTTTCACGAATGAAGTAAATTGTGTGGATTCTAGATTTAAGAATTTCAGTTTAGAGATTTTACTAAACCGTTCACTAATCTTCAAAGTAATAGCGTCCAAAATTTCATAAAACAATCATGCGTGGGTGCTTTTCTTATCTTCTTCAGGAATTGAATTCAAACGCATTCCTTTACTTCTTGATTGATTTTCTAACACACATCTGTCCATACGGTCCCAAATGTCACTAAACTCGATTCTCGTTTTTTAAAATATGATTTGCAGTCGGCGATATTTTTATTGCAGTAACTAATATCTGATATTTTTGTCTGTAGAATTTTAAACAGACTGTCGGGATTTTGGAAAATTGCAGAAAACACTGCTAAGAAAAAATTAAAATCAAAGTCGCGCATAAAGTTAATAAGCCTCTAGCACAAATAACGGTTTCTCGATCCCATTCCTCATTTTCATTTTTCACAATTATCTGAAACAGCGCTTCCAAATCTTCTTTATGTTATGGCGACAGTCGCCAAGATGTGTTCACATAATCGCATAACTGAGTCCGGAAATAACGACAACACCCACTCGATGTTCCACTGTTGACTGCGTAAGATCACTGACCTTTTCGCCCATCTAACATGTAGCTTGGATGTAACGTGAACCATCACATTTCAGCAATGCAGCAAGTAACGCGGAAGTCCAATAATTTCGTGCGCCTTCAGGGCCTATTTGAAATAAAAAAGTTGATGGTAGTGTTTAAAGTAAATAATGTATGTTTGCGGTCGGTTTAAAATAATTAAAAAATTGTAATAATTGAATAAATCGATTGAACTTTTAAATAACACTAATTTGCCAATATTTTAAGTGATGCGACGCATCACCCGCATTCATGTACGCTACGCCCCTGATCATAACATACATTATATTATTGGTATACATTATTGTAAATGTATTTACATAATATCAATAAATGATACATGTTACAATGATAACTCGCAGTAACAAAACACCACGTTCTAAAGAAAATGACAAAAACTACAAACAACGTAACAATGTACTCTAAATAATACCAAATGTATTCAATTCATTTTCTTATTCATCTTTGATCCATTCAATTATAACAATTGAGTATATAAGGAACAAGTTATTCCGGATTTGTAGCTAGGTATATGATCTAAATTATCTCCCATTGTCGGGAGGTACATCCCTGACAACGTTTCTTCTTAAAATGACGACGAAAATAATTACATAAACTTTCGTATGCTCATGGATTGAATCTAAATGAAAACATGTCATGCATATTATTTTTTTGCTCTTCCATAAATAAACATAAGTACTTGAGAATTTAACTATTGAGGTAAGTTTAACCGTTTGTAAATAACTGAGAATTATTTTGAACAAAACAACATATCTGGATTTACGTTTTTTTTAGTACAAATTTAAAATTTAACACCGACGTGAATAGGATCGATTATAAAACCTGTTCTATCTGCCAATCTCCTCTAAACCAGTAAGATATTATTGATCAAAGTTTAAAGAAGTAACTTTACAATAACTCTATGAGTCATTACTTTTGCTAAATCTGCAATACGAAATATAGTGCGTCCTTCTGGTGAGGTAACAATATATTTAAGCGAAACTGCTAATAGACACGAAATTCTACATTGAAACCCCAAAAATTCTCAAAGATACAAAGAGGTCGTAACTAGCCATCACAGGAATTGGAATTATTGGGAATCGCAGTTTAACAACAGACATTTATTTAATTTTTTTGTGGTTCGATGTTCTTAACTCTGGTAGATTTTTTCTGGATCAAAATCATCCAGATATTTCTGCAGATAGTCTATAATTTCAACAGAATTCAGTTCCTCTTCTTTTTTTAAGTTGTTCTGAAGCTAAAACTTAATTTTTATCAGGTGGGTAGATACGACAAAAAACGAACGATGAAATGACTATTAAAGAGTTACTCAGTTGGAACTATAGAATTTGAGTTTCCCGCCATTTGTGTTCTGTCAAAGATCAAAGATCAAAGAAAGGACGTCAATATTTAATAACTGTCATCTACAAATTATATGACGTCAACATGCCTGAGTGTCTCATTTGGAACTATAGGATTTATAAATAAAACTAATAATATTTGACAAACTGAGGTTCTTTATTCTTCAGCATAAAATGGAGACGATATGGCTACAAATGGAAAACAATGTCATTCATATGGCCGCCTAGACTAATTGTTTAGCAAAATTATCCATAACACGGACACATAAAACTGGCTCTATTTTCCAAATAACACGTTGAATGATTACTTTGAGATCACTGATTGTTGCGGGTTGGATAGCACACACTTTTCCCTTACCATAACCCCAAAGAAAAAAGTCCAATGGTGTTAAATCACATGATCTTGCAGACTAATTAATCTCAGCATTCCGCGAGACAACCTGATCAGGAAATTTGGTATACAACAGAGTTATGGGTGCACGTACTGTATGACACGTTGCACCGTCTTGCTGAAACCACATGTTGTTCAAATCCTAATCATCAATTTGGTGGAAATGAAATTGTTTAACATAGTTAACGTGAACTGTTAACTCTGTAGGCGTTTCATTTTGTCCTAATTTTGAGCGAATTTTTCTTAATTCAACTGTAAATGATCGCTCACTTTCATAAAACAGTGGTTTATACAGTGGCGGCTCGTGGTCAATTTTTCGGGGGGGTCAATTTCAAGAAAAACACGACGTAATACGTAAACAATGCCAAAGGTGTAACAGCAACTTATTGGTTAAAAATAAGAGCATATATGACAATAAATATGTGTTAACTCACCTAAACAGTTTTAAATTTTAGTTCAATCCTTCTGTCTTTGGCACTCGCAAAATGATTGATTACTTCTTCATTGTAATTTACAATATTATCTATAAAGGTCTTCTCAATACTTAACATGGCCAACGCAGAGAGTCTATCTTCCCCCATGGTGTTGCGTAAAAATGTCTTTATCCTTTTTAATGTAGAGAAGCATCTCTCGCTCTCTACCGTTGTCATCGGTAACGTACACAAAATTGTCAACAAATGCACTGTTTCCGAAAATGTTTCACCAAGTCCATTGTTAATAAATAACTGAAGTAACCCTACAGCCCCAGAATTTCCGCGAAAATCATCCCGGTCATATATTACTTCCAGTTCGGTTTTAAGTTTTATATGGTTTATGTGCGGGAAATTCGTTTTAACTAACTTCAAAATATTTTCGGGAAAATTCTTTTTATACTCTTCAAAGTTATCAACAAAAAAAAGTTGGGTTATTATAAGATGGTCACTAAATGTGAAACGATGATTAATTTCGGATGCTATTATATCACACACTTCCAAAGCGGCTCGTCGGTTAGGATCTTCATTTTTCTTCATTCTTTTTGCACTAACTGTATGCGAAAATTCATTTTCAGATAATTTATTTAGAATTTGGTCTCGAATATTTTGAATCGAATTTTTAAAGGAGTCTATATTGGTCTTAATAGATAGCACATCAATGCCTCGTTTTTGGAGTTGATTAAAAAGAATTTCAGCATGTGGCATTATTAAATGAAAAAAGTTTATCCAAAATAAAAAGTTCTTGTTATTCAGAAATGCTTGCAACCCTATTGCCTGATTAACACTGGTAGCATCAAAATCATCGACATTACTAATTATTTTTTCTAAACATGTGATTATATCGTCTTTATACAAAAATATTGTTTCCATACAACGCGAGTTAAAACACCACCTAGTTGGTGCAGCTCTAGGTAAACGAACTTTTACACATTCATCCAGAACAGCGGTACGTTTTGGAGATCGACCAAAAAATGCTGAAAATGCTTGCAAATTTTGTGAAAAAGGGTTTGACGCTTGAATTCTGGCTCGCTGCTTTTTGTAATATTAGGTTCAATTGATGTGCATAGCAATGTATAAAATTTGCATCGGGATAATATTCTTTAATCCTTTTTTGCACTCCCCCCAATCGTCCGCTCATAGTAGATGCACCATCATAACTTTGTGCAATTAATTTTTTAGGAGTCTTATTTACTTTTAAAATTTCTAATTCTAACTTAATTTCTAACTTATTTACTTTAAAATGACGCTCGTTAAGTATTCGGCTGTAGTGCCGGGAGGAATTGTGAATTTTAAAAATCGTTCATAAACTATACCAGACAAAACATAACGAATAATAAACACCATTTGTGTCTTATTCGAGCTGTCCGTAGTTTCATCTACTTGCACTGCGATATATTTAACTGATTGAATTTCCAATTTAATCTTCTCTTGCGCCACCGCTAACATAGATTCAAGTAGATCATTCTGAATGGTTTTAGAAACCCCTTTGAAAATCGTTACTTTCTCCAAAGATTTTTTAAATATTGGGTCTAGTTCGGAAACAAAGTTAATAAGTCCACGAAATACTCCCGGATTTTCAGTTGATTTTGATTGACTTTCATCGTGCCCTCTTAGGGCTAATTCAAATGCCCCACAAAATTTTACACAGTCTATTATTTTGTTTAATATATATATATATATATATATATATATATATATATATATATATATATATATATATATCGGTTTTTTGATACACTTTCGTTAAAGTCTCTGATCGATTTTCGATACGCAGTATCCAATTGCGATCGAATATCCACTGTACCGATAGTTGCAAAATTCACCGAGTTTTTAATATGCTCCGCAGATGAAGAGTGTTTTTTTCTTTTTTTCTTTTAAATGTTTTAAATCTGTTACGCCATTTTTACACCATAAAATGTCATTGGAAAAAATTAGACACACGAAACAGTAAAAAGCATTTGTCAACTCGCAACCGCATATCCAGTCACTTAATTCATACATATTTTTGTGAAAATAACGATTTACTTCTTTGTTTTTGTCTTTACTAATTTGCCGAATTTTAAGTTCCGGCAAAGGTCGACCACTCATCTTAAACTCAATTTTTTTGTCAAAGGTCAGCTCATTGGCGGCTTTTAAAGTCTTAATCCGCTCAACCACTGTAGCTGCCATTTTTTAAATATTAATTTACACCACAAAAACCGAGTCAAGAAACACCAACAAAAAATAAATGCATGCAAATGTATATCACGCGATCTACAAGAAACTGATAACGAACAAAATCACATCGAATCTCGAACAATACTAAATTTGCTACGCACGGCTGTTGACCCAAACTCACGTCATATGCTGCTTCAGAAAGCCTGCATCACCTAATGCAATTTAGATCGGGAATACTCGGCCGATTTTCGCCTCCATTTAAAACAATGCGGTCATTACTGGGTGCCAGCCCGATACGAAAACCAGTACAGATGCAAAACAATGCATCGGTAACGGTAATAATGCGGAATGAGTAATCGGTCGAGCTTATACGCTTGTCGCTTAGAATAGTTAGGATAATAAAGGGAAACTCCAAATTTAAAAGATCTTAAAAAAATATATTATTTTATGTAGGTATATCATTATTATGCTTCTGTTTGGAAATATATTGGGGGGTCATTGACCAAATGACCTAATGGAGGAGCCGCCACTGGGTTTATAGATGACAGTCGTTAAATATTGACGCCCTATCTTTGGCAGAACACAACTGGCGCACCCTATAGATTGCACTGAGTTAAACTCATGCAGCTTCATCTCGTGAGGTCATTTAGATATTACAGTGTATAAAAATCAAGTACTATTAAGAGATTGTAAGCCCGCATTAAGTAATAGAAATGCGTAACACCAGCCATGACACTAAACTGAATTAATTCATTTAAATATCGAATTGTCCCTTATCCAATTGTTAATAGTGATAATTTGATTTATTAGAGTAATTTGTAATTACTCGTACTACTCGATTACTGCTATTAATTAGAGTAATTAATTATTTTCTTAAAAGCACTTAGTTTACATTTCCTATATTATATTAAAAAAATAATTCAAAATCTATAATTCAATTCAATTTATCATTAAAAGCATTATCTACATATGGTATACGAAGGGGAAACCTCAATATGAAACAGTAATGACGTTAGAGTTTTTTCTCTGACTTTGATCTTTTACTCTCTTTTTTTACTAAACAGTTCTCAACTTTAAAATACGAATTAACTGACTAACTAGAAAAAAAGATAAGTTATATATTTAATTTGTTTTTGTCGTTTTTCCAAGGAAAAATTAATACTAACATACCAGTAGCTTTGGTCATTATTATTTTTCAGTTTAAAAGAAGATATAAAATTTATGAACTTTGGTTACTGTTTTTGAATTTTCATACTGACGTGAGTTGGAACCTTTGATGTGAAGATAACACTGACGTAGTTTTCCACAAAATACTATACACTACACTCGACGTGCGTTTCACCAATAAAGTTGGGTTCATCTGGAGATGGTTAAAACTCTGATGATGCTTAACACAGTTTTAATCATCTCCATATGATGCCAACTTTGGTGGCGATACTCGCGTCGAGTGTAGTGTTTTGGTGTTTTGTGGAAAACTAAGTCTGTGTTAATAACTTTCATATTTCGCTATTTTCTCAATCACTGACATTTGATAAAACCACTATCCTACGATCATAACTTCCGTCTTCATTGGAAATCAGCTTACGAAAATATTAGGTTATCGTTTATAGGTAAACGTTTAAAGAAAAAAGTTAGCCTTACTTTGTCCAGTAATTATTTAGCCAAAGAAATAAAAATAATCCAAATATCTGCTGTTATACTGTGCCCTTGCCGAGCTGTACTTACGAACTGTAGGTCCTACAATAGTCGTTGAACGTATCACCTTAAATGGATTTTTTTAAATTTAATGCTAATGTATTCTATGAATCGAGTATATAAGATCAACAAGCTAAGATAAATCGATTATGCTTGTTTAAACTTTATAACTTTATCTATTAGCAAAAAGCAGAAATTTGTAAGTAATTTGTCTTTTCACAAATTTTTTCATCAATTTCAGTAGTTTTGTTAGTATTAAAATATGTATTTCTGTGAAATTTCTTTAATCATTTTAAATACTTATGTAGATCTAGATGATTCGCTAATATTCTATTCGAGCATATATCTATCAAATAAAATATTTTAGTAAGAACTGAAACCTTTACATAACTGACACTATATCTATAACCACTTCATCATTCTTCGGTTAAGAAGCGAATTTCCGTAAACAAAGACGACTTTTGATAAACAGGACCCTTATAACCATATATAATGTTATGTCCATATTCTCTATGTTGACAGTATATTATCGCTACTGCCTTTATATACGATACTTTAAAAAAGTACATATCTATTTTCAGAAATATAGAGTAAACTGTGTAATATAAATAAAACAACCTTTTATATTATGACACCATTTTATATATTTGTAATAATTCTTTTTTATCATTACAATAACTGTTCATTATTTGGAATAAATGGCTAAATGCTTTTTATTGGTAAAAGGAAGTTTGTGAATATTGCTCCCGTGGTAGTAGAACGAATATTATATATATATATATATATATATATATATATATATATATATATATATATATATATATATATATATATATATTATATTTTAACTACAAGATAACTATATCTGCATCTATCATTACATTAAACACGTTAACCTTAATTATAAGAAACTGACAAACGTAAAAAACTAATTACTGTCGGATGTCGTCAGTCTTTTTACTTTTCCGCACTCAACTATACCAGAGCGGAAAGCTAATGTAATCGTGTAAAGAAAAATGGAAAAAACATTTTCTAGCATTTATTTTTCGTTTCTCGCCCTAAAAACAAACAAAAATGGTTTAAAAAAAAAATTATCTGTGGGTGTGTCGTTGTCATCGTGATCGGCATTAAAATTTTTTGTTAGCTCGATAACTCAACTAAATCGTGTCGAATCGATCGGGTTTTGACGGATTCTGATCGGGGACGTCTTTTAGACGACACCTATTGATTTTGAGGTGGATAGAACACACCCTACCATATTCATGAGGACTATTTGAAAAAAGTAAAGCTGTCGCATAAAACACATAATCTGCATTTATGTGTTGGTTTATTTTTTCTCGGCCATACAATTTCGAGATAGAGATGTTCTACCTGCGGAAAAGTCCGTTTTAAGGTTTTAAAACTGTTTATTCAAATTGCTTTCCTCTTCTTTTTACAAAAATTAATTTCTTAAGTTTCCGAAGTTTGGTTAGTACAACGATATTAGGGGTTTTATATTTACTGTTTATAGATAGTTTTTTGAATAAATTGTACATAAAGCATATGTGATTTAATTTCTAATAGAAATTTTAAAATTATATGTTTACCATTAACAATCTGATTTAGCCAGTACTTATAAATACTTTGTGCTGAATGGTTAATAATTTCCGAGCCAATATTTGCCATTTCAATTCGAATTAATTTCAGGGAATAGAGGGAAAGTCAAAAGAAAATAATCAAGAAATGCCCGAACACCAACCCGAAACATTACCCCAAAACGAGAAGCTCAAAAAAACTACTTCTTGTTTCTACTTAAATGTTCAATTTAAATTCTCATTGGATAAACTGAAGAAGCCAGTACCCGAAAGCTCTAAAAATAGAAAATATAGATACCTAGTAGTAGTCAAATTTTCTTTAAAGAATTTAGATCCTAAGAAGCCTTCATTCTAGTCCATACATTACATTCTCTTGATATTGGATATGCAATTTTTGAATTAAAATAAGCAGTTTTAAAACCTCAAAACGGACTTTTCCGTACGTAGAACATCTCTATCTCTAAATTGAGTGGCCGAGAAAAAATAAACCAACACATAAATGCAAAGTATGTGTTTTATGCTACAGTTTTACTTTTTTCAAATAGTCCACCAACGTACTTTCTCATGACCCATGTACAGAGTGGGGTGTGTCCTATCCACCTCAAAATCAATAGGTGTCGTCTGGTAGACGCCCCTAATCATAATCAGTCGAAACCCGATCGATCCAACACGATTTAATTGAGTGATCGTGCTAACAAACAAAATTTTTCAAATAGTCCACCATTATGCTTTCTCATGACCCATGAACATGGTAGAGTGTGTTCAATTCATCTCAAAATCAATAGGTGTCGCCTGGGAGAGGTCTCCGATCAGAATCAGTCAAAACACAATTGATCTGATACGATTTAGTTGAGTTATCGTGCTAACAAGAGATTTTATTAATGCCGACGACAACGACACACACACGCACACAAAATGGTTTAAAACCATTTTTTTTTAGGTTTTTAAACCATAGAAAATTAATTTTGTTTACACGATTACATTATTTTTCCGCGTATAGTGGAGTGCGGAAAAGTAAAAGGATACCCTAAAAGCTAGTCTACACCAAACAATATCGCACGTCCATACCTGGGCGACAATTGCACTACAGAAATCATAACGTGATGTCCCAACAGGTTGCTATTTATGCATTTAAAATATGCCTAAATAATTTAAAGTTCGCCTAATAATTTAAATCGTAATCCTGAACGGTACTGAAAGAGAATTACATTTTCAGTAGGCATTACTGTTGCTATGATAATTATTAATTTGATACTTGTGAAATCACAAAGATATTGGAGGGTTTGAAAGTCCTCGATTATTCTTAATTTTGTTTCCATGGTGGACAAGTAGGAACTAACTCAGAAGTCTCGGAATGCGTATAGACTACAAAATGGTGCGGTACATTGTATCATGTTCCCCGTTTCGATGGGGAACATGAGAGTTGGAACTTTTATATGTCCACAGTCCCGGAATACGAAAAAACTGTCTGGGAACATCGCTGAGAGTTGTCCCAAAACACATGTTCCGCAACATTGTCCCTAGGTGTGTATTGGGCTTAAGGGGACTAATATCTACAGTTATGGTGATATATGGTATGGTAAACTAAGTTTACTCAAAATGTATCATATCTCTGATACGAAATACCTCTGTAATTGCAATAAGTATACTTATATTTGTTTTTCAATCCCCTGGTAAAAAGAGGGGATATATTTATTCTGTAATGATAGTATATACATAGTATTTATAATCACAGTCCAAACACTAAATATGAAAAAGTTAAATTTGTACGTCAGTCATTGTCTTTACTAAAAATAAAGTTGATATATTCTCTGGAGTATTTAAAAAAATAATTTAATAAAATTACGAATATTTTACCACCATCTTTCGTCAATATTATACAACTACAATAGAAATGTATCCAGTCTGTTTACTAAATAGTTTTGATTTGCCAATCTAGATTAATAAATCTTTTCTGATATCTAGATTTTTTTTTCATTGTATAGATAGTAAATTTATATACACATATTCAAAGATAATTTGAGGCTTACAAAATAATCAACTTCTAATGAATACAGTGGGTGTGACACGATAGACATAAATTAATAACATGAGATGTCTAAATTGTGAACAAAATTATCTTGGGGGAACGTGGAATGACAAGGAGTGGGTGAAGTTCATTACGACCGCGAGATAGCTGAGACAGTGATAATATTCCCTCATATACACTCGACGAAACCATTTCGGAATAAATTTCGATATACTTGAAGTATTTGAATTATTAAAATTGAAATGTCTGATGTGATCACATTGCCTGTAAAATATTTTTTGCCGAGTACCCATCGATATACGTACAGATATATATATATATGTTTCACTTTCTCATGAAATGGAACTTTTATTCCGTCTCCTTCCGGTGCAGGAATTTTGTTTATATGAAATATAAATTGATGATTCTATACTCGTCCAATTTGCTAACTTCGAAATTAGTTAGCAAATTGGACGAGTTTTTAAATAATTTCGTCGTACAGATAAAATCCACCTGATTGTGATGTGTTTGGAAATTATTTGTTAATGAGAAAATATTATCGGAATATTGCATAATTTTTTCTTTTATTTTTGACAGACTCGGTCTTGGCCAATTGACAGCTTAATAAAGTTTGTGGATCTTTCACTAACATTGAAACTTTAAAACTATTAATATCACAGAGTTTATTTTTATTAAATATTATTAATGATTTTATTATAAATTACTACACACTATAAGGTAGTTACATATCTTCAGGCATTTCTTTTGACAAAACTTTCTACCAGGATATTTACTCTTGCAAACACTATCAGTATATAGAAGTATTGCCACCAAACGTCATGCATGTTATACAAACATTTTTTACTCGATTTTTTCACGATTTGGATACTCCAAATACGATCTAAAAATTTAACGAGAAGCATGAATGGATTGGGAGTATTTTCAATAATTTTTATTTCATAGACTACTTCTAATGTATGTCTTGAATATAAATTTTTCGTTTTCTAAAGGGAATTTAATAATAAATCGAATAAAATGCAAACCAATGACATTATCAATAGATAACCACTAAATTTGGTGAATGTATTCAACTAATCTGACAGATAAAACTTACTAGAAATCCTCAGACCTCTAAATCTTGCTAAACTACCCTTAATTTTTGAGAAATTTGCACAAGAAAGTTACGGGAACCCGTCATAGATTATTTTTTTAGATAAATGTAAAAAATGTACTTCTATCACCATGAACAGTTAGAGTGTCTGTTTTAAGCAAAAAATTTACAATGCATTTTAAAAGTCCATAAAATCTTCTGATAAAGTCATCAGATTGATGACCCTAATGAAAGCGCCAAAAAGGCGCCGCTATATACCAATAATATTACGAAAATAGATTTAATAGAATATAAATTAATTTTGAAGACTTTGCTATATTTTCTGTATGACGACATCTTCAATCAATCTGGATCTACTGTATCTCATTGTTTCTCTCTGTATCTCTCTTTAAAACTCCTTCCTAATAGTAGTATCACCAAATAAAACATTAAAATAAGTATATTATTATGTAAGTTATATTTATTTAATTTACGTTAATCTTTGTTTTAATCTAATGTTTGCTCCACGCATTTGCGTATTTAAAATAATTTCACATACATTTTGAACACCCTATATAAATTTGTTGTACATCATATTAAGACGTTATCCTTTTTATGCAATTTCCTTAGTGGTTCCTTGAAAGTCATTTTCCACAGATGTCTTCATAAAAATGTTTGTTAAATATTGATTTTTTACAGTTCCTGAGTCGTTGCTACAAGTAATCCAATTCTCATAGTCTAGAAAACACCATTAGAGCCAGTTTTAACTTTTTTTATGCTCCATTAACTACCCAACTAGTTACCTGATTAACTGATCTTCAGAATGTAGAACTGTTGGGAACAAATTTTTGTTTTCCGTATGCACATACATACATATGTACGTCCACATTCAATGTAGTAGACTGCCCTCCAATTTCGTCAGAGCATCAAGCATATCGAATATATTGTACTGACAATTCTCAATAAAGATGAAATCGCGAAATGCATGATGTTCTCTGCGTGATTTTCTCTGTTGAGAATAAATTAGACGGGAATGATTCTCTTTTAAATTTTAGGGCTAAAAAGGAACATTTTAAAAAGAAAGATTGGCTGGTAAAAAATGAAGTCAGTCCTAGTAACAAAGCTCAAAAGTTTACTCAAAGAAAGCTATTTTAACTCGGCTTCACAAAAATTCGGCTTAATATCAAATATTAATGTTAAAATTTGTCAAAGTTTTAGACAAATAGCTGGGTGTCAGACAAGTAGTTTAGACGTCGAAACCTTCTAAGGTACGCCTTACGTTCTTTTGGGTTCATACTTTTGGATAATATCAAGTAAAATCATTTCAAAAGGTCACATTGTCACCTTCACTCATTTTTAGAGTTCCCGGTGGTCCACTACTGTCGCCTTTGGTGAGGCGCCCTGCTCGGAGTGGGAATTGCGGCTTTGAATTGTTTAGTCAGGTGCATAGAATTCCTCATTTATCAATGTAATATATCATACCTTTGCGAAGCTTAAACCACGAAATCTATTTTTGGAGTTTTGGTCAGCTTTTATGGAATCCTCTGTGCTTCGTGTGGGTAGTTTTCCAGAATTGTTATGTCTAAGTATGTCGACGTCATATTGTTTGGCGGCTAATGGGTTAGAAAATCCGGGACCATTATTGCTATTCCGTTATTTGTATTGCATTTATTTACTGTGATACCGTTTTTGTTATTTGAATGGTTTCTTCAGTTTCCGTGACTGGCATTTAGGTCTGCTATTGTAATTAATCTGGGTTCTGCGAGTATAACCTCGAGGTGCTCTGTTGTAATCACCGTTCTGGGAGGACTGTACAACACCCGCCGAGTTGTACTGTCCGGTAGCCTTATAGCGACATTTTCTTATAGGATATCTAGTTTATTTAGGTGCGGCATTATATTTTTAATCAATAGCGCCATTCCCCCACGCCTATTTCCTACCCTATCGTCTCTATATATCTCAAAATTCGATATGTTTATTTTATTTTTTGGTTTTAATTTGGTTTCAGTTATGCCCATGATATCTACTTTATGCTTTTTTAGAAAATGCCTTAACTCATTTATTTTATTAATGATCCCGTTGACATTCCAGTTTATTACTCTGAATTTGTGCTTCCTGTTATATTAAATTTTGGAAGTTCGTTAACATAAAAGTTTTGCGTGGCTGCAAATAGTTCTATGGGATCGTTTATATTTGCCAACATTTGACTTAACAACTGATAATATTGTTGTTAAAGTTAATCTTTGAAATTAATAAGTTAAATTCTCTAGCGAGGCCCATGAAATTATTGTTTAGTAAGGGTTGGGGGACGCCGTTACCTGGTTTGTTATTAATTATTTGTAGAGGAATGGTTGGCGGCAGTCGGGTGGGTGGTTGCTCTACGGGTTTTTATCTTTTCCCACATAGTTGGGTGGCAGGTTGTGGAACTGAAATATACAAGCCTAGGCTCATAATAGTTCGGCCAAGCATAATTTTACAACTAATGTATTTAAATAAAAGTAATAACACTCTCAAAACTATTTTATTAAAGAAAAATATTAGTAACAGAAACAAATTATAGACTTTTAACTTAAATACGATGAAATGTTACTACGTTATGATGTGTCAATGACAACTTTGTTAATAAAAAACATTAAGATACAAATTAAGATAGATGCATAGTAGGTTAAACGTTTGTAGCATTTTAAAACAAAATAGAATTTCAATCGTTGTCATAGTGAAACGGATATTATAATGTGTGTTTGGGACGCGCCTGCTAAATTTTTTTTTTAAAATGACATTAAGGAACGACATCCGAAAATAAATTATTAACGCTCATAAACAGGGAATTTTGGTTCGAAAAATATCTGCTATGTATTCGTTTCCTAAGTCTAGAGCGCAAGGCATTATGAACTTGTAAAAAAAATGGATGCAGAGTGTAAAGGAAGAAAACTGGTCGAGCATCCCAAACTCTACGCTTAAATCAACATGCTCTGAAGAGGATTGTAACAACAAATCAACGATCCAGTGCAAAAGAAATTATGGTATTATGGAGACAAGTCATTAAAAAAATATTTCTGTAGGTATCCACAACTAAACACTCAATAAAAGAAATAGGATACGAACTCTACACGGTAAAGTTTGATTCTGTACATTTTACTTTTGAACTAATCAGTTTCTCCTTCGGACAAAAGAAAAGACATTATTAATTAAACGACAGAAAATCAAACTGTTACTGTAGGCCAGAGAACATAGGCACTGGACTTTACAACAATGGCACCAGGTAATTTGGAGTTCGAATCCAAATCTGTTTGGCTGATACCAGAAAATGTGTGCTAAGAACTCCCCAGGAAACGTATCATCCTGACTGTTTGGTTAGGAAAATTAAGTTCCCTGCGTCTCATGATCTGGGGGTGTATAAGTGGTTTGGGCGTAGGAAAATTGTGGTTCGTAGATGGAACTGTGACAGCAAAAAAATTTACAAATCATAACGCCCCTGTTATGGAATGGCCCTCTAGCAGTCCAGATCTCTCGCCAATAGAAGCGTTGCGACATAAAATAAAAAAACAGTTGCGCAAACATCGAGCCCGTTCAGTTAACGATTTACGCACCAAATTGCAATAAATTTGGGCAGCACGCTTCCTGAAGAGTGCGCTAAGCTGTTAGATATAATGCCTGCCAGAATTAAAGCTGTTACTGTTAACAAAGGTGATGTAACGCAGGTTTGATGAAACGATCGATCTATTCCGAACCGCAAATCTTAATGTTTTTCATTAACACACTTGTTACCGACACATCATAACATAGCAATATTTCATCGTATTTAAGTTAAAAGTTTTTACTTTGTTTGAGTTACCAATATTTTTCTTTAATAAAATAATTTTGAAAGTGTTATTACTTTTATTTAAATATATTTGTTGTAAAATTATACCTGGCCGAACTATTATGAGCCTGAGCTCGTAATCTTTAGGTTCTGTTGTAGGTTCGTTGTTTGCCGCTTTTTATTTATCCCGCCGAGTTATTTTTATAAAAAAGTTTGTGTAACAAAATTAAAAGTTAAAATGCAGATTTTAGTTTTTTATTAAAATAACATGATGTTTTAGTTTTTGAAATGACATCTGACTGTTACGGCCACAGAACAATTATTTCATTCATTTGGAACACTTGATCTACACATATGATGTTTTATCAATTATACAGATTTGTTAATGTGAACCACACTTGCATTATACGTTCATTTATTTTCTTCATGAAGTATGAATATATTCCTCATCATCAAGAAAGCGGCACAACTCCAAAAACACAATTTTTCAGTACTAAAAAACGAAACGAGCTTCATGAAAAGTGCTCTGATGGTCACCCATAAGATTGTGACAACATTTTTCAGTGTTAACTAAGTAGAGCAGGCCACAATTGTCCCATTTCATGTGCGAATTGATGGGTGAGTTTACCGACGCATGGTGCGACTCTATAGAAGCTCTAAAAAGAAGGCGCTTACAATGTACATCTATTGATATAATATAAATAATGTGTTGCCTTTAAAACTTAGCAGTTTCGCAGAACTCAGCCTTCTTTAGCGGCTTATATAGAGTCATGCGCTATGAAAGTAAACCCACCCGTCGAGTCGCACATGAAAGGGACAATTGTGGCTTGCTCTATAACTAAGCCTTATATCAGTTTTCCAGTCCCTGGAATATGGTCTAAGGACTAATTTTCAGGTGTTAATACAAAACAGCCAAATATTGAGTGGCGTCACTTTTCTTCAACTATGAGCGATATGTATTATATTGATATTACTCAATAATTGAAGGGTTCGGGTGTAAACAATGGTAACTGACATTTTTTAAGTTTGGAGATAATTATACCTAAATGTTGAACTGAATTCAGATTTATATTTACATCAATTTTTAATCTGTAAAGTTTACAAGAAGCTATGATAAAGTATTTGATTGCTTACCTTGCTTTATACTTTTTCAAGGGGAGATACCATGCAAGTACCATCTTAATAAGTTGTAGTAAACATCACATAATTAGATAAACTTTCATTAGCAAAAATTTTACATATGAGTACTCATCCTTCAACTAAATTATTGTAGTATTAGTGATATGCTTCTGGTATTCAAGGCAGACACGACTTTACTACATTCAGTTTACCAGAAAACTTGCATTTTCGCATGAAAATAATGGTATCTACGAATATTCACAAGTATAAAATGGTATGTGCTGCAGATACCATTATTTACATGCAGGTTGTTTTTAAAGGTTAGAATATTTTCCTTGCCGTATTTCCTAATAATGCCAGTCGCTGGGAAGCGACTTCTTTTCTTGATATAAAGGATCAATCGTAGGGAATTATCTTCATCATCTGGTTAAGTTTCCGACGATAAAACTGAGGAACTTTCAGGAAAACTGTAAAAAGTCGAGTCTAAGCCGTACCGCCATGTTGACTGCATATACCATTATTTACTTGCTCACACAGTTACAGTTGACAGTTACCATACATTACACACACAGTTGAGAGTTATCACAATTTTCAATGAGTACAACAGCACCTCTATGAGCGTAAAATTAAATGAACCACTATAAAAAAGCGCGGAACGCCCATATCATTGTTTACACCAAAAAACTCAAAATTCCTAGTTACCATTATTTACACCCGAACCCTTCAATTAATATATTCTTTTTTTTTTGCAGACTCAACAATAAAAGCCTGCTCTCAACAGTTTCTACCAGACTTTCAAGAAACACTTAGCGAATCGCTGTTGGAAAAATTAAATAATATATCATTTGCGGAGGAGAGAGTGTTGTATACGGTAACCATTGAAAGGGACCGAAAAGGTAGCCTTGGTATGCAGATAACGGAGGGCTCAGATGGGAATGTTTACATTCAATCAGTCATTTTAGGTGGTCCAGCACAGCTGTCCGGAAATGTTCTCAGTGGCGACCGTGTAATTGCAGTTGACGGACAGTCATTATTGGGCGTAAAGTATAATGATGCCTTAGAACTGCTAAAATGTAGAGGTCACAAAGTTGAATTTATATTGTCTAGAGTTATTCCTTCAAGGGAAAAAAATATTTCCCATTCTATTCTAAGAAGTAAAATGAATTTGTCGAACATAAAAGAATCACATATCAGAAATGAAAAAACTAAGTTATTAATTAATACAAACTCTGTGACTAATTCGAGTTCTGTACCTCAAAAATCATATCAAACCTGTAGCGAAAGTCCAGTCGAGAAACACTTAACAGAAAGCTGTTACGATATTTCTAATCTACATAAATACGGTTCTCCTGCAAAATATCATTCCGAAGTACCATATCACAAACATATCCGGTATGAAATTGAAGCAGGACGGGATAAAGTCACACCAAGAAACCCCTTCTCGACAAAAAAGTCTCAGAAACACAACTCTTTGAATAAGAATATGTCCAAATCTTGTTCTCAGTTGTATTCTAGGGAGAAAGATAGAGCGGTAGTAGTTGAGATGATACCCAAAAATAACGTGGATTTATCCGCCTTTCGTTCCCTAGATAGACGCCATTTAAAGGATATAAAAAAATCTTTCGAAGAAGAACAAGATAGTACTAGTACTATACCACCTATTGCACTACCTCGTAGTTTAGGTCTTAGCAGAAAATGGAGGGGGCCCGTTCGATATCCAGTTACGCCTGTTAAAAAAATTATAGATATGACCGACACAGACAGTTGTACTTACGTGTCAGCGTCAGATGAAGAACAAGTTTTCATTTGAGTTATTATGAAGAATCTAATATCATTAATAGTACATATTTAGTGTCTAACTTAAAATTATATGAAATTCAGGAATTGTGATTAACTAATGTAGGTTACGCATAATTTGTATTGAAAGTATTGAGTTATTCCTAATGTTTGTATTTTTTTTTTTTGTACCGCATCCTATTTTCGCCACATTCTAATATGCAGTGGAGTAAATTCTATAATAATGGCTTCCACTCAAGTAAATTAAATAGAATAATGTGTATGAGATGGCGAATTATATAAGTACCAAAAGGCCAAGATTTAATATTTCATAAAACTAAATATATCAAACTTACAATTAGACGACAGTAATTTTCATATGTGATGAATAATATAAAATGTAATAAAATACGTGTGGTCTATGATGTACAAAGCTATATAAGGATGTGTGTTATATGTATATAGTTCGCAGAGTTCTCACGTGTTAATATGCTCTACCAAACTTAAGATTCTTAACTTAAGAATTCATTAATGTGACGTCTGAAATAAATCATACCTAAGGGTGCATTCAACACGAAAAGTTATTTTTTCAGCTATTCTCTCACATGGTCAGTGATCACTTAAAACATGCATATACGTATACATATTCCAACTCCAATGAGACAAACAAAATTAGAAACCATTTAATATGTATATAACATTACATATTTTTTAAACATACTCGATATATTTTCTAATTTATGGGTTCTGTCTTAGTTCATGAAGAGTGTCGAGTTCTGTTCTATACTCATTAACAATTCATTAAGTATTCTGAATATATTTAGTTTAATAATACATTTCCATGTAATATATTTATTAACAAGCATAAGGAACACCAAAACATGCTTATATTTACCACTCTCTTTGATAAATACATATCTTATAGGTTTTCTTGTACAGCTCGTCAAGAAAATCCCCAAAACTGTGATATCGGATCGCCCACGAGATGCGCAGAAAATAGCCTGGTCTTTATCCAGTCGCATTGAGACCTTTGTAAAGTGAATATCGATGAATTTATATGCACACAGAGTTCGATCTGGCCTGGCGTAATATGCGTTCTTTTCCCTCTGAATGGTGCCTCACTGTTTCATGTACGTATACCCAGAGAATCTCACATTTCTTCCTATTCTTGACGAACAATACATAAAAAATTATGGCGTTGAGATTAAAGGGTAATGATTATAGGTTATAAGATTATGAGGCACATAATATTATTAATGAAATAATATTAGACGGGTATCCTAGTATTAATTCAAGTCCTTCCAAATCGACTATTTAAAAGTTCGTTACGCTTTATTCTTTCCTTTTCTGCTCTACCTAAAGAGGTATTAATTTGTTAGAATTTTTTCAACGTGCTTGACAACAATACTTCAAAATAAACCGCCAAAGTATCATCTTAAATTTATTAATTACACTGATACATTGATACTATTTTTTTTAATAAGTGGGAATTTTTCGCTGACCGAAAGCTACTGTAACAATAGCCATGCTATCTGTCATTATGAAATCGTAATTCATCGTGCCATATAATTTGGTTCAAAATCAGCCAGTGATATAGCAACATAGATAACGAGTTACAGATATTAACTAGGTATATCATAAATCCTCCACGAGAAAAAAATTATAATGATATTCATTAATGTAATAAATATCATCACTTCAAGGATTACTTTCATGAGTGTTGTATTGGGGCGTGTCTAACTTTTTTAGGCCTAGAATAAAACATTGTACATATCTGAAAAAAGATGAAATACTGCAGATATATTCAGAAATCGTATCATATGTAATCGGTTTGTTAGTCGTGGCTCATTTTGTATCAACAATAAATAAGTGCCATGTTGACTAGTATAAACTAAAGATCACTTCAAGGATTTCTTTCATGAAAATTGTGTCTAACTTTTTAGACTTAAGGTGGTGTTGTGTGTGTTTAGACCTAAGGTGTTGTGTCTAACTTTTTTAGGCCTTTCTTAGACTTATGGGTGTATCTAACTGTTTTACACCTAAACATTGTACATATCTGAAAAAAGGTGAAATACTCAGGTATATTCAGAAATCGTATCCTTTGTAATCGGTTTGTTAGTCTCGAGTCATTTTGTACCAGCGATAAATAAGTGCCACATTGGTTAGTTTAAACTAAACATTTACAGCACATGTACTTGAAAATTAAAATGGACCTCTATCATCAAATTAATTATGTGCAGAATGGAAACGTATGCGATTCGTTTCTAAAGATGTAGTTTCTCCTTTTGAAACAATTGACATAGCTTTAATATCTTGTATTAAAGCAGTTGACAAGTCGAAAAGATCAATAATAGATATAAATTAGTATTCCATTGAAAAGAAAAGTACAACATTATCACAGTCTGGCACCCTCTGTTAGGCACCATGTTGATTCCTATATCATTGTATTGGTTAAACAAATATATTTTTTTGTTTGTTTTGAACACACCTTTTATGTAACCCTTTTGACCTTCGTTAAACTGTTTTGAAGAGAATGCGTTTCTGAATATAATTATCTTCGCCTGTATTGAAATTTAATCTATAAATTTTGTTCAAACTACATAAAATTCTACCAAATTCAATAGATGCTAGGTAATGATAGAAGGTTATAGTTAGAATTTATGTTTAATACCGATATAGGCGAAGGACCACCTGCGTAGCAGGAAGATAAGGATTGGTAAATGGACGTACTTGGAATAATGTTGTTCTGGAACATTATTCCTGTTGTCCTGTATGCTGTTGTTTTGTTTGGTACGTGATGTGTTAACATCGGTACCGGCACCTTGTTTCTACACGTGTATGTTATGTTATTATTCTGATTTCAACGCCTGCCACATACTTCCGCTGCGCTGCTACCCAAGGGCATAGGCGGCACTGACACAAGGGTATAGGGCACGGACAGGGATTTTAATTGCTGATGGGAAAAGGAAAGCCGTTCTGTACGAAACAATAGAATATGTGAGCTCCTAATACAAGAAATAATCCCTAAGCAAAACTAAGAAAAATCTGTTTTGATAAAAAACTTGTTATAATTACAACGGAACATCGATTAGAAAATCGATAGGAGCCGAAGGTATAAAATTGAAGTAACATTGAATTTGTCACTACGCAAAAAAATAATCGTAAGAGTTTTTTTTTAATTTCGTTGTCCTCTTGAACAAAACATGAATCAAAATTACTTGTTAAAGTGATATAATATATTTTAAATTTCGTTATCCATTATATTATATTGAAAATATTCCCCACATTCTCAAAATAAAAGAGATAGAGGACCAATACTCGTACATTTGGCCAAAGGCAAATATAGTCGAATTTATTTACAATTAATGTTTTGAATTTAAGATTTATGGAAGAATTCAAGAATCATGGACATAATAATAAATTATAGTTACATTATTGAGGGATTCAACGATCTCGTATATATTACTCTCAATGTCATATAAAACTTTTCTTGAAAAAAAAAAAGAGATTTTGAATCCAAAATATTTTAATTACTTCACACAGATTATTTGTGAATTGTTTTTTTTTTTAATTTCGTCTTGCTATAAATTTTTTGAATGATAATGTTATGCAAAAATGTTATGCAATAAAATGCAAAGTTTTACTATCAGAGGGTAACATTCAAACTACAGAAATAAGGAGTTTATACTCCAACCCATCTGCAAATGCCTTATATAATAAGGACTAAACAAATTAGGTCAAAACAACTATTCTCCTTGCTATATGCAAAAATGCCGAGCACTGAATTACATGTTAGACAAAAATACGACAAATTTTGTAATGTAATTCAGTGCTCGGCGTTTTGCATATAGCCAGGAAAATAGCTGTTTTGATCTAATTTGTTTAGTCCTTATTATATAAGGCATTTGCAGATGGGTTGGAGTATAAACTCCTTATTTCTGTAGTTTGATAATCTTATGTTTGACTGGAGCGAAATATCAAATTTCATACGAGGTTTGAAATTTGTTAATTAATTTGAATTAATTTCTCATACATTTCCTCCTTGGTTTTTTTTTATATTAACGACAATTATATCTTAACTTTCAATGTTCAATATTTCTAAACAATGTCTATTGTTTTAATTTTGCTGTTAGCTTTTAGATTCTTTTACATAGAAGCAGTAAGAACGCATATATTGAGATACACATAGAACGGTCTATTTTTTGTGAAAACTTCATTAACATATATCACACCGGAAAATGGTCCCAAACTAACTTGCTTCCTGATAAAACTTAAGTTATACAATATAGTCATGTCTTAGTGACTAGATTTATATCCATAAGAAACAATTTTCCGTTTGATGAATAGCTTTTGAATTTACTTTCCAAGGTATTTGGGATATGACACTATCCATATTATACGTGTACAATGCATGTGTAAAACATTCAATTACTTGTATACAATTGATCTCTTGTGTATAAATTATCATTATCATCGCGGTAAAATACAGCCGTTTTTTTACAAATTAGTATTCGCCTATTATTCACAAAATCGATCAAATATATTTGTCTACTACAGTATCCTTTGTGCAGATATATTATGAACTTTTTGTACTTTAATATATTTTTGTGTGTTCCATCAAAATAGAGATATATTATTTGTATCTAAAGAAGTATATTAAATTTACATATAAATTTCTTGCAGGCATTATATGTACTTTTATACTCTAGATGCAACTTAATGTAATGTTTTTATTGTCCAATATATTCATAAATATTCTCCACAAAAGATTTCCAATGAAAAACATTTTTTATCAAATATTCGATCCCAATACTTAGGAACAGTCATGTCAATCATATGTCAACGTTACTATCTATCATCAGTTAACAAAATTCATTCGTCATTAATTTTTCTAAAATTGAATTCATGTCTCCCTCAGGTCATGTATCAAAATACAAAATAGTTTGTATAAAGAAACAACACATATGCAAAGAAAATGCAAATACTTCTTCTCAAGCTGAACAAAGCCGTGGAGAATTAGAACGGGATCCACTTATGGTAAAACAACCGTTCACTATAGAATTTCCTCGCTTTTTGTCAACTATTGGACCAAAACAAATCCAAGCCATGTCGTCATTCATTCCTAGCGCAATTATTTTTGGTATCACCTCCAGTATATTAATTGCTTATATGACGGAATGGAAAACTGTTTTAAGGTATGTCCCATACTATGGAGGAAAGTATCCTAAACCTGATGAATAAATCGAAGCATGTAGAGTCACACTAATCAAGTAAACAATAACGGCTCACTCAAATTTGTTTTATTTTTGTGTCATTATTATTGCATTACAATTTAAAATTTTATAATAAAGATATCTTTATCGATTTAACAACAATACACGCAACTAGTATGGTGTATTTATTTATTATCAGCATCAGCAGAGAAACAGGTTTAATCAAGTTTATTTAATTAAAACATTTGGTTGTTGAAGAAATCTATTTTGTCATATTTGTTACGGTAAATTTCCAGGTAGCAATACGAGGGGGTACCTAAGAGAAACTTAAATAAAAAAAATAAATGCATTTTTTAAATTTTTGTTATTCATCGTCTGTGATGCCTGACCGCGCCACCGTCGTAACGCTTTCCTTTCATGCCTCTTTTCATTCTAGAAAATAGAAAAGTAGCAGGAGGCAAGGTCGGTTGAATAGGGGGGATGAAAATTGACGCACAAACAGGACAGTCGAGGCACGTATTTGACAGTCACCCCTTTCATCCCCAAATATTTAATTAAAATTCGCTCAACTGAACTCCGAGTCACTCCAGACAGCTCCACAACATCGTCAATGGTCCGTCGTCGATCTTCCAGGATTATTTCCCAATTTTTTTTAACATTTTCATCGATTCGATCCGTGGAAGGACAACCAGAGCGAGGTTTGTCATCAATTAACATTTCACTTCTTTTGAAATGGGAAAACTAGATACTCAAAAACTTGGGGGCTCCTAATAGCGTTACCCTTGTAGGTCGTTTTTAACACTTCAAGAGTTTCTGTGGCAGCTTTTCCAAGCAAGAAGCAAAAGCCGAACGGAGCCTGCTTTAGCGACGATGCTTGACTTACTGACTCGGGAGTGATAGCTCTATACGCTCCTAGCGGCAGAACGCGGTACTATAAAAACTCGGCCCACCACATCAGTTCAATTTCTTTTGGATACGCCCTCGTATACAAAAAAAGTTATTAAGACATGTATTGTTTCATAACGACAAATCAAGCAGACATTTTACTATCATTTTTAGTTTTGTGGACGAATTAATAACGAAAGCATCATATTAAATCCACTAAAGTAGGGATCCTTAAATGAGAAGTATGTTTTAGAGAGTAAAATAAAAGAAGCGTAATTTAATTCCTAGCTAAACATAGTGAAAAAAGTTATATGTTATTTTTTAAGAAGTTATAGATATTCTGCATTTACTACAGTACTAATGATCTTGATTTATTCATATTTAAATTAATGATCTCTCCAAAAGTTTACATTACTAAATCAGATATCACCGTTGATATAGATAAGCCTATGGATATTCCATTTTTAGAGGTTTGAAGATTTGTATACGTAATTGTACCAGACCTAATATCACATATATTGTCTGTGTTACTTAAATATAAGAGTTTTATGTTAAAGCTAATCATGAAAGGTATTACTAGTTTCTTACAATTTTGTTTTACTCTGAAATGAAATTTTCAGATGTATGTACTTAAGTATGTTGTCCTACTAACCCTATTATTATAAATATATGCTCAAACACCTTCCTAATTCATCGGAGTTAATTAATCTGTATGGTTTTAAATTGTCAAGTTTATGACTCCTAGACAGATCCTATATTGTTGAAAGTTTCCTTATTAGAGAAAGAGTCCTATATTCTGTTGGTGTTGCTAGAAGGGAACTTGCTAGAATAATCTAAATATTATTCTAATGTCATTAGCATTTTTAATACCCATCATAGAATTGCTTCCATGAATCTATTTTCTGTTACTAATAGTGCCATTGTGGTAGCTCGACTAACCACTGGCTATCATAACCTAGGTTTAAATTCCTCGCCGGCATTGGGTATTCCCCTTTTAAACAGCTTTCGTTTTGAATTTGGGAGATTGTGTACATATTCTTCATATAAACAAAGAATTAAGAACAGTGATTCCTTTGTCGCTACGTTGTCTAGTCATAAAGTTTGATCTTAAATTCTAAGTCAATGTTAATACATGAAAATATAATATCACTCTATATTACTTTTAGAGAAATATATTTTATAATATATTTGTAAATATATTATAAAATATAGCAAATACATATCCTTTTATGATTTAATAATGAACCTATACTATACTTATTTTATAGTAACTATTTATGTGTGGCGTAAGTTCTAAATTAAGTATAAAAACTCTTTTGACTCCAAAATTAACAAAAAAAAAAAAAAAAAATTAACTGGAATATCATATCAGGCATATAAAGTGAAAGACTATAATTTTTTTCTTTGTGCAATACATCTAACATATACTGTATAAAGAACTGCGGGTTTTACATTCTATGTAAAATGCTGCACAAATCTCCTATAAAATTATAGAGCTCTTGCGTGTCTACGAACATATGAGAAAATTCTCATATGTTCGCATCTCTTGCTATCATCCAACCGATTTAGTGGTTCCCCGAATGGAGATTTCATTGAAGGAATGATCGTAGTTAACTGTTCACTGACTTTACAATGTACTACGAATGTTGGTGAAATTATTCATACTTCATTATTATTCTGAATTGTTTTACTAAGTATAAGTTACTTTATACCTGTTTTGTATATAATATATTACAGAATTGTAGGATGTGGTACACTTTAATAATAATGCAAGAATTTATTATGAAGTAAATATTTCTATTCAAGTGTTTTCTACAAATAGAAAATTAAATAGTAGGTATAATAATCTGATTTATTATTATATTTAAGATAATTTTTGTATTATTTCAAAATAGTGTAGAAAAAGATATAAGTTAATCATGTCATTTACAATTCAGTGTAGAGTAAAACTATAATAACAAATAATATAGCTCTCTGTATTAAACCAGAAATACATAAAATTTGTAAGTCGATATTATGCAACATAAATGCTGCACAACAGAAATAAGAACACCTATGATTTAGATAACCTAGAGTTTATATATATAATTTGATATTTGGAAAGCACTTACATTTTTATTGATGTTTTATTTTTTCAATCAATTTATTTAAGAATCTTTTTAAAAATTAACTTGACATTATCCAATCAAATATGAAAATAATACGTTTTTCTTTTTTTTGCGTTTATTAGTTACTATATGAGTGACAGTATAATCAATAGAATAGATATACTAATTATTTGATTCTTGCAGAACTTAAATATCTACATTACAATTTATTTTTATATATTAGATTTTGTTGTAGAAGGCAATACACTGAACTCAAGACGAAAAAAAATGTTGTACCTTTAGCTACATCTACTCCAAAATAATGTATATTTGTCTATTTGTATGTACACTAACTTATGTGATTATGATGATGTTAATGTGATATTAGAAATAATACGTAATCTCATTAAAAGAATGTCGACTTAAAGAGCTTCTATAAAACTCTCCACAATAAAAATTCCGTGGTAAGTGTAATCTTATGTTACTGATTGTTATAGAGATCACAATAATTTTCTTTGTTACAATCATTTGTCCAATTTCTGTTGTAGAGAGTTATTTATCTCCACATTGGGACACAAACAAAAAAAAAACGCATAGAGCTTCCTTAGGTAGTCAAAAGTGCCAAAATTATAAATTCGTAAATGTACCACAGAAACTAATTCATAGAATAGGTAATAAAATCATTTATATCGTAAACTAGCATGATATATATCCAATTCATTATTTTGTATATGTAGGTAGATAGTTAATAAAACTGTAAATAGGTATAAAATAAGAATTGAAAAATGTTCAAAAATGAGTGGAATACTTTCATCTATGTAATACATCAATAGAATTATTATAAAAGTGACAGGATAATAAATCAAATGTAGTAGGCCTTTAGTGTGAACAGTTTTGCTCTACATGTCTATAAATTATGTAATAGCTAGGTGCATTTAGAAAAGGACCAAGAAATGGATAAACCCACTAGACTGTATGTGTATATATCAGCGCTATTGAAGAGTTGTATTTAAGATGTTAGAAGCTATAGTAGGGCCAATGTAAAACTGTGCCTAAACGTAATTTTTTAACAGTCTGACTATGTTGTAATAAATATAAAATGCATTAATAGTACGCCTAACATTGTACTGGTCATGTTTAGATTAATAAAGGAATTAATACGCATGTGATTTTCATTAATTTACTGATATAATGAATGATGACTTATGTATCTTTGTTCCCGTTTTTTTTTCATCCAAGTTTTCTTGGAATTTGTGGTGTTTAAGGCTTATTAAGACATCTAACTAAGGTAATTAAAAAAGGCGCAATGATTCAATGAGTAAATTACCATTTATCCTATATTAAATCATGCATAAAACAATTTAGTTTTTGAGGAGCCTAATCAAAAATAAGTCTCATGGTTTTTAGTATATTAGTAACATGGAGTAATAGTAAAACTTCTTAATAAACCAGTCCAATATAAATTGACACGTTGGGCAAGATTAGTCCTTACCCAATTAGCATTAAATATATATACTGACTTGCCTAAATATCTGTGTCATTGCGTATGGAAAGTCATTTTGGTGAGCGATGTGTAGTGCGGTGAAACATTTTCTGATATAAAGATAATTATCATTCTATATCAAGGGATGTAACTTATTTACAGAATGCACTTCAGCATTGTTACTATAACTATGTCTTAATTTGGTAATATCTGAATTTTTCCTTATTACACTTACACTAACGTAGTTTCCCAGAAGACATTATACACTACAGTCGACGCGTGTTTCGCCAACAAAGTTGGCATTATCTGGAGGTCATTAAAACTAATCTTATGCTAACATTCTTAGCATAAAATTATATTTATACTAACGTTGTTAGTAAAAGATTGGTTTTAGTCATCTCCAGATGATGACAACTTTATTGGCAAAATGTGCGTTGCGTGTAGTATATAGTGTTTTGGTGTTTTGTGGAAAACTACGTCAGTGTTATGTTCACACCAAAGGTTCCTACCCACTCCAGTACCTTATTACACTACCAGTGTTTTCTATAATACATATACGTTTCTCATCATTTAAAGTTTGTATTATTTTTGCCCATCATCTATTATCTGCAATGATTCATTTAAAGATAATTAAGGATTTTTTCTGCCTAATTACTATGCATTTGAGCATCTTCAAACTTCACCTGATTTTTCAGATGGTAATTGATTCTTTAGCATCGAATTGTAAAACTAAAGACTTCGTTTTTAAAAAAAAATCTTTGATTTTGAATACATAGAGGTTGATAGGTTGTAGAGTTATATGAATTGAATTTTAAACCAACTTAGAATAGCAACTTTTTCTAATGAAAGATTTCGTTAAAAAACAACATTGGTTTGTCCACCCAAAATTATCTGTAGTTAATCATTAATTCCTCAATTATTCTAATAGATTTTAAATTGAACTGTTACGTATCTTACATGGTGTTCGTTGATTACAAATCATTTATTACTGCTCGTCAAGAATAAAAACAAGTCTCTATCGGACCGCCCACGAGGTGCGCAGTAAATAGCCTGGTCTAAGTAAATAGTCGAATTTTGCCCTCACTCTTTCTTTTACGCATACATAGAGAAATCTCACAATTTTTCCTATTACTGACGAGCAGTGCGTAACAACATTGATTTGCAATTTTGTTCGTACTACAAGTTCATACAAATTGTATGAATGTCGGGTTGTATTATCTAAAAAGGATCTGAGGTGACGTACTATTTTTTGATAAAACTAATTAAGACAAAATAGAAGAATATGAGCTTATCCCTTAGTTACATATACAGGAATTTACCCGCATTCTCAGAATAATTGAAATAATGGTGAAACCATTCAATGATGACAAACTAAGGTTCTAGTTATCTTTCTTCTGTCCTTTTTCGAGTACGAAGGTATCCGAACGAAAGGTGGTGGGACCTTTCGTTCGGGTAATTATCAATTATCAGTTTAGATCAACCGCTAAAGTGAAACTGCAACGTTTGTTAAAACTAATGGGCTGTTCTTGAAACTTAACATTTTGCACGTTAGTTAACTTTATTTACTTACAAACTTTAATATCTACAAATATTTGATTCTATAAGAAATTACGAGGGTGAATCAAATATAAACGAGACTTGGTCCTGGGCGTGCAAGAGTAACCATTGAGTGTTCTCGCTTCGTGGAGTATTGGGTAGGGATGTCAAAAGGGGGGAGAGCAGGTGGGCGGCCTCGCTCATTCCTTTCAGTACCCGTCGTGATGATGTCTGAGCAGGAGGTGTCTTCGTCAATTGCGCAGCGTGTTATCAAGTTTCTCGCCACGGAAGGTGTAAAACCAGCTGAAATCCTAACGAGATTGACTGCGTAGTTCAAGAAAGAGACACTGTCCCGAGCTAGAGTGTTTGCATGGCATAAACAGTTTGTAGAGGGTCGTGAGAAAGTTGAAAATGATAGCCATGACCGCCGACCTAGCACCAGCGACAACATCGTCCGCATTCAACAACTTCTTGAGGGTGACAACCATCTGATCACCAATTAAATTGCATCTAAGGTTGGAATAAGTTATGGAAGCACTTTTTCGATCATCACAGAGGAATTAGGGTTTCGTAAGGTGGGTCGCCTCGCCTTCTGACAACTGAGGAGAGATTGCATCGTTTTCAGGTGTATGAGCGTCTCCCAGTGAAGTTTCGGGAAGAGGGAGACTCATTTCTCACTCACCTTACCACCTGCGATGAAGAGATGAAGCATAGATGCAGCACTGTACCCCTGAAATAAGCGAGCAAGGAGTGGAGACGTCAAGGGGAGGCTGGGCGAGTGAAAGCCAAGTCAAAGCTGTCAGAAGGCAAGGTTTTGGCTACAGCTTTTTTTTTATACGCGTGGCTTGTTGCACCTCGATTTTTTGCATGATCGCAGGACCATTGATGTGGCATACTACTGCGATATTCTAAGCGAAGTTAGACTTGCATATCGTCGCAAACGACGTGACCTACCGATGAGAGAAGTGAAACTTCTCCATGACAATGCTCGTCCCTATACAGCAGCCCTGACCAGAGAAAAATTGGAGGAATTGGGCTGGGTGATACTTGAACACCCTCCTTATAGTCCCGACCTATCGCCTTCTGACTTTCACCTCTTTGGTCCTCTCAAGGAAGCCATGGGAGGTCAAAGACTCAACAACGATGGGGAGGTTGGGGCCTACGCGCGCGATTGGCTGGAGACACAAACAACTTCATTCTACGAATAGGGCATTACATAATTACCTACACGCTGGGAAAAATGTGTTTCTAGATCAGGAGAAGTTCAAGTAAAAATAAATTAAAAAAAATCTCGTTTATATTTGATTCACCCTCATTATGTTAACTTCCAGAGATTCATTTCGATTGTGATTTTTTGCGTGTATATTTTGATTACCAGTTTTTGAAATAAAAATGTATTGTTATGTTGAAGCCTATTATTTGTGACACTTTTACAACCAAAATTATACCTCGTCAAAATAAAATTGAGGTAAAATAATAAAAATTATGAAAAATGGAAGTGGGGGGATTTCCCCGCTAGCGTGTACCAACGAAACTCCTAATGGTGCGTTAATTAAGAGTTAAAGTAACTTTCTTAACCAATTTTTTTTGTAATGGATGGTATTTATTACAAGTAGTATATGGGGTAGTATAGGGTTACGTATCACTCCAAAATTTAATCCATTAATAAAAGTTTATACACCTAATAAATTAGACGAGATGAGATAACAATTGAAATATGACAAGTTTGATTTGGTAGAAGTTTATTTGAAAGACTAGAAAACGCATTTTCCTATATTAATACTGAAATTGTATACGATTCTCCCAGGGGTGACTCGTGGTCAAAAACTTTACCGAGTATACTGAAGATGAGTTTCATTCAGTCAATAAATAAAATAATTCATTGTGTGAAAACTTCACGAAATAAATCAATAAGATTTGCTATACTTACGTTATTTCCTAAAATATGTAATTAAAAGAAACCAAAACATGTATTTGGCATTTAGTAAACACTTTTATTGAATATTCGTGGTAAGTGTTTTATTTGCGTTTAAAACAGACCCTGTCTACAAAACAATTTATTTTACACTATATTCCACATCAGATATACATAAAATATATTGACAAACCGACGGCTAGGATTTACACTGTTTCCAGAAATATTACTTATTAAAAATTTACTTATATAAGACTGTTAATACGCTTGTCTTTAATATGCAATGTATACAACGTATGATTAAATGGACATTTTATAAAAACTGGCTAAAATAGAAATAGAATTTCCACTTACCACTACTATAGTAATACACTCCCAGTTTATAATATCCACTAACTTAATAATTTAAAAAGTAATACTTCTAATGAGATAATTCAATAAAATCACAAGCATGAAATACGTGCCTTCCAGGATAGCATAATGAACTATCTATTGCGCAAAATAACAACACAAGCTGTTCAATGTCTCCGGCCGGTTTAATAGAATGAGCAATAACTCCAAGACTGTTTTGGCGTTTTTCCTCTGCCTGCTCTAGCTTTCTGCTTTTTGTTTTTATCGAATTAGACAATGAGTTGTAAACAATTCAAATTATCTTCTGGTTCCTAAGTGTTCTCATCTTTGGAATAACCTTAATGGAATAATATAGATAAGCTTGGTGTAGTACATGCTCTACTATATTCCGATTCTACAACTACAAAACCGGCACCGACAGGATTTGATGAAAGTTTGTTTTTTAACATGACTACTTGACTGGTATTTCAGTTCAAATTCTCAAATGATATGGAGGATAAAGACATAGCCAGATCTGAGTGTATATTATCTAGCAAAAGGTCTTCAAGTTACCTGGATCCCGGATTAATTGGAAATAATGATACTGATTGCTTGGAACTAACCTAGATTGCCGCCTCAAAGTAATTCGCAAATGGGTTTGATTCCCATATTAATTAGGTAAGGGTATTCTTATGACTATTCGGGCTAAGTTAGGTCAAGAATACCTCTGAACTTATCCTCGCTCTTGTAACAATAAAAGTAAAGGAAAACGATGTTTGCAGCTATTTTCCTATTTCGTACATTATCACGATTCCATTGATAGTAGGAATAATATGATAGTGATAGTAATAGTCCCAATAATCATATAATAATTATTTAGTCATATCGGAGTAGGAATTTGATACAATATATTTATGAGAAAATGGTAATCGGATAGTAATCCCAATGATAAAAACTGAATTTTAATCATCCTCTGATGAAGCTAACTTTGTTGGTTGGTTGGTTGGCAACAAGTTGCCGAAACGCGCGTCGTATATGTTGTAATATTTCGATGCTGGACGAAAACTTGTCCCCTGTTTTTCAGTAATAAGTAGTGTAAATATATACCATTGAGGGATATACATATATACTTGGTATTGTGCATTCTAACTAACATGGAACGTTCTTGGTAGTTCTTCGGCAGTTTCAAATAATCAATAATCTCTCGACAGGCGCCATCTATTCGCTAATGTCTGCAGTTAGTATCTACTTTCGTTTTAGTCATATTATTTACTTTTATACCATTACCAAAAAGTTCAGCACTGTCTACTATGTGGCATTGTCTACAGTATTACATACAACACAAACATGTAAATATATACATATAGCGCATCCGAAAATATTTGTAATCTATAATTACTAGATTTATATAAGTATGTGGATCTGCGAAATTGGTTCTTAAATTAATTGCATCGTTTAGTTTATATTGGCAGTCGAAATAGTTTTTCGTCCCAGCGTAGTCGCCATTTCATAAACATCTTGCAAATGAAAGCAAACATGAGAATTCTATATAAGTACATAAGTACAGTACAAACTAATTATTAATGTTTTGAAAATAGATATAGTAGTATTTCTAATATATATATATATATATATATATATATATATATATATATATATATATATATATATATGTGTGTATATATGATGAACTATCATAGTCAAACTGTGGACGTTATGACGAACTGTTGCCAGTTCATTATAAAAGTGTTAATTTTATATAGTTTTATGAGCAACAACTTTTATTTTTTAATAACATCTTTCATGGAAAATTGTCCACGTACATATTTCACTAAATAAAATTGAAATAGTAAATTAATAATATTAGTTTAAATGCAAAAAAAATATTTTAGTCATATTGTTGCCAAATCATATATTTTCATAAGAATAATAAAATTTGTAAGTAAATATAAAATGAAAAATATAATGTCTTATATTTTTAAAGGAAATCCATCTTTCAGGAATTCCTGAATATATAGAATATGAAGGATATGTGTAATTTTTACCATGGAAATATACATTTGGTACTAATTTTGAAAATTTTAAATGTAAATGTATTTACCATTTTATCATTAAGACTGAAGATTCAGTATCTTTGATTCAGATCACAATACAACAGAAATAGTTATTCAAGCTCCTTTCTTAGGAAATTTGATGTGTTAAGTAAACAAATGGATGATGGCCAAAATTTACAAATTTGTCTATTTTCAATTGGTGAAGAAAATTTTCATATATCAGAGTCTTATTGACTGCAAGCTACAGCAGCAGCAAGTCTTATTATAGTGTAAGACTTCCTGCTGATATTTGTCTTATAAGATAATTCTTATAAAAAGTAGAGATTATAGTAAATGCAATAAAATGCTTTTTCGCTATTCGTTCTTTTTTAACAATAGATACTTAAATATACATATCCCATTAAAATAGCTTTTAATATCTTCATTTTAATTCGCTTTGAATTAAATGGATAATTCATTTACGTCCTTTATACACTTTCAGGGCGCCAAATTCATAATGAACTAAATAGACTACGTAAAAATAATCTCATTAATTGCTTGCCTCTGTTATACACCCGTTCGTACTTTGACGGATTGAATGAAGTAGAAAATTAGCCTTTCATTCTGGTGATAAATTAATAAAATCTCATTGATAAAGCAACACAAATTCCATCGAGATCGAATAAAGGGAAGAAAATTAAGTTAGTAACTGGAAAAGGAGAAAATAGTGGGTAGCCAAGTCTGTTTGGAGTATTAATTAAAAGTACTTAAAACTGCTTATAGTTTCAATCGTCATACAAACTCATGCACGAGCTAGTATTAATGTTTGTGATAATTAACTTTTCTTGATTATTCTAGATTAACTAAATGGGTAACTTAATATAAAACTAATTTGTTTCTAGCTTTTGAGTTGTCATGTACTTACTTGCTACAGGCATAACTAAATGAACATTTTTGGGCGAAATGATTGATTCTTAATTAATAAGGAGATTCAAATAGAAATATTAGCAACAAATAGTAAATTCTAAATGAAGAATTAATAACTGTTTCGAATGAGCTACTTCAAGCTATTTCCATTTCATTTAAAAGGTATATTCCATTTCCACCATCTACATTCCATTCCATTTACGGTAACTATAGGTAAGGGACTGTAGCGTTCTACTCAGATAATGACATTTTAGAATAATAAAATGACAGTGCTTCATCAACTTCATTTAAAACTCATAAGTTATGTAAAATAGAGTATACACTGTTTTCAAGATTACACAGCATGAATGTCTTTGAAATTATAGGAGATACGAATTCTGTTAAATTCGGTGAAATTTGCTTAATTAGGATATTTCCTGATGATCTTAAACTCATAAATGTTTCACTTTTGAATTATTTCTAACAGAATAATTTTTTTAAAATTCGGTTATATTTTCTTTACATTATTGACAAAAATAAACAAAACATCCTCAGCATACTTTGTAATATACTTTAACATAGCAATGGTATTTTCATCTTCCAACGATTCGTATTCGTGAAACAATCATTAACTTTTACAAGAAAATACCAGTCAAACCAATACAAGTATTTCCGATCATGATTTATTTGACATTATTCTCGAAATTATCAGTCTCTATTTTCCATAGATGTTAACACTTTAATTTAAAAGATAATACCACTACTTCAATTTACGATTATTCCTTTTAAACTGACCATAGCCAAGCAAAAAAACAGGTCTAATGTGCTACTCATTGTGAGTTACCCATTTCTAATAAGTATTTTTTAGTTTAACAGTAAGTTTGAGTTTTAACGATTTAACATAAATAGTTGCACCTACCTGAAAATAAGGTAACCCAAGAAAACAATTTTTAGAAAGTTTGAATGAAAAATTTTCATATGGTGTGAGAACCCGGTTCGTTTCCGAACCGATTCGTTCTCGACGAAAATCATTAAACAAGGATAAAGTAGTATATTATTGACAATCACTAAAAATTCCATTCTATAAACTAAATATATTCAACGACCTACTGGATAGCGAAATCCACATCCAATTTCATTTTACGAAATCATTAGTTTTATCTTTATAAATTTAGAATTTTCCGGGCGTAGGCCAGACGGTGAAGAAAGGCCTGCAGGACATTCTGTGAGTGGCATACTAGGAAATGCCAGGATAATGAAGATTTTCCGTATAAAGTAATTTAGTAAGATGAAAATATGGTAACTGTATTTTTAATTGAAAAAATCCAATTATTGGTCATTATAAAATCAACATTTATTCAAACCAGCTAGATGCCAACACCATTTTAGTTTTAGTATGTGTTTTTCAATTTTTGATAAACAAATTATAGGCCCTTTTATTTACCATAACTTATTTATCCAGGAGTATTAGAATTTACTTGACACTTATCTTTAAGAGGCCCTAGACAACTACAACGCCCTTTACCTCTCTTGATCCAGCATTGTTCGTTTCAGTAAGACGGTGCTCTAGCATATAATACTACATTTGTTCGACAATATTTACGATGGACATGACATTACTAGATTTTTTTGAGTGAGAATATATAAAATATTTCGTATATAGATATAATTTTGAAAATGATCAAGAATTACACTCATGAAATGCAGATGTATTTAACAGCATTTCATCACAAATGTTAATTGAAGTTTTGGACCCTATTTATGAAGACATTATCTTTATTTAGAAGATAATGCTTCTTATTTTGAACATTTATTAAAAGTTTAAAATGTATGGTTTTAATAATGTCGAAAGTCCCCCACTCTAATACCTGTCCAGTTACTTACGTTAATACATTATGTGTGTAATTAATTCTTTATTATTCAGTATTGAGTTTTCGTTGTTGACTTATTAACCTTTACATACTAGATCGGTGAGTACTTAATAATTTTTTTAATCTCGAATCAAATTATTATTTATTCATTTCATAAATTCTAGTAACGATTGTAACTAGAGAAAAACATATTTTACCTCCTATATATAATACACAGATGAATTTAGAATAAAATATGCATTCAAGATCCGTAAGAAAAATCCAGATCAACATTTAAAAAAATAAAGTTAATGATGTTTCCACAAACAGGAATCGTCGCAGGACACGAATTTGATTGCTACGTTAAAGTTTATTACAAAGTACAATAAGGTCATTTCTTGTTTTTTCTATATTCTGGCTAGTAATGTGAAAAAAAATTATAACCAAAATAACTTTTCTCGAAATAATTTAAATGATGAGATAGTGTCCTAATGATACAACAAAATTACAATTCTAACCGCCAAATTCACAAAGTCACGTTTGTGAATTTGTTTAATTTACATCAGCATTGTCTTTAAAAAGTATTTAAGAGTGTTTAGATAATATGTTGCAATGGATTGTCAAACGAAAAATTTTATGTGTGTAAGTAATTACATTAGTCGGGGCAGAAGTAAGCTACCGCGCTATAGCTCTGTCTGGGAGTTTCTCGTACAATAATATCCCGCGTTATTTAATAATTTGAAACCAACTATCACAAGATACGTCATGGGCAAGAAATACATCGAGAAATAACAGCGATTCATGATTGTATCTTTCAATGCGTGAATGCTTTGAAAGCAATATGTAACAGCAAGAAATATTCAAGCTTGGAAACTTTTTCAGAACAGGATTTCACTTTTAGAATTCTCGCAATAGAGTTGAAGTTAAACGCAAACCATCATATAACGAGACTACAATTCGCTAGAGATCACATGAATTAGAATGTGATAGATTGAACGCCTAGCTAGTTCACTGAGTCTTGATTTTATGTGTACAGTTCTGATATTGTGTATGCAGTTTATATCGATTCCCATGTTTATATCGATTTAGGGAGGAATTTCCTTGATGAATTTCCTTATGTGGATGTTCCTTGACTAGGGAACAATATGTTGTGGACATTTTATCTCATTATATTGTCTCTGTACCGCCACGCATTCGAAATAATCTCTATTTACTAAACGGCTGATTTCGTGTGTGTCACGAAATTTTTAGGTCGATAAACGAAATGGTTTTCGTTCGAATTTCGGCATTTTGATAAAATCAATATAGTAAATCGACCCTCGCGAACAACGTGGTAACTTTTGTTTTTTCATTCGAAGCCTCTAGAGGTATGCTCCGGGGGTGCCTTCCATATGAGCGAAGGGGCGATGCAATATTATTATTTGCTTATTCGTTTTTTATTAATGCACAACAATGTAAAATTAGAGATTGCTCGTATAGTGCAAGAGTATTCACAAGAGCTGGGAATTAGGACACTAGACCAGCCTCGAAGTAATTTTGAATGATATTGGGCAAGACCAGATAAGGCGACTGATTTCTAGTACTGTACTGTGTTACTGTGTAACACATTTGTAAACAAGTTTGTATTTATATCTGACTTACTTTCTTTCCACCTTTCTTTCTTTCCCAATAGAATCAGAGATAATTATAAGACATAAAATTTACAAATGAAGTATCAAAAACAATAATATATGGATCGTGAACCAACTACAAAATTCAAACTTTGTTGACATAAAAACTAATACTAAGCGCAATACAATCATTATATAGGGTATCTCAGTTAAATCTATAGGATTTAAGTTAAACGCCATTTGTATTCTGTGAAAGAGAAGACGTCAATATTTAACGACTGTCATCTACAAACTATACGAAGTCCAGATGCCGCGATTGATAGTTCTACAACGCTTAGTTTATGTATAACTATTTCAGGTGAGAGATCATGAAGAGACCGGTTCTGTTATTGATAAGGCAATACCAATACGTTCTTGTCATGGTCGGTCAAGTGAATATGTTACTGCAGTGAGAGTAAGTGTACAGGAGCAACCAAATACATCAATTCGACATTGCTCACAATAAATGAATCTGTCGAGAGCCACCACGCATCGGATTTTAAAGAAATATCTGCATCTTTCAGCATAAAAAATTCAGTTGACAGAACATTTAAAAGTTACAGACCATTTTCAACGTCGTAAATTTCTTAATTAAGTGTTAGAGAACAAAGGTGGTGCTGATTTTTGCATCGCTGATGTTGTTCAGCGATGAAGCACATTTTCATATTAACGGATACATCAGCAAGCAATATGCTTCACAGGTATCGCTGGTGGCGCCATCGCGGCGACAAGAATGTGCAACTCTTAGTCTTTATGAAGTAAATAAACCATATTGAATCGTATGTTTTTAACGTGAAAAGTGATTTTTTAACGTGGAAAAGGTCTTTCCCATAAAATATGGGAGGTTTCCCTCAAATAAAATCTGAGTTACTTAAACATAAATGCACTTTAATTATGCCAGCTTTTGCTTTTAACCCCCAATTAACCCGACAAATAGTATTAGAAGTATTAGATGGATATCCAATTGCTTCTATGAGAATACACATAAAACGAGCGATTCAAAAAATCAAAATTTTTTAAATTTTAAAATATATACCTACAGATTAATTACCTCATATTGACAAAAAATACATGTCGCTTGTATTCTTGATAACAATAAAAAACCTTTAATATGTAAAAATACTGAAACGACTTGAAAGTACGAATGAAAAAATATTATGTTTCACTATTATATTTCAATAAATCAGGCTTTGGAAACGTTACTTTACTCATTACTTTTTGTTTTTAATGTTCAAATTGCAGGCAATTATCGAGAAATATTTTTAAAGAAACATTTTCACTATATGCAGGAGTAAGATTTAGTATTCCAATCGTATATTGGACGAATTGGAAAATACAAAGTCAAAAGTGAATTTTGATGGAAATTCACTTTGCACTCGCATTTTCATTTGAATGAATATGCGAATCGAGAAAGTGTAATCTTCATCATCGAAAATTGGTTAAAACTAAACAGTTTTAATCATCTTCCGAGTATGCCAACATTTTGGTGAATCACGCGTCGAGAAATGTGTATTCTTTCGGTTTTATTGAAAAACTTGTCTCCGGCTTTCGTTTCTAGTTACATTGTATTGATTTGGTATATGGTAACTTTTCTGTTATTTAACATCAATATTATGCATTTGCGTCACATAAACAAATGAATTTAGGCACAACTACTTGACATGCTCAATATTAACTAACATTTTTTTTCATGGTAACATTTCTTCAACATAACAACATTTCTTCATAACATAACAAATGTATTTCTTACCTCATAAATGAGAATATTATTCGCATCTATTATATCTTTCAAAGTAAGAACCTTTGGTGTGAAGGCAACACCGACTTAGTTTTTCACAAAACACCAAAATACTATACACTGCACTCGACGCGCGTTTCGCTAACAAAGTTGACATTATCTGGAGATGATTAAAAACTAATCTTCTCCAGTTTTTAATCACCTTTAGATGATGCTAACTTTGTTGGCGAAGTTAGCATCGAGTGTAGTGTATGGTGTTTTGGTGTTTTGTGGAAAATTAAGTCAGTGTTATATGGAACAAACGTAAATATTTATAAGTATTTCAAACTTCTACCGTCAATCTCTACAATCGTGAAGATTTAGTTTCTATCTATAAATATATATACAAGGTCTCTAATTTAGGAACAAAGAATTCAACACTGATATTATTTGCGGATGCTAAATCGTCAATTGGCACCAAATTTTAAGTTAATCGCCAAGGTGTCAATGTAATTTTGTGGCTATTTGGATATATTGTTGTAATAAGGCTTATCATAATTTAAATATTTTTTACCCATCTATTATATAGACAGGTAAATATAGAAATAAAAAAATTATGAAAACATTAAATAAACTTAACTGGAACAAAATATTACACATTAAAATGTATAACATCATCGTCATTTTCTTAAAAATTACTAGCTAACTTCCAAAGGAAGTGACCATCCTTTGATTTCTGATTATTTGTTTCAAATTTGGTATAAATATAGATATTAAAGATAACCTATCTATGAACTCTTCGCTGGTTGAGCACCCCAACTTTAATTCCAATGTTAAAGTTTGCATATTTGGCATCAGAATTAACGGAGAAATTCTTATGCATGTCAAAATGGTGTTTATCATTTAATATATAAAGAGAATATTGTCAAAAGCTAGATAAATGTACTAATTAATTATTTGTTCGATATTTACAATATGGTAATGTTCTTCATTTTCAATTATATAGCATATTCCATCCTGAACGTTGTAGATAATTAAAATCAGTGTTCCAAACAGAAAATCAGTGTACCAGAGCAGTGGTGTACTGCTCATATTAATCATTCTTGATATTTTTCATTGAACGGTAGGTACATTGTCTCTCATTAAATTTATGTCTTTATTTTTACGGCTTTTTCCTATCAGCCATAAATAGTAACCGAAGGTAAATCCAAAATGAATTCTAATCGAATATTTTTCTTTGTCGGAAACTGCCACTACACTTTTTTGCGTTCAAAAATATATAAACAGATGGTAAATTGCGGTGACGCAACTTATATACTTCGTCGCCGATTTCCGGTTTTTAAAAAAACAAAACTTTCACAATTTGAATTTTGGTTTAATTAAAATATTTGTTGTAAGTATGTGTTTACAATTTCAATGTTATATCCTGACTGACTGTATGGATGCAGAACAAAGCATAGGTCTCAAGATGTTGCTGTCAGCACTTTTCCAAGAATTGAGATAAGGACTGCTAGCGCAGTTGCAAGGCGGCTGACATAATTCCTCCATCCCTAAATTGAGGTATATTTCAAGGGGTGAAAAATGCCGAAGTGCTGGGTTGCGGTTGGTCACTATCGGGTTCGTTGGTAGTCCTTCTTCTTCTTCGGATAAATGCATATGTGAAATATAGGCCAGTAAAAATTAAAATAATATATATTGGGATTGTCCAAAAAGTATTGGTCCATGTAATTCGATTTGGAGTGAGATCGATAGGTGTCAGACTTCGTTGTTGTTTCTGTAGCTCATGAATTTTGTCAAGTTCGACGTTTTCTAAATTTATTTTGGTTGGAGAAGGTACAGGTGAATTATGTTGAATAATGATTTCTGGTAGAAGCATTGGATGGCCTTCACTGATTGATTTTTCATTAACATATATCGATTCATTTGTTTGGAACTGACATCCAAAAGGTAGGTTGATAAGGTAGTTCCCTTGTAGTGTTGTAAGGTCCGTACGTTGGCATACCGTTCGTATTTTAGTGGGTTTTGGGAAAACTGTTATGTAATGTGATTCGTCGATTTGTTGCACCACAGTATCGGCGATTTGTATGGGTGTAACTACACAATTTTCGTGGGTGGACTCCAATCGTAATAATTCAAAGATGCAATCTTCTTTATTGATCCCGTTGATTAAATTATTTTCAGGGCAATAGTAGTCAGGGTGTAACTTGATACAAGGTATCGATGTATACTCGTAGAGGTTTTCATTCATAACCAGATAGGTATTTTTTGGAACAATTGTTGTGAGGTTTTGGGTAGGAATCGAGTAAAGATGATAATAGGAAAATATTTGGGGGTAAATAATTGGGAAATGAACCACGAAAACAATTTTTGTACCTGAGTAGTAAGCCTCAGTGTCAACTAAATTATAATACCTATGAGTATTTTTTGAATTGCGTGGAAAAATTAATTGATTGACTGTATTATATTTTATAATAGTATCTAAAATTGATTCTAGTTCATCGATTTTCAAAATGCTAGGATGCAATGTACCTAATCTGGCGAAAGTGACTGAATTTTCAACATCACTTAATAATTGCAAAATTAGATTTAATGTCGAACTAATTTGATCTAAGGTATTTTTGATTTCCAGATAATGATTAAAGTCAAAAATAAATTTATTTAATTCTTTTCTCATTTTATTTAAAGCGGAAGTAATTACAATTTGATTATTTCTAATTAATGTCATTGTTTTATTGAAATTATCAATCATTTGAGTGGTAAGAGAAATTTGTCTGTTTAATTTTTGAGTGATTTCTTTTTGATTATTTTGCAGATCGGAAATTGCTTGATCGTAACGAGCAGCATCATTTGCATCTAAGTTTCCAGAAATACTTTTGATTATGGTGCCTAATCCATCAATAAGACCACGTTTAACTCTACCTGTAGGGCTTAGAGAATTGAATTTTTGTTCAGCTAATGTTAATTGATATTGCAGAGCTCTATCAAAATTACTTAATTCAAAATAGTATGATTGATTGAGGGTTTCGTTTATTGTAATAGTTATATTTATATATAGCTGTTTTAGTATTCTTATCTCATTTTGATAGGGTCTAAGTCAAAATAGTGGATAAAGGTGTGTGTATTGGATTTAACTTTGGCTGTACCTAATTTATACGGGAGAATCCCAGGATTCTTATTTAGGTTAGTTATCGTTACTTCCTGAAGCATGATCTTGGATATCACCAGGATCAGGATGAACAGTTGGTTCCTGTAACAATTTCTTTTTATTAGACCGGGCTCTTCTTAGATTTTGTTTATGTAATATATTACCAATAGTTTTTATTTTTATTTTCCTGTTTTGAATAACTTTGTCTCTAGAAAATTTTGGATTTAATTTATTACGATTTTTTGTGGTAATTTTCCTGTATGCGTCAGTGTCTAGTTCATATGTCAAAGGGTCATGACGATTCTGTCGTTCATTATGACTTTCAATAACATGTTCTTTTTGTTGAGATAATTGTTCATTTAATTTTTTGTAAATTTCCTTAGTGGTTTCGCGATGTTCTTGCATATAATTATTCATTAATTGTTGATTTAAATTGATGTCAAAGGGGTCTTTAGTATTTAAATGTCCGTTAATAATGTCAATAGGTTTCTGTTTGGTAATTGAATGTATGGAATTATTATAACCTAATACAGCATATGGCATTTGATTTAAAATATCGATTTTACCTTTATTTTTTGCTCGTATTACTCTTAAGTGTTCAATGATGGTAGAGTGAAATCTTTCGATTGGTCCATTAGATTGGGGATTATTGACTGTAATATAATGAGTTTCAATTTTATGAATTTTAAAAAATTCTTGTACTACGGAATTTTTTAATTCAGTTCCGTTATCCATAATTACAAGTGATGGTAAGCCATGATGGGTCATGAAAATTAGAAAAGCTTTAACAACTTCTGTACCCAACATACCTGCTAGGGGGTAAGCTTGAGCATATTTAGAGAAAGTATCGATAAGTGTCAAAAATTTTTGTCCTTGTGCCTGAAAGGTATCAATATGAACAATTTCGAAAGGTCTTGATGGTGTAGGAGTTATCATTAATTTTTGTTTAGGTGGATTTCTATCATATTTATTGGATTGGCAAATTTCGCAATTATTGATATAATTTGTAACATCACTTTTTAAACCGGGCCAGTAATATGATCGTCTTATGCGAGTTTCAGTTTCTAAAATCCCTCTGTGATTGGTTTTACCTTCGTGATAATTTTTTATTGTATCTTTCTGTAAGTCTTTTTCTATAACATCCTGTAAAATGCTATTACACTTAATTAGTTTGTATGCTGAATTTTTAAACGTTTTTTGTAAAATTTCGCAAAGTTGCGGTACGAATGTCTCATCTTTAAAATAAATACCGTACGTAAATTTTGGGTCTAAATAATTTTTGAAAAAATCAATTACATCTTTTTCTAATTCGAATACAGACAACTGGGCGGAAATTCGTTTTTTATTTGGAAATATTTGTCTAATTTCTGGTTTTGCGGGTGAATGTAAGACAAAAGTTATATCTAGTTGAAAATCGAATAAATTTAGTGCTTTTTCTGATATTGGAAGTTCCTGTATTGGATTTTCGTGACTTGTATGCACAGTGTCGTTTCCTTCTGGTTCCTCTGCAGAGATTGTCTCTTCGGAGTCTCTTCTTTCTGGTTCGTCTGCAGATATAGTTCCTTCGGTATCTGTAGTAGGTCTTCTTAATGCTGGTGGGCATGGTTCTTCAGTGACGTCTTCCATTCTTGGTTGTTCGCTGGCATTTGCGATTATTGACAGATTATCGGTATTATTTGGTTCTGGTCCTATTGTGCTCAGGGATCGATTATATTGATCCATAAATTCCAAGAATTCTTTTGTGTGTATTTCAATGCGAGAAAGGGCATCAGCGTTGGTGTTGCATTTACCTTTTTTATATTCTACTTCATAGTCGAATTCCTCCAATTTGAGCCGCCATCGAACTAATCTCGAGTTTGGCTCTTTTAATGACATTAGCCATTTGAGGGGTTTGTGATCTGTTACAATTTTGAACCTACGACCGAATAAATAAGGCCGAAAATATTTTGTCGCCCATACAATGGCCAAAAGTTCTTTCTCTATAGTACTAAAATTTTGTTCCGAATCGTTCAATGTTCGAGAAGCGAACGCTACCGGTTTATCGCTTCCAATAGTCCCTTGCGATAAGATTGCGCCAATTGCGACATTGCTCGCGTCTGTCGTTAAAATAAAATCTTTAGAAAAATCAGGGTATTGTAGAATTGGTTCATTAGTTAGTAATTTTTTACAATCTTCGAAACATTTTATAAATTGGGGGGTATGTTCAATTTTTGAATTCTTTTTTAAACAAACAGTTAATGGTTTCGTAATTCGCGCGAAATCTTTAATAAATTTGCGGTAATATCCGAGTAAACCGAGAAAGCCTTTGATCTCCTTCGTTGTTTTTGGTAATGGATATTTTTCTATTGCTATAATTTTGTACGGGTTGGGCTTAACCCCGTCTGGTGTCACGATGTGACCAAGATAAGCCACTTCTTTTTGCAAAAATTCGGACTTGTCCAATTGGATCTTAAAATTAGTTTCTCTCAGTCTTTGGAATATTTTTGATAGGTTGACAAGATGTTCTTGTAATGATGTCGAGTAAATGATGATATCATCTAGATAAACCAAACATATCTCATTTTGTAGTCCTCTTAGTATGTTGTCCATGACCCGTTGAAACGTCGCTGGGGCGTTCTTTAGGCCGAATGGCATCCTGACGTACTCATAGTGGCCATTTTCCACATTGAAGGCTGTTTTGGGGATGTCTTCTGGATTCATCTCAATCTGATGGAATCCACTTGCCAAATCCAGCGTTGAAAAATAATTGCACTTCCCTAACTTGTCTAGGACATCTGAAATGTTGGGCAGGGGGTACCTGTCATCGATGGTCTTCTCGTTGAGTTTTCGGTAATCCACAACGATACGCCATTTCTTCCTTCCGGAGGCGTCTGCCTTTTTCGGCACAATCCATATTGGTGAACTGTAGGCTGAGTTACTCGGGCGTATAATACCTTGTCCTAACATTGATTTTATTTGGCGTTCGACCTCAGGTTTATGTACAAATGGGTACCTATATGATTTAATATACACCGGATCATCGTCTTTAGTTTTTATGCAATGTTTAATTTGATTGGTAAAAGTTAGTGATTGATTTTCAGTATGAAAGATGTCCGCATATTTTCTACATAATTTAAGTAGTTGTTCGCGTTCCTCGGGATTCATATGGGATGTGCGAATTAATTTATTAACGTCTAAATTATTTTTTTTGTCACTTGTGGTAGTCATGTCTACATAATATAGTTCATAATTATTTTCCGAAAATGGTATGGTTTTAATTGGATCTGTTAAGGGCAATATAATTTCTTTATCTGTTTTATTGGATATTTCTACTAAAGCAAAGCCATTTTCTGCCACGGATAGAGTTTCAGGTATTTCACAATTTTTAATTTGTTGATGGGGTATAATTATTTCACCTTGTTTTTGAGTAACAGGAATTTTGGTTACCGTTCGAGTATGTGGACTAATTTTTAAATTTAATAAAACTTGTTGACCTGATTGCTGAAAATGAATAGGAATAGAACAATTAGGTGTTACTAATTTTGAATTTACAAAATCTAATTGGGCATTTAAAAGTTTTAAATTATCAAGTCCAATAAGTCCGTCATAAACGTTATGAAAATTAAAAAGATAAAATTTTAAATTTTCTTTTTGTTTAAATTCTGGAAAAATAGGAATTTCTGCGCAATATTTATGAGATGATGTTTGAAATAGTGCAGATACAGTAAAAGGTTCATAAGAAATTTTGTCATAATAATATTTTGAGGCAATTTCGGGATTTAAAAATGATTTAGTACTGCCTGTATCTAAAAGAAGTTTTAGGGGTGGTTTTGAAATTTGAATATATGGCAGTTCTTTTTTATTGGTCGAAATATGATATTCTACTATGTTTCGTCGATTGAGTACAGGTCCTCTTGAAAATTTTCGGATTGTTCCTCAGCAGGATGTGAATATTCATATGTCTGTTCTTCGTCATAAGAATATTCACGGTTCTCAATTGTTTGGTTATCTAATTCCGCATTAAATAATTCTTCCGAAATAAATTTAGGCTTTTGACTATTATTTTGGAAAAAATTATTTTGTGTTTGTCGTCTTAATTGGGGTGTCGTATTTGTAGTCGATACACTCATTGGCGTTGGTTTATTTTGTTGATTGTTATTATCACTTGATGGTTTCCAGACATTTTGTGGTCTGCCAAAAACTCGTGAATTAGTCAAAAATCTATTAGGATTAGGATGTCTTTGAATATTTATTGGACCGCGTGGAAAGTTAGAACTCGTTGGTTGTTGTTGGTACATTATTGGTCTAGAAGGGCCACTCATTTGTGAAAATGAGGGGTTATAAAAATTTTGTGAGTGATTTACAACAGGTTTCTTAACTAAAACATTAGAATTTGGAATAGATTTTTGAAAATATTTAACGTTATCTTCCTCAGAAATAAATTGTAAAGCTTGGGCAAGAGTTGTGGGTCTCATTGCACGAATTATAGGTCCTAAAGGCTCTCTTAATCCTGCCAAAAATGTTTTTAAAGCTTGTTTTGTAAAAAAACTACGTTTACATTGCCTTTCTGCAATATCGCAATGAAGGTCAATATAATTACAAATTGTATTTAGCAAATGAATAACCTTTTCGTGAAATTGATACGGTGTTTCATTTGGTTTTTGTCTTAAATTTACTAAATCTTGATTCAAGCAATTTTCGTCTCTTTGATCGCCAAAATTTTGAAGCAAAGCAGTTTTTATATCGTCCCAATTTGATGTGCCGTTTATTGCGACAATTTCTTCTGCTCTTCCCTCTAATTTATTTAAAATACCATTCATTAAAAGTGTATTTTGGAAATTATTAGCATTTTGTCTATCATAATAATGATTTAATATTGATTCCGAAGCACTAATAAATCTATGTAATTTATTTGGATTGCCATCAAAATTTGGAATAATTGATAGATTTTTAATATCTAAAATTGGTACTTGATCGTTCGGCATATTTAAATTATTTTCTAAAAAATTACTTTCACTACTCTTACTACTTTCACTAGAATTACTTATCGTTTTGATTTTTAATTGACTGAAAAACTTAACTAAGGTGTTCTCTAAATCCTGATTGTTTTCGCTTAAGGAATCAATGGATAAAGAGGAGTCTGACATGAACAAAAAAGACTACTTACAACATCGATGCCTGTGTTCTCGACGGCGGTTGCTGTCCTTAGGTTTTCCTCGATGGAGTCCTTGCGGTTAGCACTCAGTATATTGTTCTTTTTTTGTGTAAGTCCGTTTTTTCGTTTAAGAGTTGAAACTCACAGGTTTTTCACGATGAAAGTCCCACGAAAAATCCTACCGACTGCGCCACTTATATACTTCGTCGCCGATTTCCGGTTTTTTAAAAACAAAACTTTCACAATTTGAATTTTGGTTTAATTAAAATATTTGTTGTAAGTATGTGTTTACAATTTCAATGTTATATCCTGACTGACTGTATGGATGCAGAACAAAGCATAGGTCTCAAAATGTTGCTGTCAGCACTTTTCCAAGAATTGAGATAAGGACTGCTAGCGCAGTTGCAAGGCGGCTGACATAATTCGCATAATTTTCTTTTGAGGTAGTTAAAATGTGTTATGTTCTGAACAGCCACATTTTATATCTTTACGATCATTCAAACAATATTAAAAGAATATATATTATCTCTTTTAAAGAAATGGCGAATGCGCCAGTGTATTTCTAAAATATTTAGGATATGTCGTAATTAGTGGCGGCCAATGTATTCTTGTCTGGGAGTGCAATCGATAAAATAATAATAAAACGAAAAATTAAAATAAACTTACCTATGTCCAAGCATGAGGTTATTTATATAGAAAATCCATTCGTCTGTTCTTGGAATTCGCAAAAACGTCAATTACAAGATCATTAAACACCAGATTTTAATAATCTGGAATCGCTTCAATTAGCACTTTCTCCATACTTATCATGAAAAGTGAAGTTTAGTCTGTCTTGCGCACTTGTATTTCTCAGAAAGTTTTTAGTTGTTTTGAGCGTCGAAGAACAGCGTTCACTTTCAACACTTGTCATGGGTATGGTACAAATTAACTTCAATAATAAAACAGTATCACTAAAACAGTCCTTCATGTTTCGATCTATAAATAATTGCAAAATTGCTAAGTCACTTGCTGCTTCATGAAAATCGTCCCTGCTGTATATAACCGTTAATTCACTTTTCAATTTAACTTTGTCCAAAAATCCACAACTTTTCGCTACATTGTAAAAATCTTAAATGGGGAATTGTTTCTCATAGTCACTAAATTTATTGGGGCAAAATAATTTCGACGCTAACAGGTGTTCTCTAAACTCAAATCTGTCGTTAGTTTGGTTAATTAATATATCACACACTTCCATTATTTGTGCAGAAAAGGATACGTCATGGGATCGTATTGTTTTTTTTTTTTTTCAGGCGAATTTGAGGAATTAGTTGTCCGGATTTTTATAATTGCGTCTTCAAAATTATTCAAATAACTGTTCATCTTGACAGCATCCAAATATCGGAAACTGAAACCCTTTAAAAAGGATTTTACAATGCATGAGCTTGGTGAAACACGCGAGCCAGTATTTAAAGATATCGCTATTTAAATAACCCAATAACATTTGAGCCTGATTTTTTGTATTGTAATCATTTCCCATGGTGTCAAAAATTCATTCTAAGCATTATTTTAAAAGTTCAGCATTTTCAGAGACGGTTTATACAGTTCGTGTATTAAAATTCCGTTATATATTCGGCCGAATGTGCCTCCATTGCGATCTCTTCCCTCTCGTTGTGGTTATAAAAATACAAACAACACGTGACCACGTAAATAGCCCATATTCAACAGACAATATAATGCTATACAATACAATACAAGACAATACAATACAGAACCTGATGCACTTGCGTCAAGCTTACAGAATAAAATTTGCTTTGCGTAGCCGTGCATTGCACGCAAATCTCATATACATGAAAAATCTCCTGTCTCACGCGCCCGAGTCCTCTCTTTCTAACACATGGTTAAACGGTCCTCTGATGTGTGCTATATGAAAACTGAACGCGCTATGTATTTAGAGTTGCAGATTTAATATTTCGTAGATAAATCTGATAAATTGTAGGGCTGGCGACTCTCGCGATATCTAACAATCTGTAAGCGAGACTGTTAGATATCGGAGCATTCTATGTATAATGATAATGTAATGTATAGTAAACACCTAATAGGTATTTTTAGGAATGTTTTAGGGAGCTTACTGCACAAATGTACCTACAATAAAACCGCCACTGGTCGTGACATACTTTATTTTAATATTTCTTTACTACTGCCATATATTTTTCTTTGTCGGAGACTGCCGTTACACCTTTTTTGCGTTCAAAAATATTTAAAGAGATGGTACATTGTGGTGACGTATGATTATCTTTTGTGACTGTTAAAATGTGTTGTGTTCTGAACAGCCATGTTTCATCTCCCATACGATCAATTAACCATTATTAAAAGAATATAAATTAATATTTATTTTTAAAGAAGTGGCGAAGGCGTCAGTGTAATTTTAAAATATTTAGGATATACTATTGTACACACTTTATTTAAATATTTCCTTACTGCTGACATATTTTTACTCTCTGACCTTCAATTATAATAAGAAAGTAATAATGCACGACTGTCATAATATATGTGATTTTGATATTTTATATGCTATAAAAAAGCGAATAGTGAAAACATATTTAAATAAGCTTGTACTAAATATCCAAATATATTAAAATGATAGTAACATCGCCGTTTATTTGAAAAATGCTTACCGAAATTAATTAAAAAAGCATGGCAACGGTACCACGTATAATTTTAACCCGTGTGGATATTTTGTTTTACTGTAATTTATATATTTAAATAATATTTTTGCTGCCCTTTGTTTCTAACCCATCATCGCTTATGACGATTCTGCATTGTTACCTTTTCACAGTGGTTCAAAGTTAGCAAATAAGAATATAGTAAGTAAATAGAAAGTATATAACAAACAAATACCTAAATAAAGTCGAGAACAACGAGTGAAGGTATTTATGCCACAGTTTATACTCAATCTAAACTTTTTATTTTCCAATTCAACATGCATGTGATTAAAATGCACAAATGCATATAATATAAAATAGTGCAGATTCAGTTAACAAATATTTCACTAAAATTAGCAGTAATTTGAATTAGTTATATTGAATCCAAAAAGTATCGATTGAGTAACAAGTAAAGTAATATTTGCAAAGCCTGCAAGAAATATTATGTTAATTCACCTGTAAAATTGTACTGTGCAAAGTTATAAATGTAAAAATAGAAAATTTTTTTATATAATTAAGATGTCAATCTTTGAAACAAGGAATTTTTATAATCCAATATACGTAATGTTACCTAATTCACACGGTCTCTACAGAAAAGCTTCATAAAATACTCATTATAAAATACTTCTATTTTTGGGGAATTGTCCACTGAATACAGTGGACAATTCCCCAAAAATAGAAGAGCGAAGAGAAGAATGAGGAATTTGAGCCAATAGGCTCAAATTCCTCATCTCTAGAAATTTCGACATGAACCCGATCATTCGGAGAATATATATAAAAATGACAACTATCCCAATTTAAAATGTACATAGAAACTTATTATTACTATTATAATTTTTTTATGCTATACAATAAATTTCAGTGCTTTCTTACGTACACGATTATACGTATTCCAACGTTAAACATTTGAAATGAAAGACTAGGGGTCCCGAGTCGCGCTCGCAAAGTAGCGATGTGTCGCTTTAAACAAATGGTTGCGAAGCGTATATTATCGAATTTTAGAGCGCTGCCGTTGCTGAAAATGAAATGCATCCACAGGGATGCATGGTTTGGTGCGCATTTTGGAGTGGTGGAGTAATTGGACCATATTTCTGTGCAAATGGAGTTGGTAATGCCTTCACAGTAAATGAGGAACGCTATTGTGACATGTTGACATCATAGAGTTTGTGGATGGCAGTCATTAAATATTGACGTTAAATATTGATATTTGACAGAACACAAATGGCGCGTAATTCAAATCCTATAGTTCAACTCATACTATATTCCCTACTCAAAAGTTTTTACTATGCAGTTTATTTCAATACTAAGACACTGTAATAGTTTATGTTACACTCGTCATATATATTGGTGGCAAATGTAAGTATATTGATTATGGTGTCCTAGGGATCATGATATATATTGGTGACTAAATATATTCGATCTAGTATCATATGTATAAATCGTATTGTTTAGTCTAGTGTTAGTCTGTGGAACTCTAAACTTGATTTGTGCAAGACAGTTGGAACACACAATATTGTTATGAAGTAGGTTATAAAAAATATACTGTTCAAAAATAATTTTATGTTAAATATAGATAAGAGTAGTTTATGATTATAACTGTGGTTATGATGTCATGGTTCTATGTTAAATATAGATAATAGTAGTTATCTATATTTATTATTATTAGTAGTAGTAGTCGTAGTAGTTATAACTGTGTTATAACTAGACTTTTTGTATAGATATTTTCAAGTAGTTTTAACAGCATTGTCAGAACATTTATTGGTCTATAGAGTGATGCTCCTTTCTTTGCTGATTTGAAGATCATAATGACTTGGTTACTTTCTAGATATTTGGAAGGGTTTTTTTTATTTTTTGGTTGCCTTCCAGAATGTATAGTTTGTGTCCTCGGTCGGTGTTAGTTTTTCTAGGTAACCTATAATACTTTGATTTTAAAATCTGTCAACGTATCTTTCAGCTTATTCGTTGCTTTGTTATATTTTCTCTCTATTCTCTTTATATCTTCTCCAGTTCTTAATCATTGCCTGCTGCTTGCATTGCCTGCATTGCATTCACTATTCTCTTAACTGTCGTTTTTCTGCAATTTTCTTAATTGTGATAGGAACCTCTTCTTTGCCATCGGAATTCATGGAGTCTGGAGTGGCGTACCAAGCAGCATATTAAATGTTTTAGTCAACTCCTCAGCTACTGTCACAGTGTTGACTATAGATTTAAGCGAACAGGGTTATATTTTTGTGTAGTGTCTCTCTTATAATAGTTAGTGAATTAATAATTTTATATTAAAATTAATTTTTAAATCATAATATATGTTAAAGTTTATTTATTGTTCTTAGTACAATTCTGTATCAACTCCATATTCAGTAGCCAAATTTGTACTCTATGAGTATAATTTATAAATTAATCCTAAATCTGAAAACGTGGTTTTCCTCTAATTACTTATCCGTTATCTAATAACTGCATAGTTATATTAAATTTAATAACATCTAGAGTTTTGTAGTTTCTAACTGTGTACGTCGTTGGGTTTTCCTTTGACTGCTGTATAAACTCTATCTGATTTCATAAAGTGGTTTAATGCTATTAAATTCAGCGACGCAATGAATTTCCTGCAAGCTTCGCTGAACTAGTTAGAGATTTATTTGCTTCGATAGAAAAGAAAGCGTTAGTCTGGCAAATATATCTTGGACGATATTCGGGGATTGATAAGATTTCTTTAAATTTATTTAAGTTGAAATATAATTTGATTGTTATGCGATCAATTTTATCATTAGATAAACTATATGAAAACCATAATAAAGGGAAGAATCATATAACCCTTATAATAGATAATTAATTTTCATTTACATTTGTAGGACAGAGGTTTATGTACTACATAAGAACAATCGTATCAAACCAGTATCAAACCAATTATACACTATTTTACGAAAAACTGTATTTAATTGTTTCAAATTAAAATTTGAAAAATCTGGATTGACTTTGTATCAGAATTATTCATTAACTTTCAACGTCTAAAAGAGCTTGCAAAATTATTTTGGAAACATGTAAATCCTGAATGCTAATACACCTACACATTGTCTGGGATTTGTGATATGAGCCTGCAGTTTGTGATACGAAATTCAAAAGATTTTACTTCTAGTAACACGTTGAAATTCTTATTTAATGCTTATGTTAGAACTCGACTAGAGTATGTATTTATAATGTGGACTTCCACTTATTAAATACAGTATGAAAATATCGAGAGGGTACAAAGAGAGTTCTTGAAGTGTCTTATATTTCAGATGGATGGTATATACTGCATATGGATATGACCAATAAAATGTATTAGATTTGGTTAATATCATATCTATAGAAGAGAGGGGAGTAATGCATTCCATTATATTTCTTTCTAAGATGATTAAGGAACAGGTCAAGTTAAACGTACCCAAAACTACATCACTATTTCCAAGCACACTTTATTTCCAAACACCACATACCTACCAACTTACTTCAATCGTTCCCAATCTATCAAATATCTAACTCACTAGTTCAAGATCAAATAGATATTTTTTTCTGTAAATTTGCAACGTAATATGTTTCTGCTCTTATTAATGATTGAATATATAGTTTTCTATGAATATATAGTTTCTGTAATTATTGTATTACGCATAAAATTAGTTTTCATATAACTAATTTCCATATTACCTAAGTGTATTCTTGTATATTTATTTAGAACTTAAATTTATTGTATTTGTTAACATTTCTTTTGTATTCAAACCCTGTAGTTGGAATTGCCTCGTTTCTGTTGGGTAGCTCTATTATAAATAAATAAATAAATAAATACACATCTTCTACAAACCTCCAAGACCCAACAGTTTTTCACACTTTTTACCACTGCGTCATTATAAATAATGTTAAAGCAGTTTTTTTAGTTATTGAACGTTTAGTTATTGTTATTATTATTATGATTAGAAAGTGATCATCTACATTCAGTTACAAAATGGGTGGTATTGTTATGTATCATATACATGCAATGTACTTAAATGTAATGTAAATCTGATTCACAGGTTAAGACATCATGAAGCATCATAAATCATGAGAGAAATGAATGTTAAGTTAGATTAGAAGTTATTAGTTAGATTATTAGACTATGAAATTGGAAGTTATAAAGACATCTGTCACCCAGTGGTCTCTGCCCAAAAACTTAAGTAGACGAGAACAAGTTGTTTCAACACGTTTAAGGATGGGTCACACTAACATGAGGCCTAATTATGTTTTGATTATCTAGATGAAACTGTACCAGAATGTGCAATTTATAGAATAGTTGTGAAAGTATAACATGACATTTAGGAATGTCAAATATAAAGTGCATGTGAGATCAGCCAAATACGTCCAACGATTTGTCTCTCAGTTTATCTAAAAACAGTAGCTTGATTACAAGATTATCAGTTTTTGTAAACTAACCGAAATTATAACAATGCGTTGAAATTTACCACCGAACTAAAAATTCATCAAGAGGCAAACAATCTCAGCAACTGATCCTGCGAAAAATGGAGAATCATCAATAAAAAATTGTATACTTGACAGATAGTTCATCCAAAACATTAACCAACAACAAGACAATGCCAAACGAAAATAATTTAATTCAATGCAATATGTCGGTAAAATGATAATGATATTTCCAACTCACTGAATTTGAACCAATTATTAATCTAATAGATATCGCGAACCACATTTGAACCCGTGTTTCAATAAGAATAATAATACGTTTATTTTTATCATTTAATAAAACGATAATTCAATTACAAACTAAGTACCTACATATATAGACTATGTGCAAATAAAGGCAAATACACTAAAGCATCACAATGATGCTTGTATGTGCGGAAATACAAATATTAATCATATACACAGAGGTATAGTTTATTTCATCTCTATTTGCCAAATAAAAAATCCTAAACAATTCTTATCTCATACTGTGGCTTATTTTTATGGCTAGACTCAGGTAGACCGTTCAGTTTATCGGCAAGATAAGAGAGCTTTTTATTTGGCAAATAGCGATGAAATAAACTATACATACATTGATATATACATATATACACAAACATACGCGCCCATATATATGTGCATACATATATTTACACACATTAATACATACATAAACAATTTCTATATCATACAGTATGCAAGTTAAAGTGGGACCCAATCTGAAAATAGCACTAGAAGGTAAGCCATTAGAAACAAATTTTATAGAGAATAGACTAATTATGTACTTTTAAATAGTTTAATTACATAGAAAGTAAATTCATGAAATTTGATTTTGATTTCTTCTATATATATATATATATATATATATATATATATATATATATATATATATATATATATATATATGTGTGTGTGTGTGTGTGTGTGTGTGTGTGTGTGTGTTCGTTTCAGGGCATAATGTTATTCATTTACTTAGATGTTAATTTGCTTGCTTATCAGTGACTCAATTATGTCTCAATGATAATCTGAAATATATGTAATAGTGTCGCTTGAATTGCTAGTATTTAATTTCCTTAATTTCAAGAGGAAGAGTGGTGTACATTTTGGGAGCGAGGAATAGACACAACCTTTGCCCAATAGCCTTTCGCATTCTGGGATATCTTATGTAAATTTCTTGGTACGTACCTAGAATTTTGACTAACAATGTCATTTTGGTTAATATTATATTTCCCCATAACTGAAATAAGAACTAAACATTTACCGAATGTCCATAACATTTGCCAGTTTATGACATGGGTATATGTCATGAAGAAGGATGTCATGAGAAGGGTAAGTGTTACTTTTGAGAAGATAATTTGGAAAAATGGATGAATATAATTATCTAACATGTCACCTTAACTTAGCAGCATGCCATATCGTAAATGTAGTTCAATGCTTCGTGTACAATTAGCAGTTGTTTACCATCACATCTTGAAGGGTTTTAGATAATGGAAGGATTCCTCACAATTTTACAATACCTTAGTTATATGAATATCCCAATGAGGATGCTTCTCAATGTAGAAATTTTACAATCCCACTGCATCTAATAGAGAATTTCTTTGAATTTATATTAATACTAAGAGTATGGTACCTTGGTAGTTATAGGAGGAGAATAGAACCAACTGTTATCAACATTTATAAACAAAAGGCTATAATCGAGCCATTTTTTATATTTACAAAATCTGACTCGACTTTTACTTTTACATTGTTCCAGTTTGTGTATTCATAATAAATAAGTCACTGTAAAGAGAATAAGCTCCAGGATGGTGCCGTGTGGAACTCCTCTTGGCTTGTTTCTAACTTGGACTTTTTCATCCTCTATACTGATACATTGTTTTCTCTGAATTGAAGGATATTTTTAAGGTATCTGTGTATTTTGACGTAGATGTTCGAAGGAATGACCAAATCATCTGAAGGATTGATTAGCCGTATATAAAAATCTAAAATCCAATTAATATCGGTATGAGATCATCCGTTATTGCTTCAAGTACATGCATTCATCATTTTATTTCATTTTGGCAGAGAATAAAACCGGTTTTATCGTCATTTAAATTTTCATGGATGGAATGCCAGGATACCAGCTCGTAATATTCTGTCTATATTTTTAAAATTTCGTTAAACTTTCCTTGCCTAAAATATATTTTAGGTGTAAGCAGGTTATATACGTATGTAGGTAGCAACAAAGTATTTAAATTTTTTTCCGTCAGTCTTTTTATTTATGTATTCATCCATTTTCCAATTTCCGCCGTTATTTCCTTTTAATTCTTTCGCCGCGAACGATACACTAAAAGCCTTTATAAATAGAAAGAAGTAGATGTAATACGTTTTATGATGACTCACAATACTCACGGGGATGTTGACTTTTAACGGTAAATATTGGTAGCTATAATAATTCCTCTCTAAATGGAAATGTGCTTGCAAAATGGATATTTGCCCTCTTTGTTAAATACGCCGGTGCTACAGGTATATAGATTTTATTTAGTCGGCAAAACTTTCCCATTGGAAGAATATAAAAATATTTCGATAAATATTTCATAGGAATTCGACAAATTAGCGTGTATTATGTGTAAACTTTACACAGAACAATTAATAAAAGCTATCAAGAATTTACCAATATGGTTAGAAACTTACAACACATACTTAAAACCAGCTATAGATGGGCCTCACAATCATTGATCAATACTTCATCTGCTACTATAGTATATATACTTTTATTAAGTATATGTGCTGGTATATACATATACTGGCCTCTCGTAGTATAAATATAATCGTTGTTAAATAAATACCCTAAAGTTATGATTATTTATCTGCAGAAATGAGATATTCCCATTTGCATTTTTCATTGTTTCAGTCATAGTAGTGGCATTACTTAGTTACAAACAGGATTTAGTGTTATTTTTAATGTACAATACATGATTAATCTTCACAAAGGATTTATTACAAGATACAAATGGGAATTGGATATTAATAGTAAACAGTGGTACATATACTTGCTGTTTCATCTAAGATGGTTTCGTCCATAGCCCTGTTATTGCAAATGTAACAGAAATATATTATTAACAAATAAAAGTTGGTCTGAGGGCATGTGGTGTGTATTTGTATATAAATATATTTTTGAATTCTTTTCCTAATTCTAGATCAACTTTATTAATCATATATATGTAGTACCTAATTATTATAAGGTATTTAACTATTTAAAAAAAATAGCTCTTTCAAGTGAGGCTGAATAGTAGAAAATAATAATTAGAATTGTGCGGTTTAGACAGTTGCTTTTAGCAGGCACTGCTGCACTATTTTTGTTGTGGATTCTAGATTATGTTATTCAAACCTAAATTGGAGATAACTTTTTTTTATTTCAAATGGAATGACCCGTAATAACTACTATTCATTAAATATGAAATTAAACATTATTTTGGCTGATAAAGTTATTCATATTTAACCGTAATAGTTTTCGAGCAAAAATTCGGTTCTTGTCTAAGTTTGCAAACGCTGCTACCTACTGCGTCATTTAGGCGTTTAACAGCTACTTCCCTTACATTTTAATTAAATAACAAAATTCAAGAATATGTTTATATACAGTACATTCTATTTAAAACAATAAAATTATGTATCGTCCAGAAAAAATGGAGTACCTAGTATAACTTAATATATTTATTGTATATATAAAACATGATTACAGTCAATTTTTGTTATAAATATATTTTTATTAAATTTACAATGGTAGAGATATGGAAGAAACTAGAGCAACAATAGGGGTGTCCCAATTACATTAAATATTTAATTTAATAGAGTATTTAATTTCATATTTAACGACAACAGTTATTATGAGCCATTTCCATTTGAAAAGAAAGTTATTTGTCAAGTAAAATGACAACTTAAACGAAAAAGATGGAGTAAATCATGGTAAAATTGCCAAGCCAATCCAATCCTAAATCCAATACATTAAATGGCCAAACCAATCACGAAGTAAGTGGCATTTTTTGTACGACTGCAAATGTCCATATGATGATATTGGTGGTACTAGTACGATTAAAAGAGCAGCGGTGAGAACAAGTCTTCAACTAACAGTTGATAAACAAATAACAACACCTTACGAACTAGCATGGCTTTCTGCACCGAATAATCTTTCAAATATAACGGCTAAGTTTTCGCCAAAGGAGAATTACAATAAAGCTGTGAATGACCTAAGTGACTAATTTTCAAAAACGTAAACCATTACAGGAATTCAGAAGTTATACAGTGTGATACCACACACGGATGGTTGTCTTTTTGTCACAAATTTTTCTAATTCAGAAGAGTATAAAGTCGGTCAATTATTTAAATGCCAAAGAAAAATTAAATAAAGCATTTATTACGTTAATATGAAAAAATTAAATAATTGTTCATTGCAGTATTCATGAAATAATCCTAATCATTAATTTAAAATTATATATGAAATATCATAGACATATTTATTTAAAATTATTTTATTATAAAAACAAAGTTAAATTACGAAAAAATGATAAAAAAATTCAATTAACAACAATGGAAAGAAAATTTGGCCCACGATGGGACTTGCGGTATCAAACGTAGAATGAATGAAGTTTTTTTTTTTTGAAAAAAACGGAAAACATTAAATATGGCGAACTTTGATTGAAGATGATTTTTTTCTGAAAAACTCAAAAATTTTATAAAAAATGAATTCAAATACTTTCTTGTAATTTATTTGTAAATCTTATTCAAAAACGGATAATTAAAAAAAAACGTCTGTTTTGGTAAATTTTTGGAAGAGTTATGACTATTTTAAAACGCCGTTTTCTTGAAAAGTTCATAGCTTTTTCAGAAAAAAAATTAAAAAAAAAATTACAGAAAATTATTTAGTGGGGTACTATAACATATAAAGACTTCAGCCAAATTAAAAGGGATCGAGTTCAAAAGTGGTGAATTTGGCATGAAATTCCCCTAATACATTATTATTTTTGTTATTGCCTTATATGGAAGATATCGCCTTAGGTGGTACATCAGGTATTTGTACCATTGTTTACTATTAATATTTAATGTCCGTCTCTTGTAACATACATTTTTTGTGAAGATTGATCATGTATTTTGCATTAAAAATAATACTAAATCGTTTTTATAACTGAATAATGTTACTACCATGTTTGTAACTATGAAAGAAAAAAATACAAATAAAAATTAATATTTTCTCCAAATAAATAATCATCACAACGTTTAATACATATTCATGTTACGAGAGGCCAATATATGGAACCTCTATTTGATTTTTTTTTGCCAAGTCATTTAAATATGCATTACCTTTAAATCATTATCATTTAATTCCAATTCTTTTGCTTTCAAATTAAATTTATTATTTTTTTATTTATAATAAATTATAACTCTGAATTCTACTGAATAATTAAATAAAAATTTAATTTATTCTATATACATATTCAGTAACTCTCTTATTTGATAAACAAAGATTAGCATTATATCATGCGTTAAATGATTAATTGTTAAATTATAAACTCCTGGACAAAGTTGACGTATCAGTGATATTTTACATTATTACTTTTACTTTTTCGATTATTTAAATCATAGTACACCTACGTGATACTATAATTAAACAATTTCAACTAATTTTTAACAAATTACAACGGTATTATCGGAAAGATAACATGAATAAATAACATAATGTAACAATAATGTCAAATGCAATGAAAATGGTGTTAATGAAAAACTTTTGAAAAAAATTGGAGGGAAAATTAAATTGCAGGAATTTGAATTCAGTAGCGTGTAGATCCTCCTCTAGCTGTTATACCTGCTCTTATTCGTCTGGACATGCTATTGATAAAATGGTTTCCTGGGGAATATTCTGTTATTTGATAAAAACGACTTGTTCGAATTCCCTATGAGTCGCTGGGGTAGGTATGTGGCGCCTAACCGGTCATTTTAGTGCATCTCATAGATGCTCTATAGTGTTCATATATGGGATTCTTCGTGACCAGTCCACAGGTTAGTGATCAACATGGCGCCGAGCGTTATCCTGCATAAAAATGAATTTGTCGCCGACAAACGGACAAATGATATTACAATATTCTGTTAGGATGTTTTCTACGTAGAAAACGAATGCACATTTGTGGATCTTCCCCGTATAGGAACCAAATCCGTGCGCCGATTGAAACAAATTCCTCCCCAGAACGTTATTGATTCACTAAAAAAGTGGGATATCGGAAATATATTACAGACAGATAACCTTTCTCCTGGCCTCCGCCAAACTCTCGTTGACGTCCATCGGGTGAAGTAAGCCTTACTCTTGTTTAGTCCGTAAATAAAACTCGCTTCCAAAAATCAATAGTCCAATTTACATGTTTTCTTGCAAAACATAGTCTAGTAACTCTATGTTCTCTGGTGAGCAGTGGTTCAGTAGCTAGTCTACTAGTCTTCTGCTATACAGTCCTCTTTCATTTAGTCTTCTCCTGACCGCTCTTAAGCCTTTTTTCAGAAATTCTCCAAGTTCTATTTTCTTCTCCATCTTAAGTTGCGTGGACGATTCATTTCTTCTACTCTGAGTGTACTGGACAAAGTGTTTTATTCACTTAATGACACTGAATTTTAAAAAAATCACTAGTGTAGCTGAATTTATCGCCTTTTACAAATCATTTTAGACAGCGTTATATGTATTATTACGAAAACAATTACGAAATCTTGCATTACATGTTTCAACAATTGCAATTATTTATTAGTAGTGACATAATATGATATTCTAGTCCACCAACATAAAATGTTCAAGGATTTAACATTTCCAAGAATTATGACAAATACTGGAAAATTTTGCTGATGCCTTAATTTTGTCCAGAAGTGTATTTCGTAATCGATTTCTAAATAGATTCAAACTTAAAATTATAGCCAACGTTTCATGAATAGTTGATGTTATTTCTTCGGGCTGGTTCTCCCAACCACTCACTAACATCTTCCACTAGTAGCTCACTACTCTCGACCCAGTAGTCTTCCAGAACAGGCAATCTTCAACAAACAATCGCCAGTTACAGAAACTACAACTGCATCAGATCTTTGCGAATTGGATTTTGTAAAAGATATTTTTGATAGCAACATTACAACAATGTTTCAGCGCCTGTTTATTATAATTACAATAAGTTTACGGCACAGCTGTTTATCACCTCAAAAGGGTAAGCAGAGGGCAGCGTACTGTTTGTTTGGCGCCATTCGTCATTCTCAGTTAAGAGGGGAGACATTAGGTAGGCAAGCGTTAAGGCAATCATTGTAAAACACGAGCAGGGCTGTTTATGGTAGGGTTTGCTGTTTATTACGTAATTATAATAACATTACTCAACCCTAACGTTTCAGCGTTTTCTTTCATGTATTTTATTATGCACTGTAAACTGAGCAGCGGAGATAATGATCGACCATTTAGATTATTGCGTGAAAAGTGGTAGCAGGCGTATATATAAAATATATTGTCAGCAATTAATACGACCTATGTAAAGCCAGATTAACTGAACGGGAATGGGGTAATTACTCAAAGGTTTAAGCGGAGAATATAGGGGGATAGCTTCGGAGGATTGCGTCAAATTCGATGTCGCCTAGAAGAAGAATTACATTATTCTTTCTTATTTATATTACGCATAAATGTGGATTATAACTTTATTTAAAAAAAGTCAGTCCTTAAGTAAGATGGCTGCTGATTGGATTACATTATTACCATACATTCGAACAACGAGTCCCTAATCCACGATTTCTAAAAAAGCGACAAACTTATGTAGCGTAATATGTAGCGTAGAAGTGTGAGTAAAAGGATATTGTTGGAAATATTTTACGGCCCTCACTTTTTGCCTAATAATCTGAAAGAAGCAGCCTATAAAGAGTGTTGGGTGATAATTGTAGCGTTATGGTTTGAATTTTTGCTGTACCGATATAGACGAAGGACCACCTGCGGAGCAGAATGATAAGGATTGGTATATAGACTTACTTGGAATAATGTCCTCCTAGAACACTGTATGCTGTTGTTTTGTTTGGTTTGTTATGTGATAACGTCAGTAATACTGGACAACAAATTTTAACTTATATGTTGTATCTTTTATGCAAAGTTAAGTATCCAATAAATTTTGAGATGCTGATTATGAAAATGACAATGAGATTAAAAAATTAGGACGTATCTATGTTCTTTATTTTAAACTACATTAATAGAAAAAACCTATGTTTATGTTTTAATGTCTCTCGGTGCGCCGTCTTCTTGCTGTTCTCTTGTAAACTGTCTCTGGAGAATCTCTAAGAAGGGTCTAACAGTAGTCTGCGAGCATGGAAGGATTACATTTTCCCTGGTACCTCTTCTCCATTGTTGCTATCTCCTGATGAAAACGTTCGACGTGCTCATCACTTACAGCTCCGCAGTTGTTTGGAAAGAAGTCCAAATGCGAATGCAGAAAATGTATCTTCAACGACATGTTGCAACCCATTCTCTCATATTATAACAACATACTTTCGACAAGGTTAACATAATTGTCAGCCCTGTTGTTGCCTAATAAATTAGTGACCACCAAACGAAAATCATTCCAAGCATTTTTTTTTCTGTTAAAGTGCTCTCGAAGTGTACGTCTTTTAACATATTTCGAATTTGTGATGCAACAAAAATACCCTCTTCGATTTTTGCTTCACTTAGCCTTGGAAATTTCTGAAGGAGGTACTGGAACGCTAACCCATCTCTATTTAGTGTCCTCACAAAGTTTTTTATAAGGCCCACTTTAATATGTAAGGGCGGCAACAAAATCTTTTTTGAATCTACCAATGGCACATATTGTACACTTTTGTGCCCTGGCTCTAGTGACTTACGAGCGGTCCAATCCTTTTTATTGTAATAAAGTGCCTTTGCTTGACTGTCCCACTCACACAAAAAACAGTAAAATATTGTGTGATCTAGCTGCAATCCCAGTAAAATTGCAACAACCTTTAAGTCACTACAAATCTGCAATTTGTGTTCATTATATTTTATGCATCTCAATACCTGCTTTATGTTATCATACGTTTCTTTCATGTGGACCGCATATCCGACAGGAATAGACGGTAAAGTATTTCCAATATGCAAAAGCACCGCCTTTAAACTCAATGTTGAACTGTCTACAAATAACCTCCATTCCTCAATTTTGTACAGTGTGTTCAAAATCACCATTACACCTTCAATGTTATTGCAGAAAACCAAGTTATCCTCTATGTCAAAAAATAACGTTAAGTGTTTTTGGCGTTTACGAAAAACAGATACGGTAACATCGTCTTCTAATAGGTTCCACTGCTGCAATCTTGATCCCAGTAGTTCTGCTTTACTTTTTGGAAGTTCAAGATCTCTCACAAGCTCATTTAATTCTGTTTGGGTTATTTTATGTGATTGAAGATAGGATGTACTCGGTGTGAAATCAGGATCTTTTGATGTTGATGGAATACTTCATCTTGACAAATTACAGTATCTTCATCATCTGATTCGTAAGTATATGTTTTCGGGAATTCTAGAACAGGAAGTCCATCTCCATGGAGCACAGGTCGCACGGCAGATGGTATATTTGGATAGTTGATAACATAACTTTTCTTTTTAGATATACCTGTCCCTTGTCCCACAGGAGATACCATGCAAAAATAGCAGTTAGTTACATGATTTTTCGGTTCTCTCCAGACCATTGGGACAGCTAAGGGCATGGATCGTTTTTTACGATTGAACCAGTTTCGCAGACCTGAAGCACATGCATTACAGCAGATGTGTGGGGGCCAGTTCTTGTCTCTATCGCTTATTTTACAGCCGAAATATAGATAATACGCCTTTCTTACCATTGGTGTAATGAAGCGCTTCTGAGCAGCAAAAGTCACCTCACCACAAACGTAACAGAAACTATCTGGATTAATCACATACTTTCGAGACATCTTACTCGAATGCTGTCCGGTAATCAACTAAATAATAAAGAAATCGCGTTATTTGTACATGATACTTTACTACTATGTCGATTGCAGTATCCTTTTGTACAGAATTTTCAAATGTTCCACGTGCGCTCTTACGGTTATAGTGGTTTTCTAAGGGGTACAGTGATACACGTATCTTCAGAACTTGAACTAATAAAAAAAAATCATGTGCAGCACAGTACACGTGATAGAAGTGAATACTTCTTTAGAATAGAGAATGAGAGAGATTAATAGTGAGATATTGAAAGAGAGAGAGAGAGAAAGGGAGAGGGATAATTTCAAAAGAAATTATAACAATATAAAATTTGTGTAAAAAATATTCAGTTTATTCATTATCTACACTATCATCGGCTGGTGGTTCAGTTGGTAATACTGATATGATTGGTTTGTGATAACTAAAATATGAAATATATGTTCGTGATTCCATATTTTCTAGATAACGTGTAAAAATTGCATCTATTGTTGTTTCGGATTTTGTTGTTGATTCTTTGGGATTGTTATTTATAAGTAGACCAAATTTTTCTCGAAGAAAGTTAATCAACGTCAAAAAATCATTGGATCCGAACTTTACATTGAATTCTCCCCCGAGAATCAAAGGGATTTTGTCTTCGCTTCTTCCAAGTGCATTTGCACCTGTGTGGCTGTAAACCAGTAGGGAGCGGTGAATGAAATATATTATATCTTCTAGATTTTAACAAGTTAAACGGTTCAAGGATATTATCAAATAATCACAGAACACAGATGTAACTAACGTAATTAATTACAAAACATAATGATAAAAATTCGGTACACACGCGTGCTGCTTTAGCTGTTAATATATAGTGTGTGAATGCGTACATCTATAACGCGCGCATGCGCGACAATAGGGAGACGTGGATAGCCTAAACTGATATATATATATATATATATATATATATATATATATATATATATATATATATATATATATATATATATATAGCGTGTAGCAAAATCTTGAAACGTTACATTTTTTCCAATTCACTCTCCATTCTCGTCAAATATCAGAACGCCGCCAAAGAAGTATTCACTTCAAAAAAAGAAAATTATTTTCTGGTTTAGCACATCAAAAGTAGTCAGTTTTAATTGATTTTATTTCTGATACTGTTTGGCTGTTGTCCAGTGAATGAGCACCTTGTTCTGCACGTGTACGATATGTTATTATTCTGGTCTCTCAACATCTCTACCACACACTTCCGCTGCGCTGCTACCCGGTTCGGGCATTCGTGGGGAAAACGAACGCAGCACTGACACAAGGGCATAGGACTCAGACTGGGATTTGAATTGCTGTCGGGAAAAGGACAAGCCGTTACAAGGACAAGCGGTACGAAACAAAGAGTTTAATATAAGCAGCCTATAGACACTTTGGTCGAGTTCCTGAACCATATACCTTCATGAACCATATAGAGAAATACTGAAGAATATTTCAACATGATGGTGTCCTACGCATTATTACTGATCTGTACAAGAGTTGCTAGATCAATGGTTCCCAAATTGTTGGATTAGGAGAGGCCAATCGATACCATGACCTGCTAGAAGCCTTGATCTAATGCCTCTAAATTTATATATGTGAAAACATACGAATATATAATGTATGAAATAGATAGACCTTTATTTACGTAGCCAATACATGCCTTATAAAGACGAGTATCCAATTTTTACCTACATTTAAAAATGTAATACTAGTAGTATTTTTGGAACGAAAAGATATTTTTTATCTTTGTACCTCATTTGACAGAAAACAAATCAGGAAGCTTTTAGCATTTCCTACAATAAAAGGGACGTTGTTATTATCATTTGTATATTTCATATATTATAAAATTGTAAATATTATATATTTAATAATATTATTTGAAAATAAAAATTGTTGTCTACTCTGTGACACTCATAATAAGATTAAAAAGGCTATTGAAGAATCTAATAAATTTAAGGCAATAATCTAGTGGAACATATCCCTTATAGATATTTAGGGAACGCTGCCAAAACAGTACAAAATAATTCTTCAGGATGTTTTGAAACGGTAGGAAGATTTCCGAAATAATTTCGACTGAGCAGCTCGGAAATTGATGACAATTATACATTATATTCATTAGTGGCTGGTTATAAGGTAATAAGGGGCACAGGGGCACGCGCCTACTTCAATATTTTAGAAAAAAAAACACTTATTTTCTCTTAATTTTGTAATTATAAATTTTCTAAAAAATATAACATTTTATGTACGACCTTTGTACCTTAAAGAATGGGTTAAGGGATATTTAAAAAAGAATCATATTATCAGCAGATAATAAATTATTTGATCTTATTGGGATTGCAAGTCATGTAAGTATATTGGTGGCAGCGATATTTATGACTTTCAAATTCCAGGTACCAGTAGCCTTGTCAATATAATGGAGATGCAGTAAATATAGAAAAAAGGAAGATTATTACGTCTACATTTTAATTTCACTACTATTCGCTGGTGGGGACAACCGGATCGAATGCAGCGTACGTTGTGGATTAGATAAGCGTTAAATCATTCTGACGTTGTGAATAAATAAATGAAAAGCTATTTAAAAAATGCTGCATAATAGTTGTTGTGCAGTTAATTGTAAAAATACAGGCAGAAATAGTAGCCGCAAATTTTACACCTATCCAACTGCTAGTTTGAAATTAGAAAAAAGAAAAAATGGATAAATACAGTTAGGAGAAAAAAGTATGTATAACCTAACTTTGTAACGTTTTTACCAAGAATGATGTGATGTGCTGTGTGAGATAAAATGAGTACCAGCACTAAAGTTACTCCAGAAATTAACGAAATTACAATGGATAATACAATTTATCCTGTTACCATTCAGGACGAAAATATTGATAAAAATTGTCAAGTTGATTTTCTCTCCAACTAATCAAGCCGGAAAAACATTTATTTGTAATACGTATATGAATGTTAATACCGAAAAATGTGATACAGAGATTTAAACAGAAATAGTAGATTTTGTGGAAAGTAAATGCATAGTCAGTCATAAATTCGATAATTAGTCATAGATTAGTCATAGTCGAATATAATTCATTACGTCAATGACATTTTACACATTTGTTGTGTGTTGATCAATTTACACCCTCCTATAATTTCAAATAAAGGAAAAACAGATGAATATACTTTCAAACTAATTGATTTTATATATAATTTATTTTAAGGAAATAATCTTTGTAATTCAATAGTATTTTTTATGAAATAAAGTTTTACTTCAATATGTTTTATGTTTATTTAAAGTTTTGTAATAATATAACTAAGTTTATTATTAATGTTTTTGAATCTTATTAACTTGATATCTAATTAATTATATTAACTCCAGTAAAGTTTCGGTTATGAAACAATCCAACGTCACTATTGGCAGTTTTATTATTTTTTATAGGAGGTACTAAGTATGTAGCAGGTAAATAATGGTTAATGTAGACATTTTCAATGGTTACTATTGCTTCTTTCAGAAACACTTGGTCTCGATCTGTATAGTAATTATTGTTTCCTTGTGAATATATAAACAGGTCGCATATGATCATTTCCATGACATACAGTTGTCATTCACACCCTGCCAATAGACATTTGATAGTATTAAATATACTTTTCTAATTACGACCAAATTGTTGATTCAGCAGGTTGGATATTGATATTTCTATATACCTAACTCCAAAAGAACTAAAACTAAGAATAGGGAATCAGCCAACAAATATATATTAGTAAAAGAACTCAATCTAATAGAAAGGGCAGTTTTTCGTTGATAAACCTTTCAAAGAAGACAGTTTCAAATCTATTGTATTTTCAAGTGTTTGTCATTAATGGCAATCAAAAGAAAATTTACATTTGGAATAAGGACATGAGTTAATTTTCGGACGTGATGGTATACTTCGTGGAGTTAAATTAAAAACAGTGAAAGGGTAATGTACGAGTATAAGACGTATTCAACGGCCTTGTCTAATGGAGATGGAGGATACAACTATGGATCAAGAAAGAATAAGAAAATTGAATGTACAGAAAAGACACAATCGGCAGAAGAAAATAGAATAACTGCTTCAAGATGTAGAAGGAAAATTAAGCTACCTAAAGCCTTGTTACCACGGTCTATGGCTTGAAGAACGTACTCACCGACTTGTGGCCTGTCGTGTTCTGTCGATTTCTGACCGCACACAATTTCCATGGCGCGGAAAGGCTACGGATTGGCGAATCTCGAGGGGCCACTAGTCTCCCGTTGTGTGATTAAATTTTTATATCAATGAATACCAACATCCTGTAAGTCACCATCAAATTGTTTTTCATATTTTTCAGCTTTATTAAAGGACACTCAATACTGATACTACCTTAGATTAGCTTCCAAATATCAGATATTTTATTTCTATCTTTGCGGTCAACATTTTTCGAGTTCCAGATGGAAGGTTCTCTCTCGTACCAGTCCAAGAACTCCATGATAATTTCGTTTGACCACTCCATAGTTATCCCAATTTACCCACTGAAAACGTTCAGGAAACTTCCAGAGTAAACCTGCACAACTGCAACAAACCATAACAGATCGTGGGAACGGGTGCTCGGGTCACCCTTAACTTATTATCCATCCAGCCCCAATCCTTTCATGAACTAGTATTTATCAACACTACACGGGAAAGGCCAAGCCACCTCGAGAAATAACGTCTCAAACTTCATACCAGGCTCGTTAAATCACAGATTGTGGGAACAAGGCTTAATAAATATGAACATATTTGAACCAACATAAATAGAGTTTCGTGCAACTCTAAATGGAAGTATATTAGAAGACATATATATTGTAGGCCGACTTTAGCATATTCATACTATTTGACGTGTACTAGTTATGTGCTATAGAACAAGTAATTGTCCTAAAATAGAATATTGTTTGAAAATTATCTTAAGAAGATATAAAGATTTATTACCGATACTATTAAGTCGATGTTTTCAACCTATTTATTTACATAGCCTGAACTAAGATTTAGAGCTTGAACTAAACGTGTGTAAGGATGTTACGTGACAGCGGTGACAACTAGGTGCAAGATGGTAACATTAACTAAATTGATAACATATGAAGTATGTTCGATATATATTAAATTCATATTAACACTGTGAATCTGATATTAATACATATTGAGGTTCGACAAAACTGACTGAATACTACTAACATTTTGGACAGCCCAATAGTTTATTTTTGTTCTTTTTACCACATACATAACTGTATTAAAAAAATTATAAAAAGGTTAGTGTTCCATTGTCTACAAGATTTGATTTTATTAAACCTATAATAATAATACCTGTCTACAAAAGTTGATTTTATCAAACCTGTATAATAATAAGAATACTTGTTTCACGTTCCTCTCTAATAGTTCAGAGAAAATACTTTCGAGTTTTCCTGCTAGATGTTCGACGATAAGTCGGCGCCGTCGAACTTCAGACAAATATTTTCCACTTTACTAAAATAGTTCCATTTAGACAATTTCGTCGCGAAATATATATTTGAAGTTTTAACACTGGAAATATTTAAATGTCAAATATATTCAGATCGCTTAAGTAGATTCGTTTTTTCGTTTCCACAAAGTTGCGGACAGATCAACCGTATTAAAATTAAAGAGATATACATATATGAGACAAAAATAACTATTGCGAATGTTTACACGATAGATGTTGACAGACTAAAGCGAGAAATGTGCATAAATTAGACTGTTATTAATAATCTAATCCGTTAGTGATAAAATGAGAAATTGTTGAACATATTTCATCATAATTTTTAGTTCTATTAAAATTTACTAAAACTACTCCTAAGGTCATCATTGTATGTATATTAATTATTACTCCAATTATACTTACTTATATTTGTGAAGTAGGAAAAATTGTAGATTAGTAATAAGTAGGAGTATTATATTATATTACTTTTCCGCACTCCACTACACGCGGAAAAGTAATGTAATCGTGTAAAAAATGTTGTTTCTCTAGGGTTCATTTTTGGTTTTTCGACCTAAAAACCAAAAAAAAAATGGTTTTTAAGCCATTTTGTGTGTGTATGTGTGTCGTTGTCGTCGGCATTTATTCTTGTTAGCACGATAACTCAATTAAATCGTGTCGGATCGATCGGGTTTTGACTGATTCTGACCGGGGACGTCTCCCAGACGACACCTACTGAATTTGAGGTCGATAAGACAGACCCCACCCTGTCCATGGGTAATGAGAAAGCACGAGGGTGAACTATTTGAGATTGGGTGATTATTTTTTGTTAGCACGATAACTTAACTAAATCGTGTCGGATGGATCGAGTTTTGTCTGATTCTAATTAGAGACGTCTACCAGAGGATATCTATTGATTTTGAGGTGGATAGGACACACCTTACCCTGTCCATGGGTCATGAGAATTCACGATGGTGGACTATTTGAGAAAATTAAAACTGTCGCATAAAATACATATTCTGCATTTTTGTGTTGGTTTATTTTTTCTCGGTAACTCAATTTCGAGATAGAGATGTTCTACGTGCGGAAAAGTCCGTTTTAAGGTTTTAAAACTGTTTATGTTCATACACTTTCAATATAGAAAAAACTCAAGAAATGTGTTTTATTTCCGCCATTAACTATCTTCTTTAAGTCTTTAACAATCCTGAAATATACATTGACGTCCTCAAGGGTTACACCTTATTAACACTAGACACAATTATAATTCTTGTTTAATATAATAATAATAATGCCGTTATTTCCCAACAGAAAAAAGTATGTATATGACAAAAATATGGATTACAAATAAATACATGTAGGTATATATGTATAGCATATAACTAAAAAATAAATAAATAAAAAAATGCTAACCTCCAAATAACTTTAACATAAATAAATAATGGAATACTGCATTAACATATAGTTTACACGACAGTAAAAATTTGTTGTTTTCCTATAGACAGTAACTCGTTATGAGTACAAAGTAGATCAAATTACATGTGCCTAGATATTACATTAAAATTATGCGACATTAAAAACACTAGCGATTTTTACAGCACGTTAGTTCTTGCAGTCTGGTAATAAAACATGCTTTCCCCTCGAGAGCTTAGTCTATACTAAACATGCTTAGTGATATGGGTGCATCGATATAATTATGGAACAGTTTAAATAAAAAATAAAATAAACAGTTTTAAAACCTTAATACGGACTTTTGGGCACGTAGAACATCTCTATCTCGATATTGAGTGGACGAAAAAAAATAAACCAACACATAAATGCAGAATATATGTTTTATGCAACACTTATGTTTTACTTTTTTCAAATAGTCCACCATCGTGCTTTCTCATGGCCCATGGACAGGGTGGGGTGTGTCCTATCTACCTCAAAATCAATAAATGTCGTCTGGTAGACGTCCTTAATCAGAATCAGTCGAAACCCGATCGATCCGATATTATTTAATTGAGTGATCGTGCTAACAAAGAAACTTTCTCAAATAGTCCACCATTGTACTTTCTCATGACCCATGTATATGGTAGAGTGTGTTTTATCTACCTCAAAATCCATACGTGTCATCTGGGAGACGTCTTCCATCAGAATCAGTCAAAACCCGATCGATCCGACACGATTTAGTTGAGTTATCGTGCTAACAAGAATAAATGCCGACGACAACGACACACACACAGCAAAATATTTTTAAAAACCATTTTTTTTGGGCCGAAAAACGAAAAATAAACCCAAAAAAAATTTTGTTTTTTCACTTTTTCTTTACACGACATACATTACTTTTCCGCGTATTTTCCGTGTACGGAAAAGTAAAAATGAGAGCACAGTAAGCACCCCTCTAGAGTTCAATGACTGGATGTCAAATATTTGTAGAAGCAGAGTATGATACTAGTAGAACCCATTACTGGATAATAATTATTTATAACAAATACTTCAGGATGTTCTGCTGAAGGAAGTGCTTTTCAGGTTGATTCACATGACCTACATACCAGGGATACCACGTAAGGCTACAATATTCTAATTTCGAACGCAAAATAGTATCGCAAGGCAGCTCTGTTATTAAATGATGTGTATGTTTTTAAGTTATGTGTTTCTAATTCCAAGACCAAGGGTTCTATATGCATCAGGAGCCACATGGTTGGTAGCCCAGAGAATGATAGTTATCATCAGAGTACACGCCAGGATCCTTACAATATTTTCAGACGTATTAAAACTGTACCACCAAGAGAATAATTGTATATTAGTGGTTTATTCTGTAAGGTATATGAGCAAACTTTACATTAATATATGTTTATCCCTAGTTTATTATCCGAACACCACGATACAACACGGTCAATGAGCTTTTGCAATCTCAAGTGATCTTCGAAGCAGGTTATATTTAATAATAATTTTAAGTCATCGGTAAAAATAAGATGATGTGACATACACATTAGAGACAAATCGTTAATAAATAATATAAAGAATAATGCCCCCAAATTTAAGCCTTGAGGTACTCCAGAAGAAGTTAAGAAGGTCTCGAATTTAAAGCCGTTGTATGAAACAAATAAAGTAAATCTGGATAAATACGATTTTACGATAATTTTTAAATTAGTATCTTATGAATCACTTTGTGTACAGTAATGTGATTTGCGATTATCTGGGTAAATTCTGCTAAATATGTAATTATTGAGAATTCTGCTAGGACCCCATATTGATTAGGAGATAAGACGAATTGTGTAGAAAAATAAATGTGGGTGTATAATGACATTTCGAAAATCTTTGCAAAATTTTACAGAATAGTAATTGGGCGATAATTTTTTGTCGAATGAATTGTCATGTTTTGATATAAGACAGATATTTTTTTCTATTATATCTAAAGGTAGGACTATGCTTGGTAACTCAAGTGGAATGAAACATTCGCTAGGTCTTCTAATAATAATTTACTTATGTGCCATTCACTGTACAAATTAGACAATCCCCAAATCTAGAACCGAATAATTTTCTTCCACATTGCCTGTACCGCTGAGAATGATGGGTTCCATTTTTCACATAACGCACTTTAACCTATTAATCTACCGCGAGTGTTAATGTAACTATTATGTTACATAAAAATAAAGTAACCTTATATTTTCTCATATTGTTTTATTCTGTCAATTAATCTCGTGAAAATATTAATTATTGACAATTATAATGGCGATAGCAAAAATCTTCTTTCAGTTTTCGTTTTTGTATACTGTAGAGTGAGGTAAAATTAACACGACGTGTAGTGTCAACTTTATTACCATTTGTATCTTTTCAATTTTCAATTCTATTTTTAGTTCAATTTTAAATCTCATACATTTCCATATTGTCAAACGAAAATTTTTAAAATGGAATATACTTTATTATATTTTTTTTAGTGTACAAACATTGTAGTAAGGCAGTACTTGCACCACTACATATATACTCCCAGTATATACGTAGTGGTGCAAGTTTAGGAAATATTGCGAATAAGGCAGTCAAGTTTATAAATACATATCACATTTGAGGTAGATCTTTATTTAGTGTAGCGTCAACTACGATGGTAATTGATTGCATTGAATTCATGATCATCAGAGAAATGGATTATATTTTGTGGTATATTCCACGAGGGACACAAAAGCCGTCACCGTAGTGTCGCAGCCAGATGTGAGGAACAGGCTATAAAACAGATAAACGAAAACCGACCGTATGCATTGTTACATCTACTGCCTAACACGTAACTTAGGCATTAATCAGTTTTGTAATCATTATACAGAACGTTTTCTTTAAAGTGTTCACCGTTGTTGCTTAGTTTTAATAAATCTATGTATTGAAGTAAACACAACTGTTTATTTCACAACCCTTAAGGCAACAACAAAAGATGTGGTGCAACAGGACGCCCTAGTGATATGAAAATTAAAAACACTTGTATGATCTTATTAAATAGTAAGTGAAACCAATGCTCCACAAACACCGAAATATTCCATGTTACTCTACCCGCTCTCTTGTTTTCATCATCAGGAGATTTTCTCCCATTTTGTTGATTCATCGAAGATTTGAACTCCTTCCCAGAAATAATAAGTAGACAATAAATCAGAAATGACAGATATAAATTATGCGTTTATGTTACTTTGTTTACTACATCGTCGCGAAACGCAAATGCGTAAGTATTGTACATGCTGGTACAATAAAGTTTATTCGGTGTTTGATCTTCTGATGAAATAGAAAGTGTACTTATTCACTGTTTATATCAACTAAATGATAGTTCCTTTATGTAACTACAATAAAGACGAAAACAAGAATATAATGAAGGGAGTATTATACCAAGGAACTCTAGTTGTTGACACACAGAAATTAAATTATCATTGAAAAAATCAGACTCGTGTTTATTAACAATATGTACAAAAAAACTAGAAAGCCAGTTACTCCATTTCTCTATTATATAGAAAGATACTTCCTAGACTATAGTTTAGATATTATGTAGACGATATTTTAGCGGTTTTGATACTACAGGAACAGATATAGATATTTTTGTTTCAAAATTAAACATAAATATTACATATTTTATTATCTTGAAAATAATGAATAACTACAATTTCTTGATGTAATTATAATTATAATTAGGGAAAATAGGTTATAATTTAGAAGTAATAATTACATTGGAAATAGAAAAGCATATAAGATTTCAAATTGACATTAATACACCTTTCTAGACGCATATTGCAATAACTTTTAGTAAATTCCAAAGATAAAATTGAAAATACAGAAGATCTGAGATTTATGACATTATTAAAATTGCCAAGGCCGTAGTCAAAAGTATGTTGGACAAATGAAAGAAGTAATTGTAACTGGATTAAGGAGCACACAGCCCTTTTAAAAAATAGAAGATTGGAGAAATTTCCTGTTACCACAACACAAGTGTTGGGTATGTTCTGTTACAGATGCATTAAGTGCGTTTATTAGTGAACAATGCACGAAACCGTAAAAATATTCACAACGGTTTACTGAACCTGAAAATAGGCACAAATAAAGAGTAGAGGTAGTTTAAAATTACTTTTAATCATCTGATGTGTGCCAACTCGGTTGGCGAAACGCGCGTCGACTAACTTATAATATTTCGGTGGTCGTACAAAAGTGGTATACTGTTTTTGTTGCTATATTGAACGTTCCAGGAATAGTATAAATGAACAGAGTTTGTCCCATATTTAACCTAGATATTTAAGACTCATTTTGTCAGTTAGTTCTTAATATACTTGATCTCTTGCTGTGAATATTACGTTGATGTTACTTGTTGCTATTACAGTGACTGAATTTTTCTTGACCAAATATTATAAATTGTCGTTTCGACATAGACATCCAATAGCGGTTTTGCCTGAAGTTAATATTTATGTTCTTATTGAACTTATCTATGACTCTTAAATGAGTAACTTTTTTTAAGCAACCGCGAAACAACTTCACAGAATTCATTGCGTGTATGTATCTTGTGTAATTGTTGGATATAGAATAAAAAGAATTAAACATAGAAGAATAAAATTAACCAATAATGAACAGGATGATTAAAGTAAAGAAACAAAAATTTGCTGACTAACAATTTATGAATTACGTTCAGTACTTTATCCATCAAAATTAAACATCCATTTTTATATGGCCAGTCCTTGAAAATATTATTCCGTCACCAAACCTTTGATATAGTAGCAATTCCCTTGTCGCTAATCCTACTCAACAATATAATTAATTAGTGTTCACAGTGTTCAAAATTATATATACAATGAAATATAAAATTCAATATATACCTCAAAACAAACAGCTGGAATATTTCCAAGTCACGTTCATATCCATATTTATCGGGCATGTAAACTTTTTGCTTTTGGAAGTATATAAGGATATAATGTTTTTCGCATTAAATTCGTGCGAAAAAGAATGAGTCTAAAATAACCTTTGTAGTCAGTTTACAGGCGTTGAATAAGTTGAGTTCAAAATTCTGTTTATAAAAGTATATCGTATCTACAGTGGAAATATACTGATTAATTTCCTTTTTTTATTTTTCCTTTGTTGCAATATACAACGTCGTTTGGTGTTGTTTTTTTCATTATATAACGAAGTAACATAAAAACTTTCAACGTAATAATACTCAATTGATATTTTACTTTTATATTCTAACGAATACGCCATAACTACAGTTCTTATATTGTTGAGAACAATGTAATCAACATATGTAGCATATGTACGCACCTTGAGTGAAGCCAGACAGGGAATCAAACCACCCTCTATGTAACTTAACAGCGTGCCTAATGGCAGCATATTCTATATGGTAAAATAAGTCTGTAATTTAGTGTACATATTCTCAATAAATAAGTTAAATAGTGACCGGTGTAGTGAATTATAATTCCTAATCCAAATATACAACAAGAATAATAAAAAATAAACAACTACAGTCCACAATTTAAAGTAATTCAAGAATACATATATGTAATGAATATTGGATGTAGCGATGTATAATATATGGCGTCGCTAACATATATTCGTACCTTATTTGCATCAAAATAAACAAATTGTATAAGAGTTATTTCCCTTACCGTTAATATAACCTTCGTTGAAAAGTTAGTGCTTGAAAAAGTTTGTTCGTTTGTGAGTTCTTGAAAATGTTTGTTATATTGCGCTGATATTTTGATTTCTTAACCTAGAAATATGTTGACTTCTGGACTATTATTTTTTGAAGACCTATTTTACTTAAACAAACGTATGTATATCAATTAAATATCAACAGGATATGGTCATTTTCAAGAAAAATACGTTTGAAATATCTATCATTGTTTAGCCCAAAATCTATGGAAGCTAAAACTGTTACACAAAACAATTTATTAATCAAGTATTCGCTACGAAAATAATTTATTTCCCTGTTTGAGAAATTTATGTGAGAATAGTCTACTAGTCTAGTGAGAAGAAGCTACATAAATCGAGTTATATACTGACACAATACTCTTCTAAAGTATGACAGCCTTTGTCTATACGAAGAGCTTTTAGTTATTTCTTAAAATATAATAAATTTCAATATTGTTTGATATGCAATTCATTAAACGTATATATGTAAAGCCAAATAGTAAGCAGAATTAAACTATAGGTTGCTCTTATAAAGTTGGTTATAATATTGATCTATTTGTACTGTATTCAGCTTATGTACTTGACTACTTAATATAATTATTATAGTTACTCTTATGTATGAAAATAAATAAATCGTAAGAAAAATCTCTGCAGAAATATCTCTTACAGATCCCAATGCACCTTAAAATAATTTTTTAACAACAAAAACTAACGATGATTAAGTGGAAGTGCCTCAGGAAACGCCATAGTTAATCTAGACGATACCTAAGTAGAATACACCTAATGAGATAATATGCACAAGTTGTGAAATTTCTAAGTAAAATGGAATACTGACTTTTGCTTTGATGCTAATCAAGAACAAAGCTCTTCTATTTAAGAAAATCATCCTCTATTATGGATTGTCCTTCGTTACAGAACAGGATCGTTACAGAAATTTAAATTCTCTATATCACCTATCTTAATATTAAATTGGGTACAATATTTTAATCTGTTATGAAATTTATTATTAGGGTTGATATAATATAGTGAATGTAGAATATAGTGAATTACCTGATACCACTCACAATGGTTTTTAAAATAACATTATATTTAATGCCTAATAGTTCATCTCAGTATCTTAAATTAACAGATATTGGGAACAAAAGAGCCATATGAGGTTACAATTTCAAGCTCATTTATATAAAACAAAAAAAGAAACTCAATCCCACTGTGTTTCCTTATGAGACACCTGCTATGACTTTTGCATCTGTTACGATACACCTAATATTACGAATCCAAAATGATTTGCATGTATAAGGTTAATATACCGTCTACGGTGGTTTAAAAATTAAGCAGTCCAGTCATAAGCTACACCACGGATGTCATGTGTCTCAAGGTCTATATCACAAAATATTCCTATAGATTACTTGCCTGATTTAGATATTTGATCAGGGAACTTACTATAGAATAAATCTATAGTTGAGAGTGTTGATATATCGTCTCAAAAACCATGTTGATTAAAAAAATACTGTGTTTTTCAAAAAATTTTAGTAAACGATGTAAATATGAAGATTCGTATATTTGACAGGTTGTTATGAAGATTCAAGATTATTGTTGATTATAGTAAAGAGTACAAAGTGGTATTATCCACTATTGCTATCACCTTCGTATTTACTACTTCTTTCGGGCCACCAACAATAAATAACTTCCCTAATCAAAATAATATTTTTACTTTTATTCTATTGTAATAAACTAATATTATAAGATAATAAGATTAAAAGTCTTATTCTGGCTAGGGAAGGTATTTATGTAGCTATGAAAGTTTATTACAATCTTAGCTCATATATACGCCCTTTACAGCATTTAAATGATTTATTGTAAAGTCGATTGCAATATATCAAAATAGACTAGAACTAGAGATTGATTGGTCAACAGACTCATCGTTGAGTCGTTGAATGACGTTTTAACGTAATACAGGAATTTGCAATATTATTCTTATAGAGGTCACAACCCACATTGGTGGCCATTAAATATAAGCTGTTTTTTTTTCATATTCATACCCTGCAGATAATAACTTAATAATAGAAACAATTACTACAACTTTAGTAGTATTTTTATGTAATTATTTACTATTTATTCTGTTACACTACCTATTAGAAAAAAAATCTTACCTTGTACGAAGAACGGTGTCCACCTCGTTCGGAACCTACCTGCAAAGAAATATATATTTTTACTTAATTAAGATACGTACTTAGATGTATAATTAATAATTATACATCTGTTTGTAATTACTTTATAGACAATATAATACCACTAATATAATTTATTGTTTTGATTGTTGGTTTTTTTTACTCATACATTGGTGTTATGTATAAATAAATCAAAGCATTTTTTTACTTAAAACAAAGTCAGTCATGATCATTGTCATGACTTTTTACAAGTTGCGGCTATTCAGGAGAAGTAGGTGAAGTTCTTCTTCACCAAAGCAATTGAGACTGGGATTTCTTTTTTTTTATATTTTTGGGATATATAATCATGTCTTCTATATGTACATTGAAATAAATTTTGTTATGAAAAACCTATTATATATTTATGTCAAGCATAATATGCCGCTCTGCTACTAAAACAGTGTGTTTACATTGGAATGGCCTTTAAATCTTCAATAGTCCATGCACTATAGATAACACGCGCATGGACTATATAAATAACGCTCAGGTGCAGAGATGAAAATCAAGTGCCCTCAAATATGCACTATTATAGCGCGTTGCCATGGTAACGTGACGTCACGCAATAGCCTACATCTGTTTAGTCCTCCACCGTGGTGAAGAGTTTGCCGAGATTTTATAGGATATCTGTACAGTGGACTTGCATCTATTTAATGTACTGAATCGCGATCTGTTTTTGAATTTGAGCGATTTATTTAATCTACGTTGTGTTTTCATCATTTTTAGACTTACTTTTTTGATTTTAATGTGTTGATTAAGAAACTGAGTGGTCGTATATTTAGTGATTTTTCAACTTTGTTAGTGACAATATTAAATGAAACAATAATTTACATTATTTATAATGAATCCAATTAATGATATTATTTTTAATTTGTTGGAAACACCGTTCTGTCGCTGGAAAGATGAATATAAAATAGAGATTTTACTGGAAGGAAGACCTACAACTGTTTTATCAATATTCGCCAATTAAGGAGATTAAGAAATCTGGTAAATTTTATAACGTAAATTTCAAATCTGCTTGGTTCACAAATTATAAATAGTTATGTAGCAGTCCAATCTTAAAAAACTATATTGCTTGCCCTGTTTACTATTTTCTAATAAACAATTGGTTTGGAACAGGAATGGATTTGTAGATATTTTAAATACTATATAAACATACCGATTCTGTCCAGATATTTTATATGATATCCTACAAAAAGAATCATTAGATATTAATTTTTGCGTGCATCAAATAAAACAGACACGTGAAATATTGCCGATCCGATAGGACTTGAACCTTGACGAAGTTCTAGTGCAAACTGGAACGGGTGGGTCGGCTTGCGCGTTTTAATGATTTAAGGAGCCGTACCATAGGTTTAACCATAGTGGGGGGGGTCCTTATTGAAAAACCAGACTAAGACAAGTCCCTGAAGGAGGGCAGCAGCTCTTTCAGTAGTCATAGTGGCAGAAACCGTGGGGGTTGGTATGGTGCTATGACACACACGACTGCGATGTGGAAGGCAAGAGGAAACCACCACATTATAATCCTCAGAACAGCTAGCAGAAAGCTTATCCTAAATTAATGATGGCGTCTCCTGGGACAAAAAACTCCGGAGGTAAAATAGTCCTCCGTTCGGATCTCCGGGTGAGGACTGTTCCGGGAGACGTGATTGAGTGCAATCATAATAAGAAGTGTAGCATTTCACGAGCCGGAGCGTGGAATGTCAGAAGCATGAGACAGGCAGGGAGGCTAGAAAATCTGAAGATAGAAATGGATAGGTTAGGATTAGATATAGTAGGTATAAGTGAGATGCGCTGGCCGGAAGTAGGAGATTTTTGGAGCGGTGACTATAGGGTAATACACACAGGATCGGTAAATGGAAACGCGGGAGTAGGGATCGTTATGCGGAAGAACGCAGGACAGTGTGTAGATAGCTACCTACAATACAGCGAGAGAGGAATGATGGTTAGGTTAGATTCGAAGCCAGTGGAAACAGTAATAGTGCAAGTATACATGCCTACTTCTAACCACAGCGAGGAAGAGTTAGAAGCCGTTTATTCGGACATAGAGCAGGTAATAGGATTTGTGAAGGGTCATGAAAATTTAATAATAGTGGGAGATTTTAACGCAGTCGTAGGTGAGGGGAAAGAAGGAGAATTTGTAGGGCCTTATGGATTAGGAAACAGAAACGAGAGAGGTAGCAGACTGATAGAATTCTGTGAGAAGCACAAGATGGTAGTCGCGAACACATTGTTCAAGAATCACATTAAGAGGCGGTACACATGGAAAATGCCAGGAGGGATATCAGATAGACTACATTCTGGTTAGGAAGAGATTTAGAAATCAAGTAAAAGACTGTAAGAGTTATCCAGGAGCAGATGTAGACAGCGATCACAACTTGGTAGTCATGAAAGCTAGATTAAAGTTAAAAAATCTGAAAACCCGGAAGGATAAGAAACGTATAAATGTAGACATATTGAGGGATCAGAATATGAAAGATAAGTTCCAGGACAAAACAGATCAATTAATAAATAAAACGAGTAAGGACGAAATCAAGAACGCAGAAACTGAGTGGGAGGGTATCAAGAATAGTCTAGCTTCCGCGGCTACGGACGTTTTAGGACACGATAAAATTGAAGCTAGGAAGCCCTGGATAACGGACGAAATCTTAAACTTAATGCAAAAGAGACGAGGCTACAAAAACAGACGAGACGAAGAAGGACTGAAAACGTATAAGGCAATAAAGTGGGAAATCATTAGAAAATGTAGAAAAGCGAAAGAACAATGGATAGAGGAGAAATGCAAAGAAGTAGAAGATAAGTTGCAAATAGGTAAGACCGATGAGGCTTACAAAATAATTAAGAGGAACTTCAGGGATGTAGGAACAATAAGTAGAAATGTTAGGAGTCAATCGGGGGACATACTGATAGGAAGAGAGGAGAAAGCGGATAGATGGAAGCAGTACTTAGGAAATTTATACGAGGGTCAGGAATTAGGAGAGATATTAGAGGAAGAATCTAGCATCGATAGGGAAGATGTAGGAAAACCTATATTGAGAGAGGAATTTGAAATAGCACTAAGGGGGCTAAAGAATAATAGAGCGCCGGGTGTGAGATAAAATACAGGCGGAAATTTTGAAATGTGCGGGACAGAAAGTAGTAAATAGGATGTTTGAACTGGTAAAATACATATACGAAACGGGCGAGATGCCGGAGGATTATAAGAGGAACATTATCGTTACTATACCGAAAAAGAGAGGAGCCGACAAATGCGAGAACTTTAGAACGATTAGCCTAACTTCCCATGCGTCAAAAATCTTAACTAGAATAGTGCAGAAGAGGATGGAAAATAGAGCGGAGGAAATACTAGGAGAAGACCAATTCGGGTTTAGGCGAAATAGGGGAACTCGCGAAGCTATTCTGGCGCTAAGAGTAATGTTAGAGAAAACAATAGAAAAAGGAAAGAACGCTTATATAGGATTTGTAGATTTAGAAAAAGCTTTTGATAACGTAAGATGGGAAAAAATGTTCGAGATACTAAAGAGCGCGGGAATGAAGTATAGAGATAGGAGAGTAGTACACAATCTATACATAGAGCAAACTGCTGTTATAGAAGTAGAAGGGGAAGAAAGGGAAGTAGGTATTAGGAAAGGAGTAAGACAAGGATGTACGCTATCACCACTAATTTTTAATCTGTACATCGAAGAGGCGATTAATGTGGTAAAAGATAGAGTAGATTTCGGGATTAAAGTACAGGGACAGAAACTAAAAATGCTGAGATTCGCGGATGATATAGCAGTATTAGCATCTAGTAAGGAGGAACTAGAATCAGCATTGAACGAAATGGAGGCAGTGTTGACAGAGGAATACGGAATGAGGGTGAATAAAAACAAAACTAAAGTGTTAGTGTGCAGAGGGCGCGAGAGTAGAGCAAAAACGAAAGTACAAATTAATAATGAAAGATTGGAGGAAGTTAAAGACTTCACTTATTTAGGAAGTAAAATAAATTGGGATGGAAGAAGCGATAAAGACATAAAACAAAGAATAGCGCAGGGTCGAGTAGCTTTTAACAAAAAGAAAGCACTTTTATGCTCGGGGGTAATAAACTTAGAAACAAGGAAGAGATTTTTGAAAACATATGTATGGAGCACGGCACTTTACGGCTGCGAAACCTGGACGGTAGGGGAAGCAAGTAGGAAGAAATTAGAAGCTTTTGAGATGTGGTGTTACCGAAGAATGATGAAAATACCATGGATTGATAGGGTTAGAAACGAAGAAGTATTGGAGAAAGTCGGCGAGAAAAGGAGTATGTGGAAAAACTTAAAGAAGAGAAGAGATAGAATGGTAGGCCACTTGCTGAGACATGGGGGAATAGTCCGCGATATTTTGGAGGCAGAAATAGGAGTGAAGAAAGGCAGAGGTAGGCCTAGATTAGACTACTGCTCACAAATAGTAAGGGATGTAGGTTGTAGCACAATTAGCGAAATGCGTAGGTTAGCACAAGATAGGAGAAGCTGGAGGTTAGCGTCCAACCAGTCTTAGGACTGATGACCTAATGATGATGTGAAATATTGAACAAAAAGAGAAATGACGACTTTTTTAAGACAATTTTTAATAAAGCAGGTAGAATAATGAAATTAGAAATTACAAAAGGACAATACGCTGGTCTCTCTAACGAAGCTATTAGTACAAGATATAAGGCACCTTTTTACGAAATGTTGGACCATATTTTAATGGAAATAGACGTCAGGTTTCAGGACTGCGAAAAGGTGAAATTTATTTGTCTCGCTGATACTGCAAGATTTGAACAATATAGCTCGTGTTTCCCTTCTAATGGTTTTGAAAATTTGGAACAATTTTATGGAAATATATTTATCAGACATCAACAACTTAAAAAACGAACTTTTCCTGTTATATAGTGATGAAAGTTACAGAACTATACGCTGCATGAACTGCTCAAAACACGGAATGAATACATAGACATTTTTTCAGAAGCTTACAAACTGTTTTGTATAATTTTATATATTCCATCAACAAGTGCGTCAGTGGAAAGAGGCTTTTCATGTCTTAAACGTATAAAGTCGTATTCAAGAAATACCATTTCCCAGGAAGAAATCTTTAGCAACTGTTTCTATCGAAAAAGAATTGTTGCTAGAACTAAAGAAGGATCAGCCATTTTATGAAGATATAATAGATAACTACGCTTTACTAAGAGATCGACGAATTGATTTGGTGTACAAAAATTAGATAGCTATAAGCTTGGCTATACGTAAGTCTTAAGAAACATTAATCTACTTTTTTCTAACTGTTTACACATCCTAACTCTTCACCTATTTTCTAACCCGCGAGCCGCCACTGCTTTTACTAACAGAGAAAGTCATTATATATATATATATATATATATATATATATATATATATATATATATATATATATATATATATATATATATATATATATATCGGTTGATGAATTATCACCAATTTGAAAAAGAATAATCCCATTGGATAGCAAATTTTTTCTTCAAAAACTATTTTGTATTTTAATTAAAACAAAAATACTTAAATAGTTAACTTACCTATTTAACTCCTTCCCTAATTCCAATCGTCTAGACCAGTTCCCATCACACACAAATCACAAAATATGTCCAGAAAATTGTTTATGCACATCCACAATATATTTACACCGCGTATATATTCAATTTAATTAAAACACTTCAGTCGAATTGAACAAAGAGAAATCACTACTGCACTCCCATTTTCACCCAATCTCAACTTTTAACGACTATTCGATAAAATTCCAGGCAAGTCTTGACATTCAGTTTTTTTTGCACAGATAATGTAACATGAGGTGATATCTTTTTCATACCGTATATAAAAAAGGGATGGCGGAAGATCTTAATAAACTGTTATCGGTTGCCGTGGGGCCTACAATATAAACCCAAATCTGATTGCAAAACCTTAAAAATCTGTCTATAAGCCATAAAAAACTATAACGATTAAAACAATTCAAGAACCATTTCGTCAACGAGGTTAGCGTCATTGGAGGAAGAATTACAATTATAGAAAGAAGAATTATTAAGAGTAAATCTACTATAATTGTAGTAGTCGATGTTCTCCTTGTCACTTATCAAGTTAGTATCGGCCGGGCATGAATATAAAAAAATACATCTTATACTTAATGGACACCAACGTAATGTGGGTTGTGATCCCTATAAGAATATATTTCATTAGTTTCCTGTATTAAGTTAAAACGTCATTCGACGACTCAACGATGAGTCTATGTAAAAATATATGGGTAAAAATAAAAACAAAAGAAGAATATAATTTATGTACATGTCAGTTATTAATATGACCAATCTATCTACATAGTTCCAGTCTAGTCTAATACTTGCAACCGATTTTATTGTTTCTATAAATCATTTAAATGTTGTAAAGGGTATATGTATCAGGTTAGATTATAATAATCTTTCATAGCCACAAGTATATTCTAATTGAATAAAATCAAAGGTAGTATTTTGCTTAGTGAAGTTATGTATTGTTGATTGTCCGGAATAGGTAGTAAAAATGAAGGTATTTGCAATAGACTCCCAGGAGTATATCAAGTTTGAATGGTAGCACTTTGCAATTTATAGAAGAATAGTCTTGAATCTGTATTAACCCCTTAGCTGCTAAATCTGATTTACCGGTCGTGTCCTATTTTGGCTAATAAGTCTGAAGCAGTCAGAGTTCATAGCGTATATATACGGCCGTAGCAGCAAGTCGCTAAATGACCTGAATTAATGAAAATGGTCAGGCCTGGATTCGTTCATAAATAATAGTCATAAATAATTTCGTTCATAAATGATAAATACACGCAATACTTAAATGTTATATTTTATTTCGTCATAAAAGAAAACTTTATATTTTTAAAAAGAAAATAATATAAAGCTGAATAACGTAATACTAAACATTGGAACTAAAAAAAATATTCCAGAATTGAGAGTGATTAGAAAGCTTCTAACTGTAAAAATATGCTAGTGATTTTCAAAATAACATTAGTAATTTTTAACCATTAACGTTAGAAACAATTAATTATGTAAGCAAAGTGGCACATTGCATTTGGCGCACATATAATGTGTGTCTTTTCTGTGTCCCATTTTAGCACACCTCTTCTGGGCTTCCTTTTTCTTCTCCGTCTGAGGGACTTGCGAGGGAAAATGTCGAGCTGTCAAACGCAGGGTATTATCGCCTTATGAACATCTTCTACCAGTTCGGTGACTATAAATTCTGGAATGGTATTTTTCCAGGATTTGGTCTATGATCTTCATTTGGAAAGCCTGTAGGCTAATTTTATTACCGGTTGCAGTTTGATTAAGGCATAGGAGTTAAAATTGCAATATCCAATAAGCAGAAAAATACTTTTTTGTACCATTTGACCGTTCTTCTAATGCATTCGGTACTGCTAAGCATCATATCGGAGAGACCAACAGCCCCCATGTGTTCATTTAAATCCAGAATGCAATGAGGTTTCTTCTGTTCCTCCCCATTATCTTTATCAATTTTACCAGTGCCGATAATTTCCCTATTATGCATTGTAGTTCGCATGAATACCTCACGTTTGTCCTTCCACTTCAAAGCTAAAAGTTTATTTGAACACTTGTATTGCGTTTATCCACGATCCAAAACGCGTTCAAGTTCCTTTCCTAGTCCAGTCCTTTCCTATTCTTTTTTACATTCCCACATGCGGTAGTTCTTTCCTGGTGTAAATATGCAAGAAGGTGAGGACTTATATAACAGTTATCCAGATATAGTGAATAACAATTCCCAAGAAATCGTTTCATTAGCGATAAGACAACACTACCAGATATTCCCACTTTTTTGAGAAGGTCATCTTCTACTTCGTCAAGATCGGTATACTTTCCTGTATAAATTATGAAATCTAATATATACCCCGTTTCACAGTCGCAAATGATGAAAAATTTAACACCAAACCTATGCCTTATACCTCGATGGTGTATACTGTTTAAAAAAAATTCTACCCCTGAATAAGACTGAGCTCTCGTCTATACACAGATTTTGGAAGGAATAGAAACTTTTTTTCATTTGTTTTTTTAAATGATCAACAATTTTTCAGATTTTCCATAATTTATCGTCTTGGGGCGCGTAATCCCTGTTGTCAACAAAATGAAGGCAGTGGAGAAGAGGAAGATAGCGACCCATGGGCATAATTTGATGAAAAATGGGTGTAGATATCTTAATGTTATTAGTTCAATACGAGTTTATGGAATGCTTCTTGACTTGTAACGTATATAAGTTTATTGCAATAAAGCTATAAATTTCTTCGAAATTCGTATCCTTCCATCAATGTAGTCTGGATTTATCAGGAACATCTTGAGAAAATAAAAAACCAGGTATTTATAAACGTCCGGAGCAATTAAATGATTTGCTTATATATACGTCTCGAGGAGTTAAATGGTTAACAACAATAGTAGTAACAATATCCTATTTTAAAGGTAGAATTGTATAAGTATATATTAAATACTGCGAAGTCTATGAAGTAGCATAGGAAATACATTTCTTCACTATAGAATCGATTGGAAACTCCTACAGTATACAGTAGTATGACCTCAAAAGCAGTAAAAATAATATTCCAGGATAATTCACTTTAATAAGAGATAATATTTCAAACATCTATACTAATAGAGATGGGGAAATAGTGTGGAAACATACGATGGATAATAAAATAAAATTCCATAAATACAGTATATGGTCTAAATCATCATAATTATTAAAATAATAAATTTAAAATAACGGCATTTCTCTAGAACTTACTCAATTGTATTAAGTTTATGCGTTGAAATATTTATATTTTGAAATACATCGGATACATACTAGTATTATGGGTATATAAGTATACTATGTCTATAATAATAACAATATAAATATTGCTGTACGCTCATACTTTTAATTAATTTATCTAGTATTTACTAATATCATTTTCTTTCAAAATTACCCATATCAGTATTGTTATATATAGTTTTAATAACTGAATATACGTACGTAATAAGGAATTGTTTATCAGAATATTAACAAATATATTAAAGGTCTTTCAATTAGGACGCTCGATTTTTAAACGCAAATAAAACAAGTTGTATTAAATGTAAACTGAACAAGAAATATTAGTATTTATTTATTTATTAGTATTATTAATAGCATTTTTAAACGTACATAAAACAAGTGTTTTATGGCATTAAGTATGGAGTATAACGTCGTTCAAATGTTCGTCTTGACTTTGCTTGGTGACAAGTATTCGGGAAGTCGAATTGTCGATGACTTTGTCGCATAAATCTGGCTGAATATGCTGGATGGCGTTCGTTATGTCGACATTGAAGGCATCAATTGTTTGCGGTTTAGTCGCATAGACCTGCAATTTAAGACAACCCCAAAGGAAGAAGTCTAAAAACGTTAAATCACACGATCTCGGTGGCCAGTTAATGTCACCGCTGCGCGAAATAACCATTTCCTCAAATCGCTCGTGCACAATGGTGTTGTGGCACCGCCCTCTTGGGACCACATGTCGTCGATATCCATATCATCCAGTTCAGGCCACAGGAAGATGTTTATCATCGATCTGTAGAGATCGCCGTTAACGGTTATAGCAATGCCAGTTCAGTTTTGGAAGAAGTACGTACCGATGATTCCGCTAGAACAAAATCCGCACCAAACAGTGACTTTCTAACGATGCATTTGGTGTGTATTTCGTGTGGATTGGTATCATCCCAAATCCGACAATTTAGCTTGTTCACATATCCGTTCATCCAGAAATGGGCCTCGTCACTAAATATAATGTTTTTGACAAAATTTGGGTCAACTTCCAACTGCCCCAGAGCTCAATCAGCGAACACACGGCGTTATCTATGGTAGTTTACCTTAAGTTCCTAGGTCAGTTGAATTTTACATAGAGACAGACAGGTACAGGACTTGGTACCAGTACATTTTTCGTCGTTCACAAGAACATGGCATTTCTGCGATTTGGCTTGGCGAATTTTGCATCAGGACTTGGTACAGACCCAAGTCCTGATGCAAAATTCGCCAAGTCAAATCGCAGAAATGCCATGTTCTTGTGAACGACGAAAGTAGATAAACAAAGCGGGTACGGGGGCGGAAGTGACGTCACAGCGAAGTGGATGGCATGTGTCCATCGGGAGTGTCCATTGTGCAACCTCTGGTCATTGTCGTCGGTGGTTCTTGTAAACGGTGGTGAAGAAGTCTTAAGTCAAGATGGCGTCGGTGGGGGGCGTGTCGGGGCGGGGTGTGTGTGGGTTGAAAAAGAAAGATGTCGACGGTCGGGTGGGGGTATTGAAAAGATGGTGGTATTAGGGAAAAAAACATGGCGTTGAAAGCTGACAGTATTAGGGAGAAAAACATGGCGGCGGCGGCGCGGCGGTGAGGTGACGTCGCGGTTTTAGCGGAAATCCACATCCTGTAACACGTATGAAATGTGATATAACTACAGTCTACAAAGATATGTATACATAGGCGGGGTATTAGGCTATGTAATAAAACTTAGGATATTCAATAAAATTTAATTCAATAATAATATAAATACAAATATGTTTACTATATATTTCTTTCTACAAATAGAAAAATAACCTATGATTTTTCGTATAATAACATTTTTTGGAGAAGTATTTTTAGTTGTTCATATAAAGATAAGTTTGGACAATCAATACTAAAAATACTTAAATTAATTTTACCGCTATTTTGCAGTGATTCTGTGAATTCGCTATATTCAAAGTATCGACCATCTTGGAAGAAATATAATAGCCCATTAGTGTATCTAAAAACGCCTTTCATATTGGGAGGAATACCTTTAAAGTCGCGAGATACGTAACCATAACTTTTTGCTTGCATTGAGGTTTCATCTATTTCGATATATAAATTATCTTCAAAAAATAAGAATGTTTTTCGTGTATAAGTATTTACAGCTCCTACTAATTTCTGTTCGAACGGAAGTTGGAAATGTTTCATATCAATTTGTTTGCGAATTTGAACTCGGATAGGTAATAAAATATATTTGATTATTTACAAATAAAACTATTTCATCATTAGGTCGTTGGTATACAGCCGTTATCGAGTTAAATTTGGTTCCTATATGTAAAACGTTATGTATGTTTATACATTGTGTTGTAATATTACGTGTTTCGAGGTTCATTATCCATAATCACGTTTTATAAAATATATATAAATTTTTATTCATGACTAAAAATGATAATTTCTTGACATCTATGGTACATAAATCTTTAGTTTGTTTAGGTTCATTTTGAAGAATTTTCAATGTCGGCTTTTCGATTAATTTTGTGTGAGGGGTTGTTGGATTTTTATTAAACGTTGTTCGAGGCGTTATAGCTGATTTTGTAGATGTAACTGGAGGCCCATATAAGAATTGAATTCCGGTTATGTCATCTGATGACAATTTGGTAGTGCTATAAAACGGATACATAACTGACGTATTAACATCAAAATGATGTAATCCTAAAGTGTAACCAATTTCATGTACTAAAACTGAATATAAATTTGTTGACGTCGTCGAGGACGGTTCATCAATTTTTAAATCCCATTGTTCTCTTGAATCTAAATGGATTTCGAGGCATGTATCTTTATTTGGAAAAAAGCATGTCCTAAAGCTCCCCCCTCCCCATCAAAAGGCCAAGGACATTTATCTTTAGAACATTTACTATGTCCTTTATGCCAAGAAATTTCACTAGACTTAGTCACAGATATAATTATATCTGGGTTGTGATAGTTATACTCAAAACTCAAGCTGCATACATCCTGCCAGGTTTGAAATGCATTTTTTGCTATATTTTTCATTTGCACATCTGCTGGTGAAAAATACCATCCAATTTTACGTTTCGTCCATTTGTCTCGATGTATTGCGAAAGTGTTGTCCGAAATACCACAACGAGGCATTTCCATTAATTGTAAAGTTTCCATATTAGGCTTTCCATCTGTCGGTAAGTTGTAGGTTAGTTGAAAGTTCATTAAAGCCTCCTCTTTCTGCTCCTCTGTCACATCTGTTAAATCAGTCTCGGACAACGTTAGATATTCACATTTTTGCAGATACCCAACAAAATCTTGAGCATGACATAAATAATTATAAAAATAAAATAGAAAGCATGTTTTTATGTTTACTATTCGGCAACTCTTATACAACTATATACATCAACATAAATTTCATATCTTTATAGGAGAAAGAGCATGTTTAAAATCGAATTTGAACCAATGACCTATGGATGTCTTATTTCCACTACAGTCCATCGCTCTACCAACTGAGTTATTGAAGGTATATAATTTGAGGAAAATAAAACGAAAAGAACTATAATTTTATAAAATTTATTGTAATTTAAATTTTTATAGGGACATTATAGTAGCTTCTAACTGCTGATTACAAGTCATACATTTTTTAACCTTAAACCCACATTCACCACATACATTTTGATGATGACATGGAAGAAATGTTGTGTTAATTTTATTCACAAAACAAACCTTACAATATTTCGTATTATCTTTACACAGCTTGAAAATTTGTAGCAACAGGTAGAGCAACCTTACTTTATAGGCAAAACTGCCTACAGAATCTTCTGGAGCTGAATATGGAAATATCTAAATATGGGCGTTCATTGTGGTTATGTTTTAACAATACACCCGATACTCTTCTGTCCAAGCCTAATGAGACACTTTACGAGAAGTATAGATGTACACACGGTTATATAGTAAATTTACTGCCTCGAGTTTTCCCGTACACTTTCACGTATAGCAGCGATGGTTTCAACAAATCTTGTGTTTTGGTAACGTACGGGTGTTGGCTGATTATTTATCAAACAAGTTGACTCGAATTTGGCCACCAAACAAATTGACGATGTGCACACGTTGTTGAACGCTATAACAATCCATGGTGATTTGCCATACACTACTGAACAATTCACAATAAATTTGACAGGTGCTGCTTTAACAACATGATCGCCATAATCTAACAAATTTTCGAATGTGCCTGTATACATTGTATATCTAATATAACAAATAGATTAACGATGAAGAAAAATAGTAACTATATGAAACATGTAGTTCACTTTCAAAAATGCCTTGAAGAGGGCTTTAAACCAAAGGCTTAAACGAATATATCAGTATGTCTTGATTAGAGATAAATTTGGTAGTAATATATAGTCGTATTAAATATATATTTGTTTTTCTTACGATCCCGACGGAACGTCTAAGAGGGAAGGATTATAATCATACATGTATATTCCATTAAATAGGAGTAATAATATGATGTTCAAGAGCTTAATCGATTAAGAAGATTAATCAAGTTCAAGATTGATTTGAATATTATAATAAGCAGACTTAATTTGTGTTCTAATTACCGATAGAACACATAAGTATATAATGACCATGTGTTTACCATACACGAAAATAGATCGGTGGCATTACATGTAGGGTCATCTTTTTCCCTTTCTATCACAATACTTAATGGTATTCATCGTTATACAGCTGAAATTGCGCATATACGTGGAATTTATGCCTCGTATACGCGCAATTTCAGCTGTATAAAGATAGTAGACTATGTAAATAGTATACTAGCATAACATATAGTAAATACTATACTAGCATAACATATAGAAATATAATAGCATAACATGAACATGAGTGGTATACTCGTGTTCATATTATGCTAGTATATTTTCGAAAAATAAAAAAGTTACCTATACAGAGAGACTTCCTTCCCCTAAACAATGTGGAGGGGACGGTTACACTTAGAGGCGGGAACAATCACACTCGTGCTCAAGGCGACATATCAAACAATCTCGTTTGGGAGTCGACTCGAACCCCAGCATATGTAATCAACATCAACACTATTTTCACTCGGATGCTATCGACAAATGACAAGCAGGTGTTCCCCTATGATGGAATACTCATTCAGTCATCGATCCAATTTCTGACAATGAAATGTCAGAATGTGTCTGACTTTTATTAGCTTTGCGCCGGGTACTGAATTGAATACTTACTATATTCTCTACGTAGTATTACAGTGGCTGCAGATACAGTGTTTGGCATCAAGTATAACGTTATCGTGAAGACAGGAGATGCAAAAACGTTTTTTCGCATGGATATCAATCGGGCTAAGATGAAGCTGAAGATCTCAGCGGCCATCTCGACTGCAACAAACACACCGATGATCTGGGAAAGGGCCCAATTCCCCCCACCATAGTGAATCAAATCCAGTTCTATAAAGACACTGATAGTGCTGGATCTGGTTCCCAGATCCTTAACCATGGTACAAATTATATTATTGCAGATATATCTGTAGGATAATGCGCTAGGTCACCCATCAACATTCCGGGCCCCAGATAAAGGGTATTAATCTGAATGCCTACTGTACTCTAGCTAAATGCCTACTATAGGTTGAGTTAGAATCTCATCTCCGGCAATGGCAATATTGGAGGAAATGGCTGTTACTTTTTTATTATGTTTGAGTTAAGTAACTTAGCGTTTGGCATATAGCCAGAAGAATAGCTGTTTTGACCTAATTTGTTTAGTCCTTATTATATAAGACATTTGCAGATGGGTTGGAGTATAAACTCCTTATTTCTGTTGTTTGCATGTTACCCTCTGATAGTAAAGCTTTGCATTATATTGATAATCTCAAGTTTTTACTTCGATTTAGATCGTTCGAAACTACCAGAAGATGGCGTTTGGTACGTTCTACTGCGGTGTAACGTAGCAACGTCTACCAGATGTGAGTTTTATCTGTCGAAGGTATACTCGTTTACACTGCACTGACGCATGACGTTACCCAAGATAGAAAGGTCGAAACCGGTCTGCATTTAACGATATCCTGAGATAGGCGACACTTTGCATCTTTCTTGGTGGTTTTAGAACAATCACTGTATTTTTAGTGCTAACTCTATTAGACAAAAATACGACAAATTTTGTCATGTAATTCAGTGCTCGGTGTTTGGCATATAGCCAGGAGAATAGCTGTTTTGACCTAGGTTGTTTAGTCCTTATTATATAAGGCATTTGCAGATGGGTTGGAATATAAACTCCTTATTTCTGTTGTTTAAATGTTACCCTCTGATAGTAAAGCTTTACATTATATTCATAATCTCAAGTTTTTACTTCGATTTAGATTGTTCGAAACTACCAGGAGATGGCGTTTGGTACGTTCTACTGCGGTGTAACGTAGCAACGTCTACCAGATGTGAGTTTTATCTGTCGAAGGTATACTCGTTTACACTGCACTGACGCATGACGTTACCCAAGGTAGGGTCTGCATTTAACGATATCCTGAGATAGGTGACACTTTGCATCTTTCTTGGTGGTTTTAGAACAATCACTGTATTTTTAGTGCTAACTCTATTAGACAAAAATACGACAAATTTTGTCATGTAATTCAGTGCTCGGCGTTTGGCATATAGCCAGGAGAATAGCTGTTTTGACCTAGTTTGTTTAGTCCTTATTATATAAGGCATTTGCAGATGGGTTGGAATATAAACTCCTTATTTCTGTTGTTTGAATGTTACCCTCTGATAGTAAAACTTTGCATTATATTGATAATGTAAAAGTAACCAATCAATACATAATGATGTTTTGGTCAAGATTTTTTTTAATCGACCAATATAACCAATAAGTCAAAATATGTAAACTTGAAGGAGTGTCATAAGAAAAGAGTGTCGAGATGACGCTCGAATTTGCAGTCCACCGCAACAAAGGAAGGTCAAGGACGTACCCCAAAAGATAAGTGGTGGAGGAAGGTTGAGTTCCGGTATTCTATGCCTACTGAGTATGGGTGTATTTGTCCTCGTCTCTATATAACCTTCCCCTCTGGAGTCTGAAGATTTAGGAGAAGAAAGCCGATGTTTTAACCTTAAAATATTCAAAATATAGGTTCAACCTTAAAACTTCATATTTTTTTTCTTACATTGAATAGGTCAATAAGGTTCTTATGACTCTTCGGTTAAAATATATTTATTTTAATTCAAACACACCGTTTTATACATAGAATAAAAATTACCTCATCAAAAATAATCTGAAAAGAAAAGTATATAATGTTTTTACATTTATTTAGATAAATGTCAAGACATCAAGATTTTAACAAGGCTAATGATGGCTTTTGCATGAGAGATGAAGGCGGAACAAATCTACTGCTCCTTATTCATTTATTTTAATGTGATTAGTTTGAGACCCTATAACATAAAATTTCAACTACTAAAACACAAATGACTTCTAGAAATTTATTCTGTTTATTCTATTTTATAAAATTTTTCTCCTATATACGACACTTTCCGTTAACATCCTAAGTTATTATTTGATTGTTTATGATTCTATTATTTTTTACAAGTATTTGTTACAAAAATTGATATTACACATGGGACGCTACATAATAGCTAATGAAAGTTGAAAATTACTTCACCAGCAGTAAACAATCATTGTAATGAAATAATATAAATAATATGAAAAAGTTGTTGATACTAACATCTAAATCGTTTTCTAACGAAAACAGTAATGTTGCAAAATATATTTAGCACGCCGTTATTTGGAACAATGCATGCTACACATATTTGAGCGAATCCATTGCCAGGAGACATCTCGATAATGACCTTCAAATGTGTATCTAAAATTACTTAAACACGTACTGTCTACGCCTACTTTCCAAATCAAGGCAGGTGTAAATTACTTTTTTTTCATCGTAGAAATGAAAACACGTTTATTCTTCATTAAAATACAAATAGTATAAAAATATACTCATGTAATAACATTCCTTGGAAAACAAAAGGCCAATAATCTATTTATTATGAATTTACTTAAAGTAAAATAGATGGCTGATCCGTCGACACAAATATACTTTAGCGGCATATTTGTGTGTAAAGCGGAAAAATGTACTTTTTATACACATACTTTTTGCTGAGATAAAAGAAAATAATAATAATATATAAATTGACATTTTTCTTTACTTAATATTTGTATGATTTTGCAATATGTTACAATGATTAACATTTAGCAAATATTTTTTTGCTTAATATCTATATGATTTTACAATCTGTTGGAATGATTAACATTTAGCAAATATTTTTGTGAAATGAGTATAAGGATGCGAGACAATAGTCCATTGATTATCACCTGTAAATAATTCTAGTAGAGTTAGAAGGAAGAGATCTACAATTTATTTATTTAAATCTATGAACTAAATCAAGTGTTCTTGTATGGTTTAGTCTATATTGTTCTTAGCTATTGTCAAATAGTTTGACTGCTAGATGGTTCGGATGACACTATAGTCTCCTGACATACACTACACTGTACATCATGTCTTCTGATTGTAGGAATTTCGATTGTCTCTACGAATCACATTATTTGGCACATACCGGGGGGCATTTGTAATTTGTCTTAGGCTCCCAAATTGGAATCTTTCTATGATGTCAATATTGGAGTTGCATACAGTACCCCATATTTGTACACCGTAACTCCAAATTGGTTTAATCATGGCTTTATAGAGTAGTAGTTTATTACTTAAACTGAGTTGGGAGTACCTACCGATTAGCCAGTACATGTTGTGAAGTGTTTGGCTGAGTTGCTTTCTTTGGCCTAGATGGGCTTTCCTCATGTAATCCTTCGATCTAGATGTATACCGAGGTATTTGACGTTATCTATTTGCGGTATATGGTGATCATTATAAGTTATCGCAAAACAAATTTGCTTCCATAGTGTAAAAGTTACATTGACAAATTTGGACTAACTTACTTTAATGTGTCATCTATTTAAACAATATTGAATTTTTTATGTGCGTCTGCATTTATGTTTATGTGAATCTGCAAGTGCATTAAAGCGATAGTTGGATTGGTATGGATGTAACGATGAGAACTCATTTTGGTACCTGACTCGAAGGAACCTGTCAGTTAAATATTACTTTAAAGTTAACTAAAGATCTTGAGACATAAAATTGACATTACATCTGTGTTGCGTGAAAGGCAAGTACGAACATTTATTTGGTGAAACTATTGAAATATTTATCAATAAGTGTTTTGTCTCCAGCATTTTAGGTACTGATGGTTGACGAACTGCTAGAACTAAACTATTATGGTTATCACAAAATTATGTTGACTACATACTCGTACCTGCTACGGTATGCTATTTAATACAAATAGCACTAACTATTATTAAAGAATAGTGTGTAAAAAATCTATATGTACTCCCTACAAAAACTGCATTAGTCCCTTATCTTGTAGATCTTACTATGGCAAAAAGTACTTTGAACATGGCTATTTAAATCACTAATGAAGCAAAGACAGTAAAATTATATGTAAAATATGATATTCAACTCATTGACAGAAGAAATATTGCTACGAAATCGAAATAAAATTAATGAAATACCGACATATATGAATCCATTTAGGTAAGGCGTCACGAATAGGAAGAAACTGCCTTCTGTATTATTTTTGAATGTGAATCTGTTACATTGACGGCACAACCAGATGAATAGTTTCACTCGGGAGAAGTCGGGGATACATATTTTCTTTTTCTGTTAGTTAATAAAAGTGCAGCATATTGCTCCCCAGCCACTATATGGATGGGTGACCTATCGCCTTCTCCTGTTGAGGTGGGTGGCTGCAACAATGTTGTACGTACTGTAGTCTGGGGTGATAGCCTGGGCCCAGTTTTGAGGATGTCGTTGTATACGTGGGTTCGAGTGTTGTCGGGGAAATTTTGCACTCTCCCAAGGATACGTGTATTTGTCGTCATATCTACATATGTACATATTATAATCTTCCCCTCGGCAGCATGAGGTTTATGAAATGTGTATTCATTTTTATTAATTAATGAACGTTTTTACAGTAATGAAGCATCGTAATATCTATTTGTATTTTAAACTTTGACCTTTTATTTCGCTATTTTTAAATTTTTTGTATTTAAATCTCCTCTGATTTTGTTCAATATTCCTTTATATAATATTTTATATATACATAATTTTTTTATTAATGATTTTATCATGACTATTTATTTTATGTAATTTTTACTACCAATACTCTATGAATGAGTAATACGAAGCATTTAAAAGAATGTGATGTCTGACAATCACGCAAATACGTCCGAGAACATAAACAACATTTAAAACAATATAGCTTGCTTACAGTTTTAAATAGAGTGGGTGATACGAGTTAAGATACAGTAGGTCTGAAAATAACCACACCAGAGTCGGACTCTAGCACCGTTACCCTTATAGACAGATTCTGTTATTTCTATATTTTATATAGAAATAACTGAATTATTCATTTAAGTTGCTAACCGTAATAACCCAGATCCATCCCCCGATCTATGTTTTATTGCTCATGTAATCCCTTAATACTTTTATTAGCGCTATAAAAGATTCCATATGTGTTTGCAGACGGCCTAGTATGTGTCGGATTCTTATGAGAATGCATCAAAGAAGACGTTCAGAATATAATACAGAGCATGCTTTGGGTAGCAATATATAAATTGATATAATTATAAATCCAGCTAGCCTTTATCAAATTATTGTTCGTGATCAGGGATCATGTATTTATTTATTTAGGTTTTCAGTTTCTTTAGTTTATTTACTTTAGCCAACAATTATAAATGACTTACACGATGGAGGTGTACATTGTACATTGTACAGCTACTGCATCAAAAAGCTTTTCACCTACAATTCACTCTCTGAAACTGTTTACAATGTACCGATATCTACTAATACACTAATATTTTAAGTCACTGGTCCACAGTGATCTGTAGACTATATGAAATACCAGTAGACGAGCGGTACCCACAGTGATCCAATTAACTCATTCACAGACTGCATACAATTTTCTGTCGATCTCTTCCACTCTGTGAATATTAAAATCTTTGTAGACTTGTTGATAAGTTCATTATTCATTTATATTTTAACCACTGGTAGTTAAACTTGTATTTTATAATTCTATAATATAAACTACATCATCATCATGAATCATCAGTCCTAAGACTGGTTGGACGCTAACCTCCAGCTTCTCCTATATTGTGCTAACCTACGCATTTCGCTAATTGTGCTACAACCTACATCCCTTATTATTTGCAAGCAGTAGTCTAATCTAGGCCTATCTCTGCCTTTCTTCACTCCTATTTCTGCCTCTAAAATATCGCGGACAGTTCCTCCGTGTCTCAGCAAGTGGCCTACCATTCTATCTCTTCTCTTCTTTATGTTTTTCCACATACTTCTTTTCTCGCCGACTTTCTCTAATACTTCTTCGTTTCTAACCCTATCAGTCCACGGTATTTTCATCATTCTTCGGTAACACCACATCTCAAAAGCTTCTAATTTATTCCTACTTGCTTCCCCTACCGTTCAGGTTTCGCAACCGTATAGTGCCGTGCTCCATACATACGTTTTCAAAAATCTCTTCTTTGTTTCTAAGTTTATTACACCCGAACATAAAAGTGCTTTCTTTTTGTTAAAAGCTACTCGACCCTGCGCTATTCTTTGTTTTATATCTTTATCGCTTCTTCCATCCCAATTTATTTTACTTCCTAAATAAGTGAAGTCTTTAACTTCCTCCAATCTTTCATTATTAATTTGTACTTTCGTTTTTGCTCTGCTCTCGCGCCCTCTGCACACTAAACTGACTACAGTAGTGCCAAAATTTGTATTAGTGTGAAATACGATATTAACTATAACTGGTTAAGATACGACTGATAATTGAGATTCTATAATCAGTTTTTATCAGCTTTGTTATAAAATAATGTTGTACAACTGATAGTTATTATTGCGATAGTAATAATTTGAAGCCGCGGCACGGCTTTTAAAAACTTGATATGGTCATATCTCGATAATGACGGATAGAACCATTACCATATTTTATTTTTTTTATTACCACTATATAGAAATTATTTGTAACACAAACAATATCCGGCAAAATTCGCAGAAAAATATTTTGAAAAATGATTTCATAATTATGCCATATATTTTTTGCAGTTAGGGAACTAAGATAAAATCCATACACTTTTTGTCCCCGCTTTTCCTCCTGAAAGTCAGAAGATTCTAAAATGTTTAATGAAAAATTTTAAATAGAGTAACTATTGAAATATTATAAGATACCATGGACAACGAGTTGACCAGAATATTAGCAATTCTTTTGTCAAAAATCAATAATGTACGAATTTACTAAAAGCGCAATTGCGACAAGTGTTTTAGTTAACATAACATTTAAATGTATTCTACAATTAGCTTTTATTGAGTGTCTGAGGAAATAATGGATAACTTGCAGTACTGTAATCCCGTTTAAATCGGTTTATGGGTTTTTAAGTCTTAAAACACATTATTAATACCAAAATGAATACTTAACTTACTTTGATAATTTTGTAAGCCCCACTAAAATTATATATCTATAACAATTATATATTACAAACTAATAATAATTGTTAATAATGTAAGATTATTGTACTATTAAATATAGTTAATATATAATCAAAAGAACAAAAACTTGAAGACTCCTTTTCAACACATGAAATTGTATACTTTTTTCTTATTCATTTTTGGAGAAGCTACCTTAGTAATCCATATTGTATTAATATACAATATTGTATTGCATAAGTATTGATAAATAATTTTCATCTACACTCTTTACTATTCAAAACCTACAAAATTCCCACATTAAAATCAAAAGCCTCTACCATTGTCCAAATATGTACGTTGTCCAAACGTCAAAAGTGGATAACACTTTTGATTATATCCGTAAAAGATTATTTATGACCTAACAAGCCCAACCCACCAATGAATAGAAAAGGTTATCTTCTGTTTTAAATTACTGAAATAAAATATCTGTATTTGTAATCCAGCAATTTTTGTATAATTCAGCCATTTTTATATTTGTGCTTAATTTTCTATTATTGTCTCAAGTTTCATCATTTAATTTTAGTCATGATACATGTTTTTTTTAATATGATGTAAATTTGATGCTAAATGATTTTCTTAGACTTACTAGATATATAATGCCATCTGATTACTGAATTACCCTGGCTGAGTAAGGCGAGATAATTGATAAATACGTTGGTGCGACACCTATGAGGAAAATTATTGTAGTAAGTATGATCACGTTTTAATCACGTACCTTCGTCTTTTAATAATACGTGTATTGAGAGCGAAAAAAGAATAAAAATTTTAGATAATGTTTCTTATAATACTTGTATTTAGAGCGAATAGAAAACCTACAAAGATGTTTCTGTGATGACAAGCATGGAAGAAAAAGTGTTTGAAGGTAAACATATTTTATATTATTTAAGTAACATGAGAGGTTTTTTAAGTTAGAGTAGACAGATATTTGCTCCGTCATATATTAGTTATTATAGATATTTATATATATTTTAGATATAGATAGATCACTCAGACGACAATATCACATTCCGCGAAGTCTCTGAGGACGAAGCTATTAAAGGAGGAAATAAAAACTTATAAAAGCTGCAGAGTCATCTCAGTGCCAAAAGAACTGGACACCGGAATGACATTGGAAGATATTTACAAATATCTAGAAGAACCATTCGGAACCATCCAGTAAACTGTTAAAGCCGCAATTTCAGTTATTAAATGAAGTTCCTAGAAGGTACGCGGACGAATTGAAGCAATTTGCTTTAAGTGTTTACTTTTTAGGACCTAAGGCAATAAATTAGCTTGTTCCTTCAACTGGGGGAAACTGGAGCAATTCAACTGAGGCAAAACTAAAAGATATATTTAAAAATGTACCTTTTACACATCCGTTTAGAAGTTGCACCTTCTATACCAGAATGCGTCTTTATTATACTATAAAATTAGCAAATCGCGATATAAAAAACGAAAAATTACAAAAATCAAATGCCAAACTAACTATATTGAAACACTTCCTTTTTTTTTTTCTTTTTCGAGGGGAAAATCTTCAAATGACACCTAGCCTCTGGTGCTCTGTTATTGTTTGGCCAGTGTCGGATTCGTATACGCCTACCGACTAAAAACCCCCCGCTATCCTATCAGTGTAATGCCGAAGAGGAACCGCTCTCGCTTTCCTTCTCTTCGGAATATCAATCAGGATACTTACTCATTCCCCACTTTCCTTTCCTCCTTCTCTTTCTTCTTCATGATGGACGTTACCATCTGCTCCACCACTGTCCATCTTTCTCTGCTCTCGAGCATGATTGGGATCATGTTGTCCGCAATGATAGCATGTCCTATCTTTTGCTCTGCAGCTCTCCTTTCTCCTGTCTACCTTTTGCAGCTGAACACTGTGTGGCCGGCATCATCAACCTCTCCGCAGGACCAGCACTCTCTGCTCTCGCGTTTGCCTATATCCAATAGGTAGTCCGCGAAACAGCCGTGTCCAGTAAGAACCTGGGTTAAGTAATACCCGACATCGCCATGTGCCCTTTCGCACCATGGCCTTATGTCCGGGATTAGCATCCTCGTCCATCTCCCTCGGGGCTCCGCCTCCCATCTCTTCTGCCAGTGTTCCCATAGGCTCTCCCTTGCTGCACCTCTGTCAGCGCCTCCGTACACCTCTAATATCTCCCTTGCCAGAAGATCGATGGGTGGTATACAGGCTATCACCAGCGTTGCCGCTGCCGATACGGTTCTGTATGCATTACAAACTCTTAGCGCTGCTCTTCTCTGGACTTTGGTGAGCTCTTTCCTCCACTTGTCTCTTCTCAATATATCCACCCACACCGGGACGGCATACAGTAAGATCGACTGCACCACCCCACAGAGGACTCGCCTCTTTGACGCCCTGGGGCCTTTGATGTTTAGCATCAAACGACCAAGGGCCGAAACAGTTTTGCCCGCCTTTTCCAGCGTCTGTTTGATATGTTCCCTAAACGACAGAGAACTATTAATCCAGACTCCCAGGTGCTTAATACTCTGCTTCGACACGACTTCGGTATTCCCTACTCGAAACGTGATGTACGGAAGCTTTCTCCTCCTTGTCAGGAGGATTGCCTCCGTTTTTTCCAACGCCAGAGTCAGTTCCCTCTCTTCAACCCATCCCTTGATCCTCTTGACAGTGAGGTTGACGCTTTCCCTCACGTCGATGTCACTTCTTCCGGTAACGACCACATATTGAAACACTTGTGAGAACATTTGTTTATTAGATTATCAGTCTGGTTAGTAGTAAAAAATGCTATTATTGTTAATATATTCGCAATATTAATTGAATTAATTTCTTTTTTTGAATAGTATTATTTGTAATTCGTGTACTGTTTTACCTTTATTAAATATCAACAATTTATATAATAGACGTTAGTTAGTTAGTAAGTCATAGTTACTACTTTACTTCAACAAAATATTTCCGTTAATAAACAGCTCTATATCTAATTTAACAAAATATATTCTATTAGCCCTCGTAACAAACGCCCACCACGAAATAAGTAATCGTAAAACGAAGTATCCCCGTATACTCAAGAAGGCCGACATTCAACAGCTGCGTGGCGGCATGCCTTTGTAAGCGCACAATCAAAGTTCCGACGGTGAGTGAACCTTCTTGTCTTAATTTCTGTTCAGTTCCATAGGCACATAATTGTTATATGAGTAGCGGGATTTCACTTAATACATATTACATGTGTAATAAATAAATGTATTAGTGGAAAATAAAATATTCGTGAATTATATTTTAGATTGGAAACTTTTTTATTGCGTTGGCTGTACGTAGTACTATATATGTGTAACATTCAATGATACAATATATTTACAAAACGATTGAGACGTAATAATAATAGATAATAAATATTGTAACACTAACCAGTCCAATCCTTAAACAAATTTGAAATGTCCCCGATTTTACAAAATGTATATTATCTATAGCGAGCACATATTTACAGTGGCGATGACTATTGCTTCCCACCGTGAGTGCTACAAGTGGGTTTACTGTCGGGTAACAGTCGAGATACCACCACATAGACCACCTGCTATTTTGCTCGTTTTAAGTATTACATATTATATAAATTATTAGAATTTATACGTAACTGCTTACATATGGCGCCACAAATGAGGCATAAAAATGGACAGCTCTAACGATGACATTAACATATTAATACGGGTTATTAGTGAATAAATTATTGCCCGTACCATTGTAAAAAGGTAGTTTGGGGACACGAATTTACCTTATTGTTAGTAATTATTAACTGGCAATTAATCTTATTATAAAATATTTTCAATAAAATGATTAGATTTTCACTTAAACTCTTTTATTATCGTATTTACTTAGTACTCAGTAGTAAGCAAACTTTGTCTAACCAAAACTACAAGTACATACTCGTAGTTCTAAAACGATTTTGAATTTTCTCTAAACTAGTTATCTGCAGTTGAGAATATGGATCTTACACAACCTCGGCATTAAATAATAAAGTGAATGATTTTGTCATTAAAATATGTCAAACTCATAATAACAAGCCCCCTTGACTTATAGTCTTGCCGGTAATGGCATCAAAAATAACATCTAGTCTAAGAAATAATTTATTATACCAGTAGCGTTTCATTATTTTTCCAATCGTTAATTATACGATTTGTCTTTCTAAATATGTAATATATATTTGTAAGTAGAAATATAATAAAAGAGAAAAACAAATAGGAATCAGGAGACCAATTTTCCACAAACACCGAAAAATGTTACGTTGTTCGACGCACATTTCGCCAACCAAGCTGACATTGTCAGGAGATAATTACCACTGATTCACTTTTTTTTATCTTCTTATGATATAAAGTAAGTTAACGAAACACATTACAAGCGACGTATAATACTTCTGTATTTGAAAAAAATATGGTTTTATGTCTTTTTTGTTGCATCGAAGGTTCCAATTCTCCCTCTGAAAAATTATATAATATAAAATATATATTTAAAAAAAACTATTTGTTTAAAAATATTTATTTAATCGTATAAACAGAAGGTATATGTATTATATACATTTACATAACAAAATATGCATTTCTGTTTATTCTTCTCGAAATTTTGATGTTATTAACAACTTTTAAATAGTAACTTATAGCTTCCACTATTATCTAAAATTGAAATAAATTATTATTTTAAAATATCATTATTTTCAAATAAAAGAATACGGTGATTGGGATATTGATTCCTTTCCTTATACTTATAGAATAATATATTTCTTTGTTTATTGCAACTTGGTTTAACCCTCTTATTCAAAAACATTTTCCGAAATCTAGAAAAGTTAACTTTAATTTTCAAAATATTCGAATACCCCACTGATATAATAGAGATATAGCTATCATCTGTCCAGAACTAGATGATTGCGGTCAAATAAAATATAAAGGGTGGTCCAACCATAATGCACAATGTTAATTGTGAGTCACACCTTAACGTCAAGTTCTTTGCCCAACTTAATTTGACATTTCTTTGTTTCAGTGTTTGACACATTCAACCATGGAGAGTTGCACAATTGAGCAGCGTGTTAAGATTGTTGAAGCCTTTTACGAAAATGGGCGTTCAAATCAATATGCATTTCGTGCACTTTGTGACTTTTTTGGTCAGCATAATCGACCAAATGTATCCACAATCGGGAGAATTGTGCGCAAATTTCAGCAAACCGGGTCTGTAGGAAATGTGAAAACACCTGTGCATGCTCGCCCAGTTCGTTCTGCGGAAAACATTGCTGTTGTTCGCGATAGTGTAGCAGAAGAGCCGTCAACCTCGACTCGTCGTCGTGCCCAACAATTGTGGCAAGAAATTGAGGATATGGACCTGGACGATATGTGGTTCCAACAGGATGGTGCCACTTGCCACACAGCCAACGAAACAATGGCACTTTTGCGCGAGAAATTCAATGGCCGTGTTATCTCACGTCGTGGCGATGTTAATTGGCGGCAACGATCATGTGATTTGATACCGTTGGACATCTTTCTTTGGGGATATTTAAAAGAAAAAGTGTACGTCAATAAGCCAAGAACAATTCAAGAGGTAAAGGATGAGATAATTCGGCACATTAACGACATTGAACCTCAATTATGTCTCAGAGTCATATGGACCATCGGATAGAGGTATGCCACCGAAGCCGTGGCGAGCATTTGGCCGATATTTTATTTCACACATAATTGTCATAGATCCTTCTATTATAATAAAAAATATTAAGATAATTCTCTGAAAACTATTTTTCTAAAAAATTTATTTACAATTAACATCATGCGTTTTGGTTGGACCACCCTTTATTATTCATATAAAAGTTACCCTTTATTTGTCATTGCTAGTTTAATTTTAGTGCTTGTTACAAACTTTTAACTAACACTGTAGAAAACAGTATCAATTATATAGAGACAACTCAGACTTAAAAATATAATCTGATTTCTTAAGAAGGAAAAAGCGACGTTTGTAAGTCAAGAATACGTTGTATGTGCTGTGAATGCAATTTTTTGCAATTTTCAATAAAAGTGTCCAATTTTATTAAATGATAAGGAGAGTGTTATCTCTAATGATCAAAAACATAATTTTATATAGGTTTAATACTGCCAAAAATTCGTTAACCAGATTTATTAGTACCATTACTTCAACATCATAGGTACTTTTACAAACACTAGTTGATATTCTGAAGGAAGCTTGTGATATTTAACGTCAGTGTATGGCATTATTTGACACTGACCCTAAAGAGATGTTTATATTAAATGGTACTACTAACAAAAAAATCGCTTCTTCTGTGGCTAGCGAGAAAATAATAAAATATTCTTTATTTAATGGAGCAACCACAAGGGATATTAATCACAAATCTCTTATATGTAATTTATATAGAACATATTGTAATTTTCTTATTCTAAATGAACCATAGATTTATATGAAAGTAGAGCTGGTAAAGGATAAAGGGTAAAGGGACTGGCACGCTATCTTGATATATATATATATATATATATATATATATATATATATATATATATATATATATATATATATATATATATATATATATATATATATATATATATATATATATATATATATATATATATATATATATATATGTCGGAGACAACCCTCTGTATAGGCCCATGCCACCCTGGTTATCGAGATAGGAATGCATGGAATGCAGACATAAATACTGTTACGAGAAGACGTAAACATTACCATAAATGGTCATGTCGACTGTGTGACGGAGCTAGCGGTGGAACCTATTTCTCCCGCTGGCAGAACAAAACCGAGTTGAGGGTCCCGTGTAGGAATTCAGTTAGAAAAGACTCGAGATAGCGAGACGAGGTATCACGGGACTATTGGTGGCGGACTGCTTAGCTCCTTTCGTGCAATTTAATTATCGTTTTAATGATCTGACATTTTAGTTTTAATATTTACTGACTATTGATTTCGTTTGTTTTATTTAGTGACTTTTATATTTTTTCATCGTTATTGTTTAGTTAATTATTAAGTGTAATAAAGTGTGTGAAAATGCGACTAAAGTCCAGTAAATCTGCCCCAAAGCAGATTCTTTCCTGCTCGCCTCCGACATCAGAAGTGGGATCAGAACTATTACCACAATCGTCAAATAATGAAGAAGCTTCGGAAAATGGCTCCGAAAATGTAATTCGAGAAATCCAACGATTGAGGCAAGAAATAAGAGATCAACCAGGACCTTCAGCGCGCCCATCTGCCTCTACCAAAATGGGACAAATAAAACTACCAAAGTTCAATCCCGCAGACAAAAATATGAACGCAGAATCCTGGTGTGAATTTGTTGATGCCTGGGTGGAATCTTTTCAACTCAGCCATATAGAAATTCATTGACAATTTCCTGTGCTCTAGAAGGTGAAGCCGCAAATTGGTTAATATCAGCCAAACCAATGAAGAAAACCTGGGAATTACTTCGTGCCGAATTCTTGGCTGTATTTCAACGAAGAGTAAGTCCAATTGAACAGTTAGCTGAAGCTCTACTAGGACGAACCGATATAGCACCTGAAGATGCCACAATGGAAGACCTGTTACACAGCATGCAAACTGCTTTGACTCTTATTCGAGAACGAGAAAGCGACGAGGCCCTAGCTGTCCTAATAGGCTGCTTCCAAGCTTCCAACCGATTTCCCTATGCCAGACGAAGATTTCAAACTGACTTGCCTAAGGATATTCGCACCTTTTGCACCATGATGGAGGGGAAATTCATCAAACGTCCGGCGCTATATCCTACTGGTCAACATACTAGTTCGAAGCGCTCAAATCAGTCATCCTCACATTCTGGAAGAAGTGTAGCGTCCTTTTCTGGCCGATGTCACAACTGTTACCGACTTGGACATAAAGCGCACAGCTGTCGCCAATCCAAACACGCAACTTCAACAAGTAGTGTGAATCGACACCACCAGGACAGGGAATCAAAATCCGTTAGCTGTTTCACTTGTGGGGATGCTGGTCATATCTCACCAAATTGTCCCAAGAAGGATCGCTCTCGGAGACCAAGCGGAGAACGCGGAATAAGTAAGAGAGGGGTGAATATTTGCGAAGTTGCCGCCTTTCCTGAGGGAAAGCTACTTTTAAAAACTGGTGAGACGTTTCCATTTTTATTCGATACAGGCTCTGACTGTTCTCTGGTCCGTAAAAGTATTGCATGCCACTTCGATGGCAAAAGATTCAATAATTTAGTTTCCTTAAAGGGGATTGCTAGTGGCTCTTCCTTGTGTTTAACGCTGGTAGAAATTCAGAATTTACATGTTGAAATTTTGTTTCATGTAGTCTCAGATGAAGTTATTTCAAAGAACATTATAATTGGAAGAGATTTAATAGCACAAAATGTTGACGTGCACTTTGGCCCATCTGGTTTAATTTTAAAACGTGCAATCAATGTATTACTTTGTGACCAGACACCGGTAAATTTTTCAAGGGTTAATACTGATGTGTCAGATATAGAAAAACAAAACCTTTTCACTTTGTTACTAAAATACAGTAAATATTTTGTCAATGGCGTCCCTTCAGGACGAGTCACCACAGGAGCTTTAAAAATACGTTTGAAAAATTCTAATAAATTTGTTCAACGTAGGTCAATCATTTTTTATCCTAATTTGTTAATCGAATTACACACCGATGCTAGTTCAGACGCTTACGGAGCAATATTATTCCAAAAGAAGGACTCTAAACTTCACGTTGTTGCATATTTTAGCAGACGAACCACTAAAGCTGAATCTCGTTATCATTCTTATGAACTCGAAGCATTGGCAGTGGTACAATCAATACGATTTTTTCGCCATTTTTTATATGCCAAACACTTTACAGTAGTAACAGATTGCAACGCCCTAAAAGCTTCTCGGACAAAAAAAGATTTAACACCACGAATTCATCGCTGGTGGGCATTTTTACAATCGTTTGACTTTGACTTAATTTACCGAGAAGGCAAACGCATGAAACACGCCGAATATTTGTCAAGAAACCCTACACCGCCACTTGAAAAGGGGAATGTAAACACAGATGCACCAGGTTCCGTGCAGGTAGTTGACCTATATACAGATTGGCTCTCGGTCGAACAAAAACGGGACAACGACCTTTTAAGCATCATCACAAAAATTAGGTCAAATGAACTTGATCCAGACCTAGCAAAAACCTATGACGTTCATAATAATTTATTGTACCGTAAAATCGAGCGCCATCATAAAAGTTTATATTTACCAGTGGTACCTAAGTCAATGGTGTGGTCGGTAATAAATCACGTACACACTGACTTAAAACATTTGGGTTGGGATAAAACTCTCGATAAAATTTATGAGTTATATTGGTTCCCGAAAATGGCACGCACGGTTAGAAAATTTGTTGAAAATTGTATAATTTGTAAATCTTCTAAATATGCAAGTGGTGCAAAGCAAGTTCAAATGCATGCAATACCTAAAATACCCAGGCCCTGTCATACAATACACTTAGATATTTCGGGCAAGCTCAGTGGTAAAAGTGATACCAAAGAATATGTATTCGTCATAATCGATGCTTTTTCAAAATTTGTGTTGTTGAGAAAAGTAAAATCACTTACGTCAGGGACGGCTCTTGATTGTTTAAAAGAATCCACTTATCTGTTTGGAGCGCCTGCTCGAATTATTTGTGATCAGGGTAAATGTTTCACTAGCAGTGAATTTCGTGGGTTTTGTAAGTCCCATAATATTGATTTACACGTTATTGCACATAGTACAAGTCGTGCGAATGGTCAAGTAGAACGTGTTATGCAAACACTTAAGAACACTTTAACATCGATAGAGTCAGAAAGTAATGATCGATGGCAAGATTCTCTAGGAGAGGTACAATTAGCTTTAAACAGTACTAGACATAGGGTAACCGGTTTTAGTCCTGACGAATTACTATTTGGAACCGAAATTTGCTCGCTTAATCCGAAGTTGAGATTCAGACTGAGCCTGTGTCGGCTGATGATTAGGTAATTGATTTGTCCATTTTTACTGTGCATGTGAAGTAGTGAATGATTTTAAAGTATTGGGATAATTGAGTGAGAGGACATCTTTTGGTCGGTCCTCCACGGGATAATTGAGTGAGAGGACATCTTTTGGTCGGTCCTCCACGGGATAACTGAGTGAGAGGACATCTTTTGGTCGGTCCTCCACAGGTAGTTGAGGTTGAGGAGACATCAGTTGGTCGGTCTCCCTGTTTTAGAGTGAACGAGTTAAGTTTGAGGAGACATCAGTTAGTCGGTCTCTCTATTTTGGAGTGAACGAGTTGAGTTTGAGGAGACATCAGTTGGTCGGTCTCCCTATCTTAGAATGAATGAGTTGAGTTTGAGAGGACATCAGTAGGTCGGTCCTCCACTCTCAAGCTGAACACCGGTATAGTCGTCATACTATACCAACTTACGTAGCTAGTCAGGATGTACGAGCGATTTGAGGATGGTAATTTACTTGTTATGTTTCAGATTAAAACTGCAGTGCCCGAGGACGCGCACTATGTCAGTATGGCCGTGTCGGAGACAACCCTCTGTATAGGCCCATGCCACCCCGGTTATCGAGATAGGAATGCATGGAATGCAGACATAAACACGGTTACGAGAACACGTAAACATTACCATAAATGGTCATGTCAACTGTGTGACGGAGCTAGCGGTGGAACCTATTTCTCCCGCGGGCAGAACAAAACCGAGTTGAGGGTCCCGTGTAGGAATTCAGTTAGAAAAGACTCGAGATAGCGAGACGAGGTATCACGGGACTATTGGTGGCGGACTGCTTAGCTCCTTTCGTGCAATTTAATTATTGTTTTAATGATCTGACATTTTAGTTTTAATATTTACTGACTATTGATTTCGTTTGTTTTGTTTAGTGACTCTTATATTTTTTCATCGTTATTGTTTAGTTAATTATTAAGTGTAATAAAGTGTGTGAAAATGCGACCAAAGTCCAGTAAATCTGCCCCAAAGCAGATTCTTTCCTGCTCGCCTCCGACATATATATATATATATATATATATATATATATATATATATATATATATATATATATATATATATATATATATATATATATATATATATATATATATATATATATATATATATAAGGTGGCGATGTGAAGAGGAGGAAATTCCATCGGCACGCCTCGTCAAGGCCGATTAACTGTTAGTAGCATCATGTCTGAGCAAGAAGTACATACGTACGCATTATTATTATTATTATCAAATTTTTGACGCGGGAGGGAGTAAAGCCGGCTGAAATTTTGCATCGACACTGACTGCACAGTTTTCCGACAAAACGCCTTCAAAGACCCAAGTCTATGACTGGCATAACCAATTTGGCATACCCTGAAAAAGACCCACCTGGAAATGCCAAAACTCTTCTTTCTGCAGGTACAGTTCTTCCACTGTTTTTTTGGGATTGCAGAGGGGTACTGCTCATTGATTTCCTTAATGAGCGGCATACAGTTAACGCCGCTTACTACTGCCAGCTCCTTGATGAAGAAAAACTGGGTTTTCAGCGGAGAAGACGAAAAAAGTGTGATTCTTCTTCACGACAACGCTCAGCCACATACTGCTGCTTTGACCCGAGAAAAGCTGGAAATAATCCTTTGGGAAACACTTAAGTATCTGACCTATAGTCCGGATTTGTTACCATGTGACAATCATATATTTAGGCCATTCAAAGAAGAACTTGGGGAACGCCGTTTTAATGACGACCAAAACGTTTTTACTGCAACAGTAAATTTATTTAAACAAGTCCGGTTTATATATGATTAACCCTCGTATATTTAGGGTTATTATTTGCGTCATTGGCATATTATTAAAGAGAATAATACTACCAGATATAGGCCTAGTTTTAATGCTGATTATCATAGTTGTCAACAAAATTCCCTTTCTCTTAATAGTTGTGAACTTTGTTGCACAAATTCCTTCAATTTGATTACAATTTAGAGCAAAGCAAATAGGTACTGATATTAGGAAGATATATGCAGATCGGTTTGATGTCGTCTGATCGTAATATTTGAGATTTCTGTGGAAGGATTATGATGGAGTTATGCATTATTAGGCATTGTATAGTGATTTTTGGTATAAATAATAGTCCTTTCCTTTTAGAAGCTGTCATATTATATTATTTATAGTGAACACTTCAAATTCTTTAAAGGGTTTAAATCCCTATAATGAAGAGAAACATGTTCTGAATAAAGGTAGACTTGACCTTAATCACTATTTATGGTCTATTATGAAATAAAAAAAGAGATACTTTACCGGTTTGTGCCAAGATTTAGAAGAATTTGAATATTGATCAAATAACCAAAAGAAGAGAACTAAGAGCGTCTATTGCTCTAGACTATAGACTATTTCATCCAACAGTATTTACTTGTTCTATTTCTTCATATCTTAAAATGAATTTACAACGTATCTGCAAAGATAGATTAATTGTAAGTTATGTTGATGAGTTGAATGAAGAAATGCGGTTTTTTTAAATGGATTCAAGGACTGTTATATTTGAGTGAAATAAAAATTCCCAGATATTTTATATTTTCTTCTACCAACAAAAGACTTCAGGTTGAAATTCATACATTTGACATTTCAAATGTGTAAAAGCTTGTTTTGCTGCAGTCTGTTCTTAGATAAGTAATTGAGTTGAAAACAATCATTCAGTTGATTTAAGCCAAGTCTGGTGTGATAGCAATAAAAAGGCTTATCATTCCTTGTTTACACTTAATGGCAACTATTATAAGACGTTTGTCTAATTTTGTTAGAAGTAATTCTAATTTGATGATGCTGATCTGTTTTTGGATGTTCCTCAATACAATTATTAAAATTCAAGCAATGCAAGGGACTTCATTGGCTGAAAGTTCGTCCACAATTTAGGTCTCCTAATTAATTTAGTTTTGGTGAAAATTATATTGCTTAGGAAAGGAAAAAAGTTTTTTCATCTGAAACTTCATCTTCCGTTTCATCTTAAACTCCCATGATATTAAAACCGTTGTTCTAAATTTACTAGTATAATGCGAATGATAGTAAAACGTTTTGTTTATAATTATATACATTATAAACCAGATAATTAGAAGTGCATTAACGAGTTCTGAGGTTAATGACGCAGAATTGTTTATATTGAAAATAAGTCATTATTTAAGTGTTTATCAAATTTATACCTATTCATAGATGATATAGATTTATTGTACCAAACGCTGAAAAAGATGGTGTTTGGTACGTTCTACTGCTGTGAAACGTAGCAACGTCTACTAGATGTGAGCTTTATCTGTCGAAGGTAAAGTCAGTGCAGTGTAAACGAGTATCGTTTACACTGCACTGACGAGACCCAAGATAGAAAGGTCGAAACCGGTCTGCAGTTAATGATATCCTGAGATAGGTGACACTTTCCATCTTTCTTGGTGGTTTTGGAACAATTACTGTATTTTTAGTGCTAACTTTGTTAGACAAAAATAGGACAAATTTTGTCATTTAATTCAGCCGGCATATAGCCGGAAGAATAGCTATTTTGACCTAATTTGTTTAGTCCTTATTATATAAGGCATTTGCAGATGAGTTGGAGTATAAACTCCTTATTTCTGTACTTATGTTTTTGATTCTTGTAATGTGTTAAATTTTATAATGCCTCCTAGGGTTTTACAAAATATTAGAGAGGTTGGCGTTAGATTAGATTGTGATATAGTCAAGTCAAAAAATTTAAATAAACATGTATCAGACTAAATTGCATGAGAAATAGAAGAATAGATAGAGTAGTACCTAGAGATAGAATATCTAGGCATTAAATCAGAGAAGTAATAATTGTAAAATGGCAAAACAACTAGAAATTGGAAAAATTGTTTTAGTAGGTACAGATAATCATAAACGTTTGAAAAAATATTAACCCATGTTGAAGAGATTATAACTCCTAAAGAAGGGGAAGTGCTCGTCTCCATCTGTTTCCAGAAGTCCTCGGCTTTTACTCATTGTTCGTTTTCATACTAATAATAGAACTATATTAAAACCAATTCAGAGAATTTTCCCATCAGAAATAGATTCTCGTTTCGATAACAGTCAACTTCATGACAGAAATTTATGCAGAAATACTGTTTGATGTAACGGTATCAGGCAATAAGTATAGCAATGAAACAAAAGTAGATGTAGGCGTATAATAAAAAACTCTTAATATATTTTCATAAGAAACGTTGAAAATTATATTTTTATTCTCGGTATTGATGTTGAATGTGTTGCAATTTTATTTCTTTGAAATATTGAAAAGTGGGAGTATGCCCGGAATATATAATGTACACATTTAGTAACTACATAATTTATATTTTTGTTCTTAGTTGCTTATTTTTTGTGTATCGTGGAAATACTGTTGATAATATATAGCTCAGTCAAATTAGACAAAAAAAAAAAAAAGAAATCTCTGGAAAAAAATCCTAGACTTTTGGAAATTATCTTAAACGCTTCCTTTAGACTTGGATTGATGTGTGTCAAAAGTTCCCGAGGGTGGGGGGTGAGCTCGAGGAGGGGGAAGGATTTAAATGTCCCTTTTTTTTAGTTTTTCGCTTGTATCTCGGAAACTATCACTCCTACAGAAGAATACTTTATATACAAAATTGAAGCTGACAAAACTTTCTACAAAAATAGTCTTTTTTAGAATAGAATTTTTGTCGTACACTTTCTGAGCTATGAGCTTCTAAAATTTGGATGCTAAATCAGATTGTATATTCCAGCGTTCAAAATCCTTCCAAACTAATTTCATTTGTATACGGTAAGCCTTTATATGGAAGTAGTGGGCGAGATATATCTGAGTGTGTATTGGCTAAGTGGATTGGTGGAGCAGCTGCATCAACATCAATTTGCTCTGCATTGGAAGACTTTGCTGGCCTGCACTTCTCTATAGGGGAGCAACATGTAGATTATCGCGCATTATCGTGATGTAAATTGGCACAAAGCCCTACAAGAAGGCAATGTTACAATGAGGAAGATGATAGGGCAAAAGATTGGGGAAATGAAACAGGCTTGAAACGACAAAGTCTCATCATTGGCATCCATGGGCAGTACTATCAAAATTGACAACGTTGTGGAGGTGGTTGATCCTCTTCTAATATGCCAACGAGCAGCTATTTTCAAAAAGAACGACGAGGATCTAGAGGACTTTCTCCGTTACAAACTGGCACCTTTTCCATGATCTCTATTTAATGAAAAAGGCGTGCGAAAGACAACGAAGTCTGCATTATATGATATTTTCCCTGTTCACCCCGTTACTCCAGACTTCAATCTCCACACTAATGTGATTGATGGCGGATTCCTCCTACATCGAGTCAGGTGAGGTACAGGATCAACCTTCTCAGTGATATTTAATCAATATGCGATTTACTTTAAAAAAACACTATGGTGAATGCTGCACTGTCGTTTTTTATGGTTATTCTGACACTGTCAACAGCACAAAACGTGCAGAACAAAAACATCGAACCACCACCATCACCGCATCAGTCGATATTGACTTTACGGATGGCAGTGGTGGCTCAACAACAACACTTTTTAATTAACGAAAAATATAAGGCCAGGTTCATCACTATGCTGACTCAGAAAATGATTGCTGAGGGAACTAGAGTCAGACAAGCTAATGCTGATACTGATAAAGCAATAGTGAAGTGTGCATTGGAAAAAGCAGAATCTGGTTGTTCTACTACTGTCATCGGCGAAGATGTGGAATAGATGGTCCTGCTGATTGCTTTAGCTCCAAGGGAACAAGAGATAAAGTTTTTCAAACCAGGGAAGGGTAATGAGGAAAAATAGAATTTATTCCTCCGCGAAATTGCACGAACATGACCTTACCAAGAGCATATTGTTCATTCACAGTTTTAGCGGCTGTGATATAACCTCTGCAATTTTCCGAAAAGGCAAGTCATCGATTGCTAAATTATTCATGACGAACAGCAGCCTATATTCCATCTCCCATGTCTTTTACAAAAACACTTCAACACACAAGGAAGTCGTAGATGCAGGGGAACATATGTTCCTAACAATGTACAACGCCAGAGTAACAGACCTGGACAAACAGCGCTACTTAGCCTTCTTAAAATCCACCACAAGTGTGAGGCCAGATCTCCCCTCTCTACCACCAACTAAAGGCTCTGCACTGCAACATTCATACAGAGTCTATTTACAAATTCAGGAAGGGCTGGGCAACGATCTGCCACCTACTGATTGGGGTTGGATGAGAGGGGCAGATGGAGATCTTCAACCCTTGCCTACCTTGTATCACGCTGCCCCAGCTGCTATCCTATCAACAATATTCCGCAGCTACACCAAAGGCTGTGGATTTTTGAGGCAAATATTCATTGCTCTTCAATATGCGCTTGTGAGAGCGCGTGCACCAATGGATCTCCAGGTGAAGATGAGAATTCAGCATATGAGGACGACCCTGAAGACCCCCTTGGCACCCTATAATGAACTGTTTGATCCAATACATTCGATTTACTTACTGGCTATAATTAAATTTACTCATAATGTAATTAAAATCATCAATATTAATGTACAAGACAATTGTAGACTGTAATTTGGTTCTAAATGCGAAAAAAGCATAATTTTTGAAATGGTGTTAGTTTTGTCAGCCCTGTAACTCTTAACACATTAGTCCTTAACATATTTTTGTAGGAAATTTGGTCAGCTTCAAGTTTGTATATATAGTATTTTTCTGTAGTAGTGATAGTTTCCGAGATACAAGCGAATAACTAAAGAAAGGAACAATTAAACCCCTCCCCCTCCTCGAGCTCAACCCTCACCCTCGGGGACTTTTTACGCACGTTAACCCAAGTCTAAGGGAAGCGTTTAAGATAATTTCCAAAATTCTAGGATTTTTTAAAACAGATTTGTCTAATTTGACTGGGCTAATAATTCTATCAGGAACTTTAAATATAAATATAGCAAAAACAGTGCAGTGACAATCCAATGGCAGGCATGAATTGGACAACGAAAGTCGCAGCGGGTAACTACAACATAAGTTGATGGACGGGGTCTAGTGCCACCAACCAGTGGATCGCCACCACTGTTGCGAATGGCGATCCCAAAACGAAGGCAGTCTAAAGCGACGAGGAGCAGAAAGGGTTTGGGTGTATGTTCCCTTTTGTACTTCTCTCGTAGCTTACACACATGGACAAACTAGCCTGGTATTGTGAAGAGCGCACACCGCTGGAAGTGACAGTGTCCCAATGTAAATACCCGGAACATAGATCGAACCACTGGAATAATCGCCCAGCTGCATCCACCAAGGGACCCAGCCCCTCAAAACTTGACCACTATCAGGATAATTCGGAATGAAGCGCTAGACATAAGCAAACTATCACGAAACGTAGTGCGGTGAGCTCAATTCTGGAGTCGCTGCTGAACCTCGGAGCTCCACCCCGATCTCAGTTTCCTCCAAGGAGCGTGACTCCTGGGTAGGTACACGCCCTCAGCAGCATTACGAGAAGGGAAGTGACTCAACGACACGATATACCCACCCACATCAAGAATGTACCCAATTATTAAATTCATTATTCAATAAATAATTGGGCATATTCTTGACAAGGTGTTATTATTATTAAGTAAAGTTTATGACAAATATAAATTATCACTTAACTACCTACTAAACGAAATCCTCCAACTAATTCAATAGCGTCAACGTAAAGACTACATGTATGCCGAGGATAGGCACGCCTTAGAGTCAAAGCCGCGCTTGACAGACAACGTCAGGTCAGATGGAATCTTCATCTGGAGTCCCTCTCAGCCCAAGACAACAGCCTCTGGAAGACCCAGAAAGCCTCAACCCCCTCGACCCCACCGTTACACCGAGAAAGAAATCTGGTGTACACTAACGAATAGAAGACGGAAGCCTTTACGGACAGCCTTAAACTACAGTGAAGGAAAAACCAGAATGACAATGACGACGAGGACTGGAGCGAGGATGTGAAGGCGAGGACGTCGGGAGAGGCGCATCCGTAGGATGCCCGAGTGCGACTTCACATTACGATCAGCTTCGGCCGAAAAAGTCAGGCTAATCCTAAAGAATATCAAGATACAGAAGGCCTCAGGATGCGACAATATCAGAAATTGGGCCCTGAAACGACTGCCAAGACGACTAGCAGCATTACTCAACATCTTCAACGCCATACTGCGACTAAAACACTTCCCGGAGAGATGGAAGATGGCAGACGTTATCTTCATTCTTAAGGCAGGCAATAACCTAACGCACCCTTCGAATTATATGCTCATCAGTCTACTACCCGTAATCAGCAAAGTAGCCGAAAGAGTCATCCTGAACCGACTCGAGGAATATTTTCCTAAATGCTGCCAAGGCCTTTGATAGAGTTTGACACGATGGACTCAAATTGCTGTACTAAGGATATCCAGTACCGATGGTAAGCTTAATAAAATCTTTCATTCGCAGGAGCCTAGACAGAGCCAAGGTGAGGAACGCCCTCTCCAACTATAGGATCATAGAGGCAGGGGTACCGTAAGGAGCAGTTCTATCTCCACACCTGTTCTCGATTTTCACCTCGGACCTCTCTAGGACGGATCAAACCACAATTGCTCTCTACGCCGCCGACACCGTGATCGTCGCAAAGTCAAGGCGAGCCCACATGGTGACAAGATACCTCCAGAGATACACGGACGAATTAGAGGAGTGCTGTGACAAATAGAAGATGGCCGTCAACGCTGAGAAGAGCAAGACCATTCTCTTCAAGAAGACCAGGGAAACCCCAGCCAACGAAGTCACCATTAACGGAGAGGAAATTCCATGGACCGGCACCGTCAACTACTTTAGCATGACGATGGATGCGTCCCTGACGTGACAGGCCCAAATTAGGAACTGTACAGGGAGAGCCAAGTCCACTGTAGCAAAAATCGGCCCAATGCTGGGACGTAACATGGACCTCAACCTAAGGAACAAACTGCTGCTCATCAAACAAGCAATACAACCCCAATTAACGTACGCTTCTACCGCATAGGGGTACGCTGCCAAGACGCACATGAAGAAGATCCAAACCGTAGAGAACATCGCGCTGAAACGTGCTCCAGATGCTCCCTGACCCGTCAGAAATGACGACATCAGAAGAGATCTAGAGTATAAGACCGTCACGGAGAAGATCCAGGACAGAGCGAAGAAGCTCTACGATCGGACGATGACCACGATAATCCCCAGATAAGAGCAGTCCCTGACTACGACCCGAGTGGCCCGCACCTCCACAAGAGACCAAAACTCCAGGTTCTCGCGCAAGAAAACAGGATACGCACCCCAACTTATTTATTTATTATATGAGGCCATATACACCTGTCACCCGATAACAATACGTTACCTTACAGGTGGACCGACATAGACATTTCCACACCTAAATACATTTGGAAGCAGGGAAGTACCTACCAAGGAAGTGGGGCCTTATTGCTACATTTCCTGCCTCCCAACCCTGAGAGGTTGAGCTGGGGGTTTCCGTAAACTCCCAGACAACCCTCCGTCCTGAGTTGCAAGACTCACCCTAACGTACTCCCATCCGAATCCTGCACTACGCGCGGGACTCACGACGGATTACTCCCCCTGGGGGTAGACAGCCGGTGCAGAATGAAAACGAGAAGACAAGAATAGCGCCAGAGGAGGCCCTAGCGGGCGGGGTTAAACGAGATAGGACAAAGGAAAGTCTGTTGGGACTCACCGCCGCCAGGCACCTCGCTCCTGTTTACGAGTAGCGCTTCATGCGCTGCTCGTGCTGGGAGTGGGTGCGGCGGGGGGAAAAGCAGACTCACCTTTCACGAGGCTGTCCTGGTCTATAGCGATGAGTGGATAAAGAGAAATAATCCTGCTCGTCCCGCAATAAACCCCTCATCTAGGCAACCGTAGCGCCAATTGGATATTAGCGCGCTACATGTGTGCGTACTCTAGAATAGTTACTATGCAGGTGCAAGCATTATAATCTACCTCACGCAGAGTAAGGTGTACTATATTGCGGTGTATTTATAATAGTTTTATACCTAAAATTTATAATAATGTTAAGTTATAGTAGTGTAACATTTTATCAAATACACAGACAACGTCTAGTTTTGATATTTCACCGTTTGAATTTTCACTCAATAACATGTAAGAACTAATTTGTCACATTTCAACTAAAGTTAGTAGGACGCATATAAAATAGTGTCCTATAATTATTTGCGCTTTACAAAATTAATGCCTTGATTATAAATTTGTTCGCCATAACCTATATATAATTAATTATGATGTTAGCAAGATAATTTTTTTAACTATGATGATCTAAATTATATAACGTACGAGTACATATTTTCTTACTAAAAAGAGTTTACCTTAAAACTTCCACTACAGCTGTGTTTACTCCTCAGTCAAACGCAATAGCTAAGCCATATGCCGGGAATAACTTCGCATATTAAAATTCACTCGTCATCCACCGTTTCATCCAAACGGGCCATTAAAATTCAGTACTCCTGAACTGAAATTTAAACGTCTGACCTGTCCGACGTGTTACGTAGAAACGCTGTAGTATACTGCTTGCCAATGAGACCACCATACGAATTAAGTTCGGTGCCAAAAATGCGTGCCAGTCAAAAACCATGCTGTGAAACTTGTTAGATTGAAAATAATGGGCAGTGATGAAATACGCTATACTCTTTTCACAACGCGCGCGGAGGTTTTCGGTGTACGGTACTCGATAGTTTCCCGTGAGTGCTATTAGTGAAACGAATATTACAACTCTATATTGGTTTACACTGTAGCCCTGTTTCACTTGGTGAAATATAAACTGCATCACATTTTACGGATAACACCAGTACACACATATAGTTATTCCACCAGAAGTAAGTACACATTAAACTTCTTTCTTAGTCCTTACTAAACCCCGGATTTAAATGCGGACATTTCACAGTCGGACTTACACGAGTTCTGAAATTTCTATGAGAAATACAAACACTGCAAAGAAATATTAGAATCTTATTATGCAATAAAACAGTCATGCCAGTAACTTGTCCACATTCTGGCTAATTCTTTAAATTGTAATGTAAATTAACTGTTTATATAAATTAGTAGAACATCAACCAACAATTTTATATTAAATAAAATGTATTCATTGATCGCCTGCTACATGCTGCTCTATTTGTTTCACTAGAAATATTGAAAAAAGCATTGTCATAGGTACTTTGCGCTATGTGCTAATAGTAAAAGTATGCGAGGACGGGGCAAACGAAGTGTCTGCGGAGATCACCTATGACGCGATTCCGTCCGATCAGTTACTGTGATATTTGAGAGTGGTGTGTGTTTGTACACAACTCGGGAATATCGTAATATTTTGATTCGCATACGGTATTACATACAAGTAGTTACAGTGCATGACATTTTAAAATATTTATTGTCTATATGTTAAAATGTCTCGACCAAAATTTTCCGGAATCGGAATTTCCGGGGTTGGTGTTAAATGACGGTAGTGAATTACGGTGTTTCCATTGTGATACATAGCGTATACCGGCAAATCGAATGTTGTTGGACATTGGTGGTGCGAAAAACATAAAACCGCGGTTACTGAACAGAGCAGTGCTTGTGAAAGGTACACCATATTTTATAGGGAGTTGGTTACATTCATGGTTGGACGTAGTATATCGTGGACCCAACTAGACAATCCTAGTTTTAAAGACTTTGCAGATATATGTTTAAATGGGGAATTTGACAAAGTAAACGTGCTCACAGAATCGACGATTCGAAAAAAATATCTACTGTCAAATCTACTGTTTATGCAAAACTTGGGGATAAATATTTATGAGTTTCTGTCGATGAAACCACAAATACCTGCGGCATGCACGTGGCGAATGTAGTTATAGGAGAAATTAGCGATATATCGACAACGCAATCACATGTGATAGCATCAAAAATATTGATAAAGACGAATACTGAAACCGTTCCAAAATTAGTTGATGAGACGTTAAAAGAAGAGTATGGAGCGCTAAAAATAAGGAAAACAAAAACATGGTTCTACTTTTTCTTACAGATGCGGCGCCATATATGAAAGCGACTGTCGACTTTTGAACGGAATGTATAATTATAATATGTTACATGTAACGTGCCTAGCGCATGGTCTTCATAGCGTAGAAGAGGCGTAGAAAATCCATGCCAAAGGTGGCATTATTCTCAGAAATGCTTCCGCACACATAGTTCCGCACCTCTAGCGCCTGTAATAACCCGGTGGGGAACATGGATCTAGGTAGATTCATATTATTACTTACTACAATTTTGAGAATACCACCAGGGTATTTCAACAGTTGTCTCCAAATGATGCTATTGCTGCGAATGCGCAGCAGAATTTTTCGGATCTAGGTATTCAACAGAATTTGGAGTACATGCGTGGTAATTTTTCACGTATACCAAAACGCATTGAAAAGTTGGAAAAAAACTACAGACATGAATTTGGAGGGAGATACTGCAAAGGCTATAAGGAAAAAAATTATTGCAGTTTTGGATAAGAACCTGGAATTTTCTACTGTAGCAGTAAATATTAGTAGTAGTAGATAATAGATATTTGACAGTAGAAATAAGTTCCTGTCTCTAATCCAGAAATCAATATGAGGCTCTACAATATTATTCATATTTTTAGCATGCTTGGTTGACTTCCACTGTTGTAGAATGGTCATCTTCACATTATAAATGGATATCTACTGACAGACGTCGCTCGCTGGCTTCTGAACATTTAGAACAGTTAGTAATAATATACTCATGTGATCACACGCATAAATAGTGTTAGGTGTGTGGTGATGTTACCTTGAAGAACTACTATGTATTCGAGATCGTTTTGACAATATGGTGACGTGATGACTTTTAGGAATAGAATTACAAGTCTTCATTTGTTTCTAAACGCCCAGGCAATAGAAGGTAAACTAATATGTGAATAATTTTTATATGTATTTTTATAATTTCTCTTTATTGTAAGTCTACCTCTGTTATTTACGTCATGTCTGCATTCAAATCCGAATTACTTAGTCCTTACCAAAGGCAGAAATCAAAGAAGAAATTTCTATTCTTAGTGACCGAAGCTGTTACAACGAAAACATTGTCAGGAAATGGCTGTTCATTGTAAATGTATTATAATAAAATGTATTACTACATTGAGATTAATTTATATTAACCATAAAAAATATAACCACAATGCAATGACTTTGCTAAAACCAATTCTATCCGAAGATTTCTCTATTTTTGAATCAATATACGATTCACGGAGAAACGAATTTTAGTAATTAGTAGTAACATATTATTATAGCATTACTATCTTCCCTGCACGCAGAAAAAATCTTGCTGTTATAAAATGATTTTGCGACTACTATAAATCACTTTCTATTTGCTATAATCATAACAAATACACCTGTTTGCTTTGATCTGATACTGATACTGGAAGTAAAATAATTATGCTATAAAACCAATTTTGGTATTATACATACCGCATGTTACATGGCCTTACCACATCTTAGGACCGAAAGTAGTGAATAACAACAAACAATAAGAACAATACCTGATCATGTAAGGCGTTTTGTTATCTATATTATAATAAGTATATTTTTGTTAAGATTATATTATTATCAATTTAACATAAGAAAATCATTTTTCGAAGACAGTTTTGCAACATTCAATCCCTATTTATTTGTGGTAGTAATAAAACTCACTCAAATTTACCTGAAATACATTATATTAGTTTCTTACTTGCACAAATCATGACACAAATCGGTGCTAGAATTTTTACAATATTTTGTATGCGGATTAGCTAAATGAGAAATTTTATTTTCAATATTTTGGTTTAAGTTCATCAGTTTTTCCTCGTCTGTCTCCACACAAAAAATTTTGTAATGGTGGAGTTTCAGTTCAGTCATAATTCTAAGTAATTGTGGAATTGAATGGTCCAAACTATCTTAAAATAAAAGATGTGTATTATGAAATATACAATGATTTACATGAAAGATTAAACAATATATTAAACAGCAATACAAATCTCCAAAGCCTATTAAGAACTTTGTTTCGAAATAGATAAAACATATCTTTTATTATAAGATCCCAATTTTATTAAGGGCATAGAATGGAAATACGTGATTACAAAAGTTATTATTTAAAAGGCGATCCTAGGTGATTGCATTCGAGTTTGATACAACTTCATGTGGCGTATTTTATTACCTGTTCTTAAAGTTATTTAACCGGTGAAACGAGGTGTTGGCATTTGTACCCTGAATTATATGTCGGTCTAAAATGCAAAACTATAAGAGCTAATAAAAATAGTAAATGTAATATGATGCACTTAGATGTCGCAAGTTATTTATTAAATTAATTTTCCTTTTAAAATTAATTGATGTATAAGGACTGAATGTTTTTGGTGAAAGAGGTTTTAAAGTTTACACTCCAATCACATATTGGCCCTTATCTCAAAAACAATAAGGGCTACTAATAATAGTCTGAAATCTTGGGAATTTACAATATTCGTAATGCCTGCGTTATAGCTCATCGCAAAAATTGTCATATCCACATTAAATTGAAATAAATAGTTCTTATGCTAGTTCTTAATTCCCTTTAAGATATGATTTAGAAAGTTGGCGTTGTTGTTGGAAGATTGTCCTCTTCTTTAGTCCAAAATGACTGTCTTTTCCACTTCCAGTTTCACCAGAACTGATCTTCACTTCGCTATTTTAAAAGCCATCGCTATTTTCGTCTTTGACATTACCTAATACATTTCATTGTTATGTCCGATTTTGCTTTTCAAAAAAGTTGCTATCGATGTAAATTGCTGTTGTAGTTATGTAGTTGGTAAATTGACATTATTAATATACAATCAAAATATTTAGGAGGCAGTGGATGCAAAATCGGATGTAACAGTGAATTATTATATTGGGAAAAAGCAAAAGATTTATTTTACAGATGGTTAAAATTTAAAATCGGTGTTTATAGCTTAGTTTTTATGATATCGGGGATTTAGTTCAAAGGTTTTTGGTATAAAAATTATACGAAGTTTCTGCAGTTACTAATTAATACAAAACAATTATGAAACACAAAACTGTATACTAGAGTTCTTTTGTTATCGTAGTACAATAAGTATTAATTACCGCAACATTTCATACCATATCTATCTAGATTTAATTCAGTAAAATGGTTTTCAGCAGCCATGTAAAAATGAATGCCATTTAGCTACCTATAGTTGAAAAGATAAATTTAAAGTAAATCAACTACGACAAAAAAAATACAAGATACATAGACCTATGAATATTTCTACAATGTACCTTATTCGATACGTTGAATTAAATAATATGTTAGAAACTGTTCTATTAAACAATATATGAAACAGATTGGCAAAGTAACAAAACAATTTCTAACAGAAAACAAATTAAGAAAAGAAAAATAATTTCACTTAGGATATAGAAGAACTAGCAGGACCATAATAACTGAAGGTCCTTGAGATCTAACGGAAGGCAGTGATATAGGATAAAGATGAAATTATCTCTCACATGTGTATGAGATGAAAAATATGTAGACTTTCATATTGCATTAAAAGAGGCAATAATATTGGAGGAACAGTAAACATGTTCAAAAATGGTGTAGAGAAGTTATTTCAAAGCTAAAATTATATCAGGATGATCCTTACAAGAAGAAGGTGGTATAAATACAAGAATTTGTACACAATATTAGTCTCCAGTGTTAGGAATTCTTTCGATAGATTTAATCAACTTCATCGAGTAATATCACGAACCATGACGAAGTATCTATCAAGGTAACCTGGTATATAAAAGCAAAAACGTCCATTAAAGAGTGGAGAATATGATTGAAGACGTTAAATAACAGCTGTCAGTACGAGATTATGCCTATAATGCTGACCAAAGAGGTTTTAGTTTTAAGCTCTATTCATTCAAAACATTATGAGAATAAAAAAGCTATGAAGTTGAAGGTGCTATTGAGTCCGTACTATCTATTATATATTCTTATGCTATTCAGTCTCTCATATTTATCTCTGGAAAGTTACTTTCATCATTGCTAATCATTTTACAGCAACTTACCTTCTTTTACAATCTGTTATTCATATATTTATACATGGTGTGCTTCCGCGTTTGTAATTATTGTTATTTCGACGTTTCAGCTCCCATTTTGAAGCCATTTTCAAGTGTTCTTACCGAGGCCTCAATCTGCCTACTCCTTGGTTCGAACTTGGGAAGGAAAGAAGTTTCATTTACTGGTTCTTTTACCGAAACATGTAACTTTTAATTTAATAAGTCAAATTTATCTGAGAAGTTTTATTATTATACTGTGATAAACCCTTAATTTACCCAAGAATGCATGCAAATTTTAATATCCTCACCACATGCACCTGGAAAATAATTTTAACATGTACCTTCTGATGGTCAGTTTTAAGTGCAACGAAGTAGCTCATACTTCGAGGTATTATTTGAGGTGTAAATATAAAGTTTCACCCTTCAAAGGGTTTCAATAGCAGATAAAATGTACCTTTCCCTGTTTTTGGCTGGTTTAAGTTAGATTGAAATTGAGAGCGATCACCTCGCAGATGTCCTAGTAAGAAAACATTTGTGTACATAAGTCCAGAACTGAAATCAAGTTACACTACCTGCAACTAGAGACAAATAAGTAATATACGAGGGGGTACCTAAAAAGAACATGAATTTTTTATTTACATTTTTCTGCATCTTCAAAAAGTTTTGAAAAATCGATCTCCTTCAAAATACCATTAGATGATCCATTCCTTTTCCAATGGTTTTTCCGCTATTTGATTTTTTTGTATTCTTCTGAACTAATGGTGTTAAGTACCCCCAACGATTTTTGCGTAACCTTTTCTACATTCTGAAAACGATTTCCTTTTAAAATTTTCTTCATTCTTAGAAATAGCAAAGAGTCGAGAAAGTCAGGCGAGCAGGGGAATGCAAAACCATTGGCATACGGTTTTTTGTCAAAAACTGATTGATTTTCAACGCCGTGTGGGCAGGCGTATTATCATCATGAAGAAACCAGTACTCCGATCTCCACAATTCAGGTCGTTTTTTCTCACTACCTCACACAATCGGTATAGTACTTCCAAGTAGTAATTTTCAGTAGATTCACTGTGATTCTCTAGAGAACAAACTTAACATGAACGACTCCTTTCATATTGAAAAAACAAACCATCATGGATTTCACATTTGATTTCATTTTCCGTACAAATTTTATGGTCCGGGCGAAGAATGTGTCCTCCACTGGCTGGACTGCTCTTTTGTTTAAGAATCATAGCCATAACATAAAGATTTATCTCCTGTGATGACTTTTGATAAAACATCAGGGTCGGTCTATACCTATTCTTTTTTAATTTCTAATTTGTTTATTTATTGAATAATATTTTAAGTTTACTTTCTTTTAATATTTCAAATAATTTTTGGTAGTTTGCAGTCAAACGTAGCACCTAAATTAAGATAAAATCAGTTCGTCTATTTACAATTCTAACGAAAATATTATTTTAAGACTACTTTACTATTACTACTTATATTACTACTACTATTACATATACTTACATTACTACTAAATGAGGTATGTAAATCGATTATAAAACCTATAGTTCGTATTACATTCCCAAAATAAAATTCTATCAACTTAACTATCATATAATTCTATAATAATCTCTTCTAATAATTCTCATTCAATTTTCAGGGCACCCATATCACCACTAAATAAATATATATTGCCATGAATTTTTATGCCAACAGTTGTATAAACTACATTAAATAATCTATTACTTTTTGTATGAAATTCGCAGTGTGAATTGAGTTTTTAATTCCATATATGTAATAATTATATGAATCAAACTGGACTATGCAATTTCCAATCGTTATTGAAATATATTTAACTTTAATAATGCAATTCCATTTTAACTAGGCGAATGAGTAACAGTAAAATAACAGGCTAACTGAATATTATTCAGAGTAATGGATGTTCACTTTAAATATTAACCGATTTTGAACATATGCATTTAATCCTGAAGTTATGATATGAATATAACGGAACACGTTGATTTTATTTCATTTTTTATAGGTAATTAAAATTTTATTGCTCATTGTTTTTAATTGATGTTAATGTTTCTGTCTACATTTATTAAACTATTATTTTTACCAAGAGTGAAATGTCGATATTGTATAAAAATAGAAATTAATATTACATACATTCATACATCCTTAAGTTTTAAGTATATAATGCATTGCAACAATAAAATGTTATTCAGCTTTATAAACATAGGTCAAATATTTACATATAATGATTGATACCGAGAGATAGTATGCAATAGATTACACAAGCATATACCCAAACCCAACAAAGAATGTCGTGTAACAACATATGTATATTATTGTTTGTATTTTTCATAATTTTATAAATGACAATCATATGCTAAATATCTGTTAATGAAATTATGAACTATAATATTAAATTAAATTTCAATAAACTGTTCATAATTTATACAAAAATAAATGTTACTTTATATTGAGCTTTCATTTACATTTATGTTATTATCAAACCCAAAAAGACTATTTAACTCTCTATTATTAACTTTTGTTTCTAGCCAAGTATTCAGTCTGTATATTCCTATCCAAGTTATTTTTATTATTAATACTAGACCTTTCATATACTCTACTAATATTAATTCGTACTAATGTAATATGCACTCCACTCGCAATCAGTTCGTTATTGTTATAGTTTTGTCGCCAAATATTTGATATAAATTTTAATGCTAACATAATCCATCATATAATTATTCACCCGATCTTTCTCAGTGCTGATAGAACTAATAAGAGACAGTAACTACTTCATTACATAAAAGTAGATACTTCCATTTGAACATAGAATAATTGCTACCTGAATTACTTCCTCACAGTCTATGGTAAATTTATGGTATAAAGGGATGAATGTTTTGGTTTCAACTTTTAAAATAGTTTATATGTTATATCGTGAAAGAGGTTAACTGCAACGTGATTGTTTGCCTTATACTAAGTGTTAAATTAAGGTATAATTTTTATTGAAACTATTTTTGAAATTTTGAAATATCAGAGCTATATTTTTTCTTTCTCCATTTTTGTTTTTAACATTTTCTTAATACTAAATAACCTTAATGTAATGTTGACCTTTGTATGCCGCCCTTGATTCCACATTACAGAAATCCAACTATAAAATTGAAAATATCTTATTTTGAGAAAAATAAAATTGTATAAAAATATACTTTTATAGTTATTTGATAAGAGAATTTATGAGACATATGACAGTAAAATGGGCGTAGTCTACATGGATGCGAGTAATGCGTCGCATCTTTTAAAAAATTGGCAAATTAGTGTTATTTAAATGTTCAATCGATTTATTCAAATATTACAATTTATTTATTATTTTAAACCGACCGCAACCATACATTATTTACTTTAAACACTAACATCAACTTTTTTACTTCAAATCGGCCGTGAAGGCGCCCGAAATTATTGAACTCCCGCGATGCGATGGTCCACGTTACATCCAAGCTACGTGTTAGATGGAAGAAAATGTTAGTGATCTTACGCAGTCAACAGTGGAACCTCGAGTAGATGTTGTCGTTATTCCGGACTCAGTTATGCGATTATGTGAACGCATCTTGGCGACTGTCGCCATAACATAAGGAAGATTTGGAGGCGCTGTTTCAGGTAATTGTGGAAAATGAAAATGAGGAATGGGATCGAGAAACCGTTATTTGTGCTAGAGGCCTTTTAACTTTAATGCGCGACTATGATTTTAATTTTTTCTTAGCAGTGTTTTCTGCAATATTTCTACATTCCGAGAGTCTATTTAAAATTCTACACACAAAAATATCAGATATTAGTTACTGTAATAAAAAGATCGCCGATTTCAAATCACATATTCAAAAACTGAAAAACGAATTTAGTGACATTTGGGACCGTATGGACAGATTTGTGTTAGAAAATCAACCACCAAGTAAAAGAATGCGTTTGGATTTAATTCCCGAAGAAGATAAGAAAAGCACCTACGCAGGATTGTTTTATGAAATTTTGGACGTCATTACTTTGAACATTAGTGAACGGTTTAGAGAAATTTTTAAACTGAAATTCCTAAATCTAGATTCCACACAATTTACTTCATTCATGAAACGTTTTCCCGACGAACTTTTTTCTTCTTTAGTAGATACATATGGAACAGTCTTTAAAAAGTGAACTTTCAGTGATTTATAGTGATCCCGATATGAAAAAGAGCACTGTGTTTGAGCTTCACCAATATATTATGTCCCTTCAATTATCTTCTGTTTTCCCGGAGTCATCAAAACTCTGTCGTTTAATTTTGACTATTCCTGCCGCAAGCAGCTCCGCGGAAAGATCATTTTCATATTTAAAGAGAATAAAGATTTATCTGCGAAATTCTCAAAAGCAAGAAAGACTGTTAGCTTTAGTATTAACAAATATTGAAAGTGTCTTGTTAGAAGATATGAGATCGTCTCCAACAAAGAAACAGTGATAGACGTTTTCGCTGGACAAACAAAAACCGAAGAATTGATCTTCATTTTAAAAATTAGGATATGTACCTCGGAATAATCATTTTAGGCTAGTGTTTTTTTTTTATTTTTACCATTTTCATATGGCCTACTATACATCTGACTATACTCTTCCCTTTATAAAATTTTTATCACATACCTAGATTCTTTTCTCACGCTACGCCCCTGTAAGTAATTACTGTATATATTAAAATTCCAATTGCTATTAATGAATATGATATTTTGTGAATATTTACCTGTTATAATACAAGCATTGTGAACATGTTTATAGTAACATTCTTATTGTGATAATGATATACGAATACATCGTGGATACATATCGTTTTATTCAGAATTATAATTTGTATTAATTAAATTAATTAGATTGCTAATGTTGGTATTACCAAGCATATAGCCCTAAGTTACTTATCAATTCTAAAGTGTCACTGATACTCAAAATTGTGTTGCCAATTTATTGTAATTATTGCAAATATTGCAACTTAGAACACTATTATTTTCTTTACAAATTGCGCATAGTTAGCTAATCTTAGTTTACTAGATGATCATTGCTTAGTTTACTAATAACTATGAACACACAAAAAACATAAATCCATAATTTTTACAGTAACACTTTTTTTGTTCTTCTCTTTTAGGCTTTGAATATCAACAACATAGAATTAATTACAAGTTATGAAATAAATAATATCAGATATCAGATACTGTAATAGGTATTACTGATTTGGTGATCAAAACACAACAAATTTCTACATAATCCTTGGTTGTCTTAAAGTGGATACAAACCTGCACGCTGCGTGTTCGATGCTCGTCCAATGATTCAGAGGAAACCCACGAACATTTAGTAGACATTTTGTATTGTAGAGAATCATATCTCTGTCGCGCGATAAAAATTATGCCGTTTAGGTAATGAGTGGTTCTTTCTTGTTAATGGCAAAAAGAACAGGAAACAACGACGTTGGTGGCACACTAAACTGTTTAAAAAACGGAATGGTAGCGAGCTAATTATGGACTTGAAGTCGCAAGAAATAAGCGGCCACTATAACAATTCTACTCGACATTTTCATCCGACCACTCCATTTTTACCGCTGAATGGACACGCAACAAAATCAACGAGTCTCTCGTGCCCCAGTCCAAATCTGTCTTGCGAACAAACAAAGCGTTCGTCAAAAAACCGACATGAGGTGGATCGTGATGCACCACGTGTGTGCGGTTCGTGCGCAGCTCGAAAACCCCGTACTGATCTAGAGAACTTGCTGCACACGCGCAGCACGCAGATGTATACCCACCTTTATATTCATGCATCATCAAAATTAATGTTTTTGTGATTCTGTAACTTTTACAGTTATAATCTAAAGATTTAGTGGTAAACAGCGATTATAATAAACTAACTGGATTATAGTATGTACCATTACTCTTTTTATATATTGCATTAATAAGTTTAACATGCTATTTTTGCATTTTGTGCTAAAATTCACTAAAAATTACTCACACTGAACACTGTTTCTGTGAATTTCACAAACACAACATATATATTATATTCCCCTTAACGACACCCGACATTCTAATGCACCTATATATGGTTTGTATAATGATTCTTTGCGTATGCGTCACAGGTAACAATCGTATGAATCAATCAACTGACATTTTTGAACAGTGTCATGCCGAAAACACATTTTAGGATAACAGTTAGTATAATATAAAAATTCATCAACCTATGACAGAGTAATGAAAGGGTTCTCCACAAAAACATTCAACATAAGTGGTATTTCCATCAAAATAAATGAAATAAATTCAACAAAAATCAAAATAAATGGAACAAAAATTAAATAAATTTTACACAAATATTGAGACGCCAATGAATCAAATTATACAATAAAGTGACTTCATAATTGCACTTTGTTCAGTAAATTATTAACTATATATGCCGTACGTAGTTGATATATATATATATATATATATATATATATATATATATATATATATATATATATCTATATGTCGATAGATATACGTGCTGGTAATTGTGGCAAATTAGTAACAATTGCGAGTGGCGTAGCATGTCATCCGTGCGTCGTCACTAAATTGATACACGCGCAAAGATCCATTATACAGATTTGAATGTATATCTCGGTAGTAATGTTACCTTCTTCAACAGAATATTATTGTTTCTTGTTCGAATACGAACTTGAGAGGATTATTGATTTGTAAAATCTTCCTCGAAAAAAACAGCCTTTTATCTAAATGCAATTATTTATCTGGTACATGAAAAGATTTTGTGTGTATCTTGTTTCAACTGTAAATAACAAAAATGTCGTGAATTAGGAAGATAATTTCTTTTAAATCAGAGGTGCAAAAGAATAAAATTTCAGATCTGTCTTAAATCTATATTTATAGCTAGTCGACAATTTCAATTATGTGGAATCATTTAAATATTTGTCTATGTGTCATCTATTTCAACCATCTGTTAAAAAGACAAACTACTGTGACCTATATTTTTTTCGTATTCAGTCTGTAAATCTAAATGGTTTCACGATTGATGAGAGAAAGGCCATAAATAAAATTTTCTCATTTCTTTCATGATGTATTTACAATTCAGTTGAAAATGTAAATTATATATTAGCAAATATTTTATACCCACTTCTTACAAAGCGTGTCAAGGAAAAACGCGATAAATTTATATTACAAACTGGTAGTTGTATTACTTTTGTAAAATCTTCTACGTTAATCATAAATCATAACCATAACCCTTCTCAATTTCAACGATAAATCACCTTTCACAATTTTCTTGTAGAATGTGTATCTTTAGGTCTCTAATAAATATCTAGATTTATATTTCGTCACTCTACGTTAGAAATTTGCTAAGGATAATTAATATTTCAGAAACGTTTAAGCCCTATTAATGAAAATTTCACTTTAACAAGACTATACACATACAGTGGTATCGTTTAATCTAGACACTTCTAGGCTGAGTTTGTCATTTATAATTTGATGTTTTCATAGATTGTAATATTTTAATCGTAAAACTATCATATCATTTCTCAATCGAATACAGAAATAAGTTTCAAGTTTGCATTTTAAAAATAAATAACAACCTACTGAGTAAGTTAACATTGTTATTAACGAAATATGTATATATACCGTTGCATTAAAATGCCGCTTGTGGTAAAGGCCAGTGTGAAAACTTGAAAATTCTTTTTGCATTTCTTTTAAAGTATATATTTCCAAAAATATGTAGGTAAAATATTAAGTTAAAATAATAAAAGTTGACTGAGTTACAGTCACTTTAGTGAGCGTAGATAGCGCGACCGTCCCTGCTAAAAATGACAAGACAAGGCGACACTGAAGATGCTAATGCACACACAGAAATTCTACAGATAGGTTTTGAACATCCTTCCCCAGAAGGCCTACAGATAGGTTTTGTGTAGGGGAAGGTTACACATATAAACGCGGACAAACACCCAGCCCTGAGGGAAGTGCCAAGTTCTCTCTGGTGAAAATCGAACTCACGCAGACAATGTGCCCAGTATTTGGCTCAGTTGCCACCCTGTTACCAAATACCAAGTCAGCACCACCGCGGCACCATGAGAATAACACCATGCGTCACCCATCCAAGTCGCAACTGTGCAATCTGTTGCTTGACTTCGAACAGCGCAGGTCCGATAATGAACGGAATACGCTGCCTCATCCTCAATGCAGACCCAGACAATGCAGGGCCATTATATGGCCCGGGTCTCGATAGTTCTCTACATACGTAATACATAAGTATCAATATTTTAGGAAATGCATAACATTGTATCAAGAAAAACTTTAAACGCATTTTTGTCGAAACGACTTTTTTCGACCTTGTGACAACGAACATTTGATGATTACGAACTCTTCGAACACTTTCGAACTTATGAGCTGCTTTTCAATTTTTTTTTAGTACTTGTAATACAGTGGCTAATACGGTACGTAGTCGATTTAAAAAAATTTAAGAATTACTATTTTGATAAACAACTTGAATAAAAAAAGGACCTTAAAAACAAAATTCAATCCGTCGCCATTTTGTAAATAATAAAAAAAAATGACTACGTATAATGATAGCTACTTTCGTATAGATATTGATAAAATTTTGTTTTTTATTTTCAAATAATCCTTCACCGAGATATCAATGCCACAATGGAGGGGAAAATTTTTCCCCTCCATTGGGAGGGGCCCAAATCTTTGTTAATTTTTAATATTTTCGAATAAAAATTTATATAAAACAAGTTTAACATACACTTAATAAAATACCAATAATCCGATCCCTTTATCAAATAGTTATCCCTGTAAGAAAAATTCTTAAAGATCGATTATTTTTTCGTCCGTCACAGTGGCATATTCCCCTTAAGGGGGATATAAATACTCGTAATTTATATTTGTGAAAACCACAGAGACATTGTTCAGTGTTTTCACAGCTACTGTAATTGATTGCCTTTATCCATGAATACAGTTAAGGTAGTGAACAATTGGAAATAAAAATAATGTGTCGCAATTACCTGAAATATTTTTCTAATCGGCAACGGCCATACTACGTAAAAACATCGATCCTCGTCCTATCACCGATGTCAAGCAGCCTCGGGCGTAGTTGACACTTGGATGGGCTACCGCTTGAAAACACCGTGTTGCCGTTTTCAGCCTGCAGTGCTGCTGGGTGGATTGAGTAGCCCAGTAGTACTGTTGCCGGTCCCAAGCCCGGAAGAAAAGAGGAGGGTTAGAGGGCCAGATTAGCTGCCTACCCTCTGTAAAAACAGATAAACAGATCATAGTGCCGATGATATTCATCGAAGAGGAACAGCTTCTAGACCTACTAGAAGAAGGAAGAAGAAGAATTTTTCTAATAAAGAAAAATATACAATTGGAATCAGATTGAAATTTAATGCCATGTTGGAAGCTATCTGCGTCTAATTTTAGTTCTGAAACATATGTCGCCGCCGCTTCTCCGTAGTGCTCCCCGTGGTTGAGCTCTTGGGAGCCTCGTCTAGCCGTCCCCTCTCACCACTCGTCCGCGACGATGCTGGGGCGAATCTCATTTACCTTCCCCGATTCTTGTATCAGAGTACAGATCCGCAGACTCATTTATGAATTGTCCATGATGTCCAGTTCTAGAGAATAGTTCTTATAACATTATATGATGATCATAATTTATCAAAACACGTAACCCGTTGCCTTTTCTTGTAGTAGAAGTTTCTAAAATTTTACAGCCCTTATGAAATACTAACCAAAAAAGATCAACTTCACGAACCTATGTGACTGTTTATTCTGTTGTATACAAGATATTCGATAGGACAAATGTATAAATCTAATTATCATCTTTTTGCATTAACAAGTATTTTCTGTAACTTCAGCTGAATCTGTAATTCAGCATTTTCAGATAAAAGGAAGAAATTAAAAAAAATAACTGACATAAAAAACAACCAATCACTAGAAATAACATCCAGTATTACAAAGCCAGTATTACAAAATTCATCAATCGATGATGATCGAAGTTTCGTCCCAAAATGGTGGAAATTAATAATACATTTCATGCGATTTATGCGTTTTAGATAATTAATCTACATAATCTAAAAAGCAATCATTCATTTGCGTTTTAGAATTTTAAATAGTACTATTAAACAGTCCAAAAATTGTATTAATTGAAAGTTAGCTAATAAAAATGTATTTTTCTTAGTAGTGCCAGACTCTCCCCCCTGTCGATACTAAGTCGTACAGGGATAATTAGTGCACCAATTAATAAGAGAGATTAACTTTTCAATAGCGCCAATGTAACAAAATTTGCTCTACGTAAGCAAGGCAAAGAACATAAAAATAATTTCACTAATGACGGTATTCTATCAGCGAAGAAAATAAATGTTATTTTAATACGTATGGTGAACTTCAGATTACCATAGATACATATATTCTGAACAATATTTCAATTGAAAGTTAGAACCTTTTTTGATTTATCAACATTACATAGTATTAACTCTATTCAATAGAGACTAACAAATTCAGACTGTTTGTATACAATTAGCTGAACATGGCAATATAACTAGAAAATACATTATAATCAATAAGACACATACTAGGCAGAAAGCAGATGATTTTAGTCAACTATACATAAAATATAAATAAACTCATATTGCTTGTTTTTATGGCTAGACTCAGATAGACTGTTTCGTTTATGGGCAAGATAAGAGAGTCTTTTATTTTGCAAAATAAGTTAGCGATGAAATGAATTAGTACGCCTCTATTTTGTTAGTTTTCCTTTAAAACCTGTATGTGTTCCATTCCTTCAAGAAAATAAACGCCTTTTGTATCGGAAAATAGATAGCTACAGCCTCTGTATCATCCTTCAATAAGGGTAGGTCACGTTATCTTTAAACAAGTTTATTGTGGTTCTCTTTCGAATAAAAAAGAATCAAACCAGAATTTCAAAAAATATTCCTCTCTATTCCGATAATATCGTCATAGAGGAGTTATTCAATGGAACTTTCGGAGTAAAACAAATAATCAAACTCACGTTTTCAAAATAAGTTATGCTTATGGTCGCAAGTTTATTGACAAATATCCATCGGGCTAGAGTTTTAAGAGGATATACTTATCATTACAGATTAAAATGTATTACTTAAGTAATGTTCTGTGACTTAAGTATAGTTTATTTCATCTCTATTTGCCAAATAAATAATCCCAAACGGCTCTTATCTCATACCGTGGCTTTTTTTTATATAGCTAGGCTCAAGTAGACTGTTCCGTTTATCCGCAAGATAAGAGGGTTTTTTATTTGGCAAATAGCGATGAAATAAATAGTAATTACTTGAATCACATTCTCAGTGTGTAATGTCAATTACTCCTGCGTTGAATTCGCAGAATTGTTTTTGATCTTTGTCTGCTTTATGTCAACCACTATTACAAATTCATCAATTGCTTTCTGCATGAACACTTTTTGGTATAAACATGTTACCCATGTTTGGGATACATACATCTGTTTGCTTGTTTTTAATGATTTCATCCATCTTTTTATCGTTTGTTTGATTTAATGAAAAAATCTCTCAAAAATGATTTAGACAAAATATACAAAAGCATCATTTTCTTAATTAGACGAATAGAACAAAACTAAAATATTCTTGGTTCGGCTGATTTTGATGGTCGAGCAAGCCATTTATTATTTGTTTAGCGTTTTCTTCTGATCTGTTATACTAATACTTTGAATATATATATATATATATATATATATATATATATATATATATATATATATATATATATATATATATATATATATATATATATATATATATATATAATAATGAATAATTATTGAATGCTTTTATATCTACGCTGTTGGATATTTCCTTATTTTACATTGCATATATCGCTGAAATATTCAATTAGGAGAGACATTTCTAAAAGTGTTAAATAAAATCTTCGATTTTTTGGAATACTTATTTTGCCACAGCATTCCATATAGTTTTACAATTATAATATTCACAGTCTTTCTTCATTATTTGCAAATACAACGTATAAATTTAAGAAAATGTTGTTGAAACCGAAATCTTACGTTATGACTCTGGAACATTTTTTTTAAGATAATTTTTTATATATTTTAAAGAATCAAAAACAATAATTTATTTCCAATTCTAATTTACTGCAATGTTTGATCATCATCTTAAACTTTATTCCACGGGGGAACATAGTGCATCCAACAAATGCCTTCTATTCTATTTTGGGCAGGAGCTTTCGTCCCATTCTTTACCAGCTCCTTAAGCTTCATCGATAACCATTCTGCCCTACGTATTTTTTGGCTAGCTCCTCTTTCTTTTCCCTTGTGGATTCCAATTCCGTTCCGTGTGGGCTATGTCTCCATTCTCAGGGTATGGCCATTCCATTTTCATTTTCGACGTCTCATTTGGGCTTTTATTTGCTCATAGCCAGTTATTCTCGACAACTCTTCATTATTTATTGTTTGTGACCATCTAATTTTCAGTATTCGCCTCGGGCAGTTGTTTATGAAGACTTGAATCTTGTTTTCGATGAACAAGTTCACTTCCAAGTCTCTTATCCATTCAGCAATACTGAAATACAATTGGTTTTGATAAAGCGTATTTTCATATTCATTTATAGCTGTGTTGAGGTCCATACGTTGTTGAGAGATGTAAATGCTTGTCGTGTCTTTTGAATTCTATTATTTACATCTGCATCATCACCTTCATCATTTGTAATATAGCTTCCCTGATAACAGAAGCTGTCCATCTCCTCAATGGTTTTGCCTTCGATCACCAATGTGCATGAGATTGTTGTGTTAACGCGAAGAAGTTCTGTCTCGACGCGACTGCTTTTATTTTCAATCCAACCTGTACGGAATACTTAACAAGTCGTCGTAACAATTCAACCATGTCACTAGCTTTTTGAGCCATGAGCGGAATATCATCAGCAAAGTGTTCTTCTTCTTCTATATTTCCTTTATATTCTTTCTTTCTATAATTCCGATAACCTAGAATTTTTTCATCGGTCGTCTGCAAAGCTTCACTCACGGTGTTCCATTTTTGTGACACACTATCTACCTGGTGAGCGCTTGATGATATGAGTGACATACTTCTTGATTAAAACGCTGTGCTATCTCATTGTCTTTAAGTTTAGCGGTGTGTAGCCTTTGAGGAGCTGTGGGTGCATGTTTACGCTGGGATCGATAACTTCATACGCAACAGTCTAGTTAATATGCGGTGGTCGCTGTAGACGTCTGCACTTCTTTTGTTTCTCACATCTAGAAGAAAGTTTCTCCATCCTCTGCTAATTGCGATATAATCGTTTGGATTTTGAATGACATAATCTGGAGACATCTATGTGACTTTGTAAATTTTATCATGTTTCGCAAGACGCTCACCATTTTTGTTTATTAGTTCTAGTCCATGTTGCAATGTTATAGAATTATATTTGAATTTGTACTAATTATACTTTTTTAAGTATGCATTCTCGGGTAACTGGAAAATATACAATAATCCTAATGTAAGTTCGGTAAGTTTTGAATGTTTTATATTCTTATGAACATTATATATTATAAAATATATAAATATTGTTTGTTGCCAATAAATATGATCCATTACTCTATTAACACATGCACTGATTTTGCAACACCCTGGATATACGAGTATAGATGTCTGTATATACAACGAGTCTGTATATATACTTCGCAGTTTCTGTGATATACTGTTAGGTATTCATAATAAATCTGATAATTAAAAAGTAAAACTGTCTACATATATATAGTGAAGGTATCCTATATATTTAGTAGGTTAGTTGTATCAAAATGTATTTTTAACAGTGTGTAACTATTACAGGCGGTGTTTACGTCAACAAAAACAAGTTGAGATTAAACTGAATGAACTTTGAAGATGTAGATTTATATTTAGATCTGTTCATGACTATGATGTTTTTGCATAATACAAATAATATATTTAGAAAGTCATGAGGTATGCATCTAAGTCATAGTCAGTAGCGTTCAATGAGATTTTTATGTGGGGAATCACCCTAAAAATGATATTACTTCATTTATTTTTTTGCGAGTGTTGGTGTGGTTGCCTATTGTAGTTGTGGTATCGAAATACACATTTTTTGAGAAAGATATTGACTTACCTCCAATGATAGATTTATTTTAATATAATCGTATCCTTCTTTCCACGGCGGTCAATCTGTCTAGTACGTCTTCACAAACCCATAATATTTCTTCGCCCGTTGAGTTTCTAACAAAGGTTTTAATGCATTTTAAAGTACAAATAAAATACGTTCCATGGAAGTACTTTCTGTGGAAATGGGAATTGTTTTAAGAAACAGCAGCATATTTAAGGGTGTTTTTTGACTATCGATTTAACTGTGAATACAATTCTAGTGTCAAAAGTTGGCGTGAGTTAATTTGAGGCAATTGAAAGCTTCCTCTGGAAAGTGACATTTTTATTAGTTCAGCTATTTTATAGTTATAATTCAGCTAGTTATAATTCAGCTATTTTAATTCATTACCATTTTTAACCTCACTCTCAGTTGTTCAATAATAGTATCTACACTTTCTAATCTTAATCTGGCAGCGCCAAATGAAGATTAGAAATGGGCATGGATGAAGGTGAAAACTAAATTACTCCTAGGGAAACAACCAAAATTTTGAAAGGAAGGGAAGCAGTGCCGTGGTGGTGGTATACAGATACAGATTTAAGGAAAAATTGTTATATTTATCAAAAGTATTCCTAACATTTTTGTTAAATTTAAACCTTTAAGCCCCTTTTCTGACAAAAGCTGTCCAGTATACTTACATATATAAAACACCAGTGTTGGGTAATGAATTAATTGTTATGGTTTGAATTTTCTTGTTGTACCGATATATGTGAAGGACACCTTGTTTCTGCACGTGTACGATATGATATCCTTGTCTGTCAACGTATCTGCCACACACTTTCGCAGCGCTGCTATTCGGGCATAGGGGGCACTCACACAAGGGCATAGGACACGGACAGGGATTTGGATTGCTGGCGGGAAGAAGAAAGTCGTTTGGTACGGAACAACCACCATGACCAAAATCTTCATTTAATATCAATATAGATTTTATTTTTACAATATAGTTTTTATTATAACTTATTTATATATATATATATATATATATATATATATATATATATATATATATATATATATATATATATATTATAACTTATCAATATAGTATTTATTATGCTGAACAGTGCGTATGCCCTTTATTACGTTTTAATCAAAATAAACATAATTTTTTAAATATAAGAGAATTGTCAATCATGTTTCTTTTCCAAATTATATTGAAAATGCTTGTATATATAAAACATAATATAATTACATTATTAATGTAATATTCCTGTGAAAATCATATTTGAGATGGATAACACAGCTCTACAGAAAACAAAGTACCATGTGCGGCAAATCAGAGTATCCTATCCCTATTCATATTAATACTTTAAATACGCATCTGAAGTCACCTAATTTCTGAAGTTTTCCTAATCTCAAAAACCATGGTTGATCAAACACATGACAAGAAATCATCGAAATATATTTGAAAATTACAGGGAAATTGGTATTTCCGGGTTTTTGAGGTCGTTGATAATGAATTTGGAGCAAAAATTCTAAATAAATTTTTCAAGAAAACAGTATGCTTGCAAAACTTGCTATCTGGGAATTTCTTAGGTCACCGATAACGAATCTCAAGTTCAACTTTCATAATTAAAGATGGCGAATCCAATATGGCAGATACATGTTATAAAACATTTCCGAATGTCTAGAAAACTTGATATTTTGATATTTTAAAGAGCACCTAGAACAAATCTGTAGGATTTTTTCTATATTATAAATAAATATATCTAAAATATAAGGTTTATTCACGGTTTTTATGGTTCTCATCCACATACATAGGGATAAGGTACTTTGATTTTCTGCACATGGTGCTTTTTGTGACTTTGTGAGACTGTATAAGAGTAAGGTAAACATTTTTCTAATTTAATTTTATGCCGAGTTATTTTAGAAGTACCTGTATATTATTAGATGCATGAATTGTACATTTTGTAATCCAAGAACTCATAATACTCTAAGATTTAGTTTTCTTCTTAATGAAACTTGAATGTATGTATTTACATTAATGAAATATATAATATGCCTTTTCGAAATATATGATTTTTTTTCCGAAAACACAACATAGCTTAATTAGCGACACATAAACAATATTTTATTAAATTCTTTTATAAATTATTACTTTAAATTTTAAAAACAACCGACGTATTATTAACACCTTTAAAATTAACATTAGAAGCTATAGCTATTTTAAACTCAATATCACATAATAATCTCATCACCATTCTAAGCGCATTTTTTTCTCTTAACCCAACTCTGTGTAATTACTCACTTCACGCTGAAATTTTAAATATGCCTGAATAATATAAATCAGACTTAAATTGCCACAAAAAGTAAAAAATATCGCTAGCAAGCAGGCCAATAAATAAGGGATTAAAAATTTAATGACACAAATAAAGAACAAAAAAGGGGTAGATATAATTCAAGCACTTCTAAAGAGGTGGCTTTTGTTCGTCATGATTGAATTTTGGAGTAGATCCAAAACTTATAGCAGATCTCTTTTTTAAACGAGCACGTTTTATGGTCTCAATTAACGGGAAGACTGTCTCATTGTAGGCTGTGGATTAATAAAAATGTACTTGGCATTTTATTGAGGTTTATTTTTAATACAAACAATTATAAACAAACTATTTGTGTGTAGTTCTCCTTGTCGTTCACGTCATCGAATACGATTAAATTATAATAGGTCCTAATGGATTCTGTTGTTAAACTTGAAAATTTCTGTGAATAAAATTTTAACTAATGGCGGACGGTTGTCTAGATTGGCTTAACGCACATCATGATATTAAATTTCAGGCAATGGCCGTTACAATTTTCATTTGAATTGGTGACTGAACAGCTCGCTATATATTCTATAGTCTTGTGTCAATGGACTTATACATATACTTAGGTAGGGTTTCTGTAGGTAACATAGCATCCTTTGGATAGGGTGTAAATCGTAGGCATCATACCTATTATATGTTTAGCAAGTACAAGGTCCCAACAAGAATGGGGGTTTGATAAAATTTCCAAACTATGAGCTCGTGTTCTGGCGTCGATGACGAAGTCAGCTGACATTAAATAACAATATAAAAAATAGTGTAACACCACATCAATTAATTAATTTGATGGCTGCTAAGAAAAATAAGACATTCAAGAAGTGATATACTTATAACTCATAGTATAATTGCCAGACATTGGTTACATAAGTTTTAATGGTGAACAATAAGGTTAAAACACCTTTTGGCGTAGTGGAAATAATTCATTAATTAAATTATTAGCTTTTAAGTGATATGATTAACGAACGAAGTTCACTCCAATGTACTTATAATCAAGAATCACGCGACTGGTTGTACGTTTATTTCTGAAATAGTAGACCTGTCCATTTAATGGACAAATCTGTAATAAACCAGATCTGTAATACAGGGTCCGGTAGAGATGTATGCCGTTTTTTAAATGAGTATAGCGGTCCAGTATGTGAAGGTCAGGAGATGCCGTTTCAGTCACCCTAGAGCCGTAGACGCTCGAGCATAGTGTTCTTATTTAAGACACGTTCATGGAAACCGATCGTTCTTTTGTCGCTGCGCAATGCAGGTTTCGGTTTTAATTTCGGAAGGCACGGTAGTATCCCTACTTAGAACACGATTTTGAAATGGGTGAATAACGTCCATATAATTAGATCTTTGAGGCCTGGAAGACCTCCAGGACTTCATCGAACGGAAAGAACTCCCAAGAACGTCGAAATAGTTCATGTAGTAATGAAAACCAGTCCGCGCCGATTTAGAGCTCCACTTTCACCCGCATAAAATCATGGTGGTTCAGGAACTTCATCAAAATGATTTTACATGGAGGTTTATATTCGCAGAATCAATGTTGGAATGGTTCGCACATGAGACTGTAGTGATAACGAGTGACGAGCCGCATTTATATTTATCGGACGATGTGAATAAACAGAGTTTCCCATATTGGTCGGGGGAAAATCCACGTGAACTTCATTAAGGATCACTCCATGGATCGAGTTACTGTGTGGTGTGCAGTAACTCAATTCGGTATCATCGGTCTTTATTTTTTTAGGGAAAATGGGCGCACGGTGACCGTCAATGCACACCGTTATGTTACGATGCTGTGCTTATTCCTGAGCTGAGGAGGCGTAGCATAAACAAGGATGCAGTTTATTTTCAGCAAGACAGGGCTACTTGTCACATCTTCAGGGAGACTATGGCCTTCTTAAGACAAAATCTTCCTGCCCGCCGCATATCCTTGCGAAGCGATATCTAGCGGTCTCTACCATTTCCGGATCTGTCGCCCTACGATTATTTCTCTTAGGTATACCTCAAAGCAAGAGTTTTCATTGAGAAACCATGTACCCTTGCTGAATTAATAGCAAAGGAGATTTAAGTTTTTCCAGCCGACGTCGACCGAGGTGGTACAACAGTGCATTGACAATTTTTCTACTCATTTACGGGAGTGCTTTCAAAAAAATGATCACCACTTACATGACGTTATTTTAAGAGATTTTTTTAGGATAACATTTATATAATTAGCAACTTTGTTCATTTTTTGTATATTAAAACTCAGTAGACCATGTAATGTATCACGTAAAACATCGATAAATGACTTGTTTTGATACCTCTTACTTCGACACCTGACCGATGTTAACGATTTTCAATGTATTATGTACATATCATGTCGAGTAGACAGACGAAGGGGCAGTTATATGATCACCAATGCAACCATTTAGGAGATGACAGCTGTAACAGTGAAAGAGTTAATGCTCACGAATAAACAGATAGAGACTCTCTGGAAGATCGCAAAAATAAATAAATTATCGATGCACTCATTGTATCAGATGACAATAAGAACATTAATTTCGACACATCTTCACTTACAAACCAAAAATATCTAAACACTATAAACACCATAATACCATTTTAAAGGATAACAAAAATGTACATATAAAGACCATAATTAAATCAAATAGAATCAGATAACGTAGGTACAAAATTATTCGGAAATTTTGGGAAATTCGGGAACTATTATAATTGTAGTCAGGACGTAAACGGTCAACACTATGAACACTTTATAAAATAAATAAAAAATAAATAAGATAGGATTTCGAAGAAATTATTTTTTGATTGGCAATCGATTTTTCGATCTTTTAGAACGACTAAACTTTAAAAAAATACAGTTATATATGCATATTAGTATTATATTATGTTTACCTTGATCATAAATTTAATATACCTTCTGACTTTCGCAAATTTGTGAAGATGTAGTGAGGATTTACTATAGAAGGATTCTCAAACCTATTTTTGTGTTGCTTTAAATTCTGTATTGCTCAATTCAACTTTTTAAATCTCCGCCAAGTAATCATACGTATACCGTTACCGTTGTAGTTCTATAATTACCAAATATTTTGTTGTTTTTTTTAGAGTATTATATTAAGTAATAAATCTGTACATACAGGCGTGAAGATAATCCTCCAATAAGGAAGTCCTCCAATAAGGAAGATTTAGTTATGATGACTATTCTTCTCAATGGGCACTAACTAGACACTTAACACTTTCATAATAAGGCAATGTGCAGTCAGCGTTTTAATCTTCTTCCCAAATATGTTAAGTTGATGCTGTAGTCCCTCTTTGTACCTTCTGGCGCATTCACGTTTCTTCTCTAACATGTAATATTTCATCATGTTTGCGTATTGCTTGGTTCGTGGTAAACCATGAGCCGTTTAATACGAATCTTAGAGTTTTCGATTGAAATCTCTGTTTTATTCCAATATTTGAGGAGGAGGCTGTATCCCATAATCCAGTCCCATATGTTCATATGGCAGCATCCAGTATAGTTGTCTTAACCTAATATCGCATTATTTTCTTTTTGTATATATGTGTTTTTTCCAAGCCAGTCTTTCGTCAAGATACATTTTAACCTCTTCCTCTTGTTAGACTTCTTTTTTGTTCAGAGTTATAAGAGAACATAAACCCTTGCGCGTTGTGAATGCAAAACGTACAGATTTGTCTTCATTAATTTTGATTTCTCATTCCATTCAACAGACTTTAAATCTTTTTAAACGTATTTTCTCATATAATTTCTTGACCTATATACTGAAAATACCTTCTTTAAAGAGACTAGTTTTCTCTCTTCATACTTTTGCGCTCATAATTGTGAAAATAGTGAATAATAATTCACAAAAATCGATATCTAGAAAATGGTTAAGTTTAGGTATGTGGTTCGCTATACGATTCTTTTTTTAAATTTCAAAAATCCCAAAGCCGCTAAAACCCTAAACATTTTTCGCTAGCTACCTCACTTTATAAAATAATAGATCGGGTCCATACATAGCAAGAGCCCTGTATATTACAGTCTAGAGAATTGTCAATAGATACTTATTAAAACAAGGACATTTAGTCTCCTTAAAACTACTTCTTACTAGGACTATTTTTAAATAATTTAGTTGATTAATCTTTCTATTCGCGTGATAATTATTTTATAAAATGAGTCTGGAGTTAATAGTGTATACAAATGATGCTGCAAAATATATGTAGAATAAAGAATTGAGCTCAAACTACAGAGATAAGGAGTTTATACTCCAACCCATCTGCAAATGCCTTATATAATAAGGACTAAACAAATTAGGTCAAAACAGCTATTCTCCTGGCTATATGCCAAACGCCGAGCGCTGAACTACATGACAAAATTTGTCATATTTTTGTCTAACAGAGTTAGCACTAAAAATACAGTGATTGATCGAAAACCACCAAGAAAGATGCAAAGTGTCACCTATCTCAGGATATCGTTAACTGCAGACCGGTTTCGACCTTTCTATCTTGGGTCTCGTCATGCATCAGTGCAGTGTAAACGAGTATACCTTCGACAGATAAAGCTCACATCTAGTAGACGTTGCTACGTTCCACCGCAGTAGAACGTACCAAACGCCATCTCTTGGTAATTTCGAACAATCTAAATCGAAGTAAAAACTTGAGATCATCAATATAATGCAAAGTATTACTGTCAGAGGGTAACATTCAAACTACAGAAATAAGGAGTTTGTACTCCAATCCATCTGCAAATGCCTTATATAATAAGGACTAAACAAATTAGGTCAAAACAGCTATTTTCCTGGCTATATGTCAAACGTCGAGCGCTGAATTACATCACAAAATTTGTCGTATTTTTGTCTAACAGAGTTAGCACTAAAAGTACAACGTGGAACCTAGCAACGTCTACTAGATGTGAGCTTTATCTGTCGAAGGTATACTCGTTTATACTGCACTGACGAGACCCAAAATAGAAAGGTCGAAACTGGTCTGCAGTTAACGATATCCCGAGATAGGTGACACTTTGAGTAGATAAACAAAGCGGGTTCTGGACCGGAAGTGCCGTGACAGCGAAGTGGATGGCATGTGTCCATCGTGCACCCTCTGGTCATTGTCGTCGGGGTGTGCACCCTCTGCGGCGGGGCACCCTCCGTCGGTGGGGGGCGGGGTGTGCACCGGCGGGGCACCCTCCGTCGGTGGGGGCGGGGGCGGTGGTGACGTCGCGGTTTTAACGGAAATCCACATCCTGTAACACGTATGTGATATACAAAGATATGTATACATAGGCGGGGTACTAGGTAATAAAACTTAGGATATTTAATAAAATTTAATAATAATATAAATATAAATATATTTCTTTCTACAAATAGAAAAATAACCTATGATTTTTCGTATAATAACATTTTTTGGAGAAGTATTTTTAGTTGTTCATATAAAGATAAGTTTGGACAATCAATATTAAAAATACTTAAATTAATTTTACCGCTATTTTGCAGTGATCCTGTGAATTCACTATATTCAAAGTATCGACCATCTTGGAAGAAATATAATAGTCCATTAGTGTATCTAAAAACGCCATTCATATTGGGAGGAATACCTTTAAAGTCGCGAGATACGTAACCATAACTTTTTGCTTGCATTGAGGTTTCATCTATTTCGACATATAAATTATCTTCAAAAAATAAGAATGTTTTTCCTGTATAAGTATTTACAGCTCCTACTAATTTATGTTCGAACGGAAGTTGGAAATGTTTCATATCAATTTGTTTGCGAATTTGATAACTCGGATAGGTAATAAAATATATTTGATTATTTACAAATAAAACTATTTCATCATTAGGTCGTTGGTATACAGCCGTTATCGAGTTAAATTTGGTTCCTATATGTAAAACGTTATGTATGTTTAAACATTGTGTTGTAATATTACGTGTTTCGAGGTTCATTATCCATAACCACGTTTTATAAAATATATATAAATTTTTATTCATGACTAAAAATGATAATTTCTTGACATCTATGGTACATAAATCTTTAGTTTGTTTGGGTTCATTTTGAAGAATTTTCGATGTCGGCTTTTCGATTAATTTTGTGTGAGGGGTTGTTGGATTTTTATTAAACGTTGTTCGAGGAGTTATAGCTGATTTTGTAGATGTAACTGGAGACCCATATAAGAATTGAATTCCGGTTATGTCATCTGATGACAATTTGGTAGTGCTATAAAACGGATACATAACTGACGTATTAACATCAGAATGATGTAATCCTAAAGTGTGACCAATTTCATGTACTAAAACTGAATATAAATTTGTTGACGTCGTCGAGGAAGGTTCATCAATTTTTAAATCCCATTGTTCTCTTGAATCTAAATGGATTTCGAGGCATGTATCTTTATTTGGAAAAAAAGCATGTCCTAAAACTCCCCCCTCCCCATCAAAAGGCCAAGGACATTTATCTTTAAAACATTTACTATGTCCTTTATGCCAAGAAATTTCATTAGACTTAGTCATAGATATAATTATATCCGGGTTGTGATAGTTATACTCAAAACTCAAGCTACATACATCCTGCCAGGTTTGAAATGCATTTTTTGCTATATTTTTCATTTGCACATCTGCCGGTGAAAAATACCACCCAATTTTACGTTTCGTCCATTTGTCTCGATGTATTGCGAAAGTGTTGTCCGAAATACCACAACGAGGCGTTTCCATTAATTGTAAAGTTTCCATATTAGGCTTTCCATCTGTCGGTAAGTTGTAGGTTAATTGAAAGTTCATTAAAGCCTCCTCTATCTGCTCCTCTGTCACATCTGTTAAATCAGTCTCGGACAACGTTAGGTATCCATATTTTTGCAGATACCCAACAAAATCTTGAGCATGACATAAATAAAATAAAAATAAAATAAAAAGCATGTTTACTATTCGACAGCTCTTATACAACTATATACATCAACATGAATTTCATATCTTTATAGGAAAAAGAGCATCGAATTTGAACCAATGACCTATGGATGTCTTATTTCCACTACCACCGCTCTACCAACTGAGCTATTGAATATAATTTGAGGAAAATAAAACAAAAATATAATTTTATAAAATTTATTATAATTTAAATTTTTATAGGGACATTATAGTAGCTTCTAACTGCTGATTACAAGTCATACATTTTTTAACCTTAAACCCACATTCACCACATACATTTTGATGATGACATGGAAGAAATGTTGTGTTAATTTTATTCACAAAACAAACCTTACAATATTTTGTATTATCTTTACACAGCTTGAAAATTTGCAGCAACAGGTAGAGCAACCTTACTTTATAGGCAAAACTGCCTACAGAATCCTCTGGAGCTGAATATGGAAATATCTGAATATGGGCGTTCATTGTGGTTATGTTTTAACAATACACCCGATACTCTTTTGTCCAAGCCTAATGAGACACTTTACGAGAAGTATAGATGTACACACGGTTATATAGTAGATTAATGCTGATAGTGGGTCTTGTGGATTTGGCTTTTCATTAGCAATAGGTGGACATGCTTCATTCATTTGTTTCCAACCTGTATCACCTACGGTGTTATCTTGAAACCGTATCCGAAACTTGTATTGGATTGTTCCGTTCAACAGGGGGGCGACAAGCGTAGGCACATTATTATTAGCGGCATATGGCGTCATTCTTATCCAAGTTGATGGCCAGCTATCATTTTTACTTCCGTTATTATCAAAACATACTAGAACTTCACGTGAATTATACGGTTGATGTATATATAGAAAATTGCTAAATATCGCTTGCAATATTATAAAATGAGAACTTAACATTACCATTTTCGATTTAAGACTGACATGTATCACACTGATCACTTAATTTATATTGGATATTAGTACTTTTACACTAAATCATGATACAGTGTATAGTTTTACTCTCCTACTTTTGATGGGGCTATTATTCCTGCGCAATCTCAGTAGGTTTTTAAATACTTTTTCTTCCCATAACGCTACACTAGGATCCCATTTAGTTATACATAAATTGGAAAAACTATTGAACATATTCTGCTTATCTTCATACAATCTTATATCTTCTTTTAATAGTTTAAACTTACTAACATACTCTTCTAACCTCACTTTATATAAGTTATACACATCCATTATTAAAAAAAAATCAAAACACACAACTGGTTTCAACGCATATGAGGAGAATACTGTTACTGAAGATTAACTAAACCTAAAATTATAATCAAAGTAATAAATAAGGTAGTGGGGAAGATCATTAAAACGTGGTGATATTAGATATATTTATTTTGGTATACAAGAATATAACCAATTATACAATTGTGTACAATTCTTTACACTACAATAAGCTTTAGAAGTATAATGATTAAAACAATAAGGTATAGTTTTATTAAATAGAGGAGGCTGTTGAAAAGCTTCATTATTGATTAAACTCTCCACATTAACTATAGTAGGGATCGACAATGGGGATTCCTCTAATTCACATAATTTTCTCTGAAGAAATTCTTCTTTCTGATGACCCTTTACATACACCATATTAGCACTCCCATTTAGCAAGTGCTTACGTAATATATCATCAATCATATCATAATCTACACATCCATCATTATATTTTAACCCATGATGATAATGCTCCAAGTACTTTACTTGTTTCTTCAAGTCTCCGCTTAAGGAATTGAACGGAACTGGAGGCTTAAACAGATAGTGGGCACTTTGTTGAGCACTCATAAATGAAATTTCTTTCGGACAAAAATCCGGTAAATTAAAACCTTGAATATCGACAACTAAAAGCTGCATCTTAAAAGGTAAAACTAATACTGACTGAAATATATACCATACATCATTATTAGTTTATTTCCCCCTCTTCTTTAAAACGCATCTCTAACGGTTCCACCAAGCGGTAAGAATTCTAATACTCTATCGTGAATAATTATACAGCATACTCTAGTATTATCTGGGAAGACTGTGTTAGTTTCTATCTCTAATTTGATATCAACTGTACTTGGTTGTGTTGCAACATTTCTTTTTGAACAGTCGATAACAAATAAAGCATGAGTATTAAATCCAACAAAGTCCAACAAAGGCTCATCGTTTAATGCGAATATTTTAGAAAATTGTGTATACATGAGGAAAGCATCACCATATTTTCTAGTTGTAAAATCAAGTTCCATGTTTTCATACGGATAATATTCTGAGCTTAATTTTAAACTGATGTTGTATATGTTAATATTATCGAAGTATGAAATGTCGCTTTCTTTATTACCATTTCGATTTGTTTGAAAAGCTACAATTACATATCTCGGACTCTGCACATTATTACAAGTTTTTACCTGCCAGGTCTCTTTCTTAGCGCCTGTCTTTAGGCTAGGTAATTCATGATACTCCCATTGTCTAAACGGAATCAGTATAGGCTTATTGCTATTGATTCCCGATAACCAATTCAGACGTAGCACATCATTTAAAAATATATGTTTAACTTTCAGTTCAATGTTATCTATAGTCAACTCTCCCTCAGTATCAGCTTGCGATACTTTAAAACAATTGTTATCAGTTCTCGCTCGTATTAATCTGATTGTATGTTTTCCAAACATTACTCGCTTGTAATCGTGAAACAACCCAAGCAGATGGCGTAACGGTATTCGCATGAAAAACTTTGTAGTTGTAGGATCATAAGATACTAGCCGGCCACTAGGATAATTCCACCCAGCGATAGTTAACGCAGGATCGTCTTTACTATAGCAACAATATGCTTTTATCGCACTTACGGTGCCGGGGTCTCTTACTTTATCCAGCTCTCTATTATGTAATTCATAGCTAACAGATTCGAATAGGTAGGCGCCCGCATTATTAGTAAACTCGACTATACCAGTGCCTGCGATGTTCTTTGTCAAAGTTCCCTCGATACATAACGCTGCTTCGTACATTAGTAGTAAAACATCTTGTTGATTAATTGTGATTTCAATTTCATCACTATTTCTGAATGATTTAACGAAAGGTTGATATGTCCGAGTTTCTTCTCTGATAATGGAATCATCGAATTGAGGGTCGTTGTACAGCTGTAGTTCGTCTAACATTATAACCCAAAGATTTTAAGAATAAAATATTTGCTGGTGTTAAGGATGACGTAGTAACCTTCTGTTCTAAACGCTTAACTGGTACTGACTGTACTTTATCGGGGCTGTGAGCGTATATATACTTCTTTGAATTATTAATTATCAAGCCCATAACTTTTTTAATTCCAATCTCGCAATAATTTCCTCACCTCTAAAATTAACAGGTTCAGAGTTCTGATCCAATATGGTTAATGTAATATTATGTATATATCGCTTGTTGATTAACGGAAGAAATAACAGATTTCTCGGCTCGATGTCTATAGCGTATCCTGGATTAACAGATGGAGCAAATTCGAAAATCGTATGAGATGGTCTATTATTGTAGAATGCGCCGGAAGTAATGTTACAATCAATGTGTACTGTAACAACCTTTACTATCTGTACAGATAAATCTGATTGATGTAAAATATTCGGTTCCAAATTTTTCTCTGAGAAACCTAGTAATTTTCCTAGCGAATCCTTGGGTGTAAAGTTAATTTTGTGCTTGCTCTTGATTTCACACTTCAACGTATTGTTATTAGGTTTCAATGAAAAATAATCTTCAATATCAGATTCTTTCGTACCTTTTGGTATAACTTGCTTTCTCAGATATGATTCAATATCGGTTATTTCATAAGATCCCGTAGGGATGGCTACAACCTTTTCATGTGTCTCACCAAGTTCCCAGTAGTAGAGTTTATTATTTTTTCCTTCTTCAATATTAGGAATACTGTTGTAAGTATGAAAACCAATTAGAGCCAACCCGTAATCGTATTGAGGATCTAATTCTATTGGATTTTCGAAATTAATGGAGAGAACAGCACTCCGACCTCTTATTGTGAATATCTGAGACATAATGAATGCATCTCATCTAAATCAATCGCTTTTGTAGAGAAACTTTAAACATAAATGACCACAGTTCTTTGTATCATATTTTTGAAAACTATCAGAGTTATATAAAATTTTATATTTGTTACCGAAATAACGCACGAGTTCTACAGGAGGTTTTAATGCGCCGAAGCTATCGAAGTAAAGAACTTTATCATTAATTTTTTTATAGGCTACCCAATGTGTTCCAGGACCAGTTTGATCATCAAGGTTAATAATTGCGCTTTCGTATCTCCAAGGAGGGTTTTTAGGTAGTGAATCTCGCATAAAAACACCTCTAAAATGTGGAATTTTTAACTTTTTAGCATATTTTATTAAATCGATGTCGTAAAGAGGCCTAGATGATGAGGGTAGCCTTATAGGGAGTTTTTTTGTTTTTTCAAATATAAGCCATATCCTTTTCTATAAGGTTTTATGTAGAGTCCGGATCCTTTTTTCCCTAACGCTACTGCCTCTAAAACTTTATTGTGTCTCTCGTCTTCTTCCAATTTTTTCTTAGAGTTTTTAGCATCTATTACGGTCTTCGCCACTGCAGCAGCTCCTCCCGACAGAGCTCCTAATGCACTTAAGCCAGCAAAAATTGGTAGTAAAGGTAGTATACCCCCAGTCTTGGGCAATGGTATGATGCGTGGAATATTAATATTTTTTCTACCACCGTCCTTTACTACCTGTCTCGCTGCTCTTAAAGCTAAAGTAGCGTTTTTACGTAAACTGTTTTTATCTGATGTTTTAGTTAATTTTTTAACGCCGCTGACTACACCATTTTGAAAATTTATTCTACGATTTTTATGTCGACGATTACGGATACCCAAACCCATTTTCCTTTTGGCTTTCATGACAGTAGTAACAAACCAGGCTGCTGCTTTTTCACCTAAACCAGCGTCCTTGGATTTTACTCTTTCCCAAGCACGTTGTTCGAGCTCGTAGTCGGCTTTGTGTTGGTCTTGTAAATTTAAACTTTTACTATACGCTATATCGTGCGCTCGGCAACTTCGGTCGAGTTCGTTAATTCCAGGATCTCCTCTTGCTAATCGTTCACGGAGTCGAGTATTTGGCCCGCAATATTGGTAAGAAGGGAGATGAAGCTCCCGTTTCGTTAATTTACTGATAAACGAATGTGCACCACCACCACCTTGTTTCAACCACAACATCTGATGGAACAATGACACTAATTATGCTGTGGTACTGTATATAACCAACAATAAACTAATAAAATAAAGAGTTTACAATGCGTCTTACAAGACAGCAGGTGTCTCTTCCCGTAGAGAACTTGGATGCATTAACATCCGTCTCTGGGGAGGCTGTGAGTATTAATAAACATGGAACTTTATTTCCTAACACTGTAAGGGCTATTATATGTGGACCAAGTGGAGCTGGTAAAACCAATTTGTTGCTCAGCTTATTATTCAACCCAAATGGCTTGTGGTTTGAAAATGTATACGTTTATTCAAAGTCATTGTACCAACCTAAATATAAACTGCTTGAAGATGTAATTAAGAAAGTGAAGGGTGTAGGCTATTTTCCATACACAAATAATGATGGTGTAATCGATCCGTCCGAAGCTAAATCTAATTCAGTGTTTATTTTCGATGATGTTGCTTGCGATAAACAAGATAAAATTCGAGCATACTTTTGTATGGGGCGACATAAACTTGTTGACTGCTTTTATCTCTGTCAGACATATACCCGCATACCTAAGCATCTTATACGAGATAATTGTAATTGTATAGTGTTATTTAAGCAGGATAGAATGAATATGAGACACGTTTTCGATGATCACGTGACCCCAGATATGACTTTCGAAGAATTTGAAAAACTGTGTAGTGAATGTTGGCGAGATAAATACGGTGTGTTGGTAATAGTGAAAGATTTTGATTTAAATAAAGGACGTTATCGTAAAGGGTTTGATCAATATATAAATGTGAAATAAAGCAATATCTGTTAATACTAGTTCACTTGTTAATAGATGAAGACTTGTCACATTATAAATTATAAGGGTTGAAAAACTATAAGGTTGTACCGTACAAGGGCTATAAAACTACAAGGAGGTTGTACCGTACAAGGGCTATAAAACTACAAGGTTGTACCGTGCAAGGGTTGTAAAACTACAAGGTTGTACCGTACAAGGGCTATAGAACTACAAGCAAGGGTTGTAAAACTACAAGGTTGTAAAATATGAAGTCTAAAAGAAATTTAGCTAAGTACAACCCCCCAAAGGTAGCATCACCCAACTTACAAAGGGAGAAACTATTAAAGAAAAAAATTTGTAACGCTTCGAAAGCTATAAGAACAAAGTATCTAGCTTTAAAGATGGGAAAGGCTGAGGAAGATGAAACCATAAGCAGGGTATTGAATCCTATTATAACACCGCTAGAAGATATTAGCAGGAAAGTATCTCACAGTAACATACCGACGACAACAACAACAACAACAGCAGCTCGCGTAAAACCTAAAAAAGTCTATGAAACGAAAAAGCCTTCTGCAAGCTTTTTACCGGAGGAAATGGTAGGTGAAGTATTTTCTGAAAAAGAACCTGATGAGCGTGCTACGGCTGATATTCAAGAAGAATATGAAACTTTACTGAATTACAGCGAGCCTGTTATACGTCAGTTTTTAGAGCAATTCCCACCTCTAGCGAGATATTATATAGAAGGGTTTTTTTCAGATCGAGATAAATTTGATGAAAATTATGGAGCACGTTTCGATTTTAAAACGAATAAATTATCGATCGGTAATAAAGAATTGCTTATAGGAGCTAATAATGAATTCATTATTGATGGTAGACCTTATACAGGAACTAAAGGTTTATATGAGTTAATATTTCTGAAAAAACCTATTGGATATAATGATGCAGATTTAAAGAATTATAAAGAAATTCTAGAAATAAGTAGCGCACACAAACGTAATTATGTACCTGAAGAACGGATAAAAGGAAATAGGTATTTTAAATATGTAAGTGTTATAAAACCTCTATTTTCAGATATTATAGGAAGAACTACTAGAATACAATCGCAATCTAGCATTCCAACATTTTTACCATCTACTCCTTCTTTGAGACGGCGTCAATCATATTCAACGCCACCACGAGGGGGGTTTGGTATGATGGTCTACAACGAAAAACCTATAGAGTACGTATATTGGGATGATGTGAATGAACTCGTTGATCGTTTAAAGCTATTAATAGCTTCAAAGTCTGCGGGTAATACGGATTCACATGATAATGAGATTGAATCCATAATTAGCGAACTTAAAGAAATTGGAGTGATTGCCTAAATCACTATCATTCTCACCATGAGTGTTGATAAGTTCGGTCGATCTATTTCATACACCAGTGATGGAGATACTCCACATTTATTTTCTCCATATAGACATGGATTCATATTTACCAATGATGGAAATATTGATGTCGAAAATTTAAAACTTTGTAACGTTCAACCTCCTACTCAGAATAACGATGTTGCTAATAAAAAATACGTAGATGACATCATAACAATTGAAAATACTAAAATATATGAAAAGTGTAAACAATATGTTGAAACAGATAATATAACGAGTGAGGCTACACGTAAGAAATACATTAATGATATTATATCAAAGTTAAAAGCAGATTTTGCTATAGCTTTTAACAATTTTGCTAATCAGTTTTACAACAGATTAGATGCCTCTGATAAAAAAATTAATGATATGGAACAAATATTAAAAGATATACCTCAACAGAAGATTATATTACTGACTTTAAACTCCGAAGTAGATAATATGAAAAAAATATTACAGGATGTGAGCAAGGAAATAAGGAATATAAAAAGTGAATATGTTATGAGTTCAGAATTAAATGAAAAAATTAAGATGCTGGTAAATGATAGAACAATGATAGTTAACGATTTATCACAAAAACATAACAATTTAAATACTAATGTAAACATAAACGCTTTAAATCTAGAGAAGATTTCCGAAACGCTAGTTCAAATGGAAAGTGATTTGAAAAATGTACAGCAACTTACAGAAAATGTTGAAAAAGGGAATTAAATCAATTTATATCTACAGCAGCAGTAAAACAAATAATGAGCTAATTTTACTTTTTAAAAATGAAGCGAAACCGATAAGTTACATCGTTTTAATTAAATAATTGTAGCATACATGATCATTATCAGTTGTAGTTTAACGTCCGATTGCTATCAACATGAGAGTAAAACATTCAAAAGAAAAAATTCAAGTTGTTAATGAGCTTCATAAGGCTATACGAAAAAATTTCAAACGTAGGCGTACCGTTATAAAAGGTCTGAATGATTTATGGCAAATAGACTTGGCTGAGATGGGTAATTATGCTCGTGAAAACAGAAATTTTAAGTATATTCTAGTAGTGATCGATTGTTTCTCAAAATTTGTTTGGACCAGACCTGTTAAAACTAAATCTGGGGAGGAAATAACGAAAATGCTTGCCGACATATTTGAGAAAAGTAGGAAACTCCCTAAAAACCTACAATCAGATCAAGGTAAAGAATTTTACAATATTCATTTTCAACATTTAATGAAACAACATAGCATCAATCACTATAACACATATAGCGTAAAGAAAGCTGCCATAGTTGAGAGAGTGATAAGAACTCTTAAAGAGAAATTATTCAAATACTTTAGCTTAAACGGTAAATATAGATGGTTAGATGTGCTTCTGGAAATAACTGATAATTACAACAAACAAAAACATAGTACAACTGGTGTGAAACCATGTGAGGTATATAAGAAGAATGAAAAAGAAATTTTAAAATCCTCCTATAATCACATTAAGTTGGCGACAGGTTTGAGAAAATTTAAAGTTGGAGATATGGTTCGCATTAGTAAGGTTAAGCATGTATTTGAAAAAGGATATACCCCGAACTGGACTGTGGAATTATTCAAAGTTGTAAAAGTTCGTAACACTAACCCAATTACGTATATGTTGCAAGATGATAGAGGAGCGGAAATAAAAGGTGTATTTTATACTGAAGAACTACAGAAAGCTAAATACCCCGACATCTATCTAGTTGAAAAAGTATTACGTAGACGTGGTAACAAGGTTTTTGTTAAATGGCTAGGGCTTGATAATTCTCATAATAGTTGGTTGGATAATACAAATATGTTTTAGAATTTGTGTTTCGAATTTTACGCATTTAAATGATAAAATGTTTCAGACCGCTTGTTGTAACTAAAATTGTATTGATTCTTATGAAAAATACACACAAATCTTTTGTTATGAGGGGCCTTTTGAAATACCGGAAACAAATTTAACTAGGGTTTGAGATAAAAACATAGATAAAAACATATATAAGCAGTACTTTAAGAATGATCATCATTAAAGTTAAAAAATGACTGAGTTAAACACTCCTAGTTCGAGTCCTACGTTCTCCGAAGAAGATTTCGATTTTAACCATGAAATTGATAAAATTACCGAGCGGTATAGACTAGCTGTACAAAATGAAGAAAAATATATATATGAAAATTCTTTTAGTGTAGATAACTCAATATATAAAATAATAACCGGTTTAAGTGAGGCAAGAAACTACATTCCGGCTGTAAGAATATTAATGACTACCAGTGAAATTATCAATAAAACTACTCATGTTTCCTTTAATGAAGAAGAATGGTGTGACTTTATTACTTACCTTAAGGAATTGTTTAATGAATATTTTAAAAATACTGAAACATCAGAGGAGGTGATTGAAATAAAATTTTCAAACAACACCCTCAGCACATCACCATTTATGGATAACAAAATGTTGAAGATAACTAATGGCTTTACCACCTTTTATCTATCTGAGAATACTACACAGGAGTTTATAAAAATTGATAAGCTTATTATATCTAATATGTATGTATTGCATAATTTAGATTTTGCTGGATTTTATAATAATTTTTTAAATGTTACTAATAATATATTATGTGAATCTAATTATGAGTTATGTTCAGAAAATGTTATGCAACATTTATGTGATTTATCACCATATTCTACTCACATGTATTGTATACGTGAATGTTTATTTGTAAATAGAAATAAGGTTCTGAATGATTTAGATAGAAAAATTCATATAAAACAGGTTTAAATAAATATAAATAAATTGATATATGTTGTTTTATTGTATGTATATGTAATACTATATTATAACAATATATGTAGTTAAGCTGCCATCCGAGTTTATTTCCACCCTCCTCACCAAATTGCTCCGTGCTGGTGGCGGTGGCGGTGGTGGTCGTGGTGGTGGTGTCAGTGCATGGTCCTCTTCATCGAGAACGCTTTAATAAAAAAAAGAGAACTTTGTTAAAACTTGTTATAGACATGCATTTTTTAATTAATATATAGACACACCTACCATATATTTGGATCATTTAAAATCACGCAGTGGAAAGGTGGCTCAGAGCTGTAAAGAAAATAATCATAAAATAACCATAATCATAAATTAATCATAAAAAATATTACCATTCGCCTAAAGGTATCACTTCCGGTTCCGGATATGGTGATGATATCATGGCCTCTTTACAAACTAAAAATTTGTTTTTATGGCTTCTGTGCCACTCTATGCTCCTGGCACAGAAACAAAATATTCTTTGACACACCGAACAGAATTTACTCTCATTCGGTGTATCGATGGGGAGGAGCATCGGAGGAGAGTCTGCTTCCTCAGTAAGACTATAATAAAGGAATTATATTTAAACTATGTCTGTTAATTTCTACTTTTACACACTTACTCATCCATTAATATATCATCTTCCTTATTCTCCCAATCATCACTGTCATCACCATCGACAGCGCTGGCTGGTGAATATGGATTCCTAGTGCAACTGAAATAAAAGTAATTTATAGTCAACTTTTAATACAATAGTAATTACAAATCTCTTACTTATCTAAATCTATAAATATGGGTGACGAAAAATTACAATAGCAATACATATGCCCACATGTGGTGCATAGTTCTGCTACATCTCCCTCCTCCTCCATCAATAAGTCGCTATAATAAAAGACATTTTATTTAAACTTAAAACTTCACGTCACTTATCACAAATATTACACACATACACTTACTTTTCAAACAAATACCTCTCCACATCAAGAGGTGGAGTTAACCTGTTAGTTAATTCAATCAGTTGATTGTAGCTGTGAAGCATTTTTTTTTTCACTATTAGGTGTACTGGAAACTGAATGTAAGTAGACATGTTCTACTATTATATATATATATATATATATATATATATATATATATATATATATATATATATATATATATATATATATAACCAGAATCCCCCGCGAAAACAATATCTGGAGACCGGAAAAAAATTTAAAATGGACAAACTTGATAAGCATAACCCCAATCGAGTGATTACAAGAAACGTTAGTTGTGATAAAACTTTATAAAACCCACAAGTAGAGGAAATAGATTATTTTGAAAGGAAAGACCATGATGCATGAATGGCGGATGTGATAACACATTATCTGAGAACCACAAGCATAACAATAAAAATTAATTAGCACTGCTATCAAATACGCGCGCAGAACACATTTCCTGTGCGATAAATAATAGTTTGTTATAATAAAGTCATTTTAACTTTATACAAAGTAAATACCCTCAGATGCATTGAAGAGGTGGTATATGCAGGTGTATAAATAGTAGATTGCACAACAAAAATTTCATAGTACTTTTCTAACATTAGACCCAACAAGTTGTGCTTGAAATCAACTCACATAACTGAAGTAAACAGTAAGTTTTGTAATTTTTTAAATATTTTATTTATTTTTTTTGTAATATTTTTGTACATTATTTTTTATTATATTTTAGTGAATCTAAGTAAAATTAACGAAGTAACGAATATCCGCAGGAAGAACATAATAAAATTAAAGGACTTACCGGAGAATATTCCCTTGCCCATTATTGGTGTAAAAATAGTCAACACAAAGTATGGAAAATCAGCGTTAACTGAACTCGAAGAAAGCGTAGTATTCTTACCGCAGCGAGCTGTACCTGCTATCGAAGAAAACATTCAAAACTTCGTACCGAAGAAATACTCATTAGTCTTCAAAGGACTAGTTGATTACAACAAACCAAATAAAGCTGTGAACTTTGAAATACAGGAAACTAACCATTAAACTGTAAATTTTCGATTTTTATATTGCCCTAAGGTAAGGTATTTTAAAAGATATGTATGAAGATATTATTAATATTTTTCAAAAAGCTTTGATTGTACTTACACAAAATTCAAACATAATTGAAAAAGAACGATGGATTAAATTTGCTAAGAATAATATTAGATTACTTAATAGAGCTATTAAAAATGGTGATATTGTTCCTGGTACTCTTAAAAAATTTGAGTCAGCTCTAAAATATTTACGATATTTTCAAGCTAGAGTAAAAAATATTTTATTACCAAACCATATTGGGGAGGGCTTAAAAAAAGAAAAAAAACGGAGAAGTGATTGGGTTAAATGGGAAGATATTCAGTCTGCATTTAAAAATAGAATTCGAACCAGTATTACTTTAAATTTAAAACATAAAGATGTATCTAACTTTTTTAGTGATGCATTTTTTCTTTTCAAAACACGAATTAACAATGTTTTAAAATCAATGAATTTAATTAAAGTTAATACAGTTTTTTGTTCAGAATTTATATTGAAAAAGGCTGATAATGAAATTTTAGAAATCAAGTTCTTTCCAACAAAAAATCATATTATTGATCGTGGTACAAATTTACGTGAATGGTTTGATACATTTGTTATCGATAAAATTAAAAATAAACTTGAAGAGTTTCAGGAATCCGGGAGCGGGGGAGCATTTTATAGTATAATTGGGTTAGAAATAAATATTAATAAGTATGAAGTAGGGTCTGGAGTATCATCATATATAAGGTTACCAGAAAAAATTGTTAGAAAAAAGGCTTGTGTTAACATAAAAAATTATGATGATAACGCCTGTTTTGCGTGGGCGGTAGTATCTGCCCTACATCCAATTGAAAAACACTCTGATAGAACTTCTTCATATCCACATTTTTCAAATGTATTAAATTTAGAGGGAATAGAGTTTCCAATGACCATAAATCAAATTTCTAAATTTGAAAAAATTAATAATATTTCTGTTAACGTATTTGCTTTGGAGATGGATTCTAAAAATAATTTTAGCATCGTACCAGTTTGCCTTACAAAACATAAACTTAACAAACATGTTAATTTGCTCATTATTCAAAATTCATATTTACCAAAAAATGATTATAATGATGACGAAACTTTAGATATTTATAATGAAGATAATTTACAAACACAATATCATTATTGTTGGATTAAAAACTTATCAAGGCTAGTTTCAAAACAAATTGGTAAGCATAATAGAAAGTTATTTATTTGTGATAGATGTTTAAATTATTTCGTTACGCAAAACAATTTGGATGCTCATAGTATTTTTTGTGAACAACTAAATAACTGTAAGATTTCTTTTCCATCTGAGAAATTTATAACTTTTAAGAACTACTGTTATCAGGAAAAAGTACCTTTCGTTATTTATGCTGATTTTGAATCAATACTAATTCCTTTTAGCGAGAATCAAAACGTAGTTAAAAACACTAGTAGGTATCAAAAACATGAAGCCTACAGTGCTGGATATTTTTTAAAATGTTCCTATAATAATGATATCTCATATTATAAAAGTTACCGTGGAGATAATTGTACGGAATGGTTTGCTAATGAGATGGATGGTATTGCTAAATACGTTAATTCTATTTTGAAACATACAGAGCCCATGAATGTTAACGTTAGCCTGAAAGATGCTTCTTCTACTTGTCATATTTGTAAAAAATCATTTAAACCTAATGATAAAATAGTTAGAGATCACTCGCATATTACTGGCGATTTTAGAGGTTTTGCTCATTCCCAATGTAATCTGAATTATAAAAATTCATTTATAGTTCCTATTATTTTTCACAATTTATCTGGATATGATTCACACTTCCTAATAAGGGATTTGGCAAAACGAGACCGAGTAACTGTTTTACCAATTAATAAAGAAAAATATATTTCGTTTACTAAACATGATAAAGAAACAAATATTAAGTTTCGCTTCATCGACTCATTTCGATTCTTAAGCTTTTCACTAGAAAAATTAGCATCATTTCTCAATAAAGACAAACTAGTTAATCTTAAAAATGAATTTGCTAATTTAGATGCGGAAAAATTCGATTTACTTACAAGAAAAGGAGTGTTTCCTTATGATTATATTGACTCGCTTCAAAAATTAGATGAAACTAAGTTACCACAAATAGAAAACTTTTATAATCAGTTAAACGATGAAAATATTAGTGAAAAAGACTACATTCATGCGCAAAAAGTATGGACATCTTTTAATTGTCAAAATTTAGGCGAATATTCCGATTTATATTTAAAAACAGACATTATTCTTTTAGCTGATGTTTTCGAGCAATTTAGGCAAAGCTGTTTTGAACATTATAACCTTGATTGTGCTTTTTATCATACACTTTCGGGCTATACTTGGGACTGCATGCTTAAATATACGAAGGCGAAATTGGAAACGATACAGGATGTTGATATATTGTTATTCGTTGAAAGAGGTATAAGAGGCGGTGTTAGTCAGTGTAGCAATAGGTATTCCGTTGCTAATAATAAATATATGTCCAATTATAATTCAGATGAACCATCAAAATATCTAACGTATTTTGACGTTAATAATCTGTATGGGTGGGCTATGTGCCAAAATTTAGGGTACGGCGGATTTGAGTGGGTAAATAATTGCGACAATTTCAATGTTTCTGAAATATCTGACGATTCTCCTGAAGGGTACATACTTGAGGTAGATATAAAATATCCAGAATATCTCCATGATTTGCATCGCGATTTACCACTTTGTCCTGAACACCGAGTACCACCGGGATCAAACTTATCTAAATTGATGACCACTCTGTACAATAAAGAAAAGTATATTATACACTACAGAAACTTAAAACAGTGTTTGAAGAACGGACTTATTCTGGAAAAAGTGCATCGCATCCTCAAATTTAAACAATCTGCATGGTTAAAACCGTATATCGATTTAAATACAAAACTAAGAGCTCTATCAAAAAATGATTTTGAGAAAAACTTATTTAAACTTTTAAATAATGCCGTTTTTGGGAAAACTATGGAGAATATACGGAAACATCGCATTGTAAAACTCATTTCTAAGTGGGAGGGTCGTTATAGTGCAAAAAATTTGATTTCGAGACCCAATTTCCATAGTACTACTATATTTGATGAAGATTTAATAGCTGTTGAAATGAAAAAAACTCATATTATTTTTAATAAACCTCTGTACATTGGTATGACCATTCTAGATATCTCAAAAACATGCATTTTTGATTTCCATTATGACTATATGTTAAAAAAATTTAGTCCAAATGTTTGTAAATTACTTTATACTGACACAGATAGTTTGATCTATGAACATACATGTAATGATATTTATGAAGAAGTTATTAAGAAAGATATTGAACATTTTGATACTAGTGATTATGCTCCAGACAATCTTTATAATATACCGCTGGTAAACAAAAAAGTTGTTGGCCTAATGAAAGATGAAAATAACGGTGCTATAATGACCCATTTCATAGGTTTACGTTCAAAAATGTATACTTTTTTGGTCCAGGAAAATGAAAAGAAAAAATGTATAAAAAAATCTAAGGGGGTAAAAAATGATATAATTAAAAATAAATTAACTTTTAATGATTATCTAGACTGTTTACTAAATAAAACAACTAAATATGCAACTCAAAGTAATATAATATCACATGCTCATAATGTTTATTCCATCAAACAAAATAAAGTAGCTTTAAATTCATCTGATAATAAACGATATTTGTTAAAAGGCTCTCATGACACCTTACCTTGGGGCCATTACTCTATAATGGATATTAATATTCAGTTACACTGATCAATGTATTTTTTTCAGCCTGCTAAATGTATATTTCATAGTTCTGTAATAAACATGTATTAAAATATTTTGTAACAGAGAGAAATGTATTATAAACTTCTTTTTTATTATTTTGTATAACAAATCATTTAATAATACTTAATGGAATCTTTACCAGACCATGTTAATTTTATAAGTCTAATTTTTGTATTTGCTTTGGTAACCATTACTTTAAGATAATAAAAAAATATATATAACTTTATGTCTTTTTTTTATATAATGTTGGGGTTGGGTTTGGGTCTAATGTTAGAAAAATACTATGTAACATATTTAACAATAATAAAATTATAAAACTTTATTGTCTTTTTTTTAATTTTTAATCTAACGCTCTCCAAACTGAGTTTTCTCAGTAATGTGTGGTAATTTTTCTTAATACTACTTAATCTGTGACGTCACACACTTGAGCAGCCTCCGGGCCTTGAGGATCTAAACTTAAATAACGCTGCAATAAAACGGTGGGTATCGGTAGCCTCCTGTTGTTACAGGATGTGGTTTTCCGCTAAAACTGTAACGTCACCGCCACCATGTTCTTTTTCCCTCTGCCATCTTTCAACGTCATGATCTTTTTTTCTAATGCCACCATCTTTTCGCCCGCCATCTTTCTTTTTCCCCGCCTGTGGATTAAAACCGTTCAGTTTTCCGTCCGACTTACGCCCTGCAACGTCGCCGCCCTCTACCAGAACGCCTTTCCCGCCCCCACCCCCGACGCCATCCGTGGCCGCGCACCACCGCCCCCGCCCCCACCGACGGAGGGTGCCCCGCCGGTGCACACCCCGCCCCCCACCGACGGAGGGTGCCCCGCCGCAGAGGGTGCACACCCCGACGACAATGACCAGAGGGTGCACGATGGACACATGCCATCCACTTCGCTGTCACGGCACTTCCGGTCCAGAACCCGCTTTGTTTATCTACTACTTTGCATCTTTCTTGGTGGTTTTGGAACAATCACTGTATTTTTAGTACTAACTCTGTTAGACAAAAATACGACAAATTTTGTCATGTAATTCAGCGCTCGGCGTTTGGCATATAGCCAGGAGAATAGCTGTTTTCACCTAATTTGTTTAGTCCTTATTATATAAGTCATTTGCAGATGAGTTGGAGTATATACTCCTTATTTTTGTAATTTCAATGTTACCCTCTGGTAGTAAAACTTTGCATTATATTAATTGAGCTCAATTGAGGATTTGTAATTATATTGCTCTACATTGTTTAAATCAAACATCGACTCACCGTCACCAGTTATTTAATTTATTTGAACGCTAAATATGAATTTCCTGTGTCTAATGGGGTTATATAACTCAGCAATGACCGTCATGATGTTAATTTTACCATTTATAGTGAATGTATCCTTATAAGAAACCTGTCCACACATAAATAATAAAGATATTATATTATATGACGCCCAACATTCACAATCATCTCAACGCTAATTAATTCCCAATGCATTCATAAGGATTTCATTCATTCACATATTAAAAAGTATTCTGAGGAGAATATTCCCGAAAGACTCATTGTGTTCAACCGTTGTCGTGGACTAGTTGCTGAACTGGAGTTAACATATTATCTTAATTAATAAGAACAGTTCATATTGGTATTAATGTGTGCTCGTTAACTACAGATATCCTTACATAACCCAGTTCTCCGGATAATTTTACTCCAGGGCTTCAGTTAGATAAAGCAATTACGAATTACAACTTTATTGTTTGCAAGTATCTATCCCATATGAAAATTAACTGGCATTGACATACAATTTAACAAGTAGAAAATAAATACAGTTTGTGAATAAAATACATGCTTTTTCTATTTTACTTTACCATAAAGGTCATTAACTAAGAGTGTTTCTACTATTATACAATACTTACTTCTTGGTATATTTAGACAATAATATGCATCATATTCCTTTCGATAGAAAGGCCATAGGATGATAAGAATAGTGAATCGGTTCCAGAGGGATAGCTGTATAAATATTTTTGAAAGTATTTTGGTAATAATGAGATACATTGATCCTGTAAGTTTCAGACCTCTATTTATTTTGGTTTTTGAATAAATCGGAAAAAAACGAAAAATTAAAAAACGACTTAACTGCTTTGAATGAAATTTCTATACATAATAGAGGTGTATAAAGGCTATATTTGTAAAAAGTAACAGTAAAATTATCATAATCTTCATTATAATAATTTGAAACGGACGATTCTTTCCGAAATAATTCTTTTTCTTTATGAAATATGATGATAATGTTCTACAACAATTTCTAAACTACATTTTCTTATCTTTTTTGATGTAGAGAGTAACCTCTCAAATCTTTAAATTGATCAAAAAGGTTCGACACATTGGAAAAAAAATAAAAAGATTTTTTGAAATAATAATAATTTATTTCAATATTTGAAACGACAGAAATGAAGCTTATTCGATTAATCTATATAAGTGCGAATAATATCAAATATTGAAAATAAAAATATGAAAAGAATTTTTTTTATTAAAAGATTTTTTTATTAAAAAAATTATTAAAAGAAAAGTGATCCAGATATCCCTCTGGGCCGATTCACTATGCTTATCATCTTATGGCATGTGCTTGTCATTTAATATACCAATACTTAAATAGGCGTATATTCACTTAAGTGAAGGTAAAGTATTAACATGTGGTAAGGTAAACATCAGGGTGTGTTTCAGAAATATTTCAAAGATATAAGTGCATTATTATTTATTGAAATTGTAGCTTTTACTTCACGTTAGTATAAAATGTGTATAAGAGACAGAAGGAATTTTGCACATACTATACACTTATCTCCCAAAAAATCATAATACAATATATTATAATCCACTCATTTATTTTATGTGGTACCCTAAATATAAAAAAGCTTATTGTATTACTCAGTGACAAAAATTTCTAAAATGAGTAGTTATACGTAACATTAATTAGGAGAAATATATAAGATAAACTTCTATTCTGTAAGAACATCATTACTTGATCAAATATTACTCTTCAACTCTAGAAGTTCTGAAAAAAATACCTAAATGCGGATGGATTAAACAAGAGAACACCAGTTTATTTTGTCTTTGACAGCGGTCAAGGAATTCTTTACCCAAAGGCAACCATACATTATTCTATGTGCTAATAAGCCTAAGCAAAGTTAAACAATGGCATTCAAACTCACAAAAAAACCATCAGACTATAATAGACCATCTATTCATAAATATAATCACAGTATTAAATGAAAAGACCACAGAATCGAAATAGGAAGTTCAAAAGTAACGGAAATAAGAAACGAATTACAGATTCATCGCCATGAGGTCATCAGTCCTAAAACTGGTTGGACGCTAACCTCCAGCTTCTCCTATCTTGTGATAACCTACGCATTTCGCTAATTGTGCTAAACCTACATCCCTTACTATTTGCGAGCAGTAGTCTAATCTAGGCCTACCTCTGCCTTTCTTCACTCCTATTTCTGCCTCCAAAACGTCGCAGACAATTCCCCCATGTCTCAGCAAGTGGCCTACCATTCTATCTCTTCTCTTCTTTGTGTTTTTCTACATACTTCTTTTCTCGCCGACTTTCTCTAATACTTCTTCGTTTCTAACCCTATCAGTCCACGGTATTTTCATCATTCTTCGGTAACACCACATCTCAAAATGCTTCTAATTTCTTCCTACTTGCTTCCCCTACCGTCCAGGTTTCGCAACCGTATAGTGCCGTGCTCCATACGTTTTTAAAAATCTCTTCCTTGTTTCTAAGTTTATTACCCCCGAGCATAAAAGTGCTTTCTTTTTGTTAAAAGCTACTCGACCCTGCGCTATTCTTTGTTTTATATCTTTATCTCTTCTTCCATCCCGATTTATTTTACTTCCTAAATAAGTGAAGTCTTTAACATCCTCCAATCTTTCATTATTAATTTGTAAATTACAGATTATAATAAATAAATAGGCATAATAAATTACTACTTTGGAAAACGAAAACTAAGAGTTAAAAAATCATATACTTCAATTACAAAGAAAAACATGAAAAATAATATTGTAATATTCGGTATGAAACAAATCGATCAAATTTTTATTTTGCAACTTATAACAATGCTTAATAATATACTGGAGATAAAACTATTAGCAAGCGATATTACAGATGTATATAAACAAAAAAAAAACAAAGTTTATAAACTCAAAGACAAAAATATATATAGTCAATGGTGGAAAACCGTGAGCAAAACAAAATAACATAAATATCAAATTAATATTAAAAGTGGCCCATACTAAAAATGACAAAATAATAATTACCAACGAAGGCTGCGTTGAGGACTTTGTAAAGGACACAATATATTGTAATGAAAACACGTATTCAGTAGTATAACGAACGAAAACCAAAGGCTCATCTAGTACTCTATCTACCCTAGATACTCAGCAGACAGGCCAAAGGCAGATAATTTATGAGCAAAGTACGGAGTAGGTGGACCAACTTCAGAAACAACGGAAGACAAAAGCAATTTTCCATCCATATGTAATATATTTCTAAACACTACCATCTATAACATATTGATTTAAAAACATTGTATTAAAAACAAATATAAGCTCTATATATGTTTAAATATTTACTTAAAAATAAGTATATACAATTTCTTGCAATTTGCATTCATACAAGAAAATGGCATATGATTTGTTTAAAAGATAACTCGATATTTGAATGCATTCTAGTGAATCCTTCATCGTTCTCTCTGCAATAGATTATATTAGTTTGGTATTTTATTGATAATATATTAAGATATTAAATCATGGAAGGCAATTGTGGATGTTACAATTGTAAATGCAAGGAAAACAAACTAGATATTATAACAATGACCATTTAAGAATAATTGTTCACTTTCTCTGTTCGTATGGATAAAGAAATATCTCGTCTATTTACTTTGACGAGCCGCCACTGCTGTACAATGGATACTTTTAATTATGTAATAATAAAATATAAGCTTACATTATGATATAGATATACTGTAATGTCGTATTATGCAAATTATATATTGTACGTATGGATACCCACTAGCGTCTAATTTGGGAAAATTTAATATGCGCAAATATCAGGAAACCATATTTTATCTTCTGTCTAAAAGCATACATTAATAAAAGCTACTATATAATGATAAATATTTTTATTTTTTAGGTCCCAGCCAGATATCAGACAATAGAACAACCATGACCGATGGAGAATGTCCAGAAGTAATTCGCCTTCAGCTAAGGAAGCCAAAAAGCTGGGAATGGCAACTATCAACATACAAGTCATCACCTCGCATCACTCTACCAGTCATACAGCTTTATAACTATAAAGGCCAGCTATTGTTAGAGGCCAGAGATAATGGAGGCACGGAGAGGAGCATTTGGAAAAGTTCAACAATACAGGATAAGGAGTTGCACCCGAACGTCAAGAAGGAATCACGGGAATCGAGGGCGAGCCACTTAAATAGATGTAAGAGTGACACGTTCGGCCACAGTTCTAGTGGCGACATTTTACGAAATAAGTGTGACTCAATAAATCGAAAAGACGGGAACAGGCAACCGCATAATAAGATTAAGAGCTTCAACGGGAGTTTGGACAATTCGATGACAAAGAAACCCAGAGATAGTTTTCAAGAAAATGAAAAAAACACGTCCATTGTTAGAAAACCAATTAATATAAGTGTGAAAACACCTGAAATGCCCGATAATTTGTTGAAAAAGTCTAATAGTGACGCCTGTAACTATAAGGGTATGTATAATCCTGTAATTTTATTAAGTGTTTTTGTTTAAATTTCTTAATTAATCCAATATTCAAAATAGAAAAATAAGAGGCACTGCATTGATGGAGATAATATTATATTTAAAAATGAAGTTAGACTATTTGTAAAGATTTTGTATACAGAGTGCCCAATATGTATGGAGCCCAAAAGTTTATAACTTTTTAAAAACACCTTGTACAAAATATATTGTTCAGGCAAATGTTTTTAGTTAAGTTTTTGCTCCTTTTGGTAATCTTGTGTTTTATATACTATACTATTTTCTGTTCTTATTTGAAATCAACTCCTTTTTTTCGTATGGACGTGTAAAATGTGTATGGTGTTACATTACAATTTTCTTTCAAAATCTCCTAATACTGGAGTAGGTTGGAACCGTTGGTGTGAAGATAACACTGACTTAGTTTTCTACGAAACACCAAAACACTATACACTACACTCGACGCGCGTCTCGCCAACACAGTTAGGATCATCTGGAGATGATTAAAACTAATCTTATGCCAACAATGTATCCTATTTATACCTAAATTATTGCTGAGCCCCGGTAAGTCCTGACCGTCACGTTTGCGGCTCATTGAACTACGACCATCACGGCTGCGACCCAGTGAGCCGTGACTAATTAACTAATAAAGTGGATTATGTGGAATAGGCCCTCTGCCACTATTCGTACTATTTTTATACTTTTCAATTTTCAAACCTTCAAATACATCCAGCTGTCTAGCATTTGTCACATTCCCAATTAATCTTAAATTGCTAATATCTATCTCATAGTTGTTCTCAAAGGCATGTTGGATAACACTGGACTTATCTGTTCTACCATATTTTAGATGCGTCATGTGCTCTCTGAACCTGGTTGGAATAGATCGTCTGGTCTGTCCAACGTACCTTTGATTACAGTCGATACAGGTGACTTCGTAAATCCCCTACCTGTCATTTGTGCTAACTTTGTATTTTGGATTGCCTAAAAGTTATTTTAATTTATTTCTTGATGAATGAACTATCGTCATCCCTATATCTTTAAAAATCTTACTAATACCACGGATGAATCGAGGATCGTAAGGAATAGATACATACTTTTCTGGATGTTCCCTTTCAGTTAGAAAGGTCGAGAAATTTAGACCTTTCTTTATTGAGAGGGAAGCTTAGAAAGCGATGGACTAGAAAATTGAAGCTAGTCATTTTGTGTTGAACACAATGGTGGGAATCATTAGGGATATATCTGAGAGTATTGGTGTCTTTTTGTATATATCAAATTCCAACTTACTTTCGCTATTTCTAATAACTAATACATCTAAAAATGGTAGTTGCTCAACTTTGTATGGAAATTCGGTTATTTAATATAGAAACGAAGTTATCTTCCACATACCTAAACGAAACCCTAGGGAAGGACTATAATTTCTTCTTTTGCTTCTGTTTCAAATCTATTCATAAAGAGACTGGCAATAAAAGGTGACGACGAGTTACCCATGGCGGTCCCTTCATGTTGTTCAAATAAACCGTTATTAACCCTTTCTATACGCACGTCGGTTTCGATTGTGATACCTATATACGCAAAAATGCAAACATTTGTAAATATACGACAGTCGTCTACTACGTATTTTTTTAAAAGTCACCTCTATACGGCACTCGTATATAAGCCAAATTTTTTTTTAGTTAATTAAAAATTTAAACAATTTAACACTGAATTTAAATATTTTATTGAATATATCTGACAAATCTCTTTTTGGTATGATATAGTTCAAAACGAGGAATAATACAGAGGCCAACGTTACATATATCACACTGATGTGTACTATCGGTTCTTCTATTCCTCCTAGAACATACAGTACATCGTCGAACGGGCTGTCTTGAGTCTTCAGTTGATTTGGGAGTCTTCCTAATAAAATGCCTACCAAGAAGACATAATGGATGCTCGCCAATTCTGTGATGAGGCAGGGTAGCTGGAGCATCTGTAGTTCTAAATTTTTCGAATATTTGCCTTATTACCGAAAGTTGTAAATCAGCGATAGGTATTTTTTTTAGTGACATCCATATAGAGTGCATGAGAATTTGTTATGGTAAGGTCCAGAAAATGGAGAAAAAGTTTTTTATACCATTTAACTGACTTGCGAGTGGTATCTATGGAACTTATAATCCTGTCAGTCTGATCAACACCACCCATGTTACGATTATAATCAATTATACAAACAGGCTTCATAATAGTGTGGCCCGTTTGACGATCTTTTTTATTAGTGGAAGCCATGCTGTAACTATGCACGGTTGTTATCATTTGGATATCTCGCTTATCACTCCACTTCAGGACTAAAATAGGACCACAACTTTTGAATGTCATTTCTCCTTTTTTTAGGGGCTCTTCAAATTTTGGCATATATTTCCTTGTCTTTTTTATAGTACCGCAAACATAAGTTCTGTTATTATATAAAAAAACGGCAAGTAATGGGCTGTTGTACCAGTTATCCAAGTATAATGCATGATTCTTATCCATGTATGGTCCGATTAGAGTCATAACTATTTGACCAGATTTTCCTATTTCTTTATATGTTTCTGGTATCATCTAGATCGGTATTCGCTCCAGTGTAGATTATAAAGTCCAAACAATACTTAGTTTGGGAGTCATACAGCATAAACATCTTTACGCCGAATCTATGACGTTTAGACGGAATATATTGTCTAAAGGAAAGTCTTCCTTTGAACAAAATGAGGCTCTCATCAATACATATTTTTTTATAAGGGTTATAACATGATTTATACCTATTTCTCAAATAATCAAGAGGATATCTGATCTTGAAAAGCTTATCATTATTTGTCGGCTGCTGATTATCACAAGAATGTAATATTTTTAGTATAACCAAAAAATTTGTCCCTTTTCATAATCTCAGTAAAAATTAGTGTGGATAAGTATAAACCAAAGTAGTAGCGGATCTACCGACCAATATTCATGCATCATAAGCTTTTTACATCTAGTCATCAGCAAGGATAAACCAAAAAACGTATACATTTCTGCAGTTGTAACATCCGGAGAATTTCTATAATTTTTCACGAAATTACGACCACTTTCCTTTATGTAAATCAATTGTCTGTTACATTCAGCAGTAATTTTTTGGATAAATTCTTCTGTAAAGAACACTTCAAAGAAATGAAGTTCCGCAGATGTTTCTAAAACATTTTTTCGTGTAAAATGTCACAGAACAAAAATTACAAAAATCAACTTACCATTGAGCTCCTCTACCTTACATCCACCTTCTCCATCAAATTCTGTTACATTAGGTTCCCAATTGGGATCGAAATTCCAAACAAAGTCAAGTATATCATTTTCTATAGCCTCTTCTTCTATAATCTCTTCTTCTATAACCTCTTCTATATCCTCTTCTTCATTGTTATCGGTTTGTATGTCGTCTTCTAATTCGGAGTGTTCACCTTCACTATAATGGTCCCCTACACTTTCCCCACTTGAGAATACCTCATCCTCTATATCACTTCCAGAAAACATTTTATTTGCGATTAATTGCAGTTCCTTTTCGCTAAGGGGTCTCTTATTATTGGCCATTGTTAATAAAATAACGAAATACTGCAACTATTTATAACGTGATATAAGCAGTTCGTTAGCACGTGTAATATGCAGGTTACGACATGCGTTTGACCCCCACCAAAAGAATGTAGGCGTTTCAACTTTTCTAGAATCGAATAAAGCTAGAGCCGTATACGTACGGCAACAGTAGACAGAGCAAATCATTTCTCAAGTTACACGTCGCCCGTATTCATTCGGACAAGTGTATAAATACGGCACTCGTACAGAAAGGGTTAAATTGGAAACAATTCTGTTTCATGCAAATCTGTGTAAGTTCAATATAGTCTTTTACTATATCTGGACTAAGATTATTTCATTCGAGTAAATCCCTAAGGTAGTCCGAAGTTTTTGGTATCGGAGCACCTGGAAATAATGAGCATACGTCAAAGGAGACACAAATATTATCCTCTTTGAACTGAATATATTTAATCTTATTAATGAAATCATTGGAGTTCATTACTGAGAAATTGGGTGATGCATTGGGTAAACTTTAATGTATAGTGTTTTGGTGTTTTGTGGAAGTCAGTGTTGTTTTTAAAAACCTAGTATTTCAGTAAAAATTCATAAATCCAGATTCAAGAGCTTTGTGTAGAGGGAGCGGTGCCTAATGCAACTTGTCAATTTGACGTAAGTCATACAAGACTTTTAAAATATCATATCAGCAAATTAAGAATCGTCTGTGTAATAACTAACTTCTCTTACTGAAAAGTACAAAATAGTACATTAAAATTAGTTAATACCGGAAACCACTAATTTAAGGCAACACTTGCTCAAAATGTTCCCCATTCACAGCAAGACGATGACGCAGTCTATTGTAAAAACTACCAAGTATATTTCTAATCCATTATGGAGAAATTAACGCAACTTCGTCTCTTATGCACTATTCTAATTCAAGATTTTTGGGTCCAACTTTATACACCTTGGATTTTAAATATACTCATAAAAAGAAATCGCAAGATGTAAGGTCAGGAGACCTGGGTGACCATTCTTATGACCTGTCAATGAAATGCTGTAGGAAGACTTGATTTAAATAGTGGCACACATCACGGAGGTAACGGGGTATTACCATCAAGTTACCGTTAATAGAAATGAACCGATACTGCGATTGTCATAGATACAACATTTATTTCAAGCCGAAACATTTATTTCTTGTGGTTGAGTATGCTGCTGTATCATCCAATGAGGATTCTCGGTGAATCAATGAGACAGTTTGATTTTTTGTTCACTTTACCATTTAAAGAAAACGTCGCCTCATCAGAAAAAAAAACAATATTGTAAAGAAAGTTCTAATTATTATTGATATGGTCCATCATATGTTCGAAACATTTATTATGTCTATCATAATCATTTCCGTTTAGTTCTAGCAACAAGACAGTTTTGTATGGACGTATATGTTCCTTTTTTAAGTATAGTAAGTTCATTCAGTGATTTAATGACAAGTGGCATGTTGAAACATGGGAATTTTCAGTCACTTCCAGCAATGCATCTAACTTTTTCTCAATATTTCTGAGGTTCAAGTTTTAGAACATCCTTTACACTACCTATTTCCCTAAATCTCGTTAGAGTTTTACATACCACTGATTGCATAATTGGTTCACGGTTGGGATAAGCTCCATTGAAAAGGTTAGAGACTTCGATTTGTGTCCTTTTGCGATCTCTGTATCTGACTATTATTAAAATTTGGATTCTTTCTGTACCTTTTATTTTTCACACTGAAAGTACTCAACAATTACTGACTCCGAAACAAATTTAAAGTTACCAAAAGAACGCGTGACCTATATACGGCAGCAATGCCCTGCTGACAAAATCGAGCGGCTCTACTAATAAGATATCATTTGAACAATTAATGTGCGGAGTCGCATTAATACTAGTATTCGCATTTTTGTGTGAGACGTTTCGAGAATTTCTATTCTTCATAGTGATCGATTTTGCGAATGTAAGTTTTTCCATACATAAAGGGACCTTCTTCCCCTAAAGCGTCAATCTGTGATGGGCAAGGTTACACATACAGAGGAGGATAAACATACTCACGCTCAAGGAGAGGCGCCAAAGTATTTCATTTGGGATTCAAACTCAAGCTGAGTTTGAGGGGTATCACATAATGATACCCACAATACTGGCGGACATATTTATTTTAAAATATTTGAAAATTGAATTTTTCCATGATAAATAACGTGAAAATGTACAATACTTTATTATATAAAATATTAAGTAAAAAGTATACAGCAATAATGATCTTTTACAATAATTTTAATGACTAATTAAAAGTCATTTGTGTCGTTAATTTATTCACTGTCAGAACTACCTAAATAACTCTTAGGCGGTTAGTAATCAGTAGATTGTTTTAATTTAAAAAGTTCAGCTGAACATGCTTTTAAAGGAATAGTTTTCATCTTAGACGATTGAAAAATAGATCTAAAGTAATAAGAATTCAGCATTTCAAAAAATAAAACCCGCCACAGGTAGGATTCGACATTTGTCCCGGATCGGAACCGAACGACATACAGCTGTTTCGAACTTGTTAGTTCTCATCAGTGCCGTACACGGTACGCCGATTCAGGACAAATGCCGAATGAACTTTATTGCGTATACATCTTTATCGATACGATCTCTGTCAGTAACATATAAGTCGGATCGGCGTAAGTGGATACTATTTCATTAAGAAAGTTTGCTGCATCTGAAGTTTGCTGTATACCTGAAAAATATGCACTTGATTGAGTAACATATACCAATTCTGCAAGTGTCGTTTCTTTCAGTAACGATTATGTTTTTCGCTTTTTTTTTCCGCCGGCTTCTTCGAATAATATTTTTCGCTTTCTTAGTCTTCTAGAAATGGAGGGTAGATTAAACATTCTCAAAATAAAGTGTTAATCTTTTCATAATCCTTATAAAACTCATCTCTACATTGAATCATGGGTCATCGTATTTTAAAAGTATCTTCCTCGTCCGATGGGTTTCGTTGTGAAAACTCACAACATCGTTGTGAAAACTTTTAATTAAAATTCGACAATGAAACTCTCCACAGCTGCCAGCTAGATTAAAATGTTCACGCAACAAACGTATGCATAAATTTTTGACTTCACGACTTTTAGATTCAAAAATGCGCATTTCTACAACGATTTTGGCATCATCGGGAAATGATGCCAAAAGTACAGTATAATGGATACAGTATAATTGTATAGAACAGTACAATTTCATTCAAAACACTTTAATTACAATAGTTTTCGGTGAAGTCGCAAGTGCTAGAAAGATCTTAATGCATTAGTTATTCCATTAATTGATATTTACTTGTTATTGCATATCTCAAAATTTAGATGTTATATCTTGAAAACTAAGAAAATTATAAGAGTAACCGTTTGAGGGGTTTTATTTACAGCTCATCAAGAATAGGAACAAGTCTTAAAACTGCGATGTCGGACCGCCCGCCAGGTACGCAGTAAATAGCCTGATCTTTATTCAATCGAATTGAGACCTTTGCAGAGTAAATATCCATTAATATATATTGAATGTAAATGTACACAGAGTTCGATGTGTGCATATCGATATAAAAAAGTGCATAAACTGCATTCTCTTCTCTCCGAATGCTGTCCCACTCGTTCTTCTACGTATACCTAGAGAATCTCACACTATTTCTTATTTTTGATGAACAGTATATAATATTGGTCTAACATTTGAGGTAGACAATAAATGTACTGTTTTCATTTTGTAATAATTTCTATATCTCTCTCCTATATACCGAGTGGCCCACGAAGTCTTTGCCAGTCGATATCTCGATACCTATTTGAACAATAATTTTGAATATTGGCGATATTAAACAGTTGAAAGTGTTGCCCATTTTTGGTATAAAAGGACTTTATTTCACCTGCACATTTCCGGTCACGTGATATCAACTTCAAAATTTTAAATAAGAGGCCCTATATGTTATTACAATTTTGTGATGGTCTATCTAATACAAATCCAACGATACCATATTTATTATCACGTTTATTGAAAACAGTGGTAATCTGAGCTGTTAAATGAATGGATTGATTTTTTAAAGCTTTTATTTTAAAGAAGTTAAATAATTACACAGCAAAATACAATAATCATTATAAAATAATTGCAGTTGATACTCAAATTGATGTCCACCTTCATTAACACAATACTCAAACCTTTTTAAAACATTTGTGTAGCATACTGCTCTAATCATTTCTGGTGTAATAGTTTGGCACGCGGCTCTGATTTTGTTTTGAAAATCGTCTAAATTTCTAGGCTATGTGTTGTAAACCAAACCTTTTAAGTATCCCCATAGAAATAAATCTGAAGGTGTTATATCTGGGGAGCGAGCCTGCCAAGACATTGTACCATTTACATTGTAAAATGTAAAGGCATAATAATCTTATTACTATTTTTACAAACAAAAAATCTACTATTACTGCTTGACAGCTCTTTACAAGTAGTGATCTTTTTGTTGCTAGGACAACTTTTTTGTTTCTAAGTTACTTTTGTTTTTTTTTAATGAAAGTAGAGAAACGTTCATAAGCAGTTATTTATCATTACTGTAATGCCGGAAAAACTTAACAAATATAGTATCATTGGATTGGTATTAGACAGACCATCACAAAATTGTAAACATACAGGGCGTCTCATTTAAAATTTTGAAGTTGATGTCACGTGACCAGAAATGTGCAGGTGAAATAAAGTCCTTTTATGCCAAAAATGGGAAATGCCTCCATTGTTTAACATCATCAATTTTCCAAATTATTATTCAAATAGGTTTCGAGATATCGACTGGCTATAACTTCGTGGGCCAAACGGTATATGTAATAAGTTTTTTACCACTTACATAAATAATAAGACATTGTTAGTTTATTTTAAAATACGAAATAAAAAACTCGACGCATTGACGAATCACATATACTTTAACCCAATGCATTTTCTATGTAAAAATGCGTGCACATGATATATAAAAATTCTTCATACAACTTTCTTGATTCGAATTATATATTCCGACCCGTTCTGTTCCAGACGATTTATCTTCTAAGGACGGTACCTTGAAGCGGCACTCTGCACAAAGTTTCAGCGAATTCATGCAAAACGCTCAGACCCGCCACCACAGACGATCCAGAAGTGGCGACCTATTTGGACGAAAAGTATGGAGCAGCGACGAAAGCATAAAACGGGCTGAACTAGACGGCTATAGAAACTTCATTACGCCAACCATTCCTCGAGATAAATCACGAGATGAACCGGATAAAAATAAGAAAACGTCTCGGGCTATAGAAGAAGCTTTATTACACAATAATGTCGTTGATATTGAAGTAAGCGATTCCAAGCGCAAGCGATACAAAACGAGAACCTGTAGCGCAGGGACATTAATAATTAGTGATGAAAGTTTTAATAGCCCTCACCGTCGTCGGCATCGACATCGGGATTCTGGCGTCGGCGATGAATCAGTTAGGACTTCGGTTGAACGGCAGGCCAGCACCGCCCAGGATGATGCAAGGAAATCTATTGGAACGAGGGAAACTATAGGGATGGCTAGACATGTCCGACAGGCTAGCGATCCCACCGACTCGAAATCGAAGAATTATACGTTTAATCGGTATCGGATAGCCGCCGAGAGAACTTCGAAACCCCCCAGGTAACATATAAGAGATAACTTTTTTTTTGGTAATTATTTATTTTAGGATACAACTTTCAAATGCTCACAAAATATTGGCTCCCATTTTTGGTGCCACTAAACAGGATTAGTGTTCGAACACAATTTTCGAGAAAGTGAATTCTCTATCAATTGTTTCACTAACCACTTATTACTGGAGTAGGTTGGAACCTTTAGTGTGAAAATAACACTGACTTAGTTTTCCTCAAAACACTACACTCAAAACACCAAAACACTGTTTTGGTGTTTTGTGGAAAACTAAGTCAGTGTTACTAACCACCCAAATTTTTTACCAACAAAATTTACTTCACACTATGTAGCTATTTATTCCACATTAATTTAATATAAATGCTACAATACTTACTACAAGCCTACAGTCAAATCGTCATAAAACTTATTACTCATTACGATTTTCTAAATTTAATTGCAATGTTTACAATTCAAATTTAACATTTCATAATATCCCCTATTAAAGATCCATGTAATTTGGTCATTGCGTGTATAGAGTTATAATCCATTTCGTAGATCAAATAAGATATTCTGTTATGGAAGATTTCTTTTCTAGTATCTATCGAACTATTTTTGTCGTTTATCACCTGGTTAAGAGTAATATAATAAATGTATGAGTACTAATATAATTTTAAAAGTACAACACTAGCATTATGAGTAAAAAACTAAAATCTGTGAAAACATCAAATTATGAATGAGCCTAGAAGGGTCTACATTAAAGCATACTGTTGTATAGTCTTGTTAAAATCAAACTTTCATTAAAAGAGTTTAAACGTTTCTGAAATATTAATTATCTTTTAGCAAATTTCTAACGTAAAGCGACGAAAAATACATTTATTTACATATTCATTAGACAGCTAAAGATACACATTCTATAAGAAAATTGTGAAAGGAGATTTATCGTTGAAATTGATAAGGGTTATGGTTATGATTCATGATTAACGTAAAAAATTTTGCAATAGCAATACAACTACCAGTGTGAAATATAAATTTATCGCGTTTTTCCTTGACACGCTTTATAAAACGTGTGTATAAAATAATTGCCAATATATATTTACATTTTCAACTGAATTTTAAATACATCATGAAAGAAATGAGAAATTTTTATTTATGGCCTTTATTTCAGGAATTGTGAAACCATTTAGATTTACAGACTGAATATGAAAAAATATAGGTCACAGTAGTTTGCCTTTTTGAAAGATGACTGGAATAGATGATACATAGACCAATATTTAAAATATTCCATATACCTAATTGAAATTGTCGACTCGCCAATTGTCGCTACATTCAGATATATCAATACTAAGTTTTTTTTCATGGGAGATTTTACAAATCAATAATCCACTCAAATTCGTATTCGAATAACGAACAACAATATTCTGTTGACGAAGATGACATTGCTATCGAGATATACATATATATGTAGGTGCATTAGAATGTCGGTAGTCGTTAAGAGGAATATAATAAATATGTTGCATTTGTGAATATCACAGAAGGAGTGTTCAATGTGAGTAATTTTTAGAAAATGTTGGTACAAAATACAAAAAGAGCATGTAAACTTACTAATGCAAAATAGAAAAAGAGTAATGGTACGTAATATAATCCAGTTAGTTCATTACGATTGCCGTTTACCACTAAATATTTTGATTACAACTGTAAAAGTTACAGAATCAGGGAAACATTAAATTTTGATGAGCATGAATATAAGACAACCAAGTATTACATAGAAATTTGCTGTATTTTGATCACCGAATCAGTAATACTACAGCGCATCTAATATTGCGGAGTCCCTTTTCAAAAAAGCTCTAGTCATGCATAAACACGAGAAAGGGGTCGAGGATCGCTGTTAGGTATAATTAAATGCCTGTCGGGGCTTTAGCACGAGGAGTAGTTGTTTCCTATAGTGATTATGTGATAGCCTTGCTATTCGCGAACCACTTGATAATCGCTTTGCGGTTTCTCGATTTCCGACCTTGTAAGTTACAGCAGCGTTTTTAATCAATTAAGGCACTGCTTGAAAACCAGATATGTATTCTAGTTTTATTATGGTATATGGTATTTTGGTACAATAATTTCCATTGCAGTAAAAGATAAATCTTTATTTGAAATACATTCTAAACTGTGCATATTATCGTGTAATATACATGGGAATTTTCTGAAGTAGACATGTTGTATTTTTTGAAAAGAAGAATCATGATATAAAACATAACGATTTGTCCTTTGTATATCATGTTCGTGCAAATAATTGTTATATGTCAGTAGTAATAATTTCTTATAAAATTTTAGTGAGGCCAACGAAATATTATTCCATATATGCAAACAACTAATATTATCTAATAGTTAATAACTAAAATGTGTTTCCGGCACGACACTGTTCAAAAATGTCAGTTGATTGATTCATACGATTGTTACCTGTGATGTACACGCAAGGAATCATTATACGAACAATAAATCATGTACTTTGTGTAGCAGTAATAGGCTTTTGAAATACTCAACCTGAACTCTCTCGATAACATTCTAATTCGAGTTAGAGTTAGAAATAATATGTAGGTGTAATATAATTAATAGGAAAATCACCTAATCGGAAAATTATTTATGAATATTATTTATGGATATGCATAAAATTAATCTTGAAATAAGACCAAAAACCATTAATCCTTAAATATTTTCAAGCTATCTAAAATATTTATGCGGAGAAATAAAGAAATACATGTATTTGCACCATAATTTTTCCACAAATAAGAACAAGAGATGAGTTCTCGACGAACACCAAAAGATTACATGTTATTTAACGCGTGTTTCGACAATCAAATTGGCATAATTGGAAGGTGATTAAACGACATATAGGTAATTTCTATTTACTCGTATACCAAAAATTTTTGTTCGAGTCCAGTAAACCGTTATGAATATTTTCCGATTTCATTCACTAATAAACCAACTCAACTGAATGATGTACTTCACGGTCAGTAAACAGTGAAGAAATAATTTGTTTCGGTTTACTCCACTACTCCTCCTAATACCAAATATCTAATAAGTATTTCCATTAATGGTTAGCGAACCATAATGAGGTAAATGTTCGGTTCACTGATGCATTATTAATGTCACCATACACCGTATCAACTAAAACAATGGACTGTTAAGTATAGGGCCCTTCCCTGTTCATGTTATTATGTTTGTTAGTTCATGTAATTATCACATTTACTAATAACTAAATGGGTCACCATCTTAATACTTTTCATGGCACCTAACAGTATGTTACCGGTTATACTTTACTTACATTTAATTACTAGAGTATATTCTATGATTGTTTTCGAGAGCATGTTGTGAAACGTATAATTTTTCTAATCTGCCATATTTGAAATGGACCATGTGCTAATTAAACCTAGTTACAATTATTCTTTTCGTCTGTCCAATATACTTTTGACTACAATTTTTCGGTATTTTTAATTTTGTCTAATAGATTGTTGAATAGATTAAAAAACGTAGGTTTTCTAATCTATTCATTTACTATGTGAGAAAGATACCCGTTACATCTAGCTGTATCCTTAATTTTGTTGTTATTTCGAACTTTAATTACTAAATGAAAAATTTTGATTATTTTAAATTTCAAATGTAATTTTTATCGATGCGTTGTTCAATTTTGAAATAAATCAGTCTATATCCATTTTCATAGTATCGAAAACCGAAAAAATATCAGTTACATATTTAAACTATACGGCAACGAATTATTGCCTAGCTGCCATTTCAAACCTAGTCATAGAAGGTTTGCAGTAAAAGAAGACAGGAATTAATTATTGTATTCGTCGATGATTTCTTAAGTAAAGCCATTTCGTTAAAGTACTTCCCTGAGATGGTTTAAAGTTTGTGGATTAGTAATACTTGGAAATATGTAATTTACATCAAAGTGGACCAAAATTTCACATTGTTGTAATTTAATGTCTTCAGTGTTATTAATGAAATCTGTAGTATTAACAACTGATAAACTGAGCTGTGCTATAGATAAATTTTCGAACTAACAAACTTTGTTAACAATTTCGACAAGCCATAAATAGATACACCAATTTCCGAGACGATTGGTTGCGCAGATTTTCTTAGATTGTCTTATCTTCGGTAAACAATATAATTTAGGTACAATAAGGTTTTGTATTTGTAGTCAATTTTATTGACAAAGGGGTGAAGGTTGTTACATGATTTTAGTGATTTATTCACTTCCGACATCATTTTTGGCAAAGGGATTCTAGGTAGTTTTCAGTAAGGGATATTTTTGATTACGTTTTTAACTCGTTTGAAATAATCCTCTTTATCCAATGTAATAATAAACCTTATTATTTGTCAGGTTTTAAATAGAAACAATCTTTTTCCCGCAACACTTTGAGAATATTGTTCGCTTTATTTGGTTTTTATTTGACAATAGTAGCAGAAATTTATTTAAATGCTTCTCTGGGAAATTTTGAAGAAGATTCGGATAGCAGCTGGATAGCATAATTTCTTCTAAAGCGGTGTAAAGAACATGTAGCGCAAAATTTAATCTTCTATTTAGGAAATTGAGTTCTTCAAACATTTGTAAAAACTAACATTAAACAACTCTACAAAGTGAAACTTTGGTTTCATTTAATGTAATTTATTTTCAAGTATTCCTATTCCTTAAATTTTCACAAATCTCAGGGAACTTCGCGAACTAAATGATTGTTATCTATTTTTCTCTATATTTGGTTTACGTAGCTAAAAACTATTTCAGAAAGCTTAACGGTTTTAGTTGTACTTGAATATATTGTATCATACATGAACATGTTAATATCCTTATATGATTTTCCGATTAGAAATATTCATACACATAGATTATAGGTTAACTTAACGAGCCCCTGCAATCTGATCGACGAAGTTATAATGTTAGGCATACTCAGTGATCAAATAATATCAGACATTAATAGAGGGCCCTTGTATAGCAAATAAATTGCTAAATGGAAAAACATTTCAAATAAACTAAGGAAATCGTAATAGATAATAAGTTTCATAACGATTTTAATATAAGACATATAGGAAAAGGTATTGTAGCATTTATTACATTAATATTATGTGTCTACGTAGTATAAAGTGAAAGTCATTGGGTAAGAAAAAGTGATATATTTAGTGGAAAAGTAGGAGACTTATTTGCTCGTAAACTGTCCGACTACGAAAAACTAAATCCAGATTTATATTCAGTGACTCAGTGAAAAAATTAATGAGGGGTGTAGCCATCATTACATGAGAATATGAGAGTTTAACGCTAAAATAAATAATTACCATTTCTTTTACAATATTTCTATGACTTTTAAAATTATATACTGCTTTAATTATTGCATATTGTCGTAATGTTATTTTTAAAACTGTATTCATCAGAGGTAGCTGACAACATGTACTCTAATTTCGTGAACATTATGGTTTTAAGTTAATAACCCATAACGATGTTAAGGTATATGCATCATATAAGTTCATATTCACCGTTTTACTACCTAGATAAACTTAAGACATAAAATATCTTTATTATGCAATGAAAATGAATTAAGCTTAAATAGATAATTAAAAACTTGGCAGCGTTGATATAACTGTTGATATATTGATACCTTTTTTACATTGTTCAGGCATAACTGTGAGATTACACTTGATAACGTTTAATGGATTCTAATTTAGTGTATTTGAAAACATTCGAAATTGATTTGAGAATACAATTTATAGCAGAAGTAATGACATAAGCAGCTTAGTCAAAAATACAAGGAATTGTGTTTAGAACAAATTTCTTAGCTGTTTATGTCTCCATCACATTGTATAAGATTTTTATATGTCTATCATATATGTGTCGCAAGCTTCTGTCATTTAAAATAAATGTTTACAATATGTACCTCTCTCTTGCTGACTGTAATATCCTGTTATATCTTTACAAAACTCTTCTCTCACCCGTTCAAGTGTTTCTATGTAAAGCAACCTACATTCGTCAGTAATTCGCTGCTTGAAAACCTCAATGTTAATTGCTTATATAGGTTTGTATGGCGGTTTCTATAGTTTATACCTTATATTTGACGTAGTTCTATAAAAATAAATCTAATGACGTTAGATCTGGATACTGAGCAGACCACTCTATTGTACCCCAGCATCCAATCTACCTATTGGGATACTACTGATCATTAATATAAACTTACTGTACCATAATAGTGTCGAGAAGTACCATCCTATTGAAGACTTGAAAAGTTTGGTTCCACCGCCTTGGAATTTTAGATGCGTACTGTACGAGTATATAAAAATCTACACGTCATCTACTAAGAATTTTTCCTATTTACATAAAGACTAGGTTTCATAAGAATGGTAAGTTGTAAGGATTTGGGGACTCGATTTTAAGGATATAAGAATTGCATATCGATTTGTTCAGTGGAGAAAGGTTTCGAGAAAGATACTTTTTATGTGCATCATTAAAGCCGGGTGCTTCTTTAATCCACAATCAGGTGTCTTCACTATGATTTCGTAACCTATTTAAATATAAATTGTAAAACAAGTTTTAACACACCCTGTGCATTTTAAGAATTCCAGTTTATATCTACTGAGAATATGAATTCGTCCCATTCTCTAATATTGTCTTCCATACAGTATACTTTCTGCAAGAAATATTTTGTGAATAGTTCTTAAAATAGTGAATAGTTCGAGATTTTGTGAATAGTTTCCTCATTGTAATTTGAACCTCATCGCGAATATTACTTCAAACTATGAATATTATTTCATATTGTGTAATTCTAAATTCATTAAATTTAGAATTAATTATGATTTTAATCAAGGAGACAAAAGTGACACTATTTTAAGACTAATAACATAATTAACTCTTATTTATTTCATTCATTTATGCCTCTTTAAATTTAAGTGGAATACATCAAAGGTGTCTCATTACATACATTATTTGTAGTATAGTTTTATACAAATATGCTTCGACGGCCTTTTTCAGAAATGTCCTCCCGAGAATTTATCTAATTGTTACGAATTCTGTTACATATTGGCACTGTCAAATGGGAACGGTTAACTGGAAAAGTTTATAAGTTACTATGACATACTTTTAGTTGTATGTTCCGCATTTATATTAGAGTGTTGTCTATTTCATGGACAATATTTTAGATACCTATGCTTTTTAAGAGTAAGAAGAGATATTGCACATATTTTATTAGGGTTATTGTATGCTTCTTTTTTACATAACAGCTATACATACAGTGGTACCTTAAGTCGATGAAATTGTTACTGAACAAGTAAAAATAAATGCTCAGACAGGTCGATTTTTTTTTTTTTGGATATATATCCAGAACTAATTTTGTTTTTGGCACACGTATATTTGTTTGGTCGTCCCAATAATAATGATATAGCATTATTGATAATTTTTTTAAATGACATCATCCTGATCTAATGTTACCTTTTAAGTAAATCAATTTTTTTTATTAATGGTGCATTCAATTTGCGATAAATGACACAATTGTTGTTATCTCACTTAGAGAAACAAAATAATGTTAACAAATTAGTCAGAACAATGTTATACAAAATAATAATTAACACCATCAAACAAACAACAGTAAATTATGTGTTTCAATTGTCATTCACTTCTTAGAAATGCACGAATCAAAACAAACATTCTTGTAAAACGTTATATAACGTTTCAGTGTTAATTGGTTTTATTTTATTAAAAATTCTATTTATTAATGTCTCAACAATATTTGGTCCGTTAAGCTATATATTGGATTTAAAATAATCCTACAAATATAGTCAGCGGAATTAGATCCGGAGGCTCCTCTATTACTAATCCACTTATTGTGAAAGACGGTAGATAATCAAGCACAATTCATGAATAATGTTGGTCCCATCCATGTTCACTGTTTAGGTATTTGGAGATTTTCATTACTTAGATGCAGTACCATGAGTGAGGAAACTATGTGTTGTTGTAGTAACTTCACTTACTTTTCGGCAGTTACTTTTTATTTTACATTTGCAGCCATACATTTTAATGTTTAATCTCATTAAATTGATATGAAACTAGCGAATATAATTATTATTAAGAAGTATTTGCCCAAAATGTATGTCTTATTCAGGAATAAATGAAAAACTATATGCTAAAAGTAATTTAAACTGAAATATTTTGTTAATTACATAATAATTAAGGACATAATTTTTTATGAATAATCATGATTGATATCAAGGTGGATCAAAACTGACAGTTGTAGACAAGTAAAAATACTATTAACTACGCCAGAAAACTATCAAAATATTGCTTGAATCTATCTCGTATAAATCTACAAATCCTAGGATTATTAACAGGACAGTGTAGACTATTCAAGCATCTCCACATTCTGTAGAGTGCCCTTTTTCAATTCATTCAGCAGCGAGATTGTTAACGGAGTGAGGTCGATATTTGGTGAAAAATTAGCGGCTTTGATGGAGTTAGCACAATAGGTCGCATATGATGACCTGAGTGCATGTGGACAGTCTAATCCCCCCTCTTATATAATCCGAATCTTAATTATTATCGATATTAGTGAAGAATCGAGTCACAAACGTTCAATCATATACTGAATGACATAGAATTGTTCAAATTCGGATTATTTTAAAAGAATTAATAGTACATATGTATATACTAGTTAATATTGTATTATACTACTAGTATAATTCGTTTTAATTAGGAATTTTAATTTAGGAATTAATTAGGATTAGGAATTTTGATAGGCTTTTCTTGAGGAACTGAAATTTCTGTACTATTTTCATGTGCACAGAAAACTAGAAACAGATAAATAATACCTAAGGATTTACGAAATTAATATATTAGAATAAAATATTAATTTCGAAAATCCTTCAGATTAACTGTTTGTCTTAAATACTATAGCCTTAAAATACTTTCAAATGCAGTATGGTTTAACAAAAATCTAAATATAACGAAAATGTTATACATACGTGGTTTTGAAATAATTTTATCAAATTTCATAATTTTCTAATATTAAATTATATTATAAAAACTGTTCATGGGGAAATATTTCACTTCAATGTAATTCCTGGTAAAAGTCTTATTTAAGTAAACTCAAACAACTGCATTAATTCTTATTTACTTCTTATTGTAACCTTTACGGTTTTGTCGAGTGAAATACATGAATTCTTAATGAAGTTTTCATATTACATTGAGATTGAAAATGCGTTCACTTTTTAACAATATGCGTTGAAATGCCTTCAGCTAATTTCGTGCCTTTCTTGTCATTCTTATTATTTGATCATGATTACTTTTAAATTACCTGCTTCTGATTCAAATAATTGGTGCATCAGCCTCCGCTGTGCCTCATCACAAAAAAAGCACATTAAGCAATATAGAATTTTCGATTTATAATTTCTATCACTCGAAAGTAAATTAGCTATCACGTGATATTACACGTATTCTTTTAGACCAAATGGAAAGAAAACTGCAAGTGTACTAATTAATATATTAATTGCGTCGATACTTTCACTTTTTCGATATTATCTGTTTTGTATACATTTTGTAAACAGAACATGGACAAAATATAGAGCACCAGAATTTCATTGCTTTGTAGAAATAGTTTTATCTTATATTGTATAACATATTTACTTAAATACTTTTAAGACCATCTTACGACATACTTCTTAAAGCTCTTTAAGGCATCTCCGAATACATATCTACAGAAGAATGAATATTCACACTACAATGGAAAAATAAAGAGAAAAATAACTTCACCTTATTCACTCTTTCGCATTGTGAATCAAGGAACTGAACTTATTAGATAATTAGTCTTATGTAGTTAAGGGAAATACAGTTAAAAAAGTAACAACTAAATGTTATTAAAGACAATGAACACATAAACTAAACAATTTTAAATATATAGAATTACAACAATTATATTATATAGTATTATTTGTAATGGGTCATTTATTTCACAGATGTGTACAGAATAAAAAATGTATTTCAAAAAACAGGAAAACAGCCTATTCCCTTCCAAATTTGCATATCCCTTGAAATATCTTTGAGATGTTTCCTCTTGAATTTGAACATCTTACGTAGAGTAGACATATAACCAGTTCGAGAAGTGATTACCTCTTAATGAAGTTTTTCAGGAATACAAAAGGATTACAGATCTCTCGTTACGCGTTTTGCCAACCAAGTTGACATCATCAATGTCGCGATGTCTATGTGATAGTTGATTAAAACTCGCTTTAAACTACTTCTAATTTTTATACATACCAAATTTTTTTTAGGTTCAGTAAACCTTTACGACTATTTTCAGGGTTTATTTACTATTCACTAATTCACTCGCTCAGCTTATCTTTTTTTGCTTCAGTCAGTTTTTTTGAGTCAGTGAACAGTAAAGGAATAATTTGTTTTTTTTAAGTGAGTAATTTATAACTACTTGTATTCATTGTTAGTGAACCGTAATAAGGTGAACATTTAGTTCACTGATCCATTATTGTCGTCATTCACCATATCAACCAGAACGCACTGTTCGATATAAGACATTCGGCTTATCTTTGTTCATGCTAATATCACATTTAGCTTAAGACTTTCCATTGATTCTAATAGTCTGTTATTGGTTATGCCTTTTACTAACTTACTAAATTACTAGAGCTTATTCTATGATTGTTTCAAAGTTACGTACGATAAGATATTACGTATTAAAAGGATAGGTACAAGTGGTACAACAAATTATTCCTTCACTGTTGAGTAAGTTTATTAATGAACATAATAAAGCCGGAAAATATTCACTGTACTGTATGTTCGAACATTTAATCTATGACGAACAAGAAATTTTATTTCAAATCAGTATACGGTCCTAAAACTGCGATACAATTCAGGTTGTAACGATTTAATGTTATACCTACTAGAGAAGAAAGACTTTGCCGATTTTCGTCTATATTTTAAAATCCTTGTACCATCAATTTGAAACGCTATGCCATAGTACTTTTTCTACTATTGTTGAGATACCAGTATTTAATGTCATTAATAATAATTTATGACGATTACCATCCCCTTATATTTTACTCTTTGTCGATGCATTTTGTGGAATCTAGAACTTTGTGACATTCAAGAAATCTCTGAGCGTTGGTCACAACTGGGAAATATCATGGATATATTAATAATAAATATGAATTGTCGGAAACTATCCCAGATTTGTTCTCATCTACGTCTTCTTCCTTCTGCATATTCTTCCAAATATTGAGGTGTTTCATTAAAATGCGATGTATATATAGTTTATTTATCGCTATTTGCCAAATAAAAAATCTTAAAACATACTGTGGCTTGTTTTTATGGCTAGGCTTAGGTAGACTGTTTCATTTATCGGCAATATAAGAGAGCTTTCTATTTGGAAAATAGCGATGAAATGAATAGTACGGCCCATTTCGTGCATACAGTACAGTAACATTTCATTCTCTTCGTTATTTTGTAATATATTTCACTGCAGTAATGCGTTTTTTGTGTTCCACTGTGTGTGCTGTATAGGTCACCTCGGACAGAGATAATTCTCGGTCCGCTTATAAGGATCACTAGGGCCAGCTTGGCACTGACGATGATCCCGAAAGTGTAGCTAGACACAAGGGTTGTTTTTATACCTAAACCGGGCAAAGTCGGATATACGTCCCCTAAGGACTTTCGGCCGATTAGCCTTACTTCATTTTTACTAAAGACGGCCAAACGATTAGTTGACAGGTACCTTCGGGATACTGTGCTAACAGAGAGACCGCGTCAAGAGAGCCAGCATGCTTATCAAGCTGATAAATCAACAGAAGCAGCTCTGGATAAGGTTGTGTCATCCATACGGTCATGACTGGACTGGATACGTTGACTGGACTGGTCATGACCGGAGGATACGTTGTCGGCACCTCCTTCAATATCAAGGATGATATTGAAGGAGCCTTCAACTTTACATCTAGGGAAGTGATTAGCGGAGCACTAGGCAGGTGCTATATCCCCAGAATAATCGCTGAATGGATAGACCATATGTTGGGAAATAGACCGCTTACTGCCAATAAAGGCAAGACTACCATCGTGGGCTGGGTCGACTCGGGTTGTCCAGGGGGAGGAGCATTGTCCCCCTTTCTGTGGTGCCTGGTAGTGGATAAGCTGCTTGAAAGGTTAAAAGATTACCAGGTAATTGGCTATGCCGATGACTTAGTAATAATAACGAAGGACCCTTTCCTGGAGCCGATTCTCGATGTAATTCAGGGAGCATTAAACAAGGTTAGGAATTGATGTAGGGATAGGGGACTCTCGATCAATCGCTCTGAGACTGAGGTGATGGTGTTCACCAAGAAATATAAGTGGAACAGAACATGTCCCCTGAAACTTGGTGGCCAAGAACTAAACTATAATAGCGAAGTGAAATACTTAGGAGTAACCCTGGACAAGAAACTGGGAAGAAATATCTAAGTCACATACAATGTTCCAAGATCACAGCAACACTTTGACAACTGAGAAGGGCCATTGGTAATAGCTGGGGCTTGAAACCGGAGATTATGAAATGGATGTATGAGGCAATTCTCAAACCCAGACTGACGTATACAGCACTGGTCTAGTGAAAGAGAGCCTGTTTAAAGTCGGAAGCCAACCGACTTAACAAACTAAGAGGATTGATTCTAAGAAGTATAACAGGAGCCCCAAGATCAACATCGATCGAGACGATGGGGATACTGACGGGAACAACACCTCTTGATGTCACCCGGAAAGCGGAAGCCGTAAAGGAAATGCACAGGGTGGGAAACGTGAATAGGAAGGTAAGGGACCTGAATAGACTCTCAAGAGAGCTAGCTGAGGAGGAAGTCCTATGGATGCCCTCTGACAGTACGGTTGTCCGCTTCCTGTTTGACAAGAAATATAAGATCACCCTCATCAGTAAGACCGACTGGATGGAGGGTCGAACTGGATTACCGCTCAATGGAGACATCTGGTACACGGATGGAGCCAAGAGTGGGAACAGAGCGGGTGCGGGAGTATATAGGCGACGCGATGGGATAGGTAAAACTTTTCCCCTGGGCAAATACACTACCGCACTCCAGTCCGAGCTAGTTGCAATTACATACGGTGTTCTGGGGGCCGACCAAAATCAGACCCAGGAGAAGATATGTATCTGTTCGGATACCAGGGCGGTGTTGGCAGCCCTGAATTCAGCAACGAGAAAGTCGAAGCTGGTCTATAATTGCTATGAAGCATTGAACCACTTGGCAGAGAAGGGACCGGTGGAACTCTTATGGATACCTGGGCATATGGCATTAAGGGAAATCTAATTGCAGATGACCTTACCAGCCTAAGAACCAGGGAAAACCTCTATGGACCAGAACCTGCAGTGGGAATAAGTCGAAATCTGATCAGAGACCGCATCAATGGCTGGGCAAGAGACCAGCACAATAAAAGATGGAGAGGAGTAACGGGTTGTCGAATAACCAAACTCTTCATCGAATACTCAGAGATTGAGGAATGGGCTCAAGAAATCATTAAATTAAACAAGCACAAAGCCAGAACCCTGGCGGGAATCATAACGGGCCACCATAGTACTCTGAATGCACATAAGCACAAGCTGAGGCTGAATGACAGCTCGGCCTGCAGATACTGTAAATAAGACGAAGAAGCCTCGATTCATCTTCTTTACACCTGCCCCGCACTGGAGGAGAAGAGGTACCTTATATTAGGGACCCCTGTTATCCTAGAGGACGCGAGGCTTAAGGCGGGGGACGTTCCTAAATTGCTCCTTTTACGGGATAGCATTTTTGGATAATGACCCCGATAAGAGGGGATTGCCAAGGGACTACTCATGCTATCAGTGGCTGATGAGGCCCAAACCCATATACCATAATGTAATGTAATATATAATCTAATGTGTCTGGGCTTGCTGGTCATTATGGTCATTATATTACAGGAATATTAATGTTCTAAAACATATGTAATGTACATAGTTATACTTTCAGTAGTATGGTAGGACAAGGTTTGTTAGAAAAAATATTCTCTCATTGGCAACTGCAAAGTGATTACGTCACGACTTTCAATTTATGGAGCATTTTTGACAATAGCATACCAGGCATAATTTTCATAACAGACATAATCTTCCATAAATAATTGAATCTGGTAGCTTGCAGCAGAGTATTTGACACATTTGATGTGAATTCGTCGCTGTTTTGTTTTAGAAATAATTTAACTGCCATAAAATTTCCTTTGTAAATAATATTTCTGTTTGAAAATATAAGATGATAGCTATTATGGGTCAATTTTAGACGATTTCTTACAATAATGACAGTAATTCCAAAGTGAAAACTGTTAACAGTAATCGTAATAACCATAATAAAAATTATAATCAGCAACTTTCTTATAATAACGGGTGTCCAGAAAGGGTAGGGGGTATTTGTAGATTCAATAAGAAAAAAACTAGAAGTCAGAAAAAATAAATTTTTTTGTTAATTTTTAGACAAGGTTTTGGAAAATTAAGTACTAAAGATTATGTTCTCCAAATGTTGACCCTCACGCTACTGGCACTCCTCTAACCGTAAACGGAAATTATCCACCACGCGTCTACACATCTCTCTGGAAACGGCGGCCATTTCGGTGCGAATGTTGTGCTTTAATTGCACTAAAGTTCGTGGTTTGTGTACATACACTTTCTCTTTAAGGTATCCCCATAAGAAATAATCAAGAGGTGTAAGATCAGAAAATAGATTCGAGTGTTTGAGAATACCGGTTCGACTGTAAAAATTCGCAATCCAGGTCGCCCGTGCTCTGTTCGAACCCCACAAGCGATTGAAGAAGTGAGAGTTTCAGTGTGTAAAAATCCTTCTCAATCAATTCGCAAACTTTTGATTTAATCAATTCAGTATTTCTACTCTATTTGGGCATAACGATGAATCTTTTTACCATATTGTATTTTCTGAAAGAGAAATATCTCCCATAAGTACAAGTAACATGTTTGTTAGAAATTCTAGTCATATCCAAGTCAAAACGCCCCCATAAAAGTGTGATCCAAAGACCTAGTGGTGTATGAAACACAATCATTATAAAACATGAATCATTTTGATTATAAGAAAAAAATTTAAACTTGCGATAGAAGTATACGAGTACATCCCAAATTTAAGGATGCATGAGTATAAGCATAAGCACATGAGTATAGCCAGTAGTTAACAATTAATTACACGCTAATTTTTATGTATAGATATAAAATTAGAATGAATAACATCAAAACTAATATTATACTCTTTAATCTTATGCCATTAAAAAGGTCTAAATCTCTTTTATTATATACTTTTAATTAAAATCACGGAACATATTTTAAAATTTAATGAGAACAGTGGGATCTAAAATTATGCTTGGGACCTTCAATTTGGATGCATGTGTAACGCGAAACATGTGGAACATTGGTACGCCACTGAACTTTTTTATTATATTGACTGATGTAGTTTAACATACTTTTAGTTTTTATTAGTATGTAAATAGTACTTACTTACAGGGTGAGTCATAGGGACCTTATGGCTTCTGAAATGACGTAGCATTGAGAAAATCAAAGTTTCTATTCAATGTTTTCTATCAGAGCAAAGGTAATTTTATGCCATTTTATTGTTTTGTATAGAACGTCTGCGAGATGAGCTCCGTTATTGCGTACACATTGTTCTAATCAACTTCGGATATTTTCTATTACTTTCTTCTGTATTATTGAATTGAGGAACTGCTGGAACCTTATCTCTGATTCGTTGATGCAAATCTTGAATATTAGAGGGTCGAGGAGAAAATATATTTGTTGTTAAGGTCACGTCATAAATAAATACAGAACACCAACCAATAAATACAGAACGTCAGATCCGAAGAATAAGCAAGATAACGAATATACCATGAGATCAAACGCCAAGGAAACAGTTCACGTAAGGCAGTCATTGTTGCCCGTGCTGAGTACGCAGTCGCGCCATCTAATTGAAACCATACAGTGTTTAAATCAATTCGAAATCAGTGCAGTTTTCTAATTAATTCCGTAGCTCCGTAAGTCAGAACAATGTCTAACATAATCAGAACACTTTCTATACCTTTGTCATAAAATGGCAAGAAATTGTACAAAATTTACGCGTTTAATCAGGTTGACATCTCTTAGCTCCTGGATGACCATCATTTTATGAGAATGAAAGTCAAAGTTTTCATACAACATTCAACGAAGGTTTCGACTTGAAGTTTGTAAGGCCATTGCGCCACAACATAGAATTTCAAAATGTATAGAAAATTGTCACTAAGTTTGAATAACTGATTCACCATTTTTAGAACATTATTATCTGTGTTATCACGAATACTGTCAAGTCTACAACTCCATGTCGACTGAAATGCCACTAGGCGAGCTCTCCTCTTCCTCACACTGGACATGATTAGTTAACGCAGTCGCCAGTAAACAACAATTCAAAATCGTCAGGTTGTTATGCCCCACCCTGTATTTTAAGTTAATATAATTGTGCAAACTAATTTAAAACTAGACATTGCGCTAGAAACATATAATTCAGAAAAACAAAATATGACTTTAAACTTTTGATTTAGTTAAGATCAATTTGTATATTTTATACTGAATATAGTATTTGTTTCACAAAAATAAAATTATTTAAACAGTATTAAAAATATTACGTAACAGTTTTATTTGAAATATAACATTTATTTCATAAAAACAAAATAGTAAATGAAAATATTAAATCTTGCCTAATATTTTTGCGTGGATTAATGTTTTTCTGAAACTGGTTATTGTTTATTCGTTATTATAATTTTTTACTCAAGAACTTGTGATAACATCTCATTTTCTTTGTCATTACAGGAATTTTAAGTATTACAACCGTTATAGTTCTCCAGTAAATAAATTATAATTAAATTTACGTCCTCCTGTCTTTTTCCAGGGAACGAGATTGGGCGAGACCGAGCCGACTAATTCCGAACGCGGGACTATTCTATTCTCACAGCGATGTGTTTCCATTCCACGGAATACTGAACGATAAAATCGATGAAAAGTTGAACGATAACTCTAATTATACCGTGCTGGAGCCGAAAACTCCTAGTGGAAGCCGTAAAAATAGCAAACCAATCATTGAAAAATTAAACCAGAAAAAACACAGGAGGAAAAGCGATGGATCAACGTCTTTTAACACAATGGAAACCGGAGACCCAACAAAAGGTAAGAAAAGTTACCGTGGTTGTGCTATCCCTAAAGCTGCTTCGTACGTTTCGAATGCCTCAACAGAAGGGATTACCCAACATAAATGAGATTTTACCCATTCCACTAACATTCTCAATAAAATAATTTCGTTGCATATTCGAATAGAACGTTATCAAAGAATGAATATATCTACACTATCTTTCCAGGGATGCTGAATATATACATAAAATTAGCATAATATTACGCTGCCCTAGAAGAAAAGTATAACGTTGTATATGCAAAAGAGTTGACATAGAAAATTGCATATAAAATTGCGAAGCCATAAAGAAAGCGTATTATTTCTGTCCCATTAACGAAATATAAGTTAAAAATTATGTGATGGCAATATTTGTAAAATACAGTTACCACCATAAGCAATTCTTCTTCTTAATGCCTCACATTTCTTGCAGTACTATAAAATTATTGAATAGATTTGAAATACACTACTTACACTACAAGGAAACTATTGGCTTATCATTAAATATTGAAACTAATTCGCATAATATTTTATGCCTTCAAAAATATCAGCACTGTATTTGATATAAAACCATTATCACCGAACATATGCCGTTACATATGAGAAAACCAATAGCAGAAATTATTTGTAATCATGGTTTCCTGTTCTTGCAATGGCACCTTTAGCTCTTATCATGGTATATGTAATAGCTCGTATATTGACGATAATTTAGTATGATGTCTAATCGAATTTGATAATATGCACATCAGTGATTTGGAACTCCGTCATCCACCCAATAACTTTGTATGTAATAAGTCCCTTGGGAATTATGTCACGGTTGATTTCCGCGTAACCAACTTAGCTTTGGTGAAATAGTCTTTAGCTTTCTGAAGATCTATTTAGTTTAATATAGTGACAAGCTTAAAAGAGCAACTGATAATTGGGAATAAACACTAATCGCTAGCAGCTTCTTAAGCGCCAGGACGATCTTTGGTATTATTGTCTTTCACAATACCAACATTTCTAAATTTTGCTACATTTTCTATTTTTCCTACAGTTGACCTTGCAATAGGTCATTCAGTATACATATTATTAAATAACGCGCAACCCTCAACTAGCTTGTCTACTGGTTATGTCTCCACAGTCAAACATCATCAAAACTTCAATACGTTGTGATTCACTTAATCGCACCATATTTTGAAAAAAACTGTCGATTATATTATAATGCTGACAAGAATGACGTAAAATATATGTACATATACCAAAATCTGCGTATATAAAAAATAAAATCGATCTGTCTAAGATTTTTTCCTATTCACCTGGTAACGATTTTAACAAATCTGTTAAACAATCTAAATACATTCATGAACCAAATACATCTTCACTTTTTTATACCATTTTATGGATGTAACCTTAAACTTTAGTATACTTCTTAGTAAATTAAAAGCTTCGAGAAGGTGTACTGATGAGCATATGAGCGTAATTTTAATTATGTTGATTTTTTTAAAGATCTATTATTGTAACAGAAATAATTAGAATGTTGCGTACACAACTACAGCTTGTTGCATCTATTTTATAAGTTAAATTCAAATATGAAGTATTTTTGAATTACATAACATTTAATACATAAACATTTACCGTCAAACATGGTAATAAATTTCACATGAACATTGTACCAATTCCTAGTATATGCTTATATATGTATTTATATATGACATACGAGGGTCTGACAAATGAATGACATTTTCGTTAATACTTGATCATTAAGATTTGTCAGGGGAAAATTCTTTTTCATTTTTCACTTGTCTTTCCATTTCGATATTCCATTGTCCACATCATTTCAACATTAACTACTACACAATACACTATAGTAAAATGTACGGTTGCCCCTTTACTGTTTAATATATTCTCAAGAAGGTATTGAAAAAGTAGTACTGGATTGGAAAATGAAAAAATTTAATAATTTGTACAATTTTTTATACTACAGAAATAAGGAGTTTATACTCCAACCTATCTGCAAATGCCTTATATAATAAGGACTAAACAAATTAGGTCAAAACAGCTATTCTCCTTGCTATATGCCAAACGCCGAGCGCTGAATTACATGACCAAATTTGTCGTATTTTTGTCTAACACAGTTAGCACTAAAAATACAGTGATTGTTCCAAAACCACCAAGAAGGATGCAAAGTGTCACCTATCTCAGGATATCGTTAACTGCAGACCGGTTTCGACCTTTCTATCTTGGGTTTCGTCAGTGCAGTGTAAACGAGTATACCTTCGACAGATAAAGCTCACATCTAGTAGACGCTGCTACGTTCAGATTATATATATATATATATATATATATATATATATATATATATATATATATATATATATATATATATATATATATATATATATATATATATAATAAACTTCTCAACAAATTTGGTTCGCATGAGCAATCATTGAATCAAATCACTGAATACCAACATGGTTTTTATAAATAACGATCTACAGTTATTAATTTATTGTACCTAACCGAATATTCATCAGATTTTATTGATGATGGTAAGCTACAAGCTGATGTAATCTACAAATACTTTTCAAAAATCTTCGACGGATTATACCACAATATCCTTTCACAAAAATTATATTTATCTCTCCACTTATCGGTTGTAACAAATCTCTCGAACTTGTACGAGCATCAGGTGTTCCGTAAGCGTCCAATTTAAGATCATTTTTATATAATATTTTTGTAAGTGATATCGTGGCTGACATTACATAAATTGTCTTTTATATGCAGATGATTTAAAATTATTCTGCAATATTTTGTGAATTGAAGAAGGTACTCTATAAGTTGATAGTGCTATTATATTTAGAATATGCCTCTACAATATAGGATCCTGGTATCCATAGTATCCTCAATATCAGGTGCATATAGAGAATTTAGAAAAATTCATCGAAGATTTTTTAAATATTGTGCATTTAAATTAGATGGGGCATATCATTCTATTAGTATTCCCGAGTCTGATCTTTTATCAAAATTCTCATTAGCGTCGTTGAAATATCGCCGTAAAGCAGCCCATGTAATCTTCCTTTATGGATTGATACATAATTCCATTGACTGCATCAGGATACTTCATTGGTACCAATTTATATACCTACGACAAATGTAAAAGAAAGTCTTTATATTGTGTTCGATTCATAACAAATTTCATGATCGCATAGATATCTTCAATTGCAACCTTGCTTACACAATATCGTGTATTTTATAATTATTTTTTATTCTCTTATTTTTTTGTATTATGTAAATAAGTATAACATTTATTTGTATATTTCTTTCTTTTTTTGTTAATGACGTGTTTAATAATAATTAATAATAAACAATTAATAACAGAATTGCAGATAGTGTAGATTTAGTGTAGTGTGTTTAGGTAATATAGATAGTGTATATGTATTAATAGAACATTAGCAACATGCAAACAGTTTTTGAATTATGGTTTTCTGCAGAGAGTAAATATCCCGTGAGTTTAAATATCCTGTCAATTGCCTATCTTCGAACTGGTGTGGTAGTTGATGGAATTTAGCACTACTTCCTAGAGTTGGCAGGCATACAAAATGGTTTTTATATGTGCCTTAAAATTGTGCTGGTATGTCTCGCGAAACTGACTCAATGACTCATATAAAGGATTCTGGTAAACCAATGGTACAGAAGTTCTTAATGACTTTAGTTGTTCTATTAATTTCTATGAATTGACCTTAATGTTAAGGTTCAATGTATAGAACAACTTCATACATTTTTCTGGCGCAGCGTTATCTCATCTTTGGCGGTACCAATTTCCAAAATATGTAAATATGGAACATTTATAATTCGCATACTTTAATCAATCTCCACAATTACATCTTTACAAAATTGGTGCTGGGTAACAGTTTCTCAGAGATGAATAATTAGATAAGATATAGAAACAACATTTTGACTTAAGGATTTGTTCAGGAATTATGCAATGACGAACTTTAGTATTGCTTTTCTCTTATGATCGGCTGATCAGGGGGTAGTTTATGTTTGACTCATTTAAAAAAATGGATTTTCAGAACTCTCGTAGATAATTTGAAAAAACTGGAACAAATAATTGTTCAATAACGTGCAACCATAATGCCAGAAATACTGAAAACTACTTTTAATAATATGAGGCGGCGCGTAAATTTGTACATTGAAGAAGATGAAGGACATTTCGAACAGTGACTTTAATTTGACTTTTTTGTTAATAAAATTTAATTTGTTTTTTATTTTAATTTTATAGTTCATTATCATTATATCTCTAAAATTACTAACACAGTTGCTCATTATTGACTTTATCGGTATGGAACGCAACTTGACAAACCTTAATAGGCCAGTCAAATAGTCCAGACCCAACCTCGTAATGAGAATCAGAAAGCGCTAAATATTTAAATAAATCTATGCGTCCATAAGACTTAAGAAGTTGTTATAAAACTTGTAGATCAATAAATTTTCTACAAATTTGTTCTAATTAATTTTTGCATAACACTAACTCTTCTCGAGATATAGCGGGGGAGAGGGAGACTTTGTGCAAGTATGTATATTGTAATGCTATGTAAAATGCTGAACTATATGTATAATTTACTTTACTAAGAAGAGATATTAAAAAAACTATTTCTGTGACTTTTGACCTTTAATATATTGACTCGCAGACACGACTTGCATTATATGAGACCCTTAATCAAGTCTTTAGAACGTCAAGCCAAAGGGTTATGCAAATATTTAGCATTCTGACTCTCATTCCGAGTTTACCCATTATGTCACCTTATATGACTGTACTATAATAGAATTACTTCATAAGGATTATATATGCTAAACGGACCTTTTCAATTTCACAACTAGTTTTGAAAATAATTTTTGGTACAATAAAAACTCTTGTGATCTGAATACCTTACTTACCTGTTCATTAATTGGATAGTTCATAGGTATGTGGTAAATAGTGGATCGTGTTTTTTTTTCTGGAATAAAAAATGGATAACTCCACAAAATTATACTATAATTGAGCTAATAACAAACATCCCTAATATACTCTTTGCAGGCACCGATATATTTTTCATGAAAGATATATGAATTTATAGGTTATTGAGTTTTATTCGGAAGTGTTGAATCTGTCATGCTTGTTATCATCCATATGATGTTTACTTTGTGACCAGTTGATATGCTTGACGTTCTAAGAGCTTTATTGTTGCTTTCCTTTGGAAATATTATCTTCGAGGCATAACAAATAAAAACAATATTACGACCTGCAGGCATAAAATATAATATAAAAATATACGTGATGTAATATGCTTCATTTAAGACATTTCTATGGCATGTATGTCATTTATCTTATTTGCCAGCATTATTTTGAGGGGAACTCAATATTACTGATTTACTATTTGTCTATGATTGGTTTATAACTTTAAATTTGTTTAAAACTAATTTATTTAAATCCTTATTGTCATAGAACAATTTAACCACAGCTTATTGCATTTATATTATTTCTCTTTTTAATTTGAATGCTTGGAGATTCAATGTATTCATATAGTTAATTAATTTTTTATCTTAATTTCGCAAACAGATGAAAGTTTGCGAAATTTGAAACAATGAATTTGATAAAAGCGCGTTACAGATAAGTAAGAAAAAATACTGGGATTATCTGTCTCAGTATTTTTTCCTACTTCTTATTTTATTGTTATGATACATATTTTTTGGTATGCGTATATTTTTTGACGTCACACTGTTAAAGTTATGACGTCACTGTTATGACGTTAATGAAAGTTCCTTTTTTTTAGTGACAACACCCGTATCTAATTTTGCCATTTAGAAGAACATTTTTTAAGTATGGTATAGCAAATGTCGTGGTAGGTTACATAACAACTCTTTCGAGAAGCTAATTTTTTTAATAACGTGAATTTTCATTCTTTCAGTCCGACACTGGTTGTTGTTTTTTTTTGAAAAATTTTACTTTTTACTCTTTAAAACTTTTGTGCAGTGACGGCTCGTGATGAAATGAAACGAGTGTTCTGCACAGAGCCGATTCTAAGGTATTGATCGCCCGCGTGCAAACTTCAAACGTATCCAAACTACTGGCGCCGTAAGGGCCGTAAAAAAATTGCGCCGCAGGCGAAAATTTTACATTATAATTACTAAAATTTATTAATAAAATAATTTTCTTAGTTGGTGCAGCTAACCAAATTATTGCGTTAAAGTCGCATTCTGCCCGCCATCCTCTATTGAGTAGTAGACCAGATGAATTATCTGGGTCTCCACGCGAGCGCGTCGCGGTACATTGAACTGGGCCATACGAGGTAGTTCTCAGCACGGCTCGGCACACCCGTCCTCTCCCTCAACTCCCGCCACAATCCACACTTGGCGCTCGTAAATGCGCTAATTTACACCGTCAGTGAGCTGTATTTTTTCCAACTAAGGCAAAATCAGTGAATGTTTACTCCTTCCTACTTCTCGTACAGTTGGCGGGCGTAAATCGTACCTATTTCGTATTTCGTGTTAATTTGAAATTTTAAATACTGTTTTGTGTATTTGGGTAGTGATTTATTGTACTAATTATTAATATTTATATATTAATAATATATAATATAATATATTATATAATTAATATAATAATTATAACTCTCAATAACAATAACAATATCGGGCAATGGCCTACCATTGTTTTTTAAATCAATTTTTTCTTCATAAGAGTATTTAAAAAATCGCTTCACATGAACTAAATTATAAACTAAATCCATTGTCACTATCACAGTATATAAATATATATTAGTGTTGCCTTGCCAATGACAGAACCCGTTTCTTCCAATTTCTTCATTAATTTACGAACTCTTAACTCTGTAGGCGCTTCACTTTGTCCTAATTCTGTGTGAGTTTTTCTTAATGCAACTGTAAATGATTGATCACTTTTATAAAATAGTTGTACACAACCTATTCGTTGTTGACCTGTTAGTCGCAGCATGTTGACGTCATATGGTTTGTAGATGACAGTTGTTAAATATTGACTTCCTATATTTGACAGAGCACAAATGGCACGCAATTAAAATCTTATAGTTCCAACTGACACACCCTACATTCTATATGCACTTTTTTAACTTTTGATGATCATGACCAGACTGCAGCCATCAAGAAGATTATAATATCATTATTAATCATAGGACTTTGTTGTTGCGAATATATAAGGAAACTCTAAGTCTTATGAAGACGTGGAATTATGATATGGTCAACATTGAAGTAAACATTCGAGGTTTGTCTCATAAGATTAACATATTTTAAGTCCTTAATAAACAATATTGATCTGTAAGTGATCATTTAGAGAAAAATAGTTCTTTGTCCAGTATATATAAGTATATTTATGTATTTTGTCTGACAAAATATAGATACCTTTCAATTACTGTCTTTGCGTGTTGATCCCATTCTTTGTAATATATTGCCAGTAATCGACTTTCGACCATTTATATGAATCCCGTGACGTATATACATGTATATTGAAATAATTCCTAACGTCTGAATTAAATATATGAATAATTTATGAACAACAAAACTAACCAAACGTTTATCCCCTATCCTATATCAATGACCCACTGCTCTCGCGGAGATATCATATGGTCCTATTCTACCACTACATAATATAGACCTCAAGACATCGTTATTAAGTAACAAAAATAAAATACCTAGCAAATTTCGGACGATTTCGCAAAGCGTTATTACTGGTTCTGGTCTCAGAAAAAAAGTTCAAAGAATTCCGACGAGCTAAGGTATCCTCCAGCTCATTCCACGATTCCCCACATGTCCCAAGATGATATGTATAGTTTTTTGCCATAGCATATTCAATGAATTTTTACATTGCATAATCGACCTAGAATTAGTTCTGCAATTATTTAGGACCATTGATGATACCTTTCTGGATACATCAACACCTTATCGAATATACGAATGGTTTACCTATTAATCCCCTGATTAGTAACTTATATGGTCGTCCGTTGTACTCCCATAGTAGTATAGCAAAGCGGCTACCAGATGAATTTCGGCCGCTATCAGCTCTATCTCGATGCGGATGGCATGTGGTCATTGTTGATCCCAAGAACTCGGCGTATTTATAGAACAGGTCTGTACAGTGTACAGGTATAAAACAAGTCTGTATCGGTTTAAAACAGGTATGGTAACCTGTTTTTTGTAGTTTTAAGACCTGTTTCAGACTTTTACATACCTGTTTTAAACAGCTACAGACCTGTTTTATTCCTGTACAGACCTGATACTATACCTGCGCCGAGTTCTTGGGATCAACAATGACCACATGCCATCCGCATCGAGGTTAAGCTGATAGCGGCCGAAATTCATCTGGTAGCCGCTTTGCTATACTACTTCCCATAAACTCAGCTTAGAATAAAGTAGCATGAGCGTCCAGTGACTGATTCTGAGGTTTAGATCTTCAAAAACATTCAATATCCACACTTTTCCAGCATTACTGAACCATCAGTGTAGATCCAGACGACGGATTTCAGGGAGTTATATGAATTTAGTCTAACTATATACTACTTTTCAATAAAACAGGGTGCACGCCTGTCTCGTAGATCATCCGCTCATTTTACAGAGAGTCCGAGACTCAAGTGTCATACAAGTCAAGAGATGCCATGCCCAACGCTATTTCTAAAAGAGGCCCTATACGATAAATTTTTTGATCAAACACAATTGTTTGATCAAATTGTTTGATCGCGCGCCAATAGATTGACTCAATGTCAATCCATTGACGCCCGCTTCAATCAACCCATCAAGCAGCCCTCAACCTTTTGATCAAAACTCGTTCGTAGTGGAATTTCCGTGGAAGGCGATTGTTCCTGTTATTTGCAAGACTTTTACAGAAAATTGTAAATAAATAGTGAAAACTGTGGGCTCCTAGATGGTCAATCACGCTTGACTCAATCGAGTGATGCAATATTTTGATCAAAATGATTGATCGTCTAGAGCCTCTTTAAAGCTTGCGTGGCGAGATCATCTAGTAATGGTTAGAGGATGCGTGGCGTGATCATCTAGTAATGGTTAGAGATTTCAAAAAATAAAACCCGCCACAGGTAGAATTCGACATTTGTCCCGGATCGGAACCGAACGACATACAGCTGTTTCGAACTTGTTAGTTCTCATCAGTGCCGCATACGGTACGCCGATTCAGGACAAATGCCGAATGAACTTTATGACCTATACATCTTTATCGATACGATCTCTGTCAGTAACTTATAAGTCGGAAATCGAGAAAGGAACCACCAAGCCGCCAAGCGGTTATCAAAGTAGTTCCCGAATAGCAAAGCTATTACATAATCGCTCTAGGAAACAACTACTCCTCGGGCTAAAGCCCCGCCAGGCATTGAATTATACCCAGAAGCGATCCTCGACCCCTTTCTCGTGTTTATGCACGATCAGATAAGGTTTCAAAAAATAACCCCGCCACAGGTAGGATTCGACATTTGTCCCGGATCGGAACCGAACGACATACAGCTGTTTCGAACTTGTTAATTCTCATCAGTGCCGCATACGGTACGCCGATTCAGGACAAATGCCGAATGAACTTTATGGCCTATACATCTTTATCATACGATCTCTGTCAGTAACTTATAAGTCGGAAATCGAGAAAGGAACCACCAAGCCGCCAAGCGGTTATCAAAGTAGTTCCCGAATAGCAAAGCTATTACATAATCGCTCTAGGAAACAACTACTCCTCGGGCTAAAGCCCCGCCAGGCATTGAATTATACCCAGAAGCGGTCCTCGACCCCTTTCTCGTGTTTCTGCACGATCAGATAAGGTTTCAAAAAATAAAACCCGCCACAGGTAGGATTCGACATTTGTCCCGGATCGGAACCGAACGACATACAGCTGTTTCGAACTTGTTAGTTCTCATCAGTGCCGCATACGGTACGCCGATTCAGGATAAATGCCGAATGAACTTTATGGCCTATACATCTTTATCGATACGATCTCTGTCAGTAACTTATAAGTCTCGTAAATTTATTATGTACATACGCTCGTCAATTTCAGTTATTGCAAAAAATAACCCGCAGATATTTGATTTCGCTTAAAAGTATGAGCCTTGTACCTTATAAGCTGTATTACCCTTAGATTATCTAAAATGTCCACCTCCTTTTTCCTGGTGAATAGAACAATAGAAGAAAATATATATAATTTAGCAATTGATGCCAAAGACACATTACCTGATTTTTAACTTTCTGCAACTTTTAATAATTTACACAAGTACGTAATAAAAAAAATGTTTAGACAATTATGCATGTTGCAAGATGTCGTAAGGAGGCTATAGTCCAATCCATCTGTAGGTCCTTAAACATTAAGGATTAAACAAATTAAACCAAAAGAGCTATTCCCCTGGCTATATGCCATCGACGGGCGCTGAATTACGTGGCGAAATTTACCGTATTTTATTTTAACATAGAATTAAAATACAGTAATTTGGATTGTTCGAAAACCACAAGGAAGATGCAAAACGTCCTCTATCTCAGGATATCGCTAAGTGTAGACCGGTTTCGACCTTATCTTGGGTCTCGTCAGTACAGTGTAAGTGAGTATGTTTTTGACAAACGAGGCTTCACATCTTGTAGACACCGTTAATATGTGAAGCCTTGTTTGTCAAAGGCATAGTCGCATTGACGAGACCCAAGATAAGATCGAAAACGGTCTACAGTTAGCGGTATTCTGAGATAGAGGACGCTCTGCATCGTCCTTGTGATTTTTGAGCAATCCAAATCACTGTATTTTAACTCTATATTAGAATAAAATACGGCAAATTTTGCCACGTAATTCAGCGCCCGTCGACGGCATATAGTCGGGGAAATAGCAGTTATGACTTAATTTATTTAATCTTAATGTTTAAGGACCTACAGATGGATTGGAATATAAGCCTCCTTACGATATCTTGTAAAACTTACCATCTGAAAACTTTGCGTTGTAAATTATGCATATATTTATATTTTTTATACTGTTTATACCACACTCTAAATTTACCAATATTCGGAGAAAAATATTCACAAAATAAATAAATACACAGTTTTATTTAAATATACAGTTCTAATACACAAAACCATATTGATGCGATGAAGAAAGCAGACTTGAGGAGATTAGAGACAAAAAAAAACCTTAGCTCAGGCATGAACGCTATTCCCAGACGATGGCAACTATTTACCAGTTACAATGCACTTGTAAGAACAGGTACATTGGGCAGGCAGGGAGAAGTATCAACTGTAGAAGCGAGGAACATTAACGTCACACCAGATTGGGTTACATGGATAATTCGACAGTTGCAGAGGATGACCCCAACAACGACAACTACAGGATATATTACGATAACATGAAATTTCTGGACAACAATTCAAGATATTACCCGAGAATTATCAGGGAGTCCATCAAAATTATGAAAATTAAAAATTACTTCAATAGAGAGGACGAATACAGACTAAGCAACACCTGGAGTCTGGCTTTACCATGGACATACGAGCAATTGAGCACGGTCAATGAGCACTGCAATCACTCGATCATAATTGTTGATCAATCAAGAGAAGCAGAACTTATGTACATGTATAACAAGGAGCAAGAGACTACAACAACAGTCTATGGAAACCTTCTGAAGAAGCTGACAGCATGATCAGCAAATCGTCAAGACAAGTTGACTAACCAGTACTGCATAAAAAATTCTTTCCTACCTTCATGCTCACCAGAATAGAGTTGCCATCGCGCAGGTGCACTTTTTTTATTAAAAACATCTCATTATTCAATCATTTTCATAAAAACGTCTTCCTTAAGTAGTTACTTAGCTTCTGCATTTAGTAAAATGCAGAAGCTTCTTCGCCGAAATAATTATTTCGGTGGAAGAAAGTGCGGTATTAAGAGGGGTGGAAGGTAACTACAGAGGTAACATCTACCTCTGTGTCGGACGAATAAAATATACCACAATTTTCATAAATTTTTACCTCCAGCAATTCCATACGTTGTATTGAAATATGTCAGTGAACTCCAAATTTCTATTTAATTTGTAGAAACAACGTACATTCTACATAAAAAAGCAAAAACTTTGTATATAAACATCTAGCATTCAGCCGCATACGTGCCGCTGCACTTATACTTTTGAATAAGTTTTCTTACATTTCATAATACATTACGTCTTGGTTTTGTTCTGATATATGAAAAGCGTGACACAGCTCCAACTCAGTTTTCATGCATAGGACTAAGGAATTATGCATATAATTTCCGTTGTTTTAGATGTTCTGTTGTTTTGCTCTAGTTTTTCATATTCTCTCAGCTACTTCTTTTCTTATTCGTAGAATCTCCAGCTTGTGGAGTACAAAACCTCGGTATTTACGTTTATTTCCTTTTTCTGCAGACGTTTGGAAATGAAAACATAGACGTCTCTATTTTGATGAAACTATTTTAATTTTGTTTTTCATTAAAGTGCACGTATATAACATATATTTATTTTATTTAATAATCATGATGTTTTTCTCTTTTCAGGTAATGACTAGAAACAATGCGAGTTAAAATCAACTAGTCGGTAAGTGAAAACATTATTAATATTGAAACTATCGGTAAATGGGTAAATTTCCATTAAAAATAATGCAGTCGAGTTTCGAAGTAACGTGATCATGAATATGCATAGTAGGAAATACTATGTTTGAAAATATAGAACTCAACTAGATATGTTACTGTAAACAGGAGTTGATTATACACAGTATCCATCACTGTTAGCGGCCTATTAGATTTTCTGGGAAACTGAAAATACTGAACTAAACTGAAACTGAAATGAAAACTGAACAATTTTCGATAGATATCACATACACTGTATTTCGTAAAAATAATTCCACGTTGTGATACTTGTAATTGCACGGGAAGTAAGGATCAACATTTTTATCTTAAATATCACACTTTATTATTTATGGTACATCCATATTCTCTTATCTTTTTTGGTAACTTTCAATACCACTTCCTATCTCTACAACTAGAGATTTCTGAGATAATTAGATTTCAATGAAATCTTACGTGAAAACTAACCTTTATGATTAAAATGATGCTATGCTGTTGCTATCATAAAATCCAAAAATTTTGTTTGCTATATATTTACGGGATATGGAGGGTATCTAAAAAGTGAGGCCGAATTTTAATAAATTTGATCCTGATTGCAAGAATCGCTTATTGCAAATATAGCATTATTCCTTTTCCAGGGATACGGATTGTATCGAATTTGAGTTATTTAGAGGTATTGAAGGAAATGTTTCAATTAACATCAGTATCGTGTGTATAGAGTGGAAAATAATGTTTACTTTCATATGTTGGTAGTGTAAATTCCACAAATCGAATTAATATTAGATTTTGACGTTTCATATTCTCAATAACTAAACAAAAGTATTCTAAAAGACACATCATAACAGCCTTCCACTGGAACAAGATTAGTCGATTCTATAATCAATTAGGACTCAGTCCAATTACGATTTAGTAATTCAAAATCAAGTAGGGAAAAGAAAAGCACATGAAAATAAAAATACATTTCGTTTTATATAGTTTTTTCATTTTATATTTGTTTGACTAAAAAATCTGCTACTTATGAGGAATTATATAGTCACATTGATGGACATGTCACAGTTTTTCAATACTTCTTCCACATTTCTTCATAATCGACATATTTCTCGTACTGCGTCATATTTGCTACATGTTTTCACCAAGGGTGATATGTTTCACTATGAGCCTCCTGTTACACTGCTCGCTCTCTTACATGATGTGTAAAGCTCCTACAAGTTGGAGACCGTCTTGTTATTACTACTTGTTGTGATAATAATAACAAGACGGTCTCTAGTATTTGATTTTATATTTTATTTCTCCGAGTTTTCTAGGTAATCGTTTTGAGTTAATGTCTATAAGTAGGCTTTATTGTTTGCGCTGCTAGGTGTGCAGTTTCATCGACTGAATAATTTCTTGCAAATCCCCGTAATAAAAGTATTATAGAAGTCTTATATCTTCTTATGTTTTTCTAAGTTTACATGATGTAAATGTGAGGTGTGATGGATTGAAAAATTCACGGCATATCTGTATACGTTGGTAAGTTTCCCAATCGAGTACAGCTGGACTGTATACGTTGTGGAAAATTATGAAAATTGATTAATTCATAAACAAAACAAAATAAATACATTAATTAATAATATGTTCAAACTGTCACCCATTAACTATTTCACAATGCCCTAGTCCCAAAATAAATTAATTATGCACTGTGTCAACTGCAAAATTGACATTTGCAGTTTTTAATCGCTTAGGATAGTTTTTAGCACCATGAATTCAGTGCATAAGTAGCCTATTTCTATCTATAATACTAAGGGAGCTGCAGTCAAATGAGAAAGTATCCTATCTAAAAAAAAAAAAAATTAGAGCAGAAGTATCCAAGTTATTTGTAGTTAGCAGTAATAGCAAATTTAACAGTTAGTCTACTTCTGCTTTGAAGCGACGAAATATGATATGCCATGTAAAATAAGGAAGCTAATGCCAACTTCAGGTACAGGATATGTGACAATATATTCATCAGATAGATTCTTTTCAGATAGCTTTCTCATCATAGAGATTTCAGAGCACCTCTAAAAATCCGTATTGACAAATTTTTAGATTCATGTTATTTGTAGTTTCCTAAAAATGTCTAAGGCCATTCCGTGATGTATCCTGTATATCTACCTGGATTATGGGAGAAATAAAAATCACCAAGATTCAGCTATAATTAATGTTACAACAAAAAAAGGTAAAAAATTTAAACGTCATTGTGATTGATGACGTTTGAAAATGTCTGCAATAAGTGACATATCAAAACTATTTTCATCTGTATTCCATAATTGGTGTAATCTTTACAGCTTACCAATATATATTTAAACATGTTATCCCTTAACGGTCTATTATAATATATAAAAAAAAAACATTCTTCTATTATGCATTCATAACAAGTAGTAACATAAATAAAATCTAAGATATTTAATATTTCCCCTGCACAAGATTTTACATTTAAACTAGATTCATTTAAAATAATTTCTGCAAAATTCTCAAATAGAATTGTTCAACTACTGGATCAACTACCTGTATCACATTTGCATAGATAACAATTTATTACTTACATACAAATTTATTTTAAGAAGTCTCTTACCTACGATATATTACAAAAATCAAGGTCATCAGAGTTGTTTTTTAAACATAACTTATGTATCTATTAAACTAAGGTCTTTTTTACTGCTAAGAAGAAATTTGACACGACCTTTTATTTTGCAAATCATACTAATGTGACCTCTTTTCCCTCGGTTGTGACAATAAGCATCGCGAAAACTATATGTATGACTAGTTTTACCACAATGAATATGTACAAGAACTACTGTTAGATACATCTTGCATTAAATTGCATTGTACTTGCAATATATATGCATTTGTTAACCGTTGCAGCTTGGATTAAAACAGATTTTTTCAGCTGCCTAGAAATTAATTGTTAATGTATATAGGTATTTATTAAAAACATAGGATTAATGTGATCTCTTTCGCTACACTTGTGACAATGGAAATTCGTGGTGTCAAATTTTAGACCAATTTGACAACAAATGGAGTACATATAGTTATTTCACACCAGTTTGCCGTTAAATAAACACTTCAAAGTCGTGGTAGGTAGAATTTCAGTTTTACACCCTTTACTGTCCATTTTGTACAATGAAGGAAAGTAAAACGGTTTCGAAATAGAATTTCATTTATAAAATTTGTTTTAATAACTGAGTACATTCTTGATAAGATTAATATACTATTATTAGTAAATGTCGAAAATGTAGTAAACAAATTTAATATATTTTTCAGACATTTAATATCCATTAGTTTTAATAAACTTGGCCATGACAATGACTATGTTTATAGTCTACATCACGCGGAGTAAAGTACACTATATTATTATTGTGTAATACCCAAAATGTGTAAAGATTTAAAGGTATAGTGGTGAAAAATGTTACCATTTACACTGATGTTAAGTTTTACATATATAAGAAATAGTGAAATTTTACATCATTTTCACGCCATTAAAAGTGATACTGTATTATCACAGCAGATTTTGAACAATGTAAAGATTAGCATAATACTTTGCTAATTCTATAATATTATTACGATTTCAATAATATTTTAAGAATAATAGTGTAACGAATTTACTAGAAAGTTCTTTATTTCGAACACTTACTTACAGATTAACTATTTACAATTCCAACTAACCAACTAATTTTCTTTCTACTTTAACTTTATAAACTAACTTTCGCACTGTATTACGCAATATCACTTTCTTCGCACCGTATCGCTCACTATCGCGGTCCAGATTTAACTAACTACTAGCTGGACAACACAATTCTTATATAGGCAGTAGGACGTCTCTCCAGACGTTTCTAGATAAGGAACTTTGGCGAACCTTCTAGTATAGAACGCACTGGAAATCAACTCCACACGCTCTTGATGGTTTCGAATATTCCCGGCGTTCGGGATCGCTCGAGACGTTCGTGACAATAAGATATATTACCTATACTAAAAATTGTTCAACAACAGCAAATTCATACTTTGTAGGTGTGGTGTGTGAAAACTGCACCACATCGTGTTTATGTGTTTATCTTTAGCCTTTATAATACCTTTTGCATGGGTACTTTTTATCTAAACATCCCCTTGTATAGCGTTTAAACTAAAATATTATTAATTATAATTCAATTGAATTATATAACAATCCTATACAACTTTAGGTACAAAAAGTATTAGAAAATATCTCTATTACATTACTATTTAACTGAATTAAATAACGTATAACTTTCTGATGCACTTTTGATATATAATGAATTATTTAATATAAAATAATACATAGAATATATTTAAATTCTCACCAGGTTAAATCAGGTTTCACAAAATACACAGGTAAAGTTTATAAATATAGAAATATAGTTTTAAAAGATACGCTGCAAAGTCGTAAATTTTATCCTTTCCGTTGCCATGTAGTGTCGATTATGTCAGTAAAATAATGTTTTTACATTCACTATTTGAAAAGGAATCGTACTGAATATATAGTTTTGAATAAACTTTGTAATTAATTACTGGAATTTAACGGAAATTTGTATCTAGTGCACAATAAAATGTGATAAACTTTAGGCGTTTTCGTATCGACAGTGATGCGATGTAAGCTGAAGCTTAATCAAATTTATAAGTACTTATACTGCCATTATTCTTTGGAAGTAAAATACTTCCAATACAATTAAAATGCAGATTATTAATAATTAGATTTTAGTAAATGCCTGTTGTATAAAATTAATATCAAGAAAGACGTTTCAGTTAAAAATTGAGAAGGCGTTTGCGACGTAATATAATTAATTTTTTATAAATATAGCCAACATAAGGTTTGTTACATAAACTGTAACTATGTTAGTAATACTGATAAGATGTATTTATTTTTTATAAACATGGTCAACATAAAGTTTATACACTATATCTGTGTTAATAATACTAATAAGAGAATTTTAAAACTATGAATACGTAATATGAATATTATACTTTACATTTCTATAGCTCTAAGTATGGGACGACACATTCATGTTTATAAATAAATATGGTCAATATAAGGTTTATAAACCATAATTATCTTAATAATACTAACAAAATAATCATAAAACCGTAATATGAATATTATACTTTACGTTTCTATGGCTCTAGATGTGTGACGACATATTATTTTTTTATAAATATGGTTAACATAAGGCTTATATACTATATCTGTACTAATAATACTGATAAGAGAATTTTAGAACTATAGAAACATAATATGAATAGTATACTTTACGTTTCTATGGTTCTAGATGTGGGACGACACATTTATTTTTTATAAATATGGTCATAAGGCTTATACACTATTTCTGTGTTAATTTTACTGATAAGAGGATTTCAAAACTATAAAAATGTAATATGAATATTATACTTTACGTTTCTATAGTTCTAGGTGTGGGTCAATACATTAATTTCTATAAATAAATATGGTCAGCATAAGTTTTATAAGCCATAATTGTTTAATAATACTAACAAGATTTTTAAACCATAGAATCGTAATATGAATATCATACTTTACGTTTCTATGGTTTTAGATGTGGGACGACACATTCATTTTTTATAAATATGGTCAACATAAGGCTCATATACTATAACTATGTTAATAATACTGGTAAGAGAATTTTAGAACTATAGAAACATAATATGAATATTATACTTTATGCTTCTATGGTTCTAGATATGGAACGACACATTTATTTTTTATAAATATGGTCAACATAGGGCTTATACACTATATATGTGTTAATAATACTCATAAGAGGATTTTAAAACTTTAAAAACATAATATGAATATTATACTTTACATTTCTATAATTCTAAGTATGGGACGACATATATATTTTTATAAATAAATATGGTCAACATAAGGTTTATAAATCATAATTGTCTTAATAATGCTAACAATATTTTATAACCATAAAACCGTATTATGAATATTATACTTTACGTTTCTATGGTTCTATGTGGGACGACATATTCATTTTTTATAAATATGGTCAATATAAGGCTCATACACTATAACTGTCTTAATAATACTGGTAAGAGAATTTTGGAACTATAGAAACATAATATGAATATCATACTTTACGTTTCTATGGTTCTAGATGTAGGACGACACATTTATTTTTTATAAGTATGGTCAACATAAGGCTTATAAACTATATATGTATTAATAATACTCATAGGAGGATTTTAGAACTTTAAAAACATAATATGAATATTATACTTTACATTTCTATAGTTCCAGATGTGGGTCAACACATTCATTTTTATAAATAAATATGGTCAACATAAGTTTTATAAACTATAATTGTTTAATAATATTAACAAGATTTTGAAACCATAGAACCGTAATATCAATATTATACTTTACGTTTCTATGGTTCTATATGTGGGACGACACATTAATTTTTTATAAATATGGTCGACATAATTGTTATACACTATATCTGTGCTAATAATATTGATAAGAGAATTTTAGAACTACAGAAACATAATATGAATATTATATTTTACGTTTATATGGTTCCAGATGTGGGACGACACATTTATTTTTTATAAATATGGTCAACATAAGGCTTACACACTACTCTTGTGTTAGTTTTACTGATAAGAGGATCTCAAAACTATAAAAATGTAATATGAATATTATACTTTACGTTTCTATAGTACTAGGTGTGGGTCAACACATTCATTTTTATAAATAAATATGGTCAAAATAAGGCTTATAACCTGCAACTGTGGTAATAATACTGCCACGAGGATTCTAGGATAATAGAAATGTAATGCGAATACTATAATTTACATTTCTATAGTTCTAGATATGGAACACATTCATTTTTTATAAATATGGTCAACATAAGGCTTATAAACTATAACTGCATTAATAATAGTGACAAGAAGATTTTATACACATTATTTTTTTTATAAATATGGTCAGTTAAAGGCTTATAAACTTTAACTGTTATAATAATATTAACAAGAAGATTTTAGAACTACAGAAACAATATGAATTTATACTTTACGTTTCTATAGTTCTAGATGTGGGATGCTACCAAAATAGAAATAATGTTTAGTTTCCAGGATACAAATTATATGGTATGTAGTTGATTAGGGAATCTACCAAAGATGTAACAGTGTAAAAGTGGCATTAATGGAAGGACACTATATTAACAACAATAAAATATTTAAAGTTTATTATAATTACAAGGGGACCTTAACGATATCAAATAAATATTACATATATTAGTGTACCTATAACTATATTTATATCCGTTGTAGATTATATGTAGAGCTGTCCACTTCAATATCCAATTAAATATGGTGCTCTATATAAGCAATAATAATAATGTCTATTATATTTGACACGTCTGTAGCATTGCATATGTCCCTAAAATCTGTTCCGTGAGTGATATGCGGTACGGCGAAAAATATTCTCTTATATTGTGCGACAGTTCGGCATCTAAAGATGTAAAATTTACATAACTAAAACAGTATCTGAAAGTATTTAATGGATCAGTGTCAGCAGTTACTATAAACATATGGCAATCTCGTGAAATGTGAATTATTCCTTTTTCCACTCTCAACTTTTACTTTAATATGAATTCCTTTCTCTTCACTTAAAGTCTACAGTATCTTTTATGTATCCTATTTATGTATTGCAATAATTCAGCTAAGGACAAGGTAAAGTAAGTAGTTTTGTAATTTGTAAATTGAAAATTTTGCCAGTAATAAAACTGTGTCTCTAATCATGTTACTTCGCTACATGAAGATCATATAAACATGGTAGAAATATAAATATTGATGCTTCCACAAAGAACAAAACAAGTGGTCAACATGGTGGCTAAACTGAATTGCTTGTGCCTACATCGAATTAAATATCTCAAGTCTACGCAACGGCATCTGCACTACATCAAAATTACATGAATGCGACACCATTGATGCAGCATTCAGCTTTAGTTATATGTCAAAACAAAATACAAATTTCAAAAGGGTATCGCAATTAACTCGATGTAAAATGTAGATTGTCCGATTATTTATCATGGTAATCGTAAAATTAAAACAAACAAAATGTATCTTAAAAATGTATTTCTGCAGGTGTGTTTATAACCTGTAGAAGTTATCTGTGCTATTTTAATCCTATCATTTTATGTGAATAACAGAGATGAATTATAACTAAGATAATATCTAGCAAAATAATCTTCTTAAGCTAGCAAAACAATATCTAAAGTTGGCAACTACGGATATGTTATTTCTCTCTCTTTAACTACGCTACACAAGAGTTTATTCTTTTCTTTCTTATTAAACCAAACCATAGAAAACTTGGCCATTCTGACTGTGTATTCATTGAAGTTTCTCATTCACTTAAAACGTCTATTGCATGTGGGGAAAATTGCAGTTGGAATTACTCTTAATATCATGAGATTAAAATTTCGGAAAAGTTTCTTTCAAGTATGATTAATGACGTTTGTGTAAAACTATCAACGGTATGTCATAATTAAGCCTCGGATTTGAATACGGACATTTAAGAGTCGGACTTATACGTGTTCTGAAATATGTGTTAGAAATACAAACACCGTAAAGAAATATAACAATCTTATGATAAATCATCCAATGAAAGATTTCATGTCAGTATCTAGTCCACACTCTCGCTCGTTATCTTGTAGTATAAATTAACTGCTTGTATAAATTAGTAGGACATCAACGAACAATTTCATATTAAATAAAATTTATTCATTGACCGCCTGCTAACTGCTGCTCTATTTGTTTCACTACAAATATTGAAAGTACTGTCGTAGGTGCATTGCTCTATGTACCAATACTACTAAAGGTATGCGAGGGCGGGACAAAAAAAATATCTGCGGGTATCACCGATGACGCGATGCCGTCCGATCAGTTACTGTGATATTTGAGAGTGGTGTGTGTTTGTACATAACTCGGGACTGTCGTAGTATTTTGATTTGCGTACGGTATGATGTACATATAGTTAGAATGTGTAACAATATGACAATAAGTATTTTAAAATGTCTCCACCAAAACCATCCCTTGCCACAATACAGCGTTGAATAACGAAATTTCCGGGGTTGGTGATAGATGACGGTGAATTACGGAGTTCCCATTGTGATACATATATAGCGTATACTCGCAAATCAGATGTTGTTAGACATTCGTGTTCCGAAAAACATAAAACCGCGGTTACTGGACAGAGCAGTGCTTGTGAAAGACACACGACGTTTTATAGCGAATTGATTAAATTTATTGTTGGGTGTAATATCCCGTGGACTCATTCATATTCATAGACATTCCTAGTTTTAAAGACTGCATGGAGAAATGTTTAAATGGGGAATTTGGCAAAGTAAACGTGTCCATATAATCAACGATTCGAAAAAATTATCTACCGCAAGCTGCTACCACCGTCATATCTACTGTTTATGTAGATATATATTGAGGATAAATATTTATGGGTTTCTGTCGATGTAACCACAATTGCAGCTTGCAAGTGGCGAATGTAGTTATACGAGAAATAAACGATATATCGGCAACACAATCACATATGATAGCATCAGCAACATTGACAAAGACAAATGCTGATACCGTTGCAAAATTAGTTGATGAGACGCTAAAAGAAGTATGGGGCACTAAACGTGAGGAAAACAAAAACATGACTCTATTTTTTTTATGGATGCTTCGTCATACATGAAAGCGGCTTGTCGACTTTTGAATGGAACGTATAATTAGGATATGTTACATGTAAGGTGCGTAGCGCGGGGTCTTCATCGCGTAGCAGAGGTAGTCTGTGGCTGTTATTCGAATGTCGATCGCCTGATAGCGAATGTCAAACAAGTGTTTCTAAAAGCCCCGCAAAAAGTGGCATTATTCACAGAAATACTTCCCCACACACAGTTACCTCCAGCGCCTCACAGAGGGAATTTCACCAATTTAGGTGGACAAAAATCAAGTCAAAACTTATGTATTTTGGAGTGCCGTGTGTTCAGATTATTAGTTGGTAAGTCGCAGTATACTAATATTTTAAGACTTATGTTTATAAACAGCCGTAGACTGTTTATAAACATAAGTCTGTTTATTAATAGACTGTTTATTAATAGACTGTAAACATACAGTGCAATGAGAAAAGGATCCTCGTTTACACATGTGTCTGTACCCTGGACTGGCAATAACTTATCTCGCTGGCCGAATATGTTAGTTACGTTAATGCTACCGTATCCGTCGATTGTATTAATTAAGAATAAACTTTTCGGAAACAGGTAGGATCACATATTTCTTAATTCATTATTTAGAATCTATTGCAATTACATTTAAAATCATGTTATCAATATGTGATTTTATGCTCATATTCAACAAAGAAAAACTTTGACAACCCCAAGAGATCTCAATGATTTTTTTGCAGGATTTCTTTTCTCCAAACCTTTTAGTTTCTAAATGTTTCACAAATTTTTTGAATTTTTTGCATTTTGGGTGATATACGGCTTTTTTTAGATTCCGTAGTCCAAATCGAACGGAGGCAGTTTTTCGAAAAGTGGGCGAAATATCCTAAGAGACATCGGAATGACAACTTGGTGAGGTACATTCTTACGGTCGCTAACATTCCCAGCACAGAACAAGTCAATTTGAAGGACAGTGTCACTCATGTATCGGAGAAAATTGCAAGTTTTTTTGACCAAATATTCACGTTGGCTTGATGTGCATGATTTCACGTTTACCGTATCAAAACAAGACATTCAACCCATGACACATCGTACAGGATGCCCTGAAAAAACTTTTTTAGACTCCAGTGAAAAAACTAAAAAAAGAAAAATTTATAATTTACTGGCAGTTGACTGCGAAAAATTAACTTACGTGCACATATTTCTCTTTACATTGCTGGTAAGCGTGGTGCTTCAGAAATAGTAAAAGAAGCGTCTACCTCTCAACAGCCATCTTCAGTTTTAAAAAAATCAATGTCTACAAACGAACGATGTTTGTCCGCTGATGAAGCTTTGGCCTTGTTTGTTGACTGCAAATTAAATAAAGCTTCATATAGTTTGTTTAGAGAAACAGCGAAAAAAATTAGACACAATCTATACCCTCCATACCACAGACTCAAACAGGCCAAAATAGCATCTGATGGTACAAGTGAAGATGAAATAAGTGATAGTGACTGACCTTTATTTTTAAGATTTATCCATTGTTACTTTTACTCCCTAAGGAAATTAAAATTTCATTAGTGATATTGTTCATTATTAGTATTTGTATATAATTAGTAGTGTGTATATAATTGTCGTTAAATATAAATCTTCTGGAATTTAAATGATTAAAGTCTACATTTATTTTTCGTAATAAAGTAATTTAACACTTTCATTATATACATATTTATTTGAGAAATATGTATTATGTACATTGAAAGAAGGGACTGAGAATGATTTTACTAGAGAAACCTGGATTTTTATAATTAAAATTTGGTAGAAATTAAACTAAAATACCAGTCTGTTACAAATCATCCAAAAAGACCACATTTTTAAGTTTTTTTCTCAATAACTTGCTAAATAGTAGCCTAATGTTTTTTAATATCATTTTTGGGACTCTAAAGACATTTAAAAATGCGTTAATATAATTTTGTCCACCTAAATTGCTCATTTAGCCTACTGTGCGCCTGTAATAACCCTGTGTAAATATGTAATATGTTTTTACAAAGCGAGCTTGTTTTAGTAATTATATAGCCATCTCTAGTTTGTTCTATCTTCTTTGTTTTGTCGCCATCAAAACTTTTTAGAGGTCATTTGAAGAGACCATCAATAGATTTAGTACAACAAGGTGGGGGACAAATGAAACACATTACATAGGTAATAGGAATATTGCATTATTACATACCAGTCTTATATAAGGACGTATGTAACATATAAGTATTATATGTATATTACATAAGTAACAGAAAGTTAAAGATGTAGATTATAAAGGCTACCAATTAGAATGAACTTTACAGGATTATCGTGAAAGCTATAAAACTGCGAAGTTATAGTTGCAAGATTGAAAAATTTTAAATAATAAAACTTTCTGAAAGGAAGTTAAAATCTGTGAACCGACTAACTACTTAAATTAGAATATTAAAATTTTCAAGGAAAATTTATGGTATATAATTACTTTGTATTAATTTTATTACACGCTTTAACATAAAGTTTCATTAACTTTTCGGTACGTTTTATTCCGTGTAGGGTAATTTTGTAAAGAAACTTTTATAATTAAACACTTAAATTTCGAATTCATAACTTTAAATACGTATACAGCATACAAGGCAAAATCAAATTAAATTATATTAATTCAATTACATTTCCTGGAAAAACTCTGTCTCCTAGAAATAATAGGTTCCAGAGATAATCAAAACTCTTTACAGTTCAGCAGATTCGGTTTAAGAATTTATACATTTTATATTAAAGACAAGACTCACAAATATATTAATATGAATTTAATTCTCAAACAGCAGTTATACTGGTTTTTAGGAATGGTTAATAAATATTTAATATAATAGTGTACTAAATGGAGTGTGACTAATTTACATACACTCAAACACCTACACTCAAATACTTCCACAACTATATACGAATTCAGTTTCAAGCAATATTTACACTGGTTATTATAAACTATTAAAAACATATTATTATATATAAACTATTAAAAACATATAGATACGAAACGGGGGGAGATGCCGGAGGATTATAAGAGGAACATTATCTATACTATACCGAAAAAGAGAGGAGCCGACAAATGCGAGAACTTTAGAACGATTAGCCTAACATCCCACGCCTCAAAAATCTTAATCAGAATAGTGCAGAAGAGTATGGAAAATAGAGCGGAGGAAATAGTAGGAGAAGACCAATTCGGGTTTAGGCGAAATAGGGGAACTCGCGAAGCTATTCTGGCGATATTCTAAGAGTAATGTTAGAGGAAACAATAGAAAAAGGAAAGAACGCTTATATAGGATTTGTAGATTTAGAAAAAGCTTTTGATAATGTAAGATGGGAAAAAATGTTCGAGATACTAAAGAGCGCGAGAATGAAGTATAGAGATAGGAGAATAGTACACAATCTATACAAAGAGCAAACTGCTGTTATAGAAGTAGAAGGGGAGAGAAGGGAAGTAGGTATCAGGAAAGGAGTAAGACGAGGACGCTATCACCACTAATTTTTAATCTGTACATCGAAGAGGCGATTAATGTGGTAAAAGATAGAGTGGATTTCGGGATTGAAATACAGGGACAGAAACTAAAAATGCTGAGATTCGCGGATGATATAGCAGTATTAGCATCTAGTAAAGAGGAATTAGAATCAGCGTTGAACGAAATGGAGGCAGTGTTGACAGAGGAATACAGAATGAGGGTTAATAAAAACAAAACTAAAGTGTTAGTGTGCAGAGGGCGCGAGAGCAGAGCAAAAATGAAAGTACAAATTAATAATGAAAGATTGGAGGAAGTTAAAGACTTCACTTATTTAGGAAGTAAAATAAATTGGGATGGAAGAAGCGATAAAGATATAAAACAAAGAATAGCGCAGGTCGAGTAGCTTTTGACAAAAAGAAAGCACTTTACGCTCGGGGGTAATAAACTTAGAAACAAGGAAGAGATTTTTTAAAACGTATGTATGGAGCACGGCACTATACGGTTACGAAACCTGGACGGTAGGGGAAGCAAGTAGGAAGAAATTAGAAGCTTTTGAGATGTGGTGTTACCGAAGAGTGATGAAAATACCGTGGACTGATAGGGTTAGAAGCGAAGAAGTATTAGAGAAAGTCGGCGAGAAAAGAAGTATGTGGAAAAACATAAAGAAGAGAAGAAATAGAATGGTAGGCCACTTACTGAGACATGGGGGAATAGTCCGCGATATTTAGGAGACAGAAATAGGAGTGAAGAAAGGCAGAGGTAGGCCTAGATTAGACTCTGCTCACAAATAGTAAGGGATGTAGGTTGTAGCACAATTAGCGAAATGCGTAGGTTAGCACAAGATAGGAGAAGCTGGAGGTTAGCGTCCAACCGTCTTAGGACTGATGACCTCATGATGATGGAAAACATATTATTACAACAATAGTTAAATTTACGCATTATTATATATTTACATACAGACCTGGTAACTACACATCTTGAATGGATTGCTTATGTGTGGTAGAAAAGAAAACAAATAGAAAAACTCATGATGTAGAAAGAAACAGCTTTTATCTACGTTATTGCCCCTGATGGTTTTTGCTTAGATGCTTCCAGGGAGTTGATTTTTAAACAATATAGGAGTGGGGATGTATATGGTAACCGTAGAGAGTAGCTAACAAGTGACCTAATAAGGGAGTAGCTATAGAAGTGTATAGTTTTGTATTTGTATGGCACTAAAAATAATTTTGCATTATTATTTGCGCCTTTGTGTCGGCGAAGTAAAGTTTTCAACTACATTCGCAATTTTTTTAAATGGTAGTTTATAAAATCGAGGAAAGAATGCAGATTATTAACTGGGACTATGGAAGTAATACTGCTTCGGTTAAATTAGCAAAATGCGTAGGTTAGCACAAGATAGGAGAAGCTGGAGGATAGCGTCCAACCGTCTTAGGACTGATGACCTCATGATGATGGAAAACATATTATTACAACAATAGTTAAATTTACGCATTATTATATATTTACATACAGACCTGGTAACTACAAATCTTGAATGAATTGCTTATGTGTGGTAGAAAAGAAAACAAATAGAAAAACTCATGTTGTAGAAAGAAACAGCTTTTATCTACGTTATTGCCCCTGATGGTTTTTGCTTAGATGCTTCCAGGGAGTTAATTTTTAAACAATATAGGAGTGGGGATGTATATGGTAACCGTAGAGAGTAGCTAACAAGTGACCTAATAAGGGAGTAGCTATAGGAGTGTATAGTTTTGTATTTGTATGGCACTAAAAATAATTTTGCATTATTATTTGCGCCTTTGTGTCGGCGAAGTAAAGTTTTCAATTACATTCGCAATTTTTTTTAAATGGTAGTTTATAAAATCGAGGAAAGAATGCAGATTATTAACTGGGACTATGGAAGTAATATTGCTTCGGATTCCCGCGAATTAAATTTACATTTTAAGATTTCGACCATTCAAACAACTATAAACATCTTTCACAAGTTTCATATTCTGGATCTATGATGTATTTTAGAAAGTATAATAAACTTCATGTTGACACTAACGACAGTAGAGTTCGGTTAAATGAAGAATACGAACAAGAAGAAATAAATATTTGTTTCTTCGTGGAAGGAAATTCACCCTGCTCCAGTAAACAAATTTCTACCGAATTAGATTCTGATCGAACAGCTCTAACTAAGGACAATTACATTCTATATCAGTCTTTTTCCTTTAGCATGAAATTAAACTAGTATTCATTAAATAAATGATGAAAATATTCTGTGGATAAGTATATCAAAAAACAATTAAATAAATGAAAAATGTAAATATACAATATTTTACAAAAACTAACATTTGTGCAAGTCGCGAGACTCAGCAAATGAGATGCCTCTGAGTGTAGACAGCTAGCAAAAATGCCCGAGTTGGCATGGTCTACTCGGAAAACCATCAGTTCAGTAAACGAGAGGCATCTTTTGCATTTTGCGACTGTGACGAGTGAAACGAGGGGACTCCCCGTTAAACGAGCCTAATTTTAATTTATAACCATGAAAAAGTAAAGAGCATCAGTCTTGCTCGGCCCGTATCCTCTCATTTAATGACACTTACGCCTATCAGAATATTGGCTCGCTTAAAAATTCCGAAGGAAAATATACTCAGCTAGTAAACCACTAAACTATATATATATATATATATATATATATATATATATATATATATATATATATATATATATATATATATATATATATATATATATATATTTTATACTCTTTATTAAAAAAAATCAATATATAAAATATTGTTCAGAATGAAGAGATATAAAGCATATATTGAAAATTAATTTTTAATATTGCTAGTGAATTTATTACGTAAAACTATATTTGTTTGTCATTATTGTTACAAATCAGTTAACAAATCACACATTATATCATACTTACTATATGTGTGACCTATTTACCACATCCAGTTAATTTATATGGGAATTAAACCCACTTTCGGATTATTTTGAGCCGACTACATCTATGTCAGATCTAAGTATTGAAATAAATAACAGCATAATTTCTATTTCCCACTATTTTTCTCTACATCCATTTTCAACCATTTCATTTCAATTAAATATGATTTTTGTACGTCTAAATTCTACGTACATAAATGTTTGTATCATTGTCATATGTACAAATGTCGTCGTGTGGACGATGATACATCATTGTCATGGTCACTTATAATACATTTTCAGAGAATACGATATTGCCAACATAAATAAAACTCGAATGTTTTGAAAATAATTTCTACAGATATATGCAAATTATATGCTTCTTAAATCAGAAATAATCTTTTTAATTTAAATAAATGTATACTTATTTGCAGGGGGTTTATTTATCTAGATTCATTTATATAAAATATTAATGATACCGCAATAAAAGGATGATTATATCTAGATACATTTTACGTTATAAAAATTTTCTATATTAAACACTTGTGATAAATTCACTCAAGGCAATTTTTAAGCTGTCAAGATACAACACTCCTGTACTCGTGAAAATGAAACTAACCTTTTATTGCCCTAGTCTATCATCTGCAGTCGTTGCGCGAAGTCTAAGCGAAATATATTTCAGTCTGCTACTGTATCCATAAAAACTTTGTATAAAATTGAATCTTATCTTACTCGATGAGGAATATCGATTTTCTTCCCAAAAATTAAATTTGTTTGAAACTAGAAATATATTTGAAACATAGTATATATCTGTTAGACAGTTATTTACTAAATTTTATGATACCATATAATTTCATCATTTATGAGCTCTATGTTTTAGACAAAGGTACGGAGAATTATTTTTAGATAATTATTTAATTTTCTTAACAAAGTTATATGTCCCGAATATATTTGAAATATATATTGCAAACAATCTGGATGGGCAAATAGTGTGGTATATTAAGTATGAAATCTATATTTATATATTATGTTCATATATATAATTGGAGCTACATACTTGGACGCCACATCATCGGTCGCGCCATATATAAGCAACTGTGTATAGATAATAGTTTATATAACATGTAATACATACCCAGAGCGATATCCACCAGTGCGGTGAAAAAATTTTTTGCATTAAGAAATAACCTTTCGACATCTAAAGATGTAACATTTCCATTGTTAAAATGGTTTCTAAAAGTATTTAATAGATCCACGTTAGCGTAATAACTATGGATAGCTTTTAAATCTGCTTCCATATGACCATTTTGAAGTTTTATAAGACTATCTTTAATAGCAGCTGACTCCCATCGGAATGTAAAACTAAGTACTCTATTATTTAAACATTTTTCAAAATAATAAAGCGTTACCTTTAACCTTGTAACATATCACATAAGAATCGGCTGTGGAGGTGGTTTGGCTGTGTCTTAAATTTCCAAGAGCGTCTTGGAGATTTAAAAATCGTTTTGATGTGGGTCATCATTAATGCATTTGGATAACATTTTCGAATAATCTCTGCTGAAATTTTGACGAAACGATCCATAGAAAGCAGAACTTCGACAACGTCCTTAATAAGTAGTAACACTTGATGTGTTGATAGTTGAAATTTTTTTTAATATAATTAATATCAGATACTGAATTGCTTCATTAGTACATTTTTCTAATCATCTATTGGATAATACATATGTACATGGTGGTCAAGGCGGATAAACTGTACGTACTATAACGTTGATTACAGTATGGACAACGTATAACATACGTCTTGGGCTACAAACCAACAAGCTTTGATTACAAAACAAACATATTATTTGATATGCGTTATATTTTAAATTAGGAAATTTTCATAAAGACCTCCTCACATTGTACACAAACATTCTCATATTATTGCTAATTTTCGATATATTTACGATATACGAAAGTCACGGAGATGAGATTCGAGAGATTGAGTTGAGACATTTTCACTGTCACAACGAACAAATTAACAGATTATAAAGATTCAGGAGCAGGAGTGGAATTTCAGTATGTTTCGCTCTAATTTAACAATCATTTGTTCTAATCTGTTTCTACCAAAATGTTATAACTTTTTGCTATAATCTAAAATACATCTAGGTGTAATCATTTTTTATACAGTCAATGTCTTATGCGGACCTTACACGATCAATCGGAATGTCAGTCAGGTAGAAAACTGACAATCGGAATGAAGATGTAGGCTATTGAATGACGGAATGAAGAATGAGATTGACGAGATCCGGATTTTTTTGAATTCACGACGTCAACCACGGTAGGTGGAGGGTAGACTCTCATTCTTATTGATGGTGTGAGGAGACAACCTTCTTTCCTCGTTTCAGTCTGTAGCAGATATCACTTATCAGTGTTTATAATTCGCCTGTTTGTAAGAATAGTGTAAGAACCATTTCACTATTTTTTCACCATGGAGCAGCGTGAGGAAGTTAATAACTCTTCCAAGGATGATTTGTTGAGGAAATTTATTGAATTATACGAAACTTTACCAGAGTTGTGGAATAGCGCATCTCTCTTTTACAGTAATAATCAGACATTGCGGTTCACTTTTCTCGGCAGTTTGAGGTTAACTGAGTAGACTGGAATAATCTCCGGAATCACCGTGTAGGGTCCGCTTGGAGCCTAACATCATTCCTGGCATACCGTCAATCTGAATGATTCATTCCGAATGTCATTCCGATTGATCGTGTAGGGTCCCCTATAGAAACTACAATACAACAATCCCATTGAATTATTCTGTGAGATTATTCCAGATAAACCAGTTTTCCAAGCCAAGCGGCCATCCTGATGCTAAATTTTGAATTGAGAAAAGTGGATTCAGGTCAATCAATGCTACTGCTCTTTACATGACTTATCGCTGTAGACTTAGATCGCCTTGTTTAAAGGTAGGTCATGGTTAATAGATCCTTCCTTCCCTAGAATTTCCGGACGATGCACTCTATCGTGATGAGTAGATTCATTCGGCTCATAGATAATTACGTTGGCTCGATTGTCGGTTAAGTTGTTGCAATTCTCCAGGTCTATTTGGGGCCTTTTGGAGTTGAAATCGTCCAAGGTTAGTGTCCTTTGTCCTGTCAGGGGGAGGACCTTCTAGTCCCCTTCTGTTGCGGGGATTTGATCTCTGATAGCAGGATACTACTTTCACTGCTCCTCCCTCACGGCTCGATAACACTACGGTGTTGGCTTCGAGGTTTTGAATTTTTAGTAGCATTAAGGTGTGACGTTCAATTCCCGTTCTTACACATAGCTACTCCTTCGCTGCGTCTATTCTGTGAACTATGCATCCTCCTATTCTGAACCTGTCGTTTTCTCCGATGAGGTCACCTTTTGTTTACATGCCGGGCTGTCAGTCAGTCCCAGCTTATGCTTATATGTATTCAGGCTACTATGGTGTCCCGTTATGATTCCTACCAGGATTCTGGCTTTTTGCCTGTTCAATTTAATGAATTCTTGGGCCCATTTCTCAATCTCTGTAATTGCAACTAGCTCGGCCTGGAGTGCGGTATTTACCCAGGGGGAATGTTTTACCTGTCCCATCACGTCGCCTATACACCCCGCACCCGCTCTGTTCTCACTCTTGCCTCCATCCGTGTACCAGATGTCTCCATTGAGCGGTAATCCAGCTCGACCCTCTATCCAGTCGGTCTTACTGGTGAGGGTGATCTTATATTTCTTGTCAAACAGGAAGTGGACACCCGTGCTGTCAGAAGGCATCCATAGGAGCCCCTCCTCAGCTAGCTCTCTTGAGAGTCTATTCAGGTTCCTTATCTTCCTGTTCAAGTTTTACACCCTGTGCATTGCCTTTGCAGCTTCCGCTTTCAGGGTGACATCAAGAGGTGGTATTCCCGTCAGTATCCCCATCGCCTCAATCATTGTCGATCTTGAGGCTCCGGTTATACTTCTTAGAATCAATCCTTTTAGCTTGTTAAGTCGTTTGACTTCTGACTTTAGACAGGCTCTCTCCCACCAGACCAGTGCTCCATAAGTCAGTCTGGGTTTGAGAATTGCCTCATACATCCATTTCATGGTCTCCGGTTTCAGGCCCCAGCTATTACCAATGGCCCTTCTCAGTTGCCAAAGTGTTGCTGTGATCTTGGAACATATGTGACTTAGATGTTTTTCCCATGACAGTTTCTCATCCAGGATTACTCCTAAGTATTTCACTTCGATATTATAGCTTAGTTCTTGATCACCAAGTTTCAACGGACATGTTTTGTTCCATTTATATTTCTTGGTGAACACCATCACCTCAGTCTTAAGAGGGATTGACCGAGAGCCCCTTATCCCTGCACCAATTCCTAACTTTGTTTAATGCTCCCTGCATTATATCAAGAATCGGCTCCAGGAAAGGGCCCTTCGTTATTATTACTAAGTCATCAGCATAGCCAATTACTTGGTAATCCTTTAACCTTTCAAGCAGCTCATCCACTACCAGGCACCATAGAAGGGGGGACAATACCTCTCCTTGAGGGCAGCCCGAGTCGACCCGGCTCTTGATGGTTGTCTTGCGCCTTTGTTGGCAATAAGCTGTCTGTTTCCCAACATATGGTCTATCTATTCAGCGATTATTCTGGGGGTATAGCATCTACCTAGTGCTCCGCTAATCACCCCCCAAAGGTGCATTAACTGCTTAAAAATATATAAAGCCTAAAAATATATGATACCAGCTCGATCTGCGCATTTAGCTGGTCACTCTATGCGAAATACTATTGAGACTTTAATAGATAACTCCGAACCAAATAAGACGAATTAATAGAGAAATTCTAATTAATGTTTCATATAGAATTGCAGTTTCGGCTTACAAATTGTCAAGAGCTGAACGGTAGACAATTTGAATATTTAATGTAACAGTTTTTTTATGTAGGGTGGGACATAAGAACCTGACGCTTTGTCATTGGCGTATATTGCCGACTGGATTAGCTAATATTGCGTATGTTACGAGAGAGAATAGCGTATCTGATGCCATTTTATTAGCCATGGCACAGTGGACAGGCATACAGGCAATATAGTTTGTAATTAAAACATTTTTTAAAAGCGGTGAAGCGATTATTTCGCATGCATTTTGGTATTCCCCACCATGGTGCAGTTCCCAGTTGTAACACCATAAATCTATGAGTTTAGAATTTTCGACATAGTGATACTGAATTGAAAAAAAAAGCACCGGGTGCCGATCGCACAACGCAACATTCTAACCATTGAAAATGTTAAAGCTGCATTTAATTAAAATGAACGCTATTGAGCCAGGAGATGCTAATGCCTTGCAAATTTCTAATCGAAGTCTTAGTAGGATTTTGTACTGAGACTTAAACTTTCATCCATACAAAATGGTAGTTGTTCGACAGCTAAGCGATGTGGACCTGATCCACTGTATAAATTTTGCTCAACAGATGCTTGAAATTTTGAATGAAAGAAATGCCATGAACTTTCTGATGATATCAGATGAGGCTTATTTTAAGTTATCTGTTTGTGTAAATGATCAGAACTTTCGATATTGGGCATTTGACAATCCGAACGAACTGTACCAGTGTCTCCTTTATGGCCAGAGGGCAACTGTATGGTGTTCAGTAGCATAATTCGGCATTATTGGTTTCTTCTTCTTCGAAAATAATACAGGCAATGTCGCTACAATCACATGAGATCGCTATGGATAAATGTTTCGTAACTTTTGGTGCCATAATTGCGTCAACGTGGAATTGATCAAATGCCGTAAGGTTCAAACAAGATGGTGTAAATTCACACATGGCAGGGGTAACAATGGCTGTGTTGCGTGAAATGTTTCATAGATACTAAATTTCCCGAAACCGCGATTTTATCTTCCCGTTCTCTTTTTCGATTTCTGGTTATGGAATTATATTAAAAGCAAAGTATACACTTCGCGACCCGCTAATATTTCACACTTAAAACAATGAATTCGGGATGAAATTATGTTAACTCCTAAAGTAATGATCGAGCATGTAACAAGAAATCTTCGAAGGCGACTAGACCAATGTTTGCAGGACAGTGGAACACATCTCACTGATGCCGTGTAAAAAAAATGAAATGGCATAATAGTTACACTGGACAATAGCCAAAAAGTATCAGAAATAAAATCAATTAAAACTCACTATTTTTGATGTGCTAAACCCGAAAATAATTTTCTTTTTTTTTTTATTAGTTCAAGTTCTGAAGATACGTGTATGATTGTATCCCTTAGAAAACCACTATAGCCGTAAGAGCGCACGTGAAACATTTGAAAATTCTGTACAAAAGGATGCTGCAATTGACACAGTAGTGTTGTATAATGTACAAATAACGCGTTTTCGTCATTATTTAGTTGATTACCATCATTTAGTTGACAGCATTCGAGTAAGATGTGTCGAAAGTATGTGAATAATCCAGATAGACTGTTACGTTTGTGGTAAGATGACTTTTGTGGCTCAGAAGTGCTCCATTACTCCAATGGTAAAAAAGAACCGTACCATCTGTATTTCGGCTATAAAATAAGCGATCAGGACAAGAACTGGGCCCCACACATCTGTTGTAATGTATATGCTTCAGGTCTGCGAAACTGGTTAAATTGTAAAAAAACGATCCATGCTGTTCGCTGCCCCAATGGCCTGGAGAGAACCGAAAAATCATGTAAATGACTGCAATTTTTACATGGTATCTCCTGTGGGACAAGGGACAGGTATATCTAAAAAGAAAAAGTATGTTGTCAACTATCCAAATATACGATCTGCCATGCGACCTGTGCCCCATGGAGATGGACTCCCTGCTCCAGAATCCCCGGAAACATATACTTACGAATCAAATGATGAAGATACTGTGATTTGTCAAGACGAAGATGTTATTCCATTAACATAAAAAGATCCTTATTTCACACCTGAGTATATCCTATCGTCAATCACATGAAATAACCCAAGCAGAATTAATGATCTTGTGAGAGATCTTGAACATCCAAAAAGTAAAGCAGAACTGCTGGGATCAAGATTGCAGCAGTGGAACCTATTAGAAGACGATGTTGCTGTATCTGTTTTTCGTAAACGCAAAAAGGACTTAACGCCATTTTTTGACATGGAGGATAACTTGGTTTTCTACAATAACATGGTGATTTTGAATACACTGTACAATCCTGAGGAATGGAGGTTATTTGTAGACAGTTCAATATTGAGGTTTAAAAGCCGTGCTTTTGCATATTGGAAATACCTTACCGTCTACTCCTGTCGGATATGCGGTCTACATGAAAGAAACGTATGACAACATGAAGCAGCTATTGAGATGCATAAAATATAATGAACACAAATGGCACATTTGTGGTGACTTAAAGGTTGTTGCAATTTTTCTGAGATTGCAGCTAGGTTACACATAATGTTGCTGTTTTTTGTGTGAGTGGGACAGTCGAGTAAAAGCACTTCATTACAATAAAAAGGACTGGGCCGCTCGCAAGTCACTAGAACCAGGGCACAAAAATGTACAATATATGCCATTGGTAGATTCTAAAAGAATTTTGTGGCCGCCCTTGCATATTAAATTGGGCCTTATGAAAAACTTTACGAAGACACTAAATAGAGATGGGTTAGCGTTCCAGTACCTCCTTCAGAAATTTCCAACTGGTCACTAATTTCTTAGGTAACAACAGGACTGACAATTATGTTACCCTTGTCGAAAATATGTTGTTATCATATGAGAAAATGGGTTGCAATGTGTCGTTGAAGATACATTTTCTACATTCGCATTTGGACTTCTTTCCAGACACCTGCGGAGCTGTAAGTGATGAGCACGGTGAACGTTTTCATCAGGAGATAGCAACAATGGAAAAAAGGTACCAGGGAAAATGGACTCCTTCCATGCTTGCAGATTACTATTAGACCCTTCTTAGAGATGCTCCAGAAACAGTTTACAAGAGAACAGCAAAAAGACGGCGTACCGAGAGACATTATGTAGTTTAAAATAAAGAACATTGATACGTTGTTGAAAACGGCAACTATTTTTTTAATTTCATGGTCATTTTCATAATCAGCTTTCCAAAATAAATTTTTGCGAAACATATTTTTTACTTTGCGTAAAAGATACAAGATATAAGTTAAAAATTTGTTGTCCAGTGTTATAACGTAACATTGTTCTAAATAATTTGCTTAAATATTTTTATTATATAATGTTGTATTGTTGTATTATATAATGTTGTATTTTAATATCCTTTACAAATAAGGATATTAAAAACATCGTGCCATTAAAAAAACTGTCGATGTCATCAACTCCAACAGTAATTACGTCAGAAAAAAATATAAAGATATCAAAAAATGCCTATCCAAAACACAAAATAGACCTGTCTGAGCATATTTTTCTTGCTTACCCGGTGTGGGTTTTATCGAATATATTCCAATCTTTACGAGCTCACTGCATGTTGTGTTCACATTTTGCTAATATTAGTTTTTTACAGACATGTCAGTATTATTATAACGCGTAAGTTATTTGAGATCCTTACAACTAATATTGAAACCAATACTTGTGCCACCATATATTATCTTTGCATTGTGACGCTTTTATAGCTATACTTTTATAAAGATTTAAGAGTAATGGATTATTTATTATTCTCATATTGGTAGAAATCCTTTTATTGTGTCTACTGAACCCTTACAAAACCTTCATCGATTGTATGCTTTACGTATAACATTTATCCTTACACATACATATATCGTGATTTCTGGAGACAGGTGAACAACTTCAACTAGAAGATTTAACGAACGGGTTAGATGTTAGATTGGAGAAGATTGAATCACTTGTAGATTGGATAATGGGCATTTAGATTTAAATGGATGATTATTATAAATAAACAGTTTTAAAACCTTAAAACTGACTTATCCGCACGTAGAACATCTCTATCTCGAAACTGAGTGGCCGAGAAAAAATAAACCAACACATAAATGCAGATTATGTGTGTATGTGACAGTTTTACTTTTTTTAAATAGTCCACCGTCGTGCTTTCTCTTGACCCATGGACAGGGTAGGGTGTATCCTATCCACATCAAAATCAATAGATGTCGTCTGGTGAACGTCTCTAATCAGAATCAGTCGAAACCCGATCGATCCGACACGATTTAATTGAGTGATCGTGCTAAAAAAATTTTTTTCAAATAGTCCACCATTGTATTTTCTCATGACCCATGAACATGGTAGAGTGTGTTCTATCCACCTCAAAATCGATAGATGTCGTCTGGGAGACGTCTCCCATCAGAATCAGTCAAAACCTGATCGATCTGACACAATTTATTTGAGTTATCGTGCTAACAAGAATAAATACCGACGACAATGACACACACAGCAAACATTTTTTAAAAACCACTTCTTTTGTTTTTAGGCCGTAAAACGAAATCAACGATTTATCATCAAGATTATTACACTTATATGCCACACAATTCATCACCATGTTTACAGTTTTAAAACGCAGAATATTTTAAACAAAATATCAATTTAAGAACAAACGCTCGCATCAACCACCATAAGAACATATGAAATAGAAAGGAATGAATATCCCTACTGTTGCTTTGTCTCTCTCATTCTCGGTGGTTACAGCCCTACCATATAACTTTCGCGAACGTTGCCGTCCCAGTTCTTTAGATATATTTCAGTGAGTAGACGCGCCTTAAAACAATAATAGGTTGATTTAGTTTTTGGTACCTACTCTAACTTCTCGATTTGTGGACTTACTCTAATTTTAAATGGTCCCGCTCTTATGACCAATTTTATCAAAATACATGTAAAGGTTTAACAAGATACAAAAAAACAAATGAAATGATTCTGTTTGTTTCTGAGATGAAATTACAAATAAGTTTTTCGATGGTTATTGTTTATAAAGTGCTTATGTAGACAGAAAGTTTATAGTACAAAAGCCACCGTCGAAACAATCTTTTTTGTAATCGTGATTTTTTTTTCATAGATTGCCACAACCAGACGAATTAATTTGTATGTACAATGAATTCTGATAACCCCCCCCCCCCCAATATGTTTTATGAAATAAAATAAGGAGGATCCAACAATTACTGTTAATTTATGTATTTTAATGGAAGAGATAATAATAAAACTTAAACTACCAGTATGTAATTTCTTTAGTTAGAAAATTGGAAATATACTGATTTGATAATACTCAAAGTTAATTCATTGTTGATTCATTAATTATTGATATTGACCCAGAAAATTTGACATGGATGGGAAAAAGAGGTGCCCAAAGATGATCATCAAGCTCTAGTAATCGTCACCATATTTAATATAACTTAAAAACTCAATCAGAAGACATTGATAATACAAGAGGTAGAATACCAACAATCAAGAATATAGACAAATATCCCAAAGAAAGTTTAGAAAAATCTAAAACAACAATTCGATAATAGGCCAAAGTTGTAACCAAAGCAATTAGGTGGTTGGAAGTAAAGTGGCAGAATATAAAATTTAACTGACTTGACCATTCAACTGAATAGTATTGAAGTTATTCTTTGAATATTATATAGACACATTTTTTGTCAAAATCGTATTATATCACATTAGATGATGATACATTTTTGTATTGTATTATCCTTGTCTTCATTTAGAATGATAGCACTACATTGTCGATTGATGAGTTATATTTCTTGCTTAAATTATAGCCTCAAGGATCGTAATAATGTATCTAATGAATGATGTTTTTATCTGGATACATGTAGATGGCATGTGTAGACACATATATGGGTAGACACATATAGGAATTCTGTCAATTAGAAAGCAACACTATTTTCGATCTTAAATGGTTTTACTTGAGTTAAAGAAAATCAGTTCTATTTTCATTAAGAACACTTTTTTAGGTATGTTCCATACCGTGACCTCAACTCCTTAATATGTTAGTCATAATGAAATTGGGTACTGCAATTTTAAATGGCTGATTCATTTATAAACAAAATAAATATATTAACCAATAATGTGCCCAAATTGCCGTCCATTGACAACGTACTAACCTCAAAATAAATTCATTCTGCACTATTTGTTGAAATAGACTTGATTAATAGAATTATATTTAAATGACTCCATAAAAAATAAGCGGTGTAATATTTAGGGAATGAGATAGCCATTCTATAGCTGCACATCACCTTACCCGTCGGTGTCTTAAGATGTTATCCAAGTACAGTTCAACAAAAATAGGAACAAGTCTCAAAACTACGATATGGGACCACCCATGTAGAATGTAGATTGAATCCTTGTAGAGTGAATATCGATGAATTTATATGGAATATGAATGTACACAGAGTTCGATCCAGCCACGTGTAAAGTGCATCTCTTTCCCTCCGAAAGCTGCCTCACTTTTTCTTCTATGCATACCTAGAGAATCTCACACTTTCTGCCATTCTTAACTAGCAACAAGTGCGAGCAGGAAGAAGGTAACGAGGAGGTTCACTGTCCTGTTGAAATAAAAGTCTGTTATCAGATATGTCTAGTTCTATTTGTAGCTGTCAGTATTGGAATCAAATATTGCTGTAAAAATTGCAAGTACCTTGAGCCAATGAAGTTGTTATAAAAAACACGAGCCTAATATTCTGTTTTTGACTCTACGTGCCTAAACGTTCACTTTTGTTGGAGATTGAGTATGTGACTCCTGCACCCATCACGGATTCTGTAATGCCCAATACTTACAGTTCTGTATATTTATAATTTTATTAAGGAAAAGTGTGGCTTCATCTTAAAAATAGACATAGATATTATTACAACGTAATAGCTTCTCCTCGCAAAATTGAACTTGTCAATCAAGACAACCTTCTGATCATTATTGAGTTCTCTAAGCTTATAAGGGTGAAATTTATGTTTATGTAAAACACTAAGCACTGTAGAATGTCAAATTCATACCCACCAATCTGATAAGAACTGGAATATGGATTTTCACCAAATTTTACTAAAATGTCAAATTGTGTATCTGCACTGATACACAACTTGCATATCTTGATGACCAGTTTTGGGTAAATCGCGTAAATGTCCATGTTCTCTGATTTATCTACAATTTTACTGACAGTATATCGCGCTATAGGCGCACAATTTCAATGAGTCTGATTAGAAAGAGCGTAGATATCTATTGTAATTCTTCTTCTATATTCATAACCACACATCATAAGAATTTCAATGCGATCTTTTTCCAAAAGAGACATCGTTACAAAATTGAACAGACATCTGACGTTGAAGAGACATCTGATAATAGAAAAATACACGCATCAATTTTTCTACAGCTAACAATTCTCAAAAAAATGAACTATTTCACTGTATCAAACAAAAAATAGGACTCGCCATTAAAAAAATAAAGTATTTCAAAAGTCGTAAAATTTAAAATACTTTATCACACTTTCGGGTGTTTTTGTAAGAAACAAATATTTTGCTAAATATTTTAGATGTTCCAGACTTCTTTTCCAGTGTATATTTGATTATATTTGATTATATAAATATTATAATATTTGACATGAAATTTAGTCAGAGACAACATGGAAAACGAAGGCATACACTGCCTGTTGCACAAACTAATGGCATACACTGTTTATTATCTCGTATCTGATTGGTTTGAGGCAAATACTTAATACTTATAACGATAATTCCTTTTTATCCGTGAAAATATTAGATTTAAACCTAACCTTCTATTAAATCAATACAGGGAGAAAAGCTTGACTTTCGTTATAAGTCGAAAATGCTCATTTCTTTTTATTGGTGTTGCATGAAAAGCGCGATATAAATAAATTTAAAATGTAACGAAATATTTAAATGCATACTTCTGAATCTTTCACCATTCTCTTCGTATTAGATTACATATTTATTCTGTTAGTAATTAAATATTAAAATTAATGTACATGATTATACATATTATAAGATTTATAAGGTATCATGAACACTAGAATTACAGTTATAAACAAATAAAACTAGATATTAAAACAACATTAACTGAAAATATAAGTTTTGATTGTTTATGAGGCGGTGCCAGACCTTCCTATCTGGATGAGCCGTCCTTGATTATGTGTATACATGTTTGAAGATCAGAGTACATTTTCTTTATCATTATTTTCACAACACTTAGGTATGTAAGCTTGTCAAGAATAAAAACAAGTCTCAATTCTGCGATATCGGACCTCCCACGAGGTGCGCTGTATATAGCCTGGCTTTTACTCAGTCGCATTGAGACCATTGCAGGGTGATCTATGTGCAATGTAAGTATACACCTCGATCGAGTTCGATCTGGTCTCGCGTAAAGCGCATCCTGTTCTCTCCGAATGCTGCCTCAATCTTTCTTCTACGCATACATCTTTCCCACACTTTTTCCTATTATTGACGAGCTATAATATTTGCCGCTCCTCTACTAGGATATATCTTATTCTTTCTATGAAGCTTCAAGTATTCGTTTATAATATACATTATTATGTTATATACGTTAGTAGTATTTTTCTTACCACTTTTGAGCCTTCGTTTATCTCTACAAGAATATAATTTTCCTAATTTTACCACTGTTTTATAAAGATAATATACTTTATGATAAACATTAAGATAAATCTAATGTTATATGAAGTTCCTGAAATAATTCCTTGATTACTAGCCACCTCTTTTATTTCTTAAATAATGTGTTAATTTCGATTTCACCATCTTAGACTTAAGGAAAAAATAAATTCTTACATATTTATTAATATCTAGTAGTAAAAAATATATGGGATCAATAATTTAAATCAGTAATTGATTGCGTATCCGTATGATTAATTCGTCAAGTAAAAATAGCAAGATAGTCTTATCTAATTCAGCTTAGTTTTATCCATTGTTTTATTAAAGAGGAACTGAAACTCTTGAAAAAATCATGACATTGAAGCTATACAGTAGTAGTTTATTTCTCGTTTTAATCTATTTTAGTTCAACCGTATGTGAAATTTATCCGTTATTTTATTTTTCATGTTATTCCATAACACACTTTCACTATTTCATTATTTTTAAAAATTCATATTACATAGTTTCCACTTTCAAAACCATCCTATTTCTAATAAAATTACAATACCATTGATGTACTAATTAAAATACTGTGATGTTTTAGTATTTCAGCTGTAAAAAATAATTGATTTAACTAGTAGCTATCAACTTTATTCATTAATTTGTAAAGCTTCTACGGTGTTTTGTTTAAAACTCACATGCCATTCTTTGATATGGTAAAACAGGATATAACATAGTGGTCCATTTAATGCCGAATATGTTCTATCAATGTACAACTATTATCCAAGCCGTCACTATAAATGAGTTAAAATTTAAAATTTTGTAATACTGAGAGAAATACGATCTATTAAATATTTAATCATGTTAATAATTTATTCTTAAGAGTGTTTTTACAAAAAGTGTACAGGTAACCACATTCCACTATGTTTTTTTTCAACTGTTTAACGCAACTTTATGTCAAATATTTCCCAATAATAATAATTATAATACCTTAATGATAGAGAACGATATGGCTGCCACCACGCAAGATTATCTTCAGGACAAACCTTTGCTCCTGGAAGGCCAACCAGAATAGCTGGTAATAGGATTAAGTAGCCCAGAAAAGATATCTGTAAGTTTATCCATAAGTTCCTTCAATTAAATCGGTGCATTAATAAATAATATTCTCGTTGGAAATAGAATTTTATAGAAATGCAGAAACTTTTTCCTGGCAGAACAAATGTATATGATCATATTAGAACAATATACCATAAAAAAAACTTCTCTCGCAACGAAATTGGCGAAATAAAAAGTGAAGTAGGATACGTGGTCCATAATGTTAGCATGAAGAACGAAGTGGAAGAACAAGCCCTATAGGAGCAACAAACCCACGAATATGACAATCCTGAATGCATCAATCTCGAACACGACAACTCCGAACACAACAATCCCCAACACGACAATTTCAAATACGACCAAGAAGAATAACAAGCATTTCTGTCTGACTTTCACCTCTTTGAGAATAATAATCCATTGAAGGCCACCAATACTTATCTTATCGATCAACAGGAGTATCCGAAATATTATCGCGAAAGTCAATCAGCTTTTACCCCAAAAGCTTGAGAACATCGAAGACTTGGTTGCTATACACCTGGTACTATACGTTGCGACTGTAACTGTAACATAAATAAACAGTTTTAAAACCTTAAAATGGAATTTTCCGCACGTGGAACATCTCTATCTCGAAATTGAGTGGCCGAGAAAAAATAAACCAACACATATGTAAATGCAGAATATGTGTTTTATGCAACAGTTTTACTTTTTTCAATTTTTCTCAAATAATCCATCATCGTGCTTTCTCGTGACCCATGGACAGGGTAAGGTGTATTCTATCCACCTTAAAATCAATAGATGTCGTCTGGTAGACATCCTTAATCAGAATCAGTCGAAACCCGATCGATCTGACACGATTTAATTGAGTGATCGTGCTAACAAAAACAATTTCCCAAATAGTCCACCATTATGCTTTGTCATGACCCATGAACATGTTAGAGTGTGTTTTATCCATTTCAAATCAATATGTGTCATCTGGGAGACGTTCCCGATCAGAATCAGTCAAAACCCGATCGATCCGACATGATTTAAGTAAGTTATCGTGCTAACAAAAAAAATTCTCACATAGTCCACCATCGTGCTTTTTCATGACCCATGGATAGGGTAGGGTGTGTCCTATCCACCTCAAAATTAATAGATGTCCTCCGGGAGACGTCCACAATCAGAATCAATCAAAACCCTATCGATCCGACACGATTTAGTTGAGTTATGGTGCTAACATGAAATTTTATTAGTGCCGACGACAACGACAACTACAACAATGACAACGACTCACACACACACAAAATGGTTTAAAATCCATTTTTTTAGATTTTAGGCCGAAAAACGAAAAATAAACCCTAGAAGAAAAAGTTTACGCGATTACATTACTTTTCTGCGTATAGTGGGATGCGGAAAAGTAATAAATGGCCCTATATAAGAAGACCTGACAATAATAAAATTAACAGCTTGAAAGGGCCGGCTACCCAGCAAATTGACAACATAAAAGTTAACATCATTGGAGAATACTGAAATGGAAACAGAGCGCGAAGGTGGAAATGAAAATGAGCTGCAAGAATAGAACGGTCAAATCTGCACTTGTTAATATGCCACGAACATGAACTCAAACAAAAATTTAAAGTAAAGGGAGTTAGACTGATGAGATGTAACACGATGGCGAAGGGAAAACCAAGATTAAACAGTTTCAAAACAGCTAGAAACATTCCTATAGTGAACTAGAGACAAAAGCAAATAACGAACCCGAAACAGCTGAAGCAGAAGAAATATACAATGAAGAAATATTCAACAATTACTAGCAAGATGCATGTAATCAAAAAGCATGGCAGCTATAGAAGCTGGAGAATGATACAATGGAAATAAAAGTAATTCCCGTAGTTGAATGCTTAACGGAAGATGATATTAGGAAAGTAGTTACGAACCTGCCTGGTGATAATAATATTGAGGAAAACTTAATCACCATCCTATATGTTGTGTTGTATATGCATATAATATTTATATTGTTAAAGTTAAAGGCACGGCTTCATTCTAGTGCATGTGCTGTAAACACTGTTGAATTTTGCTTTTACTGTATTGTATTATATTTGTATATATGGCATTGTGTAGGTATCGTTTTGATTCGATTGCCATTCGAGATGTCATTTCAAGATTGGTTAGGAAATTTAGAAATACAGGGCATATAAAAAATGTTCCAATATAAATACGTCCCACATCGATGACAACTCATCGACTGAATAATCCAACTATATCAATTAATATAACTTGCTTCGGATACCGATATGTCAATCGGTTATTGTTCGAATTTTCAATCATCACAAATGTGTAGGTATCTTCCTGATCGACCTATATTTATGCAACTGTAGTTGTTCCAGGCTAGTTTCTATATAGTGTTGGTTCCGTTTTTGGTTTATAATTAAGGTTTAGGTTTCGTAACGAATTTTTTTGTAATGTTGTAAAGTTTGCGTAAGCTTGTAATGTTGTGTAATGTTTATATACTTTTTGTAAATGGAGCACGAATACAAATTTGTTTTTCCTTTTCTTTGGTTAATAGTTACTATATATAGTATAACTTGTATATATCTAGTAGGTATTTACATTGATATATGGGAATTGTTTCGAGAATTGTGTTATTTATGTAACCATAGCATCTTCCAAGCTATTGAATACACTTCTTTGTAATTATTACGATCATGTGAGTTTAAATGTAGGTATATTTATGAACCTATGAGCGGTATAATTTAATTTTTGGTAAGCTTATAATGTAATCATCTGCAGCAACTCTATAACATCTAAGGTAAAATTGGGTGAGTCTATTAAAGTCTGTACTTATTCTTCCATTATAACGTTTGCGATATTGGTGGAAATAGATCAACTCGTGGCTATTCCGAACATTTTAGAAAATAAACTGGTCATTTCATGTAAAATAAATGAAACTTGAATATAAGTTTATAGAGTAAAATAACACCTTTTCAGTGATAGAAAATACATTTACCTATTTCAGGACATTTATTTTTTACATATTTTATTTTATGATGTTGTTATATTATTATATAGTGAAACATATAAAGGTAGCTACACACGTAACTGCAAGCTTGACAAGCATGCATGATTAATCTTTTGGTATAAACATACTTGAGCGTCCGTAGGATAATGTTGCGCAAGCATTTTCCTATGGACACTCAAGTATGCTTGTCCAGGAAGATTGATCATGCATATTTATCAACCTTGCAATTACGTGTATAGACACCTTAAGTAAACAAGTATAGTTCGGTGATATTAACAATCAACATTTCACCTATTTTCCGCAGAACTAGCCTTCCATTTTTCACCATTTTTTGTTTCGAGTTCGGGTTGGTGTCATTTGCAGTTTATTCTAGTTATTCTATGGGAATATTACAAGTTCAGCGGAAATACTTGTGACATTGAAAAAAGAAACAAGTGTATATCCAGAGCAACATTTATATTTGAAGCAAAAACTATCTATATATGTACATAATATATAGGTACCGTTTTCATGAAATATCATGTAAGATGGCCATAGGCTAGTTCTGTTTGAGCGAAGTATCGTATAAGTGATATTAAAAATTGAGTATGCAGCTAGCAGCAGAACGTGATGGACGTTGCATATCACCGTTAATTTAAAGTTATACTGCACATGAAAGTGTTCAGGCAACGCTCTAAAGATACAATTCTACTCTATCAAAGTAGAGGTAAATAGGAAGTATTTATTAAATTTATTTATTCATTATTAAAAACGGAAAATCTAAATTTTAAACAAGTTTATTTATTTTTTTATTAGAATTTTATTTATTTAGTAATACAACTACTCAGGTAGACCGTTATTTAATTATAGGGCAGGAATAACAAATATTAATATCTAAAACTACAAATTATAAAACGAAAAAATTATTTATCAGTGGTAATATAGAAAAAAAAAACAATAAAAAGAATGTACAACAAATTTAAAATCATTAATTTAAAATGCATTGCTTTTAGTATTATCAACTGAAAAGTTAAACATGTTGATATACTGCTAATAGTTCATATAGTTTAAATAGATACTGCAAACAGGGGAGTATTTTCATACACTGTTTGAAATTTGGTGTAAAATTGTATACCATTTTCACACTAAATGAGGGACGTATAGGGACACATGTTTAATAAAATGAAACCCTCAAGGCCGTGGTAGAATTATACTATTCAGTGGTACGACTTTTCATACTACTAGTGGAGTAAAATGTGATCACCAATACGTCTGGTGTACTTCATTACCTTTTGTTGTAAGGTTTAATTCAATCCCACACCTTACGATGAAGGAAAATAAAACGCATTTGAAATAGAATACACTTTATTATATATTTATATTTAATATACAGCGTTGACTTTTTATTGTACTAACGAAATATAGGTGTATATCATCTATAGCTGGTGTATATCTACATGTATTAGTGCAAGTGTAAAAAATATATTCGTAATACAATATCTATATATCCGTGAACAATGCAACCAAATTCCTAACTATCATATTTGAAATAGTATCTGTATCGTCGAGCTTTCCAACTAAATATTATGATCCTATCCTAATATCAATATTTTCCAAGTTAATAAGTAATAAATTTGCTTTATTGATATCCTCATGCCCTTGGATATTTGTTAATAATTCTTCTTATAAGACTTAGCCATTATTGAAAATAACAATTATAATTTAGTAGTAACGCAATCAATAGTGTACAAGATTATTAAATTAATTATTTAATGATTGGGTATATTCTGGATAAGATGAATGTATTGTTATTAGTGAGTACACAATAAGAATGGCAAATATAAAATTTCATTTAACCACCTACCCGACAATATATTTCAGCGAATTGGTCAAAATTTAACATGTTCTTCATTCATATTAATATCTATTAGTTTTAATAAACTTAGCTATGACAATGACTACGTCCACATCTTAGAACAGACAAACCATTTGGACATAAGTTGATTATTTGGAAATCATAAATAATCATAAATAATCAACAATCATAAGAATCATAAATAACCCCATTGCTTCAGGTTTTAACAGTTGTTAATAATTCTTCTAGAAATTTGGTAATATCCTTGGTAGAATTTATATTGTTATTAAATAATAAGCATACAATAAATGAGAAATGACAGACAAAAAATATTCATTTATTTCTTATTGATTTCATTATCGTGAAGTAAAAATACGTTAAGTACATATAAACATTTATCGGGTGAAATTATCCAGGGGTACAATCAATACATTATTCAGAAATTGTGGTAATAATAAACTTGCCCAAGGCAATAAATTTTAGCGTATTGAGAAACAGAACATATTTTGGGCATATGTTGTTTAATCAGAAATCATGAACTCCCATATTGCCTTACGTCTAAACAGTGTCAACGTGAGAATTACATAGATGTAAACTCTGGAACAGTTACCACGCGAGGGTCATAATCTACCTTATGCGAAGTAAAGTGTACTATATAGTGATGTTAGTGATGCATTTATAGTAGTTTTATACTTATAATTTTTAAATTTAAGTAATGTAAATAAACAGTTTTAAAAACCTAAATCGGATTTTTCCGCACGTAGAACATCTCTATCTCAAATTGAGTGGCCGAGAAAAAATAAACCAACACATAAATGCAGAATATGTGTTTTATGAGACAGTTTTACTTTTTTCAAATAGTCCACCATCGTGCTTTCTCATGACCCATGGACAGGGTGGGGTGTGTCCTATCTACCTCAAAATCAATAAATGTCGTCTGGTAGATATCCCTAATCAGAATTAGTCGAAACTCGATTGATCTGACACGATTTAATTGAGTGATCGTGCTAACAAAAAAAATTCTCAAATAGTCCACCATTGTGCTTTCTCATGACCCATGAACATGGTAGAGCGTGTTCTATCTACCTGAATATCAATAGGTGTCGTCTGGGAAACGTCCCCGATCAGAGTCAGTCAAAACCCGATTGATCCGGCACGATTTAGTTGAGTTATCGTGCTAACAAAAATGCCAACGACACACGCACAGACAAAATTTTTTAAAAACCATTTTTTTTGTTTTTATGCCGAAAAACAAAAAATAAATGCAAAAAAAATTTTGTCCCCACTTTTCTTTACACGATTACATTACTTTTCCGCTCTGGTATGAGTGCGGAAAAGTAATATAGTGGTGTAAAATTTTACCAATCACACTGGTGGCGATAAATTTGAAACCAGAAATTGTGAAATTTTATCAATTTCACACCATACTGGTGTAGGTTGGAATCTTTGGTGTGGAGATAACACTAACTTAGTGTTCCACAAAACACCAAAACACTATACACTACACTCAACGCGCGTTTCGCCAACATAGTTGGCATCATCTGAAGATTAAAACTGAAATGAATTTTAATCATCTCCAAATGATGCCAACTTTGTTGACGAAACGCGCGTCCAGTGTACAGTGCTTTGATGTTTTGTGGAAAACTAAGTTAGTGTTAATCTCACACCAATAAAAGTGGTAAAGTTTTATCACGGTATATTTTCAACAGTGCACATCCGTGTGCGGAGTTGTTAAGTAAAATATTGAGTAATAACGAGTTTGATCAACAACACCTCTACATAAGGACAAAGCGCTCACAAAATTTTAGCTCGTGACGTCATGAATGTAGGCCTTTCCGATATGGAGCGAGGATGTAGGAAGCTAGCTTACGGATGGCATAAACACGATCGAGACATCAGTGACATCACAGATGTTTGCAACGTTGCCAGACTACTACGATACTAGCGAATATTAGGATTCCAGTATATAAAGGATGTATCTCTTTCTCTTAAATTACCATTTTCTTCTTCAATATCGTAAAACACATATTTCCATAAGATGTTCTTTCCTCTTTTTTTAATGTGGTATTTCGTAATTTATTTATTTAATTATCAAATACTACTGCCTTGTTCGACTTCCCTAACAATAGTTTCCTTACGGAGCCGGCAACAGTGCTCATCTGGTACGCTAATCTCTGAACATAAAAGTTGCTATAATCAGCGTTATTTCTTGTATTTTTCTGAAATCAGAACTATTTATGTGCTTTTAAGTGCGTGAAACTTGTACCTAATATTTCGTTGTATATTTAGGTATACAATTTATATTGTTAGGCGTATTTTTAAATACGTAAAACCATATATTTCGGACTTATAACTTGTTGCTTTTTTGGCGGTCCATCGATTTGTTTACAGCACAGTTTATAAGTTTTTGTTCGTGTTTAATTGTATGTTATTCTCTTGGTTTCGGCTAGTTCTGTGGTAACTGATACTTAGTGAAATTATGCCTCAAAAGTGTTGTGTTCCCCGCTGTAACGGAAACTATAAAAATGGGCCTAAAGTTCATGTTTTCGGTTTTCCAAAGGACGTAAGTTTACGACAAAAATGGATAAAAGCGATACCCCGAGATAACTTTCAGCCCACAAACAACACGAGAGTATGTGAAGCTCATTTTCCTGAAGGTAGTATAATAAAAAGTACAAAAGTTCAAGACTCAAACACTGGTAAGATTTTTACAATAGATTTACTAAAACCACGGCTAAAAGAAGACTGTATACCATCTATTTTTTTACATTGCCCCATTTATTTATCAAAAGATGTCAAAGTACGGCCAAGTAAAGATGAAAAGCTCAAAAATATTGATGAGTTAAATTTGTCAAAAGCCCTTGAAATAAGCAAAATTGAGTTTGAGAAGCACGAAGAAAACATACATTTTGACAATTTTGATGAATTTATAGTAAAATTTTCTACATTTAAACTACCAAAAGACTGTTTTTTTGCTCAAAGTTTGTCTCAAGAAGGTGAAAGATTAACTATTTTTAAAATTGAATATACACCTGGCCCATGCATTAATTGGGCGATTGTTATTAATTGTAACCTGAATATTGAAACTTGTTTGTATAGCGAGTCAGTTTGTATTTCAACATCAAAATTTAAAACGCCGTTTATTTCACATAGTTTGAACGATATACAGTCAATATTTGAAGCCATAGATGAGACTGTTATTACCGAGGTTATTACCCTACCTTTAGAGGAAAATGGATAGAAAAATATTACCCATAATGACAACCCCGACTGGGACTTTAATAGCAAGACCATGCCTAATTATGTCAAATCATCAAATGACATAAATAAAATTAAACGTGTATTCGATTTTGTGTCAAATATACTAAGAAGTTTTCGAAATATTGATGATAACAAAATAGTACATGCTTTAGATTTTATTTGTGAACAATTAGCATTGCTTACAACTGCAAAGGAAAGATATAGGTATTCAAGTAGTACAATAATTTTATGTTCTATTCTCTATACTATTAGTCCACATGCATACAAATACTTAAGAGATTATGGGTCTCTTATTTTACCACATCCTCAAACTATAATGGGTATTTGTAATAAACATATGACTGATCCCCATATAGATGAAAAAAATATGTTTTTAACCTATGCTCGAAATGTGTTTGGTTTGTTAAAGGATCATGAGAGATTTATGACACTGCTTTTCGATGAAATTCACATTGACCCTTTTATGGATTATAAGGGACGCAATATAGCTGGTGCAGCAGTCAATAATAATAACTCTCTAGCTTCTTCAGCATTTACCTTCATGATTGTAAGTGTGTGTTCTAGCTTTAAAGAAGTAGCTCACATAGCTCCTGTCTCAAAAATTAATTCCGAAATACTTTATAATTTTATTAAAACTATTATTGAAAATTTAGAGGAAATTGGGTATGTAGTTTTTTGCACAATAAGTGATAATAATGCTATTAACGGGAAAGCAATGAGCCATTTTTCAACTACAGACCAACTTAGTAATGTTTATCCTCACCCGGTAGATAATAAAAGACCATTATTTTACTTATTTGACACAGTTCACCTACTAAAATGTATATTCACTAATTGGCTTAACTGTAAACCTGATCAAACATTTTATTTTCCTGATTTTGACACTTCAGAAAAAAAAATGCGCTTCTTTTCCTGCGCTTAAAAAATTACATGAACTGGAGTATGATAAGCTGTTAAAGTTCGGCTATTCTTTAAACCTAAAAGCATTGTTTCCTTCATCTTTAGAGCGACAAAATATAAAACTTTCACTAAAAATTTTTAACTCTTTCGTAGTAGAGGCTTTAAGACATTTTGATGGCCGTATACTACACTCTCAAGATACTGCTGATTTTGTAAACATCATAACGATATGGTGGAAAATAGTAAATGTAAAAACCTCATTCAAAGGCAAACATAAACGTGACATATTTCAGGAACCTATCGTAAAGAAATAACTCACGGACTCTTACTAGACAGACCCGAACTGCTTTAAGTCATACCCTTCACGGGCTGCTTGAAATTACCAAATACTGTTTTAATGAACTTGATATGAATTATGTTCTCTTCGGGAAACTTCAAACAGACCCTCTTGAAGATAGATTTGGTAAATACAGGCAAATGGCAGGTGGTCATTATCATATTTCTGTGCGCCAGTTATATGAGACAGAGACGAGACTTAGAATTCAATCTATATTAACACTTCAGTCTCGCAGTTTTGGCCCTATTAATGTTAATAAGTTCTATGAGCTACCTGATTATGACCCAGATAAAAATTGCTCTCAACAAGACTATTCTCAAATTAAAACGTTATTGTCTCAAATTTTAATAAATGATGATCACTTTGACGATATCAACGATGTATTGTCGTTAATTACATATTTAGGTGGTTATTGTTGCTATATTACGTTAAAAAAATTAAAATGTACCAGCCGTAAACAAAAATTAGTATATGACGAGCAATTTATTGCTGAGGACAATTTTGATCTCATTAATAAATTAAATCGTGGAGGTCCTTTATATCCCCAAAGACAAGTTATAAATGTTGTATCTGTGACTTATATAATCTTCAATAAATTAATAAATGAATTTGAGGACACATTTCTAGAAATCTATAATAAAGGATCGTTCATGATACATTTAATTTTGGAATATTGTATTGAACAGAAACATGTCTCACATTTCGATGGATGCGCTAATCATAATGGAAAAGACATTTTAAAAATTATTCTCAAAAGTATTTCCAATACTCTGTTAAAAAATTATTGCGCTAAAAATAGCGACCATTTAAAAAAAAGAAATAAAAAAAGAAAACTCGATACATTAACGAAGTAGGCCATATACCTACCTATACATGCATAAATATTTTTTATAACTAAACGTATATAATTTGGGACCTATTTCTTTAAAAGTTTAATTAATGTATTTTCATGGCTTGTGTTCTATAATATATTTTTTATACCTAAATTCTCACCTCAACACTAAGTTATGCACGATGTTAGGTAGGTAAATGAAATTTGAAATTGCATAACATGAACATGCATACCTATATTATACCTACTAAGTAATAATAATTAAGAGAAGGTGTGGAATAGTTCAGTATATGTATTTATGTGTAATAACCTCTTTTCAGTAGTGTGAAAAATGTTTATTATACATAAATACATATCCTGAATTTTGGCGCAGGTGTAGTGGATTTGGGAGCCTGCACTTAATACTACACCTAGTATTAAACCAAAACTCAAACATAATTTTTGGGATTTGTCAAGAAGCCTGTCATATAACTAGCGTTCTTTAAAATAAGTTAACTATTGATAGTTTTCATAAATATTAGTGTATGTATCCCCTTATATGATTAAAATTGCACCGCCTACATTGATGACGTCACACGACAAGCACTAAGGCCTTGTTATTCAGTGGGTGTTGGTTTGATGCGAAAAGTTGTTGAAATAAATACGATTTAATGTATCAGGACAATTCAGTATATTTTACAGAATGAATTTTATTCAGGAACAGTATTGAACAATATATTTGGAGTGTAGTTAAGCCCTTTAAATTGAATATATTTAGTAATTCTAACTACGAGGTACCATGTATTGATGTATGTATACTATTTTCATTAAACTAATATACTTAACATACCTTCTTTGAACTTGTTCCACGTCAAAAATACTAATATTATATGGAGGGTTTTAAACAATTAATTACGGCATATTCCAACTTTCTAGAAGTGTCTCTAAAATATTTGGAATTTCTCAAAATAATTTCTCTCTGCCAAGGTTCTTAAAGGCTTTCGACACGATATCATTAATGGGAAGAATAAAAGTTAATTTGGCATCAAAAATAACACTCAGCTTTCAATACTGATTTTGTAGCAAAATGCATTATTGAAATATGTACTTTGACAATACTTGAAAAGGATATCTAGGTCAGCAGCATCTGCCCTATCTAGCAGTCCAAGTGGTTTGGTTTTATCGATATTTACTGAACTGCAGTAAATTATTTAACGGATAGTGCTCTTGATCCCCCATATATACCAGTACCATTAAAAATGACTCGTGATTACTTACATTTACATTTACGTTTTTATCACGTAAACATTTCGAGAAAATCAATAATGTATTAGAATATGTGACATGGAAAGGACAGAAGAAATCACCTAAAAGAGTTAAACCAGTTTATGGTAAATGTAGATTATAATATGCAGAAAAAATTGATGAAGAGTTAAGAAAGAGAATCTTTGCAGATTATTGGAGACTGACTGAAGGAAGTCACCAAAGAGTTTTTTAAATATATTGAATTTAAAATAAAATAATGAACTTGACTACGAGAAGGTAGTAGCAAAAAATATGTCGTTAAATGTAGGAAAAATGTTACATTCTATTATTATTTACTTAAAAATTTGCAAAAAATTCTTCAACTTTATACAACAAATACTTCAGCATTATTTATTCTGTCATCCTTTAACCTATTTGAAATTGTTATGTTGTTATGTTAAACATAACATGATAACATATAACGAAACAATTATTATGTTTAACAAATAAAAAGTGAAATAACCAGCAAAGATATTAATTTTGTATAATCCTATCAATGCCCAAATCAAAATTAGGATTATCTTTCAACATGTTTTAACCTAAATATATATAATATTGCTGTATCTAATTTATGTACATTTTATATGTGGCATGAATGTGTGGATTAAAGAGATATATACATGCAAAATAGGAAGATGCTTATTGTTATTTGTAAAATATCATATTGAGCAGATTAAAACCAAAATAAATATTTATTTTGGTATACTCTGTATAGTTTATCGGAAAATGATTACTATGCTAAAATATATCTAATAAATATATTTAATATATATCTATGAGAAGATCATATACACCATATCATGATTAAAATTAAGATTAGAAGAAAGCCTCTCTTTCAGAAGAAAATAAAGAACTAGAGAATTTAATATATGGCAAAATATGAATATATGTACATACTTCCGAGGAACTAAAAAGCACAGGCTTTTCAGTTCAAATACAGATTTGAATAAAATTCCAAACACCAAAATCAAATATAACATTGATAACTTCATGTTCCTTTGTGAAAAAATGTTATCACAATTTATCGTCATAACTTTTTTAACTCTTGTAGTTATCAAGTCAGTATTAACACTTTTTGTAGTCTCTCCTATTTTCAAATAATGTAAAACGTAACTATGAATGAATATGTTTATATTTTGTCATTAGTTGTATTTTCTTGTCTGACATTTTATGAGTAAATTTTATTTTATAATAAATTGATATACTAATGTTACTTATAGTATTTTTGTTATATATAGTATTTTTGGATGATTTATGTTCAATTTCGTATTATCCTGCCCATGAATAGTTTTGTTGGATAACGTATGTCCATGTTTTTAATTATATTATCAAAGAAAATACACTAAAAGTTTAACTACTATGTAAAGTATACATTTTCTACACAAAAACTAAAGATTGGGTTTGTACTATCATTTTTACAGAAACAATACGCAGAAATGTTCATGTTGTAAAATTTTTTTTGGACTTAACTTCTTTTGGGTTAATTCTGTTATTACACTCTTCTCCTTACGTTCGAGTCACCTTAGAAATGCTCATATTAAAATTAACACTAGTCAAGGAGAAACCACTGATTTATTAACTATGGAAAGTTCAATAACAAATAAAGTTAACAAATACCTATATAAAAAGAAATAGAAATGAGGAAAATGAAAGTAGTCAAGTTAGTGATAAATATTTGAGAACTGATACAATAAAATACGGTAAAATTTCATACTGATCTACAGAGGTAACCCAAAAGTAGCAACAAAGTTTAGAAAAGTAATTACAATGATTACTGTAGTAAGACTGAAACATGACTAACAAAAATTGTAACTTTCTTCAAGGGCTCAACATCCCATAGGGGGGTTTAATCGAACCAGACCGGGGTTGGTCGAAATCTTGAAGTTTTCGTACTTCTACACATGTTGAAGGAATACAATCGGCCCAACCACTTGACTGCAAACACTAACATTCAGGAAAGTGTTAGAGCACTTTTTTACAACAAAACATCGTCGCCAGTTTTCTAATAAATTTTGATAAGCACAACTTTGCTTTACTAATATTAAAAAAAAAGTTATTTAGAATACAGAGATTAATGGCAACCACATATTTAGAAATCTATAAATCTGCCCGAAGGGACACTATATAGGGAGTTTGAACAATACGAGGAATGCACAGTTACCATCTTGTTATAATTCATTAGTCTCAAATAAAACCTCTTTATCTTCAAACCTTAGTCCTGTTGCATAATTAATCTAAAAATCTGTTGCATCTAATTTCTAAAATAAATTAGAAAACTTATTTATAGAATTCGTCTTTTATTTACGGATACTGGATTACGGAATTTAAGGATACGCGTTCTCTGAAACGATGACACTGAAATATTCGTCCTTTCAAGGACCGTCGCTGTCCTTTATTGAATGGACGAGATTCTATTAAATGTCGTGGAATTGCCTGGGGATTACATTATCAAAAATTGCAAGTTTTGTTTCCTCCCAGACATAAGGCCGTCACCCAAGTCTGTAGGAGGCCAGTAACAACCCCCAGCCCTGGCTCTCCGGGATTAGCGAAACGGCACCCCGCTACCGTTTTGCGCCAGCGCGCGATCCGCAGCTTGCTCGACGGCTCGACCTCGCCTCTTCACCTTGTTTCCATCGACGGACAGCGAGTTTCGGCCACGCTAGTCGCGAATCCATGCCGGTTGTTCGTTGGTTTTATTTAAACTCATTGCACGTTGTAAAATCACTTCTTGCTGTATGTAGTAGACATGTTTATTATGTTTTCGTTTTATTTAGGTACCATTTAGTGTGTGTGTTGTTGATTTTAGTTTTGTTTGTGGAAAGGTGCTGTATGTACCAAACAAACTGGGGTTAAGAGTGAAGCAGGTATGTTTTTGTCAAGCGAAAGCAGGTTTTACTGCCGTTTTTTTTTACATATTTATTCAGTTTTACACATTCGAACTGTTTGCTGTAGTCCGCAATTATTTGTTTGTGATAGTGGAAAGATAAATCATTCTTAATTAGTTAGTGTATTCTGTACTAGGTATTCCTGCTGGGTACCACTGCTACTGGTTTTTTCCTGGACGTCGATATTACATATTTATGTAGATATGTGGTGCCACAGTTCACTCATATTCTAGTGTGTTCGCTTTATCAAATAGGTATAATAAATCAAATGTTTCAAAGGCTGTATCGACGTTACCGTCTTTGAAAACATATGATTTTGATCGATTTCAGCCTTATAGAAATGGTTAAATAAATTCATACATATATCTTGAACATATGTATAAATACAACATATCTGTCATGCGGTTTTTACTACTATATAATACACGCATAATTACCTACTCATTCTACCAAATATATGTATGTATGCATTTACCCCAAACCATAAAGGGGATAGATTTACTTAAGAATTTCTGATAACATGTGAGGTAAACAAATATTTATTATATATGTATAGACATTCTTCTTTCATCTGCATTGTACTTGGCGTATATTTTAATGCACCCACACCACTAGCGGGGGTAATAGTAGCGGAAAAACAATCTGGTCAAGATAGTAGACAAGGTTTTTTCTTGATTTCTTCAATACATAGGAAATAAGAACACTATATATCTTGTATCTTTAAATCATCAAATGTTTGGTTAAATGATAATCGGGAAGTGTTCAATAAGACATTGGTCACATATAATGTTTACAACGTTACGTCATGTTTAAATTGCAGCAACTTAAATTGGGTTTCCATCTATACAGCCTGATGATAAGGTTTCGTTTAATATTGATAATCTTGTACTTCATAATGATATTTTGAAAACTTTGAAATTGGCTGATGTGCAAATTTTACTTTTTCAAGACTTTGGGTTCTCCTCTTCTTCTCAACAAAAATTGATCACCAAAGTTATCCGAATGAAACGGTACCCCATGTTGCGATTTCATATTTATTGTATAATATAGGGGATCTTAAATTTCAAATTGTAAAATACAGTTAATGTTTTTCAAAGGGGGTATTTACCTTTTACAGAAGTATTTTGTATCAGAACTCTGTTAGACGTTTTGACTAAATGTTAATTCCGCATTATACACTAATTTTATGTCAAAATTTCGCAAAGATACCTATGTTACGTTCTGACGAAAATCTCAATTTCTTAAAGTTTGTTTTTCTGACTAATTGACCTTTTCCTTCAATGGAACAGTACACCATAGTCAGACATTGGTATCAAAAGAATCTGAAGGATTGTATTGAAGACTCGTTTCGCCAACATCAAGGTAAAATAAATATATGGGCTTGAATGATGGGAAATCTTTCAGCGCCTTACTTACTTCTTTGAACAAAATTTCGCTGACGCTAGACAATTAGCATTTCTGCGTTTCGACTAATTCCACTTTTAGCAGGTCTTTATCCAAATAATGAGAGTTATAATGTTCCCCGCCAAAAGAATTATTTCAACAAAAGGAAGCTGTTCCTTATTTTGGTGTTGATATTTGGCCATTTCTTCATACCTTCTCTGTATGGTAGATTGGGAGACGAGAACCAACTGAGTAGTCGCCACGTTAATCCGTTCTGGCCCTTTTCATTTTCTTTTTATGAAGGTACTTAAAATCGTGGGGAATTAATTTGTGTTTAATAAAGAGGAGGTTATAGTTTTACTTCATAGTTCAAATATAAGATCTGAAAAAACCATATTTTTGTGTGTCAATCAATTTGTTTTTGAAAATGGGGTTCACGTGTCTTTCAAGATATCATTGAATAACAAAATTATAAATATTGTGCGAAACGTTGCCAACAGGATGTATGTAATAGAATAGGATGTAATATAATAAAAATGTGGAACATTTCTATGAATTTATGACTGAAGCTGACATTAGGTGGAAATTAAATTTCTGTTAGAAACGATATCATCTGATTTTTATTCATGTTTACTAATATGTACTAATACTACATATCCAACAGGACCGGATATAGCTAATTTACTAATATTCATACGTCGGTATATTCTTTAATTTTCATCAATTTTTATAACTTATGAAATTTGTACATTTAATATGTTTTCGCTATTTGCGAAATTTCGCTTTCCGAATTTCTTTTGTGCTATTTCGCATTCGCCGTGAATTTGAAATATTTGGAATATACCAAATTCGTCACAAACAACTTAGGTTTTTGGTTTACTTTTTGTTTAACTTTTGTGTCTAGATTACTTGAAAATATGTCAATATTGTTTGTAATAGAATTTTTTGGTGAAATACAGATAAATGCTAACCAGAAATATAAAACATAAAAGCTCTTTAAACTTGTTTTAAAAAAATGGCATCAATTCCTGTCACAATACTTACAGCTCACACTTTTACAATAACAAAACGGTCGACTTTAGGACAAAAATGATAGCTATAAAAATAATCGTAACAATATTCTGATGAGACTTTGCAATGAATATGCCACATCAAAAAAATATTGACTATCAATATTTTTTAACGATTAATTTTTTTAGGATTTAAATTCTTACACAAAATAACCAAAATTTGTTTTAATGATATTATATATTATAGGGTATAAGAAGTATAACTACCAATATTTCAACCGTTGATAGCTTCGACCTAAACAAAACGTACAATACAACATCCAGTCCGCAACCAAACCGTTCTCTAGATATCGTTATTTTAATTATCAAAGTAGACCCCAGATATTTGTCACAACTTGCAATACATTGCGCATAAAGTGAGTTATTGACTTTGACCCATTTAAGATTATACAGCTTCTGCATACTAACTAAGATGGCCCTCTAAGGTCAAATGCGCAATGGAAATAACGTATTTATAATACACATTGTATAAATAAAAAAATATTAACTTACCAAAACGGTTTAGGCTTTTATGCTTAGGTCCTTTTTCTCATAAATAATAGAGTTGAGCATCCATCTTGTATAACATTTTTTGTTTGTACTGTTAAAATAATGGCAGTTATACTTCTTACACCCTGTATAGTATGTAACTATAATTTTTGTTTTAAATATAACCATTATTTATAAAAGTACAATTATTTCAAAATGTTCTTTTCTGAAATGCATTTATTTTTGTATTGTTAATACAGAAAAAATTCCTAGAGTTAGTCCTTACATTTTATTCTTATCATTTTGGACTAAACATGTATACATTTTCAACATTTGCATTGCAATAATCCATTGTAGATGTGGAAAGCGGGGTATACACATGTATATACCGTAGTACTCCCCAAAATTAGTGGGTATTATTAAAATTTACTAGACATTACCGGATATTATTGGGTATACAGGGTAGAATTAGTTGTATTTTTAAAGAATGCTGTATATTTTATACAATTATGAGATATGATTGAATATTAGTAAAAAGTTTGGTTAATGTCCTGAGCATTAATATTAAACTAGAAATTAATGTACAGGGTCAGCGAAACTCGATGTCTCAGCTCTATTATAAGAAAAGGAAAAACGATAGAAAAAATCTGGGAGGGGTTAAATGGGATTGAGTAAGGTCCATTTTAAGCCGAATTTACATATTTTGGAAACTGAAGTAATGACGTCATCGAATTTTTTTCCCAGAAACACCTATATTTTGGCATATTTAAGAACTAATTTTTCTGAACGAATTTTGTAAAGAAAAAAATGTGATATCTTTGTCCGTTAAAAAACTATAAGCAAATTTGTAAAAAAAAAAGTATTATCAAAAACCGTCACGATATAAACAAGTAGCCTTTGGAAACAAATAGCAATGTCGCATCTGTCAATAATTGAATAATATTAATTAGTATTATTTATTAATTTAACATTACAAAACACAATATGTTACAACTATTACCACAAAAACAAAATATGTAGGCAATCACTGGACAAATTTTCAATGTGACCACCTCCTACTTCTAAAAACTTATCCAATCTCCGCCTTACTTCTCTCACTAAAGCCTTACAAAAAATTTCTCTCGATAGTTCATCGCAAGCATTTCTTATTTCTTTTAAATGTTTCAAGTTAGCAGATGGTGTTCTGTAAACTTTATTTTTCAAAGTTCCCCACAGGAGGAAGTCTAGTGGGGTCAAGTTCGGTGATTTAGGCGCCCACTGTATCGGTCCATTTATACCTATCCAATTGGTTTCGTAAGTTTCATTGAAATATTTTTGAACAATTCTGACTTTATGCGGTGAAGCTTCGTCATGCTGGAAACACATTTTTGCTCGCAGCTGTAATGGCACATCTTCGAGAAGCACAGGCAGCAAATTAGTTTTGAAGGAATTGCAAATATCGCTCACTAATTAAAATTGCTATTTGTTTCCAAAGGCTACTTTTTAATTCGTGACGATTGCGAATTTTTGATACTTCTTTTTTTTACAAATTTGCTTATAATTTTTTAACGGGAAAAGATATCAAATTTTTTTCTTTAAAAACTTTGTTCACAAAAATTAGCTCTTTTTAAGTATGCCAAAATAGGTATGTTTGTAGGAAAAAAATATTCGATGACGTCATTATTTGTTTTCAAATATGAAAGATATGCAAATTCGGTTTAAAATGGACCTTACTCAATGCCATTTAAGAACCTCTTTTCAGTATTTTTCTATCGTTTTTACTTTCTATATAATAGAGCTGAGACATCGAGTTTCGTTCACCTTGTACAAAATTTGGTCAGTGGTTCTCCTCTTGAGTTATGTAAATGTTCAGAGTATACAAATCCAATATCCTTCGTGATATTTTGTAAAAAGTTACTCTTCTGCTTCTTATGATACTTTCATTTCTAGTACTAGTAGATAACAAATAGGTCATACCAATTTCATCATAATTTCAAAGAGAAAAACAGCTGGTGTATAATAATTATGTATATAGTAAATAATTCATAAATATCTTATCAAAAATAACATAACTGTAAAATATTTAGAAAAGAAAAAAACACTGTTTTAAATTTAACCTAAGAAATATCTAGTCCCTATAACTAAAATTACAAATATCTAAAATGTCAGTCAAATAGGACAAAGTAGAAAATTGTTCTACCAAATAGTTGGGATGTTTATTTGTTATTTTATCGCATTATTAAACTCATGCATCTGCTACTATATTACAATGAGACGAAATAACCTAACAAAATTTTTTTATTGATATGATGATATTGATGACATACATATATAAATTACATTATAATAACGACTGGCTCCACGCCTTATTATTAAAAGAGTATGTGGTACCTATGTACGTGTATACATAATTAGTCACAGCTTGAAATACGGCATTTCGTATTAAAAATATTAAGAACGATGGAATGAAATGTAATGCTAAAACGTTTCATCTGTTTCTATTGCGGAGACACCTGCCCATTACTTCTTGTTCTGAGAACAAGACGGGAGAAGACATTTGTCGTTCACGTATTTTATTCCGGGGCTCATCAGTTTTCAGTGAAGGGACTATATGTATATTTTCTATGGTGTTTTTGTCGTATTTTTAACAGATATGAAAATCTGTATGTATACAGGGATGTTCTGTTAAATGTCTGACTATGATTTCGCTTCGTTTCGTTTTATTTTCTGATGTTTAATAACATGCAATATGAATTTGTCTGAAATAAAAAAAAATGTGTTCATTCACCCTTCAAGCTTTAATATAAAATATATGTAACTGTCTTTTACTCTTATTGTTATGTATACATTGTTACCTTTAAACTAACAAATATATTATTATCTCCGAGAATTGTACTGTGGAATAATATCTGAATTTATACATTTATGAGATTGGACTAAAATAATACAATGGACAAAACCCATGTTAATGCTTGACTTGTTGATTATAATATCTTATTTGATTAATATAACACATAAGTTTTGTTAATATATAAAGAGAATGCCATGTGTATACGGTATACAGGATGTTTCATAATATGTGAGAGAAACGTCTACAGACCATTGAGGACCTCAATAAAAAAATAGTACAAACATATGTCGAAAACTCTTTGTTCTTTGTTTTCGAGGCACTGAGTGTTAAAAATATATTTTTACGATTTTTTTATACCTTTTGACCAAATTAAGATAAGTAAACTAAATTTGCTACAGAATACCTCTTTATAGGCTGCCCTATTTTGTGAAATAGGGCAACAACCAGTGACAGAGTTAGAGGGGTATGGTGTGATTGATTAAAATAACAAAAAAATAGTAGGGCGCTATTAAATATTATTTTTCTGAAATTTTTGGATAGGACATTTTGGATAAATTTTATATTTATTTTTTATGTTTATCACAGTTTATCAGAAAAAAACAGATTTTATATTTTAGATTATTATTTAAGCTGTCTTCATTATTGTTTTTTGAGTAAGTAGGCTCAAAAAACAATGTCTTATATTACTTATATTTTCAATTTTCAATCATCAGAGAAATTATAAAACAATTTTATGAATTATCTTATTTTTGAGTTACTTATAGTTTCTTACAACTAGTCTATTTACTACATGGAACATAATTATTTTTGTCTAAGTTATATGAAGGCTTTGACGTAAATGAGTTGAGATATAATTCTGGTGGGTAAATTGTATGTATTTGTTTCGTATTCATAGATAAGCATAGTTTGTGTTAAATAATGTGAGTAGTGTGTGGGGTATGTAAGCTTTAAATATTTTACTATTATCTAACTATATATTATTATCTAACTGTTAACCGTATAAAATCAAGGAAACCTTAAATTTATAAGAAAAACTTACATGATTAAGGGACTTAAGAGAGAACATGGCAAATTTAAACGACTAATGATCTTAAGAGCATAATAATAATCAACAGCCGTAACTATGGATGAATATTAATTTGTTGCGCAAATTTTGTGTAAACAAAGAATCCTGGGAAGGGTCTGGAACCTTCGACGCAGCAATAAAAGCAGGATAGTAGGTTTCTCGAAGTGCATTCCACCAATCAAGTTGATTGAGATGATGATGAGTAAAACTGTTTTAACCATCTCCCGGCGATTGCAACTTAGTTGGCGAAACACGCGTCGAGAAACGTGTAAACTTCGGTATTCATGGAAAACTGGTATTTTTGTTAAACAAAGAATGATGAAAAAAACCCACTTTGCTCAGAAAGCGTTGCCAAATATACTCCGTTGGGATTGCAACCCAAACACATACTGACATTCTAATACTGTGCCCAATTCCGGGCCACAGTATGAATGACATTGTCACATCCACCTCTGTAGGAGAATGCGACATGTCGCCCATCTACGTAGTGGCCGTAGAGAAGTTTGCTGGACTTCTATATTTCAGCTTCGGGCAACTGACCTGAGTTCCCATCGTATTCTCTGTCTAAAAAAAGGACACCAGTTTTCAACGAACCCTGAAAGATTAAACGCTTGACACGCGTTTCACCAGTCAAGTTGGCATCATCGGTAGATGATTAAAACCGATCAGTTTTATTCATCTCCCAATGATGTCAACTTGGCTGGCAAAACGCGAATCGAAAAACGCGTAATCGTTCGGTGTTATTGGAAAAGTTGCCTCTTGTTTTTGTTGCTGCATCGAAGATTTCAGCCTCGTGCCAGAATCTCTATATGAAATTTTATTATTTATAATTTGTTTTATTTTCTACCTGTAGCATAGGGGAAGCTAAATATTTTCTTCTATTCTTACCCAAATACTTACATCTTTATTTAATTCAGTTAATTATAGGTATAGGCAAATAGACAGTCAAAATGACAATGAGAATTATTAGGATTATGATTTGCAATAACACTTCTGCAATTGTTAATAGCTGGGGCTTGAAGCCGAATAGCATGAAATGGATGTATAAGGCAATACTCATACCCAGACTGACGTATGTAGCACTGGCCTGGTGGGAGAAAGCCTGTTTAAAGTCGGAAGCCTTAACAAGCTAAGAGGATTAATTCTAAGAAGTATAACCGGAGCCCCAATATCAATACAGATCAAGGCGATGGAGATACTGACGGAGATACTACCTCTTGACGTCACTCTAAAAGCGGAAGCCGTAAAGGCAATGTATAGGGTGGGAAACATGAATAGGAAGGTAAGGGACCTGAATAAACTCTCAAGAGAGCTAGCTGAGCAGGGACTCCCATGGATGCCCTCTGACAGTACGGGTGTCCACTTCCTATTTAACAAGAAATATAAGATCACCCTCACCAGTAAGACCGACTGGATGGAGGGTGGAGCTGGATTACCGTCCAATGGAGACATGGTATCTGGTACACGGATTGAACCAAGGGTGGAAACAGCAGGTGCGGGGGTGTAGAGGCGACGCTATGGGATAGGTAAAACCTTCCCCCTGGACAAATACACTACCGCATGCCAGGCCGAGCTAGTTGCAATTACATATGGTGTCCTGGGGGCCGACCAAAATCGGACCCAGATGAAGGTATGTATCTGCTCGGATAACAGGGCGGCGTTGGTAGCCCTGAATTCAGCAACTACAAAGTCGAAGCTGGTCTATAATTGCTATGAAACATTGAACCACTTGGCAGGGAAGGGACCGGTGGAACTCGTATGGATACCTGGGCATAATGGCATTAAGGGAAATCTAATTGCAAGTGACCTTGCCAGACTAGGGAAAACCTCTATGGACTAGAATACAGAGTAACGGGTTGTGGAATAACCAAACTCTTCATCGAGTACTCAGAGATTGAGAAATGGACTCAAGAATTCATTAAATTGAACAGGCACAAAGCCAGAATTCTGGTGGGAATCATAACGGGCCACCATAATAGTAGCCTGAATGCATATAAGTACAAGCTGAGGCTGACTGATAGCCCGGCCTGCAGATGCTGTAAAGAAGACGAGGAAACCTCGAGTCATCTTCTTTACACCTGCCCCTGCACTGGAGGAGAAGAGGTATCTTATATTAGGGACCCCTATTATCAAAGAGGAGGCGAGGCTTAGGATAGGGGACGTGTCTAAATTGCTCCTCTTATGGGATATCATTTTTGGGTAATGACCCGTATAAGAGGGGATCGCCAAGGGACTACCCATGCGCCTCAGCAATCACTGATTGATGAGGCCCAAACTCTCATAATATAATAATAATAATAAAAATACACTTCTTCTTTATATTAGAACGGGCGAACAAATATATCTACACTTAACAGGTACGCTGTGCCCCTCTATAATATGTAACTGAATGAATTACTAATATTAAGTAATGGGAGGAATATCGAGTGGATTAGAACCTTTGGTGTGAAGATAATATTGACGTACTTTTTCAGAGAACACCAATACCGATACTATACTCGAGGCGCGTTTCGCCAACCAAGTTGGCATCATCTGAAGATGATTAAAACTTAGGGATCGTATTACCTTATCAAAAATATGTAAATAAAACGATCGTCATTGCGGTTTGGAAAACAATATTAGATCAATGATAAAAGATATTATAATCATATATGAGACACGCAAAGCGACCGATGAATATGTGTTCTTTACAAATGATTTGAAGTAGATTTCTCTTCAATCAAAGTTTTTTGTGATTTTAAGTTTAAACATTCCTAGTATGAGATATTAACAAATAGAAAATGTATACCGAGTAAAAAAATCTTCAAAAAATAGATTTTTTACTACTTTTAACGTTACCTTTACTACATGCTTACTAAATATTTTTTGAAGCACAGGCATAGACAAATGTATGATTTGCGGGTTAATTCTTCTTCCGTTCTTCACAAGTACTCAGAACTCTATTTCGCTTACACTCTCGAATGGCCAAAATCAAGCACAATGTTATGACGATTTATTAGCTTTTATAGATACCAAAATATATGGCCAATATATGATTTTCGTAAAACCCTGAAAGGATTTTGAGGGCTACAAAAAAACATACATCTCCAATTTTCAAGCTCTATATCACCACACAAAGTTGCATCGAAATCGATGGTAGGTAGTCACCCCGAGGAGGTATCATTTCAGGTATCGATATCGACCTTATAAATTATAATTATACCAATAAACTGCAGTGCGTAAAAGTTTTCTGTAAGTAATCTAAAATGCAATAAACGTATGTGATATTTATATACATTATGAGTCATGACTGGCTGACTCCACAAATTAATTATATAAATTCGTGTGCGGTGCCCTTAATGGTATCTACTTTCGTAAGGAAGCTATTTTTAGATATTTTCCAGGTCAAAGTTCCTTTAAAAAAGGACACTTCTAAGTCAGCTTTCATAAAAGCGTGTATTCTAATTAATCGTTTTGGCATGGAAGACAGTCATTAATTTTCAAAATGAGAAAAGTTCTCTTCCACTTCTGAAAGGGATGAATGATAAACGATTTATTTTTTAAATATGTAACAACATTATATAATTAATATCTTAACTTGAATGGCTTTGAAAATGACTGCGTTTTATGATTTTGCGTGTAATAAGAATTTTGTATCCGTAGTAGGGTGGCGTTGTTTAAGTACTAAATGCCTTACTCTTGGGAAGGAAATATTTATCAGTTCAGCGACTAAGCCCAGGAAAAATGTGTTGTGTCTTCGCAAACGCTGAGAGACGCTGACGTTGAACGTGAGACGCTGAATTCTGCGATAGCTCTATTTTCTTTGCAAATTCATCCTTGATTTGTATAGTTTTAGCAATGTATCATATTAAGGGTAATATTAGTAATTCTGAGGCAAAATCCACTGTGTAACAAAATAAATTGTTTAATACACAGTAACACAGTGTGTCCCAATATAGTTGTTTTGGTTTTAAAGGGAGATATGAAAAAATATTTTTAGAAATATTTTTTTATGTTAATTTGCTATTTGACTGTTCATTTAATTTTTACGATATTCAACACAATTTCACCACGAGCATAAATATATTTAGTAAATTAATAAATTAATATAACACGTACGGTATACGGTAATGGCGAATAGAGGACATTAAGAGACTATAGTATTTATCTACAATATCATCTTCAAATATTTGTTTCTGCTGATATAACACAGAGTAATTTTCGTTTCTTCTTTTTAAATTTGACCTAGTTTTCCAACTTTAGTTCGAATCATCTGGAGATGGTTAAAGACTGGTTTTTAATCACCTCCAGATAATGCCAAATTTGTTGGCGAAACGCGCGTCGAGTGTACTGCATATTGTTTTGCAGGGGCGTAGCGTGAGAAAAGAATCTAGGGATGTGATAACAATTTTATAAGGGGAAGAAGTATAGTCAGATGTATGGTAGGCCATTTAAAAATAGTGAAAATAAAAAAAGACACTAACTTAAAACGATTATGCCGAGATATATATCCTAATTTTTAAAATGAAGATCAATTCGGTTTTTGTTTGTCCAGCGAAAACGTCTATCACTGTTTTTTCAAATGTTGGAGACGATCTCATATCTTCTAACAAGGCACTTTCAATATTTATTAATGCTAAAGCTGACAGTCTTTCTTTCTTGAGAGAATTTCGCAGATAAGTCTTTGAACATGAAAATGATCTTCCCCCGGAACTGCTTGTGACAGAAATAGTCAAAATTAAACGACACAATTTTGATGACTCCGGGAAAACAGAAGATAGTTGAAGGCACATAATATGTTGGTAAGCTCAAACACAGAGCTCTTTTTTCATATTGGGATCACTATAAATTACTGAAAGTTCACTTTTTAAACGATTTGCGCCAAAGAATGTTTCATGTGTATCTACTAAAGAAGAAATAAGTTCGTCAGGAAAACGTTTCACGAAGGTAGTAAATTGTATGGAATCTAGATTTAATAATTTCAGTTTAGAAATTTCACTAAACCGTTCACTATTGTTCAAAGTAATAACGTCCAAAATTTCATAAAACAATTGTGCGTAGGTGCTTTTCTTATCTTATTCAGGAATTAAATCCAAACACATTCTTTCAACACCCACTCGAGGTTCCACTGTTGACTGCGTAAGATCACTGACCTTTTCGCTAATCTAACGCGTAGCTTGGATGTAACGTGGACCATCGCATTTCAGCACTGCAGCAAGTAACGTGGGAGTCCAATAATTTCGGGTGCCTTCACGGCCGATTTGAAATAAAAAAGTTCATGGTAGCGTTTAAAGTAAATAATGTATGTTTGCGGTCGGTTTAAAATAATTAAAAAGTTGGCATAATTGAATAAATCGATTGAACTTTCAAATAACACTAATTTGCCAATTTCTTAAGTGATTCGACGCATCACTCGCATCGATGTACGCTACGCCCCTGGTGTTTTTGTGTTTTATGGAAAACTAAGTCAGTGTTATTTTCACACCAAAGGTTTCAACCTACTCCAGTATAATTTTTTTTTTTGGTTAAATATATTCTATCTCAATATTTAATCGTCCGAATCTATTTATTTGATAACCAACTAATTATAAATTTCAAAACCGAGTAAAATTTAAAAAATAATCCAGAACTAGATTTAATGAATTAATATTTATTTTACAAAGGGAAAGTTACTGTTATTTCCAATGTATTTTAAAACATTTTTAACAGAATGAAAGTTTACGTAGTCCATAAAAACGTTGTGTAACGTGCATGCAACTGCGAGAAATATAATAACGATAATAAAGTGTGTTTCCTATTGGACATAAAGGCATAAGATAGAATTGAAATTATCTTGTAGATTTAGTAACTACAAACTCTCTATATACACTCCAATCGTATACTACAGATAAATAAATATTGTCGCTGGAACAACTGTGAATCCTGCAAAATTGACACGTTAAACTACAATTGTTCTTGAAGTATATACAAAAATTGTGCAAAGGGTTTTAAACATATCAGAAAGAATAGTCCTCGAACCTCAATATTCAAAAACAATAAACTTTTCCGACGAATCCATGTTTTTCCTAAACGTGAACACTCAGAATGTAAGATACTTAACTCAGAATGTAAGATACTTAAATGATAGGAAGCCTCACATTACTCGTCGTAAAAACCGTACACAATTTTCAGAAAAAGTCAATGTGTGTCAAAGCATAGTTGGAACTGTGCTTTTAAATCAAAATTTAATGGGAGAAGTATATTTGGAGATTCTAGAAGAAATTACTGATGAATTTCCAGATCTAAAATACATTTTCAACAGTATGGTGCCCCTCCACACTATGGTGGTGCAGTAACAATTTTTCTCAATCAACAGTATCCCAATAAGTGAATTGAACTCCAGGGTACAATAGAGTGACCTGGTCCTGGACCTCCGTCTCCGGATCTAACGCCCTTAGATTTATTTCTATGAGGCTACTTAAAATTTAACATACGCTACGCAACGCGCCAGCATCGACGTTTTAACATAATTTACTGAACAATTTTCGCTAATTTCCGTAGAAACATTTGAACGAACTTACATTACCTCACACGATATACATATTGTTTTGAATTAAATCGGCGTGAAAATCTGTGACAGTTTTTGCGAGGAATTATAAAAAGACAAGTTGGTCTTGATGGCCTGTATATAAATATATTTGTATTTTGGTTACTCTAATGTTACTATGAAATATTAGAACAGGAATTTAATCCTGCCAATTAGTCCTTTGTTCAGGAGTGAATAGACCTCATTTTAAGAATCTGCTGTAATGTGCTTCAACAAGAAAAGTGCACCTAAATTATGTGTCTCAAAGCAAGTTTAGCTAATATTACCTGACACAAAATATTTTAGTGTAGCTTAGATTTCATAAACAAGTCAAATATAAAACTAATTTTACTAAACGCTAAATATCGTATGGATAATCATAAGTTCTCTGCCTTATAGGCACAGCTGTATCATATTTATATTTGACTCCGATATATATTTCTGTATGTGCATTGAAAGAGAATGTAATAGATATTTTCGATATGTTCACTTGAGGTATAGACAGTAATGAGTTAATTTGAAGGTAGTTATGTTCTTGGTGAATGGAGGACGTGATAATTTTGAAACTAAGAGCGTAAATAACCAAATTTAATTGTATTATAGATTATTCCCAGAAATGCAACTTTATCAAATGCTCGGTGACGTTAACTTGGCACAAATTGCATCAGGTACAATATAGCTGTTTAATGTTTTTAAGTATAACTAGCCAGTTTTTTTCAGAATATATATTTATGGTTTTTGGAAGATATTCCTAGAAATTTTTTATATCGCAATTTGTGTTTTATATGGACTGTTGAGTTGCGACGTTTTTAAACATAAACACAACATAACAGTAACGTTATTAGATGTTCTGTGTTTGCTGTTTACAAGATATCGAGTGAGTTTGAGAAAAATATACAGTGGATCTAACAATGTACCTTGCACATAATTAATAGATGTAAATACTATGCATATTCTTGATAATATACTGTTATTAATAATAATAGGCAATAAATGAAAAAGGAAATGATATAAAATATGTGTAGAGGTTACTTTGCTTACTTCATTGTCTTGAAACCTATGTATATCTATTCATACGAAATATTCCAAAGATTTTTATATTTAATACATTTCAATTTTAATCAATTAAAATTTAATACATTTTTCAGTGATTCAGATAATTTTTTTTAAATTGCCATCGCTGTTAATGTTTATTTCTTAGAACAGATAATATCATTTAGCCGTAAGCTGATTAATTCATCAGAAACCAAGAATATATACATTGATTGAAATTTAACGACTTATAATTGCCAATAATTCGTCATATAAAGAGAGGATTAGTTTTTATTGTATATAAGTTAAATTTATACAAATAATTATGACGTGTTGATAAGGAAGCACCCACATAATTAATTGTTTATATTTAATTAAGAACATACTCGATATTATTACTGCCTCTCTAGAGTATATATATATATATATATATATATATATATATATATATATATATATTGTATTAACAATATGCAATTACACATATACAACATATGTTTATGATACTTTATTTGCTTCAATTGTTATGAAACACAGCGGGTCAATTAGTAATATCTTTCAACGACTTATTTAAAATTCACCACATTTTTCAGTCATCTCGGTTATATTTTCTTTAAACGAACTTGGACATCACTCTAAACGTTTACTTATTGGGACATATACCATCAGTATCTATACGGTTATACAGGGATTAAAGTTTATATCAGACACTGTGAAATTTAACAAAATGCTCACACTATTATTATACGCAATAACAACAGGTAAAAAAGTTTTACTCTGGTACATTTTCAACTGTGTAAGTTATGGGCTAAGTTTTGGGTTATGCATTGTAAATTTTTAAATGATTTCATAATTTCTGAATCATGAGAAAGGTTCAAGTTGTTGGCACCACATTTCTACGATAAAGTACTTGAATAAAGGTTATTACTTATTCCACGATTAGTTAACGCATGTAATAACTAATTTTGTTACAATTCAGTAGTTGATATTATTTAAGCCGGCGTGGTTTGTTGCAATAATGTATGAGAGGGTTCTTTGAAGTTCAGTCAATATATTTAGTTATCTAGATTCAACTTGCTGAAGTAATTTTTTACACATCATCTTTCGAGAATGTTGATGTAAGTCTAGAGTGCCGTATATACGTGCCCCGCCTAGACATTTTCAATTAAGTAACTCAAAAACTTCTCCCAAGTTTTGAATAAATTTCTTATTCAAATAACTTTACTATTAAAATATTCCCTGTTCAGTTAAACGTGAGTGTTTCTAGTAAATTAATGTTACTAGATCTCAAATTTATAAACGGGGCTATACTGAAAAACATATTACTTTAACACATTCGGCATACCACTTGAATAATTAATAATTATGGTATTTGGAATAACATAGACAACAATTATTATAATCACAAATAATTTCTTCGGTTCCATACTACGTACTTATATTTCAGAATGAGTTTAACCGTTATGCAGCTATATGTGTTTCAAGGGCCGTATGCATTATTATTAACTGCAACATACTTGTTGATTGAAGACAGATTGTTGAGACTGTTCCCGTGTGCCCATGCTTGATCTTTCCCACGGCATCGGCAATGCCCAGTATCGGTATATAAACGCCACCCTTGTCTAGATAACATATAAGTACACTCATGAGTTATACCAGATTATCAGTTTTTTTCGTATTTTAATCTCTTAAATATATCTTACTAAATTCCTACGTACTCGCAACTTACACAACTCAATTTTCCACTCCTAAAGTGATGTTATGAAAATACTTCAATATTTAACAGCTTCAATGTACGATAATATACACAAGGTTCAATTGAAATACTGAATGTCATTAATGCAAGTTACTTGGTACTGTGTATTTACGTATAGGTGCATATATTACAGTTTGCAATACTTATCTCCCCCTTTTATACTTGTTATACTTTTTATTAAAAATAATAGCGTTTACATTCACTTAAGCAAGAATCATATTTTTCTCCTAATAAAGTATTATGATTTCGTGCAATTTTTTTTTTGTAAAAGTGCATTTTTATGTGTGCTTAATGTATGTAACATTTTGTGAAACTTCTATTATTAGCAGCGGTACAGCTTGTCAACAATAGGAATAAATCTCAAAACTGCGATATTTGACCGTCCATGAGGTGCGGTAAAAAGCCTGTTGTTTACTCAGTCGAATTGAAACTTTTGTAGAGCGAATGTCGAGTATGTATGAATGTACAGTCAAACCGTTACACATAACTTTACCACTAAGTCACAAGCGATATTCGTATGAACTAAGATGAAAAATCTAAGTCAAGCGGGTGACTGTTTATGTAATTTAAATTTACCGCCTTTACAGTCAACTGTATTACCGGCACCAAAGGATACTAGAAAATGCCTTTCAAATAAGTTATCACGGCGACAAACCTTATAATCCGTGGGCTCTAACAGATATTAAAGGGCCTCCGTTTCTTTTCTTCTGTTCGAAGTATTCCAGGATATTCAACACCATTTGCTATGCTTGAGAATTTAATGTTAGATGTCAAACAACTATCAATATCTGTCAAAACTTATCTACTGCGTTAGTCAATAGAAGAGTTTCACATTTTTAATCTAATACGTATGTTACTATTTGTCTTCTCACCGATCAACGTGAAAATATGAAAACAGTGGTTGGTGATATATTCAGGTCATCTCCGATGAGCGAAGACACATTTAACATCACCTGTCTCTTGTTTACCTATTATAGGAAGTGCGTTCATAGGGATAGCAGGTTGTCTGTGATATTACCACATGGTGGTGACGTAGTGGTAAGCTTATAACGGTTTTAGTTTATACAGACTTCGATCTGGTCGCGTGTAAAGTGCATCCTTTTCCCTCCGAATCCTGCCTCACTCTTTCTTCTACGCATATACAGGGAATTTAACACTTTTTCCTATTCGTGACAAGATGTACAGAATCTGTAATAACTTCCTTTCGAAAATCCGTAAGATGTTCAAAAATATCTTAGAAATCGCCATCACTATTGCCCATCACTATTTGTCATTGCCATGTTTATTTTCAAAGCAAATCATATTTGTAGATTGATTGTATATTATTGTATGTACATGTTATTAAAACATAACAGCCTTATAGTTTCCCATAAGTTATGTGTTAAAAGCTAATAATTGTAAGTGTTATTACATCATGAGTTTTAGTCATAGTGTTTCTCCAGGCGGATGTTAGTAATGTTTTTATTCGTGTACTATAATAAGAGCATTATCACGACAATTTCACCAAGTTCTATCTAAGATTCAAATATTTAATCTAATTTCCAAAAACTTGAAATACTTCTTGTATATGTGATTATTAACCTCTACCACCAGCCAGATGCCTTTAATGTCATAGAAAATTCTTCTAAAAATATTTTCCGTCAATGTTCTCTGGATATTCAATCGTCATATTTACTTTTAATGCTTGAAATTGTCATGAAGTTTCGTATTTTGAATGCAATAATATATTTTCTTTTTTATTTCTGAATTATATGTTATTTTAGGTGAACCTTTAGCAGTCCTCTCCGAAACAATCCCACATATTTGAACACATTTTTGGGCGTTTTCAAAAATTTTATGTTTACATAGGTTTAATATGTATAATTTATACGTTTTACATAAACATTACATATAAATTATCTATTGCTGCTATTTCTAATAGAACTTCAGGTTGTAGATAGGAGACGTTTTGATGTCAATTTACCATTTCTTCGTGCAGTGTAGTATTTACAGAATTTATCAAACTATATTCGCCTTTTAGCGCAGAGTTTGAACGTAAACTCTTACTGGATACTAATTATCGATGCGAAATGACAGATACTTTAAGAAATACCATAAAATATTTTCAAATTAATTCATATAGGTACCGTGTTGTTAGATACCGGGGACACCAAATAATACTACAGTATTCTAATTTTGAACGAACTAATGCAATATATGAAGATAGTAAGGCAGCAGTTTTATTAAATGATGTTGTGTTTCTCGTGTGATCACGAAACCAAGGGTTTTATATGCATTAAGGGTGTTATATACAGCCACATAGTTGATTTGCCCGGACAACGATAGTTTACTATCAAAGTACATACCAAGATCCTTAATATCTTCGTAACGTTTTAAAACTGCAGCCCCAAGAGAACGGTGGTCGCTTATTTACGACATGCTAGCAAACTATACATTTACTTATGTTTGTTTATTGATAATGTATTCTTTGAACACCACAACGCAACAAGGTCGACAAATTTTTGCAACCTTAAGCGATCATCTGAGCAGGTTACCTATATTTAAAAATAATTTTAAAAGTCATCGGCAAAAAGATTATGCGACTTAAGCATTGGAGACAAATTGTTAATAAATAAGATAAAGAATAATGGCCCCAGATATGAGCCTTGAGATACTCCAGAGGACGCTAAGTAGGTCTCGGATTTAAAGCGATTATATGCAATAAATAATCTACGTCTGGATAAATAAGATTTACTAAGGGAAATTAATATATTATTAATATTATGATTCACCTTGTGAAAAGTCTGAAAAATCAGTGTACACCATATCCACTTGAAATTGTCTATGTGATTTGCGATTATCTAGGTAAATTCCTAAATTTTTAACTGTGGAGCGTTTTGCTACGAACCCATGTTGATTAGGAGATAAAACGGGTTCACACCAAGATAAATGTAGGTGTACAATGACATTTCGAAAATCTTTATAAGATTAGACAGAACAATGATTGGGCGATAATTTCAGATGCACTATCACTTTTTAATATACCTAAGGCAGATTTCTTGCTTTCAAAGCTTAGGATAAATGTGATATGATAAACTTTATGATAATAAGCCCGTTTACACTTTTTGATAAATATATTCTGGTATATACTCGTATATAATCTGAATCGTAATATGTTGCTGTAATATATAACTTACATCGCTTGATTTTTGCTATGAGGACTACGTTAAATGCCATTAGCTTCTTTATTTGTATATTTACTTATCTACAAGATTGCCAAGTCGTTGAAGTCAAGTAGGGGTATCTCTTATTAAACAAAAGACCAGTTCCTTAATTCAATTAAAATATCTACATATTTATCAAAAAAAAAAAAAACGCGTAACAAATATATCGTAGCAAATATATTCAAATACAGATGTATTTGAATATATTTGCTACAATATATTTGTTACGATTTGTTTATTTGTCAAATACTGCAAAATAATGCAGAATAACAAAAGTAATTGATTATTAATGATGGCCTTGTTATATATAATTCATAAAATCGATATAGATGAAAAATCGTTAAAAAATGTTTTACGTAAGGTACAAAATCAGTAAAAATATTGTTTAGAGATATTCTTATCATTTACATGCCGAATTTTGATTTTAGAATATCATAGTTTCTACCTCTACTGTGAATGATTTTTAATGCTCACAATGGTTTCACAATGATTTAAATGTCTGAATTGTTCTACAACTATGCTTTTTTATAACATAGTCAAATACCTTTATGTGGCTGCTAAGTTAAAATTATGTTATGGATAGGTTAAATTATCCACAATATTATTTAAAGTATTTAACATTGTTATTTGATTATTTATATTCTCCAATGAAACTATACGTATAATCTTATACTTATGAAATATATTAAGTATTATTTTAGATTTTACGTATAGTGTTATAAAATATACTGTTGGTATCTACTTATCTTTCATTTAGAAAGACGTCTGCAAGAAATTTAGACGTTTTTCTACTTTTTGCGTAATGATGGGGTTGTTGGCTTTATTAATCTTTCGCACAGACCCTTTTTCATTAGATATACTCTAAAGATGAACTAAATAGATTGCAGAAAACAATTCATGCAGTACTGCAGAAGCCGAGAATTTAATAACATGATCCATTTTTGTGCAGAGCTTGCAATATATCATTTATCTGGCACAACAGAGACGTTTCTCGCAAGATAAATTTAAGAAATAAAATGCTTAGATGATATAGTGTTTGTTCGCATTTAAAATCATATTTCATAGAAAGGTTTGAAATAAGACGCTATGACAACTAAGTGGGAAAGATTTTTTAAAACTGTCTATTATACAGTGTGTCCCAGTTTGGTGCTGCATGCATTGCTATCTCGGGTATTATCACAGATAGAGAGACGGTTAAATTCGGAAATTTTTAAAAGAATTTTAGTTATATGTTGCACTGCATTTCAGTTTTTAAATAATTGCAAACAAACAGGATGATACATTTTCAACCATGCTTCATACATATATATTTAATTGGAAGTAGGGTACTTCCCTATAGTAGTAGTAGGAATAGGAAGTAGGGTAGTACATTATTAGGGTATTTTTCCTAGGTCTAGAGTCCATTCATTGATTCTGAGAAAATGATATTAATGGCGGTGGTGGAAATGGGTTTTTGTTTCTCGTAAGGATACCACGACATGAATTAATATTGTTTGTTAAATAAACTAATGTATTTTGGTATTACCGGCAAAGCAAATTTATTTTCAAAAACTTATTTAAGAAGTTTCCAACAAAGAGTTAGTCTCAGAAAGTATTTTTCTTCATATCGTTTTGTCAGACAAGATGCACCACACAAGACGCTACCACAAGGTAGTATTATTGGTCCGATATTATTCTCTATCGAACGATACACAATTATATTTTTGTTTTAGCCTGGTCAATATTATCGTTGCTGGTAGTTGTATTAACAGTGATTTAAAAACAATTAGTATCGCTAATGTACATAAGATAGTACTTAATAAACATAAAATAAAGCTTCTGATTTTCAGGAAAGTCAGAGTTAATTTAGTTGAAAGTCCTGATTTTGTTATCAAAATGAACGACCAAATTATAACTCCATTTAATCAATGTAAAAATTTGGGCCTCATTGTAGATGCTGATCTTAGGTTTTCATGTAAATAGTTTGCTGCAAAAATCATCAAATTTCATAAATTGAAAATATTATACATGCACAAAGAGCTGCTCAATAATGGCATAAAATTGTTACTTTGCGATTCACTAATAGTATCTCATTTCGCTTATTATAATGTTATATTATATTGACCTATATTAACAACAAAACATAAAAACATTCTCCAACACATACAAAACTACTGTTTGAGATATTCATTCAATGTGAGAAAGTATGATCATTTAACATATACGAGTATCTTCTCATGCTCTAATTGGCTGAAGTTGGGAAAAAGATTTGTAAGTCACATGTCTTGTCTAATTTCTAAATTAAACAAACTCAATACACCTTATCTTTTTGAAAAACGCTCCTAATTTTGATCTGCATAACGTTTTGTAAGCATGTTTGAAAAAGGTTTTAGGTATAAGTTATAACGCAGTTAAAGCCCTCAATGATATACCTGCTTCTCTTAAATTCGCTTCAAACATACATGCATTCCGAAAACAAATTAGAAACTGGATAGTTTCAAAACCACTTAATTAATTTTAATATCCACTAATATTAAAATATTTATTGACACCATTTGTTATACATAAGTTTCAATAACATTAGTAATTGTAGTCAGTCACAACATTTAGTTTTGTCTGCTTTTATTAATAAGAGTACTACGCTTTCGGTTTGTTTCATGGAAGAGCGGCTTAAGGCCGAATGGCCTCAAGTTAGTTCAAAATGTTTGTCATAATTTTCTATTAATTATTGAGAATCAAGGCACTATTAATATTATTATTATTATTCGATTTTTTAACTATTCACTAACATTTTCTATTCTCTTTTCAATAATATATCGCATAATTAGAAAAGTATAGGATTTTGGTTGTAAATTTAATTTAAGTTTCAAAGTAGGCTATGAAATAAGTATGTTAGAAAAAATTATGTTTAATCTATTAACAAGTAAGCGTAAAACGGTAATAATACTACTATTATATATGTTGCCCTTTTTGTTGAATACACTTTTTGACCCTCTTCAAAACAAAGTTAGACACCCTTTACTGCCCCCAATAGCTTCTCTGACAGCAGGTCAGAGCAGTATTTCCTTGCAGCATTTATAAATAGATATCGCCGTTTAAATTATGATTGAAATGTAAAGTCCAACTAGATGATATCCCACGAGATGTATATGTTTAATTACTTTTTAATGCAAGGAAATAAATTACCTATACTACACCAGACATTGAAGCAAAGTCGGGTTCGAAATCTTTTTTGACTGGTTATGTGAAGATTGTCAATGATCCAATAATGCGTATTATGAGTATATCTATTATAAATCTTGCAAGTTGTGAACTTAGTCTCGTCAGTCCATAACACTTCTGAGGAAATTTCGTTCTGATCTTGATCATATTTTTGCTGATACCATTCACAAAATCTAACTCGCCTTCCAAAATCATTTTCGTTCAATTCCTGAACAATAATCGGTTTATATGGATAAATGTGATTCCTTTTGTAGTTGTTTTGCGTATTTCTAGTATATTTGATGTTTCTCTTGTAGGGGATGTGAGATTTTAATTTAAGCATGTTATTTTAACATTATTGTCTCGCTCTTCGTTACTATAATTTTCACTTCTTTTTTATTCAAGTCGTCCATCTTCTAGCAGGTTTATTAAAAGGTACCAAAAATACCAAATATTAGGTTGGTTTCATGCAGGTAAACGTTCTTCACACCTTGAGGCTTCAACCACATTTCTGTTTGATGTAAAATAACGTTCTAATATACACAGTCCCTGCTCTTTTTATTAGACTTACTTGCAAAATTGTTGTTTTTTGAGGTGTATAAATAATATTGGCTTTGTTAAATATATGTACATGAGAATAAAGCGTGGTTTCACATTTCTGACTCTTTATTATACAAAAAAAAAATATATATTGATACTAATTACTGAACATATTTTTATACTACTAATATTTTGTCAAACCGCCTTTGGCTTTTATTAGCGCATCCACCCTTCGAGACATGCTGTTTATGCAGTTTTTTGCAATTTCCTTTAATTGATCATTATGGTTCCAATGATAAATTATTCTCTCAATTAATTGAACCTTATTGGTTATGTTATCCTTTGCTAATTATCGTTTTAAGCATTCCCACACATTCTTGATAGGGTTCATGTCTGGCGAGTTCCCTGGACATGGTAATAAAGGTATTCCTTGTTCTGCTAAGAATTTTTTTATATTCTTGGATGTATGACAAGGAGACATGCAACAAAAATAATAAAGCCACAAAATAAAATAAATTTTAATGACCTACCATTTTCCAGTCATCGACAGAAAACCTTTTATGCAAAATAGCCCATTTCTGCCTCTTCTTGACCATAGCTGGTGTTAATTTTGGTTTTTTATCTGGACATTTGAAACCCAAACCGTACAAATTTCTTTGTACAGTAGCCACCGATACCTTGTAGCCTGCCTCATGAAACTTATTCCTTACTTCACTGCCCTTCTGTATTCCACAGCTATATTTCTTAAGAATCTCTGCCATCTAGGAGTTATCAGCGATTTTCTGCCACAGCGACCTGTCCGAGCCGAACCAACAGGTAGGTCCGCTTGCAATTTTTGACTCAACCGTCGAACTGATGATTGGGATATCCCACATTTGTTTGCAGTTTCCCGTTGACTGTATTCAGTATTTCGTAAAAATGCATTTACAGACGATTTCTCGTCCGAAGAAAGATCTTGACGTTTACTCATCTAAAAAGAAATCCATTTAGGGGTTAGTCGACTGAAGTTTTTGTAACAAAAAGTATAAAAACCATAAATAATGGCATTATATACTAAAATCATTACTCACCTTTGAATTACTATAATGAAAATAGGAAAAGTTTAAAGCAAAACAATTATTTTCATCCAAAATCAACACACGTTCCAGCTTGTGCTGGAACAGACATACAGAGCATAAAAATACACTTTCTGACAGTTGCATGAAAATTCTGCAATGCCGACTGAATTATGTTATCAAATCCAAACCTTTTGGTTATGCATCCATCAATATTTATTTGTTGTAACATACGCATACCCATCAGGTACAAAGACTGATTTTAATATATGCCAGAAATCAAAAAACCGCGCTATGAGGGGTGAGTCTAATAAATTGAGCAGGGACTGTATATACCTTCTCTTCGCTTGTAAATTTTCTCGGCATGATTACGATAAAGCTGAATACATTAATAACTGGTAATAACTAATACATTTTTAATAAGAAAGAGAGACGCAAACTAGGGATGCGTAAACAAGTTTTGACAACAGACAATAACAAATATATTCGATTGCTGATTGTTACCTTTGTTGAGTATCATAGTCAACATTGAAAAATAAAATAAAATTTACAGTTAAAATCCTACAATTTACTTACCGCGTGATATATCATTAAAAAGAGAATAAAGAGCGCTGTAGATTCGTATAAAAATCCAATATGGCGTCAATATGAAAAACAAAAGTTAATGCTATTTTCTCAGAAAAAAACTACTGTAGATTTTTGGAAGAGTTTAAAGAGGGCGAATGGCAGGGGTGGTGTTATTTTGTTCGTTGTTTCGATGTTCGTAGGCGTATGAGAGAACGCCTATGTTTAAATCAATTAAATTAATATTTAATACATAAATTAATTATTAATCTCAGTTGAAAGTTGAAAATTGACTGCTTTGTAATTTTAACTACTTTGTAATGTTTCCTTTTATGTTTTTTTTTGTAATCGTACATCAACTTACAATAAGAAACTTCGGAGCGTTCCGGTGACAAAATTAAAGACGCCCACAACGATGTTGAAGGCGAGATACAATATAATTTTTAATAACGTTAAAGTTCGGAAGAAAAGAAGTCTGGTAAATACGTATGTCAAATAAATGTATTTTCTTGTCAGAAAAAAAATTGTTCTCTTGATATAGATTATAAATTTGAGCACATACCTTTTTATATGCATATGTAAATTAATTATTAATTTCACTTCTATTTGAAATTTCACTGCTTTGTAATTTTAACTGAGTGATATTTCCTTTTCATTTTATTTTAAATCATGCATCATTAACTTAGAATGAGGATTCATTATTTATAATAATCCCGAAGTTTCGGTCCCTAATAAAATCAGAAACGCCCACAGCGATGTTGTAGGTCGGATATAATATAATTTTTATTAACGTTAAATTTGGGAAGAGAAGAAACCTGGTCGATATTTCCGTGTTTTATGTAGTTTGTTAACAAAGCGGAAGAATTTCTATGAACTGATTTTAGTATATAGCAACAAACACCTATGAAAACCTCAATAGCTCATCGCTAAACACGTTCAGCTGGAAACCCAGAGGTCCCGGGTTCCACTCCTCCAATAGCTCGACTTTTTTTAAATAGTGTTGAAATAAAATTGATGCTGGGTAGGCTTCAATTCAATTGACTGTCTTCGACCACCGAGAAAAAAGTTTCAGCGTGAGAAATATCACACCTATTTAGCGGTTATTTTGATATATACCGCCAAACACCCCCGCCGACTGTTAATTGATTGTAATTGATATGTCATTTGTCACCTTTAATGCTAACACCTCTCTGGCGGCATCCTTTGATCTCAATATGACGCGTGCCGATAAATATTCCCACGGTCATCAGAATTTTCCCACACTCAAGTATCCCTATATCTACTATAGGTGGACAATTTTAGGTACATTTAGTGGAAACAGTATATACATTTTTAGAGATAGACCACTTCTTAACCAAGAAATTGATCGAAGAAGCCGTTACTTTGTGGTAATTCATAATTCCGACGCAATTGAGTAAAACAACTACTAAGTTTTATACCACTATATTTACACAAAAATCGTGATTGCAATCTCGACACTTTTATGTCATTTTCAAAACAACGATTCAACTAAGAATAAAATACAAAAATTCGGTTCCTATAATATATACCATCCAATTATACAGAGTAAGGGTTATGACAATAAGTAGGTAATTAAAATTTACAGAAAAACGTGTTTTATAAATGGTGAAGGAAAATGGTAAGGAAAACCATGGTTTCCCTACAAAAACTATTACCAAATTAATAAACAAAAAACAAAATCAGTATACTTTTAAATTAATTTATCTAAATATTAGAGAAGATAAACAAATATCTTATGCCACCATCACATATTATGATACACTGTGAATAAAAATATAAAATATTTTCAAAAAACATAATATCAAAGTAGCATTTAAACCTCAACAAAGGTTATCAAAGTTTGTTTATAATGCCGAAGATAAAACTAATAAATATGAAAAATCGGGAGTTTATAGATTAAATTGCTCGGAGTTCAATATCACATATGTATATAGAATCATATTTCAGAAAGTGGACATAATTTCCCAGATATTAATAATATGAAAATCCTACACTATGCCAACAAAGGTTTAAAACTTAATTGGTTAGAAGCAATGGAAATCTATAAATACAACCATAGTGATAATTTTAACTTGTTAAATGATCAAGTAGATATACTATATTCTCCTCTTTTTACTGTTATCAAAATTAATTAACCCCCTGTATAATAGTCCTTAATAATATTCCTGGAAATTCCCAAAATTTGATGGTCGGGATTGCACCATTTATAAAACACGTTTTCCTGTAAAACTTAATTACCTGTTTATTGTCATAACCCTTATTCTGTGTAATTGGATAGTATATATTATAGGAATCGAATTATTTTTATTTTATTCTTGGTTCAATCATCATTTTGAAAATGACATAAAAGTGTCGAAACCGCAGTCACGATTTTTTTTTTGTGTAAATATAGTGGTATAATATTTAGTAGTTGTTTTACTCAATTGTGTGGGCACTGTCTAATCTACAGATTTTAAAGATAATGTTATATCGGATAATTTTATGTACTGGAATATTTTGAAATACTTTAGGCTCAACAAGACACAGAACCGAAAAAGTTTTTAGAATTTAACTACTACCTTCTAAATATTTAAATCAGATTCAACTGCTTAAAGCATATAAAATTTAGGTATCCTAATATATCTTGCATTGTATATGATATGCATTTTTGTAATCAAATCTGAAAACTACTAAACACATACATTCATAAAGTTTGACAAGCTTTACAATCTGCTACCTAAATATAGGTCATTGCCAGTTTGTAGGATAATTTACCGTTCACTCATTTACTGTGAAAAATTAAGTTTTATAATTCAACTCTATAAAATTCTTTTTGAAGTTTTTAAAAGTGTTCACTATTAATGTAGTGAAATCTTATAACGCGGAACGGTTTACTTGAGGAAAACTATAAATCTTTTACTACTTAGAAATAACGTTTTCTAGAAACTTGAGTAATGTTCTGGCATAGTTTAAATATACTACATCTATCGATATAATGGTAAAATATTACGTAAAAATGTATTAAGATTAACAAGTAAATGTATTGAAGACTTAAGAACCCATATTATGTTTGTAGTTCACGAGGAAAAAAGTACTTTTTATATATAAATGTTTACGTATTTCTTTTCTATTCGTTTTTTCTCACTTAATTGTATGCGTGAATAATATTTCACTTTATTTTTTTTTACATATTTTATGTAAAGGCGTAGTGTACTAGATACCATGTATAGGAATTACAAGTGTAAATATTTGGTCTGGTGTACTTTTCAAATAATGAATAATATGAATCTTCAGGCTTTTTATCATAATTAATTTAAAACAAGACGGATACTTTAAATGACCAGAATCAATTAAAATGATTACGGGCAGTTGTAAAGAATTATCAGCTGCCTTTAATACTCGTGTAAAGTCAATTCAGGAAAATATTATGTGCCAAGAGAAATTGTAAATGACTTTGCAAATTGTTTTCCCATGTGTATTCTACCGACAATGTTGCCGAATTAATTATCAGCAGTTACAATCAACACCTAAAGGTGGGTATACATCTGCGCACCGCTTCGTGTACGTGTCGCGCGTGTGTAGCAAGTTGTCTAGATTAGTACGGTGTTTTCGAGTTTCTCACGAACCGCATGCACAGATTTGGACGGGGGCGCGAGAGGCTCGTTGTTTTTGTTTCGCGTCTATTCAGTGGTAAAAATGAAGTAGCCGGATGAAAATGGATGGAGCGGAAATCACAGTGCCAAAATAAGTATGTTATTTGCAAATGTGAGGAATCTTCTGCGGCAGATTCTCGAAGTCAGACGGTGACATTCGAGTAAAATTTTATATTGACTGCTTATTTCTTCCGACTTAAAGTCCATAATAAGCTCGGTACCATTCCGTTTCTTAAACAGGTTAGTGTGCCACCAACGTCATTGTTTCGTTTTTTTTTTGCACAAGCTTGCCATTAACAAGAAAGCACCACTCATCACCGAAATGGCGTAATTTTTATTGCGCGATAGAGACATGAATATCTACAATGCAAAATGTCTACTAAATGTTCGTGGGTTTTTTCTGGATCGCGGAAGGTTCTTCAAAATGAATAATTTCAACGAACATTGGACTAGTAACGAACGCGCGGGTTGCGCAGCGCGCAGGTTTATACTCACTTTAATAATCAACAATGTTGGTATCGTAAACTTTATAGAAAAGGAACACTTTGCAATATATTATTAAGCTAAAAAATAAAATGACTTGTGAGAATAATCGGATTTCTATCTTATTGGGAAGGATTGCGCTGATGTCTTATGTCGGGTGCCTCACTTGAAATTGTAAGATTTGAATTGCCCGCCATTTGTGTTCTGTCAAAGATAGGGTGTCAATATTGAACGACTGTCTATAAACTACAACGTCAACATGTCTGAGTGTCTTATTTGAAACTATAGGATTGATTTGTGAATAAGATTAATAATATTTGACAGACAGAAGTTTTTGATTCTTCGGCATAAAATGGAGATGATACGGCTACAAATGGAAAAGAACATCATTCATATGATTGTATCAACTAATCTGGCATGTCATTCATTTAACAAAATTGTTTATAACACGGGTACATAAAACTGGCTCTATTTCCCGAATAACGAATTAAAGTCATTGATTGTTGCCCGCTGGGTGGGATTGAAGTCCACCATCTTTGACAGAACCAAATCGCGCAATTAAAATCCTATAGTTCCAACTGAGACACCCTATATGTACTACTTGTCATACTATTTAATCTTATACTTAATACACATACCTGTCTCGATGCTTGGAAAATAGCAAGTGTTTATCCAATTCTAAAAAATGATAATTCCTCTGAAGTAAAAAAACTATCGTTCTATTATATCATTAAATCTTGCAAAAATCTTCGAAATTTTCTTGTGTACATACGCTTATCAAACTGTTAAACATACTTCATCTGTTACAAAATAGAAGTCGATGCAATATATACGAATTTCTCGAAATCATTTGACAAGGTGAATTACATTTTACTTTATAAATGGAAGTTGAATTTGGTAGTGATTTGTACTTAATAATGCATCCTACTTATCGCAACGCCAATTTTTTGTTTTGTATAGTGGTGTGAAATCCAATTTTGGTGTGCCTCAAGGCTCAAGCTATGGACCCCTATTATCGATTATGTTCATTAATCGCTCGTCATTAACTCTACAATGGAATAATATTTTTTTGCTGATGATTTAAAATTATTCCTGGATATTACTTATTGTTAGAGAGATATATTTTTTTCTTTATTATAGAGATAGATAAATCTTTATTTCCTATAGGTGTACACTCAAATTAGAGAATGTATAAAGAAATGTATAAAATAGCAAGATGAAGTTGATTAATCAAAAAGAAAAAATTAGTGAAAATACAAGCTGCTTATGTATATGTTAATAAACCAACTCTGAGGAAATACAGCAGAGGAAATATCTATAATGAAGATTTGTAATTATAAATTGTAATATTAATTTAATTATTAATCAACATTATTAATTAATGATAATAATTAGTAATTATTAATTACAATGAGGATACTTCAACTTAAGCTGCATCTTAATATGTTGAAAAATGTGAAATAATGACCTTGAGTTCATGTCACATGTTGATAAATGTAATTTAAAATATTATATGGTAAATTAAAAATGTTAGATAATATCTATATAAAATATTTGTTCTACAATTATTATAATCGTAGCGTTGAGTCGATACTCCACTTCCTTCACGCTCCTAATTTGGGCAGCAGAAAATTGGCTTCTATGATCTTCTATAATGATCTCTAATAATTTCAAACAGTCTATATTGTTTTTAGCAGATTATATAAAAGAGATACAAAATTACGTTGTTTTTGATAATTATTATTAGCGGCATAAATTAATGTCAATTAAGAAGTATAAAGTGATCTACATCTATTTCTGGATACGTATCTGTTTCCCGAAGGATAAATATTTAAGAAAAAATATTTCAAAAAATAAAACCCGCCACGGGTAGGATTCGATTGGAAACGAACGAGATACAGCTGTTTCGAACTTATTAGTTCTCATCAGTGCCGTACACGGTACGCCGATCCAGGACAAATGCCGAATGAAATTTGTGGGGCATACACCTTTATCGATACGATCTATGTCAGTAACATATAAGTCGGAAATCTGATCGTGCAGAAACACAAGAAAGGGGTCGAGAATCGCTTTTAGGTATAATTCAATGCCTGGCGGGGCTTTAGCCCGAGGAGTTGCTGCTAATGATTTTAATATATAGGACAAATGTTGAAAGGATATATTATTAATTTTGTACGAGTATTCAATAGATTCTATATTTCTCTTCTACTTAATTATGAATATTATTTATTAGTTCAGTAATATTATTTTTCAGTTCCAATAGATAGTCGCCCTAAGATGATATTTTGGCATCATGGAAATAAGCATGGAAAAATTTTAGGCAATGAATTGCATCGGCTATTATCTTTTTAAATACTAAAAATAGTAGGGGTCTAGGTCCTACGTTAGAGCCTTGTTGAATCCTAGATGTCTAATGAATATTGAAGGAGCGGATTCTCTCATATTCGACAAACTGTACCCTATTAAATAAGTAGGACGTTAAAAGACTTAAGAAAATTAGTAAATAAATATAATAATTATTAATTATTAATTACAAATAAGATGCTTTAGTAATTTATGCTGTATTATCTAATATGACGCAAAATGTAATATTGTGAACTTGAGTTGATATGACAAGTTTGATAAATTGAATATCACAAAATATTGCACTATTGTTGTATGTACTGATTGAGATAAATGATTAGTGTAGCACTCATATAATATTTTTATTAACTCAAAGTAAAATGTATATTCGTCCATATTATAAATCTAAGTAATGTTTTTAATATATAGGAACAATGTTAATTTTGGATCAAACGGAATGTCCAAATCCAGGATTTTCAAGGACCTATGAAGGAGACGTTATTAATTTCGTACGGATATTCCATAGTTTCTATTTTCCTACACTATTAATAGGCAGTCTCCCTGAAGTCATATTGTGGAGTATATTTTTAAATCATCAACATTGAAAAGTTTTGGACAATGAATTACAATCATACATTAAAAAATGTATGATTACATAATATATTATTAATAAATATTATGATTAATAAATATGATGGACGCTATATGATTAATCAATATTAAAAACAGTAGGGATCCTGCGTTAGAGCCTTGAGGAATCCCAGATGTTAGGTGAATGTTGAAGGACAGGATTTCCCTGTATTCAATAAACTGTATCCTATTAAATACGTAGGACGTTAAAAGGCTTATTAAGTTATTTGAGAGAGCGAAATCAAATAATATGCTCAAAAGTACACAAAGGTCAATTTGATCTAATGTTTTCTGAAAATCTATGTCTACTACATCTACTTGTGATTGAGCGTCGAGGCACAGATATAAATTGCGAAATGGACGCCACGGTTTTAATACACGACCTTTCTTCGACAAAACCATGTTGATTAACTGAAACTGCATGTATTGTGTTACTATACGTAACGTTATGTAAAATTTCCCCAAGTAGCTTGGAATAATTGCATTTTTAATGCTCAAGGATTCCTTTTCCTTCAGAATTTTCCATATGTCTGGATAGGTTAAAGTAGTAACAATTAAATTAAAAATATATATTAGCGATTCAATTAGTGAAAAAATACAGTATTTGATTAAAAACCATCAACACCGGCGGTCAATCTAGTTTTCAATTTCTTCGCAGCGTCGATTATATCTTGTTCTATTACATGCATTAATGACTTGTCGATGTTGTGTCGACGTGGTGTAGATAATAAGCTTTCGATAAGTGTAATTAAATGTAAAGTTTGTTCATTTACTCTAAAAAAACAACTACTACTATTATATAATTATTCTCTTAATAATACACTCTTCACGCGCTGTAAAAACCTTATACATGTAGATGTGCTCTCGTCTCTAGGACGAGTAATTTTCATTCCCCGACTATATTCATCATATAAATGCATATAGAATGTTTAGCTCTATAATAAGGAACGCAAGCTTTTCTAACGTTGCCACTTCGAAAAGCCTATATGACTCATTGGTTTGCCCTAAGCCAGAGGTATAGTATTATCTAGCTTCCTGGGTGTCAGTTACATTTCAATCAACTTGCGAATATATCGTCATATTACTCTTTTTCATACATTATTAAATAGTGAAATACCTATGTGCCTGTCAGTAAAATCACAAATGAAACGGACACTGCGTAATACTCATATTAGAAATAAAAGTATCTTAAATATGCTTAAGTATTCAAAGATTATGTTTTACAGGTCATTTACATACAACGTATTTATGATTTATAATTATTTTGGAAAAAGTTACAAATACTTGTCACCTTCACTATTTACGAAAAAAGTTGGTTTAACTCTCAAATGTAACCATTCCCTTCAACCGACGTCCACCCCTTCCTTTTAGAATCTGATAGTGTTCAAATTTAAATTATATAAATGAAGGGGTACCTATTCTCGATGTAGTACCTCATTGTTCCTGGCATAGTCCTTCTCGACTCCCTTTTCATATAAATTAAACCTAAGCCACTTAAAACGACCAATTTATTTAACTCGGAAGCATTTTTGAAATCCTTGAAGGTTGTTCCGTTGTCTGCTTGGATTTGGTCGTTGCCATCCAAGTATATATTTTCTAGGGATGTATACTATTCCACCTGCATCGGCTGCTTGGGTGGAATAGGGCATCGTCTTTTGGTAGTCCAAATTAACGCCAGGTCCACCTTGGTAACGAAGGCCTTGTCTAACCTGAGTTTGAACGTCCACCTTTTCAGTTCATAGCTGATAATTTTCCATGAGATCATTGAGTATTATCTAAAATACATTGAGTATTATTGTATAATTAATCTAAAATATCGGAAGTATAACGATTTTCCAATTTATCCAAAAGGCGGATGTTTTGTATCGCGGAACCTCCTCCAAAAGATACACTTTGACTCACTTTATCAGCCAAATGGTTATAAAAATTGTGAGCTCATTCACGGCTAGTGGCGACAATAATGCCAGACCAATATTTATGACTCTACAGACATCTCTAGTTCTGTAAATACCTTGCTTCAAAATAGTTCCAAAAATCTTTACCCGAGCTACTAGGATCTAAGCTTCAAGATTGCCCTTGTTCGAAGCCTCAAGCAATAACTGATAAGCTTTCTGTTACTTCACAGAACTCTTCTCTTAAATCGCTAGTAGTTTTTATGTATATTTATATATCTTTTGTGATATGTATATCTATATCTTTATCTATATCACTCTTATGTACTATGGTAATTAATTTAAGTAAATTTCAAACTGACTCCGCATCGATTAATTAATTCAGTAGGATAAAACATCTGTATTAGATACTTTGTGTAAGTACTAGTATTAGTAAACTATTATGATTTAATTTAAATTTCATGTAATATATAGTTCGTTTTAGGGTTAAAGGTAAGAGTAGCCTAATGGCTAAAACTTTGTTGTTTATATTAGAACAAAGGTTATTGCATTTTCCTGATTTCCAATTCAATAGAGATAGAGATATTATATTTCCTCAAATTTTTAGCATTTCGTTCTAGATCGTTTTTTCCAGAGAGGGGTTTTGAACATATATTAATTCATATAGATTTGATATGCAATAACTGAATACCAAAGTGCTTACTGACATCCTTTGTAAACTAAAACCGTTATAAGTTTACCACTACGTCACCACCATAAGGTAATATCACAGACAACCCGCTATCCCTATGAACGTATTTGCTATAATAGGTAAACAAGACACAGGTGATTATTACGTATGTCCTCGGTCAAATAGTTACATACGTATTAGATTAACAATATGAATCTTCTATCGACTAACGCAGTCGATAATTTCGACAGATATTGATAGCTGTTTGATATCTGACTGATAACCTCGTCTCGTTTTCTGCAAATTTTTTAGCCTATTTCATTGCGTATATACTAATATTTGTCATAAATCCGTTCTTCTTAAAGCGAAACTAGTTTCAGAATTGGAATTGATCTAAGTAAGCAATATTTTTTAATGACAGTTATATGCAAGTCTTGTTTTAGATGCCGGGAAAAACATTAAATTCTCAAGCACAGCAAATGGTGTTGAATCTCCTGGAATACTTTGAACAGGACAAAAGAAAGGGAGGCTCTTTAATATCTGTTAGAGCCCATGGATTATAAGGTTTATCGCCATGATAACTTATTTGAAAGGCATTTTCTAGTTTCCTTTGGTGTCGGTAATACAGTTGACTGTAAAGGCGGTAAATTTAAATTACGAAAACAGTCACTCACTTTTTGATTTTTCACCTTAGTTCATACAAATATCGCTTGTGACGTAGTGGTAAAGTTATAACGGTTTAACTGTATCTATGCTATTTCATAACAACGTAGCTTCATCTACGTTACTAAATATATTTTATATAAATGTTCCTATGATTAGTTATATTTTGACATTATTCTGACAGATATTGCTGTGAAGAACATGGCGCGAGCTGTGGTGATCATTCAGAACAAAATATCACGGTAGTTCGCGACAGTATGACCGAGAGTCCAGGGACCTCGATTCGTCACCGTGCACAAGAATTGGACATTTCAACGGCCACTCTTCACCGTATTCTCACTAGAGATTTGCATCTAGATGCTTACAAACTCCAATTGACTCAACAACTTCTGCCAGCAGACCATGCACAGCGAAGAGAGTTCACCAATTGGATCACTGAACAAGAAGTGAATGTCGATTTTGTGGATACAATTATTTTCAGCGACGAGGCCCATTATCATCTTGATAGCTTCGTTTATAGGCAAAATTATCGCATTTGATACTCGGAAAATCCACGAATGGTTCATGAGAAACAAACGCATCCCCAACGTGTTACTGTTTGGTGTGCATTGTGGTCTGAAAGATTTATTGGACCATTTCTCTTTGAGAACGAGGCAGGTAATGAATTAACGGTAAATGGCGAACGTTATAATGATAACCCAATTCTATGCGCCTCAATTCGAAGATATTGCTCTTGAATGCCCTACTCTGTTGCAAGCAGTTTCACTGTTCTTCTCTGTTTCAACAGGACAGTGCCACTTGCGGTACCACCCGTTGAAACATTGACGGTCTTGCACGAGTCTTTTCTTGATCATCTCCCGTTTTGGTAACCACAGTTGATCGTCACGATCTTGCGATTTAACACCTATGGACTTTTACTGTGGGGTTTTCTGAAGTATCAGGTTTACGCCAACAAGCCCACGACCACGCAAGTATTGAAGGCCGAAATTGAACGCTGTACAACGAAATATCGCCACATTTATGCAAGATCGTTATTGAAAATTTAACCAGAAGAGCCACCAAACAAAATCATGTAGCCATTTATCAGATGCGTTGTTCCATACATAATTCCCAAATATCTACATTATAAATCAATCAATAAGTATTTCAATACTTTGCTACATGTTTTATTTAAAATTAACATCTTGCATTCTTATTGTTGTTGTAACGTCTATATTACTCGTACACAGATTTGATATGCAACAACTGAATACAGGAGTGTGTATTATTTCAAAAAATAAAACCCGCCATAGGTAGGATTCGACATTTGTCCCGGATTGGAATCGAACGACATACAGCTGTTTCAAACTTATTAGTTCTCATCAGTGCCGTACACGGTACGCCGATTCAGGACAAATGCCGAATGAACTTTATGGCGTATACATCTTTATCGATACGATCTCTGTCAGTAACATATAAGTCGGAAATCGAGAAAAGAACCACCAAACCGCCAAGCGGTTATCAAAGTAGTTCCCGAATAGCAAAGCTATTGCATAATCGCTCTAGGAAACAACTACTCCTCGGGCTAAAGCCCCACCAGGCATTGAATTATACCCAGAAGCGATCCTCGACCCCTTTCTCGTGTTTCTGCACGATCAGATAAGGTTTCAAAAAATAAAACCCGCCACAGGTAGGATTCGACATTTGTCCCGGGTCGGAACCGAACGACTTACACCTGTTTCGAACTTATTAGTTCTCATCAGTGCCGTACACGGTACGCCGATTCAGGACAAATGCCGAATGAACTTTATGGCGTATACATCTTTATCGATACGATCTCTGTCAGTAACATATAAGTCGGAAATCGAGAAAGGAACCACCAAACCGCCAAGCGGTTATCAAAGTAGTTCCCGAATAGCAAAGCTATTACATAATCGCTCACGGAAACAACTACTCCTTGGGCCAAAGCCCCGCCAGGCATTGAATTATACCCAGAAGCGATCCTCAACCCCTTTCTCGTGTTTCCGCATGATCAGATAAGGTTTCAAAAAATAAAACCCGCCACAGGTAGGATTCGACATTTGTCTCGGATCGAAACCGAACGACATACAGATGTTTCGAACTTATTAGTTCTCATCAGTGCCGTACATGGTACGCCGATTCAGGACAAATTTTCCGTTTTCGGCCTAAAATTAAAAAAAATGGTTTTTAAAAAATAACTCAATTAAATCGTGTCGGATCGATCGGGTTTCGACTGATTCTGATTAGGGACGTCTACCAGACAACATCTATTGATTTTAAGGTTCTATTAACATGAGGAAGCATGTCCTATCAACATTTATTGATAGGACACATCCCACCCTGTCCATGGGTCATGAGGAAGCACGATGGTGGACTATTTGAAAAAAGTAAAACTGTCGCATAAAACACATATTCTGCATTTATGTGTTGGTTTATTTTTTCTCGGCCACTCAATTTTGAGATAGAGATGTTCTACGTTCGGAAAAGTCCGTTTTAAGGTTTTAAAACTGTTTATATTATTACTGTGTATTTATGTTATAACATAACATTTATTTGAGTATATTATTTTATTTATTTTGTCCTATAAATAGAATTAATTTTGTTGTACAAAAAATTCATTAATATTATCACAATAAATATTTAATAAAATTTTTTGAGAATTGACAGTTTATTATCTATTACGGAACTCACAGTGTGATTACTTAGTTATCTTCGTGTCATGGAAATATGTATCTAATAAGTGTAAGTTAACTAAAAGTTTTAATCAAAGGATTGTAAACGAAATACAGCAAAAAATCAGCTTAGACTTTCAAATAGAATAGAGGAACATTTCCACTTCACGTTTGGATGAAGTTTTGTCATGTGGGATGGAGAATGTAGACAAAACAAAAGAAAGAACAATTTAGCGAATGCATGCAGAACGTAAGAGCACGCTTGTTTGGGGCGGATGCGTACAAAACCCCCAGCAATTGCTCGCAAAGCAACAAATTTAACAATACATGTAGTGGCGCCTTGTGTTGCTGGAAACGTTTGACGTCATTTCGTTATGTTATCGATAAAGTGGCACTATGTAGTCGCGACTTCGGGGGATTTTAAATTTTCAGGGATTTTGCTTGTTGGTTGCAGAACGTGAAGATATAGGAAATCTTTATCTAGCTTTTGTTCGCAGTGCTTTATACAATTTCCAGGATATATGGATTCCAACTTGCATATCTCTTTATTCTATCGAATTAGAAGCACTGTAGAAGTTATATAATGTCTTAAGTTATTATGTATGAGATTAATTATTAATGTTTATAACGTTATATTAATATTAAGTGGTGTAATATAATCGTCTTAATTTATTTTTAATTCTATTTTGCTTATATATTATTATGAAAAACATAGACAATAATTAAGCCAACATAATTGGTTTGATTTTTATAATATAGGTACTAAAAAATGATGTTACTGTGACCGCAGAGAATTTAATAAAACTAATAAGAAATAAAACTAATGCTTGTACAAGGACGAATCGAAAAAGAAATGAAGTAACGTAAGGTCTGGATAACGTTGGCTGTCTTTATAAGGAAAACAAAGCTGATTATTTTAATGCAAAAATTAATAAACCTGAAAATAACTCGAAAGCACTGTGGGACACGGTAAAGTAAATCACAAATGAAAAACAAAAAACAACGTTTGTTGGACAGATCAAAGATGATAATAACCATATTTTAAAAGAGCGGAGATGTATAGTTAATATGATACATTTAATAATTAGAACAATGCTGATGTGGGAAAGAATCTTCCTTAAAAAACTTTTTCCTTCTAATCCTCCTCCAACATGCGATATTATTTCTCTTTCTTTACGTCACCTACATACAAACAAGGGAAAATTAGTGTAATAAATCCTTCAAAATTAAATAAGATGGGACACTGTCTCTCATAAACAGTTATTAGAGACTTTGGAAAGTCTGGGATTTCGTGGGCCTACATATTCATTATTCGGAAGTTACCTTTCTGGTCGTCTCTCGTATATAGAATTTAACGATGAAGTTAGTTATTCCGAAGAAATTCAGTATGGCATGCTACAAGGAACTGTTTTAGGTCCTATACTCATATATATATATATATATATATATATATATAATCTCTCTGAGAATCCAAGGTACTATAACAAGTTTTGCAGATGTTACTTATATATTTCATCAAGACACAAATTGGATATCACTGAAAAGAAAAGTAGAAAAGGATATGTCAATATCATTAGATTATTTTAATCATAAGCTGTTAACCATAAATTTTGAAAAAACAAAATTCATTCCTTTTAGTTCATATGAAAGTGGCCTACCAGATTATGCTCAATTTAACATTAGATATAATAAAATAGAGGTAAATATAAACTGCTGTGAAAATATAAAATATCTTGGAGGAAATATAAATCAAGTGATGTATTTGCTTCAATAGGCCCTTTAAGTTTATTTTAATCTCAAATGAAGTTAATATAAAAATTTAAAGTAAATGTATTAATTAGTGTATTTACAATTAAACATTTCAAAGAACATAAATTCTCATATATTCAAAGCTATATTTATGCTGGTCAATACTTTTTATATAATATTATATTGTAGTTTTCAACTCCTCGGGTGTATATGGTAATTAATAATGAGCGCCTTTTAATCATTATAAGGGAAACTCCAACAAGAAAATTTACTAATTATACAGCACTTTTCGTTTAAAACTTGCTATACGGAATAAGGGAGATGTGTCTGAAGTAAATAAGTACTTCTTCGCAGTTTAATTTAGATTTCGTGGAGAAAATGCAAAACTACTGTTGATTGTACATATCTCATTAGAGTCCTTGTAATATTTCCTAGTATTTTACTCACAGCATTAAATATATTAAACGTCTTATTTATATGCAAATCTAAATAGAACTTCTCGAAGAAACTAAATTGTTTTTTTTGTATATAAAGGTGGAATAAAATTATTTCAGGATTACAACGATCTTGTAAATGACTTGATAATGATGAAATGTTAGGTAATTCAAAAGCTGCAAACCTTACCAAATGTCATTTAATCCCAGTGAGATTTTCTTTGATTGATTATCATATCTCAAAGGTAATAAAGGTGATAGTGTTCCAAAAGTTTATATATTGATTAAGAGAGAGCAGAACATACATTTTTTCGAATAGCGAGAACTATTTTGCTAGTGGAATGGCTCAAGTTTTTAATAAGATACAGCCTAGGTAAAACTATAGGCCACTATTATACCGGGTGGTCCAGGTTAAACGTCATTAATTTTAATAGGTGATAGAACAACAAGAAAAAAGTAGACTTTCATAAAAAAACTTTGTTCAAAAATGTTTCCTAACAAAGATACAGGGTGACAAAGTTGTAAAAATAACTGTTTTTCTCATCATAACTTTTAAACCACTCCATCGATTTCCATCAAATATCTCACAGTCATCTCTAAGTAATGATTAAAATCATTTAAAGAAATTCTCCAGTGATGTAGATACCAGGGGGTCGGCAGCCTCTTCTCCCCTCCAAGTCTTCGACGCCACTGGATATTGTACAAAAATGATTCAATTTTTGGATTCCCTGTTTAATTAAAAAAAATAACCTTGCAAATTTTTGATTTATGGCTTCGTTTTTGAGATACTTATTTTAATTTAAAGTGTTGCAAGCAGGCTAAAACTTATGACGGAGCTACCAAGAAAATACGATATGAGATGGCAAAAATTTTTTTTAAACATTTTATTACTTATTAGACATAATGTACATCAAATATACAAAAAAGCAAGTAAACAAATAAATACACTAATAAGTTCTCAAAATGGAATCCACCGACCTCAATGCAATTTTGAACTCTTTTCGCAACGGAATTAATTACCGCTAAGACTTGAAGACGATTTCCCTTCAGTTGATGGCACGCCTCTTCAATACGTCCCACCAGCTCTTCTCGTGCTTTTATTGTCGTCTCCAAACCAAACAGATACAAATAACAAATGTATCACAAATTTCAAAATAAAAATGACTGAGGATCACTTGATCCTTTTATTTATTAGTCCGATTGGCAAGTCAAGGCGTACTCGATTGTTTTAATTCAGTCCAGCTTTTATCGCTACACGAATGAATATCCAAATAGACATTTTGAGAACTTATTAGTGTAATTATTTATTTTTTTTTTTTTATCTTTGATGTACATTATGTCTAGTAAGTAATAAAATATTTTAAAAAATTTTGACCTCTCATATCGTATTTTCTTGGTAGGTCGGTCATAAGGTTTGGCCTGCTTGCAACACTTTAAATTAAAATAAGTATCTCAAAAACTAAGCTATAAATCAAAAACATGCAAGGGTAATTTTTTCTCTAAATTAAGCAGGGAATCCAAAAATTTTATCTTTGTAAAATATCCAGTGGCGCCGAAGATTCGGAGGGGAGAAGGGGGTGCCGACCCCCCAGTATCTACGCCACTGGAGAATTTCTTTAAATTATTTTAATCATTACTTAGAGATGTACAACATTAGTATGTGTGAGAAATTCGATGGAAATCGATGGAGTGGTTTAGAAGCTATGATGAGAAAACCAGTTTTTTTACAACTTTGACACCCTGTATCTTTGTTAGGAAACATTTTTGAACAAAGTTTTCTTATGAAAATCTAAATTTTTCTTGTTTTTCTATCACTTATCAGAATTAATAACGCTTAACCTGGACCACCCTTTATATTTGTCTTAATTATGTAATAATGAAAAAGTTAACTTGTCAATATTTAAGAGTTGACAATGCAATGCGCTTTGAAGTGGTTGATCTGTTTTTTATTATCCGCCTTTCTTTATTTGAAAAATATTTAACCAGTGGAACCTAACTTGGTTTTGTATATAAAGTGCAAATAACTGACTGAAGATGAATAAGACAATTCAATTGTGCGAAGAAATGAGAATTTAAACTATCTCCATCCGTCTAACAATCTTTGCATTAGCGACAAATTGATTTCCTTTTCCTGAATTAATTATTTAAAAAGAGAATTGTAGGAACAGGAACAATGAAAATCAATTAATTTAATTATGTGTAATCGAGTACATTAATACGTAAGCATTGATAAGATGGCTCAATTTTAATTTTTGGAAGATAAGATGCTCGATGTTACTTAATTCAATTTGTTCATGAGGGGATATTTGAAAACTCAAATATACAAAACTCAAAAACTCAGATAGAAGAGTTGACATGTAATCTCAGAACTAGAATAGGTTGTGAATGGAAAATACTCCTGGAAAAACATTTGAGAACGCCCAGCGAGAATTTGAGTTTATAAAACTGTGTTTATTGTGTATAAAACTTTGAATATAAAACAATTTTAGATAGATAGTGGTTTGAACTGATCACACGATTTTGAATTTCAAAGTTAGATCAGCGGAAGGTGAAAGGATAAACCGGGAATTCAACCCATATGGGTTATGAGTTATAAGTTCTCCATCCCCATCCTTTATGCTTTATCTTCATGGTTACATGTTAAGATTATAGTTATTTTAGACTGGCAAATAAAAACACCGATTTGATTCAAAATTATAATATTTGGACAGTTCGTGAATTTTGCATTAATTTTAGTATAGTATGGTTTTAACAAGATACTTGTACAATATACACTGCACAATATATAGAGCACCACGCATCAGATTTTAAAGAAAGATCTGCATCTGTCAGCATACAATACTCAGTTGACACAACAATTAAAAGTTACTGACCGTGTACAACGTCGTACATTTGTTAATTGAGCGTTAGAAAAGAAAGAAGGTGAAGCTGATTTTTGCCAAAAAAATTTTGCACAGCGATGAAGCACTGTTTCGTCTTGACGGATACATCAGCAAACAAAATTGTCGAATTTAAGGTGCTTAAAATCCACACGCGGTCCACGAGAAAGTAATGCATCTACAGAGATACACGGATTGGTGTGTATTTTGGAGTGGTGGAGTAATTGGACCATATTTCATTGGAAATAATGCTGGTAATGCTATTGCAGTAAATGTGGTAGGCTACCATGATACGTTAAACAACTACGTTTTCCACCAAATTGATTTGAACAACATGTGGAAAGACGGTGCAACGTGTCACACAGCACGTGCAACCATAATTCTGTTGCATACCATGTTTCCTGATAATATTTTCTCACGGAATGCTGACATAACATCATGTGATATAACACCGTTGGCCTTTTTTTCTTTGGAGTTATGTTAAAGGAAAAGTATACTCCACCGGGCCAACAGCAATCAATGACCTCAAAGCAAACATTCAACGTATTATTTAGGAAATAGAGCCAATTTTATGTGCCCATGTTATGGATAATTTTGGTAAACGAATGACATTTTACCAGATGAATCGATACGGCCATATGAACGATATCCCTTTCCATTTGTAGCCATATCGTCTCCAGTTCATGTTGAAGAGTAAAAAATCTCAGTTTGTCAAACGTTATTAGTTCTATTCACAAATCACATCTTATAGTTACAAATGAGACACCCTTTATAACCTTCTCTCAGATAACATTTTCCCTAGCAGCTTATTAGGTCAACGAGAATAATCAATTGAGCACCTAATAGACTCTTATAACTTTAAATAATTTTAAATAAACATAATTTTGAAAAGTCAAGGCAAAGCCTATTCTGCATCATCTTTCTCCTTACTATTTTATTCGGAATACTTATATTTACCGCCTTCCGTTACCATGAATTTTGGTAATAGAATCAGCGCAGCGCAGAATTTAAGCTACCCTTCTTTCTTTTTAATGTTTGAATTACCCTATTTAATTTTCTCATCTCACAACTAATTTCTCATCATAGTTTTGTCATTTGTATATATTGTTTTATATAATATTATATTGTTTTCTGTATTATATTTTATATACAGACTTGGCAACTATAAATCTTGGATGGACTACATACATGTGGCAGAAAAGAAATGACATAGTAAAACCATGTATGCGATACGAGCCGATCATATGACCACGATGCCAAGTTTGTGTTTTTACAACTCTACGAAGATAAGGATCATATATCTAAAATAATTTATGTTGTCAATTAAATTGCTAATGTAGAAAATCATCACTAGACAAATGCATGTTTGTGATTAATGGGTACGTTTATTTCACTTATTTGAGGAACATGCCCACCGTATTGTATAACTGGAACAAAGTAAGACTAGTCCCTCCTACGAAATAGTCTTGCTCCCAGCAACCTTCTCTTTAGAATATTTAGTAAGCTTCAAGAAGTTGTGGGGTGTAGTATTCAGTATTCTTATCATAATATATACTCGTTTAAGTGTTTTTATACACTTGAAATTTTATAAGAGGCTCAAAAATATCTAAAGAATCTTTAAATAACCCAAAGAATGCCATTTCAGAAGAAGTTCCATGTCATTTCCGTCCTTATCATGCCACTCGTTCGTCTATTTAATAATGCTGTCAGCCTTCATCAATCTTCAGGACAAGGTCTAAGAGGCCTACAGATGTAATAACAGATGAAAAGTGATAACTTATGCAAGTCGCATTAAGAAACAGGCATCCTATCACTTTAGAGCTAAGCCAAACTCTATCAGCAGCTCGAGATGTAGCAGTTTCTGGACGAATGATCAGAAGAAGGCCTAATGAAGGAATATTGGACAGTAGAAGAAGAGCTATTACACCACTGCTCACTAGATAACATATAGTTACTAGACTGCGTCTTGCAAGAGAACAACTAAATTAGACCATTGACGACTGAAAGCTAGTTGAGGTTTGCTGCCAGCAATATCTCTCCGAGGATCCCATTTTTTGGTCGAACAATAATGTTCTGGGGAGGACTTTGTTTCGATGGTCGCACGGATTTGGTTTCTGTACGGGAGAGATCCATGAATACACATTTCTACTTAGAAAACGTCGTAGGAGAATATGTGATGCCATTTACCCCGTCTGTCGAGGACAGTTTTATTTTTATGCAGGATAACGCTCGGCCTCACGTTGCTAGATAGTGATTTATCTTTGATTGGTGAATATTCCAACTATACTGGGCAATAAGAAGCCTAAATGTAAACCCTGTAGAACATCTATGGTATGCATTAAAGTGATTAGTTAGGTGCCACATGCCTGTCTCTATGACTGTTAGGGGATTCGAACGAGTCGTTCTTCTCGAATGGGAGAAACTCCTTAAGAAAAAATTCATCACTTGATCGATAGCATGTCTAGATGAATGAAAGCAGTGATAAGAGCTAAAAGATCTACACGCTACTGAATTCAAGTTCTTACGACTTAATTTCATCTCCAATTTTTTTCTAAAGGCTTTCATTAACATCGTTTAATTTAATTGCATTTGACATCATTGTTCCTTTCTGTTGTTTATTCATGTTTTCCCCGATAATACCATTCTAATTTGTTAAACATTAGGTGAAGTCAATTAATTTTAGTATTGTATATATTACGTAGGTACTATGAGTCTATTTTCAGTGTCATGACATATTAAATTTAAGACATTACTCGAGGAATTCACTACTCTGTGGTAGTTCATAATTCACAACGGAATTGAGTAAAACAACTACTAAGTTTTATACCTACCACTATATTTACACAGAAACGTGATTGCAGTTTCGACAATTTTATTAGCTTTCGACACATGCATCAGTCAAAATTACTGTCAATTCAACAATCAGTTTTATATACAAAAGAGCTACTATGCGGTTATATACAAAAGAGCTGCTATGGGATCACCTTTAAGTCCTCTACTAGATGATATTTTTATGTCTAATCTAGAAGAACTAATACTAAATTCCCAACTGGGTAAAAAGCATATTCAATTTTGGTACAGATACGTGGACGATATTTTAGCTTGCTTTAAAGGTACTACTACACAACTGAAAACTTTCCTAGATAGTATGAATAACTTACACCCTAAAATAAAATTCACGATAGAACGAGAAACAAACAATAGCATACATTTTCTAGATTTTATTATTACACAGAGAAATAATCAATTCACATTTAATGTTTTTCGAAAACCTATATATACCGATATAACTATCCCCTTTGATGCTTGCCACTCATATTCGCATAAAATAGCTGCATATAATTCAATATTACATAGAGTTTTTTCACTACCTTTATCAGAAACACAGATAAAACGGAATTTACAACAATTCAAAATATAGCTAAAAACAATGGTTTCCCAACAAAAACTATTACCAAATTAATAAACAAAAAACAGAATCAGTATACTTTTAAATTAATTTATCCAAAGATTAGAGAAGATAAACAAATACCTTATGCCACCATCACATATTATGTTACATTGTCAATAAGAATATCAAATATTCTCGAAAAACATAATATCAAAGTAGCATTGAAACCCCAACAAAGGTTATCAAATTTAGTTTAAAATACCGAAGATAAAACTAATAAATATGAAAAATCGGGAGTTTATAGATTAAATTGCTCGGAGTGCAATAGCACATATAATAAGGCATATATGACATATAGGACAAACGGGACGTAAATTTGGAACTGGTCCTAGTTGATCACAGTAGATCTTTCAGGTTACAGAAAACAGATTCTACTTTTGCTAATCATATCTTAGAAAGTGGACATAATTTCCCAGATATTAATAATATGAAAATCCTACACTATGACATGTTGTGGGATATGGCAAAGGTTTAAAACTTAATTGGTTAGAAGCAATAGAAATCTATAAATACAACCATAGTGATAATTTTAAGTTGTTAAATGATCAAGTAGATATACTATATTCTCCTCTTTTTACTGTTACCAAAATTAACCCCCTGTATAATAGTTCTTAATAATATTCATCAAAATTTCCACAACTTGATGGTAGGGATTGCACCATTTATAATACACGTTTTCTTGTAAACCTTGCTTACCTGTTTATTGTCATAACTCGTAGTCTCTGTATTTGGATAGTATATATTATAGGAACAGAATTTTTGTATTTTATTCTTAGTTGAATCATCGTTTTGAAAATGACATAAAATTGTCGAAACTGCAGTCACGTTTCTGTGTAAACATAGTCTTATAAAACTTAGTAGTTGTTTTACTCAATTCCGTTGTATAGTAAATTTACTCTTTTACTTTAATTCATAGATAGTCGTATATGTAAAATTGTGTTGCTACAAAATAAGTGTATTGCTGCATAATCACATTAATCACCATATCACAATTTTCAGTACAAGGGGGAAATTATCAAAAATTTACCTAATTACTTAAGATCATATCAAACCACATACTAATACTATAATCAAGTTCAATGTCACACGTTGCGTCGCGTATAACACCACGATTCTGGTAGCAAGTCTGCTTATGGTTGTTAACTCAACAATGAATGTTTATACGTATTTCCGGCAATTGGGTGCGCGCCTTGCATCCGGCATTCCATGTCATTTCCGTCCTTTCCACGCCACTCGTTCGTCTACTTAATAATGCTGCCTGCCTTCATCAACCTTCAATTAATTTTTATTGACGTGATGTTTCATAATAAGGTTCAATAGCTACGGCGTTTAATATCATTCATGAAGTGATGACCCTAATTTCTCCTTAAAATTTTATCTTTCATTGCCAATTTTGAAGGTAGCTTGTACTGTTTTATATTATTAATTTAAAATAGGTACGTAAAACCGTCTTGCCGTAACTCCGTTTTAGCTGGTTGCATTGTTTCGCTTAAACAATTTGTGAGACCAATTACCCATTAATTTGAGGTAATAAATAATGTAATAATAAAATAATATATACAGCGTGTACATAAGTTATTTTATTATTAGTCTGCAGCCATTGCAATGTAACAAAAATACATTATTCTGCTTTTATAACAATTTACTATAAATGTTTATAATCATGGAAGTTCAGAAGCATTTGCGTGCAATTTCATGTCAGTCAACGGTACAACTGTCTATTTGGTTTTCTACAAATATAAGGATAATGAAACGCCTTTAGACCAACAGATTTCTAAATATGTAATGGTGTTTTTATAAAATTGAGATTTCTAGTTGATATAATTTTGTAACGACTTAACGATTTAACAGGATTCTAACTAGAACTTTCGCTTTTCTCTCTTCTCATACATCTCTGGATTTCTAGTTATATGTACATACAATTTTTTTCGAATGCACCAAAAATTATGTCTATTCGAACTTGTAAATTTAAAATACAAATTAAAATACGAGCAAATTTTCTGGAACGATTCTTAGCGTAAGATTTACAGAAATGAAAATTGTTTCTCCCGTATTCAACTGTCTACCATCTACATACATAAATGATATGCATACTAGATGTAACAGAAAAATTGTATAATATGACTAACACTATTTACTAATATTTAGTAACATTGGTTTTCTGATGTGTTAGGTTTAAGAGATATGTACTAAAGATATCCAAAAATAATGATGGATGGATTGATCAATGACAGTAAGATATCCGTTTCATCTCTTATTTTAACTGAATTTCAATTTAATGTCTTCAACTGACACTTACAAAAATAATATTAATGTTTGTCTAACGGAGACTAGGATTAGTTACAAAATCTTACTTATCTCTCAGACATTCAGACAGATGTCAACATACCCATATTATTCGACAGATATCCATCTTATTTGACTTAGATGAGCACCGAACCAACACTTGAATTATTTCAAGTCAATCAGATCCAATGGTTGCCATGATTACCTCGTACTAATTCCATAGAATGTAATTCTGTATAATGGATTTTATATTGTAGTACTTATGAAATAATTACTTAGTTACACAGAATTTGATTCTAAATATCCACATTTAAAATGGAGTCGAACGATTCAAATCGCGTTTTGAAAAATCTCTAATTAAATTGATGGTACCCTACGAGACGAACTCGGTAGTATACAAGGTACCGTACAAGGTCGAAACGTTAACCACTTAACTATCTAGTTGAGCAATTACCTTAACTAATTATGTGTTCTGATGGAGACCAATCTAAGTCACTGACATCCTTGAGAGGATATGTTGTCGAAACAACTAAATTTTCAATAGTGTAACTACCAGAAGAAGATTTAATGTCCACCAAATAGGAAACAGTGTCCAAATTATTACCAAAACAAAATTCAAATATTGTGAACAGTTAGAGCAACATAATGGTATAGTACTAGGTAAAATGATAACCTTAATTAAATGTATATCAACATTTTGATAATTTTTTCATTTTGTAATATTATTAATGAGGTCATCTTCAGTGAATCCATTCAGTATATAATTTATCAGTTAAACTGCTTTAATCTGTTAATTGATTTGATTTATAAATAAAACTAAATAAATAATGTCAGATATCTACCGTAGATTCATGTCCACGATAAGACAGCTTTAGATGGATTCTAGTTATTAAATAAATGAATACTAGTCATGTGGAGTATATTGTTAAAGAAATAATGAAGAAATCCAGAAAAATTAGAAACTAATATATTCTCTTGCTGTTCATTTTATCGCCAGCAATGAAGTTATAATCAAAATTGAATTTAATTCGCACAAAATTAATGTGGTATGAGTTTGTGTTTTAACCATGTCAAAAATATCAGGCAACTACTATCTTAGAAATAATACTGCTTGTTTTTAACAAGATGTTTTTCTAGTACCCTCTAATTTACCAAAAATGATAAATATTTTGTATTGTATGTTTTTTTGAAAAACGCGTTACAAAAACGAAAAATTGAATTTCTATAAGTTTTTTGTTTGAGCTGTTATTATAGTTTTGTTTTTAATTGTAACCCGTCTTTTATTTTGCATAAGAAAAGCTATTCGTTAAAGTCCAACGGCACTCCAAATTAGAGGTTTTAGAAATAGAAAACCCCTAACATGCAGGAGTACTTGGAATATCTAAGGATTTTATTTAATTTTTCAGAGAGGGTTGTAGTTTAAAAAATATTATATGACGTCGTAACTCAAACATAAAATCTGAAATTTTTTTCTAAAATCGGTCAAGAATTCTACTTTTTTGGTGTAATTTCGAATCCCAAAATACTCTATTTTAACATTTTATTTCGTGGTTAAGCGACCATCAGAAAACAGTATGAGAAAGGTGTGAAGTATATAAATACACGCAGACTAACCAACTTACTTTAAAAATACATTTTTAGTAAATAGAACATTTTTTATTGAGTGTGTTACATATTTTGAATGTTTATTATAACTATTTGTTCATATTTATAGTTATGTTTCAATTTATACAACTATATAATATTGGCTGATAATTTTTAGAAGTCAGCAACATTATTATTATTTATTCTTCGACAATATTATTACCATTATCAGCAGACTCCTCTTCGTCTTTTCCCCTCTAAATATTTCACCCGCTATGTCCACTTTTTTTGTAAAATATTCCTCTATACATCCTTCATTAATATTTCACAATTTTCATTCTCTATGAATTTTTAAAACAACTAAACCTATCCCGGCATTAACCAAAATTGTCACAGGGGCAAAGGAAACAATACCCTATTTATCCATCTGCATTAGGCAAATTTGAACAGTTTTAGACAATTTGAGGCATTCCGCCAAACTGTACCCCCACTACTTAACTACAACCTCTCCCATCTAAATATTTAAAGCACAGCGATAACTTAATGTACATTCAAATTTAATTGTTACAGTTCATCATGGCGACATGTATTGGCAACACTAAGCAATAAGGCAACCTAAAAATTAAAAACTATATAAATATTTGGGTCAATTTAAAATTCTCACATTCGATTCTAAGCGTAGTTTATTCATTAAATATATATGATCTGGTGCTTAAGTCACCACATTTTAAGTTGTTTGACAAAATGTTTCACTTGGTTTATAGCTGCCACCTTGACATTTCAGGAAAGCACGTAATTCGAATCGTCTTCCTTTGTACTAATTGTTGCTATCAGCATGGACTAATTTCACCACAACGTAGATGCTTTCAACTTTGTAGATAAATCGCGAAAGTATGCAGTCATGATATTTTCAGATCGGGAGGTAATTTTTTTAGTGGCAAAAATCCATTAAACGTTTGGTTTACGAAACCGTTACAAAACTGAATTCGTAAATTTCCATGGATTTATTTGGCAATACATTTAAATGATAGTGTGTCGGACACCTGGACATCATCATATTGTCCATTTTAATATTTTTTAACACCTTCTGTAGTATTTTTTAACACTTACAAATATTAAAGCTAAATAAGCACCGATTCTGGCTTATTTTCACAACAATCAATAAACAGTAATTGTCAAGGAAAAAACTTCATAAGTAATTAGATAATAATCTTTTAATTTACATACATTAATTAGGATTTCCGAAAAAATAGTATGTGTACCTCGTAGCAAAAGCACAGTTCCCTACTTCAATGATTGTTGGCTTCGGCATACATCGTCTTTCAGGAATATAATTGCCTTTACTACTACAGGGTGTTTCAATAGGGACGCTCGAAATTTGTTAGGTTATAGCGGCTATGTTGACATCTGTCAAATATGTTGTGAATCGTTCAGTAGTGTACTCCACAACCGTCTCGTCTAGTCGACTATTCGACGTTTTGTGGCCAAATTTGAGTCAACCGGTTTGATAAATAATCAGCCAACACCCGTACGTTAGTTATTAACCTGGACGTTACCGAAACACAAGGTCTGCTTAAAACATCGCTGCTGTGCGTGAGAATGTACGGAAAACCCCGAGGCAGTCAATTTCTCGTCGTTTATAAGAACTTAACCTTTCTGTCTGGCCTGACTTCAACTTGGCGAATTTTGCGTCGCGATATGGGTCTGTATTCGTATAAAATCCAACTTACCCAGAAACTTAAGGTAAACGACCATAAGCAATGCCGTGTGTTCGCTGATTGGGCTTTGGAGAACTTATAAGTTCATCCAAATTTCACCAAATAAATCATATTTAACGACGAGGCCCATTTTTGGATGAGTGGATATGTGAACAAACAAAATTATCGGATTTGGGACGATACCAATTCACACGAGATACACCAGCACCAAATGCATCCCGAGAAAATCATTGTTTGGTGCGGATTTTGGTCTGGCGGAATCATCGGTCCGAACTTCTTCCAAAACAAAACTGGCATACCTATACTCACCAACGGCGAGCGTTACAGATCGTTGATGCGCATCTTCTTGTGGCTTAAACTGGTTGATATGGACGACGACATGTGGTCCCAACAAAACAGCGCATGCCACGATGGACATTTTGCACAAGCGATTTGAGGGCATGGTTATCTTGTACAGCGGTGACGTGAACTGGCCACCAAAGTCGTGCGATTTAACGCCTTTAAACTTCTTCCTTTGGACCTATCTTAAGTCACAGGTCTATGGGAATAAGCCGCAAACAATCGATGCACTCAAAGTCAAAGTAATGAACACTATTCAGTAAATTTAGCCAGATTTATGCGGCAAAGTCATCGAAAATTTGACCTCCCAAATACGTGCTACCAAGCAGAGCTGCGTCGGACATTTGAACGACCTTATATTCCATACGTAATGCCATAAAATATTCTTTCAAATAAGAGAAATATTGAGTGGATGTCTCACGCACAACTTGTTTTATTTATATTTAAAAATCGAGCGTCCTTATTGAAAGACCCTTCAGATACATAATGTACTCGTATTATTTTTTGGTCAGTTAGTCTGTTCAGGAATTGAGTTATGAATATGGTACGAAACTTTATAACCACCCCCGTATTTTTATCTTTTGCCATTAGTATAAACTATTTATATTTTCATCAAAGTATCGTTACAACTTATAAAAAGTTATTATCGATTATTTCCGGAATTATAACTAGGTAATACTAATAATAATAAAGCGATGTACTGGAGTAATCATTCCATTAGAAGAATAATCCTATTCACTGACGACTAAACTCCTACATTTCCTACATTTCGGTGACGGGGTTAAATCTAGACGGTACATGTACTTTTAACTAACACAACATTTGCTGAACAAACAATACATTTCAATTAATTTTGGCAAAAAGCAAATGCGGCAACAAAACAATCTCGGTACAGATAAATCATGTTATGGAGAAACGCTGCCTCGAAATAAATCAAAGTGGACATGTGAATGCGGGCGATAAATAATTTACACAGTGATACTGCATCGAAAGTTGAAATTGCCCCAAACCAAGTTAGAAACGCTGCATTCTCTGGAATTATCGCAAATAACGTCCGTCGGCACGTAATACCTAACGCGCACTTACTCATCCGTTATAGGAAACATTTGAGGTAGTTTCATTAAATGTTTATTATAAAATTATAACTAGAATATTTTGTCAAGTGGATATTTATTTATTTAGAATACAGAAAATTAATATGGAAACTAATTATATGTCTAATACAATAGTTATATAAATTACAATAATTAGAGAAACTTTATATTAAAAAAAACTACTATAATTAATAGAGGTAACAGAAACATGCTACATTGCAAATACGTTACCAATATATGTATTTTTTCTATATTAGACATTTTTTTTTTTTCAAAAAATAAAACCTGCCAAGGGTAGGATTGGCCATCTGTTCCGGATGGGAACCCAACGACAGACAGCTGATTCGAACTTATTAGTTCTCATCAGTTATTAGTTACTAATAAATTCGAAACAGCTGTCTGTCGTTCGGTTCCCATCCGGGACAGATGTCGAATCCTACCCATGGCGGGTTTTATTTTTGAAACATTGTCTGAATGTCTGACCGTGCAGAAATACGAGAAAGGGGTCGAGGATCGCTTTTAGGTATAAATCAATGCCTGGCGAGGCTTTAGCCCGAGGAGGGGTTGTTTCCTATAGCGATTATGTAATAGCCTTGCTATTCGGGAACCACTTGATAACCGCTTGGAAGTTTGGTAGTTTCTTTCTCGATTCCCGACTTATATATTATTAGACATTTTGTATTATAAATGATTTTTAAAATAGGTAATATTTTATGTTCGTAATGGTACAGAAAAAAATATCTATTTGATCTTGCATTAGTGAATAGTTTGCACACATTTGCTGGATTGGGAACGATTGAAATAAATGGGTACAGCCCGTTTGGAAATAAAAAGGGGTTTGGAAATCGCGATGTGGTCCTTGGTACATTTCACTTGATCTGTTCTAATATTGAGGGGCTATAAAAACAATAATTAATACTTTTATAAAGAATTATAATGGATTGCATTGTTATTCTCTTTTCTAAAGATGTGACGTTAGCCGGATTAATTAATTTTGTTGGTCATACCGATATGCAGGATATATACTATCTCATTCGAAATCTAGGATACTTTAAGAATTTTCTTTATACTCTCTCGATATTTTCTCAGTGCACTTGATAAGTGCGAGTCCACACGATAGATGCATACCAAGTCGAGTTTTAATATAAGTATTTAATAAGAGTTTCAACGTGTTACTGGAATCAAAATAATTTGAATTTCGTATCACAAATCCCAGGCATTTATAGAACCGTTTTACGATTGTATTATAGTGATCTATAAATCTTTGCTTTGGGTCAAAAATTACACCCAGGTCTCACTATAGAGGACGATAGCATTAGGACTATTCATAAAGACATTATTCAACATATAATCGTAAGTTCTTTTCTTTGTGAAGTATATGACATTACATTTTTGCACATTGAGAGGGAGTTTGGATATAAGACACCAGTCCTTCATATCAAAAAGAAGATCATGTAAACGCATGAATCTATTTGTAGATATAGTTTTATATCATCTGCATAACGTAAATAATTTATATTGAAATTTCTCAACAGCAATGTAAAATTATTGATATATTACTTTTATTATTTAATATTATGAAAATATTAAATAATAAAAGACCCTTGGGGTACACCAGAGAGGATGGTAATATTTTTTGATGAATGACCTCTATATTTCATGTATTAATGCGATTTTCTAGATAATACTTTACAGGATATTCGACATTCGGTAAAACAGAGAAGTCAACTTCTCTGTTGGTGAACTGTTCAACAATATGGTATGGTCCAGTTTATCAAAAACCTTTGAAAAATCTGTGTAAATAACATCAACTTATAATGTAAAGTTTTTACTTCGCAGAGGGTAATTTTCAAACTACTGAAATAAGGAGATTATATTCCAGCCCATCTGCATTATATTGATGATCTCAAGGTTTTACTCTGACTTAGATTGTTCTCAAAACTACCAAGAGATGGCGTTTGGCACGTTCTACTGCTGTGGAACGTAGCAACATCTACTAGCCTCATCTGTCAAGGGTATACTCGCTTACACTTTACTGACGAGACCCAAGATAAGGTCGAAACCGGTCTGAAGTTAGCGATATCCTCAGATAGGTGACACTTTGCATCTTCCTTGTGGTTTTGGAACAATCTGAATCACTGTATTTTAGTTCTAACTCTGTTAGACAAAATACAGCAAATTTTGTCATTTAATTCAGCGCTCGGCGTTTGGCATATAACCAGGAGAATAGCTGTTTTGACCGAGTTTGTTTAGTCCTTATTATATAAAGCATTTGCACATGGGGTGGAATATAATCTCCTTATTTCAGTAGTTTAACATCAACTTACTTTTAGTTATAGATAACATTAAATAAAAACATCGTTATCCATATAAGATTAGTTAATGTAGATCTACATCTCATGAAACCATGTTGACTGCAGCCAATGTCGTTTCTCACATGATGGTATAGACTTTGGTGTAAAATTATCTCCATAACTTAGTAGAAGTTGCATGTGATAGTATAAATATAAAAATAAAACTTAAGGAATACATTTTCTAACTTGGATATACAACATATACAGTGAAACCGAAAGGTATTGTGTAGATTTGATAAAACTAGTACTACTGTTTTCTTCTTTTGAAAATCACTCGAATATGTTAAAATTGTATTGAAATGCCACATTGAGAACTGCCCTCAATTTTTGGATCCGTGTTTTTAAAAGTTTAAATTTAAAGTTTAAATGGTGTAGAAAAGGCAGTAAACAACAAATAAATATTATCGCAGAAATAGTCATGATTGCCACACAACCTACATGTCAAACTACAGCTGTTTATGGATATTTGTAAAACTGCGCAAAGTTTTAAACAAACAAAAATTTTACCTCTATAAATTATAAATGGTTTAACAGCCTATAGATGATAATCTCGATCGAAAACTTCAATTTTGTGGAATGATATAAGAAAAAATAGCTCGTGAACCTAAATATTCAGAAACAATTTGCTTTACCAATGAATCCACGTTTTTTCTAAATGCCAACTCAAACACTCAGAATATAAAAAGTCGTGGGTAAAAATTTTGGGTAATTACATAGTTGAACCTGTATTTTTAAATCGAAATTTAATGAGAGAGAGAGAGAGAGAGAGAGAGAGTGAGGTGTATTTCTATATGTTGTAGGATTCTGATGAAGTATCAAAGGGTTCCTAATTATTTATAATTGGAATATATTTCCTCATATATTTATAAGAAAACTATTTTTCTTATAAATATATACTTATTTAGAAAAGAGAACATTATTTTGATAATAAATTGATACTATCTCATTTAGAGCCTTTACTGAATATACATTTTTACACTTTTATTAATGTTTGAAATACTATTTTAATAGCAGGTTTACAGTTTTAATTACACCAATTGTGTGTGGTCCCAATCTATCCTATGAAATCCATACATTATCAATTCTTCTATAAATATTCTATAAACTATCCTACCTTATTACCTCCAACATTTATGTTCTTAAAAACAGCTGTAATCTTCTACCATAGCGAAAAAACTATACGTTTCAATTTAATTTATATTAAATTAGTTTCAAAAAACATACACTAGGAAAACCGTTTCACAACAATCATCATATAATGAACATATTCAAAGCAATAGAAGCAGTGACCTCTGAATTCTGAATACTGAATTTTTATATTCTATATAAGAAATTTTACTTTTAGTATACTTAATATTCGATGCTTATATTTTATTAAGTTGTACATTTTTTTTATGTAAAAACAAACTGACAAAATATATTCAAGCGGATGCGAAATACATAATAAAATAATAATAACCCCCGAGTATTATTTTTAAAAACCACAAGCTGTGAATTTGTTTTTTTACAGTTGCATAGACTACATAAGTTTCAAGTTAATACAGTCGATCAGTGTTGAGACATCTCTTCCGAAAACCAAAAGAATGTAACTTTTCAGGAGAAGGAAGAGTTTTCCGAAGAAGTTGAAATTTACTCGCGTTCACACCCGGTTCGAATCGAAACTTAAATAAAATCATTCATATCATATATTTATGAAATCTATATTCGCTGATTACTCAAATGTTTATTGGCTTAAAAACACCAATTCAAGGAAAAGATCCGGAATTCTCCCCGCAAGGTTCCCAATAGGGAAATTGCTCAGGTCATTTTACGGTATTACTTACTTTCTTATTTCTTCTTCCTTACCCCTCGGTTTATATTATTTATTTTCATGTGCAGAGTTCTATTTGTATTCTGAAAGTGATTAATTCTTTTTATAATTTTTTACAAAAAATTCCCAAATATAAGAAAGTATTCACGAAAAGGAAGGGCTGGAGAGGGAGAAGATATTAAAAGTTTCACAAGAGAATCTAGACGAAATGTCCCATTGATAATGTGTTTTCTATTGATATGGTTTTCATTACAAATTATTTCATATTTATCGAGCTGTAACTCTTTCAAATAAGTCTGATTCGGAGTTGTCTAATTCCTCTTCGTCTTCATCTCAATTTAAATTTAACAACAACTTTGCCACGGTTATAAAAATGAGCCATTTCGTTGTTTTCAAGAAAAAATGTAGAGCACTTTTAGTGTTCAGATTTTAATGAAACTAACACCAATCAATCCAGAAATGATTTTAGTTTCAGGAATAAAATAAAAATATTTTTTTAATGAAAAACGGTCATACACCCATTTAGAATATATAATAGCGCTACTATAAATTCAGGAAATATATTTAAACTAATAATATACATAAATTACTATATAGAATAGTCCACTTCTAAAGAATACCAGTTTTCAACCAGACTTGTGTACAATACGAAAAGTAATGTATAAATTCGATAACATTGGCACTAATGCTTTTTAAATCAAGATGTTAAAAGACGTGCACTTGAAATTCACTTCGAAAGCTAGCCTTACATTTTAAAGTTATAACGTCATCAATATAATTTTATTGGATAGTCTTAATTTTGATTGCCCCAATTGAAAGAACTATTTTTTTATTGACAGCAAATTAAAATAATGAATTGGTTACTTAAAAATTTTTGTGAGTACGAGCATTTTTTAAATCAACAGAAAAACGGGGAGGATTCCAAATTCGAAACCGTTGTCATGCCGTCTTTTGTCAAAAATCTGGTTCATTTTCAACGCTGTGTGGGCGCGTTGTCATCATGAAGAGGTCTCTTACCTCTCATCTCCATAATTCAGGTCATTTTTTCTGACTGTCTCTCGCAATCGCTTTAGCACTTCCATATATAGTAATTTCAGATAGTAAGAATGACTTCTTTGATGTCGAAAAACCATTATGGGCTTCATATTTGATTTAATTTGCTGTGCTTTTTTGTCTGGGCGATGAAGGTATCTTCCACTGGCTGGACTGCTGTTTTATTTCGAGATTATAAGCGTAATACCATAGATTCATCTGTTGCGATAACTTTTGCCAAAAAAATGAGATTCAGTCTGTGCTCGTTCTTTTAATGACTGTCATACTCTGAGACGGTTCTCTCTCTGGTCATCAGAAAGCAGTCATGGAAACAACAACATACATGTTACATGTTTAAGTCTTCAGTTAGGATTATTTGTACGAATTCCAGAAATATCCAGTTATATTTTTCAATTCGTCGACTGTTCTGTGACGATCCAACATGATAGCATAGCCCACTTTTTAAACATTTTCGTCTGTTCTGGATGTTGAAGGGCGACTTCATTGGGGTTCATCTTCAAGTGACATTTAACCCCTTTTGAGCTAGGCATACCCGTCGTAAGCTCTTGCCTGGTTTAATGTTTCTCTCTTATAAGTTTCCCGAAACATTTGAACTGTATATGTCGCTCTTTTCTTTAACAGGAAACCATCGTTGGAAACCAAGGTTTCCCATCGCATAATCGCCAAAAGCGTTGAAATGGGCTTAAGAAAAAACATTCTGTCCGCTGCAATAGTTTCACATGAACGATATTTGGCCAACTAAACAGGGAGAGTGAATAGAAAACGTATCTAGATGGAGAGGGCGGCACTGCCAACCCACTTGTCTACTGAATATAATTCTCTTTTTTTTTTTTGGAACCCCCTCTCATATTACTTTACTGTATGTGAAATAATTCTTTCAAATGGCGTAATAAAAAATGGGGATATTCATTAGACAAACATATCGATGATGTAATTTTTAATAATAAAGTTCGAAAATATTAAAATATTAGTTGCCAAAGTAGCATTTCAAATGCATCTTCGACGTGTTCAAATGATTCGAAAAAAAACATTAGTACAAATTTTATCGAATTTATCGTGAAACTTTTCAGTATCACTGTATGGATAATTACCAATATAAGTACAATAATTTCCATTCGAAGCTATGAAGAATCAATTTGATTAATTCTACTACCCTGTTCTCCTTTTATAATGTACATACGTACATTCATACACATGTATTGAAGCATTGACTTTTGAGAAAGTCACGGTATGGCGTGATTTTATGGCTTACAAAAAATGCAGTAATTTCCAATCACACTGTTGCAATAGAATGGATTTTGAAATACGATGCAATGTAGTTTTAGGTTTAGCTACATATAGCAGATATCATGCAATCTTGCGAAATTTAGAGTTCATTATACATGTATTAACTGCATTGGAGAATTTCAGCGTAATCATGTTGCGGAAATTAAGGGATATTCCAAAGGCTTGCATGTTTAAGTACAATTTAGGTCATATCGAATATAACAAATTTAACCGGGGCAAGGACCTCATGCTTTAAATTGCGTTTAATCGAAATACGAGTAGAAGTGGAAGAGCTGTTATTCTAATATTGAAAAATGAAAAGTTCAGAAATGTGAGACTGAGTTGAGGCATTTCAAGCCATTTATGTCGCATTGTGATTTATCTATGTTACATGAAATATTTTTAAATAACTGAAGAATGTGGCCAAATATATGGATGTCGATACTGGAATATTAGTGGTTTTATTCTTTTTACTACTAAGTGTAAATTAGTAGGAGCACGTTATATTGCGCGCTAAATATTATATCTGATACTTCGGCAGCTATTCACATAAAGCCTTCAGTTCATTTTTGGTATAACCTACGGCTTTAATAGCCTTAAACTACAGATTATTTTGGACACTAATTATTTTGAATATTGTCTAAATTATATATTCTTATTTGTGTAGCAGTAGACATCTCACTTGTTTTAGTTGATTTTGCTAAAGATAATTACAGCGATATAATTTAATCACCATAGGCTACTCAACATCTCAGGTATTATGCTATTTTATATTTTGTCCCCATAAATACCATTAAAATATCGTCAATAGAATCAAGAGTCATCACGTATTGTTGGCTACGTATTTCCTCCCTTAATATTTTCCATTTAGACTTCAGGTTTATATTTGTTATGTCACACATAAGCAGTACCAACAACCAGCGCTTTCCTCAGTTGCTCCTGCGATGGAGCGTCAGCATCCATCAGTGGGCATAGACAATAATACACCAAAGAGCTGACAATGACACCAACCTCTAGTAGAGCCATAACCGGAAAACATCGCGGGATTCGCGAGTACTCACATATTATAAGTTCCTTTTGCCTGATAATCCTTTTTTTTCTTTTTGTTAAGTCTATCATTTGGACTTTGTTTAAGAAGTTAACCACATTGCAGTGTTTAACCTACATAATTTGACAACATACAGATATTTTCTGTGATAACATATAGAAATAAGGTCAGTTCTGCAGTTTTATTGCTGAGATAAGGTAAGGAGAGAAATTTAACGAAACAAAAATTGGAAACGTGCCTTCCAGTTTTTGTTTCATTAAAGTTCCTCTCCTTACGAAGGCTGAAACAGAGGTCTGGCCCTCCATTGGTACTCACTTCCAACTCCATTGTTATCTATCTGGCAGTTAAAGCGAAGGAAAGAACTCATTCATTTATGTAATTCACTTAAGTAATTACCTTAATTACTTATGGTGCTCGAGCAACCTCAGAAATGTTTATATAGAATTAACAAGATTAACGAGAGGAAACACTGATTTAATAAACAAGGGAAAACGCTTCATTTAATAACAACACATAAAAATAAATCAAAATGAGGAAAACGAAAATACTGATAAATATTTGAGAACACATAAAAATAAATCAAAATGAGGAAAATGAAAATACTGATAAATATTTGAGAACTGATATAATAGAATATGGTAAAGTTTCATACTGATCTACAAAGGTAACTTGAAACTAGTAGCAAAATTTATAAAAGTAATTACAATGATTAAAATATTTACTGAAAGGAGACCGAAACAGAACTGACCGAAATTGTTTTTGAAGGCCTCAACCAATAATATTGATTTTCGGTTTTCTGTCTGTACAAATGTCAAATATAGACATCCCTCCTTATTGTATGAACAAAATGTGATATGCAATGATAACATACAGTATAGATTATTAACGGTATCGCTAATATCTTACCTCATTTTCTCGTCACGTGTCGCGCAGTTTTGATGATCTGTTTACGATTGATTCATATTTATTATTATTATACAGACGGAGAAACACGACAGAAGCTCTCCATGGGCCAATCGGCGGGTTTTTACTCAAATATTACAATATTAATTATTTTAACTTAGTCGTTCCTCTATTCAATTCAATCAACTACTTGTCCAATATAACTTAATCTGACGAACTTGTGTCTCTTCGAACAACCTTTATGTTATCTAATTCAGTCTTAAAATTTTGGAATTTTTGGAGGTTTGATTTGACGATTTTTCATAAAAAGAATGTTTATTCTCCTGAAACTAGACCCATTTCTAGATTTATTGGTGTTGTGCCTATGAAAATATAACACCAGAAGTGCTCTAAATATTTTTTGAAAATTGCGAAATGGTTTATTTTTAATTATCGGTGTAATTATTCAATAATATTTATTTCTATAGCCCTTCTAAGCAAAACATATGTGCAAAATGACAAATAGCTCTCAGCATAGTTGAATAATGTGTATATTACACAAAATTTACACATAAGTTACACATAATGTTTAAAAACTCCTCGCAGCATGTGACGAACTGCCCTTTTTCTGGTTGGAAGTCATCTTCCAATTTTTTCCTCGGCCTTCTTTTTTGTTTGGCTTTTTATTCATTTGAATTTTCAGCAGCATTTGCCTTTTTTATCTTTTCCATATCAAAGCTTTTGAGATCAATATAAACTGAGGGATAAGAAGAGATAAGAAAGTAATATCCAAAAATGACCTATTTCCCCATTGGGAATCCCATAGGGAAAACCCCGAGACTTTCCCTTGAATAGAGAGACGAAACACTCGAGTTATCAGCATATCGATTGCATGCTTTAAATATATAATATCGGTGGTTTTATTTGCGTTTCAATCAAAACCGGATATGAAAGCAGGATAACTATGAACTTTTTCAGATAAACCTGAAAATTGAATTTGGTTTTCGGGAGAGATTTCCCGAAACCGACTGATTGTATTAACTTAAAACTTATACAGTCTGTCAAATTATATAAAATACAGCTTGTTGTTTTTGAAAACATTAGTCAGGCACTAAGCAACAGAATGTTGAACAGTAAAATATTCGGTATTTTTTTACAGGTCTAGAGGCAAAAGAAAAACTTTAAATGTTTAGATTCTGTGATTTTACAGTAGGCTATGCTGTACAAGGTGTTCCTTGTACTATGAGGTGGGGGTGAGCACACGGTGAAGAGAGGGTACACTCTTACCTTGTGCCCACAAGGTGCCCCCCCCCCCCCAATCTTAACACTTAATACATGCTGCCTTTACGTAAGTTCCGAACTAAAGAAACATCTACGTGATGAACATTATCGATTAGCTTGAGTAAGGTATATTTCTCTATTATTCATATAATATGCAACAACCCACTGTATATTATTATTAATTTTGAATAGACCATATATGAGAATTTTTTCAATTTCAAACTACTTACTGTAGATATATTTTGTAATTATCGTAATATATTGTAAATAAATTGGGACATAATATACAAACCTTTGTTAAAATGAATTGACTCGCTCACTGTCAATTTTTGAGTCAACTGCACTGATAATTCTGTCAAAAGTTTTGTATTTTTGATACATACTTGCTTGCTTTTAAAGGTAGCAGAAAATTACGTGGCATTCTTTGGTGTTTATTTTATTTAGTGGAATAATTCTAGTACATAAACATGTTTTTTAATTAATTTCTGCTACTAGAACCCCCCCCCCCCCTTCTCGTCTAAAGCTGTCGCTCGCATCCTTTGCTATATTGTGACAGGCATTACAGAGTAATAATGTATTGTTCATATATAATGTATTGTACATTGGCACATGTTTGTATGAATGTGCGAATATTTGTAACAAGGTAAGCTAACTTGGCTAATTCCCTCTCCCATTTTTTTACAGTGTTTTGCTATATAATGCAGGCACCTGATAAATAGAAAGAACCACCATTAGTCTGTAATATTTTTGGTTTTGATTTGAGTCTAAAGGTTTTTTTTTTACTATTGAAAGATTGTCATTAATGATTATTACTGACATGGATTCCAAGAGATGTATATAACTGAGTACATTTATTCTAGAAAACTTATTTCAGAAACTAAATACATATTACTTTATCTATTTGCAGTAAAGATACACTGCATATATTCAGTGTAGGCTACCATCACATGACCCGACTATGATGACGGTGGACCCGAATCTAAAATTCCTAAGCCGTACTATCGCTTATTATCGAATTAATCAATAAACATGTTAATAACTTATTTTTTGTCCGCTAACGTTGAGGCAAAATTCAGCAGCTAATGCAATATACCGCATTAACGACAAATAAGGCAATAACTCTAAACTAAAGTAATTCTCTATTAAAAATATCCTCTAAAAATCTTAACCCGTAACCACAGACGCGGGGTCATTCTGACTTATTTTTCCAATTGGTGTATTTCTAGTCATGCCTATTTATCTATGCAGTTGGTCACTTTTTCATTATGAGATTATCAAGGCTGCGCATGAGCTGTGTTTTATTTAGTTTTAATAACTAAATGAAATATTTGCAAAGTCAAAAAGATGCAAGGTCTATATTCACGTTCTTATTTTACTTAGGTAATATATAGCGTTACTTTTATTGAGTAATTTTAGAATTTACAATTAGTTCTTGTAACGAACTGGATTCTTCAAAAAATGTGAAATATGGAGATGATGACTACGAGAAGACAACAACAACAATAGTTATGATCGTGTGATTGCGTTGCTCACCAATTTTGTTTGAGTGCCCACCATTCTCACTGACCATTCTTGAGTGACTACTCACTCACCATTCTAGGGCAACTGTTCCGCTCACGCACCGTGCTTGATTGCTCGTGTATCCACCCTCTCTATTGAAGTTATTTGTGTTTTTCATAATTTCGATGTTTCCTGTATCATCATTATAGTTTCCTGTACCTCGATATAGTTTCCTGCATCTTCAATTGTTGTCCGGCACTTTGACGTTATCGTAATCCTTCTTGTGGTTATCGTTGTTAAAAACTCTGCAACTGCTGATTTATTCGTATAACCAAATCTCTGGATATGTCAGTGAGCCTCGCATCGTGGGTATTTGGTACGGTCGGTGAACAGCGCAATCACTCGATGAATGAATGTTGATCAATCAAGTGAAGCATAACCTAGGTGCAACCAGAAGGAGGAGCAGTAGACAACAACAAGAGTCCTTGGAAACATTCTTCTGTTGCTGATAGCATAAGCGAAACATCAAGACAAATAGGTAAACCATGGCAAGACCTGGAAGAAACAAGTGCATTAAAAGGTAGCAGTGAAAGCTTACATTCTATATATAGTCTTTCTCTCAATTAGTACAAATGATTAGAGTTTTAGTCAACATTTAATGTAACGATAAATTGACCCAGCATTTCATCAAACTACTTTTTAAATGCCAAATTAAAATAAATAATTCATAATAACTAATATCGAAATAAATTATTTTTTGTTCTATTCTAAATTTTATTTGTCATGCCGACTATGTTGCCTATGTAACTCTTAAGGTTGCATTAAGATATAAATTCCCTTCAAAGAAGATAAACACATACTAGTATTGTAGTCCATATTCACCCAAGATTTTTTAAAGCCCGTTATATAAATTTAAATTAATAAAGATCAAAATATGTAGCCGTTTATGTTTTTTCTGCTTATAGTGTAATCTTCTAATTTTCTTTCCACAAAGTAATCCTCCGTTTAATACGGAAAAAAATCACTCTCCTAACTTGTTGCGTAAATAGGTTTTTTATCGTCCCTATTTCCTGAATCCGAAAAGGAACAACTCGGATTCGTTGCCGTAGGAGCGGATGAGTGGTTTGTGTTCTCCAGGAATTGGTGTTTATACTTTTGTTGGTTTTTGTCACTCCGAAATATACGCAGAGGTCAAGTTAAGCATAACGTTTCATTTAGAAATTATTTTAAAATATGCAACAGTAATGTTAGTGCGCATACTGCGCATTGCACGTCTATAAAAGTAGGTGGATTTATCAGAATTAAAATTAGGAGTATTTCCTTTTTGGGATTATTATTACCAGTAGTATTTGCCTGTAGATTTTTTTACCTGAACAGTTCAAGTTCTCTGCACTTAAAAGGCGTTCATAGTTATTCAATTTTTGAGTTTCTCCGTACCATGAAATTTTACACTTTACAACCATTTTTTCATACAGAAAATATACGTGTAGGAAACAGGATACGTTCAAAAGACGAGACTATTTAATTGCGACAGTTATTGTCGCTAGACATTAAAATTCGTAATAAATGTATTCAATTTATTCAATGAAGTAACCTATTAAATCACTGGCGGTCTGGCATAATTTTGTAGTAAAACTACCCACTTGGATACCTTGTCAATGGCGGCGCCACGTATAATCAAATACGTATAAGTTATAATCATTTATATAATATACATCACTACATATACATATATTATATGTAGTGTATGGCGTCCAACACGACGGCAAAGCTAAATTGATTTGCATTGAATTGATTTGTACCTATATCGATTCAAATAAGTGAACTCTACACGACGGCTTTACTGCTGCTGCAGAGTGTAACATCACTGACGCAGCATGTACAGTGGGTAATTATTTTTATTAATATGTAAATCATTTCTACAATACAGCTTATAGCTTTCTGAAAATTCAGATTTACTGCCCATGGTCCGTTCACAGTGTCCCCTTGTATATGAATTCTCTGGGGTGTGATTTTATATAAATTGAGCACTAATATTATTATTGTTGGTTTTGGTAAAATTTAGTTTAAAGTTTAAACCAATCTAAAAAAATATTGTAAAATTTTCTTACATCTATTTTTTAATGGATCATAGCTAAAATAAATAAGATACAAATTTAAAATTTTAAACTATAAAAATACCAAATCAGTTATATTAACAACTTGCATTCGGTTCCTATCAACACCGCCGATACCCACCATTAACTTATTGCAAAGAGCCTATGTGGTACTATCGGACTATTGGTATAGCCCATAATGTGGAGCTGAGTATTTAGCCCATAATATCCTGTCATGGTTCTTATTAGGATTCATATAATGGTACGACATAGATTCAATCGATAGTTAGTTTGCAGTAAGACGGAGTTAATAATCAATCGATAGTTAGTTTGCAGTAAGACGGAGTTAATAATATTTTTAACAACTACTCAGTTTGGATCTTATTATGAAATTTCGAGTGACTGAGTAATCTGCTATTGCTGATTTCGGCTCCAAAATCACCTTTTCATTTCTACGATCTTAGGTGGCCCTTTAGGATGACCCTGAATAACTTTTTTGTTGGATAGTTAGATTATAATTAGTTAAAATTATGAAGAGTCTTCAAACTGACACTGTATGTGAATATGTCAATGGTTTTCCTACCAACTTTTTTATTAGTAATTTCTCTAGTCGCCTGTAGTAACTTTCCCTCGGAAAACTGTGACTGAGTGCCCAGTGACATACTGATTCTGAGATTTAGATCATCAGAGAATGCTCCATGTATATTATAGAGACGGATACCCCCGACATTCTTGAATCATCAGTGTAGACTGATCAGTGTAGTCTGGCTTCAGAGAGATCCAAATATAGTGTAATCTCATATTTATTTTCAAATAGCAAAATGAGAAAAGCGAATATCCACGCCCATAACAGTATCAAAACTGGTTTTAGAGCGTCCTTCTCTATGTGCAAATCAAGAGGTGTCAAGCCCAAGACAGCCTCTATGACTACTGTCGGTATAATCCTCGTCTACATAGTTCGCATAATCTACATAATGGTTAGTGGTGGAAAACAACTCTGATACTTGGAAACGGCATTTAGCCTCACTTGATAAGAGGTTTCATAAAGATTTTTGATTACAAAGTTAAAGTCTGTATAGGCTCTTGTTCTAGATATTTTTAGTTAGTTTAATTATTCACTTCAATAGCTTTGCATTTATCTGGCAAGATTATTTTGGTAAAGCTATTGACACGTGATTTTTGTATAAAATTTCTCTCTAGCCATGAATATTTCTTATTATTTACCTATTGATCATGAAACTACGCATATCAATAGCAATAGTAATGAATAATCAATGGTAGCGCGTGACCTCGTTAGGCAAATTTGGCTAGAATTTTAAAATTAGCTGCTTATACGAGAATATTCTTGCCAACTTATATGGTATTGAATGTTTGCAGAATATCATTTACAATGTGCTTTAATATGTAAATGTAAAATTAAGACGATGTGTTAATTTTACATTTACATATTAAATTTATCTTCATTTAAATTCATGAAACCGATATCAGTAGACGAATATCTCTAAGTGATATAAGGTAAGGAGACATGAAATAACGATAATAATTTATAATTATTCAAATAAGATGTTACACGGTAAATAGCCCTTATGAAATCCAAAGCAAACGGCTAAGTAATACACATTAGAGTGCGTAGGTATTGTGAACATTTGACAATTATGATATAACTAGAATGTTTTCATTTAGTATGTGACTAGATGCAAGCAAAATAATGAAAAATAATTACTAGAATTTTATCAGTGAGCAAAAGAAAGTATATGAGGTGAATTGGGGTAAATGCAAAAATGGGGCAATTGCAATAATCGGTCACTAGTTTTCCAAACGCACCCTGAATATCTGCAACCAAACTCATATCGTGTTTAAGCATGTTATAGAAGCGTTCAGTAAAAGCAATCTACTTTACCAGCCGATAAATGATTTTCCACCGGACATTCATGCGTCATAAATTTGAGGTTGATGTGCTAGTACTGTCAGATATATTCGGGCTCTAGTACAACATATTAGCAATTTTGTTAGCAAACTAATTAATCTATCTATATTTTCTATCTGAATAGTTGAAATTAATGAGATACTAATGGTTTTATAAATCTTGTATGTATCGCATTAACCCCGTATGCGGGGTGGGGTTAATGTAATATAAGTTGATGGTGATATATATTACATTTATCACTATTATTTTAGCTGATCACAATAGTAAGAACGTATCAAAAAAAAAGTTGAGCAGCAAAAGTATTCTCCAGATGATTTAAAAATGGCAGTGCAAGAAGTACGTGCGGACCGTTTAACAATTTTACAGAGCTGTGCAGGTCTATAATGTACCATACAGTACAATTTACTGTCAAATAAAGGGAACCTGTGGGCAAATAAGTAAAACTAGGGGTCGTACACCCGCTTTGGCTATAGAAGATGAAGAAAGGCTTGTTAGAGGTTTAGCAGCGTTAGAAAAATGGGGGTTTCCTCTGAGTAGAAAAGAACTGTTACAAGTGGTAGGAAAATATGTAACTAGTAACAAAATAAAGACTCCCTTTAAAGATGGTGTACCAGGGTCAGACGGGTTTATTTCTTTTAAAAAACGACATAGTCTGAGCATAAAAGTGCCTCAAAACGTAGAATATGCCCGCAAAAAGGCCACACACCCTTTTATTATTTATTACTACTTTGATAAATTAAACTCTGTCTTGGACGAATTAGAACTACATAATAAACCAGACCAAATCTGGAACTTAGACGAGACTTCAATGTCCATTGATCCATCAAAAACTAAAGCTGTTGGCATTAAAGGTAAGATTTGCACTCGTACTGTGAGTAGTCCAGGAAGAGAAAATACTACAATACTAATGTTGGCTAGTGCCAGTAGTATAAAAGCTCCTCCGCTAATTATTTTCAAAGGAATTAATGTATGGGATCAATGGGTGGCACCGGAAAAAACCGAGTTTCCTGGCACCGTGTACGCATCAAGCAAAAAAGGCTGGATGGAAACTAAAGTATTTAGAAATTGTTGGTCAAGCAAATCAAGATTTAGATCTTTCGAGTAGTAGTGGTGAAGTTAGTTATCACTCCGATAATGCCTCTGACAATGAAGATGATTTTTGGCAACAAATTGAGGAAGAGGAAAAAGAAAATAGGGTACATGATATGCCTGATTTTATAGTTGATGTTGGAAAATGGGTTATTGTCAAATACTGTACTAAGAAGACAATTAAACACTGTGGGAAAGGTGCTGCAGAAAATGGAAGCTGGCGAATGGGTTATAACATTCACTAGGAAAAATAAAAACACTTTCATTTGGTCCACCGTAGAAGATACTGATATTGTTGAGGAACACGATATTGTCACGGTTTTGCCTAATCCATCTGCTGGTAGACGTGGAACCGGAATGGTTTTTAATCTTAATTTTGACGGATTTTGTATCTCATAATAGAATTTAGAAAGTTATATTGATAGTTTTTTACTTATAAAATAATAAAACATATTGTGCAGTAATACACTTGTAGTTTTCTCTTAAACAGAAAATTAAAAACTAAATAATCTTACTAGGTATTCAATTCACCTTGAGATGGCTTGTCTCAAATTTGTAAATAAATTAGTTTTTAAAAAATTTATAATTTGCAGTACATACTCCAAGTCTTTTGTAGTAAATAGTCAAGTTTATTGCGATACGATAGACTCTAAATTAGTAAAATTAGTAATGAGGCATAAGATATTAAATTAAAATTGTTCTCTGTCATTATTCAGTTTCAACCCAGAACTATTATTCCTTTTCAACTTTGGTTCAATATCACCCGTTAGAAGAAAATACAATATTATTATATCTAATGACCCAGTATATCAGTCCGTGTAATATGTTTAATGTTTCTCTAATTTTTTTTAATCTACTCTAATAGATGACTCTAGGACACCATCTTCCTGGAAGCAAATATATTGTTGCTATCTCTGGATCTTCCTGGAAGCAAATAATTGTTTACTATCTATGTACGTCATTTACAAAAACAGTAAATATCAGTTAAATTATGTAAAGCTACAGAAATCGACCCCCTTCCCTTAAACCTTCATATACAGCAAAGGCAAAAGTTATTTACACATAGTGATGAAACAAATATGCTCATATTCTGAGAGAAATTTTTTTCCATACAAAAGTAAAACCTTTGCTGGTTAGATTTTCACTTTTTATTGTTAAATATAACAATTGTTTCGCCAACACAGTGGTTTTTTCAGATGTTGAGTACATAGACTATGTACTCAACTATGTACTCATAGACTATGTACTGAACATCTGAAGAAGCCAGCGTATTGGCAAAACAATTGTTATGTTTAACAACTAAAAAGTGAAAATATAATCAGCAGAGGTTTTAATTTTGTATAAATATGGATTTTCATCAAGTAACGGCCCAATCAATTTAGAAATTTCTTTCCTTTGACACTTGAATCAGGACACAACAGATACACTTAATATTCCACATCGGACCACAATAGTATAAATGATATTACAGATACCTTTATAAGAAAATATGATGGGTTACCCATCCAAATTTCTAACGTTGGATAAGCACTTGATTTTAATTAGTTTAACGTCGGGTTTTGAACTGAATGTATTTTCCTATATAATATAAAGTATTCCCGAATCAATATATACACAGAATTCCTATATAATATACAATGTGGTATGTCGATAATTATCGACATACCACATCGGTTGCCACTGAAGTAAAAATTGGCCTTGTCAGAAAACGTTCACAAATGTTCACAGCGAAAAAAATGGTAGTACTTGTCTGCATTGGCCAAATATTGTGTACTTCTATTAAAATAATCATCTGATTCAGATGATTTCTCTACAGGATGGATTTTATGAACATACTTATCTATTTTTAGTGTTTTAAGTTCTAATCATTTTATGTACCAAGGATGAAAGAGAGTTCTCAACAATATTATAGGAAAGGAAGTCTTACACAAATGTATCTTATACATATTACGAGTAGCACGTGGGATCTATCGCGAATTTCTCTGACTTGAAACTAAGAAAAGAAAATTGATTCTTACCCTACACCTACCTATCCTGTAACCTGTGTTGATTGTTCTGGCTCCATATCGGATCAAATTATTACTTGGGTTCAACTTACCTTAATTACTTATTATGTTCGATTCACCTCAAAAATACTTAATATTAATATTGAGACCTGTCAACGAAAAGAAACACTGAGTTATTAAACAAGGGAAAACGTTTAATTAAACAACAAATAAAATTAATAAACATATAAAAGGAGATGGAAACAGAATGGTTTAAGTTACTCATAAGTATTTGATAAATGATAAAATTAAGTATGGTATCCATAAGTTTCACATAATCTACATAGTTAACTTGAAACTAACAACCAAATTTAAAAAAAAGTTATTCCAATGATTAAAATATTTACTGAAAGAAGACTGAAACAGAACTGACAAAAATTGTAACTTTCTTCAAGAGATCAACATTTCATAGGGGTGGTTTATTAGAACCAGACCTGGATTGGCTGAGATCTTGAAGCTTCTGTACTTCGACCAATAATATTGATTATCGGTTTACTGTCTATACAGATGTCGAATATATACATTCTTCTTCATTGTGTGAACAAGATATAATATAAACTAATGACAATTATAGATGCAGTGATAAAATTCAATATAGATTATTATGTACTGTATTATGTACTGTATCGCTAACATTTTCCCTCGTCTTCCGTCACGTGTCGCGGTATTTACATAATCAGTTTATGATTGGGCAATGTCTGTTATTATGCAGAAGGAGAAATACGATGATGAAAACGAAAGTTTTCCATGGATCACTCGACGAGGACATACTTAAATACTACAATATTAATTATTTTAACTTAGCCGATTCTTTATTCCAATTAACTTCCAATCCAATATAATTTATTCTAATGAATTTTTATCTCTTCATACATACTTTATGTTACCTAATGGGATCTTTTAAAGTATAAAACTATTTATTTAACTGATCCTTGTTTCAGGATTTGGAAATGTACTCTAATTATACCTTTGTCTATACATGTTGAAGTTATGCAATCGGCCCAACCATTTGACTGCAGCCACCCACATTCAGGCAGATGTTAGGGCAGTTTTATAACAGAATATCGTTGACAGCTTTCTAATGAATTTTGATAAATATAAATTTGCTTTACTAATTTTGAAAAATTTTTATTAAGAATAGATAGCTTAATGACAACTATATGTTCACAAATATGTGGATCTACCTGAAGGGACACTATATAGGGGGTTTCAGAAATAAGAAGAATGCACAATTACCGTCTTGTTACAATTTTTAACACTACGTGTTAAATCAATCTTAATACCTATCAGTATATGTTTATGACAAGAGGATTGAAATTGATAATCCTTGAAACAGAATTCTTCGTGAGACTTCTGCAGTCTTGTTTTATCAGAATCTGACATATCTGACATAGTACATATAACTTTATTATTATTGATTTACAAAATTTTACTTTTTAATTTTATTTCATATCACTGGCTATTTTACTATATCGTATCTATTTTTGTTGCTCCAAGGACCAGGAATAAACACCGTGGTTGCCTTCAACAATTATGTTTATTAAAAATAAAAAAACAAATAAAAAACAGTTCAAGTAAAGTGTGCTTATTATTAAATGAGTTGTGAAGAATAGTAACTGAATACCTAATGTATATTGTCAGTGAATAAATAACTAACGACATAGCTTGCTGCTCTGTCTCTATTATGTTTTCATTTATTAGCCTCTCCTAATGACAACGGTGCACAATGGTGTCCCTTTTCCTAGACACTTTTCTTCTACCTTTATCTGATTCGCGTCTGTTGCAATAGGTCATTAAAAAAGTACAAATTCTATGAAGTAATAAAAAAGATTAAGAGAACTTTCCCTCAGAAGGGTGTAAGTTAGGGAACTCATGAGATTTGCTGTACACTGTCATAAATATTTTTGCTAACATAAATCTTAACAATTTACCTGTTAATTAAACTATTTCCAAGATGTTAAGAAGATAACATTATTTAAGTGAAAAAAGGTACATATAGGGAGGTTAGGTAATTTAAAATTATACAGGAAAACAAAATTTCTAAAGCGATTTCAAAAAATAACTTAAATAAAGATGGGCAATTATATTTGTACAGATTTTTAATAACCATTGTATGAAATGCATACCAACGTAAACATTTAAAGTCACAAAAAAATTACCCCACTTTTTGAATACGAACAAGTAATAAATTTTACATTTATTTTTGTGGATCTGTTCTACAAAATTCCAGTTTTGGTGACCTGTTCTACAGAATCCGCTGTTTTGTTGAAAACATCTGTTTCTTTTATTGAAAACATCATCAAAATCCAGCTGTCAACAATGTCATCAATATTTTTTTTGGCGTAGAAAATACAATTAGATAATGTAATATATGAAACTAATAAATTTGGCATTTATTTTGGTCGATTCTGCAAATGCTGGCACATAATCTGCCACTGTACATTAGTTTCTTAAAGTAAAAAATATTTAATTTATTTTCAATGAAGTAGTTTATACTATATATGTTTAATAAATTATTTTCTTTTCTTACGTCAGACCTTTTACCATATTTGTATATTTATTTTATTAATACATATACATACAGATATTCCTTTACAGAAAAAATCAATGATGTTTGGGTAACAAAAGGATATAAATATCCTACCCTTTAATAAACGAACGATATTCTATTTTAACCTTTATGGAAACTCATCATTTCGTAAGCAGATTGGAGTACGACAAAATACATATTGACTCCCACGATACCACTGGCTATTACGGCTTAGTATCATCGGTCTGGGAAAGCAACCTATAAATTGTCATTATTTGAGTAGGCGCCACATTTATCTTTCACAATGGCTTCGAGGGATTCATAACAAAATTTAGCCGAATAAAATTTACACAAACTTGCTTCGGGAACACAAATCTTCATATCAGTTCTAAGTCTAAAGTTGAAACAAGGAAAATGAAAAATTTCTCTATTACTCAAAACAGTTGTTTTTTATGTTAATTCTTTACACCCTATTATTTCGTGGTGATGTATATAATATATTTAGATATTTTTTCTTTTGGCGCCTTGAATATGCCTTAATTTAAATAATTGGATTACTATCGCTTCACCTATTCTACAGAATTCAATGTTTTGTTTAAAACATACAACAGTTATTAATGCAAACTCTTTACTTCGATACTATTAAATGAATTAATTTTCATCGACTCTCTTAATTCTTTACTTCGTGTTTAACTTTTGATAAAAATATTTGATACTTTTCAAAGTACTTTTTCCTAACGTGGAAAGAAATAGTATAAATTTTCTTGTACCTATTTCTTTTTCATACATATTTGTCAACTTATTATTCTCGTAATTATTAGTATTATATGAAACAATTTTTATGTAGTTTTATATTTATTAAATTATGAATATATCTGTAATATCATTAAATTAAGTACAGTGGAACGTCGAGGGGCTATATCCAATTTATACCCTATAGAGGCTATATCCAATTTATATGTTCATCTAAGTTATATTTTGCTCTTAGTTGTAGCACCTTCTCTTGAAAATGGAGAGGATTATTGACAGTATTTGATTCGACGGAAAAAACTCACTTTTAATAAATATTTCTCCAGTTGGAAATATTTCAATGATTGTTTCTGATTCGAAACAATCAAGTGAAGAGGAATATAAGCTTTCATTAGAATTGCTAAATAATTTATCAAATATCATCCTTTTTTATCGTAAACAATTTGAAGGGACTATTGGTAAGACTTACAATGCTAAAAACTTCTGAACCATGTTAGATATATTTTCGCGTTATCTGTAGACTTATTTTTTATTATTTTGTTTTTCAATTTATGATGTTAAATGATTTTAATTAACCACAAATTACGGCTTTTTGTACAGAGACATCTAGATACATTGAATGTGCCACAGATATTTTTACATTGTCTTGCACTATTAATATGTTCAAATCGTACATTTGGCAAAAATGATTTAGATTGACAGATGAGATAATATTGTAAATCAAAATTACAATTTAAATACAAAAAAGCTTTAAAAGCAATTTAAAAACATTCTAATGGTGTCTCAGTTGGAGCTATAGGATTTGAGTTGCACGCCATTTGCGTACTGTCAGAGATAGGGCGTCAACATTTAAAGACTGTCATCTACAAACCATACGACGTCAACATGCCTGGGTGTCTCATTTGGAACTATAGGATGTCATTTGGGAATATAACTAATAATATTTGACAACCTGAAGTTTTTTATTCTTCAAGATAAAACGGAGACGATATGGCTACAAACGGAAAGGAATATCGTTCATGTCTTCGCTTCAACTAATCTGGCATGATTTCAATCCTTCAAACAAATTGTCCATAACACACGCACATAGAACTGGCTTTATTTCCTGAATAGTACATTGAATATTTGCTTCGAGGTCATTGATTATTGCTGGCTTGGTGGTGTACACTTTTCTCCTGACAAAATCTTAAAGAAAAAAGTCTAATGGTGTTACCGTGTTGGTAACACCACATGTTATTCAAATCCAAATCGAATAAGAAATTCTCTTCAAATTTATCGACGAAGTTACGAACTGTTAATTCCGCTGCGCTTCATTTCGTCCTAATTTTGTGCGAATTTTTCTTAATGCAACTTTAAATAATCGCTCACTTTCATGATATTTGTATACAAACTATTCGCCGTTGAACATTATTGACATTTGTATACAAACTATTAATCGGCATAATAACATAAAGCGGCATGTTAATCAACACAAAGCGGATGTCGTATGGTCTGTAGACCATAGTCTCTAAATATTGGGGCCCTATCATTGACAACACAAATGGTGCGCAATTCAAATCCTATAGTGACAACTGAGACACCCTATATATTCATTTCGTGTTGTTAGTAAATCTTCTTTTACTGTAGATGCTTGAATTAGAATTTATCAAAAATATTTTAACTTTTCAAAAAATAAAACCCGCCACAGGTAGGATTCGACATCTGTCCCGGATTGGAACCGAACGACATATAGCTGTTTCGAACTTATTAGTTCTCATCAGTGCCGTACACGGTACGCCGATTCAGGACAAATGCCGAATGAAATCTATGGGGTATACATCTTTATCGATACGATCTATGTCAGTAACATATAAGTCGGAAATCGAGAAATATGCAAGATAAAGACATATGTTACCAACCATATTTTAAACCTGTTTTATAAACATAGTGATTAATTGCATTTTTTAAAGAGGCCGTTTTCATGAGAAATGAGTGTCATCTCAAAAAAAAACGTGTTATTCAAAATGTCATCATTACTTAAATTATTATTGAACCAGTGATTGGAGGAATTCCTGCATTTCTTAAAGTGAAGGGATACTAACTTGCATTACATTGACTTTTTACGGGTGCAAATATATGTTTGTTACCGCTCTATGTACGGAACTATATGATATTCAAAAAAATGGTAGGAAAATTACCATATTCGTTGTTAACTTAGGAAAAATGTCTATGTATCAATAAACTAGTGGAATACGCATCTGAAACGTCTAAATCTCAGCGATAGCTTGTAAAAATGTTATTTCTACTGATTTATAATTTGCTAACATAATAAAATATAACATAACATAACATAATAAAAAGTATGAAGTATATATTACCAAAAGTTACTCAGGCCAATATCCAAAATTGAAAAAAAATATATAGTTTCATTATAAGATTTTATATAAAGAGATTATATGAAACTTTTTTATTTTTGGGAATCTGAAACCTTTTAAGAAATATACAGGATGTGGCATAGGAACCTGACGGGTTTTTAAACGATCCATTCCTTTTAAACTATTTACTGATATGTTGTTGTTATTTTACACTCACTATTATGCTATTTAATTGTTTAAAAGGGACATCACTGACATATGTTTCACGGTTGAGCAAACATTGGTCTAGTCGAATTCGAATATTTCTTGTTACCTGCTCGATCATTGCTTCATGAATTGCAATAATTTCACTCCGAATTCGTTGTCTTATCTCTTCAATAATGGCGAGTCCCGTTTAGTGTACGCTAAACTTCAAAGTATACACTCCACTTTGGAGTTTAGCGTACACTTTGTGGAGGTAACTCCAATAATCCTCATAACTATACCCCGGGTTCAAAATTGTAGGCAGTAAGTAATTCGCAGCATATGGACTAGACAAGGCACGTGCTTTGTCTCGCGCGTGACTAAAGAAAGCAGATATCACAGAGTACAGGGAGTGGTCTTTACAATTTACACGTAAGACAGACACGAGATTTGTTGAATCGTATTACCAGCTCATAAAAATAGTGTTCTATACCTTACTGTCTATTATTTTGAAACCGGAGTATAGAAGTCGTAAAAGGTCGAATCGGGAGAACGGGTAGGATAAGTATTATCTCCGTTTCAGGAAATTAAACGGCCATGAAACATTTCACGCAACATATACATTGTTGCTTTTGCCGTGTGTGAAAGAATGTTACACCATCTTGTTGGAACCATACGACATTTCAATCAATTCCACGTTCCGGCAAATGTAGCTCCAAGAAGTTACGAAGCATTTGCATAAAGCGGTCTGATGTTATTGTAACGGCATTGCATGTATCATTTCCAAAGAAGTAGTGGCTAATAATGCTAAATGATGCTACTGCCCACCATGCAGGTCGTTATGGCTGTGAGGAGAACGCTGGTGTTGTTAGTTCGGATTGCTAAATTTCCAGTACCACAAGTGTTGTTTATTTATAAAACCTAAGGTCACCCAAAATGAGTGATCTTAGCTACTGAAAAACACCATTGTGTATGGGTGAAAGTTCAAGTCTTCATACAAATTCCCGCGAAGGTTTCGATTTGAAATTTGCAAGGCACTAGCGTCTCTCTTAGGACTTCGCACTGTACTGACGACACCTGGCACCCGGCACAGGATTCCAAAATGCTTGCAAAATAATCGATGAGGTGTAACTGATTCATCGTATATTAAAAAACGAATCAATTACGAACTCATTATGTTATCGGGTTCCCAGTAGCTACTCTATAGCTACTGAAATGGCGTCAGATATGATATTCCGTGCCTTAACCTCCGCAACGTCAGCTAAACCAGTCAAGAGTATACGCCAATAAAAATCCGTCAGGTCCCTATGTCCTGTACTGTACTATTTCATGTACTAGTAACACACTGCATTACATGAAATACCCTATATATATATATATATATATATATATATATATATATATATATATATATATATATATATATATATATATATATATATATATATATATATATATATATATATATATAACAGTAGTATGATGTACAAATAAACGTGATTAGCCATTTAATTAAACACGTAAATGTAAATAATTTACATAAAAAAATTATCCAAAAAAGATAAAAGATCATAATTAACAGGGAGCGCTCTATACCAAGTTTTTCAAAATATAATGTTTTGGGAATATCATCATTTTAATTGATATATTACGTGAAAACCTCTGCACGCAATTGTAGTATTATATATTTGCAATCTACAAATTTTATTAACCATTTAGTTAAAATCGCCCTATATTTCGTTTAAATGGTTTTTACTAACTTGAATTTTTGTTGTTGATTTGTTTATTATGTATTTTTTGCGTTTTACCAGCATTGTTGCCTTCTTTATACTTATCCACCTATTAGTCGTTGATTAACCAAATATACCTGTGTGATTGGTCCATAATATTTCGAATTATTAAGTTAAATAGATTCAGATCACGACCAAATTGAAAATAAAGAAAATCTAAACCATGGTAAAACGTGACTCCTCAAGTCTCTAAGGATCAAGAAATTTTCCTAATAAGAAATCAATAAACCTGTAAAATTGCTTACCTCTTCTACTTATAATGTCTATAAATACATTTCTTATTTTCTTATCTTATCTACCATTTGGGTCTTTTACTTTTAGAGTAACTCAAAATACTATTTACCAAAAAAATTAACATACCTTTTATGAATTGAATAATGTCTTACTTCTTATGTCTTACTTCGTATCTACAGTCAAACCGTTATAACTTTACCACTACGTCACAAGCGATATTCGTGTGAACAGAGATGAAAAACCAAAGTCAAGTGAGTGACGTTTACGTAATTTAGATTTACCGCCTTTACAATCAACTGTGTTACCGACACCAAAGGAAATTAGAAAATGTCTTTCCAATAAGTTATCACGTCGGCAAACCTTAGAATCCATGGGCTTGAACAGATATTAAAGGACCTAAGTTTCTTTTCTCGTGTTGAAAGTATTCCAAGAGATTCAACACCATTTTCTGTCCTTGAGAATTTAATGTTAGATGTCAAACAACTATCAATACTCGTATCTGTCGAAAATTATCTACTGCGTGGTCAATAGAAGAGTTTCATATTTTTAGTCTAATATGTATGTTACTATTTGTCTTCTCACCGATCAGCGTGAATATATGAAAACAGTTGTCGGTGATAGGTATATTTCGGGTCACCTCCGATGACCGAAGACACACGTAACATCACCCGTCCCTTGTTTACCTATTATAGCAAATGCGTTCATAGGGTTAGCGAGTTGTCTGTGATATTACCGAATGGTGGTGACGTAGTGGTAAACTTTAACGGTTTTAGTTTACCTGTCTAGTCTATTTCTATATTGTATTCTACTGACATATATTAACTGTTTTATAACAAACTTTAAAAATTTACATAAACTATAATATGGGCAAAATACACTACACTTAAAAGTTTGAAGTCGAATTGATATTCGTCTAACGCGTAGAGCATCGCCATAAAAAGTATGAAATATGTTGCCTTTTTAGTAGAAGTAGCAAAAACGGCCGCGAGAAAAGCTTTATAAAATGGACGGCAACGTAAGGATCGTCTAGTTTAAAAACTTTAATAAAAAGTGTGATTCGTTGCTGTGGAGTTCTCTTTAATAATGTAAGTGAAGTAATGGTATATTCTCATAGAAATAAACGAACAGAACTTTTCTTTGCTTTCTTGCGGAGATGGTTTAAACTTTTTTAATAAGCGAACGAAGTGTCACTTGGTGCGGTGTTTACTCGTATACAGCTCTTATCTCCAAAATATGTCGGAATTATTTTTAAAATATTTCATTTCATTGTTAATAGGCAGCGCCTATTAACAAATTTCTTTAGAGTGCAATTTACCCCAAAACTTCAAATTAATTTTTTATGCATACTCTGATGTAGAATAATACTCTTTACTTGAGGATTTTCTGATTGTTACGTATGTAAATAGAGATTTCGCAAGTAAAAATAAAATGTTTTTTAGGGGCAAATATGGCCTTAATTTGTATTCTCCACTGTCAAGGAGATTTTTCCCATAGACCGTAATGATAAATTGGCACGTGGTTTATTTTTGACACATAATGTTGTTATTCAATTAATATATATTCACTAAATATCATGAATACTTTAGTTATTGTCCTTATTATTTTTATCTCTATAACGTATGAAATAGCATGCGTTATGAACGTTTTCACTTTTCAGAATGACATATATCCATCGAAAGTGCTTGGTATTTTAAACACCAACAACAGTTTTGGTTATTAACGTTCAGTTGCTACCATTTATTCGAGTAGGATGTACTCGGATCTTTATTCTAATACGCATACGTACTGGACTAATATTAAATTTCTAAAGAATTGAGAATACGATGGGCATTCAGGTCAGTCGCAGAGACCTGAGTTAATAACAGTGCAACGCATTACTCTATCGCCACTACATTTATGAGTAATCTCTACATATATAATTATCTTCCATAATCTTAATCTAAATCATTGTATTTTGGTTCTATGTTAGAACAAAATACGGCAAATTTCGCTACGTAATTCAGCGCCCGTCGACGGCATATAGCCGGGGGAACAGCTGTTTTGGCTTAACTTGTTTCAATCCTTAATGTTTAAGAACTTACAGATGAAGCGGGGTATAAGCCTCCACATTGCGACAGTTTAAGTGTTAATTTGTTACGACTATATTCATTTTAGATAAATAAATACCGCACAAGCTAGGCACTGAAAAAAGACTGACAATGTTTCAAGGCGAGTTGGGAGAATTGACTAACTAAAAACTATCCCATAAATCCAATAGTCGACTGTAATTATTCCGTTTTAAGGCCCCACATTCATCACCAACCATTCACCTAGTCTGCAAGATCAGTTTAACAAGTGTCTCCGATAACTATTTCAATGAATATCGTAATTTATTACGCGGCATAATTGCATTCTTACTCCTGTGCCTTGCTTTCAATTAATAGCACAATATACATATAAATATTTCTAATCTACTATTTACAGGTCTTTAGATTACTAACAGACCAGTAGTATGTATTTAAGTATCGCGCGACATTTTAAGTTCATATGGTATTTGCCACATGGTAAACTTCAAAATGGTATATTGTAGTTTATTTTCTAGTAACGCCGATGATATGGATCGAGTGTTTTCGAATTTTAACGAGAGGCAAGCCTCTCTCCTTATGTTAGTTTAATAAAACACTCGGTTTTAAATTAAATATGATTGCAGATAGAAATCAACGAAATTTATAATGTCTGGAGGCAGCTTTGTATTTGCTCCACATCAATCAAATACAAGACGATAAACTGCGTGCACCATCAGTTTATGCAACATACAGTATATTTGTATGGTAGTCTCCTAACGTGCTTTTGTGATTAAATATAATGTAAAATACATATAATAATATGAAATATACGCACGTTTCATTTTAACCCTTTCAAGCTTAGTGGTATACTACACATACCACAAATTTAAAATTGTTTTTGTTGCTACTTTCCGGTATACTTTACGTACCACCAATCTGATACGTCCTCATCATGCGCTCTCTACTGTGCAGTAGAATAAAATCAGGTAGCTGGCTTGTGGTGCATACAATAAATAAGTTTTTAACCACTTGTTGTCGGGTGATGTTATAAAATTTTAGCGACCGATTTGAACGTAATAATACCGAAAATAATGGCAAGTAAGTACCTAAATATGATTGTAGCAATGTACTAACATACGAATATACTATGATTATAAATATTTACTTAAAAATGTTGCTTTTGATCGTTATTTATTTGTGGTATTTCAAACATACTACAACGCACTTACATTATAGTTCGGTGGATTTTTTTGATCAAGTTATTATGGATAAATTTGTATATAATATTTTTTCATTCACTATAGAAAAAAATGTTTGGAGTTTTAACGACTCATTTAATTTTTCTATTAAATGAAGACGAAATTGATGCATTTTTGGCAGAAATCCCTTCTGATGGAAAGTCTTTTGGTGAATTTGATGATGGAGAGGACGAGGAAAACGAGGAGAACTATACAGAGAAAAGTATTGCTCCTTCAACACAAAATTTGTCCAATTCTGAGGATAAAGAAGACGATCTCCCATTATCACATTTTGTAACAAAAGATAAATTTATTTGGAAAAAGGCTCTAACAGTCACCAATACAGGTAATCAAGTGGATGCTTTTTCAGAATGTATCGGGCCTGCTAACATATCTGATCATATAGAATCGCCAATTGATATTTTTGAGTGTCTTATTAGCGAGGAAATGATCGAACATTTTGCTTTTAAAACAAACCTTTATGCTACCCAACGTGGGAAAACATTTGTTCCTACAACTGTGAGAGAAATAAAAATATTTTTGGCTATAGACATTTTGATGGGTGTGAAAAAACTTCCGAGCTACGGGGATTACTGGTCAACACAGATGGAGTTGAGGGATTCTTACATTTCAACTCTAATAAGCCGTACCCAATTCGATTGGCTTTTAGGAAATTTTCATTTGAACAATAGCGCTCTTCAGCCAAACTGCGGGGATCCTAATTTTGACAAATTGTATAAGTTGCGTCCATTTTTAAATTATATATTACATAATTTCAGTTTTTACTACAAAATGCGCCAAACCATATCAATACACGAATCCATGGGTTGTTTCAAAGGCCGTTCATCATCTCGCCAATATATGTCTAAAAAGCCTATAAAATGGGGCTATAATATTTGGACTAGAGTAGATGTAAGTGGATACATTGATGAATTTCAAATATATACAGGAAAGGTCGATGAGACTGCAGGTAAACAATTAGGACCTCGAGTTATTATAGATTTGACCAGGTCTCTGGTTGGAGAGCATTATTATGTATACTTCAATCATTATTTTACATCCATTACTAAGACAGTTGAAGACGGAGAACATTCATGCTACAGGAAATATTCGAAAAAAAAAGAAAGGGGATTCCTGGGAATTTTAAAGCTGATAAAGAGCTGAAGCGTGGTGATTTTGATTGGTGAATAACTGATGATGGAATTTCCTGCGTGAAATGGATGGACAAAGGAATAGTTCTGTTAGTCTCCAATTGTGAAAATCCATCTGAAACTAACTACGTAATAAGAAAAAAGAAGAATGGTGAAACAGAAAACGTTTCTTGCTCTAAAGTCTTGAAAAATTATAACCAAAACATGGGCTTCGTCGATAAAGCAGACATGCTAAATAAAACTTACGAAATTGACAGAAAGAGCAGAAAATGGTGGCCACGCATATTCTGGCATTTTATTGATGTCAGTGTAGTCAATATGTTTATAATTTTTCAGCAACGATGTGAAAACAGCAGTGGAATGAATTTGAAGGCGTTTCGTTTGGCCGTAGTAGCAGGCTTGGCAGGAGCTGGAAGTGAAGCAATGAAAAAGGGAAGACCAAGTTTGGAACAGAGAAACATAAATAATTACAAGCCAATAGTACCACTTGAGAAAAGATGGGATCAGTCTTTACATATGTTAGTTTATGGAAATTCCAGACGATGTGCTCTGTGTAGCACCCGAGACCATCAAAGAAGATCCAAATGGGCTTGTGACACTTGTGGCGTTGTTGTTGTTGTGGCATTATGCCTGTCCGACAAAAATAGCTGTTTTCAAAGCTTCCACAAAAAAAATTAATGTTGCTTATTCTGTGGCTTAGTGGTATCTCTACCATATAATAAATACCACCATTGTTTGAAAAAACTGGTAAAATAAAAATTTTGAAAAAAATACACATTACTATTTTACTCATTTTCTATCAGTGTACCTCAAATTATTGCATGAGAAAGTACTATTTCTAAATGCTGCCTTCAAAGGGTTAAAATATTGAACTTAATGATTGTAGACTACTGTATTAAGTGGATTTTTTATTAAGTTTTTGTCACGTTTTATTAAAATTCGCAGTTAAGAAAATAAACTCCCGATAACTCATGGATCAAATGAAAAACTGTAATAAACATATATTTTTCCTTTATACTATACAATACCCATACGTACAATAATTCAACTATAAATTATCACGTGAATAATATATCATTTCCCCTTGTGCTAATTTACCTTATTGTTTTCAAGTCTAATATAAGAGAATCCAATACCCTTCCAAGATCTAGAAGATTTTGAAGATATGTGACATGACAAACGATCGAATCTTAAAACCTGCATGTATTCCATTTCGACTCAGTAATAACTTGGACTAAGTATGTTTCACTAAAATTATTAGGCTAAAATATTATTACTGAATAGATCATCCAATCTAGGTGAAGCGTTATTTATGTGAAGCACTGATATATCTGACAACAAATAATAATCTGAATAACTAAAAGCTGCAAACTACAGGTATATAACTATCAATGTATTGAATATCCAAATAATTCATTTAAAATTACGAAGGAGTATTATGTCCGACTGCATTTCCATGCAGACTGTAATATTGTTCACTCAGAGTCCTGATGAATATTATAAAGTACAATTAAGCTACAGAATGTTTGGCAATTTCAGGAATGGCTTTTAATCATGTGAACCAGTGAGCTGCAAATAAATTGCGTATTTACAGCTATATTGAAATGGCGAACGATGATTTTAAAAATTCAGGATTGCAATAAAAATGCCAACGACGAAATAAATTTAACGTTTGACGGAATATTTCATTAAACATTATGGAGTATATATATATATATATATATATATATATATATATATATATATATATATATATATATATATATATATATATATATATATATATATATATATATATATATATATATATATATATCTTTCTTATTCATTGTAAATATCTTCGCAAAACGTAAATTAGTGCAATATATTGTTATTTCTTACTATATAAATTGCATAAAAATGTATTGAAAGAAATACTTTACATATTTATCTTTTCCCTTATATTTCTAATATCGTCATATACACTGTGTAACTGGCTCGTGGTCCACCCTCCGTTTTCTTTGTATGCTTTGAGATAGAATTTTGAAATATTGAGTATACTTATTAAAGACTTTTTGATATACCTACAGAAGTTTTTTTTCTCTTCCAATGTCAACTTATCATGTTTAAATATAATGCTTTGTATATTATTACATTTTTTGGAATGTACACAGTTTGAATCTATCGATAATGTATAAGTGGCATTTGAACCGTAAAAACTTTTTTTGGGGTCTATTTCATTTTTTAATCTAGAGTTCCATGATCCCACTGCAATAATAAAATTCTAATCGTGTCTAGCACCACTAAAAACATTTATGTATCTTTGAAACTCAGTCTTAATGTTTTCTCGATTATATCGACGTAGTTCGATACTCAAAAACTGAATCCCTAACAATAAAAATTTGTGGCTTACCTGGATAGTAATCTGCGGCTGTCCTTATTAGTGGACTTGGGCAGTACTCCGCTTGAATGTAGATTATTTTTGGTCTTTATTATATTCTTCGTTCTTTATTTTCACAAATCGATGTATATTCGAGATTCCTCCGAATGTCTATGGTTTCTACTACTCTCTTTCTATTTCCATTATCTCCAGGTCGTGCAGGCAAACATCAGTCGGTCTATAAGATATGTCGCCTACAAGATATGTTGCAATAGTAGCAGCTTATATCTCAAGTTCACATCGTCTTTACCGCTTAGCATTAGGCCCATTCAGATTAGGCTATGTTATTATTCTAATATTATCCTATTATGTTAGAGATTTTTCCAACATCACGCCAAGATCAGTGAATGTTTTCTTCGTTTATGTAGGTCGACATGTTCTATAGATGGTTCTTTCGATCGTGGAAACAGGATCGACTGACACTTTTCAGCTTTAATTTTCCACGAATTGCACCAGTCTTTCAGTTCTAGCGCAACGTCTTGAAGCTACCCTGTGATTATATGCATTTACTATGATCTCATAATGCCGCCGACATTACTTGCGTATCATCATAATTAGTAATTAGTGAATAAAATTAACAGGCAGGCGCACAGTGGGCGGAAATGCCAAAAACCTGGCCAAAACTAGAAGGAATTGGAATAATTCTTTAAAATTTCGTTTCCAGGGGTTTTCGGGGTCGCTGATTACAAATCCGTTATCAGTTTTTCGAAAAACAAAATGCCGGCTTCAGAATGGCGGACATAAATATTAACAAATCATTATATAATAAAAATTGGTGTCTGGGGGTTTTTGAGGGCGTTAATTACGAACCCGTTATTAGTTTTTCAAAAACCAATATGGCGGCTTCAAAGTGCTTTGAAAAGAAATTCTTTTCGGCCCTATGTACCTGCTTCCACTTTTCCTTACACTTTATAATCAGTAAACTTATGACGTTTTTCAAATCTTCAGGCAAAACGTAGCGGTGCAAAAATTTATTTGAAACCTCTGCTTCCAGAAGATCATATACTTTACTGACGTTCGAGTTCAATTCGGTTTTAATAACATCAAAAATTTCCTTTCTCGACAAGGAAAGTTCATTTGTATTTGTCGGAACTGTAAAATTAAAAATAGAAATAATTTAAAAATAATCAATAATTATCAAAATTGTAAAAAAATTTTGGAGAACCAGAAAAAAAATTTTTTTATGAAAATAACATATCACGTACATGAGACCATGTTTTACAAAGAAAATTTGTAAATATTTTATGTGCGATGTGCGTTGAGTAAAGCGCATCCACGCATTAACGCAGAAGAATTGTTATATAAGCTAAATCTGCAGTTTTCGTCAACCAGTTTTTCTTCAATTTATTTAGTAGACATTTGAGGAACATTTTAAAATTGTACATTTTAATATGTTGCTTTTTTTAAACATTTTTACTTAAGATTTTTTGCATTACTAGTTTACGAAAAACAAATAATAAAAGCATTACTTAGTTTACCATTAAATAATTAACTGATATATTATTAAAATTAATTGTGGTTTAAATATTAAAATTATACTTACTTTCAGAAGAATAATCTATTTTACAAAATTGAAAAATATTAATAATAACACTTTTTAGGCCGATTTAAAATTTGGCGACTTTCTTTGATGTCTCGAGCTCGCGAAGCGATGCGGTCGACGCTCAAAAAAGGACTCGTTTCTGAAGCCAGGTATCGGCCCTACCTTTTTAATAACGGTAGTTTTACATACTAGAGGTACTACTTTAACAATTCCAAAAGGAAAAATGTCCCGAAAAAATATCTCTATTTTTAGGGTTTTGTCCAGGTTTTTGGCATTTGCGTCCACTGTGAGGCGCGGTAAAAGTAGTGATCCCTCCGGTATCTGTGGCCTAGTCGTGTAATCATATTTCTTGCATTTGTTGGGATCTTCACTTTAACTAGATACAATTTAATCAGTTTCGCCATGGTGAGCGGATACCCCACACTATTTTAAGTTCATAGTGCTAGACTTTGTCGAGCAGTTTGGCTATATCCAAAAAAACTATGCCGGTGCATTCTTATTGATAAACCATGTGTTATATGCGACTAATCTCAGAATTTGAAGTTCAATGGAGCGATCGTTTAAAAGTGAAGAAGAGTTTTCCATAAACTTTTGTCCATAGTACTCTGTAAATCCAGTAGAAGTAGTAGATTATCTGGCGGTGTTCATTATGTGTACATAGTAGTTTAGCTGGTTAAGATATCCCAGTTAATCTGGTAATCTTTTCACTAAACGCCCTTTTTCTTATTTGCGTTATCTTATTTTCTGCGTGCTCGCCAAAGTTGCACGGGTAGTGTCAACCCTATCTGCTTGATGTATACTCTTTCGCCAATATTAATTGGCAGGCGTAATGGCCTTGATGTGTTTTGTCGGCAAGTCGAACGAGATTACCGGTCTTTACTCGCCCATCGTGTAGGCCGGGACCGTCGTACGAAGGTAGGCTGAGCTTTGCTTCCGCGGGTCTCTACGCGAGAGGCAAATCCCACCCGCAAACAAGACTCACGCGACTGGCAGCGCTTCGCTCCCCTCAACACCTCCTTTGGTGCTGACGCCTTTAAGTCCTGCTAGCAGAGACTTCTTTTCGGCTTTTTCTTAATCTTTGGTCGCCTTGTTTTGACGCATCGCTTCTTCGGCGTCAGCCCCCTGGGGAATGTCAGCACGACGCCCGAGAATTGGGTCATATCAGGCGATCTTCCGCGACAATGCGGACGAACCGCGTCGCTTGGATCACCGTCAGGAAAGTGAGTCTTGTTACTCGGGAGGGGTCCTTTTTATTAGAAAAGGATCCCAGGATTTGGAGTCAGGGGTGTGTGAGAGGGAAGTCGTGTGTCTTTCCTGTAACAGAAAATGGTTAAAGGGCCTTAGGATCCCTGGCATAAAAAATGGTTAGTGGAGCAATAGGGCTCAGCTGTAATAAAAAGTTATGTTTGACCTGTAAGGAGGATCTATGTGATTATACTACCTGGATCTTGGATCTCTTGTGTCTTCCTGATAGTCCGAAGCTGCTCGGATGAGGGGGTTGTTATGGGCACCTGCTTTATTGCTCTTTCGTATCTTCCATGGTTTTTATTGGGGGATTTCTTCTACATGTCAATCCTACATTGTCCGAAATGATGTACAGTTCGTATGGCTCTTTGTGTACTTACAACTCCGTTGGGTATTCACAACCACACTCCTGATGCATCCAGTGAATTTACTTTCAACCTGACGCTGAGCGGAGTTGTGGTTCCATGCACCACCGTTAATGTTTCTTATCTCCTAGGCCGCTATGTTTGTGCAATGTCCACGATATTGGGGAACATTATAACAGTATTTTTAAATCAATTTGTCTATGGCTTTCAGATCTTGATATTGTTATTATATCATTTATATATATATATATATATATATATATATATATATATATATATATATATATATATATATATATATAGTTTTTTGAAAGCTACAAGCAGATTTTCCATTTTTTATGTCATGCGGTAATATGGAATATGTTCTAGGACTTACATACAAAAATGTCTTTGCAATTGTAAGGTTAAGAAGATTGCTATAATTTACTGTATTCATAGCTTAATTACAGAACAATACTTAATTTAACAGTACCTGAGTTAATTCTGAAATGATTTTAAATGTAGTATATACTATGAAATCCATATTATTGTCTCTAATTTCATTGTTGCTCTCTGCATATGCTTAATATTAATTTATTTTTATTTTTCTTATAGTTGATTCATTATAAGAAGAAAGTAATTAGGGCAAAGACATTTTTTGTATGTAAGTCGTAGAACATATTCCATATTACCGCATGACATAAAGAATGCAAAATCTGCTGCAGCTTTCAGAAAACTAGGTAAAAATTATATAATAACAATATCAAAATCTGAAAGCCATAGGCAAATTGATTTAAAAATCTACTGTTATAATATTATTGCTAAAGGAGTAACTCAGCTAATTAAATGATACGATTATGGTCAATTATTTGTATATATTTATATTAGGAATATTCAAAGTGTATTTAGAACTATATTTAAAGAGCATGTATTCATGTATTATTTTAACATGTATATGTTTTTATGTATGTGTCTGAAAAGTGTTATAATCATCTTTACATTGTATTAGTATTTATGTATTCCTATTTCATATTTCATTGTTTTTCTTTTATCTAGCATAGTGTTTTTATGTAACAGTTTTATTATCTATATTTTATGGATAATGTAGCCTATCAATTTTGTTGTCAATGTGTTCGACATGTATTCCACACTCAAATATCTATGACAGTTTGTTGTGTATTATGTTTATTCTGTTTAATATAGCATACATTTTTTATTGTAATATTATTCTGAAATGGTGGCAGAGGTTATTATTATTATTAGGGTTTATTAAAGTATATATCAGTTAGAATTAGTTGTAATTAATTAGCTACCAACTAATATAAATACGAACATTATAAAATGGACAAGTGTCATTGAAGAGACGCATTATCAATCATTAATTGAGGAAGCACCAGCGTAGGAAACGTAATAAAGGCGTGAGTTAATAATAGAGATACGTGATGTGACTCTAATTATATGCCTTACCCAAGAAATAATCCATTGGATGTCATGCTTTGTTCACTGAATACTCAATTAAATTGACATATAAAAATAGTACTTCACTAATATCGGTGAAAAAACATCATACTCTTTAATATAATAGAAAGTATCTGCATTGTAAATACCCTATATACATCAATATTGGTTATTATATTAGTATTGCTCTCTTTTCAATTTATAACGCAACTAGACTGGTGATGTTGAAGTCAGTTTTAATGAAACGATGATTGACGAAAATTTACAGTTTACTTTGACTAATTTATTTTAATTTCAATAATTTTGATACATGTTATAGAATCAAAACAAGTTCGGAACATAAGTATACGTGAATTGTTACAGCATCAAAATTAATAACAGTGAAAGAAAAATGTATTATATATTATTTTCTCCATCGTTCATAAAAAATATTGACTTGCTTAGTTGAATAATTTAATTTGTTGTTCTCTTAATCTGAAATAATGCCTTACCATTACAAATCAATTGACAAGTTATAATAATTGTAAGTTCAATTAATGTATAATACATTCGGTTCTAATTGAACAGAAGAGATATATCAGCTCCATTGGTATAGCATAGTATTGTACACGTTTTTACGCCAAAATGTGATTGCCAGAACCATACCCATGGCTGTAACCAGAATGGTTACAGACATTTAGCATAAGAAGTTCCCATCATAAATTTGAACATTATAGTTCAATTACTAAATAATTGCAACAGCTATTTGGATATATCCATTAGTTGGAGTTATTCAGTTTTGCAACTACAAAACTAATATTAATTTTGCTATTCTTTTATTAAACATGGTGTCAAATAATTAAATTATCTCCAAGTCATTATTTTAAGTTTTCCAAATATATTTCTTTTACTGCTGATGGTATTGATATTCTTGTCAGAAAATTAATGCAGACTTGAAAGCCTCAATGATTGCCTCTAACAATAATTCCTTGGCGAATAATCCAAACAGGTTGAATCTTATATACCAAATAAGTAATACTTTTTTCGTAAAAAAAACAGTAATATCAAAATTGTGTCCCAAATTTAAACATTAAAAAATGAACAATAATTTAACAACTTGATTGTTGGTGAAGTTATAATTATCATATAGATAAATTTAGAAAATCACATTGTAAGTTTAAATAACTTTTTGGGTTTGCGCATTTTCTGAATAAGAATACAATTTTATTTTATAATTCGTTGGTATTAAGTCATTTTACTTATGCAGGTATAATTCAACATACTAGTTTGACAAATAATGATGAGAAACGAATGCAGAATATACAGCATGTGCTATGAGATGGAAAAATATATCCTTAAAATTCTTGTACAAATTATTAGATAATCAAGTTGACTGTACTGCGATCATCTCATAGATAAGTTTTAATGTACAACACCTAGACCTAATACTTTAAATAAGATCGCAAGTTGTTATAATGTCATCCAAATGTTGTAATATTATATTCCACATAGCTGTTATAGCACTTTTTTATAATTTGCAATCATTGTTGCAAACTATTGAAAAGTAGTAAAAGGTAAGTAATTTTGCTGATATCTCTGATCACTATTGTAAATTTGCATGATTTATGTTTTCTTAATAAACAAGACATGTAAAGAGTTATACATCTAATTATGTAATGAGTATATACTTTGTTTTATTTAATTGCCACTGTTAAATTAATAACTATTACACCTTTTATACTTTTTCGAATTGTATGTACAATTATTGCCGTATAAATAGTTGTTCTGGAACTATAGAATTTGAATTGCGCGCCACTTCTATTCTGCTAAAGATAGGGCGTCAATATTTAACGACTGTCATCTAAAAACCACACGTCAACATGCCCCGATTAACGGTTCAATAAAATAGTTCGTGTACAACTGTTTTATGAAAGTGAGCGATCATTAGCAGTTGCATTAAGAAATATTCACATAAAATAAGGACAAAATGAAGCATCTACAGGGTTAATGGTTCGTAACTTAATCAAGAAATTTGAAGAGACTGGTTGTGTTATTGATAAGGCAACATCAATAGGTCCTCGTCGTGGTCTATCAGATGAAAACATTGCTGCAGCGACAGAGAAAGAGAGAGAGAAAGAGTGTACGAGAGGATCCAAACACATCGATTCGACGTCGTGCACAACAATCGAATCTGTCATTGAGAGCCACCACGCATCGGAGTTTAAAGAAAGATCTGCATTTGTCAGCATACAAAATTCAGTTGACACAATAATTAAAAGTTACAGACCAATATCGTACATTTGTTAATTGGGCGTCAGAAGAGAAAGAGTCATGCTGATTTTTGCAACAAAATTTTGTTCAGCGATGAAGTACATTTTCATCTTGACGAATACGATAACAAACAAAATTGTTGAATTTGGGGTGTTGATTATCCACATGCTGTTCACGAAAAGGAAATGCATCCACAGAGATGCACATGAATGTTAGAGATACATGTCAAATATTATTAGTTTTACTCACAAATCATATCCTAATAATTCCAAATGAGACACTCAGGAATTTTCACGTCGTATGGTTTATAGATGACAGTCGTTAAATGTTAAATATTTGGCTCCCTATTGTTGACAGAACACAAATGGTGCGCGGTTCAAATGCTATAGTTCCAAATGAGACAACCTATATTAGGTTTTAGAAAATTTCAGTCGGTGTCTCATAAAATAAAAAACCGAATTCGCTCACAATGACAAATGATATACTTTTACATAGTTATTGTCTGCATAAAAAAATTATTACTACGCATACCCCAAAATACTTATAATAATGGTAATATTATTACACACGGAAGAGACTATCAGTTCGCTAACTTCCTATTAGGTTGTATATATAAAAGGCCATTTTCACATATTATAATAAATTTCTAAATATTATAATAAATAACCGGATGAGTTCAAATATCTAAATTAAAATTGAAAAAAACTGTTGCTCAGTGGAAATCTTTTATAAATAATAATATGTATGCAAATTCCAAAATCCATATCAAACATTTACATCGGGTACCATCTTTAACTGAATACTTCAAATAAGTTAGTTACAAATTCGATTATATACAAATGCAGCCATTGTAACTTTTTATTTTTATTTTTTATAAATTTTCTTTCCTTCGATTTTATAATAATAATGAATGCCATTTTAACTAACCTATATGCATCTAATATAGTTCTTAATAAATCTTAATAGTTCTTCCAGTAACATATAACACGGAAATCGAGAAAGGAACCACCAAACCGCCAAGCGGTTATCAAAGTAGTTCCCGAATAGCAAAGCTATTACATAATCACTCTAGGAAACAACTACTCCTCGGGCTAAAGCCCCGCCAGGCATTGAATTATACCCAGAAGCGATCCTCGACCCCTTTCTCGTGTTTCTGCACGATCAGATAAGGTTTCAAAAAATAAAACCCGCCACAGGTAGGATTCGACACTTGTCCCGGATCGCAACCGAACGACATACAGCTGTTTCGAACTTATTAGTTCTCATCAGTGCCGTACACGGTACGCCGATTCAGGACAAATGTCGAATTAACTCTATGGCGTATACATCTTTATCGATACGATCTCTGTCAGTAACATATAAGACGGAAATGGAGAAAGGAACCACCAAACTGCCAAGCGGTTATGAAAGTAGTTCCCGAATAGCAGTTAGTTAATAGTTCTTAATCACACAAATTTGTTATCAATTATCTCGTATATTAAGCTAGTCGTCTTTTAGTATGTATATTATTCTTATTTTAACTTACAATTCACAATTATAAGAATATTATTATTGTTATTAGTCGGTAATGGTAAAAGTAGTCAACTCGTCTTAGGGAGTTGGTATCGAACTTTGCGCTTTCACCATTATTAATAATTGATCTCTCTATATTTATTATAATTATTATGGCGAATAAAGACATTTACTATTATTCTTATTATTATTAAATTTTCTAGACTAACTGTAAGACTAAGCTTTACAACGGAAATATTTCGTACAAAAGTAATCCAATTATAATTTAGACACCGTGGTTATATTATTATTATGTTCTGTCTCCTGTGGTGACTACAAGCAAGCAGATAAGTAGCGCTTCAAACGCTTTCATTCTTTTAACGCGCGCGTCTCTTTCCTTTCAAGCGACTTTCAACCACACTTTATTAGCCTATTCAAACATTTCATATTCTTGGTTTAAACAGGTTAGCCAATAAGAAATGTGCGATGATGTAAATAAGGACTATAAGAGGTTATAGTTTTTATATATTTAATAAATAACTAACAGAAATAGAAAAACAGCAAATTTCAATTGGGTTTGACAATTTTGTTATGTTTAATTCATTCAATTTGATTTAGAAGTATATTCACAACACTAGTGTAGACTTTGGAAATACTCATACCTAAACATTTCTAAATAAATTAAAATATTTTCTTGGCTAAATATACACCGTTTTTCCGAACTGAAGAACCATTTGAAATAAATATACAGTACTGTAAAGAAGTCTGGACATTTTGAGAATTTAATATAAAATATATAAAAAGTTAAATAATACCTTCAGGCAGTAAAACCATGGAAGATATAGAAAAACATTTATTTGAGTAAAATCAATAAGTATTTATTTTAGAATTGACCAAAAAATTAGTATCTTGTCTACCTTTATTATGTACAACGGAGTCGATACGTCTTGGAGCACTAGCTATTAGTTTCTGTATTGTATCTTCTGGTATCTGCATTCTTATTGAAGGACTTTCCATAGCTCAGCTGTAGATGTTGGAGCACATTCAATCTTCCTTCTGTCCAGATAATCCCAGAAATGGTCAATTAAAGTGAAGGACGGACTTTGCGGGGGCCATTGTATTAATTGGAATTTTTTCTGTGCAATCTGTTCCTGCAAATATTTTTGTCCCAGCTTAGATGAATGTTTGAGGTCATTATCTTGTTGCAAAAAAATTTTTTGCGAATTAAACGAATACCAGAAGGAATTGCGTGCTGTTGGGGAATATCCCTATATCGCTGTTTGTTTAATATTCCATCAATTTTTACCAAGTCTTCAACTTCTGCAGCAGAAAAACAGCCCCACACCATCAAGAATCCTGCACTGTGTTTTATAGTGGGTTGTAACCAATGTTCCTCGTAAGCCTCTTGTACTCGTCTGCGAACATATTGTCGCCTTGCACTACCCAATAATTGAAATTTGTATTCGTCAGTCCATAAGACACGACTCCATTCCTTGACTGTCCAATTTTTGTGTTCTCTGGCATAAATTAAGCGTTTTGTTTATTATTGCGACGTAGAAGTGATTTTTACCTGGCTACGCACCCGCGAAGGCCTGACTTTAGTAGTGCCTTACGGACAGTAGAAGAATCGACACTAACCCCTTACGCATTTCTTAATTTTCTGTCAGTTCTTTGCTCGTTGTTTTTCTATTGCGCAATGAAGTTAATTTTAAATATTGCACTGCACCTTGTGTTAATTTTTTAGGGCATCCACTTCTTTGTTGATCTTCAATTATCCCAGTTTTTTATATTTTGTTACAATGTATCCTACAGTAGACCTAGCAATATTTAATTTTTGGGAAATCATACGTACTTTCTGGCCTTCTTTGTACAATGTAATTACGGCAATGCGATCTACTTATTTTAACCATTTTTTTCATACAAAATTGTTCCTCGCGATGTTTATTACACTTTTACTTTTTTTTCTAATATCGACAAGTTTTAACGCCTTACTGCGTAAATCAAGCATATTTTCTACAAACAACAGTGGTATTTGTAGCGGTTTATCATACACTGAATGCTGATATTGGAACTAGTGGTTTTATCCCTAAACGAGAATATGCAGGTATCGACAAGTCAGTCATCTGCATACGACTATTTATCAACATTTGCGATTTAACTGAAATTTGACCAAAGATATCACAGCAGCGTAATTTTCTATATTGTACTTGTATGAAAAACTTACTTACTTTCTACTCAAGCTGAATTTAAATATAATGATTTTGCAGACCTTTATACACAAAATTGTTAATAGTCTATATGTGTCCAAAAACTTTTTCACAGTACTGTATATTGTCCATATTTGCTATTTCTGCTTAGCCAGCTATTGAGGCTGTTATGTGTTTATTTATAATAAGAGTATTATAAATAATCACATATATGTATAGTTATCAGAGAAATGCGTTTCTGGTATATTTCGCGACCTTACTATTAACTACTACAATAATAATTTACAATTATTATTATCCTTATGTCTTGAGGATCTCAATCTATTCTTGAGGATCTATTTTATTATCTTACAATTATAATTATTTGGAATATTTTGGATATTACTGTATATTTATTGTAAAGTGATTTTAAAGAACAACATCGGTAACAGTTGATATACTTTTATGATCGTTTATAAATATATTGAAGTGGCGTATGAAGATTTTCATACACAACTCTAGCAAATATTGTGTAAAAGTATAAAATTACTATGTATATAAGGTCACAAATCCATTATTACTTTTCAGCTTTTTCAGTTTTCGCAAAAAGAAAAAACATTATACGGGATTTCAGGATATTTTGTTGCAGTACTTCAACAGGGTAATGACCACATTAACAGAGATCTAAATCTTAAATTTTGCTTAAACCAGTAAAAAAATAAAAAGCGCATGTTCCTTACGATAGAGCGCCATTGTATCAAGTTTTTGTTAGGTTCAAGGCAAATACGGCTCGTGTAGTGGATTATATTCTGTGTCCTTCCGATTATTGCTTTACACATTATATCTCTCTTTCACTAATAGTAACAGTTTTTTGGACACGTAGAAAGTGGAATTTTAAGCTAGCGTTCTATTTGGATAGTACTTATCCGGCTAGAGCGCGACCGGCCACATTAGAATGAAAGACAAACTTCAATTATTGTTGAAGTAGTATTTTATTATGAAATTGGTTAAGGGCTTGTATTTTTGACCTCTCTGAACTATTTTAAACTGAGATTAATGTAATCGATGTTAACTCTGTGTTACTATTATGATGAGATAAACGAGTGACATCATTCACACACCGATGAAATAAACCTAAGATCAAAACAAGTCCTGAACATCTTATTGCATATTCCCGTCGTGCAGCTAAACTAACGCATATCTGCGTATTTCTGGAGGGCGAACTCTGTCATTTCTAATACTGCTAAATTTGAGTCGTTTATTTTCGGTGGAAATTCAGGATGGATTACACAATACCACACGCCGTAAGCAATCCCTATACATCTTCACGTGAGTAGGCGGTGGAATTAGCACAACTAAATTTCTCATTATGAATCTGCAATGACGAATCTGGCCTACTTAATGTTTGTGATATCGAGTAAGATACTATGGTATGTTACGATTTCCGTAGAAGAGAGGTAGGAACATGTTAATTACAACTTTTTTCCAATAGACGCACGCACCCACCCATACACACGCACACGTATTTTTTAGGAAATAATTTTAAATATTTGAAAAATAAAAGGTGCTGTGTATTTCCTCGATACGAGCATGATGTATCACTCGATATATCCTTATACTTGGAAAACAGTTGGGGATTACATCCCCCAAGGTAAAAATAACTAAAGGTCGTAACCCGCTAAGCGTGAACTCGACTTGTTTTCGGAACTTTTATTTAAATTTCCCGTATTCGAGTTTATACAAAATTTATTTCAAGGTTTGGAGTCTATATATATACAAATTACATCCATAACTTATTAACACAGTAAGTAGTTGTTCATCCTCCCTTGTTCACTCTAGTTTTTAGTGGCACAACTAGTTTTTTTTTACAGTAAAGGCATGACCATTGTAAATTGCACACAAATATTTACACACATCCTATTACCATAATTATTTCTTATCTGAATTATTATTTATTAGAGGTACTTCATATAATTGAAAATAACTTGTTTACCAGTTGTTTACAACTATAGTGCATATCACTATATAACTACCACTCACTTTCTCCACTAGGTATATAACAAATATTCATTAACTTCAATACAAACAATAATTAAAATGTGATTACAAACAATTTATTCCGGCAACTTTAAAATCCGAATCCAGTAAAATCAGTTTCATTGATTAGTTCCACTTTGTCAGATGTTAATTACTTCTAATTAGCTATTTTAGACAGTATTCCCTTACAAACTGTTTATGTTTACGAGTCTATGTCGTTGTCGTAGCTTAGCAATCAAAGAATTAATTAATCTTTTAATTAAGTCTGCTGTTGACGGAAGTAGCACGGAGATTTAACGACGCTAAACGTATACGGTATATTTTTCTGCCTTACTTAATAGTAGAGATAAATATCACGTCTTTTATAATGGATAATTGTTATAAGTAGTATAGCTATGTCATTCTTGCCTCACCCTCGGATTTGTCCGCGGACATTTGATGCAGATGGCATGTGGTCATTGTTGATCTGAGGAACTCTTGACGCAGGTATAAAACAGGTCTGTACCGGTTTAAAACAGATATGGTAACCTGTTTAATGACGTCATGCTTTTTTTTTCTAATACCACCATACCTCCGAACTACTCGTTGTTCCTCTTTGGTGCAAACTTCTAATGGAGCGGCCATGATCTTTGCAATAAAAAGAACACAAATGGAGGAATTAGGATCGAAGTTCCATAGCAGGACTACAACAGCATAACAATAAAATAAACGAAGACAGAGGTCAGTATGAGCAAGGTAACATTCCGGATAATTTTTGACTCGTACATTTTTGAGTTATACTAAATGTCTTCTGGGTGAATTTTTATTACTCCCACGGAACATTCAAGTTATATTGAATTTTAAAATCGGCCTGTGTTCTCTATCGAAACGTCTCTTTCCAATTCATTTTACACGAAATGTTTCGCCAGCCATTTCAAGAAAACATATATTAAATGGTTCCATCATGTTGATAATCTAATTTATGTTTATTAAGCATAACATTTTCATTTTCATCGGCCCCTTTTATAGCGACTGGGTGATGAATGGATTTTTCTCGTTCCTTAAATATTTTAAATAGAATTGGTTCGCCGGTTTGAATTTATTTAACAAAATTTTGCAAGATAATATCGTATTGTAGTCTAACTGCGCACATATTGATCTCTTCGAAAAATTGTATGTAGACTCTGAAATATGCGCATAGAAACTATGAGGTTTACAGCATTAAAAAAACACTGCTTAAAAGATCTGAGTTGTCTATAATTTATTGATCTAATAATTTTATAAGTTAGTTAAGTTATAATCAAACTCCTCAACAAAAGAAAATATTATTAAATTCATATTTTGCATAAAAATAGTTAGTTGTCTTGAGAAATTAATTTAAATCCTACATATGTATGTAGGATTTAAGTTCACTTCACTAATGTGAACTAATCAAAACAAGAGGGATTCATACTATTGAATTGTTCGTACTACTGGATAGCATATAAAATTAGACTGATTAAGGCAAACTACCTACGTATTACTACATATGATTTTTATTTAAGGAAAATAAAGTACTTACATTTCAATATATACATACATATGTGTCTATAATATCTGAAAAAAGTTTGTTAATTTTGTTTGCTTCTATTTTGTTCCCAGAGCCTTTTTGTAATTGCTTCCTTACACCTTTTAAGTGTCAGCAGATCCTTCTATAGTAAAGCAGTTTATTTCTTCGTATTCAATAACCTTATTTATAACATCAAGAGCTTCTTTGGAATTGACCTCTGGCCTTATCTTTTCACAGTTTCCATCTTCATCTCTGGTATCGTCGCTGTTCTCACTAGGATCATATATTTCTTGTATATCATCTTTATTCCACACTTCTACATATATCCGTGTACAATTTGCCTGCAAACATACATTGCACCTAGATACAAAGAAAAAACATACAATTTATATACCTCAGGTCGAATTGTGTTTAACAAATTTATAGTTTCTTCTACAGCTTGATTTACTTCTTTGAAGGCATATTTTTCTTTTAAGATACTAAGAGGAATATTGTCTTCTTCATCTGAAGTTTCTTCACTACCTTCATATTCCAAAATTTTCTTCCGGAATTTACTGATTGTGTTAGTTTGTAATTGATCCCACGCAGAAGCTAAATTCATAACTGCATCTTTTAAGGTTAAAGATTTTAGAGCAGCAAAAACAGGCTGATATTGGAGTTTGAGAAGGAGCATTGTCCAGTAAAAGAATTGCTTTTTTGGCAATTTTTTTGCTTCGAGGAACCTAGTTACTTGTGGAACAAAAGAATAATGAAACCACTGCTTAAACATATCTACGGTCATCCAGGCATTTTTTGAATGTTTGTATTCAATAGGTAAATTTATGTTCGTGAAACAGCGAGGATTTTTTGATTTTCCAATCACAAGCGGTTTAATTTTGTGAGTGCCTGTAGCATTGGTCAAAGCAAGGAATATAATTCGTATTTTGTCAGACGACTTTCTTCCAAGTGCAGTCTTCTCATTAGATGTCACTAATGTTTTATCAGGTAACAGTTTCCAAAAAAGACCTGACTCATCTGCATTATATATCTGGTCTTTAGAAACATTCATTTCCCTAATTTTGTGTAAAATTTCCTGTTTAAACAGATCTACAGTTTCTGAATTTGAAGACAATTACGTCATACCATATCGCCTCTTAAATTTCTGGAGCCACCCACTGCTAATTGAATAACTCATTTTCTTTGAACAATGAATGTAATTCCTTAGGTTTGGTTTTTATCATTTGACTAGAGACTGGTAGGTGTTTGATTCTTTGCTTACAAAACCAAGTGTACAGCTTCTTTCCACTTTAGGCATTTCTGCAGACTTTAATATTATTTTTTTCATTTATCTTGTGTCACATCCCTTGATAGCATCGAGAATTATTAACTTCTTATTGCGGATTGCACATACAGTCGATTTTGCAATGCCATATTTTTTGATAAGTATGTAACACCAACACCTTGTTCTAAATTTATTATAATTTCACATTTATCACTTAAAGTAAGAGTTTTCCTGTTCATTTTAAGCACGTAGTTGTGCTTAAAATCGTGTAACTTAAGTAGCCACAGCAAATAAGGCTAACTTTCAATTGAAAATTATGTATTAAAATTCAGCTAGCATAGCATCAGCTGTTTAATATATATTCAAGCTTTCCAATTACTTCAACCCTATGGTAGCTCAGATTTTTATCAGAATATAGCTCATTAAGACCTCGAGTTTCTGCCGTGTCTACATGTATAAACTAATTTTGAAACTGTCATTAACTTTCTATTAAGAAACTACGTTAAGGAATGCATAACGAGGTACTCGTACTTATTTTTATATACAAGAGGAAATCAACTAGACGAATCTTTGGCTTATTGTTTATGCTGCATTTATATGTCGAAATGGGAAAAAATTACCTATGTACTATTTCTATACACCTAGATTCGAAAATAACATTCATTGATCACTGTTGTCAGATTAGTTACTTTTTATCCTGAGCAATACGTCTTTGGCTTTATGCCTTTAATTGTATTTTTACAGTCAGAACTACGTGTAACAGAAATGTTTAAGAGCACAAGTCGCTCTAATCGCAAAGTAAGCTACAAAGTAGTTGGTAATCGTGGTGCATCACTGATCATGTTCATCGTGGTCAAACGTAGTCATCAAAGAGAACTTCTTTGTCAGTTTATGGCTGGAGCGTCTAGGATCATCAGGACAAATGAAAATCCTTTTTGACTTTTCTATTTAATACACACTTGATGAATTTTAAAAAATTAATCCCTCAAAGAATTTATTACAGTTACTTATAATATAGTGCTTTGGTAACAACGATCAAAACCCTAAGCGCTGACACTGATCAAGTTTTCGTTTAGCGCTCTTTTGTTATGGCTTATAGGAGAAATCCATTCACGTTTTTCAAATTTTTGAATAATACGATGAATTGTTGTCGTCGAAGTGGGAGACCTATTTGAAAATACTTCATTTCTGAAGTACTTCTGGCTTTTAATTTCGCCCATCGATCAACATACCACTTATTATGTGCACCTTTTCGATAATCCTATAAATATCGATTTTTTATTATTAAGGGCGAATTACATTTAACATACCCTTACACTTACGGATTGTGTTTATCTGAGGAGTTCAGTCATTAATTCCCCTTGACTTAACACGTTTAGTACGAAGCCCTATTGCCAAGACCACCCCCAAAGACGGAATTTTTTTTACGTTTCTCGGACATTTTTTATATGGAGAATTGGGAAAAAATATATAAAAAAAATTTTAAACGCTCTTAAATGTGATTTACCCCATCAGGCCGTGGCGCAAGTCGCCTAGGTAATCCCTATATTGTAGCGCAACTCGTCACTGTACTCTTTGCAGCCCTGTTTTATAAACATTTTATCAAATCTACCAGGTCAATCCTAACATAATATTCCTATTATGTTAGGATAGGTTATATTCCTAACATAATATAACCAAAACTATGGAAAATATTGAAATCAACTGAAAGTACAATAAACTTATTAGAAACAAATCACGCAATACAATAAATTGAAGACGTAAAGTAATGTAGATGTATAATAAAAATTCTTACTTAAAAATACTTTAAAAAGACAGCTGTGCAACAGGTGAACGGGGCAATTGATTTTCCAGGAGCGAAGGGTACTGTCTGGTTGAAGACGAAATAGAGAATAGAAAACAATGGAAAGGACCCATCTTGGGCGGGTTTTACCCCCACCACGACGCAAAGGCGAGCGGAACCCCCCATGAGGTATAAAGCGATCACCCGCCCCAGCGGTAGGTCCCCTTGATGGCTATGTACCTCATCCGTCCTTAACGTGTTAATAATCCATCTACCAGTCTGCTGCTTTCTGTATAAAGAATTCAGGTTCAGGAAGTGGTAAACGTGACTGGCCGATAAGGAATGTTATTTAATTTCTTTTTTTTTAATATACTTATTATCAGTATGATATAAAATTGTGATATAAGATAAATAAATAACAATATTTCTTTAATTTATTTATTTAAGGTAATATTAATTTTTATCTCTATAACTGTATTATTTGATCGTTATTTATTAAATAGTTAATTCCAGGTTTTGTCTCAGAAACATACTGATTTTTTTATGTCTAAATGTTTTTAAATGACAATATTTTAATGTATATTTTCTCTTGCAGGTATTACTAAGGTCCCCCGTCATGATATAGAAGGGAGACGTCTGCCATCGAATTATGTATGTACATATATGTATTCGTACATTGTATTTGCATGCATATATTATTGCAATATGTGTAGAGTAGAGAATAATTTAGAATTATAATATATTTAATAGCAGACAGTAAATTATCCTTTAAGAAATAATAAGGTGATATGTGTGAATCGTGAAAAAAATTGTGAATTATGTCTACATTATGCAGGGATTTAATTCTTTCATGTAATCATTTATTGGTTCGGATATTCACTCGCAATGGAAACAGGAATTCGAAGAAACAGTCACAATTATAAAAACAAATGAAAATACCTCAGTAGAGTGCTAGGATTGATTCTCGGCTTCCCCTCACCACTCAATTTTGTATACCGATTCTATGCATCCCCCCACCATTCGATTTTATGCATTTCGGCGTTATATTTAATGAAATTTTTAGGTTAATTTCATAATTCATTAACAAAATTTTTAGATTATTTCTATAATTATAAGAAAAATAATCATAACTTCAGCATTCGGGAAATTGAATGGTGGAGGGATGCACAGAATTGGTATACAAAATTGGGCAATGAGGCATACACATAATCTGTACTATAATGCATAATCATGTAGTGGGATGTCTAAAATTAGGAATGTGAAATGTCCAGAATCGGTATAGAAAGTTAAGTGATGAGTGGGATGCCGAGAGTCAGTACTAGGACTCTACTTACATCCCTAACAAAAGAATCCTTAAGTAGCTCTATTTGATTAGTAATATGTCCTTGAAATGTTTTCATTATTCTATTTCACTATTCATTACCCATTTTATTTAATTCATTGTATTATTTAATATTAATTATCCCATACCATTTTAGAATATGTGCCATACATTCGATGTAGTGCTTTGGATAATACCTTCTTTCACATGGGATTTACAATTGTTTATGTTATTCATTTGGGATTTATAATTGATTATGTTCAGAAAACACGATGTAATAGCATATAATATGGATTATAGTTGAGTCCGTTTTTTTTAAATATATATGCGGCTTCTTTTATTATTAAAACAGCATTCGTTACAAAATAGAATATATTTCATATTATCAGTACACCTTCTTTAGTTCCTTTAACCACGATTACATAATGCCCAATTTAAGACTAGTTTATTACGCGTAAACACGTGTACTGGTTTTAGCAATATTTTAACTCAAATTAAAATTATAACTCCTACAAAGTTATCAAGAAGCCCACCCGAAAAGTTTGGTGAGCTGATAAATACCTCACTTCATGGACTTCTCAGTTGCTTCCTTAATAATATTTAATACCTTCCGGGGCTCACACAATTTAAACGTTGATTCTCCAAATATATTCACGTCTCTACATTGTAAATACAGTTCAGTAAACATTGATATAACGCTATATTAATACAGTTCTGTTGTATAAAGGATATAGCTGGATAAGAAGGGGGTAAGATGTTCCAGCCCCAGTGGACTCATTATTTTGACGTTCCATTCAAGATGTCATACATGTGTATACAATATTAACGTTCAATACAGTATTAAAAATAAAGAGAGGAGTGAAAAATATCAACTTCGGAATGTTTAAAAAAATATATATTTTTTCAAAAAATAAAACCCGCCACAGGTAGCATTCGACATTTGTCCCGGATTGGAACCGAACTACATACAGCTGTTTCGAACTTATTAATTCTCATCAGTGCCGTACACGGTACGCCGATCCAGGGAAAATGCCGAATAAAATTTGTGGGGTATACATCTTTATCGATACGAGCTATGTCAGTAACATATAAGTCGGAAATCAAGAAAAGAACTACCAAATCGCCAAGCGGTTATCAAAGTAGTTCCCGAATAGCAAGGCTATTACATAATCGCTATAGGAAACAACTACTCCTCGGGCTAAAGCCCCGCCAGACATTGAATTATACCTAAAAGCGATATTTGGGAACTACTTTGATAACCGCTTGGCGGTTTGGTACTTCCTTTCTCGATTTCCAACTTATATGTTATTGACATAGATCGTATCGATAAAGATGTATACTCCATAAATTTCATTCGGCATTTGTTCTGGATCGACGTACCGTGTACGGCACGGATGAGAACTAATCAGTTCGAAACAGCTATATGTCGTTCGGTTTCAATCCGGAACAAGTGTCGAATCCTACCTGTGGCGGGTTTTATTTTTTGAAACCTTATTTGATTGTGCAGAAACACGAGAAAGGGGTCGCAGATCGTCTTTATGCTGTAAAGATGTATACCCCACAAATTTTATTCGGCATTTGTCCTGGATCGGCGTACTATGTACGGCACTGATGAGAACTAATAAGTTCGAAACAGCTGTATGTCGTTCGGTTCCAATCCGGGACAAATGTCGAATCCTAACTGTGACGGGTTTTATTTTTTGAAACCTTATCTGATCGTGCAGAAACACGAGAAAGGAGTCGAGGATCGCTTTTAGATATAATTCAATGCCTGGCGGGGCTTTAGCTCGAGGAGTAGTTGTTTCCTATAGCGACTATGTAATAGCCTTGCTATTTGGGAACTACTTTGATAACAGCTTGGCGGTTTGATAGTTCCTTTCTCGATTTCCGACTTATATGTTACTGAAAAAAAAAATATATACATTAAGTACTAAAATTTTGCGAAAGGTCAACAGAAAAATTTCAAAGAATATTGCCAGCAACTCTAGTGAAAATTATATTTTATTTTCTCTGAATATTGTTTAGGTCGATTTACCCTCCGGTTTAAGTTAAAAGCGCCATTCTACCTCTGTATAACATATATTTTCTCTCTCTTAAACTCAATCGCATAGGCCGGTCATATTTAAAAAAATATAAGTGAAATGAAAATTTCACTTATATTTTTTAAAAAGCTTTTATGTTAAGTAAATAAAACTGGTTATGCGAAAGCATACCCAACGTCCATGTCGAAAAATAAAGGTATGGGTTGAAATAATAGGTGACAGGGTTTTAGAACTGTTATTTTTGAATAATAACCTTGGTCCATATATGGTCTAACATATTAAATTTTTTTAAGAAGATTTGTTTCCACCTTTTGTCGACTCGTTTCCAATGAACTACATCCGGATGTGATCCAAAATGTGATTTCATCAAACTGTAGCTCTACTCTACTATATCGTCATTGTTCGTTAGTGAGAAATAAGTTGAGACCTTTCGACACTTGAAAAACTATTTTATTGATACCAAAAGTTACAGAGTAACGGCCCGAACTCAAGTATATCTATATCTCCGTGAGCCAGGAATACAATTATATTTATATAAAGGGCTTATCGCAAAGTTGCAGCTTAAGCTTTTGTATCGGTTACATTATTAAAGATATTACAATATTGTTATATTAAGAAAGGAAAAGAGCTTGCAAAAAATATGATACGACCTTATAGGGTGGTCATATTACACCTCCCTTCTTAGAGGGAAAATTAGGGTCTGACAAAGTTTGACCTCTAATTTTTCTTATTTTTAAACATAATATCTGTGATTTGTATAGTCTATAGCACATATATATAATATAATATAATATATAAAATCAAAAGAAGAAATATGATAATAAGAACAATTATAAACATAGATAAGTGTCTGTTGTAATCAGGTAAGTCTTCAACTTGCACTGGTTTTAAAGCACTTAAAGTCCGATGTATGTCCTGAAGGTCCTGAAGGGGAATCCTTTGGAGATGGACCTTGGGCACAGGTAAGTCTGTTTGTACATCAATATTGGGGATGTTATACGTCTTGCCAGGCACTAGGGTTTCATCTTGTGAAAACGAGTTTCCATCGATGCTAACATGGCAGTTTCCTAGTAGTATTTCAACGGGGGAGGAAATTTTGGTGATTTCTTCCTCGGGGCATTTGCTATGGAGGAGATGTTGTCCATTAGGGATCACTATCAGGTTATCGTGAGCCACTTGGCTGACGATGGTTGCGTTGACGTGCACCCGGAGATAGGAACAACTTGAGGGTACTGAACCTTGTAGTATGGACTGGAAATACTGGTCTCGCTGCAATTCGGGGATTCCGGAACAGATGCTGATATCCTCGATTATTGGACAGGCGTCTTGTTTCCATAAATGTATTTGATTTCCAGTAGAACTCGTTAAAAGGAAGGGTTGAGGTGGAATTAAGGTAAGGTTATTTAAGGGGATTGGAATTAGGTGGTAAATTGTAAAACCTTCATCCAAGAATATTGGTACAATAATTTTTACTATAACTTTACCTTTTTCAATAAACGTTTTTATTGAGAAGAGTTGGTAGTAGGATTGAAATTTTTGAAAATTAATAATTTTTTGGTTTAGATAAATTTTTTCTAAGTTATCTAAAATGTTTACTAAATCTGAATGGGAGAGAAAGAAGTTGTGAATAATGTGTGCATGGGACATCGTTAGAGCGTTTTCTAAATTGTTCAAGAAATTTAATAAAAAATGTAAATTTTGTAAAATTTGACTATTTATTTGAAAGCAATTAAATTTGTCTTTCAATTTTTCAATTGTTTCTTCTAGGTGTGCTACATTATTGTGTATAATTATAAAGCTTTCGTTAACTTTCTGAGCAAGAGTGTTTAGAAGTGAAGTCCTAAGATTCAGTTGTGTGGCCAGATTTTCTTGGTTTTTGTGCAATGTTTTTATCTGGTCGTCATAACCTTTTATGTCGTCTTCTGTGGCAGTACCAAAAAGTATTTTTTGGACAGAACCAATGGCATTAAGGAGTCCGCGTTTTATTCTTGGTTTAATTTTATCATGTTGAAGATTGTCAAGTTTTGAAGCAGTTAGATTATACAGAAGAACTACTTGTTGTGTCAAAAAAGGTTGATTACATTTATGATCGTGAATTTTAATTTGCATTCGTGTTTGTCTTAGATTTTCGCTTATGGGTTCTAGGTCAATGATATGAAGAAAGCTATGGTGGGTTGATATTAAACGAGTTTGACTACTGAGTTTTAAAAAGTATATTGGGTTATTTAGTTTCCTTATTTCTAACGTTTGTACTGATAGAAAGAATGAGAGAATTAAAATTTTCATTTTATTTTAGTTTACGTGTTTGATTTTTCTTCGGTCTATCAGGTGAAAGTCGGATGGTAATGGCGGGTATTTGATCTTCAAAGTCTTGTCCGATTTGGACGTTCGAAGGGCCTGGTTTAGGGTTATCTCCTGTGTCTGAGTCTGTGTCTGTCTCCTGTAAAAGGGGAGAAGGAGATTTTATTAGTCTCTGTTTCCTAAATGGAGTTTTGCGTTTCTTTTTGACAGCAGATTTATGGAGTCTTTGGCGTCTTTTGGCAAGGGTTACTATGTGTCCGTGGTCTTTTTGGACCTGAGCTTTTTCGAAGCGGGGTAACAGTTTATCGCGAGGGGCATAAGGGCTTTTGACATATGTGACTTCACCTTCATTCAAGGTTTCGGGTTCATCGCGTTTTTCATTAGCTTTTGAGATATCTTTAGATTTCTTTTGAGTTATATTTTTCTCGATTTTTGAATGGAGTTCAGTTAGAAGTTTTTTATGATCGTTTATATATTCGGAAACGAGTATTTCTTTAGACGTATCGAAAGGTAGGAGTCTATCTTCTCCGAATACAATCTCGAAGGGGGTAAATTTTGTAGCTGTATGGGTCGAATTATTGTAACCGATTACGGCAAGTTGTAAGAGGTATTCGAGAGGTGCGTTGGGATTTTATTGTTTTAGACAGCGCATTGAATCTAACAGGGTGGAATGAAATCTTTCAATGGAACCGTTGGACGTATGTCCTTGAATAGAAGTATAGCGAAGTTGGATTTTATGGAGTTTACAAAAATCCTGGATCATTGCGTTATTGAATTCCAGCCCGGAATCTACTAATATTTTACGGGGTAAATTGTAATGTTCGATAAATTTTAAAAGTTTTCTTTGAACTTCTATACCTGAAATGGAAGACATGGGGTACGCTTGTCCTATTTTGGAAGAGGGATCAATAATTGTTAAAATTTTAAGATTTTTTACTTGTAACGTATCCATATTAATTTCCTCAAAAGGTTTGGTTAAAGTGGTTGTTTCTTTTAATTGGATATGTTGGGGGTGTCGGTCATTTTTACCTTTTTGACATATTTCACAGGTATTTATATAGTTCATTATGTGTTGTGATAAATTTGGCCAATAATACCGTTTTTTAAGGGCCGCAAGTGTAGCTGCGTGTCCTCGATGATTCAATTTTGTCTCGTGTAAGTATTTTATCTTTAGTTGCTGTTCTTGTTCTGAAGGAATATGTCGTTTATGGTTTGGGAAAGGTTGCTCGATATAATGGGTGTTAGCGATGTTTTTGTCGTTTTCCGTAATGAAGTATTGGTTGTGATAGGTATTAAGGGTTTGGTCTGTGTATTTTAATTCTAGAAGTGGGTTTTCATGACTAGTGTGTACGGTTTCGTTCAAGTCGTCATTTCCATTTTCGGGGTTAGTGAGTGAGAGTGAGTCTATAATGTCTTGAGCAATTTCTGGATTTGGTTCTGGGAGATCGTTTAAAAGAGCTTGGATGTCTTCGGAGGGGTTGACAATCAGAGAAATGGAATCGTCTTCTTCTACGGCATTTAATTCTACAGGGTCAAGTTTTATGCGAGATAGGCAGTCTGCGTTCGTGTTGGATTTACCTTTTTTATATCTGATGTCACAGTCATATTCCTCAAGCTTCAAACGCCAACGTACTAAACGTGAGATTGGGTCCTTAAGGTTAAATAGCCATTGTAGGGGCTGATGGTCAGTTAATATTGTGAATTTGGAACCAAAGAGATATGGTCGGAAATATTTTGTGGACCAGACTATGCTTAGGAGTTCCTTTTCGATGGTTGAATAATTGCACTCAGCGGGATTGAGAGTCCTTGAGGCATAACTAATAGGGTGACCATCTTGGGAGAGAATTGCGCCTATTGCGAAGTTGCTAGCGTCAGTTGTCAAGGTAAAAGGTTTGTCGAAGTCGGGGTATTTCAGAATTGGGTCATTGCATAAGAGGGTTTTACATTCCTCGAAACATTTACGATATTCGGATGTCAAAGTTACTTTTGCATCCTTTTTTAGACATGAAGTTAGTGGTTTTGTGAGACGTGCAAAATTTGGGATAAATTTTCGGTAGAAACCAAGTAAGCCTAAAAATGATTTGATTTCTTTTTGTGTTTTAGGAATTGGAAAACGTTTAATGGCACTAATCTTATTTGGATTCGGTTTAATGCCTTCTGGCGTTATAACGTGGCCTAAAAATTCAACGTATTTACTGAGAAATTCTGATTTATCAATTTGAATTTTTAAATTAGCCTTTTCAAATGCCTTAAATACAAGTTCTAAATTTTGAAGATGCTCTTGCAGAGATGTACTAAAAATTATAACGTCATCCATGTATACAAAACAGATCTTATTTTGCAGTTCCTTTAAGACGTTATCCATAACGCGTTGAAAGGTACTTACAAACTCGTAGTGACCATTTTCTACATTAAAGGCTGTTTTTTCAATACTATTCGGATGCATCTCGATTTGGTGGAAACCACTGGCTAAGTCGAGAGTGGTAAAATATTGACATCTGCCTAGTTTATCGAGAATGTCTGTTATGTTAGGTAAGGGATATCGGTCAGTTATTGTCTTTTCGTTGACTTTACGATAATCGACAACGATTCGCCATTTTTGTTTGTTGGGTGCGTCCATTTTCTTTGGGACAATCCAGATTGGACTGCTCCAGGGGCTTTGGGAAGGTTTGATGATTTCATCTTCCAACATTTGGGAGATTTGTTTCTGTACCTCTTGTCGATGGACGTGTGGGTATCGATAAGTCTTAGTGTGGATTGGGATATCGTCATGTGTACGTATTTGATGTTTAACTGTGTTCGTAAAGGTCAATTTGTCGCCAGGAAAATAGAAGATATGAGGATACTTTTTCAACAATAAAATAAGGGCTTCTTTTTCTTCAGAGTTTGTACGAAGTGAGATGTACGAATAAGATTTTTAATTTCTTGGGGTTTTATATTTGTTTCGGTCGATTTGATTTCCGGAATATAGGGTTCATAATTATCGAAATAATAGTCAGCTTGAATAGGATGGGCAAAATTTATCTGAGTGGGGACTTCTGAAATGTTGTGAATTTCAACGAATGCTAGACCATTTTTAGCATTTGTAACCGTCTCAGGGATTTTACAAGTTTTTGTTTTAATTTCTGGAATGAGAATTTCGCCATTTGTTGTGTTAACTGGGATTTGTTTAATTACGATTTCATGGGCATTCACTGAATATGTACGTGATACATCATCAGGGGTACGAATAAAAAATGGAAGCTGAATATAATCGTTGTACAAGAGATGATTTTCAAAGTCGAGTTTTAGATTTAATTTTGTTAGATCTTCGAAACCAATTAGTCCGTCGTAAAAATCGTGAAAGTCATATAGAAGGATATTTAAAGAATCTACAACTTGAAACTCGTCGAAAGCTGGAATGTCTGCCTGGTATCTTATTTTAGCTTGACCAGTACATGTTTTTATATTTGTTTCGTTTTGAAATATACAATCTGGATAATAATGGTTTACGATGTCAGGTCTAATAATGGTTTTGGAACAACCAGTATCGATAAGAAGTTTTAAAGGGGGATCTTGAATTATGATATATGGTAGAGAGCAGGGGATTAGCATAGAATTTAGTTCTTCATTTATGTTTGGTTGTTGGATTGATGATCCATATGAAAATTTTGATCTTGACTATTTATTTCGTTATATAGGATTTCATGTTGTTCATGGTATTCTTCAAGGTTCTCGGAATTTGAGAAATCCTGGGGAATATCTGTGAGAGGGTCGTCGTATTTTAACGGTTGACCGGTGTATGGGTCGTACGAGAGTAAGGGTGAGTTTTCGTCAAATTCTTGATGGAAGAGTTCCTCTGAGTGAAAGTTTGGGGGTTTATTATATGGTGGTCTGAAATAGTTGGAATTTTGTTGTGATGATTGTGGTCTCGGTTGAATTGATACACCAGACATGGGAGTTGGTTTGCTTGAAGTTGTGTTATGATTTCTTGGGGCGAAAACATTAGGGGGCTTTCCAAAAACTTGCGAGTTAGTGGGAAGTCTACGTGGTGGTAACTGCCTTGGCTGGACATTTATAGGTTGCCGTGGAAAATTAGATTGTTGTTGTCTAAACTGTGGCGGAATCTGGTTATGATTTCGAAATTGTGGGGAAGTCTGATTATTATATTGAAATTGTGGAGTGTACGCAGGTCTAAAAGATGTATTTGCTTGTGGTCTATAATTTGGTTTTTGATTAGTTATCTGTTTATTTTGTCCTAAAAAGAGTTGTTTATATTCATCGTATTTAGTTTGTTCATCAATGAAAGCCATTGCGTGTTCAATTGTATCGATATTAGGGGATGTGCGTAAAAGATTTTCATATTGTAAGGGCAAATTCATTTTATATGTCGTAAAAATTTGGTTTTCATAAAACGCTATTGTTCCCTGTTTTTCTGCTAAAGATTTATCCGAAAGTTGAATTTTTGCAATTAATTTTGTTTTTAATTGTAGAAGTCTATTGCCAAAATCTAGGAGAGATTCCTTAGGTTGCAATCGCATGAATTGGAGTTCATACTGTAGAGTCAGCAAGCTTTTATGATCACTAAAGTTTTGCGTGAACAGAGTTTTGATTTGGGGCCACGAAATTATATCTGGTCTACTATCGAGTAGTTGTTGCGCTCGATCTACTATTTTACACTTAATGCAACTTAAAATTGTTTTCATATGAAGTGGTTCATTTGAGCCACACGCTTCAATGGTATTTTCTACTGCATCAAAAAATTTCCTTAATTGAGTTTCATCGCCGTCAAAGCTAGGGATGAATTCAGCTAAATTTCTAAGTCTCTTTAAATCTAATGCCATTGTTTCGTGTGCTTTATTTTCTATTAAAAGCTTAGATAAAATTGAACTTAATTTGTTAACTTCGTCAGGAGACGATGACATACAATTAAAACAGTTTAAAGAAATGGATTTTTAAAAAATAAAAATTTAAATTTGATTACTAAAATTAAATTAAATACTTAACTTAAGTTGTGTAAAAGGAGAAAAATTGATTTGCTTGTCTTGAAATTCTGTTGAAAAATTTAATTCGCTTAATCTAAAGTTGAAATTACTCGCACAAAGTAAACGAAGATTACAACTCTTCTTCAAGTTATTCCGCACAATGTCAACGGGTAACGAGAAGGTTTGTCTACCTAACAAAACACTATTCTTGGATGAATTTGTCAGATTTGAAAGGAAGACGGTTGGAGATAGAAATACGAGTTCTACTTACAGTTTTTCTGTCGATCTGGCCTCGCTGTGGACTTCTCGGTGAGCCTGTCCGTGACTCGGTGATACAGCTTAATGGTTGAAACCAACGTCTGCGATGCGGGATTTCCTCTGGGTTGAGTGTGGCACGATGCACTAATAATCCTTACAAACACAAAACGGCTGTATCCTACCGGCTGCGCCAGAAATAAGTTGAGACCTTTCGACACTTGAAAAACTATTTTATTGATACCAAAAGTTACAGAGTAACGGCCCGAACTCAAGTATATCTATATCTCCGTGAGCCAGGAATACAATTATATTTATATAAAGGGCTTATCGCAAAGTTGCAGCTTAAGCTTTTGTATCGGTTACATTATTAAAGATATTACAATATTGTTATATTAAGAAAGGAAAAGAGCTTGCAAAAAATATGATACGACCTTATAGGGTGGTCATATTACAAGTGCTTGAATGACATATTGCCAAATAGTTGGATTAGGCCCGGTTGTACAATGTCCCGATAAATGTACCCGACAACTATCAGGCCGATATAGTTGCCGGGAGGATAAGCGTGCGAACCGTATTACAATCAATAGTTGTCGGTAGGATTGCTCTCGGTGAAATAAAACGAAGTTGGCAATCATTGTCCCCCACATCTAGTGACCAATGTGACCATTATTCATAATAAAATTGAGTTGGTAATAATATTGCTATTTTAAATGGTGAAGATGAACCACCATTAGATCCTGCATTTCGAGATAATATTATACAAGGTATACAAGAAGCAAATATTGTCAATGGACTCGGAAATGGCGACAATGAAGATGGTGGCAATTATGTAGCACGTGCAGATTTCATTGAATACTTCAACATTGTTATAAATAAATAATTAACATTTACTGGTATAATTTTTTTATTTCTTGGAAAAAAATATTTCTAAAATAAAGTTACAAAAAACTAAAATGCAGTTTTTTATTAATTATATAACATTATTTATTTTGCAGTTTACAAAGTGTATCTATTTAGTATGATTTTTTTTTCAGTTATATTATTCATATGTGCATTCTATAGTATACTACAGAAACATACCTATGGGGGTATTAAAACATGTAGGAACATTACCAGCCATTGCTTCAGCATCTACAAAAACTATATTAACTTTCACTTGGTAATTACTTTTAATACAATATAGGTATAAATTTATATAATACAAACAAAATTATAATTAATGGTAGGGTTTGTAATATCTGTAAATAGATACTGTTCGTATATTCAATATAGCCCAAAACATTACAATTTTATTACCTATATAATCACTATAAAAACGAGAAGGTATTCCATCAGCGCTTAATTTTATTATTGCCCTAATTTTTCACATAATGGATCAAATGGTTTAGTTTCACTTGGACCTCTACCTGTACACAATATATCAGTTCGGCATTTGGCTGCAGCTCTTCTTGTTTCTTTTTTTAGTGTTTCATATTTACTGCGAAGTGGTTCCCATGTCCGATTTTGTGTACCAAGTGAATTAAACTGAAGACAAACTTTTTGCCAAGCAGTTTTCTAAATCAACAAATAAAATATATTTACATTAACATACATTAATATAGAAGCAAATAAATTAAACTCAACTTGTCTTTCCATGTCAATGCATCAGTTTTTTTGTTTTCAATTATATGCACAAACCTTTCAATAATTTCAACAAGTCGCTCAACATTCTTCTTTTGTGTAATTAGCTGTGCACTTGTTATTATGTTCCTTTTCCATTGTATATAGAATATAGAACTTACTACGAGGCAAGGCAAACTGTCAACATATATTATGGTGTTTAAGGTTAGGTACCTACGTATTCCCGCCTTTATCATCCCGATAAGAAATGATCGGCCGCTTCGAGTACCCGATGGATTATCTCGCTGACAAGGTGACCAACAAAAATATCCGTCTATTGTAATACGTCAAAAACCGACGTGTCGGCAGGATAACACTATCGGGTAGTATATCGGCATATTGTACAACCGGCCCTTAGACGACGATGTTGAGTTGGTTGCATCCCCCAGGATGAAGATAACTAATGCCATTAAAATGTGTACTATCCAAATAAAAAACAATCTTTCGGTATTTTTTATTAAAATCTTCCAAATTTGAGTTACAGAATGTATTTCACTGAAGGTCTTCACCCTGTGTATATTAATATACTGAATTATACTTTTAAATTAGCACTGAGACTATCTCGGCGTTGGGGATGTTACGAATTTTAAAATGTCGAGTAGCATACATGTTCATTAATTAGCTCTTTTAAATGCGAGGAGCAACTTGATTTTTAAAATCTGATTCATCTGGGTCTCCTCATTAAAATAACATTACATTTCCGTATTCAACGGAAAAATATTTAAAATTAGTTTTTTTCGCGTAAATATTAAATTGGTGTATACCTGCTCGATGTCTTTGTACATATTCAACTATTTGAAGTGGAGAAAGTGGAGGCAGGTTGATTCTGGGTGTTTCCAACACCAAGGGTTGTCCCAGGGGGTTGTTAGGGCTGGAAACATAATCCCAGGGGGTAGTATCATATACGTCTTCTAGTATGCATGGGGAGAGTGTGTCTATACCATCGTTGTGTGCTGGTGGGCCATCGATATCATAAAATCAAGTTTCGTCGGAACTTGTTTGGCTCACTGTGTAACATCTGGGAAATTCTGAAGTTCCAGCGAGCTACCCACCTGGAGGGGTTGGTCAGTGGAGTCGAAATGTGGAATTACGGGGCGATTTGCCTCCGTGAAATTTGCCCCGTTTCGGCGTAGCGGCGGTGTGAGTGGGAGCGGCGACGTAGTTTGGAGATCGGCCTGGGGCTCTTTTTGTTCTTTACTGTGCACTTGCTTGATATTTAAATGCTTTCAAATAACCGGGACGACGGCAGTCGTGGCCAGTACAAATACAATGAGAATAAATAAGAAAAAAGAGTGTAACTCACCTAGCTAGCCGGCCAAATAATACACACATGGACTCTAACTAATTTATTACAAAACAACACACACACAATGAAATACAATTACACACAAAATACTACTATTACACACTAACAACTACACTACTATTTAACAAAACCAAAAAACTAAACTAATGTATGCAATGGACAATGATGATGGACAACGGATATAATAAAAATGACCCGGAGTTTTGAAGCAACTCAAACATCTGATCTCGAATGACAAGAGATCTCCGTCAGCCTCATTGGCTACCCACAGAACACCCAGAACGCATCACCATCCAGATGGCGAGGCGCCCGTGACACTTAATTACCATAAAATAAAATATTATTGTACATGTATATATTGAGCAAGAAAAGTGCAGAAGTAAATAACTTTAATATGAATCCAAATCATACATGCTGTATATACATATGTTTTCATCGTCTACATACCAATATCAATTTGATGCGATTATTTCACATCTGGAACAAGGTCCAGATGTGAAATTTCTTTTAAATTTTTAAAAAATGGGGTAAAAATATATAGCAATATATTCGTATGTTCAAAATATTTACATTCTTCTAAATTACTCACATTCTACTTAAAATTTTAATTAAAACAAAATGCACCGCTTTAAAGAAGCTATACCACTTCCACTCATGTGGAGATATTGAAATAAGGTATGTATTTAATTTAAAACAACAAGAGTTTGAAACATTGCTTTATTTCTTCCACGTTAAGGAATTTTATAATTACAACTGTGTTTATTGTTTTTGTAGCGCCAATGTACATATGTATGTATATTTTATTCGCTTTTATTTAAGCTTTACATTTTTCTAAATTTCCATATTTTAGAACAGCTGAGTCCTTACGTGTTCTCCTTTAAAAAACGACTTCGGTATTTTAAACTAAAGAGCGTCATAATGCCCATATCATTGACGGAACAAATAAACTTTTAACTCAGCCTATAAATCTGTCCAACATTTCCTCTTGAAAGCCAGTTGTCTAGTTATAAGGAGAACTAAATAAAAATAATAAAAGAGTTTAAAGACGAACAGCGAACGCCCGTGAGATGAAACTGGAGCGTATAGGTGGAAAACTGAATGCGTCCGTCCGCTTCTAGTAATATATAGCTTTCGTCGCGTTGAAGGAAGTGTTCTGATAATTGTATGTAGATGCACAGTAGAAAGTGGTACAAGGAAATATATATTTTGCGTAATTACATTTGTTTATATTACATTTACGTTCAGTTTTAAATTCCCATTATTTATGTTGGTATTCTAATAGAAAATATCAATGACAATTTTAGTACAACGATTTCAAAATATTACGTTATCAGCTTTACAAAGGGTGTCTCAGTGAGAGGTAGCCGATTATGTTTGTAATTATTGGGCAATTAAATAACATTTCTACAATAATTTTGGGCTTAATAGTTTATTTGAACTATGCCATTAGACATGGAATGCAATATCTTGTAATTGACCGCCTCTGCTTCTCTGGCAGCAGTGGATTCTTTTGATGAAGTTTTCCATCAATTCGCGGCATAGCTGTGGCCCTATGTTCGCAATAACTTCGCTAATGTTATTTTTCAGCTGTTCACTCGTAACGGGATTATTGGCATAGACTTTTCCTTTAACGTAGCCCTACAAGATAAAGTCTAATGGGGTCAAGTCACAAGAGCGTGGTGGCCAATCAACTTCAGCTCTGTGAGAAGTTATGCGCCCAGGAAATTTGGTACCCAACAGATTCAGCGTTTCGTTAGCTGTGTGGCACGTGGCACCATTTTGCTGAAACCATATATCGCCTATATCGTTGATTTGTTTGAAACAAATCATTGATTTGTTAGAAAAAAAGTTTGTTAATTTCTCACGGTAATGTACACCATTTACAGTAACCGCTTCGCCTACTTAGTTTTCGAAGAAGGACGGCCCAACAACTCCTTCTGTCCATAAAGCGTACCACACGATAACCCTTGATGGATGCAGGGATTGTTCTTGGATGACACGTGGATTTTCAGCTCCCCAGATGCGGCAATTTTGTATGTTTACGTATCCTTTTAATTGAAAATGCACTTTATCGCTGAACATCAGTTTTTCCCTAAACTCGCCATCAACTGCGATGTTCTCTAACACCAATTCACAATACTCCCAGCATCGTGCATGGTCCTGTGGTTTCAACTCCTATGTCAACTAGATCTTATACACATGAAAATGAAGGTGTTTCGTCAAAATTCTCTGTAATGTTGACTTCAGAGTTTTAATTGTTGGGAACGACGTCTTACGGATATGGTGTTATCTGCAGCCACACTTCCACTGACCGCTTCCAATCCCTTCCCAACACGATATATTACACTGATACCAGTTAGAGCACCACAAAGGTACTTATACCACGTTATTGATAGTTAAACTCCTTAGGGTCTCCGCCGTCACCGCCACTTTAAATGCAAGTCTCAGTACACGCGTGCATTCAATCGTAGAGATATCAAATGTTATACGTAGATGCACTTAGATTGGCAAATGTCATTGGCAGTTATAGCTGGTTGTGGTGACGTTCAATCATTTCCCACATATGCTCTATTAACGAATGATCTTAATTAGAGGCCAAGGTAACACATAAATATTTCGAGTGTGTCAAGTTTCGGATACGATGTGCAAATCAGCATAATCAATTGAAACAGGTCCAAGGTTAAAACAATATTATTCGGGAAGGGCTGTGCAACCGTAATTGTAATTTTTACAGATAGTACAAATATACCCCTCCTGGTATCATGTGAAATTATCCATACCATAATATCTGCATTTGGTCCGATATGGTAACAGTGAATGTAGCTTTCCGATAGACGTTCATCAGACCTCGTTCGTAGCTCTACTTCCATCACTGGTACCGAGGAAAATACGACTCTGATCTGTGAATAGCACAAAATTTCATTCTGATCTCTAATGATTTCTTTAATTGCACTGGAAGCGCATTTGAGTGTAAACAAAAAACAGCAGAAAAAACGCCATAGAATGCCTAAAATTAAGTCTACTCTTCATTAAGTGATTTATAACCATTTCTACGGAGATGATAGATCAGACTGCATCTCAATTTTGTGAATATAACCCCGGTTCACCATAGCCATCATCGCATGATGGCTATGGTGAACCGGGGTAACTACGTTAACTTTCCGGTCATTCTCGTTGCAATTTCACGACACGAATGGCTACTTTCTCGAAGGCTTATCATATGATCTCGTTCATGGCATTATGTATAAGCTACGATTTTCGTAATCTGTATACGTAGTGGCGCTACACACACGTGCTATCAGTTGTCACTATAATACAGTAGGTAGACTAATAATATCAAATATGTCTCATTCATTCAATATAACTCCTTAGTGTTGAGATTTTCATAATAACTTGGAATAACAGTAACTGAAAGCAGATATCTACTGACAAACTATATTTCTATAATTATAATTGAAACTTTCATTTTCTTTTGTACTATCCCACTGTTTACTGGAGGAACACTAACAGGTTATGTTGTATTACGAATTTTAGTCGTTATGTTCATAAATAATTAGCATATTTTTCCTTCTCGAGTACCTCTCATTTACTTTTTAGTTTAATTTATTTATTTAGTAAGTGACTTTAAATGCATTTTTCTCGTATTCGAATTTCGGTATGACAGTTACAAATATCTCAAGAGAAGAATTTATTAATCTGTAATATCTTAATACCTTTCATCACAGACCAGTACTAAAATGAAAAGTAGATAGATAACTTTAGCAACAATTTCTATTTAAATCCTTACTGCAACTAATAACGCAATTGAATTAATTGAATGAAAATAATTAATTTCCTTCAATTAATTAGTTAATTGTTTACTTAGTTGAATGAAACTAACAACTCAATTGAATAGAATCTGAAAATTTTTCAATAGTGGAATATTATTCTCTTGAGTTTAAAATTGAGTAGTTTCAAACTCTTAATATTCTTAATATTTATAACATAATTATTTTGTCTATCATCAATTAACTACGTGAACTACTAGTTCTCTAGACCCTCAAATTATAACTCGTTGACATTTTTCTTTATAAATAGTGGCCGTGTACTTAACGTATAGGATGTCTTAGTTGGAACTATAGGGCCATTTGTGTTCTGTCAAAGATCAATACTTAAGCGTCAATACTTAACCATTGTCATTTACAAACTATACGACATCATCATGCCGCGACTAAACGTTCAACAACGAATAGTTTGTGTACAGTTGTTTTATGAATGTGAGCGATCATTTACAGTTACATTAAGAAAAACTCGCACAAAATTAGGGCAAATTGAAGCGGCTACAGAGTTAACAGCTCATAACTTAATTAAGAAATTTGAAGAGTTAGGTTCTGCTATTATTAGGGCAACATCAATACGTCCTCGTCGTCATCCGTCAGAGGAACATATTGCTGGAGTGAGAGAAAGTATACGATAGTATCCAAACACACCAATTCGACATCATAAACAGTTGAATCTGTCAAGAGCCACCACACATCGCATTGTAAAGAAATATCTGCATCTGTCAGCATACAAAATTCAGTTGACACGACAATTAAAAGTTACAGACAATTTACAACGTCGTATATGTGTTAATTGGGTGTTAGAAGAGAAAGAAGATGACGCTGATTGTTGCAACAAAATTTTATTCAGCGATGAAGTACATTCTTATCTTGACGGATACGTCAGCAAACAAAATTGTCGATTTTGGGGTGCTCAAAATCTACATGCTGTTCACAAAAAGTAAATGCATCCACAGGTATGCACAGTTTGGTGCACATTTTAGTGTGGTGGAATAATTTTACTATACTTCTTTGAAAATGAAGCTGGTAATGCTATCACAGGCATGTTGATGTCGTTTGGTTTGTAGATGAAGATGTAGATGTAGTCGTTAAATATTGACGCTCTATCTTTACCTCCTGAACAACTATGACACCCCATAATATTTTAACACTGTATATAATACGTAATATTGTTCACACATATTTTGAATATTGAATAGTTCACGTGCAATCCTGGAAGTTGTGTAGCTCTACATTACAGAAGCACCAACTACCTCTGCACTTTTGAGGCCTCAATTTTTGATGTACACAAATCGTCAACATATTTATACTTAATTATACTGTCAAGTTTACCGAAGACGTTATATATAATATCTCTTTGGGTGTCCCGTGAGGTGTTATTAGATTAATTGAGAAGAAAATGGAATATTGATTGTAAATTACAATATGTGTCAACTTCTAAAAAATAAATTGCATGTACGTAGTTGAAGTGAGAGCTCGTTAACACAACGTACTAGAAATTATCGATGTCTATTATTGAACTTTAATAGATATGTAAATCAAAATATTTACTTTAAACGGGAAATAAGAGGAGCAAATAATTTCCTTTAAATGAAATACTGCATCTCAAGCGATCTATTTCTGAATACAAATTATGGGTTTGGTGCATTGCACGCGTACGTAATTACGTTATTCGTTCATTCTGTAAAAGTAAAATACATGCAAATAAATTGACAAAATTCAATTACGTCAAAACGACTTACTTAACTCTATGTGAGATGTATTCTACAGTTCCTGTCTTTAACTTAAAAAATATAAAAACGATATATTTGTAATTGCATTAAAAACATTTAATTTTAAAAAATTAAATATAATACCGCAAGATAATTATTCTAATTCTAATTGTTGTTATGGAATAAAACAGTTACTTAAAAATATACTCAATATTCAATGGACTGAATGCATTACTTTTTAAATAGAAGAAAATTAAATTTAAGAATTAACCTTTCTTAATTAAAATTAAATGGTTTTGTAATTGCATTAAGAACATTTAATTTAAAAAAATAAAATACAATAATGCAAGGTAATTTTTCTAATTCTAATTGTCATTATGGAATAAAATAGTAGAATACTTTACAAATACTAAATATTCAATGGATCGAATGCATTATTTTTTTTAAATAGACGAAAATTAAATTTCACAATTAAGGTGTTATTTATCATTTGTGGATAATATTTTTAACAGACGTATATTCTAGTATTCCCATTAGTACTGATAATTATAAATCGCTACAAAAAAGATAAACCTGTTATATTATTGTCAACAACACAGTAAGAAACAATAGCGAATAATTAGTTTAAGATTTGTGTTAAAGAAAAAATTGGTACAGAACATATAATATTTCTTCAATACTATGGTTTTTATTATTTTAATAAAAAAGTAATTATGGACCTATCACTTGGTCCATAAATTTGTTATTACTACCGTGAACTAATTATTATATTAATAGTTACTACATGTATTATATAGTGTTTAGATATTTGTCATATGTGGCAGTCTGAATTATGTTGATTAAAGTCTAATGTATAGTAAGGGGTGGTATTTAACAGTCTACCAACTTTACCCAATATTTTCATACAAAAAAATACTTTCATTTCCCAAAAATACTAAATGCTCACCAAAATTAAGAAAATGCATAATCTTAAAACGACAACCAAATATTGACATAATGCTAGTCTTTCATATTATTTATTCCTAAAAATAACTGTTGTTGGTTATAAATGTTAAATGTTCACCAAATTTTATTCTGCATTTAATTCTAACATGATACTCAGATATTTCATTTTCGTCGGTGATTTATATTATTTAGTAGTTAAAAACACTCTTTGTTGAGCAAAAATACACAATGTTTACTATATTTTATACCACATTCGATTTGAAAAGTATACCCAGATTTTTTATTCTTGTTACCCTAAATTTCACTTATAAGTAAAAACTATCGTATTTTATTAGGTCTCGTTAATAAATGGGGGAAAAGAAATAAGTAAAGAATTCATGAAAATAAATCAATATATTAAAAATGCAACATAAAATTCACGAAACAAAAATAAAAATGAAACAAGCACTTCTATTGCACTATTAAGGCTTTCTTAGCTTTAGTTGGCCGTCCTCTTCTTCGTTTTTCTCCAATTGGTGCATTTCTTGCTTCAGTAGGTGGTTCAACAAGTTTCAGACGAATTGCTAACCCCGCTAAATGTTTGCAAACGTAATTTCTAAGGTAATATGGACAATTGCATGTGCCATTTAACCAGTCAGAGTCGTCCTGTGGTAACTGTACTTCCCACTCACTGAAATGTTGGTTTTTGTAGTCGTCAAACGTCTCCCACATATCTTCAAAAGTTTCACATTCCATTGCATCTCCACCTGGAATTCGGTAACACCGTTTCATTTCACTAGCATGTTTTAACGATATTTTTTTAGGCAGTTTGGCCCACTGATAAGCTTTTGTCCACATTTTCAAAGCCATCGTTGGCAAGTGGCTAAACTCTCGCTCGTTGTTTATAGTGTACTCATTAGACCAATCCCTCACCATTTCTGAAGCAATTATTAAGAATCGAGTCAGCGGATGGCGTTCACGAAGTGTACCTAAAAATAATAACAAAGTTAACGATACCAAATTACGCCATTCATTGAAAGTGTACCTTTGTCTTTTATTATTCTGTTAAAAGACTCCAATGCATTGTTTGTGGCAGGTGTCCTCGGTGCGGCACCCAAATACCAACAACGATTTTTAGTGAGCCATTCGTCTTTGAAATAAAGTACAAATTTTTTTTCGTCTTTCCATTTATCTAGAATTTTTTCACAGGCCCTGTCAAAAACCTCTGTTGTTGAAGCACATTGCAAAAAATCAATATCCTTTAGTATGTCCCTCTGGTACTTCTTTTGCACAGATTGCTCAACTCGTACTTGCATCTTCCTTTTTGCATGCGCCCAGCACATTCGTATAATTGTAACCTGACCAAATACTTTCACAAACGCATTTTGGATACTTTTGGCTGCATCACATACCAAAATCTTACAAGTTAAATCGTAGGAAAACAGTGAGACAACTGTATTCTTTAACGTTTGAAATAAAAACACAAAATCATTTGTTTGTTCTGTGGTTGTAACAGCAAGACCAAAGGAGCGAAAATGTTTATCTCTATCCGTGGTTCCAACTATGAGTTCTGGAAACCCCTGCCAAATAAGTTTATAGGTCGCATCAGCATGAATAACTTTGCATTGCCGCGATAGACCAATTAAATATTTGGTCGATAACAAAAATTTGAAGCTTGAATTTGAATCGTCTTTAGAAACTTCATATGCAGCAACAAAAACTTAATGATCATCGGAAGGTATTTCTGAGTTGGTCACTAACCAGGATTCTAGTTCTCCTAAGCTGATTACTGCAGATCCATACTTCTTTTTACGTAAAATTGTAAGGTAATTGTTCAATTGTTTTATAGGCGGTAGAGTCAACTCTTGTATTTTGCTCAAATTGTTCATAATAGATTTGGGCTTCAAACGTAATTCGTACAATTTGTCTATTTCTTTTTTCGTCTCATTATTCAACCCACATTTCGATTGGGACTCCAAATTTTGATGGTCATGAGCTTTTTCAGTTCGAAATAATATTATCTCGTCGCTGGATGCATTAAGCAATAAATAGAGTGCAGCTGAACATTGGATTGCCCGACTTTTGGCTTTATTACATCGATAATATCGCTTTACGCCTTCTTCCGTAGAGTGGCATTTCTGAAAGGACCACAGTTTTTCATTTCTAATAAATTCTTCGGCACTTTTAATGTTTGAAAATTTTCATTCAAGACACCAAATCCTACCTTGCTTGCGCCGTCTTTTAGGCTGTACCGTATCAGCTTCTCCATCTGACTCCGAAAAGAACAGTGGAACTTCGTCTGGAACACTACTCGGCCCTGGTAAACTTTCATCGGCCACTTTAGTTTATCATATGGCAATACACTGGTTACACACACTGTAAAAGCTACCAAGCATAGTGTACGACTGCAATCTGAAGCCTGCAAAAACTTGTCTGGAACCAACAGGCAGAGATGCGCGAGCATATTTAATTTTTGGAGTAACATAATAATTATTTGACGCACAAGTAGTTTTTTCGAGAAAGAATAAATATAAATGAATAGCACGAATATTTATTATATACAGCACGGACGCGGAATTTGAGCGTTTTGAATTTGGTGAACATTTAGTAAAATCGATAGACATATAGAAATTAAAATGTAAGCAATGGTAAAATAATACGCAACATAGCAATTTTAGTAGTGCTGTTCTCGCTTTCCGAAGTATAATAATTTGGGTTGCATTAAGATTTTTTATTGTTCAATAATTTTTTTGGTGGACAGGGCTAGGGATGCATGGTTTAATCTGGTGTATATTATATTTGTTCCGCATAGTAAGCACTCGTTTAATTACAATTTTAACAAAGAAAATTTATATACTGTACAATGGAAACTTTACTCCAACCTGAAAGGTTTCACACTAACCCAAACTCTTCAACTACTACAACAGAATTGACTCATTGACAGAAACTTTCGAAACCTTCGTTTCACCGGCAGGAAATCTAGTTAGTGATGCCAAACTAAATCTTGCCATAATATATGTAAGTTGTTCAACATATGAGTATATTGCAGAAAGTTGAAACTATGAGGAAGCTCTTACAATTTTGAATTAAATTTATGTAAAGCATGGAAATGAAGTTTGGAAAATACCAATTAACAACAGCTCGAGAATCAATTTAGCAATATTTACATGTCTTAAAATTATTATGCAAATATTGCATATTCTGAACTTCAATTATATGTGAAAATAGAGACAATTTTATAAGTGACACTTCTTGTCATCAAATTAATAATAGCGAAAAATAATAGAGACCCTAAGATTCGAAGATAATTTCTTCAAGGTGTTTATGTTGGTCTTCAAGAAGAATCCGCTGTTAATAAGGAACCACCTGCAACCGTTGTTATTAGTTTTGTTAAGTATTATATTTGTGAAAGAAAGAACCATCCTCGTAATATTTAAAATCTTGTTAAAGGTTAACAAATGCAGTGATTGTGGGAAACTTAATCACTGTTTATGAGTTTACCAAAGCACACGATATTAAGGTAAACCTACCTCTGCTTCTTTGATATCTATCTATCTTTGGTTGATCTTTGATCGCCTAGTTTATCAGGTACTCCTCACTATCTTTCTAAGTCTTCAATTTAAAATACTAGTAAATTAAATAAATTATATTCCTGTCAATGCATTAATTAGATACAGGAAGTTCAGAAATGTATATTAGTAAACTCTTTGTTTTCGCTAAAATAATCGTCTTTCCTATGGGTTAATAGCCATGACACCGACAGTTTTACATTCCCAAATTGAGGGACACTATTCTGTTAACATGAAAATGTCAGAATTCTTTAATTTCAATGTCAAATTATTTTTCATTTCCGAGTTTATTATTGAGCATGATATACTTGTGTAACATTCCAAGATTAAAGTGAATTATGGTGAATTAAAATCAGTTATGAAAATTTGTAATTTATCGCTAGCTAAAGTTGTCCTCAAACTGTCATCAAATAGCAACAGAATTTAATCAAATAAACTGTTTGATGGAATGATAATCGAAGAAACTAAATCTCCTTGGTGTGCACAAGTCTTAGTAACAAGAAAATAAATACACAAGAAAAGGATCGCAATAGATTATTTTCAAACCATATATAAATCGATTCACATTTCCTAATACCAAAACTAGAAGAATTTGTCACTGTAGTATTAAATTATAGATTATTTTGTATAATCAATCTGCAAGGTGTTTATTAAGTACCGATAGTTGAATCCGATATCAAGAAATTCTAACATCGTCTCTTTGGTCTAACAAATAGAGTGGCTTGATTTCAATGTGTTATCGATAATACTATTAAGAAAGAAACACTGTCTGAGATATGTGCTTATTTGAATGATGTAACTGTATGAGGAAAGGATCAAGATGAACACGATAATAATTTAAAGTTTTTATATGTTCTAAATAAATACGTTTTAATATTAAACAAAGAAAACATTATTTTTTCTCAGAGGGCGATAAAATTACTTAGTTATCTACATAAAAATAGAACAGTCCATCCTGATTTAATAGGATTATGATGGATTATTCTGTTCTGCTCTGACTTGACCTTTGTTGAATCTTCGTGTGCCTAACGATTCTACTTCATTATCATCAAGAATAAGTATATTAACACATTATTTAAGGTCGGCACTAAGAATTTTCTGAAAAAATTGATAGATTAGTTTTTTGTACATTTTCTATTCCAATACATGTTGTATTTTATTTTGACGGGAAAATGATATAATAAAGTAGACAACAATTGAAAATGATACTCCATTTGTTGCCGATACCGATGCTTCAGATAATACTATTGCAATTGCTCTTAGGCCCGGTTGTACAATGTCACGATAAATGTACCCGACAACTATCTAGCCGATATAGTTGTCGGGAGGATAAGCGTGCGAACCGTATTACAATCAATAGTTGTCGGTGGGATTGCTCTCGGTAAAATAAAACGAAGTTGGCAATCATTGTCCCCCACATCTAGTGACCAATGTGACCAGATTAGTCAATCTGATAGGCAGTCGCATTTTTTTACTATTGAATATGGGTACAGGCCGTAAAGCTCTAAATTTGCATTTAATGCGAATTTTTAAATTAATTTTATATTTTTCAATTACTCATTATATGTCAATAATGCCTAGGATATGAGACACATAAACAACTGCATAAAAACCCGGGCGTTACAGCGAGCGTTATATCCATAATGTCCCAGATTATAAATTAAATTACCTGCTCATTTACTTATGTATTTATTGAACTTAGCGATATAACTTATAACTGAAACATAAAAAAAGGAAATTCGTATTCTAATTACTTTGCAAAATCTTTTCCAAAGTTAAACTGGCAGTTGTGGAATGTTCTCGGAAAATACGCAATGAATTAACAGCATACTTTTCCGACTAAAATAAATATAAACATAACTAGTAATAGAGTAGCACATATAAATATAGTAAAATTCTAACTTTACATACCAGTTCCTGGAAGTAAGCCAACATGACCACCTCGTTCAGACCAGTCACCGAATTTTCTGCTTTCCAGTTAACAAATATTTTATAGTCTTTGTCATATACCGCTCTTAATTTAACCAGCAACAGATGTTCTATAGCTTTTTCGGCTTTTTTAACAATATTTTGTGAGATAAATTCCATCTTCCAAAAGTACAAACGACGCGTCCTTTGCACTTTTGGAAGATTTGGAATTTATCTCTTAAGACATCGCTCATTGTACATAATATTAGCTCTAACCCTTTTTGATAAAATTCGTTCTCTGTATATTTAGATGTCCAATTCAGTTTATAAATGAGATGTTAACTGTAAAACATAATCAAATGACGAGATATTTAAATTAGGCAGAATAGGGAACAAAGTTATCTATATTATGCCTCAACTATATTGGGTTAGACATTTTGTATATGTGGCATATAGAGATAGAAAAAAATATCGAAGAATACATTATTAAATATTTCCTGCGATTCAAAAATGTCTAATTAATAATCACCGATTTATATACTACATACATATAAACTTTCATGGCAATACTTAAGAGTTACCTACATGCACAGTATATTATGTGGCGACGGTCGGATGAAATTCGGAAATATAATCATATTTATGATATTTTATACAATTAGAATTGAAGTATAAAGCTAAATAGGAAATTCTACTTACGTATTTATTTGTTGAAATTTGTCCTATGGCCAGATATTCTGAGGGTATACTATTTAATAATTACTTGATAAACATTTTGTTGTCGTAGGATATCCTAGAAAATTTATGTGACAAGCAAACAACTCCCCAAATCACCGCCGTTTTCACTTAATATTTCCCTTATACTTTCCATACTCACCAAACAACACAAGTAAAACAATCTCAAGATTGGTATCAGATATCAATAATAAAAGCACATTTAATTGTGCCAAAATACGTACTTATTCTATTAGGTATTTTATTCTTTATACTTTGATTGTGCTGCCTCCACACGGTATGCGGCCCAACCATCTTGGTCGATATTGTATGAAACAAGCTGCGCGTTACGCAGTCAATACGGGCCTCTACCTTGGTCTGTATAGGTGGAGGTGGAATCGTAGAGAGTAGACAGTAGATTAATTCATATAATAATTCGTTAGCATATGTACTATGTAGGCTTAAAAATAATGGAATAGAGATTGTTTATTGGAGAACTATTTTATATATATATATATATATATATATATATATATATATATATATATATATATATATATATATATATATATATATATATATATATATATATATATATATATATATATATATATATATATATATAAATAAAGAATAGACCATTTTAATGGTATATGAATTTTATATCGTTTGAAAACTTCAGTTAATCTACTAATATGTTCGTGTATTGTTGGTGAATAAATAATAATGTCATCCATGTATACCAGACAACGTTCGTTTTGGATACCTAAGAGTATGTTATCCATAACTCTCTGAAATGTTGCGGGGGCATTTTTTAAACCAAAGGGAAGACGAGTGAATTCATAATGTCCGTTCTCTACCGAAAAAGCTGTTTTTGCAATATCCTTTGAATCAATTTCGATTTGGTGAAAACCTGAAGCCAAATCTAAAGTTGTGAAATATTCACATTTACCTAGTTGATCTAGTAAATCGGATATATTAGGGAGAGGATATTTATCTCCTATGGATATTTCATTTAGTTTCCGATAGTCGACGACAACGCGCCATTTTTGTTTCCCGGAGGCGTCCAATTTTTTCGGAACGACCCATACTGGTGAAGACCATGGGGAAATAGACGGTCTTATTATGCCTTGGTCTAACATTTTTGAAATTTGCGTCTTTACTTCCTCTTTATGGATGTGAGGGTATCGGTATGATTTTGTGAAAATGGGTTTTGTGTCTATCGTGTCAATCGTATGTTTAATTTCGTTTGTAAATGTCAAATTGTCACCTTCTAAGTAAAATATATCTGAATATTCTAAACATAATTCTTTAATTAAAAATTGTTCTTCCTCGTTCAAATGTTCAATTCGCAATTGATTTTCAATTTCAAAATTTCGGTCTGTGTAATTTTGATTTTTATTTACTGTGTTTGTATTTAATAAACTTTAATTTTTAATGGGCTCTAATTTTAAATCATCGAAATGTATAATTTTTGGAATTTCATTCGCGTTAATTATTGATGTTAAAAATGCTCCTTTTTCATTAATTTTTACAAGAGCATTTGGAATTCGTACTTTGTCTTTTTCTTGACCGCTTAAAATAGCGTCCGTATTAAAGAGATTACATTGAATTTTAAATATTTGCTCAGTACGAGGGGCGATCGAAATGTTATTTTTAATAATTTTGGTTTCTAAATTTGGTGGCGTGTTTTCTTGTTGTTCGTAATCGTCAGTAACTTTAAATAGTGGGACAGTTTTAAAATTGGTTATGAGTTGTCTGTTTTTAATGTCGATTATACAATTGTAGTGTTCTAAAAAATCAGAACCTAATAGTCCGTCAAATTCTATGTCAATGTCATGAATATATACTTTATGAGGGTCCGAATCTGTAAATGGTATAAGTGTTGACTCTTTGATAAAAATTCGTTCATCCGTTATTCCCTGTATAATAACATTTTCCGAAAATATTTTAGTGTAATTCTCACAAGTTCTGGGTTTAAATATCGAAAGTCCTGCGCCTGTATCGATTAAAATTTTGAATGTTTTGCTAATATCTTTAATATAATATTTTTTGAATTTACAGTTAAGAGGTTTTGATCTACATGAATTTTTTGTCTTTGGGTTGTTGGTTTTTGTTGCATTTTATAATTTGAATTTTGGTTGTCTCCGAATCTGGAGGGTGGTCTTGATGGTCGAGGATGTGAAAATCCTGATTCGTATTTTGTTCTGTCGGATCGTTAGGGTCATGGAATTGATGAGCAGTATCATCATATCTGTTATAGTTCTCATATGGTGAATATTCTTCACAGTATTGGTTTTGAAAGTTATATGGATGAGCGGTATCATCCGGGTAATATTGTGGGGTTATTTCTTGTTGATGAGCTGTATCGTCATATTCGTTATACTCACAATAATTTTGATTCATATGATGAGTTTTTTGTTGGGTAAAATTTGGGTTTGGCCTAATAATAGATGGTCGTTGTTGCGAATAGTTAGGGTTTGGTCTTATAGCAGAGGGTCTATTTTGTTGAAACTGTTGGAAATTTTGATTTGTTTGAGGTCTGATGTTATTAGCATTAAATGGTTGACGTGGTTGAAAATTATTTGAATTTTGCGAAAAATTCGGTGTGTAATTTGGCGTGTAATTTGGTCTAGCTAAATTCTGAAAAGTTCCGAAATTTTGTTGGGTACTCCTACATTCGTTAGAAGTATGACCAATTCTTTTGCATTTATTACAAATTTTCTTATTTGGAAAATTTTGAATATTAGTGGGTGGTCTGTTAGTTCTATTAAATTTGTGCGTTTCAAAATATGATAGTTGTAGCTCTCGTTTTATTCGGGCGACAGCTTGAAGCATATCACTCGGGTTACTTGCTCTAATAATGGAGCCTAATTTGGGGTCTAAACCTGTTAATAACGTGTTTAGAGTCATAGTTTCAATCAGGGTACTTTGCGCTGATTTTTGTTCTGCGGTAAGCGGTTGCTTTTGTATTGCCGCATGCATTTTTGCGTTGTGAGTCTGTAGTCTAGAGACGAAATTTAGTGCAGACTCGTTAGAATTTTGACTTATTCTTTGTAGGTCTTGGATCAAAGCTGTGAGATCTCTAGAATCTCCAAAATGCGTTTCTAGTAAATACTAATCTCATCCCAAGTGGATGGATTACGGGAATTTATTAACTCGGCGGCTTTGCCTCTGAGCTTATTTTTTACGTGCAATGTTAATAAAATTGTTTGGTTATCGATGGCCATATCGTAAGCACATCTTACTGCATTGAGAAAAGTTTGAAGGAAAATTTGATTTCCATCAAATTCAGGTACTATGGAAAAAATTTCCGATAGCCTATACGGTTCAATATGTTCTTCAGCCATTTTTGGTTATTAAATTATCAAGTATTTTATAAAAATAAAATAAAAAATAATAATTTTAAAATTAAAAAATTTCAATTATGAAAAAATGTATTTCGTTTCACTGGTTTATATCAGTTATTCGTACGTATTGTACGTAAAATAAAAATATACACACAAAAATAGGGTTGTCCTGGCTGATGTTGAATATCGTGGAGAAGAGGTCCGCAGACAGTGAGGCAAGGTCCGTGTTCTATCTGGGTGTCCTTCTTCTTTTCTTCTTAAAACTAGGTTGCTTTTTCTTTCTTGTTTATTCTTCTTTAATTATTTCTTCTTGAATTAGTTCTTCTTACTTCTTGAAACTTCTTGTTTCTTTTCTTCTATTGGTTCTTTCGCTTAGGAATTGGAATTCCACAACTCTAGTTAGGCAATGTCCGTGTTCTAAAGTTGCGTGAAAATCCTACCGGCTGCGCCAATTTTTATATCACTTTTTATTTAATTAACTTTTTAAAAACAATTTATTTTTAATTTACGATTTTGAACACTTTGCTATGTCAAAAAAGGAGTAACCGACTTTTATAATTTAATTTAGACTTGTTCGACGTTTACTCGACGACTAATTGAATATTACTGATGTGTGAAGTTACGGACTACTCGTGGAGCGATTACTATATTTGCCGATTACTATATTTGCCGATTACTGAAGCTACCAATGGTTGTTTCTCTATTTAAAACATTTCTGTATGCTGATGCTGCAGGAATGTTCTAAGAAGTGTTTTTCTCAAGCTTTTAGCAAGTTGCAATAATTGCGATAAAATACAATGTAGGTTTATGATAAGCACGAAAGGTTTTTAGTTACGCGATAACCGCAATGACTTTGGTATACTCTTTTCTGGACATAACATCCTGTATGCTAATGGCCTGTTACAATGTATATTACAATATTATAAAATACAATATTAATCTAAGTCTTAACCTAATATAAGAGAGGATTCTATATAACATGAATATAAAATGTATATTTATTTATTGGGCAAAAAAATAGTTTCTCTTTTCTCTCGATTTTTTTTCTGGTACGGCCCGGCCGACCCTGCCGTACCTGACAAGCCGTCACTGATTACGTCACATCAGATCTCCAGGTCTGGATCGATCACTTCAAGTTTTCCCAATTTGCAAGCTCTGTGTTATTTGAGTGTGGATTCGATTTCTTCATAAGTCGGCTGAGTGAGGAAGAGTTTGAAGTTAAACGTCAACTCCATAAAGATAAGGCTGTATGGATTTAAATTCATTTATTTCATTGATTTCATTCAACGATTTTAATAATATAAAATAATACTTTATTGTATTAGAGAAATGTAAAAAATATTTTAGTGTATTCATATACGTATCTAGAATAATCTTTCTACTAATATCTAAATAACTTGTCTTCACTGTAGAACCTAATAACGTATATACTTTATCTGAACACATATTACTATAGGTATTACCATGTAGGATACAGTTAGCTAGTTAGATACATGTTACAAAACCACATATTCTTGTTTCAACCGGGAAGATATCAATAGCACAAATTATGCATAGTTTGTGCTTTTTTTGTGCGTTGGTGTAAGATATAGCTTATAGTACCAAATGCAAAATTCGAGTCCTATTATGAATTAGTATCCAGAATAATATTTAAAAGAAATATGCTTTAAAGACTCATAATAATTGTTATTATTGTTTGTCCTATGTTATTATTATCTTTACATACTTGTAAATTTACTCGTAACCTCTTTCAATCGATTAATTAATTATAAGGTTATAAGTACCACATGATTATATTACAAATAGGAATACATTGGAATAAAAATATATTGTGGATACAGATTTTTTTTATATTCTTTGTAACAATAACAAATATTCATTTGTAAAAAATTAAAACTTCTATGCAGTGTTTGTATTCTTTTTGTATTTTTTGTAGTTGTACTTGATATGGTTGTTATTCACTTTTAGTAATATTTAAAATGTGTTTTGTTCTCGCCATTATTAACATAAATTATTATTAAGCTATTAGCTTTCCTCTTCTATACTACATACTCTTTGACCTATTCCCATATTAAAATATCTTGAAATATTAATTTCAAATTAGAAACTATCAAATTCTTATTACTAAAATCTGTAACTTTATTTTAAAGCAGACACCTTCCGTATATCCGTGCAGTTATCTGTCGTAAATAACTATAAAAATCTGTACATATATGTATCTCCACTGAAGGTGTGTAGGCTACGTTGAGTTTTCGCCTCAGTTGCGTCCGATTTTTCTTCAGTTCTTTCCTCACGTTCGACGGATTTTATTCATAAAGCGTTAATATAAATAAAGTTCAATGAGTGACAGAAAAGGAAGACCCACAGTTTGTTGTGTAATTGCAACTGTGCTGCTAGAAGAAGGAAAAAACGCCGTGAACGTTAGTGCAAAGATTGGTATAAAGCCAAAAGCGCATCTGCTTCTGAAATCGTGGTCATCGTTTACATAAACAAGAAGTCAAATGAACAAACTGTACGATAAACTGCGCAGAGTATCAATTGAAAAGAGGGTCCAAATATACATATTTTTCATCTGCGTAAGTACCGGTCTAACCTGCGCAATTCACACAGTTTATCGTTCAGCCATAACGTCATACCTGATAACCTGCGCAGATAAATGGATGGTGTGTAGACCCTATTAAAAGTGTGCGAAATCAATCAATTGGACTATAAAATGTGGTCCCACAGACTTTTTTCACTTCTGCAGATATATCTCAATGCATAGTTGATAATTTGTAAAAAAAAGTATTATCAAAAATTCGCAATCGTCACGATTTAAACAAGCAGCCGTTGGAGACAAATAGCAAAGTCTCATCTGTCAATAAGTATACATTATTAATTAGTATTATTTATTAATTTAACATTACAAAACACATAATATGTTACAACTATTACCACAGAAAGAAACAAAGTATGTGGGCAATCACTACAACAAATTTTTAATGTGACTATCTCCTACTTCTAAACACTTATCCAATCTCCGCCTTACTTCTCTCACTGAAGCCTTGCGAAACATTTCTCTAGATAGTTCATCGCAAGTATTTCTAATTTTTTCTTTTAAATGTTCCAACTTAACAGATGGTGTTCTGTAAACTTTATTTTTCAAAGTTCCCCATAAGAAGGAGTCAAGTCCAGTGATTTAGGCGCCCACTGTATCGGTCCATTTATACCTATCCAATTTTCTCCGTAAGTTTATTGTTGGACAATTCTCGCTTTATGTGGTAGAGCTCCGTCATGCTGGAAACCCATGTTTGCTCGCAGCTGTAATGACACATTTTCTAGAAGCACAGGAAGTTGTTCTTGAAGAAATTGCAAATTTCTCTCACTATTTAAAATTTCTTCGTAAAAATATGGACCAATCAAATGCCCATTAATAAATACCACACCAAACGTTAATTCCGTATCCTTGGTATCCTTGGTTTTCAATCGGATTGACAAAATGTGGATTTTTACTAGCCCAGAAATGTTCATTTTTTTATTGGGCTTACTATTACTAACAAAACGGCCTTTGTTCATCTACAACACATGCTGAAGAAACCGATTGTCATTTATCCCTAAATTTACTATCACTTGGTAATATAATTAATTCTTCGTTGTTGATGTTGATCTGACAGGTGTTCTAAGTTATGAATTTTATAATCGTGATAACTATTTTCTTTTCAAATTTTTCGTACTGAACTATATTTTAAATTCAACTCACGACAAGCCTGACGAATCGAGTTCCTTGGATGGTCTTCAAAATGCTGCAAAACAGTGACAATAGTATTGTCAGAAATGACCCTTTTAACAATTATCTTCCCTTTCGAGAAGAAAATGCCCCGCTTTTGCACGTAAATTGCGTTCCAATCTTGTAAATATGTTTAAGCTTGGAATAAGACGTTCGGGATCTCTGGGCGTATTACTGATCTACTCTTCTAGGGTTCTTTTGAGATTCCCCATAAACTAATAACATATCGACTTTTCAGTTCTGAATATTTTTCAAGTCAAATGACAACAAAACAATATTTGTCAACCATTAGATTAATTATTGACAGATGCGACATTTCTATGTGTTTTCAAAGGCTATTTGTTTAAATCGTGACAATTGCGTATTTTTGATTTTTTTTTTTTACAAATTTGCTTATAATTTTTTAACGGAAAAAGACAGTAAGTAAATTTTCTCTTTACAAAATTTATTCATAAAAATTAACTTTTTTTAGATGTGTCAAGACTTAGGTATGTTTCTGGGAAAAAAATTGGGTGACGTCATTACTTCAGTTTCCAAATATGGAAAAATATGCAAATTAGACTTGGAGCTTACTCAATCCCATTGAAGAACCTCATTTCAGATTTTTTCTATCGTTTTTCCTTTTCTCATAACAGAGCTGAGACATCGAGTTTCGCTCACCCTGTACAAAATATGTATCCTGTTTTATAGGCTCATCATTATGCTAAACTGTTAAAAAAGTACGTAGTTCATCGATAACATACATTCATGAAAATGCCTGAAATTTATTATACAAACTCCAATTAAACAGCAAAAATTACACTACTTAATTTCATCGCCTTATGTTTTTGTACTTTTATATGTATATAATTTTTATATGACTGTTACGAACTGTTACGAAATACGTTTAAAATTTATATTCATATATACTTAATAACCATTAAATGGCTAATAAATCTAAAGTGCCTCGTTACTTACGAACATTATACACACAATGCACCAGTAGCCAGTGTATTATGATCATATTAATTATGGAGCTGCTAGAGAAATAGCTGTTACAGTGGACTAGAGGCTTCTGTAATTTATTAGATAACGTATGCCCGAGCTTAACCCTGCACAGGTACGAGTATGTACAAATACGAGTACATATTACGTGCAAGAGTCCATTACGTAGCGGTAACTGCGAACTAAGAGTTAACTTCTGTTGTGATGTTTTATATACATATATACATACATACAGTATATGTAAGAAAATCATCGTATCGTTAACACATAGATAGACGATATTGTACAGGGTGAGCGAAAGTTGATATCTCAGCTCTTTATAAGAAAAGGAAAAACGATAGAAAAAACCTGAAAACAGGTTCTTAAATGGGATCGAGTAAGGTCCAGTTTGAAACTTGCGGAGAAAATTGGATCGGTATAAACGGACCGATACAGTGGGCGCCTAAATTACCGGACTTGACCCCACTAGACTTCTTGTGGGGAACTTTGAAAAATAAAATTTACAGAACACCATCTGTTAACTTGGAACATTTAAAAGAAAAAATCAGAAATTCTTGCATTGAACTATCTAGAGAAATGTTACCTAAATCTTCAGTGAGAGAAGTAAGGCGGAGATCGGATAAGTGTTTAGAAGTAGGAGGTGTTCACATTGAAAATTCGTTGCAGTTATTGCGTACTTACTTTGTTTCTTTCTGTGGTAATAGTTGTAAAATTTTATATGTTTTGTAATGTTAAATTAATAAATAATACTAATAAAATTAATAACATTTAATTATTGACAGATGCGACTTTGCGATTTGTTTCCAAAGGCTACTTGTTTAAATCGTAATAATTTCGAATTTTTGATAATACTTTCTTTTACAAATTTGCTTATAAATTTTTAATGGAAAAAGAAAACAAATTTTTTCGTTTACAAAATTCTTAAAAATTTACTTTGGCGTAAAACTCAAATTCTCACTAAAATTTGGTATCCTCCTCTATTTTCAACGGTGATAAATAATAATCTGGCTTCAGTTTTTGGCGGTCGGATACAGTTTTGGAGAAATTTTCAATTTTTCAGCACGTGATACCATTTTTCCTTATTAAATAATTTTCAGTTTATATTACGTAGATGCCCAATATTGTATGTAAGTAAATGTTTCAATGCTTCCTTTATGCATATTATACAATAAAATCGTCATAAAACTTATTATTCATTAAGATTTTCTTAATTACTTGCAATGTTTCAATGTTTACAATATCGATACAGCCATCCATACGTTATTCAAACGCCCTCTATTAATCCGATTTGACTTTATCACTGGGCATGTCTAAATTTACGCCTTCGTGGAAGAGTATACAGGGATTCCATAAATTATAAATAATATATATTTATAATACAAAGTTTCCAGATGGTAAGTTTTATAAACTATCGTGAATGGAGTTTTGTTTATACTCCAATCCATCTGTAAATTCCTTAAACATTAAGTATAAAACAGATTAAGCCAAAACAGCTATCCCCCCCGGCCATGTGCCGTCGACGGGCGCTGAATTACGTGGTGAAATTTGCCATATTTTTGTTCTAACATAGAAATAAAAATACAAGGATTTTGATTGTTCGAAAATCACAAGGGAGATGCAAAGTGTCACCTATCTCAGGATATCGCTAACTATAGACCGGTTTCGACCTTATCTTGGGTCTCGTCAGTGCAGTGTAAGCGAGTATACCTTTGGCAGATGAGGCTCATATACTGTAGATGCCGTTACGTTCTACCGTTCTTGGTAGTTTCAAGAACAATCTAAATTGAAATAAAACTTGATCATCAATATAATGCAAAGTTTTACTTCGCAGAGGGTAATTTGCAAACTACTGAAGTAAGGAGGTTATTAGAATTGCCCTCTGAGAAGTAAAACTTTGCATTTTATTATAAAGTTTCAGTTATAATTTACACATAGATTATTATCCATAACCTATAATGGATTTTATCTATAATCTATAATGGATTATTATTCACAATCTATAATGGACTTATTATCCATTATTTTTTGGTTAATTGTATTATATATATGTAATATATTCATATTATTAATAGTTCATTTATGGAACCCCTGTACATTGATCGACGAACTAATAACCCTAGACACGTTTAACGACCAACTCACATCAGGTTGAATTGAGGGCGCTTGGATAATAAGTGGACTGCTGCATGAAAATTGTAAACATTGTATGTAAATTAATAAATTCGTAATGAATAATAAATTTTATGACGATTCTAATATATGATGTGTATAAAGGACATTTTGTAGCATCTACATACATTAATATTAAGTATCTGTGTAACGTAAAGTGAATGTTATTAGATGAATAGTAGTGTCACATACGGAAAAGTTGAAAAAGGCTTTCCTGAAAACCGTGTCCGACCGCATAAGTATCTAAAGCCAGATTCTTGTTTAGCGCTCAAAAATAGGGAGTAACCAAATTTTCATCAGTATCTGAGTTTTACGGTAAAGTAAATAATTACTAAATGAGCTTATATTAAGGGGTTGTTAGATCCATACTTGTATATGTAACATAATAGTCTTAAACTACGAATACATTGTTACTCGAACAATATTTGTATATACATATAATAAAAAATACATGCTGAATATACGTAAAAGAAAAGTAAACAGAAAAATATTTGTAGTGCACATTTTGTAAATATGAATAGGCCTGATAATAGGTAAGTAGGTACATACCTACGTTTATATGTTGCATACGTACGGGACCTCCAACATCAAACTGCCTCGTATTTACTGAACATATTTTGGCTTTGTTTGGGGTTTCTCGAAATTTGGAAGCCCCCCAGAACCAGAGGCCCGAGGCGCCTCCGCCCTAGTCCGCCACTGACTGCGGACAATTCAAACGATTTGGAATAACATAAGATTTTATAAGCAATATCCAGGCACTGCTTTCAAAATATTAATTGAAAACCTTTTTTCAAATTGTACTTAAAAAAATAAACAGTTTTAAAACCTTAAAACGGACTTTTCTCTATCTCGAAATTACGTAGTTGAGAAAAAATAAACGAACACATAAATGCAGAATATGTGTTTTATGCGACAGTTTTACTTTTTTCAATTTTTCTCAAATAGTCCACCATCGTGCTTTCTCATGACCCATGGACAGTGGTCCACGGGGTGTGTCCTATCTAGGGGTATGCCCGATCAGACTCAGTCAAAACCCAATCGATCCAACACGATTTAGTTGAGTTATCATGCTAACAAGAATGAATGCCGACGACGACGACACACACACAAAATGGTTTAAAAAACATTTTTTTGGTTTTTAGGCCGAAAGACGAAAGATAAACCCAAAAAAATATATTTTTTTACACGATTACATTACTTTTCCGCGTATAATGGAGTGCGAAAAATTAAAATTTCATGTCGATTTTCTTCCACCTAAACATGGTATGAAAATTAACTTTTCCTTATTCGGTAAAATTCTACGTAAATAATAAGCAAAATGTTCATTCAGAAATAAGGAAAATTTTCCCGGTCATTACATGCAGAGAATTATTTTTCGTATGTTTTACACCTACCTACGGAGGCTGTCTCCTTTATAAATAGTAAGGGTGCAACAATTGTTCATTTAAAATATTCTATATAGTACTTTTAGAAACTCTTTCTTCTACCGAAAGCCTTCTAATTTTGTTTCTTAAATAATCTGCAACCACATTTAGAATTATTTCTTCGACTACGCTACGGATTGTGCGATTTTATCCACAATCACTTTTTTTCACCTTGACAGTCAGTTTGGCAGTCTTTGGTGGATTTTAGAACAATATATTTTTGGATTATAAATGGTGGCAAGTTACTTCCGTAATAAAAATGCCTATCTGCCATCTTAATGATGTTACATATACCATACATTTCCATTTATTTCAGCTTATAATTATAATTTAATTGATTCTTAGGTCCCCAAGAAGAGACCTCTCCCTAAATACGTAGAGAAAGAATGAGATGTTAAGTTTACCCATTTAGCACGCCCCTGATTATCACACATAATGTTTAAGTCGAACATAGTCGCAGAGGGTAGTTTATTTAAAATTTTATAGTTGTAGCTTAGCTCCCTTGGAAAGCTTTTGGCGACCCTTGTTCATAGAAGTTTTTTTTTCAATATGTCTAGATGTAAAATTACCTCCTGCATTTCTTGATATTCAATATGGGATACATAGCAGTATTACACAGCAGTTCACATTTTAAATATTTAATTGTATTTTCGAAAGCATCCATGTACAATGTATATATTAAATAAGTTTCAACTTCAAGTATCTTGAACAGCGCTCCTTTGTATTCTTGAGCAAATATGTGTAATAAATTCAGAACGTGAGTTATTATTTCTTAACATATAGAGCAGAATTTTTATGCGCCAACTTTATTTTCACGTAATATTTTTCATAAATTCACCATTGCCGTTTATATTAACATTATTATCTCAAATGACTTCATATAAGGAAACATTTTCATCAACAAGCTTTTCCTGAGAAACATGTCGGTAGCATCATAAAACCCGAATAAACTTTTGAATGAGTTTCATATTCTCCGGCTTAGTAGCAAAGATTCGCGTACAAATTAAAGAACTCCCTATAAAAATTTCACTTAAATTATATAAAGTAAAATTGGGTTTGTTCTGGACGTAGAACGAATGTAATCCCGAGAGAATAAAACCACGACCGATATAATTCAATGCCAACTTTTACAGTTGTAAGTTGCCAACGCTGTCACTGGTTGGCAAAAATATATAAGCGAGAATGTACCAGTGAAATTAAATTTGCAGATATCCTCCTAACGGCCATTGTATGGAATACTTTTCCTAAATTAAACCGCAAACATTCGTTCGGAAAACGTAGAAAATAAATAACGTTTAATGTTAACTCATTATTTCCCAAGTAAGTAACGGGTGTATGGTGAATAAGAATAAAAAATAACAGAATTTCATATGGAAATAACTATTTATTTTAAATAAAACAATTATTCCACTAATTTAATTTATCCAATTATTATTTCTTTGACTATCCAATTATTCCTGTACATTTTGTCGCATCTCAGTAGCGTACAACATTCATATACGAAAAGACAAGTTACATTTACATAAAAAATATTGGACTTATTCTTTATAATTTAAATATGGATGATAACGAATATAAATCACACTGTAAAGCAGAGTACGTCTCTGATTTACAGTGTGATTTGCATGACCTTAGTATTGCTTCCATTGAATATTTCATTAAGGGGATATTCTGGTCTAGAGGCATACATTTTGGGCGTTTCATCGAGCTCGATAAAAGAAAAACAAAAAATATTTTTGCCATTCATCTTTTTGCAATATATTTATTGATATTTTGAAATATACAAAATAAAAAATTGAAAAAAAAACTTACAATTAAGTACGTTATAAGCTGATAAAGTTGGGAGTAAAATGAGGTGGTGTGCTGGTTTACACGATTGCAACCCTTCTGGTCATCTGAAACAAAATTAAAGAAAAATCTCTTCATTAGTAAGAATTTCGTTATAGCCGGCCGGCATCTGTCGTTATAAATTTTTAATACAAAATTATAATTATTAATAATTTTGATACAAAAATGGTAGAGGCGATGGAAAGTTATATACTGAAAGTTGGAACAAAATTTCATGTAGATTAGTTAAATTGAATGTTTAGAGATATCCTGTCAACCATGTTGAAAAAAGTAGTTTTGAGAAAAACGCGTTTAAAGTTTTGAGCAAAAGCTTCAGGCAGCCACAGCGGTCTAACTCATAGAATGGTAGGTTATACATTTTGTTAATCGGCGATTCGTGGTTCACAGAGTGTGCCTTCTTCGATTTCAAAATATATATCGAAAGCTCAGAAGCTCATTCTGATTTACGAGCAGTTCTAGCTTCCTTAGAAGCATCAGAAGCTTGTTTCTCGAAGCACTCAATCCAACTATTGTCCCATTGAATAACGAACTCATAAGCTTTGGGACCAATAGTAATTCCCATGACATTAAGAATTTTTAAAATCGATAAAAAGACTTCATTTAAAATTCAAACAGCTATGTAATTTGCAATTTCATTTGTCCGCGTTCTTGCATGTATATGTTTTGGTGCAAAAGTCAAGGTTTAAAAAAATAAAACACGCCACAGGTAGGATTCGACATTTGTTCCGGATTGGAACCGAACGACATACAGCTGTTTCGAACTTATTAGTTCTCATTAGTGCCGTGCACGGTACGCTGGTCTAGGACAAATGCCGAATGAAATTTGTGGGGTATACATCTTTATCGATACGATCTATGTCAGTAACATATAAGTCGGAAATCGAGAGAACCGATCAAGACTTGTGCGGTCTAAGTCCGCACAAGCCTTAGTTATTCCTTTCACGCTATATTCTGCATTATTCTGAAAGCCATACTGTATTGCATGCAAGTAAAGGAAGCGCAGATTCGTTAGTTTTTAAAGTCCGCACCACCATATGTTGTACTGTTTTTTAAGGCTCCATTATCTCATTTGAATATAAAATCATTCAAGCATAAATGTTCAACTTGTTCCACTTTTTAACAGTTAATTAAATGTTATAGGTATACCATCGAATATAATATCCCAATGATAATAATCTGTAATATATAGAATTTAGTATACCATACTATGAAGTTGTTTTTTTTATTGTATGCCGGAAATGTATTTTATAAAAATGTATTGTTATACGTTTACAAGTATAGTGATGCAAAATACGTAATACGTAGGAGTGAAATTTTACCCCAGAAATATTGAAATATGACATTTTCTTACCATAGAAGAAATTTAACTCCGGCATTATTTTTCAATATAAGTAATCCTAGTTATATACAAAAATGGATTCTAACTTACACTTTGTGTTTAAAAATATAAACAAATATGTTGAAGGGAGGTAAAATAATTATTTCAATTTTGTGAATAAATCTATGTTGGATTTGTCCTTATGTTAAAGTGAAGAGCAAATAGAAACTCCATATACTTTTTAGTAGCTTCCTCAAAGATTAAAACAAGAGATAAGTATTGAGGTAGAAATCGAGGTTCACCACATACATCTTAGAAACAGATACGGAGTTAATTAAATTGGGATGAAGTTATGTATTGGTACCTGGTTTCTTAAAGTAACATATGTCAAGAAGTATGTATAGTATTAACCCAAATGCAATTCTAATATTTCATGTTTATATCAGTGTCGGAACGTAGTAAAACATATTTTTGTTCTCTAAAGTAAATATTTCAGTTTTACGATATTGCAATTTCAGATGTATCGTCGATGCACTATACTGAGCAAACTGTTTATATCTGCTATATACTAAATTTGTCAAAGTATAGCTGATGTAATTCATTTTAGTATCAAACTATCACAAAGCTTTTTTCTCAGAAATAAAATCCTGGACAAAATTTTATATTTTTCGAAGATTTAAATCATAGTACCTACGTGATATTATAATTAAATAATTTCAACAAATGTTTAACAATTTAGAGTGATATTATGGGGAAGAAGACATGAATAAATTTATAAACTATAAGAGTTTATAGATTATTCCTGTCATTGTAGATGACTAAGTTTTACTTTAATTTGGATTATTTCCGAAACTACCGAGAGATGGGGCTTGGTTACGCTTTACAGTCTACTACTGTAGAACGTAACGGTGTCTACAACAAAATGTGAAGCCTTATTTGTCAAAGGCATACTCGCTTACATTGTACTGACGATACCCAAGATAAAGTCGAAACCGGGCTACAGTTAGCGGTATCCTGAGATAGAGGACGCTTTGAATTTTCCTTGTGGTTTTCGAGCAATCCAAAGCATAGTATTTTAGTTCTATGTTAGAATAAAATACGGCAAATTTCGCTACGTAATTCAGCGCCCGTCGACGGCATATAGCCGAGGGGAGTAGCTGTTGTGGCTTAATTTGTTTAATCCTTAATGTTTAAGGATCTACAGATGGTTGGAGTATAAGCCTCCTTACGACATCCTGCAACATGAATAAACAGTAATAATGAAGAATAATGTCAAATGCAATGAAGACGGTGTCAATAAAGAACTTTGGAAAAAAATTGGGGTGAAATTATATCGTATGAATTTAAATTTAGTAGCGTATAGATCCTCCTCTAGCTATCATCACTGCATCCATTGATCTGGACATACTATTGATCCAGTGGTGAATGGTTAACATTGACTTAGTTTTCCACAAAACACTATATACTACACTCGACGCGCGTTTCGACAACAAAGTTGGCATCATCTGGAGATGATTTACGAATGTAGTGTATGGTGTTTTGTGATTGGTGGAAAACTAAGTCAGTGTTATCTTCACACCAAAGGTTCCAACCTACTCCAGTATGGTAAATGGTTTCCTGAGAAATATTTCCCATTTGCCAAGAACAATTTGTTCGAGCTCCCTAAGAATCATAGGGGCAGGTAATAAGCACCTAAATGATCATTTTAGTGCATTAAATAGATGCTCTATGGGGTTCTTGGCAGCTAGTCCATAGTTGGAAAATTCACAAATCGAAGGTAGTCCCAGTACCTCTCTAGCAACATTGGGCCGAGCTTCATCCTGCATAAAAATTAAATTGTCCCTAACAAACGGAGCAAATGGCGTCAAATGCTCTTCTACGATGTCCTCTACGTAGAAATATGCATTCATAGATCGCCCTCGTATAAGAACCAAACTCCTGTTTTCTGGCTTCCAACAGACTCGTCCACCTGGTGGATTAAGACCTACTCTTGTTTTGTCTGGAAACAAAACTCGCTTCTAGTCGTCAGTGGTCCAATTTGCGTGTTCTCTTGGAAAATGCAGTCTAGTAACACCGTTTGTGCAAAAACTCTCACATTTCAAGCTACTAATAGGACTCTGTTTAGCTCTAAACTGGTAGAATGCCCATTTCTGAAGGCGCAGGCGTCTTGTATAAGATCCCTAAAGATATTGTAGTACTTCAGGCCCTGTCCTGAAGTTCTACAATGACTTTTAAGTTAATTGAAACGTTCAATTGTTCGATTAATTGTTAATTCTACTCTAAGTGTACTGGACAAACGATTGATTGACTTGATAGCATTAAATAAAAAAATCACTAGAGTAACTGAGTTTATTACCTTTCACAAATCACTTTAAACAGCGTAAAATGTATTATTAACAAACAATTACAAAATTTTACTTTACATCTGTCAAACAATTGCAATTGTTTATCAGTAGTGACAGAGGATATTCTAGGCCATTTACGTAAAATCTTTAAGGATTTAAAATTTCATAAAATTGTAAGAAATATTGAAAAGTTTTGCTGATGCATTAATTTTGTCCAGGAGTTATATTTGTTTATTGTAATTTTGAAATCCTTCATGAGTATACTAGGTACTATCTAACTTTCAATAGTCGTAGTATATGTTCTTGTGAACAGAATTTGCTGTGGAAACGTAAAATACAATTTTACATTAAGAAATCCAGTTTCATACTAATTTGGTTCTATTAATTATATGTCCCCTTACTATATATTAAAATAATCACTTCCATGTCACCGAATACTTATCAGATAATTGATATGTTACAAAAGGTGACGTTTTATATTGCGCTGTCATAAGCGATAAGACAAAAGAATAAAGTAAAATTTAGTCCATTAAAAGTGTATTCTTTTTATTTTGTGCCGTTCAACCAGAATCTTACTTACATTGAAATAAATATATGGTAAATTGTAACTTACTTAACATCAATCTACACTATATGCTAGAAAATAACTTCCCATAATCAATTTTATTTAGGTTATTATGGAAGTTGACGATATTTGCTTTCTTGAGAACCTTAATGTCATATAATCTCAATTATTAAGTGTGTGATAGTGGTTCGGATTCTATAAGGAAGGATAGACAGAGTTCACATGTATGCAGGCCATCACATTCGGCACATTATGCTACCTCCATGAGATCCGCAAATTTGTCGCCAAACACTATTTTCATTCCATCAACTATTCTACCGTGTGGATGAAGTGAAGAAGGGTGTTTGGTGGTAGCGCGACGAAGATCAGCTATATTCAGCCAATAAAATTCATGAAAAATATAGCCTCTCGTTTTATTGAGGTGCGAAACAGCTCTTTAGGAGCAGTCTTATCTTCAACATTGCATCTTCTATACATATAACTATGAATGTAACCTATACCATGAAGATGCTTGCCATATCTTATCAACGTTCCTGGATTTGTAAATTGGTACTAGATAAGTTCAAGTATTACTTTGGTAGTTGCTACAAGGTATAGTTGGTATTTTCGTTTATCTATAACTGCTAATTTTGACCCACCTGTCTTAACACTACTTCGGCGTGCTGTCTTTTATGATAGAATTTCGAATGGTTTTGCTAAGTGCTATTGCTAGTTATGGGCCCACAGAAAAGTCCCTAAAGCCTCGGCGTGTCAAGATATCCTCCTTATTCCCACGATCACTGATTAGGGTTAGAAGAGAAATGTAAAATAAACAAAAATAAGTAAATATTTTTTGCCGATTCTAATTAATCACTTCACTACCAGTTCTCTTCTATTAAATCATATAAAAATTGAAAGATTACTATATATAATCTTATTATATATTTTATTGTTCATAGTATTTTAAGTTTTCGTATTTTTTCTTGTTTCAATTTAACAACTATAATCGATAACAGACCTCATTAAAGTGATGCTTGATGAATATGCTTTCAAGATAGGTTATCAAGTTAAGTGTGCCATTGCAATTATTTATATGAATGCTTATCTATAGGAAGGAAGATACGAAGGTTCATATCAAACGACATAAAAACTTTAAAAAAGTTAAATTGTTCTACAAAAATTGTTAACTGTTAAAGGAAAGATATTTCATATTCCAATAAGTACCAAATAATTGCTTCACACGTGGTCTTCTGAAAGTAAGAGAACCTATACAATAGGCCGGTAAATACTAACATAAATTTTTATGAACAGTATTATTCATCATTTGCATTGATTTTAATCTGTATATCTTCATTAAGATTGGACCAGGTAGGATAGAATCGGTTTGAAAATTATATTTATTTAATTAGAATTATAGTTTGTGTTATAAACTGTTTCAGTATAATAAGATTCAATTTTCTGTTCTTAATATATAGTGAAGCCACTGACATACTGAAACAATATTATCTTGGTAAACTAAACTGATAATGTAAGCTGAAGTGAAGTCTTTTCATTGGATAGAAATACGGATTTTCCGTAAGTAGTGACGTAGTCAGTTCGAGAAGAACTTTAATTATATTATCATTTAATATTTATTTCTTAACACGTTAAGGACGGATGAGGTGCATAGCCATCAACGGGGATCTAACGCTGGGGCGGGTGATTGCTGTTCCGTCCTTAACGTGTTTTATGTTATAGAATGGGGGAGTAATGTCCCGCATTATTGCATCATATAATTAAGAATATTGTTAAAGTTTAAAGTACGACCGCATAAGCCATCATGTTACGTTACATATTCCCGATGAATTTACTTCGGAATAGAAAATAAACATAGGAGCTATAATTTAATTTCCTAATGATAATATACGTTTATAAGAAGTAATTTCTATTCATAGCAATTAAAATATTAAATTTAAGAGATCCGAACGGGGTTAGGGATGAAAGGAGTGAAGTTTCGGGACACCGATTCGCACGCTTTCTCCTCGAGAGATGGCTTGACGTCAGACCCTTTGTCTGGATTAATTGAATAGGTTTTGATAGTTTCAACATGTTCCGATTTCGGTGTATTAAATAATTATATACAAGATATTTCAATATTAACTGGATAAATCTAAAACGTACCCTATAGTATAATGGAAAACGTTCCTCTTAAAAGTTTAAGATTATTTCATAATACGAAGATTATAGAATTTATTATTAGAAAAATACCAAGCAATAGTCATTACTGACTAATAAGTATTGTCATGATTCTTAATATATTTTTTTTATTAAATTTCCAGGTTATTAGACAACACAATTTTCTAAATAACTATATGAATTATGTGAAGTGAGACCTTATTATTAACAGTGTTTCTCAGTCTTTAAGCCGCATCTTATGTTTTTAACTTTGGGAAAACAAAATTGGGAATTTTTATAAACGAAGTATATTTTTTCCCTTTGTTTTTCTGTCGTATTTACATAGAGCCTATTGAAATAGAATACGCCTTACGCCAGCAGTGCCGCCCGACCAAAAAATTGAACGTTACGTTTCTATGCAAAGTTTGAAATTGAGATTGCTTCTAAATGACAAAACATGTACGTTTATACGCACTAAAATTAGTATGTTTCGAACTTACATGTGATTATTTAACAATATGAACATGAACATTTATTAATGTTGTTAAAAATATTGGATAATCGTAATTGAATTTATGATAATTGTGTTTGGACAAAATGTCGCGATATATGTGTACTAAATGAGTTCAAAAATATCTTATTATGATAGATCGAAAAAGCCCAAAAATCACCAATTCCAAGGGTCCGAGGGCTTATGTATAACGCCTAAAAACAAGGCGAACGCGCGTGGCGCCCCGCAAATGAGTTTGAGGCCTCTTACCTTGTATTAACTATTTTTCATATTATAGACTCATTATAAATAAAGTTTGAACCAACTGATTAACTTATGCGATAATTCAATAAATAAAATTTTATATTTTGTAAAATTAAATATGTCTTTGTTTATTTTCTTTCATAGCAAGCTTAGATCATAAGTAATGTATTCTATGCTCTAAAAATTTGCGACAGTAGCTCTAACGGCCGACTGAGATCCTCCATCTACATATTTTAAATTAATCGAATTTTACCAAATTTGTTTGTGTACATGTATTTTGATCATCTCTATCATTGAATATCAAAATATCTATTTATGATAATTGTTAGGGTCAGGTGGGGTAAATGTAAATTTGGGGTAAATGTAAACGTTCAATTCCAAACTGTTTGCTAACTACTTTCGCTATTTTCGGATAGAGGGCACTACTAGCAGCCAATTTGTCATTACCGACCATGCATATTAACAAGGGCTGACCATGTGCTTGCTTGTCAGAGGTGTTCAGATGAAAGCTTGATAAAATTCTGTTACAGAAAGTGGTAAAGATATAGATAAGTGTGCTGAAACTGTGTTTGCCGTAAAGGTAAGTGATTTCTATCATATAATTTTTCAAGTATGATTAGTTCTTCTATTTATTACCTTTGAAGTGCAAGTTTGTATTGCCGAAAAAGGATGAAACCTTGTTTAAATTTACCCCAGATTTTTTCCGAATGGGGGAAATGTAAACAACAATATGGCGTAAATGTAAAATGTTTGAAGAATATATTTTTGTAAGTCAATTGATATCTACGTCTTCCAAAATACCAAGAAAGTATGAGAGGAAGAGGCCTCGGCCTACTTACACTACAGATGACATAACACGTTCAGTCGCCGATATCACGAACAGGAATAGTACCTACAGAGAAGCATCTGAAACATATATTATTCCAATCTCTGTGCTGTTTCGTAGGATTAAAGGCCGAAAAACTTCACTGAACAAAATTGGAAACAGGCGAAGCACAGCGCTTTCTAGTGAAGTAGAAACGGAAATAAAGAATTGTTTAGTTGGAGAATATGTTAGAAAAAATAATTTAAAAACTCCCTTTACCAACGATACTCCAGGAATGGATTGGTATTATTCGTTTATGTCCCGACATCCAGAACTGTCATTTAAAAAGCCGGAGTCATTTAAACATCTTCAAAGGAATAGAAAAGAAGCACGGAAGCCATATATCATATATAATTTCTATGGTCAATTAAAAAAACTCTTAAAAGACTGTGATTTATGGCAAAACAAGGGATTCTTAATTTTTGACTGTGACGAGTCAGGTTTTCCCAATGATCCTTCAAGGTTAAAAGCCATTGGAGAGAAAGGCAAAGCTCTCTCCAGAGTCTGGTGTATCAGGGCGAGATTCCACAACCGTCCTGGCATGCATTTCTGCTGATGGATGTTTCTTACCACCCATGATAGTCTATAAGGGTGTCGCAGTCCAAGCACGCTGGGTATCAGAGTCTGCCTATCCAGGAACACTGTATTCATGTTCAACAAATGGTTGGATGGAAGAACCTCAATTTTATCAATGGTTCCAAGAGTGTTTTGTTCCACATATTACCAAACTTCGACAAGATAAAGACATTCCAGAGCAAAAAGCTCTGTTATTATTTGATGGACATACAAGTCACATCAGTCTCAGGATAACAGAGAGTGCATTGCGCAACAAAATAGAATTGATTAAATTTCCTAATCACCTAACCGATAAACTTCAACCTCTTGGCAAAACCGTGTTTGGCCCCATAAAGACTGCCTGGGAAAAGAAATTAAGTACATTTGGCAAAAAACAAATATACAAAGGATCTGGTAGACTGCCGAAACAGGAATTTGCTAAATTGCTGGGAGAAATTTGGACAGAATCCATGAAGTCGGAAAATATTAAAACAGGATTTATTTCGACAGGACTTTACCCATATAACCCAGACAAATTTCCAATAAGCGAATTTGACCCTAGAGAGTTAGATCTCTATAACAAAGATATTGAAAGAAAGGACCGGACCAGACAAGTAACTGAAAAGTTGCTGCCCTTAGAAATGTCAGTCGAACCTACTTACGCGCCAGAAACATTTTTACCCTCAACCTCAAATAATGATACTTCAGTAGCCAGTCAACTTCCTGGAACAAGCCAAAACTCGAATTTAAATAATGAATCTGGTCAAGAAACTCTACCCTTAGACCTTAGCATCCATACGACAAACTGTTTTAACTTCTCACCAATAAAACCGCAACAAGAACCGGAGGCATCAACGACACCCAAAAAAATTATTGATATATTTTCAACCAATTTGGTTAAATTAAATAGACAAATACGGGATGAGGTCTCCACGTCAAATAAGTAACCCAAACAAACAAACGCACGTCTCAAGTGTGGCAGTTATGGTGAAGTTCTTACCACAGCTGATGTTATACAACGACTTAAAGAAGCTCGGGAGAAAAAAATTAACAAAAGCGAAAAACCAAAAGTACCTGCAAACAAACAAAAGGGTAAGAAAAGAACTAAAGAAAATAGTGAATCTAATGATTCAGATGAAAACACGTTACAAGAAATAGAAAAAGAAAACGAAGAACTAGAAGATAACTACGAGGATTGGAGACAAGATATAGACAAGGAGAATTACCCAGAAGTAGACTATGGACAGCCAGAATGGAGTGATATGAAACTAGGAGTATTCGTCTTATTAGAGTTTCTTGGAGGCTCACGAAAAACCACTCGTTACACATATGTGTGTTGTATAAAACAAATTGACGACGATGATGGTGATATCGTAGTGACAGGGCTGAAGAGAGAAGATACTTTGGCTACAAAGTTCCGAATGGACGAAAATGATGTCTCTTCTATTTCCTTTGACATGGTTCGTGCAAAATTGCCAGATCCCGAACTACGAGTAGAAAATCGAAAAATGTTATATGTTTTTCCAGGCACCGTTGACGTTTATGAAAAATAATAGGAACGATTTGGACATTTATAATATAATATAGTACCTAATGTGGATTTAAATTTTGTCAATATTTTGAAAATAAATTTGTTTTCTAAAAAATAGTGTTATTTTAAAAAACAAATGGGGTAAATGTAAATAACACAAATGTTATCAATTTGTTCAAAATTTATAAGCATGAGTTATCGAGTTGGTAGTATGTTTACAATTTCCCCATCTAAAGGTCTCTATAATCTTATAGACAAAATATATTTGTTTACATTTACCCATAAAATACGAAAATTTATTTTAGACTGGGGGTAAATGTAAATTATGAAATTCTTATGTCAAATTCAAGAAAAGTTTCAAATTTCTTTAAAGGAAATGTTCCTAATGATGTCTTTTTATCTACCTCACAAAAAAATCTTCATTTAATTTTTAGTCAATTTTACACTCAGTTTTAGAAATTCAACTTGCAAAATCTGTTTACATTTACCCCACCTGACCCTACTTCCTGGTTACTATCAAGTTATCCATTCAATCAATCAGCTTACCAATGTAACCAACATATTTATGTGTATACAGATTTCGTTATAGTTCTTTTCATACCTTTATTTCATAACATAGTGAAGCAAAATTTATGTAATATACGAGCCGAGGCTCATAATAGGCCGACATAATTTTACAGCTAATATATTTAAATAAAAGTACTACTATTTAAATAAAATACTCTCAAAACTATTTTATTAAAGAAAAACATTGGTAACACAAAGTATAAACTTTTAATTTAAATACGATGAAATATTACGTTATGATGTGTCAATGAGAAGTTTGTTAATAAAAAACATTAAGATTCGCGGTTCAGAATAGTTCGGCTAGTTGCTGAAATACATATTATGAAACGTTTGTAGCATTTTAAAAGAACCTCAATTGTTGTCAAAGTGAATCGGATATTATAATGTGTGTTTTGTACGCGTCTGATAAAATTTTCTAATGGCACATGGCGTGCGTTAGGTGACGATATACGAAAATCAATTGTTAATGCTCATAAACAAGGAATTTCGGCTCGTAAAATATCTGCTACGTATTCTCTGCCTAAATCTACAGTGCAAGGCATTATCAATTTGTATAGAAAACTGGAATCACAGCTGAAAGGAAGAAAACTGGTCGACCATACCAAATTTCACGCTTAAATAATCACGCTCTTAAGAGGATTGTAACAGCAAACCGGCGATCCAGTGCAAAAGAAATGATGGTAAACCCTCAATAAATAAAATAGGATACAAAATCAATAAGGTACAATTTGATTCTTTACATTTTACTTTTGAACTTACCGGTTTCTCCTTCACGCAAAAAAGCCGTTATTAAATGACAGAAAATCGATCGGTTACGGTGCACCAGAGAACATACAACCAGGTAATTTAGAGTAACGAATCCAAATGTTAAATCTGTTTAGGTGACCCAGAAAACGTGTGTTAAGAATTCAACAGGAAACTTATCATACTGACTGTTTGGTTAGGAAAATGATGTTCCTTGCGTCTCTTATGATCTGGGGGTGTATGAGTGGTATGAGCGTAGCAAAATTGCATTTCGTAGATGGTACTGTGACAGCAGAAAAATATAAACAAATTTTGACAGACAGTTTATTATCGTTAATACCAATATATCAATGCACTGACGCGTAGTACATTTTCCAGCAGGATGGTGTTGCATGTTACACAGCAAAAACTGCCAAAGCTTGGTATACAGGACATAATATGTCCCTGTTATGGAATGGTCCTCTAGCAGTCCAGACCTCTCGATGCCACAATGTTGCAATAGGAACATTGTGGCATAAAACGCAAAAACAGTTGTGCAAATATCCAGCCCGTTCAGTTAACGATCTAAGCACCAAATTGCAATTTTGGGACAGCATGCTTCCTGAAGATAGCATTAAGCTAGTAGGTACAATGCCTGCCAGAATTAAAGCTGTTGTTGTTAATAAAGGTGGTGTAACACAGTTTTGATAAAGCGGCCGAACTATTCTGAGCCGCGAATTTTAATGTTTTTTATTAACAAACTTGTCATTGTACACATCATAACGTAGTAATATTTCATCGCATTTAAGTTAAAAGTTTATACTTTGTTTCTGTTACCTACCAATATTTTTCTTTAATCAAATAGTTTTGAGAGTGTTATTACTTTTATTTAAATATATCAGTTGTAAAATTATACCTGGCCGAACTATTATGAGCCTGGTGGATTATTCTGTAATATTATATTATAGATTATAATTTTGTATTTAATGTGGACAATACTGACTTAGTTTTCCACAAAACACTAATGGTGTTTTGGTGTTCTGTGGAAAACTAAGTCAGTGTTATCTTTACACCAATAGTAACCCACCCGACCCACGCCAGTATTCAATATGGATTATATAGATATAGGGTATTCGATTAGATTGGTCTGCCTCAACCCAGTATACCAATCTTAAGAAACCCTTTCGCGTAGTCGCGTATTAATTTTGTTAAACATTTTTTTTTCTTCAAGTAGTCGTGGATTGGCCAAACGTTCTCCGTAAATCCTCCGTACATATTTCCGCCACTTGTGAATATGAAGAGAGTTCTATTTTCAATATTAAAATAAATCTAAATATCGAAATAATTACAAATAACGGCAACACTATGTTAATCGAAAATTTCTTATGAAATCTACTCGACATTATTATTTTTTTTTTATTAAAATAATTCATTGTGAATTGCCTGTGTTGCTGCATAACTTTAACTGTAACATGAAAACAACTCATTTTTGGATATGTTTACATGAACTTTTTTGTTTACTTTGAATTAGTAGAATACACTACCGAAGTAGGAGCCCATTTTTAGTTATACACTATATAATATGTACAAGATTGTAGGATGCTTCATACGTCAATATATTTCAAACATTGTCTAACTATTAGAAGCGTGTAACCTATTAATACTTTCGGAACTAAGATGAAAGGGGATAAAACTAACCTCTAAAATTTTTTAGTTTTTCGTGTTCTTGCAAATAAATCAGTTACTGTTAAGAAAATTCGTCAAAATTATATACTAAATATTTGTTTCGTTCGTCTTTAAAGAATAAACAGATAAATAAATGTCTCTATTGTTGTGCTGTTTCCTTTCGTCGAGAATATTCTGAAAAAATATGTCTGTTAAAGGTATCTATAAATCCTTATGATATAACTGATTAAGTTATTATACATATAAGTCTACTCTAGCTTTATTCTGTTTCACTGTTTACGAGTAAACCCTTAGAGCTTAGAGATCAGGGCAGGGATTAGAGAAACGATTTGGGCTGATTATCTTCTTTATTAGTCCCGATAGTACAACGGAAAGTTATCTAGGCGTCTTATATTTGAAAGGCTGAAATAAATTAATTAACGAGGGGATGTCAATAACTGATGGAGGAATTTTAGTTTACTGGAATAGCAGCAGGCTCATGCAGTCTTCACGGAGACCTACAAATAAGAAAATATAATTCCAACATTACTTGAATCACGTGTTTTTATAGGAGAACTAGCTGCGAAGGTCACAAATTAACTATTACGCTGATTTGGTGCCATACCATGTGATTATTTCACGTGCGTCAATAAAATATCAGATGAATGTTGACCACCTACGATCTTTAAAGTCTTTTCTAGAGGAAACTAGATATCAACGTCGAGTGGGTAGTTCATTAGGTACTTCTTTCAGAAAGCCTTCATATCAAACTGTTTACACGTTTAAAGCTTCAAAATCTACTATGTATTCATTTTTTCCCAGACTGTTCATATCTGACATAAGATAAAATGTAATATACTCCTTTTCGACAGGTAGATTGTACTCAAATTGATTACAGGATGCAATTACCCATGTAGCAGCAGTGAACGTAATAGGTCAACACTTCTGCGAATCAAGGGTTGAAGCTTTTGACAGCTATGCTCAAATAACAAAACGAAACATTTGTCTAATACGGATACTGTTTACTCATATCCTTATACATACAAGTGATAGATATATATATATATATATATATATATATATATATATATATATATATATATATATATATATATATATATATATATATATATATATATATATATATATATATATATATATATATAAATAGATATCCATTTAATGCCATTCAAGGGTTATGTAGCCTGTTCACGAAGGTAAAATTAAAGTACAAATTTACCTGGATCTGGTATGCTTTGCCTCCACGATTTCCCGATGTAGTAAGATATCTTCTCTGCATGAACGATGTTTACAGTATCTCCCGTACCTTGCCGTATGGTCCCGTAGTTCAACATAGAGATATAAACAGTAATGCCCAGCAATGAACAAAGTTTGACGATCAAAGTGAAACAAGATTAAACTAGGCAATAGCATCCAAGTACGAGTAATGAGCCGGGTGCACAACTATAAATATCGCACATACAATTCCGGGCATCAAGGGAGGGGGAGGGATTGAGCTAACGATAAGACACAAAATGTAAAAAACATACATATAATCAAAACTTCTGGTTATATTTTGAAGTGAATTAGTAAAATTGTGCGGCACCTAACTTTACGTACCATGTTGTTGCTAAATATTACAATTTATTAAGTTACTCAATAACAAAACAAAAAATCGAACCAAGTTTAGCCGAAAGTCGTTTCAATATATATTTTGTAAACAAAAACTTATAAAATTCCGCAATGTGCGCGTGCGAAAACTGTGACCAGGAAGAAATAGAGACAGAGAGATTTTTCTTGCAATGATTAAAATCAAATTGCCTTGTAAATATATGGATTACAAGGCAACCTATTACTAATTTTATTGACTATAGTCTTATATAAGACTATATGAGTTTTACTATATTCCAAAAATGTAAACAGTTATGTACGTAGTTAATTATTTAGTTAGGCGAAATTTAATATCCTGGTTATATTTCCAGATATTTCTGTATACATGCTTTGTATGGATGGTCACTACATTTGTCCTTTACTTGCAGAAGGTGTTTGAAATCCATTAGGTTGGTTAATCACGAAGGAAAATGTTTCGTTTTATATTCTGGAGCTTTTGTAATGTTTTTTTTTCTTTGTGACACCTCTATCCATTGCTCGATTAATGAATGTTCCACATGCAATTTAATCAGACTAAATCAAAATGTAAACAAAACTGCAACAAAAACAATTGCAGGTCCTTCTGCAAACTTTTAGAAGAAAATGGGTATTATTGATCCTTATATTGAGACGATTCAAGACATTACAGAGACGGTAAAGCGCTGCTGGGCAGACATGGTCAAACTTTCTAATGAGTGAATAGATATGGAATCAAAAGCACATAACAAATATAATTATAGAAATTTGGATAATATAATAATATACCGATTATTAAATGTTTAATAAGTTCATGATATTAGTAGAAATTATTAAATTAAAATTAACCTGAGCAAATTTTTGGCTAAGAGAACGGTAACATGAAACATAAGATTGAAAATTGCTAAAAAATTAACCATGAGAAATGTAGACATGCATATTAAAAGAATTAAGATATTTCATTTTATCGATCGCTAACAATATCAAACCTGGAAAGCATAAAATAACTTTAAAAAGTAACATTCAAAGTTAAAGTTATAATTAAAATTTTGAGAAATGTCAAAATGTGACAGCATAAACACTAATACACATAATACATAAAATGATTGCAATATAATACTAAAATGAAGGTAATAATTCAAAATACGACATATAGAATTGTAAATTATATATGACTGAATATTGTACAATAATTAATAAATGTCAATAGTACGTAACTAAAATAAAGTGTGTGTAAAAAGAAAGTGCTACGGAAGAGGTATGCGAAAGAGGCATTACAATTTAGGAGGTATCTAAGGAAAACAAAAGAAGGTTGTTGATACAACAGTGAAAAGCCAGCTTTTGGGGATGCCGCATCGCTAAAAAAAATGATAAAAAATTTTTAAGAAAAGGTATAATTAAAGGTATTACAACATAAAATATAATAAAATACCTACCAAGGATGATGTCGGAAAAGTATCCCAGTGCCAGCCAATTTTTCACTCAGATTCCATCAAGAATAGCCGAAGGTCATACCAGAGGAGTTCTAAAGGTATTAGAGGGGCCCACAATAATGGAAAAAGGTACCAAATAACATATAATTGAATAATAAAATCGTACGATAAAATTAACGTTACCTAACCTAAAAGAGAAGTTCATTATAAAAAAAGATACTTTCCTATATCAGATTAAACATATATAATAAAACAAGACTTACCCAGTTCAAAAACATTAAAATAAGTGTGTAAAAATGACTGCTTAAAACAGTGAGGTAATATTAAGGACTATAAATCGAAAATAATCTATAAACATTCACAGATCATAGAACACTTAATTAGGGAATTTTAGTGGTAAGAAATGTAGGTCACTGTATGAATTTAAAATATAAATGTTAGAATAGGCAACACCTACCTATTGAAATTTAGATACAAATTGTGATAACAATTAACAGTCAATAGGAAGGTAAAGGATTAGTTTTAAGGATAAAAGAAAGTACAAATAATACTTGAAAATTTGATAATTCACCTTTATTTAGTATTAATTGATATCAAGAAACCAATAAATATTTCATTACATGCTCAAATTTTAATTTTAACATTTGAACATTAAATAAATGTATAACATTAAAAAAGTATATACATCAGTACAATATATATTACGGGAATAGAAGCAAGTAATTAAAACACCTTTAAATTTTCTGTATGAAAACGTTTATACCCTATTTCTCATATCATTAGGACTGTTGTCATCTTAGTACAGCTTAGAGGACCATCGTATTGGAAATACGAACGATGTACGATGTACTAGTATTATTGTCATGGCATAAGTTTTAAATATACGAAATATGTAGAAATATCTATATGTTTTCATCATAAATGTGTTTATTCTATATTTATCTTTGAGCTTAACAATTCCATTGCTTTCCTCCACCTCAATAAACCTAAGGACAAACCTCATCCAGTAATATCTTATCACTATACATTTAACAAGTAGTAAAAATTACAGTTAAATCATAGTAAATCAACAGTTAAATCGTCATAAAATTTCTGACTTTTATAACACTTATGCAGTATGAGGAGAAAGGACTATGTATAAATTGAGAATTCTACAGTCATAGATTTCTTTGTATGACAATAATACTCAATTTAGATACTCTATTCGACGTTTAGATGATGCTATGAAATAGCTGTGTGTATCCTAGAAGTCAAACTATTCAACAGTAGTTTTAAAAGTATGAAAATTAGACTCTCAAATTATCAGTAGACATAGCTTTCTTGTTTCGAGATTCTGATTACTTCTCCCGTTGGTGCATTACAGTCTCATCTATACTCCCGTTGGTGCATGACGTCAATATATTGCCATCTCTTGAATTACAAATAAAGCCAAAAAGCGTAGCTTTTCCACTCATTAACGCTTTTTCCTATTTCAAGTATTCTCGTTCCTAACAAATAAAAGTGACAAATCCACTGCAGTGATTATTGTCATTCATTGTTTTCATAGTAATAGTATTAAAATTCAATAGAGGTATCTGCTCATATATTAAAATTTACACCACGAACGAACCCATTATATTTAATATCATGCAGGTCTTCAAATTACTTCAGATACCCAAAATTAGTATTGTGTTTGTTGTAAGTAATAATTGAACAGATCCACTGGGTAGGGTGAAATATATGATCGATTTTATCAGCTTCGCTTTTTAAGTGAATGCGAAAATGCACTTCAGAACTCTAATTAATCTTTCTCGTTCAATACACTCTCGTCGTTAACTACCAGAGGGTTAATACTACCGGAGGGTTACAATCGTTATAGAACATTCGCAAATTGCTGCACTCCAGTGCAACATTTATAACTTGTTAAAATTTTAACTAAATTGCAGTGCAGTCGATAATCCTATCAGGGTAGCAAACCTTGTGTTAGCAGATCTATCAATAAAGTCCCGAGGCAAAGATGCACTGAATATAATTATGTAGGTAAGGAAAAACTAAAATATGTATTATTTAGAATTTTTTTGTAAATTGTAATATAATTTTTTTAAAATATATGCTATTATTTTAGGAATATATATTTTGCCCTAACATATGCCTACAATAGTTGTAGACATATGGCAGAGTTTAGTATTCGACTTAGTATAATAATGAATATAGCATCCCAATTAGGAACTAAAGAATTTTTCCAACGCAATTGAGTAAAACAACTACTAAGTTTTATACCACTATATTCTTTTACACCTTCTTCTTCATGCTTTCTATTCTTTTACGCTTTATACCACTAAATATAGTGGTATAAAACTTAGTAGTTGTTTTAATCAATTGCGTTGGAATTATGAACTACCACAGAGTAACGGCTTCCTCGATCAATTTCTTAAAGCATTTTTCATTAAGATGCATCTTTTTAATTTCATAAAGAAACATATTTTTTGTTAAAGCATGCAAATACTTTTCTTTTCATTTGACGTACAAAACCTAAGATTATATATGAAACACTATAAAAACTGGTAAATGAGTGCCTCGGCGTCTAAGGTATATGCATACAAAATGCATTGGAAATATAGGATTTGAATTACGCGCCATTTGTGTTATGTAAAAGACAAGGCGTCAATATTTAACGACTATCATTTACAAACTATATGACGTCGACATGTCTGGGTGTCTCGTTTGGAACTATAAGATTTGATTTATGAATAAAACTGATAGTATTTGACGACCTGTTGACACATTTCCCCATCTTGCTGAAACGACATGTTGTTCAAATCCAGATTTATTGATAAATTGCGAAGTGTTAACTCTGTGGGCACCTCATTTTGCCCTAATTGTGTGCGTTTTTTTAATGCAACTGTAAATAATCGCAAGTCATAAACTCATAAAACTTCAAATCCTATAGTTCCAACAAAAACATCCTATATAAATAGGAGGCACTTATTTCGTTAAACTGGTTTCTATTTTCGCGTGAATAGAAAAAAAATATCTACAATCTTTAACAGCACTTCACTTAATTTAACTCGTTTTCTATGCTTTTATGATAAACGAATTTTCCATTTAACAAATCGGTGTTTTTCTAATAACGACATGGAATCAAAACAGAAATAACATAATTATCTCTTGATGAAAAATTCGACGTCTCGTCATATTTAAGATCATCATAGGGGTTAAAGAACGCGTAGATCAACACGTCTCCGAAAATGGAAATATTATGAATTACTCAGAACTTAGCATAATATCGTCCATTCGTTTATATGAATAACATGACTTATTCATATTACTCCATTATATGAATAAAATGAGTTTAAATTTAAAAGATTAGACTACGGTTTGGTGAACCTGATAAAAAATATATGAGACTTGAGAAATGAGCGATTTTTGTACATGATTTCTTTGTTCCTTGTTATCAAAGAAGAAGAAATAAGGATTTTATTAGGGGAAAATGGGGGAATATATAATATTTTCACATATAAGACATTTAATGATAAATATAATTATATGTAGTGTGGTGATACAATTTCGTACAAAATTCACAATGATTATTTAATAATACTAAAACAGGTAAATCTTATTTTTTAAAAAGTATATTGACGAACAAATTTTACTTTTTTTCAGATCGTTTTGAGGTACGTCATCATAGCATTTTTTAAATTACATCCACCCACTTTTTCAATCAATATCTTTTTAAAAAGTAAGGTTCATGTATTTCAGAATTTAAAAGAAAACAGTTAATAACAACATTATGTATATTGTGCCAAATGTTATCACCACGCTGTACATAATATATTCCTGTTATTCTAGTATTAGGTAATGCTTTTGTGATTATAACACTTCTTTTATAATACAGGGGCCGTCAGAAATGTATGATGATTTTCAAAAATAAGTTATTTTTCGAAAGTAATTTTTTATTTTTTCAAAACATTTGCTACAAGATGCCATTTTGTTATCATATGAGAAACATTAAAAGACATGAATTAAGAGCGAAAAGTAACGTCATCTAAGTGGCGATATTTTTTTTGAAAAGCACTCTCGTAGGCGAATAGAAAAATTGTCCATGCACCTCTGTAGGGATGCACGGCTTGACTTGATTTTCAAGCTACTTGACTTGACTTGAAATCAAGTCAACTTCAAGTCAAGTAGTTATATTTCAAGTACTTGAAAAATCAAGTAGTTCTTGAGGACTACTTGATTTTTTCAAGACTATTTGATCTTTCATTAATCATTTAATATTATCAAGAAATAAGGATAACGGAAACCTTGCAATAAAGCCTTTTATTTCCAAAACTAAATCTTCAATTATAATCTATGTAATAAATATATAAATATAAATGTAAAAAATACTAATAATAAACTATTCTAAATTTATTAAAATATTAAACAAAATAATAAAACTGATAACGATAAAAATGATTTTTCCAATGTATGCTCTCTTCTTCTTTAGTAACATAGTAGTAATAGCAAAATTTAAAAGAAGTCTTTAATTTGATTGTGAAATTTGCCGTCCACGATCTAAGGCACAAGAGGCTTCTAATAGAGTTATCGCCTAATCGGTTACGGGTTTTTGTAATAGTTAGAGCAGCCCTGGATAACTACCTTTCAACAGTAGCTGAAGATGCAGGTGTTGATAAAAATCTTTGGCCATTATAGCCAAGTTTGGAAAAACGTTTTCGTGTCTTTTTCACCATTCTAAAATATCTTCACAACTGTCGGCTCGTGAATCAGACAGATATTTGTCTATTTCATAGAGCCAAGCCATTTCATATTTTGGGCTGACAGAAGATTTCTTAAATAAACTTAGTAGATTGATGTCAAATTCACCGCAATCACTATTTTCATCTGGTTTTGAAGATTATATGAGCAGTGAATTGGACTTAAAATACTTTGTTTTGAAAATTTCTTCAAAATGCTTGACTGCATCCATCTGCAACTCCTTTCCCAAATTTGTATTGGAGAATGTTTCCACCTTATGTCTGGGGTCACAGTATATCTGGTTACTTCTCTCGTAATGTTTAATGATTTTGTCCCTTGCCGCTTGAATGCTATATATTATTTTCTCATCACATTCATCTCTATCTGGGTTATCGTCGAGTTCTATAGCCCATTTTCTAATGATGTGGAAATAGTTTTAAAAATAGTCAAGTATTTGCAAAATTTCTCCATTACCGACCATTCCGTATCTGTTGCCTTCAGAGTCTTTAAGTTCAATGTTCAAAGCCCTTCTCATATTTAAGCTCCACCGTAGAATTTCGAAAGTTGAATTCCACCTTCTTATGTTCAATATTATAAAATTTGTCAAAATCTTTACGTAAATGTTCAGAATCATTGAATTTTTTTGCAAGACTGTGAATTATTTTACAGCTTTTATTGCTAGGACAAGCAAGATCTTTCAGTCGTAATTCGCGCGTTCTCGTACATAATTGAATGGTTATTTGGTTATCAAGTAATACCAAGTAACTTGAAATTACTTGATATCAAGTCAAGCAGTAACGATGAAAAATGAAGTCAAATCAAGCAGCGGATTTTTGAAAAGCTTGGTTTTCAAGTCAAATCAAGTAATTTATAAAAATATCAAGTTACTTGACTTGATGAATCTCTATCTGTACCACATCAGCTGGAATATCTTCCCTTCTAATCAACAAAAACACGATCAAGCGTCCACGGCTCCATAGCGACTGAAACGGCATCTCCAGTCTTTCACATTTCAAACATTCTGAAAATACGAGTATTAGCCTCCCCGTCTGAACTGTTATACTCATTTCAAAAACGTCATATATTTCTGCCGAACCCTGTATATAAAATTTTTGCGTTTTATTTTCTAAGTAAAAATACTTGACGCCAGCGCCGGTTTAAAGTTGACGGACCTCTGTTAGTTATTAAATAATAACTTTTTTTTTGTAACCTTTCATATAAAATGTCAGTTAACGTAAAAGGTTATTCTCAAGTATTGTTATATTCACAATGCTATATTTTGTCTATTATGAAGGTAACTACTACATAATAATTGTTAGTCAATTCACATTAAAGGTCACATCTAACAAAATACACATTATTAATTAAGATTGTACATCGTTAATTAAAACCAATATAATCGTACGTAATTGTTTATACATAGGGTAAACTCAAAACATAATATTTAATATGAGTTTACAAATTGTAAACATAATTCGAATATAAGGTTCCTAAAAGAAATCTTAAACGTTTTTAAATAATAGTTTTTTAACTTGTTTCAATTAAATATCATTTAATATATATTTGAAAATAATATTTAAAATTATAGTAGCTGATGTAAGGTGACACACAAAAACGTTTGTAGATACTTAAATAATTAAATAATTTAAAAAATATATATAATATACATGCTACGTTTTTTGTTAAATAAATCTCATACGTTAGTTTTCAGTTTTCTATTTTATTTTTCTCGCTAGTCCAATTCCCTGAATGTCGTATATTTTTGTTCTGCGTCTACTACTCTGCGTCTTACTGCTTCCCAGGTTAATCTAACCTTTTTGTGTCACTTATTGGAACAGCTTAGTTGAGTTACCCGTCAGATCGTTTAGTTACAGTGTCAGAAGTTCAGATGGTCGATGTATTTAATTGAATATTTTAGTACAATTTTACTGTACTCCAGGTTGCTGGAATTCATGATTTAGGACTCATCACCGAAGCTTTCTCATTGGATTTGTTGTAAGATTTCTTCTCGACTTTGTGTCGAATTCTATTGAACATGATCTGTAAATTTTTTATTATTTCTGCATATTAACATGTGTTTTGTTTTTTATTATTAGAATGTGCGTCTAATCTCCCAGAGAGTTGAGAATATGGGTTGCTTATTAAGTCGTCCCACATCTAGAGTAAGTAAATTATAATTTTGGAAGTTCTTTTCTCATCTTAATGAAATTTTCGGGGCTTTCATTCCATTTTATTTATTTCATTTCTTCTTTATTTTTCTCTTCTCTTCTCTCTTTTTTACGTTTACTTTTTTTTGTACTTCGTTTCGTCGTCTGAGTATTTTCCATTATTCCATCAGAGCTGGGAACACGATATGAGAGGATTGCACATTTCCTTCCGGAGACCTTATTTTGGTGAGAGCATATACCGGGAGGTAGAAGAATTTTCCACGCGCCAACTTCGCCCGACCGTATTTGGGAGTCCCCTTGTCTGCCGTCCACACCGCTTTGAACTCTCCAACAAAGAAACTCTTTATTATTTACTTTATATTATTAATTATATTGCGATATTTTTCAAACAAACTCTCGATTCCCGACTTATATGTTACTGACTTAGATCGTATCGATTTAGATAAATATCCCATGGATTTAATTCGGTATTTGTCCTGGATCGGCGTACCGTATACGGCACTGGTGAGAACTAATAAGTTCGAAACAACTGTCTGTCGTTCGTTTCCCATCCCAGAGAGATGTAGAATCTTACCCGTCGCAGGTTTTCTTTTCTGAAACCTTGTCTGATCCTGTAGAAACATGAGAAAGGGATTGAGGATCGCTTTTAGGTATACTTCAATGCCTGGCGGCGCCTTAGCCCGAAGAGTAGTTGTTTCCTATATCGATTATGTAATAGCCTTGCTATTCGGGAACTACTTGATAATCGCCTTGCGGTTTGGTAGTTCCTTTCTCGATTCCCGACTTATATGTTACTGATTTTTGTATTGCTTTTATATTTTTATACTATATTTTTTATACTTGATACGCTCGGCGTACGATTATATACATAACACGAGAAATATGTTTATGCAGTTCCTGTAATACTTCAAGAAACCAAACAATGAAATGGCTTTCAATAATCGCATTAATGTTGATAATACCCTAAGCTGCTTTTCAGTGACTTCTTCCAAATATCACCCTAGCTTGGCTCTCTCATTCTCCCCTGCGGCTATATATGTGTATAGTAAAACATCTTACGTAATATTTTGAAGAGGGTAACCTCGTATTGTTGCTAAATAAACAATAAAAAAATTGTGTGATCCTGAATATACATATCTTTTTGAGTCTTACTAACATCGATCTAGCAGTTTCTATTACCATCAATATATTTATTTATAATTTTTCTTTAAATGACTGTCGATCATAACCTTAACTCCGTTAAGTCCATAAATCTGAACTCCAGCAAAATGTTAAATTTAAGTGTGCTCAGCAATAAGACGAATATACTTAAAAATATTATAAAATACTCCTCAGAAATTCTGTGTATACATAATAAAAAATATATTTTATTAAATTTAATTTGTTGTATATATTATATAAAAATATACAGATTAAATAACGACGTGATTCACACGTAAGGGACAAGCAAAATTAATTTTGTTAGAAAAACATAAGCCCTTTTGTAGTTCATGGTTTAGTATTCTAGAAAATTCATGAAAGATAATTCCACAGATATATTCTGTATAAATTTATATGGCAGGTAAGAGTAGATGTTTTAATTTACAAGAACAATAGATAAAGGCCTCCTGATCATATCGACGGTCAAATAATAATACATTAATGACCAAAGCGAAGTATCTGAAATGCCATAACAAATGGTAATTACAATGCAGAGTTTAGGAATTATCTGTACGAAAGCACCAACTTCAGCTATATATTTTTATATAATTTATAGGGTAATTTATCGTGATTTAATTGGAGTTTAGCGCACGAATCGATAAAGCTCTGGTTTTATCGGTAAGCAAACAAGATTGTCTAGTTGTATATTAATCAAAGGAGGATTAAGGGATTTTTGCATCTCTGCTAAATACCTTGGTGAGTGATGTCGCTTGAGTTATTAGGGTGTAAACAATATGAAGCAGGAATATTAGTATTAATCTGTACCATACTAATATCGTACATACATGATGTATGTTCATTAGTAGAGCTGCCCTCTTGGATTATTTATCAGTGGCAGCGCCATATACGAGTATAAGCAACTATGTATGTGTAGGCACACGTGGCTCCACATACGCCTATAGACAACCATAAATTGGTGACCCCGACGTGATTTAGGCCAAAAGGGTTTTTGGTGCTGTTTTTGTGATTGAACTAAGTGAAGTGAATTTGAAGTAAATTAATTTCGCAGTGAATTTGCCGCGTAGTGAAGTCATCGCTTATCATGATGTTGTGTTAAAGTTAATGCACTGTGTAGTGACTATATAGTGCGACCATGGTTACCACCGACCACAATTTCAACGGGATACAGCGGCATAAATTTTCCCGAACGCAGGAAATAGCCAAATTCCACGTTGCGTCAACAATGTGCACAAAAAACATTCTCAAGATCTCATTCGCGAGATAAGTCCTATTGCTAACCTATTGACAGCTGTGATGGTATTTGTATATAATAGTTTTAAGTTTTGTAAATATTAGAATGTAGAAACCCTTGTACATTATGCTGTACTCGGAACCAGGGCACATCTGTGTCTTAAGGGTAAAAATACGATTATATACTTTAGGCAATAATATACTTTATTTTCTGCCCTAGCCATCCACTTGTTAAAACCCTTGCAGATTAGGTCAGTGGTTTATGACAAGTGTGGTGTCTAGTAACGATCACACCAGGCTATTGGCTTTTGGGATAAGTTTTTCAATCAGTCAATTCCCACAACTCGCCCTGAAATATTCTCCTCTTTCTATACTAGATTGGCTATACTGGCTATTTATTTATTCTAAATGAACGTAGCTATAGCAACAACATAACTAATACTATCGTTTCACTACATAGACCCCGAAGACCGCCATATACGTATAAGTTATAATCATTTATATAATATGTAATACTTACCCAGTTAACATAGAAAATCCATATTGGCTCAATTAACCATCTGCAGCATTGCATATCTCTAAAGTATTTTCTATGAGTGATATCCGGTGAAATGAAAAAATCCTTTTATATCCTCTAGTCTCTGAATCTATTTTAATCTAGTCTCTGAAAATATTTAATAGATGTCAGCACTGTTACCATAAATATGTCTTATTCTGGTGAAATCTGGATTCTTCCTTTTTACATTGTCAAAATTGTCTCTACTCGTAATAATACCATCGAACAGAAACTAACACGTTTCTGTTCGGTGAAAATACTAATACCTTTGTCATAATTTGAAGTATGTACCACTTTTGACACATCATCTACTATTTACAGTGATTCATCTAACGATAACAAAGTATTTTGTTATCGTTACTATATAATATATATAGTATATATATATAGTAATTATACAAAACTGGCATCCGCTAGTTTTGTATAATTACTACATTAGATCTTGGAACTTTAACGTGGAAGCGGTCACGTAGTATTTATTAAGTTTGGACACATATTTTTGAGGTTTTGCTGAGTTGCTTCACTGGTACATTTACAAAAATGTACCAGCAAGAAATTTTTTACTGGCCAATAATACGCAGATGTCGATCTGCGTGAAGCAAGTACACATAAGATACCTGTAGGTAATATGGATTAGCTATATGGTCAATTAGTCGTTGTTGCCTACCTAATGGAATGGAATTAATGTTACCTGCACGTGCATGTGCAGAATGATTTTCTGCTACGTAGGGATACATAATTGGAGCCCTAAACGGCATTAGTTGTGAAAGATGCCCTTTAAATAGCCGGCTAATAACAGCTGGTTTAAGTACTATAATATTGCGCTACACATGTTTATGGAAATTATGGCATTTAACGGAGACATTATATCATAATTTTTTTAAAAATAAAACCCGCCACAGGTAGAATTCGGCATCTGTCTCGGATTGGAACCGAACGACATACAGCTGTTTCGAACTTATTAGTTCTCATCAGTGCCGTACGCGGTATGCCGATCCAGGACAAATGCCGAATGAAATCTATGGGGTATACATCTTTATCGATACGATCTATGTCAGTAATCGATAACATATATGTAAGTCGATTTCCGACTTATATGTTACTGATTACACCATAATGTAGTAATGACAGTTATACAATATATTGTTAATATTATTTATAACATATATCAGTTAACTTATTAGCGACACTATGTTTGATTATCGATGAAACATTGTCTATTGTAACTCCAGAAAACATCAAATCAACTAGAAGATACAATTCTTGAAGTTGATTTTGCTCCTAGCATAGTTACTAACCACAATTTCGATATTACGGCCACCGAAAATGAATCAAGATTAACCTTTCATCCTAAACCCTTTCAGATCTGGTCTTCAAAACAAAACAGAAATGCACGGAAATCGAATATCCTTGGATGACAGCACTGATGTGTCATCAAATGTTATTTTTGCATGATGATTCGACATATGAGAGTATCTCTGAATCTAATGAAAAACAGCGTAGGACAAGAGTCTACTGATATCAACGTAACTTTCCAAAAATTGCTCGCCACTCCTGATGACGTCTTTACTAATCGTAAAGTATCCCGTAAAGCAGCCCTTAACTGTAGAAAATAACCTGCCAGAGGTCAAATATTAAAACAATATTTATTTGAAAAAGAAGCTCAGATCGGATAATAGAAAAGTTGTCAAAAATTCCCCAACGCAAAAGGAAAAATGCACAACCTGTAAAGAATTGCAGATATGAGGTTATGTTTCAATTGCAGTTTATATATTCACGAAGAATGTGTCGGGTTGATATCAAAAATTAAACTAAAAGAGTTTCTCCGTATTGAGTGTGGTAAATATTAATTTAATTTAATTTTCTTTATAGCGGTATTTGAGACAATGTACTTGGTAGTATGGCTAATACCAATATTTAAAAAAAAATATTTTACATTACCAAATTTTCCGAACTCCAAAAATAATGTCACGAAATTAAAACTTATGGAAGATGTAAATTATATAAATTATGTTCCTGAAAGGAGATACATGTTAGGCTCCCAATACGCACTTAATCCATAAGATGGGCATAATCCATAACACGTACCCTACTATAATATTAGAATATTTTTTACAATCGTAAAGAATATCGTATAGTATAAATCGTTTCGTCCACTTTTTTATTGATATTGATATTATGTTTATTTGACATTTATTGCTAGTTTCAAGAATTTCTCGGATATATGGCACATGTTTTGCAAGGTACTTCAGCTGGGTAATTTTCATGTATTATTTTATTCCAAAACTGATCAATTAGTTCAATACAAATAACAACACATTAGACAAACACAACATAAAAGTTAAATCGACGATAAATTCGATGAGATTATGAGTTTGCATGCTTTATACATGAAGGTTTCTTAAAAGCTAACAAGTTTCGATTACAAACCATACATGTTATTTGAAACCCGTCATATTTAAGTCAGGAAATTTCAATATAAATTTTCTCACATTATGCGCAAAGAGTCGCGTGCTACTCAAAACCTTCGACATATTTATTTTTCCACATCCAGCAAACAATAGGTGGTTTAAATAGCTTGTACTTACATTTATTCCAATATATTAAGTCTAGACGACGGCGCGGCGATGGCATCTCGACTTTCACAGTTACCCGAGCGTACTATCAGTCATACAGCATTTATGGTGAGCAAACTTACTTATTAGTATTAAACATCTCTTAAATATGAACTATTACTATACAGGGTCCATCAGGGAGGTACGGTGTTTTTGAAAAGAACGACACAAGCTTATTTTTGAACGAATTTTAAAATTTAATGTCTTTATACATTAGTCTTAAATGGCCATTGAAGAATACATAACATAAGTCAGCTGCGAAAAATCACATCAATTAGGTGGCGTCCATTTTTTTATATTTAATGTTCTACAGTATCGAAAATTCTGTTTGTTTATCATCCCCGATAAATGAAAATGGGCTTCGTCACTCATGAACAAAACGATGTTGTCGGCCAACAATTCCAACATCTTTTCTGCGAACCTATGTCGTCTCACGAGTCATTTTGTTACAATTTTTGGACAACTATGATTTTGTATGGATGAAAACGAAGGTCCAAATGTAAAATTCTGTGAACTGAGTTTTCTGATATTGCAAGAGCGCGAGCGTGACGTACCGCTGAACGACGAGGGCTGTTTCGCACCGTTTGTCGCAACCTTTCAATGTTTTCCGGGGTTCGTACAGTTCGATCTCCTCCCAGTCCCAGGTCTCAAGGATCCTTTTGTTTGAAATTTGTTCACTCACTTCGTAATGGTATCCCGTTTTGGAACGCGACCATGCCGACCAACATGAAAATGGTTTCGAAATCGTCGCTCTGTGAGCTCCACAGAACGACCAGTTTCAATGAAAGTGTTATAAATAAACACACGATGTGCCAGAGACCACGGCTGAATGGCTACTGAAACCATGGATGGATATTGCATCCCGCAACGAGTAGATAAAGCCTCAGGCTACAGAGGGGAAGAATACATTTAGGGACGAGGACTAACACATCGATGCTCAAGGAAAGGTTATAAACTTCGACGAATACAAGCATACTATGACATCCCTATTAATATTGCCTATCCGCCATTCCAGAAGACAGCAAAATTACATTCTCACAGCTGTCTTCATGACAGAACGATAAGATTGCATCACTTTTTTTGGCGTCCAGAACATTGATGGGTGACCGTCCATGTTGTGGACGCGAAACAGTGCTGCACCCTCATTAAGTCCTCTGTACTCTCATTAATCCGCTGAATGCCCGTCACGTTCTCCAATTGCTCTATCTATTTGATATAACTTCAAAATTATTTTTTTCGATTTTAGTTTAGTTATAACTATTATTGTTATTAGTACAGACTCTTCCTTAATTTGGACTACATCATGAGCAAAACTCAAAACTAAAAATAAATTTTATGGAATAATATTACATATTGGAGCGGTATATTACGTGAAATCAGTGTTTTATATTACGAATTTTTAGGATCTCATGTATTTGTGAATAACAGAGACTTATGAAAAAAGGGGTCTGTAGCTTATGAAGAATTATAAACTCCCTGGTATTTTTATATTGTACTTGGACTAATACTTGGTCTATTTATCCTTATTTTTTAGTATAATTAATAAGACAATCATTCTCTTTATTAAATTGTTTAAAGTTTTCCTCTGAAATTTTGTCCCAGACATCTACAACTCGACGCTTTAGTTCATCAACACTTTCAATTGAAGACTTTGTTGGATCGTATACTGCTCTTATCATAATCCCCCATACAGTTTCTATGGGATTAGAAAATTCATAGGGAGAAGATCAGGTCTTAATGCTGGTCATGATATAATGTCGATTCCATGCTGTTGAAAACAGTTTTTTGTGAACCTTGTAGAATGAATAGATGCATTATCCTGTTGAAATATTGCACCATTATTTTTAGTAAGGGTTAATAATGGTAACAAGTAATCTTCTAACAGGTTTTGATGAGCAGTCACATACATTCTGTCATTTAGCCAGTTGGCTTTTCATACCCTTTTTGAAAGCCGCCCATATCATAACAGAACCAACTGTTTGATGTCTTCTTAGCATAATTTTTCGCTCCTTTCGTAAATCATGCCAATAATAGGTAAATCCATTCACTCCATCCAAATTAAAAAAAATTTCATCCCTAAAGATTACATGGTCCCAAACATTTTTGATTTGAACATACTCCTCTCAAATGCTAATTTGGCCCCCGTGTAATGCTGCTTAAGTGATCAAACGCATTGCTGTTATCGGGCTTAAATTTAGAAATCACAACAATATGTTCATCATCATTATTTCCATTCTGTTAACTGAAGATGTTATGTGTTTTTATACTTTCTACTATCAGGCAAGTTCTGTAAACATTTTTCGTATTTAAAATGTCCTGATATCGTCATCTATTTTTTTATAGGAGGCTGGGATCACAGTCTAAATTAAAACAATGAACAACGTGAGAAGATGACGATCCACGGTCGGTCATCCTGAGCGCCTTCTTTTACTATAATTTTCGACTACAAGTTTAAGAAATTTATTTATAACACTTTGTAAATGATTAATAATTGAGGTGGTCTGTCGCTGTGTTTTTCTACAACTGCGTAAAATCGATTATTCTTTATTTTTCTAAATTATTCAATTCTCCTCCATGCAGCATAATAAAAAAAACATTCCAAGTCACTAATATTTTAAAAATCAGTTGTAAATAACTCTCTGAAATCGTTACTCAAAATGTGTATTGGTGCAACAACACCTCTACATTATTCAGTGGGTGTTGATTGGTGTCCATTCTCGCTCACTGTTTAAATCAAACTGACTTAATACTTATTCACACATACGCGGCAGGGTTTCTTGCCAAATGCGCAATAGCAACCCGTAAGCACGTTATAGTACAAGAGCAATAACACTATTTATCTATTAGTAGCCTGTTCTATTATACAATATATGTTAAGGAATCTTTGTTGCAGGAGGTGTAATAAATGCCATTAAATTAAAACTTGAATCTATCCTGTTTCATGGCACTGTATATGTTTTTGATATAATGTTAGACGGTTTAGAAAATACTTAATAAAAACCATTCTTAGAAATTCTTTTCTTATCTGTATTTTTTTTAAAGATTACAGATATATATTTTTTTATTTTAAATAGCAGCGTTTTGTTAAAATAAGCTATTGTACGTATCTAATTAAAATAGGAAATCCGCAAATATTTGACGTTCGAAACATTCTTTTAATTAAGGTGGCGGGAATTTAATGGAAATACTGACCGTGCAGTTCTTAATTACATCACTCCTTTCGGGACCTGCAATTTAAATCCTCGTTCGTTTTGTTCAACAATTACGTGGTGGCGATTGGCAAAACAACAGGCAGTGGAGGACAAAGCGAATAAAACTCTAAATCGCTAACTACGTATTCTGTTTGTCTGTTTATAAAATGCTTACATTTGCAACCTAATTGGAAAGTAATTACGGCCTGTAAATTTTGTCGGTAAAACAGTGGAATTTAAATTAGCGCATCTAATTCTTCTTCTACAAAGAATTTGTTTTAGTATTATGCATTAAACCATTCTAATTAGTTTACAATTTAATTATCCGTTACATTTTTTTAGTATTAATTTATATTGTCATTTATATTTAAATATAAATAGTATAATTCTTATGAAATTTAATGGGCAAAATAAATTTGGGATTCATTAAGTGAATGCGATGTTTGTCTGTTTTATTGCAATATTTCTTCCACTATTCAAAATTACTGCTTCAGGTTACACAGAGGAAGGTCTCGAAACTCTTGACCTATCGTTTTATTGTTCCCTTTCCTTGCTAAATCAATGATAATTAAGGGGATAACTGACTCTTACGTAGAGTAAAACAGAATTATATTTCGGTATTAGTTCTGAAATGAAGGTGGAGATATGAAATTTTAGACTACTAATTAAAAGTAAGGTATTCCCATTAAAAACAAATTCTTGAAAAATATCATTTAGTAATAATAATAATAATAATAATAATAATAATAATAATAATAATAATAATAATAATAATAAGCAGGAGGGGCCGCACAACATCCATCTGGCCTTTGGTGAGTAGCGACACCACTTACTCCAGCTGGGGTGCAAAACCGGACCGGCAGCACCAGCGCACCCGGGAGGGGATAACATATTCCCCTCTAGTGTCGGCCGTGGGCTTACTGGGCTAACTCCCCGGTAAGCCCGAACTTCTTGTTCCAAATGGCAGAAGAGGAGGCCCCCACGATCGACCCCGTTCGGATAGGGGTCATGGGCAAGGTGGTGGGGCCCAAATGGATGGATTGCCTGAAAACGACGCACGCCAACGACATGGACGCTTTGAGTGGACCGACGAGCTGAGGGACGACCTGCTGCATTGCTATGAAAGCAGTGAGCCCATACGGAGGGGATACATGGCACGTATGCATGCCCTGTGGTGTGAATTACACCCAGAGCATGATGCCTTCACGCCGCAGAATCTGCGTGATTATGTATCCTATCTTCGTAGAAAGGGCTATGTGAGGACTGCGCCCCGATTGGCGAATGAGGTAGCTGAAAGGCTGCCTAATGAACCAGTTGAGGATGCGGTCTTCACCGTTCCACCAATAGTAGAGGGCCTCAGTACCAGAAGGGGGTTACATCGCATAAGACCCCCTAGGCCACAAGACCTGGCCAGAGTGGATGCTGAAGTTCAAGCATCGCTTCCAGAAGAGGCCGACATCTGGCACATAAATTGTGCCCTGTACACTGCCGCCGAGAGCTTCTCTCATATGGAGAGGGCGAACAACTCTTCCTCTCCGCGAGAGAGAGCGGAGTGTCGTGTACGGAAGATGGAGGCCAAGATCCAGTCGGCAAGACAACAGGTATCTCGTATCCAATGTGTGATGGACTATATGGCGGCCAATAGGCCTTTCACGCAAAAATTACGGCGAATCGCCGCTAATTTAAGACGCGTCCATCACACACTTAATGAGGTGGTGCTGCGTACCATCAAACAGCACTACCTTGATAGGATACGGATGCTAGTGACATGCAAAAAGTCACTAGTGAGGCGGGCGCGAAGACTGGCGGAAAATAATTTGTTCCGCCAAAAACCCTCGCGTCTATTCGAACCGCCTCAACTTGTTGTCGAAAATCCACCGACTGTAGATCAGGTGGAAAACTTTTGGAAGGCGCTGTACGAGCAGAAGCTCCCACTCCAAAGAGCCACTCCAGCCCTGGCACACTTTGAAGACTTTTGCGAAGGTCTTCAGCGACCAGAAGAAGTGTGCCACCCGATAACCCTTGAAGAGGTTCAAAGGGCTCTTGCGGGCTCTAAGAACTTTGCTGCTCCAGGTCCCGACGGGATAAATAACTTCTGGTGGAAAAAATTACCTAGTATCCACCGCCATTTAGCCAGAATTTTTACCACCTGGCTAAATGGGGAGCAGCAAATTCCTTCTTGGGTTGTTGAGGGGCGAACCGTGCTAATCCCGAAGACCGAAGATTTGTCCAACCCAAAGAACTACCGACCGATAACCTGCTTAAACGCCTGTTACAAGGTGTTTACACGCATCTTGTATACGCGAGTACTCCTAGCAGTTGAGCCGGTTTTCGAGGGGATATACGAACAACGAGGGTCTAAGAGGGGTGTCGCTGGCTGCAAGGAGAATCTGTTGATTGACAGATGTATCACGCAGGACTCCGTGCAGTACAAGCGAAACCTTTCCATGGCCTGGATCGACTACCGCAAGGCATTCGATATGACATCGCATGAGCTAATAATTCACTTGCTCCAATGCCTTGTGGTGCCCGGTCCTATAGTGAGATGCATTCAAGAACTGATGCCGCTCTGGAGGACTCGGTTTACCATAACATCGGGTGATACTAGAGTCCGGACAGCGCCGGTGTCGTTTAGAAGGGGCGTGTTTCAGGGAGACTCCCTTAGCCCCCTTCTGTTTTGCATCTCACTGTTGCCGTTGTCCGTGTCCCTCAGGAAGACCCGTGGCTATAACTGCGGTACCCCCGGCGATCGGAGGCATAAGGTCACCCATCTATTTTACATGGACGACCTAAAACTTTATGCCTCCGGAGAAAGGGAATTACGCCAGTCCCTGAGGGTGGTGCAGGAGTACACGCAGGCCATCGGGATGGAGTTGGGGTTGGACAAATGTGCACTGGTTCATCTCAAGGGAGGACGAAGCCGGGAATACGCAGAGGATGCGCAGCTAGTAGACGGAAGCATCTTACATCACTTAGATGCCGGAGAGTCGTACGCCTACTTGGGTCTTGAGCAACGCTCCACCCAAGAGGTAGGTGTCATAAAAAACGCTCTCCGCGGCAAGTATCAGCACCGCCTCCGACAGATTTGGTCTTCAGAACTGTCGGGGAAGAACAAGGTGTCTGCAACAAACATGCTTGCCGTTCCGATCCTTGTCTACTCCTTCGGAGTAGTCAAATGGACACAGGAGGAGCTGCGACAACTCGACGTAGTAACCCGAAAGAGGATGCATCTCAGTAGGAGTTTGCATCCTAGATCGTCCGTTCCACGGCTATATCTCCCACGATATCGCGGAGGTCGTAGACTCTTGAGTTTGGAGTGTCTTCATAACAGGATAGTTCTGGACGGAGCCTGTAAAGTTATCAGGAGTTCGGATCCCCTTCTCTGCATGGTCCGAGATCACGAACATGCAGGGATAGGAGCATTTTTATTTAAGGCAGCACGTAGAGCAGCCGATGATCTCGGTCTCGTCTTCGATACCGAACGGGCCAATCACAACTCTGTCACCGAGTTGGAACCCGTTCAGTTAAAAGCCCAAGTAAAAGCTGCAGAGCATTTAAGAGCTCTGCAGCTTCACAAGGATAAGCCCATGCACGGGGTCTTCTATAGGAATATGGAAGCCCTGAGCTTATCCGAAAGGCTGACCTTTGCTTTCTTAAGGTCAGCCGGGCTAAATTCAGAGACCGAGGGATTCATCATGGCTTGCCAAGATGGTGTATTTAACACGCTCGTCTATCGGAGTCGTGTCATGGGTATGGAGGTCCCTGATGTCAGCTGCAAGGCCTGCCGTAGGGCGCCGGAGACATTGATGCATTTACTGTCGTCTTGTCCGGTATATGCAGTCTCGGCCTATATCCATAGAAACAACGCAGCGTTGCGGGTGCTTTATTATCATTTAAGGCACTCGTATCAGATAGACGAGACACCAGTGCTGCCTTACGCTCCGGGGGATATTGAGTCCGTTGTGGAAAACGAGAAGTGCCGAATATATTGGAACTATTCGTTTTCCACCGTCAGGCAAATACAAGCCAACAAGCCTGACGTAGTCCTCCTCGACCACCAAATCAGGACAATGTTCGTCATCGAGTTCTCGGCACCCGGTGATGGTAACATTGTTTTGAAAGAGGAGGAGAAACGGACAAAATATCGAGATTTAATCTTTGAACTCCGTAGACTCTATCCAGACCATACTGTTAAATTGAAGGTACTGATTATAGGAGCCCTTGGTGGAGCGAGAGATACACTGCTTTCTGAATTAAAGAACATACCGGCATGCCGAAACTCGGCAGAAATCTTAGCCGGTCGCATGCAGAAGGCCGTAATTCTCGGCTCACTACGTCTACTCAGGGCACACGACTCGGCCCAGTAATCACTAACCGAGCGGACGCGAGGAGTGATTGCTGGTATTACCAGCGCACCTTCTGTGTGAGTCGGAGCCACAGAAAGGGGTGACTGGCTTTTAGTAAAAAAAAAAAAAAAAAAAAAAATAAACAGCAGGAGGGGCCGCACAACATCCATCTGGCCTTTGGTGAGTAGCGACACCACTTACTCCAGCTGGGGTGCAAAACCGGACCGGCAGCACCAGCGCACCCGGGAGGGGATAACATATTCCCCTCTAGTGTCGGCCGTGGGCTTACTGGGCTAACTCCCCGGTAAGCCCGAACGCCTTGTTCCAAATGGCAGAAGAGGAGGCCCCCACGATCGACCCCGTTCGGATAGGGGTCATGGGCAAGGTGGTGGGGCCCAAATGGATGGATTGCCTGAAAACGACGCACGCCAACAACATGGACGCTTTGAGTGGACCGACGAGCTGAGGGACGATCTGCTGCATTGCTATGAAAGCAGTGAGCCCATACGGAGGGGATACATGGCACGTATGCATGCCCTGTGGTGTGAATTACACCCAGAGCATGATGCCTTCACGCCGCAGAATCTGCGTGATTATGTATCCTATCTTCGTAGAAAGGGCTATGTGAGGACTGCGCCCCGATTGGCGAATGAGGTAGCTGAAAGGCTGCCTAATGAACCAGTTGAGGATGCGGTCTTCACCGTTCCACCAATAGTAGAGGGCCTCAGTACCAGAAGGGGGTTACATCGCATAAGACCCCCTAGGCCACAAGACCTGGCCAGAGTGGATGCTGAAGTTCAAGCATCGCTTCCAGAAGAGGCCGACATCTGGCACATAAATTGTGCCCTGTACACTGAGATGCATTCAAGAACTGATGCCGCTCTGGAGGACTCGGTTTACCATAACATCGGGTGATACTAGAGTCTGGACAGAGCCGGTGTCGTTTAGAAGGGGCGTGTTTCAGGGAGACTCCCTTAACCCCCTTCTGTTTTGCATCTCACTGTTGCCGTTGTCCGTGTCCCTCAGGAAGACCCGTGGCTATAACTGCGGCACCCCCGGCGATCGGAGGCATAAGGTCACCCATCTATTTTACGTGGATGACCTAAAACTTTATGCCTCCGGAGAAAGGGAATTACGCCAGTCCCTGAGGGTGGTGCAGGAGTACACGCAGGCCATCGGGATGGAGTTGGGGTTGGACAAATGTGCACTGGTTCATCTCAAGAGAGGACGAAGCCGGGAATACGCAGAGGATGCGCAGCTAGTAGACGGAAGCATCTTACATCACTTAGATGCCGGAGAGTCGTACGCCTACTTGGGTGTTGAGCAGCGCTCCACCCAAGAGGTAGGTGTCGTAAAAAACGCTCTCCGCGGCAAGTATCAGCACCGCCTCCGACAGATCTGGTCTTCAGAATTGTCGGGGAAGAACAAGGTGTCTGCAACAAACTGCTTGCCGTTCCGATCCTTGTCTACTCCTTCGGAGTAGTCAAATGGACACAGGAGGAGCTACGACAACTCGACGTCGTAACCCGAAAGAGGATGCATCTCAGTAGAAGTTTGCATCCTAGATCGTCCGTTCCACGGCTATATCTCCAACGACATCGCGGAGGCCGTGGACTCTTGAGTTTGGAGTGTCTTCATAACAGGATGGTTCTGGACGGAGCCTGTAAAGTTATCAGGAGTTCGGATTCCCTTCTCTGCATGGTCCGAGATCACGAACATGCAGGGATAGGAGCATTTTTATTTAAAGCAGCACGTAGAGCAGCCGATGATCTCGGTCTCGTCTTCGATACCGAACGGACCAATTACAACTCTGTCACCGAGTTGGAACCCGTTCGGTTAAAAGCCCAAGTAAAAGCTGCAGAGCACTTAAGAGCTCTGCAGCTTCACAAGGATAAGCCCATGCACGGGGTCTTCTATAGGAATATGGAAGCCCTGGGCTTATCCGAAAGGCTGACCTTTGCTTTCTTAAGGTCAGATGGGCTAAATTCAGAGACCGAGGGATTCATCATGGCTTGCCAAGATGGTGTATTTAACACGCTCGTCTATCGGAGTCGTGTCATGGGTATGGAGGTCTCTGATGTCAGCTGCAGGGCCTGCCGTAGGGCGCCGGAGACATTGATGCATTTACTGTCGGATTGCTCGGTATATTCAGTCTCGGCCTATATTCATAGACACAATGCAGCGTTGCGGGTGCTTTATTATCATTTAAGGCACTCGTATCAGATAGACGAGACACCAGTGCTGCCTTACGCTCCGGGGGATATTGAGTCCGTTGTGGAAAACGAGAAGTGCCGAATATATTGGAACTATTCGTTTTCCACCGTCAGGCAAATACAAGCCACCTCCTCGACCACCAAATCAGGACAATGTTCGTCATCGAGTTCTCGGCACCTGGTGATGGTAACATTGTTTTGAAAGAGGAGGAGAAACGGACAAAATATCGAGATTTAGTTTTCGAACTCCGTAGACTCTATCCAGACAATACTTTTAAAAAAAAAAGGTACTGATTATAGGAGCCCTTGGTGGAGCGAGAGATACACTGCTTTCCGAATTAAAGAGCATACCGGCATGCCGAAACTCGGCAGAAATCTTAGCCGGTCGCATGCAGAAGGCCGTAATTCTCGGCTCACTACGTCTACTCAGGGCACACGACTCAGCCCAGTAATCACTAACCGAGCGGACGCGAGGAGTGATTGCTGGTATTACCAGCGCACCTTCTGTGTGAGTCGGAGCCACAGAAAGGGGTGACTGGCTTTTAGTAAAAGAAAAATAATAATAATAATGCAAAATACTGCAAATAATGTAGTTTATTGCAAACAATAATAATAATGCAAAATTTGTATTTTGCAGTATTCTTATAATAGCTTGATAGCAAAAAGAAATTCTAAAGAAATATATACGCTCTTATAACTACTGTAAAATAAACACTTTTCTGAAACATGACATGACAATAACATTTTCAAGGGTGATCCTTGAATTTTCATACCATGTAAGTAACTGACAACTAAAGAAAATAGACTCAACTTTTAAGGGGCCTATGTACTATTAAATTAGCCTTTGAGCTTCATATTGAAGCTGTCTGGCGAAAAGCTTATAGAAATTTAGGAGTTACGAGTTACAAAATATTTTACTAATCCCAAATTAATGATACTATATAATTTCTTGATTCGCAATCATCTTGAATATAAATATTCAGAAAAACTAAAAAAAATTGACATAAAATTTGTCAACTCTCTTAATTATAAACGTGATAGAAATCCCCATTATACTTCTTATGAAGATACCATAACGCATTATAGAGTTTTTGAAAGTTTCTTGTTCTAGAACTATAGCGTGTATCCTGCTTCTTCACAAAATATTTATTAATAAAATACATTTTTTTCACTGAGAATCTTGTTCTTAATGTAAAAGTAAATAAATGTAAAAGTATGTCACATGCATTGTAATTTGTTTTACTTAGGGCTATGTAATACCATTGTGCTATATACAATGCAATAAATTATAATAAATATATTAATAACATTGACATTTTTAATTACACCTTTTACCAGGTTTAATATCAGGCTATTTTACATTTGTTGTTAATTTTGGTTAATAATAATAACTTTGGTTTCTGTTTTTCTGTTCTTTTTATTCCTTTTCTTTTATTTTTTTTAAATGTTGTATTCTAAATAAATTTAGTTTTAACACTGATTTAGTTTTCCACAAAACACCAAAACACTATACACTACGCTCGAAATGATTAAAACTGGGGATGATTGAGCTTTAATCATCTCCAGATGAAACGCGCGTCGAGTGTAGCGTATAGTGTTTTGGAATTTTGTGGAAAACGCCAAAGGTTCCAACCTACTCCAGTATTAGATTTTAACATAGGTATAAGAAACTGCATTTATACATTGAATAGTTTATAGTGTTTATTTGAAATCAATGTGATTTACTTATATTGTTAATGTTCTATCCATTCATATCTTCATTAACAAGTTAATGTCAATTTTTAAATGTATGGTTTGTAGTTTTTTTTTCTAGTCATGCTCATGTTACAATTATTATTATAATTATGTATAGTCCTATTATGGAAACGTTTTTACCATTTCAATACTTTATTATACGTATCATACCCTATTTTCCTTCGTTATTATTCATACATAGTTTCTTTTGGAATTGATTTCCAACTTCTATTCCAAAATGAGTAAACAAAATTTGAAGCAAACATTTGAATGAAGTTTAAATGAAATATATACAATAAAATAATGTTTTTCAGCAATAAATGTTATATTTATGTTATATTGATATTCTTATCAATATAACATAAATATGTTAATACGGAAACAATAAAATCATATTGAAAACATTTTTTTTAATGAATTTATAAGAGAAAAGAAACTTATTATAAATTAGAAATAAAAAATAATTGATTCTTATAATAATTATTGTTTGTTTTGGAATAAAGTTTAAGGTTCATATTACGCTGACTTCAAAATTATTTATTCAGTATTTTTTCAGTTTAATATATACGAAAATTGAAATGTATATTGAAATATAATTATAACAATGATATTTTCTATTATAATGAAATAAGAAGTAGAAACATCTTCTATGGTAATAAAATAGTTAGTATAGTGATTAACCAACATTAGCTTAATAAAAACCTTAACAGAAAAAAATTAAAACACTTTTACTTACATCACTTTATTTCATTTCAAAAAATAAAACCAGCCACAGGTAGGATTCGACATTTGTCCCGGATCGGAACCGAACGACATACAGCTGTTTCGAACTTGTTAGTTCTCATCAGTGCCGCATACGGTACGCCGATTCAGGACAAATGCCGAATGAACTTTATGGCCTATACATCTTTATCGATACGATCTCTGTCAGTAACTTATAAGTCAGAAATCGAGAAAGGAACCACCAAGTCGCCAAGCGGTTATCAAAGTAGTTCCCGAATAGCAAAGCTATTACATAATCGCTCTAGGAAACAACTACTCCTCGGGCTAAAGCCCCGGCAGGCATTGAATTATACCCAGAAGCGATCCTCGACCCCTTTCTCGTGTTTCTGCACGATCAGATAAGGTTTCAAAAAATAAAACCAGCCACAGGTAGGATTCGACATTTGTCCCGGATCGGCTTCCTACCTGTGGCTGGTTTTATTTTTTGAAACCTTATCTGATCGTGCAGAAACACGAGAAAGGGGTCGAGGATCGCTTCTGGGTATAATTCAATGCCTGGCGGGGCTTTAGCCCGAGGAGTAGTTGTTTCCTAGAGCGATTATGTAATAGCTTTGCTATTCGGGAACTACTTTGATAACCGCTTGGCGGCTTGGTGGTTCCTTTCTCGATTTCCGACTTATAAGTTACTGACTTTGTTTCATATCAATTTACATCATACAGCCTTCTAAAAGGATTTTTTATAGGGTGCTCCAACTTGGATGAGATTTGGGTTTTCTCTAAAACTATAGAGTCTCTCAATAAGGACGCTCTAAATTTATTAGGTTATAGTGGCCATGTTGTTAATGCATTGTCACCAACATCTGTTTATTGTGAATTGTAGTGTATGGCAAATCACCATGGAAGGTTATAGCGTTCAAAAATGTGTGCAAGTCATCAACTTTTATATTTATAATTAGTGCTCCATTCAAGAAACGTTCCTCGCATTACGTAATATTTATTCTCGCCACAACCGTCCCGCCGAATCGATTATTCGATTGGTGGCCAAATTTGAGTTTGACAAATAATCAGCCAACACCCGTACGTCTCCGAAATGTAAGATCTGCTGAAAATGTCACTGATGTGCGTCAGAATGTACGGGGAAACCCTAGGCAATCGATTTCTCGTCATTCACAAGAACTTGGCCTTTCTACGACTTCAAATTGGTGAATTTTGCGTCGGAACTTGAGTCTGCACCCATATAAAATCCCCCTGACCCAGGAACTTAAGGTAAACGACCACAGGCAACGCTGTCTGTTCGATTGTTGGGCTCTGGAGCAGTTGGAAGTCCAAATTCTTGGTACCTCTTCCAGAACAAAACTGGCATTGCCATAACCGTCAACGGTGTGCGCTATAGTTCAATGATAAGCAACTTCTTGTGGCCTAAACTGGATGATATGGATACCGACGATATGTGGTTACAACAGGATGGCGCCGCGCCGACGCTACGTGCCACACAGCGCATGTCACGATGGATTTTTTGCACGAACGATTTGAGGGCATGGTTATCTCGCGCAACGGCGATGTGAATTGGCCACAGAGATCCTGCGATTTAACACTTTTATTGGGGCTATCTTAAATCGCAAGTCTATGTGAATAAGCCGCAAACAATTAATGCCCTCAAAATCAACATAATGAACGCCATCCAGCAAATTCGGTCAGATTTATTGGACAAAGTCATCGAAAATAGGACCTCTCGAATACATTCCACCAAGCAAAGCTGCCGCGGACATTTGAAGGACGTTATATTCCATACTTAATGCAATAAAATATTTTTTCAAATAAAAAAAAGTTGAGTGGATATCTCACACACAACTTGTTTCATTTACATTTAAAAATCGAGCGTTCTTATTGAAAGGCTCTTTATAAAAGATATCGAAAAACAGATGTACTCGGCCGATTTTAAGTAAAAAGCAATGTATAAAACCGTAGCCTTATATCTTTTCGTTTCAAAAACACAGAGCGTTTCTCAAAATTGTTGTTATGATGTTAGCTAAACGTTGGCTTAAACCAACCCCTTGTTGTTAACTTTTAGGTTCCGGATGAAATAAGAAGGCAAAACTATTGTTAAGGCCCTTGATACTTTTAATAATTGAAATAAGCACCAATTTTCAAGATATGTATATTACAACTTGTATTTTTATACCTTTATTATACTTATAATATATAACCCGGCAGCGTATTATACTAAATCTTTGAAATGGTATTAATATGTTGTATGTCTATCCATATTAAATACTGTAATAAAAACACATCAGAATTTACAGGATTTCGAAAAAGAGGCTAGAAATAGAAAAGACGTTTATGCATAGCAATTCTATCAAGTAATAATTCTCTCTTGAAAGGTTGCGCCTTTTGTTATAAAGTTATTTTCTTGTGTGTATATAAATGTATATTAATATATAAATGCTATAAAAATGAATGTATTTAAAATTGTTTAGTTAGTAACAAAAACAAATATATGATAAAATGTTTTATAGATTCTGACGAAAATTCAAATTTAGTTTTTTAACTTTATTTTGATAACATAATATTTTGGATTTTGATGGTGATTTTAATAATTATTGCTATGTAATATTTTTTTAGATATCCAAAAATGGATCAGCCAAATAACAACAGCGGCCAAAAACTTATTATAACCTGTATAGAGAACATGTTGCATACATTGCAAACCAACATGTTAGAAAAAATCCTATCCCTTCCGGAAAAACACCTTAGGAATTCCGAAAATAGCATTATGTTGTTTAAAAAAATAAATGTATGCCATATAAAATAAAATTAAATCAACATTTATACCAAATAATTAGTAAACAAGTGTAATGAGATTTCCGATTCACTAATGGCTCAAAATGTCTTTGTTGTTGGTTTGGAGTATAAAAATTGAGAAAAGAACAAATTTGTTAATTTGTAATTATTCTAAAAAATCTTTATATACTGTTATTTCTCTAGTAAATATTTAGTATTTCTTTAATGAAATAACAGCGCTAACAACACATTATTTCTAATAACATATGTACATATAATTAAAAGAAATAATCCAGTGTACTGTTAAATAGCAAGAAAATACGGCGGAAATTGTTCTTGTAAACATTCACTGAAGCACTTAGCGTATCAATCCCTACTTGAACGCATTGTGAATAGTGTGAGAGTCACATTTAAATTCCTTTGGAACTAGGATGGCGTCTGATGTCTCCATTCAAGTGTACTCTCTCTTGAAGTATTTGGCAAATAGATACAACGTTTACCAGACCTTAACGTATTCAGAAACCTTTTATCGGGACTATCTCGTTTATAAACCAGAAGGACGTATTCATAAAATGATTTTTACCGGATTAGCAATGGGGGAAAGCGTTTTCCAATAGATGATTTCTCTACATTCATGTCGGTTGCTTAGAATGTAAAAGTAACCTTTCAGGAAGTATTTTTCAATAATTTTGAACCGGAAATATTAGATGTTATCGTTATTCACAATCGGTATAACTAGGTACAACTATTATGTAAAGCAAAAATATGACTTACCTGAATGGTGAGTGTTGCATTACATCATATTTTCCAAAGAATGCTGTTAGATTTCTCTGTTCTCTGAAATGACTGTTTTCGTGTGTGTGTCACGAAATTTTTAGGTTGATGTACGAAATGCTTTTCGTTAGAATTTCGGTATTTTGACAAAATCAGTATAGTAAATTAACCCTTGCGAACAACGTGGTAACTTTTGTTTTTTGATCCGAAGCCTCTAGAGGCATGCTCCGGAGGTGCTTTCGATATGAACGAGGGGACGCGCGCGGCGCAATATTATTGCGATTTGTTTACTCGTCTAATATTATATTTCTGTGTATTATTTGAATCACTGTAACTTATTTATAAAATTTAGCATCAAGACTAGTGATTATATCACTACCTATTTTATTTTAACTCTTCAAAGTATAGAGAAGGAGACAAACATTGTATAAACACTGAAAAATTATAGGTCACTCGACGTGCGTTTCATCCACTAGGTTGGTATTATTAGGATTATTAAGAGCATGAAATTGTGTAGTTTTAATCATCTCCTGCTGATGAGGACTTGAGTGCCAAAATGCTCGTCCATTATATACGTATATGTAACGTATAATCTTTCGATGTTTGTCCAAAGCAGGTCTCCCAGCTCTTGTTGCTGCATTGGAAAGTCTCCCAAGGTCTTCAAAGTATCATGCAATAGTTTTTTTAACTTGTCTTATTCGGTGGTGTTGTATCTGCCATTGAAATGGAACATAATGTAATAAGACACTTTCGATATTCTCCTCTGAAGTATAGGCAATAATAAGTTTTAAATTATATTCTTAGATAATAGAGGGCGCTTCTGCTTTGTGTACAGCATAGAATAATTTTGAAAAGCATAATTTACTATACAATGAATTTATTACGACATAGTTAGGGGAGGCTCGCTTGGAAAGTATCACATTACATTCATTCTCAATGGTACATATGTTGTATCCTTTGTAATGTATTTTTCTTCTATCTTTTCCCAATATAACTCTAATGGATCAAAATTCAGAACAGTTCAAATGAATGTATTATCATTATGTCATCAGTCCTAAGACTGGTTGGACGCTAACCTCCAGCTTCTCCTATCTTGTGCTAACCTACGAATTTTGCGAATTGTGCTACAACCTACATCCCTTACTATTTGTGAGCAGTAGTCTAATCTAGGCCTACCTCTGCCTCCAAAATATCGCGGACTATTCTCCCATGTCTCAGCAAGTGGCCTACCATTCTATCTCTTCTCTTCTTTATGTTTTTCCACATACTTCTTTTCTCGCCAACTTACTCTAATACTTATTTGTTTCTAACCCTATCAGTCCACGGCATTTTCATCATTCTTCGGTAACACCACATCTCAAAAGCTTCTAATTTCTTCCTACCTGCTTCCCCTACCGTCCAGGTTTCGCTACCGTATAGCGCCGTACTCCATACATATGTTTTCAAAAATCTCTTCCTTGTTTCTAAGCTTATTACCCCCGAGCATAAAAGTGCTTTCTTTTTGTTAAAAGCTACTCGACCCTGCGCTATTCTTTATTTTATATCTTTATCGCTTCTTCCATCCCAATTTATTTTACTTCTTAAATAAGTGAAGTCTTTAACTTCCTCCAATCTTTCATTATTAGTTTGTACTTTCGTTTTTGCTCTGCTCTCGCGCCCTCTGCACACTAACACTTTAGTTTTGCTTTTATTCACCCTCATTCCGTATTCCTCTGTCAACACTGCCTCCATTTCGTTCAACGCTGATTCTAATTCCTCTTTACTAAATGCTAATACTGCTATATCATCCGCGAATCTCAGCATTTTTAGTTTCTGTCCCTGTACTTTAATCCGGAAAGCCACTCTATCTTTTACCACATTAATCGCCTCTTCGATGTACAGATTAAAAATTAGTGGTGATAGCGAACATCCTTGCCTTACTCCTTTCCTGATACCTACTTCTTTCTCCTTCTACTTCTATAACAGCAGTTTGCTCTTTGTATAGATTGTGTACTACTCTCCTATCTCTATACTTCATTCCCGCGCTCTTTAGTATCTCCAACATCTTTTCCCATCTTGCATTATCAAAAGCTTTTTCTAAATCTACAGATCCTATATAAGCGCTCTTTCCTTTTTCTATTGTTTTCTCTAACATTACTCTTAGCGCTAGAATAGCTTCGCGAGTTCCCTTATTTCGCCTAAACCCGAACTGGTCTTCTCCTAGTATTTCCTCCGCTCTATTTTCCATCCTCTTCTGCACTATTCTGTTTAAGATTTTTGACGCATGGGAGGTTAGGCTAATCGTTCTAAAGTTCTCGCATTTGTCGGATCCTCCCTTTTTCGGTATAGTAACGATAATGTTCCTCTTATAATCCTCCGGCATCTCACCCGTTTCGTATATGTATTTTACCAGTTCAAATATCCTATTTACTACTTTCTGTCCCGCACATTTCAAAATTTCTGTCTGTATTATTGAAAGTATAATACGTAATAAATGTAATAAAAGGTGTATTTCTATGCAAAAATTTTCCATGATCGTAAGACCGGAAATATATATTAAAGGGATTACAAGAGGTCTGTGAAGGTGGCACCCCCAATCTTTTTGTTCGTTCACCATTTTGACCAAGTATTGACCTATTTTGACCAGTAAGCAGTTTTTTTTATCACCTTTTGTTTGAAATTGTGGAACGAAACTAATTTTGAACTTTTTTTTTAGTCCGCACCCCCAAATTGAAATTTTGAGCCGATTCTCGCGCTCATTTTTTTGACCAAGTTTTGACCAATTTTGACCAGCAATTGGTTTATTTTGACCACCTTTGGTGTGAAAATGCTGAGCAAAATAAGTTTTTGATTTTTTTTTAAGCCCGCACCCCCAAATTGGAGATTCTAGTTGATTTTGGGCTAATTTAGTTGACCGAGTTTTGACCAGTAAACAGTTTATATCGACCACCTTTTGTTTGAAAATGCGGAGCGAAACTAATTTTTTGAGCTTTTATTTAGCCTTCACTCCCAAATTGGAATTTTGTGTCGATTTTGGGATCAGTTTCTTGACCAAGTTTTGACCAGTTTAGACCAGCTAACGGTTAATTTTTAAAACCCCTGTATTGTTAAAAAATTACTATCTGCAAATTCCGAAAACGTGACATGCCCCCTCCCCAATTGGGATTTTTAGTTGATTTTAGGCTCATTTTTTTTAACAAGTTATAACCAGTTTAGACCAGCTAACGGTTAATTTGAATACCTCCGTGTTGCTGCAAAATTACTATTTACAAATTTCGAAAACATGACATGGCCCCCCTAAATTGGAATTTTTAGTCGATTTTAGACTCACTCACTTTTTTTGACCATGTTTTGACTAGCTAACAGTTAATTTTGACCACCGCTGTTTTACTGCAAAATTACTATGGTGGGAGAGGGCGGCACGTCATGTTTTCGAAATTTTTAAATAGTAATTTCTGAATAATACTGGGGTGGTAAAAATTAACCGTTAGCTCGTCAATACTGGTGAAAACTTGGCTCAAAGTTCCAATTTGAGAGTGAAGGTTAAATAAAAGCTCAGAATATTAGTTTGGTTCCGCATTTTCAAACAGAAGATGGGCAAAATAAACTTATTACTGGCCAAAGCTGGTCAAAACATAGTCAACTAAATTAGCCCAAAAGCGACCAAAAACTCAAACAAACAAGAATTTGAGGCTACGGGCTAAAAAAAGCCCGAAAAACTGATTTTGCTCAGCATTTTCAGGCAAAAGGTGGTCAAAATAAACTTCTTGCTGGTCAATACTGGTCAAACCGTGGTCAAAACATTGAGCTTAAACTTTACTCAAATTTCCACTTTGGGGGTGCTATCATCACATTTTTTAGAATTTTAAAACATTAATATTTAATTATGCAATTGCTGGTTAATTAACATTACCAATTTCCGGTCAAAACTGGTCAAAATTTGGTCAAAAATATGGACCCCCAAATCGACTCTAAATTCCAATTTGGGGGTGCGGGCTAAAAAAGGCTCAAAAAATTAGTTTCGTTCCGCATATTTAAACAAAAGGTTGTTAAAATAAACTGTTTACTGGTCAAACTTGGTTAAAACTTAGTCAAAATGATGAACGAAAAAAAAGTTGAAAAACCCAATTTGGGGGTACTAACTTCACAGACCTGATTGCAAGGTGTAGTTATTTTTGTTGTGTTATACTTGAGGGAATACATAAGTCTCAATAGATGATAATAATATAGCTTGTCATGTATATACGTAAAATGGCACTGCATTACATATCGTCTACTACAGCCGACTATTGTATACCATCCTTTTTACCGAATCAATAAAGTGTAACAGTCTCAATAACCCCACATTCATTATATAAGCACTATGTACAAGAGGTTATTCGCACCTATGTAGTTAACGTAGTACCTTTTCCATTAAACTACAAGAACACGGCTACTATATACTAAACAAATATGTTGTTTGAAAAATGTTATTGCAATTTCGGTGTTAGTAGTAGTTCAAACAGTAGTTTACTACTTTGGTGCAAAGTGTAGTTAGTAATATATTACTTGTCTGCAACTGCTAATTTTGGCGCGCCTCATGGAATTACAAGTTAACTCCCAAAGCCCTATTTCTGTTTATGGTCCAAATAAAAACCCCTAGATCTTTGACGTGCCAGAGTATTTATCTTCTGATTTCCACTATTAGCCCGATATATGTCCCGTAGCATATTTAATAATTCTTTATATTGCTGAATCAAATCGAAACTAGTCCTGCAAGTGTTACGGCATATTAAAGTGGCATTACTGTCTGTGAAATTGACAATGGTTTTTCTAGTTATCCCCTGAATTAGTCAGTTCTGGTTACTTGTGATCTTTCCATACCTTCGGCTTAACCTACTATTTCATGAACACCCACTGATTTACTGAGTCGAAAGATTATATCTTAAAAGGATATCTAAATGTTCCCAGCAGTCTTGAATCATTAGTATGAACTGAGGTATATAGTCATTAGTAGAGCTGTATAATCGGTGCCGTGTGCATGTGGCTTGCGTATGGGCCTCGTTGTAGCGGGGGCCTCGAGCACGTGACGCGGAGTTCAATTCACGTTGTAAACAAACTAGGTATCACAAAGCACTCGATTTGTGCTAGGTATCCAGTTACTGTTTAACATTGAAACCATGTGTGTCTGCTTCGCGAAATAACTAAATAATTTTGCGATCGTAATTAGATACATAATTTGTACAGCGCGCGTACGTTATAAAAAAATGTCCACAGTGCCAAAGGCGAAAAACGGCCGCTTGCCGACAATGTGAATAAGTTTAGTCGGGACTTTCCATGTTTGATGTATGATGGGGCAAAAATAGTGTGTAAAGTTTGTGAAAAAGATTTATTGTGTTGGGATACTAAATAAGAGACTTCAAAAGACATATAAATAGTATGGAACATATTAATATAAAAAGGGCCTGCCACGGAAAGCAGAGTTCATATTTGATCTACTTATCATGTTAATTACATGTCATTTACCACTTACATTACTTGACATACCAGCATTTAAGGACTTTTGGAAGAAATACAATCCTAAGTACCCATTACCGACTAGGACCACAGTGCGCAGCTATGTACCATCTGCACGTGAAAAAGTGGAAAGTCATATTAAATCAGCGTGAATTGAACTCCGCGTCACGTGCTCGAGGCCCCCGCTACACCTTCCCATACGCAAGCCACATGTATGCGGCACCGATTGTACAGCTCTAGTCACTAGGTCACTTAATTTGACTCTATAGGTATATTGAATAATTTTCTACTTAGAGTGTCAAACATAGTGACATAGTGATGAGGTTTTTGAGGCTGCATTTGAACTTAAATATCTAGATGACTCAGATTCCAAAGGGAATATTCTTCTCTTTGGGGCTATTTGAAAGGGGCCATTTTTCTTAAGGAAACATTTAAATTGACACTGCATTTTACATATTTACAACTTCTATAATCTAATATCCGCAAGCTTCAGCATCACTTCATGAAGTAAGTGATGGAACATGAAGGCGAAGATTATACGATATTTAACTGAAAGATTCCGCACATTGTATTGGTTGAAGAGGTTTTAAAAAACCACTGCTGTTATTGAATTTAAATTAATAACAGTTCGAAGAACGACTCTATTATGACGATTTAACAAATGTCCCCATACATTTTCAAGACATTTTAAGAACATCCTTTTTTCCCTTTAAATTATCTGGGTATATCATTTCGAGAATACAAAAGTCTTGTTTGTGTCTACATTTCTAGATGTGTTTATAGTAATAATGTGTATAAATAAAATATTAGATCAGTTTATTATTATTTTATTTCACTTCTTAATCTATCGTACAAAATAAATTAATATATTTGACTAGCATAACTTAAAATGAGAAATTGATAATTTTATGGCCACATATATTTTCTTCCATAAATTAAATGACATATTTTAATTTATTCGGACTGAAAATTTTACATGTTAATATAATATGCACCCACTATGGAAAGGAAAATTCGTATTTCTTTACAACGTGCAAAAGGGTTAAGCACGATAGGTTTCACCAACCTTTGAACAATTTTTTTACCGTAATGAATTTAAGTAAGAATAAATGATAAAAATTCTAAAATAATTATACTTGAATCTCAACATTTGTTTGTTCTTTATCTACCGAGATAAAAATAAAAGGTTTTCGAATTTCTCTACTCTCTGAAATAACATTTTTTTTGTGAATAATATAGCATAAATGGTAAAAATTCTAAAATAGGTATCGCTTTGATTGTCATCATTTTCTTTTGTTCTTTATACCAAGATAATATCATTGTTTTCTTTACAGGTAATGCCCTGTGCCGTTTGTGTGAACTATTATCGTAAGTATCGTTTATCATACACCCATATTTTTACTCACCCGTAAAGCTATATGTTTAGTTCGTATCAAAACACCAATTTTCGAATAATATTCCTTTCCGAAAACATTTTAGGCTTTAATTTTTTAATACATTGACGCTTATGGAGCCAGTAAACGTTCTATAGACACCTAGAAAATTAATTACACTTCGCAAATACTTATGTTAATCACGAAAGCATCTCTAATCTCTAATCATCTTTAAGCACAAAACATCTTTAATCTTGCACGTTTCATATTAAAGTTTTCTATATCACATCTTGATAAACATCGATGAATATAGTAGCCTTTATGGCAACATATATAATATTACCTGGCCTTCAACTCAAAATACAAAATCTTCATACTAGAATTCTGTAGTATGAGTTAGTGTAGTACTCATGAAAATAACTTAAATATTGGATCTAAACCTAAAATAATTGGCTGAATAACGCCAGTTATCGCATATCCTAGGCATTATTGGTATCACTTAAATCTTAATAGTGATGTTCTATTATCCCGGTTGGTACAGGTTAAGGAAGGAATACAATAAAAAATGCTGGGCAGAGCAAGGCATTTTTAATATAATTTTTTGCAGATACATATTTTTTCTACCAACTGCCGCCAATATTTTCTACCAAATTCCTTGAAACAAATCTTGGGGTAGGCTTGAAATATAATACACACTTCTATATTCCCCATTACAAATAATCATAACCTCATGTTTTATTTTTTAAGATTTAGAAATCAATGACTACTATAAACAAAATCAGAGATATAAGGGATGTTGTAGATTTATAAACCCAGAATTCTAGAGATATGCTAAAGTTTTATCGTCAGTCATAACTATTGAGAAAAATATGTTATCCTGGAAAATATATATATCGTCTTAAGAAACTTCGTTTCTACAAAGTTCTTTTGGTCGAGTACTCTAACATTGTATACCTAATTCCACTATAATGAGAAATATATAAAGCAGTTTTATTATATACACCTTGAAATATTAATGTTTCTATTAATTATCCCTTCCTTGAATTAATAGAAACGTTAGTGGTTAAATGCCGATTAAACATAATCTCCAATTTTACTTATTATTTCAGCAGTTCTTTCCAAACGTTCATCATAACGCTAGATATTGGTTTATAGATACATGAGTTTCAGAGCGATGAGAGTTACTGTTTCTCTACCATCTTATTACTCACCTAGACTGCTTGTTTATGGTGGATGGGTTTAGCTAGTTTGATGATGACCTCCCTGATGAAAAGCAAAAATACACCCATCGCATCGCGGTGGCAAGACAAACAACAGACGGATCTCCCTTTGTCCTAGCTCGATATATTTCGCAGGTTAGCGTATTTTCTGACGTTCCTCTCTTCTATATTTTTTCTTTGCATTATTTCTCCAGAGGGGGACAATTTCGTCTCTGGACATCTGCCGTGACACAACGCAGAGCACTGCCTTCATCATCTTCGCGAGATTCAGCGTCCTTCCGATTTTGATCGCCAGAGAAGGATTGTTGCAGCTCGAAACGGGACTCAACTTGTTCCCCCAGAGAATGGAGAGGACTATCCTCGAAGTATCGGGATCTGAAGTACAAGCCATGTTGTTTTGCACAGTTGACATGTACAACTATGGGGCGATGAAAACTGATTATATACTAGATAGATAATATGTTCACCTGAGAAGAAACCGATTTGACAAGTGTATACTTACTTAGAAACGTACTCCATCGCTATCCTTTTTGTTTCAGTTATTTTTCGCTTGGACATTGGGTCTTTCCTTTATCTTTTCACTTACCATCGTATACTGTAGATTCCTTCATATAACTTCATATTTTATGAACTTTGGAGTACTCACGATTCGCTATAATGCTATATTTTTTACGACCTGTATTTTCTGAAGATGATGCTTGGTGCATATCCCTAAGTTATGCATGCGTACATTATGTATGTATTCTTCATGTTCAATCTATCGTGTGTGCTTATAACTGCTTAACATAGGGTTTATTCTAGCTAACGCTTCTTGCCCTATTAGGACGGATTCTTGACGTGGTCTTGCTACACCAGGGTACTTGTCTTAAATAACAAAATGTGTTATGGACGTGTTGTTATATTTTTTTTCGATCTAATCCTTTTTAACTTCGATTTCTGGTTCCCCTGAATAGGATTACATTATCTTTATCGCAGTTTATAGGCACCTTGCATCAATCGAACCAATCCTTTAATCCTAAGTGCGATCTCCTGAATGTATCTCGTTATTGTGTGCGCTTGCTGTGACCTTGAGATCAACAGTATTGCATAATGTTGTGATGATGTAGTTTGTCCGAAAGAAGTTGGCTTTACGTATGTATATCGTCAATTAGACCGCTCTTTGCGATTTTCCAGCTTCTGTTCTGTAATTTGAGAGAACATTTTAACTTTCATAACCTTCACTCTGAAATTTTTTCTGGTCAGATAAAATTTGGATAACCATGGTTACAGGCAATTCCATGTTGCCATCTTGACGAGTAAGTTTTCGTACCATACCATATTAAACGCTTTGGAGACATCTAGAAACATGGTTACGTTATTTCTGTTACAACTCTTCATTGGATATTCTACAAGCCTCAAGGTCTATAGATCCATGGAATGTCTCAATGTGTTCAATGTCTCCAGTTATTCTTGTATCCGACTAAGGAGTATTATATTCGCTTTCTGCTTCGAAGGTAGCTTGCTCTCATTGCCAATATCAAGCTTACCTATAATCAGGATTATCCATTCTCATCTGATTTTAGAATGAAGACGACGTTCTTTCTTTTCTCTTTTTTGAGGAAATATGGACGTCTCAGGATCCCGTTAAGGACGTTAGTAACGTCCTATTCTCCTCGAAAATTTCCTCGATGTCGAAGTCTGGACCTTTCTCCAACAATAAATGATCCAGGATCTTGACAATTTTTTTAGATGTGGGTGGAAGGAAAATGAAATTTGCTTTTGTCTATTCATCTTATCCTTCTATTTCATCTTTTAATTATTTTTGTCATTGTTCTCAGTTGTTTTTTCCTGTATTTTCATTCCACAAAGCAATATTCATTTTTTTTTTCATTTTCTGTCTTGTTTGAACTGTTTTAATTAATATTTTGTTAAATATGGTGTTCAATTTTCCTACCGAATCGCTTATAATCCTTCATAAGCAATTTTAGATTATTATCTACCCTATCCTATCCCTCAAGTAGAACATAAAACCGGAGGCTCCCGGTCAGTTATACGTTACAAAAGTAAAATATCCTTACCTCACTACAGAAGTACAAGTTCTGGCAAAACTTCCAGCTTGGGGGTAGTTTTTCTCCTAGTAGGTAGCAGAAATAAGCCAACGTTAAATAACGTATACCCATACTTTTGTTAAAATATTTATTTTTCCTGGTTGAAGAGGACTCATGTGTACACCAGCTTTTTGGTGAGCATTAGGCAGTGAATTAGAAATCCGGATAATTATGTAACCAGAAGGATGCTACTGGATTTATTCAGAACATGTACATTATGAGAATTTGTCTTTTCGCTGCATTATTAAAATTGTCTAACTATTTCGTTTTTTAAATAATTTAAAAAAGTAGTATAATATACTTAATTGAAATTTATTTGATTGAGATGTGGCGAAATTTAGTAAGCACATTCTTAAGGTAATTTTTAAAGGCGCGTTTAGCTGTATTAACACAAAACACATACAATCGTTTATTTCTGAGAAAATAGCATTAACCTTTTTCAAAATTTTCAAACGGATGCCATATTAAATTTTTCTACTATTCGGGCCTTTCAATAGGGACGTTCGATTTTTAAACTTCAATAAAACAAGTTGTGTGAGATATCCACTTAATTTTATTTTATTTGAAAGAATATTTTATGGCATTAAGTATAGAATGTAACGTCGTTCAAATGCCCGTCGTAGCTTTTCTTGGTGGCACGCATTTGGAAGGTGCAATTTTCGATGACCTTGTCACATAAAATCTGGATGAATTTGCTGGATGGCGTTCGTTATGTTGACTTTGAGGGCATCAATTGTTTGCAGTTTATTCGGATAGATCTGCGATTTAAGATAGCCTCAAAGGAAGAAGTCCAAAAATTGTTAAATCGCACAATCTCGATGGCCAGTTTAAGCAGTCGCTGCACGAGATAAGCATACCCTCAAATCTCTCGTGTAGAATGGTCATCGTGGCATGCCCTGTGTGGCACGTACGCCATCCCGTTGGGACCACGTGTGGTCCGTATGTATATCATTCAGTTTAGACCACAAGAAGTTGCTTATCATCGATCTGTATGGCTCGCCGTTGACGGCGATGGCAATGTCAATTATAATTTTGGAAGAAGTGCGAGCCGATAATTCCACCAGACCAAAATCTGCACCAAACAGTGATCTCTCGGGATGCTTTTGGTGGTGGTGTATCTCGTGTGGATTAGTGTCGTCCCAAATCTGACAATTTTGATTGTTCACATATCCATTCATACAAAAATGGGCCTCGTCGCCAAATATGATTTTTTTGACGAAATTTAGGTTAATTTTCTAAGTCCCGATGCAAAATTCGCCAAGTCGAAGTCGCAGGAAGGTCATGTTCTTGTGAACGATAAGAAATTGACTACCTCGGGTTTTCCCGTACCCTCTCACGCACAGCAGCGATGTTTTCATCAGACCTAAGTTTCGGTTACGTTCGGGCGTTGGCTGATTATTTATCAAACAGATTGACTTGAATTTGGCCACAAACGTCGAATAGTCGACTTGGCGGGATGGCTGTGATGAGGATGAATATCACATAATGCGCTGAACATTTCTCGAATGGAGCAGTGATTTGGAGGAAAATAAAATGTGTTGATTTGATTTGTTGTTAATTTGTTGATTTAAGATTTGTTCATTGCTATAACCGTCCATAGTGATTTGTCATACACTATTGAACAATTCACAATAAATTTGACAGATATTGCTTTAAGAACATGGCCGCTGTAACCTAACAAATTTCGAGCGTCCCTGTTTCGAAATTTCGAAAGACCCTATAAGCATCAGAAGGCCTTAATAAGCACTACATAAATTATTCAATGTTTTCCTTCCTGGAAATTTCGAAAAACCTATATTAAGAAGTAAGCGTCAAAAGGCGTTAATAAGCACTACATAAATTATTCGATGTTGTCCTTCCTAGATACACATATTGTCCTCTACCTCTTCCCCTTCAAAGGAAAACAAATCTTTGTCAAGGTATTTATATTACTTGAGGCCAAGGTATTTGACATATTCTTCAAGGACAAACATGTTTTCTGATGCCTCATTTGCTGCATGCCCCTACAAATACAAGTCCAAAGATCTGAAGTTGAGACATCTCACCGGCACACAATAAAACGTTGCCACTATTTGCAATAACCCTTTCAATAAAAATGGCTTGTAAACATTTAGTTACAATACGCCTATAATGAATTAGACCGTCGGTCGTTTTGAAACCCAATTTTATTAATACCCCAATAGCTTTTCTGACAGCAAGTACTATATTTTCTGCCAGCCTTTGTTAACAGGTGTCGCCGTTCCAATTATGATTGAAAATGAAAAGTCCAATAAAATAATTCCCTACAAAATGTTCAAGTTTAATTACCTTTTAAGGCAGGGAAATAAGTTAAGTTTAAGTTATGATAACGCACCAATCATTCAATTCATATCAGGTTTAAAATCTTCTTTGACTGGATATGTGACGTTAACAATGGCTCAATAATGTGTATTATATGTATTATATCTGGTATAAACCCCGCAATTTGTAAACTCTGTCTCCTCAATCTATAACACGTTTGACGGAAACATTCCGGTCTTATCGACATTTTGGCTGATACTACTCGCAAAAATTTAGCTCTCCAAAATCATTTTCATTCAATCCTTACACAATGACCGGTTTCTAAGGATGAAAGTGATTTAACTTCTTTGTTCAACTCTTCCACAGTCTAGCAGGTTTATTATCCTGCTATTTAAAATACCGGATATTAGGTTGAGTACATTCCGGAAAATGTTCTTCGTATCTTCTTAAGGCTTCAACAGCATCCTTATTTGACTTAAAGTAAAACTCTAACATATCTATCTATCTTCCCTTCATTTGTAAATTTCCTCGGCATTATTAGGATAAAACTGAATATAGTAATAACTGGTAATAACTAATACATTTTAGAAAACCAGAGATTTGTGAACAAACTTTGACAACAGATAATAACAAATATGTTAGATTGTATTATTTATACTTTTGTTTAGTGTCATAGCCAACATAGAAAAAAATAAAATCAAATTTACCGCCCCGAGACCTATAATGTTCTGATCATGTATATATCATTAAAAAAGGAATAAAAACACTATTGAACTGTAGAAACATCCAATATGGCGTCTATATGAACAACAAAAGTTAAACACTATTTTATCATATACAAAGGACTACAATTTTTTTAATACAGCTTAAAGTTCCTTAAGAGTGTTCTTGCTAAAATGTCGCCAACTATTTAAAAAACAAGAATAGGTGAAATTTGATAAGCCAATGAAAAAATAAATATATTTCTTTAAAACTTTACCCAATTAATAAATTGTTTCTCTGTATCTGATACACCTGATACAGCAATGCATGCAGCACTAAATAGGGCCACACTGTATATGGGTTTTTATAAAATTATAATAAATTAAATTTAATAAAAAAAAGAGGAATTCTTATAGGATGAGAAGAACATATTTAACGCATAATCTGTATATTATAAACTAACGACATGTGTATCAGAATCATATGAGCATAATGCTAAAAGCAATTAAATTAATGTTTGGTTGTTAGTGTTTATTTATTTTTTTAAAGCTATCCTTTTATATAATTAATAATAACTCGAATGATGTCATATTTTAAAGAGAATATTGTAAATTATACAATTTAATATAATCACAGTCTGATGTGATTTCTTCACCCTACAAACATTTCATGAACTGCTATAAGGTCTGATTAATTAGACAAAATAGCCAAATTGCATCGAATGGTAAATTCCCAACTGAAATTAAACAAAGGGCTATAGATTGTTCACCCTAGCAGAACCACTATCTCAACTGGAAATGGCACGCCTTAAACAATATTGCAATTATGTATCTCTCCCTAAACCTTCTTATAAAAGGTAAAATAGAAAACTGTATATCCGTAATAGATACGAGAAAATCTTATATATTTTTTTCTTGAATTGAAATAAAACATAATTCAATTATAATAGCAATGCGATACCAAGGAACATAATTTTCAAGTAGATTACAAATCATTTACAATCCCCATAACTAACTTATTTAAGGAAATTCCTGGAAGGAAACTGGTGATTCTTATTTCGAGCATTTTTTGGTCGATTTTGAGTTCAGCACGCAGTTGGTTTTGTCATTTTTCAACTTCCTTGAACTAAGTTTGTATTTATAAAAAAAGAAAGACACCTCTAACTTGTGAACACGTCAAGTTAAATGCATATCTAAGCCAGCTATTAGTAGGAAGTGCCAAATAAATTTGGAAGTAAGAAAGTCTAGCAGTCGTAGCAACGAGAACACCATAGAATTATGCATTTCTTCGAGCCAAAGCTTATCGTAAAATAAACGTTCTAAAAATTCAAATATGTAGGACTCTGAGGCTCTTTGCACAAATCGACTATTAGCGTTTTATTATACAGGGTGTTAGGCAGATGGTTTGTCAAACGTATAAACGTAGAGTCGTGAATTAGTAGGGTCATTTAGTTATTTAGCCGTAATGACCTCTATCAAGTCTTACGGTTTTTGAGATTCATTGATTATTTTTTTGTGTCTTGAAAATTTCCCTAAAGTTATTCTTTTAACATGCATTCGTATAACTATTCTTTTTTATGGTTTTAACAGCTCGATATAATTTTTATTAGTTTCTGAAATGTATTTTTGTTCTAACAAAATCATATAGAACGCTGATAATCAATAAAATAATAATCGTGAACTAACAAAGTTCCTAGAATTGGTAGAAAATATTTTCAAAAATTTGTCTCCGTAATGTCATTTTTAACTGTATGCCACATGCAATAAAATCTTTTTAAATAACATGAGAAAATTGATGATTTGGTGACATGGTAATTTATTTACAAATATACATATATGTAGGAGCTATATTAGTGAAAATAAAGTAAAAACAAACAAAAGATTGTTTTGTAAATTTTTTTTTCAGAAATTTTACTCAAATTGCGCTCCCTCATTTCTAATGTATGCATTATATATACTTTCTCTCGTTTTTGCCAACGCGACGTTAATTATTTCAATTGACTGATCTTGGTTTTAAATTTCTTACAAGTATACAATATCTTTATAGCGTTCCCAAATGTGGAAATGAAGTAGTGTCAAGTCTGGGGACCGTGTGGGTGCTAGAAATAGTCAACTTGCGACTAAAACGGGAAAGCTCGCTATGTGTGTATCTCGCAAACGAAGTTAACTTCCATCGTTATTTGTTGTTAGCGTGCCTTGAATATCCATGTAAACAAATAATCAAATTTCAAACAAATTTCTCGTGTTATGTAAAATGCTTTTATTGCATGTGGCATCTTCTTCTTTTTGCAAATATAAGGAAAAGGTGAACTTAGATTATTTCTACCAATTCTAGTGACTTTATTATCTTAAAAAATAGTTGTACATGTTAAAAGGCTGATTTTTGGGGAAATTTTCAAAAACAACAACGAAAACAATATCTCAAAAACCGTAAAGACTTGAGGTAGAGGTCATGTGGGCTAAATAACTTCTACATGGCACATTTATCTACCATTTCTATTGGCAACCATTTGCCTAACATCGTGTATACTAATAGAAATAATTTTAATTTAGTTCTGAAATTTGATAATTCGAAGTTTATTATTGGTAGAAAATACTATATATTTAGTTTATTCTGATAATAATGTCAGTATTAACAATAGAATTATTTTAAACTGCATAAGAACATATTGATTGGAAGGACATGTAATATAATAATCACAAAATATATGAAAAGCATTAATGAAAAACAGGCATAAAAAACCTATTTTTTTTTTAATTATGTGGAATGATTATTTTCTATTGAGCAACATATTTTATCCATGGAAAAAGCATTATTTTCATTAAAAATGGTAACGAAATCATACTCGTATTTTAAATTCCCATTAAAAGTTTTTCAAGATTTCAGTGGATTGATAAAAAATACAATTTAATTTTACTTGAATGTCTTGGACTTGTCTACTTTCCAATGTAAGAGGTAAAATCGTCAATTTTGAATAATGTTTTAGTTGTTGGGGTCAAATTGTATTCCTTTTTTTTTCTAAGCTTAAAACGAATGACAACTTTAAGATATCTCATACAAAAAAATATATACTGAAAAAGTAAAATACATTTTTTAAATTAAATTATTTGAATGTCTATCTATGAAAACAGAAACCAATAATTACAGTCATATATTACATTTATCCATTTTCACTACCTTCACACTTTTTATGCGTTTCACAAAAAAACAGCACTTTTAATTACGATCAAATAAACGCGGGAATTTCCGCATATATTTTTAGTGAAATGTATTGCTGTATTTTGACCCTTCCAATACTACCGCAAAGCAAACTTATTGCAACTATTTTAGAAATGGAATGTTATTTAAAATAATGTCTACTATTATGGACAGTCTCTATTTAGTGGTATATGTCACTTTAAGTAACAAATATAAGATTATTTTAAAGCATGGAAGTCTATTTCGTATTTGCCCACTTTTGATATACTGTGGTAAAATAATATGAAGTGATTCGTTGGGACCATGTGGACAGGTTGGACGGATGAAGTATATGATGACGCTATGCCATAGGTATGTATATCATGCCTGAAGACGCCAAGAATTAAAATAAATAATACACAGACCTATAGGTAGAATTAAAAAATTAAAAAGGAAACCTAAACTGTTCATAAATTATTTTAGAATTTCCAGAAAGTGACATTATAACTTAATTTATCACTAATCAACTGCACGCTCAGAATCACAATCCCATAATCGCTGTTTTTACAGTAACACGATTCTTGCCTCGTTTTATTATTAGTCTCCCAGCTTAACAGTGGTGTCATTTTGTGCTATATGATTTTTTGTGTCTAGATTAGCGTTATAGGATACAATCATCTGGGTGGTAGACGAAGTAGTATTACAAAATGCGCTTGATAGCCATTTCATGGTCCATAAAATGACTACATTTCATTCAATATTTTTTCCTTTTCAAAATATTCAATAATTGCACTTCTAACACTGTATTCTTAAACATCATATTTTTCCCATTCAACCATAATTTGTCCTTTTTCCCATGCGGATGTTGGTAATTTTTCTATTCCTCGAATTATGTATTGTCGATCACACCAACTGCATCAGGTTCGATGTAAGACAATAAAACCTTGTAAAAAAAACACCTGACTGGCCAATATGTATTTGAATTGCGATAAATGGGAGATTACACGATCCTACAAATTTTGAAAGTTGATTTAGGTGTGATAAGTGATTATAATTGAGTTATTTACGCTGATTTCATATGTACCTTCCGTTTTTGCCCCTCACGTAAAGTTTTTGATCAACTGAATAATTAGAATAAGTTAAAAACTGAAGGAAAAATTACGTTTTAATAAACTTTAAATTTAATAAACATTAAAAAACATAGTAAGAAGCAACAACACAAATATTTAATAATAATAAAAAACTTCATTTTGTAGTTTTTCTTGTGTAATCGGTCGTTGCATGTTCTCTTTGCAGCATCCAGCAAGTAATCTGCCATCATCGCCACAACTCATCGACCCTGGTACCTCCTTTCCTTCTCCTTTATGTTTTGATGGAACCTTTCACCTTGCTCCTCACTAACAGCACCAAGATTTTCTGGAAAATAGTCCAAATGAGCATGGAGAAAATAAATGTTCATATTACAACCAACTTGCTTAAATTTATCCAGCATTTTGTTGACAATTGCCTCATACTGCGAATGTTTATAATTTCCTAAAAAAATTTCCGTTACATTTTTAAAGCATATCCAAGATTCTTTTTCAACTTCTGTCATTGTTTCTTCAGACTGTTGCTCCTGCATTAATTTTCTTATTTGTGGTCCTATAAAACTGCCTTCCTTTAATTTTGTTTCAGGAAGAGCTGGAAACTTGCCATATAAGTACTCAAAACAATTCCCATTTTTATCTATAGTTTTTACATTAATCCTAATTTAATATGAAGTGGCGGCAAAAGAATTTCTTGCGGATCAACCAAATTTGCATAAATAACTTTTTTGGACCAGATGTTAAAGTTTATAACAATATATATTTAGTGTACTTTTACAGCTTCTAGGCATTTTTAAAACAAAATAAAAACACACGGTGCGATGTCACTAGTAAACGTACATACATTAAAAGCGTACTACAGCGACTATGTAAATACCCGAATAGTATAATACCGGAACATCCCCACCGGCCAACTCTGTCTCGGTAACTCCCCCACACGTTACTTTGCGTACTTGCACCACAATCTCGTTTTATCTGACAAGAAAATTATTTAGATTTTGTTTTAAGTATTGAAAATTGTTTCGTGGATAGTTTCTGGGCGAACCTTTACAAGGTAAAGTTTCACCTTCTACGACAACTTATATGTTATTCAGTCAATTCATTGTTTATAAAATCAAAATCTTTAATTATCCTATAAATCGCTGTCTATCTCAATATTTTTCCTACCACCAGCTTTTCTCTTTATTGCACATTGTCATATTGAATCGCACAATATACATTAGGTACATGATTCGTAAATTTGCTACATAATTCGACAACATTACTTACACATACTCTGAAGTTCTTTGTTAAATGGAGTCATTTAAATTGCCTCTATCATTCGCAGAACCACTACTGCTCGTCAAGAATAGGAACAAGTCTATCGGACCGCCTACGAGGTTCTCAGTAAATAGCCTGGTCTGGTAAAGTACAGACTCTGTACTTAGACCAGGCTTCAATAGCGACGCTCGAAATTTGTTAGGTTATAGCGGCCATATTATTATAGCAACATCCGTAAAATTTATTGTGAATTGTTCAGTAGTGGAAGGCAAATCACTTAGGAAGATTATAGCGCTCAACAACGCGTGCAAATCATCAGATTTTATTTTCAAAATCAGTACTCCGTTGGAGAAACGTTCCGCATATTACGTAATTTTTATGCCCGCCACAACAGTCCCGCCAAACACGTTTGGTGGCCAAATTCGAGTCAACCGGTTTGATAAATAATCAACCAACACCCGCACGTCAGCAAAACGCAAGGTCTGTTGAAAACACCGCTGCTATGCGTGAGAGTGTACGGTAAAACCCGAGGTGGTCAATTTCTCATCCTTCATAAGAACTTGGCCTTTCTGCCACTTCAAATTGACGAGTTTTGCGTCGGGACTTGGGTCTGCAGCCGTATAAAATCCAACTCACCCGGGAACATAAGGTAAACGGCCATAGACGATGCCGTGTGTTCGCTGATTGGGGTCTGGAGCAGCTGAAAATTGACCCAAATTTCGCTAGAAAAATCAACTTTAGAAACGAGGCCCATTTTTGGATGAATGGATATGTGAACAAGCAAAATTATCAGATTTGGGACGATACCAATCCACACGAGATACACCAGCACTAAATCCATCGTAAGAAAGTCACTATTTAGTGCAGATTTTAGTCTGTCAGAATCATCGGTCTGTACTTCGTCGAAAACGAAACTGGCATTATCATAACCGTCAACGGCGACCACTACAGATCGATCATAAGCATCTTCTTGTGGCTTAAACTGGATGATATGGATTCCAACGACATGTGGTTCCAACAGGACGGCGCTACGCGCTACACAGCACGTACCACGATGGACATTCTGCACGAATGATTTGAGGGTATGGTTATCTCGCGCAGTGGTAACGTGAACTGGCCACGGGGATCGTGCGATTTAATGCTTTGATACTTTTGGGGCTATCTTAAATCGCAGGTCTATTCGATTAAATCGCAAACAACTGATGCCCTCAAAGTCAACATAACGAACGCCATCTAGCAAATTCAGCCAGATTTATACGACAAAATCATCGAAAACTGGACCCCCCCGAATTCGTGCCACCAAGCAGATCCTCGGCGGACATTTAAACGACGTTATATTCCATAATGCCATAAAATATTTTTTCAAATAAAAAATTGAGTGGATATCTCACACACAACTTGTTTTATTTACATTTAAAAATCGAGCGTCCTTATCGAACGATCGATTATATAGCCAAATGATTCACTCACTCTTTCTTCATTGAGGCATACATAGAGATGTTTCACACTTTTTCCTATTATTGACAAACAATATACCTCACAGTCGATTCTATTTGTTTAAAACTGCCATACTTTTTATAATAACTATGATACTGTTTACGATTAAAAATTTACCGTTTCTTATCAAACGCCACTGATTACATGGTTTAATATATAGAACACATGTTAGCGACTGAGATAATAACATAAATGTTATCTGCCGAGTTGTTACAATTTGTATGATTTTATCCTTGTTTTAGTTAAAAAAAAAATTAGTATTTCGATGATTTCTAATTTACCCACCAAGTTATGGATTATTCTGCCTACTCTGGCTATGAAGCAGCACATACAATTTGAACGCACAGAATTACACGATCAATAATTAGTAAAGTACTTAAAATGCTAAATAGAATATAGAATTCACATAGAATATGAAATGAAACACATTTCATATTCTTAGCACCAAAGTTGAGATTTATATGGTCTAAATGTTGTCAGTCGAGTTGTTACGATGTGTATGCTTTTATCCTTATGTTAGGTAAAGAAAAACTGAAGTAACCAAGTTATGGATTGTTCTTCCTACTATGTCTATAAAGCGGCACATAAAATTTGTACGCGAAATAACCAATTGCAGATACTTAAAATACTAAATAGAGATAGTTATATCATATTACGTATGGATCACTTCATATTATCCTAGCATCTTAACCACTATCTATTTTTATCGTACCTACAGGGTGTTTCACTTAAAGAACGTAACAGTACAACAATTGTTTTATATTATGTCCAAATTAAATCAAAATGATCCCAAAAGATAGACGAGAGCAAGGTCTATTTAAGATTACATCACTTTCCATCTTTAAATGAAAGATTAGGCATGATGTTAAATTATATGATAATAAATAAACATATCACTAGGCATTTTTTAATAAAAATTTTTAATAAAAAATTATTAACAAAACTTGTTTGTTAATACATTTTTTGACACCATTTATAAACCCTAAAGCCAAAGCTTACACAAATTCTAGAAATTAAAGATTTAGTGACAACATAATTTTAGGTATTTTATTAAAAAATATTTCTGAATAAAATTTTTTAAAACACTTTCAAAAATTAATAATAAATATAACAGAACATAATTAAATATGATGTCCTATCAAACTTTCATTAACCGTAATGCATGCCCAGATTCTCTTTCTGCTGTTCACAATTTTTTGGAGGATGGCAGGCATAATTTCAGAGCAAGCTTGACTAATCCTGTTTCCTATTTGTAGTCTCTTTCGTGATTGCGTTTTGTAGACTTGATTTTTTACAAGTCCCGATAAAAGTCCAAGGGCCTGAGGTCATATGATCTCAGGTCCAATAAAAGGGCTATTTCCAATCCATATTTATCCTTCAGATAAAATGATCGTGTAGCCAATTCCGTACTACCATTGCATTATGGATTTCGGCTCCATTAACTTGAAATACTATTGTGTATAATAAGGGGTAAGTTTTCAATTTGGATTGAAAATTCTATTTAAAAAAGCAAATTTAAATTTAAATCACCTTTTCTGAATACTGGTGGTGCTGGTTTACAACTACATAATAACAATTTACCATTGCGCTATTAGTTGTAAATGTCCCTCGACCTGAGAAGAAAATATTACAAAATAGATTTTTTTCACAAACTCTCGTTGACACCAGTCAAAGAGTAAAAATTCCAGCCGCTTTTCTTCTAATGTGTGAAAGAAAACAGGCTTGAAGGGACATTTATTTCGATGGACGTGTCGCCAGATTTATATCCTTAGGTACATTTAAAATTGTAGGCATTCAATTTACACATATTGGATTTTCTCAAATCTACCACAAATTGAAGAATTTCTATGTCTCTAACATGATCCCTCACACGCTGTTCTTCTTTGTTGCACACTTTGCCAGTTCTACTGGCTGAATCTTCTTTATCTACTAAACGGCTGTTTTCGTGTGTGTCACGAAATTTTTAGGTCGATGTACGAAATGCTTTTCATTCGAATTTCGACATTTTGACAAAATCAATATAATAAATCGATCCTTGGAAACAACGTGGTAACTCTTGTTTTTTGATCTGAAGCCTTTAGAGGCATGCTCCGGGGGTGCCTTTGATATGAGCAAGGGGGCAGCGCGATATTATTGCGATTTACTTACTCCTAAATTATTAATTCGCCAAACTTTTGTGTGGTCTGTTGGCTGTGGATGCCAATTATTAAATTCTGTAGCAGCTTCTCTCGCTACATGAGAATGTATGCATATACACACATACAACACGTTTATTGTATTCTTAACCACAACCGTAACCACATATTTTAATGTAACCCAATATGCATATTTTATTAGGATTGTTATCTCCGGTAGTAATATATGCCATTTCTTGTTCAAACTTGATACAGTTTCAAGTTCACATTTGAAGAAAAAAATATGCCCTGCTTGTGATATAATAAATATGTTTTATTTATGAAAACCACACATTGACGAATGCTTTTTAGTGCATTTTAGTCGTACTAAAGAAAAATATGCTTCAATGTTAATTTTATTAGAAATGAACTTGTTTACTTGTGCGTTAATGCTTTTTAGATGATAATAATTAGATCAAATATATTCTGTTTTTAATAATTTACTTAATTCAAATAAAAACGCCATACTAAGAGCGATGTAGTAGTACGCTGTACTGTTTTTCCCTGTTGGAATTTATTTTTGGAAAAGTATTTTCCAGTAGAAATACATCTTCAAGTTGATATACACTAAAATGCATTCTATAAAAATAAGTTCATACTGATTTTGGTAGTCCGCTATTTTACATATCCTTTAGTAATACAATATTTTAACATTTGTAGTTAAATTTCCATAATAAAATAAGCCTCACTAAATGTTACAATTAACGGTATACATTCTTCAAATAATAATGATAAGTATCTTCATATTTACATAAAATTATAATTTGCGGTGTAATGACACTGTTTCCGCTAGCCCGCAAATATCCATTACACACAAAACGAAAATAAAAATAAAGTAAACATCGTGATGATAAAACTTGAATAATAGTGGCGCCTAAAAGCACTTACAGTTTTGCAACAGTAATTAGCATTGCTATAGTTTCAAGTTTTAATAATGAATGAGTAACGACCACGATCAGGAGACTACATTAAGTATCCACGTTAAAGGCCTTAGTTTCTCTCTTGCCGACTTTATAGCCCATTCTCTGCAGATACCTTCGAAATTCTACGGGTATGTGAACGGACGGTATTGTACACTCACCTCCCTGGAATTCCCCACCTTATGTGTCTTGGTGAATGCTTTCAAGAAGTTAAGAGTCCGAGCAGATCCGTCGAGGCTAGACCGACTAGCGTGCTTTTATCTCAGAGTGCGGCCTACGAGATTATCATTACCTAACTGGAGACAAAATAAGAATTTTGCAATAAATTTGCACCGGATGCATCCAGTGAAAATATTTTAAGTGAAATGTTGAAATATCATTGTCAGGGGTTGCGACTGTATAAACTTTTTTTTGTGTGAAAACCCGGGTGCGAGTGCCTTCTTAGATGCTCAGATGTGTACGTAATCTGGTTTCGCTTTTACGGAATACCTCTGCGTGACCTGACGAATTTACTGTTACAAGATATTTACCTGTGAATGTTTCTTAGGGTCCCTCGATGCTGGATTATTTTTGTTAGGTGTGCGTATAGAAATATTCATTTCGCGTTGTGGAATATGAGTGAAGGATTAATAAATATCGGTTGTTTTTATGCCATTTGGATATAAAACAGTTGCGAATTAGTTATGGTGCATAAATTGTGTATAGGCGTGAAAAGTAAGTACATAAATTATTTCTTAAGTTAGTAACGTTGGCAAGTTATTTACAATTTACGAAAGAAATATTTAGAAATCACTAAACAACATTAATGACTGCATTGTATATCACATTTATAAATTTACATTTAGATCCCATATCACAAATATAAGTCTCTCAGAAAACCCCATTTGTTTATATGATGTCAAAATTATTTAGCCAACGGAAAAATGCTGCGAAAATAAAGTTATTGAGTAACACAAACTGTTTTGAGATGCGAAATGGGAGATGTTTAGAGAGATGGGACAGAATCACTGTCAAGAAATGCAATATTGGATAATTACGTTGAATCAAATAATAAATCGTCAACTGTCTATACAGAGTATAGACTTTAGTAAAAACATATGCCAAGAATATAATGAAGAAATTTACTACATTCGTAGTAATCAAATGTAATAACCAAAACCAGAAATAGATCTCTAAAACATTTGTTTTAGAGAAATATGCTAAACATATTTTATTTGATGGCTTTTCATAATAGATACGTTGTGATTATGTAGTTTAAGACTGTATTATAATACGAGGACTATAATGAAATTCATTAAACTACTATGTAGTACTATAATGAGAAACAATGCGTATTAACTCCTATAAATGATATTTAAACTAAACTATTATATACAAATAGAACAATTACGGAACTATTGTTAATGGTAGATGTTGATCTTAAACTAGTTGATTCATTTGCTTGTTATATTTGAATATTATGTTGCTAACGTTTCCATTACTACTTTCTTTCTAATAGAAAACAACGTTAATGGTTTATATCAACTGTAGGATGACTGAAATTAGATTAATTTCTAATTGATCTAATTAGATTAATTAAATGAAATTAGAACATCCTCCAACTGAAGGATGTTCTAATTTCTGTGTGTGTCCAAACTAGGTGCATTACTACTTGTTTCTAACACCATATCAACTTTAACTGAAAATTTTCGCCTAACACTCCTTCTTGTACTTGGTAATATATTTCGGAAAATGAAGCCTTCGTCTATAACATTTTCTATTAATAAATTTGTCAATTCCTGTCTTCTAAAGGCTCCATTTAATCCAATAATTGTAGTTAATTTTGTAACTAAAAATATTTTAGCTTCTTTCAAAAATGTTGACACCTTATTTAGTAAAAACTTTCTAATGCAAAGTTTTACTCCGCAGAGGATAATTTCCAAACTACAGAAATAAGGAGATTATACTCCAACCCACCTGCAAATGCTTTATATAATAAGGACTAAACAAATTAGGTCAAAACAGCTATGGTCCTGGCTATATGCCAAACGCCGAACACTGAATTAGATGACAAAATTCATCTCCCTTGTGGTTTTGGAACAATTTGAATCACTGTATTTTAGTTTAGTACTAAATCTGTTAGACAAAATAGGGCAAATTTTTTTATGCAATTCAGCGTTCGGCGTTTGGAATATAGCCAGGAGAATAGCTGTTTTGACCTAATTTGTTTAGTCTTTATTACAGGGTGTAGCACGAAAGCTAAGTGTTTTTGAAGTCATAAAATTGTTAATTTATTGGTAGAGCAACATATATAAGAACGAACATAATATTTAATAATATTTATGTCAATCCTCAGTTACGGAAAATTATATTTGGCATGTGATGCCCATTTTCATAGACGCATCGTTGAAGGCATTCACGAAAATTGGCCTCCACTCTTTCCAGCAAGTTTTTGTTGATTTGAGTGAATTGTTGACGGATTGCATCTTTTAATTGAATTAACGTACAAGGCTTTCCTTCATAGACACGTGACTTGAGGTACCCTCATAGAAAAAAATCACACGTGGGCAGGTCAGGGGACCAAGGAGGCCATAAAACGTCACCAAATTTCGAAATAAGATGGTTGGAAAATGAGGGGCGAAAAACAGCCATTGACGCTCTGGCGGTGTGCCATGACCACAGCTTACTCAATACTAAGCTGTGCCATGGCCCCATTTTGCTGAATCCACAAATGTTGATGATCAATACGTTTTCTTTCTAACTCAGGGATGAAAAAGGTGTTCACCATATTACTGTAACGTTCAGATTATTGAGCCGCCTGTTCGAAGATTGTGAATCTAAAGTAAGATTGTGTCACGCGTGGGAACAGTCATTTCGATTAGTATTGAATCTGCTGCGGAACTCACGCTGAACCGTAGTCACCGACTCACCACTCGTAACAAAACAGTCATACATGAACATCCGATGTTCTAACGTCCATGGGTCCATGATAGCAACTGAAAGTGAAATGCTGTGAGTCAAAGATTGGAATGTAACCTGCCACGCACTCTTCCTTTTTCTAATAGGGGAGTACTACCTGTTCCAAAAATACTTGGTTCCCGTGCCGCGCCCTTTATATAAGGCATTTGCAGATGGGTTGGAGTATAATCTCCTTATTTCTGTAGTTTAAAAAATTTAGATTTTTTAAGTTTGTGCTCATATAAGTTACGCTTCAAAAATGCAGTAAGATGTGCGTATTACTAATATCGACATTTTTTTTTAATTGTCAACACGCTTCTTAACATTGAATCGTATATCCACAAAGACGACTTTTTTTTCTTTGAATAATATACGCCAGTAAACTTCTCTCATGTGTTACATTCACTTGTATACTATTATTTCTTGTAACGAGTAAACGTAGTGTCATAAAAGTGCTGATTGTTTTAGTAGAAGAGAACCTATGACATCTTTAATTCCCACTTCCTCCATATTTAAAGATAAAATATCCCTATAAATCACTGGTTTTATTAAATTACAACGCATATTCAATAATTTAATGATAGGTAAGGAGAGACGCTACTTTAATACTAGAAATATTTTTTTGGTAATTTATAATTTTTATTCTTTTTTGGCAACAATTCCATCGTCGTCAATGAAGCAATGAAGATTATTCTCACATAAAATTATATTAAATAAAATGTCAGCGCAGTTGCATTGTAAATAATATTCAAATTTAATTTTTAAACGTCTTAAGTGGCACCAATGAACTATTGAATAGTATCAGGCAAGGCCCTAGCCAATATTATGATTCTTATAACATAAATAACTATTATATAGTAATTTGTAGTTGCTTTCTTTTGATATATTATTATTTTTTAATTGACAATATATTATTTTGACATGTTTGGTAACCCAAACATGTCAAAATAATATATTCTACTGATTAAAAACAACATCATATCTAAAATAGTATAATAATATTCTAGAAGATTGTTTATGGCGTCCCGGTAATGCGAATTTAACATCGAAAATTAAGTTCTTGCTCAATACAACAATTTTTTATATACCTATGTAGATAATCACAATATATACATATCAGATTCTAAATCATGTGATATAGAAACTACATCAAATTTAATTTATACATCTAGTGGTGACACATCTACGAATACTAAAGCCTCACTTTATTTGTTATTACGACAAATATAATCATTAGTTTCTAAAAATCCCGTAAATGCATACTTTAAAATCCAAAATATTTTTGGCATGACAAAAGTGGTATGTTTTTCTACACTTGATTAAAAAAAACTACTGAAGTTTGTATATTTATTATCACTCTGTACTTGTTTATCTATCTAATATTCCTATGCAAAAGCGTAACATAATATGAGTAAGATAGATTGCAGAAACCATTCTCCATAATTTCACAATTTTTAAATTCCATCAACTCTATACCAAAATAACTGCACACCTTTCAACGAACGAAAAAAGATCATAAATCATGTGCTTTGCTAGGTTAATACCTTTTTAGTGACCCCCTCATCTGTCGGCTTGAGCCTGATTGATAGATGACAGTTATCATTCTTACTTTAAATAACACAAGAAAATTGTCTCAGTTTACTTCAACAACAGCATATTCATTTTATTCTAAGAATGTTTTATTGTCAAATAGTGGATTTTACTTAGCAAGACGCTATCGGTAACGGTCTACATCATGCTTTATCAACATATTTCGTGCATGTGTAAATTATGATTAATATAAATTTAAACACAAACAATGTAATAAAAGATAAGACAATGTTCAGTAGATGCATTAGAGTGTCCCACAGTAATTCCTGAGTTCCGTAAATGATCTAAATTCACCACAATAAGACTTCAGTTTAACTTAATTATATTTAATGTACTATTCATTTCATCGCTATTTGCCAAATAAAAAACTCTCTTATCTTGCCGATAAACGGAACAGTCTACCTGAGCCTAGCCATAAAACAAGACACCGGAAATTTTTGAGATTTTTTATTTGGCAAATAGCGATGAAATAAACTATATGTTATGTATATTTAATAACAGGTAAAATATTTTTAGTATTACTTAAAAATGCATGTTATGTACCAACAAGAAAGAATATAACGAGACAGTTCAGTACATTTTCCTGAAATATGGATAATGCCGAATTAATTTTTGAGTGAATTGTGCTTTCGGTTAATGAAAAGTATAACTGTTGTGAGACCAAGGGGATAAATAACTCTTATTAATAGTTCTTTATCACCTGTTTGACATGTTTCAAGGAAACCGACTGAATGTGTCTCATTGTACTATTTCTTGATGGCACGTGTACTATAAATAGCATGCCTCCTTTTCTTCCCTTATTTTCTTATTCTCTATTTAATTCCTTATCATTTCCTTTCATGCACTCGAAATATTTTCATATTGTGAATGCATGTAATTTTAACAGTATGCAATAGTATATTATTTACCGCTTAGTGTTTATTTATTTATTACGAAAATATACTTACATCCGTCGTTTTCATGTTCGTCACTATTCATATAATCTTAAAATTCTTTTAATCCAGTATATACCATTTTTAGTGACACATAACGTTGATAAATACTTTTTTCTGGCATAAAACCTATAGGTACTTAGTACACTAGTAATCGAGTAAGCTTTGCTATAATTTATAAACAGTACAACTAAAAAGAATAGGAAATGAGTGAAATATAACGCCATTTTCAAATTCCTGAAATTTATAAATTATAATTATTACAACAAAACCTTATAATTTTAATACAAAACTAGTTCAAGAAATTGATCGAGGAAGCCGTTACTCTGTGGTAGTTCATAATTCCAATCCAATTGAGTAAAACAACTACTAAGTTTTATATTTGCACAAATATCGTGACTGTAGTTTCAACACTTTATGCCATTTTGGAAACGATGACTCAACTAACAATAAAATACAAAAATATTTTCCGTTTCCCATAATATATACAATCCAATTATACAGAATAAGGGGTAGTTATGACAATAAACAGGTAATTAAGGTTTACAGGAAAACGTGTTTTATAAATGCTGCAATCCCGACCATAAAATTGTGAGAATTTCCAGGAATATTATTAAGAACTATTATACAGGGGATTAATTAATTTTGCAAATAGTAAAAAGATGAGAATACAGTATATCTACTTGATCATTTAACAAGTTAAAATTATCACTATGGTTGTTTTTATAGATGTCTATTGCTTCTAACCAATTAAGTTTTACACCTTTCCTGGCATAGGATTTTAATATTATTAATATCTGGGAAATTATGTCCACTTTCTAAGATATGATTAGCAAAAGTAGAATCTGTTTTCTGTAACCTGAAGGATATGTTGTGATCACGGTACCGAGTTCTAAATTTATGTCCAGTTTGTCCTATATATGTGCTATTACACTCCGAGCAATTTAACCTATAAACTCCCGATTTTTCATATTTATTAGTTTTATCTTTGACATTATAAACTAAATTTGACAACCTTTTTTGGGGTTTAACCCTTTTACTTTGAATTTATGTTTTTTGATAATATTTGATATTTTTATTGACAATGTATCATATGGTGGCAATATGAGATGGTTTCATAAGGTATTTGTTTATCTTCTGTATTAATATTTACCAAAATGTATTTGTAAGTAAAAATTTAGTGTTACTCTACATAATATAATAATATAAAAATTTAGTGTCAAATATTCTGTTAGCTGTGATATTAATTTTTTTTTTGATAAAAAATTTAAATGCTGCAAACATGAGAAGATAGATGAATTTATACTGATAAGCAAAAATATATTGTTACGGCAAATACATTTAGATCTCCTAAAATCGCATAAACTGAGAATGTAGAAAAAGTAGAAAGAATAAGTTGCAGGTAAAATATTATAAATAGATCAATAATTAATCACTAAATCCTAGTTCACCGTACTTCTTCCAGAGTTTTCCTGAAAATTTCATATTTTTCATATCAAAAATAAGGTACGTGCTTTTTTAAATTAGAATGCTTATCATTTCTCTAATAATAGCTAATACTAGCCAAATATCGCCTAAAATCAATTAATAACTCATTTATTTTTGATATGGGTCTGGGTATTTTTTTAATACAGACTGACTTCATACGGTGGTATAACATCCTGGTGGTATCAAGAACAAGTGTTCATTGTCTTGTTTCATATAAAAAATAATTAACTTTAATTTAGCAGTAATAATAAAAAAAATAAATGAACAAAACACTTAAGTATAGAGTTAAAAAAATTGAACAGTAATACCGAAGTCGACTTCTCCGTAAAGCTTCAGGTTGGGGAGAGGAAAGTAACACATAGAAATGAGGTCATACGCTTGTCCTCAAGGAGAGGTGCTACACTTCACCCATTGGGACTCGAACCTAAACATACATCTCCTCAATACTGGACTGAGTCCATTGCCCTGGACCTCAGTGCAAATAATATTGTCTTAACAATTTGTATAGACGAATACGACATGTTACCCATCCATCCATATTATGGACACGAAGCTAGCTGCTGCACTATTTCACATAAAAGTAAATATATACGAATCATAAAATGTATTTTTAATGTAAGCACATTGATTTGTATGATTACATAATTGCTACTCATACATTTTGCATAAAAAATACGGATATAAACTTTTCATCAAAACACATATCCGATATTCTGAAACTTACTAATTTATTAGTACTACCCACCTTTAGTTAATCTCTAAACTAATATATTAGACTCAAATATGAACACAATATTAATAGCTCTTGAATAACAGAAAGCGAATTAACGGGAATAGAGAGATTACGGCATTAAAATCAAAATGCGTCATACACGATCTAATGATCGTTAAAAGTATTTGTTAGGAATTTCACTTTATTAGAAAATATCTCTTTACTTTTGCACCTTCAATAATATATTTTAAATATAATAATTGTAAGCATTAAGAAAAAGATAACTTTATATTGAAATATTGTTTGAGACGATAATATTCCTTTTCTAAGGTGAAATTAAAGTGAGTGTTCTTCATATGTATATTTTTCCAAAGTGGTCACTGACTTGACTAGTCTAGAATTAGCTACATAGAAGCGATTATAGCCTGGAGACAATAATTTTCAAACTACATATAAATTGCAAACAAATTAATTTTTTTCATAAATATATTCACAAATTCAGCCAGTGAAATTTATTTCCCAATAATCTTGTACTTTCAGTGCAAATTTGATATTAAACAATGCTAAACAATCTAATTGTTACAGAAACGTCACGTTAACCCTAACTTTGGAAGTAAGGGACCTAAGAGAATGAAAATTGACATAAATACATTAACGTCCAAAATAGTATTTCAGTTGGTAATAATTAAAAATAGTGTTGCAGCACCATTTTTGAAATTATTTTTAACTTGTAACAATGTGCCAGTAACAAACACCTCATTTATTTTTTGATTTTTGAAAAGAATCTACTAAATGCAATATTAGCATCCCCTCATTTTTTAGGCAGTGCTCTTCTATATAAGCGAAGTGTCAGGCTTCCTCTGAGAGAAATCACTTAGGACGTTTTTACCATCCAAATGTATGTATCCAAATTTTATTTTGTGTTTACATTAATAATGAATTCTAGGTTAATGAAAATCGATAAGTTTAATGTACAAATAAGGAAATGATAAAATTAAACATACTACTAGATATATTTAACACTGACTTAGTTTTCCACAAAACACCAAAACACTATAGGTACACTAAACTCGACGCCCGTTTCGCCAACAAAGTTGGCATTATCTGGAGATTATTAAAACTGTTTTAATCAGTTTTAATCATCTCTAGATGACAACAACTCTTCTGGCGAAACGCGTGTCGAGTGTAGTGTATAGTGTTTTGGTATTTGGTGGAAAACTAAATCAGTGTTATCTTCACACCAAAGGTTCCAACCTAATCCAGTATCAAGATATCTTTAAAGAATTTTAAAATAAATACGCAAAATGTGCGCCTTCCTGTTGATGACAGTACAACATCCTGTTATAAAGTACAACACCCTGTTATAAACCTCTTCTCTTACTAATCAACTGTTTCTGCAAAAATTAACCTATATTTTCAGTAATAATCTGTTTCAAAACCTTGATGTTAGCAAGATGCGTAGCGTATACCTTAGATTTTAAGTATCCCCACAAAACAAATCTTAAGGGCGTTGGATCTGGACACCGAGCAGGCTACTCTGTTGTATTCCAGCATATAATCTATTGTTCATTGAGATAAACTCTTACTACGCCATAATAGTTTAGATTAACACCATCCTATTGAAAGAATTTCCATATCTTGAAATTCATCAGCATTTTCTTCTAGAATCCCTAAAATTAGCAGCTTAGTAACAATAGTTCAACACTCCAAATACCACTCATCCTTTATATTGGGACTTAAAAACACATGTCTAACCATATGGTTGCCCAAAATTACTGTCCACGCGTTGACTTTTTCCGAAAATTGTGCATGGCTCTCACGAAAAATATGAGGATTCATAACACTCCAATTAATATTACATTACATTCTGAGTATTTATTATTACTATTTATTTATTATATCTATTATATTAGTATTACTATTTAGGAAATACGTGGATGCATTGATAATACAAATTGTTTTTGAATATTAAGTTCGCGGACCATCAATTTTTTTTATATCAATTTTTATATATGAAATTTTCATTTGTTAAAAAGTTTTTGCAGATACTACAAACATCTGCAATTTAAAATGTCGATTATGCGGGTTTCATGACTGTTTGAGGCACAATATTCATTTGTTGGTTTTCTACAATACTTGGGTGTCCAATTCCTCTTTCATCCTGAATAATACCCATTATCTGAAACTCTTATGTGCAGTATTTGTCATGAAGAGGCTCTAAAGACATCGATATCGTGATATCTCTCATTGAAAATACTATTAGTTTTAGACACGAACTACATATGACAAAGATGTCTTTCATAATAGGCTTGAAATACAAATCGGCATCAAATATTACCAGACATTCTTTCAGAATATATGTATAGTTTCATAAAATGTTTAAAAGCACATTTAGACTAATTATTTATCTCACTTTTAAAGTACATATAACGTTGGATCAAATTTTCAACTCGTGAATAAATAGGACTGTTAAAATAGTAACAAGTTGGTCTAATGGGATATGGTATCTTTCTAGAGTTAGTTAGTTCGCACAGTTCACAAATTAATGCAGCCACAAAATATAACCACGTAAATTAATTTATACTGCTAAAAGTTGTGTATTGTTAAAGTTGAATAGTAATCTACTTGTTCACTTTATCATAATAATATGCTCATTATTGTTGTAGTAAGTTTTTAAAATGGTATATTTTGTAATGTAAAGGTTCAAAGGTATATTTTCCAAAGTAAATATAAAGAATATATTATCTAGTAGATATATACACATTCAAGTTAACTGATCATTGTTAAGCTAAAAAACCCTGTTGTTCTATGTGATGGACAACAGAGATGGATTAACAATTGATACCCTGTGGATGTGTCCCTGTGTCTAGGATACCCTGTGTCCATTTCTATAGCAACGAGATTGCCACCTCATGTTACACAAAGGTCTATTATGCGTTTGTTTTTATCTCGTCGATGTTTTCACTGTTTACGCGGTCGTGCAGATCACGTCGTGTGTTTATATTTCTGTGTTTTTATTGTTTTTATTTGTGCGATAACGTGAAAATTAACATACCACAAAAATCCAGACCAAAATTATTGCAAACTGGAACTGATAGTGACTCGGAGTTGTTTGCGGACATATATATTAGAGGAAATTGTCTATTTTGTATCGTGTGAACGAATTATTAATTCATCTAAAAAAAGTAATGTAAGAAGACACGTGGAAATCCATGCTTCGTCTAGCGGTCATGATCCTTTTCGGCAAGTGATATTCCGTTACATAAACTGAAGAACCTTGTACCTACACCAATTTCTCGAAAAACATGAACCGAAAACTTGTAAGTCCAACTACACTAAGAAACAGATGCGTTACCCAGAAATACGAAGACGTATTGCAAAAAATTTTCAACAGCGGTAGACAAAATTTTGTGTACTTGGTTGTGGTGCGTTAAAATTTAACAGTGCTAGTGACAGCAATTTAGTGGCTTCTAAGACATCAAATAGAACCAACGACAAAATTATTGTAAATTTTGTTTAGATTGTAGATTTGTGTAAAGTGTTTTTACTGTATACGTCCATATCAAAAAAATTCTCAGCAAGCATTAGTAATGCTAACGGACGCAGCTTGCATACATGCGAAGATTAGAGGGTCTGTTAACTAAAACTTATCCAAATATGCAGCTCGCGCACTTACCGAATATCAGAACAATTTTTATAAAGAAGCCTACTCAGAGAGACGCATTTAAAGAAGCTTTGCCCACATATACCTTTACCTCCTAAAGCATTTGTCACAAGATGGGGTATTTGATGAGAAGCTGTAGTCTATTATGATAAGCATTTTAAGGAACCAAAATGTGTTACCTTTAGGATTAATCCCAATGAAAGCAATGCCATACACACAATGCAGAACTTACTGCAACTACAGAGCGTACGAGATGAAATCCGTTATATTAATCACTGCGTTAAAGTATTTCCATCTTAATTACTGAAATAAATAAACTGGAAACATATAGCTGATCGTTACAAGAACAGTTTATAAAATTAGATGCTGTTAACAATAAGTAAATAACCACAACATATGTGAAGTCAGTACTGTCATTAAAAAAAACTAAATATGTGTTTACGAAAAAGGTTGTACAGTTAAGTTCTTGTACTGTCCTTTGGTAACAGTAGATGTTGAAAGGACTTTCATTGCGTAAATTACTGTGATAAACTTAACTTAAGTACCTAGTGATAAACTTGATTAAACTCTCTATGCACGTCAGATACCGACCGACGTTTTTTATTTATACATGTCTTTTCCCATTTTTCTATTTATTCTGAATATTCATTAATATTCATTATTATATTATTATGTATTTTCGGTATGTGTTCTAGTTGTGTAATAATAATGACTTGATTTCGATTCTGTTGAGACTCGCTTTAGTCATCACTTTTATTTACACAGTTACAATACAATATTATGATTCTCTAGTACACGAATCTTTTGGATGTGATATTTGACTTAATAATATGCACTGTGGGTTAAGAATTAAGTTGAATGTTTAAAAGAGTTAGAATTAAGAGCGAAGAGGGAACGACAAAAATTCTAATAGTATATGCCTCCAGTACTCGATGTTCCACTTAAATAAATTAAATTTAGTGTCATTATAAATACTTAATTTCTACCGTACAAAAAACTACAAATGAAATAAAAAGAATCAGTCACTTAAACTAAACATAACAAGCAAATCATATATAAGCTATTTTGTTTTCCAGTATGTTACCTCCAAAACGTAGCAAACACAATAAAGTAAGCAACGAATTCTTATTCTTGTTAATCATGAAACAATTAATTATTTGGTTGATTATCAATCACATAGTTACATATATGTTTCGAAAACTAAAATAAGAAAAGTTTATTTGAAGAATATTCAATATTGGAAATGTTATATTTATCTTTATGTGAGATACCAACTGCAGACATTCAATAATGTATTTTGCAAACAGACCGTATACTTAAAATAACTGGTGCCGATTTTCAAACATTACCTGAGGCGAAATTCTTAAGACCATTCGTCACGTTCCACCCACAAGGGAACGTTTGGAATGTAACCCATAAGTCATAATCTGAGTTAAAACCTTTATGAAATCTTAAATATCTCACGCCACTGCGATCTAACGAAACATAATGGCATAATCTAAATAATGACTATATAATTCTGTATACTCGTAAGAGCTGCTTATTTGCTAATTGAAATATACTTATGTCAAACACAGGCGAGGCGTGTTTAGAATCGAAATACCCGTAAAGTCAATTGGATGAAAACATTGATAACAAATCGAAATCATTGTTTCATAAGGAGTGTGATATTTATTCGTGCATATACTTGTAAAAGCTAGTAATGTTCCAGCGGCGTAGGTACGGGGGGATGTAAAAGATGCCGACTTTACCATACATTGTAAAACATATTTTTGGTTTAAATACTAACCAGACCATATTTTATCCACAATCAATAATTTTCCAAAATAATTAATTTTTCAAAAATTAGTTTCTAGAATACCTACATGTACGTCCGTTCGGTTGGTACTTCACCGCATGCATAGGCATACGTTAAAGTTATAGCTATAGACAAGGCTGAAATTTATACAACTAAATTTCCCATTATGAACGTGTGATATTGAGTATATACTATGAATATTAGCGTAGCGATGAAGCAGGAGGATTTTAATTTATTTTGAACTCGTGGGGAGCTTATGTTATTTTTTTTGTATGTCTTAGTAGTTGAGGTATGTATATTTAAAGCTATGCCAGAAACTCCCCTGAAACCCTGTGTGTATGTACTAGGGTGAGTCAAATATTAACCGGAATTTTGTTTAAATGAATTTATTGTCACAGGATATTTTTGAATACATCATATTTTTCTACATAATCTCCTCTTTTATCAGCACATTTCTCCCAACGATTGGAAGTTTTTTAATTCCGTTATCGAAAAATGAAGTTGGTCGTGCCTCTAATCAATTTCACATAATCGCTTTCACGTCTTGGTCATCATCAAAATGGCGTCCTTCAAGTTCTTCTTTGAATGGCCCAAACTTATGATTGTCACATGGTGATAAATCCGGACTATAGGGCGAATATTTAAATGTTTCCCAATGGATTCTTTCCAGTTTTTCTCGGGTGAAAGGAGCTGTATGTGGCCAAGCGTTGTCGTGAAGAAGAATCACACCTCGGATAGGCATATCTCGTCTTTTCCACCGAAAAGCCAGTTTTGTTTCATCAAGGAACAGGCAGTAGTATGTGGCATTAACTGTATGCCGCTCATGAAGGAAATCAATGAGCAGTACCCCTCTGCAATCCCAGGAGACAGTGGCAAGAACTTCGCGTGCAGGAAAATGAGTTTTGGCTTTTCGAGGTGGATTATTTTCAGGGTATGCCAAACTTGTTATGCTAGTCATAGACATGGGTTTTGTCGGCAATCTGTGTAGTCAATCGACACAAGATTTCAACCGGTTTTTCGCCCTCTCGTATCAAAAATTTGTCAATAATGCATTGCTCAACGGACTTATGTACCTCTTGGTCAGATATGATGCTATTGATAGTCAATCGGCCTTGGCGGGCCACGCCGATGAAGTCTTCTCTTCACCTCCCCGCCTAATATATGTATGTATATCAAGACAGCGTGCCAGTCCCTTTACCCAACAAGCGTTAAAATATAAATTCCGGTTTATATTTGGCTCACCCTCGTATATTAGATATTATTACATATTTACACATTTATACTACAGGAAAGTAAAAGATGCCTACCTCTTTAAAAGAGGACAACTTCGGCAACATTTTTAAATTAACTACCCTGAAACATATCTCCTAGTGGCGATAATAGACCTCAGTAACCGTAAGGATGTAGGCCGACGGCGACGTTAATTAACGTTATGCAATATAATTATAATTTATTTTAAGCAGGAACTTTATATTTAAATAAATACTGTGATAACGTTGATACTTTAAAATAAGCACTAATGTAATTGAAAATAATATGTCAAATAAAGAAAATAAAAATTATAATTTATTGGAAGCCATAACTTTATTTACATAAATACAGTGATAATGTTGATATTAAAAAAAACATTCATTAAATAATGAGAAATTGTCAGCTTACACTGTCTAATTTCTCATTACTTGTGTATGTAATAGAGAGAGGAATGTTTTGTATATATTAGGACCGTACTTAAATCTCGTAAAATTCATGTAATATATGTATAATAAGGTGACAAAATTATACAGATATCAAAGTAAACTTATTAAGGAAGTGAACCGTCATGGCAAAACCATCACGGTGTTGGGTAGAATGCGCTATGTGGTAAGTGCGACTACCTACTGACTGTCATGATCTTGGTTCGAGTCCAAGTGCCGGCACTGGCAATGTCAATGGGGACGGGTGTTGTCCGCGTTTTTTAATACATATCTCTACCTAGTCTGCTTCGAACTAATATTTAGGGGAATATCTAATTTATGTGGTGTATTTTATGTTTAAGTGTCTTTAAAGAGCAATAAATAGAGCAAAACAACAATATTTTTCTACACTCGTTTCGATTAATCGCGGATGATTCTAACACACAATGACTAGGTATGTACTATTTGTTAAGAATAGGAAAAAGTGTAAGATTCTATATGTATGCGTAGAAGAAAGGATGAGGCAACACTCGGAGGGAAAAGGATGTACTTTACACGCGGCCAGATCGAACTTTATGTACATTCACATCCAAACTATTTCATCTCGACTGAGATGCAATCATATTTCAAACGCATCATATGCTTTTGCAATTTAAACTTAATCCATCTCTTTCACTGACCAAGCTATTTACTGCGCACCTCATAGGCGATCCAATATCGCAATTTTGAAATTTGTTCCTATTCTTGACAAGCTGTACGTAGATCTTTTTTTGAATAGTACTACATGTAATCTTAGTATTATTGCTGTTAGTAAATACATGCTAAATTTGTTACGTGAATGACTAATATTGTTATTTAAAACAAATTACAATTTTTCATCGAGTCAACATAATTTATGACATAGTATTCTTTCTAGAGATTATTGTATAGCAGAAAGGTTTTGTAGAGAGTCATGTAAGAAAAGGAATTTATTTTCTAGAGTATATATTATACTCAGCGATTACACGGCGCACTAACTAAATTGGTCTGATATTGTGTGTATCCAAATAAAAACGTTATAATGTTAGATGTACCTTTGACTGGTAGAAATGTCTACCTAAATCAGTCATTTACCTACTCTGTGACGTCGAGAGTCTCGATATTCCCACTATTTATGTATAAAGTGAAATGTTCTGTTGGTTGCATAAATAACAGATAATACGATTGCCTGCATTTCTCGTTCTAGTGCGACTTTATTAATTAATTCTTAGTAATCTACCATGTTTTGACAAACAGTCAGACTCTGCTTCTAAATAATATATTCTCACTGTGGTATGTACATGCTCTTAATACCACTCAATACCACTCTGGATGATTTCAACATCCATTTAATTTAGATTCCTGTATTACGTCAAAGCTTGAATGTGGATGCCGTACATAATGTATGCGTATGTACGTATCTGCTGAAATTTATTTGACTGCCTTCAATAACACTTTCAGGTGAAATGCGGCGTTGTATTGCTTAAATACGCTCAATTTGACATTAAATCGTCAAATTGAGCGTATGTGAAGATCATTGGGCTGGGTACACATTATATTCATTTCGTTAACTTTTAGTTTATATGATGGAAGACAATGCATTCTGCTGCAAATGGAGAAATGCTGCTTTCTATCGATTTAAATAACCATTGTTAAAGTTAGACAGTTATGAAATGTATTTGTCTAGGTTCAGTAAAAGGTTTTCTCATTTAAATAATAATTAAAAGCGAAATGGTGCCTCACAATTACTTTATACCTACTTTCAATTGATATTGTTGGATATGTGGTGCTATCTGTTACCTAACATCATATGTTAATTGAACATTTTCGTAGTCATGTTAACCGGTGTCTTACTGATTAAGTATATCACAATCCTGTTGCGTCATCATCAAAATGGAACATCTAGATTTCGGCTAGATACATTTATCTGTACTGTTTATCTATGTTAGATCCATTTCTATCAGATTTGCATTTAACATGAAATTTTTACATAATTTAACGATTAATTGTAAGTAGAGCAGGGAATACAGAAAAATTGTAAAACTCCTTAATGACAAAATTATATAAATTGTTTTCTTGTCATTACATTCATGGGCATTACGGTACACTGGGGAACAATTTTTTGTCAATCGCTATTGCAAGAGCTTTCTTAACTGATTTTAGTTTTATTTTCATCGCTGTATTCAAATCTCAATCTTTTGGTTTTTCGCTACATGGTCTGGTTTCCATGGGATTTGATGTTGAATATATATATTTGAGGAGCAGACATTCAAAAAGATTTTAGTCCAACCTGACAAAATGTTGAGAAAACGCAAAAAACCGCTATCCGTTTGTTAATGTATCTAGATTATATTTCCTTTTAATAAGTTATAGGTATGGTTAATATTATTCTGAAACTATGTTTTACACAAATATTTACCAATTTTAGGTAAGCTATTATTTTTTTATTATTTTATTATTTTATTTTATTATTTATCTAGGTAAGTCCTTTTGAGTGTCGAATAATTACTTAAAGCCTTTTGTTTGTCAACGAAGTTTATAGCTCTCTAAATAATTATTATAGGCTGTGGACTAGGTAAGTTAAAAAAAAGTTTTCGCCTATTTTCAGCTCCATTTGACTTTACCAATGCCAATATACAACGATTTTATGTAAAAACGACATTTAGAAACTCCAGAAAAATTTAAAATGATTGCCAGTATGTATTGATACAGAACGTTAAGATAATTTAAGATAATACGATGTGAGTATTTTGTAGCATGATTAGGTCAAAATATAGACCAACAAAACATTTACCACGAAATAAAAAATATTTTTATTATAAAAAAGCCAAAACAAAGAAAATTATTGTTCTACAACTTAATGCCACCGTCATCACCTTGACAGTCGCAAATCCATTCCTCCTCTGTCCTAGCTTCACCCTCTTCGGGTAGTTTTTGGTTTGAACCATTAGGTGTAATAATTATTGGCCTGAGCCACTTCAAATCGGGATCTTCCGGCGAATTGTCTGACCCCAGCTGGATTAGTAATTTAGTTAAACTAGCAATTTTTTTGTCTTGATTTGATGAATTAGCGAAACCTCTGGAAATGTAACTTTCTGTAACGTTAAGCTTCCGAAATTCCCCCAAGCTTAACCATGCTCTTATGAGCATCTTTAGTATTATAAATTTTCCAGTCGGAATCTAATTTGCGAACAGTGCCTACTTTAGAATAGTGCTCATAATACTGGTCAGGGGACTTAATGACACTGGAAACTCCACCCTGTGTTAGTTTTTCCACCCTGCCAAGGACTCTATCTGCAGGCATGTCCTCGTACAGGAAAGTATATTGTAATGGACTTAATATTCGTAAATGCTTCATTGTGGAGCCAAACCACTAATATATATGTATAATATGGCTGTTCTTATTTTGGCCTGAGCAGCCATCGGAAAACAGTCGTATATCTGATACATTTGGCGGAAACTGAAAATGTCTTAGAAAATCCAATAACGCAGAGCCGATCTCAATACAACATCGAGATGCTTGATGCTCTAGCCACGTATAAAATACTGGATTATGAGTAGAAACATCAGTAACACAAAAGGCGTAAAACGACAGCTGCTGTGTATAAAATTCTTCACCGATAGGTACTTTCGGCATAACTTGCACTTGTAAATCAAAACACCAGGTAACTGAATTCTGAGGAGACTCTTTTAAAAACATGTAAAATTGTTTAGATCGGAGCTTGTGAACTCGTAAATTAGTTATGAGAATTTGTTTCCTTTTTTTCATTATTTTCCAAGGATATCTGCCTTTGGTGTCTTACACAAAAACTGCACACGTCTTGAGCTGGAGTACCAAAGCCAATATTAAAGTCTTTGTTGAAAATGCGACTAAAATATTTATAATTTACTTTGTACTCTTGACCAACTGAATCGTTGTAGAGTTTATGTGGTATCGTTATATTCAACTCTGAGGATAAGTAGAGTCGCCCAGATTTTGAACGACCGTCGTGACTTTCTGTTCCTTTTAATTGTTGTATAAAATCTCTGACTTAACTTTTTTGGAAGAAACATCTTTGACCTCGAATCCCTTCCTCGATTTTCCTATCCCATTACCAGCAATTATTTGTTTCACTACTGTGTGGGCTCTTTTTTACTTATACTGTATGTTGTAAGAAACATTATTCGACACACATTTACGTTCCCATGTTCTGTTTTTAATTTATACTTTACGGCTACATTACGATGTCTAAAGAATCGTCTGTTCTACATCTACTCCGTTTCGGTTGATTAACGGTGATTAAATGTGATAAAATTGTGCCTTGCTTTATTTTGTTTGCGTGTTGAAAAAATTTGGTACGACAACCTTGTATGTCTTCTTTGGATAGTGAGCTATATTGGTACTTTTGTTTCACGTTGTGGTATTTCAAAATTATGGAGCTCGCAATCCTTATTTTCATATCTACAATAATACAGGCAGTCTATTTCAAACAATACATAATCTAACAATCGAAGTTACATACCTCTTTTCAATGTTTTTTTCTCTAACAGTCTTGTTCCGTCTCCTTATTCTTGTACCCCTATCCGTGTCTCCAACAACATGTTCTTCATACATTTTGTGCTAAACAACTTTAATTAAACGCATTTTAAAGACTATCACTTTTTCGCGTGTTAACAAGGAAGAAACTTTTCAACAACTAATAGAACTGTCAAACGAAAATGACATTCAAATAGCGGTAATTGCGTCAGGCAGCACTAAACTCCTTTCATTTGTCCAATGTGTGTCTAGTAAATGCCTTATGAAAGTCCATGATATATTTACAATACATTTATTAGGCGTTTTAATTTCGTTTGGATGTCCAGGATTCGTCAGCTTGGTCTATATGGCAATATAAAATGCAATGATGTACTTTTTGCAGGATTTTCAGAAATTGAACTTAACGCTTTTTGAAAGTCTGCTCTTCATTTACTAAACGGCTGTTTTCGTGTGTCACGAAATTTTTAGGTCGACGTACGAAATGCTTTTCGTTCGAATTTCTGCATTTTGACAAAATCAACATAGTAAATCGACCCTTGCGAACAACGTGGTAACTTTTGTTTTTTGATCCCAAGCCTCTAGAGGCATGCTCCGGAGGTGCCTTCGATATGAGCGAGGGGGCGGCGCAATATTATTGCGATTTGCTTACTCGTAAAGGTTGTATTACAACGTCAAGGTTATAGGGATATAACCTTGACGCTGTAAGTAACGAACAGGGGGAGCACGCATTTCCATCAAGATCTCTTGATGATAGAAGAATGCCAACCAAGGGCTTTGGGACAAGCATATATTATGATGACATACTGCTGAAGCCTCAAACAAAATTGCCTTGATAAGGTTTACAGACGCAAGCGATATCCTATTTATGTTGAAATATTAAAATATATATACGTTAATTTAAAGTAAAATTCGCTTTTACCTGCCCATATTTAAATATGTGTATGTTATTTCGCGCAACGGATATTTTTGCTATCATTTTGCTAAATTTCGTGGAAATGAAAATGTCGAATTGCAAAAATTCTAGAACTTATAGAGCAAAACTACCTTCATATTTCAACTGAGCACCTTCAAATTAGGAAATAACAAGTACTGTAATAAATACAAAAAAATTTTTGTTCCCCAGTGTTATCTATCGTAGTATATGGTGCTAGGTCGATACTTCGTCGATGCAGAAATGATCATAACCATAAAGATCTTGATTTTCATATTAGAATGATGATGCTATTTGATTAACTTCAAAGTAAAAGGAATATTTTTCTTCGATCATTAAGCATTCAACTGTTAGCCAACATTTCATCTATGTTTAATTTAAATTTTTTGCCAGATATCTATAATTAAAAATTTTATCTAGATCTAACCTAACCTATTGCTTCCGAATGATAGGTTTAGAGTAAAAGTACTAGTGTTGTAGCATAGAAATAGTAGTTATATATACCCCGAACATGATCCTTCTCAAAAACTATATCCTTACTTAAAACGATAAAATGTCTGCTTTATAATATGTATCACCGAGTCTAATAATAAAACTTTAAAGGTAAAACCATTGTTTGCACACAATGGCACACGTCATGCGTACTTGACCAAATTTATTTGTGTGGACTAATGGAAAATCGTATTCAAGGCAACGAACGTGCGTACTTTCTAATTACTCTTTTAGGAAAACAATACAGGGTGTAACATAAAAGTTGGGAATAAATTAAACGGTGGACTTTTCAGCAAAAAAAAATAGATTATTTTCATATGAAGTTATGCTCTACGGGTTTTCGTTTCCAAGCTACAGGGCGCTAAAAAATTTGAAAAAATTTAGTTTTTCTCTAATAACTTTCGATCATTAGAAGATAATGGAACGAAAATTTAGCCGTAGCTTAATTTGATAATGCCCCAGTAACAGGAAAACATATACTTGATAATGTTTTTGTTACTTTCATTTTCCTATGTTAGCAGTGGGAAAAAATGGTGTTTACAAAAGTTTTAATTACGGGAAAATGACAAGATTTTAATTAATTAATTAATTTGTATCAAATTAAATTGAAGACGGTAATTTTATTTAATACAAAAAGTGGATATTGAATGAATATTAAAAAAAATGTTTTTACCAGTGGCGTATCACAATTTTCTTCGGAAAACACTACGGTACAATGCGTACGCACTCCACTGAGTAACTTACGAAGTCAATCCTTTTCCTGTTATTAGGGCATCATCAAATAAGCTACGGCTAAAATTTCGTTTCATTATCTTCTAATGTTCGAAAGTTATTAGAGAAAAACTAAATTTTTTCAAAGTTTTTATCGCCCTGTAGCTTGAAAACGAAAAGCCCTAGAACATAACTGCATATGAAAAAAATCTTTTTTTTACTGAAAATTCCGCCGTTTAATTTATCCCCAATCTTTATGTTACAACCTGTATATATTACAAAGTAATCTCGCCTGAATACAATGTTATAGGTTACGAATATGTTTTCGCCATATAGGTTTCGCCTTTTTATATTGGTTAATCGATTATTAAAAAGTCTAAAAAGCTCGGAATAATATTTACATAACCTCTCTTTTTAAAGACCGACATAATAATGTCCAAAAAAATCAAAGGAATGTTGAGTTTTATTATCAACTTCTTGAATACAATTTTGTACTGTATATGCCATTTTGAATTCATATACATTTTATATACATTGTTATATGTATGTTGTTTACTGTCAACTATTATAATTTTAATTTTGGAATTGTAAAGTGAAGATTGTCTTCAATATTTAAAATATCTTTAATTAACTTATTGAATCGATTATTGTTGAAAGGGGCTAAGCACCTTTTAACAAATTTTACAGGAGAGAAGAAAAACTGTTTATTTGTGCCAAAATCAATTTATTCTCAACAATTTTAGAATTTATTTCTTCACTGTTACTAGATCATCAAAAAAATAATTGTACCTGATCCCTTTCAACAATAAATGTAATGTAAATAAAAACTACATCACTTTTTATTGCAAAAACTTTATGAAATAAGTGATAAGCTAACATAACTACTAATACATACAAAATGTAATAGTTTATTTATAGTTTCACTATTGTCTATCCTTTTTATCTTTATTTGTTGGCCAAGTATCGATAATATTTTGGTAAAAATTCTTAAATTCTTCATCGACGTACTGTAATGTTAGTTTCATGTGCTTTACTTTAGTCACTGTTATTGGGACACCTCTTGCATAAGCTTTCTTCTTTGGTAGAACTACTCGTTCTGTTACTTGTTTTTGGGGCTGGTTTGCGCTTTGGGTAACTCATTTTCCAAGTGGAAATGATGGCTTACCCATGAGTTGATATACTCAGAAGCGATGGCATAGCCGGTTTCCTCAGAATCATAGATAAAATGGTGATATTTTGAAATACAGAAATATTCTTTTTGATCTCTAGGAACATTTAACTTCATTGTTTCATTAGAGCTGCAGGTTTTCTTGTAGTATTTACTCCACCAATTTTTAAAGTCTAATACAGCCTCGGTATTTGCTTATATCACAGTAAATCGTTTGAGTGAACTGGATGTTATAATAATTTCGATATACTGGTGTACAGAATACATTCTATCATACTTCTTTAACTTTCTCTTTATTTCACCAAAGTCCCTATCACAGGACAAAAAGAATGACCTTGGAGGGGATAATATTGTTGATTTTTTTAATCTCTCAGTATCTAGTAAAGTCGTGCACATTCTAATAATTGTGTGATTTTTATTCTGCCCAGGGCAGTTATCGCAAAAAAGTCTAAGTTCATGTACCGAATCTGCGGGTATACTTTTGAATATAATTACACAAAAATGAACACACTTCATCCGGGCTCTTGTTGGACACCATCATGGTAAAGATAATTCATTGATAAAGATTCATTTGTCTTTATATTATGAATACAAAACACATTTACTGTCAATTGTGTTTCAGCTGTTTCGCAATTTTATAGAAATCGTTCAATGTTAAAAGGGGCTATTTGCTCCACTAAACACCTTTCAACAATAACCGACTGAGTGCTGACTGCAATATTATCTATAAGAAATGCCGTAAGCTAGCTCCATTCAACATTAAACGATGAGTATATCTAACGAGAAGTATACGGCGCTACAATCCCATTTTCTCCAAATATGTCATTTAGCCCCGTTCAACAATAATCAATTCAATTATACATATATATTTTATACATATAAAAGATAAATTAATATGAATATGGATGTGAGCGTGAGAGTTAGTATCAATTTAAATGTGAGTATGAGTGGAGTATGAATGAAAGTTATGAGAAAGAGTGTGAGTACAATTTTACTTGTCATTATTTTCTTGGAAGTAAATATTTACAATCCTCCATTATGTTTGCAAATATAAATGTGATTAAGGTACCATCATAGCTATTAAACAAACAAATTCTGAAAAATTTTCAAGAATTTTTGAACTTCCAAAACGAAAAATGCTAAACTAAAACTATCCAAAAATGGCGCGAGACAAAAATTTTACAATTTCTATTACGAGCATCCCCGCAATTTCTTCGAACTAAATCAATGCAAAAGCCGATTAGCTTACTTATTCAGATTTAACTTTATATTTTAACGCACTCTGTATGACCATTTGTTGCTGAGATATCGGTGGTTTAATACAACGATAAAAACATTGTCGCTTTTGTGCTCAAAAACGATAATCATACATAAATCCTTCGATTCGCTGTACGATTATTAGTATACTGAGATATCAATGATCAAAGACAATAACGTCATTTTTCATTAAACCACCGATATCTCAACAACAAATGATCATACAAACTCCGTTAAAAAACCAAATTAAAGCTGAATAAACAGGTCCTTTGCCTTTGTTTAGTCCGAAAGAAAATTCCTGAGCCCGGGGACGCTCGTAAAAGAAATTTGGAAAATTTTTGCCCCGCGGTATTTCTTTGGATTACGCAATAACCGTAGCTCATAAAATTGTTTTCTAAAATATTTCAAAACTAGAAACTGCAAGCTCCAAAATAGTTCTTTTTCCTTCTCAATACGACCTTTTTTCATAAAGTTACAGCCTTTTAAAAATCATTGAAGATTTTTCGGAGTTTTTTGTTCCCTTAATTGTTTTGAGTAGTGTATAATGAACTTTATAAAATTATTAATAAAATTAAGTACATTAGTTCATTATTTCTGAAATATTTGTAACGTTTCTGTAGATTTTGTAGTCGCTACAGATTATACGCTTCCTAGCTTGCAGATTTTCTAATAATCTATACAATATACCCATGCATATACCTGAAACATTATAAACGTATTTGGTATTTAGTTTTCATATATTCTCCTAATTAGAAGTTCGCGCTCAAGAAACGCAAGTTCGTGTTCCTAATTGCAGACAGGATGTGTTGAGAAAACACCTTATTATGCGGTGGATTTGCATAGCAAAATACCTAATGGTTTATCTGCTCGGTAATAAACATTCGAGGGTAGTTTTTTGTGCTATTCATCTCTCAAAGCTCGTTAATATTTAAAACACATTACGTAAAACAGATAGGAGTACGGTAATCCGTTTTATTACGGTTATTTTAGTTTAGATTAGATGTCAGAGCGTGCACTAATTTGCAAGTTTAATGACAAGAAATAACGTGGAAGAAAAGAAAAATGTTGCATCGTCGAAAATTGTTATTTATTAGGTCACGATTTCGTACTAATCACTCGATAACCTCCAAGTAATTCTTAGATTTGAGGCAGATACATCATTTCAGTAAATTGATTTTAAATGGAGCTGCGAGTTGAACGGTAATTAAAATAGTACCGCACAGTTTAACCGTAGTTAAACCAAACAAATAAATGTACGGGAGCTGTGCGATTGAAGCCCAGAAGGCATACATAAACCTGAAACTTTTTTATGTAAAAAGTTTGTTCATTTTTGTTGACTATATAAACTCAGATTTAGAACAAAGTTTGTTATTAAATCGTTTTATTATTCATACCGTATTCTTCCAAATACAAAAATATCCTATACATCAGTTACAATGTAACCGAGACAAAATTTAATTGATGCATGTAAATTGTATGTGAATATTCAATTTCTGAAATACTTTCATAGTGTTCACATTTGTACTGTTTCTAAGAAATAGTGTTAAGCTGTGGCACTATACGCAGAAAAGTAATGTAATCGTGTAAAGAAAAAGTGAAAAAACTAATTTTTTTTTTGGGTTTATTTTTCGTTTTTCGGCCTAAAAACAAAAAAAAATTAAATTTTTTAAGTTTATTTTAATTTAAGTTTTTTTTATGTGTGTGTCGTCGTTGTCGTCGGCATTTATTCTTGTTAGCACGATAACTCAACTAAATCGTGTCGGATCGATCGGGTTTTGACTCATTCTGATTGGGGACGTCTACCAGACGACATCTATTCATTTTGAGGTGGATCGGATACATCCCACCCTGTCCATGGGTCATGAGAAAGCACGATGGTGGACTATTTGAAAAAAATAAAACTGTCGCATAAAACACATATTCTGCATTTATGTGTTGGTTTATTTTTTCTCGGCCACTCAATGTCGAGATAGAGATGTTCTACCTGCGGAAAAGTCTGTTTTAATTTTTTAAAACTATTTATTTAATGTGTTTTCTCACGTAGTAGAAAGGAAGTAAATAGTTGCAGGAACAGTCATTTGATGTTTAGTTTAATCTAATATACGCTATTCATTCTACTTCTTTCAAGTTGAAGAACTTAAATAATACACTGGACAACAAATTTTAACTTATATGTTGTATCTTTTATGCAAAGTTAGAAATCCTAATAATGGGATGCTGATTATGAAAATTACAATGAAATTAAAAAATTAGTTGCCGTTTTCAAGGACGTATCTATGCTCTTTATTTTAAACTACATAATAAAAAAATACCTGTTTATGTTTTAATGTCTCTCGGTACGCCGTCGCGTCGCTTTGCTGTTCTCTTGTAAACTGTTTCTGGAGCATCTCTATGAAGGGTCCAGCAGTAGTTTGCGAGCATGGAAGGATTTTACCTGGTACCTCTTCTCCATTGTTGCTATCTCCTGATGAAAAATTCGCCGTGCTCATCACTTACAGCTCCGCAGTTGTATGGAAAGAAGTCCAAATGCAAATGTGGAAAATGTATCTTCAACGACATATTACAACCCATTTTCTCATATAATAACAACATATTTTCGACAAGGGTAACATAATTGTCAGCCCTGTTATTACCTAAGAAATTAGTGACCACCAAACGAAAATCATTCTAAGCATTTTTTTTTCAATATCTGTTAAAGTGTTCTCAAAATGTGCGTCTTTTAACATATTTCGAATCTGTTGTCCAACAAAAATACCCTCTTTGATTTTTGCTTCACTTAGCCTTGGAAATTTCTGAAGGAGGTACTGGAACGCTAACCCATTTCTATTTAGTGCCTTCACAAAGTTTTTCATAAGGCCCAGTTTAATATGTAAGGGTGGCAACAAAATCTTTTTAGAATCTACCAATGGCATATATTGTACATTCTTGTGCTCTGATTCTAGTGACTTGCCAGGGGTCCAGTCCATTTGAAATGTAGTTATCACGATTTATAAAAGATACCACAAAAATCAACGGAAGTAGGATATTTTCTGCATTGTTAGTGTGCAGTTAGTATATTAGTCACATTGTCTCTGCCATAAATTATTGACATAAGTAAATAAAAATCGTGAATAATTAAATAATTTTTATAGAAACTAGACTAACATATAATTATAAGAACATAATTTTACTGCGCAAGAATTATATATTTTAGCTAGTTCTTCTGATTTTTTTCTGTCTGGTCATTTAACAACTGGTGCTGCTGGATTCATTCAGTACAATAAGGAGAAATTGGCTAAAGTGGATAAAATGAACAATGTTTTTACTAAAATACACTTTACTAATGTTTAAAAAGTCCGCATTATTTGTAAAAATGGTTCTTAATGATGTTATGTTAATGAATGTAGTGACGATAAAATTTGAAATGGCCAAATATCATGTATAACAATAACACGGGACATACTTCATTTCATATAATAACTACAGACCTTCTGAAGAAATATTATAAGGAGAAAAAATATTTGCCTATATTTACGATATATTTTTTTCAAAAAATAGATTTAGGATATGAAAACAGTTTGTACAAATGTCGCGAAATATAAGTCGCCAAATATTGTCACGAAATGTAATAATAAGGGATTTGTCCCCTTATTATTAAAAGAAACACAGAAACGCTTTTTTCAATACTCAAGTAGGTATGGTTTTTTCATCTTTAGATGACCGTTGGTGTCTAATATTGTACTGAGGATGAATTCATATCTAATCCAGTATACAAGAAGACCTCAAATAGTTTATAAACAAATGCTGTGTATATCCGATCTAAGAAAGAAGGACTTAAAATGTTAGACCTTTGAGGTTTCATGAAAAATACTTCAAAGTGAAAGACAAGCCTAGTATTATAGATGAGTTACCTGAAACCGACGAGAGAAGAGTATGATTAACATTCCAGAGGATGATAAATACGTTATATAATATTAAAGAATTATACTATTACAAGTGACTATTCCAAACGATAACCTTTTATTTTAAAGTATTTACCTACCTACAGGGGCGGACCGTGAGTTTGTGGAGCCCTAGGCTAATACAATTTGGGGGCCTGCCTAATTGATCATTTAATTGCCATTTTGTCAAAAAACTGTTTTCGATAATAATGTTCTAGGTATAGGAAGAAAAAGAGGACAATAAAATATTTCATTTATTACTTTTCCACACTCCACTATGTAAATCCGCTATTTTAATATAATGTATTAAAAGTAATGTAATCGTGTAAAGAAAAATGAAAAAACAAATTTTTTTTGGGTTTATTTCTCGTTTTTCGGCCTAAAAGCAAAAAAAATGGTTTTTAAAAATTTTTTGCTTTGTGTGTGTCGTCGTTGTCGTCGGCATTTCTTGTTAGTACGATAACTCAGTTAAATCGTGTCGGATCGATCGGATTTTTACTGATTTTGATCGGGGCCGACTCCCAGACGACACCTATTGATTTTGAGGTGGATAACACACACTACCCCCTCCCTTGGGTCTATCTGAGAAATTTTTTTTGTTAGCACGATAACTCAATTAAATCGTGTCGGATCGATCGGGTTTTGACTAATCCTGATCAGGGACCTATCCCAGACGACACCTATTAATTTTAAGGTGGATAGGACACACCCCACCCTGTCCATGGGTCATGAAAAAGCACGATGGTGGACTATTTGAGAAATTTGTTTTGTTAATACAATAACTCAACTAAATCATGTCGGATCGATCGTTTTGACTGATTCTGATCGGGAACGTCCCCCAGACGACACCTATTGATTTTGATGTGGATAGAACATACTCTACCATATTCATGGGTCATGAGAAATCACGATGGTGGACTATTTGACAAAAGTATAACTGTCACATAAAACACATATTCTGCATTTATGTGTTGGTTTATTTTATCTCGGCGACTCAATTTCGAGATAGAGGTGTTCTACGTGCGGAAAAGTCCGTTTTAAGGTTTTAAAACTGTTTATTTAATATGACATAGCCACACAAACAGCAACTGTAAGACATTATTGCAAAATAAATTAACAGGTTATGTATAGTTAAGTTATATAAATTATAAAGCAACCTTTCTGCATTTTTGCCAACCTTATGATAGGAATTTTTAAAATTTTACATTTTTTTTTAAATTCAATATTGTCCATTGTCTTCAATTAAGGCTGGGGCCCCCTTATATCTACGGGGCCCTGGGTTGAACCCCAACAAGCCCAGATCGGCCCCTGCCTACCTACTTATTTTTGTTAGTACTCATACTATTAATAAAACAATTCAAAATAAAGTTATAATTCCTGTTGTCATAATACTGTTCCATATTTCCAAGCTACTGAAGTACAGTTCACTTATGGTCAATGTGCAGCAAATATATCCCACCATATTTTAATAGACTTTGATTTTTGTTGAATTCGAAAGTAATGTAAGTTAAATTAATAAAGGGGTACAATTAGGACAAAAGAGTATTAGTCATTAGTAGTGTAATACTAATTAGACAAAAAACTAGTATTATAACTTAAATAATGTGTAGTGACACATTAAATTGGCGCATTAGCAAGGATAATGAATGTGCCTCGATAGCTCAGCGGTCAGAGCACTCAACTGGAAATTGGGAGAGCCGGGTTCGATTCCCGGTCGAGGCAAAATGCACTTTTATCCTTGCTATCGCCAAAGTGGTGACCCCGACGTGATGTGATTCGTCATTCCAGTATATGCAACCTCCCTTACATCTCAAATTCGATTCCCGTCCTATCCATCGCCTAACAGTCCGGGGGTTACCGAACAACGATTCGTAAGAATGGTGAACGCGGTCATTCCGTTAAATTGTATCGAGATAAGCCATGTCTCTAGGGAGGGAGTACTGTAGTGACACATTAAATTGGCGCATTAGCAAGGATAATGAATGTGCCTCGATAGCTCAGCGGTCAGAGCAACTAACCGGAAATTGGGAGAGCCGGGTTCGATTCCCGGTCGAGGCAAAATGCACTTTTATCCTTGCTATCGCCAAAAATGTTTATGATGTTCTGTTTAATATTTCTTTATATAAAATTCATCAACAATAAACTTGTACATCTCTTAACACCCTGTATATTACTGGTTTTCCCGTTTATGCATTTCTGTAAATGATTTGATTAATGCTCATATAATTATTTATATAAAATAAAATCTATCTCTTTGTAAATTATACCTCATATCGTGCGTTTCACAATTAATCAGTACATGAACTTTTTATATCAAACGTAAATATTGGCTTTTTTCCGACAACTGTTTTAGTTATACTGTTTGCATTTACTATATAAATACACCAGCAGATAGATAATCTGACAACAAATACGTGATACCTAATTGTAAATGTGAAGTAAAGGAAACGTGTGAATCAGGACGATCCTCCATTATGTATGAAATATTCATTCATGCCTACAAAGGTATTCTTTTTAGTACACCTGTTAAACTCAACCTGTATGTATGCGGCGTCGCTATTATTTCGTACGCGAATAGACAATACTTAATTACCTTATTGACTTGACATGTTCTAGAATTAAATTATACACCAACAGAATTACAAATAAAACATATTTCAGTAGTAGTAATTTTTTCAAGCAGTTGAGTGATATTGTGATGTGTATTAATAGCTAAACAAGGTATATCTCTATCTTCAATAATAAACAATAATAAATATGGTAAGCAATACAACGTTCTTATGATAACTAAATAAACTTTATAGAAGAAAATGGAGAAAATTATAGAATTTAGCGAGAAACTATGATGATTTTTAATTTTGTTAGAACTAAGTATTTTTGTCTAATATGTCTTACATTAAATGTAGTATAAGAAGAATATATGTTACATTTTTGCTTGTTATGTATATAATAGAAAATTGTAGATACAATTTGTCAGTAGTAACTTAGGCTTAATTTATTAGAATAATTTATTCCTACGATATTAAACTTACTACTGTAGTATTAGTTCTTGTACCAATTAAAATTCAAAGTTATCTAACTTAGTGATATTTATTGTAAATATCAAAGGAACACATGGTGTCTACGAACTTGGAAATGTATTATTTATATATACATTTGTGATATCTTTGTAATAAAATTAATTAACAATTATTGTAATAGCGACAACAGTTTTTAGCTGTAAATAATTTTGGAAACATACCTTAGTTGAAACGAAGGTTCTTCCTTGAATGTAATTTTACATTCAAAATGATAATAAGATACCATTTAGAAATATCTAATGCTTTTTCTACCTAGTCTGCTAGTCTCTTTTGTTACATTAAGGCAAGACCTATACTATATGATTTATTTTATTGTAACATTGTTATGTGGTATAAAACAGTTGCTCTTTTTCTACTTCCACACAATTCCATTACTCCGTCTTTTTATAGGTTTCCTGCACAGGAATTTCTTTTTTTTTAATTGTTTCAATCAAATCAGTTAATTAGTTCATTTATTATTATCAGAATTAGCCCATTTATTATTAATAATTTCTTTTGTTAATTTCTATTTTGTTAACCTTTTTCTACAACTACTCAGTAATATTATTACTGCTGCATAAAGGCATACTGTTTTCTAGTCGTTTTTCTTTTTTACCGTAATTTATATAAACTCTCGGGCATAATTAACGCATGAATGAAACTTGTATGTGAAACTAACATAGGTATGTGATATTATAATTACCATGATTTCAACTAATATTAGAATGGTAGAAGAAATTGGAATAGTATTATACATGAATAAATAACAGAAAGGGACAATAACATCAATTCAATGAAAACTGTGTTAATGAAAACGTTAAGAAAAAAAAATTAATGTCGACTTAAATCGTAAAAATTTTAATTCAGTAGCATGTAGATCCTCACCTAGCTCTTATCGCTACTTCCATTCATCTGGGTATGCTATTGATCAAATGGTAAATGGTTTCCTGAGGAATACTCTCTCATTCTGCAAAAATGACTTGTTCGAGTTCCCTAAGTGTCATAGGGGCAGGCATGTGGTGACTGATTGAACGTTTTGGTACATTCCATAGATGCTCTATTATATCTGGGCTGCCTGGTGACCAGTACATAGTTGTAATATTCACAAATCGAAGGCAGCCCAGCACCTCTCTGTAGCAACGTGGAGCAGAGCATTAACCTACATGAAAATTGTCCCCGACAAACGGGGTAAATGGCATCACATGATCTTCTATATTTTCTACGTAGAAATGTGTATTTATGGATCTCCTCCGTATAATAACCAAATCCGTGCTAGCATCGAAACAAATTCTTCCCCAGAACATTATTGATCCACCACAAAATGGGATCCTTGGGGAGAGATATTGCAGGCAGTAAACCTGTCTCCTGGCTTTTGCCAGACTTTTTGGCCGTCTGGTGAATTAAGAGTTACTCTTATTTTGTCTAAAAACAAAATTTGCTTCCAATCGTTAATGGTCCAATTCATATGCAGATTCTCTTGCAAAATGCAGTCTACTAACTCTATGTTCTCTGGTGAGCAGTGGTGCAATAGCTGCTCTTGTACTATCCAATCTTCCTGCATTAACCCTACTCTTGACCGTTGCTAGCAATTGCTACATTTCGAGCTACTGCTAGGGCTCTTCTGCTTAACTCTAAACTGGTAAGATGCCTGTTTCATAAGGCGATTTGCATAATATATCACTTATCTCTTGCATCTCACCTTGTCCTGGAGCTCTACATTAACTTCTAAATTTATTAAAGCGTTTAACTGTTCGACTAATTGTTGATTATCTAACTCCTAAGAAATTAACGAAGCCACAGCCCTCGTTAACCAGAGTTAGCGCTTTCACTACTTCATTTTTTCTTAAGTTGCATGTCCGATTCAGTCCTTCTACTCTAATTGTAAGTATACTGGACAAAGTGTTTCATCCACTTGATGACATTAAATTAAAAATCAGTAACGTAACTAAATTTATTGAATCTTCCAAATCACTTTAAGCAGCCTTAAATATAATATTATCAATTACAAAATGTTACTTTAGATCTGCCAAACAATTGCAATATCAGTAATGATATTGCAATTGTTTGACAGATGATACTGATAAACAATATCAGTAGTGGCAGAGGGCAGAGAGAGTATCCTAGGCCACCTACATAAAATGTTTAAGGGTTTAAAACGAAAAAATATAAGAAATGATGAAAAATTTTTCTGATGCGTTAATTTTATCCAGGAGTATGTATAGTTTCTTCAATTCATTAATTTATTGTTACTTTTATTTGTCTTTATTTACTATAATTGATAAGTTGAATATTTTTATTGTCCTTGTATAGAAATATTTTCTGTAAAGAATTAATTTCTAAATAAGTTTTAGAATGTATGAAATGTATATCTCATCTCCATAAATAGCATTAGCTGTTATCAAAACCAAACAGTTTTTCATTCTTTCTGTATGAAGATATAGCGTGAGGTATTTTACCTCATGATTATTTTGTATTTACGACGACAATATGATAATCACTTAGAAATGCTCTTCCAGCTCTTTCGATCCAATTTGCTAGTTTTTTTCCTAGTACTTATTGCACAAAACCAGAAATTGTTGTAATTTCTGTTCGGTGACTAAACTGACAGTATACGGTAAGACTTACTACGACGTCCGTAGCATGACCTGTTTTCGTATTACATTATTAAGTAGGCCACTAGTTTGTTGACAAATATTTACAACAGTAAAATTTATTTTTTTAAATTGATATTTAATTTTCCATAAGTGCTCATAGTTTAACGTGATTGTCAACAACAATGTACATATAGTTTTAATGCGGTTAAAATTGTCGAATTTTGTTTTAGAATTTTATGAAAAATTATTGCTTACTTACCTACCTCAACAATTATACAGAATTCAATAACGAACTTTTTGTGTTGAGCGTTTTGTAAATACTGAATTAATTATTCAAATTCAACGAGGCAATTGTCCTTCTCAGTTAACAATAAGAAAGTGGATTCAGAAGTGGCGTACAAGTGGATCCGTCCGCGATGGAAAACGAGCGTGGGAGCTTCTAAGACTGTGTGCACTGCTGAAACCCAATAGCAAGTCTAGAACGACCTGTACGGTCGCGTGCATCAATTCTTGGTTTTTCCTCATCAAGTGTCCGATGAATTCTCCATAAAATGAAGTACCATTGCTTTAAAATGGCAGTTGTTCAAAAGTTGACTGAAGACTATATACTTAATCATCTTAAATTTTTTTACACATTTTTGAGAGATCATATGTATGTCACAAAGTGGCTCCTTATGTGTGTCAGGTAAATAGACAAAACTTTCGTTATTGGTTAAAAGAAAATCCATATAAATTTCACCAAAGCAGTGATGGACTAAGCCCGTCGGAGGCCCGGGGCGGCAAAACTAAATGAGGCCTCTTACCTGCTCAGAAATTGATGTATTCGCAGTGTATATTTTATGAATATGAACAGGCCTGATAATAGGTAAGTAGGTACCTACTATTCATTTCATCGCTATTTGCCAAACAAAAAACTCTTATCTTGCCTATAAATGGAACAGTCTATCTGAGCCTAGCCATAAAAACAAGCCACGCTATGTTTTAAGATTTTTTATTTGGCAAATAGCGATGAAATGAACTACACCTACGTTTATATTTTGCATACGTACGGGACCTTCAACTTCAAACTACCTCTTACTTACTGAATATATGTTTGGTGATTTAGAGGACTTGTGGAAGGAAAGGAGATGTGGAAGCCCCCCCAAGACCAGAGGCCCGGGGCGGGCCGCCCCCACTTAGTCAGCCACTGTACCAAAGACCACCGTATTCACCTAAAATAACTGTATAGTGCATCGTTTCGATGTACAATTATTGGGCCCTATTTCTGCGAAGAAAATAGTCGTTCTGTCACTGTAACTTCACAAGGATATAGAGAAATATAACAAACTTTTCTTAGGCCTCAAATGGAACAGTTACCTGGAAATTATTGGTTGCAGAAGGTATAGTGCCACCAGTAATATGGCAAGAATTGGAGAAATTACTCCCAGAACTTTTTCCTGGACGGTTAATTTCACATTTATGTATTTATTTGCCACGATCGGCAAGATTACCTGATTGTACCATACCAGATACTTATTTTTCTTTGGAGATACCTTAAGCATATTATGCTTATGAGCAAACCTCTAACAGTTAATGACCTTAAGAGGAATACAGAAAATGTAATATGTATATAATATACATTATACATTACATTTAGCAATTGTTGCAAAATGTGATGAATAACTTTGTTACACGTTTAAAAGGGTGCATTACAGAAGAAGGACATTGACTACACTCTATTTTCATTAATAAACCGTCCAGATTTTTGATGTTATATTATGTTATGTTGTTCTTGTTACTGATTTTGTTTTTAATTAACAATAGGTATGAAACTAGCAATAAACATGTGCTTCCCTCTTTATTATTTTCCATTTTTCAGTATTATCATCAATGAAAATTAATCACATAATACCGTTATTTCGTGAGAGTGAACACTGATCGGATATATTGTCAATAACTTTCCTTCAATGAAGTTCTTGGAGGAGGTATACCTACTTTCTTCCGAATATCTTGAATATTTTCACAATTTTCCTTTTTCCAAATATTTTGAAACTGAAAACTGACCAATTTAATTGTTTGAAAACTGACTAGTTACAATAAATAGTACTAGTTACTTAGTTACTTCAGACACAATAATTGAAATATATTTTTTTGAAATGATAGGGGACCATATATAAGGGGTTCAGGATAGTTTCTGGCAGAGCCTTATATACACCTACCTCAGAAACTAATAAATACAAAACGGTAACTGAAGCACGCCTAGAAATAAAAAACTTAGCAATATTAGAAATGGTTGACTCTATGTCTACCGTTGTATGGACCACGGTCTATGTAATAGTAGATTTCCAGAACTAGTTTTAATCTTTTTAATCGATTAATTGTTGTTTTAATCGATATTTAGATTATGTTATTCGTTTATTAAAAAATGCAATTCCTTGACCAGTTTTGAATATGCCAGCAATTTGAAACTGACAGTATCAAGCCACTTTTTAAAAGAAGAATTTTTTTTTTTCACAACTCTACGAAAATAACTGAAGTGCGTACTTTGTTCTGATATAGCTACTATAACTGAGTATGTTCTATCAAAATAAGACACCAGCTTAATATTCCCTTTCCATATGCCGAATAAGCAGTCACGATTAGTGTAAGAAAGGGATTAGTGTGAATCAATAGGATACGGAATATCGACGTTAACTGCGCTAGCTGTATTCGTCCTGAACCTAATAATTCATTGACTCGACCCAGTGGTGTTCTGTCGTAGGGAACATGAGGTTCTTTACTTTTTATTAAATTGCCTTACAATTTAAGTTATAAGTCTCTAATAGTGAGGTCACTACCGTACTAAATTCATGCCAGAAACTATCCGAAACTCTGTTTAATATTACCGAATACATATTTTAAATTTAAAAACCTAATTACCAATTTCTATAATACCCATTAAATCTTATTACCTTTGAGAATAGTTTAACTTTTTAACTTTATTTATTGAAATGAATTTAAACGCCTATTTAATATTCATAAATGTATTTCTAAAACCCACTTTGTTAATATTATGAAAGCAATTCTATTACAGCTCTTAAACAGCAAATTGTATTGCAATTATCCGAAACTTGCGGAACATAAACAATAATTAAAATAGTTGAAGAGGTGATTATATGATTATAGATCATGGCCTACGTTACATGCAAATTTTAATGCACAAAATTCTGACACCATAATTTTGCAATCTTTTATGATTCGCGTAACGTATAATTTAGCGTAACAATTTTACTTCGGAGCTAATCGTTGCGAGTTATTAGCGGAAATAAAAAAATGTAATAGTAGTAGCCGTAACCATTTATATTATTTAATATACTGTACCGTCATGGCGGTATATTCGATCACAAGACTGCTTGATAGGTTAGTTTATTGAATTATGGCCAAGGAAGGCACGCGTTTTCACCTTGGCATAATTTTCACTTCACTTGTCTGTAGTAAATTGTGTCGATATGCGTATAAATAAGGAAGGGCACTTGTAATTAATAATTTTTTAGCATCTGAAAATACGGAACTGTGGAAGGACGTACACGGTTTTGTTTGATTTTCCACAGATTGATTTAACTAATTTAAAATATATTATTACATAGGAAGTTGCATCACAGACAGGACATTGACTTATGCTTCAGGGTAATTGGCCGCAAATATTGTTGCCAAACAAATTTTGTTTGTCTTTGTAGTATAGAGTATATTATATTTCTTGTTAGAATTTTATTCATAACATTTGAATAAACACTGCGTGGTGATAAATTTTCGAAAAAATATTTATAATTTTGTTATTACACTATTCTTTGATAAATTTATCTTATCTTATTTAAAAAAAGACACAAAGGTAGTTTCTCCGGCACCGTCCTGTCCAAAAAGTAAATGCGCGGGTAATCGTAAAATATATGGAATATTGGTAGTCTAGTGTTCAATATTTTTGTTCAGAGACTGTACTCTATATTCGGACACTGCATGTATACGTATACACACAACTACATGTTTATTAGTTAAAACTAAAGCCATGGCAACGTTGCGTTGTGTCGTATTTTAATATGTTGTAACTGTGTATGTCTTACACCTAACCTAACTGTCTAAACTTTTTCGGAGCGTGAAGGAAAATGTATAGAAATATTAAAAATGATTTTTTGTTCTGATCAGTTGCGGGACAATAAAGGAAAATTAGCAAAGCGGAAAGTAATACAGAAACGTCTAAATTGTATTGCAAAAATAAATCTTGCGAAAAGTAACGAAACTAAGGATTAGACGACATATTGTTGAATTGAACGAGCTTGGCAAAAATTTAAGATGTTGTGAATATAAAAACCTTCTTTCACTTGAAAAAATAAAAAAAGAAAGTCATTTAGGACTAATGTACTTAATCTACTTTAAGAGGGCGATTTTTGTGATCAAAGTTCATCTCGAAAATAATGTTTATAACTAGGAAATTATAAGAGATACATGAGCGATGTAAATTGGTGAAATACAGCTTGTCGATAATAAAAAAAAGTGTAGCTTCCCTATGTATATGTAGAAGAAAGAGTGAGGCAACGTTCGAAGGGAAAAGTATACACTTTACGCGCTCCCAGATCGAAGTTTCTGTACTACATATTCACTCTGCAACGGTCTTAATGCGACTGAGTAAAGACTAGGCCATTTACTGTGCGCCTCATGCGCAGTATCATATAAAGACCAGGGCTGAGTAAAGACCAGGTTCAGTAAATAACCTGGTCTTTACTCAGTCACATGAAACCTTTGCAGAGTGAATATCTATGAATATATATTGAATGTGAATGTAAACACAGTTCGATCTGGCCGCGCGTACAGTGCATCCTTTTCCCTCTGAATACTGCCTCACTTTTTTCTATGCATGCATAGATAATTAACACATTTTCCTATTCTTGACGAGCTATACATCATAAGATATAACCTTATAGCGTTACAGTAAAAAATTGTGTGTGTTCGGTGCAACTACTGATTAGCATCGCCCTCGTAATGTGTGTTGTCACTAGACGTGATAACGTTACAAAATTCCCCTATTCAATTTGTTCATAACTAATTTTGATTTAATACTAATTAATTTCTTTATCGTCATACCTCAATATTAGAGATTATATTCTGATAGTATATTTTCGAGTTATAAAATATCGAGTTATAAAAATTTTATGGTAACTATTCTTTTAGAAGAAAACTTACCATAAACGAGAACCGACAGATTATTAATATAAGAAGTAGCGGAATCGACTAGTTTCTCTCGATTTGTTGATGATCGATATGTCATTGCCCCATATTAGGAATTCGTTATCATTTACTGATGATAGTGATGACTATGACAAAATATGTAAACTTTAACGTGTTTTAGGCCTCTACTACGACAGTATCCAAAAATACAGGAAACAGAAGAAGCTTGACTCTTAAGCACTTTACAGATTTTAACATATATATATATATATATATATATATATATATATATATATATATATATATATATATATATATATATATATATATATATATATATATACATTCTTCATAATCACATTTCTTTTTATCTGCAATTATTAAAATGCATTTCTGAGGCCTGCCTGTATGAATACATTTTTATACATATAGTTTAGAAAATTCTACATTCATTTGAATAGACTTTACTTTTTATCAACATATATGATCAAAAATATATCACTAATTATTTTTCTTTTACCAAGAAATGCACATCACAACAGAATTTGTAATTAATTTGCTCATCTTTAATAACAGTAATAAAGTAATCTTTGCTGAATAAATGTAAAATCTGTTATCGGTATTACTATATTCCGTATCTGAAATAAACAACTATTAGCAACAACGTAAATTTTTTTGCCTTAGAGTAATGTTTACAGTATATGGCCAAATTTAGGTTTGGCATTGTAATATCGACCATGACCAGTTATGTAGGCAATGCAGTAAACAAAACAATGTATCATCGATCGTGATCCTATTGAGTTTAAAAATACTTATACGAGTATAAATTTTAAATAAATTAAACTCTGTAACTTGGATTTAAAGAAATATCTACAAAACTTTTTTTATATGTTTAACTGATTCATCCCTGATTCGTAAAATTTCGTTGGTTCCCTAATACATTATTAGAAGTTCTGAGAGCTGTTGGGTTTTATTATCTAATCCTGCACTTGATCCTATGTATCAGTAAATTGATCCAATTGACTGAATTGAGTGTGAATTGAATACAGCTTACTCACAAGAGTATATTCTTTCACGAATGTTGATTGTGGCTGAGAAAACTTAATCGCAATTTAGTGCAGGAGAGTCTTAGTTATCTCACTTAATTTCTGGTCTATCTACTTTCTAAGGATAATTATTTATATTATTAAATATTCTCAGAGAAACAATAAGACTGAAATCATTTCTAGGATTTAATTGCTAGCCTAAAATTAAATGATTTTAGGTTATTAGACTTCCTTAATTATCTAGCAATACGTTCTCATATTATTACAATGGTGGTTCCTCATTGTTTGGGGCCATACTTCATTCTATGTGTAGGATGGCATTCTTTATATTACATCTCAATTTTACCAACGATAACATTATAAATTCCAGTGGTGCTATTTATGTAGTGTAAATACCTAATGGGGCAACCTTAAGCTTAAACGGCTTTGACTCATATATTATTACCATTAAAAAGTCAATAATCAGAAAGTAAACATGGATGCTGCAAAGAAATATGTCGAGATTTTCATATATAAAAATTTTCCTTAATTTACAATAAGATGTATTAATGGAAATGGTAATTTTAATATACATACAAGGTACTCGGTAGATACAGGAATATATCCATATATTGAAATTCGCTAAATGTTTTCCGTGTTGCAGTGTATGCAAATAATGCTATAGTGTTGGGAACACGGCAGAAGTAAGGGCTATATACAAGTGGTCTCCTTACTGTGTTGAGGTACGAAGTCTAAACGCAAGTTAACGACTGGAAAACATTACGTCTGAATATCTGATGTCCAGGCTCAATAGGCTTGCATTTCAGTATCGTTGACGTTGTAGTAAGAGGTGCTTGCCTTTTCCTGAATGGTTTACAAAGTCAGTATTCTTAAATAAATAGCACCATAATAATAAATTTGTAATCTTGTAGCGACGCGTTAAAAATTGGCAACATTAGCAAGAATAATGAGTGTTCCTTGATAGCTTAGCGGTCAGAGCAACCAACCGGCATTTGGGAGACCCGGGTTCGATTCCCGGTCAAGGCATGCACCTTTATCTTTGCTATCGCCAAAGTGGTGACCCCGACGTGATTCGTTCCAGTACATCCAACCTCCCTTATCTCAAAATCGGGGATTCGATTACCGTCCTATCCATCGCCCTATAGTCCGGGGGTTACCGAACAACGGTTCGTAAGAATGGTGAACGTGGCCACATTCCGTTAATTGTATCGAGACAAACCATGTCTCTAGGGGGGCAGTACTGTAGCGACGCATTAAATAGGCAACATTAGCAAGGATAATGAGTGTCCCTTGATAGCTAAGCGGTTAGGGCAACCAACCGGCAATTGGGAGATCCGGGTTCGATTCTCGGTCAATGCATGCACTTTTATCCTTGCTATCGCCAAAGTGGTGACCCCGACGTGATTCGTTCCAGTACATCGAACCTCCCTTACATCTCAAATTCGCGAATTCCCGTCCTATCCATCGCCCTATAGTCCGGGGATACCGAACAACGGTTCGTAAGAATGGTGAACGGGGCCACCCACATTCCGTTAATTGTATCGAGAAAAACCATGTCTCTAGGGGGGGAGTACTATAGCGACGCGTTAAGCTGGCGTATTAGCAAGGATAATGAGTGTCCCTCGATAGCTCAGCGGTCAGAGCAACCAACCGGAAATTTGGAGATCCGGGTTCGATTTCCGGTCAAGGCATGCACCTTTATTCTTGCTATCACCAAAATCTCATTAATTCAGGCACACAATAAAGGCAAATAGAGGAAACTTTTGGTGGAGTTTTGATATTTGGTACCTGTATATTTTTTGGATTGCTGAACACGGATCTGGGGGTTGTCAACAATAAATTTTCCTAGAAATACGGTTTTAGAGTTATCTAAAAAAACAGTACTTTCTTTAAATAACTCCAAAACAATGCATCTTATGTGAAAGTCAACCCTATATGAAATTAAAGAGGATAGATAATATTTCATGTATTTGAGGTATTTTTCTCCAATCAACGGTTTAGCCGCAAAAGTGCCATGAGAATGGGTGTGAAAAGTAAAAAACCTTCAAAAACGGGAATGGATCATTTGAATGGCATATTTTTATTATATCATATTAAACTAGCAACCAAGCACCAAAAGACATGGTTTTGTAGGAAGGTGTATCACATAATTGGAAGTATGTACTTGTACTCAAGATTTGAGTTCATCATAGGATAAAACCTTTCAACTGAAAGACAGAAAGCGAAGTAAAAGTAATTATATTTACATGCGATAAACATGATCCATGAATAAAGTTTCACGTGTCTTACTTTGTAGAGCCAATAGTCATTCTTCTTTAAAATTGGTCTATTGTGGTGACATTCTTCTATCGATTGATTTAACGTGTGTAAATTATTGGTTATGCGAGGATTGAAGCGCAAACTATTATTTTAAACGCTTCCCTGTCATCATTGGGTACAGGAAGCTTTTGGCGTTTTGACGAACTTGCGAACGAAAATCATACATGCTAAATGTTTAATAATTCTCTACAGCGTTGACCTGTTTACGAGTAGAGTTGCAAATAATTTTCGTGTTTGCCTCACCGTATGATATTGGGGATACAATAAATTCATTTTTCTTTGAGCAAGTTCAACAATAAGATTTGTATTTATCTTTTAAATATAAGATTTTAATAATTTATCTTTTACATCTTACCAATTGTTTCAATATCACCTAGTCATAATAATAATATTATATCGAGATCGCATGTATTATTTAATTTACATAAAATACCTTTTTTATTTCAAATAAAACATCGTCTGCTATATTCGAATAAAGAATGTTATAATTATTTTAACCTCTATTGATTTAATATCTATATTCATTATAGTTTTGCGTTATCGACGTTTGTATAATTTGAGTAAAAATTAAGAAGAGACCAACCGTTTTGGGTTAAAAAAATGATTTTTTCTAAATTTTTTTATAATTGTACATGCGATTCTGAAAATTGAGAAAAGAAAGCCAGTGAAAGAAAATCTTATCAGGAATTTGAGGGTTATTTATACAATTGTATGTATCCTATTCCAATAGCCCACGAAAAAGTTTTCTGGAGACTGCTGACTCCGAAATATTAGAATGTCATTTATGAAGATGAGAATTCCTGAGAAGAAACTTTTTGAAACTGAACTAGAGACCATATTATATCATTTGAATGAGCAGTTTTCCCTAATTATCGAATATAAATGAAACAAAAAAAATTATCAGCTGTACAGCTGTATCGATATTCCTCCTCCTCCGATCTCTCAACTCGCGTATAATTCATGATAAGGAAAAATCTCTCACTTAAATGGTATAATTTGGCCTCTAGTTTAGTATCAAAGTGTTTTACTTAAGAAACATAAATAGTATTTGAGAAAATGTTCCTTTTGTCAAAGAGTTTTTCATCACCTGATTCCGGCACGCCCCATTTCACAAATACTAAAAATTAATACCAAAAGTCCCCAATTATCCTAATCTTTTTAGTTTTTATGGTTGTTTTAAATAAAACAATTTCGTCAGAAAAAAATTACCCATTTTGGAGATATCTCCGTTGAAAGACAAGTTTTCGGTAAACTAAGATCGGAAACTGTTTTTCTCCCCTTAATACCATTACTAAAATAACCCAGTGAAATATTAAAATTGGCATTATATGTGCATCGTGTATCTCCAAGTTGTAAAAAATTATTCTAGTCAGTGTTTTCACTCTGTGCGTTTGTCCGCCATGTACACAATCAGTGTAGCAGTTTCTGAAAGATGTAAGATTAAATGTGTCATAAATGGCTTTACAGCGGATGCGATTGCAAAAACAAAATTCTTTATACAAAAATATCTTAATACATCGCTGAATTAAGATTAATCTTTGATAAAGTAAAGCGTTTCTTTTTTGTTCCGTACCAATAGGGACAGAAAAGTTCTACAAAAAGTTGAACCTGCTTTCCCTTCTTGAATAATGGATCCAAGGGCTGCGTGTCGACGTTTTATAAAACTTTTTGTTATAATTTTTGCAATATTCTAACACTTAACAAAAACAACAACCTAATTCATCAATCAATCATTTAAGTTTGCCGCAGCATGGAGTTCAGAAGGAATAATAGTATCCTAAGGAATCGTTTTATCGTCAAGATAATTTTTTATTGTTTTCCAACTTCCTAGCATCGACGCTGATATTGCCTGCAGCTTAGAGCGTTTCTTTTAAGTTTTGATTTTACAATGAGATATGCTAGACGATCTGAAATAGAGGCAATGTAAGATTAAGTAAACAATATTTTAATAGTCTTAATTAATTTATATACCTGAATTTTATAAAACTGCCTGTTGTACTATTCATTTCATCGCTATTTGCCAAATAAAAAACTCTCTTATCTTGCCGATAAACGTAACAGTCTACCTGAGCCTAGCCATAAAAGCAAGCCACTGTATGTTTTAAGATTTTTTATGTGGCAAATAGCGATGAAATAAATACAGGGTATGTTCCTCTTCCTAGAAAACGGTTAGATATGGAAATATGCGCAATTATATTGCGCATTTAAACTAAATAAACTAAACTTGGCCACCTTCGTTTGCGTTCGAGTAATAGTTAAAAATTAAGTGCAGGATATTTTCAAGAGGCTTTTGTAACTTATTTTATAAGAGAATAATTAATTAGTTGTTCCATACGCGTCCTTTATTATTTTTTTTTGTGTGGAAATAAGGATCGTGATTATTTTTTTTCATAGCATTTACAGTTTCGAATTTACTATAGGACGGTTATATCTTTATTACATAGAAATTAGCCATAGGCCAGTCAAAAATGTTCTATAATCCAAAAATATATGACCTGCCACATGTACATACAAGTATCTAATACACAATATATACAATACATAGCTTTATGCTTCACCAACGCAACTATATACACCGTGGCCCACATAAAACTGGCTCTGCTTCTATTTTGTTAATTCGTATACTTTTATATTAAAAAAAAAAAAACACGCCTACCGTGTCTACGTGATTTATCATGTAGAATTTGATTTTGGCGTCAAAAATTAATTTCCTGGTAAATATACAGAGCGTAGCGAATAACATTTCTTTTAATGAATCACCTTATATATCTTGCAAAAAATCAAATCCTCTGTTTCTTTTATAACACAAAGTTTCCAGATGGTAGTTTTATGAACTGTGGCGAGGTGGAATTTTGTTTATACTCCAATCCATCTGTAAATTCCTTAAACATTAAGGATAAAACAAATGAAGCCAAAACAGCTACTCCCTCGGCTAGATACCGTCGACGGGCACTGAATTATATGGCGAAATTTGCTGTATTTTGTTCTAACATAGAACTCAAATTCAATGATTTGGATTGCTGGAAAGTCACAAGGAAGATGTAATGCGTCCTCTATCGCAGGATACCGCTAACTACAGACCGGTTTCGTCCTTATTGAGCCTCGTCAGTGTAGTGTAAGCGAGTATGCCTTTGACAAAACGAGGCTTCACATCTCATAGACACCGCTACGGTCTACAGTATTAAAGCTGTAGAACGTAAACAATGCGCCATCTCTCGGTAGTTTCGGAAACAATCCAAATCTAAATAAAGCTTTTGTCATATATAATGACTAGGAATTATTTATAACACAAAGTTTCCAGATGGTAATTTTATAAACTGTCGCGAGATGGAGTTTTGTTTATACTCCAATCCATCTGTAGTTAGCGGTATACAATTATATACAATTATATTATCGATATGACAACGACGTGTTGAGAAATTGGTTCACTCTAGAAAATTCTAAACCATCAATGATATAATTCGAACGTATAGGGCGGAACTAATGGCATGGCCCTTGAACATTTCCATGAATACGTTTCGATCGACTAGAAGTAACCACAGTGTACTTTTCTAAAAGATTTCTAAAATTTTCTGTGGAACAAATGGAACAAGAGATCTAAGTTTTTTGAAATACAATGTACCACCTCACAAATCTCTTATCACCATACAATATAATCATGATTTGGACTTGACTGAATTTAAATTAATCGGTCCCCCTGTTATGTTAAGAAAATTATGAATTTTAAATATTCAAATTTATCAGTTATCCTCTACGTGTATTAATAATTTAGCCTCGATAAATAAGCTGAACATTTCACACGTTCCATGGACGATTTCCGTCGAGATAAGTCACTCACAACCGTTCTATCACTCTTCGCCAATAGCGCCAAGGTTTGTGGAAAGAGAACCAAAATGTGAATATAGAAAAAATATTTTAATAATATTCCATATCGTAACCCTTTATAAGTGTTTAATAGGTTTAAAAGGAACTACGGAACTATTTAAAAATTTTCCTTAGGCGATTTCCTAAAAACCTTATTATTGGCTTTGAGTGATGTCTAAGTTGTTATTTATTTTGCATTTGGGTTCTCTGGTAAGACTCGAATCCCTGTAACTAATTACCTTAAGATTACCGTCACCCATTCAGTATTCTTCCCAGCTGTCACGTACCTCAGATCGAGTCACTCGAAATAGAAAAATCTTTGAAAAAAGAAAGTTGAATCTGATTCACCCTTAAACGCAATTGTACTTTTGTGTGGTATCCTTACCCTTAACCTTACTTTACCATATTTCATGTAATCGAAATGAAGCTGGATTACATGAGATATAGGGTAAGGTAAGGTAAGTAAAACCCAACCTCACCCAATCAATGAAATTTATATATCTTAACATGTATCCTTGAAAATAATCTTGCATCTCATAATATTTATAGTTCATTATAAAATTAACATGTCTCTTTGAAAATAATCTTGCATGTCATAATATTTATAGTTAATTATAAAATCATTTATATTTTATAATACATAATATTTTGCGACACTTGATAGCTACATAAGGACCTCGAGAAGGTTATTCCTAGCCTTTTATTTTTTTAGAAAAGGCAAAATAATTAATAGTGAATAGTATCTGTAGTACTGATGTTCTCCCCCATTTCGATTGGAACAATATATTTACTTTTACAGCTTACAAAATATTTTCTTTAATGTCTCCTTTGGATAACTATTATACAATATAGAGCGAAACACCTTAAATGTTTTGTTGAGATACAAAAAGTAATTAACAATAACCAATTATTAATTACACTTCAAAATAGTATATTTCTTGAAACGCAAAAATTATTACAAATCAACAAACTAAAAAGGAGTTAGTTTTACGTGGATCACGTTGTACATGCCAGAAAACGTATAAAAGGCAAATGGTGAAGTCTAGAAAAATAGTAAAGGACGGAAAGCATACGGATGCAATGATGTAACAGGTTCGCATGTGCACATAAGTAATCATTATGAATCATTTATATCAATCATTTTATATTAATAATAAAAAATGTAGCCAGAAGAAGATTTCAACTATATCAACACGATTTTTAAGCAAATGAATTCATTTTAAACGTGGTTTTCTAATATCGATCTATTTTTTTATGGATACGTCATTTTAATTGTTAACAAATAAATCGATCATCTGTGACAGACTAATAATATTTATTAATGTTATCATTCGACAATATGTTAAATATAAAAAAGTTTTACTCACAATAATTGAATTATATTGTGAAATAAAACATTGAATGTATTGAATAACAATGTATTAGTTATAAAATCTATTTTTTCTGTATTGATTATACAATAGAAGTTTAATAAAAATGTAAGATTATATATCTCATATATGATTCCTCGGATGACAGAAAAAAATTTACTTTCCTGAATTGTAGCATATTTCTTAAATTAAGAGCAGTAATAATATAATCAGGTTATTTTTTGCGGCTAAATATAACTAGCCAAAAATGGTCTCTTTTTATATCAATATAACTATCGTTTCTTCCGATTAACGATTATCTACGTTTATTAGTAATCATCAAGGGTAGACAATTAGCTCAGATGGGAATGTTCAATACGCTAATAATCTATAATTATGTGTGTATATTGCGAATATGAATTCTTGACTACTTATCCGCTCTTAATATGATCAATAACACTTACTTCATCACTAATACATCACGCTGTAGGATATTATTAGAGTACATGTCAAAACTGTCTATCATTTGTAACACATATCTCATATACACGAAGTTTAAGTTAAGTTCTTTTCATTTCTGATCTTTCCTGAAATTTAGGTGTCCCGATAGCAACATAGTAACGATTGATTTCGTCATCTAAATCAGTTAGAAATTTTACTTAATATTCAAAGCAATACAGTTTTATAAGAACTCAATTTCCCTTTTCATTTTTCTTTTTTTATTTCATTTTGCTATAAAATTTTATTCGAACAGTTCAATCCCGCCGATATTAGATCTCAAGGTATATATCTTTACAGTTTATATGAAAATAAAAAATGTCTAAATCCATAGTGATAATGAATATTAATGTTATAGACGCCATTACCTCTAAATATAATGGACGGATTACATTTTTAGTAACGTGCGTGAGCGATTTACTTTTATACGACTATAAAAGATGTAAAACATTAAGGAGGCACATTATTATATTTTTTAACATAAAAAGTCCATATTTTGTCATAAAAGGAATAATGCTTTATTCCGCAATTATCTTCGTTTAATATATATATATATATATATATATATATATATATATATATATATATATATATATATATATATATATATATATAATGAATTGTTTTAGCTTTTGTAATATCAATAGTTTTCTGTTTCGATATTTTCTCTTACATAAAAGAACTTTTCTTTACGAAAAGCTCATAATAGTATCAAAAGATGCAATGTTGTGAGCATTTCAGTAATTATACTTTTATCGTAAAAAAAATAAAACCATAAATTAATTTGTTTGTTTGAGTACTAAAGGATTAATTAAATTAAGTGTCAGTGCAAGGTCGTATTGATGTCTAGTTAGTCTAATTTAACAAATTATTTCTGCAACTTAGGTCAATATTCGTTGAGCATTCTTAGGGTGTGAATTTTGTAAAAAAGTGTGTTGAGCAGTATTTGATTTTTGATTAATCTGAATACCAGAAAAACGACGGAGAAGAAGACCAAGAGGAAGACGTATAAAAACTTGGGATTAAGATATAGTAAGGCTGGTGCCAGAATGAGGAATTACAATACAGTAAGCAAGAAACATAGCACAAGACAACCGATGGCGGAAGTTTGCATATCGAATCAGTAACTAAAATCATACTATACATCCTACACCTTTGGGTAGACATGGTTACCGTTTATTTATAATGCAAATGTTTACATTACTTAAAAAATGACTTAAAATACCTCAGAGATACGAAAAATTGTGTAACTACGTTACATAACTAAACTAAACTTAACTAAAGTACGCAGTTTAGTAACTTGCGAACCCCGGATGTGAATTTGAATATTTATTAAAAACAAGAACACTTGTATATAAATTTAACCTTCAGGTGCAGTCAAATTTAGTTACCGATATGTACACTATACTAGCAGTAAAGTATGTATTCTGTTTACTCAAAAAATTTTACGTACCTAACTGTGTATGTTTTTCATTTCATTACATATTTTTTACTCAGTTATACAATATGAAATTAGGAAACATGGATTAAAATGACGAAGCGTATTAATTGTGCTATGTGAGAAGTAAATAATATAATCTCAATATTTATTTAACTCTTAATGATCTCGGAGATAACAATTAATGAAAGAGACGTTAAGCACAGAATACAATAATTTGAATGTCATAAGTAATATAGCAAAGCGGGTACGGGCTCACCCTCGGATTTGTCCGCGGACATTTGATGCGGATGGCATGTGGTCAATGTTGATCTGAAGAACTCTTGGCGCAGGTATAAAACAAGTCTGTACAGGTATAAAACAGGTGTGTATCGGTTTAAAACAGGTATGGTAACCTGTTTAATGACGTCATGTTTTTTCCTAATACCACCATACCTGTTTTAAACCGATACACACCTGTTTTATATCTGTACAGACCTGTTTTTACCTGCGCCAAGAGTTCTTCAGATCAACAATGACCACATGCCATCCGCATCAAATGTCCGCGGACAAATCCGAGGGTGAGCCCGTACCCGCTTTGCTATACTACTGTCATATCGATGGATTCGATCATAGACGGATCAAGTAGAGATTTGCTCATTTTGCTCCAAAAAAAGTAGATGGTTTTATATTCTTATTAGTGTAAGTCTGATTTTAATGATAACTTTTGTTTTTTATACCTACCATTCTAACTTTATAGTATTATTACTTGGTTTAGTGTTTACTTTTGTTTAAAGGTTTTTGTATATTAAAATATTGTTACGATCTAGTCTAACACTAATGGGTAACTTATTTCTAATCCTGTTATACTAAATTACTTAAATTCTAACGGTCTCCCATTCATGCCTACTTAGCCATTTCTGACAAGTATGGTACTTCTTCTTGTGCACTCTTGTACACAAACTCTGCTTTTAATTTCACTCAAAGTATCACACTAACTCATGGGGTTTAATCCCCTTGAATCTTCTTATTTGGTTGGAGTTATCAAGAGCTGGATGGCCTCAATATTCTGGTGTTGTTGAAGTCTTCCTTCGTGACTTCTTGCAAATTTTTGAATCTCAATCTCAACGCTTTCTATTCGAATATTTGGGTGAAGTTCTTCATTTCTTCGCGCCCTCTCAACAGTCTAGCTCTGTGTCTGGACTCCAGTGTTATGTTATGGTAACCAAGTCCTCCAGAGTGGCAACAGTTCCTGAATATATCTCACTACAGGATCGAATACCACAAGGCAGTGGAGCAAGTGAATAATTAGCTCCTGCGATGCCATATCAAATGGCTTGCGGTAATTAATGGATATCGCTTGTACTGCACGGAGTCCTACATGACACATGTGTCATTAGATTCTCCTTGTAGCCAGCGTCACCCTTCTTCGATTCTTGTTATTCGCATATCCCCTCGCAGACCGGCTTAATTGTTAGGAGTACTCGCATGTAGAAGAAGCGCATAAATATCTTGTAACATTCGCTTCAGCAGATTATCCCGAAAATCGGTAATCGATAATTAAGTGCGATAAATCTCTGTTCTTGAAGATTGGCACTGTCTGCCCTCAGCAACCCAAGAGGGAATTTTCTTATCTCCATTTAGCCATAATTTTACATGGCTATGACTTTTTCCACCAAAGTACCGGATGACTTTTTCCACCAAAGGTTATTTATGCTGTAGTGACGCATTAAAATTGGCGCATTAGCAAGGATAATGAGTGTGCCTCGATAGCTCAGCGGTCAGAGCAACTAGCCGGAAACTGGGAGAGCCGGGTTCGATTCCCGGTCGAGGCAAAATGCACTTTTATCCTTGCTAACGCCAAAGTGGTGACCCCGACGTGATTCGTCGCTCCAGTATATGCAACCTCCCTTACATCTCAAATTCGCGGATTTGATTCCCGTCCTATCTATCGCCCTGCAGTCCGGGGGTTACCGAACAACGGTTCGTAAGAATGGCGAACGCGGTCACATTCCGTTAAATTGTATCGAGACAAATCATGTCTCTAGGGAGGGAGTACTGTAGTGACGCATTAAAATTGGCGCATTAGCAAGGATAATGAGTGTGCCTCGATAGCTCAGCGGTCAGAGCAACTAGCCGGAAACTGGGAGAGCCGGGTTCGATTCCCGGTCGAGGCAAAATGCACTTTTATCCTTGCTAACGCCAAAATGCCGTCGGGACCTACAGCAGCAGAGTTGCTGAAGACTTTCCCAAAAATGTTTTGGGTACAGGCGTTTTCAGTTTTCTACATGATCTACAGTTAGCGGATTCTTGACAACAAATTGAGGAGGTTCGAATAGACGTGAGGGAAATCTTTTGAAAGCCTTCTAGAACGTCTTGTCCTAACTTACTGACTTACTTGTAGAATATTTTCAAGAGATACGGTAGTCTAAAATGAGTTATTCTTTATATAGTTTATTGTTAACAAACTTTTGTTGTTAATATCATTATTTTTTGTATCCAAATATCAACCCGAAAAACAGAAATAAATTAAGTCAAAGAGTTGATTATCGTCTAAAATTATCAATTTAAAATATTCGGGAAAAAATTTACCCGTAAAATCTTATTTAAGCCGACCTTGGAATGTTGAAATTATCTAGACCTGTACGATATTATTACAATTATAATTATGAATAAAACTATATTTTAGCTTAATTTATTATTATTATTAGTTGTATAATGAATTAAAATAGGGTTTATGTCTTTATGTGAATTATTATATTGCGTGAAATTTGATTTTGATATTTTGATTGATTTCTTTCTACATTTGTATAAATGTGCGAAAAAATCTTATCCACAGTTGTTCTAACTGATAATTTACTTCTTAATATCAACCAGGTAAACTTTTTGACATATTGACTTATCTGGTCGATTCTGGTTTTTTTTTTCAGATAGACTCTGTAATGACCTTCTCCAATCAAGAAATTAAACAATCAGAATATCACAAGGGAAACGTTTATTTAGTTTTTAATTAACATTTTTATTGGCTATTCCTGACTCGGTCAATGAGATTCCAGCCGGAACCGGAGTACAACTCGTGAATCACCCGGTATATAAAAATTTCTGTCGGTCCAAATTTGATCTATTTTCAGAAATGTTAACGAAGATAAGTATAAGAGCACATAAGTATGCATTGACCTATCAGTGTAATGAGAAGATAATTTTCATTTCTAGAAAGCTTTATTATATTAAGGGAAAAGAATTTCATTTTTGTCATAATACACCCTGTATTTAAACACATCTTTGGTTTTGAGAAAACTTAATATTTCCATTATGTGACATAATCTTTTTTTCTAAATGTGTATGTGCATTGCAAGACAAGTTTTGTAGTACCCGCATATTAAAAACAATAGATGGAAGATCGAATGAAGTAAGTCCTTTTATATGCAGATTGCAAGAATAATATGTGTGTTTGGTCGTAAAGAAATAAACTGCAAGCTTATTATAAATAATATGATAGTATTTAGGTAAGATCTAGGTTTAACAAATAAATCAGAATACAAATTATATTGTTACTAAATCTCTTTACTTTTAGAAATATATAGAATTCATTCACCATCTCCATTAAGAAATATATAAAATACCTATTGAAATTATAATCTTATACTTATTAGTAAATCAACCTACGAATATGCCAAATATACAGTATGAGGTTGCTTTGTCCTGCAGGGAAATTACATATATACATACATATTTCTCAGTTTAAACTATAAGGTTTGAGTTGCGTGCCATTTGTGTTCTGTCAAAGATAGGGCGTCAATATTTTACGACTGTTATCTGCAAACCTACGATGTCAACATTCCGTGATTAACAGTTCACACCGAATAGTTTATGTATGTAAAACTATTTTATAAATATGAACGGTCATTTACAGTTGCGTCAAGAAAAATTCGCACAAAATGAAGACAAAGTGAAGCGCCTACAGAGTTGATTGTTGAAAAGGCAACACTAATACGCCCTCGTCGTGGTCAGTCAAATGAAAATATTGCTACAATGAGAGAAAATGTACGGGAGTATCCAAACACATAAATTCGACGTCGTGCACCAACAATTGAATCTGTCAATATCTGCATCTGTTAGCATACAAAACTCAGTTAACATAACAATTAATTAGAAGTTACAGACCATTTACAACTACGTAAATATGTTAATTGGATGAAAGAAAATACAGAAGGTGATGCTGGTTTTTGCAACAGAATTTTGTTCGGCGATGAAGCACATTTTCATCTTGATGAATATGCGTCCACATGCTGTTCACGATAAGGAAATGCATCCACAGAAATGCACTGTTTGGTATGCATTTTGGAATCGTGGAGTAATTGAGCCCTACCTCTTCGAAAATGAAGTTGATAATGCTATCACAGTAAATGGGAAACATGTTAAACAAGGTTTCTAGCAAATTGATGATTTTTGGTCGAAATATTTGAACAATATGTGGTGTCAGCAAGGCGGTGCAACGTGTTATACACCACGTGCAAACATAACTCTGTTGCATACCAAATTATCTGATTATGTTGTCTAGCGGAATGCCTTGCAAGATCATGTGATTTACTCGTAACATCACTAGACTTTTTTCTTCGGCATTCTGTCAGAGGAAATGTATACGCCACCCTGCTAACAACAATCAATGTCCTCAAAGCAAACATTCAACATGTTATTCAAGAAATGGAGTCTTTTTATATGCCCCTGTTATGGACAATTTTGATAAACGAACGACATCATGCCAGAAGAGTCGAGGCGGCCATATGAATGATATTCTTTTCCATTTGTAGCCCTATCGTCTCGAATTTAGGTTGAAGAATAAAAAAACTAGTTAGTCAAATATTATTAGTTTTATTCACAAATCATATCCTATAGTTCCAAATGAGACACCCTTTAAATATGTTTTGTTTTCTGAAGAAGTCAGTCAAAATGACTATTAACCCTCTACTACTGGGGTGGTGTCGAGTCACATATTTACTACGGTGGGGTAGAATCCGATCTCAGGCTAGTTTTTAAGTAAAAAAACACATTGATCATGTAGAAAAAGGAGAGCCACCCATCAAAGAACTGTTTTTACTCTAAACCAATTTTGTCTTAATTTATTAAACATAAACTCTGGGGATTTATTAAACATCAACAGTCTTACTGCAGTGTTCATAGTTAGCGAACATTATTGAAATTGACAGTCTTATTATTTGCTTAAGAAACTACAAAAGGAAGGAACAAGAATTGGAATTTATAGAAACAGTAGCTACAATAGTGCTGGTAACTACTCAAGATAACAAAATAACAGAATTCTTATCACGCATTCAAAATAATCACTATCACATCTATCAAAAACTATCACATTTTGAACACAATTAATTACCTTTTCTGTCGTTAGTACAATAGACTTATTTTTGCTGACTAATCTCAATCAAAGGTACAGATATTTTCAGTTCCTTTCCTAACACCTCGTGATACTTCTTCGGCGACTTCTGGGTAGGTGCTAGTTCAAGAATATCTTCTCTATCCATGGTATTACCAGGGTAAATGACAGTTTTTTCAGGAAAGAGAAACGAATGTCGTTTGGGTATGACTCATTGTCAGAATTCCACTTATAAAGAATCAGGCAGTTGATTACTGCGATATCCACCACATCATAAAAATATCTTCATAATGTCTTCAATTCGACTGGAGAGGAGGGTACAAGAAACCACCGCAGACAGAGGGATGTTGTGCACGAGGGAACAATCGAATGGGTCGAATCCGATCGGATCGTATAGAGGAGGGTTAAGACGTACGCGAAATAATAGTAAAATTTTCATATCATGAAAATAATCACAATCAAATAAAATTTATGTCTGGTATGGGGGAATTTATACAATCTCGATTTTACTCACCCAAATACCTGGATGTACAAAAGTCCAATACCATAACTCACGATATCACCGGCATAGTTTTTATTAGCAAGTCTAAATAACGGAATTATTAACCATTCATGTGAAATTTGCAGATAAGTGAATGTGTTTAACATGGAAAGTATGAGAATCATAACGCGGTAAATAATGCGATAATATGCCTGTGAAATGCGAAGCTCATCTTTATTTCTCACGTGAATCAACTGCCCGTTCCATTGATAGTTAAAACGGTTTATTATAAAATATCACTTAATTGTGAAAATTATTTTTTTATGAGAATATATAAAATCTGTAGAAATTTAATTTTTGTTTTTATTGCGTCAGGAAAAGGAATTATATTTTCCTGAAGGCTATAATCATATATTCAAATTATTTAGGGTGGGCGTCGTAGGGACTTCGTCGGTTGATAAAGCAAATAATATATTTTTAATCACACCCGTTTGAACAATTCCACATTTCGGATACAGTGACAAGTGGTTTTTAATAATCTAACCGCAAGAAATAAAATAACATACCAGTTTAATTATTCTTGAATTTAAATTATTACTTCAAAGAGTAATCTTGCTAAAAGTGACTCTGTAAAAGAACCTAATATTTTCTAACAGTAGATCAGATTTCTACGAATACCGATAGATTATACGTTGCTGAACGTGCGTTTCGCCAACCAAATTGAAATCATCGGGAGATGTGTAAAGCTAAAATAGTTTTAATCATATTTTAGTTTTAATAATTTCCCGATCATGGCAACTTGATTGGTGAAACGCGTAATCTTTCGATGTTTGCAGAAAACTGCCTTCCTATGCATCAAACGTTCCATCGTCTTCCCAACATAATATTCTCGGTTAGGCTGTCGTGTATTACTTTGTTACACTCATATTAGTTACTTCTCTTCATATTGACTTGAGTTTAAATTTACATTATTTGTTTTCTTATTTTTAATTTTATTATTTAATACAATGTTAAAACTATTTAAAATACTATAATCAACCAAATAATATTTTATATTCAATTAATCCATTATTTTGTAACATAGTATGATACAATCAAAAGTAATAACATACAGGGTGAGTCGGGAGGAACGAACCAAACTCTAGCAGTGTATTGTACGCGTGAAAATAATGTAAAAAAACTCAAATGTGGTTATTCGATTTTTATTTGTTTTCAAGTTATATCGCAATTAAAAATGTTTATCTAGTATGCCATGTTCGAGGTTCAAAAACATTTGATAACGTGTGTCAGTGTATTGTGACAGTGATTTTGGACTTTGAACGATTAAAACATTACAAAATGCCACACACTTATTCAAATTTGGAATATGCAAATATGGTGTTTGCTTACAGTTTTTCTAATGGGAATGCCAGAGCTGCTGTTGAAGAATATCGTCAACGGTTTCCACATCACAGACATCCTAATAATGTATTTATCAGAGTTTGCAAACCGTGCGAGACCGGAAAGCTTCTCAGTGTTACCGTAACATCTGAACGAGCTACTCGGCAAGATTTAGAAGAGGTAGAACATATTCTGGATGTAGTAGCAGAAGATACAACTACCAGCTCACGAAGAATTAGTATCCACTTAGGCATTCCACGAACAAGAGTAATAAACACACTCCACCAGCAAGGCTTACATCCATACCATGTACAGAGAGTACATCACCTACAACCGGAAGATTATCCTAAACGTATGGAATGTTGTCGGTGGATAAATAATAATCCTCGAGTTGTATCGCGCATAGTTTTTACGGATGAAGCAACATTTACCCGTGACGGCATTAATAATACTCACAACTGTCATGTATGGTCAGATGAAAATCCCCACGCAACAGTCGAAAGTAACTTTCATCATAAGTTTTCGGTAAACATGTGGGATGGAATGGTCGATGGTTATTTAACTGGCCCTTTCATTTTGGAGAATCGCCTCACAAGAGACAACTACTTAAATTTTTTACAAAACTTGCGAACTACTAGAGGATTTTACTTTAAACATCGGAATGCAAATGTACTACCAGCACGATTGAGCTCCTGCACATTTCACTCATCAGGTCAAACAACATTTGAACGAGAGGTTTCCATAGCGCTAGATTGGTCGCGGTGGTCCTATTAATTTGTCTCCAAGATCTCCAGACCTCACAGCACTAGATTATTGTTTATGGGGCTGATTCAAAGACGAAGTGTATAAAATAAAAGTGAACACTCGGGATGCACTAATTCAACGTATTAGAACTGCTGCAGCCGATCTTAAACAAAGACATGACTCAGAAGAGCTACACGCTACAGGCGCCCTTCGTAGAAGAAGCAGATAATGTTTAGAGGTGAATGGCAGTATTTTTAAACATTTATAACGCTATAATTACCATAACGTTAATGTATGAAATTTTGTTTATTTTTAATTACGCTATAACTTGAAAACAAATAAAAATCGCATAACAACATTTGAGTTTTTTTTACATTATTTTCACGCGTACAATACAGTCCTGGAGTTTAGTCCGTTCCTCTCGACTCACCCTGTATATTTGATTGCAACTAAAGTAAGTTTAATCATGAAGTACGTGTATGTCCTATTTTAATGTATACATATCGTAGTAAGCCAGCTGTATCAGTCGTATCATCAGAAATACGAACAAATCAGGCGAAACAATTGAATTAGTGAATGAAAGAACAATACAAAATACCGCTAAAAATAGCGTTTTTAGTAGATATACTCAAAGTACTTCAAATACGTAGACCTGCCAATGAGGAAAACAACAGTACATAAGCCAGCCACCTGCCTTTATAATAAGGGTGTGTAATTTACGACTGAATGGAAGAACAGTATAAGTATGGTGAAGTACGAGTATATAAGTAAACGCACATTAATACAAGATTCATATGGTGGTCGAGTGTTGTGATAACTCAGGGGTATTATTTCTTTTATACCTGTAGCATCGGTGATAGTTTAATAAAGAAATCTGAAAAAAGAAACGGGAAAAGCAACTCTTGAAAAGGTACAAAATTTTCGTTGATTTTGAAAATATGCTCGTCCTCGAGATGAAAAATAAACAGTGTGAAGAGACAAATTTTCAGCATCCCAAAAAACTCAATATTTAACTATTGCTACTATTAGTCATAGGGGCAGTGTTGATTTTAAAAACTGATGTCACAAATTTTATAAAAAATCTGGTCCATCTGCCAAAAGTTAATTTTATTGTTTCCCACTACAGGCAGTTTATATATAGCAGTGAAATAAACTCTTTTCACTGCACTATCTGCGAAGAAAACACATCAAGGAACAGTTTCTAACAGCGAGAAAATAATTACTGATCTTAAAAAAATACAATGCGTGTCTAAAATTCTTCAATTACGGTTTGCACAACAAACAACAAAGATATAGAAATATCAAAGTATAATAGGGCAATAATGCGAAGTCTATTGACGTACGTATAAAATAGTTGAGGGGACAAAATGGGACAGTACAGCCCTATAAAGTGGTTTAATAGAAGATGTTTATTTTGTTCTAGTGCAGAATACATGTATTATACTCCGGTTTCAAAATAGTGGGCAGTAAGGTATAGAACACTATTTTTATGAGATGATAATACGATTCAACAAGTGTCTGTTTTACGTGTATAAATTGTAAATACCGCTACCTGCACTGTGATCTCTGCTATCTTTAGTCGCGCGCAGACAGTTAGCACGTGCCTTGTCTCTCTTGTTTGCCTATATAGCACTCAAACAAAGAGCAAATTACTTATTGCGCGCGCAGACAGTTGGAACGCGCCTTGTCTCTCTTGTTTGCCTATTACAGCAGGCAAACAAAGAGCGGATTACTTACTGCCTACAATTTTGAAACCAGAGTTTAGGTACTATTGAAATCCATAACCTACTGAGGTTTTTCACTTGATTGAAAAGTCCTTCGCGGATTGTGTCACTATTTATTTAACTTTACATTGAGCTAAGAAAAAATACCCGTACACTATTTACAGACGACAAAATAACTTCATGTTATTTACATTTTTATAGTAACGTTAACACAAAGAATAATAAACTCAAATAAGAAGGGACACTCTTGCGCCATCTATAGGTTCATATACAAACTTAATTCAAATTAGATTTAACAAATCAACAGGTACTATTATATATGTGTAAAAAATAAATAATCAGGTACTATAAAATATTAAATATATAATATAAAAAACTATTAAAGACTTAAATAAGTCCGATACGTAAGTATTTGATAAAATATAAGAAATGCCTCGAAAAGAAAATGCAAGTGGATATATATGTAAATGAGGTTCAATCCACTTTATTACATCTCTGGAATATGTGGTTACGTGATATCCCTATCTTTGTATTACTCGTTGTATATAACCGCTTATCCTGGATCAGATGGTCATTAACTGCTCAATGGCTGGATTTCATATTACGTCCAGAGGTCTCACAAGATTCGTAAACATATCTTTAATTACATACGCCTGCAGCATATTAATTAGTAAACTTTCTGGTCTGCGATGCCTTGTTGCCTTTTCCCTATTAAAGTTGAGAACATTTTTTCATGGACAAGTTAACCGAATTGTTCTGCATAAGTTTTAATTGAATCTGTTGGTAATGTCTGCGCACAAAGTGCAAATAAGTTGTTAGTGATCGATTATCCCGCATTAATTAACAGCTCGTGTAAAGTAGTTTCATCCCTGCTGCAATTACACTAGTGATCTTTTACATTCTCATACAGACCATGGATGAAATAATGTTGCACACAGCAAATCATTTAAATTTAACATACGCTTAATGTTCTTAGAACGCACGTAGTAGAGAAAGAGCTGTAAGACGTATTCGATTTTGCAACATTTATGTATATGTGCAATATTAAATACAATATCTGGATAAAATTAAAGATAATTCAAATCAAGCAATATGAAATCCTACACAAATAAGGAGCCGCTGCATTTTATGCTGTAATAAATTTTATAATGTTCGTCCTGAAAACCCTCGAAAAATGCCCATAGTAGGCATTATTTAACACAGATCCTTTGATTACCAAAAGTACGAGAGAGTACCCAAATAAACGAAAAATTGTTAATTTAAATTTTTGTTTTAATTTAAGATCTTGAAAACATCAATTTTCCTCTAATGCTGCTAATTTTCCTCATATTAAGTACCTCCAGCAATTTTTTCTTAACCTCTTCTACGTCCTAAAAACGATTCATTCTTGGGGATAAGACAAAGTCGCAGGGTGCTAAGTCGGGCGAATAAGGGAGATGCGAAGCCATTGACATGGTTTTTTTCAAAAACTGGTTGATTTTCTACTCTGTGTGGGCAGGCGCGTTGTCATGATAATGAACCCAGTCTCTGATCTCCACAATATAGGTGTTTTTTTCTCGGTGTCTCATGTAATCTCTTTAGCACTTCTGAATAGTAATTTTTGTTCACTGTGGTGTCCTAAGAAATAAGTTCAATGTAAACGACTCGTTTGATGTCCAAGTCATCACGAACTTCACATTGATTATACTTACCATGCTGTTTGTGGTTTGGACGATGGAGGTGTCTTCCACTGACTGGACTGTTGTTCTGTTCCGGGATCATAGAGGTCGGGGTCACAACAAATCAGGATCAGTGCGTGTTCTTTCCATTCCTGGCAGACTCTCACACGGTTCTCTCTCTGATCATCGGAGAGTAGTCATGAAACAAACTTGGCCGTGGTGTATCTCATGTTCAATTCGTCAGTTACGAGTGTGGACATTGACGGAGGACCCGAACGGGGTTCATCTTCAAGTGATATTTGACCACTACTGAACCGGGTAAACCACTCGTAAATGCTTGCCTGGCTTAGAACTTCTTTCCCATATTCTTCTCAAAGTACTGAAACTGTATCTGTTGCTGTTTTATTTAACTGGAAACAGAATTTGATATTGGAATGTTGCTCCTTAACGTTTTCCATTACAAAATCGCCAAAGGCGTTGGAACGGACTTAAGAATATCACTCTGGCCAGGGAGTGTCTAGTAAACGTACCTAGCGGAAAAGTGCAACAGCAGCTCACTTATCAAAATAATATTTCTTTTATTCCCCTTGTAGTTCCCAAATGTAATTTACTTTTAAAAATCTAAAATTTTCTTATCCGAATGTGAATAAAAACAGGCGACCAGTTTTCCACGAACACCGAAATATTACACGTCTCTCAGCGCGCGTTTCACCAAATAAGTTGACATCATCAGGAGTTTATTAAAAGCTTGTAATCTTTTATGGAAAACTCGTCTCGTATTTTTATTTCTGCATAGAAGGTTCCGGTCCCTTTCCAGGAGTCGAATGTCAATCATAAAAGTTCTTTTTTGAAATAATTTTTATCGAAAATGTACGATATTAGTTTTTATTAAATAAAGACACATAAAATAATAAATAATTTATTATTTTTTGATTATTCTAGTTTTTCTTTTTAAATTTAAAAATGCCAACAAAGTATTTTTTAATTTATTCTCTTTGTTGGACATGTGATAAGTTAGTAGTGAGTTAGTATATTATATCATATAATATAAAATTTTATAAAATAGCAACTTATCAAACAATAAAATTTGGAATTATTTAGATTATGGTTCTTCTTCTTCGAAAAGTGCTTCTTCAAAGAGCTTCTAAGGATGTCGTTAAAAATTAACAAGCATCTCCTCAGAGTTGCGCCCAAGTTATCGCCCAAGGCTATTTGCATATTAACGTATCATTAACGGATAACATTATACCATGCACATATTACGTTATAGATGTATATACCTTTCCCAAATTAATAAAAGACGAGTAAGCAAATCCCAATAATATTGCGCCGCCCCTTTGCTCATATCGAAGACACCTCCGGAACATGCCTCTAGAGGCTTCGGATAAGAAAAGTTACCACGTTATTCGCAAGGGTTGATTTACTGTATTGATTTTATCAGAATGCCGAAATTAGAATAAAAAGCATTTCGTACGTTGACCTAAAAATTTCGTGACACACACACGAAAACAGCCGTTTAGTAAAGACGAGTAAGCAAATCGCAATAATATTGCGTCTCTCCCTTGCTCATATCGAAGGCACATCCGGAGCAAGCTTTCGGATCAAAAACAAAAGTTATCACGTTGTTCGCAAGGGTCAATTGACTATATTGGTTTTGTCAAAATGCCGAAATTTGAACGAAAAGCATTTCGTACAACGACCTAAAAATCTCGTGACACACACACGAAAACAGCCGTCTAGTAAATATAGATTAAACTAAGTAAGGGGGACTTAATTATTAACTAATCAAATAACTTCGTTATTAGTTCTTGCCCAAAAGTTACTCAGAGTACCACAAGACAGTATTCTACCACAGTACTGGACGACATTCTACCCTCTCAATCTATACAAACAGATTCCCAAATCCATACGATCATATGGCATCGAGCTGGGTTGTGCTAAAAATAAAAATTAAAAAATAATCTAGCTGTTCCAAAAGAAAATATTAAGGAGCAGTATCAATACTCTTTCATATTACAGAACTAGTAATCTCCACAGAGATTTGAAAATGGACATCGTTATCTAGGCCATTAGTACTTTTGTCAAGAGTCACGAACAGTGACTTCTAAAAAACGTCATGTCGAGGTAGTCCAGCTCCTCAATAACAAAAATCTAGTCAGAAAACTCAAGAGTATCAAACTTTTCGAGCTAGTTTAAGACTGTATTAGTGAAAAATCAGAACATAATGCTAGTGTACAAGTTACTGTCAGTATAATTATTGAAAATTAAATGCCTTTGGTTTAACCTGCTGTTTCATGTACTGCACAACCCGCATTTTCGGCCATTTTAGAAGAATATATAGTAGAAGCTACCAAATACTGCAGTTAAAGCCATTAATAATATGTTAAATAGTGTTCTCTTAAACATGGGCATCGCTATTAAACAAGTGCCTTTGCTTCTGGCAGATGCAGCTTCATACATAAAAAATACTGAAGCGTAACTAAAAAGAAGTATGTACTGCTCGTTAAGAATGAGAAAAAATGTGAGATTCTCTAGCTTTGCGTAGAAGAGAGAGTGAGGCAGCATCCGGAGAGAAAAGGGTGGACTTTACGCGCGGCTCAATCGAACTCTGTGCGCATTCACATTCAATATATATTCATCGAAACTCACTCTGCAATGATCTCAATTCGACTGAGTATAGACCAGGCTATTTACTGCGCATCTCGTCCGCGGTCCGATACCATAATTCTGAGACTTACTCCTATTCTTGACAAGCTGTATGTATCATCACGTTAAATCATGTAGCTTGCTTAGCTTATGCTGTGGGATATGCTTGTTATGCTTATGCTCTCATTATAAACAGATATCTGATCCAATTAGGTTTTATTTTCTTTTAAGTTTGTTGCATTTTAAATACATTTTAAAGATTTTACGTTACTACACTGTTATTTAATCGTCATAACTATAACATGTAAGTGTATTACTTTGTGAAATTTATGTATATGTATAGTATAGGTGCTACATTATTATTGTCTTATTCTATTTTAATTTTGTAATAGGTCTAATAACAAGAAAGTGTTGCACAGTCAAGGGCGGCAGATATTTTATAACGTTTATGAATGTATGAAAAAAGAAAAAGAAGATAAAAAATATCACGTGCAGCACAGTACACGTGACAGAAGTGAATACTTCTTTAGAATAGAGAATGAGAGAGATTAAGAGTGAGAGATTGAAAGAGAGAGAGAGAGAGATAAAGGGAGAGGGATAATTTCAAAAGAAATATAACAATATAAAATTTGTGTAAAAAATATTCGGTTTATTCATTATCTACACTATCATCGGCTGGTGGTTCAATTGGTAATACTGATATGATTGGTTTGTGATAACTAAAATATGAAATATATGTTCGTGATTCGATATTTTCTAGATAACGTGTAAAAATTGCATCTATTGTTGTTCCGAATTTTGTTGTTGATTCTTTGGGATTGTTATTTATAAGCAGACCAAATGTTTCTCGAAGAAAGTTAATCAACGTCAAAGAATCATTGGATCCGAAATTTACATTGAAATCTCCCCCGAGAATCAAAGGGATTTTGTCCTCGCCTCCTCCAAGTGCATTTGTACCTGTGTGGCTGTAAACCAGTAGGGAGCGGTGAATGAAATATATTATATCTTCTAGACCGCACAAAAGGGAGACGCGGATAGCCTAAACTGATATATATGATGTATAACTCTCTTTCTCTTTCTCTCTATGTTATATATCTGTGTAACGAAACCTGTCTTTTAGGTATACTAAATGTATAGCTCTCTTTCTCCTTCTCTCTACGTTATATCTTTTTTTCTCTCTCGTGTAACGAAATCTCGAAACGTTACATTTTTTCCAATTCACTCTCCATTCTCGTCAAATATCAGAACGCCGCCAAAAAAGTATCCACTTCAAAAATCCTAATAAGGTAGACAAGGTGCAGGCCCGGGTAGCCAAAGCTACCGGTGCGGTGTTTCGTTAAGTACGGTCAAAAGAGTAATACGTGAACATCAAGCTAGTCCATCCGATGATCTTTCGTCGCTTAAGAAGAAAATAGATAAGCCAAGTACTAGATCAACCGTGGATCAGTTTAAGGAAGAAATAATTAGAACCGAAATTTAGAACTATTTGTAAGCGACGTGTAACTATGAAAACTTTGTTTGAAGCTTTAAGAAACGATTTGAATTTAACTGGAAAATTTTCCAGTTTTAGAAAAATAATTCATAAAATTGAATTTCGCTGGAAAAAACTTAAGATAATAGAAAAGTACTATGTGAAAGATTAGACATACGATTAAAACGCACAGAATTTTTAAAGAAATTAGAACAGTATAAACAAGGGAGTATATAGGTTTAAAAATTTATAATTTCATATTCACACTGCAACAGAAAAGAAAAATTATTGTTACTTATTAATTATTACAATTTTTCGACCAATTTATTTATCTATATGTTTCTTTTTTGTAGGTTAAAATATTATCTATTGTGACGAGACATATATCCACAGTAATCATACTGTACCAAAATATTGGGATGATGGTACAAATAATTGCTTAAAATCACCTGTAGTCAAAGGACGACATCTAATTGTTATCCATGGTGGAAGTAGAAAAGGATTTGTTCCCAATTCCGGACTAATTTTTAAATCTGGTTCAAAAAGTGGAGACTACCACGATGATATGAACCGAAAAAATTATTTTAAATAGCTGGAAGAAAAATTAATTGCTAATTTGGATCCAAATTCAGTTTTAGTAATCGATAATGCACCATATTACAATGTTCTGGTATAGCCCAATCCAAATTCTAACTGGCTGAAAGAAGATATGCAAGATTGGCTCAGAGAACGTGGCACTGTTTTTGGAAACAAAGAAACTAAACCTGAACTCTATGCAAAAATAAAACTTAATAATCCACAAAATAGTGTTACTATAATGGATAGATTATTAGCCACACATGGTCATACTATACTGAGATTACCAGCGTATCACCCTGAATTGAATCGAATCGAAGAAATATGGAGGAATCGTTAAGAATGACGTAGAAGTGTGCAACACAACATTTAAAATGGACGATGTTTAGAAGTTAACAGAAGAAAAACTGTCAAATGTCACACCTGATAATGTCTGTGAACATGTAGAACATGTGGAACAAGAATATATTAGCCGCGAACATTTCACCGACGAAGTCAGTGAATTTATAAATTATAAGTTCACTGACTAGCGTATTATAAGTTATAATACGTGTAATAGTACACGTATTATAAGTTATAATACGTGTACTATTCATTTCATCGCTATTTGCCAAACAAAAAACTCTTATCTTGCCGATAAACGGAACAGTCTACCTCGACCTAGCCATAAAAATAAACCACGATATGAGATAAGAGCCGCTTAGTATTTTTTATTTGGCAAATAGCGATGAGATAAACTATAGGTAATAACGACAGTGATGAAATATTTTATAACTAAAAATATTTGTTCTGTAAATACAAATTACATACCATAATAAAATGCCCCTATATTTATTATTTTAATTATAAGGTAAAGTGGTCTCGTCCGTATGATAATCTTAGAGAGAAAGAAAACTCTTAAGCTCTCTTCTCTCTTAAAACTCTTATTTTAATTATTTATAATAATACTAAGCAATAAATAAAAAAATATACAGCGAGCGTTCGTCAGTTGACTTTATAGATGCCCGAACACCTTAGTCCATTCCTGGTTGTTAAACAAGGCACATAAACAGGTATGATGGTATTAGGAAAAAAACAAGATGTCATTAAACAGGTTACCATACCTGTTTTAAACCGGTACAGACCTGTTTTACACCTGTACAAACCTGTTCTATACCTGTACCAAGAGTTCTTCAGATCAACAATGACCACATGCCATCCGCATCAAATGTCCGCGGACAAATCCGAGGGTGGTCTGGTACTGGTTTTGCTATACTACTTGTGTCTATTGTGTATATTGTCTTTCGCATATTTCGCAGCTCCTAAGGTTTTGAAACATCTCTACCATGTACGGCACTGATGAGAACTAACAAGTTCTAAACAGCTGTCTGTCGTTCGGTTCACATCCGGGACAGATATCGAATCCTACCCGTGGCGGGTTTTATTTTTTGGAACCTTGTACCAATTTTAGGTGTACTGAATAACAAACGACGTATATAATCATCAAGCATGTATTTTCCTATTATCCCCTGATTTAGTCTTTATTTCTGTTTCATCAATTACCACAGTTAAATGAATCGGCTCATGTACGATAATTATGTTCGCAGTAGGATCATAATCAACATAACTACAGGCGGTTTAGAGCTATAAATCGAGTGTGGTGTGACTCTCGACGCGTATTTACTTACGCTAGTAAATAACCTGAGGATAGACCATATAATCCAGGGCAGAGCCAATTAGTAGACACATAAATAAGAGAATGCCTATATTAGAAAACATATAAATAAATATCGCAACTGAGAGATAATTTCATTGTAGATCTGAGGAATTGAGAACAATCCCGCTAGTATAGGACTTAAATCACCATAGAAAATAATTGATATAATCATTATGCATTTAATCTTCAATGCATTTAAGAAACTAGTTTAAATCTTATTTCCTAATTTATTCAAGTTTGGTTGGAACGCAATTACGCCATATACAACGTATATGGAGCATAATATAATGCAATTATCAAGGCAAGTTTCTGTCAGGTTTACCTAAAACTTAGTTCACGTGGAGCAACATCTAGACAGTTAACATGGTAATTGATGGTTTGTTGTTCTACTAATTGCTATTAAACTGCTACGTGTCATATATACGCATCGGTTATGAAGGTAATTAATTAGTAGTGACTAGTTGTGTAAAAAGTTTAACGGATCCCTAGTAATCAATCATGTTTCAGAGCAGAGTATTTACAACTCGTATCAGCTTATTGGAGAGCGATTGGAATATTTCGAAGGACTATTTTAGTTATGTACTCAACTTAATATTTGTCATTATTTTCTCAAACTAATATTTTACGTCCTCAGGTGCAATTTCTTTTTTTCAGCTAAACATGTAGTTGAGATGGGACTTTCTTTAGGTAAAAAATGAAGTAAAAAGAGATACATTAATAATTCTGCTGTTCAGGTAAATGACAAGTTAATTCACACAGATCGAAGTCGTATAATATTTTAAACATACACTGTCTACAGAGTATGGTAAAATTTTAACGTATCAAATATTTAGGGACGCACATTGGTGTCAAATGAGGTAGATTTTGATAATCCGCGGCAACAGTGTGACTTTTCATATCATTAATTTGTTACTGGTTACTAAATTGGTTATAACATGAGATAAATTTTAGCTGTAAACAATCTATCTTCAAGATATTATCTTACAAAACTATTTGGTGTAAAAATCAAGTATCCATTTTACTTTTTTCTTGAAGTAAAACAAATATTACGATGACCATATGTACCTTTAATTCGTATAATACACTTTATTGAATATTCTGTGTTTAATCTAAATTCCACTAATGAAAATAAGTCTGTATATTTAGTGGTCCAAGTAAGTACATTATTTATGAAACAGCGAAATTGTTAATCATATTTGAAGCACTTGAGTTTATTTCATCAAACTAATCTTCGAATTAAATCGTTATATTGCTGATAGTCTTCGAGATTAATAACAACGATTAATTTACAGCCATTGAAATCTAAGAAATTGTTGGAGATCTATGCATGTCGTTTAAAAAAGAAAGAATTTAATTTCCATAGAAAATAAAAACTTAAAACATTACGATTATAATGATATCTACTATGTACAAATTACATCACAGATTTATTAGTTTAACATAACACAGTTCTCAATAATAGTTAGTGGTATAAGTTGATTAATTATAAATTAGGAACAGGGATACTACTGCAGGTTTTGAGTAATAAGTAAGTGTCAAAATAAACGATATGCATGCGTAATGTGAAATGTTATATTGCGCGGATTATAATTATACCACATGCAGAGTTAAATATATTACGCTATAATCAATGTAATGTATATACAGTATTTATATACCGCTGCACTTTGATTCACACCATGTTTCGCACAATATCCATAATTTCATTAAATGATTTTTTAAAACATGTCGACTTTATTTTCTAAAAAGACATTGGCTGATGAAACAAATGTATTTTTCAGGTTGTATGAGTTATCGTATGAGACGTCATCGCAGCTTTTTAAATTGCAGTGATGCAATTTAAATTGCATTGTCATCCTTACTGTTTCAATAAAGAAATTCTAAAGTCGCATCTAAGTAAAAACTTAGAAATTCTAAATATCTAGCTGACTGCTGCTAAGAATTTCTAGGTTTCATCTTGACGCTGATTATACTATTCTTGAATCCAATGAGCATTATTTTGCACCAATATCAGGAGTTTTAGCATTGTATAGTTTCACTCAAGGAAAAAGTCACTTCGTCAAAAGATAATTAGATTTTCTTTATAACATAAGGACATCTTGGTTAAACTACAGAATGTTACGACACGTTTGTTCACGTAAATCATACGCTGACATTTGAATCCCCTTACTCAGTATTCACCGATAAAGTGCGACGGTAGCCAGTGGACTTTCGATCGTTTCTATTATTTAATTTTGTAAACGCCGGGAGCAAATCATGTGTTGCTTGGTTAGGATATTCTTGAGCATCAAGCAATACTTAATTTATTGTCTTCAGTAAATTAAGGTCTGCTTTATCGAGGTAAATATTTTACGTCAATAGCTACTGAAAATTTTTTTGAACTAGTTCATTCATTACTATTTGCATGGAAGGAAGTGGTCTATTGGGATACTCGTGATTAAATAACTGACAAACCTCCTCCTCAGGATCTATCTCCATATCCAATCTTCATTACCTCCCTAATTATTTCCCGTTCAGGTAAATGAGAGTTTTGCATTTATACTTTATTTCTTGTTATGTATATATACAATCTTTAGGAACTCAACCTGATAAAGTCAACTTGACAGTATCTATTAAGGAATAGTCAATTAATTTAGTGATAATTCTGGTAACTCTTCAAGAGTTTGGGTTTAGAATAATTTTTGTTTATGAGCAAAATATATTTCATTGGACATTCATTTTTGAAAATAAATAAGTACGGAACGAAACTAATCGTTAGTCAAAATATTTACTAGATCCCTGATACGCAATAACTCTGTAATTGCAAGACATTTTTATTTTTCAATATAGCTATATTTTGCAATTTTGAGTTTAACACCCTTTACTTTTTATAAGGTGAATATAATACAATACCCTTGTATTGGAAAACAAATTATATGAAGTCGATCAAGTAGATGTAGATGACACCGTTCCGGCCTTTCACGCCGGAGGTACCAGGTTCCATTCCGATGCTTTTAGGTGTGGTGAAGTATTTTAAAGTACATTATTCATAATTACCTTGCAAAAGGTCCCCAAATTCCCTGGAGTCATTTGGCATAGTAATGCCAATTGCTTGGTGTGTCATGGGGTAAGCAAAATGTGGGCGGCGCTACCACTCAGTGCCACTCACTCAATGGTACTCACGTAACATTGCCCACGCCCATTTTGCATCAATCATAGAAGTTGTGACATGACGATTCCTAAGGGTCATTTTCCCGAGTGGGAAAAATGTGAAAAATAACACAAAGTCAGTATTGCAAACCCGTACAGGCGAGACACTACCAGGGGTTGACAGCCCGCGAAGACAGAAGAAACGTAGACAACAAAAGCGTTCGAAGAGGTTCCAGCTGCCGGGGTCCAACGAGACAGGACTACGTAAGGTCAGTCCAGACCATTCGCTGTTTGTCTCGCTCCCGCCGCGCGGAGGGCATATTTTGCCCCTAGGAGGGGATGATATTAGCGGACAAGGAGACGGGTCTACCCTGCACGAGGGGGTCTAGGTCTATAGCGATAAGTCGGGCAAAGCGGTTCGCCCCAACGCCCACTTATCTCAGGTAATTATGGAGCGTTAAGAATCTACGCGCGACACAAGTCAGTACTTGTTCTATAGTACCAATGCCAATTCAGCAGCTTCAACAGCGAGGGAAAGTCAAAAGACATCGGATTCAGTAGCATTGACCAATTGAGACCAGGCCCCACGTAAGTCTCTCCGTTTAAAAAATGTTTGCATATTTTGATTTCCATCGGGGAAGCCGCGACCGAGAGAATAGCGGATTTTATGGTTACACCAAGGAGACAACCACTGAGCGATAACTTTCTACAGCGAGGGATCATGGAGTCGCACCGTAAATCGGTGGGCGGTATCCGGCCACGGATCACCACAGCTATCGTGAGTGGGTGTCATCCCCGAGGGAAGCCGGGCCAAGAAGAAAACAGCCATTATGAGTAGAAACTGGGGGGAGTAGAAAGTTCGTTCGTTTTTATTCCAGGTCGCAACCATACCCAACAGTCCTCCACCGCGAAAACTACTCACCGCAGGAAATGTGGTCCAGTGTAGGTGAAATGACACTAGGTGAAACGCCCACAACGACTCTAAAAGACAGCAGTGCAATGGACATTGCCAAACCCGAAGCGGCCCCTGAGCTGTGGCCATTACGGAATCCAACAGCGAAGCACGTAACTAGCACCGGATCACTTAACCAGCAACGGGACGCCTCAAAAAGCGGTCCACTCCGCCACGATAGTTCATCCCACCATGAAATGCAACCAGCCGCATCCTTGAAGCATCCTCGAGGAGTATGTGCACCTCCAGTCTTATTCCCCAGATCGGACATAGCACGTAGGGCTCATCCCAGTACCGTCGCGGACGAGTGAAGCAATGTAGAGACCAAGCGCGGTCCTTAGGAGGCCACGTCGTCATAGGGCAGAAGCGGGCAGCGACAACAAGAGTTGGCTCAGATTGCCGGGGCGCGGGCGAAGAGTTGATTTTTTAAGAGAAGTCCATTTAAGTGGCCAGATATTATTCTCGCACCATGATAACACTGCCCTATTTTTATAATCATACTGACTTAAAATTTGATCCAACATGGTATATAAAGCCTCTGATGTCCTGTCGGTACTTACATCATGAAATCCCAAAAAACTATTAGGCCTTCAGAATTAACAAATCTTATTATTAGGGAACATTGAGAGGTTTGTGTGATATCAGCAGTATCATCAAAGTGTACAGAAAAGAACAACGCTTCATTAATATATTTTTTTTTATATATTCATTCATATAATCAGAAATGCAACTGATTGCAATTTGAGTGGTTTATGAATGTCCACTGAAAACATTTTTAATTTTTTCATATTGATTTCTGATTTCTAAAGGATACCTTAATAACAGCAAGTCTAAGAGTTTTTTGAAATTTCTACGGTTTACGAAGTATGTACTTTCGACGTGGCCGCGAAATCCTAGTTCTTGCTTGCCAAGATACAAAACTACGTCAATAACCATCATTAAGAAAACTCTGTTTAACCCAATGTAAACAGGGCCAGCAATATAGTATTTGTAACATTGGGCTGCTACATAACCATTTATAGTTTGTGAACCAAGCAGACTTGAAATTTACGTTATAAGATTTACCAGATTTCTTAATTTTATTTTTGGCGAATATTGATAAAACAGTCGTAGATCTTCCTTCCAGTAAAACGTCCCTTTTATCTTTATCTTTCCAGTGACAGAACGGTACTTCCAACAAATTACAAATAATATCGTTAACTGGATTCATTATAAATAATGTAAATTATTGTTTATTCTCTATCAAAGTTGAAAAATCACTAATTATACGATCACTCAGTTGGCCAACCTTAAAATCAAAAAAGCAAGTCTAAAAATTATGAAAACAACGCAGGTTATTTATATTATAGATAAGGCGCACATGGGCTATTGAAGATTTAAGGGACGTTCCAATGTAAACACAGTGTCTTTAGTAACATAGCGGTATATTATGCTTGACATAAAAATATAGGTTTTTTCATAACAAAATTGATTTGCATGTATGAAATCTATGTGAATTAAATATCCCAAAAATATAAAAAATCCCAGTCTCAATTTCTTTGGTGTAGAGACACTTCACCTGCGTCAGCTGAATAACCGCCACTACTCTAAGCGCCGCCCACTAAGTTTCCCTCCTTATTCTGTCCCGTCGTCGAGCGAGAATTGGCTAACTAGCACATGAGACATGTATAGTATCATACTATGATAATATGTCACTGATAATGTTACAAATCAAAAACAAAATCTAGAAAAAATTAAATTTGTATGTCTGTCAATGTAATCAAAAGGTTGATATGGTTGATTGGCATTTCAAAGTTAAAAAAATAACAACAGAATTATAAATAATGTGCGAAACTTATCAGTCTTATCACTACGCCGTGTATACAAGGTTTATTTCCAGGTTTACAAATATAGTGGTGTCAAGTTTTACCAATTACGTTATTTTTGTACAAAAAATTGTGAAAGTTTACACCATATTCATGCCATCAAAGCCATGTTTTACCACATCAGATTTTCAGCAGTGCAACAAACTTTACCTTTCTATTTTTGTTAAAGCTGACATTTTATAATCATTCAAAATATCATTCCTATGTAAATTCCACTTTCAGAGTTTTAGTCACTGACTTATTTTAATTAATTGTATCAAGGGTTCAAGGGTAGGTAACCGCTACGTAAATTATCCTCACACTCACAGAATTCTCCCTCTTTTCTTTGTTCGCCACATTGTCTAAGAACTTTGAGTCCATTAAACAGCGAAGTTACAAGTGCGGTTGTAGATAATATATTTTACATATTATATTTGTCTGCCCTTAGTTCTTGGCATTGTACGGTCTCGAATTTAACCCGTTAAATTCGAGGCAAAACTTGTATCCCTGGATATAATCTTCTTAATATAACCTGCTTATTAACAATTTAATTTCTGTTTAACGTGTATAAATCTAGACCTGGATGTATGTACGTTCTTCATATACGTTTAAAAAAGACAGCTTATTTGCTTATTTTAATCAACAACCTAGTTCATACTGTAGCATAGACGTTAATAAGATAACATTTCATAACAAGGGTATATTGAATGTTTGTACTTAATTGCTGAACTAGGTCAGTTTTTATATTTCATTGACTTATAGCTTATAGGTGCAAAGTATTCCAGCAGTGATGTTATTATTTTATCTTTATTTGTAGAAGTCGTAATTCTACTGTAATATCTACTTCTTCATGTTATGCTATGTCAACTGTAAATGTCTAGTATATATGTCATCATTTGAAATCATATATCGAACAAAATATATTACAGTTCATATTCCTAAATATAATAATGGATAAAAATTAATTTCTTACATGCCATAATTATTAGTGAGATATGCTTGATTTCTTTCTATGCCCTGTAAATTAATTTCATAACTACCGCTTTAGTAAGTTATAAGGATTTATATTTTCAAACTACGAGTATAAACGTATACTTCAATGGAATGTATTTTGAAATATGTATATAGTACCCTTCTACTTCTAGCGTACCCTCAAACCACTCGTAAAATGTAAATTTTCAAACAATACATACATCATTTAACAAGCCTTACATTAAAACAATACTGGTTGTTGTATTCTCTTGAGCGACGACATATATAGGGTCCTTCAATAGAGACGCCCGAAATTTGCTAGGTTATAGCGGTCATGTTGTTAAAGCAACATCTGTGAAATTTATTTTTAATTGTTCAGTACTGTATGGCAAATGACGATGTCTTCGCCACAACCGTCCCGCTGAATCGACTATTCGATGTTTGGTCGCCAAATTCGAGTCAACTGGTTTTACAAATAATCAGTCAACACTCGTACGTCACCGACACGCAAGGTCTGTTAGAAATATCGCTGCTGTGCGTGAGAGTGTACGGGAAAACCCGAAGCAGTCAATTTATCATCGTTCACAAGAACTTGACTTTTCTGCGACTTCAACTTCATCAAAAAAATCATCTTTAGAGACGAGGCCTCTTTTTGTATGAGTGGATATATGAACAAATAAAATTGTCCGATTTGAGACGATACTAATGCACACGAGATACACCAGCACCAAATGCATCCCGATAAAGTCACTATTTCCTACATCGGTCATCCTACATCGCTACATCGGTCCATACTTCTTCCAAAACGAAACTGGCATTGCCATAACCGTCAACGGCGAGCGCTACAGATCGATGATAAGCAACTTATTGTGACCTAAACTGAATGATAAGGATATCGACGATATGTGGTTCCAACAGAACGGCGCTACGTTCCACACAGCGCATGCCACGATTGATATTCTGAACAATCTATTTGAGGGTTATCTCACGAAGCGGCGACATGAACTGGCCACCGAAATCGTGCCTTTAGACTTCATCCCTTGACACTATCTTAAATCGCAGGTCTATGCGAATAAACTGCAAACAGTTGATGCCCTCAAAGTCAACATAACGAACGCGAACCGGCAAATTCAGGCAGATTTATGCGACAGGTCATCAAAAATTGCACCTCCGGAATACGTATCACCAAGCAAATCCACGGCGCACATTTGAACAACGTTATAATCCATACTTAATGCCATAAAATATTCTTTCAAGTAAAAAAAGTCAGTTGATATCTCACACAACTTGTTTTATTTACGTTTAAAAATCGAGCGTCCTTATTGAAAGACCCTTTATAACCTCCGCCATATAAGTACTAAAAACTGTTAATCAATGACTTGGTATCCTACAAAGTTGAAATACATATTTTTTTTCTATTCTATTCTCATTATTTTATTTAAATTTCACGCCTTGAATCTATCTTCTTAACTCTGGGAAAAGGTGAGAACTATTATCATCTGTATCTACTGTCTCTGGGCATATATCAGCAGACATGAGAGATTTATCAACTTCTTCCCTTTTATGCATACTGATAAAATTTTATCAGAGTGGTAAATATCTCAACTAAAGACATTAGGATTTCCATCTAGTTTATTGGGGCAATTATTTCCATCAGATATATTGGCAGAATAATACTCGTATGTACACGTATGTGATCCCCATATTCCTACAAGGTGGAAATGTCTTTGCATCTACAAAATACAATAGCAACTTGCTATTACAGTTTGCGCTATTTAAAGCATTGCATTTTTCATTCGACGCTCCTGCTTTTAAACTAACATAGTTTTGGAAAAACAGATTTTACCTAAATGTTTTTACAGAAGAGCGAACCAAAATATTTAAATTAAAATCATGTCTCTCAGAAGGCATTCGAGCGGTTTTATTTTTATTACTCGGAACTGCAAGGAGTTCTTTTCATGAAAAATAAATTAGATACCTCTCCACTGTTGAGTGTGCAAAATGAAAACTTACACAAGCAGGCAGCTTCATATAATTAAATCGAGGTGGCTTAATAATACCAACCTATTATTCGTTTTCTCGGAACTAGATTTTTTTTTATTAACCGCGATGTTAATTAAAATTTAACTAATATACTTGTGTTATTGAATGGCCACTTGTGCTTGTGTAAGTACCGTTTTATTAAAGATCCGCATACCATATATTTTGCTTGATAATGATGAACAAATCTGTAAGCGAGCGTTGCATACCAGTGGCGCTTCATGTGGGGGCATGAATATTTTTACTGCAACGAACATTTCGTTACTTTCGTTTATCAAATCCACAAATCTAAGCTATTCTAAGATAATAATATTCATAAAATTTCTTTATAAAATTTCTATTAAATCGTAAAATATGTATGGTAATTCACCTAGATAACTGTCTTTTAATTTCTAACATAATGCTGATATGAGGTAAGTGGTCGGTGAACTGTAGTGGAGGGGAATCATCAATACACTTTTCACGGTAGAAAGGCCTTAATTCATCTTGATTTATCAATCGAGGTGTACGTACGGTCTCCGATGTGTTAGTTGAAACGTTTTAATTTAATAGTAAAGTATCTCCCACATGTGATAGTCCAGAAAATGTTTATATGCTCACCAAGTGAAAAAGTTTACTAGTGAATTTTATGATGTATTTTACCATCTAGTGAAAGTATTGTGTAAGGTACGCGATAAACTCTTAATGTGCTGACCCAAATCCAACTGTAAACATCACGTGCGTTCTGTGCAACATCAACATAGAAAACAGGACGTGCCCTTACAACTCCATTTAGTTTTGATTTATTTTTGATGTTGATAGCCTGTAATATTCCGCTTCACATACTAGATAAAGAACCATTTCGAATATTTTGGCACACAATTATAGTTATCAAGTGGTAGAATATTATTGTGCGATATATAAACTGTACACAACGACACTATAGAAAATATTACACGTAAATTATAAAATAGAGGACTATGGTTATGCGTTGACGAGACAATTGATCGTAAAAAAATCTATTGTAAATATTGTAATACTTGTAATGGACCCTCGACAATCGACATTTCCATTGTTATTAGCTAGCAAAAGACTCACTGAGTATACTAGCAATATAATTACGCAGGTGGTGCTGGAGACGTTAGAAAAATTTCAAGTGTCAACAAGTCAAATATTGATGTTCGTAACCGATGGCGCCATAACAAGGCGTTCAGTAATCCGTTGTATTTCACAACACGGATAAAGATTGTTGCATGTCACGTGTACAGTGCAGGGTTTACATCTTATGGCAGAAGCTATGCCACAATGTTTTCCCAAGGTTGATGCATTGGTAGCGGCCGCGGAGGAAAAAATATTCTTTTGAAAAAAATATAAAAATAGCTGAGGCCATATATGGCGTAAATACATCCTGTAGCAACGATGCAGCTATATTGAACAATGGATATTCCTATTGTGCCTCAAGGTACTTTTATATTCAATGAAACATATATAAATATATAAAAAGACATACACATTAGGATGTTTGACAAAACAGAAGATTATCTGAAGATACTGCTGGATATCAGTAAAAATAAAATAACCTGCTTGTCAAATATTTCATAAATATCAAATGTATCAATCAACATCGTTTATTAAATTATAAAAAATAATATGTTTCGCCCTTATAAGTCTAAATTTATATTTATGCTGAAGGAACGTAATACTTACTCAATATTCTATTACCTTAGCTTAGTTTTAAGGAAAAATATGATTGATTATAAGTCTCATAAATGAAAAATTTTAACAGATGAAGCCATCAACTAATGAAACCGAAAATTCGAAGAATTGTTCTCTCGAAAATATCTTTATTTCGAGATTACGTGTCGTAACTAATATTCATTTAAAACGAATGTTGAAAACTAAGTAATAAAAATAAAAATAGGAATATTGACAAAAAATTAAGGCACATATGTGCTTCACACCACTCACATATCAAGCATCCCACATTGCTATAACATTAGTAAATGCCTATAATACTACTTTTTAGTACTATTGTATATAATAGTTTTTAAATGTGTAAATATTAGATTTTAAATTTTGTATATTGCGTCGGTATTCTGAAATAGGGCAGATGTGTTTCACTTTTCTGGATACTAAAGAACAGGCATATTGCAACAAGCACTTGATTAATTCGAGATTATTGTAAACCCTTGCAAACTAAACTGTCGAACTTACGCCGAATTATTGGAAGTGAACCCATATTTCACGTTTTAAAATTGACAGTCAATCCACGTCTGGCACCTACTATTTATTTAGTTTAAATAGACTCGGCTATAACAACATATGATAATCTTATCACATCATACCTCTAAGACCAATGTTAAGTTTCTATCAGCTGAGTGATTAAAAAATAGTTTACATATCCAAGCAAATCGGAAAGTTAGGAGGGACTCGAATCTAAGCATACTCATTCCATCACCCCAAATGACAGTACAAATTATGTTGTTGCAGAGACCTCTGTAGAACAATAGGTACCGATCCATATTGCAGGTAATAGAGCAAAAACCATCTTTTATTCCTTCATCAGTTACTGATGAGCACTATATTGAATACACCACCGAATTTTCTCATTATCTGAAAGTGTCCTTCATAGACATAATGTTTGAACTGTCAGGAATGCGGTCGATTTGCTGGCTATTTTTATATTATGTTATATTTAAATCATTTTTTTTTGCCAACACACCAAACCGTGATGTGGAAATTTAGTAAGGATATTTTCTACAGGCGTATTATAACTCCAATAGGGAACTTTTCAAATTTCTTTTTGTACCAATAATATCATTTAATTATGTCTAAAAAGAGTATTCCCCAAGTATTAATCCTTAAAAATAAATAATAACTTGGCAAACAATGTTTAAAGTTTCGCGCGTTTCGAAAGCATTGCAAACGACCTCCTAAGCGCGCCAAGCCGACTGACGTCATAGCGTATGATTCTGCCTCGTCATATTCTCGCCGCACTATGCCGATCTCATTTAGCTTGGTTGTATTGCCGTGTGTCGTTTTTGTACCGTTATTATTTTGAGACATATTGTATATTTTGATATTTTATTACGGAAGAAAATGCTCAAAAACATTTTAAGTACTGCCTGGTCCCATTTTGCACAAATACGACATTAAAAACACCTGATAAATCGCCGAATAAGATGGCTAAAAGCCTGTCGAAGGGATATACATGATATTTCACCAAATTCCAATGCTCTTTATCATTCTAGATATAGGATCATTTTAAATATACTACCACCAAATGTATGTATTATGGCAGACAGGCAGACAGAGGGTTTACCCACATTGAACATTTACTTATTGCTAAAAATTTCAAATTAATTAGACCACCAAGTGTCTTCTAATACAATATCTACTAATTCTGAAGTAGAAACAAAAATAATCGCTACCACTCTTTCATGTCGAAAGAGTGATACGTAGATACGAGAATTTGCATTTTTAGCACCTCATGCCTGTATTGATAGCAACTTGATAGGACACACAGATCACATATAATTAAAATAGTGTGTCATCTAATTAATTTACAATCAGGAGTAATCTCTGGAAAATAACATATTTTTATATAAATAAAGGTTTTGTCCGATCCGATAGGACTTGCACCTTGACGAAGTTCTAGTGCAAACTAGAACGGGTGGGTCGGCTTGCGCGTTTTAATGATTTAAGGAGCCGTACCATAGGTTTAACCATAGTGGGGGGGTCCTTATTGAAAAACCAGACTAAGTCAAGTCCCTGAAGGAGGGCAGCAGCTCCTTCAGTAGTCATAGTGGCAGAAACCGTGGGGGTTGGTATGGTGCTATGACACACACGACTGCGATGTGGAAGGCAAGAGGAAACCACCACATTATAATCCTCAGAATAGTTAACAGAAAGCTTATCCCAAATTAATGATGGCGTCTCCTGGGGCAAAAAACACCGGAGGTAAAATAATCCTCCGTTCGGATCTCCGGGTGAGGACTGTTCCGGGAGACGTGATCGAGTGCAATGGTAGGGATAGTAAGAAGTGTAGCATTTCACGAGTCGGAGCGTGGAATGTCAGAAGCATGAGACAGGCAGGGAAGCTAGAGAATCTGAGGATAGAAATGGATAGGTTAGGATTAGATATAGTAGGTATAAGTGAGATGCGCTGGCCGGAAGTAGGAGATTTTTGGAGCGGTGACTGTAGGGTAATACACACAGGATCGGTAAATGGAAACGCGGGAGTAGGGATGGTTATGCGGAAGAACGCAGGACAGTGTGTAGATAGCTACCTACAATACAGCGAGAGAGTAATGATGGTTAGGTTAGATTCGAAGCCAGTGGAAACAGTAATAGTGCAAGTATACATGCCTACTTCTAGCCACAGTGAGGAAGAGTTAGAAGCCGTTTATTCGGACATAGAGCAGGTAATAGGATTTGTGAAGGGTCATGAAAATTAAATAATAGTAGGAGATTTTAACGCAGTCGTAGGTGAGGGGAAAGAAGGAGAATTTGTAGGTCCTTATGGATTAGGAAACAGAAACGAGAGAGGTAGCAGACTGATAGAATTCTGTGAGAAGCACAAGATGGTAGTCGCGAACACATTGTTCAAGAATCACGTTAGGAGGCGGTACACATGGAAAATGCCAGGAGGGATAGACAGGTATCAGATAGACTACATTCTGGTTAGGAAGAGATTTAGAAATCAAGTAAAAGACTGTAAGAGTTATCCAGGAGCAGATGTAGACAGCGACCACAACTTGGTAGTCATGAAAGCTAAATTAAAGTTCAAAAATCTGAAAACCCGGAAGGATAATAAACGTATAAATGTAGACATATTGAGAGATCAGAATATGAAAGATAAGTTCCAGGAGAAAACAGATCAATTAATAAATAAAGCGAGTAAGGACAAAATCAAGAACGCATAAACTGAGTGGGAGGGTATCAAGAATAGTCTAGATTCCGCGGCTACGGAAGTTTTAGGACACGATAAAAGGGAAGCTAGGAAGCCCTGGATAACGGACGAAATCTTAAACTTAATGCAAAAAAGACGAGGCTACATAAACAGACGAGACGAAGAAGGACTGAAAACTTATAAGTCAATAAAGTGGGAAATCATTAGAAAATGTAGAAAAGCGAGAGAACAATGGATAGAGGATAAATGCAAAGAAGTAGAAGATAAGTTGCAAGTAGGTAAAACCAATGAGGCTTACAAAATAATTAAGAGGATCTTCAGGGATATAGGAACAATAAGTAGAAACGTTAGGAGTCAATCGGGGGACATACTGATCGGAAGAGAGGAGAAAGCGGATAGATGGAAGCAGTACTTAGGAAATTTATACGAGGGTCAGGAATTAGGAGATATATTAGAGGAAGAATCTAGCATCGATAGGGAAGATGTAGGAAAACCTATATTGAGAGAGGAATTTGAAATAGCACTAAGGGGGCTAAAGAATAATAGAGCGCCGGGTGTAGATAAAATACAGGCGGAAATTTTGAAATGTGCGGGACAGAAAGTAGTAAATAGGATGTTTGAACTGGTAAAATACATATACGAAACGGGCGAGATGCCGGAGGATTATAAGAGGAACATTATTGTTACTATACCAAAAAAGAGAGGAGCCGACAAATGCGAGAACTTTAGAACGATTAGCCTAACTTCCCACGCGTCAAAAATCTTAACCAGAATAGTGCAGAAGAGGATGGAAAACAGAGCGGAGGAAATACTAGGAGAAGACCAATTCGGGTTTAGGCGAAATAGGGGAACTCGCGAAGCTATTCTGGCGCTAAGAGTAATGTTAGAGAAAACAATAGAAAAAGGAAAGAACGCTTATATAGGATTTGTAGATTTAGAAAAATCTTTTGATAACGTAAGATGGGAAAAAATGTTCGAGACACTAAAGAGCGCGGGAATGAAGTATAGAGATAGGAGAGTAGTACACAATATATACAAAGAGCAAACTGCTGTTATAGAAGTAGAAGGGAAAAAAAGGGAAGTAGATATTAGGAAAGGAGTAAGACAAGGATGTGCGCTATCACCACTAATTTTTAATCTGTACATCGGAGAGGCGATTAATGTGGTAAAAGATAGAGTGGATTTCGGAATTAAAGTACAGGGACAGAAACTAAAAATGCTGAGATTCGCGGATGATATAGCAGTATTAGCATCTAGTAAGGAGGAATTAGAATCGGCATTGAACGAAATGGAGGTAGTGTTGACAGAGGAATACGGAATGAGGGTGAATAAAAACAAAACTAAAGTGTTAGTGTGCAGAGGGCGCGAGAGCAGAGCAAAAACGAAAGTACAAATTAATAATGAGAGATTGGAGGAAGTTAAAGACTTCACTTATTTAGGAAGTAAAATAAATTGGGATGGAAGAAGCGATAAAGACATAAAACAAAGAATAGCGCAGGGTCGAGTAGCTTTTAACAAAAAGAAAGCACTTTTATGCTCGGGGGTAATAAACTTAGAAACAAGAAAGAGATTTTTGAAAACATATGTATGGAGCACGGCACTGTACGGTTGCGAAACCTGGACGGTAGGGGAAACAAGTAGGAAGAAATTAGAAGCTTTTGACATGTGGTGTTACCGAAGAATGATGAAAATACCATGGACTGATAGGGTTAGAAACGAAGAAGTATTGGAGAAAGTCGGCGAGAAAAGAAGTATGTGGAAAAACATAAGCATGAGAAGAGATAGAATGGTAGGCCACTTGATGAGACATAGGGGAATAGTCCGCGATATTTTGGAGGCAGAAATAGGAGAGAAAAAAGGCAGAGGTAGGCCTAGATTAGACTACTGCTCGCAAATAGTAAGGGATGTAGGCTGTAGCACAATTAGCGAAATGCGTAGATTAGTACAAGATAGGAGAAGCTGGAGGTTAGCGTCCAACCAGTCTTAGGACTGATGACCTAATGATGATGATAAAAGGTTTTGTATTTTTTTCTTTATTAGGCTTAGTTTTTATATATATACATCTAAAAAAAGATTTTTATTGCCTCTATTAGGGTGTCCAACTTTTTATATTATTAATATTAAGCAAAAAACAATGTATGGTTACAAAAAAACTGCCCTAAAGAGATATACTTGCTTATATCTGTGCTCTTTTGTTTTTCTTTAATTTTTACCTTTTTGTGTTAAATAAATAACATAAAAATTACATGTATTTTTATTTACTATTTTAAAAATTTTAATAAAACTACAAACATATTGGGACATAAATATTTAATTACCTATAAACAAGTTTTTGTTTGTTATAATTAAATTACTATATATAACAATCAATAATACTTAACAGCTGCCACACCAATTTAATTTATTTTTTGTCTTTTTTTGTGGTGTCAGATCTATAACAACAGCTATAGAGATTTAGATAATTGTGTAAAATTATTATGACACCAAAAATCTTGTGCTGCAGTCATTAAACTATCTAAATACTCTTCATTATATTTAACCCACGTAAAATTAAAACTTGCTATTGTTTTCAAAATCTGGGTGAGCAACACAAAATAAAAATAAATTATTTAGCATAAATATTTGCCACTGTACCTGTGCATTATATTTTGCAGTTATTTTACAAAATCATATTTTGCAAAAATATGTTGCATCTGGTGAAGCCCTAAAAATTGGATATTTGGGATTTAATTGTAAGTTAATTCGATTTATTTTTATCTTAAAGGATTTTTGTAAGCACTTTACCATACCACACTTTCTCCTGTCCATTGCCAGTGGCGAAGCGTCCATTAAGGCAGTAAAGCTAGCTAAATTGCACATCATTCCTCGCGTACTCCCCTCTCCCCTCACTGCACCGCGAATCTCAATAAAGTCCATTAAAACCAAGGCAACGGAGAGTTAGCCCAGACAGCGCATACGCACTACCGGTTACCGGCATGCCGACGCGAAGAATGATATGCAGCCTTACCAGCCTCACCGTCTTAATGGACGCTTCGCCACTGTCCATTGATGAGGTTGCTTTAAATTTTAACACCCAATATTTGTTGAACAAATACTCCATCGCTCTTCTTGCAATGAGCAGCATCATATAGTTTTGATGCAGTTATTCTTCCATTCCTTAAATCAAACTATAATCTGCTATCTGGATTGACTTGCAGTTTTTATGGCAGCTTCAGAACATTTGTCCTCAGTCATAATATGAGAACAAAACTTAATAAATTCACTATACGATGACTGTCCCGTAGATACAAATTTTAGCATTAGAAAAACGTAGGTAAACAGGGCTTCCTCTGCAGTTCCGTACGTAATACGAAAGCAACAGTGGCTTGTTACACAGTCCTCGCTCAAGAATCATACTATTTTACGTCACGACCAATAGAACCGCGTTTCTGGCCGCTTAGAATAATTCGAATTCCCCTGCATATTTAATTCTATATAGCGGCCGTTTAGGACAAACAAAAGTATTTTGTTTACCGATATATGTTTTAATACAACATATACTTACGCTTTATAGTATTTTTTCCTATTTAAAATGTTTGTCAACTTCTCTATTGCATACACACTGTATACACTACATCAGAGATTCTCAAAATGTAAAGCAAATATTTCTAAATACTGAATATTCGATAACCCCGTTAATAACAACTATAAGGAAAAATATTTAACACTATAATTCATTAGTAGGCTTAATTGGACATTAAGTGCAGACACTAACCTTATTTCACAACCCACAGTTTCAAGAGAACCCAATTTTGTTCCAGGTCACTTAATCAAGGACCACTCATCGCAAAAGGGCAGTAACGGTGGCGGCACTGACTTGTTGCAGCTTGTGCGACGCCTCTCCTCCAACGACCATGTGAAGATGGGGGCAAACGTCAGCCGTCATTCGGCCAAAGGTTTGTCTGGAAGACGATCTCAATCCAGCGGAAGCATTTGCAATGGCAAGGGCCGACATGGAGACGGAAAGATATGCAGCAGCCTCCCCAGTTATCTGGACGAAAGAGAGGCGAAAGGCTGCAACAACAACCACCACGAATGTGATAAAGGGCCCATTGATGAGGTATGTCCATACTACATAAAAGAAAATTATAATATAAGTCATCCCTTTTTTTGAAAATTAAATTATAACCGACTATAGCATATATTTTTAGCTTAAGTAAGGCATTTAACTTAATTATGAAGGGTTTTATTAACAATGTTTTATAGGGTAGCTATGAAGAAAGAATTATTTTATTGGCGTGTAAAAAATATTACAATTATGATTAACACATAAATAATATAGATACTACATGTTTAGAATATTTAACATTATAATTGTACTACTTTCTTCCGAGTCTTTACGCGATTGGTCAACTTCTCTTAACGTTTCGCTGGTCATGCTCTCAGCTTCTTTATAAGGTTTCCAAAGACTTGGTTTCAGTGTTTGGAAAGACTAATTTCAGTCGAGGTTTCAGTCGTTGGGAACCTTGTAAGAAAGCTGACAACCCGATCAGCGAAACATCAGGTCAACAGACAAGTTGACCAAACGCGGCCAGACCTGCAAGAAGTCAGTACATTAAATAACAGTCATTAAAACCTACATTCTATAACAATTTAATTGAAACGCTTACTTTGAAAAGATGACATGTCCATAAATTGAAAATTTTTTTGAATTTGAAATATGGAATATAACGGCCTAGATTTGCAAAGTCAACGTTAAATTGCATGCATTGCTATACTTATTAGCTTATTATTTTTTATTTTTCCTCTTCCATCTGTTAATTCACAAAACTATGAAAACCAACTTGGACATGTTTTAAAACTAAATGGAAGTTAAATGCCAACTAAGGTCATATTTTATCATAACCTTTACCATAAAATACCATTTATCACATGTTCATTATGTTATTGTTATTTTATCATTAATAAAAAGAGAGCTGAATGAAAATATTATTTTCTATTTATAATATTATTAATATATTAATAATTTACTTTCTCTATTTTATAATACCCTAGGTTAAATATAAATAAACAGTTTTAAAGCCTTAAAACGGATTTTTCCGTACATAGAACATCTATATCTCGAAATTGAGTGTCCGAGAAAAAATAAACCAATACATAAATGCAGAATATGTGTTTTATGCAACAGTTTTACTTTTTTCAAATATTCCACCATCATGTTTCCTCATGATCCATGGACAGGGTGGGATGTGTCTTGTCCATCTCACAATCAATAAGTGTCGTTTGGAAGACGTCCCCGATTAGAATCAGTCAAAACCCGATCGATCCGACACGATTTATTTGAGTTATCGTATTAATAAAAAAAACATTTCTCAGATTAATTTAAGATCGTGATTTATCATGACCCATGGACTGGGTGGAGTGTGTTCTATCCACCTCAAAATCAATAGGTGTTGTCTGGGAGATCTCCCCGTTCAGAATCAGTCAGAACCTGATCGATCTGACACGATTTAGTTAAGTTATCGTGCTAACAAAAAAAAATTGTCAAATAGTCCACTATCGTGCTTTTTCATGACTCATGGACAGGGTGGGGTGTATCCTATCCACCCCAAAATCAACAGGTGTCGTCTGGGAGACGTCCCCGATCAGAATCAGTCACGATCGATACGACACGATTTAGTTGAGTTATCGTGCTAACAAGAAATTTTAATGTTGACGACGACACACAGAGACCAAATGTTTTAAAAACCATTTTGCTGTGGTTTCTAGACCGAAAAATGAAAAATAAACGGTTTTTTTTTATTTCACTTTTCCGCATTCCACTACGCGGAAGAGTAATGTAATTATGTAAAAAACATTTTTAGGATTTATTTTTCGTTTTTCTGTGTAAAAACCCAAAAAAAAAAAGTGGTTTTTAAACCATTTTGTGTGTGTATGTCGTTGTCGTCGGCATTTATTCTTGTTAGCACGATAACTCAATTAAATCGTGTTAGATCGATCGGGTATTGACAGATTCTGATTAGGGACGTCTACCAGACGACATCTATTTATCTTGAGGTGAATAAGACACACCCCACCCTATCCATGGGTCATAAGAACGATGAGCACGATGGTGGACTATTCGAAAAAAATTGAAAGAAGTAAAACTGTCGTATAAAGCACATATTCTGCATTTATGTGTTGCTTTATTTTTTCTCGGCCACTCAGTTTCGAGATAGAGATGTTTTACATGCGGAAAAGTCCGTTGTAAGGTTTTGAAACTGTTTATTCTTTACACGATTACATTATTTTTCCGCTAGTATAGTTGAGTGCGGAAAAGTAAAAACAATTAGATGGCTAGAAAATGAATGTCGATTAAAAAAAGTAAAATAGAAAATGACTGTCGCTTAAAAAGAAATAAAACAGAAAATTATATTATGCGTTATCCAACTGATTGAAATCTTCAGGGTCGTCTGCTCTACTCGTTCTCATCGTCCATGACAAAATCTTCTTGTAAAATACAAAGAATTTATTGGGGATATACATTACAACTTTCTTCACGTCGGCAATATTTTTGTCATCGATAGTGTTCGAATTGATGGATTCATTAGCTTGCGACGATTGCAGATTTTTTTAATATTTCAAAAGTATTCGTAGTAAGGCCATCGATAAAATTGCGTGTTGTGACCAAATCGTCTTTGCATTCGAATATGTATGTAAAGACAGGATATACCAAGAGCAAATGTCTTGGAACAGGTCAACTTCTGAAAATAAAGGGAATTTGTTTTATTGTCTACTGCCTTCTGTATTTAAGATATAGCCACCACATTTCACATATTGATGTGTGAGAAGTACCAAGATACAACATCCCACTAAAATACGTATTTAAAAAAAATTGGATGTCACCCTTTAGACGAATCAATCGTTTTATGAATAACTGAATGAATATCATATGCACACTTATTTATATCCTCGTTATAGGTTTAAGCAATAATAAACCCTTTAATTTCTCAAAGATTGCAGCAAATGCCATTGTTTACGGTGCCATTTAAATTGCCATTGCAGTTTAAATGCCATTTATTTTATTCTGTGTGAAAAATATTAATTAAAGTATCATACTTTTTAGGTTTTAAAAATAAAGCAACTAAACATGCACTAAGATTTTGGATACAAGATACTGTACAATGAATGGTGGATTATTGATATCCAGTCTAAATATGAAAGGGTATTATAACTTAATTTTCTATTTTTTCCCGGTGGGTATTTCTGAATTTCACTACTTTCTTTACCACTTTCATTATCGTGACCGAAGCCTGTCGATTCCTCAGTACTGTGTTTTTATACTACTATATGCTGCATGCAATGATTGCATAATGGTATCCCATTGATATTTTCCCATTATATTACTGGAATACAATGGTGTCTGAAAAATTACCATAATATACATAATAATATTATGTATATGCTGTTTGTGGACTGTGTTGCCATAATTAGCACATTATCACGGTTTTCATAAAATTAATTGTCAGTTACCTAGAACTTTAGAAATATTATGGCGTCGTATTTTTATCTATTAAGATAGTTTCAAAGGAATATATTTTTGGCTGTAATTACCATTATTTTCATGGAAAGACCCGTAAAAAGTGTCATACCATTATTTTTACCCGAGCCCTTCATTTATTCATGCAACACTTAAATATTATTTTTAATGTAAATAATATTTTAAGAATATCTTAAAATATTCGCCAGTAGAATATTCGGTAAGCATTGAAAAATGTTTTGAAATTGTTACACAAAATATAAAGAAATGCGAACATTTCTAATAGACTATTCTAGTGTAAAATATTCTACTACTAGAATATACATATAGTAATACTACATTAAATAGGAGAATATTAATTATTCTGTACCTACTATATACATTTAATATACAAATTTAAAAAAGTGCTCCTATATTCAACAAAAATATTATAATAGTAAGAGAAATATTATCTCAGGTTATATTTTTGTCAACGTATTACTAATAGACTACTACAGAGATGGACTAAGTACAAGAAAGTGATAATCTTATTTTCTACATTTGTTACTACACCAATGTTAAACTTTGATTTAACATGAAAATACCAATAAAACAACATGTACTCTTTACACTTTTATTACTAACGCTCTGTTCACTACAGAAACGCAACTCACATGGCAACTCTTAGCGCAGGAACAAGACAAACGTCACGTGTGGCAATGTTGCCGGCTCTAAACAGAGGTTACCAGTAACATTACCGCCGCCGTTGAAATTGCAAATTTCAAAACTTATCAAGATACGGTAAACTACAAAGTTTTGTTATAGGGCGAGTATAAGTCCCCTGTTTGGTTTTGCATGTTACGCTTCTAATGTGACCGTCTTTACTCTTATGAATTTCAATAATACGAGCTAATTTCCAATCCAAAGGGGGGACATTATCCTCCTTTAGTAACACTAATTCATCTACTGAGAGATCAGGCTTATGGGTGCACCACTTTTTCCGTTGCTGGAGTTCAGAAATATATTCGGACTTCCAGCGTTTCCAAAATGGCTGTTTCATTTGCTTAATTTGCTGCCAAATTTTTAATCTATTAATTGGTTGATCAGTAACGTCAACCTCAGGCAAACTAGTTAATATGTCACCTATAATAAAATGAGCTGGAGACAGATATTCAAAATCTGTAGGATCATTACTAAGTTGGCACAAAGGCCTGGAATTTAGAATAGCCTCAATTTCAATCAAAACCGTGTTCAGTTCCCCATAAGTGAGTACAGCAGATCCCATTATTCTTTTTAGATGGTGCTTCACCGATTTCACACCCGCTTCCCAGATACCTCCCCAATGAGGCGATGCAGGCGGTATAAATTGCCATTGAATCCCTTCTTTAAGTAGATCGTTATTTATTTGTTCAAAATTAGTTTTCTTATTAAATAGGTTGTACAATTCTTTCAATTCTTGATGTGCCCCCTTAAAATTCGTACCGTTGTCGCTAAAAAGCTTAGCACATTTACCGCGACGACCCATAAATCTATGGAGGGCATTCAAAAAAGATTTAGTAATCATATCAACCACCAACTCCAAATGTATGGCCTTCGTGGACATACAAACAAACACACAAATATAACCTTTAGTTATAATTGATTTTCTGATTCTTGATTGTTTGACACTGATAGGTAGAGCATAATCAACCCCGGTATGTAAAAATGGACGCGAAGGCGTCACCCTTACCGATGGCAAATCAGACATTATTTGATTTCTTGCAACACTACGAAATCTGAAACACTTTATACAGTTATGAATTACGCGTTTTACCGCATTTCCACCGTTCAGTGGCCAATACCTTAATCTGACATTGGCTAGAACTAATTGAGCTCCTGCATGAAATAATTTCCCATGCTCATGACTGATTATTAATTTAGTAATGTGACTTTTTTCAGGCAAAATTAACGGATGCCGTTGATTCATACTTATAGGACAGTGTCTTAATCTTCCCCCAACCCTTAACAGTCCCTCTTCATCCAGAAAGGGGTTAAGTAGACGTAACCGATTATCTTTTAAATTAATCATAGAGTTGGAGCGCAAATTTTTAATTTCGTTAGTGAAATGTTCACTTTGCACAACGCCCATTATGAATTTCGTTGCATTTTTTAGCTCATCAGAACTTAAAAATCCGATTTCTTTATTTTCCTTTGAAACTTTAATATTCCGAGCGAAACGGAGAACATAAGCAATTATTTTTTGCAAACGAATAAAAGAAGAATATTTTTCAAAAATACCAATAAAATAATTTGTTTTTATATTGCTAGTTAAAACTCGATTGCAGGATTTTAATTCAGGTAAATCTTCAAAACCTTTTATTTGAAAATGGCTATCTGGCCAATTTTCATCGTTATAACTTAACCACGGTGGTCCGTACCACCACAAACTTTTATCTTTTAACAAATGAGGCATTAGACCGCGAGACAGTAGGTCAGCGGGGTTATCTGACGACTTAACGTGACCCCAGCTGTCAATTGTTGACAGGTCTTGTAATTCAGCAACGCGGTTTGCTACAAAAACGTTCCATCTTGCCGAATCGGAACAAATCCAAGACAACACAATGGTCAAGTCGGTCCACAACTGTACTTTGTTTATATTTAAATTTAACATGTCTTTTACTTTGCTTATTAACCGACCAAGTAGCAAGGCAGCACAAAGCTCTAATCGAGACAATGAGATGGTTTTATGTGGCGCTACTTTTGATTTGGAACAAACCAATTTCACCGACCAATCTCCCTTTTCATTAAGAGATCGCAAGTAGACTACGGCGCCATAACCCTTCATGGATGCGTCCGCGAAACCGTGTAACTGTAGCTTAATCGCATCCGCAACCATACGCCTGGGAATTTTAATCTCGCGTAACGTAACTAATTTGTCTTTAAAGGGAATCCACACATCCTTTATATGGAGTGGTATAGGATCATCCCAGTTTAACTTCTCTTTCCAAATATTTTGCATAATAATTTTCGCATACGCAGTTATAGGACCGATAAGACCCAACGGATCGAATATTTTTGCAATGCACGATAGCACTGTACGCTTAGTATATTTTTCATTACTTAACACTTCGTTAGAAACCGCTATCTCAAAGATATCCTTAGTAGGAATCCAAATTATGCCTAACGTTTTTATCGAATCTTCACCTGTAAGACATAAATTTTGTTTCTCTAACTTATTTTCTGGAATATCATTCAATAAATTTTCATCATTTGCACACCACTTGTGCACTTCAAAACCACCCTTGGCTAGTAATTGTATTAATTCACGCTGCTTGGTTTTCAAAATATTAATATCATTATCACCAGTTATGATATCGTCAACATACGAATTTAACTTGATAGCTTCAGAGGCAAGAGGAAAAATCTCACCCTCATCGGCAACTAATTGCATTAACGAACGCGTAGCAAGAAAACTGGCTGGAGCAGTACCGTACGTGACAGTAGTCAACTGAAAGCATTTTATAGGGTTATCAGGAGCATCTCTCCATAATATACGCTGTAATGACTGATATTCAGGTTTTATATTCACCTGTCTATACATCTGTGTGATGTCCGCAATAAATAAATATTTAGGAATACGTGAACGCATTAATATTGTTATTAAATCGGGCTGAACCACAGGACCGACTAACAACACATCATTGAGTGAAACACCCGTAGAACTAGGGGCTGATGCATTGAACACGACCCGTAGTTTAGTTGTGGAGCTGGACTCCTTGATCACCGCGTGGTGAGGCATGTAAAATGTAGGCGAATTTAAATTATTTTCTTCAGCTAAATCGATGAATTTTGCGTGTCCTAATTTAACATATTCGTCAATAAACGACTTATAATTTTCATGAAGATCAGGATTATTCATAAACCTTCTTTCAAGCGACAATAAACATTTATACGCATAGTCACGTGAATCGCCTAACAATGACAACTTATTTTTGATAACAGGCAAATCAACTTCGTATCTACCATCTTTATTTCGCGATACAGAATTGACATACCGACTTTCGCATTCCCGTTCTTCACTCGTTAAATGACTTTTAGGAGTATATTCTTCGATCTGCCAAAATTTAGTAAGCAGATCTTTTAGATCAGAAACAGAACAGAACACAATAAGGTTTGACTTATTTCGCTAGAAACTTCTCTATCATTTTTTGCACCGTAAATTACCCAGCCAAATTTTGTATTTTGCAGGATCGGACAATTATCTCCAATCTCGATTGTACCGGTTTTTATTGCCTTTGCAAATAATTCCGTGCCCATTAACATGTCAATATTGCCTACTTTGTTAAATGTAGGATCCGCCGAATGAATGTGTCTTGGCCACTTAAATGATCGCAAATTAATTTCCTTTTTAGGAGAGGGACCTGTAATATTATTCATTACACCAAATTTGGCCACAATTTTGTAATTTGAATCACGAGATTCAGCATTTAAATCGACAACATTATCCACCGATGTGCCAACACCTGACACTCCAAAAACTTTCCAGTTAGATGGCATCAAAGTGACATTTAATTTATCCACGAAATTTTTTGTAACATCATTCCTTTCACTAGCTGAGTCCAATAGGGCTCTACAAGGATATTTATTTCCACGTTCATCGACAACATTAACAAGAGCCAAAGGCCATAAAACAATACTTGTATTAGATATATCATAACCTGCCCCTTGACAATTTAATCTTGACGTACACACATCTGTAGATGACGTAGACGCCTCTATATCATTTTCTTGCCGTAATGACGACACATTATTTTTTACCGTATTATCCACTACCGCCGCCGCTGGCGCAGTGGGTTTTACTTTTTCTTTATAATGACTTTCATGAAGCAGGGAATTGTGTGCTCTATTGAAAAATCTACAATTTTCCTTTGAAAAACATTTACCCGTAAAATGGTTATTTTTTAAACACTTGAAACACAACCGTTCCTCCTTTACAAAGTCGCGCCTTTTTTTGACCGGTGTAGCCGCAAATTTATGACATTTAACCATTCCATGATTAGCGTAATTGCAAAACAAACATTTCGCAACGTTCTCTACCTGTGTTGTAATGGTAGACGAGCGTTTAATATTAGAATTAAAGTCGCGTGCTGTTAACTCTAAGGTCGCACTAATTCTAATAATGTTCTAATAATTCCAAAAATTTTGTTAAATTTGGAAATTCCCCTTGATCGCGTTGACCCTCATAAAGCCTAACAATATCACTATCTAATTTCTGAGATATCAAATAGACTAACATAATGTCTCAATGCTCTACTGGAGCCCCCAAAGCTTTTAAAGAATTAAAATGTTGACTAAATTTGCTTAATAAAGACCGAAAACTCATGTGATTATTTTTATTTACATGGGGTAATTCAAATAAACCCTTTAAATGTGTTTGTAGCAAAATTGCCTTATTATCATATCTTTTAATCAAAATTTCCCAAGCTTTTTCATAGATTTCCTCAGACCCGTGTAAACATTCTATCAATGTAGATGCTTCACCTTTTAACACGCTTTTTAAATAATACAATTTTTGTGTTTTTGTTAAAGAAACACAGTCATGCACTAAATTAGTAAACAAATCTTTAAAGTTCTGCCATTTATTATATTCACCACTGAAATGAGGCAGAGAAATTTTTGGTAAATTCATTTGCGTATGAGCAATGCCTAATATGCCCGGTAATGATGATTCTCTAGAATTTTCACGTGACATATTTCCATCAGTATCGGTTTTATTTTTTCTTTCTATTATTTCACATAAACGAGCCCTTAGATTTAAAAATCTATCCTCAATTTGCTCCCTATCAGCGCCATACTCATCATTATCTCTGATTTCTAATTCGAATTGTATCTCGTCGTACTTATTATAAATATCCTTTAAGTGATCAAGTCTATTTTGAAATTCATAAACCGAAATGACATCAGTCGAATCGTTAACATATTTTTCAATGCGCGTGATGCTACCTTTTAAAGAGGCACGTTTTGCTACTAAAGCTGCTGCTTCTTCCATGACTACAAAATTACGCAATTTTCACTTCAATTTTCAAGTCACTAAATCACTGCCCAAAGTTATTAATTGCTTAAAAATACACAAAATAACTAAATATCAAAATTTGAACAAATAAGTAACTTTTGCAGTGGTTTGTAACCCATAAACCTCATCTAAATAACATAAATACAAGTCAGAATAAACATTAAATGATTTAATAACTCGATGAACAATCAAAACTTTATATTAAACCCAACAATAAATTTGCAAATCACTACAATGCAACTATTTTTGCAAACAAATGCAATATAAACTCGTTATATCAACAATAAATTTTCCCAAAATGTCAAAATACAAGTAATTTGTAGTAAGTTTACTGCGACCACGTGTGTTTCACTAACACTGCACCAATAAGTCGCTTCCAGAAATGACACATTTAAGATCAATTAAAAACGTACATACCTTTTTAGGTCGATATTTTGTCAATATCACCTGACCACTACTTGTTGAACGCCTCTCTGACACCGACGTCCAGGTACACCTTGTAGACCTCTACCAGGTTCGCTTCAATCAGCTGACGCTCGGTTTACGCTTCCCGGCGTCACGCCGCTGCTCGCTGCAGAAAATCACTTCCAATCTCGGGACGGGCAGTGTATTCTTCAGCCGCGTGTGGGTAACCTTCAATCGACCGCTAAATCGCTCAACGTGACTGAATCCCTAGCAACTGGTACCTGACCCAATTTCAACAACACACCTTGTGTCGGCGAGCTTGACCAGCCAAAACCTCCACAATATGATCTTCTTTTAAATGGCACTAATGCACATATCCAAAACCACGCTCTGCTACCAAAATGTTACTACACCAATGTTAAACTTTGATTTAACATGAAAATACCAATAAAACAACATGTACTCTACACTTTTATTACTAACGCTCTGTTTACTACAGAAACGCAACTCACATGGCAAATACATACTATATACTATGCGCTCTTAGCGCAGGAACAAGACAAACGTCACGTGTGGCAATGTTGCCGGCTCTAAACAGAGGTTGCCAGTAACAACATTCGTCTGAAGTAAATAATAGGAATTTCACTACATCTTCTAATTATGGAATAACTTTGACAAGTAATAGAATAGATATATGACGACAGGTCATATTTATTAGTGACCTTTGTGTGGACAACAAATGTCGGATCGATCGGGTTTCGACTGATTCTGATTAGAGACGTCTCAGATTATGTCATTAGTAAGTAATTATTTAATAAGCAGGTCATCGATAGAACTTTGATGCACGTCTGCTTGTTTGTTAGAAATTATTTATAACTATACCATATATAGTCGATGACAGCCGAATTTTCAATAATTTTTGACATATTTCTTAGAGAGTTCTAAGCACGTATAGTCTTTTTCCACCTCTAACAATATCCATACATTACCTGAGCTATTTAAACATGGAGTGGGAGGTAGTTAATGCTTTCCTCGGAATATACTAATAATTTGAAAAAAATGCGTTTCCTCTGCGTCACCTTGCATAATGTAAAATTATCTGGCTGGATGAAGATTTACATTAGGCATTGAATGCCAAATCATAATTACATTTGGAAAGAAAGTCACGATATAAAATAATATAAAAAATCAAAGTTTGTAAAAGCTTACAATTAACATTATTGAATATTACTCCCAAATGTAATTTGAGCTCAAAAATTTATTCATTACCTAATTTAAACCTTTATCTACCATACAAATTAGCATCATACTTTTAAATAATAATTTAGCGGTGAAAACTATTCTCAACAATTGTGCACATATTCAGAACGCTCCGTAATAAATTTCTCTAAATTTCACCTGATTTTCATTTCCAGCCCTACATTTATATTACCACCCACTATATCACGTAATAACTACATAGTTCAAATCAAATAATTAGCGTATTATTCCAGTATTGTTGTTGTTTATGTTGGAATATTACATTCAACAATAATTATTTTAGGTTTAAAAATAGTCTTCATGCGGTGCCTGAAATTAAACATAAACATTAGGTTAGCATTTATGAGTTCGGGTAACTCAATATCGAATGTTTAACTGTTCAAATGTCGTTGAAATAAAAATTGATTATTTAGCAAGTCAGTCTGAAAGATTATACGTTAGAATACACATCTTAATTTCTTTGTACGTAATTTAGTTGTTATACAGGGTATCAATAAACTCGTATTGTCCTCAAATTGTATCTTTAATTATTTATTCTCCCAAGTACTTCGAACAGTTTATTAAAGAAGAAATATGCCATCTCTTAGGCCCGCTAGAAATGAATAGCAAATTTTTTAACCTTCCTTTATTTCATAGAAATTCGTATATTATAAAAATGACTGCTTAGGCTATGCCATCAATTCCTTTCAGAATGATTATAAATTGTATGCAGCATTAAATAGCATTGATTTTAGTATTAGGGTCACCTAGTAAATAAATTTGACGAGACATAATTTTAAAAGGGATTTCTCTACTTTCTAATTTTTTACTTAATTATTATATATAGTTTTTTTTTGTACAAAATTATAAATTAATTTATGAACTAATAATTGACAACAAGCCCTTAAAAAATTATTTTGCCATTTATTACAGTTTTGTGCTATTGGCAATAAATGTTTAAGATTACTATACCGCCATTTCAATAAAATATGACGTATCTTCTAACACCAATTTCGCGTCAGTGATTGAACATTTGGTATATCACAAATTATAATCTTATTTATATTGTCTTACGTGCTCTTTTCTTGTTCTTGCTTGGTGAGGCGACACAGCTTGGTGTTAGAAACATGAGGTAGTTTAATAATGCAGATATTCTATATTCACTATTCGTGTGTTAAGATTGAACTTAAGTAGGTGTAAATTTGGAGTCCCCTGTATAATTTTAATATTATTTCTGTTGAATAATTTCACTGAAATAAGTTCCATTTATTCTAACTATAGTACAAGAAATATTCTGCAACCGTTTTTAAATGGTGAGCCTGTTGCGTAGACTCATGATGTGTCTGTAATATTTTTATATAAAATTATCAAAAACAAGGTAATTTGTGAGGAGATGCTAGCCAACTTACATTTTCACCTACCAAGAATTTACATGAGATTACATACAATACATCAGATTATACAGATTTATATGAACCTTCCCCCGTGGATCATAATTATATCAAATGATAAAAAACTACGCTGGTCATTTATTTATTGAATGATATAAAATATGCCGAATAACATAACAGATAATGCCGAATAATATGCCGAAGAAATCGAATAACATCTTAATGTACTTCATTGTGATATCAAACATACTGCCTTCCTTGTATCTTGAAACGAGGTTTCAAATACATCTGCAATTTCTATAATTATATCACCAAGCAGAATCTCCAATAAAGTTCGTACCATTTAAAGAACCATTCTTTCTATATATTTCGTTTCTAATTATGTTGTTCTAGAAGCTAAGTGTATGTCTGTATGGATGAATACCTTGGGTCGTAAAATATATGTTCCGTTGTTTGATTTGCATATTTGATGCCGTTGTTTGATGTCTCGTATTGAAATGATGTCTTAAAGGACACTGCCTGCTATAATATATAGTTTATAATACTGAACTACTAGCTTTGAACCAACACATTTCATTGAATTGAAGAGACAGTTCCATTACGGTGTACATCTCACAAGATGCATAACTTATATGTGATTCATGTCTATGAATAATCTATATACCAAGACAACCATATGAAACATAATTATCTCATCACTGTGTCCTCAGTTAGAATTTCTGCTTCAGAGATAACTCACAGTATTTCATATTTCTTAGATGACTATAAATACTTAATATGTTAAAAACGCAAACACATTAAAATGTTTATGGCAAATAAATACTGATTTTGGGTATGGGAAAGTTTATTTTAAATGCATAATAACTTTGAATGTCAGCAAACCCTGATTAACGGAAATGTATTAAATATGATTTAATTTGTTAAACACCAAATACATTTCTTATTTAAAATAAATGTTATTTGTGAAATGAAACTATTCTTTATTATCAAAAAGTGATGATGCTTCCATAAGTTTATTTATGTGAAACAATAAGCATTAAACTATAACTAGACTTTAAACCTTAAACTATAACTTTGCCCTAAAATAATATAGAGCTGAACGAAATACATCATGTAAGTCAAGTAATCTATATAATATAGAATTTCATCATAACTACTTATTTTAATATCACTTATTTTATTTAAATTATATAGCTCACGCACTGTCGTGTCGCTATCAGTAGTCGAGTGTATCAATCCAGCGCAATATAAACGCCGCCCGTCATAACATCTGATGCAATCAATACTTGGTTAATGTACCTATATCTTATAAATGAATAATCATTTTAATATATAAGAGAGGATAACAAATGAATAAATCATTGATAAAACCAAATTAATATCAAACAGGTAAAATTATATTTGATACTTTGATAGAAAGATCTGTTCACAAAAATACATCATATTGCAATTATAGTCAGTTGCATAAAGCTATAATTTTACAATGAACTAGTATATTTTTGTTAACTAAAATTTGCTCAGATAAGAAATATATTGATTAAGCTTTCAATCATTTTAATGTAAAATGCATTACATTTGTTACAATTTAGTGTATTTAAGTTGATCAAACGGTGGTCAATTCAACACGTATTCTTATTAGAAATAAACTATTCTCTTGGTGTACATTCGATATAATGTTTAGTTACATGTTTCAAATCATTAGTTATCAAATAAAACAACCATCTCGAATATTTTAAATATTACTTAATACATTTCTCGTCCTATAGGTATGAAACTTGCTAGTATGTACTTGTCATACCAAAGCTTATGCTCTTATAAGACAAATACTGTTGAAATCGATTTATTGCACAAGTCTTTGGCAGACAGGTTAACCTTTCCATATTTAAAAAGGCATAACAAATACTAAATTAGGAGTGCTTGCAATGGCTCATCGACACAATAGGTAAAACAACTTTTAATAAAATAAAATAAACGTATAAAAAATGTTTTAAATATGCATATAAGTTCAAATAATTTAATCACGAAAAACTACATTGTATAAAGTCGTATTTGACATAATTAATATTTAAAGATAAAAGTTTTTGTTAAATATTATGTAAGACCTCAAACTTTATAATAAAACTAATTTGGAAACTAGTGTTAGGACACTTGTGTCCTACACTGTATGAAATGTAGTGTAAAATTTTACATCAAATGGAATACATACACATCAGTCTTACGTGAAATGAACACCGAAAGATCGAGGTAGAATTTTACTATTCACTGGTGTATAACACGATGTCTGGTGTAAGCTTCACTATCTTTCGATGTAAGCTTTTCTTCAATTTTACACCTTTTACTGTCAATGTTGTACTATGAAAGAACATAAAACACCTTTGAAATAGAACATACTTTACTATATTTTTCTTTTTCATATACAAAATTAACTCATTAATTCATAAAACTGCAACTTCAAGTGCAATAATTAATGGTAATAAGAATAAAAAATATATATTTCGTCTTTGGTATTCTTTCTGAAAATATGACACCAGAATATAAAACATTTTTTGTTAAAGACGATGTGTACTCATTACTGATTAGTGATTACGATCATAATTTGTTCATATTCTATAACAAGGTATATTTTTATTAGGAAGAATTTATATTATCCCCATGCACGTTACATGTCGCTGAAATATGTGAGGATTTTCTTGTAGTCAAGGAAAATGTTTTAGCAAATATTACGTTTTCTCGTATACCTACTTAAGACACCCCTATTTCGTGACATATTCCTCACAATATATAATAATAGTTTGCGTGCATAACGGCTTACACATCGATGCCAAACTCTCGTGTCAAGGACGCCTTCAACCCCAATAATATTTAATATGGTGTGGTTGAGCCTCGAATCCTTTAGAGCTTTAGTTGGAAAAGGGACTGATGTAATAAGAAAAAACTTTTTATAACACGAACAGAATATATTCAATTTGGTTTTGTACCGGCTTTCAGTAGAAATAAGAATTCATATATCTGAATCTGGAGCTGGATCTAACATTGTCATTAGCTTTGAGCATGTGGTTAACCGAAAGTTTAATACACATTATCTTCGGTTAAGTGCATTGAAGAATAAGTACGTTAGTTTTATTGAAATTATAGGAGATAATGAAAAAAAAAAGGTAAAAATGGAAATAATCTGCAAATATCATTCTTGTATTTTAAACTTAAGAAAACACTCTATACAAAGTGAGTCTTGGAGTTGTACATATATTTTTTCCAGCAGTGTATTTTGTCTTATAGAATACTATTATAAGACGATTTTCTTTAAAAAATAAAAATTAATTTTTGCTAACACCACATGTCACATGTTGGTTACCGCTGATCAAGAGCGCCGACTATCGTTCCTATTCTACTAGAAAAATACGGTGTTATCAGTTTTTTGAGAATTTCCCAGAGTTTGACACAAAATATCCACAATCAGATTGGTTTTTGGAATACCAAAAATACATTCATTAATTCTTCGTTGACCTATTATCTTTTTACTTTTCCGCACTCCACTATACTAGCGGAAAAGTAATGTAACCGTATAAAGAAAAAGTGAAAAAACAAAACTTTTTTTGGGTTTATTTTTCGATTTTCGACCTAAAAACCAAAAAAAGAAAATGGTTTTAAAAAAATGTTTACTGTGTGTGTGTCATCGTCGTCGGCATTAAAATTTCTTGTTAGCACGATAACTCAACTAAATCTGTCGGATCGATCGGGTTTTGACTGATCCTGATCGGGGACGTTTCCCAGATGACACCTATTGATTTTGAGGTGGATTATTTATAGTTGGATTGTTACCTGGTAGATCTATTATCTTACTGTGAATTTTTATAAATAAGGAATATAACAAATGGTTTTAGAAATACAATAAACTGTTGTTTTCAATTATAATGAAATAAAAAATTTTAATCATCCCGCATTAAAAGTGAAAACATTTTCGACGGTGAAGAAGACAACATTGACAATATAAAACATTAAATGAAACAGTTAAGTAAATATAAACTCGCCTCATCAGTCAAAAATTAAAACACATCTCTTACATTTCACATCACTTCATTTCATCTGACTTTTTTCATGCCGCTTCAACTCGCTCTCGGTAATCTTTACAAATCTGGATTCATTAAAAAGATGTCTCTGTGTATATGTTTTGAAGTATGATCTCGCTTCGTCTGTACGATCATCTGTTGAAAAAGCAACGTAGCTTATTGACCATTTCCAGTTCTGAATATGCATTTGCATTCTAATGACATTTATCATTAAATCTACTTAGATACAATAAGTATAACCACACTTTTCACATTATTTTCACGATTGTAATTCTTGATTTTCATTCTTTAAAGAAATCGTTTTTTTTTGTGATTTATTGTGATTTTGGACGAATTTTCATTCTTCATCTTTTATTTGTATAAGTCCGTCGAGTTTAAAATAGAAAACAAAACTAAATTATAATTTTCACTAAAACTAGAAACACATATCGACGAAAAATCATGAAACTTAGAATCCCTATATTGAGTTAGAAGTTAAGTGCGTTGATTGTATTTTTCATCGTTGATTGATTCGTTTCATGTAGATGTCTTTGTAAATCAAAATACCTTCATTTGTAATTTTATTTGTTAGTCAGCATCAGAGGTTTAAACTCACGAAAATTAATTTTTCAATATTCTCAACATTTATCATTTCTTTTAGCGAGTTTATTGTCTTACATATCAATACGAAATATTATTTCGTATTGATAATTACGATTCAAAATTCGTGCGGAAAAGCCCGTTTTAAGGTTTTAAAACAGTTTATTTTTTAAATGATACCGATTTTCTTCTGAAAACGAAATCGAAATGGAAGAAATATTAATAAAACTTGCAGACTAATACAAAAATGCAACTTAAGTAGCCTAAGTGGAGGTTGGAACTTGCAATGCAGTAACAAAAAACAGGAGCCCCGTTTGCCACATAGGCTAAAAGATTATGTCGCTCGATGCGCGTTCTACCAACTAAGTTGACGTTATTATACTTTGACATTGATTGGTGGGGGAATAAATGACTTAGTAATTTTATGGAAGTTTATAAATGTCAATCAAAACTGTTACTTATATTCCTAAATTCTCTAATTTCGTAATTAATTGTTTATCACTATTATCTAAGCACGAATAATTAGTATTTACATATAGAAAGAATAAAATGGCCTCAGTGTATTGTATAAATTTGATTTAAATAGTGTCTGTGAAGTTTTGTGTGAAAGCATTATTTTTAGATATCCTTTATTCTTTTTCTTCGGTTTATTGATTGTGAATCTTATCCTTGATGTCAAATACACAATAAGTGCTGGAACAATGGATCCTTTGTCTAAGCTACAACGAGTAGGGATTTCTTAAATAAGGGTCTATTAAACTAGTGTTGAAAAAGCGTTGGATAAAGTGAATTAGTATAAAATTCCGGTATTAAGGTTATACTTCACCAATGAAATAATGTTGAGTATCTAAGTGTACGATCAATAACCGTATTCCATTTTCTTGCAGAATAATTAAGTAGTATTCATTACATTATAATCATTAGAATTTTTTACTTCCAGATCTTCAGTAAGTACATCAATTTGTATAATGGATCTTTGCGCGTGTATAATTTAGTGACGACGCACGGATCACATGCTACATCACTCGTAATTATTACTAATATACCACAATTACCAGCACGTATGTCTAGCGACATATGTTTCAATCAACTACGTACGACATAGACAGTTAATAATTTGCCGAAAAAAATGCAGTTATGAAGTCATGTCTTAGCTTTATTGTATAATTTGATTCATTGGCGTCTCAATATTTCTGTAAAATTTATTTTACTTTTGTTTCATTTATTTTGAGTTTTGTTGAATTTACTTCATTTATTTTGATAGAAATATCACTTCCATTGAATGTCTTTGTGGATGACCTTTTCATTACTCTGTCATAGGTTGACGGATTTGGATTGTATTAACTGTTACCCTGTAATGTGTTTTCGGCACGACACTGTTAAAAAATGTCAGTTGATGATTCATATGATTGTTACCTGTGACGCACACTCAAAGAATCATTATACAAACCATATGTATATCGATTTAAATTAACTTGCTATTAATTCAAGATCATTTGAACAATTAATTATTCAGCAACAACAGTAGAAAGTGTTTATTTTAGTTAACATGCACTACTCAAAAAAATTAAGGAAACTAAGTAGTTCCTATAAATTTTTAGTGATATTTAAGACGCTGTAACTTCATGCAAAATGGTCATATTGAGATGAAAAAAAATATTTTGAAGCTTAGTTTCTAGTTTTGAAATCTATTGGGAAACATTTTCTGAGCTACGGTTACTGCTCAATCCAGAGAAATACCGCGAGACAAGTTTCCAAATTTTTACTGAATCAATGCAAAGGGTCAATTAGTCTGTTTATTTAGCTTTTTATTTTTTTTAACGGACTCTACAACAATTTGTTGGTAAGATATCGGTGATTGAATGAAAAATGACGCTTTTGTCTTTGATCCTTGATATCTCAATAAGTAATAATCGTACAGCGAATAGAAGAATGGTTTTCAAAACTTAAATATAACTTCTATAAATGTCGAATGTTGCTTTTGAGCACAATAATTTTTTTACTTTCGCTATTAATTTGAAAGATGTACAAAAAAAATACTTTTTCTGGCTTTTTAAAAAGTTACTGCCACTTTACAAATATTGAGAAAAATACTAATGTTGCTAGGTTTTTTTAGCCTTTTATACTCTTAACAGGCCTGTAAATTTTCAAGTTGATCCATCGAACGGTTTTTTTCCCAAATGATCAAAAGTTTTGAAAGGAATTAAAGGAACCAAATTATTTCTTTGAAACATCATTTTATGATTCGCAAGATGGAAACAAAGATGTTTTCTTTACTTTGCTTGCAATTTTGCTTTCAATATTCAAAAGAAAATTGGAAAATTTTTATCTCGCGGTGTTTCTTTGGATTGCGCGGTAACCGTAGCTCAGATTTTTTTTTGTCAGAAGATTTTAAAACTAGAAACTTCATTATCTTTTTCATTTCGATACGACAATTTTTCATATAGTTACAGCTTTTCAATAATCACCAAATAATCATCAAATTTTTGAAAATGCTAATAAAGAGCGTGCTTTTATTTATGTACTGAATAATGAACCATGGTATGCGTAAATATGTTTAGATTACATTTGAAATAATCGGCATTTAGAAAAAGGGTCTGCTTTCCCGAGAGGAGAAAAGCTATAAGCTATATAACTTTATAACCTATGACTATAAACTTCAGATATATATATTTAAATTTATACCTATTTACACTTCAGTAGCACCCTGTAGTTTTTCAAATATTTCTCCTCGCGTTTTTGGCTAGTAATTGAGGTAACTAGTAATGTCAGTTACCTCACCAAGTACAGATTACCGTATTTAAATTTTTAAAAACTTTTAGTATGTATTTACTGACGAATGTTTATTTACGCCGGACAAATATACCAGGACAATAGTGGGTCAATTAGTATCAGATAACTCATTTTTAATATTAATAATAACTTTTTCAAATACATATATACGTTCATCCAGAAGCGCTCCCCTCCCAGAGAGTCTTCCCCACCCGTTATTTATGAAGTAGAATACATCGTAATTTTAAATTCTTAATTTATTATATTCAAGATCAATCCTTATAATGATTATTTAATGGATGATGTATTTAATAGAGCTCGAGACACTAATTAAAAATAACAAGTAATAGGCAAGTTGAATTATAATACATGTTTATGTTGGAGACAATTCACTAACAATAACACATTTTTTCTTAAGTAAATGAGCACATACAACAGTTGCAGCAGCAGTTATTCTTACAATTAGTTACGAACATTTACCCGTATATCAGTGGTATAAAGCATTCTATTATTATATCGGTACACTTATTCGAGAGCCATAAACTTATGCGAGACGACGATATAGATGAAATGAGTATCGCTGTTATAAAACGACTATAGATGCTGTTTTGTTAAAAATCAAGTTACCTGCGAGTACTGTCGAGGGATGTATAAGTTGAGGATATGCAGGAAACCTATCAACCCATAACAATTATTTCAAAGCTCAAAATTTTCCATGTGCCAATTAATGTTGGCAATATTTCCGTATTAAATTAGTAAAATTATTTAAACAGAAAAATTATACAAACATATTCATAGATTTGAAGTAATATGAATGAATAAAGATAACCTAAACCGAAATTTTAAAATTTACTACTAAAATAGCACAGCATCATCACAGTCGAAAAGCAGTTACCCTTCACGATTATTTATTTTATAATTATTCTTGCAGTCTTGAAAGTATGAGAAATTTGAAGCATTCCACTTTATTTTATGATGTCATTCTACAGGACTCAAAGTTATATAAACCATTTGCACGCAAATTGTCATCATGCATGTTTATGAATGTCATTAGCAGAGTGTAATAATAGGTTGCAACTCAGTTAAGCTACTGATTTTAATCTTAATGCTCCATTCCTTAAAATTACATTAACGTTTTATGGTAATCTATTCCTAATTTGTTCGAAATGTTCGATATTTACTCATTTAGTATAGTCTTGTTCTATAAACAGACAGCTAGAAGGTATTTCTATGGGTGCAGTGATTTACACAAGTGGTTTTATTTATTTTGATGATCAGTGGTGTGATTACTTGATTGCTGTTTTTAGTTGGAATTTCTAATTGGATAGACGCAGAGTGATCTCTGAATTCTAATATGTCTTTTGTTCCTTTGTTTGTAAGTATTTTTCTTTACCATATTGAATTTTTACGAGATATCCTGAACCAAGGTCACTAGGAATATTTAGGATGGAATATTAATGCCGAATAAAGTAGAATATTAGTACTGTTATACAATAGTAATAGCAATTAATACCAATTTCAGTTCATTGTTTTACCAAATTTTCAGGTTAATAGTGCTTGCAAGTAAAAGGAAGTAATGATATCAGAAACACCTTCATAAATAAAATAAACTTTTAAGCTAATCTACATAAATTAAATTCCAAGAGGGATCAAGTATAAATGAGGAGTGATCAAACAAAACGCAATATATCCATTTTTAGAAATACATATATGGAAAAACGAAAAAACTTTTAGTGGAAAGGCCTTCGGGAATAAAAAAGTCATTTGGACATAATGCACAGAATGGATAAAACATAGCAACACAATACATTTTGTAGCTCTTGTATGATATGAGGAGTAATTATCACAAAAAAATTGGATTTATTACGTTTTGGTTGATTGACAGTTGAGGGTTTAATAAGTTTTATTTTAATAAAAAAGGCGTTGCTAAGAAACTAATACTTAACCTATTTGGCAAATAATAGCAATAAACAAAAAAGTTAAATGTGAGCAACATGGTCACATTCTAAACAGTCACATTGCTCATGTTCTTCTGCCTCTTCTCGTTCAAGGATTTACACATCAGCACTTAAAAAGCTTCTATACCAAGAAAAATGTTGGCTATTCATCCATTCTGGACCGAACTGTTCATCCATGAGATGTTTTATAGATTTTTTTCTTCTCTGGAATGACGTTTTTAAGTGCCACCTTTTCCAGTCTTAGGTTTCGCTCGGTTTTTCCTCGTTTAGTTAAATATTTTGGCATTTGTCTTAGCGATTCAAATCTGAAATTCTGGAAACCAACCACCTTTATTGTTGTTGTCTTCTTAATTTTCTCTTTTATCAGAAATCGGAAATTCCTTCTATTTTCTTTAAAGTGTTTTCTAAACTTTTTATATCGTATAAATCCCAGTCTATGCCGAGTTCCTTGACGACACCAAAGTTGGAATATATACTTTTGTACTCCAATTTGGACTTGACAAACGAGATTTTCCGTAATGACTTCTCAACTCTGCCGAACACTCGATCTGCCGGAAGAAAGCGCATGTCCTGTGTGCAACACTTTGGATTTATTACGTTTTGATTGAATCGCTAATATTTAACGCTCAATTTCAATGGGAATTATTACGTTTTGAATAAATCTGAGGTCGCCAATGGATTTATTTCATACCTAAAACAGGTACCTAATTCTAAATGACCGAAAAGTGGATATATTGCGTTTTGTTTGATCACTCCTCAAATACAATCCCCATTTTGACTTTTGCATGCAATGTGTTTTGACTTTAATGTGGCTAAAGCCACAAAGTCAATACACATTGCATTAACAATGATCAGTGAAATTAGTTTTTTATTTTATTCTGTATGCGTTTTGATTTTTATGGGGGCGAAGTTTAGCGTGATTCTATTATTTCACCTAACCGTGGGATATTCCCACGGACACATGCAAACACACCCAACGGACTGATGTGGGAATCGAACCTCCACACAGATTACTCGGGGCAGGCACTATAGCTCAGCTCCAAGCGATTGGACTCGTTATCCGGGGTCCATTAAGGGAACGTGGAGGTCTTTTGGGAGGCAATTATATAGTAATTTACCCTCAGAAGATGTGGCCATACCTATAAATGTCCATATCAGTTAAGATTGGAACTGCATATAACATTTTTAAGGAGTTATACAATGTTTCACCATATTTCTGGCTAAATTATCAGTTGATTTAAAAAATACTTAAAAATTTTCTATAGTTATTATTTCAATAATCTATGCAGTAACGTACGTTGACTTTTAATAATCAGCCCATTCTTCGATTCTAATTATGATTTGAAATATTGGCATCGCTGTGGAATCATCACAATGCAGTATTTCATGTTTTACAGACTACAATTTTACAACAAGATCTGGGTAAGTAATCTGGATCTGGATAAATAATAAATTATAATTTATTATTTATGCACCAAGATTTTCTGGAAAGTAGTCCAGATGTGAGTGAAGGAAATGGACTTTGACACTCATGGTGTAGCCCAACATGTTGTAGTTTTGTAACAATTCAGCAACCAAAGTTTTGTAGTTTGGGTCTTTTTTGTTTCCAAGAAAGCCTGTTACAAGTTTAAATGAATTACAGACATTTTTTTCTTCCATTTCCATTTTAATGACAAAGCTTTCATCTTTAAAAGTTTTCTGATGTCAGGACCAACAAAGACTCCCTCTTTCAGCTTAGTATCGGATAGACCAGGAAACTGTTCACAAATATACTTGAAACACTCTCCTTCTTTGGGTAATGCTTTCACAAACTGTTTCATTAGCCCCAATTTGATATGAAGTGGTGGAAGTAATATCTTTTTAGGATCCACTAAACTTTGTCCTTCAACATTTTTAACTCCAGGAATAAACGACCTTTCTGATTGGCCACGTCTGCTTGACATAGAGTTGTTTCCTGTCACGGCTATCCCATTCACAGAGGAAACATGGAAACTTTGTGTAACCACTTTGTTGACCTAGTAACATGGAGATAACTTTAAAATCCCCACAAATGGTCCATTTATGGTCAGAGTAGCCGAGCTTATTAAGAACAAACTCAAGATTTTCGTAGCATTCTTTCAAATGGACTGAGTGTCCAACAGGCACAGAAGCATATCGGTTATCATTGTGAAGAAGTACAGCTATCAAACTCCTTTTTGATGAATCGATGAAAAGTCTCCATTCCTCTGGTTCATACGTGATTTTGAACATTTCCATGATTTCAGGTACATTGTTGCAGAAAACTAGGCCACCCTCTTGTGTAAAAAAAAGGGACAAATTCCTTTTCTCTAAATCGGTACCATGGAAATGAAACACCGGAGGCTAACATATATCTTTCTTTAAGTCTAGACCGTAAAACTTCCGCTGAATCCTTTGGGAGGCCCATATCTCGTACTAAATCGTTCAAGTATGATTGAGAGAAAAGTTTAAATCGTCTAAAATATTGTCCAGGGTATCCGGAGGTGAAGGAATAGGCAAGTCAGGTCCATGAGGAACAGGACGAATAGCCAAACGTATGTTGGTTAGGTATGAAATGTCCTTCCTGTTTTTTAAATTGAAACGTTGCACTGAACAAGAACAAAAATAACAGTCATCATTGTGATTTTTGGGCTCTCTACAAATCATGGGTACTCCAAAGCGAAATGATTTCTTCTTACCTTGAAACCATTGTCTCAGTTCTTCAACACACACAGAACACACTACATGGAGAGCCCAATATTTATCTTGGTCCCCTAATTTAACACCAAAGTATGCAAAATACACCTTCTGAACAAAATTAGAAATGTTTCTTTGTTGCTTCTTGACGGTATAAGACCCACAAATATAACAGACACAGTTAGGAGAGTTGACACATCCCCTAGTAGCCATTTCTTCTAAATATCACAAAACTGTTTGATGTGTACACCACAGTGGCTAGCTCCACACTGAGTCACTGACTGCAATCAAGGTCACGGATCACTACATTCCTCACGACGCCTAGCAGACAGTAGTATTGGGGAGGGAGCAGACAGACTGAGACATGTCTTGTTCCAGTAGGAACTGGATTTTCCCAGTTTAGATTCATTGTCTTATTCAAATAAATAGAATAAAAACATTTTTTTTGCAAATAACATACTCACATTGTTTAATAACCTGTTCACCATGAAAGCTCCATAATTTAGACTAAATTTACCACTTATATAGGTTATAATATTGAAAAATCGTACGCATACTGAACCTGAAGGCCCCTGAAAATAAAAAAATTTCAGGTGAAATTGGTGATTTATCTAGGGGTGATGGAATTTTTTCACTATTTTTTCCGTAATCAGCACAAGAAATACTGTTAAACCCACTAGTTAAATATGCTACAATGTTTTCATCGCAGACCTGTGTTATCCCTTAATCTCACCAAATGTAATGTTTTGTCCATAAGAACTAAAGAACATGATAGTTCGTAATTATAGACTTAAAAAACAATATGTTTTCTAAACCGGAAAGTTTCACTGATTTAGGTGTGATCAAAATAAGTAATCATATATTTTATAATGTATAAAATATGTGATGTATAAAAAATTGACATTCATATCGCACTTTAATTGTATAATAAAAAATCGTATCAATCTTTTGAATATTTTATTGGAAATACCCTATATTTTTCACATACTTCTAGTTTTAAGGTTTGATAGTGGCATCAAATTTAGAATACGCCTCATGGTATATCTAATAATATCAATTGATATCACTCGAGATACCCTTACATTAAAAAAAAAGGTTGGATGCAGGTTACATACTCTATGTTGATGATGCCACCAAAATGTAAAATCGACTTGTTTCAGAAATTTTCTTTATTGGAGTTACAGAATTTGTTCTAGTTAATGTTTCCACCCTGCATATATTTGCCTTTATTTTTTGCTCTCTATGCGCTTCAATTTGTTCAGTACCCTTCAATTCAATGTTTCCTTATTACGATATAAAGGAGTAATAAAATTATTATAGCCATTTTTTAAAGATATGGATACTTAATCTCACATTGTAGTTCGTTGCTAACTACATACATTGATTTGAATTTGGTTGTAGATTTTATTAAACTTTTGTTGGTGTTCGCTGATGCATGATGAGAAATAATTATTCCATTTTTTACATTTGTATTACATCTTGTAGAAGGTAATATGTTGGCGTCGCCCTATATTTGAAAATATCCATTCTAAAAGAAAGTAGGTAAAGTATTGTGTTTTGTTTGTAGGTCTCTACTGTGTTAATATTGAATAATCATCAATTATCTAAATAACACACAGATAGTAACTAATATGGTCGGAGTTTATGTATGTTGAGGGTCTTCAGGCTTAGAAACGCCGTAAGCAAACTGAATGTTTTTACTTTAAAAGGGACGTGAAATGAATACTGAGAGTATTGTTTTCCACTATTTCGATCAATGATAAATATTGAACCATCCACAGAAGTGGGTCACAATATCATTGTTATTACTATTACTCGTATAGGTTAAAATAGGTGTTGTATCATACTGAATGTATTTTATATACTTTAAATATTTGGAATGACAAATATTTTTAGGAAATACATTCCCTGTTATTACTTATTATAATAGGAATATGTATTTTTTGCATTTAAAAACAATAGACACATAAGCATTATTATTACCTTTGTATAACCTTTACTTAAATGACTTTTTAAATAAAGAATAAATAATTATGATTGAGAGACTCTGTTTGTTTACAACTGATATAATCGATAGATTACAATCCATTAGCGGCAAATAAGTGATTTGTGGGTGGTGATAAAGTTTCACATAATATTTATAATTGTCTTCTTAAATATATACATTTTAAAATGCTGGAATATGCCAGTCATATTTTAATAAAATATTGCTGGTAAAAAATCATTTTTTTTCAGATATTATATTTGAACTGTGATGCCAAATCATGGTTTCTAAATTGCAATCTTCTATTTTTAACAACAATGAATTAAACCAATGAATTATTAATTAAAATGAATTAACCTTAAAGTTTTCCGAGTGCAACGAGTACCCCTTATTAGGGATTTTCTATTTATCGTTTATAAAATACGTGTTTTTGACAATAAACTTAAGTAAAGCAAATACCACGTTATTTTTGATAGAAATTTTAAAAATGTTCAAAACGCCTTTCATTATCAATCTGACATTGGCCGGCATGTACATAAGCGCTTTGTATTGAACGTACAATAATTTCAGGCCTAATATTTTCCATTTCAATTCGAATTAGTTGCTTCTGATCCCCTAAATCATTATCGATCTAGCAGAAAAAATGTTGTCAAGAAATGATCAGACATAAACACCAAAATAAGGAGAAATATTGCCTTGACAATATCGTAATTGTATACAGAACTGTTCCTTGTATACAGAACTGTTAAAGCTGGAACTAAGTCGAAACGTAGAAATTGTAAATATTTAGTAGCAGTAAAATTTTCTTCACAGAAGTAAGGACCTAACAAAGCTTACTCATTCCAGCCCATATATTTACTGTCCTTTGAGGCTGGCTAAGTGATTCTTGAATCCGTTTTGAATCTGCGACTCTTGAATATCTACAATTATGATGATATACTTTTCCATTCAAGAAAAACGTCGCTTCATATAAATAAATTCACTCGTCGCATCACAATAAACTTTAAGAAGTTGAGATTTTTTCTTCGCAACGTAACAATCTGGATCATTCAATTCTTATAATAAATGTACTCTATAATAGTGGAATTTTTCTGTTTCCCCAACCGTAGAATGTTTGACATGATTGATAAAATCCAGCTGCATTGTAAAGTATAAGGGCATTCTAGAATTTGAATGAAAATGTTTGTTGCTTTTCCGCACTCAACTATACCAGAGCGGAAAAGTAATCTAATCTGTAAAGAAAAATGGAAAAAAAATTTTGTAGCGTTTATTTTTCTTTTTCGGCCTAAAAACCAAAAAATAAAATGGTTTTTACGAAATTTGTGTCGATGTCTGTGTGTCGTTGTCGTTTTCGTCGGCATTAAAATTTCTTGTTAGCACGATAACTCAACTAAATCGTGTCGGATCGATCGGGTTTTCACTGATTCTGATCGGGGACGTCTCCCAGACGCTACCTATTGATTTTGAGATGGATAGAACACACTCTACCATGTTCATGGGCCACGAGAAAGCACAGTGGTTAACTATTTGAAAATTTTTTTTGTTAGCACGATCATTCAATTAAATCATATCGGTTCGACCTGGTATCCACTGATTCTGATTAAGGACGTCTACTAGACAACGTCTATTGGTTTTGAGGTGGATAGGCCACACCCCACCCTGTTCATGGGTTATGAGAAAGGACGATGTAAATGTGTATCTTCATTCTCAGATTTTAAACATAATCATTTAACGCGTTGCTGATTTTGCATTGAACGAAAAAGACATATCTTCGGCATGTATCATATACGAATGAATGAGAAAAAAATAATTTTATTCGATCACAAACATATTGATTCGTTCGATTACAAAATATATCATAAACAGTGGCGGCGCTAGCATTATTTTGCGGTTAGGCGAAAATAGGCAGGAGATATCTTGGTTGTGCGAGGTTGGATATTTGTACATAAAATATATTATTTTATGTACAAATGTGATACAGTGCTGTTATAAGAGGCTCGGCGACTGGTTCAACGGAAAGGATTTTGTCTGGGCGTTCGCCCACCCCTGTGCCAGCCATTGCACATGAAATACATATTCTTCAGTTATGTGTTGGTTTATTTTTTCTCGGCCACTCAAGTTCGAGATAGAGATGTTCTACGTGCGGAAAAGTCCGTTTTACGGTTTTAAAACTGTTTATTTTTTAGTGTTTTTATTTCCATGTCGAGGTAATTCATTTATACTACCAGTTTCCACCTTTTAACTTAAACTCGTTAACTTTGTAAAGTTAACAAGTTTAAGTTAAAAGGTGGAAACTGGTAGTATCCCCTGATAGTTTCCCCTCTGGTAGTAGAAACTTACTCTCCATTTTGAAATAGGTAGTCTATCAGGATGTCCTTTATTACAATTGATAATTGTGATACAAATAGAACTATCGTTTTAATATTAATATTGTCTATACCTTTATTCGAAGAGAATCGATAATGTTAAGATTTTTTCATTGGAAATTGTTCAATTTTTTTTTGTTTTCGCAATTAATGGTACTAACATTTTCATCGATGTTGATGCGAGGTATTTTGTTAATAAAGATATCACTAATTTCATAATATTCAGCAAAACCGGATCCATACGAAATCTTAGATTGAATATTTAAAGTTCTTAATGTTTTCCAAAAGTATTTGGGTTTATTTTCAAATCTATAACCTAGAAATGCCCTTTTTAAACTCCACACACATTGTTATCAAATTTTGCAAATCTTTATGTTCCGATCATGATAAATTTCTAATCCGTTTATATCTACTATTAACTTTGTCATTAGTTTCTCATGTACCCCATTTTTTTTTAGTAAGCCGCAGGGGGCCAGTCGTTTAGAAATACGAACTGTCTTGCAAAGAAGTGTAAAAGTATTAAATAACCTGATCATTTTATCACTCCAAAAAGTCACCACATGATCTGTATTTTTTAATCTATACAACTCGTCGAAATTAAATATAGGAAGGTCGTGTAGAAAAGTCTCATAGTTAAATTGGAGATGTCCCTGTAAGTTCTAAAATTTTGTAATGCTTTGAATGTGACTATTTTAAAATTACAGGTAACTAAAAATACGAATAGACTGATTAATTATACGAATACAATAGTTTGAAAAAAATTGTGTAATAAAAATTATTACCATTTAACTTTATAAAATCAACAGTATGTTCATTATGATTAATTATTACTTTTATTACTATTTTATTTATCACTATTAAGTATTGAATTAATACAATCAAGATATACCAGGGTATTTGTATTGTATTATATTTCTTATATCTTACCTGTTCATTATTTCTACTTTGTATAAAAGATTTCCTCTAATAGGGTAAAAACCTATTGGAAATAAAAGTATTATTATTATGGCGATGAATATACTCATTGGAAGCCAATTCTATGTAAATACACGTTTTCTTAGAGTAGTTAAAATAACGTTGATATTCCTGCAAGAAATATATAATTATTATTATTATTATTATTATTACAGTAACCTGAAATATAATTCTTATGGGTATTATAATAAATATGTAGCTTCATGTAATGCTTTATGCTGTTCTTGGATTTCACTGTTCATTTTCACGGTTAATTTGAATTCTGAAAAGACGACATAAAGAGATTTTCATTATAATTTGGAAATATTATCAAGGAACCTTAACGACATATTTATGTAAAACATCTGTCTATTTTAGACGTAGTTTGCTGAACATTGTGGAACTGTCGTTTTGTCACTCAAATAAATCATCTCGGAAACTGAACACATTAAATCACCTCGCCATCATTTGAACGTAATTTATTCCAGCTAAAGTGACACTGGAAACATAACGATTAAAGTTATACTAAGTCAATGTCAAAATGTTTAATATGAGGTTGAATTATGACATCTAACAATCAGTTTATCTTTGTCATGGGATATAACTATTATGGTTTTGCGCCCTAGAAATGATCTAGGTATGAAAATTAACAAAACTTGTTTCAATTTAATAATTATGCCAAATATTATGAAATGAATTATGCGAATATTATTAATAATGTACTAGTAATAATGAGACACTTAAGAAACCATACACACCTAAAAACTAACAAATATTGATGTAAATATATAAAATATTTCTGTACTATTACCAGACTGATTATATTAAATTTAAAGATGGCATCAGTTGTAACCTTGTAATAGTATGAGTAGCTGAAACATAACGGATATAAAGGGTCTTTCAATAAGGACCCTTGATTTTTAAGCGTAAATGAAACAAGTTGTGTGTGAGATATTCACTCAATTTTTTTTTATTGGAAAGAATATTTTATGGCATTAAGTATGGAATATAACGTCTTTTAAATATCCGCCGCGGCTTTGCTTGGTGGAATGTAGTCAGGAGGTCCGATTTATGATTTTGTCGCATAAATCTGGCTGGATTTGGTGGATGGCGTTCGTTATGTTGACTTTGAGGGCATCAATTGTTTGCGGTTTATTCGCATAGACCTGCAATTTAAGATAGCCCCAAAGGAAGAAGTCTAAAGGCGTTATATCGCATCGATCACGGTGGCCAGTTCACATCGCCACTGCGGGAAGTAACCATGCCCTCAAATCGCTCTTACAGAATACCCGTTTGGCATGCCCTATGTATCACGTAGCACCGTTCTGTTGGAGCCGCATGTCCGATGTGGACCGATGGATTCCGCCATCCATCGGACCAAATCCACATCAAATCCAAAAAAAGTGATTTTCTCGGGATATAAATATTTGGTGCTGGTGTATCTCGTGTGGATTGGTAAATCCGGCAATTTAGCTAGTTCACATATTCATTCATCAAAAAATGGACTTCGTCGTTAAAGATAATTTTTTTTTGCGAGACTTGGGTCAACTTGACGCAAATTTGGCCACCAAATGTCGAATAGGCGACTCGGCGGGACGGTTCTGGTGAGGATAAAAATGACGTAATACGCGGAACATTTCTGGAACGGAGCACTGATTTTGAAAATAAAATTTGATGATTTGCACACATTGTTGCTGTTGTTGAAAAATGTTGCTTTAACAACATAGCCGCTATAACCTATCAAATTTCGAGCATTCCTGTTGAAAGACCCGTTACAATAAATTATTTAAAATATATGAAAGTAAAACCTAGAATATCTTGTAGTGATCTGGAATTAGACTATGTAAATTTACAATAATGTCTTCGTAGAACCGTCGTTTTAATTACAACTTCACTCGGTACTGCCATTACAGAACATACAAAGAACAAATAGAAAAACAGACAGAAACAGACATATTTTGATTTGTCACACGTTTTTCTTACATATACTCGTCCTTATATAGGGTGTCTCAGTTGGAACTGTATGATTTTAATTGTGCGTCATTTGTGTTCTATCAATGATATGGTGTCAATATTTAACGACTGCCTACAAACCATACGATATCAACATGTCACGATTAAATATTCCACAAAGAATGGTTTGTGTACAACTGTTTTATGAAAATGAGCGATCATTTACAGTTGCATTAAGAAAAGTTTGCATAAAACTACGACAAAATGAAGTGCCACTGAGTTAGCAGTACGTAACTTAATCAAGAAATTTGAAAAGACGGATTCTGTTATTGATAAGGCAACACCAATACGTCCTCGTCATGGCCAGTCAAATAAAAATATTGCTGTAGTGAGAGAAAGTATACAGGAGTACTCAGACACATCAGTTTGCCGTCGTGCACAACAACTGAATCTGTCAAGAGCAAGTAAGCAGCGGATTTTAAAGAAAGATCTGTCAACATACAAAATTCAGTTGACACAACAATTAGAAATTAAAAATTACAGATCATTTACAATGTCGTACATTTGTTCGTGTTACAGGGTGTTAGAAAAAAAAAGAATGTGAAGAGAAGAAAAAAGAAACACATTTCTATCTTTACGGATACGTCAGCAAACAAGTGCAGAAATAACACGGTTTGGTGTGCATTTTGGAGTGGTGGAATAATTGGGCCATACTTTGATAATGAAGTTGGTAGTGCTATCACAGTAAATGGAAGTGCTATTGGGATATATTAAACAATTTATTTTTCCACCAAATTGATGATTGGATTTGAACAACATGTGGTTTCATCAAGACGGTGCAACGTGTCATACAGCACGTGTGACCATATCTCTGTTGCATACTAAATTTATCACACGTTTTCAATATTTGATGCTACAGCAAAAATGTGCCTCTTAATGTAAAAACCCTGAAAAAAATAACTACATGGTCCTTTATTATGTTTTGTTTTTTTTTTCTGAGATATTATTCATTTTATTGGTTTTGTATAAACCCGTTGTTATTGATATGAGGATTTCATAGCCTGAAAAGTCTATAATATACGCCTGTACCAAGCCACGTACTCCATCTGATTAATATATGTTCAGGTGGTAAGAGAAATTCAGAGCAACATGTCTGGAGTGCTCGAACTCCTGAATACTCATTTCTAACAGTATTTACTACCAAATGAACTACATATAGTAAACGGATAACATGAAGGTATTCCGATTTTGAAACATGGTTTTGAATACTTTTCCAGATTTAATTATGGTCGCAGTTCCACCAATAACCAGCATTGTAAGTTGACATTGTTATTAGTCTAATCAATAGGTATAAGGACTCCCCACAATCGTTAACAGAAAAAAAATATATGGTCGTATAGGAAAGGAAATTCTAAGAGAGATAGCGTTTTTATTTCTTGGCGCATTAACGGCGAACTTAACCTAAAAAATTCGTAAATTTAAAAAAACGGTTTCTTGCAAATAAATGAAAAACTAAGGCTCGTAGAGGAAAAAGTTACATAAAAAAGTTGTAGGTATTAAGAAAACCTATCGATTATTATTTTTAAATATATCGATTGCCATATTACTTTTCGAGATATATCGAAGAAACCGTCAAAAATCGACTATTATTGTTTTCGCCGTATCTCTTGCAAATTAAGGTTTAGAAAATTGTTACTTGGTATAAATATAGCCCTTGGCGATCCAAAAAAAGCATCTTTTTTAAAAATTAAGAAATGTTGCAAATTTTTCGAGATATATGAATTAAAAAAAAAAAGGTCGTTTCGGAAATCGGCTCCTCTTGCTCTTACGGATGGTCCTAGAGAAAGTAATCAGGGCTCATTTTTTTTCGATTTTTTTAAATTTTAAGGCTCCAAAAATGACTGAAAAAATTAAAAATGTTTTGGTCCCGTTTTTCTTTAATGATTTTTTTGATTTTCATTTCTCAATAATTACTACAGAAATCGATTGCTGGCATTTTTACGCGAATTTAGAAAAAAGAAATGTTGCGCTACAACTTCTGGAGCCGAGATAATTTTTGTTTTCAAAAAATTCAAGGGGGCGCTATTTACGTGCTACAGCGTCCATTTTTACGAAGAATAAAGTTGAATACTTATTTTTCAATAAAGAAATAGTGCACTTCATTTCATCCAGGTTTAGTATTAATAAACGAGTATCGAAGTGAAGTGTGCGAGTGTCGCGCGAATTGACGACGAAGTGGGAATAGCCGGCGCCGCTCAACCGCTCCGAAAACTGGATTCACGCATTCAAAAGCGTTCGTGCTTCCAAAATCTTTAATATCTGGACTTCTGGATCACATACAAAAATCCTTTTTTTCTTAAGCTGGGGTAGCTCGACGAGATAAACACGAATATAACAATTAAATTTGTTTATTAAACAAAATAGACCCCGAAAAATTAAAATTTTAATTTTTTTTTATTTGTTCGACATTTTACGGTATCTTAACGATTGTTCGTTACCATTCTTTATTACCATGAATGTACAACTCTTAACGAAAAAAATGAGTCCCGATTTGTTTCTCTAGGACCATCCGTCGAGCAAGAGTAGCCAATTTCCGAGACGACCTTTTTTTCGAAAAATCGATATATCTCGAAAAAATTTGCAATATTTTTTAATTTTTAAAACAGCTGCATTTTTGGTTCGCCAAGGGCTACATTTACATCAAGTAACAATTTTCTAAACCTTATTTTTCAAGAGATACAGCGAAAACAAATATAGTCGATTTTTGACGGTTCTTTCGATATATCTCGAAAAGTAATATGGCAATCGATATATTTAAAAATACGAATCGATAGGTTCTTTTAATACCTACAAGTTTCTCATTTAACTTTTTTCTCTACTAGCCTTAGTTTTTTTTATTTGCGAAAAACCGTTTTTTTCAACTTTACAAATTTTTTAGGTTAAGTTCGCCGTTAATGCGCCAAAGACTAAAAACGCTATCTTTCTTAGAATTTTTTTTCCTATGCGACCGTATTTCTTTTTTCCTGTTAAAGATTTTGGGAAATTATACATTGGGCCGTTATCTATTGATTGGACTATACATACCAAAGTCTGAACAACCCTCATTTGTCACCTTTACTATAGTTTCTGTATTGGTCTCTGGAAACCGTTTACTGGAAACAAACAAAGATTCATCAACTGTTATAAAATGTGTACCACCATACGCATTATATTATTATTTTACCATCTGCCGTTTCATCCACAAATATCTATAATTTTCTATCACATTAGATATGTTGTGTTTTTGTACGATTCTTCACCTACTGTAAATGCGTGTGTTCTAATTTCTTGGTAATTTGCAACTTGTCATTTTCTACAATAGTGTGCGGAATATTACAACTACTTAGCATATAAAGGCGTTTATATGTCAAGTAGTTATAATATGGTATAAACGTCCAATATGTTATTTAGCTTTTTCATATCTCCTTCAATAGAAGACAATACTTTTCGTGCTGCATCCTGTTCACGATAAACCTGTAACTCCATATTGCAAAATTTCACGCGATCATTACTGCATATTAAACCTGAATAACGATGATTCATTTTACGCTGAATTTAAATTAAAGTTTTGCATAGATATTTTGAATGCTAAAAACGGAATAGATTTTGTTTATTATAATCGATAAGTTTTAGAAAACTTAAATCAACACAGGTTTTCAGTGAATTTTCCAAAGAATATAAACTGTTTATATACGCACTTGATAATAAACAACATTTAGTAGAAATAAATACAATGTACAAAGGGCAAAATAATCGTCAACAGAATTGCTTTCTTTTCAAATGTATGGCCATTGTTATTAGAGAATAAAAGTTAAGTAGCGTATTTTATTGCAGTAATTTATTAAAATATGCTATCAAATAATATTCATTCTTTTGCATGTACTAATTATTTTTTTTTACTAAGGATTCATATTTGTAATAATTTCAAAAAATAGTTTCGAGGAGATGTTTGTCAACTAATGTTTTTGAAGTTAATGAAGCTATTCTGTTGTATTATATTAATTACTTTTGCTGAAGTAAAATGCAAAAATTTATTTACGCTTTTATTTCTGTCTCCTATACTTCCTTGAAATTTGTTGCAGCCTACAAATAATAATTTTACTAGTACATAATAAATGTAGTTGAAATATATTAAGAAATACAGGGTGTCCAATATATATGTAATAATGCTTATACCTTTTTAAAACATCCTGTATAGAAACATGTTGAGACAGTAATTTTTTCGTTAAGTTTTTGGCTCTTTTTGGTAACCTTAAGTTTCTTTGGGGGCCTGTAATTTTACTGTCATGGCAACCAAAAAGAACAAAAATCTTAACCAAAAAGCTTGTCTGAACAATTTAAAAAGTTATAAACATTCCATACATGTTGGACACCCAGTATAACTAAAACAATGTATAGTAATAGAACATCTATTTTGTGAAACGGTATTCGAATCAAGTGAAGTCCTGAATTACATTGAATGCAAAAATCAAGAATTAAGTAATCAGGCTGAGCTATTTATTATGTAATAAATAAAACGAAAGATGATAATATTCTCAAATATACGACATATAAACCCAGAGTCAGATAGAAACCAACACCATTTTTATATAGCGACAAGATTCACAAGCTCGTTTTACATCACACAAGTTTTACACAAGTTTTACAGCACTAGAACAAAGTACAAAATATATTTAATGGAAAATTATATTATCTTCCCTCTATTATTGTCGCCAATATATGTAATTCTTTCACCATAATATTAAAAGAGATATTCGGTTTAGACAAGCTTCAGAAAATATCATGGCTATCTCATTAATAGAATCATTTCACGAGAACCCTTCATAATTTTTAATCGACATATTCTTACTAAAAATGTAGATTTCCTTACTAAAAGCTAATTAGTATTCCACTGACTAAATGTCGATCACTTTTCAAAATATTAATAACGGACATATAAATTCTTTCAAAGGGATTTCTGTGTAGCCTTCCGATAACGTACATTCTCTATATAAAACCAAATGAAGCGAATCAATTCGAGAAGCCAAGGCCTTCATATGAATATTGAATATTTCCAGGTCGATAGGATTCCACCTCTGGGAGACGGGGCGCCGCTACACTGGAAATTCTCAGATACCCAAACGGCACTCTGCGACCAGGGTTACGGCTCGGAACGATCCCCTGAGGAGGAATACCCGCCGCCTCTGCCAGACCACGATCAACAATGTCACCATCATCTGGAACCTCACGCCTGCTACCCTTTCATAACTCCAGGTGCGTACTTCAAACTATCAATTGACACTAACTGTTTTAAATTAATTGCGAATTCACTGTTTCATTATTTTTTTTTGAAATTGTTTCAAATTACTGAGAGAGATCCACCTAGTAGAAATCTTTATCAAGATAATCTGCATTACAATAAACATGTATTTGTTAAAATTATATTATCATCAATATAACACAAGGAAAATCATTTCACTAATACACTTTTACAGTGTTAAATCACCGATTTTTTCATTTATTCTAGTAACACAACTTACGGTAATTATTTACTTCAGCGTAAAACTCACAAATCCTTACAAAAATTTGGCTGCCTTCTCTCTATCCGCCATTCTCGAGGGTGCTGAACAAAAATCTGACTTCAATTTTTAGCGGTCGGGCGCAGCTTTCGAGAAAATGGATTTTCCACTTTTCCACACGTGACACTACTGTTTCTTCTCAAATAACTTTAACTGTACATTACGTAGATACCTAATATTAATGTATATAAGTAGATGCTACAACACTTTCTTCAAACAGCTTGTCAAGAGAAGTCTCAAAATTGCGATATCGGACCGCCCACGAGCTGCGCAGTAAATAGCCTGATCTTTAACTCGGCTGCATTGAGACCTTTGTAGAGTGAATATTAAGTACAGGTCATCAAGAATAAGAACAAGTCTCAAAACTGCGACATCGGATCGCCCGAGGTGCGCAGTAAGTAGCCTTGTCTTTACTCGGTCGAATCGAGACCTTTTCATAGTGAATATCGATGAATATATATTAAATGTGAATGTACACAGTTCTATCTGGTCGCGCGTAATGTGCATCCTTCTTCCCTCCGAGTGCTGTCTCACCTTTTCTTCTACGCATACCTACAGAATCTCCTTTTTCCTATTCTTGATGAACAGTATATATGAATGTACACAGAATTCGTACTGGCCGCGCGTGAAGTGCATCCTTTTCCCTCCGAATGCTGCCTCACTCTTTCTTCTAGGCATACATGAAAATCTCACACTTTTTCTTATTTTTGGCACGCTGTACATATCATACGCTAAAATCTTCATAAAACATATTCATTACGATTTTCTTAATTACTTGCAATGTTTACAATTCTCATACAGCCGTCCATTTGCTATCCAAGTGCCCTCTATTAAACCTGATGTGATGTCATCACTGAATGTGCCTGAGTTTACTACTTCGTCGATCAGTATACAGAGGATTAGTTAACTATTAATAATGCATTAATGATTAGTTAAATATTAAAGTGCATGTGTAATATAACTAGTCGAAAAATAATTTATGGATAATAATGTATGTATAATACATTATGCATTATGCATACATATAATTACAATAGTATGTATAATAATAAAGTATAACTAAACCCTTAATATTCTCAAAATATTGTCAATGGATCCAAATAATACCAAATATTATACAATTACTATAATAATAGATATTATAAAGGGATACATTTTAAAAAAGTAGATAAGTTGTTTTTATTCAAAATAACTTATCTATCGTATAAACTAACACTGGTCCATGGCAAATATATATTTCTGAAATATTATATTGGATGTACATATATTTATTTATTTTTCAGTATAATTATTTATTTTAAATATCTTCAGCTATTTTAAATATTTCAGAAATATTAATTGTTTTAGTTATACTTTCCCAAACATTAATATCCATAAATGAATTTCCGATTAATTACATTTAGTAACTTTAGGCATGCTCAGTGACCAAATCACATCGAATTTAATGGAGATCGCTTGGATAGAAAATGGACGTGCGGAAAAATTGAAAATTTATTTTCTCTAAAACTGCGCCGGACCGCCAAACTGAAGCCAAATTCTTGTTCAGTACCCTCGGAAATAGGAGGGAGGTAGCTAAATTTTGGTAACGCTTTGAGAATTTTACGCTAAAGCGAATAATTACCCAACTTACTTAAACTTCAGTAAAACCTGTTTGCTGAAATATTTCTGCCAGAAATTGTAAATGACTTCTTGTAGTAAGTAAGGGTCCTTAGTTGATATGCACTTACCAGAAAGTAAATATTATAAGCTTACCATTAATCTGGTTTCTACCTACACTACAGTAGGCTAACGCCTTTGTCATCCCAACTAGAGAGTTAATCAGACTGAAGCTGATGGGGACAAGTTCGCGCTTTTAATTTTTTAGGTAGTGTATACCAACCACGTTTATTCTCTAATGGCCCAAGATCTCCAAGGATCAGAGACGAAAATACTTTTACTGTATATTACTTTTATTTTAACTACATTATTGCAACTTATAGACATTATTTGAATATATACTATGTGCTTCAACAGATGTATAGAAAGACAATGTTCGCTACAAATTACATCCAACTATTCGAACTTTAAGCTTTACATGTACTGGCTAGTGTCTCGGCTAGCTGTCAAAACGAATAAACTATAAACAAAAGCGGCCTTGTTACTTTATACAAGAAATTGTATAAGGTAGCAAATCAACATCAAATCAACATGTTCCCGCCTTTGAGAGCTTTAAGACTTGATGTTTTAACGTCACTCTTGAATTACTGGCAACACACACAATTTACGCACTGATCCTTTTTACATACCACTGCGGTTTTTATAGTCACCACCCTAACAACCTCATCCTTGTCTGGATGTAACTGCACTACTCTGCCCAAACTCATAGTAAGAACAGTCATTTTGTCGTCCCGATTTACCAACGAATCGACCTTAAAAAGTTGTGAAAGATTTTTTATCCATTTTGTTCTTACTTGTAATTCAGATACGTATTCCTTTGACCAGCGAGGCCATATGTCTTGAACCATTTTTTGGCATATTTTAAATCGTGAACGCTGTGATTCCTTTATTTCCATTAGGTCTTGGGAAGGGGTAGAGGTTAAGGAATCTCTGATTAACAAATGTGCAACAGTTAATGAATTGAGATCACTCAATAATTGATACAGTGGTCTAGAACATAAACAGGGGCCATCGTTCTATATAGACACATCATCGCTCCATTACTACTGAAACTCAACAAAAACAAGCAACACGCCACCGCCTGTCGAACATCTAAATAGTTCTACGTTCGCAAGCAATATCTACTGATACCGGTACTGAATTATGCTGTAACTCTTATACTTCCAGTATTAGAAGATATTGAGAAATATTTTGCTCAATTATTGCGAGGTAGTATAACTATGGTACAACAAACAGAAGCATTTGCTATGATTATTACAGTCACGTATTTGTTTTTGTACATAAATGGCAATAATCAAAATATTTGCAAAACTTTTGTTTTAATGTTAGTAACTATTAGTAATAAATTAGTTAGTAATAACAACGCAGCCTACTTATAGACCCATTTTAAAACAGATATTGTTTTGGGGTTAGTTGATTTTTATTTAAAGTTAATACAAATTTCTATCAGTGTAGTTTACGATCCCGTTAAGAACAAGAAACATTTCAATTGATCGACCTTGTAATGATTGTTCTGGTGGAAACATGTCAGTGTGTAAAATTTTATGTTTTTTATATTTACAACATTTTAGTGGGAGGTATTTTTCTTAAATATCTAACTTACAAAACACCACTCTTTACATAATACTAAAAAATGGCATTCAGTTTAGTAAGTCAATCAATAGCCTTAGCGATAATAAAAATTATTTACTCAGAAATTCTGACAAAAATTATATTTTCTATGCTTGAAGTAACGAGAATATAGTAATCCGCAAATCAAAACTGTAGTCATGTCAAATATGTCTACTTTGGTGTTTGGATTTTAGCCTGTGGCCTTTAGGTACGTAACATTCTTAATGGTAGACTTCTATAATTGAACAGAATCGTAGATTAAGCTATCGCTATAGAATTGCACAATAATAGCAAGGGGGTCAGGAATACGAACACACGCAGCACACGCTTCTCGCCGAGAAGTCTATCAAAGCATTTATCTAAACACATAAAGATCGACCACGATTAACCCGCAATAATGATACAAATGGTTAAGTAAGAGAATGTGTTTAGATTTAAATAGTATAAAATACGTTGCTCAAAATTATTAAACCCGTACATTTCATCGCGCTGGGCATATGTGCAGTAGGCTACTGAAGTGCGAAAAAATGTACAGGTTCAGTAATTACCTAAGGAATATGTAAATACTAAATAAACGACCCCTTCTCAATTAATGTTTGATATGTTGATATGGTATTATCGGGAAAGAAACACGAATAAATAACTGAAAGGAACAATAATGCCAAATGCAATGAAAACGGTGTTTATAAAAAGCTTTAGAAAAAAATTGGAGGTGAAATTAAATGGTAAGAATTTGAATTCAGTACCGTGTAGATCCTCTTCTAGCTCTTATCACTGCTTTCGTTGATCTGGGCATGCTATTGATCAAGTGCTGAATGAAGCTCCCTAAATGTCATAGGGACAGGTGTGTGACCCCTAACTGATCGTTTTAGTGCATCCCATAAATGTTTTGTGGGGGTCATATCTAAACTTCTTGGTGGTCAGTCCACTGTTGGAGTATTCTCAAATAGAAGATAGTCCAGTACCTCTTTAGCAACGTAGGGCCGAGCGTTATCCTGCATAAAACTGAAATTGTCCCCGACAAATGTGGAAAATGGCATCATATCATGGCATTGTTCTACGATATTTTCTACGTAGAAATGTGCATTCATAGATCTCCTTCGCATACGAGCCAAATTCGTGCAACCATCAAAATAATTTCCTCCCCAGAACATTATCGATCCACCAAGAAATGGGATCCACAAGAAGTACTGCAGGGAGAAAACCTCTCTAGTGACCTCCGCGAAACTCGTTCTATGTCCACCTCTCGTTTCGTGTCCATCTGATGAAATAAGACTAATTATTGTTCTGTCTGAAATGAAAATTCGCTTCCAGTCGTCAATGGTTCAATTTACGTGTTCTCTTGCAAACCGAAATCTAGTAACTATGTTTTCTGTACAATAACTAGTTTTCTACTGTTCAATCCTCCCTCATTAAACATTTTCCTGGCCGTTCCTCCAGAAATTGCTATACTTCGAACTGCTGCTAAGGCTCCGCTTAGATCTAAAGTGATAGAATGCCTGTTTCTTAAGGCGACTTGCATAAGATCTCTTCTCTTGCATCGGTAGATTTCTTACGACCTTGTTCTGGGGTTCTATAGTAACATTCAAGTTCATTAAAACGTTTAACTGTTCAAGTAATTGTTGATTGTCTAACTCTTAACAAATTAGCCACATATCGGTGTCTACGTCCCTCGTTAACCAGAGTTACCGCTTTTACGGCTTCATCTTCTCTTTGTTGCATGAGTGATTCATCTTTTCTGCTCTAACTATAATAAACAAAGTGTTTCATTCACTTGACATTAAATTAAAACTACGTTACACTAACCACTAGTGTAACGTAGCTTAGCGTAGAATTTATTGCTAGTTATAAATCACTTTAAATAGCTTTAAATTTATTAGTAACAAACAATTGCAAAATGTTCAGGGGCGTAGTGATGCGTCGCATCCCTTAAAAAATTGGCAAATTAGTGTTATTTAAAAGTTCAATCGATTTATTCAATTATTATATTTTTTTAATTATTTTAAACCAACCGCAAACATACATTATTTACTTTAAAAACTACCATAAACTTTTTTTATTCCAAATCGGCCGTAAAGGCGCCCGAAATTATTGCACTCCCGCGTTACTTGCTGCGGTGCTGAAATGCGATAGTCCACGTTACATCCAAGCTACGCGTTAGATGGGCGAAAAGATCAGTGATCTTACGCAGTCAACAGTGGAACCTCGAGTGGGTGTTGTCGTTATTACCGGACTCAGTTATGCGATTATGTGAACGCATCTTGGCGACTGTCGCCATAACATAAGGAAGATTTGGAAGCGCTGTTTTAGGTAATTGTGGAAAATGAAAATGTGGAATGGGATCGAGAAACCGTTATTTGTACTAGAGACCTCTTAACTTCATTGCGTGACTTTGATTTTAATTTTTTCTTAGCAGTGGTTTCTACAATATTCCCACATTCCCAGAGTTTGTTTAAAATTATCCAGACAAAAATATCAGATATTAGTTACTGCAATAAAAAGATCGCCGATTTCAAATCACATATTCAAAAAATGAGAAACGTGTTTAGTGACATTTGTAACCGTATGGACAGATTTGTGTTAGAAAATCAACCACCAAGTAAAATAATGCGTTTGGACTTAATTCTTGAAGAAGATAACAAAAGCACCTACGCACGATTGTTTTATAAAAGTTGGACGTTATTATTTTGAACATTAGTGAACGGTTTAGTGAAATTTCTAAACTGAGATTCTTAAATCTAGATTCCACATAATTAACTTCATTCGTGAAACGTTTTCCTGACGAATTATTTTCTTTAGTAGATACATATGAAACATTCTTTGACGCAAATCGTTTATAGAGTGTATAGTATATCACTATAAATCACTGAACGTAAACTTTCAGTGATTTATAGTGATCCCGATGTGAAAAATAGCACTATTTTTGAGCTTCAACAATATATTATGCCCCTTCAATTATCTTCTATTTTCCCGAAGTCATCAAAATTGTGTCTTTTAATTTTGACTATTTATGTCACAAGCAGTTCCGCGGAAAGATCATTTTCATGTTTAAAGAGAATAAAGATTTATCTGCGAAATTCTCAAAAGCAAGAAGTACTGTCGGCTTTAGCATTAATAAATATTGAAAGTGCCTTGTTAGAAGATATAAGATCGTCTCCAACATTTGAAGAAACAGTGATAGACGTTTTCGCTGGACAATCAAAAACCGAAGAATTGATCTTCATTTTAAAAATTATGAGATATATACCTCGGCATAATCATTTTAGGTTAGTGTGTTTTTTTTTTTATTTTTACCATTTTCATATGGCCTACAATCTGACTATACCTCTTCCTCTTATAAAATTTTTATCACATCCCTAGACTATTCCTTGTCCTTGAAAATGATACTTTATATCTGTCAAACAGTTGCAATTGTTTGTCAATAGGGCCAGAAGGTAGAATTATAAGAAATAATGAAAAATTTTACTGATGCTTTAATTTTGTTCAAGAATCTATAAACGCAGTTTTCGAAGCTAACTCAAAATGTCATGGCCATGCTCATTAATACTAAAAACATTATATCTCCGAATGTTAATAGTTTACAATATTTCAGGTAACCTTAATCGCCGTTGGAAGTTCCTGAATGTGTCCTCTAGATGTATTTTTAACAAAATGACAAAATAAAATAATACGATTTCAGCGTATCTCATCGCTATCTTAATATGCACTAAAAGCCTAAAAATTAAGATACTATACAAAGCACGATTTGCATACTCCGGCGCTCTATATATTTGTGTTAGCTGTATGGAACTTGTAGCTAATGGGAATTTCACACGGACGCTTCTCGGCGTATTAAAAAAGAGTTCATAAATTTACTCCGCACAGCTAATGGAGCAAAATATGTTGAGGTTTTCGTGCGAATGGAGTAAAATTTTAATTTCCTGGCGCCGCTAGACCATACGATGCAAGCACGGCGATTAATATTTGAGTACGTTATTTATCTACTGCTTTATTACCTCGTGACCGTGATAAACGAGTTAAGCGTTTATTCTTTTCTGTCCTGTATACTCACCTGTACCCTGTAATTTAATTTTGAGAACAGCTTGCATTATGTGTTTGCTTGGGCACTAAAAAAACTGACTATTGTGGCGGTGATAGAGATGATATGGTTGAGATTAGTTGAGTTATATGAGATGATGCAGGCATACAAAATGTGTAATAATGATGTGAAATGGGAATAATAATAAAGAAAGAGAGAGAAGTTGTTAATTTAGATTTACATTTTATAACTGGGTATTAAAAACAATTTTTAAAGTAATAATTTTTAAAAAAATATCTGCAATATGTTTTGTATTCTGCGAAAGCAGAAACAACTTGCATCTCTTGCACAATGTATCATCTCTTGCATTCCGGAACAATATATAGGACACCATATACAGAATGTCCAAAAACTATCATACCAAGCGGAAACCCCAGATACCAGACGTGGTTTTATATAGAGTTAACCTAAATTATCTTAATCCAAAAATGCGTCGTAAGTGAACTGAAGCTCTTTAAAGATGACGTCTTCAAGAATTAAGTCTTTTCCAATAATAATGCGCTCTCGTTTGAAATCACTATGTGCACCGTTTTCGAAAAAAATCAAATTACATTTTTGCGTTTTTTGCATAAAATTATGTCTGATTACTAAATTATATGTACAAGGTTGGCTTTTCACCATGTTGACTTCGTCAACAAAATCGGATATCTGATGTGACTATTTTAACGTTTATTGTCATTCCTGGAAAGGGGCTGAAACCTAAGATGCAACAATAAAAATAGGACACCAGATTTCTACGAACATCGAAAGATTACACGTTTCTCGACGCGCGTTTCGCCAATTGGCATCATCAGGATATGGTTAAAACTCAATTTAGTCTCGTGATAATTCATTAATTTTTTTGGTTTCCTGGAAGGCTGACTTCCTGTTTTTGTTGCTACATCGAAGGTTCCAGTCCCTTCCAAGGACTGAAATTTTGTGTAAACAACATTTAACAAAAATGAAGAAATAGTGTAAAAGTTATCTTTACAAAGTTATCCTGAGACAATTCCGTTTTATAGAAAACACTTAGAAGATTAGTAATGAACCTTCTAAATTCACTACTTCTATATTAATGTTAAAAAAGTCTTTTAAAATTCTAAAATTGTTTAAAAATTCTAAAATGTCAAACAAGATGAATCAAAATCCTCCAAAATCAAGGAACGATAAAAGTCATGATAAAGTTCACCACTTGGACGTCTCATCACTGGGGGTGCCATATACAGTGCTATTCAAAAGTCCCCTCCCCCCCTCTTATCTTTGGAACGATTATACATAAACTAGTGAAATTTGGTAAATGAATATTAAGGGTTGTAAACTTCCCTACTAGTGATGATAGATGACGTATGCGTCAAAGATGACGTCACAAGGTCAATGTGACTAATAAATTTAAATGGAACCCTATGGCAAGCGACACCTCTTTTAAAATGTATCGAAAAAACCTATTCAATGATACTAATATTGTGTCCATTTACGGCAGTTTTGACAACTGGTTTTCAAAAACCGCAAAGCTGTGATGAATTAAATCAGTTAATAATAAAATTTAAAATTCAAGCTCCGCCACTGGATAGTTGGATAGTAAGTAATCTGACGTTTTTGCAAGTCTCCCCAATTTGATGTTTTTTTAGCTGTCAAAGTTTTTATACATTTAATAATTTGTGTATTGTTGATCGAACGTTTAACTGTTTTAGTACCTTGTGGTAATTTTAAAATATTTGTACATTCAATAATTTGTTAAACTGTTGTGAGCTGAACGTTTAAGTGCTTCAAGAAGAGAAATGGTACGTGTTTTAGGTGATAAAGTAGCAGCGATCCTAATACTTGGTGAAACTGGAGAAAATATTCATGCAGCAGAACCGCATTTTTAATGAAAGGTTTCCCGATCGCCCAGTTTCGAGGACTTATTTGAGAGAACTTCTTCGTAAGTTTAAAACAACGGGTAGTATTAATGATGCAAAACGATCTGGCAGACCACAAATTTCTGATAAGAAAATAATTGATATACTGGCAGAAGTAATAGTAAATCCTACTTCTTCAACAACTCAAGTTGCATCAACCTGTGAAGTCAGTCAAAGTACAGTGCACATGGTTTTGAAAAAAAAAAACAAATTTCACCCATACAAATTAAAAATGGTTCATCAACTCTCAGACGACGATCCAGACCGAACACTACAATTTTGTGAAAATATGGAGACTAAAATTAGCCAACAGCCAGACTATGTGAAAACAATTTGTTTTAGTGACGAAAGTACTTTCTATCTAAATGGAAATGTAAATACACAAAACGTGAGATATTGGAGTGACGCAAATCCTTACATGTTTCGTGAAACACATACTCAGTATCCCGAGAAGGTCAATGTTTGGGCATGTATACTGGGAAACCACATCGTTGGGCCTGTTTTTTTAAATACCAACTTAACCGGTGAGGTGTATCTGCAGATGTTGCAAAATGCAATAGAACCGTTAATCCTTGAAATTTTGGAAGATAATCAAGATGAATTCGACATTTTGGAAATAACATTCCAACAGGATGGTGCTCCTCCACACTATTACGGTGCAGTAAGACGGTATTTGGATGAAGAATATCCTGGTAGATGGATTGGACGACGAGGTTCAATGGAATGGCCGCCTCGATCACCGGACCTCACACCTTTAGATTTTTTTCTGTGGGGGGGGTATCTTAAATCGAAGGTTTACGCCACTCAGCCTGACAATATTGATGTTTTAAAACAACGCATTGTTACAGAATGTAGGGTTGTTTCCGCAGACACATTTGAAAAAGTACGAGAAGAGTTTTGCAATAGGATGTTTTACTGTCAGGAAGTAGATGGAGCTCACTTCGAACAATTACTATAAGTAGGTACCGATTCTTGAATCTGTAATTAAAATTATTATCCAAGTTTACTGATTACTGATTTAATCCATCAAAACTACCATAAATACAAACAATATTAGTATCATTGAATACGTTTTTTCGATACCTTTTAAAACAGGTGTCGCTTGCCATAGGGTTCCATTTAAAATTATTGGTCACAATGACCTTGTGACGTCATCTTTGACGCATACGTTATCTATCATCACTAGTAGGGAAGTTTACAACCCTTAATATTCAGTTACCAAATTTCACTAGTTTATGTATAATCGTTAAAAAGATAAGAGGGGGGGAGGGGACTTTTGCATAGCACTGTATAAGCAACTGCGTATAAGTTATAACAATTTATATAACATGTAATACTTACCCAGTTAGCATTATAATTGCATCGCAGAATTGACTTGGTTTCCGAAAGCATCTGCAGCATTACGTATGTTTCTAAAGTCATTTCCGGGAGCGATGTCCGGTGTGGTAACCATTGGATATCTAAAGATGTAGGCATTATCACAGTTAGCATAGAATGCAATTATTCTCTGAAATTATTTAATTGATCCGTGTCGGCATTGTTACTATAAATATCTTGTAATCTGGCATAATATGGATTTTTCTACTACAAATACTTTTCTTATCATTTACTCTGTGGCACTCTTTCAAAGTATTTTGGAATTTGTTTATGACATTCGTAAGTTCTATATGATACAATAGATAGTTCTTAAATCTGTTTCAACTTGAGCAGCTGACTATTTAGCATGGAACTGTAAAAATAAGTACCTACTTTATTTCAGAAAATTCTCACGATGAGATTATATTTGTTCCAAAACTGACAATATGGTGTTTCATTCCATATAAATAACGGTATATTACACAAACCCCCACATAAAAATTTATTCGAAGATAAATTCGATATAAATTCTTTGGGCACTTTTGGTTATGTATGTTGTAGCACTGTTTACATGTTTTATACATAAAGATTTCTTCTAACAAGCCTCGATTACAAACCAAACCTAATTTGAAGCCCATAAATTTTAAATCATGAAATGCGTATATAGACCTGATATTGTGCGCAAACAGTGAAGTATTACTGCGACTTTTAACGTATTTATGCTATAGAAGAGCCACAGATACGAGGTAGAAATATAAATATTTACACTGCTGCAATGAACAATACAAACTGGTAATCAAGCATGACGGTAAACAAAAATGAATTGCTTATACCTAAATCGACTCGAGTACCTCAACGCGACGTCATCTACACAATATCATCTCGGTTGCTCAAAGGTTATGCGAGTCTGACACCACTGATGCGACATTCGCGATGTTGATGTTGAATTGAACTTATTGTTGAAAATAAGTTCAATCCATGCAAATCCACATTCCTACAAGGGCTAGTTGAAAATGAAAAAAATTATCGTCGGAGGTTCAACACCTGAAATTCTGTTCCAATACTTTTTCCTCGACTTATTTACTCATGATTTAGAAATTATTTTCACGAGAGACTCTGTAGCGATTCTAAGAGTGACATACACAGTGGGATCAAAAAGTTCCCAGACTAACACTTTAAAACAACAAAAGTGAAAGCAAGAAATTTTATTTTACCCTAATTTTCTACAAAGTCCCCTCCCCTAGCTACACATAATTTTGAACGCTCCTACAAGTCTGTGAACATTTTAGAGAACTCCGCTTCGGAAATGCTTCGTAAATGCCTTGTCACATTGCTCTGAATGTCCTCTACCGAGCCAAAATATTGTCCTTTTATGGAAGCTTCGACTTTAGGGAACAGTCCGTAATCTGCAGGGGCTAGATCTAGCGAATAGGGAGGACGTTTAATCACGCGTTCTAAGTCAGACATTGTTCTCTCCGCTCATTTGTGCGTGTGTGTGGCACAAATGGTGCATACAATTTTCTCTTATTTACTTTTACAGTAGAGCTCGTGAGAAGCATTGGGTGCAGTCGAATTGGCCGCCAATATATGACCTGAAACCTGATGATCCAAACATTCTACATCAGTCACTTGTCGACAGACAGAACATATATTTCCACCTCTGCATATAAAACTGAGTATCATGAAGAATTTTGTTAAAGTTTTGTCAATTGAAGGATACTGTTTCAAGTATCTCATTTCAGCATTTATTAGCCTGTCATTTGAAAAGATAAAAGCCGGTATGTTTGACGGTCCACAGATTCGACAGCTCATTAAAGGTGAACATTTCATCGGAACAATGACAGAACTTCAAAAGAATTCTTGGTTGGCATACAAAAACATTGTCTTTTTTGGAAAGACTTTTTTGGAAATACACGAGCACAGAATTACATCTAAAATATCTAGAAACTCTTGATGATCTACAAAATGATTGGACGCAACATGAGCATCAAATTGCATTTTTTACATAGCCATCTTGTTGACTTGAATCTTGGTGCAGTCAGTGATGAGCAGGATGAGCGATTTTAAGGTCATGGAGGCACGATATCAAGGTAGATGGGATGTATATATGATGGCTGACTATTGTTGGAGCATCAAGCGATAATGTTTACATATTAAACACTATAGAAAAATCTATAAGCGAAAATTTTTATCTTTATATGTATGTTTGTTGTTTGGTAAAGAAATTTTACTATCTGTATGAACACAATTTAACTTGCAGTAACTATATATAGCTTTTGTATGAATAAAACTTAATATATTATTATATTAAGTTTTATAATTATAAGTTTAATTAAAATAAAACTTATAATTAATAGTATATTTGGTAAGTTTTTCCTTTATTTTTCTTTATATGCACATTTTGTATAACTTTTGAAGCAAAGAGAGGGTATCTTGTAGTTTAAAAAGTTGACGTGATAGACAAAAGCTGCGATTACTTTTGGATTTAGAGGCCAAAAGTTAGTCAAAAACGAGTCACAGATCTAATACAACCAAGTTGCTGTTCTCCACTGTTATTTGTACTGTTTCTATAAAATCAATCTTGGGAACTTTTTAATCCCACTGTGTATACTAACGCTTTAAGTAATGGTAATGATTATTTCTTATATTAATATTCGAATTATATTTTATTACATTCTATAGTAACATATTTGCTAAAAACTTATACCTCGGCGAATGTTAAATATACGTTTTGACATATTACGGCAAGCTTTAGATATTTTAATAAAGCTGTAAACGCAGATATTTAATCAATGTTTACCACACACTGAGCATTCCGGCATTCTAACAAATCCTCCATTTACCGCCTCTGATTGCATGTCGAGGCGGTTCTTATACGTAGCTAATGAAATTTCAGTATACTTACGAGCATTTAGTCTTCTAATAATAAACATGTAATATTTTATGGATAAGCCAGTTTCCTTCATTAATTTCTCCTCGAATAAAATAATCGTACCTGTAAAAGGAGAAGAGAAATTAAGACTTTAATCCCGCTTCAGGGTGGGCACTATCATTAATTAACTCCATTTCCTCGTTCTTTACTGACGGGTTTCTCTAGACCCTTCGTCTTTCATGATTTTGCCCGGGAACATTACGAGAAATGGTCGATTTAAACCATTTAATATGCGGCGAGTGATGTTCGAATCATTTATCAAAAGATATTTTTCTAACGAGCAATGATTAGAATATTGTAATACAAGAACATAAACTAATATAGTAGATTTTATATTATTTTATTTCTTAAAATTTGGGTGAGATTCTCGATAGTTACTTCGACTTTATCCGAACTATAATAGTGAGAAATGTTGAATTAAGTTCAGTTGAACTATTTTTTACCACGTTTTTATTAACTCACTTTCTTGTGTCTGTTCGGTACAAAATTTGCAATTGATTTTAAGCTAGCTTCCTGACGAGCTACAGACTTTAAACTTTGAACATAGCTCAGAACTGAATGAAAATGCAATAGTAACTCGCTTTCTTGTCTCTTTGGTATAAATTTTGCAATCGATTTTAACCTAACTTCTCGATGAGCTATAAATCTGAAACCAGAACTGGATGACAGTTGAAGAAAACATGTTTGTTAGCAGTTTCCAAGAGGTTTCAGATAAAAAAAAAATAATGAGAAAATAAATATGGTTTAGTGAAAAATGGAAAAGGAATCTTACTTTCATGATAAACACGTGAATTTTGTAAAGAGCTTATTTCGCTTAATGCACTGAAGTCATCAGGGCATAATAAATATTCTTTATCTAAAGTAAGAACAAAACAAATATTATAAAAACGATGGCTCGTAATATCGAACTTTGAGACACTTTTAATATTTGAACAAGTTTATAAGAACTATTGAAGTTGAGCCATCAACGAAGTTATAGCAATAAATGTATATTTATTCGGTAAATACAGTGGTAAATTTAAGGTGGTTTATTGGTAATAATACAGAATATTACGCATAACACAAAGGTAGTTGAGATTCATAGTAAAGGACATATAAATCATTAGTGGGCTTATTATGCATTCTTCTAGCTTACGTGATAAAACTATTAAAAAAATTGGGAGAAATATAAATAGACTATATAGAGGGGGAGATTGTCCCGTTTTCGGAGGCCGAAATTGAGAGGGCGGGGAGTAGGCTAAAATGGGAAAGGCACCGGATGGATGGAATCCCGGCGGAGGTGGTGAAGACGGTTGTTGAGGAACACTCGAATGCGGTCCTCAGAATTATGAATGATGCCCTCAAGAGAGGGGTCTTCCCGGAGGCCTGGAAGGCGGGAAGACTCGTCCTGATAAGGAAGCCAGGCAAGATGGGGGGGGGGGGGGGAGGCAGCGGAGTATAGACCCATATGTATTACGGATGTACTCGGGAAGCTGCTAGAACATCTTGTTCTAGCGAGACTTCTTGAGGAGATTGAGAGAAGTGAGGGCCTGTCAAATAGACAATTTGGTTTTACCGCGGGAAGATCCACGGTCGATGCGGTGGCCAGTATTAAGCAGGAGGTGGCTGAAGCCTGGGCGGGCGGGAAGTTGGGCGCGATGATCACGCTAGATGTGAGTAACGCGTTCAACTCCGCCGCCTGGGAACGTATCATGGAGGCGCTGGCGGAGAGGGAGGTAGCCCGCCCCCTACATATACAATATGGTGGGCAGTTATCTGCAGGACAGATCACTTGTAATCCAGGCTGCTAGTGGGGAAGAAATTAGGGAAGTTACCTGTGGCGTTCCGCAAGGATCGGCTCTTGGGCCGGTCCTGTGGAACGTCATGTTCGACGGAGTCTTACGAATTGGGGTCCCGGAGGGGGTCAGCATACTGGGATATGCGGATGACCTGGCTGTCTTGGTGATTGGGAAGGATGGAATGCATATGGAGAGGACCATTGTAAGGGCGGGGAAGACGGTGTCGGCTCTGGGGAGATTGATGCCCAACGTGAGGGGCCCCAGAGCTGCCAAGAGGAGAGTCCATACGGGAGCGGCACAGTCCATCTTGTTGTATGCCGCTCCTATTTGGGTGGGAGTGTTGGATGTAGGTAGGTGGAGAAGGATAATTGGGAGCGTGCAGAGGGCCGCGTTGCGAGTAGCGAGTGCTTATAGGACGGTGTCTGGGGCGGCGGTGTTGGTCATTTCCGGTATGCCTCCGATCGATCTCCTATCGAGGAAGAGGTATACTGGGGGTCTGAGAGGAAGGATGCGAAGAAAAGGTTATGGTTGAGATGGCAGGAGCATTGAGATGCAGAGGCATGCGCGGCGTGAACCAGGTCTCTCATCCCAGACGTTCGGTCATGGGTTGAAAGGAAACACGGGGAGGTTAGGTACTACCTCGCGCAGGTGCTGCCGGGCCATGAATGCTTTGGGGAGTACCTGCGTGGGATAGGGAAAGTGGATGGGGATGAATGCGTTTACTGTGGTGAGAGGGACAACCCCGAGCACGCGTTGCTCAGGTGCCCGAGGTGGTCCGATGAGAGGCGGGATTGGATGAAAAGTGTGGGTCAGCCCGAGAGTATGAGAGAAGTGATGAATGGTATGATTGGCAATGCGAATGTGTGGGATAGGGGAGAATTGGTGATAGGAAGGATAATGAGGAAGAAGGAGGAGGAGGAAAGAGAGTTGGGCCCGAACCCTAAATCGTGGCAACACGGAGGGGGGCGAGGTATCTACGAGAATATCCTATGAAGAAATTGACCCCTACCTCGAACAGATGCGATAACGGTTCCAAGGTAGGTGGGACACTGATCTGGAGGGCCACTTGTCCGCCTCGCGTAAGCACCAGCTACGTCCCCCTAAAAAAAGGACTATTTTACATTTTATTTTTTTGAAAACTCTTTTTATTCTAATAGGTTCATGTCATTACTACAAGCACATACGTACTATATTTCTACAAATATTTTCTTTGCTGATAAGACCGTGTTCAGATGGTAGTCTTGTGGTAGTCTCAGCCTACGGTCTGACTCACTTAGTCAAGAGAGGAGAGCGGTTTCATTCCAATATCATTGCGCCTACGGTGACCGTTCAGATGGAGGAAAGCAGCAGCGCTTGACCAGCGCAGGCACGAGGGGACGTAGTCAGCACCTCTTGACTCTGTCCAGTCTGCAAGTCAACAGGTACGCCGCTTCCATTTATTTACACGAAGCCTCGAAATTATGTTCAGACGGTAGTCACTTGCCTACAGTTATCCGTCGCGTTCACACTATATTTCTTTGTTTCTTGTGTTTCTATTTGTCTTTAATTTTAATTGCGTTTAATACAAAATGAGTTTTTTCGACACTGAGAGACTAATAATCTCTATAAAAAAAAAACAGCGTTTTGGGACCTAGGGTCTAGCGAATTTTCCAATAAAATGATTAATGTAATAGTAATAAAAATAAAATCATTTACATTTGTCAATTCCTTCTCATCATTCTGAGAATGAAATAATTTGCCAAGACTGTTGTTTTTGTGAGAGCCATTCTCTACTCGCAACTGCGTAAAGTGAAGGATGGAAGCGAGAGGTGACTATGGCTTGACTCTTGGGCTGTTCAGGCGGGATGTGCTTTGCCCCCCATGAGCCTACGTAGGCCGAGTCTACCACAAGACTACCATCTGAACACGGCCTAAGGGTCAACTTGCTACTTGAATTTCAACATTTGCACATAAATCGAGTCGGGAATTTATTGTAAGAGATTGAATCAAAGAGTTAATTCCAAACCAAAATATAGCTCTGTAGCAAATCTATAACAAACAAAGTTTTCTCCCAATCCCATTCCGTTTTGTGATATGTCTAACGCTGTCATTGACTCTTTATTTATAGCGAATAAACTTTTAGTTAAGAACACAACGATTTTTCAAAAACTGTATTCGATGCACAATTTTGTAATTCATTTCGATAATGTATCTGTTAACATTATCTTAAATGTATCTATTATTCAACTGATGTTTAATGTTTACAGAATTGAGTATGCAAGATGATAATCAGTTGTACACAAACGGTACTTAATGATCGTTTCACCAACATACATATTACTTTATTTACAAGTTGACGTAATCGGTATTTGTTGTTATACAGGATGGCCCACGAAGTTTTGGTCATTCTATATCTCGAAATATATTTGAACGGTAATTTTGAAAATTGGCGATGTTAAACAACCGAAAGCATTGCCCATTTTTGGCATGAAAGGACTTTATTTCACCTGCACATTTCCGGTCAAGTGACATCAACTTAAAAATTTTAAATGAGACGCCCTGTATGTTATTACAATATTGTGATGGTCTGTCTAATACCAATCCAATGATACCATATTGATTCTTTGGGATTGTTATTTATAAGCAGACCAAATATTTCTCGAAGAAAGTTAATCAACGTCAAAGAAACATTGGATCCGAAATTTACATTGAAATCTCCCCCGAGAATCAAAGGGATTTTGTCTTCGCCTCTTCCAAGTGCATTTGCACCTTTGTGGCTGTAAACCAGTAGGGAGCGGTGAATGAAATATATTATATCTTCTAGATTTTAACAAGTTAAACGGTTCAAGGATATTATCAAATAATCACAGAACACAGATGTAAATAACGTAAATAATTACAAAACACAATGACAAATATTCGGTACACACGCGTGCTGCTTCAGCTGTTAATATATAGTGTCTGGACGCGTACATCTATAATGCGCGCATGCGCGACAATAGGGAGACGCGGATAGCCTAAACTGATATATATATATATAATGTATAGCTCTCTTTTTCTTTCTCTCTATATTATATATCTGTGTACTATGTCTTGTAACGAAGCCTGTGTTTTAAATACACCAAATGTATAGCCCTCTTTCTCCTTCTCTCTACGTTATATCTTTTTTCTCTCTCGTGTAACGAAATCTGGAAACGTTATATTTTTTCCAATTCACTCTCCATTCTCGTCAAATATCAGAACGCTGCCAAAGAAGTATTCACTTCAAAAACCTAGGTAGCTTAGAAACAAAAAGTTGTCCTAGCAACAGAAAGGACATCACTGCTTGTCAAGAACTGTCAAGCAGTATTAGTAGATTTTGTGTTTGTAAAAATAGTAATAAGATTTTAACATCGCCAATTTTCAAAATTATTGTTCAAATAAATTTCAAGATATCAACTGGCCAAAACTTCGTGAGCCACCCCGTATATTTTCTAGTGTAAATAATTAATTCATTTGATCAATGGACTGACTACTTACTAACTGTAACTAGTACTCCTACAGTAGTAAGTTGTGAAATACAGTTACTAACTATATTTCACAACTTTTATCAATTAATATTTCATAATATCAAAATAATACATAGTCGACTAATATGTGGAATACACTATAGAACAGAATACTATCCAGACCAACGTTGATAGTAAACTGATACGTACCTAAGAGGTAGATCACCTTTACCCATGTGCATATTTTAATTAAATGGCTTATTATAATAGATATTTCATTAAAAAACTCGATTTTTTTTAACTGTTTTTACAAGTATTTTGATAAATTATTTTATAAAAATATTCCACACAGTTTAAGTTATGAAATATTTCATAAATGGGTTAATTATTAAAGATAATTAAAATTATGCACTATTTATTGTATCCATTTTCACGTCCTAGAATATTCTAGCCTTCAGATGAGATAAGACGGTTTAATATCAGGCAGCTAAATTTATTCAACATAAGCCTCCACTAAAATTAGCGATATTGATTATTCAAATTCATCTTCTTATGATGGAAATAGGCCTTCATCCTAACTTTTTCCGATTGATTGTGATTGAAATCTGTGAGACTACGAGACTCTCTGAACCATAATCGGGCCGAAGCGGAGCCGATATCGAGTGATGGTCGTCTAGCAATCTTGCACAAGTTGTGGACTGAAATCTGATCCTGCGAGCAAACACGCTCCTGCGATTCACCCAACCGCAGACGAACCACTCTCACTCAATATTCGAAATTGGCACGATAATAATAATGTCGACAGTAGTCTCCTTTTGTACGTATAATTTCCGGTGTTCCCAGTAAAGGATACAATCTTCAATAATTTACATTTCAATAGAGAACATTTGGAAAGTTTGATTCCATTATATATTGTTAGATTTTATCGAGTCGATTTTTTATGCAATATACCTATCGCATTAAAAATTCGATATAACTATCGCATATTTATGAAAACAAATAAAGCTCCTGGAGGTACAGGGTACTATGTTACTAAAATGTAATTTTTCAGGAGAGCAAGTTTTCGGTCAAATTTAAATGTATGTTCTCTTCGCTAAGACTAATAGGAATTGCTTTACGAAACTTTAACATATTGTTAATGGCATTATATACTAAATGGAAATACTGTTTCTAATATTACATTTTGATAATTTATTTAAAAAATATATATATTTTTGTTGACATAGTGTTGTACACCTTTGGTCATATTTTTCATACGCATTTTTTTGCATTTTGGACATAAGATTATATTTATTAGTTTTTAAAATTTAACTACACTATTTATAATATTTGTATTGTCAATAGTTTGTGTTACGTATAAAAATAAGCCAAACATAAAATAATGAAAATACAGTTTATCACCGAACAAAACTCTTAAAAGTTAAAACACACATAAAACATTACAATAGTGAATGCTTAACAAACTGATAAATGAGTTTGGCACTGATAGCACAGTATTGTTAAAGAGCGCATTCCAGTCCTCCAAGAAATCTTCACCGTCAGGATAGTCTCCCTTGTTAACATTGCTTTTTAGTAGATTCTTATAAAACGCATGGCAAACACTAGGTACATAAGGTGAGAAAGATATTAGGTCATTGAACTCCTGTTGGGATATTGGGATTGCTGACTTCGCTGATGTGTTCGAAACCTAGGGCTACCATTCTTCAATTTTCTAGTTCTCCTTTTCATTATGTTCAGGTTAACTGTGTCAAACTTGCCATCAAACGATGATTTTAAGTAAATCATCCTAATGCTCTCCTGTCGCATTTGAATGTATGTAAACATAGATTGACAGAAGAAAACTCTCTTTCTCAATTTTTGTTCCTGTGAATGGTGCATTTTTTCCTAAAGACTATATTAAGTTGTTTAAAATCTTTTTGTTCCATTTTATGTACATTATAGTTTCTAAAGCAATTGACGCACCATTTGGTGCCAGTCAGGATCGTATCAGGATGATCATTGTTAAGTTTCTTGCGCTTCCCTTCTATTAACGCATGGATATTCTCGGCCTCCATATGTATGTGTACTTTCAGAAGTATTGTATTTAAGGATATTTTTACATAATCCAGAAGAAACAGATTGTAATGGTAATATTTTTATTTTGGCCATAATAATTATCTGAACATACTGTTATTTCATTTACATCTGAAATAGGAATTACATTTTCGGTCAATTACATCAAGCAATAACAAAACATCTTAAGGAGTACAATGGTATGTTCTTTAAACCAAACTAATTAATATCCTTTAAATAATAAGCTTATCTTTCTAAAAATCTCAGAAAAAGATGATATTGAGAAGGCAGTAATGAATTGGTGTTTAACTGCATATATTTTTATTAGATCAAATAACAAATTACTATATTTCAATTTAATTAAAAAATTTACCAACTTTACAAAAATTTCAAAAATTATTACTTTTCTTCATCAGTAATATCATGAAACAGGAGCAAAATAAATTAATAGAATCGACTAACACGACATGGCAGTACCTTTAAATTTTGGATTTCAAACAAATTTTTATTTTATTCGATACGATTTTATGTTATTCGATGCATCATGTAATGTTAGGGTTTGTCATTACTTTAAATAATTGACTTTGTGTACGTAATTTACGTATCTAATTAAAATATGTTTACAGAAAAGAAAAATTTCCAATACTATGAATAATTGTTGGTTAACAAATTTTGTGGTCAAAAGAAGCATTCTAAAAAATATTATTTACAAATTTTAAAAACTTTTGTAAATATACTTTTGTTAAATTTCAGTCTTGCCTATTTTAAAGTGTTATTTCCAGTGGCGTAGTGAAGTTACAGATAAAATAATGTTAACATTTTTTTTTTATTTTGGATTTACTATAAAAAGAAACTTTGGAGTAGGCCTTGAATATTAAATCACATTCTGAAATATGGTACCACAGTAGAGTTATTAAAGATTTCCCTCATCTAGAACAAACACCGTTTAAACTAGTCAACAAATAAAACAAATTGTAAGGTGTCTCGCATTTAAATCAATCACTCTGTATACTGCATGTATATGTAATGTGTGTTCAGTGTGTTCTAAAAAAAATATATTTTCTTGCTTTGTGTACCCAATTTGATACTAAAACAATAATAGTAACTTGTACTAACAATCAAAGTACCTATGTTACAATTAATGTTGTAACATAGGTACAGATTCATCAGTGGCGTGTTATGTCATATGCTTCATACATAATGTTTGCATACACAGCGTATCTAAATTAAAATTATTCATTAGAAGACTCATAGGAACCATTTATTAAAATTTTCATCCACAGCATCCATACAAGCTTCGTAATATATGAAACATATCCTGCTACTTGCAACTTGAATCATATCTTATTTACTCTGCAATATGCCCCACAAATTCCGTTTCTCATGTTGTTTAGCTTTTAAGGGTTAGATTTGCCAGATATTTCTAAAAAAATCCCTTACAGTATATATGGTCTGGTCGACTAATTAATCAAACCCCTATTCCTAATTCATCTATTTACAAATAGGTTATTCAATAGATCATTAATGACATGTGTATTATGAAGAAGAGAGCCATCTTGCCCAATCTTTGTTTTTTTTTTTCATGTCAGGAATATTTTACATAAGTTCTGGCAATGTATTCGTAAGAAAATGTAAAATATCTTCGTCCAATCAATGTATCTTCATAGAAGTTCCTGGAGTATATTGCATCATAGCTCTATTATATAAAATGGTATAAACTGCGTTAACTGCAGTTTACTATCAAAATCATCATATTTAGGCTAAATGGTATTTAAAAGTATATTATTCGTTTAATATATTGTGAATAATGCTTTTAGCTACTTACTTCAATTACTTTATCGATTATTTGAATATAGACATAGTTCAGAATATTTATCATATATTTCTCTAAATAAACCTTTATGTATAGATGTTTATAATTGGGAATAGTAATCCTACTAATTCTAAGCACTCGAAATCTACGTCTTCTGAACTGTTCGTTAATCGAGCAGATAATGACAATCCAGGACATTACTGACAATTTACAATGTGGGCACACGTGGCTCCATATACGCCTAAGGTCAGTCGTGATGGTTTTTTGTATATATTAGTTTTAATTTGTGTAAATATTAGAAAGTAGAAACCCTTGTTTAGCTAGTTCTCGGAACCAGGGCACACCTATTTCTTAGGGGTAAAAATGTGATCATCCCAGGCTAGGCCATCGGCTTTTGCGATAAGTTTTAATCAGTCTATTCGGGCATCTCACCGTAAACATTGTCTCTTTCGGTATTAGCTTGCTCGCTATTTAATTTATCCCAAATAAACGTAGCTATAGCAATAACATACCACGCCATAACAATTTTACTAAATTTTAAAATCAATACAATGGATAGACATTTTTTCCAATACAATGCAAATTGGTTTCTATTTTATCCGTTTATCTTCCTGTTAACTGTGGATAATTCCATCACTATAACCTATGAACTTTACAAGATATCCATATCAAGGGTTTATGTGTTTTATTTTTTATAAACTGCACTATTGTATTTTCAACATAGTTTAACCATACACTTAATTATATAATAAGTCAATAATATCAATGGTTAATTTTTAAATCATATTCTAATAAAAACACATACCAGAATATTTGATTCAAAAATCGCCAAATCACTTAAAATAAAATTATTATTAGAAATCAAACTGAAATACAAATAGAATTTTCTTGAATAAAAGATCCGTAGAATAACAAACTAGCATGCCCTACTTGTTCATATTATCATGTAATATGGTGAGATCCGAAAAACTTCTCTTCTGGGTGTACTAAGCAATGCTAATAGTTGAGCGCATCGCTCGCCAAACTACCCTCTCGGGAAGAAAAGCGAACAGCATGGCAGGGGTAGTTCAACATGCTACGTGTAGGGGAAAAGAAAAATTGCAACTGCGAGCCTACTTATTCATTTATGAGTGACGTATGGTCCCGGAACGGGAAGTCAAAGCATTCCCTTTGAGCTTACATCTCTACATATTTCTTTGTGCGAGTACATAATGTTTTGAAGTGATTATGAATACGAGATTCGTTGATTATTTTAAAGCTTGCCAATATAATAAAGTTAAGGTCAATAAAACACTTTTGCGGAAATTCAGGAAACAGATTTATTACTCGTAATATTGGGAAACAGATATAAAGAGAAATACTTTTATTACAATGGTTTAGTAACTGCTCCATGTACAAATAATGAAAAACATCCAACCTCCTGTTTTGTCGTACATAAAAACAGTGAAAAATGTCACACTTAGAATAAACGTTGCTCGATTATTGACGGAATTATGTGGTATCATATGATGTGATTTGGTGAATTCAAATTATGACTCGATTCTAAATTATTCTCGAGACCTAATTTTTTTTCTCTAAAATGTAGGTCTAAGTTATTAGGCCAGTTTCATTTCTAACTCTAAGGCGACTCTCAAATTAGCTTTAAGGTTTTAAAGTTAAGATGAGAATGTCAGAAACAATCTTCATTTTGTCACAATTTGAAAGCTTCAATAGGCTATTAACATTATTTTTTATTTCTCACTGAATAAAACATCGAACTGCTAATTTCGCCTAATTTTTAAAATTAAAAATAAAATTCCATTATTGAATATTCTTCTAATAATCGAGCAATTATGATCGAACAGTTGTGATAAATGTAGAATAATATTAGCAAGAAGATAAAACAGTATGTGCTATTAACGATGTCAACGTATTTTGAATAATAAAAAACCGAAGCGCGCCAATCCCTCGCGTTTGATGATGGCCTGAGATAAGTGTATGTTGGGCCAAGCAGTGCGAACCTCTCTTTACCCAACTCATCTCTATAGACCTATACTGCCTTGTACGAGGTGTACCCATCTTACAGCGTAGGTCCCCCGTTAGTCTCGCCCCTCGCTAAGGGAAGAAATATGCCCTTGGCGCGGCTAGACAAAAAGGTCTGGACAAGTCTCCTCTAGTCCTGGCTCGTTGGACCCCGCTGGCTAGGGCCTATCCGAAAGCTCTTCTTGTCTTCCACGTTTCTTCTGTCTTCGCCGGCAGTCAACCTCCGAGGATATCTCGTTTCTCCCGGGACCGCATTCAGAGCGACGTCCCTGGATATAAGAGTGCTCTGTTCGGCGATCTACATATTGGCGGTGCTCAGCATTATTCTGATTTCATCACTGCATTTTGATCGCTGGGATGGGATTAGAGCTCTGTAGCTCAAAATGGGGTTTTGAGCCCCAGATTGTCCTACCTGGTGACGGGCACGTATTGGGAATTTGGGAGAACGAGTCAGCTCGCTCTCCTGGAATGGGTATAAGGTCGGTTTGGGTGTGTCTTTGTTAATCCCATAAGAATCTAAGGGAGATTAAGTTTTTGTGCTCTCGACATCGGTCCACCTGAAACAGAAAATTAGGTTTTAGTATTTTCCTTAACTCACCCTGGACCCAACCACTAGTTAGAGTTTCCGTAGGTTATTAGATCATACTTCTTCTATGTCGTAGTCCGTCACCGCTCGTATCAGCAGGTCTGGATGATCTTCCGCTTAGTCGCAAATTTTCCTAGCCCTTTGCTTTATCCTCTCTAGTATTTTCGTATATTGGAGGTTCTTCCAGATGTCTTTGTTTCTCATGAACCACGAGGCTCCCACAGTTCACTGCAGTGCAGCGCCATATTTTTAACCGTCTGAAGTTTCTGGAGGTGATTCTTGGCTGCATAGCCCTGCAAGCTGTGCAGGTATATATTAGCTAGGGCTGGAGCATCATAGACAGAAGATCAGTTCTCCATAAAACTCTAGAATAGAAATATTTAATTTGAACGTATGTCGCTAATCAAGTTGACAGCACCAGAAGATGGTTAAAACTGTTTTATAGTCTCTTGATGATGTGAAGTGCTCTTCTATATTTTGTTGCTATGTTAATAGTTGATGTCAGCTCCTAAGCCTTACCTTGAATATGTATAAAAACATCGTTTTCTAAATATCCTTACTAAATAAGCGTTAAACTGTTTCCTAATAACATGTATAAAACTTAAATTACTTTCTTATTTTAATATTGGTGCCAGATATGGCAAAAAACATCACTTAAATAATAAAATTGTATGGTATATTGGCGTGGAACATATGGATCGACGAAAGCTTTTAACATATTTAGCATTTGACGCTGCAGTTACATAGTTATACAATGTTAGTTAGATAGTTGGGAATAACTGGAATAAGTGGTCTATAAAATCATTTTGTCGACAACTCATAAAGTTGCAATTGATGATGAAATTTTTACTCACTGCGGCTAAACTGAAATTACCTTTTTATTGCTATACAGGTTACCCAATATTATAAATCGTTCATTTTTACATATTTATTAAAATTTAAAATTGTTATTAAAATTTATTTTAGAATAATAGTTCATTCGAATTCTCTGATTATGATGAATCTGTGAATGGATCCAGTGATCATGTAAAAATTTAGAACATATAGATTAAACTGAAGGTAGGTAGAAGAACATTTTCAACAATTAATTAATGAATAATATTGATTTATTTTTACAGATTTTTTTTTCATTTTTGGTTTGATAAATTTTTAACTTATAAAATAAAAAATAGTTTCGTAGTTGACTTACTATGTTTTTTATAACTCATAGTAATTAAGAATATATGATATTGGTAACTTTGTAATTTAGCAATTATCTAATTAATAGTCATCGTTATATTATATATCATTAATGTTACATACATCATGATAAAATGAAGCAATACTAAATAGTTTATGATCGATGTTCAAAATGTTTACGCCTAGAGTCAAATTTAGAAATTCCGAAAATTGGACGTATTCTTCAATTCCTCTATGATCAATTGATCTTCATAGGTGTACTTTAAAGTTTCAGTCAAGAATCGACGTTAATCTTGAATGCTGTGAATAATTTTACTTTTCCGCACTCCACTATAAACGGAAAAGTAATGTAATCGTGTAAAGAAAAAGTGAAAAAACACAATTTTTTCTTGGGTTTATTTTTCGTTTTTCGGCCTAAAAACAAAAAAAATGGTTTTTAAAAATTTTCTGCTGTGTGTGTCGTCGTTGTCGTATGCATTTCTTGTTAGCACGATAACTGAACTAAATCGTGTCGGATCGATCGGGTTTTGACTGATTTTGATCGGGGGCGTCTCACAGATGACACCTATTGATTTTGATGTGGATAGCACACACCACCCCCTCCCTTGGGTCTATTTGAGATTTTTTTTTGTTAGCGCGATAACTCAACTAAATCGTGTCGGATCGATCGGGTTTTGACTACTTTTGACTAATTTTGACTGATCGAGGACATCCACAGACAACACCTATTGATTTTGAGGTTTATAGGACACGCCTCACCCTGTCAATGGGTCATGAGAAAACACGATGGTGGACTATTTGAGAAATTTGTTTTGTTAATACGATAACTCAACTAAATCGTATCGGATTGATCGGGTTTTGACTGATTCTGATCGGGGACGTCTCCCAGATGACAACTATTGATTTTGAGGTGGATAGAACACACTCCATCCTGTTCATGGGCCTTGAGAAAGCACGAGGGTGAACTATTTGAAAAAAGTAAAACCGTCGCATAAAAAAACACATTCTGCATTTATGTGTTGGATTATTTTTTCTCGGCCACTCAATTTCGAGATAGAAATGTTCTACTTGCGGAAAAGTCCGTTTTAAGGTTTTAAAACTGTTTATTTCATATAGTGTTAACGTTAAGTTCATATGCAATTCGTGGATGGCAGTTTTACTGTTGCCGTGGATGGTATGCTCGACATGCAGTCCAATATTCAATATTAAATAGTTCAAACTGAAAAAGTATGGTAATAACGCTGAATGTGGAAAACATATGTAATAAATTCAGAAGTCGTATTAAAGGAGTGCCTTTATGTCAAGAAAAGTCAATTGGTAAAAATATACAGTAGAGCTTCCAGCAGTAACTTAATACAGAATCATCCCAGCTTATTATATCACAAAATACTTAATCAGGGCAACCTAATTTGTTCACATTGAAGTTAATCATATTTTTTACTACATGGTGTATCATAATATAGTGAAAATATTAGTAGTAGCCGAAAATATATATTGTGTAATGGTAAGCATGAGTTACGTAAAAGAATAATTTCTTTCTCAGTAAAGATATTACATGCAATTAAGATTTTTTGATAGAACACCTTACTAAAGTAAAATCACGAAAATAGCTTTCCATGAATACAGAAATATTACACGTTTCTCGACATGAGTTTCGCCAACGAAGTTGGCACCATCGGGAGATGATTAAAACTTTTTTTAATCTCTCTCGATTAGTTCGTGAAACGCACATCGAGAATCGTGTGATCTTTCAGTATTCATGGGAAACTGGTCTGTTTTCGTTGCTGCATGGAATATTCTAGCCCCTTCCCAAGATTTTATTAAATTATTTAATAAGAAATTTCTGGTTTAGAAATCATTGTATATCTGAGAAATAATTTTGTATTTCTACATTTAGGTGAGTTAGTGTCTAAGTTTCGCAAATTTTGTCCAAGTTTCGTTCCAACTAAAGTAAACAGTTTTAAAATCTTAAAACGGGCTTTTCCGCACGTAGAACATCTCTATCTCGAATTTGAGTGGCCAAGAAAAAATAAACCAACACATAAATGCAGAAGATGTGTTTTATACGACAGTTTTACTGTTTTCATTGGCGACTGCTTCAATGCCGTATCAATACGTATGTGATCTAACGAAATTATTTTTTTCTCATTCATTCGTATGTGATACAGGCCGAATATATGTTTTTTTCGTTCAATGCAAAGTCAGCAACGCGTTAAATGTTTATCTCAAAATGAACATAAACGTTTACATCGTGCTTTCTCATGACCCATGGACAGGGTGGGGTGTGTCCTACCCATCTCAAAGTCAATAGATGTTGTCTGGTAGACATCCCTAATCAGAATCTGTCGAAACCCGATCGATCCTACGCGATTTAGTTGAGTGATCGTGCTAACAAAAAAACATTTCTCAAATAGTCCACCATTGTGCATTCTCTTGACCCATGAACATGGTAGAGTGTATTCTATCTACCTCAAAATCAATAGGTATCGCCTGGGAGACGTCCCCGATCAAAATCAGTCAAAACCCGATCGATCGGATACGATTTAGTTGAGTTATCGTGCTAACAAGAAATTTTATTAATGCCGACGACAACAACAACAAGACACACACACACACACACACACACACACACACACACACACACACACGTAGACGTACACACACGCGCGCGCGCCCGCAAAATTGTTTAAAAACAATTTTTTTTTAGGTCAAAAAATGAAAAATAAACACTAGAAAAGAAAAAATAATTACATGATTACATTACTTTTCCACGTACAGTTGAGTGCGGAAAAGTAAAAACTATATAGTTGTTTTCGAAAACAGTTATATATTTTACTCTACTTTTTACCTACTTACCTTAATTTTTCAACCTATATTATCCAGTTTATATGCAAAATTTAATAAAAGTAAGGGAACTTGTATTTTCTTTTATATCATACAAGTAATCGCGTTGAAATTTACCCTATATGTAATTTTAATTGTTCTGAATACTGTTCATATATGCATTTCAGTTCTTCAGTTATTCATGGCATTGAGCTAGAAACGGAGGTATTTAGAAGTATACATATTTATTACTTATTTTATATAGATAATTAGGTGTTAGACATAATAAAGTAACTTTTCACATTGTTATTTTATTATTTAATTTGTGGAAAATATGTATTTAATAAATAATTAAAAAACCGAAATTTCATAGGCGGTATCATAAAGAGAAAAGGCTTATCGTTCAAAATATACTAAATGCTACCCTATGTACATACATATGATATTTTCGAATTAAAGCATCGTTAACAACTTTCATGAAATTATTAACGGCAATAATATAGGTTTACATTATTATAAGGCTATAAGCATATTTCATGATTTCCCACGAATTAAGCACATCCACATTATTTTCTTTTTTGTAGGCTGAACCCAGCAACCAAGAGATTTTGTTATAAATGAGCTCATAATATCGAGAACAACAGTGTAGTTGAATTATGAGAAATATGCAAACTATATAGGATAAGTGGTAATTTTGTTTGGTAAATTCAGATTTGCATTTATCATCTTCTATTTAACGCGTATAGTGGGAAATCGTGACTTCGCAATAAAATGCATCCGCCGCGTTCATTTATTGTCATGTCAGCAGCGCATCTCGAACGACAGGCTCACAAATGACGACCATATTGATAACCTTGTCATAGTTAATTAGTAAATTAAAATCAAAGTTTACTCAACCATACCACGTTACGTAACTGCTATGAGGACTTATTGGAGAGTTACTATCTTGAATTGTTCCATAAAATCATAAATTGACTTCTTGTTGTACCATAAATATTCTCATTAAACATTAGGTATAAGAGAAAGAGAGAAAGAGAGAGAGATTTGTATGTATTGAATAATAATGATAAAATTAAGCGATAACGAAACTTAAATTTTGAACACAATTTTTTGATTGGTTAATGTTTAGATGTGATATGGGCACTACCAGTATATAGATCGCAATATTCTTAGTCAATAAATCCATTGGAATTAGTAGAATACTCGTTAGAGACTATTATAGGATGTCTGACTTGGAACTATATGCACTCGTTAGTCCAGGAATCTGGTTCTTTATCGCATATTACATGTTTGCCAATATTCTTTACTTCATATTGTTGAGAGCATTAAGTGGAAACTCAGATTCAACTAGGAACAGCAAAATTTGTATTCGTTGTTACACAATGAATAGCTTTTATCATGTTCAATAACCATTCTTTTTAAGATACTAGAACACAGCTCAAATTTAGTAAATAATATACAATATCTAGAATGCATAAATGGCAAAAAATGTACAGTGTCTTTCCGCAATTTTACGGTTAAATTGACACTACTATCTGTCGATTAATTCTCCAGTACATAAGTCGCTTCCCAGAAGACAAAATCTTTTATTCTAATTATTTATTATTTTGGTGAAATAACTGATAGTTATGTGGCGCAAATTGGTGATGAGAGAGATTAGAATGAAATTAGAGAGTTTTCCGGTTAGAATTTCCGCATCATAATCAGCTTATTTTGAGATATTTCTTCAAAAAGCATGTGAATTTAGGCATTTAAAATATTTTCACACCTCATAGAAGATATTAAATGGGGTGTTTTCCAGTTAGAATTCCTGCATCACAATCAGCCTTCCGTTAAAAACTTCTTCAAAATACGTGTGAATTTATGGATTTAAAATATTTTCACATCTCGCGGAATACATTGTATGGAATATAGAACACAGTTTAATTTTTACAGTCATCTTGTAAAATAAATAGCAACATGTAATACTGTTATAACGCGAATTTTACCAAATAATATCTATGCTCAATGTAAAAGCTTGTGTCCTTTTATTTGCTGTGAAACCTAAATCTCATAAAATTCATTTAGGATTCACACTCGTTAGTATAATATCTCGTTACGCGGAGATTGCATGCATACGATATACATCAGAGGTGTACTGGCGAATTTAGATAAAAACTTGGTAATTCCAGGATATGCAACAGGAGCCAACTGGTGAAAATATTTTGTTATGTAGTTCACATTTTATGGCTCGTTACAGCAGAATTTCATTCACGGTTGTTTTATTGCGTGGAAGGAAATCACTGTAGCATTATATTACATACACTGAGCTCGAAGAATGGTACATAAATATGATAGAACTATTACAAATACAAATTTATTTTCGGGAAATTGTCTGACTGTGTTGAAATATTGAGTTATACAAGGATCTTTCAATAAGAACGCTCGATTATTAAATGTAAATAAAACAAGTTGTGTGTGAGATATCCACTCAATTTTCTTTATTTGAAGGAATATTTTATGGTATTAAGTACGGAATATAACGTCGTTCATATATCCGCCGCGGCTTTGTTTCGTGGCACGTATTCAGGAGGTCCAGTTTTCGATGACTTTGCTGTATGGTGGTGTTATGTTGATTTTGAGGGCATGAGTTGTTTGCGGTTTATTCGCATAGATCTGCGATTTAAGATAGCCCCAAAGGAAAAAGTCTATAGGCATTAAATCGTACGATCTCGGTGGCCAGTTCATGTCGCCTCTGCGTGAGATAATCATAATCATGACCTCATCGTCCAGAATGTTCATCGTAGCATGCTTTATGTGGCATCTGGCGTCATTTTGTTGAAATCACATGTAGTCGGTATCCATATCATGTAGTTTAGGCCAGAAGAAGTTGCTTATCTTCGATCTGCAACGCTCGCCGTAGACGGCTATCGCAATACCAGTTTCATGTTGGAAGAAGTACGGACCGATGATTCCGTCAGACCAAAATCCGCACTAAACAGTGACTTTCTCGGGATGCATTTGGTGCTGGTATATCTCGATGGATTGGTATCGTCCTAAATCCGACAATTTTGCTTATTCACATATCCTTTCATCCAAAAGTGGGCCTCGTCGCTAAAGATATTTTTTTTGGCCAAATTTGGGTAAACCTCCAACTTCTCCAAGAGCCCAATCAGCGAACACACGGCGTTGCCTATTGTCGTTCACCTTAAGTTCCTGGGTCCGTTGAATTTTATCCGGGTGGAGACCCAAATTCGCCAAATTGAAGCCATAAAAAGGCCAAGTTCTTCTGAACGGCGAGAAATTGACTATCTCGGGTTTTCCCGTACACTCTCACGCACAGCAGCTATGTTTTCAGCAGATTTTGCGTTTCGGCGACGTACGGGTGTTGGCTGATTATTTATCAAACTGGTTGACTCGAATTTGGCCACCAAACGTCGAATAGTCGACTCGGCGGGACGGTTGTGGCGACAATAGAAATCACGTAATTTTCGGAACGTTTCTCGAACGGAGCCCTTATTTTTAAAATAAAATTTGATGATTTGTACACGTTATTGAACGCCATAACCTTTCACTACTGAACAATTCACAGCTTCATATGTTGCTTTAACAACATGTCCGCTATATCCTAACAAATTTCGAGCGTCCCTATGGAAAAACCCTCTACAAGGAGATAATGAATTAGAAATTTACTTTGAATAGGAGATGCATCATTAAATAATAAATTGTCTGAGCAAAAAAATGTTATAATTAAAGCGTCTATTCCGGCGAGCCGCAACAGAGACGGGCCAAGAATCAATACGCTGCCGATGTCCAACGATATTGCGACCGCATGTTACATAAAGGCCTGTTATGGGTTTGTTTTCATCTCATCGCTGTTTTCACTGTTTACGTACCTTACGGATCAAGTCACATATATTAATTTCTGTGTTTTTATTTGTGCCGTAACGTGAAAATTAACATAACACCATGACACAAAGAATTCAGACTAGAATTACTGCAAACCTGGATTTACGAATTATTAATTCATATAAGAAAGTAATGCAACAAAGCATATAAAAAGGCATACATCATCTACGTGTCTCATTAACGATAACACTATATTTTCCTATGACTTCACGGTAAGCTTTTTGGCAATTAATATTCCGATACATAAACTGAAAAGCCCAACACTACACCAGTTTCTAGAAAAAATATATGAACCGAAA